>OY757239.1:59677307-62357871 GCA_963583995.1 Xylota segnis
GTAGGCACGCAAGCAGTGCAATGGAATGAAATTTTTCGTTGGTGTTATACTCTACTTGGATCTAGAACTGAACGCTCTGCCTGGAAGCGAACTGAATGTAACGTTCCAGTTGCTTGTGGTTGTTGTTGTTGTTTTTTTCCGGGTGGTTTTGATTATTATGTTGGATGTCTAATTTAATTAAAAATGTTGAACGTCAGATTGAGATGAGAGGCATTGATTTCAGGTTGTGGTCTCAGAGTTGATAGTAGCTACACGGAGGAGGGGAGTTAATCACTAATCGCTTAGCAGGCGGAGGCGGGTATCTACAATGCTTTCATTGTTTTTTGTTTTTTTTGGTTTAGTTAATCACTGTTTTTGTTGGACTCTAGTCTATTAAGAGTTTCATGTTACGGCTGACGTTTGGAATTCAAACAATTACGAGACTCGTAGGACATTATAGGAAGCCAAGGAAGGATAACTTCTGAAAATAGTTCATAGATTTTCCGAATATTCAATATTTTAGATGAAATGTTTTCTAAATTGAGGTGGGACTAGGGCTGAGTCCTCATAAGTTTATGGAGAACCAAAACACCTGTAGACAAACGAAGCAGTAGAGTTAAAAGCGCACTCTACCAACACTGTATACAAGAAAATCTGCAAAAAAAATCGCTAATAGAAGTCCAAAAGTCATCCCCATTTAGCCTTAGCTCTTCGCGTAGGCATTGTCCAGGCGCTAGGACCCACAAGGGGATACACGACATAAGTAATGAACTTAATGGAGCATTCAAGGGATCTTCGAATTGGCATAGAGCGCCAACCGCATAAAAGATCTCGCTGACTGGAACTGCTAGAAGAGAAATACCACCAAGAGAGAAACAAAATTTACAAAAGACACAGCAAGACTCCAGAAAATCCTTTTAAAAATCGCTATAGTCACAGGCGTCGTCAAAAAACTGGACGGATCTTGAACAAAATCATGCTCTGCGATCCTAGAACTCCTTTTTAGGAAATATTTGCCAACATCTAACCCAAAACTAAATCATCAGGATTAACGTGATTAACAGCCCACGGTCTGTGACTAGTGAAGATTTTTCACAGATGTCTCAATGGCCAAATCGAGGAAACGCTTTACATACTAGCCTTTACAGGCTTAGCTGATTAATTTTACCTCGCTTCTAGTCAAGACATTTCAAGGATTAATAGATTTACATATCCCCAACAGGTCTATAATAATGCCCGAACATCTGACAAACGACTTAGAGTATGAGTGTCATAAAAACGTCATACAAATGTGAAACAATATTTCTTATCAGAAATATCCCAAAAGAATCGATGTGAAGGCATTTCTTCATAAAAGAAGAGATTCAAAACATTGCTACTTATGTACTTTTCTACAAATTCCAGATCAGCTACGAAAGCAATAACTCGAAAGCATGAAGAATCCACACCAAATGAAACAAAACGAACAGAATTTTTTGGCTATAATCTATTTAACATTATTATCAGTAAGTTAATAGCACAACAAGTTCCAACCAATTATCGCGCTATATTCTCCATAAATGTTTACTTCCATAATTAACTCCGTGTGCAAGCGATATTTTCGAGTAAATCGAGCATCAGCTGTAAACAGTTGTGAAACAAATGTTTATTCATTGATTAAGTTGTTTCCCTCCAAAAATGATTGTTGCTACACCAAGTGCTAGGGACTCTAATCAAATTGGTATCACTACTCAAGTAGCCGATGTTTCGTTGACCCGGAACTTATTTCAAAAAGAACACTTATATCACTTTGTATAGGCAACGCAAAAAAACAAAAATAAAGGCCTGCTGCGTGAAGACGCATTTACTTCTCAATTGTTGTGAGTCCTGAATGCGAATAATGCATGATTGGTACAAGGCCAGAAGATCCCAGCTCGATAGTTTTTAATCCGTCACTGAGCAGTAAATGTCAAGGAACTTATAGGGCAGGTTATTAGGAAATTTCAGCCTTAGAGTCGTACTCTGATTCAGGTGGACAAAGTCATCTACACACGCTGCTCAAGGAAGAAGGCGCACAAGTTGTAGGAAATACGTAGAATGATGTGTAGGGCTCCTCAGGAAATAGAGAAATTTTTCTAATCCGAGCTCAAGTACACTTTGTGAGTCCGTGATGGTATCAGGACCGGAACTCTACATACTACTAAAAGTTCCCATTGAATCAATGGAAGGAGCTAAAAAATTTGATCTCTCATATAGACTAGGCTTCCACAAAGCAATACTGGAGTATATGGCTGACCTAAAACAGTCAAATGTATGAGGACATAGGGAGTCTAATGCTTTGTGGCCTATGTACGATCAGCTAAATCTGAGACAATTATGAAACTAAGCAGGTCGCTGTGAAGGGTAGCACTAAGGATTTTGAGGATGAGTGGAAACGATGGTTAGGGCTTAGGTTCTTTAGAGATCGCTTTGGGTCCACTACGGTGCCTAGACCTTTATGATAGACCTACCTACCTACCTTACTAATCGACTTCAGATTAATGATAACTCATAAGGATTTGGAGGTTTGGAGCAATGTTCCGAAGTTCTACCAACATGTAAAAAGCACGAGAAAAGAACAAGACCCGAATAGAGACCTATAGAGATGAGCAAGGAAATCTCGTATTTGAGTCACAGTCGGTGCTAAGGATATGGAGAAACCACTTCTGCAGACTGTTAAACGGCGACGATGACCCTAACCGCTATCAGACAGAACAAACCATTCAACCTGGACGATGAAAACTCAGACTTCCGTCCACCCGACCAGAATGAAGTAAGGATAGCAATATCCAAACTTAAGTTCAACAAGACTGCTGCGCGAGACATTCTACAGCCCCAAATGTTTAAGGCAGCCAAAGACTACTTGGAGAGCATATACCAACACATTTCCAAGATCTGGTTGAAGGAAAATATGCTTTGGAGCCTCAGCGTAATTTGCTTGACCTACAAAACAGGAGACCCTCTAAACTGCTCTAACATCACATATAAGATCCTGTCCCCTGTCTAAGCCTTTGTTAAAGAACTGATTGGCCTTTATTAGTGCGATATTAGACCGGATAAGTCCACAAACGACCAAATATTCACACTACGCCAGATCCTGGAAACAAGCCAAGAACTCCAGATCGATACTCACCATCTTTTTATCGATTTTAAGGCCGCATATGACAACATTTATACAGATGAGCTGTACAGGAGTTCCTTACCGAGACCAATGTCAAGAAACGATTCAGACAAGGTGATGCGGTGGCATCACGTGCACAAGTGGAGGTAATTAGCGCAACTGGAGGTAATTAGCCAAAGATGAAGCTAACTGGAGAGATTTGTTGGTTGAGGTCCAGGTTCATCAAGAACAGTAGTGCCACCTAAGTAAGTAACGAAGTTGGTTTAGGTTTTTTTCTCAATCTTTTATTGCAGCCCTCCCTGCTCTATTTAAAGAGACAATTTTTAAACTTTCTATAGTGGGCTAGTAGTCGTCGATTGTTTAAGCTGTAGGTATTGCTTGTCTTCACAACCGAGTGTGGTTTGGCTTATGTTCTTCGAAAGAAGAAAGGTATTTACACCAGAAGGAGTAAACACCGGTTAAGGTTCGCTTGACTTCCTACTACAAGTCCTTCTGTCCAGACAGCGCAGTCCTAATTACTCAACAAATATATTTAATTCAAAGAACCTGCAAATCATAGTTCGGAACATTAGGTTTTGAAACAGGATTCAACTGTCACCACGGACCAGATGAGTGCTGCTGTATCGACGTAACTAACATACGCCAATGTCCAGGAACTACATATCAAGGATTTCCGCGGAACACTATGAACACACACTAATATCAGAAAGGCCACATTAGGTAAATACCTCTTCACCTATCTCAATGATCTGAACACCGCCTGCACTGCTAGAATTGGCTCTTTCATAACCTTACTAAACGGCAGCACAATGGACCTTCTCTGGCCTAAGTGCATCCTCATCGAAGGCCTGTCTAAACCAACCAACCAACCATGAACACACATATGTACGTCTCAGCTCCAAAGTTAAAGACTTGCTTAAGTACCAACTCAGCTATAAGCGTTAGTTTCACTCCACTTTTGGGTGCTTGGCTCCATGCTTTGTCTAGATTCTTCTAAAACTCGAATAAGTCCTTTCCCTTGATTTTCAAAATTTTGTAATTATTTTTGGAGTACTTCGTGGTTTGTTTTTAAGAAATCACTATACCACTGACTTACTGCTGACACAATCTTAAAAACCCACCTTAACTCGTAACAATCATCAAGAAACCATCGCATTACTCCGACTCAGGAACTTCTCATCCTTAATTGTCCAAAGCGTTCTTATGTGTAACGAGTATATCGCATGAAACCCTCTGGAATTCCCCTGTGGAAAGAATAATGGAGAACTCCCAGTAAATTAGAAATGGAAAGAGTTTCCTTTGCTGTAATGAAAGGTGATTCCATTTCACTGTGACAAAAAGGATGTCATTGCTCTTTACCAGTACCCCAGAGGAATGTGGCTCACTCTATCTACCGCCTCCTTTGGAAGTGAATTACTGCTGGTACACAACGAGAGAGACCACCTTCTTTTCGCACTGAAGCCAGCATGTCCCAAGTCTTCCTTGTGTTGATTAAAATGCAAAAGGAGTGATATTTATTTTTTAACCACCACCATGGTTGTACTTATAGCCTGGACTTAGGTAATCCGCTCTAGCTACCCGCAGTCAAATAATCACCAAACCACAGAAGCCTGTTTGAAGAGCACTCGCCCCGGCTAAGCTTTCTAATCCTCCAATTAAAAGCGGTCACTGTACACACACCCTGTGCAGGCAGTGCAAACTCTGTTCGGCTATCCAGCAGATTTATTTGAATAAATGAAAAATGTGTCTCTGCCTCGTGCCGTACACGTTGCCATATGCCCAGGAGCCCAACAGGCCAGCAGCCCAGTCACGACCACGACCGACGAAGGGATGAGATTTCGTGTGTGTTGGGGTTTTTTTTGTGTTTTTTAAATACCGAAATTCGCACGAATTCAACTCGTACTTGGTCCTCCTTCTCCCATGCCATGCACAGTCGCATGGTAAATTAGATCCTTGAAATATAGTAGTTCCATATTTTTCACTGGTTCTCTGGCACCCGCTCTCTCCATTCGAGCATCATCACCCTTAATTTCGTGGCAGGTTGGGTTGGTTAGTTTTTCTTTTCTTTTTTTTTTTTTGCCACTTTGCGTCCAGCTTCAAGGGATCCACAGTGGTGGGACACAAAGACTTGAGAGTCCATGCGGCGGATGAATTGGTAAGAAACTGCAGTAGCACAATATAAATGGTACTTCTGGGTCCGCACTTTAGTAGCAAATGCTGTTTCACATCATAAATCTCGTTAGTTCTACATTCTTAGTATGTGTCTGCATAAGGTCCGGATTCGATGGTGGCGGTTTCTTTTTTTGCTTCGTTTTCATTTTCTTTCTTTTTCCTGGCCAAGGATTTCACTGTTGATGAATGGGTAACAAAAGGAGGAACGAGAAAATAATATTTTGATGAATCTTCTCTTTACCCACAAAGGCTGTTGGAAGGGTTGTGAGAAATAGACTTTTAAGTCTAGCGTGAGTGTTAGGATGGACTCACTAATTTGGGTTCAATTAAAAGGGAACAGATAGTGAGGTTGTTGTGTATATTTTTCAAAAACTTTTTTCAATTCCTTATAGTGTTTTCTAAAAGGAAAAATGTTTGGTATGTCCTTGTGAATATGCTGAGTAGAAGCTCCGAAGTTCCATAGTAGGTTGGAGATCAAAAAGTAGGAAAGGGTTAGACGTCCATATCTAAGCTTACCGCCCACCTGATCGCATTGATGTCACTCGTACAGTACCTGAGGATTGGTTTTCCTCACTTCTTGAGAAAGCCCAGACTTTAGTGAATCACTTACAGTGTTAACACACACCACATCAGCATCGAAGATTTGCCACTTGGTCCGAGCAAAGGCGGAAGAATAATAAAGGACATGACCCGAAGTATCGTCGTCATCTCCACAAGTGTCGCAGACAGTGGTGTCTCTTAAACCTGGCTCACTAAGACGCTTAAATGCAGAAAAAGCATGAGACAACCTATTTCTACTGTCTTCTCTGCTGAGAGTCAGCAAGAGTGCCACTAATTTCTTGGCGACGTGGAGGAGCAAACGTTTAGTTCACATGCATCCTGGAGACTCATGCCAGACACAATTATGTTCGTAGGTAACCCTATTGATAATTAACCCCTTGACCGACGACGTAGAACGACCCAACGCCAGTTTAGGTCCTAAGAAGCACCCCCTGGGCCTGACTTGGATTTCAGTGGACCCAGCCAAGAGTCAAGGAGTTCCACTGTGAGTGACCGAATTCAAAGAGATCTTGCATTCTCATACTATTTTGAAACGGGTTATAATGTTAAGCGAGGCCCTATCCGTAACCTCACTGTCACTCCAGACGATATTATGACTCCACCACTTATACTTAACAATATAGTGACCACCCACTAGGATAGCATAGATCTTCTGTTGAAGAACAGAAGCATTATTAACGAGCAGTAAAATCTAGTCATGTCAATCTTTACCAGCACCGGACCCTCAAATAGTTTGGGAGCTTTCCATGAAGACTCAGCTCGACCCCATTCCAAGCTCAGACTCTGACCGAAGTCGCCCACAAAGAATGCCACAGCAACCAAAATTTTGGAACCAGGGTCATAGGATAAGTGTCAAACAAGTACCCATCTTCTCCCAAAGCCCCGATTATAGGCATAGAGAGCATTCATTCTTACCTTTGTCCTTTTTTCAACATTTTGTTTCTGATATATTTTGGAGTCTGGAGAAATAACTTCATATAACTTCAGTCCTTCCAGTCAGCTGCCTTCAGTTTGGCACACCAAGTTGGTTGAGGTTCATTTCCACTTAGGCATACCCGAGGTATTTCTCTACTGAGCCGTCTATCCCATGTGTATTTGAAGACTCACTCCATATGACTTAATCATCGGCATATGCAAGGAGTTCCACGAACTTCTGAAAAATTGTCATTTTGACCTCGGCGTGTGAGTTCTGCACAACTTTCTCAAGAACTATGTTAGCCGTCTCCTTCTCTAAACTCCTTTTTGACATCAAAAAATTTGATGAGGTCTTCCCATCCTTGTCCAGCACAACCGACCGGATTTGCCAGTCAAACCATCAGCTCCAGCAGCTTTATTTAATTTTAGCCTAGATATCGCTATCCTAACTTCACCGGGTCGGATGGATGCAAATGTTGGTTATGAGAAGTGAATTCAACTAATAAGCTTCTCAGTTTGACCCTAAAGCCTCCGCTTGCCTAGAGATGTTCGTTTTACCTAAGGTAAAACTTTCGAACATCATCTCTACGTTTTTGTGAAACAATTCCTGATTTTCCACACGAAGCATCCTTAAAAATAGTCTTAATTGACATCCCTACCAACCATGGACGAGAGTTTGCATAGCCAGATTGTCAGCTGTTTCTTGGATCTAAGTTATAGTCGTTATGTCCAATGTGACTATTAAAATTTATTTAAATTTCGATCTAGCTTAGTTTTACAATAAATACAAAACGAAAATGAAAACACAACCTAACCTAAAAAACAATTTGCTTTAAGTATTAAAAATGTCCATCAATTTAGCCACCTTGAGGTCTCAGTAGCAGTCAGTCCGACTTGTCTCAAACGAGACAACATCGGTCGGTAAATGTCCGAAGAGAATGGCAGTACCACACCTCGCTCCTGAATTTCACCTAAAAACCGGAAAGGGATACGTCAGCCATTGAGAAATTGACAAAGTTCTGCCAAACTCACCATCCAAAATCATTTTCGCTGCAATAGCGGCTGGAGTTCCCACCGTCACTGCCATTGCCGAATGCCCATTGGGCTGTCCATATGCGACAAAATTAATGCCACGTTCCTCGCGACGTCCATCGTTCCAACGGATGACAACTTCATGTCGCAGGATTACCAGATCCCGTTCGTGCTTCTCTGTAATTCGATTCAAATTGAAATCACTGTCATGTGGGCAGAGATGCTATTCTTACCGAATGCCAATCGCTTTGACAGATAGTGGCTCAGAGTATCCAGTGGTGTGTTCAGCTTCACGACTGGTGTATCAGCCAGCAGTCCTAAGCTCTCAATACCATCGGCATCTCCCACCCGGTCGACTAGTTTCTGCTTCAGATTCTCATAGAAAATACTCGAGTCCGCTGATCCCAAGAGATTTATAACCAACTGCCTCCAGGTCACCTCCGGACCACCGGGATGGAGCATTGGATGTGGCTCTGGATCGATGAGTCCTAGTAGCTGCAGTGGTTGAATACTTTCCGAGAAGCCTTTATAGCGGATCGTTCCCCTAACCAAAGTATGGATGTCCCTACCGAGACCATAGAGCTCGGAGTACTTCGTCGAATCTCGATTGGGGAAACCCTCCAAAGCAAATCCTGGCAGGAAGTCCAAGCTCTTTGGCGCTGACATCAAATCGCCACCACCTGAGATTTCAACTATTTGTCCCTTATTTAGATACTTCGCCGCAGAGAGAGTGTTCAAAAGAACTCCCCTCGGCGACCAAGAGAACTTGTATCGCAAAGCGTTGTCAGAATGCTCCGGAGCTGGTAGTCCACCGCAGTAGCTGATGAAAGATTCAATAACTCCTCCGTGCTCCTGAACATCATGTATGCACTCAAGGGCGAGTAAATGGTCAATGCCAGGGTCTAGACCAACCTCATTCATAATCGTCACACCCTTCTGCTTGGCCTCCTCGTGAAGGTCCTTGATTTCATCATTCAAATAACTGGCGGTGACCATGTGGGTTTTCTCATCAACGCAGTACCTAGCAATAATTCCGTGAAGACTATAGGGCAGGAGCGACACGACTACGTCGGCTTTGCCGCAAAGCTCTTGAAGGTGACCAGTACTCTCGGTAACGTTGATATAGAGACTTTCAACACCGGGATAGATTTGTGCCAACCTATCCGACTCCTCCTTGTTTTGAGATCCCACTGTTATCTGAACGTCCTTCTCGCGATGCAGCCATTCCACTAGAGGTGCAGACACCATACCAGCTCCCAGGACAAGGATCCGCTTGTCAGTTTCCCAACTACCCTCGACCTTATGACGGGACTTCATCCTAGAAAGAAAATTCATCAATCATTTTGAGTTTATCGGTTCGATCCTGTCCCCAACTTACGAATTATTATCCCTCAGGTCCTGAATGTACTCGTAGTTCTCGGTCAACTTCCCATTGCTAGCGATTATCGCCGAATAGATTGGATACGCAAACTTTTCGTCTTCCAACCGTTTACCGGCATCACTCTGTATGATATCGTTGACATAGGGCTGGAGTAGTTCTCCGAAGAGATCTGTAGACTCTCGAGGTAGCTGTGTCGGCATATTGTCAATAGAGCACACCAGCACACCGGGTCCCTTGAAACTCTTGGTATCCTTATTCCTGTCAGCGTCATACAGACAGAAGGGCGTATCGATTGTGGTGCACTCGTTCATGAACTCAATGGAACCACCAGGATCGGCTGAGATATCACAAATAGCTAGCATTCGGTGTGGTAATGATGGTGAACCCTTGCTGGTGGGCAACCATGGGGTATTCGCCGGACGTAGAAGACTTTTTGCGTCGGGAATTGAGATAAGTTTGGGACTTCCCACAGCCCAATAGATACCGTTTATAATCACAGACGCATATGGGGCGATTGTTTTGTTGAAAGTTGAGTTGTAGCGCTCCGGATATTGATCATACTCCTGTTGATTAAATCCCCCACCCTCATGGCGTTCCAAGTGATCCGATCGACTGACTTCACAGCCATAGAGCTTGTTTTGGCCTGGAAAGAGGTTTAGAGTTAATATACGTTTAAACAGCTTGTCCACCCTTAACGGCTACAGCATTCAAAATAAAAAATGGAGTATCTATTACAAACACTTTCTAAGCTGTTCCACCAACTTACTTCCATGCTCAGCCACCTTCCTCAGCATCTCTGGCGGCACATATTCAATCGGTAGCTCTTGAAAGACCTCCTGTGCTCCTTGCGACACATTACCAGATCCGGTGAATACAAATGTCAACGGCCCAATCGACCGCGGCATCATACCCAATGCAATCTCATAGCCACAATCACGTATAGCCTGCCTTGCCATTGATGAATTCCTATAGTTGTGCGCCGGACCAATATGCATAAACGGAGTATGATGGCCCAGTGCCAACAATCTCAATCCAATCCCATGCAGAATATTCACCATTCCAGCGATGCCAGCGTATTTCCCAAATGCCACCTGACGTGATCCCTTTTCATCGATAATCCGCTCATAATCGATAAGCCTTATTTTCTACAAAAAGAATTTATTCAATCAAAAAATTATCACTTCATTAGTCCCAGGGTAGAACTCACCTTCTCCAGGACAGCGTCCAACAATGGCATATTCGATTCCTGGGCCTTAATCGTATGCGAAAAGAAGCAGTAGGTTTTCCCCGGTATCAGGGCATCGATGGGGACTTGTTTTACACCAAAAATCACGGACGCTTCACTAATGTCCTCTTGGATGACAGCACCGGAGCTTAAGTACGCCTGGTACAGGAGAGACAACGAATACCAAAAAAAAAAAAAATAATTTAATTCAGATCTGCCAAGGGAATGATGGCAAACATGGAACACATGTTGTGCATTTACAGGGATAACGCCGTAAGATATTCCATAGCTCGTGTTTTAAAACGTTTTTTAATGCATATCCTGCAGTTTTACTTTTGTTGTCACTGTCCTGCAATGCAGTTATTTGATAAAGCCTGATTCTCTTTGGATTAAGCCTTTAATTGTGCTCTTTACGATGCGCTGGTTGTCGCATTAAAAAATTTATCTTATAATGCACCAGCTCCACATTTAATTAATATTTCACCTGATCACATGAAGCCCTTCCATTGACATGTGCAAAGAAAAGGGCGTTTATCCTGACGATAGAGTCAAAAATTTAAAATCATATGTACAATATGTGTAGGTGTTGTTAAGGTGGATCTTAACCTCTGAGTGTGATGTAATGAGTTCACTCTGATGACATAAGACCGAAGATGGAAAAGAATACGCATTGGGAGCTTTAACCAATGCGGAGGGCGCTTTAACAGCGTGCGTGGCTCTGCTAGAAGAGACAAACTAGGCGAAGCTTTACTATTTCCGCAATTCCACATTTTCATCTTATATCCCATCTGACCCAGCAGAACTTTAAATGTGTTCAAGTCGCACCCAAATTTGCATTGATGGCCTTAGTACCACTCAAGGCTCTTGTTTAGATGTTAGGAATTCACTAGACCTGTATATTTATGAAAATGCGGAATTTAAAGCCCAGCTTAACAGAGTGACCCCATTCAAGAGAGTTCGAGAATGGCCTCTTAATTCGATTGAAAGGTTGAACACTTTACGTAGGTCACGCAAACATCATGTGCATACCTCAGACAATACTTTTCCAGGACTTGCATCTAGGATTACATCGTTCCATGATCTCAGGCAGAGCTTTTATTGACAATTGGCCTCTCAACTCTCCAGGATGTAGGCAGGCTGATGGAATGATTTTGGACATCTATTGGGACAAAGAAACACCCTAGCTGCCCCTCAGCAGAGAAGACTGAAGCCATTGTTTGAAAAGAACCCCTTAAAAGGGTTATCTTCTTTTGAACAAAGCCATATGGAAAGGAAAGAAAGAACCAAACCACAGACACCCCTCATCCTTTTGCAGGTCTTATGTTCAACCAGGGTGCCTCCAATAGCAAAGTGGTTGATATTGTTGAAGTCATGTGTCCGTATTGTGTTGTCAGTAGTGTTGTCAGTATTATAAATGCATAGTCGTGATAGATCATTGTTACCAGACTTGAATTTTATTTGTGCTTTCCATAATTCATAGTAAAACGTCAAAACTGACGTATGTCGATGACAGTCAAACAATTTTGTGTTATAAAAATCGTAGATTTTGCTTCTTGGGTCATTACCCAGAATAATATTGTATCGAGCTTTAATTTATTTGAGTCTTGGGTTTATTATAGCACTTTGTTTGTTTATATTGCAGCTAATGGGTTCGAATGTCAGTCCATTCGCAGTTCTGTCAAGTTTCTGTGAAGACATTGCTAAACCCCGGGTCATTTTGTTCGTCCAATTTCGTAGCGCGCCTAATTTGTACTTAGGTTCTGTCAAGGTTATCATGGGAGCATGAATATTTTAATTTTTGAACATGAACTCCGCATTTTGTTTAGTTTATTGTATGGCTGTGACCTATAAAACAGTCACAAGCATTTATTTTAAAAATGCTTTATGGCCCATAATCTCATACATGCAACACAAAACAACTGCGACATTTATTTCCCTTAAGTCCTTTGCATCGACCGCATTTTTAAAAACATGTTGATTGATGCAATAATTGCATTCATTGGTTTTTAATCCCCCGGTAAGCCCCTGTATGAAAATATTTATATGTAGTTCCTGCAATGGGTGCTCATTTAAAATTGAACTGAAAGGATTAAATGCCATCTGAAGTGCTTGACCCTAATCATGAGTATTTCTAATCACCCAATCCATCATGTTTATTCACAATAAAGGAACATTGAATCCTAGTATCCACAGCACGTGTCTGCGTTCGATGACATAGCATGATCATCATGAGCCTCGAATTGGAGTTATCATTCCCCTTATCACTTTGGAATGCGGGACCCGTGACCCCTGCAACGTCAGTTGACAAATTTTCTTGTATCTCAATCTAACTTTTGTTTCTGTTTACAGACCGATGTTGTCTGCAGTATGTTGGTCAAACATGTTTGAAGTTAGTCATTTAAATATGAAGAGATTATTTTTGACTTCAGACAGAGATTAAAGTGTGGAAAATTTCCAATGGGATCTCCTATCATGGCTTTGCTGCGATTAAAGACGCCGAAAAATCTAAAATTAGAACCGAAGCTGGACGTCTTTTATGGCGACTAAGAAAATATTTAGTGAGGCAGATAAGGAACAAGATCAGCGAGTGGCAAACAAACTCATCCCACATTCGCAACGGAGATAAATATTAACTGAAACCATGAGGTGTTGGGTTTGTAGATAAATTCTGAAGTGTTACGCACTTCATGGGACACGAAACTGTTTCATGAAATACAGTATCTTGTGTTGTGTACAGTGACACACTTTTTAAGTGAGATTAACGCGTGCCTATCAGAGTTATCGGCTAGTTTTACTGAAACGAATGAAGGTTTCTAATTTTCGACCGATGACACCTGACATTTAAGGGCATCAGGAAATATGATGTGTTTTTGAGTTTGCACGCTCACTGATTTCAAGTTTTGTAGTCAAGTCATCGTCGTTATAGCCTCAAATGCATCATCCCTTCGAAAGATGCTATAACTTTTGCAAATGGCGGCAACTGTCAGTTTTGTTACAGATAATACGTCGACAAGCCATGGAACGTTATTACTATTTGACTCGTCAGTGACTCGCCTCGAAAAGAACGCAACAACTCGCGACAAGGCTTCATAGTGCTCGTTCTGACGAGAATATTGCTGCTGTGGCTGGATGCCATGGGTAACACGGTAACTTTGACTGCTGAGCGATACAGAATCATGACAATTGCCACGAATTGCTAAATAGGAACATTTTTAAACGATTTACACTGGTCGGCAAGATCGCCCGATTTTATCCGTTCATACTTCTTTCTTTAGGGTTACTTGAAGTCACGGGTCACATAGGTTATAAGATCCTCCTCATTCCACTCCCGAGTTGTGCTGACGGGCTTTGGGGGAGAAAATTGAATAGTGAACTCGATCTGATCAGAAAAGTACGCATCAGTCACATAAGATGGCTAGGGCATGTAGAGCGAATGAACCAGACTCGAACCCGAAGAGCCTTCTATTCGAACCCGGAGGCACAACTCTGTAGAGTTCCACTCGTAAGAGGAAGAGGTCCTCAACCAACTTAGAGTATGTAACTGGAGCCAGTTAGTCAAAGACTGGGCTTGTTTGTTGAGTCCTAGTGCCACCTAGGCAAGTATGTAAGTACTCGTCAATTTTCAACTTCAATAGACCGACATATTTAGAAATATACTTAAAAAACTTTACCTATACATACTCTTCGAGTTTTCAAGCTTAAACGTAAATGCATTTTATTTTTAACATTAAGACTGAAGCATTGGGGCATTATAGTACTTCCATTATATTATTTTATTTCAAAACTTTGCTATAATCTACATTTTTTAGAACTTTAACTATCTTTAACTAACTTTAACACTCTAAGTACATAGGAAAGGCAAGCCGGAAACAAAATCAACCATATCGCCGTTAAAATAAGATTAAATACCATTTTCATAACAATATTCCCCGATAACAATAAAATCAATCGATTTTGATCTATTTTTAAACATAGCTACATATGTAACTAAACACTGTGTCACACGTGATGTTTACCAATTGTAAACAAAAATAAAAGGAAAACAACAATCTTCGTTTAAACATAGAACTTAAATCAAGATTAATTGCATCGGATAACCATGATTACATTATTTTCTATTTTTCCTAGCAACACTGAACTGCCTTCGTGTAGTTCATTCGCAATTTTTTTTTTTTTGCTTTTTTTTGTTCATATTATGTTAAGATTAGAATTCTTATCAGTCACAGTGATTTTGGTAATGTCATGGGTAAATCTAGGTGCCAGGAGTATTTACAACGTTTTTAGGTTGCTACGGCGTAAGAGAGCTCTCATGAAATTTAAAAAGGCTTTGTAGTCACCTACGTACATACATATGTATGCAAGAATTTAAAATCAAATTCTTTCGTATTTTTCAGATTCACATGAATATATATTTTTTTATAAATCTAAGAAAAAAGTTTTGGAAATCATGCTCAAAGCTGGGAGGCGTTTTTGTCTAAAAACCACGAAGAAACAAAAGGCTTACGATCTTATAAAGATTACGTTTCGCTGTTGTTTACATCACTAACTTCGTGGGATTCCCCGAACCGAAATAAAACGCTTTTAAATTGTTTATTTTGAACTCATCTGGACTCATCTTAACCCTGGCACCTCAAAATTACGTCGAAATTTACTTTACATGTGCATATGATGATACGAGTGTTGATACTCTTGATGGGCAAATAGGCTAACAATCTTATAAGCATTGCAGCTCAAGTCCAGCCTAATAAAAAGGGGGTATGTTTGTTTTCTGAGAAATTTCACAGAAATCTTCTGTGTTTTGTATGGTGTTCAAATAAATTGTAGAGAACTTTGGGGTCTAAGAGTTTTGTTTGAACGAGAGTGACAGTTCCAAAACTTAATACGCCTTGTCTTTGGATTTGTCATTTAGATGTTAATTTTAGGCCAAACATGGGAGAAATAACCAATTTTTACAAAAAAAAAACGTGGTAGGTTATCTGGTAGCATATGTATGTATGTATATTCGTTTTATCAAAATCGAGAAAATCTAATAATCAGCTATTAAAAGTGAAGTACCCTTTATTTTGAGATTAGATTTCGATTTCTCGACGAATTGTGGCCCCACAGACTCCAGATGTGAAGTCGGAACCAAATCCCTTCAGTCAAGCGTACAGATACTTAGCGTACTTATACTTCTCCATCATAAAAATCAAAGCATTTTTTCGGAAATCATACATGCGTTCCCATGCAATCTAGATCTTGACACAAGCCACGTCTGTACTATTGATTGCCAACACCACTGAGTTGGAGCCACCAATTAAAAGAAAAAACTTACCTGCATTGGATAGGCTCTCCTATTCGATGGCTGAACGATCACCTTAACCCCCTGCTTCACTAACTTTTGTACATGCGATGGTCCAAATGGCGCCCGTCTTTCCCACACTGACTGATCCTCCCGACGAATGGCGATCACTCGTCCGTGCTGAAGAATGAAAAATATAAACGTTCAAATGAATTTCATTCAAATTCACTATTTTGTGAAAAATTAAAGAAAAATAAAATAAATTACATGTCGCCATCTATTGAAAGATACTCGCACAAGATCCTTGACGGATGTGGCCCTTGATCCATAACCCTGCTGCAATATACGCATCATTTCGCTGCCCGTTTTGCAAAGTTCTTATCAGTTTCTTTTTTTCTTTTCTCCTTAAATTTATTTCGCTTTCGCACTTGTAAAATTATAAACGCCACTGTTAAGACACGACTTGGCTCTTCCGACGTTCCGAGATAAAATGCGGGAACGATCCCTCCAGCCAACAGAGACCGATCGCTCTGAAGTATGCTTTTTTTCGGACGTGATAAGATTATCTTCTGTAAAAATAAAAATAAAATAACAAATCATCATGAGACTAGCACGGGCAAGGGAAAGGATTCCACCCTGATAACAACACCCTCGGATGTGTGTGATAATCAATTGGAGGTAATCACTTGATGTGCTGCAAAACGAGGACCAGTAGATTGTTAATCGATAGAATGAGTGATTCTCAAAAGTATATGCAATTAATGACATCGCTGCGGCTTATCAGAGCTTCATTCAGTCGCAGGCAAGTGATTTATAATTGTGGACTCATGGATTTTATTTTTATTTGCGCTTCAGGTCAAATTATCACTTGTTTTTCCTATGAAGTACCTGCGAAAGATTTGTTGTCGTCGGTCGATAAGAATTTGATATGAACTGAGGAAAGCCTCTCCACCCTGGGTGGCTATGGGAGACGTGTACCTAATGCGTGGCAAATTTATTTATGGCCTAAATCACTTGACGTAGTTGTTAAGTCAGCAGGGGGCCTTCTTATCGTTTCAACGTACTCGTAAACATATAAATTTTTGAAAATAGAAAAATAGAAGAAAACATTAATTAAAACGAAGAACGTGACTTCGAAGGACATGACGATGAAGCACATTTCAGAAGTGAGTTAAACGATATTAATTATAGGATTTGCAGATTTTCAAAAGTAGTCAACGGTGAGACGGAGGATTTATGGTCAATTGGCCATCGGCGATAAGACAGTGAGAAAAAGACGTTGACAAGGTTAAGATTAGAGCGTACAATTAGGATGCTGATAGGATGTGGTTTAGTATTCCAATATCACGGTAACATTGGTTTTATGAACAAAATCATGGATGGATGGCAATGTTTCCATCATAAGTCGCCTTGCAACCACTTATCTAATCTAATCTTAAACACAGAGTTTGATTTGTTGCCATCATAATAAAAATACAAATATTTGGTGCAACAGGTTTGTACGTATGAAAATCCAGGTAATAACTTCTCACAACCATTCGAGTTGTGCGTGTTATATGTCCACAAATGGAGACTACTGTTTGATGCAGTATCCGAATCATATTTTGGTTTGAAAGGCCGCAAAGAAGCTAATTGTAATATTTCTAGACTCTCACTAGGTCACGAGGGCCTTTTAACAAAAAAAAAAATTTAGCTTCCTTATCCAGCACTGAAACAACAGAAGAGTGCTGAATTTCGACGGAGTAATCTTCACTGAGCTTCGAAGTCGGAATCGACATTCTCAGGAAAACATATACATAGGTATGGTGGCCACATGTGCAGCCAACAGGATCAACTCACAACTAGGATCATTGTGAGCACCTGTGGTGGGTTTACCTGAAAAACAAATACAAAGGTTCGTTATTAGCTTTGCGGTCGCTACATGGCCTCCCTGAACTACGCTAAGGTTGTTAAAAATTTTAGGATGGTTTATGGTGGCTTTCCTGACAGATACTTCCAATTTCTTCGTATTGGTATTCAGCGGGGCCGCTTTTCTAGTTCGGCATAGGCTTGGGCAGTGAAATGGACTCTACTGCAGCCGTGTCACAGCCTGGGCATCAGTTTCGAATCGCATTCGACTACGGTGGGGCTCCCATGAGGCTGTTGGCTTTGTTAAGCCCCAGGATCTGTTTAGTTTTGGCGACATCATATTTTGGATTGAATCCTTCACTCTCCCGTCGAGTGTACCAAACCTTCTGTATTAGACTACCGCAACGCCTTCGTGCTGATAGTGCTGGAAATCAAATAGTACCACAAAAATAGTTGACATTGCTATTGCATACTCACCGGTACAGAGATTTCATTATACCCTGGAAGTATGTCACCGAAAATCTAGAGAACTACTCCCACAGTGTCTTTCAAACCATTTGCCGAGCTGACCAAAGAGTTACGCAGAGATGACCTAATTTAACACTTCATCGAGTATGTAGTCAACCATGGCCATGGAGTCGAGCGGCAACTTTTGTCGAAGAAAAACTTTGTACATTATTTGATTTATTCAATTTATAGTAACCGCAACGAATCAGCAGGACAAATTAGTTATTGACCAAAACTATCAAGAAGTGATAAAGATTTACTGGTGGCATGTGACTATAGGAATACAAAAACGCCACCGTAGAAGAAGAACAATGAAACGGATTCTTTTCTTACGCCAACAAACTAGCGTTCCCAATGCCGTGTGAAACCGATAAGATAAACATACGGAAAGCCGAAACGAGGAAACGCGCCTAACATTTGGTAAATGATATTCACACGAATTCAAAGCAATACGAATCGAGAGAAAATTTCGGTCATTTCTATTAGCAGGTGGCAGCGGATTGCAAGTGCCAGTGCCAAGTCACCATACAATAAAATTGTCTGCTTTACTGTATTATTCATAAATTAATGAACAAAAAATAGCAATGAGTTGGCGAAGAATTATGATTTTGCCCCATAGGATGAGAAGTATTAGATTCGCGCAAGCCGTAACAGCACGTCAACATGACTACGCTAAAAGATCCGCTCGCGAAGGCTAATCAACTTAGCGAATACGAATTTTCTCCTCTTAAACATGGGACAATGCAATCCATTTCTCGATTTGATGTCTGCATGTAAACATTTAAACATTATTTTTATAGATTTGAGTTCGAAGCACATTTCGTTTCTTTATTTCTTCTATAAATAATGATGATTTTGTTTGTTTTAAATATTTTGAATAGATAATTTGAAAACATAATACAAATTAAAACAAAAAAATATATATGTATAAGTGTATTTATAAAAAGGTAATGATAATGATAACAAAATGAAAAACAATTTCTCTTCTTCCTATGCCGCTTTTTTGTCTCTTTTATGGGAGTAATAAGCTTGAGTTGAAATAGTTTTAAGTCTAGAAAAATATTATTTATATAATGTATGCATATATGTTTAATATGTATATGTATTACTGATCACTTTATAATGATAAACGATTGAATCTGTGGAGGGGCGAATTAATTGCAAAAGTAGTAATAATCAATGGAATAAGGATGATTGGATTTTTCGTTTTTAATTTGCATCCAGAGCAAAGTACATACACATACTTATTATTTGGTTAATAATAGTACAATACCAATTAAAGAATAATATTAACAACAAATAGATCCAAAAAGTGGTACAGACAACAATAATTATAGTGCTGGTGTCTCGGGGAGCAATGATGCAAAGAAGGACACCACCAACGTTCGGACAAACGCTATAAGTGAAGTTGCACTCGGTTCGGCTTCGGGTGGAGTAACTGAACTGCTGAGAGGATCGGAAGCAGCAGCAGCTGGAGCTGCGGCAGCATCTCCTCCAGCGGGATCAGCTGCTGAATTAGGAATTAGTGGATCCTGTTCTTGGCCCGGCGCTACATTATCTGCTGGGACATTGTTGTCGTTGATATTTTGGTTATTGTTGTTGTTTCTATTGTTGGCTGGTGCTGGCCTTCGCATTTGGAAAAACCCAATGTGATATCTGTAAGGAGAAAGATTGTACTAAGTTTGCATGGTATTCGGTAAATTGAAACTTACAAGTAAATCCCCACAGCAATTAAGGCCACAACGAGACATCGAAGTGGTGATGAGTAGAAGTAAACAAGCGTTATCAACGCAACAAGACGAGTGATTGAATAGAAACTATCCAACCAGTCGCGATTGTCCTGCTCTTCCTGAACGATGTTTGGGAAGCGAGGTTGTGCCTGTTCTACATTTTCTGCTGGCGCTGGCGCAGGAGCTGGTGCTGGTGCTGGTGCTGGTACTGCTGTAGCTGGTGCTGCAACAGTTGGTTGCGGCTGAGCCGCTGTTGGTATCACAGGTACAACCCTTGGGGCAAAGCTGGCCGCTGCAGCCCGACTGGTACTTGGACCATCTAATTCCACTGTCGGTATACTAGTCGCTGGTGTTACACTGCTGGCCGTCGCTACCTGTGGAGCTGGGATATTTTGTGGCAAATACTGCGGGTGGGGCAAAAACATGGGTATGCTCGGTGCGTGTGGTTGCATTTGAGCGGTATTTAGCGTCGCATTAGCCCTAAGGAAACACATTAATTATTAAATTATCAGTAGTAGTTCACAAATAAGCTTACATTCTAAGACACTGATCCATGTAATTGGAATAGATCTGCTGCACCCAATTGTACATGGCAGCCTGTTGATCTGAAATCATATCGTTGCTAAACTGTCCGGGTAAGCTGAATTGCATCACATTTGGGTAACCGAAACTATTATTTGGGAAGTTAGTGGGACAACCAGCTGCTGCTCCTGCTGCACCGGCCATTTGTGGAATGCTAAATGGATTCGCAATATTTGGTGTTTGCTGTGGCACATGAGTTGTAGTCGGTGTCGGTGTCGGCGTTACTGTGGCGTTAGAAGTTGACGTGACATTGCGATGGCGGAGACCGTCCGTTGAGTTGGATGGTATCGGTTTTGATGTTGGCATATCTTGCTTTTGGGATTGCAGTTTTTCTGGCATTATTTTCGGCTTTGTAGCACTCATCTTTGGTGTGTACACTAAATGGAATATGTGGTTTTCTGTTTCAACATCTTTATAGCTACGAAGAATGTCTTTCAGCATCAGCTCATCGCTGAGTAACTGCCCTGAGTAGATGAGCTTTTGCTCAGGGACCGTCTGCAATAGAAACAAATATTGTAAGTAAAACAGTGTGTTAGCAAAATCTAAGGTAAGTATTGTTGATGGTTGTTTCGGTTAAAATATAGTGAACGTGTCAGCACACAGCATGTGGAAACGGTGCTTAATCACTAAAAATAAGAGTAATTCTAATTTTCATTGTGAAAAACTCTGTAAGTATGCGCTTTACTTTTCTACCTGGCCATTTGCGTACATGGTAGTTGCTTATTACCATGACCAAACTATAATTATAAGATAAAACAATCTAATCGCATTTATCCGAGGTTGACTGTCATTTGCACGAAAAGCTCCTGAGACCTAGCATTCGTTATACATTCGGGCATTGGGTGCGATTGAACTCAAAGTCGCTGGGTATGCTTAGCTAGTCACTTTTCTTCGGACTGGTTAATAGGGAATTTTGAAAGATCACGCGTGCCAATCGACCAGATCGAGTAAAAGTTGCTAGGAAATTGGACTCCGAAGCTGCACATAGGCTATGACTGTGTTATAAGCAAATCTAGACTCCTTGTTAGGACATTTTCTGTGTCTAATTTGACAAAATTAATGTATGGCAAGACAGTGCAACTTCAAGTGTAGTCGTGATCTGTCTGAATGAATGTCTTTTGCTTCCAAATGACCTTCGTTCGGTAAAATGGAATTATAATTACAACCTTCCTTTTTCAAATACTATAAGTAATTACTCAATAAAAGCAATTATACTGTTTCGACTGACCTCGGCAGCAAACGTGAGTGTTTTGCCTAATTCACGTCTTACTTTGTGGCCATACAGAAGGCATATAGTGTCCGTTTAACATTTAAAACAATGTTTCAATCGCATTTGGAATCCTTTATATGTTTATGTTCTGTGACCAACATGCTACCAGAAGAATTGAATAACTAACCACCGGCATTGCATTACCTCTCTTAACAGATGTTTAGTCCGAAGCACCTAATTTGTTTTAAATAGTTGCATGACCACGTCGGTACACTGTGGACAAAAATAAATACATATCCAACGAACCTCTGTGTACACAGCTGATTTTAAATTAAACGAGAAACCCAATTAAACACAACTAACTCCCAGAGCTGGCACGCTTTTGTTGCATCATAAATAAAGCATCAACTCGAGTGTGCCCTGCTCAATTTAGCGGCGGAAAAAAATCAATGAATGTAGCTGAAGGTCAACAAATATTTCCATTACTCTAAGGCGACTGCACGAGTACTGTTAAACTTTCAACTATAAATGCAAACAATTCTAAATTCAGAGCGCGGACGAGTGCAAAAGATAAGATAACGCAGCCCGACGAGATACAAAATTTCCAATTGGATTTTTTTTTTTTGTGTTCAACTGAATGATGCAATGTGGCAGATATCATAACATACCGGATTAGAAGGATACACCTGCGTGAGATGCGCTTTCAGCCTTCGAATTGTCCAGGTTGCCTCACTATGGATTATTAGATCCTCGAACTGTTGATTCGCTGACTTCACAATCAGTCGAACATCCGCCAGGGGTGTCGGTGGCGTAGATGTTGGGGATGCGTGCCCTTCCATTGCACGAATAGAATTTCTCCCACCAATGACTGAAGTAAAATTATGACTTTCCTATCGAAATTCTTCACGATCTCTTGAAAATTTACATAAAATCCACAATTTTTTGCTTCTTTTTTGGGGCCACGAAGAATTTTCACTTTTGGAGCTTTCTCCCCGTTTTCTTCTTCGCTTTTTTTTTCTATTATTTAACCGAAATGGAAAAAAATGCAATCAACTCGCAACTCGTATACGGTCGACGCAGCAAAGTCAATTTGTTATTGAGATTTTGCATGAACTTCCTTTTTAATTTTTATCTCGTCTAGCTCTTGAATTTCGTCGTAGAAAATGAAGAGGATTTTTTTTTTCTATTTTTCTTTATTTGTCGATGACATTTGTGTGGTGGTGGTGGTGGATGGGTAAAGTGACAATTTGGAATGTTAGCGGGTCGCAAGGGGGTGGGGGACGTTGTTTTGACAGCAGTATTTTGGATTTGTACGATTCTTATTGGCCAGAGGAAAGTGAGCGACAGGGACAGACAGATGGAGGAGATTAATAATTTTCTTGGTGTTAATAAATGACGTGTTTTATGGTTTATTATTTGTTTTTGCAGATTTGGCGTTAATTAAGTGGTCGAGATGTGATATAATAGTGATAAAAGCAGAAATAGGTGAAATTGACTAGTTGCTTTTGGGACATCTGTTGAGCAACACATGAAGTTGAAATTGATGACAGGGTAGAGCATTCCAAACTGTACGAATTCCTTGAAATCTTTTATTCACTACCTATTTGCAGAAGACCGTCAGATCAGATTTACCTGCCTTAAGCTAATTTATTTGATTAGATTGGGTGATAGGGGCGAAACATACAATATTCTCATGTTGCTAGTTTATGGAAAATAAGCACAAATTACTTAAAGCGTAAAATTCAAATACTTGGTTGGTAGGAGGTGAATGGTACCATTTAATTTTTTAATGTTCCAAACAAGGCGGTTCATTTTGAAAAAAGTCAATACGAAATAACAGATCAACACTAAAGATTATAGTTAGATATTTATACGAGTGCTAGAGCAAGTCCAATCAGATCGGTAAACAATCTTACTTCTTTCTACAAAACAAGAATATCACATATTTTTGCTCCTGGTCAAGCATCAATGAAATCCCTTTCACCTATTACACGTAACACTTAAAAATCGTCTTAAATTATCGATTATCTCGTAATGAGATGGACAATAGAAGAATTCCATAGCCCGCAAACTATATTGGTAGTCCTATGATTAAATCCATTATGCTGTGAAGGGAAATTTATAGACAGCTCAAGCTCAATGCGGTTAATATGACCAACCGCAGAAGGTCAGATTTGCAAGGACGAATGTGAACACCACCCAAGAATTTGTGTTCTGCGCCTTTTCATCCAGCTGTCAACACGATATTTTGACATTTAAAAAAAAAACGTTCTTTACTACTAGAGCGTAGTAATTTGCACAATTTTGCAATCTTAATTTATTTGTTCAAAAAAACTCGAAATATATTATTATAAAGCTTGTGTTGTATTTTAAATTCACAAAACAGCCAAAATGGCTCAAAGCGCTCCCTCTCCAATAGACGTGACAGTAAGTAACACACCGTCGTGGTGCAACAGAATGCCGGTCTTTATTTGCGCCTTGTTTTTGGCCCTTTGCAGGATATCCAATTTAAAGTTCACGATAGGTTTACCGTTTTCAATGCTGGTCAACAATTACGCAGTTCTGTTAACCTTCTGGCCACAGCTAGTAACTATGGGCTTATGTTCGTAGGTAACCCCAATGAGGCCGAGCTTAAAGGTAACTAAAGAGACCCTTCATCATTTTCATTGTTACACTGTGATGTATTTTTTTTTGTAGTGATTCAGCTAAAGGATCTTGTTGATTGTAAGGCAAGTGGTAAAGGTCTTCATGCGCGTCAAGTCCAGCTTCCCAATCTGCCCAATTGCATTGCAGTGAGTTGTGATGGCTCGATGCTGGCAGTGAATTACACACAGAACGGGTTTGGTTTTGTTGCCATCTACAGTGTGCCCAGCTTCACAACAGCTGTAAGTACCTCATTTACTTAACGATTTAGAAGATCACAAACTTTTTTCTTGTAGAATATCAAATCTCTCCAGAACATCAGGTTGCCTGGCGATGAGAATATATCGGCTTTACAGCTTCTGTGGAATCCGGTGATTGCAGGCAGTCTTGCTGTTGTAATGAGCAATGGCGCACTGGGAATGTTTGACTTTAAGAGTAGCTCATATGAATTCCACACCTTGGACAGTAGTGAGCAGATCACATGCGGTTCATGGAGTCCTAAGGGTAAACAAATTGTTTTGGGTTTTCCCAATGGCAAGCTTGCCCAATATAAGCCCGATTTGAAACTGGCAAGAACTATCCCTTGCCCGCCGAATATTCACCCCAGCGTGTTTGATACTATCTCGATTCAATGGCTGTCGACTTTCCAGTTCGCTGTGGTTTTTCTTCAACGAAGTGAGGATGCAACACCATCGCTGTATATAGTGCATGCCCCCAAAACGGGTAACCCTACGTACACCAATTATTACGACATTTGCTACAGTGCCACAGGAATGAGGGCTCAGCAAGTTAACTTGATGCATATACAGCCGTGGAATTTACTCCTCGTCACATCGGCAAATGGGGTTGAAGTAGGAATCCTGGGCACAAAGGAAACAACAGAGGCACCCAAGTGGGTGCAGTACACATTGCTTGACGAGGCGCGCATTGAAATGCCCCTGACTGAGGATAAAGATGAGACCTATCCAATTGGATTTGCGCTGGATACGTCGTGCAGTCATCAGTTGGTCATTGCTGAGAAAAAGTTACCGGTCATGCCAATGATCCATATGCTGTCCACGCACGGGCAATTGGTTGCGTTTAACTTCTTGAATCTTCAGCCAAACACACCGGACATTTGTTCGCCACCCGCTCCTCCTTCTGATACGTCGGGTAGGTCACAGTTTAAGCCTGTGAGTGAAATGCTAAATCAGAGAAAAGCGGAGATCACAATACCTGCACCGACATTGCCGCTGGCTATTGTCAGTCAATCAGCTCCGGTGGAGTTGTCATTTGCACCAACTGGATCGACATCTACTCCTGCTTTGGTGAGTTTGCTTTTCATTTGTTCATTGGTTTGTCCCCAAAGCTGGAGTTAGACTGCGCTCAAGACCATAGAATTTTGTGCTGTCATGCTGAAATCCAAAGTTGTCGTCCTCCCTTTCTGCTCAAGAAAGTCTTAGTCTTTAACTCCTCACAATATTTCACTTTCTATTTTAAGGAAAAACCAAAACCAATATTTGGCACGCCCGTTTCCCAAACGTCAACTGGTGGAAGCATGTTCGGAGCTCCGACCACTGGATTCGGTTTTAGTCCAGCACCAGTTACATCTGTTGTATCAGGCGCACCATCATTATTCAGAAATAGTGTGCCTGTGAAGACTACTCCACCTTCAATTGGATTTGGTGGTAAATACACTAAAATAAACAAACATAAGCATGTCTTCTTTACTTTCGCTTCACAGAAGTCAAAAAGCAGGCCGAACAAGTAACAGCCACAACAAACATTGTAAATCCCGACAAATCCAAGCCGCTGTATACCGTGTCGTCCACGTTCACTCCTCCTTCAGTGGTAATGCCTTCGCAAACTCAAGCACAGCAATCCGGCAAGCTTTCCTCAATTAATGCCAACGAAGTGGATGATATAGTGAACGAAATGATCTCGCTGCAAATAGCCTCATTCGATTTGGAGTTGAAGAAGCTGGGCAATCAATCAAAGGGATTGTTGAACAATGTAAGTTCATTGAATCAACGCCTTCAACCTGTTGAGACTTAAGTCTAATTCTAGATTGGTAATACTGATGAAATGAAAGCCTATACAAAGCGCTTGAACGATCTTCAGGAAATTGTCGATCAGGCGAATGAAAGAGAGTTTGAATCGGATTTACAGAGCCTCCGCAATTTGCTGAATGAATCCTATGCTATGGTGGCGGAATGTCGCAGTAAATTGAATATGTATAACAATCCAGAGTAAGTTTTTGCAGTCACTGCGGGATATATTCTCAATGTAATTTCTCTTCCAGCATCGTGAAACTAACAAGTGCCTCAAATTACAATCCAATCAATCGTCGGCAGTTGTCTAAACTCAATAGTTATCTGGCAAACAATCAGGCACAATTACTAATCATTCACAATCAAATCGATGCTCAGTGGTCGAGTTTCCAGGATCTGGTGAAAAGAAATTCTAAAACACAAATGCACACCCCGTGTCTCGAAGGAGTGTACCAGCGCATGACGAAGCTAAAGGACATGGTTGCTCGTGAACGAACCAAGCTGAACTATATCAAGTCAAAATTGAAAGAGAAGGGGCTGCTCTATAATCAGCAGCAGAACGCCTCCAAACCAGAAGTGTAAGTCAACTAATATAAGTGGTTTTGCTATCATTTCATATGTATATCTTTCTAGGACTATGGAATCACTAACAGACACTATTCTATCGATGAGTCTTGCGCCAACTGTCGAAGAAACTCGTTCCAAGTTGACTAAGGAAAAGCTGAACGCAATACGGGAACTAATTCAACACCGGAAAATCGCAATCATCAAGCCACAGCGTCCGGATCGTGTAGGTCTCAAGTCAGAAGTTATTCTCGAGACAAAGCTTAAGACCGATCGCAAGATACGTGACGGTGCCGCTACGAATATGGACAAAATGGAACAGGAGCGCATTAAAACCGAGCAACAAAGGGTGCTGACCAAGCCGACAGCAACCAAAGCTGTAGCACCAAACATTGCTTCTATATCGCAGCCCAATGCACCGACAAACTTTGGATTTGGTGATAAGAGTCCATTCGTGAAACCAAGTCCTGGAGGAAAACTAGAAGACTACAAGAAAGACCAAAAGCAACAGCAACCAGCCATAGTAAAGCCAGTAGCATCAACTGCAGCACCAATGTTTCTTCAGGCCACACCATTGACCACAGCGACTACATCGGCATTTTCTGGATTTGGGAACTCTGCGAACTCGAATACTGCATTCTCAGGTTTCTCTATTACACCCACCACTATGCCTGCATTTGTCGGTTTTGGAACTAACACATCGCTTACATTTGGTGCACCTAAGCCATTGATTCCAAATCAACCAGCGAAAGAGGCTTCCAATGTTGACAATGCTCCAAGGGAGCAAATGACACCAATCGCTTTTGCACCGAAACCAATGGCATCTGAAACTAAGCCTTTTACAACATCGAACTATACATCGCCGTTTGCTGCTGTTGCACCATCTAAGACGGCTGAACCGGTGGATAAGGCGAATAAAGTGCCTGACAGTCAACCTTTCATACCGGTAGGTGGAAAGTCTGAGGTCACCGCCCCTGTATCCAGTTCTGCTCCATCGACAGGTTTCGGATCATTGTCAACAGGTACAGCAAGTGGTTTTTCGTTCGCGGGTGCAAATATTTCTGCCTCGATTCAACCAAAGACTACCGCAGCAGTTCCGGTACCATTCGCCTTTTCTTTTGCGTCAGCGTTAAGTAGTGGAAGTGATACAACGACCACACCTTCTAAGCCACTGTTAAGTGTACTTGCGAAGCCAACACCAACTACAATCAAGCCAGACTTGAGCCCGGAGGTGTCTGTTACACAAGTGAAATCCGATAGTCCCGAACCTAATAGCGATTCTGGGTAAGTATCGTGGTTTGGGTCCGTGGACTAGTCATTTTTATATTCCTTTCTTTGTAGATTTCTGTTCAATTCGCTGAATCTTGGTACACTAGGTCTCCCGTCGACCCCTAATCTGTCGCCCACACCTTCAGTTTCAACCATAGACTCCAGTAGTCTTTCCTCCGCCACTACTGTTAAAACAACATCTGCCTCCGTATCGGATCCAGCTGATTCCATTTTTGAAGGCTTAAACATTTGTAAGCCCACATCTGGAGAAAATGGTGGTAAGTCAATAAGACACTGAGTTATGATTCTGTTTCCCAAATATATCTTTAAACTCGTAGGTGCTTTCAAACTACCAATTGGAGGTGGCAACCTTTTCGGAGCAGCTTCGTTCACGTCTGTTCCAAGCTCGGAGACGAAATCTATTTTCGGAAGTGCATCTGTGGATAAGGAAACATCTGGTTTCACTGCATTTAGTACCACAACGGATACAACCAAACCGGCATTCGAAACTACTGGGACACCTATAACTGATATATCTACTTTAACGAATACTGCTCCCCCAACATCAACAACAGTGTCATCTATTTTCACACCTAAAACCACACAATCATTCAGTTTTGTTAACACGTCGGCCACTACGACACCAGGTTCAATTGTTACTGGACAAGTAACATCAAGCACGGTTGCACCACCATCGGTCTTTTCCACAACTTCTACTGCGACATCTATATTTGCTGCAGCAGCGGCTGCTACGTCCCCAACTTCGCCTACAACATCAGCTGGAAGTTCATTTTTCGGTGGAACTGGAATAAGTTTAAAACCACTAGGCACCCAACCAACACCATCAATCTTTGGAGCGACAGTTACATCTGCTTCTAGCACACCATCGGCTGTGGCTTCACCCTTTGCGAGCCCCATAGGATCTGCAGCACCGCCAGTTGTTACACCTTTTGGAGTAGCTGCTACCACATCCTCGAACTCCATGTTTGGCTCAGGAGCAGTAATAACTCCGACAGTATCTGCCAGTTCAGGCAACATATTTGGCGGCATTCCGAAGCCTGATCAACCGGCTTTTGGACAATCTGAGGGCAACATTTTTGGGACACCGAACATTGATAAATCGGCCTCTGGTGGAAGCCTTTTTGGTGGACAAACATCCGCCTTCGGTACCCAGCCTAACATCAACACGGGTGGTTCTATATTTGGTGGATCATCTACAGGACAAATGGGTAGTCCCTTCGAAGGGGCTGCTAACAATTCAAACAGTGGTGGAAATATTTTCGGCAGTCCCACTCCTAGCTCTGCGCCTAACGTTTTTGGTACCCCTACTCAGTCGACTGCTACCTCCGGTGGATCTATCTTCGATCAATCTTCAGCAGGCGGTCAATCAGGTGGAGTTTTGTTTGGAGGGGCGACTGCACAACCGACCTTCGGTGCTCCTACTAGCCCTTTTGGCGCAACTGCTTCCTCTGGTGGTTCCATATTTGGCGGATCTGCTACTTCAATAACTCCCAAACCATCAGCCTTTGGCTCTCCCACCGAACAATCGTTCGGGTCTGCCAATACCGGTGGTTTCGGTTTATTCTCGCAAACACCAGCTTTTGGATCGCCAACACAAGCGGGTGCCGGTGGTGGATCTTTTGCTCAGGGTGGATCATCAATAACGCAGACAGGATTTGGTTCCCCACCATCTGGCGCAGGCTTCCAGAAATCAGTTTTCGGTGCCGCACCCGCATTTGGTGCCCCGCCAGCTTTCGGATCACCTCCAAGTTTTGGATCTGCGGCAACATTCAGCAGTCCTAAAGGATTTGGAATAGCCGCGCCGGGTGGGGCCTTTGCTTCGCACACACAGAAGAATAATTTGTTTGAGGAACTGGGATCGTCCGACACGGGATTGTCATTTGGCAATTTGGCACAAAACACCAATGCCAATGCACCTAAAACTCCGTTCGGCGGGTAAGAGTATTCCATTTGAAATAGTCTAGACTTTTACTGAGATATTGCTATTTCTCTTTCTTTCGCAGATCTTCCTTCACGAGCTACAGGTCTTAATAAAATACACCCACGTTTTTACATATAAATGTTCGATTTCGTTCTCTTGTCCAGATACTGTTTTGCAAAATAAAAATGTTAACTAACAATGGGACTCTTTTTTTTTGTTTTGTTTTACACTTTTATATTTAAAGTTGTGTCTGTTGATTCTATTGACTAGTGGTACGCCTTATCGGTCTCTAGTTTGTCGGCTGACAGATGTGGTGATGTCGTTCGTACTAATGGTGAGCGTTTTTTCTGCTGTTATTTAGAAATTTGTTTTAAACAGCATCCATAACGACGGCGAGAAGTTGTGTAGAACAAAACTCGGTACTCCCCCTTCTTCGTCTTCTTCAACAACTTTTGCACCTAAAACCTTTTCTGGCGTTTTGTGCAACGATTTAACATGTTTTAAGCCATGAACCTTATTTCTTTCTCTTTAGATCCATTTGATTTCAACTCATTACCAGTTGCCTACCTGCCCTTGCGTGTTAGCGGTTGTAGAATTTTACTTGTAGCGGGGTTAGTCGTCAGTCTTTCTGTTGCGCCATTGACCTTCCCCACCACCAAATGGTGTTAGCATATGTTATAGCTTATTTTTTAATTACTCGTTGGACATTTTCTTGCAACCAATATTATCTTATTCCGCTATATAGGAATAGACTCTCCCGTGTTAGATATAGAAACGAACATTCGGAGGTCAGAAAACACGATTGCAGGACTGTAAAATAAAGCAAATGAACGGAGGAGCCTCTGGCGGATTGCCCTCAACGAAATTAAACCTGTTGACGTGAATTTTGGCTGTAAGAAAGTTAGTTACATAACAATTGTTCTAAACTTGGCCCGGATACCTCTTGCAAACGAAGTCAAATACCTGAGAAGAACACTAGACGCAGAGTTGAAATGCAATTCGTACGTGAAGAACTCGGAAGTATTTTCAGTTCAGTACCAAGAACAAACAGCTTTTACACACGCAAATGCTGAACTCGGTGTGGGGCTTCCGTATACAACTGTCGGGTGTACCAAGATATCAAATGCTAATATTATACAATCTTTTCGAAATAGAGTGCTTAAAGAAATTGTCCAAGCACCGTGGTATACTTAAAACAACGATATCCAAAGGGATCCGGAAATTACTACAATGGAAACTGAAACTATTCGTAGAAGCTTCGTGTGAAAGCATAGAAACCGGACTTATCAACCATTGAGTCTTGAACGAAAGCAATTTATTACACCGACTACAAATAACGAACCCTTTCAATAAGAACAACATCCAAATCGCGGTATACATATGTACCATATTTCACTGGAAAATAACCTGCTAAATGCCTTTATATCCTTAGAGAAATATTAATAATCTTATTTGCAGTACAAAACAATTTATATAAAACAAACTCCTTGCTTCCACTCATCAGGAAAGCTATTACGCTTCACCGCCATCGCAATAAAACAAGAAATTCATGTTGAAAATATTTTTTTTTGTTTATTCATTCTCGTTCTTTGTAAATTACAAATAAAATGTTTCATTTATTTTTACCTTCTCTATTTGCACTCGTGCCTACGTTACTTTTTCTTCAGTTTTTCTTTTTTATTTTATTTTTAATAGTAAAATTTCGTTTTATTTTAGTCGAATATTTATGCTTTTCTTGTTAATCATTACATTTTTGGTAATTATTTCTCGTTAAAGTACAAAAAAATGCTTAAATTGCTTTTTAAAATTTTGTTTTAAGTGTTTTGTAAGATTTAAATTTGGTTAAACTTTGATTCTTCTCACGACGACGTTCCCCTTTCGACATGTGTTAGTAATAATTGTTCATTCGGTAAATGTATATCAAAATAAAGAGAAAAAAAAAATAAAAAGTGTAAACAATTAGATTTCTAAAAGCATTAAATGGAATGAGCAACAAATTTCGAAATTTTGTCTCTCCTCTCGTTAGAAAATAATTGCATCTTTTGCGTTATGCATTTATTTTGTATTTTTAAAGTTTAAAGGAAGCAATTTATTGTAAATAAAACTTTTTTGTTTGTTTTCTTTTGTCACAAAAAATAAAATCACAAATAAAAAATATAAACTTTCTCAATGGAAACAAGTTTTTTTGTTTTGTTTTTCTCTTTTTTTTTTTTGTTATATGTATATATAAAAATACTTTTCTTACGGTTTTTGTTAATTGCAATTGGTTAATTGTTTTTTTTTTCTTTTCTTTCTTTATAAAGTATTATTATACAAACAAAAATAAAACATATACTACAAATATATATATATATAATCGAAGCTTTGGATTATAACTTATTTTTACGAAAACTGGTTTAGAAAAATAAAAATGTCTCCTCGTGTTTTAACTTTAAGTGTATGTACAAAGAATAGTTAAATAAATAAAAAAAAAAAAAAAGATTTAATAAAATACAAATTAAATTCGTTCTGTAGAATTCTGCGCTTTTTGCTTCTTTAGTTTAGAGTTTGAACTTCTACACGCCTACTTCTACTAGGATAATCTCTATGAATTCGACAACCGCTTGTTGTTGTGTTTTACTTGTTAAAATTTATCGCCTACACTAAGTGCTGGAGAGGACCTCGCAGTAGTTCACTAAAAAACAAAAAAAAAAAAAATAAAAAATAAAAGAACAACATTTTTTTAAGACCTAGAAAGCTTGACTCTCTCTCTCTCTCTGTTGCTAAGGCGTTCGGTCGCCCTTAGTAGATGATGTAAAATCACGAAAGAATGGCAACGCTCCGCCGCGGGCCGCCCTGGCTGATATTGTCCATCGAGGACCATTTCTTGATGCCGTTTTTGAGCGCCTCGGCGGTCACTTTGTCCTGCATTACCCGCGACATTGCTTCGAGCTTTTGTGCGCGCTCTTTGGACAGTGGCTCTGTGGGAAATGAGAGATCATTGGCCTCCGCAAGGGTTCGCAAGTCAAAATAATACTTGGCATACACCGATGACGGCACGTTTATGTTGAACTGGAGAAGCTCCAGGAATTGTCGCTCCAACTCGTTCATATCTTCCACGGTAATGTCCTTTAAAATTTGGCAGTAATCCACATTCCAGACAGCTTGATCGTCCCACACTTTGCTGGCGAGCAGAATCGCCCCCAAAACCATTCGCTTCCAGTTGCAGGGGCCAATATCCAACTCGGCATATGTAAGTAATCTCTCTAAGTAGACTAGAGTGATAATGGCACACTCCGCAGTCAGTTGAGCAGCATTGAACAGCGTTCGCACAAACTTGTATATCTGCCTGTGTTCAGGATTGTGGATATCGTAGTCCTCGGGCACTGTATCGTGAGTGAGGGGATGGAGCTTCTCATCGAATATATCCAACCTTCGGTCTGTGCCCCGATTTTTGATGTGATAGTAAATGGCAAGTGAAACACACTTTACGGTGTTTTTCAAATTTGGCTGCGAAACGGTACTATCATCCAAGTATATCGTGGAACATGATGAACTCTTCTTCAGCCCACCTCCGACGCTTCCCTGTTGCTGGGCGATCTGATGCTGCGAGCGCTTTCGTGTTATTCCACCATTCTCGACTTTGGATCGCTCCAAGAACATTGTAGCTGCCATAGGATCCACCGATGGATCCAAGTCTCCTTCCAGAGCTTCTCGCTCCGATATATGCTGCAGGTTATTCGTGAATTGCTCGCCTTCCGGCTGGCGCTCTTCGTACACAGGAGGAACTTCTTTGATCTTACGCTCGGGCTGGGGACTCGAGTATGCGCAGCAAGAGTTTTTGTTACCCATCTTGTCTTTCTGTGTCTGTTTGTGTATCTCAGTCTCGTTTATGTCTTTTTTGTTTTATTGAATTTACCTTCGTAAGGATTCGTGAAGAGACAGATAAAAGAAATGCTTTAAAATGTCTTTAGATTCTCCTTGTGATTGACTAGTGAATTATTGGTAAAAAAAAAAACGTATATACGTATATACATGCGTGTAGTTGTGATTTCCAAATTGCAAGTGTTTCCGTTTCTATATATGATTGGTGTAAGGAATCGAGTTTAGGAGGTGATTATCAGCGTAAACGATACAAAATAGATTGCTTATCTGTGGAATTTGTATTTTGATGAACTCGTACGATTTGTTGGCTTATTTGGCACTTCTTCGACATGGCCGTTTGTGGGTTTCGCTAGTGGATAGCTTTTAGTTTATCATTTCATGGTTGCTTACATCTGGGTGGTGTTTGTTTGTTGCTTATTTTCGAGAGAAAGGTGAAGAATTGCTTATGCGTAAGCTTAGATCTGAAAATGAAGAAAGTTTCAGTTTATATCTATTTGGAGCTCGTAAAATGTAGAGGGCAGGGATACTGTATACGTGGAATGTCCGAACATATAACAGAGACGCAAATGTGATACCAATTTTACTTGGACCCCGATTAACTGCAGGAAACTGACATGAGTCTTGGGAATGAAAGGATTTTCAAAATGCAATCAACCGTGGAAAGTGGCATTACTTAGTAAATAGCTTTTATGTGAGGTGCTGAGCTGCACAGGACCACCACTACGAAGATGTGAAGAGAATCTGCCAAGTGAACAAAGGAACTTGTAGAGGTTAAGCAAGAAGACTTTCAAAAGGAAAGTAGTTGGTGTTGGAACTACGGAAATATATTTCTACAAACTGCAAGGAAGATTAACGTTTTGCTTCTAAGAAGAGTGAACCATTCAATGATGAGGATGAACGTTGAAACACCTAACTACCCCTAAGACTAACTGAAAATGGCTTGGTAGAGGGCAAACACCATCGCGTTTTTATTAAAATTTGCCTGAGGAATGTCATCCTAGCATTTTTCGCCCAATCTACAAGAAATGTAAATAGGAATCCGACTTCTAAACATCCTGCGAAAACTTAATCAACAGTCTATGGAAGTCTATGCAACATAATTGTAGGAACTTGGACGGCTCTCTGTCGTGGTATTTGCCGCTGATGGAAGGATTCTATCTGTAGCGACTGAAGATCGGTAGCTAGGGCATTTAAATTTAGCGGAGAGTGTTAAGTTAGTGGAAGAGTTAGGTAGAGGCATGCAACCAAGGATTTCTTTCTAAGTAAAATCTAAACGATAGAAGATGCAAGTCTTTGGGCTCGGAAAACGCTTGCCAAGAATAGACGCTGTTACAAATTTCTTGGTGTTTGATACCGAACACAACTCGAAATGACGGCAATGTCGCTAGTAAGAGTCTTTTTCAATAGCAGATTACCTTTTTTAGACCTTCGACTGAATATCCTACCGACACCAGGCCCCAAAGTGAATAATTCCTATCTACATTCACTGGAACGACTCATCAGTGCACAGAATCCCACAAAATGAGTTTGTGATTACTTTTAAATCCATCGCTTCACCAGCGAACTCAAAAATCACCGCAAAATCCAAAATTTCACAACTTAACGCGACGCGAATGATTAATTGTCGCTGTTACGGCGAAACTCAAAGGTTCCCCTTAATTAGCATGCACATCACATTAAACTAAAACAAAAAAAAACAACAAATTATTGATCACCCACAAACTGAAAACTTACACCAGTAGCCCAGTCCTACTGGAGACCGAACGCGACTTGGAATCTGCAATCAACGAGAAGAAAAAAACAAATCTCACAAAGCAAACAGCAGATTTATCGAATTCAAAATAAATAATTGCTTTACTTTGGGTTAGATAATGTGAACCAACAAGAGGGCGTCGCGAGAGATGATAATTAAAACTCCACTGCCTCGACGACGAAAGCCGACTACGACCTTACGGATGTTGCAAGCGCTCGATAGAACAAGGTTGCCATTGCGGTGTCGCATCTCCCAGCGATATTCGTTTCTCGTTTTCTAGTTTTCTAGGGCGCAACCAAACCAATTCAGTTGCATTTGCATGAATAATTAAGAGCCAAGAAAAAATCGGTCCAAAATCGAGGTCACAACGGTTCAGCCCACATCCGAGGCGCACATCAATCGAATTAAATCTTAAATTAGATGCAACGACAGAGCGCACTACGGTGGGTGGTAGATGTGGGTACCCACCGAACTTTAGTTCATTGACACAGCTGCAGAGCACCATCCAAGGGGCAGTCTGTCGAAAACATTTTCTTATCAGAGAAGAATTTTCGCACAAAGAATAGTAGAGATGGAATGGATGGAAAGAAGAAAAAAAAAAGGAAAAATTATCATAAACTCAGCATCTGCACGGGATTCATGGGAACAAAGTCTGCGAAGGCATGCTGCAAACACGCCGGTTGTTAATTGAAAGGAATTCTTGTATTTCTTTTATGGAATTTCTGCACAAAACGAGAAGAAAAAATGTATTTCAATCACTCACCGACGACTGATTCATGTTAATGATTTTTTTTTTTGTCGGTCAGTTTTTTGTCAGTGAAAAGGAAAAATTAACTATTTCGACACGAGTTTGGACGATTGTTTGTTTTGAAACGAATTCGTGTTGAGTTAAGGTAGTTGCGAGTTGTATTTAAACAAATGAAATCAGTGAAAATTTATGTGAAAACTTGAAAACTTTTGCGAAAAATTTACACCGAAGCTGCATGCACAACAAAGCAGATGACAGCCATTTTAGTGGGATTTTGGTTCGTACTGTAGGGGATGGTGTTAAAATGGATTTTGTATCGGGTGTTGTGGTAGATAACGTAATGTTGTTGAGTATTGAATGATGGGAAGGAACTGTTCATGGTGTATTGTTGATAAGACCGTAGGGTTATTCCATTTTACTAGAATTCTTGCTGTATTTTGTATAAAGGGTTATCAGTTATCCAAAGATCTAAGCCATATACCTTACTGTATGTTTCATTACAACGTCAGTAAGTTGTCTCAGTCAGCCGACCAAGAACTGAGAAAGCTCAAGTTCTGAGAAACACTGGTCTGAGTTTCATCTACATAGCAATGTAACTGGAGATATCGATCACAGTGATCCCAGTCCAACTGTGAACTCAGGAGTCAAAGAGTCCAATCGCGTAAAGTAAAGTCAATTGTTTTGTTGTCTCAATTTCCTTTGCCAAAACCCGTCAATGCAAAGAGGGACTGAAGAATTGTCCGAAGTATTTGGGCCCAAAACAGCAAAAGATATGCTCTGCAGTCTTCTTTGAAACCGTTGCTTCTGCACCATAGAACAGAACTGGGATGATGAGGGTCTTGTGCAGAGCCCGCTTGATGTTTCTTGTCAAAAAACATAAACTGGCAGAGTGATTCGTCAGGGATATGGAAAAGTTTTGGGTTGTGTTCTTTACACTTTTTCGAACTTTTTCCTGCTAAAGGACTTTTGATACGTGTGTCGCTCTGCAGACCTCAATAAAAAAAACTCTTCATTTCAAAAGAACTATTTTTCGGATATGAATCTTTTACCCAGCGATGGACATAGAAGTGCCTTGATGACAAAAATCTACTTCAGTATAACAGAGTCCCCAGCACTCCAGTCCTCCAAAGCGTTGCTTGCATATTTGAAACTTTAAAAACTTCAAAAAGGTATTGAAAAAGAAATAAAGTGCCCGACTGGGTCGTACAAAGTTGCACCTTAATGCTATAAATTTACAATTCTATCAGGATTGAAATGCAAGTCTTGCTCTTCCCAGTAAAATGAGCGTGGAATTCCGCATTTCAATGGAATAATAGTCATAACAATTCACTCCTTCGTGCATAGATATCTAAGAGTTTATACAATTTTTTGTTTTTATAAAAACGCCTTAAAAAAGTGGGCATGGCCATGAAAATTAATTCCAATTTCACCGCAATGTGTGTAAACCCACAGACCACAGACATGAAGTTTGAAGCAAATCCGTCCGGCCGTTTAGGCTGCAGGCCACCATATAGACAGATGGAATTGGCGGCCCCACTTTTTTGGACTTCTTCATCATAATAATGTCAAGTTTGATTAAAATCCCGAGTTCGAATTTTTTCACGAAACCAGTCCTTGCCCTATAAGTATATGTAGGTGCAAGTAAAAAAATTTCATTAATTTTAGGCCTCCAGTTGAGCTCCCTATCAAGTACGATGCCTAGGTAGACATCTAGGACTGTTAGAGAAATTCTAAAGGAGAAGCCCTCTATAGATATGGTAATGAGAAATCGTAAGCAATCTTCAGTGTTACTTCCAATTGCACTCTGAGTGACATCTATAGTGATTTGTAAGAGTTTTCATACTTCGCTTTTAGGGGTACCTTTACAGGTACTCGTACTCTACTTGGTATCCTCATAATCCATTACAATGTGTTGTCTCTTAAGTATAAATGTAAGTATATCCATAATCCAATTGGTCGGAGTATAGAGGTTTGCGAGCATTTTACGGACCGTTCTGACATTGTTAAATGCCCCGTCAGTGCTCTGATCTTTACGTGACTAGATCCCTCTACATTACTTTGGTTCGTCCTCTACTTGAAATACGCCAGTCAAGTATAGCCCCCACAGCAAGGGCATGTGGAAAGAATTGAGAACATTCAACGACGTTTTCTTCCTTTTGTCCTTCGTGGTCTTTAGTGGAACGACCCACTTATTTTGCCTCCATATCCAGACCGCCTCAACCTCATTAATCTGAATTCCCTCGAGAAACCTGGAGACGTTGCAAATATTCGTTTCGTTCATCGACTGTTCTCAGGCTAGATGGACTGCGAATCTCTCTACAACTTAATCTTCTTCAACACCAACCCACGTAACCTTCGATGCCCTCGTCTGTTCTATCTCCCGACCCACCGCACCTTATACGGCTCCAATGACCCTATCTCCCGTATGCTGCGTAAGGTTAACTCAAACTCCACCCAGCTCGATTTTAACTACTCCCAAATCCGATTGGCTTCACTTTTCTTCTTAGTTTTAAGCAATAGTTTTAAGTTAGTCGTAAGTCTTAGGTTTAGCTTGTATTAAGCCGAAATAAATCGGGGTCTTCGTCCCCACCAAAATTCAATATAGTAAGAACCCAATAAATAGTAAAACACACACAGTATTCTTTTATTTTTGTATTTATTAATTCTTATATTAATTCCTAGATCAAATTCCCATTTGTTTTCATTTTAAATAAATTTTTAGTACTTTTTGTGAAAAGAACAAGAGTTTTGGTTGTTATTTGTTTTTCTTGCTTAAGTTTAATCGAATAGTATTCCTTTGTCAGTATTTAAGTTAAGTTATCAGTAGTTATATAGTATAAATACTCTAACAAGACATAATAAAATATTAGCATTTTTGTTTTGCTTGTTTCTGTTTTATTCATTTGTATTCAAGTATTTACAGAGAAAAAAAACATAAAAACATAGAAGAGTTTGTTTGCTTAGTTTCATTGCAATTAAATATATTTTTTTAATAACATTGGCTATATTTAAGTTTTATGCTATTTTATTTTTGTTTCCTTGCTAATTTATTCACTAATTATTCCTTGTCAAATTTACTACGTCATTCTTTCGCACTTAGGCATCGATTTATATATGTATTTCCTTCCTAAAACAATTGTTTTTATTTTTTACATTATTTACTAGTTTTAAATGATTGCTTCTTTCTTTTTGTCGTAAGTTAATAATAATATTCTCTTTAATAGTATATTCTACAATCGAAAAAACAATAATATATATTATAAACTACTCTTTTTTGTTTTGTTATAAGGGGATATGGTTTTTTTTTTATATTATACATTGGTTTAATAAAATTGGGTGGCAACTCCGAAATATTTTAATTTTTTTTTTTTTTTAACAACAAAATAGGGATTCGTTTAGTTAAAAAACTAATAAAAAACAAACTTGGTTTCAAGAGAAAAAATGTTTTGTTTTGTACTTTTAAGATTGTTAAGAGGAGGGGGAAAAATTCAAATACATAGAGAGATAGAGAGAGAAATAGAGAAATAGAGAAAGTCAGAAGGAAAGAGTAGAGAGAAGAAGGTAAACTATTTTAAGAGTATTGTTAGGTCTTATAAAAAGTCTTAGTTTATTTTTTATTTAGATTTTTACAAAAAACCTCTCATGCACTGCCAACTAAAAAAATATGGTTTAAAATGCTGATGTTTCTGTTGCGGCTGCTGGTGAAAGCGATGCGTTCAATGTGTTGCATTCTCTTATATTTTAGAGTTTATTTAGTTTTTTATTTATTTATTTTGTTTAATATATAATTTTAGTAGGTTTTTTGTTTTCTTTCTTTAATATATGTACGTTTTTGCATTACAATCTACCTTAATAAAGCTATGATCCCAATTTCAGCTGATATAATGGTACCTTACTGCTAAGTGAATTTACCATTGCTCTTTTGTTTTTGGATGGTTTTGTTGGCTTCATGTGTCCTTAAGTGTTACAGAGTTAAATGATATTTAGTAACTGATAAACGATTTATTTATGCTAACTATTACTAGTTTTGGGGAAACCTTTTTTCTGTTTTATACGTAGACGGGATCTTGGATACCCAGATGGTTGACTTGACAACACACTATGCTACGTTGAAGCGAGGCAAAAGAAAAGGTAGCTGATGAATGGACTAAAGAACAGATGAGGTAAGTAGAAACTGAGGACAATTGTGACCTAATAAGGATTCCAGAATATATAATAGCGAGACAACATGGACAGTCTTGATGCCCAAGGAAGCTACTGGATTCAATGACTGGCGAGTTATTCAAAGAAGCTGGCGATAATTTCAAGGAGACAAGATACCAACTAACATCCGAAATTTATTCAGAAGGGTATTTGGTGTATGAATATAATCTCAGCATCGTTTTCTCGATCCAGAAAGGATTTCAATTGCTATATGCCCGAAAATTTTTATTTCAAAACTGAATCGGACAAGATTATGCAGTGATAGGTGCAGTGCTTTCGAAGGGACAATCTTTGAGAAAGCATAACTGGAAAATGTTGATACAAGTTTGACAAATATGAGGCAATACATGTGGCTGTATGCTGCCAAAAAGGCCAGCTAGTTCCTTGAAGTAATTTGGAAGTACCTTAGCTCGTTATCAAATCGGAAAACACCATCTCAGCATCTCAGAACGAAAACTAATATCCTTGGCTGGGTCTTAGGGCTCAAAGGCGAACTGGGTAGAAAGACTCTATCTCAAACTACTTAAAAGGTTTCACAGGATACCCACGTGTCTGTGGAAGATTTATTGGTAAATTCCGAGCCACATTTGGAGCCAACTCTTATCTTAAAGGAAATAAGTTTACTCTCCGCTAATATCGATGTAAATAAACAATAAATTTGGCTGCAAGCCCTACTCTGTCTCCACTGAAAATTTATTTAAAAAAAAATCCAATTGTTATGTAAAATAATACAAATTCTAAAAACAAATTTCGTCCCGCGAAATTTTCAACTACAAACTCTCTGTAATTCTATGACTGTATTAAAAAAACTACGTTACTTCAAAGAGCAATGGTAAAATCTTAAAAGACTGGTCCCTTAATCAGACATTTTGAAAAATTTTTCATCGAAACAAAACATAAGTTTACAATATATAAAAATAATTTCCTTGGAAAAATTAGGAGACATCGATATAGTTTGTATACTTTTATATATAGTTTTTATTTTTATATTATATATAAATAAATTGTTTTATATATAAATAGTTTCTGTATGCAAAGATTTCATTTAATTATACTTTAGATATATATATATATTTTCTTTTGTTTTGAACTTCCTGTTTTTACTTCTTTTTATGGAAAAATAAATTCGGAAGCTATTTATTGGCTCCAAAATAATAACAACAGCATATTGTTTTTGTTTTTCATTTTCATTGCTTTTATTGGAAATAATTTAAGTATTTAGTTACAGAGCGGAGTTTATGTGCGTTTTGAATTGTTATTTTCTTTACATGGAAATGTTTTAAGATGTGAAGATACTGGTATATGCGCACTGTTATTGTTTGTATTAAAAGGTTTTTATAAAAAGAAACAGTTGTTGCTTACTTGACGTCTGGATACTTACATAAATATATTTTTATTTTTCATTCTTATACATAAATAAATATATGTATATTTTTTTTTCATATTTTTTGTTTTATGTGAAACGATTGCTTTTGTTTTTCATAATGATCTAAGGAAGAATACGTTGCTTAAAAGTTTAAATGGATTAGAAGTGAAATTAGAACGAAAAAGTCTTGAGGAGTGAAAGTGTGTAAGGACATGAATCTTAAAAAATTCATCCGAAGTTCCACACTGCTCAAAAGTTGTATATTGAATGAAATAAGACTCCTTGGGATACTCCCGTCCACGAGAAAGTGTTGAGGAATATGTCCAAGGATATGAAAAAGAGCAAAAACTATTTGAAAAAATTCCCTGTGTCTGTTGTGGAAGATTACAGAAATTCTTAGAAGTGCGTAGACCAATGGCTTCATATGCTATAATATCATATTCGGACACTCTTCTTGGTTTCAATTTAGTCAATCGGTCATATTCTGACAATGGAGCTTAATCCATTCAATATCCCAACAAAACGAGGTTTGGTTTCTCAGTAAATAGAAAGTAAAACTAAATAAATACTTGCCACAACAGATCGATGGGACCCAGGCAATTTGTTATTTGACAAGCCTTCCGATTCCGGATTCGAACCTCAAACCCCTTGCTCTATAGTCCAACGCACTAACCACTGAGCCATCGGGCCCATAGTAGAGCTTAAATGACAGTATGTGCCAAAGTAATCTAAATTTCTATAGGCACATAATCTACAGCTCGGCTTTATCCTGTTTCCACACAGAGAGAGCCTGTACTACTATTTCATTGTAGATTTTTTATATTGCCTGCTTTCTTGAGAATACTTATGGGGATTTCTGGTAACAATGCTAGAGTACAACTTTTAGTTCGACTGAGGCTACGTCACTAAATATATTTGATCGTCGCACAGCGCTCCTTCACAGAATTTTGGTGTTTCCAGATAGATTCTTAGAATCGATTACCCAGAAACTCCGAGATACAAATGGAAATAAAATGAAAATGTTCTATAAGAGTGGATGGGTACTGAGCCGATTCCTTGGAGTACTAAGCATTTAGATTGCATGACACCTTAAACCGAACTGCTTTATGGAAGAAATTCTAAATATGCTAAATATTTGCAATAATTCTCCGAAAAACTTCAAAGTTCCATGCAAATACAGGACAATAAAGAAAGAATAAAAACTGAAAGGAATTCAAAGCCATTAATCGTGAATTCAACATGGACTGGATAGATCTTGGAATATGCCATTGGCTAACCCTTTCACTAAAACTTTCACAGGCACGTTGCTTACTCTCCTCATGACCTTTATACACATATTCCTCCAACGCTGAACAAAGTTTTTTTTGAAGAATGTCATAGGTCCAGTGGACATCTCGGGCTAAGACTCAAACTTTTCTCTCTATAATCAACCAATCAACCACGAATCACCGATCACTTTAGGCTCTTCCCTTCCTTTTTTCGGAAGAGAAGGTACACATTTGCAATATGAATGAACTCTGTACTGTAAGACCGCACAAAGTCCTTTACAGACATTGTACTAAAAAAGATTTTTAGAAAAACCCATTTAATTTTTTGAGCAGCGTCCTCTATCACCGGAAAATGAAGTTTGAAAAAACAAAAACAGAGATACAATATAATTCATAAATATTTCATTCATTTTGAAAGGCACATAACTGATATGAAACGAAAGGACCTTCGCAAATGAGTTTAAATTTAAGGACAAAAAATGAGAACGGCAGTGATATTTCATAATAAAATTTGTCATGTAAAATAACAAATAAAATAAAACTCTATTAATTATTATCTTTTTTTATTAATTTAAATAAAGTGAAAGTAAAAAAAAAAAATTATAATAAATTCGAAGAAACAGAAATCCATTACGTAAAAAAAAATTTAAGAAAAAAACTTGTAAAAAAAGAGAGTTGAGATAAAAATTATTTTTTTTTTGTAGTTATGTTGACAAAAAAAAACTACACATATGCCATTAATTTTTACAACAATTAAATTAAAATTATTATTGCCAATATTTAATTAATACATGTTTCTGAAATATGTTTTCTTTTCTTTTATTTATTTACAAAGATTTGTGTGTTAATTAAAATAACAATAATGGTGTTTTTAGTTTTAGTTTTATTTGTTTTTTGAAATTAACGAATTGAAGAGAGATTTCAAGAATACAATATTCTTAAGTTTTAAACTACGTTTGTATGCATTATTCTTAGGAATTAAAAAATAATTAATCAAATAATGATGATAATGAATATACATACATATATGTATGTATATATATTTCTTTTGTTTTTTTCTTTTTTTAGTGTAAATTGTTGTTCTTTTGTTTGTTGCAAAGTATATAACTATTATATTTTATACATAATACAAGCTAATTCGAAAGCACTAATCATCATTTGTTTTTGTGGGGTTTCCACTGTCATCGTTTGTTGTAGTCGGTGTGGCTGTTTCTTCAGTGGTGTCCTCAATGGCAGCGGCGGCAGCACGAGCCTCAGCATCTACAAGGGGGTTCGGGTAATAAAATATTAATTAATAATATGAAAATCAAGATTTATTGGAAATTGATAGGTTTTTGTAATTGTTTTTGTTTTTTGTCGACCCATTCAAGGCGGCTTGGTAGAGAGTGGGCCGTTTGTCATTCGCAATGAAAATGATTTATTTATTACTGGGAAGTCATTAAGTATGGATCGATATATACACTCGTTGAAATAATGAACATTGACTACAAAACCAGTGAAAAAATCGCGAAAATGTTTCGTAAAGTTCGTACTGCTTTTAGCCATCAATAGACGCCTTCTTGCACAACTATGGTACATTTAGTCGAGTAATTTGTCGAGGGATTGATAAAATACTTAAGTTGTGTTATAGTTGAGGCAATTTAAGAATATATATTTACATATGTATCCAAGGATACAAAGGAAAACCACTCACCAGTCTACATAGAGTCCACTTGCCCATTTGTGGCTAAGATGAGCTTAAGAACCTTCGTCATATTAGACATTTAATGAAACGAAATATAGAATGAGTTCCAAGAACTCTCTAGTTTGATAAACGTAGAGTTACTCAGAAAAACTTAGGAACTGCTTAACATCAGGCTTAGAAAAAACTATTCCTTGGAATTTACTATATGCCTATAACCTAGTATAGATCGAAGATGGTACACAGGACCTAGAACGTAAATTATGTAAGTCTAAGAATTCATGTCCGTCAAATGGAATACCTATACGCGGTCTCAGAGGTAAATAACTCAGCTTACGTCGGGAAGGAACTAATAACGATGGCCAATTAGTCCACATGAAGTTCCGAGGGTAAAACGTTGCTGATGTTATGAATTGAACAAACTCTGGCTGAGTGATGTATTGTGCAGCACAAAACCTATAAACAAGAAATCTATAGACATGCATAGACAATTTTCTTCACGGTGACATGTAAAGCAACAAAAGTACTCTTAAAGTTGCGAGATTCACAAGAGCCATTGTAGCCCAAAAGTGGCCATGAAAGCAGAAACATATCTACATGAACTCCTTGATCTTTCAATTTTTAAACTCAGTCTTATATTTATACACTATCGCCTTGAGTTGGCGAACAAAGCTAATTGGAAAATTCTTAAATTCCCCATTTAAATCAGCGGAATCAATAATTTCGCTAAACAAAAGATCAAAAGGCCCCTTCCTTCCAAATAATTGGAAAATGTTATTTTACACAAAGCAAATTGACACCTTCAACGTTAATTGGATGTTTTATGAAAATTTCTAGAGCCACAGCGTCATCCCTTTCACATTTCAGTAAACATCAAAGGCACACGCGCCAACTAATTAGAATATCACTCCATAGAGCCCAATAAACGGCATACATACCTTTAACTGCCTGCTCCTTCCAGATCTTCTTATTCTCTGTGAGACAGGTAACCCATGGTTTCCGAATACGAAACTTCTGCTTACCCCCAGGTACAGTGGGGGCCACCTCCTCGGAACCGTTCTTCGATACTTCGACACCTTCACTGATTGCCTCGCACGATGACTTGCTCACCACCGAACCGCTATTTCCATCGTCAATATTCGCATTGGCATTTTTACACATCGGTGCAATGGGTGCCAACACATACTCCAACATATCGGCACACACCGACATACTGGGATCCACAATGAAATCGATAAAACCGATTTGTGACTCAGCCACCAATGTATTATTCCTATCACACAGCGGACTAAATGGCAGGCCCAGTTCTCGCTCCAGATCGCCCTGCCTAAAGAACTCCTCCAGCAGCAACATCGTCCAGCGATGATGCAGAGACCACCTCTTGGCAGGATGCGATATATCACAACAATGCAACACTAGCGCCAGCGCTTTTGATTTGTCCACCGTTGGCTCAGCCAAGGTGAGTAGGTTCTTCATATTTTTCAGTTGTTGGAAATGGAACGACATGTCTGTCGACAGGACCATGTCGATGATGAGGGTTCTTAGCTCGCGAAATTCTTCGCGTGACAGATTCGACAGGATATTGCAGTCGTCATCTTTGAGCACACGGAATGCCGCACTGATGTGATGATTCTCCAGCACCGCACGGTCATTGTAAATCAGAGCAGTCTCCGACCCCGACATCACGTGGAAATTGTTCGTGGTACCCGTGTGTTCGAAGTCATGTATTAAGGCAGCCAATAGGGTGGCGAAAATCTCCAGGTCTGTCATCCAGTTCATGAGGCCCGTCTGACAGAGCATAAAGTGAATCGTTTGGGTTACATCGGCCGCATGCAAATTGTTGTGATATGGATTACGGAAGCGGCAATATCCCTCTTCGATGCGATTCAGGAACGTTTCCAGAGTAGCGGGCGCTATTTTGAACTTGTGAATGATTCCGTAGCGATTGAGCAAATCATAACCCAGATATTTGACCGGTTGGCCGTTGGCCGCCTCCGCTAGGGCGAACACGTCAAAGGACCAATCATCAAGAGTCTGAAAAGAAAATGGAAAAACATTAGAAGGTTGGTAACACTTGTTGGTCAAGGCTTTGAAAACAGTGAATTGAACGAAGTGGAAGCTAAGACGTTTGTGGAAAACTGACAATGATTTCACTGGATGTATCCTAACTGAATAGCAAATCCTTTTGATTAGCTAAACATGAACTATGTCCGATAAACGCTTTCATTCACAACTTGCTGTGGCAGTCCATTGCTGCATGTACTCCTAATAATAGCTATCACCATTCGACAAGGCATTAGCCTTCGCTGCAGATACATAGGAACAATTTGTTTTCATTGTTTATTTTTGATAATCGGTCTTTCATTGGCCAAAGCCAATAAGCAAGAATGTAATGTCCTTGCAGAATCGACAATAGTACTCCAGTTTTAGATGAGTAGAAGACGATTTTTAAAAAAAATTAAAATATCCTGTGGTATGGTGGCGTATACGTAACATTTTTTTTTAAAAAGTTTTAGATTAGCGCTTCTCATGGACACTCAGTACATTCTGTACGAGAGGGCGTTGTGCCCTCTAGCTTCCTTCCATACAAACCACCTGGTTACGATAGTATCTTGTCAGTGGAATTCCGGCAATGTTTTGATATATTGAGTTCATGGGTATACATTAAGGTTTGGCTTTAAACCTAGATTCTGGAGGAGGGCCAAGGAAATCTTTATGCCGAAAGACTTTCTTATAGTCTGTGTGGTCTAGGATTTCGTTTAGAAATGCGTAAAAGCCATGACCAAACGGTTTACCAATAGAATCACAATTCAAGGAGAGAATTACATGCTCTTCTCTGACTACTTTCAAGAAACTAAATCGGGAGCTGATTTTAGTAACTATTTCAAAAATCAAGGTCGAATTACATCTGCCTCTTCGAGGATAGCGATCACTGGTTTGCGCTGAACCTCTTTTACATTTTAAGTATCATTTTCTAAATTAAATGTCATGCTTACCTTTAAAACTTTAACAACATCAGGAGGAAATTGCATTAACGCTGAGCTCGAAACCCTTCTGTATATTCGATCCACAAATATACCGGCACGGATGGCATGTGCCACCGATCTAAATTTCGGCTTTTCATCGTTCCTCTTTCTGGTTGTGGCCAATTGTCGTGTAAAAGTGGAAGCCAGCCACTCACGAACCTCTGGTGGTACAGCATCCGGTTGCACTTCTGACAGTTCATCATCTTCGTCCGCGAGCCTCCTGTTATTCGATTTGGATTTCATCGTGGGTTGAACAGGAAGGATTAAGGAAAATTTTGATTTACAAAATTCCAGGACAAGGTTTTGGGAGAAAAAGGCAAAAAGTTTCCATTAGTATTCGAACTCCAAAGGTTGTTTTCAAAAATCAATCAAAATTAAAAGAAACAAAAAAGACCAAACTTAAGACAAACTCAAGCGGTTCAAAAAAAAATAATAAAGTATTAGTACAAAAAATTTTTAACATAAGAAATGTTTAAGTTGGTGGTGTATTCTTTTTTTTTGTTATTTTACAAAAAATGGGATCACAAACGTTAAACATGCTGAGATATAAAACACATTCACAAGATACATACATAAGTAGAAGTATGTTGGTACAAGTATGTACATTTTGGATAAAAATAAGAAAATCAAAAATGTGGACTATAGTGTGAGATAAAAAGTGTTGGGCTAAAAAGATTTTTGAAAAGCTTTGCATGCCTTTTCAGTGGTACAAGTACTAATCTGTTGCATTGCAGTTAAATTAAAATTTGAAAAAGATCCCTGTGCTCCTGCAATAGGTGGAGCAGAGGATGGGATGCAAATGATTTTGTGTTAAATGATTGTTATGAAAAATATACATATTAACAGAGACAAGTTCATTTCACATTATTTACAACAGTCGTAGGTATGTATATGAATATTATTTAATAAATTTTGTAAGCAACACTTGATATTCATAGCTAAGACATGGATACAGTTGTTTGTAGTGTTGGCATACCAGATGTGTATGTAATAAGCGTTTATTTGCAGCACCTTAACACATTTAATATGATTTTACAGTCAAATTTATAAATAGTTAGGAATATAGTCACATCTGACATATAGCGAACGGTGGTTATCCTATATCCAAGTTGTAGATGGATAATTATTACGCTATTTTCTAATCTACTTATGAAACTGTGCAAACTACTGCCAATTTCCGAAGTGTTCAACAGACCCATTTGAAATACAAGAAGAGTTTTAGGCAGTTTATGGCATCAGTTCTGCAAAAATATACAAATTTTAAGTGACTCTTTCTGGATATGGAAATATTACACTAATGCTTCTCATGGACCTTAAATACGGATATTTCTAAGAAAACCATTAAAATCCCATTCCTGGTTCCAACCTAGTTTCACTGCAATATGTAGGACTGGCTTCAAACTACCTCTCAAACTTAGTCTAAAGCTTCAATTTCTGGAATCAATCCTGTGACCAATCAGTCTATTAAACATTTTTTTTTCGACTAACTTCTATGTTTGTACAAACAAATTTGACTGTCGGATTGGATTTTTTTACGTTTAGGTACAGACGTGGGAGAAACGAATGTCACGGCAATCTTAATCTGCATATTTTTTAAATTTGTTTGGATTATTTCTGACGTTTGGAAATGTCAATCGCTGTCACTCGATAAAAGGGTGAAAAAAATTATAAACTGAGAAAATAACGAAATAAACAATAGAAATACGAAAGAATTTGTTGCTGAAAAGCTGACCGATCTCATTGGCATAGGACTATAAATTTGAACACGTCAATGTCAAAAATAATTCTCTCCGCCAGTCCTATAAGAAGAGGCTCATATAGTCTTCCTTCATGACATGGGGAGACTACTTTCCCAAAACTTTCTTGCTTCAAGCTCAATATTCAAGACCTTAGGATGATTTGGGTGCCCTAAATTTAGAGCACTCAGCATCAAGTCATCTGTGTGACTCATAGTGTCATCCAAAGGGAGGTGTCATTTTAAATTTGGTGGCGTTGTCGAACTGTCAAAGACTTTTGATAAGTAACGACTGGGAGGTTATGGAACAGTAGATACTAGCACTACGTGGTAAGATAATGAAAATTTACTACAAAATCAGTGAAAATATGGTGAAAACGTTTCGTAAAAGTTGTACTGCTTTTCATCATGATGTAAAGACTCCAACACGTTTCGTCCAACATGGTTAGCTAAAAATATCGCTACCGTAGCTGGGAGATCGCAACCATTTTGCATCGCTTTTTGTTTGTGAAAGAACTGAAACCAGCTCACCCCCACAAAGTCGAACTTTTGTTCATCCCTGCTGGAAATCTAAAATGCCACCTTCTGCTGAATGAAGTTAGATCCATTTTGATGTACTCGACACAAAAAATACTGGCAGTAGTTCACTTGCTTCCTGTTGACATCCTTGAGATGACAATGAGTGCAAAAGAAGACATTTTATGCCAATGTCTCCCCATTGTTCAAGCCAGGTTCATACACTGAAATCACCTTCTCTTCAGCTTAAATATTTCTAATCTTAGTGAATTTGATTTTAGTTAACAGGCGCGTGATAGTAACAATCTCTTAAAGGGATAGTACAAGCGATTTCTATGAAGTGGAAATGCTTAGGAAATGCTCACTGCTGGCTTGTGCCTATTTGAGTCGCAGCTTCACTCACATACTAGGTAAGCCTCGATCTAGCACACAAATGTTGAAGAAGATAGAAGTTCTATCTGCGAAAATCCTTGAAATAGGAGGTTATACTTGGGTAACCAAAGCAGAGGATCACTGTTCGCCATTCCTAACAGAGGAAACGAAACCCTTCACGGGCGATTCTATGAAGACCTGGGTAGTCTAGCCAGACTCGCCATGTATGTATAAAAAAAAGTAATGCAAAGCAATTAGATCTGTTGCATGTGACTTTCCAGAATAAATGACATATCCTTACCAAACAATAAGCAGAGCAGAGGATTTTGGAATTTCTCTCAACAATATCCAAATTAAATGCCAAAAGATTTAAAGTATTTTTCTACTAAAAACAAAACCCCAAATGACGCAATAATGTCGACATCCAATACGAACATCAATTTTTATGTCCAACATACGTAATGTTTATGTCCTGAACTTTGGTCAAATTTCATAGGTCACTCAACTTGATGCGTCTTATTGCCATTAATCCTCTGTTCGTTTTGTGGTTCCACATACAAGTATAAGTATAAGGACATTTATGTTTATTTTATGATATCATGATGTCCTTCTTTTCTTTCGTTCTTCAAACACCGTCGTCTCTATTTTCGTTTGATTTATTTACTTTAGAAAACCCACCGCAAATAAACACTTTTATTTCGTTTCCCTCCAACAAAACAAATTCTCGTTGAAAAAGTTATAATTAAAAAGGCAAATAGGTAAAAAGTTTCGTCACAATCCCACGCAACCACAGTTTTCTTGCTCAAAGGACAACGTCAGAGCGCACATTTGTCCTTGACAGACCTGATTTGTCTGATGAATTAGACTTCTCCCATCTAAATGACAAAAAACAATACATGCCCTTCTCATTGCTTTTAACTCGAAGATTATTCTGTCACCGCTGCTTGTTTCTGCCTTGTAGACCTTAAGTAAGAGAAAACAGAATCCTTTGAACATTGCGTATCTGTTGTACGAGTATCAGTCCAACCGAATGGAAAAAGTTTTAATTTTCCATCTCGAAAAGCAAGATTTTTTTTTGCCTGCTGTCATGGTGTTTTTGGTGTTTTCTTTTTTTTTTTGTCGCATACATTTAACCACAATGAGCTGAATATCCTTTTGTACATTTCCACTCTCGTAAGTATCCTTATTTCCTTTGTGTCTAACAAAGCTTATCTTCGGGCGATTTTTTCTTTTTGGTTATTGCATTAACCTTTTGGTTTTTTTTCTCTTTCTTCATTTCGATGAAACTGGGTCATTTGAATGTAGGAAATCGGCTGACAGAAGTACGAGTTGGGGCTTAATTACAGAGGAAATCGAGTTCACAGATATCTGCAAATAAGAGGGTACCTACATATATTTTAACAAAGCTATCAATATCTTCTTTTCCTTTCGTTTACTGTGGGAAAAACGCTAGCCTTTTGGGGTTTGACTGCTTTTGACATTTAAACATTGGCGATGGCTAAAAGGATAACAGTATAAATTTTCACAGTCTATCGTAAAATATTATGAAAGCTTTTCATTACATTTGATGTTATCGAAACTATAAAAGGAAGAAGAAGAATTTCCATATTTTATAGTATTCGCTGCAGAGCCCTGTGTCCTGGGAGGATAGTAATTTCCATATGTGTGGTGCACTTGTCCCGATGAAATGGGTTAAAATAGTCAAAAGCAATAAAAGTCTCTCGATTGGTCTGGAAATGGTAAAATGCATTCCATAGCCGTGGCATAAAAACCAAAACGCACTCGTTTGTTTCAATGAGGAACTCATAAAGTGAATTGATCCTGCAAGGATAACATCAACCAGTCGGCTATTATTGAACATTGAATTGATGGGTTTTGTGGTTTTTGCCAATTGGCAATTGCTTTAACAGTGACGAGGTTAGGTTGTCGTATCTAAATCGATTTCGACATAGTAATGATAATAAATCAAAGGATTTCAAATTTAAAATATTCAAAGGGTGCTATTTTGAGTTTATACAAAAAAGTTATTATTGAAAAACCGATTTGTTTCATTCAAAACAGTCAAATCGTGATTTAATACAGCGATTTTCACTGTCTAAATGCATGTTGAATGGATGTTTTAAATCGTAGCCTGAGATGTCTCTCAGGATATCGGCATCTACGTCCGGAAAATCCATTTCTTCGAAGCCCTAAAAGTCGCATCGTGGTTAAATCAACGATACGGAGGGTGGTTGATAGTTACAAAGTGATTTTTAGTCATCAGAAATATCAGTTTTTAAGAAGTTCTGAATTTACTCTTCGGTGGCCTCAAAGTCAGGTCAAAATGCAATAAACTGATACTACTCCATTTCAAGGAAATTCAATGAATATTTTCCCTGATCTTTGATAAATTCATTTCGTTTTTTACAACGTATACCTCTCATGAACTCTGGGATGGGATAAACAATCATCACCATACCAACTGAAATGTTTCAACGACAGTTCTACTGTCACTGTCACTTCAGACGCAATAACTATGCTTCTATTTATCTAGAAATCATGAAATTTTGACAGTACATACATTAGTATATGACAATAGGCACTAGGAAATCAAACGTTTCTGTAATTTGACAGTACATGACAGTACAGTACGTTCTGGACTCAAGGCACGAGGAAATCAAACGTTTTTGACTGGTAGAGAGATGACAGATTTAACAGAAAAGTAAGACATTTATTTTGAGGAAGTGGACAGAATTTGTAGGTTACATACATAGTTCTCCCCACATTTTACGTCAGTTTGCAGAATGTCAGAAAACAGCTGATTAGTTAATTTTTTATTAATTCTTCGACTATGCTTTGTGAATTAAATTTAAATCCAAACTGGAAGCAGTGACACATGAAATGTCATCTTTTTTCAGTCAGTTTGACATTCCATATGTTAAATGGACTGCCACTAAAGTGTCATTTTCATACAAACTCTGTGCGAAAAGAGTAGCCAATTTAACCAGCGATTGGTTTTCAAAGCGAAAAAAAACAAAACATACTAGAGATACTTATTGCCTCTGAGTTGATTTGCTAAACAAAACCGTTTTAGCCATCCCTTACAACAGATTTCATTGTAATTTATGTGTTTTATTACCTTCAAGATGGATGAATTATATTGCAAGCATGTTCCATTATTTTCTAAATTTTCGACTAATAATCATAGTAATAACATAAATGTGTACTAGTTTCATACATCCCATGACCGCTAAAACTAATGTTGGAACTGGTGCGAAGTTGGCTACTACTTAATATGCAGCCCCAAAAAAATAGTCTTGTTTACCTTGTTTACTTGCATTATTGATATTGATGCAGTTTTTTGTATTCATTTTAAAATAAATGATAAACCACCACATTTGTTCTAAAATTTGAATGATATTTCCATATTTATGTCCGCAAACATTGTACATAACAATATGAAAGTGGTGTTACCGTCTGTCACCTGAATCTGATAATAATGAAACGAAAATGCAAAACAAAGCCCTCTGTGGCACCAGCTGTACTAATTGCTAATTACAAAATAATAATCGCATTAGATACATTGTCAGTGGAAATAATCGAAATTTTGTTTTCTACAAAAAAAAAAATTAATTTTCACATATGTACGTATGATACCACCCCAAAGCCACTGGCACATAATCAAATATTAATTATGGAAATTTTAATCGCATTCGATACATTTCATTTGACTGGGAATGTACGATTCACCGAATTTGAGTTATAAAACATATACCACCTGCGGTCACATTGCCAAAACAAACAAATTAAAGCGAAAAACTCGACTGCGTTCATAGCAGAATCCATTATCCTTTTCTGTGTGACAACAATCGCCAACGACTTGCTCAAGTTTTTCCAACTTACTTTCAGCCAATGGTCAATTTAAGTTAAAAGTTGTTCCACTAGATCGGAAGCAGCTGCATCAAGGATGCAGCAATGGAATTCAGTAAAAGTTAGTCTAATTGGCGACAAACTTGCCAGTAGTTTACACATCAACATTCGAATTTCGGTGCACAGCAACACTAGCACTTGATAGAGCAATCAGCAGGAATCGGAAATTGGATTTGTTTTCGTTTTGTAACACTGTTTCCCAGAAGATCACTAAAGAGGAAAGTCCACACACACACATACACACAAACGAGGAACATTAAAACTTTTGCCATCGTCCTGTCAGTCAGTGAAAAACTTTTAGGAAAACATCTTCGAAGCAATTTGCAGAGTTAGCACAGCCCCCGTTTTGAAATGATTATTTTGTTTTTATTTGTCTCACAGGATCTCTTTTAATTTGCAAACCTAAGGAGCTAGGGCTGATGTTGATTTAATTAAGGAGATTTTTCAGTGAGTTAAGTGTGCTTGAAGCGCTACTTTATTATTGCACAGTGTGTCAGGAAGATAAATCTCTTTTTTTTTTTTTTGTACACTTTCCTTTCATCAAGCATCTATAAATATTGTTATTTTAATTTTTATGTTTTTTTTTTAACCCTTCACCCAAAAGGCACACCTTTTCTTCTTTTCCTGCTGCTCCTTGGCACGGAATTGGATTATGAACTGTATCAATTCGACAGTGATTACACTCTGTTGTCGACTTTCTCGTCTAGCACGACTCATGCCTGCGGTGACTATTAAAGTCCAAAAACTGTCTAAAGTTCCACATTAATTGTTAAATAAACCGTCACTTGCGAAATTGCGCGAAACGCAAGACAAGAGATTACCACCGAAAAACTATTACCACAAATGTAAACTATTAGTTTTGTAAATGAGCAGAGACAAAAAAAAAAAGTTTGTTCCGAAGGATATTTTTAGAACTTAGTCCTTTGCACGTTTGGTTTAAACTAAGAGCAAGAGACACGAAACGAAAATAGTGGAGTGCTGTTATACTTCTTATTATATAGTTTTTTTTCTCTACTCTTAAGGAGGTTAACTTACATATATATGAAGGTATAGAAGATTAACAACAACATTGCGATTAAAGCCACGAAATGGCAAGGAAATTGCACACACAAAACCCAGAAGGGTCTCGACTCCAGTTTGATGGCGCACGAATGTTACCAAACACGAAAGCGAATATAAAACTCGTGTACCCATCGTATAAGTGTGGTAATATTTCTCGTTAATACGGTTTCTCCTTTTTAAATGGAGAAATGTCAGGCTTTCCGAAAGGAATGGGCCCCGAAGCAATAGGTCTGAGGTGAAATTCCCGAAAGCCGGAAGTAGACCATGGTGCCATTATTAAATTAGAAGAAAAAAAAAATTGTAAAAAAAACCGATAGTCACTGAGCAACCGCCATATGGCGAAGGAAATCGGTATCCTGTGGAGTTACAGATTGTATCTGGTTGGAGGTGTGAGAATCAGGAATTCATTTGTCACCATGACAAACTACATTGGTTGCAATAAATTGTGTTTCAGAATGGTACTGCCCACGGAATTGGTTGCAAATAAGGTTTACGATTTGCTTGGATGGTGTAGGTTGCACGTCAAGCAATGACTTTGAGAATAAATAGACAGGTCCGAACTGTATTACCCTATCGATAGAGACTAGAACTTTTGCAAATGGTGGCAAGTGTCAATTTTGTAAACAAATGGAGGATACTATATTCCCCAAGATCGCGGAATGCTCTATCTGACGTTTTTTTGACGTTCGACTGGTCAAACACTACTGGCTTGTCTCGAAGAGAATAGAACAATTCTTGACAGAAGAGGCAGCGAAAAAACTCGAAGTGCTCGGTCTGACGACAATATGGCCGCTGTGGCTGAAAATGTCAGCGACTGGTGAGAGGTACAGAAACATGATTGCCACAAATTGATGAAATAGTACCTACTAGGAGACAACCACACATAATGGACAATTTAAAGGATGCATTTCCAAGTCGCCTAATGCCTCATTTTGACTATTTGGCTGACTGGCAAGATCTCCAGACTGAAAGTCAAAATAACCATTGAGTGAGTGCTTTGGGTCACCCTATACTTCTGCTCATCAGGAAAACCATTAAAACTTTGACAGGTTACCAAACTTGACACTGTCCTCTTACTGTCCAAATACAAATATTTGGCACAACAGGTTCGTAGAGGATCCAGGTCCTAGCTTCCCATAACCTCTCGCAACTAGCTTTACGACGAAATATTGCCAAATACATGCACAAGTCCTTTAGCACGAATATTTTCTCACCATAAGCTATAAAATATATCCCTGTATCATGTGAAGAGGACGAGTTAGTGATTCAGGGTCGAGTCGACTGAGCCTATTTAATAAAAATTGAATTTATTTTTCCACCCCTATTAGTCGCAAATGAAGTGAACACAAACTCAATTGCTTTCCGATCAAGTGGTCTAGCACCCTCAATTGAACCTAATGACGGTCCCATTAATTCTCGTGGAGTGGGTGTTGGTTCCTTTCACAACATTAACCCAAAAATTATAGTAGCCCTGTTCAGCTGGCCTAAACGTTTCACATTTTTCTCACCATGGCAATAATAAACGAAAACACTTTTTTTTTTTTACATTGAATAACTAAATAAAGTATAATGGCCCTGCAATTTATAAAGAAACCAATAAAACACAAGTCACGATATTTTGGCTGATGGAACTTTAATGCCTGCTCACCTCATACCCTGGGGTTTATTAGGTGCGATGTGGCTCATTTGATAATTAAATGGCGGGCTTCCCCTAAAGAGTTCTGTGGAATTTTAACGGCAAGGATGTAGGTTGCAGCAACCAATGACTTCGGAAAGGAAAGTCAAATGGGGTTTGGATTTCCGCCTTTAGATAAGTTTTACTCTTTGCGTGCATGTACACAGACAAAGTTGAAATATAAATACGAAATTTAGTTGAGAAATGCACGAGGTGCTTCGTGGTATTTGCTGAAGGTAGGTACTTTCAGTCTCAGAATTGGAAGAAGGAACTTGTGGCAAATACATTGCTTGTGATAAATTGTACAAACATGCAATGGATATTTATTGTTATGCACTGATGCAGTTGACATGAAATTCCATTAAAGCGACCTGGATCAGACGTTTCGTAGAGTTCAATGGAGCTATCAAGATAAAGGCAAGGCAGGTACGTACGGAATCCAGGGACTAACCTCTTGCCCCCACTCTCATTCAAATGACAGTTTTTGGTTTGGAAACTGTCAGCATTCATGATTGTCTAGGAATTTTACTACAAAATATAAAAAACGTAATGAAAGCCAGGCTTGAAATATAACCCAATTAAAAAGGTTATCATACCAAAGACTAATAGAATTAAATTAAAAGACTAATAAAGCAATTTCCACTCCGCTGTATATGTAGGTATTACGGGTGAAATGTGTATGTGTATCTGTATCTGAATCTGTGTATCCAAGACCTCCCAGCTCTTTCTGCATTTATGTACATAAGTGGAAGCTGCTAGCACTTTTAACTGTTGTCTCCTGTACAATTCACAGAGAATTAGACAAATGGTTGGACTATCAAACCTGTTTGTATATACATACATTTCCACGGATGGGTCAACAGCGGATCAAGGCTCAGTGGATCAGGAATCTTCTCAGAGGAGCCTGGACGAGCTTATCCACTCTGGAAAAAAGCGAGCATATTGACGACAGCCAGGCACCAGGAATGTAAAGAGGAACTCAAATGTGCATGAGTTCAAGGCACAGCATTACGCTATGCTGGATCCTGCGACATTATGGGTTTCCAAGAAAAGTCTCTCAATAGACCACGGCTGACTCTTCTCATCGGTGTCATCATAGGCCACAACCCAATGGGGGCTCATCTCAGTAGAATGAAATTCAACAGCTCGGACTTATGCAGAGGCTGTGGGGGCACAGAGGTGGTTGACGACACACTTCGACGTACTTCGTCTGCGAATGCCCTAGTCTCAGCAGAAACAGACACCAAACCTCAAGAAAACATTCTTGACCAACTCTACGAACTATGTAGCTCGGGTTGCTTTTGATTAACAAAATGGATCCGTTGAGATACGAGTGAGTCTGTACCACCCTCATGGCTTCCAGTCACCTCTTTAACGTACCTACCTTCCTACCATCTATGATTCCATATAAAGATTCTTAAAAGAGTTCCCGGAAATTTGAATCTCGGATTTCATGCCGAAAGTATCAATCTCTATATTCATCATTCCGAATGTCAATCAGTCAATCATGAGCTTTATTCATGAACTTGATTTCAGTTAGCAGCCAAATCCACACAACACCTCTATGAAGTCGTGTTGTTTCTTGAGGCTATATCAAAGCGGCGAATAAAGCAATTCTATGTTAATGTGAAATCCTACATAGAAATACATTTTGGCCAACACTCACTTGTATTTCTAGCAGAACAAGGACAACCTAGAAGAAAACAAGGCGAGAGTCAATATTTAAATATCAGAAAATACAGCACAATCCAATGCACAACACTTCCAACTATGGTGTAGTTCTTTCAGAGCCTTTACAGAGAAAATATATATAATAAACTCTGAGCAATGTCAAACAAGGAACACCCTGTATTAGAAAAGAAAAGAGCAAGAGAAAGTGTATGTCAGAGCAAAGAAACAATGATTCAATGACATTCGGAATGACTTTAAAAAAAAACACACACTTCGCGAGATTGAACAACTTGACACCACCTTGTCTAATAAACAACAGCTGGAGTACATATCCGCGTACATATACTTGTTTTTAAAGCTTTGTTGTTGATGAAACAAACTATATTTATTATTAGAAACCGATAACCGTCGGCTCATTCAAATCCATAAACACAATCTTCACTCATTGTTATTCGTATTTCGCTACACAGACTCAGTGTCCAATAAACAACAACAGGGCCCCAATCACTAAAAACAAAACGAACTCGAACCGAAGGAAATCTTACTTTTTCGGTTTTTCCATTACGTTTCCTTGCTGCTATTCATCACAATAACACACTAACTTGCATGATTTTCACTCATTTCAACAAGACCGACACCAAACCACTCTGCGCTCAAACTAAAATATTCAAATCCATTCCTTTCAACCCAAAAAAATTCCCTTTATCAGGCCAAAAAAATTCAAAAAAAAAAAAAACTTACTATTTCAATGAAAATTTCGATTAAAAATAAATTCATTATAGATCATGATTGATTACATCGAAAACCTAAGTAAAAATTTCTGTAACACACCAAATAGGAAATTCAAAAATTGAAATGTTTACAAGAGACACTTTTGGGCCTCTTATCGCCAAAAATAATTTGTTTACACGCCTTATCAGCTCTCAAAATGCGACTCCGAGTGAGTGAATCAAAAGTAAATGGCGATAAATAATTTAGAAAAACTCTTCGACAAGTGTGTCAAACATTCTCATCAATTAAAATTCAAGTGACCTCCGGTACAGGAAAAGAGATTGTCGCCGTATTTTTCGGCGGCTAATTTAGACGGATGAGTTTCTAGAATATCACCAAATGAACGTAAACTTGGGGTTAAAACGACGCCAGATTTAGGACCGAAAATGATATTAATATCTTTCTGTGCTTCGAGCTTTGCTCGTACAAAAAGAAAACCCCGATGATTAATAGAAAGGGAAATAGAACAGAATACTAAAACAAGACCGCAAGGAGTCCATCCCACACGTTTGGCCACAAACGAGAGACGTAAAGGTGTATTAATTTCAATCAAAACCAATTTCATTATCCAACGGTAGCGGAAGATACCATACACAAAGTTACAAAAATAGAATTTAGCCTTAGGACAACACACAAGCTAAGGCACACAAAAAAAAAGAGAGCATTTCTAAGGAACAAATGCTTTGAGTCAAGAAAGGCCAGGGACCAAGCTGTTGACGACGTCACATACAATACCAAATCCTGTGTCCATCAGTGACAGGCATTGTGAAGTAACCACCATCGGACGAATAGATGAATGGACTGAATGACAATAAATCGTTATCTTTGGACAACAGGACATCGACCAGACTGGCCGAGGAAACCCCTGAAAGTTTTTCCATTCGGGAAGAGTTAAGAAAAGAGGAAAAAAAAGGTTTTTTTTTTCTAATTCGGCTCCTTTTGGGATGTAATAGGATTATGGAGTTGTACGGGAGAGTTTCGGTTCATAAATACTTAAAGGCCTTCTCTCCTTTCTACTATTGATTAACTTTCCTTTGGGCGATGGGAGGAGTGGTTTTTGCCTACTTTCCTTGGCCAAATAGGATTCTTAGTCGAATGTCATTACGGAAATGCGTTGCTACCCATATGTTCTAGCATTATCTTAAAGGATGTCCATTGTTTGAAGAGTTCATTTATCTGAGATCTCGGAGCTTGTGTCATTGACTTAGTGGAGGGCTTCTTGGTGTAATACGTGGAAGGTAAGAGATGTAGACCTTTACAAATTGAAATAACTCTTTTCCCCAACCGGGTCATTCATTTCGTGGTTTCAAGTTGGTAGCGGGGGCATTTGACACCTGCCAAACTCAGCTGTCATTTGAAGTTGAATGTTTGCGAAAAATGAATGACCCTTTACTTTTTGGAGAGAAGTGTGTCGAACTAGATCTGGAAGCCTCACAGCACCAATGATTATATTAGACTACGAGCTTGAAGGGCTGAAATCTGGCTAAGAGTTGAATGCATTTTCGGTATTCCCGAGGTATTCTTTTCTAGTATTCCATTTCTTTAACTATGATTACTATTAGATTACAGACATGGCAGGGTAGAGTTATGAAATATTAGGTCTGTTCGCGTACTCTCGCAAAACAACGAATTTTCACGAAAATCTATGAAGATTCTTAAAATCCTGTTCGAGTATGCAAAAGCTTCGTAGTTTTTCGTAAAAGAGAGCGCTCACGACACAAAGTAAGAAATTTTCCCATTTTAACAATTTTAGTGCTGGAAATTTGTGCTGATTGATGAAATCTGTCAAATCTGTCGGATATCTGTACGAAATTTATTGTTGTTGTAGCTTTTTCACGTTCGTTTACTTTTTTGTGACTTTACCTCTCTCTGAGAGAATTTTATCACCCCTCCTTGAAATATTAGAATCTACGAATTTTGGTGCACAAAGTACATGAAAATACCTATTATTTCAACCAAATGACTGCCTCGACAGGCTTGGTGGTAGGCCATCTTGTCAACTCAATTTTTCAATACATTTTCGATGATTTTAACTCGTATTTGTAAAAACGTCAAATCGCAGGTTAAAATAACATTTTATGATAAAAAAAGAATCACTCTTTACCCTGTGCTTGTTTAACACATGGACTACCAGTACATTATATTTCATGGCAGTTCTACAGACATGATGCTGTCTGACAATCTGTTTCTATTCTACTCGTACTAATTAATTCTTGACTGTTTTGTGAAGAAGAAGAGGGAGCCTCTCATGCACAACCGAAAGAGTTGCCACAAAAATAGCATGGTGTTTGGTTTAAATAAAGAAAGATTTTTGTCTGAAATTGTTCAAAGTACTTCAAAATGAAGGACCTATTTCTAGCTCAGTTGTAAATGAACTGAATTCTCTAACAGATGCCAATTAATCTTAGCCTTTAATAGGAGATGATTTGGACTGCTTAGAACCACCAGCTTAGAAGATATCGTATTCGATGCTAAAACCAACATAGCCTGGGTGTTAATAAAAATGACAACGTTTTGGATAGATGCAGGATTGTCTTTCAAAACAGGGTTGTCTTTACTGAACGAGACTGGACGAATCTGATAGTCGGATTGACTCAAATAATTGGAGCGTGCTCGACTTCACATTGATTTGTGTGGCATCTGTATACTGTTGTTATTGTCCTTCGTTACCTCAACTAATGGGAAACTTTGACTGTACGATTTATTATACAAACACAGTGCTGCTCGTAATCTGACATAGTTCATGGTGATATGCTTTTAATATGAAGTACGTATAAGGAAGAGCTTCTGTTGGACATAATCGAATGGCAGATGTAGTGCCTATAGCCACTGTTGTGTGCACTTCCCTTAGTAGTCTCATATTGTAGTTTCTTTTCTCAACGCAGTTCAGCAGAAAAACGATCCATATGGAAGGATAAAGCATTATGCTGCAGTATAGACCATCTGCAGTTTAGCTGAACTTTAAATGAAGTACAAAGCCTAAGTATTTGACGCTAGAGGATGAGGAAAGTAGGTGGTTATTCAACCGGAAAAGTATGAAGGTCTACTCAGATGAAGAGCCAGAGTTGTTCAGAATTATTTGAAGGATCTGCTCCAAGTATCGACAGGCCTCTAGAATCTTATTCACGACACCTCATATGCCGCCAATTGTACCACAACAATGCAAGTGATGTCATAACTAACTATTGGTCCGGAGACTGACCCAGTAGCATCCTTAACCTAGTCCGCAAGTTCAAATCTTAATCCTGACGAACCAATTAAAGTATGTAATCTTCTTAAGGTAGAGGTCGTTGCTGTAGTTTCCATTGTCTCGTTTAACTTCGCAGTGTGCCTGAAAGCTTTCTCCGTCTCTATGTTCACCGTTTACCTTCAGCTTTACTCCCCCAAATTTAAACCAATTACCACAACCTTAATCCCTATAGATACAAAAAGAAAAAAGAAAATATATTTATCTCAATCCCTACCTTCAATTTACCAAGGTTAATGCCAATTACGTTCCAAAAACAAGCTCTAACAAGCTTCGTGTGATATCAAAAATTTCCAATTAAGACTCATTCCACAACTCATCATTAACAAAGGTGTGCACAATCTGAGGAATTTGTCAGATCCCAGCGATTTGCTGCGCCGGTCGGTTTGACATATCCCTCTCCCGTGCAATAATCACACATCTACGATTTAATTAAGGATCCAATCTCCCAGCTATGACAATGTAACACTCTACCCCAAGCTTACCCAGCCATATCGGAGACAACAAAATAATATTTCCAATTGGATTCCCTAAACCTGACATTGTCTCTCAATCATCGGTTTCTGTTCAACCGTTCCGAAACCACTTTATTTCCTCATCAGGAATCGTTTAACCATAGTAATGCCAAAGGATCCATGGAGAACCAAAGTGTGACGAAAATCCGAGGCGAAATCAGCTTTGATTGAGTTCTCCAAACCATCTCTCCCACGAATTCTTCTTAAGACAACCAGGACGACAACGCCACGTCCCACTCAAGTCGTTGCTTGTTATGGAAATGAAATTAGGAATGAATTCAAGGTGAACGCTAGAGTTGGTGATTGATATCAAAAGAATTGATAAGGATGAAAAGTTGAAGGACACTCCGACCCAATTGTATTATATTCCTGCGCCAGTGCCTGTATTGGACATCTATTACACCCAACTCTTAATTATGGTGTCGTGACACAAATATAAATTGAACGCTTCCTACGTAATCAACGATGGGGAAGGTTTGTGTTGGTCTTGGTCTTGGTGTAGTGACACTTAGGAAATGCGTGACCACTTGTTTGCACCTCACAGTGGACAGAGGGTTGGGTAAATAAATTTCGCAAAATTATTGGCGGTTGAGGAGTAAAAGTCCTTGACACTGACACGGAATAGCTGATGGTGGGTGGTGTGATACAAGCAATTGCACCTCATTCCAGTCATTAGGGTTGGAAAACAACAAAACAAAACAAAAAAGTCACCGTTTGACCTAATATCCATCCGTTAAAGCTTAGCCAAAAGGACTTCCGTTTGTTTTGTGTTCACCTTAAGGACAAATGCAAATAAAAAGAAAACAAAATACGAACTATATGCAGAGAGCGAACGAGAGACACACTTAAGTGGAACTTGGACTTTTATTTATTTACATTTCCTAAGGGCAAAGGTAGATGAGATGCAAACAGGCTTTAACTTTGTCGTAGAGCTTTGGCTACTGGGGTTCTTTTGCAGATTTTTATTTATGCCACTCGGTGATGTTTCCTTTTCCTTAAATGTTGATGGGATTTACTGATTTTATTTACTGTGAATAAATAAGGAGACAGGCCTTAAGGCACAGTGTATAATATAGGAGGTGATCCTTAATGCAAATGGCTTGATTGTATTTAACCTTTTTTGTTAATACAGCTAGTGGCCATTACAAAAGAGGATCTGTGTGACTTTTGGTTCTAAAGTGCACAATGAGTTCGAGGTCCGACTAACACATATTGCTATGGAAATTAAATTAGACCAAGGAGTAGCACGTGTAGGACATGTAGAGCGAAGGGACACCAATGCTCCAACCAGTAGAGTCTTCGAATCAAACGCGGAGGGACAACGAAATAGAGGAAGACCTCGCCTTAGGTGGCGCGCACAAATAGAAGGGGACCTGAACCGACTTGGAGTGCGAAGCTGGGGGCAGTTAGCTAAGGACCGGGATAACTGGAAAGGCTTATTGGTTGAGGCCCAGGTTCACCCCGAACTGTAGCGCCACCGAAGTAAGTAAGTAAGGAGTAGCACCGCTTTTGCGCTCTCAAAGATAAGCCTTAAGGGCATAAAACATGCAACAATTTCTAAGTGGGGAAGCAAGATTTACATTGGAATGCAAAGGACGACGTGCTTATACACAATTGTCATCGTAAGTCGATGGCCAGAAAGTCCTACATCAACTCGTCAACACCAAGGCGTTTAGGCGCTCGAATGGACTGGAACAACACATTTGGCACTGTTTTGATTGTTTCAGACTACTTTCTTTGGGCTTCTTTGAAGTCGCGGGTCTATGAGAAGAAGCTTCAGTCAGAAAATCTGACAGGAGTGCGAGAACCCTCGAAAACCGCCTTAAGCCTAAAATGGGCCAGTGTCTCCAAAAAGTAATCAAAAAAACTTAAAGATATATAGCAAAACACCCTGTATCAACATTTGTTATCGATTAGATTCAAAATTATTGACGAAAATATTATTTGAACAACACTCTTGCAATAGAAATAGAAACATTTTTGCCTTCAGTTCAACAGCTATAAGTAGGTAAGTGATCGATTGCTTTACTTTCTTTTTGGTTTAGTGCCTTTCAGCGAAGTTATTTGACAGAAGATATTTGTTATCCACAATTAAAGAACAAAGAAATTTAAAAAATAAATCAATTACCTGTAGGAGACCTTAAATTTCATCGGTCGGTACTCTTGAATTTGAACTTCATCGTCATCCAATCTATGAGAGAACTCACATGAGTATTTATCGTTAAACAAAAAAGAAAATATAATATTGTACCCGTTCCCAAGTTCCCAAATTGCACTGGAATTAGGGTGTTGAAACAATAAATTTGAAAATAACAGATTTAGCACAAGTTGTGTGTATGGTGAAAGAAGAAGAGATCGTGATGTGAGGTGATGCGAGATTTTGGTTATTCGAAACACAAATGCTTGATAAATAGATTTTAGAATTTAGCAGCTAGTTTTCTATTCCTAAAATACATCTGGTCACTCTGGCTGATTATCAAATATGGTCAAGTAGGCTTAACTGGCGCTCGAATGAGGAGAGAATTCAAAAGGGTGTATCATCAAAAAATAGCTTTAACGGCACTCTACGAAGGATTAAAATAATTGTGGCTAAAAAAAACTTCGACATGTTTTAAGAAATTCGACGACAACTATAGCCACGATACTCAAGAACAGACAGCACCACTTTCTGGGCAGAATGTAGACCTGTAATATCCTCTAATAGATTGAATTTTCCCAATCGCAGAAGATCTTGAATTATAAGACGGCTGGACAGAGCACATAAACAGAGCCTTTGACCTGACATGAATCCATTACGACATACCTTCCTAAAAAGGAACTTGGATACGTTTGTTCCAATCGAACATAAACACAGCACTATAGGTCAACTTAAACGGCCTCATTTCGGGGAGAAAACTAAATTAGATAGCAAAAATGTGTAGAATACGGGGTAGAGTACGATCATGTCTGTTTAAATGCTGACTATCCTTGACTGACTGTCTTCAAGGAATGTTTGAACTTAGCGCACCTAATCAGATCCTGGAGACAATAGAGGATATTACTTGTTTTCAAAGCTTGAAATCCTCTCATATTTGTCTTAAAGACGAGTGACCCAAAAGTCTATTATAGCCATCCTTCTGTCGTATTTTTACCTTCCAATAAACCTTTTGAACTATCTGCTCACATTAACCCGAAAACTTGTCAACAGACGTGTCCAGCGGTACATTTCTGTATGTCCTTCTTTGAGCAGTACTAGATTTATAAGCGCTATGACTCAAAGGTTGTTGCGTCAGATTTATGAGGGCTGGCTCACGTTCTTTCATTTCATAAGCATCTGACAAATATTATTCTGTTGTACATTATGTATGTATATGAGGCAAGCTAGGTGACTACGCAGCATGATTCCCACTTAAAGATATTGCACAGTTCTAAATGGACTTTTGCAAGATTTAAGCTTTAACTCCGGTTTGTAATATCTACTATTCATCCTTCTCCTCTTCATGAGATATTCTACAGAATTTCAAAGACAAGCTCGCGAACCTTTGTGTTTACAATTGAATTTTTTTTTTTGAATTGGTTGGTAAAGTGCACTTTTAGCTTTAATGCATAAAAGGAGGCCTGGATCCACAATCCCACCCTCTTTTTGTACATGTCCATCTATTAGACACAATCTTGTCTGTTTTTCATATATTTGCAGACATTTCCTTGAACCTAAACCTAGAAAATCGGTTACACAACCCCATTTCCTGATCCCCCAGAGATTCAATTCTTACAGTGTTATAGTCTGAAAAACAAATCCGCATTTTCAAAGTACACAATACTCCCCAGAAAATGGAAATAATTTCACCTTAATTGTGGTTAAGTTGCTTTTGGCAGATGGAATATCTTTCATGAAAGCATTTGTAGGGCTGTCCACTTTTAGTAAGCAAAAACGCCTGGCAAGGAGGATTTTTTTCCCCCACTGTGAATTAAATTCCTATCCAGAGGAGTTTATTTCCCCGCACCTTCTCTACTATAGGACACCAGCAGACGTTTCTTTTTTATACGTTTGTCTCCATTTGTTCTTTCTTCTGTAAATATTAATTAAGCAAATTTCAATATAACACAAATGCGTACAATATTTATGTATTTTTTTATTTATCTCTCGAAATTAATTGCCTCGCATGTAGATACCATTTGTACACGGCTTGTCAGTGAAGGTGTTAAATGCCTGCAGCCGGTGTCGTATACGTAACATAATAATTTCCATAATTTTTGTTCTCTTATTTTACAACCTTGCTTGCTTTATTGCTTGTGTATATGCGTGCTTTATGTCTTGATTTATTTCGTATAATGTGCGTCACTCTTAACAGCGGCCAGGTGTGCGAAATTAATATGTATTTCTGTGACTTTACCAAAACGCAACAACATGATGTGAGAATTTCTTGGTGGCGGTAACAATAAAACAACATAACTAGACTGATAATATAATAACAACATTCATATGTATGTAGACATACACAGAAACAATATCAGACAACATCTATATGACAACACATAGAAGGCACACACCAGTTTTGGGGATTTTGAGATTTACATTCGACGAGTTCGTGAGATCTAGAAACATGAATAAAGTTCACCGTAAGATATTCTATTTTCACCTTTGCTGAATATTTATGTCGACTAATGAATTGGTCTTTCCTTTGAAATAAAATAGAAATATTTCTTCATTTTATAAAGAGTTAGACCTACATACATACTTATTTATACTTATAATATAAGGAAAAATAAATTTATGTCAAAACAAACAGGTCTGCAGTTATTCGTTTTAATGTGACGGTATTTCCCACAGGGTACCATGTGTATAGGCCTTCAAACGATAGACCCAAAAAATAAATCAATCACCAGGGAATACAACCTACGTAAAACAAACCTCAATTAGGCTCTCTCTAAGCACTTGTTGTCCTTCGCCCACAGTGGGCCGTCTAAAGAAGGACGAAAATATTCATAGTGTGGATTACAAAACGAAATTAGTTCTTCTTCTTCGGTCCCAATATCGTACGTGCCGATTGCCAACCAGTTGCGTGCCTTTCTTACAGAAGGTCACCTCTTTTAACCAATACTTATAGGTGGACACGCGACATGGCATTAAGTATAGGCTTCACCTTTTCCATCTAGAAGCAGATTCACTGGATATATTCCATCGATGTCTTTATATTGGTCTCGGGGGTATCCTTTTTGTAAACACCGTAGTAATCCCAATTTCTTACTTCCCAAGTGAAGCTCCCTCTCTCACATACACACGCACAGTCGGATACGTAATAAATATTTATCCTAAGGACTAGTGGAAGTAAATACATTCCCCTAGTTCCCATCTCCTTTCCCTTGAGGGATACAATTCCCAGAAAAAGATGTCACTCAAGGGAGACCTAGAGAGAGGGAGTTAAAAAAAAAATAAATCCTTTCTCTACTTCAATGAAATTAAGAGTGTTTGCGTTCGCATTGAGGATAGAATTCGATGTTTGGCTATGGGATTAGCTAAAGTACTCTGACAAGGTTGAACGTTTTTTTCTTTCTCACCGCAGATTTGTCTGTTGGAGGACTTGCTATTCCCACCTGGTCCGGGAGTCGTTCCTGTGTGGAAAGTTTCTTCGTGCCATTTGTGCAAATTGGTTGATATTGGTTTTGTAATCCTGTAAATATATGCTTCCTTCGAACACACGGACTTCGCAGAGTCGAGACTTTAGTGCGAAAAGTTTTTCAATACTTTGTTGCACTTTTTCTTTTTCACTTTTCACGTACAATTGCTATTAAATGCAAGTTCGAACAGGGGAAGATCTATTAAATTTCCAATGTCCTTTAAGACTACATAGAGGAAGTTTCACGTTCGTTTCTTTATCGCAAATGTTTAACAAAAGGTGAAATTCGAGGGCAAATTTAAGGAAAAGTACGTATTACGTGACTTGGTTGAGGAACGACCTTTTTGTGTGTGGTATATGTATGTATGGATTGCAGGTCCTGTACGTGTTGAATGGAAGCTATTAATTCTGGGCTAATAATAGAGATACCTATAAAGAATGTGATAATTAAAATACCCGTGTGGTTTGTGTTCCTTTATAGATTCCTTGAGAAATTTTCGATGGGTGATTCAATCGCGTGAGGGATATGACTTTAACCTTCAAAGTTTGAAGAAATTTTACGTAGAAACTAACGAAAAATTCTCAAACCTATGTGCTATTCTACTGAATTTACCATCGTAATATGTCACGACCAAACAAAACGCGTCATAATTCAGAAAAAAAATTTTCAGGCTGCCCCCTATTTAATTTTAAACGAACTTACCCGAATATATATAAATATATGTACGTGAATTTGATTTCCAAAAAAAAAAAAAAAATAAATTCAAATTTGAATTTAAATTCAAACTACCACGCACAACCCTGTGCATGATAACAAAATCCAAACTCACCACACTTATTCATCCGCACCACGTTACCAACTATCGATAACGCAGTTCAACAACTGACAGTTCTCCACAAAGAATGCCGCCAAAACGAACAAATTTTCATCAATACATCTTGCATTCCATGTGTTTTTTTAATTTCATTCGTTTTTCATTTCGTTTTTTCAATAAAAAATATGTCCAAAGTAAAGACTGAAAAGGTGACAAGCACCCAAAGTGAAAACGCCAGCGAAGAGTCCGGTGGTGTGAGTAGAATTGGCGTACTTCCGCACGCAAACTGAATGTGATTGCTTTTAGGACGAGACAGCCAGCGTTAGTACGAGTACTTCGCGAAGTAAATCGCCCTCAGCCCGCCGGCAAATACGTGGACGAAGAAAGAAGTCGTCCAAGGCACAAAAGCCGCCATACAAATACAAGTAAGTGAATCTCGGTGTTGCGTGTCATTGTGCTTATTGTCGGCCTTGCAGTTGTAGTCTGAAGGAGGACCATGGACAGGCGATCTTTGGAGTGCGATTCAATCATTGTCTGGCCAAGGATCAGCCGATGGTGTTCGCCACGGTGGGTACAACACGTGTGACGGTGTATGAGTGCCCGAGGGATGGTGGAATCAAGCTGGTGCAGTGCTACTCTGATCCTGACGTAAGTGGTGGCAGGTAGTATGTGAGAAACCTTGACTAATGTTTGTGTCATCCTTTTAGGTAGATGAAAATTTCTACACCTGCGCATGGTCGTATGACTCCCGCAATGGAGAACCACTCCTGGCAGCAGCTGGCTACCGTGGAGTGATTCGCATCCTGAATACCAAGACTCACGAGTGCGTGAAGCACTACATCGGCCATGGCCACGCGATCAATGAACTGAAATTTCACCCGAAAACGCCGTACTTGTTGCTTTCGGGCAGCAAAGATCACTCGCTTCGCCTATGGAACATCCAATCGGACGTGTGTATTGCCATCTTCGGAGGTGTTGAGGGTCATCGCGATGAAGTCCTCAGCGTGGACTTCGATCTTCGTGGGAATCGCATCATGTCCAGTGGGATGGATCATTCCCTCAAGCTTTGGCGGATCGACAAACCCGAGTTCAAGGAGGCGATCGAAAAGAGTCGCACGTTCAACCCCAACAAGTCGGTGCTGCCCTTCCCGACGGTGAAGGAGCACTTCCCTGATTTCAGCACTCGGGACATACATCGAAACTACGTAGACTGCGTGCAGTGGTTTGGAGACTTTGTTCTCTCCAAGTCCTGTGAGAACTCCATTGTTTGCTGGAAGCCAGGACGGATTAACCAGCCCGAAACGGAGCTAAAGGTATCCGACTCCACCAGCACCATCATCCACAACTTTGACTACGCCGAGTGCGAAATATGGTTCGTGAGGTTCGACTTCAACTTCTGGCACAAGGTGATCGCGTTGGGGAACCAGCATGGCAAGACGTTCGTCTGGGAATTGGATGCTTCAGATCCCACGCAGACGAAAGGTACCATTCTCAACAACATCAAGTGCAATACGGCCATCAGGCAGACGTCTTTCTCTCGAGATGCGAGTGTACTGGTGTGCGTCTGCGACGATGGCACAGTGTGGCGATGGGACAGGAGATCCTGAGTGATGTGTTGTAATATTTTTTTTTTATTTCAATAAATCTAATAGATTAATTTAGTAACTGGGAGGTTGTTTTGAGAAGAAAGGAGGCATTGGACAGTTTCAGTTTGAGCTGGTGAACAGAGGTATGTACACCATTATGCGTTGGAGTCCTTGAAGTCATCTAAACAGGTTTTGCGGGGAGAATCTTCCAAATCAGCTTCTGCCGGATCATCTTGCGCTCGTCGTTTAGAATGACGGGAAAAGGTGGAAGCATTTAAGATCAGGAACCAGCTATTTGGTTGCTATAGCATTGATTAACAAGTAGGTTCAGTGAAAGGATTTCTTTCAGCATCACTGTATCTTTCGAGATGTACTCCTTTACAACAGCCAACGAGATGAAAATAAGATTCATTCGAATAGGCAATTTGCTCGTCCAAGTCGAGGTCATTTTCCAATTATAATGAAGCCCCATTGAGAGGAAGCGGCCACGAAGCTTTGTGAATTATTTTGTTTGTTTTATTAGCTCGGGCATGAGCCTTCTGCTTTCATGCTTTGGTACTTGCCCGACTTGGGTTCCAGACTCTACGTGTGTTTATTCGATCTGTACACTACACACTTTTTGTTTACGTCCTTTTGGTTGAGCTGTTCAGGGAATATAAACTCCATCTCGAAAGTTCATCGAAACTAACTGAAACTGGAATAACTTTCTCAGTTTAAGGAAACAATTTAAAAAAAAAAAAACAGATCTAGTAGTAGTAGACACATTTTGAACGACTCATCGGCGTAACGCAAAACCCTCTTTTGGACGTATCGTTAGATACAGAGATTCTAGATCGTAAACATTATAGATATCCAAAATATAAAACGTTGCACTTAGGACGTTGAGTTTTTAGTCAAGATTCCAACAAATGATCCGCCTCGTAATATCGATTTGCATACTGTCTGCAGCGTAACATAAGATGTACATAAATCCTTTTTTTCATTAGGCCTACATGAAATCCCTTAAGTCTTACCATCTGGGACTTCTTTATTTTAAATCATTGCACCGTTGAAGCCCCCTTTCCCCTATTATTCCAATTGTGTCCATTTAGATCTAAAGGACCCACATTCTGGACACTTTAGTTTGAAATCGTGTTCTACTAGGGAACACTCGGATCCCATTCCTTCTACCATCAGACTCATACAATTTACCATCCGTTTCATTTTTGAATGTTCAACGTATACAACGGTATCAATACCTACATAACTTCACAGATACAGATGACACATTTTTTTTAATTGGCAATCAAAAATATACCAGATAGTCCTCAATCCCACAGGCCTAATGAAAATATCTCTAATTACAACAATTTCAAATCCAGATAAAGCTCCCCCATTACCCTTTGACTATACAACTCATTAACTTAAGTTTTAAACGTCTTAAATCCACTTATTCCCTCTCCATGATCCTTTCTAAAACATTTGTTCCCTCGCCGTCAAAACTCAATTAAAACTCCAAACTCTTGGCATATAAAAAAGAAAAATGGATTTAATCTGCCAACAATCAACTCATCAAGCAATTAAAACACCACAAAACGTAAAAGTCCCACGGAAATTCCAAGAAAACTAAGTAATAGCCATTCGCTTCCCTCGTAAAGTTTACCACAAATCAATAGAACCCAATTAACCACATAACAAATGAAGCCCCCAGTCCTACAAAAAGAAAATTCAAAACGAAGGCCGGGCCCGCCATTATTTGTAGTAAATTGAGTTTTAATTTTAATGGCGGTCCTGTTCTTAAGTAAAAAAAAAAGATCTTTAAAAACAATGTTTACCGCTGACAGTTGACGGTGTCACATAAGAACTTGTACACTCCATCAGTTAAACTTGCTTTATTTGACGTATTTTTCTATATGATGTATGTATGTACAAATAAAAATAAATGTCACATCTAAAGAAGAAAATAGAACACTCATGCACATTCAATTTGACAGATGAAGTATGATTTCATAGGTTTTAAAGACTTGACAGGACAGATACAGATAGATAAAGATACAAAGATAGATAAAGATACAAAAAACAGATAGGGAGAGAGAGAGAGAGAGACAGAGTAGGGGGAAATGTTTCTATTTACACATGACATAGAAATATAGCACAGGAGGAACGGAAGGACAGAACAAATAGACATGGTATGCTGCTCTACCGTTATTTACAATATTTTACAATAAAAATAGAAAATGAAATGTAAACTCCACTCATAGTGTGGACATTGTTGTTTGGTTTTCTTAAGTTTGCTTTGAAAAATGTCAAACAAAACAGCAGTTAAGAAAAAAATTGAACACTCAAAAAACGGCTTAAGATTAGGGCTTGTTATTTACACAAAAGAAAAACAACACTGGACAGGTTAGGGTTGAAACGAGAAACGAGAAACGAGCATAGAAATGTGTTCTGAATTCTGTCTTGAATTGTGTCAACACAATGCTTTGTTGAGTTAATTAAAAAAAAAAAAAAACGTAAAATCGGAACAAAAGAAAAAATAAAACTCAAAAACTTAAGCTCAAGATATGTAATTTCTTTGGAAAATTAAAAAGTTTTCAGTACGTTTTGTCGCTCGTCATTGATCTCGCCCAGACTGGAGTTCGCAGGCGTCTCTGTCTCTGGATTGTTGCTTTGTTACTATTACTACTACTGCCACTTGTTGTTGTTGTTCCTGCTGTAGGTGGCTGTGTTGCTGTTGTCGGCGGAGGCGGTGTTGCTATTGCTGTAACATTTGACTGACTGTCATGTGAGGTATTCTCCTCGACTTGTGCCGATGGCGGCCCAGTGGGACCACTATGCGTTTGCGGCGCTAATGACACACCTTTTGTGCGACTTTCTATACTCGTCTGATTGCAATTTGCTAGATTTTGCTGTTGTTGTTGCTGTTCAAGTTGTTTATCGTCACTAATACTACTACTTAGGTTAACATTACTATTATTATCGTTATTAGGACTACAGTTGGTGTTTGTGGGCGTGGTTGCTGCGAGACGATTCTTTTGCACCGGAGTACCATCTGGACTGCAGCAGTAATAGTAAGTACACACATTATTGTTTTTTATTTGTTTTTTTTTTTTGCAACCCAGAGAGAGACGTACCCCAATTAGAAATTTGATAAATAAAGTTTATTTTATTTTTCAAAATTTTTGCGACAGCAGAGAAAAAAGAGAAAATAAAATCATTGAAAATATAAAATAGAATATTTTTTTTGCTTTTATTCATCTAAAATCTAAACCTAGATCTATGTATGCATTTCTAAAGTAACATCCCTGTCAATAAAACTAACAACCAACTAACGGTGGCGAAGCCAATTGTGTGAGAAAAGTTCTCCGGATGTTAAGGGTTTTCGCTGGGAAAACTTTTGCTCACACAATGGTGTATCTTTTGTTGCATCCGGTTCTAAATAACACTGAGGGAAGGTAGGTTTTTGTCTTTTTTTGTTTTAAGGAAAACTTAAAACTATTGTCGGGTAGAGTTCTGTTTTTTGTTCTTTCTTTTGAAATCAATTCAATCGGACTTTGGGGAGATCTGATGGTGAGTAAGTGAGTTTGTGTTGATGCAGAAAATGGTAAAATAAAACAAAACAAAATTTGAGAAAGATAAATAGAGTTGAGAGATACTTAAGTTATGAATCATTTCTACAAGAATTCGCAAAGAAGTTTTGAAAATTTAAACATTCTACCGGGAAAGTTTCAACTGGGATACTTTTGTTTTATCAGAGAGATGTACAGTGTATTAGACTACAGGAATTTAAAGAAACTTTAAGGATAGACATGAAATTTAAGAGAGTCTCGTACACATGCCTTGATTGTATATTTCATTTTGGTAAAAATTAAAAGTGTATGGTTAAATGTTTTACACATGTTGTGGAAGACGTAAAGCAAATAGTTTTAGATTCTTGCAACAGCGGTATTGCAAAAAATTAGATAAGAAGAGTGAATAAAACTGTCGTAATAGAGAAATCGACTTCTTCCTGAAATAGTTACGGTCCATGTGCGGGAGGTCCCGGCCATATCCCTATTGGTTCTCTCTTGATACAGACAATGCAGGGCTTACCCGGTACCTATTCTTATTTCTTGGTTTCTGCTTGGATATGTATACATACTTATGTTTCTCGCAATTTCAATGCAGAGATGTACCTTAACTAAACATAAAAATATTGCTACTACAAGTTAAACAAAAAACATGGTGGCAATAAATCTGGCGGTTTACACAACCGTTCTATGTTTCCATTTTCGAGGTAAAAAACAAACAGTAGAACCCTTTCCAGGCAATGTGATATATTGGCTTAAAAGAGAATAAACGAGAAGAATTATCTTTCATAGCAGTTTTTTTATATTCGAATGTATAGCCTCGTGTTCAACGGGACTGCATTGCTTTAAAAACACTAGATGGCGCTAGATTTTGTACTAATTGATCTTCGGTCAATTTTTCGAACATCGATAAATTTGGATGTCACGATGTCCTTGTATTAACATAAATCAAGTGTTTTGTTGATTGAAACGAACTGCGAAGAGCGAAAAGGTCACTTCTGAATGTGAGAAAAAAAAGACAGAGCCTTGTTACGGTCAAACCGGGTTCAGTAGGGTTTTATAGAAGTAGAAAACCTTCTCTTCTCTTCTTCATCTAAGGCTAAATGGATTTGGAAAATGTTTGTTAATCCTAGCATTTGTCGAAGAGGATGACAATTGCTACGATCGATTCAATTTCTCTGATAAATACTTAACCTTCTCGAAGAAAAATGAAGACAAGTCTAGACAAACTGCTCTCAACAAATTGAATAAGTTTTAGGAGTATTCAAACCGTATCTGATTTTGTGTATTTTATGTAACCAAACCCACTTTGTTAGGGCCTCATAAGGATGGTAGGATATCATATAAACCCTCCCAGATGGATTTTAGCCTTTCTGTATTTTTTTGTTGTGCAAACAAATAAATAGTTTATTTATAAAGAGTAATGGGCGTGATAATGTGGTTATGAAATACCAAAGTTTCTAATTTGTAATCATTATCGTTATCTACAATAAATAAGAATCGATAACTTCAAACTAAAGTATCTACCGATTGAAAATTCTTCATTTCCGCTGGCTCAAAATAACCCAACGTACTCGTAGCATTGATTTCATAAAAATTAATTAATCATCGTCAAATGAATTTGCGAATTCTCGTAAAAAAAGGGACCAAAATGATATTCTCTAGTAAAATGAAAATTATGAATAATAACGATGATGGTGTTGAGTTGAATGAGATTTCTATTTTAACTACGACAGCATTTTATTACTTTTAATTAAAAGATACTCATCTAATGCGTTCCAAGCATTTATACTTTGAATTTCGAAATATATAATAAATTCCAAAAATAACAATATGAAATGAATGAAACATTGAATTCACTATTAAAAAAAAAAAAAAAAAGGGTATGGAAATGATACACACGAATTGTCAATCATTTTTATTTCTAATTTAATTTGTTTTATTTATTTATTTTGGAAAAAAACATGTGCGTTTTCTCTTTAGAATGAGATTGACGCAAAAAGGCGTTTTATTTTGTTGTCTATGAAAAATGAAATCAAAGATTCTAAAATCAAATTTTACTCTACGCATTGGCCAACAAAAAACTACACTTACTCTTTATTTTCGACGGAATTTTGCCCCGATATAGGTTTTTCACGAGTAATTAAAATGGAGGGGCTTCTGTAATATAGTTTTGAATAATTTTGAAAAAAAAAAAAACAAAGAAGATACATCAATTTCGTTCGATACCAAAGCGAAAACATAAAGAAAAGAAAAATAGTTTTCTGGTGAGGGATACTTTTTTAAGTTTAATGATGTGAGTTTAGAAAAAGGATAACAAAAGGAAGACAATAGATATAACTGATAGAACACTGATTTCAGGGAAAGTATAAAGAAAATTTTTTGTTAAAATACATATAAGTATATTTTTTTTGTTTATTTCCTAATCTCACCACTCCATCCAATTGGATTTGTTTTCTAAATATTTGTTTGACTACAAATAAATTTTAGTTACGATTGATACCTCATTACAGATACAAAACAAAAATAGACCCTTAACCTTATGATATTTGTTTTTTTTTTCTGTTTTAAGGATAACCTCTCACTAGACATAGAACATTTAAAGAAAATTATACTTAGAAGCACGTGCATGAAGCAAGCGATACTTACTTTGTTTCATCTATAAATACTGCTTCGAGGACACGCGCGGCGTAATGCAGATTTTTTTGTAGAACTTCGGCTGAGATTTCGCCAGCCTGAAGAAGGCGCAGAAGACAGCGGAGCCTGGAAAGGAAAAAGTTCAAAATATTTAAAATAGTCTCTATATCAGATAGTATTTTGTGTTACATCGTGGCAACAGCTTTTGCGGAGAAGTAAAGGCATTCCATGACAGATATACTCCCTTATGTACATAATTAATATATTCATACACTAAAAATTAAGTGGTCTACAGATAATTGCGAAACTTTGTCTAGAACTATATTATTTACAGAGGGTCTTTCAAAAGTCGCATCTACATATGTAGATGTCAATAGTGATTCATTTGTGAACGCGTCTAGATGTCAGTAGTGAATAATTTCTGAACGTTTTTATGTCATTTTTGACATTTATGAAGTAGAAACGAGAACAATTTTAACCTCAACTACGGATCATTGATGTGGTTTTTTTGACGCAAGATCATGTTTACTGATGAAGATCATTTCACATTGGAGGATGGATCCGTCAACAAACAAAATTGTCACATCTGTGCAGAAGAAAATTCTCAAATAATTTCAGAAAAATCATAACATCCACAAAAATGTATAATTTCGTGTGGTTCTTTGGCTGGTGGAATGAAATAGCTGCTGCTGTCAATGGCTACAGACACAGACGACCTGTAGACTTGCTTGTGAGGCACATTTAATAGATTCTATTCCTCAGACACTATTGTTAAAAGCCGTATTTTGTATAAAAATAAAAAAACGTACAAGTATTGACATGTTTTATTTAATCATCACAGGGAGAATCGGGTGCAAGCTTATCCTGGTCATCTGTGGATTCTTCATGACATTTACATGTGAGTTTGAGTTTTCGTTTCAGCGTCATCATATGTTTGGTAGCACGAATCGTCTTTGCTGAGGAATTTCCTTTCCACTTTCACTTCATTGTAAACCACTTAGTGACAATGTTCGTTAGAGTCTTTAAGTAGAATGTATTTAATAGCCGAACCTACTGTCGGTGCCGCATAATTTCTCCAAACTGATAGAAAAGTGGATCGCTTGACGTAAAGTAGGGAAGCATGCTGTCTTAAGTTAGTATTTCATCTATCGAGATGTAAATGTTGTTAAATAGACAACAAAAAACAAAGATGATTCGAAATTAAGATTTACGTAAGGTGTCTACAACGGAATTTAGGATCTATATTGACGTTTGCTGTCAAACAGATTGTCACAGCTGGTCACAGCTTTCTGATTTTCAGTAGTAAACAAATGAAATGGACGTGAAGTGCTTAATGTATTTTGAATTCAATAGACGTTTACATTTTTATTAGTTCTGTTCGCGTAATCTCACAAAACAACGAATTTTCCTGTTCGAGTACGCAAAAGTTTTCTAGTTTTTCGTAGAAAAGAGCGGTCACGAGAGAGTAAAAAATTTCCCCAGACAACTGTCAAATCTGTCAGATACATGTAAGAAATTTTTTGTTTGTGTATTTATGTATTTGCATACATTTGCTTTTGATGTCTAAAAAGTGGGCGAATTTCGTAGCTTTCGCGTTCGTTTACTTATTTGTTATTTTACCACTCTGAGAGAATCTTACCCCCACTCCCTGAAATTTCAGAATCTACGAAATTTAGTGCAGAAAGTCCGCGCACAGACCTATTATGTTCCTTATCAGTGCACTACAGTGACGTTTGCTGACAAAAAAAAAGGATTGTTCGATTTGTCTCGCATGAGTATTTTTGGTTTTTGGGTTCAATGGTTTAGAACTGAGATATGTGTAGTTAACAGTATAGTTGACAGTACGGTTGACATTAATAGTCAATTTAATTTTCAGTAGTTTTTCTCTTCCATGTGCAGATGTAAGCAGATAGCTTCAATCAAGGAACTTCCATTTTATAACTGAACCGTGGTAACCCTGGTACCATACACCGCAAACCGTTCACAAACGTTCAAATCGACATTAAGATCCAAACTTGTTTTCTGTAGAAAAGCATTTAGTTCATTATAAGTACGAAGCTAATTATCATAATGGAGCTTTAGTCAGCTTCGATGAATATCGCTTAACATACAAGTATCCTACAGTTTGAATTAATTTCTTGCTGCTTACAAAAGAAATCCTTCATCCGATGTGTTAATTAAGCATTCAACTGAAATTCAAAGTCTTTGAATCAACACTACTATATTGGAAAGCAGACAAAGACTGTGACCATGATCTTTCAATGTTTGACTTAAGAGCTTGTCTCCTCTTGCTCCTTAAATTCTTTTCAAATCTATCTCAAGGAAGAAGTATCAAATGTCTGACTTATTCAAGGAGAACAATATACAGGGTAGCTCCTGCATACATATGTATGTACATACAAAGCCATTCTAGACAAATTCAATAAATCACAGCGTCTGAACTTGAGAAGGAATCCATTAATAAAAGTTTACCCATCGACACAGTGCAACCGACAGACAGATGTGAGATACATTTTGCCAAGAGTTAAGTATTCTCCTAATGTCGAGGTTCAGTTTAATGTTGGAAGTTTAAAATCTAAAAATATGAAACTTTTACAAAGGGAATGTTGTCGTGAACATTAAACGACGCTACGTCTTGATGTAAAAAGTTCATGGAGTGTCCTTGCCGCATCTGTTGTGCCACACCATTAAATACAAATTTTATATCTTTAATGTGACGAATTAAATCAGTTGTTAATCTTACCTTACTGCAGCCTTATCGCAGGCATCCGGAGTATCGACGGCAGGTAAATTTTCCGTCGCCAAATCGACCGTATCGCCGCCATTGTCACTACCGCCCGTCGGTGACAGGATACCGCCGCCTCGCATTGTCGGTGACATATTGCCGCTGGTCGCTACGGTGGTGGTGGTATTCGTCGACTGTTGTTGCAGTGTTTGCATTCTTGAGTATTGGTGCAGGTGGAGTAAGGATTGTTGTTGTTCTTGTTGCAAAGCAGTCTGTAGTTCGGATGTATCCAACTGGTCACTTGTGCCAATGTTTGAATTAAAATGAACAGTTGTTGCCGATGATTGTCCTACGTTGTTAGGATCACAATCTCGACTCGGTGTAATTGGATAATCACTGGGTGTCGCACAAACTGAGGTGTCTGTTGTTGGTGCTTGACTTGGTGATGGTAATTGATATTGTTGTGAGTCAACTGGAAAACCAAGATTTCCTTTACGACTATTTGAGCGACGAACGATTGTTAGAGATCCTTGTTCTGAAAAAAGAAAAACAAAAAACGAAGCTTATTAGCAGTCCTTATGTTTAATAAATTGTTGGACTGTCCTGACAGTAGCAATTTATGGAGGTGGTGGGTTCGAGAATAATTGTAAGGGGCAAGGAAGCCCTGAAAAAAAGGGCTAATAGTTAACCCAAAAAAACAATTGTCACACTATTCAACAAGCGACTAAGCCTTTTCGGTTTGGTAAAGACTTTTCGGGAAACAATGAAGGATGATTCACAGGACTATCCTCACCATTATCACTCCTATGGCTAATAATCTTCTCCCACTCTGCCCAACAGTGGGTGCAATCCGTATCTTTCCGACTTTTGCGCACTGGAAATCCTTTAAGACTTATTTTTATATGAAGACTGTGGTGGCTAGCGTTCCTCACTTGTGGTTCCCACCTCGAGCCCCCAAATAACCGTCCAATCCCTTACTAGATACTTCAATCTGAAAAGTATCCTCAAGGTTTTAGAATGTCGAATAGGTTAGGGAGTTGGAAATGGAATTGTCTGTCCCTGACACTCTGCTTGCATCTATCCTCCAAGCAGAGGTTTGTGCTATCGAGCTCTGTACCAGAGAGTGTATTAGGAGAGCCATTTTATCTCATAGACAAGCAGCTTTAAAAGGTCTGTCCTATAACTTTCATTCTTAAGTTGCTTTGAAACTGTCTTACAGCTTAGTTTGGTTTCAGCTAGTAGGCAAATCGACACAATATACTGAAGACCTCTACGCGGTCTTAAGGCTATTTCAAGCCATTTTTTCTGTAGAAGGAGAAACAGGCCAACTTTTTCATAGAAATCGACCTAATTATGCGTATTTGCTCACTTTATGGAACGCAACAAGACTAAACAAATTACAGCTTCATCGCATTCTCAGGATCTTTTCAATCAAATGCACAAATCCTTTATACAAAAACAGAAAAACAAACCAAAAATGCCATACCCATTAAATTCTGTAACCTTAGTTTCGATTTACAGTTCATCTACTATGTGTGCATCAATGTTAAAAGGAAAAAGGATATTACTGAATGCACAACTTGGGAAAAAGGCAAAACACAAATTGTGCTCCACAACAATCCAACTATGAAATTACAAACATCCTTAAGCTGCAAACCTTTTCCTTGGAAACGTCTGAGTCCTTGTCCCGCCTACGCCCCCCAAGACGACTGCCTAGGAATGAATTAATATTACCTTTCGGAGTAATACGTTCGGCATAAAGAATAAGTGTAGGATAGGATACCAATTCCAGTTGGATGTACAAATTCCACTTTATGTTGATCCTTTCCACTTGTAGAACGGGGAAATTAATTTCGCCTTGCTTGCCTACACTCACACAAAATGTACAGTTTCTCAATTTTCTTTTGCATTTCATATTTAAATTAATTCACCATCGTCGTCGTCGTCGTCGTCGTCGTTGTATCCTTTAGGGCAAACAATCAAAATATCCTGCAAATTGCAGAGGGACTGACTTACAGCGATGAAATCACTGATAGGTCAGCAATCTTGTTAGCAATATTTGAAGTGAGGTACAATTTAAGGGACGACGAATTAAATGTCAGTAAGGTTAGGTAAGAAGGTAGAGAGAGTGAATCTGGTGAATCCACTCACTACGTGGTCAACATTTCTAATTTGATTGTAGGTACTCACTTGACACTTGACCATTTACTGGTCCTGCAGTTTGCTGCGAACCAGTTGGACTGTTTGATTTTGATCTTTCTACTCCACTGCTACTTCGTCTATCCGAGGGGGTGGTGATAGTATCCTCACGACCGGTTCGATTCTCTGGAGTACTGGCAACTGTAAAGAGATGAAAGGAGAATATTTTTAAATATTTTATTGCGCACTGTATCTGTATCTATAGAGGATTTGTTTATTTTATGAGAGGTAAACTCTCCAATGGCAAATATATTTCTGAGAAGAGAATTGTCTGTTTTGTCCGGATAGGACACCAGTGGAAGGAGTCGGGGATAGTTTGAAATAAATTTTAGTATTGAAGTTTGGATCGTAGCCACAGAAATACTTAAATCCGCCTCAATACCTTGCACAAAGGGATGGAAAGATGTGAAGGATCTAAGCTAGTTTGTGCTTAGGATTCGCAGAAAAGGAATAATTGACTAGAATTGTGTGATTAGAAGGTAGTACTAAGACGACTGTGTCTAGGTCGGTCGGTGGCGTATACGTAATTTTTTTTTTCATAAATTTTTGGGTTCAAACATTTTTTTGTTTCCAACGTACTTGGAAACGGAATATGTGACTAAATTTGTATGAAAAGGTAGTAAATGGATTGCTAAAACTGGGGAGTCAGGATCGCCCTCATCATTATGGATGTCCACAGCCATCGTGAGACCCATTCTATCTCCTGGGTGCGAAGTCTGGTGACACTACCAGTGGTGGCAGTAGCAGTGCATAGCAGCGATACGAGAACTATTCAAGAAATTGATCGTCATCTGATCGTCATCCACTTCGTCAAATCCAAACTTTGCCGTAAAGAACTCACAGCAAACCACAACGTTACACATTGGGCTTCAGGGTGCAGCGGCATTCAAAGAAACGAACAGGCATACAACTTACCTTTATTCTACCGCCACTAGCTCTTGTCGTATCCAATATAGAGCATGCGTTCATCTTGCCTTGCCTTTAGAAAACTGAACAGAACATGACAATGCCAAGACCAAGCGAATTCCAGCGCTTGACAGCTTAGGTAATCCAAGAGTATGTGTGATATAGTATAAGTATGGCTCTTTCAAGAGAAAAGACATAACTCGGGAGTACCGCAGGGGCACTGTCTTTTACCAGTTCCTTTTATTCAGCTTTCTCTTCGGAAAATAATTTGTTTGACCAGCGTTCAGGCATTATTCTCAAAGTTTGGAGTTTGGCATTTGCATTTGCAAAATTGCATTTTGCATTTGTACTCGTATGTCTAAACTTTTCTTATCTCTCATATACATACTTCCAAGAAACTTCAAGGACTGTAAGAGCACATAAAGTTAAAAAAACGTTCAAAGCTTTGACCATCAGTTGAAGTAATAAAATTTGTTACAACCAAGATACACGTCTACGTATCCTGTTCATCACTACAACTTACCGAACCAGCACTCAAAGTGCATAAAGCAGAACTATACACAACTCTCAGCATCACCGAAACACTTCCTCAGCAAATCCTCGACCTCAAAGGGTATTTTCCATCTATTCACCATTTTAAAGTGGAATTTAATTCCGACCTCACCCACAATAAGCTACCTGTTGAGAGCCACATTCAGAATTGCAGGTTTTCTACTTGGAAAATCAGTTTATCTATGGGCGCCGGAGTTATGGTCATAACACTTCAGCCCCAAAGGCAGCACAGTACCATCCAAAGTTGATGGGACTTTCAAAATGAGTGTTTCTGTGTACACACCGACGAACCAAACACCGGTAGTTCACAGGACGAAAAATTAATTTGAAAAATGAAAATAAACCACATTTCTCGGTGAAAGGACGAGGAATAGGTATACACATCCTGTCTAGGAATTCGTAAGAGAAATAGGATATCGTTTATAAACGTTTGGAAGTGACAACTTAACTCGATGTTATTCACAGACCAGTGAGCAAGGAGCAAGGACAATCTGTATGCAAGAGGAATGACTCTACTTTGGGGTTGATTTCGTTTTCTTTTGTGTTGCATATTTATGTCATTTGTGATTACAATGAATGCTTGCTGAGAAAATGAGATGTAAACACTGTGACAAGGACGAAAACGTGACATTGAACTTTGAAAAACTAAGCCTTGCAGTGCTGCAGGATAGAGGTTTTTTGTTGTATAGAAGTTTTTAACTACATAAAGTGACAGTAAATGGACTTATTCTGACAAAGTGTCGTGGAATGAGTCTTACTCCTGGACTGTTAGAGACGAGTAATCAGCAAAGTAACCAGCAATGGATGCAAATAGATAAAGGCGATGAATGGAGAATCAAAAATAATGTGCCAACCATAAGAGACCATTTTTAGAAACGAATATGGCCGAATTCAACTGTCATTTAGACAGATTTTTCTGACAGTTGGCTTACCATCATAGTTTTGAGCATAATTTCGTGATCAAATTTCTGGAATCTATTCAGTTATGGGAATCAGTGCTAGGTAAGAGTATTTCCTAGAGAATAGGGGTGCCATTCATTTGGTAGAATTGCAAATGATTTGACATTCACAGATCTAAATCATTTGACAGTATGAACCTTCATGTCATTGCTTATTGCTTGAAAATGTTTTAGGAGAAACATGTGAGCAACATTTCGCGTTTAACGTATTCTTTTCTTTTGGGCCACTTCAGTAGGCTTTCAAGGAGTTACACAATTAGCCGTGATGAGGAGAGTGCATGCGAATCCAAGGTTGGTTGAGTGGGTGACTGCAACAACCATTAGGTGGTACCAGTCTCACTCGGATCTCATACAGATCCATTTTGGTCCAATGATGCGAACCCAAGCAGTCGAGCGATATGAAAGTGAAAACTAGAAGCCGTAAGAGAGGAAGCTCTGTATGTGATTAGAGAAAACGAGGCGAATTCAGTCTCCATCAACACCACTATAAGGTCCGCCACCAGTAGCTAAAGTCGTAATAGAAGTGTAGCCAAGGATATGGAAACCCTACTGCGGGTGGTACCAAAAGGCATCTTATCTAAGTGGTAGCTTGCTTTGTTCGTATAGCCCTTGTTATCAAAAGGAGCTAAATCAAGTAGAGTATCTAGAGAAGGGAACGGAGTCGAAAAAGGTTGGCACAGAAGGGAGCCTGCTTATGCAAAAGGCTTTCTTACAGAAGAATCATCGCATAAGCTGGAAAAGATCCGAACATAGCCTTTTAGTTCCTGAGGAAACTCAGCCGCATATCTGGCCAGAGAATTGAAAGCGCTTTGTATGATGTCTTCAACATTCTATGCTTTGACCAAGTTCATTTATTTCAGACCACTCCCAGATATTTTGTTTCACTGGCTGGATTAAAGCAGCCACAGTCTTCTGTCTTTAGAGGATGGACCGAGAACCCATTCCTAGTCATCATTCGCATATGACTAAGGGCAGGAACTTTTGAACATAGTTTTGTGTAGTTCCTAATGTTTGACTCTTTTCAGCGCCACTGTTTCTGATTTAGCCTTCAGCTTCAGCAACACTTTACACAGCATTAGTGTAGTCCGGGTATTACGGACTAATTACAATCAGAAGTAGCAGAGATGTAAGCTTACATCCTTCTGGCATCCCTCGTTGGTGAAACCTTTCTGCGGAACACTCTCTGATGAACTCTCTGTTTACATTATCGCAAGCTTTGATGAAGTTAATACCTACCCTCTTATCTAAACCAACATTTTTTTGGTTATTTTATCTTTTTTGTTATCTTCTCCCTTTCTGCTTTTCCAGATACATAGTACTACATAATATGCGATTGTTCCAAGGTGATGTTGCTTTGGACTAAATTTGTTAGTTCACACTTAGCCTGCGTGTTAGACAGTCGATGATTTGTCAACAAACCTGGGAATGAAAGTTCCCAATTGACTATTGTCTGTTGCGCCTCTTATGTCAAAAACAGCAGATTTCTGTTCAAAATATTCAAGAAAATGCTCTCACAATTAGACACAGTCGCAGTATCTCACAGCAAGTTTACCATATCTATCTACATAAGTACCTACCTAGATACTGCCACATTAAAACAGGTTATATGCGACATTAAAAATTCTTTGTTATATCAGCAACAACACATCTGTTGCTGAATCACTTTATTTCGCACTTATTTCAATAAAATTTATAACTTTTTGTTGTTTTCCTCTATTCGACGCAACGTCCGCGTGTAAATTTGAGAATCGTGCCAAGTTTTCTCGCCTTCTTAGCCACACACTCAAACTGGCAGGGATTATTGTATGTCACCAGGTCTGAGCCGCAAACTGGGTCGAAATTCCTTGGGCAAAGGCAGAAAGTTTCCTCATCAGCTCCGCTTACAGCAAGCGCAAGAGTGAGGAAAACAGCAAGAAAAATTGCGAGTACTTTCATGATTGAATTTTCAAATTCACTTTAATAAACTCAAAAGTTACTTTTAACTGACTGCTTTTATATAAAATGTTATCTATATGTGATTAAATACTTATTGATTACTTATCTTTCAAGTATGAACTCTCGAATAATGAAGTACGTAGTTTGATTCCGCTCACCTTATATGAACACCCAGAGGTATCAAAAAAAGATTTTTGTTTATTCAGATGTAGCATATTGATCATATTAGAAAATAAAATAAAGTGCACGACTGGGTCGTATGTACTTGCACTTACTTCCCAGTAAAGTAGGCGTGGCACTCCGCATTCCGATAGAATAATAGTCATAAGTCCATAGGAGTTTATACAATTCTTTGTTTTTATAAAAAAAGCCTTTAAAAAGTAACCAAGACCACATACGGTGTTTGGGTGTCTATTTCCTTCCATTTGTCTTTTAAACATAGAAGTACTAATTTGTACTCCAATCGCCGAAGAAATACCCTAGACAAGGTATTCCACCTCATAGCATATACCAATATTAACCCGAATACCAAATTTTATCGAAATCTTTAGAGCCGTTTTCCAGAAATCGGCCTAAGGTAAACTGCCCTTAATTTTGACGTTATAATGAAAATTCCGATTTCGCCTCGAGGAGTGAACCCACAGACCGCAGATATGAATATTTGAAGCAAATGCATTCAGCTGCAGTCGCTCATACAGGCAGACGAAATTGCCAGACCCACTTTTTTGACCTTCTCCATCGAAATAATATCAATTTCGATTAAAATTTCGAGTTCGAATTTTTTCTTGAAACCAATACTGGTCCTGTAGATATATTTGGATTAAGTTTGAAGTTCATGATCGCTTTTGAAATTGTGCGCTAATTTCGGTTCAAATTTAGTTCCGGGAAGCCTTGACAGAGTTTAATTTTGTGACAGACTGTGTCAGACTCATTAATGACACAAAACTAATTGAAATTTCAAAACGATAAACACGAAGAAAAAGTACGGAAAGTGGAAATAATTTACGATAGCAGTTGAATAATAATTTGTGCAAACAGAGACTTGAAGAGCTTACATGGAACTCATTACAAATGCGGTTACTGCAGGGTGGTTTCTATGTAAACAGAAATAAATATTAGGAATGGAATGGGACTATCGACGGTAGTTTACTATTTTTCTAAACATTGCCTTGTAAATAAGAACCTGAATCTTTGACAGTGAAAAATATAATCCACGCATTAATATCTAAAGGTACGAAATCTGTCATAACCTCCTGTTAAACAAAGACTTCAAACGACTATCGAAGTAGTCTCTATTGCATTGTACCTCTGGGTTGGATTGGAAAAGTTTGCGCGCCAAAGGACTGGTGTCCATTTGGTCCACTTGTCCCAACCATGTCAGACGCTGTATAGTCACTGAACGACTCCTACAGTGCAATGTTGTACTTTTTCCATTAAAGCATGTCAGGGCAAACGGGGTCTGACGATATCTTCATCTGTTTTCGATAAAGTCTATGTTTTAGCATTACAAAGTAGAACTGGGATGATCAAATAGGGCACAACTACAAAATATCCTTCTCAGTCCAAAGACACAGCGTTTGGCAACAGTTGTTCTTCGTTTACTTTCTACTGAGGAGTTATTGTTCCCTACTACCTCAAAGTTTAAGCTGTCTATTGCGACGTTCTCTACAAATCACCGATATTATGCGCCCCTTTTTGTTGATAGCATACAGTTAGTTAGTTTTGCCCTGATTTTTATTGTTTTCGGTTCAATACCTGCGAGTACAGCTGTGACAGTCAGCTGAGTTCTTACAGCGCATCACCTTGTCAATGTCATTTTTTGACATCAAAGGTCTCGGTGCGATCGATGCCATTCTTGACGGAGTAGAGTGGGTTTTCCATCGTCATCCTGCAAAGTAAGACTGTCTATACAGTAAAACTGAACTCTGAAGATATACTTATGAAATGATCAAGCCTCAAGGATTATGCTTTGGAGTTTTTGGTCTGTTTAGATGTTCTTTACAAAGGTAATAAGTTGACATGTTTGATATGGATTGAAGTGTTGGAAATCTTCAAAGTCTAATTCTCTCTGAAGGGCAAAGGTTGATCACTGTTAACGTAAGACGCTTACAGATTTCTATAACGAAAATATGTATTGTGAGATCAGCTTATCTTATATTTCCTAAATGCACCACCCTGTTGTGTACTCCACCACAATATTTGTATTAGCTTTAACAAACAAAAATCCCCAACAATAAATGGATTCCCATAAGATTCGTTAGTCAACCCAAGATACTGCATTTATTAATAAAAAATCCAGTCATTAGCAATGATTAATGAAAGTATCTTTTGTAACATAAGCACAAAGGCTTCTTTGTCTATAAAAAAAAAACTAAGCCATGTAAATCCCAGTACCTACACAAGTACAATGGTACTTGTTACCATCAGAGTATACAATGAGTAGGCAGTAGGATCGCTCTCTCCACTCCATGAAATCGTACTTCTTGTCCTCATGTGCGAACGCTTATAACCAACATACAGAAGAGCTACGATACGATATGTATCCCCTACGAACAACGATATCCTCGAGTTTGTAACATATATTCTTGATCAGCATCAATAGAGAAAACGATTGAGCCGTGTCCGTCCGTCCGTCCGTATGTCACCTGTTTTTGTGCCTTAAACTTTGACCTAGGAGGATGAAATTTCATATCTGGGCTTCTGAGAAATAAAAGCAAAAATAGTACAATTTTTTTAAATCCACACACTGCCACGCCCCTTTTTTCATAACTTCACTGTTTTGTATCAAATCAAAAAGAAATATAGATATTTGAGTTCTCTACAATTCGTCTGTACTTCTGTACTTTTCGTGGGCGGCCACGCCCACTTTGTAGTAGCTATATCATAGGGCAGATAGGGTTATATATTATCCGATCCAGACGGATTGTAGCTTTTCTGTTTGTTGCTTTTTATGGTCGTCTATTTCTCGTGTCGGTGTGACTGCTACTCACACTCCCACGGCTGATAACAAATTTTTCAAAACACCCGGAGAATGATTCTCATTGTGGATACTCGTTGCTGATAAATAACAAAAGTAGCATTGACTTGGTTAGTGTTTAGTTTCATTGGCCCATTCAAAGAGAACGGAATCAAAATGAAGCTTTTCGGAATCATTTTCGTTGCGTTTTTTATTGCAACGTTATTCGTTAGTGAATCAAGGGCTTCGTGTCCGTGTCCGAGGAACTACGAACCTGTTTGCGCATCTAATCGGGAGACATACGCCAATACTTGTTTGTTCGACTGTGCCAGCAGGGAATTGAGCAGGCAGGGTCGGAGTATAAGTAAATTAAGAGCTGGACCATGCTCGTAAAAATAAAACTGTGACTAAATTAAATTTAAATTAACTAGTATTTGTATACAAACTTTTTACTTGAAATTTTATTAAATATAAAAAATGTATTACTTCTGAGAATAATTTGTTTTCTTTTCGCGCCTTTTCTGACTCTCGGGGTGATTGCCTTAAAGTTTAAACGCAATCGGTTTGATGGCCATTGAATAAATACAAACAAAGTTCTTTAAGAGATATAATCCTTTAAGAGGAAATTCTTTAAGTTTTGGTGAACAAAAATCACGTGGTTGCGTGGGGTCTATTCTCACTCTTTTTCAAGTCATTGGCTATCAAAGTGTAAAACCTCCGATTTACAATGTACAATGTAATGGTATAACTTTTGTACTGCTTGGGCAGACAAATTTTAAAGGATTAATACCTCTTAACTGGGACATCCTGTATGTTAGCTATAAGTACAGCAACGTTCGAAGCAGATTTAGTCAAGAATATGGAATGCCATCTTGTAGAATTCTATAAAACTAGTCGACACATGAAATTCGGGAAATATCGTTAAGGATGCGTTCGAGATAAATGTCAAGTTGACGTTATCTGGTTCTTGACCAAACCTTCAGAAATCCATGCAAATAGAGAGCAAACATGGCTAATAAACCCTAATATCAACTAATGTTAAGAGAGACAATTCAGGGATGATTCAATCCAGGACGTAGTTGGTGAATAATAAATAAAAAAAACAACAAATTTGAATGCAACAGGTCGATGGCACCCAGGGTCTAGCTGCGTGTTAAACACTAATGGAAGGGGGCTATTGCAATTTGTTATTTGAGAAGCGTTTTCATCATAGTTCTTCTCTCGCATGTTTGTCAGACGTTTGCGAGATGCCCCATCCCTGAAAAACTTTCAGGTATTGTCTGGGATCGAACCATGAATCAATACATTAACCACTTGAGGCACGGGGCACACAATGGTGAATGGCAGACTGAAGTCAAAAACAAAAAGATTTGTGCGCTTGGCAGGGGGACGATCTAGAGTTGTACTGTTTTCGTTTCTCTAATGAAATTTCATTCTAAAACACCTTTAGAAGAAGGTGTAGTATAACTATATGACGACTCGTATACCGGACAGTATCCTATTGAATATGCTCTATTTCAGTTTACGAAAACTTCTATTGAGTAAAAATACTTGGCGCAACAGGTCGATGGGACCCAGGGCCTAGCTTCTCACAACCATTCGTGTTGTGCGAGTTATTTGAGAATCTTTCTCACGACAGTTGTACTCTGGATGTTCGTCAGACCGTAAAAATCTTAGGTATACCGACTGGGATTCGAACCTCGAACCCCTTGCTCCATAGACTAACGTACTAACCACTGAGCCACGGCGCTCACTGTAGTCTATTGAGTTTACAAAACGCCTTTTCCGGTTAGGGTCTTGGTATATTTTTACTTTCTGACAAGTTTTAGGAGGCACCTTGAGACGACTTCTTATCTATGTATGTATGTATACGCAGTAAGCTTATGCTTATCTAGGCATATGTTGATATTATAAGTTACTGTTTCAATGACTTTTATGATTGAAATAACAATATAATGGGTATGGCCAACAATAAATCAATTAAATTCGTCTTGAAAAAGTATTATAAAAGTGACATATTTATTATTGAAAATATTTCAAAAGACGATAATAACTGATAAAGCTGATTCTAGGTAGCCACAGTCATCAAGGCCTTAGTTCTCCAAAATGTCAAGAACCATTGAGTTCGATAAAAAGTGATTGATTGACTTGACAGATATATTCGTGGAAGATGTGCTATAGGGGGTTCGGCTTTCAGGGGCTCATTGTACTACCCAGTGGAATTTTTATTTGACCTGCACTATCGATTGACATTGTGTTATCAGAAAGCTCTATCAAAGTAGATAACAACCAAAAAGATTCCCGACTCTACGCAGATTCCCCCCACTCCATGCGGGAAACATTACAACTAGTACCATAGTGGAGTGTAACAAAAAATGTCTAAATCAAGAAAATCCGTCAGTGACTTCTGATCGTACGAAGACTTTAAACGTCAACCAATTTTCGTTACACTAACTAATCTAGCATGTGCGACGTCGTGGCAACTTGGAACGTGTATACCCCGCTTAAGACGAAATTAATTTGACGCTTGAGTGACTGTTCACAAAAAAAATGTATCTTTCCAACTCAGAAAGCTCTATTGTCAGACTCGGAGAGCAAGTAATAATTCTCAATTTACACAGTCCATTAATCATGACAATTGTTCGAGTCGCAAAAAGCCTAGCAATTATACTACACGTACCTAATTCCGTAGCAGTAATCAAGCTCCTGGCACAGCTTGCGTTGCAAATTGAAATGCCACCACTTCCTCTACTTCCACAAGTGAACGTGTGACGCGCTAGCGGTCTTATCTGTAATTAAGTATGCAAATATTGACTCAGTGGATAGTATCTATGTATTCTTTTTATTTCACCTAAGTGAACAGTGTTGCCATTGTTCGAGCTGATGAATTTCGAATCATAAAAACTAGAAGCATCTCCGATGGTGCTCTCAGTTTTATAACAGCTGTCGTTATCTTCAGTTTACACACATAAGTGGACGGGTTTTGTAAAACGAAAAATGAAGTTCTTTGCATTGTTGTTGATTGTTTTGATAGGTGCTCTGGTCACACCTTCCCAGGGTACATATTGCCCTTGCAGTGGAGCCAAAGGACCGGTTTGCGGTAGCAACAAGGTCACCTACATGAATCGCTGCGAATTCGAATGCACCCAGAGGCAATACAGGCAGCTGGGCAAGACGCTGAATATTGCTAAACTTGGACCGTGTGACAGCTCATGACTTGGCATGCCATGGAGGTGAACTTGTTGTTTTCATTTTCATATTTTTTAGAAGTGATAATGATACTTGAAAAATAAATAAGAATCTCTTCAAGTGATAACTGTTGTCGTTTTAATATACCAATGTGGGTTTTTCTAATCGGATTAAGTGTCGCTCATTACGGAATTAATTGCATTTGAGTGAAAAAAATTGTTTTAGATAGTGAAGTTTGTTTACTGCTTTGAATTTCCAAGAAATGGATTCCTCCGGTCAAAGTATCCGGATAAGTATCTGGCTACATAGTTGGGAAAAAAAATCCATTAACTTATCAGTTGCAGATAGGAGGGAGATCTACATTCGATTTAGCCCAAAGAAGTGAGCGTTTGAGTGTCACCTCTGTGCTCCACAGAGACAAGAATGCTGCCAAATAAACTGATCACTTCAAGTGCTGAAAATGATTAACATCTTTGTGCTAATGCAGCAATTATGCTGTAGAGTTTAGGTTTAAAGTTCTTGTGATGCCACTTGGATTATATAATAATAATATCCATACCTAAGTACTAGTGAATCCGATTTGAATTTTTAATGACGTATAACTTCGGTGATAATAAGATCAGCAAGATCAGCAAGATCACTAAACAAAAGATCTACCAAATGAATTTTGTTTTTGTGAGAGAGAGCAGTGCAAGTATAGAGAAGGCGGAGTATAGATTCTTCTTTGTTACATCTCTGGGACTTCCAGTTGCATGCTTTCCTACTTGCTGAGAGAGATCAAGGATCTTCGAGCGTTTTAAAACCAGTTAATGGAAAATCTGTCACTGGACTCGTTATGCCATTTGTTCATCTGAGATTTGATTTCTCGAAAGGATCTATGTAGTTTGGAATGGAATACCTAAGGTAGTTTCCTACCTAGAATATCCCTATGCCCAGCTATCTAACAAAGGGTGAGTATTAAATTGCTTTATCATCTCTAAGAGAGATGGCACCTGAGCTAGGAGGAGAATTACAAGGATTTCTGTAGTAGATGTCACGTTTTTCTTGGGCCAAAAGACACATTAATGATGGGAAGAGGGAAAGAGAGACCGAGATGAAGTATCTCAGAGAAAACACCACCACCTATTCTGTCTATAATTTTTGAACCATCGGTATAGAAATGAGCAGACTTGTATGCCAGCAACACCTTTTCTTCCTAAAATCTTTACAGAATCACTGAGATATTGCTTTGAAGGGAACAGCTACATTAACAGCCATTTCCCTACCAAAGATGTCAAGAACTGTCAAATGAAACGAAATGTCCAGTGCTGCAGAGGGTGTCGTACGAAATGCTCTATTTTTGCTCAAACAAACGGATCGTTGGTCCTTTATCTCAGTCAGTCAACCAGACAACTATCAGTTAGATTCATGATTTTTGTACGCATGAGATCCAAACAACTGGGTGTTGTACTTTGAATTTTTCACAATTTTATGTTAGTATTGATGCTCTAATGCGATCAGTCTTTTTTTTTAGACTTATAAAAGTGGGCGTGGCCATAAATAAGCTTTAGTACCACAGATCGTACAAAACTACTCGTAAGTTCTCAAACAGCATTTCGTGAAGTCTTTCCTGATTATTTGCAAAACTGCATTGGAGGACAACCGCCCTTTTGTAAGTCGAAGAATTTTTAAAATGTGATGAAATGAAATTTATTTTACAGACTTCAGAGAGATCTTCTGATAAAGCAGAATGTCATCCAAATAAAATTTAGTTCTAGAAGGACAGTCTCTCAATCCAGTAACCACACCTTTAGAGGAACATTATTGCCATCTCAAAACTTCTGATTCAAACATTATTCGACGAAAGAAAATAACAATATCACGTCTAGTACTTCCACTGACGTATGTACTTCTTCAATTTTACGAAAGAGCTATCGGCTAGTTATGACAGTTCAAAACTTTGAGTTCCCTAAACATTTTACATGACAATAAATCTAATCTATGAGTGGAATACATTTCAACAGGAAACCTATTTCGTCCTTTTTATTACACTCTCGTAACTTTGACCGTCAACACAAAAACCCTTTCATTTCCATAAAATAAACAAAAAAAAATCAAATTTTATATCGAGTTAATATCGTAGACAGCGAAAGGATACATTTGCAATTAAGGGAATTGGAATACATGGTGGACATGACAGTCATTTGTCAATGTCATGTGAGTAGCGAAACAAATTGCCAATGGATGTTGTTTTAGTGAATTTGACATTCACGAAGCGATTCAAATATTCATTCGATATATGAGTTTGGAGTTATGTAAATTATAAGTACTTAACTAGACTAGGATAATTGTAAAATTAGAGTTATTTTTGAAACTATATCCCTAGCGACTTGTTTTGACATCAAAAATAAAGAGGTGATGTAAGTATATAATACTATAAGAACCTTGGATTCAACAAATTTGTTTGTTGAAAAATTTAAAGAAATGTTTATACAAAGCCACTCACTTAACAGGTACCCTATTCTCTATCTGGGTTTAGCTGTCAATGATGTCAAAATGAAGTATGTTCTGTCATTACGAAGAGACAGAAAAGACCAGTGAATCGGACACAATGTCATAATAGACAGCTATAACTTTGAGGTAATTAGGGACTGTGCCTACTTCGGGTCTGCTATAAACTCTGACAACAACATCACTTCAGAAATCAAATGAAGAGTTACTCTTGCCAAGTGCTGTTTATTTGGACTTAGAAGGCGATTGAGTAGCAAAGTATGTACCCAGTATCATAGGGGTCCAATTTGGGTTGACAGACTATAAAGGAGTGGGACATTGAACAGCGATCTCTACAAGCTGTGCAGCAACATCGATTTGGTCAGAAAAGTAGCGCGTCAGGACTTTGTTTTCCAGAGGTAGTCAGTCAATATTAAATACTGAAAGGCAGCAAGTACTATAAATAGCAAAAAAAGTTAAAAGAAGGACCAAAAATAAATAACCTTTCATCGTTCGTTAAAAATACAATTACCGCCAACTCCTTACATTTTTTTTTTGGTTTTAAATTTGAATGAAGCCTCGCTTCCTTTTTGCTGAGCCACCACTTTAGGCCGACATTGAATTAGTGTAATCGATTTTTCGTAACAACATCGCCATCTACATTTGCATTACGATAACCTTGCATCCTCCGAAAGGAGCATCTTAAAAATTATGCTACAACATACAGAAGTCCTTGTGTTTTTCCTTTCAAGCCTCGGGTGAACGGAATTGAATTTTGTGCTTATGTTATCCTAACGGATAACGGTAAATTATAATCTACTCGCAAAAAGAAAAAACAAGGTTTCCCACACCCCATGCGCCATGTCAAGTTGTTTCCCTTACTGGCGCTTCATGCTACAACACACACGCACCGCTCCTGATGTCCTGGTGAATATTTTAATGAAAAGCTCTTTTCGCGGTTGGCAGGATATTCCTCTCGTCGTGCGGTGAAAGTTTTATTTAGCGAATTTTCACTGTAGGTGCTCGCTAAAATGTCTGCCATCATCATTGTTGTCACCATAATGATTATTGTTTCGTCTAAGATGGGAAGGATGTTCATTGTTTGGTGCGACTCCACGGTGTGGATATTTTCCTTGCACCTAGGATGGATTTGAATATTTGAAATACGACAATCCGACTTGTTGGTTATGAAATAATCTATGGGATCTGTGTGAACTGTTTTGCGCTGCTAATTTGCATACACACGGCGGCGAACGACCGACAGTCGCACTGTCATGAACTCATTTAAGTTTCATAATTGAAAATTATTTAGTTGAGTGCGTACGACTCATTGGTATTCTGTGCGGATTCAGATGGTTCGACTACCTGTCGGTGGGTGGTGTTAGATAATTTAATTCAACGAATATTCAATGGGAACGTGGTTCGTTGATTAAAAGTTGAATTACGAGTTTGATTATTTGGTTTTGTGTTTTATTTGGACAAACCAAGAGCGTATTGTGAATAAAACTGATTAATGTGTTTATTTTTTGGTGTGTCATGTGCCTGAAGGTGGAGAAGTTTGCGGGTGAGTTGCTTAATATAAAGAGTAACCTGACATTGTTGGATTCATTGGGAGTCTTCTGTCTGTGCCCGTCTGTGATCCGAATCTAGGCTACACCCGACAACCTCAGTTCGTTATGTTTGTGTTCACATTTCTGACAAAGAAGGATTTTTGTCACCAAGTAGACAAAGCGTAGATAGTCTGCTCTCAGTATAATGTCTGCAACAGAAAATGTAGTCTGGCGACAGCTCGTGACCTTGGATTTCCTCGTAAAAGACTCAGAAAGAATCTTATGAAAGTGTCCACCTCCAGGAAGGCATCCTCTGGTCGTAACTACATTGAGATGAATTGTCTCTACCAAATCATAACCTACCATAACCAAGATGGCAGTGGAAACCACCATAGGCTACAAGCCATGAGTGCTCACGTCTAGTGCCAGAAAAAGCAGCTTGGGTAGCGAGCTAAACTTGGACTTGATATCCAGACTCAAGAATGCTAGACTGATCAGCATTAAAGTTCAATCAAAAATGTAACTTGCAAGGTGATCTCACACCTAGAGCGAATGCAAAGAAACACTGAAACACATCAGTTTATCTGATATATGGAACACTGTCAGAAGTGAAGACGAGACTAAAATAAAGCAGTGAAGCTCGCTAAAGAGGCTTAGAAGCCATGCCAGATGATGATGGTTCAAAATCAGTGTGCCAATGCGTTTGACGGGATGTTTTACCTAAACTTCTGACAGGACACAGGAGTGACAGATATGTACGTCAATCATTACGCAAAACACGAAGTTCAAATTAGTGGATCGGTTAGGAGTGTAAATGTACGAGTAATACATACCTATGTACAAGCTTATGATTCAAACATTCTTGGTAAAGTCAATAAAATATATGCAATCACTGAACTTGTCAAGATAAGAAAAATTCTCCATAACTACAGCGTTACGGTATGCCTGTCACAATACCTTTCTAAGGAATAGATTGGGTTCTAGGATATCAGTCTTTTAAAATGTATCATGATGGAGCTTTAGAATATTTGGTATTTTAGGGGTAATAACCAAGTATGTACCCACACAAAGGAAACAGGTGGAGAGATGTCACGTCTTAGCTTCGTTTTGACCTCAGCTTTCAAATGAAGTAGGACAAATGAATGTAAGAAGACTCTGCTTACGAAATCGGAAAGTTTGAAAATGATCCTTAGTAAGATAACTCGTCATGATATCGCTGTGTACTGTACAAAAGGCTACCTTATTCTCTTGCCGGCTTATACTTGCAGGCTTTGGTCAGTAGTGTTACTTTCCAGATGAAAACCCAACCAAGATTCCCAAGCTTAAACTAGGAAAGTGCTGGTACTGTTTACTGTCAGTATCCCAATCTCAGTAACTTAATCAGATGGTCGTACAGTTTGAAATGAACCTGGCCTTCCAATGGGCTTAGGTCAATCCGTAGTTAAGGCTGCAGTTGGCCACTCTTAGTCGGCTTAAGGTCAGTGACAGCGCGTCACATTTTTTAACATCAAAGGTCTCGGTGAGATCGTTGCCGACTTGTATAGACCAGAGCAGAGATGTCATAGATAGACATGACTCTGCATGGCTCGTGATGGGCATCAATGTCACTTGGTCTTAAAAAAAAATACTTGAATGTACTTATGTACTCTCTCTTAACTTGAAAAGTTCATCACTTTTGAACAAATTGTGTGCCGCAGACTTGTTCTGTTCTACTTTACTACGACAACGAATGCTGTGATTCCTCCAAATAGCATGTGTTTCCCACAACCTTCAAGCAATTCAAGGGCGAAGCCAACAAGGATTTGGAGACATCCTGCGGCGCTGTCTAGGCTTTGTGGGATCATCCCTCTTAGAAAAGATATGAAAAAGAAAAATCAAAAATGTCTCGACAGGAGACATCACATCACGTCTAAGAAATGAAAGGATCTCATTTTTAATTATCCTGTATTCAGTGAGGCAGGATTTGGGTGCAGGTGGGTACCTGCCACCCCAATGGTAATGAGTACAAAAACTATACATTACTACGACTAGTTGCCAAGGTCGCGCAAAGAACCACCAACCAAGTATAAGTTTATAATTGGGGAATCTTAGACCCGAATCCCTGAAAAGGCTTACGTTTTGCTCCTTCATTAATAGATTCATGTGAGTGTGTGAGGGGTTTTTCTTTTCCCTCGCAGACTCTTCAAAATTGAGACCAATTACTGAGAAAATGAAATGAAAATTATTCCAACCACGTCGCTGCTTCTAAACCTCCTTCCTCTTGGCTTTGTTTGATGTTTTTGTTTGTTGCCTCATTCACAAATAAACTCCCCCGCACATGTACTATCCGTATACATGTACGAGTATACGAGTATCCCATGGGGCTTATCCTGCAGAATTAATCTGCATAAGTATTTAATTGAATTTTCCTTGGCGCAGCAAAACTTAAGTTTCTGTCTTCGTTAACGCAACGCAGAGACTGTCAAGTGGGGGTAAGAAAATTGAAAATATCCTCTTTGCATTCGTTATCCTTCCGAAGTGAAAGTGGCCTGGTATGATGCTACGTTGCGAAATTCTTCTCCCGGCATTAAAATATCCTTTTTTTTTTCTTTCCTAACCCGTTATACGGAAAATCTAGGTGAGTGTTGAGATTTCGCTTGCGGTGGTAAAGTATACACAGTCAGGTGCTCAGGACTTTTTAGTTTTCGCTAAGAAGAGAAACTTTCAAAAGTATTTTCAATGAGAGCGGTAGTTGATAGTCCGCCCACAAATCATTACCTGTTTTTGTACGGGCTTAAGGACCATTAGCGATGCTTTGGGACGGAGAGTGCATATCTGATTATCGAAGCGATTTTCCATTCGAACTATGAGTCGCCATGCATCCTTTAAGAACGTAAATCTGAATAAGTGCCAAAGGAAATGGAACTATTTGCATGTTCTTATCACACACACAGAACGCAAGGCATCAGTATAGCTAAGCGCGTCCTTTCAATTACTCTTTGCTTGTTTTCTAAACTTCAGCCTTCCGTTCGACCGCATAATAAAGCCATTAACTTGTGTGTGAGGTGGTCGTGAGGATGACATGGCTCTATCTGTGTCCCACATAAAATTCTGACATATGTGATGTTTATGTCAACAAACGACGATGTCCCATATAGTGTACGGGTTTACTGCTTCAGCTATCATCATCTCCTCGTCAGTGGCATAAATTATTCTTGTTTACTTCCTTTTTTGTGTTGCCGCAAGTTAAAAATGAATACACAGAGGGGGACGAAGGATACACAGGGTGGTGTCTGTGAGGATGAGTATTCCCTGCACGATAATGGCATGGAGTGTCTATCCCTGATGAGTTACTGATGCGATGGCATTTAATTCGCTCAGTAATAGGAGTAACTCGACTGTCCCTGATGCGGGCAGGAATTATGCGCATTTAGAAAAGGGATTGTGGTTTGGGTGTGGAAATGGATTTCTAACCTTTAACTGATCACAAGCTGGGATGGGTTGTATTCGTATGGTAAGTGCTTACCTTACTTCAAAGGAAAATGCGTCATGATTGAGGACACAACGGAGAGATTAGTCAGGTGTCCTTCGTATGTCCAAACAGAAGAAAACCGAGTTTTAGAAAAAAATGAGTCATGAGTCTTCTTAGAATCATTGATCCATAGTTCCAGCGTCTACTACTGTCTACTCTTAGGTGTTTGATACCAACAACATGGATGCGGAGATTCTACTATTTCCTAGACGAAAAGCATCTATAGAAGCTCTGTCGGAAGGGTAATGAATTAAGACTAATCCTGCCGTACCTAGCACGCCATTCCCGAAAAGTCAACGGAAGCCACTCCATGAGTATGAGAAATCCGTGGTGGAGTCTAGGACGGAACATCGACTTGTAGCTCTACCTTGTTGCAGCTAAGGTACCGATAAGGATATTCATGAACCAGCATCGGGTACATGCGAAAAAATAGACCTAAAACACAGCTCTCCATAGAAGGACTAGAGCTGCTGATGATTTTTAGAAGAAGAAACGAAGGTATGCACCATGACCTCTCAAAAGTAAAAGGAATCAGCATGAGAAGTACTCGATGGAGGGAATAGAGAGATCATATAGCAGGACTATACAGGAACGACGAAGTCGCGTGAGCAGCTAAACTCTGCAGAAAAAAAGGGTTAAATCCTGTAAGGAGCTACGAATCCTCAATTTGATATATGTACGTCACACTTGCTTATAGGCGCCTGCCTGGCAGACTACTTTTTGGAGGCGTTTTCATCAAAAAATCGAAATTTTCCGTAAAACTGACAGAAAAATGGTGTCCAGCCACGCCCACTTACAAGAACTTCATTGCGCTGATTTCCAAGATTAATTTATTATTTTTTAAAATCAATTTACAATTAATTCTAAACCTTATCGAAGGAGAAGGAAAAAAATCAATTTGTCACCCCTTTCGGGCAAACAAAGCACTCGATTTTGTTAGCTTTTTTCCTCAGGACTCCTTGGGGAATAAATTCAAACATTACACACTGTATACATATGTAAATCAATTTCATATAAATTTTTTAGACCCAACATCTCGTGATCCCTTTTCTGGCCTCTTTCACAAAAGGATACCTTTATGAAATCATAAAATATTATGATAATGCTGAACATCGTTATCTTGTATAATAATCAACGAACGGAAAGGACGAAACAGGCGAAAACAGAAATACCAACCCAAACGAGGATATAGGTACATAATATTTCAAGGTGAGTTTGCTAACCTAAATGTGAATGTGAATGTGAACATAGGCCGAGGGTATTTAGGGAATCGGTATCCTTTTTTTTTTTTTTTTCTTTTTACATATTTCTTCCTGGCACAATAAAATTCCAATATTCCTGGGTGGCAGGCGTACGGATGGCAGGTGTCCTTTGTGAAGCTCAAAAAATTATATATAATAATCTTTGCTGTTTGTTAATCGGGACCTATGGCGATAAAGGTAAAAAGGATAAACGAACAGAATGTGGGTGGGGGAGTCCTGAAAGAATTCCTTCTCAAAGGAATTTTTATTGCTCCTTTTATAGTATATACATCTGTGTGTGTGTGTGTGTTTGATGACTATGATGATGAATTTTCAACAAAAAAAAATGAAACCAATTTGATGGGAATGAATTAATCGTGGATTTGTGAATGGTATGTTTGCAAGTCCTTTTGCTTTGATATTATTTCGAGGAGTTTTTTTTTTTTGAAAAGAAATGGAAGAGGAACTGGGAGGAATGAGTTGCGTTAACCTTACCTTTTCCTTTTGTTTGCCTGCGTATAAGGATGAAAAGCTGGCACTATTAGTACTCCTGATCAAACAGGTGCCTAATTTTGTAAAAAGAAAAAGGATCGACCATTTAAACGAATTTACCCCACGTGGGTCTCATTTGGGATATGAAATCAAACTGGAAAGCCAAACCTACTGCAACAGGTGCTAAAAGTAAACAAGGTACTAGAGAGGAGCGGGGCTTTTCAACCTCATATTATAGGCGTGCTCGTCATCAGGCCTATTCTACTGAATGGCATGCTCTCAACCTCCTATCTACGGTTCAAAGATCTCCTTTATGTGAGACAGTGTTGAACTTCTCCTTCAGCGGTACTGAAAATTATGCCTTCACCAACTCCTTTTATATTATCTTGGCAAACAAGTGAATGCTCTTAGGGCCATCCAACTCAAAGCCTTCTCACAGTGGTTTGAGTATCATGAGGGCCACTTCTCGACCAAACTTCTATACCCGTAGTGAATGGGTCAATGCTTCCTCTGGTCCTATCCACTTCTTCACAGATTGTTGCAAGACAGATGAGAGGTGGTGTTTTCTCCTACGAACTCAATCTAAACATTTCCTCTCGTCTATCAGATCAATATAAATCAGTTGTAGGTGAAAATATATTCGCGATCAAGAGAGTCTTATGCTGGCTAAAATGTAGTGCATTATCGATCAGGTACATACATATATCATTTCTCTTTCACTTCATAAGCCTGAGGATGACTGAGCTCGCCGAACTGAGTAGGATTCAAAGGGTTCTGCCAGACCTGAGCGTTCTTACTCGACGTTGTCTGGAAGACATATGCCTCCTACAAAAGCTGTAGGAATGAAGAGGAGTAAAACACAATTTTCCATCCCCTATGTGCTACCCAACCCTGTTCCACAAAAAAGATTACACGTTTATGGCTTTGTTCACGAAAGACTTCCAAAGTAGAGATAAGGTAATGGTAGACTAGGTATATTTAAAAGTCGAAAGTTTTTAATCCACAAAACGTATAGGTTTATTTATGATAAGGGGTAGAAGGCTTATTGTCGAGTTTTAAGTACACTTATAATATATGTACATTGACCAGTCTAAAGCTTAGTTATCGCCATGGAATAATTGTATGGTAGTCATCGTTGGTAATGCTTACGTGTCGCTATTTGAGTGAAAAACATTGTAAAATTTTATAACGTTTTATTAGCCCAATTCAATACTTAGTTGACTATCAAATCTAATAAAATGATATTAACCCGATGTCAAAAACTTTTACTGTTAAGTGTTTCATGGCCTACAGTGCTTGAGATTGCTCGCATCGGACCAGTCAACAACAACACAGTGCTGGTAGAAGAATAGGTTTAGTTATATGTATATGGAACTAAAATTTAAATTTATTTAAACGTCAAGCAGATTTGAAGTAAACATGGGTTATGCTCTAAAATCCTGCAAAAGCTATAGGGCTGATAGCGGCTTCAAGCTATAAGGTCTTAGTGACATCATAAATTGTCAGTGAGTGGAAGAGTCAAACACCTGTAATGAGATCAAGGCAAACAGAGTAAGATCTTATGGACTTAGCCCCGATTTTCACTTTTTAGTTTTAGAAAATCTTATCACTCAAAATTCGTGTACAGATTATTAGTCTACGTTGACTACTTTGGACATAGTAGTTGTCACATGGCCCCTAAACTAACAAGTCCCAATAATGGAGTTCTCTTGACTGAGATTTCAAAATATTCAGAAAGTATCAAAAAAAAAAAGCAGCTTGCCTGTTAACGTCAAAAAAATACAGTCAATCCAATATTTTTAAAACTCTCCAACGAATTCATATTACCTATGTACATGTCAACTCTGAACGTTTGCACCAAAGTTGAATTCAGCTTGACGTCTCTATGGCATGTGCCATGTTTGTGGAAACATTCTGATGCGTACTTCATATTCACGTAAAAATAAAGACCACTTGACGTTAACCAGAAGATCAGTAAACAAGATCAAACGAATGTGCCAGATTATCATCGCCGATTTAATAATAATTCTGAGTTTCTTTAATTATTTATTCTTTTTTTGCTAATTTTCATATTTTTTTCCAAACGCTTGCGGATATTATCAGAGATCAACAAAGAATATTTGTGAAACACCAGATCGGCGGTTCCTTTTGTTTTATTTATACGAAAAGCCATCATTGATCTCTGGTAGTATTTGCTATTGCTTGACCTGATCGTGGAGTTGTTTATGTGTCTTTCATTCAATGATCGAGTTATAGCTAAGAGACAATGAGCAGCTCCGGTTCCAACTGATCCAGAACACATCAATTTAGGATATTAGGGATTTCATTCATGAATATTCATGCAGGTTACTTTAATATGTAATTTAAGGATCACTGATCTGGGAACCGAAAAACTGATCAGTCAGTTGTAGTAGGAGATGTTCCCTCTAAAACTATGCAGCACTAAATAGATAGTCACTGATGCTTACATCGAGGCCCGAAAATATGCTTCAATTTCTGTTATATATTCAACTATGACAATCAAATCACGATCAGTTGATTACATTAGACTGAATACGTCAAAATCATTACTGGGAAGTCCTTGAACAAACCACAAAGATGACCAGAAGAATGAAGATCTAGTGCAGGGCAAGTCTCACCAAACCCATGGAACAATGGCTGGTTTTAAAGTTTGAAGATCATATCAACACAATGTGTAAGACAGATATTCTGATACCCTGCATCATAAGCACAAACGAGGTTGGCTCACGCCTCGGTGCGAGTATTAGAAGCAGAAAATTTTTCAGTCCAAAAATGTGTGACTAAATGGGTTACCTATAGCCCACCATACCAGCTACGCACATTTTGAAAATTCCTTTTTTTTTAGCTCAAATCCAGCAGGATATTCTGATTCTCTGCATCATAAGCACAAAAGAGGTCGGCTCACGTCTCGGTTCGAGTATTGGAAGCAGAAAATTTTTCAGTCCAAAAATGTGTGACTAAATGGGTTACCTATAGCCCACCATACCAGCTACGCACATTTTGAAAATTCCGTTTTTTTTAGCTCAAATCCAGCAGGATATTCTGATTCTCTGCATCATAAGCACAAACGAGGCTGGCTCACGCCTCGGTGCGAGTATTGGAAGCAGAACATTTTTCAGTCCAAAAATGTGTGACTAAATGGGTTACCTATAGCCCACCATACCAGCTACGCACATTTTGAAAATTCCTTTTTTTAGCTCAAATCCAACAGGATATTCTGATTCTGTGCATCATAAGCACAAACGAGGTCGGCTCACGTCTCGGTGCGAGTATTGGAAGCAGAAAATTTTTCAGTCCAAAAATGTGTATCTAAATGGATTAACTATAGCCCACCATACCAGCTACGCACATTTTGAAAATTCCGTTTTTTAGCTCAAATCCAGCAGGATATTCTGATTCTCTGCATCATAAGCACAAACGGGACTGGCTCACGCCTCGGTGCGAGTATTGGAAGCAGAAAATTTTTCAGTCCAAAAATGTGTGACTAAATGGTTTACCTATAGCCCACCATACCAGCTACGCACATTTTGAAAATTCCTTTTTTTTAGCTCAAATCCAGCAGGATATTCTAATTCTCTGCATCATAAGCACAAACGGGGCTGGCTCACGCTTCGGTGCGAGTATTGGAAGCAGAAAATTTTTCAGTCCAAAAATGTGTATCTAAATGGATTAACTATAGCCCACCATACCACCTACGCACATTTTGAAAATTCCTTTTTTTTAGCTCAAATCCAGCAGGATATTCTAATTCTCTGCATCATAAGCACAAACGGGGCTGGCTCACGCTTCGGTGCGAGTATTGGAAGCAGAAAATTTTTCAGTCTAAAAATGTGTGCCAAAATGGGTTACCTATAGCCCACCATACCAGCTACGCACATTTTGAAAATTCCTTTTTTTTAGCTCAAATCCAGCAGGATATTCTAATTCTCTGCATCATAAGCACAAACGGGGCTGGCTCACGCTTCGGTGCGAGTATTGGAAGCAGAAAATTTTTCAGTCCAAAAATGTGTATCTAAATGGATTAACTATAGCCCACCATACCAGCTACGCACATTTTAAAAATTCCTTTTTTTTAGCTCAAATCCAGCAGGATATTCTGATTCTGTGCATCATAAGCACAATAGAGGTCGGCTCACGTCTCGGTTCGAGTGTTGGAAGCAGAAAATTTTTCAGTCCAAAAATGTGTATCTAAATGGATTAACTATAGCCCACCATACCAGCTACGCACATTTTGAAAATTCCTTTTTTTAGCTCAAATCGAGCCGGATATTCTGATTCTGTGCATCATAAGCACAAACGAGGCTGGCTCACGCCTCGGTGCGAGTGTTGGAAGCAAACAATTTTTCAGTCCAAAAATGTGTATCTAAATGGATTAACTATAGCCCACCATACCACCTACGCACATTTTGAAAATTCCTTTTTTTAGCTCAAATCCAGCAGGACATTCTGATTCTGTGCATCATAAGCACAAAAGAGGTTGGCTCACGCCTAGGTGCGAGTATTGGAAGCAGAACATTTTTCAGTCCAAAAATGTGTGACTAAATGGGTTACCTATAGCCCACCATACCAGCTACGCACATTTTGCAAATTCCTTTTTTTTAGCTCAAATCCAACAGGATATTCTGATTTTGTGCATCATAAGCACAAACGGGGTTGACTCACGCCTCGGTGCGAGTATTCGAAGCAGAAATTTTTTCAGTCCAAAAATGTGTATCTAAATGGATTAACTATAGCCCACCATACCACCTACGCACATTTTGAAAATTCCTTTTTTTAGCTCAAATCCAGCAGGACATTCTGATTCTGTGCATCATAAGCACAAAAGAGGTTGGCTCACACCTAGGTGCGAGTATTGGAAGCAGAACATTTTTCAGTCCAAAAATGTGTGACTAAATGGGTTACCTATAGCCCACCATACCAGCTACGCACATTTTGCAAATTCCTTTTTTTTAGCTCAAATCCAACAGGATATTCTGATTTTGTGCATCATAAGCACAAACGGGGTTGACTCACGCCTCGGTGCGAGTATTGGAAGCAGAAAATTTTTCAGTCCAAAAATGTGTATCTAAATGGATTAACTATAGCCCACCATACCAGCTACGCACATTTTGAAAATTCCTTTTTTTAGCTCAAATCGAGCCGGATATTCTGATTCTGTGCATCATAAGCACAAACGAGGCTGGCTCACGCCTCGGTGCGAGTGTTGGAAGCAAACAATTTTTCAGTCCAAAAATGTGTATCTAAATGGATTAACTATAGCCCACCATACCACCTACGCACATTTTGAAAATTCCTTTTTTAGCTCAAATCGAGCAGGATATTCTGATTCTGTGCATCATAAGCACAAACGAGGCTGGCTCACGCCTCGGTGCGAGTGTTGGAAGCAAACAATTTTTCAGTCCAAAAATGTGTATCTAAATGGATTAACTATAGCCCACCATACCAGCTACGCACATTTTGAAAATTCCGTTTTTTAGCTCAAATCCAGCAGGATATTCTGATTCTCTGCATCATAAGCACAAACGGGACTGGCTCACGCCTCGGTGCGAGTATTGGAAGCAGAAAATTTTTCAGTCCAAAAATGTGTGACTAAATGGTTTACCTATAGCCCACCATACCAGCTACGCACATTTTGAAAATTCCTTTTTTTTAGCTCAAATCCAGCAGGATATTCTAATTCTCTGCATCATAAGCACAAACGGGGCTGGCTCACGCTTCGGTGCGAGTATTGGAAGCAGAAAATTTTTCAGTCCAAAAATGTGTATCTAAATGGATTAACTATAGCCCACCATACCACCTACGCACATTTTGAAAATTCCTTTTTTTTAGCTCAAATCCAGCAGGATATTCTAATTCTCTGCATCATAAGCACAAACGGGGCTGGCTCACGCTTCGGTGCGAGTATTGGAAGCAGAAAATTTTTCAGTCTAAAAATGTGTGCCAAAATGGGTTAACTATAGCCCACCATACCAGCTACGCACATTTTAAAAATTCCTTTTTTTTAGCTCAAATCCAGCAGGATATTCTGATTCTGTGCATCATAAGCACAATAGAGGTCGGCTCACGTCTCGGTTCGAGTGTTGGAAGCAGAAAATTTTTCAGTCCAAAAATGTGTGACTAAATGGGTTACCTATAGCCCACCATACCAGCTACGCACATTTTGAAAATTCCTTTTTTTACCTCAAATCCAACAGGATATTCTGATTCTCTGCATCATAAGCACAAACGAGGCTGGCTCACGCCTCGGTGCGAGTATTGGAAGCAGAAAATTTTTCAGTCCAAAAATGTGTATCTAAATGGATTAACTATAGCCCACCATACCAGCTACGCACATTTTGAAAATTCCTTTTTTTAGCTCAAATCGAGCCGGATATTCTGATTCTGTGCATCATAAGCACAAACGAGGCTGGCTCACGCCTCGGTGCGAGTGTTGGAAGCAAACAATTTTTCAGTCCAAAAATGTGTATCTAAATGGATTAACTATAGCCCACCATACCACCTACGCACATTTTGAAAATTCCTTTTTTTAGCTCAAATCCAGCAGGACATTCTGATTCTGTGCATCATAAGCACAAAAGAGGTTGGCTCACGCCTAGGTGCGAGTATTGGAAGCAGAACATTTTTCAGTCCAAAAATGTGTGACTAAATGGGTTACCTATAGCCCACCATACCAGCTACGCACATTTTGCAAATTCCTTTTTTTTAGCTCAAATCCAACAGGATATTCTGATTTTGTGCATCATAAGCACAAACGGGGTTGACTCACGCCTCGGTGCGAGTATTCGAAGCAGAAATTTTTTCAGTCCAAAAATGTGTATCTAAATGGATTAACTATAGCCCACCATACCACCTACGCACATTTTGAAAATTCCTTTTTTTAGCTCAAATCCAGCAGGACATTCTGATTCTGTGCATCATAAGCACAAAAGAGGTTGGCTCACACCTAGGTGCGAGTATTGGAAGCAGAACATTTTTCAGTCCAAAAATGTGTGACTAAATGGGTTACCTATAGCCCACCATACCAGCTACGCACATTTTGAAAATTCCTTTTTTTAGCTCAAATCGAGCAGGATATTCTGATTCTGTGCATCATAAGCACAAACGAGGCTGGCTCACGCCTCGGTGCGAGTGTTGGAAGCAAACAATTTTTCAGTCCAAAAATGTGTATCTAAATGGATTAACTATAGCCCACCATACCAGCTACGCACATTTTGCAAATTCCTTTTTTTTAGCTCAAATCCAACAGGATATTCTGATTTTGTGCATCATAAGCACAAACGGGGTTGACTCACGCCTCGGTGCGAGTATTCGAAGCAGAAATTTTTTCAGTCCAAAAATGTGTATCTAAATGGATTAACTATAGCCCACCATACCACCTACGCACATTTTGAAAATTCCTTTTTTTAGCTCAAATCCAGCAGGACATTCTGATTCTGTGCATCATAAGCACAAAAGAGGTTGGCTCACACCTAGGTGCGAGTATTGGAAGCAGAACATTTTTCAGTCCAAAAATGTGTGACTAAATGGGTTACCTATAGCCCACCATACCAGCTACGCACATTTTGAAAATTCCTTTTTGAGCTCAAATCGAGCAGGATATTCTGATTCTGTGCATCATAAGCACAAACGAGGCTGGCTCACGCCTCGGTGCGAGTGTTGGAAGCAAACAATTTTTCAGTCCAAAAATGTGTATCTAAATGGATTAACTATAGCCCACCATACCACCTACGCACATTTTGAAAATTCCTTTTTTTTAGCTCAAATCCAGCAGGATATTCTGATTTTATGCATCATAAGCACAAACGGGGTTGACTCACGCCTCGGTGCGAGTATTGGAAGCAGAAAATTTTTCAGTCCAAAAATGTGTATCTAAATGGATTAACTATAGCCCACCATACCACCTACGCACATTTTGAAAATTCCTTTTTTTAGCTCAAATCCAGCAGGACATTCTGATTCTGTGCATCATAAGCACAAAAGAGGTTGGCTCACGCCTAGGTGCGAGTATTGGAAGCAGAACATTTTTCAGTCCAAAAATGTGTGACTAAATGGGTTACCTATAGCCCACCATACCAGCTACGCACATTTTGAAAATTCCTTTTTTTAGCTCAAATCGAGCAGGATATTCTGATTCTGTGCATCATAAGCACAAACGAGGCTGGCTCACGCCTCGGTGCGAGTGTTGGAAGCAAACAATTTTTCAGTCCAAAAATGTGTATCTAAATGGATTAACTATAGCCCACCATACCAGCTACGCACATTTTGCAAATTCCTTTTTTTTAGCTCAAATCCAACAGGATATTCTGATTTTGTGCATCATAAGCACAAACGGGGTTGACTCACGCCTCGGTGCGAGTATTCGAAGCAGAAATTTTTTCAGTCCAAAAATGTGTATCTAAATGGATTAACTATAGCCCACCATACCACCTACGCACATTTTGAAAATTCCTTTTTTTAGCTCAAATCCAGCAGGACATTCTGATTCTGTGCATCATAAGCACAAAAGAGGTTGGCTCACACCTAGGTGCGAGTATTGGAAGCAGAACATTTTTCAGTCCAAAAATGTGTGACTAAATGGGTTACCTATAGCCCACCATACCAGCTACGCACATTTTGAAAATTCCTTTTTTTAGCTCAAATCGAGCAGGATATTCTGATTCTGTGCATCATAAGCACAAACGAGGCTGGCTCACGCCTCGGTGCGAGTGTTGGAAGCAAACAATTTTTCAGTCCAAAAATGTGTATCTAAATGGATTAACTATAGCCCACCATACCACCTACGCACATTTTGAAAATTCCTTTTTTTAGCTCAAATCCAGCAGGACATTCTGATTCTGTGCATCATAAGCACAAAAGAGGTTGGCTCACGCCTAGGTGCGAGTATTGGAAGCAGAACATTTTTCAGTCCAAAAATGTGTGACTAAATGGGTTACCTATAGCCCACCATACCAGCTACGCACATTTTGCAAATTCCTTTTTTTTAGCTCAAATCCAACAGGATATTCTGATTTTGTGCATCATAAGCACAAACGGGGTTGACTCACGCCTCGGTGCGAGTATTCGAAGCAGAAATTTTTTCAGTCCAAAAATGTGTATCTAAATGGATTAACTATAGCCCACCATACCACCTACGCACATTTTGAAAATTCCTTTTTTTAGCTCAAATCCAGCAGGACATTCTGATTCTGTGCATCATAAGCACAAAAGAGGTTGGCTCACACCTAGGTGCGAGTATTGGAAGCAGAACATTTTTCAGTCCAAAAATGTGTGACTAAATGGGTTACCTATAGCCCACCATACCAGCTACGCACATTTTGAAAATTCCTTTTTTTAGCTCAAATCGAGCAGGATATTCTGATTCTGTGCATCATAAGCACAAACGAGGCTGGCTCACGCCTCGGTGCGAGTGTTGGAAGCAAACAATTTTTCAGTCCAAAAATGTGTATCTAAATGGATTAACTATAGCCCACCATACCAGCTACGCACATTTTGCAAATTCCTTTTTTTTAGCTCAAATCCAACAGGATATTCTGATTTTGTGCATCATAAGCACAAACGGGGTTGACTCACGCCTCGGTGCGAGTATTCGAAGCAGAAATTTTTTCAGTCCAAAAATGTGTATCTAAATGGATTAACTATAGCCCACCATACCACCTACGCACATTTTGAAAATTCCTTTTTTTAGCTCAAATCCAGCAGGACATTCTGATTCTGTGCATCATAAGCACAAAAGAGGTTGGCTCACACCTAGGTGCGAGTATTGGAAGCAGAACATTTTTCAGTCCAAAAATGTGTGACTAAATGGGTTACCTATAGCCCACCATACCAGCTACGCACATTTTGAAAATTCCTTTTTGAGCTCAAATCGAGCAGGATATTCTGATTCTGTGCATCATAAGCACAAACGAGGCTGGCTCACGCCTCGGTGCGAGTGTTGGAAGCAAACAATTTTTCAGTCCAAAAATGTGTATCTAAATGGATTAACTATAGCCCACCATACCACCTACGCACATTTTGAAAATTCCTTTTTTTTAGCTCAAATCCAGCAGGATATTCTGATTTTATGCATCATAAGCACAAACGGGGTTGACTCACGCCTCGGTGCGAGTATTGGAAGCAGAAAATTTTTCAGTCCAAAAATGTGTATCTAAATGGATTAACTATAGCCCACCATACCACCTACGCACATTTTGAAAATTCCTTTTTTTAGCTCAAATCCAGCAGGACATTCTGATTCTGTGCATCATAAGCACAAAAGAGGTTGGCTCACGCCTAGGTGCGAGTATTGGAAGCAGAACATTTTTCAGTCCAAAAATGTGTGACTAAATGGGTTACCTATAGCCCACCATACCAGCTACGCACATTTTGAAAATTCCTTTTTTTAGCTCAAATCGAGCAGGATATTCTGATTCTGTGCATCATAAGCACAAACGAGGCTGGCTCACGCCTCGGTGCGAGTGTTGGAAGCAAACAATTTTTCAGTCCAAAAATGTGTATCTAAATGGATTAACTATAGCCCACCATACCAGCTACGCACATTTTGCAAATTCCTTTTTTTTAGCTCAAATCCAACAGGATATTCTGATTTTGTGCATCATAAGCACAAACGGGGTTGACTCACGCCTCGGTGCGAGTATTCGAAGCAGAAATTTTTTCAGTCCAAAAATGTGTATCTAAATGGATTAACTATAGCCCACCATACCACCTACGCACATTTTGAAAATTCCTTTTTTTAGCTCAAATCCAGCAGGACATTCTGATTCTGTGCATCATAAGCACAAAAGAGGTTGGCTCACACCTAGGTGCGAGTATTGGAAGCAGAACATTTTTCAGTCCAAAAATGTGTGACTAAATGGGTTACCTATAGCCCACCATACCAGCTACGCACATTTTGAAAATTCCTTTTTTTAGCTCAAATCGAGCAGGATATTCTGATTCTGTGCATCATAAGCACAAACGAGGCTGGCTCACGCCTCGGTGAGAGTGTTGGAAGCAAACAATTTTTCAGTCCAAAAATGTGTATCTAAATGGATTAACTATAGCCCACCATACCAGCTACGCACATTTTGCAAATTCCTTTTTTTTAGCTCAAATCCAACAGGATATTCTGATTTTGTGCATCATAAGCACAAACGGGGTTGACTCACGCCTCGGTGCGAGTATTCGAAGCAGAAATTTTTTCAGTCCAAAAATGTGTATCTAAATGGATTAACTATAGCCCACCATACCACCTACGCACATTTTGAAAATTCCTTTTTTTAGCTCAAATCCAGCAGGACATTCTGATTCTGTGCATCATAAGCACAAAAGAGGTTGGCTCACACCTAGGTGCGAGTATTGGAAGCAGAACATTTTTCAGTCCAAAAATGTGTGACTAAATGGATTAACTATAGCCCACCATACCACCTACGCACATTTTGAAAATTCCTTTTTTTAGCTCAAATCCAGCAGGATATTCTGATTTTATGCATCATAAGCACAAACGGGGCTGGCTCACGCCTCGGTGCGAGTATTGGAAGCAGACAATTTTTCAGTCCAAAAATGTGTGACTAAATGGGTTACCTATAGCCCACCATACCAGCTACGCACATTTTGAAAATTCCTTTTTTTAGCTCAAATCCAGCAGGATATTCTGATTCTGTGCATCATAAGCACAATAGAGGTCGGCTCACGTCTCGGTTCGAGTATTGGAAGCAGAAAATTTTTCAGTCCAAAAATGTGACTAAATGGGTTAACTATAGCCCACCATACCAGCTACGCACATTTTGAAAATTCCTTTTTTTAGCTCAAATCCAGCAGGATATTCTGATTCTGTGCATCATAAGCACAAACGAGGTCGGCTCACGTCTCGGTGCGAGTATTGGAAGCAGAATTTTTTTCAGTCCAAAAATGTGTGACTAAATGGGTTAACTATAGCCCACCATACCAGCTACGCACATTTTGAAAATTCCTTTTTTTTAGCTCAAATCCAGCAGGATATTCTGATTTTATGCATCATAAGCACAAACGGGGCTGGCTCACGTCTCGGTTCGAGTATTGGAAGCAGAAAATTTTTCAGTCCAAAAATGTGTGACTAAATGGGTTAACTTATAGCCCACCATACCAGCTACGCACATTTTGAAAATTCCTTTTTTTAGCTCAAATCCAACAGGATATTCTGATTCTGTGCATCATAAGCACAAACGAGGTCGGCTCACGTCTCGGTGCGAGTATTGGAAGCAGAAATTTTTTCAGTCCAAAAATGTGTGACTAAATGGGTTAACTATAGCCCACCATACCAGCTACGCACATTTTGAAAATTCCTTTTTTTAGCTCAAATCCAGCAGGATATTCTGATTCTATGCATCATAAGCACAATAGAGGTCGGCTCACGTCTCGGTTCGAGTATTGGAAGCAGAAAATTTTTCAGTCCAAAAATGTGTGACTAAATGGGTTAACTTATAGCCCACCATACCAGCTACGCACATTTTGAAAATTCCTTTTTTTAGCTCAAATCCAACAGGATATTCTGATTCTGTGCATCATAAGCACAAACGAGGTCGGCTCACGTCTCGGTGCGAGTATTGGAAGCAGAAATTTTTTCAGTCCAAAAATGTGTGACTAAATGGGTTACCTATAGCCCACCATACCAGCTACGCACATTTTGAAAATTCCTTTTTTTAGCTCAAATCCAGCAGGATATTCTGATTCTGTGCATCATAAGCACAATAGAGGTCGGCTCACGTCTCGGTTCGAGTATTGGAAGCAGAAAATTTTTCAGTCCAAAAATGTGTGACTAAATGGGTTAACTTATAGCCCACCATACCAGCTACGCACATTTTGAAAATTCCTTTTTTTAGCTCAAATCCAACAGGATATTCTGATTCTGTGCATCATAAGCACAAACGAGGTCGGCTCACGTCTCGGTGCGAGTATTCGAAGCAGAAATTTTTTCAGTCCAAAAATGTGTGACTAAATGGGTTAACTATAGCCCACCATACCAGCTACGCACATTTTGAAAATTCCTTTTTTTAGCTCAAATCCAGCAGGATATTCTGATTCTGTGCATCATAAGCACAAAAGAGGTCGGCTCACGTCTCGGTTCGAGTATTGGAAGCAGAAAATTTTTCAGTCCAAAAATGTGTGACTAAATGGGTTAACTATAGCCCACCATACCAGCTACGCACATTTTGAAAATTCCTTTTTTTTAGCTCAAATCCAGCAGGATATTCTGATTTTATGCATCATAAGCACAAACGGGGCTGGCTCACGTCTCGGTTCGAGTATTGGAAGCAGAAAATTTTTCAGTCCAAAAATGTGTGACTAAATGGGTTAACTTATAGCCCACCATACCAGCTACGCACATTTTGAAAATTCCTTTTTTTTAGCTCAAATCCAACAGGATATTCTGATTCTGTGCATCATAAGCACAAACGAGGTCGGCTCACGTCTCGGTGCGAGTATTGGAAGCAGAAATTTTTTCAGTCCAAAAATGTGTGACTAAATGGGTTAACTATAGCCCACCATACCAGCTACGCACATTTTGAAAATTCCTTTTTTTAGCTCAAATCCAGCAGGATATTCTGATTCTATGCATCATAAGCACAATAGAGGTCGGCTCACGTCTCGGTTCGAGTATTGGAAGCAGAAAATTTTTCAGTCCAAAAATGTGTGACTAAATGGGTTAACTTATAGCCCACCATACCAGCTACGCACATTTTGAAAATTCCTTTTTTTAGCTCAAATCCAACAGGATATTCTGATTCTGTGCATCATAAGCACAAACGAGGTCGGCTCACGTCTCGGTGCGAGTATTGGAAGCAGAAATTTTTTCAGTCCAAAAATGTGTGACTAAATGGGTTACCTATAGCCCACCATACCAGCTACGCACATTTTGAAAATTCCTTTTTTTAGCTCAAATCCAGCAGGATATTCTGATTCTGTGCATCATAAGCACAATAGAGGTCGGCTCACGTCTCGGTTCGAGTATTGGAAGCAGAAAATTTTTCAGTCCAAAAATGTGTGACTAAATGGGTTAACTTATAGCCCACCATACCAGCTACGCACATTTTGAAAATTCCTTTTTTTAGCTCAAATCCAACAGGATATTCTGATTCTGTGCATCATAAGCACAAACGAGGTCGGCTCACGTCTCGGTGCGAGTATTCGAAGCAGAAATTTTTTCAGTCCAAAAATGTGTGACTAAATGGGTTACCTATAGCCCACCATACCAGCTACGCACATTTAGCAAATTCCTTTTTTTTAGCTCAAATCCAACAGGATATTCTGATTTTGTGCATCATAAGCACAAACGGGGTTGACTCACGCCTCGGTGCGAGTATTCGAAGCAGAAAATTTTTCAGTCCAAAGATGTGTGACTAAATGGGTTACCTATAGCCCACCATACCAGCTACGCACATTTTGCAAATTCCTTTTTTTTAGCTCAAATCCAACAGGATATTCTGATTTTGTGCATCATAAGCACAAACGGGGTTGACTCACGCCTCGGTGCGAGTATTGGAAGCAGAAATTTTTTCAGTCCAAAAATGTGTGACTAAATGGGTTACCTATAGCCCACCATACCAGCTACGCACATTTTGAAAATTCCTTTTTTTAGCTCAAATCCAGCAGGATATTCTGATTCTGTGCATCATAAGCACAATAGAGGTCGGCTCACGTCTCGGTTCGAGTATTGGAAGCAGAAATTTTTTCAGTCCAAAAATGTGTGACTAAATGGGTTACCTATAGCCCACCATACCAGCTACGCACATTTTGAAAATTCCTTTTTTTAGCTCAAATCCAGCAGGATATTCTGATTCTGTGCATCATAAGCACAATAGAGGTCGGCTCACGTCTCGGTTCGAGTATTGGAAGCAGAAAATTTTTCAGTCCAAAAATGTGTGACTAAATGGGTTAACTTATAGCCCACCATACCAGCTACGCACATTTTGAAAATTCCTTTTTTTAGCTCAAATCCAACAGGATATTCTGATTCTGTGCATCATAAGCACAAACGAGGTCGGCTCACGTCTCGGTGCGAGTATTCGAAGCAGAAATTTTTTCAGTCCAAAAATGTGTGACTAAATGGGTTACCTATAGCCCACCATACCAGCTACGCACATTTAGCAAATTCCTTTTTTTTAGCTCAAATCCAACAGGATATTCTGATTTTGTGCATCATAAGCACAAACGGGGTTGACTCACGCCTCGGTGCGAGTATTGGAAGCAGAAAATTTTTCAGTCCAAAAATGTGTAACTAAATGGATTAACTATAGCCCACCATACCAGCTACGCACATTTTGAAAATTCCTTTTTTTCAGCTCAAATCCAGCAGGATATTCTGATTTTGTGCATCAAAAGCACAAACGAGTTCGGCTCACGCCTCGGTGCGAGTGTTGGAAGCAAACAATTCTTCAGTCCAAAAATGTGTATCTAAATGGATTAACTATAGCCCACCATACCACCTACGCACATTTTAAAAATTCCTTTTTTTTAGCTCAAATCCAGCAGGATATTCTGATTCTGTGCATCATAAGCACAAACGAGGTCGGCTCACGTCTCGGTGCGAGTATTCGAAGCAGAAAATTTTTCAGTCCAAAGATGTGTGACTAAATGGGTTACCTATAGCCCACCATACCAGCTACGCACATTTTGAAAATTCCTTTTTTTAGCTCAAATCCAGCAGGATATTCTGATTTTGTGCATCATAAGCACAAACGGGGTTGACTCACGCCTCGGTGCGAGTATTGGAAGCAGAAATTTTTTCAGTCCAAAAATGTGTGACTAAATGGGTTACCTATAGCCCACCATACCAGCTACGCACATTTTGAAAATTCCTTTTTTTAGCTCAAATCCAGCAGGATATTCTGATTCTGTGCATCATAAGCACAATAGAGGTCGGCTCACGTCTCGGTTCGAGTATTGGAAGCAGAAATTTTTTCAGTCCAAAAATGTGTGACTAAATGGGTTAACTATAGCCCACCATACCAGCTACGCACATTTTGAAAATTCCTTTTTTTAGCTCAAATCCAACAGGATATTCTGATTCTGTGCATCATAAGCACAAACGAGGTCGGCTCACGTCTCGGTGCGAGTATTGGAAGCAGAAATTTTTTCAGTCCAAAAATGTGTGACTAAATGGGTTACCTATAGCCCACCATACCAGCTACGCACATTTTGAAAATTCCTTTTTTTAGCTCAAATCCAGCAGGATATTCTGATTCTGTGCATCATAAGCACAATAGAGGTCGGCTCACGTCTCGGTTCGAGTATTGGAAGCAGAAAATTTTTCAGTCCAAAAATGTGTGACTAAATGGGTTAACTTATAGCCCACCATACCAGCTACGCACATTTTGAAAATTCCTTTTTTTAGCTCAAATCCAACAGGATATTCTGATTCTGTGCATCATAAGCACAAACGAGGTCGGCTCACGTCTCGGTGCGAGTATTCGAAGCAGAAATTTTTTCAGTCCAAAAATGTGTGACTAAATGGGTTACCTATAGCCCACCATACCAGCTACGCACATTTTGCAAATTCCTTTTTTTTAGCTCAAATCCAACAGGATATTCTGATTTTGTGCATCATAAGCACAAACGGGGTTGACTCACGCCTCGGTGCGAGTATTGGAAGCAGAAAATTTTTCAGTCCAAAAATGTGTAACTAAATGGGTTAACTATAGCCCACCATACCAGCTACGCACATTTTGAAAATTCCTTTTTTTTAGCTCAAATCCAGCAGGATATTCTGATTTTGTGCATCAAAAGCACAAACGAGGTCGGCTCACGCCTCGGTGCGAGTGTTGGAAGCAAACAATTCTTCAGTCCAAAAATGTGTATCTAAATGGATTAACTATAGCCCACCATACCACCTACGCACATTTTAAAAATTCCTTTTTTTTAGCTCAAATCCAGCAGGATATTCTGATTCTGTGCATCATAAGCACAAACGAGGTCGGCTCACGTCTCGGTGCGAGTATTCGAAGCAGAAAATTTTTCAGTCCAAAGATGTGTGACTAAATGGGTTACCTATAGCCCACCATACCAGCTACGCACATTTTGCAAATTCCTTTTTTTTAGCTCAAATCCAACAGGATATTCTGATTTTGTGCATCATAAGCACAAACGGGGTTGACTCACGCCTCGGTGCGAGTATTGGAAGCAGAAAATTTTCAGTCCAAAAATGTGTGACTAAATGGGTTAACTATAGCCCACCATACCAGCTACGCACATTTTGAAAATTCCTTTTTTTTAGCTCAAATTCAGCAGGATATTCTGATTCTGTGCATCATAAGCACAAAAGAGGTTGGCTCACGTCTCGGTTCGAGTATTGGAAGCAGAAAATTTTCAGTCCAAAAATGTGTGACTAAATGGGTTAACTATAGCCCACCATACCAGCTACGCACATTTTGAAAATTCCTTTTTTTTAGCTCAAATCCAGCAGGATATTCTGATTCTGTGCATCATAAGCACAAAAGAGGTCGGCTCACGTCTCGGTTCGAGTATTGGAAGCAGAAAATTTTTCAGTCCAAAAATGTGTGACTAAATGGGTTAACTATAGCCCACCATACCAGCTACGCACATTTTGAAAATTCCTTTTTTTTAGCTCAAATCCAGCAGGATATTCTGATTTTATGCATCATAAGCACAAACGAGGCTGGCTCACGCCTCGGTGCGAGTATTGGAAGCAGAAAATTTTTCAGTCCAAAAATGTGTGACTAAATGGGTTACCTATAGCCCACCATACCAGCTACGCACATTTTGAAAATTCCGTTTTTTAGCTCAAATCCAGCAGGATATTCTGATTCTCTGCATCATAAGCACAAACGGGACTGGCTCACGCCTCGGTGCGAGTATTGGAAGCAGAAAATTTTTCAGTCCAAAAATGTGTGACTAAATGGTTTACCTATAGCCCACCATACCAGCTACGCACATTTTGCAAATTCCTTTTTTTTAGCTCAAATCCAACAGGATATTCTGATTTTGTGCATCATAAGCACAAACGGGGTTGACTCACGCCTCGGTGCGAGTATTGGAAGCAGAAATATTTTCAGTCCAAAAATGTTTGACTAAATGGGTTAACTATAGCCCACCATACCAGCTACGCACATTTTGAAAATTCCTTTTTTTTAGCTCAAATCCAGCAGGATATTCTGATTCTCTGCATTATAAGCACAAACGGGGCTGGCTCACGCCTCGGTGCGAGTATGGGAAGCAGACAATTTTTCAGTCCAAAAATGTGTGACTAAATGGGTTACCTATAGCCCACCATACCAGCTACGCACATTTTGAAAATTCCTTTTTTTTCGCTCAAATTCAGCAGGATATTCTGATTTTGTGCATCAAAAGCACAAACGAGGTCGGCTCACGCCTCGGTGCGAGTATTGGAAGCAGAAAATTTTTCAGTCCAAAAATGTGTGACTAAATGGGTTAACTATAGCCCACCATACCAGCTACGCACATTTTGAAAATTCCTTTTTTTAGCTCAAATCCAGCAGGATATTCTGATTCTGTGCATCATAAGCACAATAGAGGTCGGCTCACGTCTCGGTGCGAGTATTGGAAGCAGAAAATTTTTCAGTCCAAAAATGTGTGACTAAATGGGTTAACTATAGCCCACCATACCAGCTACGCACATTTTGAAAATTCCTTTTTTTAGCTCAAATCCAGCAGGATATTCTGATTCTCTGCATTATAAGCACAAACGGGGCTGGCTCACGCCTCGGTGCGAGTATTGGAAGCAAACAATTTTTCAGTCTAAAAATGTGTGACTAAATGGGTTACCTATAGCCCACCATACCAGCTACGCACATTTTGAAAATTCCTTTTTTTAGCTCAAATCCAGCAGGATATTCTGATTCTCTGCATCATAAGCACAAACGAGGCTGGCTCACGCCTCGGTGCGAGTATTGGAAGCAAACAATTTTTCAGTCTAAAAATGTGTGACTAAATGGGTTACACATACGCCTCCAAACCAGCTACGCACATTTTGAAAATTCCTTTTTTTAGCTCAAATCCAGCAGGATATTCTGATTCTCTGCATTATAAGCACAAACGGGGCTGGCTCACGCCTCGGTGCGAGTATTGGAAGCAAACAATTTTTCAGTCTAAAAATGTGTGACTAAATGGGTTACCTATAGCCCACCATACCAGCTACGCACATTTTGAAAATTCCTTTTTTAAGCTCAAATCCAGCAGGATATTCTGATTCTCTGCATTATAAGCACAAACGGGGCTGGCTCACGCCTCGGTGCGAGTATTGGAAGCAAACAATTTTTCAGTCTAAAAATGTGTGACTAAATGGGTTACCTATAGCCCACCATACCAGCTACGCACATTTTGAAAATTCCTTTTTTTAGCTCAAATCCAGCAGGATATTCTGATTCTCTGCATCATAAGCACAAACGAGGCTGGCTCACGCCTCGGTGTGAGTATTGGAAGCAGAAAATTTTTCAGTCCAAAAATGTGTGACTAAATGGGTTACCTATAGCCCACCATACCAGCTACGCACATTTTGAAAATTCCTTTTTTTAGCTCAAATCCAGCAGGATATTCTGATTCTCTGCATTATAAGCACAAACGGGGCTGGCTCACGCCTCGGTGCGAGTATTGGAAGCAAACAATTTTTCAGTCTAAAAATGTGTGACTAAATGGGTTAAGTATAGCCCACCATACCAGCTACGCACATTTTGAAAATTCCTTTTTTTAGCTCAAATCCAGCAGGATATTCTGATGCTCTGCATTATAAGCACAAACGGGGCTGGCTCACGCCTCGGTGCGAGTATTGGAAGCAAACAATTTTTCAGTCTAAAAATGTGTGACTAAATGGGTTACCTATAGCCCACCATACCAGCTACGCACGTTTTGAAAATTCCGTTTTTTTAGCTTAAATCCAGCAGGATATTCTGATTCTGTGCATCATAAGCACAAACGAGGTCGGCTCACGTCTCGGTGCGAGTATTGGAAGCAGAATTTTTTTCAGTCCAAAAATGTGTGACTAAATGGGTTAACTATAGCCCACCATACCAGCTACGCACGTTTTGAAAATTCCGTTTTTTTAGCTCAAATCCAGCAGGATATTCTGATTCTCTGCATCATAAGCACAAACGAGGCTGGCTCACGCCTCGGTGCGAGTATTGGAAGCAAACAATTTTTCAGTCTAAAAATGTGTGACTAAATGGGTTACCTATAGCCCACCATACCAGCTACGCACGTTTTGAAAATTCCGTTTTTTTAGCTTAAATCCAGCAGGATATTCTGATTCTCTGCATCATAAGCACAAACGAGGCTGGCTCACGCCTCGGTGCGAGTATTGGAAGCAAACAATTTTTCAGTCTAAAAATGTGTGACTAAATGGGTTACACATACGCCTCCAAACCAGCTACGCACATTTTGAAAATTCCTTTTTTTAGCTCAAATCCAGCAGGATATTCTGATTCTCTGCATTATGAGCACAAACGGGGCTGGCTCACGCCTCGGTGCGAGTATTGGAAGCAAACAATTTTTCAGTCTAAAAATGTGTGACTAAATGGGTTACCTATAGCCCACCATACCAGCTACGCACGTTTTGAAAATTCCTTTTTTTAGCTCAAATCCAGCAGGATATTCTGATTCTCTGCATCATAAGCACAAACGAGGCTGGCTCACGCCTCGGTGTGAGTATTGGAAGCAGAAAATTTTTCAGTCCAAAAATGTGTGACTAAATGGGTTACCTATAGCCCACCATACCAGCTACGCACATTTTGAAAATTCCTTTTTTTAGCTCAAATCCAGCAGGATATTCTGATTCTCTGCATTATAAGCACAAACGGGGCTGGCTCACGCCTCGGTGCGAGTATTGGAAGCAAACAATTTTTCAGTCTAAAAATGTGTGACTAAATGGGTTAAGTATAGCCCACCATACCAGCTACGCACATTTTGAAAATTCCTTTTTTTAGCTCAAATCCAGCAGGATATTCTGATTCTCTGCATTATAAGCACAAACGGGGCTGGCTCACGCCTCATTGCGAGTATTGGAAGCAAACAATTTTTCAGTCTAAAAATGTGTGACTAAATGGGTTACCTATAGCCCACCATACCAGCTACGCACGTTTTGAAAATTCCTTTTTTTAGCTCAAATCCAGCAGGATATTCTGATTTTGTGCATCAAAAGCACAAACGAGGTCGGCTCACGCCTCGGTGTGAGTATTGGAAGCAGAAAATTTTTCAGTCCAAAAATGTGTGACTAAATGGGTTACCTATAGCCCACCATACCAGCTACGCACATTTTGAAAATTCCTTTTTTTAGCTCAAATCCAGCAGGATATTCTGATTTTGTGCATCAAAAGCACAAACGAGGTAGGCTCACGCCTCGGTGCGATTTTATATGAACTCCGTGCTTCTGCAATCGAGTCTTGAGGAGATTCGTGGATCAAAGTTCTTATTGAGCGGAGGGTACTCAGCAGTACGTAGAGAGTGTCGTGCGGAAGATATTCAAGATTGTTACAAATACAGCTCCCTACAAAAGCCTTTCACTTGTTTGCTATAGATATCTGTTCTATTATCATTACTAGGACATCTATGTGTGTATCTCACCAAGATTTAAATCTGTTCATCCTCGGTATAAACAGATATCACAGATATTGAGTTCTTCCGACTGTTTCCTTTTTTTCAGAAAGACTCTCGTCCATGATAGCCCTATCATTGAACCAGTAAATCTAATCCTTGATTCGTTATAATCCTCATTTTATTTTCAATTACTGTTCGCCAAAACTACCCTCCGAAGCAAATGCCAAATATAAATTCTTTTCATAATTTTCCAATACACCTCCGACCTTCCTTCATCTTGTTCCTCGTATACAAGGACACCAATTCTTTCCCATCTCCAATCACCAAGAGATGTTTGTTCTGCGTCGTAATAGTGCCGGGGATAAATAGTATACTAGTGGGGCTGTGTTCTTTTTTTTTCGATTTTCTTCAACAAATTGATTGACTCACATGTCTCACAGGATATTACAGGATATATACGTTTCGTATATCTTCTAACGAATGTGAAAATCTCTGATAATAGAGAGTGAATTTCTTCAGCTCAATTGGAATTTTCCATTTCCCAGGCAATAGTCGGTTTTTTTTTTGTATTTTTGTAAATCCCCCCAGTAACAGGCGCACGCACACACATGTTGTCTTTTGGGGCAATTTTCGATTATGAAATCCTCGAATCTGAATGTGAATCTTGAATCGATTCAATTGGAGTTGTGCGTGGTGGAGTGGGTATCCTGTTCAGGAAGGGGATGGGAATATGTTTAGGCTGCTTATCTGTTGGCAACAATGGAATGTTACACGCTTTAATGTTGGTCGAAGAATGAGCCTTTTTCTGTATTTATGAGCATAAATTTACGCCTGAAGGATATGGTGGGAAGGTGGACTCAAAATACACCTGAATCCGTTCGTAATTTGCAACAAGGAAAAGGGAATTTACAAAGATACATACATACGTATATAAATTCAAGGATGACGGGGGGGGGGGGGGGGGGGGGGGGGGATATTTATAGATGTAATTCAATTTATGTATGTCAGTCAGCTTAGTCGTGCGATTGTTGGAAAGCATTTTGGAAAAAGGGTTTAGAGGCGCTGAACAGTGGCGGCTAATCTTATTCAGACGGCTATGTGTTCATGGCAGGAACTGATAAAAAGAGACATTTAGGATCAAAAGTACGCTACCTTTTCATAGACTTTAAGCCACTTTCCTAGGTGGTTCAAGGGCTCAAGAAAAAATGTCTAAAATCATGACAGATGGAATTAAATAACTTCCCTGTGACTCTGGAGAAATTGTATGCCAAATGTCAAATAAGACCTGAAGTTGAAATTTTTCTGATCAGATATTTGACACATGTCTAGCGCTACGTTTTCGCATATACGTACATATACGTATCTCCGCGCAATTATTTAGTACAGTTCGCAGCAGAAGAGAAAGAAAGACATGTGCGTCACGAAAGGGCAGTCCAACAAGAGGTGTTATTGATCGGAAAATCTGTCAAATATACGCCCTGGTTCTGCCTATAAACAGTCACTCTTTTGATGCATAATAAGCGGTATCTAGCGAATAATTGGTCTGATTTTTTTTTTGCATGAATCTTTGGTCGATCTTTAGCTTGGACTTCATCTTTGACATATTCTCAAAGTCTCTCGGTATTCAATCGCATGCGCGGCTAATTTAAGTCTTAATTTGGTGGAATCACACCTCTAGGAAATTCGTCAGGCAAAAGAGCCATTGTTTCACGAGTTGCATAGCATGTGGCGCCGTTCTGCTGTTAATAAATGTATTCCACATCCGTAGGATCAGTTTCAGACAAAAAAGTCAGTCAGAATCGTTCGATAATCCGATTCCTGTGATCGTCTTGAAATGGACGGATGGTTGTCAGATATATGTATACTTAGCAGACCTTGTTGGTCAAGCACTAGTTAAAGTCACCAATCTAGCCGAGACTTCAAAATTTATCGATTCGATGCACATAACTGTGCGGGAACGCACTTAAGAGGGTTAAAACTAGTATGACTTTCATAATACGATTCAGCAATGTTTTCACCGATTTTGTAGCAAATTTTCACTACTTAAACACGTCATACTAGTATGCATCGTTTTATATTGAATAACCTCTCTATTTTTACTAAATAAAAGTCATCAGATTGACAGTTTATTGTTGACAGTTCTACAACAGCATGACATTTAAAATGACACCTCTTGTTGGATGAAGGAGTTTCCACTTACTCAACTTCTCGAGGTATCCACTCCTCGAACTATTTATACATTTCTATGAAGCTATCAACCTTGACAACTTCAATTTGTATTCAGATAGTAAGTATCGTCAATGAAGTACACACGAATTGTAGTCGTCCAGTTGAGGATAGATGCAACAAAAAAAAGGGAAGAGATCACAATTCTTAGCACCGTTAAGGGTATTTCCTTTAAACAGTGCCAAGTCGACAAAAAGCTAAATTTGAGAATTAATCAAGCCATGTCAGTTAGATATATCACATAGTACGGCCAAGTAGTCCCTCTGCGGAACAGATAGTAGTAGAATGTGCGTGTTTCTAAATATACGCGATTCTATCCTGTTGCCTTGGGATTTGGTTCCTGCAACTATAGGGATTTGAAGTACACTTTTCGAACGTGAAATAGAGTCCTGTGAAGTTATATAACTCCACCAAATGCTTATAATTCTGGCGTAAGTTCATTGTGGACTTTTACTCTGTTGACTTATAAACTGTGAAACTTTGTCGCAGTCCTGTTCCTTATTTACTTTGTAACGAGGATATCTCGCTGAAATTTGTTGTGTCATTATGACAGAAGAAGAAGTTAATCTGAACAACATTCCACTGCAAGCAGCTCGGTAAGTGCTTACTATTTCAGTGGCATTATCTTTCCAAAAGAAGCATCTTCTCAAGGATATTTATTTACCGTATACAAAATGTCATTAGTTTGACTACAGACACATTCAATCAAAAGCTGAATTGCGACTAGGAGGAGCGCAATAAACGAGACAGCGACCCTCAGTCGTTAGTTATGTAAACAAACCACAAAATCCTTTGATCCGAAAATAGTCTACACTTTTACACATAAATCACTTGGAACGAATTTAACTTTTAACGATTTGCCTCCTCTGTTTTAGGAGCTGTTTCCGAAAACTTTTTGCCATCAGCGTTATAAATGGGCGACCAACCCGTCCCACTTGGGCGACAATTTCGACTGATTTCAAGCGATTTTAAGTGCAAACGAAATTGGGATAACTTCACATCCATTATGCAAAGCATCCTCCATCGCAAAAAATTCAAAAAAAACATACGCTACTACCCGCAGATACACTGGCAGAGAGAAATGGATACATAGCTTGCTTTTGCTGGATCCACGTGCTTTTTGTCAAGTTAACGAACGGATACACATGCTTTATGATGAATCGGTGTCCTTGAGAGTGAAAGGCAGGATTTTATTTTTTTTGTCAACACACTCATATCGATTGTCATGGAAAGTATCTGAAAATTGCGACAATTTTGAGTAGCTTTGTGTGCCATCGTCGGTTTCCTTCCTGCGTCAACCATGTATGTATTTATTTCTCTCAATTTAGACGTTTGATTGCTGCGCCGCACAGAGACGAATGATATCATTTTAATGCACACAAGTAGACAAACAACACGGACCCCCTACTAATGGCTGTCATGGTTGCGCTGTATCCAAAGCCAGGCATCTGTATGCTGAAAAACAAGCAATCCGTATCGAGACTAATTGAAATGGATATTTTGTCCGATGGAGCACAGTTCCGAAGGAGCTCGGTGCGCTCCTGTGTGAGTGCTTTGCTGCGGAATGGCGTAATTGCTCGATGGCGTGCTAATGTGCCATAAAAACGACAAAAGCTGCCCTCGTCGTCGTTGTTGTGTTGGCGTTTGACGGCGGCACAGTGCATGGTATTGCACATGACAATGATGATGGTTCCTGTAAGATATGGCAAAAAGGCGGGCAATTAGCCTGCCTCTAAGGGCGTCGTGTTTGACTCAGACAACAAAAGGGGTTCCTCTGACCCACTATAGGAAGGAGCACTGGTTTGGGGTTGGTGTCTCCATGCAATGTTTATGAGGAGGAATTTTAATTGTGGATTTGTAACCAGTAATCTATTGCGCTACGGAAATATGGGTAAAACAAAATGCGGACTTTATGTAGGATTTAATCGTGGACTCATTAACTGAAAATGCAGACAGATAGGTTATTAGTTATGCCTTTCCTGATAAGGTACGGCGTATACTCGTAAACCAACACGGGATTTCAACGCGCGTGCTTTTAATTGGCGGAGGGGTAAAGTGCTTTGCTGTGTTATTTTAAAATTGTTTAATGACACTGCAGTTGTGTCTACTAGTGTGCATGTTCTCGCGCTGATATAAAGTGTTTAATTAACTAATGAGTTTTGTTTTTAAATTGTTTCCTTTAATAATGTTTCAGGAGAAAGGACTGTGAGATGACGGCAAGCGCAATAGAACATAAGCAACGACTGTGTGAGTTGTCTTTCTGTCCTCCAGCGGCTCGCCTATATAACACTTTCAAGCATACTTTCGCATGTGACTCTATCATGGATATTCCTAGTTCAACTTATCCTCTTTCCATCTATAGCTTTGGTGATCAAATCTTATGCTTATTATCTTAAACCTTAAGTGCCAAAACATTACACAGACCAAGGTATCTTAAGGGGTCTATATCCACGGCGGCACTCAGACCTGATTCAAGGACATTTCGTTTAGACAGACATGCACAATATACTTAATAATTCTCTAAGGACAGTCGATAATTTTTTGCCTTCAGAGTAGTCACGTCCTTAACCTCATATTCTTGGATAATGGTATGTATATATGGTAAGTATTATTGAATCATTATTCAATCCAATTCATGACAAGATATGGATATATTCTTGAGATCAATATAAACACGATACATCAAAACGTACACTAGTGGGTATATAGCTGGCAAAAGGAGACAAGCTTGGGGTGGAACCATTAGCAAAGATCATAAATCGAATGCCGTCTGTACAAACTACTAAAAATGAGATGAAGTCCACTGAAAGTGAGGCTTTTTTTGGGGCTTTTCTGGAAAAAGGCTGAGTTTTACTGTGTTCCAATACAATACAAATGTGCTATCCTCACGGAAGTTCCATCAATCATAGGATGCTTTCCGATCTGTGCTTTCTAATATTATATGGTTTAGGCCATAACGTTGCTGAAAACAGTGATCCATTTTAACAGATAGAGTGAGGAGTAATGACGATATCTTCTACGAATTTTGAAGAATAATCTCAAGGACCGTGGATGACGTAGCTCAAGTGGTTGGTGTGTTGGACTACGGAGCAAGGTGTTCCAGGTGCAATCCCTAGACAACACCTAAAATTTTCTTCACAATCTCACCTCTTGCGAGCTTCTGACAAACATCAGAGGGTATAACTCTCATGAGAAACAGTATTCCCCTTCCAATCGTGTGAATATAGCACGTATAGCACGAATGATTGTGAGAAGTTAGACTTTTCGTCCCAAGGACCGGGAGCTGCTATATCTATGACACCACAAATGGTCCTTGGAAGAAGAAAGTCACTGCTGGACTCGATCTTGGGAGCCGACTTATGGAACACTTATGAAGGCCTCAGACAAATTGAAATAACGTGGGATAGCATTTGCCCATCAGCCCCAACAAATTGGCATCAATCTAGTGGGCTATCGATATCCTAACTATTTCGCATTTTCATCTTTCTCGTTATTACCCCAATCACCTATATTCTTCCTCATACTAGACAGAACGTGGCCAAACAGTGTTACAATAAAGGAGGAGATAATAGGTCCATAGTGAAGCCAAACTAAAGAGTGATAAGTTCATGGAAGCTTAGATAACACTCTCGAGTTCTCAATCTTTCTGCGCAAGGTTGCTCAAGCGGTTTTGTAAAGTCCATCATGAAGCATTAATTGCAACACAAATCTTCTTCCGTCACACAACATTGTATGAGCCATACATATGTACTTCTTTCTTTCAAGACAATGTAAGCACGTTTTGTTTTAGATTCTCAGTTCCTGACTCTTTCATCGGATGCCCTTTTTACGAAAAGTGGTCTCTAGTTCAAAAGAAGTTTGTTTTTGATTGAATTTTTTCAAACAAATATACTTTCGAATGTTTGCCAGACGTTGTCAGGACATGCATTTGTGAAAAAGGTTACTTTTATGTGTTTGTGAGACTCGAATCTTGTCCTTTCTGAAAGTAATTCATTAAGTTTTTATAGTCTTTACCATCGCAAAACAGTCTATAAAAACAAGGCGCCTTGCAAAGTAAAGAGGACTTTCATATAATAGGTACTCCTACTGAGGCCATATTTTGACTGAAAATCGGATTTTAACTTTCATCCCCGCTCCGTATTTGCCTTATATGGCACCATGCATATGGAAAAATGCATATGCCGATAAAAGGAACGCATTTCGAGGACGTAGATGCCATCCATAAATCTTGTACCGACATTCTGAAGGATGTCTCGATCGACGATCTAAAATACTCATTCGACATGATTTCAAACCATGCAAACCGCTGTATAGAATCGGAAGGAGACAAGGCAAGACACGTTTTGTTCTCTTTATTTTGAAAAAAAAACTGTTTGCTTTTGAAGCACGTCTTCCACTATAAACGAGCTTTTATGTTCCTTAACTTTACACTTTCAAAGGAAATAAAAACAAAAACTTAACGCACAAGGTCAGGGATGTCTTCAGGGATACCACGATTAACTCTTTATTGCAATAACACTCGTAAAACTTTAAACTTCAGCTTTTATGATTTTTGCATAATATCGTTGGCATTTGTAGGTGGTCAGGAATCTTCTTGGCGCATTTTTGAGTACATAAATAATTTATTAAGAAAGGGATAAACTTGATAGATATTTAAAATTTATTAGTGAACTAAAACTGGCGAAAGTAAAATTTTACTTTCCTTTCTGCTGTCCAATTTGGATGTTTTTCTTCCAATAAAAGGGACTTACCTGGAAAGAAATAAGAAAATATTTGTTATAAAGTGAATTATTTTGTTTAAATAATAATTAAATATGTATTGAGAGAATACAACTCAAGAGATTCAGATGGAATTGTCTCGTATCTTTAGCGAACTATTGGTGAGTTTATGTTTTCTGTCGACGATTCGTGATGCGCACATTGGAGTGCAAGGGATCTGTCAGCAATCTTTACTAAAGTTACCGAGATTTAGAAGGAATACAACGCCAGAGACTTCAGATCTTGCAAAACGCAAAAGGACATCAGAGACAGAGGCAAGAGGACATCCAGAATCATCATCAGCGACATTGAAAAGGAAAAAAAGGATAGAAGTTCCACTATAAATACTCCGTACAAGCCAAAAGTACCTTCAGACGATACATCAAAACATGAAAGGTCCTCGACGTTGTAGAGGAAACACACTCATCCGAACGAGAATCAACCAGCGCAACGTCAGTGCATCGAAGAAGTGGGATCAATCTTAAAGATGCTAATGTTTAGACCTGTCTTAGCTGTTTAGACTATTTCATGAGTTAGTTCACTTATTCACCTTTGCAACAAAAAAGATAATGTTTTTAAGAAGACTTTGTTTGTCCAAATCCCCTGGCCTTTTTCAGGAGCTCACAGATTTCTTGATTGTTTCACTGCACTAATAGTACATGACCTTGTAGAATGCTTTCTTCCAGGGTGGAGTAATTTCATCACAACTGTGACTCATGTTAGTGGATCTGATCTTGCTGTCAGAAAAGACAAGCAAACTTGCAAAGTGGATGGAAAGTGACATCTGTCCAACATTGAATTAGTATTGATGACTCAACTGGAAACTACGAATGTTTGAACACCATGCTAGAAAGGTGTTAATTCCTATTCATGTGGAAAGGGCTTACAGCCGCGGATTGTTCATTGGATATAAACGGTAGTCGTCAGACCTGTGAAGGGAGTTCTAATCTGGTGGACAGCAATGGATAGAAAAATCAACATTGCAATACTTTAGAAGGTTGTCAGGTTATCCTGAGTCGGTAAACTCACCATCCTTTGAACTACTATTAGATCTGCACCAAGAACTATGCTCCACCTTCTTTCCATTGATATCTGTACAAAGCTGTTGACAACTAAATCAGGAGCACTCTGAGCTTTAGTATCAAACATAAAACCAGGATTCCCAGCAAAAGTGCTTGAGAATAGCGAATCTGCGTCTAGAAGTGGATGTGTGTATCACTAAACGACTGGCGGACCACTGCAGTGTATTTCATGTAGAAGTCACAGCAGTACGAGAAGCTGCTGCATGGCTCTCAATTGACTCGATAGAATGTAGTGGACTCACGAATAATATGATCCAAGTTTGTGAAGGAACGAAACCGCTGCTGGGTTCAAACTATCCCTTTGTTGGGTTACAGGTCACAGGAATTTATAAAGAAATCTGGTCAGAGCTGGATTATAGGAACAACATTCCGTCAAACGAAAAAAGATAGTTGGGACCACCACATGGTGGACTTAGTGCTTATTTCAACGATTTCTGTAGAAGGTGTAGAGACAAGGACGAGGAGGAAACCATGACATCGACATTTCCCATTGGTTTTGAGAAAGAAAGCCCTGATGGAATACTTTTTGGAAGATCTTAAGAAAATGTCTCTCCCGATCAAACTGGTTTAATGCCTAAACCGCACTACGAGTATATCTTCGACATCTTTAGAAGGTCATACCGAAAATGTTTGCCTTTCCTTCTGTCCCATACGAGAAGAAGGTTTCTGGTACTGGTAATCCTATTTTTTCGTAGTGGTATTCTTCTTTTGGTCTCAGTGTGTCACTGCTAAGCTGGGGCAGCCACCTAGCCCAAAGCAACCAACCAGGTTCAATAGGCATATTATAAACCATTTTGGTGCTGTTGCGTAGCCTCGATGGAGGTGCAATTTGATAGTGTTTGAACTAAAGATTAATGTCATGCTTACAATCGAATAACGATATCGAGTCCCAACGCAATGAAAACTTATTGAAAAATTGGGTTGAGAGGATGGGGTACTATCATGCAAGTACTGCATCTTGGTGTTTACCGTGATCGCACTATTTTCTCATAGAAAACCCAGTAAATAGCCCCCGAATCCTCATAACCATTCGTGTTGTATGTGTTATAGAGGTGGGGTCGTCAAAAAAGACCTTCAGTTCGACTGGGAATCGAATCACCCTGAGGTACTGCCAACTGACAAGTAATCGTTTCCATAGTTTCCTCATAACTTGAAGAATCGCCTTACTTGACAGGACCGACATTAGTCAAAAAGTGAACAAATCATTTCGATTCGTAATCGAATATCAGGAAAAACAATTCTCGAAAGTAAGGTACACTGCTGGTGTGAAATACGAACCTCAAAACTGAGATTCCAAGAAACTCGAATAATTCTACGAGATATCAGTAACCTGAGCTGTAGCACAGGTTATCACTGCATGACAACAAAAACAAAACACCCGCCCCTTCCAGCCTCCGCCGCATGATGTCATAGTCATAGTCCTACTCAGTCCCATTTAATCGCCACAATAATACACCATCATCGTCGTCCTCCACATCATGACAGTCATCTCAATGATTCCTCTCATTTCATTTAACAGAAGAGTGCTCCTCCACTTAAGAGTTAAATCGAAATTCTCAAAGAACACTTCTGACTCTTGTCAAGCACACTACATCAGGCGGTCAACCAGGCAAGCGTTGGCCTTCAGTTTCAGTTTCAGTGCTCCCAGTCGCGTCGTCGAGTCGTCGTGAAAGACGCGCGCACCCACCACTACCATAGGACGTACATACAACCAACAACAACAACAAACCCCCCAAAGCAGAGCCAAACAAATCGAGTTAATTAAAAATAGATACGCGCGCCCCACCAGTGAGTCGAGCATTACGTGCTCCGGAGGACACATGCTCTCGGTAATTGATTTCGAACAAAATTTTGTTTAATTAAAAATTAAATTTACTGATTGTGCAACTGATTGTGCGCGGTGTGTGGTATGTATCTCTTTGACTCACTGCGAGTGTAATTCAATTGAAGAGCGCCGCGGTGCAAAACTACAAAAACAAATAAAACAGAAATCACCTCTCGGAGATAATCTCTGTCCAAGTTAATCACTTCACAATCCAAAGCACACTGCCACGCGGAAAATACAGTGAGAAGGAAAAACTCTGGAACAGTTTATTATTATTATTTTTTTTTTTTTTGTTGGCCCAAACAAATCAGAGCTGATTGCGGGAACAGGCAATTACCAGGAAATTACTTTCCTTCCCATTGTTGTTGTGTCTGAATGATGTATTAATTTGTCCGTAATTAGGGTTCAAGTGGTGTTGACGATTATTACCTCTCGTCTGACAGACAGATTCAAGAGAGAATGTCATCAAGTGACAATTGAACTTGCAATCATAGATACATACACACGTACGGAATGTGTATTCCCTTCAAACCCTATGTGGGAGGCGAACAGTGGGGGTGGAAAATTACCGAACCGATTACTATCTTACTATGAATTGTTTTGGAGATAATGACAGGGCGTTCTTTATGTATATTTGAGTAACAATTTCGGGAATAAAGCATTTGGAATGCGCACCAACTGATAATAAAAATGTTGTATAAGTGTTGTACAAAGGAGCCTCTCTCCACTCTTGATGAAAGGGGACATTTTTCTGACCATTTCGATGTGCAGGGTGACCCAATAGCATACTTTTAAAAGATAACTTTGTTGATGACCAACTGGGCTCTTTTCAGTACATTTTCAATTGTTTTGACCAGAATTTCGGTCCCCGCACTCTTGTCACAGATATTCTCTTTGAGAGCTTTCACGGTCTGTGGCTTGTTCTCAAAGTCTCATGCACGCTCAAACTGTGCAAATCGGCAACCTGGAAACAAATGCTTACAAATCTACGAGCTGTGCGTGTGGTTGCATTGGCCTGTTGGAACCACAAGCCCTACATGCCCTCAATTCGTTAACTTGAATCGCTCACCAGTCGTTGACGGCTCATCCGTGACAACTTCAGTCACAGCGGCGATACTCTTTTCGAAAAGAGCCCTACGAGGTCTATTGATTTCTCTTCTGTCTCCTGTTGTTGCAATCTCTTCGAGGAGATCGACTTGGCTTAGTGTTTGCCCAGTTGTCGTAGGACCCGGGTAAGTTCACGGAAAACAATAATCAAATAGAGAACACCGCGGTCTTTATCTCAACAATTACCGAATGTTTTGAACTATTGCTTATGCTAGATTGAAGATAAATATGACATTAGATCCTGACGTCGTTTCTTTTTAAATTTCTCGTATGCCATGTACCACGTGCCACTCTATCGCTCAAATACTTGTAAAAAGTGCTTTTGAACACCGATTTTGATTGTACTCTTTACGGACTAAAACGTATTGACAGGTCTTGTATTCTTTTGCAATGAATTTGCAATGTCTCTTGCTGTCATCTGTCAAACACCAAATGACAGTAACAATACGGAATTTCTAACCTGGACACAATGCAGAAACAAGTGTGTATGTGTACATAAATTACTTGAATCGATTTTGATTATTCCTCCCCCGAAAAACGTCAAACAGTGTGGAAAAATAAGACCTACCTTCAACCTGTTATTGATTATTCATACAAAATGAATAGTCTTGAGATTTTTTTGGTTGTTTTACAAGTTCTTTGATTTAATCTGGCGCCATACATACTAAATTAAAGTGACGTAAGCGTAGCAGCACTTCTCCAAAGCCTTCGAAATAAAAATTCAACTATCAAGCTTAATTGAATGATGTGGAGTATGCATACATTTCTGGTCTTTACTTGTCAACTTAAGATGAAGTTAATTTTTTGAGGGAAATTAGGATAAGTTCTAGACAGAGTCCATTCCACATACAGTTTCTAAAGTACTCATTGGATTGAAGATAGCTGAATTTCTGCTATATACTTCTTTTGAAGGAAAATATTTGAGTCCAAAGGTGGAACTTAAAAAGATGCTTTTTTTTTTAATCGGAGATCGGATTGTAGCCCTCCTTAATAGAAATTAGAAATTGGATTCTTGAAATCAGGTTAAATCATAGCACTCAGCTTTAACATTGACAAAACGCATCTGTGGTAAATCCTCTCCTTGCTAAAGAGACAGTACTTTATTCGTTCCATGTTTTAAACTTATACCATGTTTTGACAATTAGCACATGTCATGTTCGCCTGTCACTTCGTCATGTCATCCGGAGATTAGTGCTCGTGAATCTGGCAACAATCTAATAGAATAATCAACTAAGTATGCATAACCTTGTTTTAGGAGCGACCTGGTAGTAGCTTGTTAGTTAAGGATAGTCTGAAAAAGGAGTGGCTTCTTAAACTCTTCCAAGCTAGGTGTAAGCTGTTGGTAATTTAGGAAGAACCTATTAGTATTGGTATTCCTATAAATGCAGCAGTTGAACCTACTCAAAGTCTTCTAAAAAGGTCCTTAGATATCGAAGCTCCTTGTGTTTCCATTTATGTACAGTGGAAGTCCCTTATAGCGACGGTGAAGGGACTGACGAAATTAGGTCGTTATTACCGGCAGTTGCAATATCTGACAACGATATATCTGACAGAAGAATAGCTGGAAATATAATGAAACCAAAGAAAAGAAAGGAAAGTGGACGCTATACGTTATAAGCGACTTCAACTGCTTAACACCTAAAATGTTCTTAAGACAGAGCGAATTTTGTACCTAAGCATGCTCATGTGATACCAATACTTTTAGATACTTGTCAAAGGTGGAGAAAAATGTTGATGTTTTCCAAGGTTAAAACCCAGAATCTCACTGGCATCACTGGTTTATCGCATGTTGTGTCCTAACAGCGACATCTATAAGTTTTTGGGATGAAATTCAGATTACACGGTAAAGGTGATCAACTTCGTTTCAGGGAATCACCTAGGAAGTTCACTATTCACAGCTCCTTTTCCGCAAGACCTATACCTGCCCTATCCTCTCCTTAGAGCACATAATATTCTTTTCTATTTTTTTTAGGGATTCCTCCCCATAGTTCTGTTGGACGGACATGTTTCTCTCCATATCAGTGCATAGGGTTCGTATTCTTGATCCCAAGACACTGACTCCTGGCTATTTTTAAGGCTAAAGCGCGTCCACAGTGCCTGCCCTTTCCTTCCGAAATGTGGCATTAGTTAGGAAGTTAAGGGTAACTTGATACGAATGTTATGACTTTTGCTTTGACATCCTTGTTTTCGGTTGAACACACCCGAAACATGTGTTCGTATTGTGTTTCATGTTGATTGCCTCGAGCGTCGCGTGTCGTTTAGTTGGGTAAACATGTATGGAATATCAGGATGTGGTAGGATTCATGACGGTTAGAGCTAATCTCGTTTGGGTATTTCTGTCAGGCGATTGACTGACCTCGAAAGGGAGCCATTGTGTCTATGGAGACATTTTGTTCCAGAAGGATGCCCACAGGCATGAAATCCACTTTCTCTGTACGCTACCTTTTCGGCGACACTGTTCAGTCATTAGAACACATTAGTCGCACATAGTGAGTCCCACGGCTGCAGTGCTTCCGTGTGAAATCAGTGGAGCGTACATTTGTAGATCTGTGGATCGTTTGTTTTCAAAAAGTCGTGGAAAAAGTAGAAATGATTATAAAAGCGGGACGCCCACGCCATTCAACGAAACAATTCATAGTACCCCTGCCGGCCTGAGTTTGTCGTCCCAGTAACCAATTGGTCACCAATTCACACTCTCTGTGTGCGTGTGCTTGAAATTTCAGCTCGTAAACAGCAACTTTAAGGATGCTGCTACCCCTACTTCTATTGGCCACGTTGGGCATTAGTGCTGAGGAGAGTCCTCCATCACCACAAGAGCCCGACTGGTGGCAAAGTACCGTCCTTTATCAGATTTATCCGCGTTCCTTCATGGACAGCAACGGTGATGGTGTCGGCGATTTACGGGGTGAGTATGCTAATTTTGATGACCCACCCGTTCACCGAAGGCAAGTCCATTGCAGGAATCATATCCAAGTTATCCCACCTCTCCTCGTCGGGCATTAAAGCGACGTGGTTGAGTCCCATTTTCCAATCGCCTATGGTCGACTTTGGTTATGACATCTCCAACTTTACGGCCATCCACGAGGAGTACGGGACGATGGAGGATTTCGAGGACTTGGTCGCTGAGGCCAAGAGATTAGGTATCCCCTGTCGAGTACATTTCCAATCGCTTGAATCGTTTAAATTTTTTTGTGGCAGACATTAAGCTGATTCTGGACTTTGTACCGAATCACTCGTCCGATCAGTGTAAATGGTTTGTTAAGTCAATAAACAGGGAGCCCGGCTACGAGGACTTCTATGTGTGGGCCGATGGTGAGGTCGCTGAAAACGGAGAGAGGAAGCCTCCAAACAACTGGGTAAATCGATCTCGATTCAGTGTGTGTTTCCTGTTGCTAATCTGTGCTCTGCGCTTAGCAATCGGTGTTTTATGGCTCTGCATGGACGTGGAACCCGAAACGAGAACAGTTCTACCTTCACCAATTCACTGCAGAACAACCAGACTTGAATTACAGAAATCCGAGAGTAATTAAGGCCATGGAGGATGTCCTTTTGTTTTGGCTGGATAAGGGTGTAAGTGGGTTCCGTGTGGACGCTGTGAATCATTTATTCGAGGTGGAGGACTTAAGGGACGAGCCAGAGACCGGTGTGGAAAAGGATCCGAATTCGTATGGGTTTACCCATCACTACTATACAAAGGATTTGGTGAGTCTGAAGTTTGGTGTTGGAAAGTTAATTTTCTATTTTTCCTGTGTACTTCCAGCCCGAGGTGTACCAAATGATTTACAGCTGGCGGGAGCTGTTGGACAGGTATAAGACAGAACATGGTGGGCACACTCGAATTATGATGACAGAGGCCTATGCGAATATCACTACTCTCATGGACTACTACGAGAGCGAGAGTGGTCGCAAGGGATCCCACATTCCATTCAACTTCATGATGATTTCGGATCTGAGCAAGACATCCGATGCCAGGGACTTTGTGTTCACATTTCAAAGGTGGATGACTTACATGCCGGTGGGTGGAACTGCTAATTGGGTTCTCGGTAACCATGACCAACCGAGGGTTGCCTCAAGGTTCGGTAAGGAGAGAGTGGATGCCATGAACATGCTGTTGATGACACTGCCTGGAGTTGCTGTCACTTATAATGTGAGTATGTGTGGGGAATGTTTTTCTTAACAGTTACGGTAACCATGACACATCCTTAAAGGGAGAAAGTTTTTCGTTTTTAATTTTAATGGGATCCTGGATCATCATCTGTCGGGTTCTGGGAACAATTATCTTAATACGACTCACATAGATGCTCCTTGTTTTCGTTTGAAGGATGTATGTAGCTTTATGTTGAGCGTATTATGTTCTTTGCATATGGTTCGTGGTCGCAGGATATTGTTTTTTATTTTAGAAGATTTCTCATCCCGTATTCTGGGTATTATCCGGGGACTTCCGTAGTCCGGAGCTCTATCCACTTATCAGGATGTCAAGGATGACAGAGTAGTTGGCAGAAATCAAAAGAAAAGAAATTGAAATGACGAGGAAGTACCAAAGGTGACTAAATGTATGAGAACTAAAAGAGCTTAAACTTTGGGCCAAAAGGATCCTCTTAGCTTGGACCATATTCAATCAACTTAAGCCGACAAAACCAATACAATTGTCTGGGGTTTGAACCTCAACCTCCAGCTCCTTCTGTACTACAGAAGCATGTTGTACCTAAAGCTGTTCTTTCTAGTTTCAGCCTACCTAGTGAAGAGAATGGTTGCACAGTTTGTGGTCCTTTGCATGACAGCTAAGTTCACTTCCTCGTATTCGCAGTCACTTCCAGCGATCCTGTATATATTTGGTATAAGCCTGCAATCACAACTTCTTCTGGCAGAATGGCCAGAAAACAAGGCTAGACACTGTCAATCTTTCGAGTACCTAAAAGATTCATTTCGGCCTAGTAATAGTTTGTCCATAGGACACAGTACTTCGTCCTTTTTGGAGAAGCGAACGAACAAATATACTGATTCTGTGAGTAGACTTTTTAAAATGTAGCGACTATGATCCATCGTCGGTAGCCTACCAGAAAGGCAAGCCGTAGGTGTTCCCAGGTCCCTCAGTCCTGAAGAAGGGTTAAAGTTATTCCAAATTCGGGTCGAGATGGTCATGAATCCGCGAACGACTTCAGTCCGATAAGCCTATCATCCTTTGTACTAAAAACTTTAGAACATATGCTTGACCTAGACGCCCATATAATTTCGATTCATATCCAATCCTGTAAACCCTGCCAAACATACCAGCTGAACTCATTTCTTTATTCTTTTAAGGGTGACGAGATCGGAATGGTTGATCATAGGGACATATCATGGCAAGACACCAAGGATCCTCCAGCCCTGAACATCGGACCCGAAAAGTATAAAGAAGTCTCTCGCGATCCAGAGAGAACCCCCTTCCAGTGGGATGCAACTACGAATGCAGGTAATACCCTTCATTAGTCCCACAAAAACTTGCCCTTTACATAAAACACGCCTATATATGAACAGGCTTCTCGACTGCCAGCAAAACATGGCTTCCGGTTCATCCGGACTACAAAACTCTAAATTTGGCTTCGGAAATGGAGGCCGAACGTAGCCACTATAAATTATACAAAAAGCTAACCACGTTAAGGCAACTGCCAACCCTTCAAAGAGGAACCTTCCATCCAATGGCACTGTGTCGCAAGACATTTGCTTTCAAGAGGTAAACAGATTCTAGCAAGCATCCAACCCTTTATTCCTCACATTTCACCTCACAGAGAGCTGAAAGGACATCCAACTATCATCACAGCAATAAATGTCAGCCCCACCGAAGTGGTTATGGATCTTAGGCCGTTGGGTGATTTTCCAAAGGAACTGTCGGTCGTAGCCGCAGGAATCAACTCAGCTCATTCAGATGGGTAAATATTTTTTGTTTGTTTATGAGTCTTGCTGCAGATAGTTCGGACAGGTCGACCGGAACTTTTACAGGACTAATTTTCAATCTATCCCTTGTCGTGCCTGTCCCACAATGTGAAGCAATCCTTTTTGTGTGTGTTGACGTGTTTTACTTTTGATTTTATTCTATTTTAGTGGTAAGGTCGAATCGAACAGGTTTACATTGCAAGGATATGAAGGCATTGTTCTAAGCATGTTGTGAATTTTATTGCGTTTTTTGAAAATATACACATACACCTAGCAACCTTTGATTTCTTTATTCCTGTACAAGAAAAAAAAAAAAAATAACATCCTCCCACGCAGCCAATAATTTATTTTGCGGAGTTTCGTTCACGCCCGGAATTGTTTGATTGGAAAACTTTTTTTTTGCATGTCCTTCGATGGGAATAAATGAAAAATTGTTTGTTTCCTGGTCACCATGATTCATGGGTCCTTCTGGATGGTTGCCAGAATGAAAAATCGGTTAAATGATCCCATGACTCGTGTAATGTTTTCGGTTTACATAAACAAATAGTCCTTGGTGTGTTAAATGACGCTGAATGGTGATGTTTTAATGAATTAAAGGATTTAAGGTCGATACAGTGACTCAAAAGTGAGATGTAGACAATGACCTGGATGGGACTGCTGTGGCTTTAAAGGTTATGAACAATGCCCTTCAGGAAGTGCAAATCTACCTATGACAGGCGATGGGAAAAGAGTCAGCAATTTCTTATGTGTTTTGTGGGAGGCAGGTACCTATATAGCCCAGCCTTCTGAAATCGTGCTTAGAGTGATATGGCAAGCCTTGCGACAAATTTAGGAACCTTGCAAGCAAAACAGTTCTGTTTAGATTGCTTGATCTCTGTAGGCAAACAAAGGGCATGGTTGTCGAGTCAAGTTAAGGCAATTTTGAACAGAAAAAGGGCCAGAAAGGTTGTGAGAGACCACTGTCTTACTGCAGATGTGGGCGTGCCTTGTACACAACGAGGTTCTCAAAAGTCAGCGGACAAGATTGGTCTAAACTGAATCAAGAAACACAGTACTGGCTCTCTAAAAGGAGTATTTCGTATATATACAGACTTGGTACTATATTGGGACATGAGCTTCTAAGGTAAGGAATGGACGAGATGATAGATTTAGGGCGTCTACTAGCAGGGGAACAAAACACATATTGTCGATCAGTTTCTTAAGACTAACTTCACTGAACGTAAAGGCTATGCCTCTACGATCATTTAGACTAGAGTTCGGTCGAAGGATCGATATGTATTGGCTGTTTGAACTATTATACATGTGAATTCCAGATCACATTCCGCCGAAGCGAGTTAGCAGTGTCTTCCTAAAGGTGGTTGATCTGTTGAGGTGCCACTAGCCTAGAGGGAACAGAAACAAGGAGTGACTAGTCATACCACCTATTATAGTGTCAATATGCAATCAAATACTTAGAGCCTTGTTTTACAGCTTGTTATGCTGGATCACTTGTCCACTTGTAGTTTGCAACCAGCCGTGAACTACTTCTGATCGCACGCGTATTAATGGAAGACCAACTATTGACTATCTCCCTTTAGGACTTTATCTTACTTCAACCCGCTCTCTGGAAGATGGGACGAACAATAAAGAAAGTTTTTTAAACTTTGGACCTGACAGAATTATGTAGAAGAACAGGAAATCCGTTTTAACCATGATAGGTCTCATCACCGCTCTGCAGTGCCACATAAAGAATCCAAGAATAACAAAGGAAGACTTATGTATCTCGTACATGTAGAGATGCGTGAGTCAACGAGGATGCTACCCACTTTCCGTCACTGTCCAGGTCTTTGGGGTTAACGTCGACTCTTTTTCCGTAGCCCAGAGGAGGTACACAGCTGGTCAACTAACGACATCATTTCTATAGAACGAGGGTTAACTAATGGTTAACGAACATCTCTCTTTCTCTATGGTTATCTCAATCGGTTGACCTGACTTGTGGCGCTGTGGATACCTTCTACTCGCCTGACCGTACCTGACCTAAGCTTTGGAATGTAAGTATACCCTAGACGAAGCTGTTCTATCTGTCCTATTCGTTTTCATGTGAAATAGTGGTATCTATAGGTTCCTAATCTGTCATGGAATCGCGCTTTGTTTTCAATTCTGCCAAGACAGTACCACCAAGGTACTTTGCTCTCTCCAGAAGTTGTTTCGAAATGTGAGCTTGAACTGATAGATCAACGTCTAAACTATGCTACAATGTACTTGTTCCATATCTGAACCTTATCCTCGTCATGGGATAGTAAACATGCATCAGCGTATCGAAATTTCTTCATATCTCATCCAGAGAAGGATATTTCCTGTCACAAATTGACTAAAGAATGGAACCTTGTCAATCCTCGATTAGCATTTTTCTTGGAACGTTCCTTCAAGCAGAGGCTTTACTACTGACAATAAAGGATACAAAACTTCGACTATTACCCCCAAACCGGATACAATTAGAAAGTCTGTTCATACCAAGATTCAACCATTACTAGAAGTGATTCTATCAGTTCAGAGCTCTGTCTTGGGGTTACAAAGTCAATTGAATTTTAAAGGTTCAAGTGCGATGGCATCCACTCTGAAGGACACCACTGTGACATCCAAACTGAAGGACAACACAGTGGTGTCTACATTTGGAAAGGTGCACCAACCAACTTATTTTCGATGAGAAGTAGATTTTCCATGGAATCCTGCTCCACTAAACCCAAGGTAAGAACAGTAGACTCCGTACTGGACAATAGATTTCAACACAGTCCTTACAAGGACACGCACCTCTGGGACATCCATCTGAATTCCTTTCATTTAGGTTTGTCGGACTCACATTCAAGAGACACAGATTAGTGAGTGTCTACCAATTACCACTCTAAATCACGTCATGTCCCGCTTGGCCAAGTTCTGACAGAATTAGCATTTTGCACGAAAGTTTTTCCCACTCAAAAACAAAAAAACAAAAACCTTAATAACTCGAAACCATACACCTTAATTAAAAACTCCTTGATGTCATTTTCGTGAAAACTTTCTTAACGTGTCCTTTCAGGGATGTTGTTCCCAGCGAGAGGGTATTCTTGGGTCCCTTCGAGTCTCTAGTGCTTAAAGTACGACCGGCCATGTCAGAGTAAGTGGAAAAAAACCGAACCTCAATCCGTAACAAATTACGAGTTTAATTAATTTCCAAATGTAACCGTAATTACATTCTAACACTCGCATTTCATTTTTCAGGGAACGTCGCGAACTCATCAAAACCATAATTAAGTCTGGGAATATAATTTTGGTCGGACTGCTGATGTACAAACTGTGGAACAACAAATGGACGAAATTGAATTTTAATAAGTCGGCCACAGGATTTTGAATCGGACGGATGCACACACAATGAGAGTTGGGTTAATGTTGTTCCCTACGGATAACTCGCAGTTTTATTTTGTTTTTTTTTTTTTTTTTGGAAAAAATTGTTAATTACCTTTTGTTACAAGGATTCGTAGTATAGTGTATGATTTGGAAATGAGAGATTTGAAATGAAATCAGTATTCCCTTCGGTGAGGATCGCACGCGAGTGAGATGGTCCACGAGAGCCGTTCGAAGGTCCAAAGTTGCTTGTAGTTTTCGAAACCCATTATGTTTTTAATTTATGGCTTTCTGCGGGCAAACTTTTCTCCATTACGTATTTTAAGTTAATGGTTGATGTTTAGATTGTGGAGAAAGTTTTGAAAATTGCTAAATAAATTACGTGTTCTCGTTTCTGAATGATGAGTGTTGTACATAGTTTGATACTAGTTTACTCTTGGAAGCATGATTTGAGTGCTTTGTGCTTAGGGAATGGGAACTAGACAACAAGGACACTTGAATTTTGTTGAAACAGGTATGTCCATAGATGGTTCAGTGAATGGACTAATAGTTCTCTTAAAGGCTGGGGAAAAACCAGACCTTACCATATGATACAAAGCTAAAATGGTAATTAGAATGTTCTTTTGCAGTAGAGGATACCGATAGTAAGACCTCTGGTTAAAGGACACGGACCTAAATAGTCAATATCAATGAATTGTTTGCTTTTTGAAAACACAGCCGGTGGAATAATGAGTAGTTAACTAGACTGGAACAAAGAAGGTCTAAGAAGTTGGCTAGAACTGATAGTAGAAACTCATGGAAAAATGGATAGGACGCCACAGCATGAATCAAGAAAATCGTGTCATAGAAGGACATCCAACGACAATTTCTTGTATCTATGGCAACAGAATAAGAACCAGCGGAACCTCTCGAAAAATTAATGTAGATGAACCGGAGACAAACTACGCCATCTATCGGTTATAGACACGCAGTCGGAGGAGCAAACTTGACCTGCAAAACATAAACTGCTGACAAGGGCGAATAACTAAATCCCTCCTTACAAGGTAGGAGGGTAAAGAAGGCTTCTCTTTCACCCATCGAGAATCTTCAGCGTACGTCTGGCTGGGAACCACCGAACCAGTTTGACCCGGTGACGAAGCTTTTTATGCTTTCTAGCTAGATCGTTGAGATCAGTAAAGAAGTAATCGTCTAGGGTTAAACTTCACAGGACCGATAGGACAGAGCAGGTGCATAGGAGATATGCCATGGTTTCTGCTTCTTGCTCGTCTCTACAGCTTCTACAGAAATCATTGAAGGGAATATCTAGTCTACTGGCATGTCTGCCCACCATACAGTCCTCGTGAGGACTCCAACTATTTTTCTTAGGGATATCCTATTGACAGAGATAAGTCTTCTAGTTTTCGGAAATTCGTCTCTGGCCAAATTTGTTTGGAAGAGAGACAAGTGCTGATATTGTTCCACCTACTGTTTGCTATTCTGATGGCTGCGGCATCTAGTTGGAACTTTATCCATTTAATAGGTGCTGACGTCTTCCCTCTATAATCAGGGAGGCTCCGATCTGCTAGCTCGTTCGCTTTGTAATTGGCTAGAATATCCCTGTGACCTGGAACCCAGCACATGGATACGTCGAACCTGAACGCGATTTCGTAAAGAGATCCGCGGCATTGCTCTACTAACTTGGATCGACATATTGGCGATTCCAAGACTTTAATAGCGCTGCATTCTATCGAGTTCATCGAAACCCGAATCTCGGCCAAATGGACTGCTGTGACTTTTACTTGAAAAACGCTGCAGTGGTCTGGCAGGCGTGTAGTGATACAGAAACCTAGTGCCATGGAGTAAACCCCCGCATTTGTTCTAGACGATGACTGTGTAGATTTCTGTCATAGATTTGTTTAGCATTTCTCCCGATCCCCAAGCACTTCTACTAGGAATTCTGGTTGATGTTAAGGACTTCTGCATGATCCATATTATCATTAGCAAGCTACAGCCTCCCAAAGATTTTCATGGGAAGGAGATGGAGCATAGTTTTCAATGCACCTATAGGAGTGGTTCGGAGAGCGGCCGTTATGCAGATGCTTTTTGAACCTTCCACCAAACTAGGACTTCGTATATAAAGATAGGTCTAACGACTGCCATTTGTATCCAATGTACAATCCGAGGGCGGAGACCCCAGTTAGCCTTCCTACATGAATCATGTAGGCAATCGTGGCCTTCCTAGCATGGTCTTGAATATTCAGTTTCCTATCGAGAATAACCCCTATGGGCTTCAAAGGGAACGAGAGGGCCTCGGAATTAAGTCCTCCTAGGGGAGCACTCTGCCCTACTGCCCAGCAGCTTCCTTTGCTCCAGGATCTCTACGGACTTCCGTTACATAACGAACCCTAGGTGGAGCACACTCCCAACCCGCCGTGCTTCGAGGCTTCTTTGGGCTCAATACAATGAAAAAAGGACCAGAGAGTTTCTGCTTCTCAAACACAGCTAACCCTTGTCATCCCACCTCAAAGGAATGGGTTTCAACGAGGGGTTTCAACGAGGCTAAGTATCCTGGGAGTATTGGAGAAGAAATCTAGAAAAGTGTAAGAAGTGGTTTATGAAATGGAAACAGATCTATGCTTACGCTCGACAAGTACAATCGAACATCCAACGTGCAGACTGTTCAATCTTGGATTTACTCCCGTGGTAAGGAATGTAATGTCAACCACAGGTATACAATTCGGTTCCCCAAACCCAAATTTAAAAGTGGACATGATGTTCGGATCTATCACGAGACTGGAGACAAGCTTGTCATTATTTCCCGCACAAGGACTCCAGATTTCACTTGATTTTTTTAGTTAGTTGACTTTTATGTAGTTTTTGAAAATTTTACTATATCTACTAACCGATTGAAACGTACTTAATTTTCCTTTCGACTTACATAGTCTGCACGGATGCTCGTCAATCCATCGACGTACAAATAGCTAATCCCATAAAATGAAACTCAAAAATCATTTTATTCCTCTATTCGCCGTTACGATCCACTTTCATGTCCTAGTTGTAAACTGCGATTGAAATAAAGAAGTAAACCTATTTAATGTCGTCGCAATAAAAGGCGCTTCACTAACTTTTATTTGCGCGATCAACAATAATTTTGAATGTACTTACTCATAAGGACGAGACACACGCACACACGCACACACGCACACACGCACACACACCAGCGACATTTAATTAAAACTTCATCCATCTCAATCAAAAAACCGAGAATCTATACGCATGCCGTGATGGGAGGAAAAGTCCTTCAAATAACGCAGCGTCAATCACGAACAAAAAAAAACACCACCACCACCAGATGGACCAGTCGTTCGGCCCCAACCCCCAGGCATCATTAAGGACATTAAAGAGTATCATCTCATTCAACACACATCTCACATGAAAGGCGCCCATAAAAACCCCATCAGACCATTGTAACGCAATCCTTGCAAGTTAACGACCATATCACATTGCCAGCATTAATCCGCAGTGCCATCTAGGAAGGGGAGAGTCCTTCGAGCGACTGCCTATAACCTCTCATAATGAAAATTTATCACGGTCCGATAAGTAGAAGGCGTTTATGCTATATTTATATACTTTTTCCTTAACGTTCGTTTATTATTTATGCCCCCGAGGCGGTGTTATCAACGTCGTTGATGCGATGTATCTCTTGTAATTAATGGGCGGGAGATTAGCAATGTCCTGCAATTAACTTCGCTAGGGTTTAGCCGTGTGTGTGTGTGCTGTCCACGCAGGGGTACTCACCTTTCTCGCGTTCAGATTCACCGTTCAGATACTCCGTCTAGACTGCCATCTAGATTACTATCAACGTCTGTTTCCTTCTTTTGTACTTCTAGTCACCGTCACCCTCACCGATGGTTTTTTTTTCCCACTTAACCAGGACGACATGATGAATAGGAGTTGTTAGCAAAAGTCTTATCCGGTTGACATGACACTATATGGCCTACACAAAAACAACAACAAAAAAATGCATCAACCCTCTCGCCCATATTTGCACACTTGTGTAGCAGTAGGTACAGGCGAAAGGATAACTAACATTACCCATGTCGCGCGAGTGGAAAATACGTTTCCTGTATGCTGGTGCTGCTCAACGGATCGTAAGTGAAACACATGACAACAACTTTGTATGTACATTGCTTGCTACGGTGTCCTTGTAGACACACATGCAAAACTCTGCGCTAAGTATTTCCGCTTTTTGTGTCCTCTCAGGCAAACTGTTACGGCAAGCGTTTTGATTATTGTTCGCGAGGAAAGGAGTAAATGTGCAAATAGCTTGCCAAGCGAGGAAGGTCCTTTTTTTTCCTGTTTCTGTGTTGATGTGCACAAATTCTATTCCTCACTTGGAAATGTTTCATTTTATTATGATAATTCGCAAAGCGATGGATTATTCGTTCGTCTGGTTGTTTGTTTGGGTGACAATCAATGGGCGGGGGCGGGTGGTGACGTTCACAAATGACGTCATGCAATGCAGAGTGTATTGAAATGTGTTTTGATGTGACAATGATGGATGGAGAGTGTATCCTTATGGAAACACATCATGCTGGAGCGAATCTTGCTAAGGCGTTCATAATACCGCTGTTTCTATGGCATAAGTTCGCGGGAATGATTTATATGACAGATTGGCTGGTTCCTGTGGAGTTAATCATGATTTATGGCATCATGAACTGGAAGAATTCGGCTTCGGGTTCATCAGTTTTCAATAACATGAATCAATATCGATTTGTTTTTCTCATTCAAACATAAATTTAAGGCGAGTCCGTAGTAGGACACGAACTCAGATAGTGAGCGGTCATCTGGTTCAAGTCTACATGTAAGAGGTACTCCTCCAAACTTGGAGGGATGGGCATCGAGGTTTAAGCAAAATACTTGTAGACTGTAAGGTTTAGGATAACTCAGTTGAGTTGTCCCTAGATGTCACCAATCCCCGTCGTCTGTAATCTCGTTTTTCAGGTTGATGTGTCCCTGTCGCCTATCTAGATGGAGTTCACTCTTTATGTTCAATCATGCCAATGGCAACTTAACAGGCTCTAGGTTTTCATGGTCTTTTGCGAACGAGTTCCTGTACGTGGTTATAGCAACCTTTGACGTCACTTTTAAGTTTTTTCCGACACCTCCCCCGAAAAGTCCGTCTGCAGATTTGTTTCCTCCTATATTCCAGTGACGAGGTACCCAAGTCAGATCGAAATGGGAGGAGGTTCTTAAGATATTACCTTCACCTATTTGGATTTGATTCTTTGGCTTGCTAGTGGCTTTAAGGCTGCTAGACTTTCCACGTACTGTACTGAGTAATAGTTTCGTGACATTCAGCTGAGCAAACATTTTTGTCCGCCTTTCGGATGAAAACCGTGATTGAGAGGTGGGATTTAGCCCTGATTCTTCAAGGACGATCCCTCTGTGAACACGTCTATTCTATTCTTATTGGATCAACAAATTCCTGAATCCAGTATAACGAGGTCCAAAGCTCTGAAAGACTACTGGGCATTACTGACGAGATAACTGGATAGTACAACTTGACTGTTTGTTACATAGCATGTCACATGTGAACTGACTACGCGAGGACCCTCTGGTTTAAATAGTATAAGCGTCACCGAGATCGAGGTGCCAACATCTTATACTGAATACCTTACCAGCGCCGAAGAGTTGAGTGAAGTCATCTACCGATGGCATAGTATTGCTAGGCTGCTCTGGGTGACTTTAAATAAAATTAGGTTCATCCGACTCCAAAAGAGATGAGGCGTCGGACTCTGTGATATAGGAAGCCAAGTGCAAAGATTTGGCAGTTCCCTCAACAACTATTAAAGAAGCTGAAGGAAGAAGAATGCCATACAATCCCTGCACTTGCCAACGTCAAGAGGGCTACACTAGGGGAATACCTTTTCAAAGATCTTAATCTCCTTCACACAAAAGAGTAAATGGTTCCCAGAGTAAGAAAGTTATAGCCCACCTTATACATCGCAAGCACAACTGACCTTCGTCTAGTCTGAGTGCATCCTCATCAAGTGCCGGTTTCAACCAACCAACCATGGTGTTGGATTTCAAAGGAAACTGTAAATTTTACAGTCGCATACACCCCCAAGGACTGCCAACACTCTACCTAGTCCCCAGAGTCCTAGTCCATTTAAAGGAAGCTCCTTACTCGTAAGTATCTAAATTTAATTGACGCTCTAATAATCTGGCAAATTCAAAATTTTTCGGATGTCGCTTCCCCCCCCCCAACAGCCCAAAGGACCAAAATCTGCCTTCCCCATTGCGCCCTCCGGGCCTGTTTCTGTATTTAAATTAACAAAGTTAAAACACTCCACAAAGTAACTTCAATACCATTACCGAACGAGAGGTAGGTGAAACAAGTAAAAAGGAAACCCGCCTCATTCTGGCGCAGAAAATAAAAACACAAAAGAAGGAGATAACGGAAAAGAAAAACTTTAATTTAAACAACATCAAAGGACACTTTTAAGTGAACAAATTTGCTATTCGCATTAATGTCACGAAACAATTTTTTTTTGTTTGATTCACTTACAGAGACAAAAAAAAAAAAATATCCCAAGAAGGTCAGAGGAATAGGGATGGCTCCTTGTGACACACAAAAATGTGGCATTTGCCCTAAGGACATTCATGTGAAAATGAATTTCATAAGGAATAATAAGAAAGGAAAATTCATAATGGCTTAACTAGGGACAGTTGACGCCAAAGGGATAACTCGCTCCCGAGGGATATGTCCTTTTGATTTCTAGCAATTGAAAGGATTTCTCTGAACCTCTCTGATGAGGAGGGGAAACTTTGTCGAACTTTAAAACTGATATCTGACCCTCTAAAGAGGGACACAGACCCTGACCTAGAAAAGCTATGTATATCCTTCAAGTGGGTATCACATAACCACCACAACAATCGACCAATAAATACAAAATACCTCACTGGAACCATAAGCTAACAGCGGGTGTACTCTTACTGGAAGTCGATAGCCAAGTTGGGTCCTTCGAGATGAATTACTGTTGGAGGGATGCATGCCATTGTGGTCGATGGCAAAATATTTATCCTTTCGCCATCGAGAATAAATTGAGAGACAACGCACAAGTGAATGATCGATAGGGACTGTTACGAGCCATAAGTGTCGAACGGATGTTAAGGCTTTCGACGACGATACGAATGCCAAATGCTATTCGTTTTCCAATCAGACGTAAACTCTGTACGTATGTCTAGATTGTTATCCTTGGAATTGGTTACTTTTTGAGGAATGGTTTCCTTTTTTAGGTGAGCTGTCAGGATAAATGTTAGACTAACGTTTCGTAAGTTAAAATCTGTTTTGTGTGAATGTGTTTGGGATACACTTTGTTTTGATTTTATGCAAGGACGTATTTTGAGGGTTACTGCTTGGGGAATTCATCTCGAATGGGTTAAATTGGGTATTCATGTGGATTCATTGTGATTTGCTTTGGGGGAAAATAGAAAAGGGTTTTGAATAAATCAGGGAGGAGGCACTCCCCCAACCCGAACACTTTATTCAATTTGTATTCCGTAACGAAGTGCCAGCTAAAGGAACAAAAAAAAAAGGCAAAACAGTTGAATATTCCATTCGGAGTTAGAGTAACGATGAAGTGGATTCCGAATGCCACAGGGAACGAATACAGACCACAAGTGTAGAAAAAGTAGTTCATTGCCTGACTGTTTGAAAAGGATCGGCCATTTTGCTTTGCCAGGACGAGGTGAGAAAATCCCTGAAGTGAATTTCATTTTGAAACTTAAGTGTGAGGGCTTCAGGTTTGACAGGGAGATCTCCTAACACTTTTAGTGCCAAATCCCTTGATGAGACGTCGAAAATCAGCAAATCAACTTCATTTCATTGCTGATTGTTGAACATCGGTGGGTTGAACCAAGGCTAGACCTTTGCTCTCCTTACCAGAGCTCTACTCAGTCCTTGATCGAGGTGTACCCCGAGTCTTCCCAAATGCCACATAGCCAGCAACTGAGTGCACCAGCGTCTAAGTCATCCTCTGAACGTTTTTTGGTTAAGTTTTTTGTTCATTTTCGTCCATTTGACCCAAAGCGCTGAGGGAGAGGAGATATGAGACGATATTGCATTTGAAGTGCATCACTGAATTTTTTTCATTCCTGACCCTGGTGCACCCAACTTCTTCCGAAATGCCAGATAGCTGGCAACTGAGTGCACCAGCGTCTAAGTCATACGCTAAACGTTTTTTGGTTAAGTTTTTTGTTCAGTTTCATCCATTTGACCCAAAGCGCTGAGGGAGAGGAGATATGAGACGATATTGCATTTGAAGTGCATCACTGAATTTTTTTCATTCCTGACCCTGGTGCACCCAACTTCTTCCGAAATGCCAGATAGCTGGCAACTGATTGCACCAGAGTCTAAGTCATCCTCTAAACGTTTTTTGGTTGAGTTTTTTGTTCAATTTCGTCCATTTGACCCAAAGCGCTGAGGGAGAGGAGATATGAGACGATATTGCATTTGAAGTGCACCAAGAGGTTTTCCTCATTCTCGACCCTGTATACGCAACTTCTGCCAAAATGCGGCATAGCTACCAACTGAGTGCACCAAAGTCTAAGTCATCCTCTAATCATTTTTTGGTTGAGTTTTTTGTTCAATTTCGTCCATTTGACCGACCCAAAACTCTGAGGGAGAGGAGATATGAGACGATATTGCATTTGAAGTGCATCACTGAATTTTTTTCATTCCTGACCCTGGTGCACCCAACTTCTTCCGAAATGCCAGATAGCTGGCAACTGATTGCACCAAAGTCTAAGTCATCCTCTAACCGTTTTTTGGTTAAGTTTTTTGTTCAATTTCGTCCATTTGACCCAAAGCGCTGGGGGAGAGGAGATATGAGACGATATTGCACTTGAAGTGCACCAAGAGATTTTTATCATTCTCGACCCTGTATACGCAACTTCTGCCAAAATGCGGCATAGCGACCAACTGAGTGCACCAAAGTCTAAGTCATCCTCTAACCGTTTTTTGGTTAAGTTTTTTGTTCAATTTCGTCCATTTGACCCAAAGCGCTGAGGGAGAGGAGATATGAGACGATATTGCATTTGGAGTGCATCACTGGATTTTTTTCATTCCTGACCCTGGTGCACCCAACTTCTTCCGAAATGCCAGATAGCTGGAAACTGAGTGCACCAAAGTCTAAGTCATCCTCTAAACGTGTTTTGGTTAAGTTTTTTGTTCAATTTCGTCCATTTAACCCAAAGCGCTGAGGGAGAGGTGATATGAGACGATATTGCGTTTGAAGTGCATCACTGGATTTTGTTCATTCCTGCCCCTATTGCACCCAACTTCTTCTAGCTGGCAACTGAGTGCACCAAAGTCTAAGTCATCCTCTAAACGTTTTTTGGTTAAGTTTTTTGTTCAATTTCGTCCATTTAACCCAAAGCGCTGAGGGAGAGGTGATATGAGACGATATTGCGTTTGAAGTGCATCACTGGATTTTGTTCATTCCTGACCCAGGTGCACCCAACTTCTTCCGAAATGCCAGATAGCTGGCAACTGAGTGCACCAAAGTCTAAGTCATCCTCTAAACGTTTTTTGGTTAAGTTTTTTGTTCAATTTCGTCCATTTGACCCAAAGCGCTGAGGGAGAGGTGATATGAGACGATATTGCGTTTGAAGTGCATCACTGGATTTTGTTCATTCCTGACCCAGGTGCACCCAACTTCTTCCGAAATGCCAGATAGCTGGCAACTGAGTGCACCAGAGTCTAAGTCATCCTCTAAACGTTTTTTGGTTAAGTTTTTTGTTCAATTTCGTCCATTTAACCCAAAGCGCTGAGGGAGAGGTGATATGAGACGATATTGCGTTTGAAGTGCATCACTGGATTTTGTTCATTCCTGACCCAGGTGCACCCAACTTCTTCCGAAATGCCAGATAGCTGGCAACTGAGTGCACCAAAGTCTAAGTCATCCTCTAAACGTTTTTTGGTTAAGTTTTTTGTTCAATTTCGTCCATTTGACCCAAAGCGCTGAGGGAGAGGTGATATGAGACGATATTGCGTTTGAAGTGCATCACTGGATTTTGTTCATTCCTGACCCAGGTGCACCCAACTTCTTCCGAAATGCCAGATAGCTGGCAACTGAGTGCACCAGAGTCTAAGTCATCCTCTAAACGTTTTTTGGTTAAGTTTTTTGTTCAATTTCGTCCATTTAACCCAAAGCGCTGAGGGAGAGGTGATATGAGACGATATTGCGTTTGAAGTGCATCACTGGATTTTGTTCATTCCTGACCCAGGTGCACCCAACTTCTTCCGAAATGCCAGATAGCTGGCAACTGAGTGCACCAAAGTCTAAGTCATCCTCTAAACGTTTTTTGGTTAAGTTTTTTGTTCAATTTCGTCCATTTGACCCAAAGCGCTGAGGGAGAGGTGATATGAGACGATATTGCGTTTGAAGTGCATCACTGGATTTTGTTCATTCCTGACCCAGGTGCACCCAACTTCTTCCGAAATGCCAGATAGCTGGCAACTGAGTGCACCAAAGTCTAAGTCATCCTCTAAACGTTTTTTGGTTAAGTTTTTTGTTCAATTTCGTCCATTTAACCCAAAGCGCTGAGGGAGAGGTGATATGAGACGATATTGCGTTTGAAGTGCATCACTGGATTTTGTTCATTCCTGACCCAGGTGCGCCCAACTTCTTCCGAAATGCCAGATAGCTGGCAACTGAGTGCACCAGAGTCTAAGTCATCCTCTAAACGTTTTTTGGTTAAGTTTTTTGTTCAATTTTGTCCATTTAACCCAAAGCGCTGAGGGAGAGGTGATATGAGACGATATTGCGTTTGAAGTGCATCACTGGATTTTGTTCATTCCTGACCCAGGTGCACCCAACTTCTTCCGAAATGCCAGATAGCTGGCAACTGAGTGCACCAGAGTTTAAGTCATCCTCTAAACGTTTTTTAGTTAAGTTTTTTGTTCAATTTCGTCCATTTGACCCAAAGCGCTGAGGGAGAGGAGATATGAGACGATATTGCATTTGAAGTGCACCAAGAGATTTTTATCATTCTCGACCCTGTATACGCAACTTCTGCCAAAATGCGGAATAGCTACCAACTGAGTGCACCAAAGTCTAAATCATCCTCTAAACGTTTTTTGGTTAAGTTTTCTGTTCAATTTCGTCCATTTGACCCAAAGCGCTGAGGGAGAGGAGATATGAGACGATATTGCATTTGAAGTGCATCACTGGATTTTGTTCATTCCTGACTCTGGTGCACCCAACTTCTTCCGAAATGCCAGATAGCTGGCAACTGAGTGCACCAGAGTCTAAGTCATCCTCTAAACGTTCTTTGGTTAAGTTTTTTGTTCAATTTCGTCCATTTGATCCAAAGCGCTGAAGGAGAGGAGATATGGGACGATATTGCATTTGAAGTGCATCACTGGATTTTCTTCATTCCTGACCCTGGTGCACCCAACTTCTTCCGAAATGCCAGATAGCTGGCAACTGAGTGCACCAAAGTCTAAGTCATACGCTAAACGTTTTTTGGTTAAGTTTTTTGTTCAATTTCGTCCATTTGACCCAAAGCGCTGAGTGAGAGGAGATATGAGACGATATTGCATTTGAAGTGCACCAAGAGATTTTTATCATTCTCGACCCTGTATACGCAACTTCTGCCAAAATGCGGCATAGCTACCAACTGAGTGCACCAAAGTCTAAGTCATCCTCTAAACGTTTTTTGGTTAAGTTTTTTGTTCAATTTCGTCCATTTGACCCAAAGCGCTGAGTGAGAGGAGATATGAGACGATATTGCATTTGAAGTGCGCCAAGAGATTTTTATCATTCTCGACCCTGTATACGCAACTTCTGCCAAAATGCGGCATAGCTACCAACTGAGTGCACCAAAGTCTAAGTCATCCTCTAAACGTTTTTTGGTTAAGTTTTTTTTTTCAATTTCGTCCATTTGACCCAAAGCGCTGAGTGAGAGGAGATATGAGACGATATTGCATTTGAAGTGCACCAAGAGATTTTTATCATTCTCGACCCTGTATACGCAACTTCTGCCAAAATGCGGCATAGCTACCAACTGAGTGCACCAAAGTCTAAGTCATCCTCTAAACGTTTTTTGGTTAAGTTTTTTGTTCAATTTCGTCCATTTAACCCAAAGCGCTGAGGGAGAGGTGATATGAGACGATATTGCGTTTGAAGTGCATCACTGGATTTTGTTCATTCCTGACCCAGGTGCACCCAACTTCTTCCGAAATGCCAGATAGCTGGCAACTGAGTGCACCAAAGTCTAAGTCATCCTCTAAACGTTTTTTGGTTAAGTTTTTTGTTCAATTTCGTCCATTTGACCCAAAGCGCTGAGTGAGAGGAGATATGAGACGATATTGCATTTGAAGTGCACCAGGAGCTTTTTCTCATTCTCGACCCTGTATACCCAACTTCTTCCAAAATGCGGCATAGCTACCAACTGAGTGCACCAAAGTTTAAGTCATCCTCTAAACGTTTTTTGTTTAAGTTTTTTGTTCAATTTCGTCCATTTGACCCAAAGCGCTGAGGGAGAGGAGATATAAGACGATATTGCATTTGAAGTGCATCACTAGATTTTCTTCATTCCTGACCCTGGTGCACCCAACTTCTTCCGAAATGCCAGATAGCTGGCAACTGAGTGCACCAAAGTCTAAGTCATCCTCTAAACGTTTTTTGGTTAAGTTTTTTGTTCAACTTCGTCCATTTGACCCAAAGCGCTGAGGGAGAGGAGATATGAGACGATATTGCGTTTGAAGTGCATCACTGGATTTTGTTCATTCCTGACCCAGGTGCACCCAACTTCTTCCGAAATGCCAGATAGCTGGCAACTGAGTGCACCAAAGTCTAAGTCATCCTCTAAACGTTTTTTGGTTGAGTTTTTTGTTCAATTTCGTCCATTTAACCCAAAGCGCTGAGGGAGAGGTGATATGAGACGATATTGCGTTTGAAGTGCATCACTGGATTTTGTTCATTCCTGACCCAGGTGCACCCAACTTCTTCCGAAATGCCAGATAGCTGGCAACTGAGTGCACCAGAGTTTAAGTCATCCTCTAAACGGTTTTTAGTTAAGTTTTTTGTTCAATTTCGTCCATTTAACCCAAAGCGCTGAGGGAGAGGTGATATGAGACGATATTGCATTTGAAGTGCACCAGGAGCTTTTTCTCATTCTCGACCCTGTATACCCAACTTCTTCCAAAATGCGGCATAGCTACCAACTGAGTGCACCAAAGTTTAAGTCATCCTCTAAACGTTTTTTGTTTAAGTTTTTTGTTCAATTTCGTCCATTTGACCCAAAGCGCTGAGTGAGAGGAGATATGAGACGATATTGCATTTGAAGTGCGCCAAGAGATTTTTATCATTCTCGACCCTGTATACGCAACTTCTGCCAAAATGCGGCATAGCTACCAACTGAGTGCACCAAAGTCTAAGTCATCCTCTAAACGTTTTTTGGTTAAGTTTTTTGTTCAACTTCGTCCATTTGACCCAAAGCGCTGAGGGAGAGGAGATATGAGACGATATTGCGTTTGAAGTGCATCACTGGATTTTGTTCATTCCTGACCCAGGTGCACCCAACTTCTTCCGAAATGCCAGATAGCTGGCAACTGAGTGCACCAGAGTCTAAGTCATCCTCTAAACGTTTTTTGGTTAAGTTTTTTGTTCAACTTCGTCCATTTGACCCAAAGCGCTGAGGGAGAGGAGATATGAGACGATATTGCGTTTGAAGTGCATCACTGGATTTTGTTCATTCCTGACCCAGGTGCACCCAACTTCTTCCGAAATGCCAGATAGCTGGCAACTGAGTGCACCAGAGTTTAAGTCATCCTCTAAACGTTTTTTAGTTAAGTTTTTTGTTCAATTTCGTCCATTTAACCCAAAGCGCTGAGGGAGAGGTGATATGAGACGATATTGCATTTGAAGTGCACCAGGAGCTTTTTCTCATTCTCGACCCTGTATACCCAACTTCTTCCAAAATGCGGCATAGCTACCAACTGAGTGCACCAAAGTTTAAGTCATCCTCTAAACGTTTTTTGTTTAAGTTTTTTGTTCAATTTCGTCCATTTGACCCAAAGCGCTGAGTGAGAGGAGATATGAGACGATATTGCATTTGAAGTGCGCCAAGAGATTTTTATCATTCTCGACCCTGTATACGCAACTTCTGCCAAAATGCGGCATAGCTACCAACTGAGTGCACCAAAGTCTAAGTCATCCTCTAAACGTTTTTTGGTTAAGTTTTTTGTTCAACTTCGTCCATTTGACCCAAAGCGCTGAGGGAGAGGAGATATGAGACGATATTGCGTTTGAAGTGCATCACTGAATTTTTTTCATTCCTGACCCTGGTGCACCCAACTTCTTCCGAAATGCCAGATAGCTGGCAACTGAGTGCACCAGAGTCTAAGTCATCCTCTAAACGTTCTTTGGTTAAGTTTTTTGTTCAATTTCGTCCATTTAACCCAAAGCGCTAAGGGAGAGCAGATATGGGTTGATATTGCATTTCAAGAGAATCCAGATCTCTCCTTTTCCTGCCAGCCACTTCAACTAAACCAAACCTCAGTAAATGATTGAGTGCCCAATTTCTCTTTTGAAGTGTCCTTCCTTGAGAGGATATCTTGTCGGATTTATTCAAATTGCCATTTTATTATACAAATTTTACTGAGCCTGTTATTTCTTTCAATTATTTAAAAAACAGACAATTCTTCGCCTGTGTCAGTGGCAATATTTTTATGAGTTTATCCTCTTCACGTTTGGCCAACCCTAGATGAGTGAGTCCTTTCCCGTTGACCTCATTTCATATTTTTTTTTGACAAAGCCCTAATCTCGTTTAGCATTGATTGTTTCGTCCCCTGGTGCGCGTTTTCAACACAAATATAATTCTATGCTGGAAACATGGCTATGAATACATCAGACGGGTTGTTGAAGCAAATTAAAATAAATCGCCACATCCTGCGACCGATTAGAGCGAACATAATCCTCAACTCCGATTCGGATTTGATGGGATTCTACGACCTAATTATGCGGATGACTTTGTTGTCAATTTATGGCTAAGATTCAATCACTTCGTTTTCTAGTCCCGTCTGTACTCGTATGCAAATCCCTTAAGTAAATTTTACCTGCCATAAAAAAAGCCATTAGTGATAAGGATACGCATCGATCCCGAAGGATCGAAATTAAACCAATTTTCGAGTAGAAGCGGAAAAGCTTCTCCTCCTCTCGGAAGGCTTAACTGAATTTCAGTCTCCCTTTCTGCCTGAATTTTGTTACGTGGTGTGCTCATCCACTCCTGAGTGTAAGGAGGGATTAAAATTAATTTACCAACCTCATATCATTCGCATGCATAACTCACATTCTAGCTATCGAGAGAGAGAGAGAGTGAGAGTGTGTATATCCTTGTTGGGCACTCTAAATCCAGAGCAACGATGCCTGTCGCTGATAGCTGAATATACATATACAACACACACCCTCCAACATTGTCAAATATTTATGAGAGTTCATAAGGACTTTGAATGATGTTCTCGTTCCCTTGTAGCGTTTGTGTGTAAATCACAAATATTCAAAGCGCTCCAGGGGAAAGGATTTCCCAAGGAAGGCAGGAGGGCGAATTATTTACAACCAAAGCTGTTGGCATACATTATAGATTAATCTTGAGACATGAAGTAAATTTTAGACGAATGTCATAATTGAGAGCGAGAACATGCACAGCACATATCCTTTTTTGTTTGTCAGTAAATCATCATGTGTTACAGCGCGCTCCCATCCTACCAAATAATGGGTGTCCTGGTGAATTAGAAGGGCTCAACCGATTCGAGTTATTTTATCCGAAGATCAGGACGAAATTGGTAAATTTGTCATATATCCTAGTCTATGCGTTTGTTGTGGGTGGTATGCGGGGATTACACGTCAATCCTAATGATCCAAGTGTGATATTTTGTGCTTAATTGAGTTGTGTAGGCATTGTTTAGTGGATTGTTTGAGATATTTAGGTGGGATTAGGCCTGACAAGTCCTTGAAATTAAACTCTGCCACTCCAATGGAGATCGTGTACAGATTCGCTCTGAGGACAATGAGTAATTGTGTGGTAAATTTTGGAGAGTTTGCTACTCTGACACAAGATAACAAGGATGTGGTTAAATGTCAGGTTGTGTTTGGGTGATTGGAGTTCGGGTTAATCCTTTCTGAAGGTTGATGTATAAATCACAAATTATGGCATTCTGTGAGCGTGTACGTATTATATGGTTAAGTAGTTCTTAAGTATACACCAGTTAGAGAGGAATAGTATGCACTCCAAGGCATGATAGGATGTGCCAGAGTGCCACATTGGGCAGTGGTTTAGGTTTCCATGACTTTACAGCTCAAGAGCTAATGATGAGACTTATAAAGGCTTTCAAGTCTCATCTGTTCAGTTCTAGTAAAAGTTGAGCTCTTGTTTCTTCTAGTTCGTTTGTCCGGCTCCGATTTAGCCTCTTTTGTGGAGGAAAGAAAAGTGGCTGTTGAATCCTTTTTGGTAAGAGCTCTCCGGTTCACTGATATCTAAGCTAGGGTCATAACGATTCATTGCACAAGAAAGTTGAGTTAACGTGATGATTATAACAAAACCAAGCACAGGGTCAACACAAGCTTAACAGAGAAACTATTTGTATGTAAGACAGCCTGATAGGTTTTGATGCCTTTTGACCAAAAGGTAGAGTCTTGAGTCTGTCTTACGTTCTTGTTACAACTAGTATTTGGAAAATAGAGTTTCAATCTCAAATTTGTCTTCTTTTCAAAATCTACTAATTCTACTGTGAGGACAGAGAAGGATTTCTCTGACAAGTCTTGTCTTTATCCCTTTTTGCGAGGAAAGTCTTTGTCAAAGATAGCTTGGTTGTTTGGCTTTACCCGGCTCTCGGTAAGTATGTACTTAGACCAGAGGAAGGTCCATTGTACAGGCGAGGTGTATGAATCAGCTCTGGAAACCATCTACTCTTTTGTATAAAAGAGCTAATCTTAGCCGACTGGGGAGTGCTAAAATCCTTTAGATCATTGAGTGCAGGGTACGTGCATGGTGACTAATGGTCTCTTCTTTCTCTTCGTCTCTACAGCTTCTGCAGGCCGCCCATTGTATGAAATGGGCGTTCATTTGAAGAATGACATTGACTTTGGCTAGTAAAATGCAGCAATAGTGTTAAAGAAGAGGTGGGTGTCCAGGTTTTCTGAGAAGACTCCGGCACCGACTCTGTCTTCGATTTTGGATCCATTCGTAAATATTGACAGCGATTCGTGGTGCAGAACATCACGTTGTGTCCTTTCAGTGCAGTTTGGTGTCAAGAATTCGATGTTGTGTTCCGCGGTCGGTGACCTATGGCAGATGACGATACATCCGGAGTATACTGGCTCCTTCCATTGTTTGAAGCTTTTCAGCTTAAATGCTCTTTATGAAGCCAGTTTTTTGCTGACGACGTCAATTGGGAGTAAGTCGAAGATAGTTTGCAGCACAGCAGTGGGCCCCAAGTGGAACCTACACCCTTTTTGGAAATGTAAAGGGCCGCCACGGATGTTCTGGCACGTTCGACTATGTTTTCTTTCCAAAGCCTAGGAGGTTGTCTCTATTTGAAAGGGTAAGCGTGTACCTCTAAATTAAAATCAAGGAGTTTGTGTTTTCTTGTGAACAGGACCACCTCAGTTCTCGTTGAATTGATGAAGAGACCACAGCGGGTCTCGGTGATGAAATCCTTTCATACAACATCCTCCTTCCACATGGATATGACTGCAGATACTTCTCCAAATGATTAAATTGAATGTCAACTGTTCCATACTGTCTCTCACGTAAGTGTCAAGGATGCGGTTCCTTCTGGATATACTGTCTCATTGTTTAACGACCGATATTTCACACTCTCTCTAGAAATTTCTAGAATTTGTCACCTCCGGAGGGAGTGCGGAGGAATCAAAGGATTCGTCCTTGAGGAAAATACCTCAAAATAAATCTGCTCAGCCAGACACAAGCAATTCGCCCGAATAAAGAAGACATGTTTCAAGCAATCAAGGACACCTCATGTTCTCGGAAACCAACTGTGCCAAGCATGTGTGGACAATTCAAAGTAAACGGCGCAATAAATAATATCTCACACACCCCCATCCCAAGTGCAGAACGTTTGTCGCGCGACAAACTTTGTCACGTCGGATTTACGAGCTCAAAGGAGGAGACCAAAAAAGGAAAAAATGTTTTACACTCCTTGCACATCGAGCGATGTTGCAATTGCCATTCTAACATCGCGCACGGTTCAATAATTCGTCGACAAAGCACATAAATATGTTCCACACCCCCACTTGGCTGTAGGAAGTATCTGAAGTACAATTTGTATAGAAATGTTCATGTCAAGAGGAAGTGCCAGTGTGAATGCCACACACATTCTGTGAAAAAAAATTCCAAAGTGCACTCCAGAGATCCTGGTATCCTTGTACATTACACACGTCATGTTGGAGCTGTGGAGGAGACAAAACCAGCACTCCATGAATTGTCCTAATTTTAGTGGCTGGCATATAATGTTGCATCATCCGTAGCCGTCCATTCGCACAACCGTTCTCGTAAAATACCACATACTTTGTGGCGTTAGCTAGGATAAGGCGCACGGCAAAGGGCCGGAGTGGGGCTAAACGATTGTAAGTATCTTTTGCATCCAATGCGGGTTGGCAGAGACTATTACAAGCAGATGACTAACTATTTTAATTAAAAGTCCCTGAACGGTAGAGTTTATCTATTTCGATCCGAGTATGTCCTTACCGCCCGCACACAGTTGGGAATGGATCGATTAACTTGGTTAAGTGGAGCGGCGTTGGCATTTGTGGCGCAACGATTTGGTCTTTTACGATTGGAAATCTGTTTTTTATCGTTCCCCCAACAAATTGGCTTTTTATTATAATTATTCTTGAGTGAGGTACTCGACTGAACCGTTTCGGGATTGCGGAATTACCTAGAATTTTTTAATCAGGTCCGGTTTACGACATTCGATTTATTACGTATCTTTAATATAAAAAAATCCGAAATATGAACAGAAAGGATTCAAGTTTTTTAGTTTTCATTGTCCTTTTTATTGGACATCAAATATTTTGATGGGGACTTTGAATTGCAGGCACTTTCAGACCCCAAAGTCACGGTAGATTTATGGAATATCAAAGTGGTAGAACGAACCAAGGAGAGAATCAGTATACTCTCAGGATTAGAATGATCAATGAACCGGTGTTGTGTAGCTATGACGAGTTTGCAAATGTCTGCTTGAGAGTGCATAAGGTGAAAAGCAGAGGTGCCAACACGGATCCCTGAGGGAGCCCATTATTTAGTCTTCTGCGTAGCCTATACTCTTTGCTAAGGAATACTTGGAACGGTCTGTCGTTAAGAATGTGGTTCAGGATTGTGGCTGGTACGACTTGAAGAATCTACAGAATCAAACTGACTGTATCATACGCTGTAGTAAGGTCTAAAGCGATCTTTTTTAAGTGGCTAATCGACGCTAACACTTGGTTTGAACAGCCTAGGCTGCTCTGTCTATACACCATTAATGGCGTTCTGATGCATATTAGTCTGATGCATAGAACTTGTACACAGAGCTGAGTATAGTCATTGGACGGTAGGTTTCTAGCTGGCCCTTGGGCCTTCCAGCTATTTCTTTTGATTCCTTGAAGTCAACGAGTAAGTGGCTTGTTTCCAATATGTTTAAGAAGAAGCCTGTGTGTACGAAATTCTGAAAATATGTATGTCCAGGCCTTGCATGACTTGCGTTAAGTTTTAGAGTGAAGTTTCAACTTCCTGTGTGTTACTCTGATTTCAGTAACTCAAGGCTCTTTCGGGTGCGTATGGTATCGACTTTGTCCATGGAGAGGCTTGGGAAGCTTTACTATTGAAGGTTTTGAAGCTGGTGTTGGTGTACATTGCCCAGTTTATAAAACACGTTACAGACTTGATGCTTGCAATCACTAAAACTTGTAATCTAACAACTGGAGTAGTTTATCCATAGTCTTAGGGCAGGCTTTTCAAAACAGGGCTGTATCCTATTGATATCCTCTCGAATTGTCTTCCTTGGGTGGTACCTTGGAAGTAATGGTACCGATGTTTGGATCCGCCTAAAAATGTACTAGACTTAGGAGGTTGTGGAGTTTATTTGCAATTCAATGTCTATGATGGCTAACGAATGGTTTGAAGGGGTCCTAAGTTGTGGCTGATATGAGCTTAGGCCTATGTCCTAGGTCGCTATTTAGTAGAGGTATTCTTGCTATGGAAGACGAGGTGAAGGTGGGTGACTTATTTTCAAAGATTTTATTGAATACGTATTTATGAATGACGTTTGGCTAAGAATGTTTATTTGTGTCCAGTGTCCTTTAGATTTGCTCATCTACTTTCTACTTTAATGGACTCTCATTGGACTTATTTATTCTTCTTCTTAAAAAAGAATAACTCTTGCCAATCGCTATTTATTTGGGCTATGAAGGCGATTGTGTAGCAGAGCCCTATCCTTAAGAACTAAGGAGAATCTTTATAAGACCTTGATATTCCCAGTCCTGCTTTATGGCGCTGAAGCATGGATTCTGTCTAAAGCGGATGAAAAGATCCTCAGTCGCTTCGAGAGAAAGATTCTTCGTTCCCGTTTGCATTGACGGGCTTCGGTGGAGAAGTTCAGAAGATGTACCTGTAGTAGCCTTTGAATTCTCGTCTTGTGGGTTAAAACATCGTTGAAAGAAGGATCATGTTTTTTGGGATGTCTGGCTATCAGAAAGGAGGGTCTCGTCGGATATGAATTTGCTAAGAACTACCTTCACTCCTGACACCAATCTCAAGTGAACCGCGGTACGGGTTTACTGACTTGGATCATAGAATTGGCGAATCCGAGGCAGTTATCACTGCTTGGCTGTCTATAAGGAAGACTCTATCGGTTTTATTGAAAGCGGCTTTCTGGATGGCTCGGACTCCTGCTTGAAATACCCTACTACTACTTCACTCAGTACGCTGGGGTAGACTCTCCCAGCTATTCTAGACGTTGTCCTCGATCACTTGTTGTAAATCCCTGTCGCAGTTTTTCAAGTGTCCTTTCGACTCCAAAGGTCTATTTTTGGTTGACGTTAAAGTTCAGATGGAGGACGTTATAAGCCGAATTACCAGGAATACCCACATTTCCACGAGCCACTTGCAAGGATATATTGAATGGAAATATATATGGGAATGGAAAAAAGGGGGACGACCTTTCTTTAGAATTCAAAGCAGTTTTTGACTTCAATCTTCCTACTTACCATGTCGACCTGTTATTGCTTTGTGGCAGTCCCGTGGTCACCGGCCATCCTACTCACGTATGTAAGTTTAAAAATATGTATCTTACCCAAAAATAAACGCAAGATGCTTACCTGGAACGAGAGGAAAAGAAAAGAAAACAAATTTAAAACGGGTTACGACTCAAAAAGCCGGTAAGGTCTTTATTTTAAGCCACCTTACTTCTCATGAAATATAAAAATACATCTAAAAGAAGACCAGGCTCAAATATTTACAAAACATTATGATCCGAAACGTGTGTGGATTACGTAAAAAGCAAACAATTCCACCGAATGTGCCCGTCAATTATTATGAACCTTAAACGAGGCCACGCAACGCACACACATGCGAATGTGTGTCCTTCCCGAAATGCGGTCGTTCGGAATTTGTGTTTTAAAATATTCAAGTCCCTTCTGTCGTCAGACTGTCAGTAGAATTGGTCAGATTAGAAGGAAGCTTTGTTCATTTATATTTTTTGCGTTTTATTAAAATTCCTTTCGGTTGACATGGTCTAATCGTAGGGAAGGCGGAGGGAATCGCTTTGGTCTGGTCGTAACAACTTGTGGCATGCCTGTGACAGGTCACACTACGTACTAACGAGGAATTTCAATTTCGTGCTTTATTTTAATAAAATGTAAATTTGAACGACAAGCACGAGGACGAGGGGGCGTCATAAACATTGTTTGATGCCTAAAAATCCTTTTCGCCATAAACTACAGTTTTGCTAATGCTCCTGCCGAAGGAGCCTGCCGCAACCTTCGTCACTTTATCAAGTTTTAATTAATTTTGACGTAATGTACATAAAAAGGCGTACGGATCTCTGTAGCCAACTACATGTGAGTATATGTTCGTGTATACTGCCAGGAATACAGGTGGAAACGTTAGAAGGAGTACAGCGTTTGATCTCGACCGGGTTACATGCGAAACAAGTGAGTTCAGTACTTATTCCCTGTCGAGTGGTTTAAGTGGTAGTGTGTATCCTTAAAAAAATATACATAATTATAAATGTACGCGGAAGAGGATGTAAGTAAGTAAATAAATTCGTTTTTGCAGAGAGACTGCGTGTCTGTGTTTTTTTTCACTCGAGTGTCGCTGGGGGGTTACACGTTCAGGCCGTGTTGGGTGGTTTTTTACGGGGATGATGGCCTGTGTATCACCCTCGTCAGTGTTTTCACTTCAAGTTATGAAAGCGACGTTGATGTAGATTTCCTGAGGCTTCCTGCATCGGACAACCTAACGAGGGACGTAAATATGTTTTTTTTTTTACTTTTTTGTTTTGTTTATTTTTTTTTAAAGGAGATATTTCCACCTTCGTACTACTGATGATGGAGTCCTGTGAGGCTCCCTGGAAGGACTAGTACAAATTTTCACTTAGCAAATCCGAGCCAGTGGTTGTCGCTTTCGATTAGATGGAGTGACAATGGCAGATGGAAGCATGTCATGGAAGAAAAGTCACATAGTAGCGAAAGATTATCTCTCCAGAGTGTGCCGGTGACATTCACAGTTTGGATGGCATGGTGCATGTCGAGCTGGTGGTGCTTTATGGTTTGCCCGCTGGTCTTTAAGCACGTACAAGTATGTACGTGAAATGACTCAATTGCTCTGGGTGTGTGTGTGTGTGCTGGAACAGAGGGATTATTTTATTGATCTGGAGGACAGCCTGCATGGAGGTTGGGACAAGCAAATCGGGTACCATTGGAGGACATGAGTGGTGCATAGATGGCTCGATAAATCCCAGTGATTCCTTTGGAATTTAAAGTAGAAGGAGGGCTCTGCATTGATCCCTATTGACGACCTTCGGATAAGATAACTGTCAGTCTTGAAATAAGTTATATTTTTCCATATCCTCCAAAGGAGAAGAATGAATCAAGAAAAAAGGTGGCACAAGGAGACAAATATTTACTTGGCATCTTGTGGTTGAATGACACTATGCCAACTCTAGGAAATCAACAATGGTTGGCCCCTTCATGGTTGGGTAAGCTGACTTCTGATAGTCGAGCAGGATTTTATGAGCTTGGAGGGACCTATAATCAAATCAATTTGATACTTGGTTTAGACATTGTTTGGTTGGTTTCGATTGGCCCTGAATGAGCTCCACTGTGCATCTACTTAATCGAATTCGAGAGAATAAAAACTATTAGTCGTGGAAGCAAGCATTTTATGCCAGTGATGGTGTTAACATTTTTGGTGGTTGGAAGGATCAAGGACAATGACAAACGAGTTTTAATAGTGTCTTGGGTTGATGTCAAGCAAAAGTTCAGTATTCCTTTGTCTTCAGGAAAGCCATATACCTAAGACGTATGCTGGATACAAAAGAGCCTGCTCTACTTTCCAAAACCACACACAAAAACCTTCTATTTGGACTGGGGGTTGGTAAGCATAAACTGAAAATGAAACCTTTAGCAGACTATCACCAATAAGAAGAACGCCCGAGAGATGGCAATAAACGTTGACCCTAAGGCGGTATAAAGGTCCTCTCATAACAGTGATCAGTCCAAAGCAAGAGACAGATCCAATAAAAGAGTGAATCATAGGAGCTAAAAGGAAAGAAGGATCCAAAATACCTTCAAATCAGGGTAAGCTTCGATCACATTTGTAAGAATATCGGCTCCACTCTTATGAAAATACCAGTTCTATCCTTTAAGGACTGGAGGAAATCTAACTTAAAGTTAATCTTTCATGAGAAGGAAACCCTGACTGGCTTCGCAGTAGCGTATGCTGTCACTCCAATCTTCAAGACCTTGTTCATGGTTTCGGGCTGTAGCTCACAGATTGCTTGGATAGTGCTTGAATCGTTTCCGGATTGTTGGCATAACATCGGTCCTTCCAGGTTATGGAATTATAGTAACAAAGTTTAACACTTTTGGATATACTGGGGCGTATGTGGAACATTTTTTTTTTTCGACATTGACATCGCCAAGACAGCTGACAACACGATTTGGGAATTTGGTGTGCAAAAGATCGATTGTGGCATGCGCTGTGTGGCATAATGCACCATCCTGCATGAACCAGATGTCGTCCAAATTCATGTCTTCAATTTTAGTAAAAAAAAGTCGGTTATCATGGCTCTGTAACTCCCACCGTTGACCGAAACGTTGTTTCCAGCCTCATCTTCCAAGAAAAATGGTACAACGATGCCCCATCACTCCACAATCCGCACCAAACTGTCACTCTCTGTAGATGCACCGGCTTTTTGACAATAATTGCTGATTCAATAGGACCTTGGAAGCGAATAATCCGAGATCTTTGTGTAGGCCTAGTGCGTGAAATGATGAGCTGTTGAGATCGATGGCGAGTTGATGTTCGTGAATTGAGTCTCACACTCTCGGCTACAGCAGCCACATTCTCATCTGTGCATCGTACAACGACGGGGACCATGAGTGTTGTCCACTAGCCTACCAGTCTCACGAACTTGTGTGGGTGGGTGCTCCCTTTCGGCCAAAACTTTTTTTCAAAAAACGCACTGTTTGAGCTACACACCACTAACTTTGGAAATAAGTTTTCAATATTTCCCAACGTTGGTCAAGCGTAAAGCGACTTATTTCGTTCCGCGGAGGTATGATGCTGACTTTCTGTCAAGATTTCGAGCAGGAAACAGCTGTCAGTGTCAAAATAACCTATAATTTAAAAAGAAACCACTAGATGGCCCACCCTTTATAGTCATAGAAAGCACAGCCCTCACAACAAGGCACCGGGTAATGATTTCTGACTGTCGATTTGGACCCTTTAGCAACTTCATTTTCTTTTTAAAGGAATCAGCAATGAAATTGCTGAAAAAGTTGAGTACGGCCCCAGAGCATATAGGTTAGGTACAAGTCCACCATTAGCTAAACCAAATTAAGACGTGATCCAGTGTCAGAATATGGGAACGTCAAATCAGTAATTTAAGTCGCAGGGTCATTAAAAGTGTTAAACTTAGAACTTAGTTAAGAAAATGAAAGAATTGGCAGAGGGATCAGTCAAACAAAGAAGACCTCAACAGCAGGTCATTGTATGAAGTATGAACTTCAAATCAGGGAACCTAGATGGACGTTTAATGTCCTCAAAAAGGTGGTTAAAAAGTGTCCAGTGAACAAAACTAATACAGTGAATTTCGACATGTCTCCAGGCTCTATAAAAATTGTTTAAAATTTTTTCCAAAAGTGTAAAAGTGTTGGAAAAAGAGGTGCACTTGTTGAGAAGTTGATGTCGTACATGCCGAAGGGGGGTTACGATGGTATCAATACAGAATTTTGTTGATAAGCTTGTTCAGTTGGTAGATTGCGTAGATAGTAGTGATATCCCCCTAGTTGACCGCAAGTCGTAGGAAGAGGCCTAAGCTATCTCCAGTAATAGCCAGATTACTATGAAGCCGAATACGTCTTTCTCGAATGTAAGAATGAATGGATGAATGTAAGGATGTGCTCTTGCTCTTATTTTGTGTTCTCTGAGTGTCAGCAGAAGGAACTAGTGAGGTGGTGAAGGAAGGATCAAACCTTAACCGATTTCTAATGGAGGCTGTGAAGGAAAACCACCTTTTCGCCTCTTTTTATCAATAGTCAACTAAATTTAAAGCAAATTGCAGGACTTGAACATATATGGGCAAAACACAAAAAAAGATCCATGTGAATGTATGCACACTGCCATTATTTATTTATTTACCTCCTTAGAATACATGTATGTAAGTCCTTGCTATGGTGACGAGACGCTATTGCCGGAATAGCCCCACACATATTGGTCATCAATCATCAATAATTGGACCGACCGCTCGAAGCACTACCAACGTTGCCGAAGTGGCTATTTGAATGATGTGATATTCCACATATAATGGCATGAATGTAGCTTCAAAATCAAGTCAAAATCAATTTAATATCTCACAACCTTATTGTTCTATTTCAATATCATTTTCTATCGTTTTTATCTGGTCACCCTGCAGAAGCTGTTACTTTTTTGGTCATTCAGACTCACTCGCCATAGCCTTCACCTGAGCAAGTTCCTTCAATTTTGACTTCTATTTGTCAATACCCTCACTCACATTCACACTCATTGAACTTCCTGAGTCCTTTTCTGCTCCCAGTCATGACCTCCAATTTGTCACCAACTCTGAGTGTGTTTAAAGCAGATCCCTTCGCCGAAAACTTAAATGCCACTCTGACAGCATAATACTAAGCGCTGAAAGGCACAAACTCCTTTCCTCCGCATTAGAAGTGCTCAGGGATATTTTTGGACGTTTATTTTAGGCCAACGCTCACGTGAAGTCGTGAGAAGTGTTTCATGCAACTAGGCCTATAAAACGATTAGATTTTCGTGCTGCACTTCACTCATATCGAACACCATCGGCGATGGCGTGTGAAAATATTTGCGTTTGTAATTTCCCCGCCACACAAACCACACAAATAGCCTTGTACGTTGCCATAAACGAGCCCTGACAGGCGACACGGCCCACAAAACCGCACGTTAAAAATAGCCCAAGCCACCTATTCCATCACACATACATGGCCACTAATTGAGCCTCGGACATTCAAATATTGTCCGTCCACATGAATGATTGATATGATCTGAAAATTTAATCCTCGCCGCCCCCGAGAGATACAAATGCGAAACACGGCCCCCTGCTGTTTCCCTTGTGTTTTAACACAATAAACCGAGCTCAACAACGGGGAAAGTTCAGACTATGAATAATGAATGCTGCGCAGAGATTTTTCTTCGTCCTCCACCCCTCGCAGTCGGCAGGATATTATTAGGGAGTCGTATATTTATTTCGATGTTTGTGTCTCTATCACGCAATTTGCACAGAAGCTCCATCGGGCTCGGCCCTGTGCCAAGATAAACGAAAACATTATGGATGCCCATCGGAGCTCTTTGTTCTCCCATCTCCAAGGATAATGTGAGAAACAAGGAGCATTTTACTGATTAGCCAGCGTAGGGTAGGGGTGTGGACTTTAATGGAAATTTTCTGTTTTCGTCAATCAAAATTTAATTCCTAGGTGCGTACGAATCATCATCAGCATCAGGATCAGGATCAGGAGAGACAAAGGTGATGACCTTTTTTTTTCATTTTTGAAGAAAGACAAAACGAAAAAGGACTCGTTGTCTTACGCGTCTATTTCTGTGTTTCCTTAATCGATCAATGTCAGAGGTTGCCGAGTCGGTGTTTTTTTCTTTCTTTTCCCAGCTTATTAGACACAAGATGAATTAAAGTCCTTGATTCAGTATCAACCACTAACCTTGTTCTTCGATCTTTGAATTTTCTTTAAGAAATTAGAGGATAGCGGCCATAAATAATGAAGGTTCAACAAAAGGACGTTTGGTATGAAATATTAATTTATCTGCTTAACGATTTTCCCATCGCAGTATTTAATCCTGTGCTCGGCATCCTTATTTTTTATTTAAAGGCCGAATTAAAATGGAAACACCATCACGGACAAACACACCCATAAAGCGTCGTTAAAGAATAATTATGGACTGCCCGAGGGCAGTCATAAATTGCATGTCCTTTGGGAGGAAATTTTAAATTGTCTTTTCATTAATATCTACGTGATGCGTTGAGTGAAATTAAGTACACACTCAGTTAAGATGAAGGATTTATAACTCTCTGAATGTTAATGAGTTAGAATCTACTTTAGCAGATCCTGCCAGGTGGGGCGGAGTTTGGTTTGGGAGAACCAACTTTATGTGGGGATTTGCACAGGAGCGACGTAAAAAAGTTTAGTATTTTGCAGTGAAAAAGTTTTTTACTTCGACGAAGATGTGAACGTGATATCCAGAATGGATTCGTTATGTGCTTCTGTGATTGGCCATAAAAAAAAGAAGATAGATGTTGACGGATACTGCAGTTTCGTATGTACGTGCATGTCCTTGAAGATTAATTAGTGGATTATCTGGAATTTTTAAAGAGAAACTGGTGTCGGAAATGTGGGATAGTGCCACCAGTTTTTTAGGAGTTCAATCCAAACTTTCGCATCAGCGATAATCTAACTTCTTTCCCGGATATGGTGCCAGGTATGGTGCCAGGTATGGTGCCAGGTATGGTGCGAATCAAACTCCTTGTGAAGAAAATGGCGACACATGTACATGTCTATCCTATAGAGGACTAGACTTGGCGGATTGCTGTCTGAGTGGAACCAACCACTTGTACTGTGAAATACAGCAAATATATTGGAGGAGTCTATAAGGAGAATCTCTTCTTAAGGAGTCATGTTCAGACTCATTCTATCATGCGTGCACCTCAAGGAAGATAGGTACTATCACCGCCATCAAAGCCACATAAACTGTAGCTTAGACTATTCTGACATTGATTCCACTGATGCTAACGAAGATAGCTGCAAGGAGCGCTTTACGTTTCAAATAATCAAAACTTTGGAAAGAGGGCGATTACGAGGTGGGTACTCTTGGACATAGTGTTCGTGTAACACAATCCCACATATAAACAAAACCATCTTATCCTCACGGAAATACTGTGTAAATATTAGGCCCATCAGCCCGAACAATATCTAGAATTTCACGGACGGTTCAAGACGCTGACACATACTCGCCTGGACTCAAAATTGTACACTCAGCCAGACATCTAAACCACGTTAGTTTGTTCCAAGTGGCTGTCCATCTCTTCCACAGTCATCAAATGAAAACTGGACAAACGATGCCTTGACGATATGCTGTTACTACATCTCAAGACATGTACTCCTTTCCAGGACACAGTGGTATTTAAGGGAATGATTTAGTAGGAAAGGCATCTGGATGATCTTTACCTCTGTTCTACTCCCCTAGCTCTTGTTATATCCAATTTAGGACGTGAGACTAGCTAATGAGAGATAGAGAATACTCTGGACAAAACTCGGGGTTTAGTAGACCGAACTTAGTGTTCCTCACGGGGATCACTACAGTCCATAGCCTCCTAAGGGCTTACTGAAGAAAACTGTGAACCTCTGCAGAGACTGTGGCGATATGAACGCAGATGATTACATAGTTTAGTTCCTATGTGAATGGAATGGACTTCTGTCAGGACAGTCAGCCTGAAATTTATAAAAATCTGAGGTTGGTGGAGGGAGGCTACTTTGGTTTCAATGTCCTCTCCCCAAGCATCGCCAGAAGGAGGTCTTGGTTATCTAAATCGAAGTGTTAGAGTGCCAACGATTTGTTGGGAGTGTTTCCAGCTGAACGACACCAAATATGTCGATGTTTGGCTAATCCGGATCCTGCTTGTAGAATTTATGAGAAATGCATACTTTAGTGGAAGTCCTGATCGAAAGTGGAATTTTAACGCTGATTCTTCCTTCAAGCCTTCTCAAGCCAGATTCGCATCCTCAGAGATACAAATGTCAGTTGATCACGGCTTTCTCATATCACCTGATGCTTGATTATTATTTACGGATCCTAGTGCAGACTTTGGCTAAAGGAAATAGTTTTCCACAGCACTCGAACTTTATTTTTACTGGCAAGGATATGTATGTGTAGTTTTGCTTTTCTCGACATCAAAGGAGCATCTAACTTGACTTCAAAAGGACCTCCATAAAGAAGGTCGACTTAGAGGTACGTGTGGATAAAGGATTTACTCATGTCATGTGTTCGAAGGATTTACTTTTGGTCAGGCGAGATAGGTATCATTTTCACAGGCAAGTTCGTAATTCCTGTCTACAGTAAGTGTCTGTCTATGAAACCCTACAAACTGATTTTGTTCGAAGGGGGAAAGAAGACTACCTTTAGGCCAGAACAGAAATATTTTTGTAGAAAGTTCGCAACCTACTGGAACGGTGTGCCCAGCCATTATCCACTGCCAATGCATTTAAAATGTAAAAACTCAAAATTGGTTGAATTCAATTAAAACGACTGACAACTAATTAAACCCTTGAAGCGAACCGAATGTCATCGTTCTCCACATGTTTGTAAAAAAAAAATATGGCTTTTCGTAGTTTACGACTGTTTCGGTTGGTACCCGGTACTGCTCTCTTTCTGCAAGAGTCAACGTCAAAAGTTTACAAAGTCTAATTCCCAACGAACTCAGCCATCACGAACAAACACAAAGGGGAACCTCTCCCGGCTGTTTAATTTATTCGTGGCATCAACCGGAAGTCAGGCTCCATTCCGCGCATTGGTTTGGTAGCAAACAACAAATACGCAAACAGTGCCCCGCTGAATTTCCGACCACGAACAATGGTTAATAAAATGCTTATAGAGAAAAACTGGCGCACTAAATCGTTCCTGCCACAATGGGACCGGTCCCAGGACACCCCGGGTGGACTCAGAAAAGCGAAAGGACCACAAAACAAATTTTCCATTTCCTCGTTTGTTGTTCTGCAGCCAACAATGACGTGCAGTTGGAAAACAGTCACGCAAACCGTTGCTGTGTACATGTACATGTATGCTTTCATAAAATTCCGTCGGGTAATAATGCAGTCCTTTGGGGGTTTTCGGTTTTTTTTTCCCCCTTTTTTTTTTCGTTTGTCTGATGCAGAAATGCAGGACTTCTTTGGCCGTGCACACCTTAATTTATGCATCAAGTGTGAAATCTAATTGTGTGCCTTGCGTGATGCGGTGCTATGCGGTTGAGAAACCGGATCAGGAATAATTAGACGTTTGAATGGTGGGTAATGGGGCTTGGAAGGGTGGTGGACTTGTGGTGTAGGGTTTCACTTTGTGTGGGGATTGGTAATGATGTTCTTGAGTTTTAATTGGGACACCGACTGAAAGCGACTTCTGCAGTTAAGTCGTAATTTATCGAATAATTGGGAGTAATTAGGGCCGTGGCTGTGGATGAGGATGTTGTGGTGTTTTACCAACATTTTGTCATTCATACACTAATTTGGTGTCTCTAATTGGTTGTGGTGTATACTTTCATCCTGCCTATAATTATTGTGATACTTATAGGTCTACACATTCTCACTAACTACGCGTTGGAACTGAGTGTACATAAGACCCAAGAGAGGAACATATTACGTTCCAAACAGAACGACTGTTGGATATCCTTGACGTAGATGCTGATAACACAGGTCTGACAGAGTAGTCAAGTAGTGTTCCAGTAGGAACATCAAACAAGTCATGGAGAGGTTATCAAAAAGACTACATCATCGCAATTTCCAGAACCACAATCGTCAGAGAAAAGTCGTCCTTGTAAGCTTTGGAAGCAAATTTTCAAGAGAAATAGAAGATTGTCCTAAAAACATGAGGCGGATTCAATGGGAAGGGATCGATGAATTCAAAGCCAGCAGCAGTACTGGGAATAATACTGAACCCTCTTGCACTTGACTTGAGTTCGCATATAAAATGACGCCAAGACAATGGAAAGACGGACTATATTTGTCTAATCCTTGTGCTTCAATGCTGAACTTATGGAATGTATCGACATTCTGGACGAAAACGGACTACTTCGTTCTAATATCAAACTATAGTCGAAGATTCGCTATAAGGATTCCCAGCAAGGAGGAGTGGGATGATTGTGTAGTCTGCACCGAGAAAGAACTAGCTGTCCAAATGGACGTAGGTACTGGTGTTTCGAAATAAAAATCGGTCCTTTAGCACTCCGAATAAATAGAATAAAAGAAAAAATAGATATCAAATGCAAGAAGGAAGCTAACAGGCAATAGTATCTGCTACATATGTTCGTGACTTGCGATAAGATTGTCCAGAACCGTCCACCAAAAGGAAAGATGTTTTTGGGAGGTATTTCCTTGCGAAACTGGACGATCTAGGAAACATCGACTAGACTGTTGATTCACCCAATACTACCTATCCTCGGACAAGGAAAATGTAACACCACTGCAAATAAGCCAACAAAATTAAACCGATCCGAGGGGTTCCAAATATGATTCATAGAACTGTACAGCCTTCCAAAATGGTTCAAAGCTTATTAAGGAGCTGGAAAAAGTAGCTTATAGACTTCACAGTATAATACTTATGTGAGAAAAAGATACGAAATCGAATCGTACTAGACAGACTAGAGATTGGAACAGATAATTAGTGAGCTGTCAAACGCAACCATTCAAACATGTGAATAACATGTGTTCAAGATTGGAGGTAATTTGGAAAACAGAGTTTATTCTCTTAAAGTGTGTTCAGACTGTCAAACTACCATCAGATTGTCAATGAGATGAGCTGTCAATGAGGGGATAATGACAAAGTATTTTCCAACTTTAAATTGTCAGTTTACATAGTTTGACCCAATTTCTGACATTTTATTGTAAGGTGCCAGCCAGGTCTAAAAATTCACTGGTAATTGCTTGTCAATATTCTGAGACAAATTGGTAGTTCACATGATTGCCAGATACTTGGGACAAATTTTTCATTTGAAGAGCTGACAATATTTGCATGTTTGACATTCGTCCGAACATAAGTAGGTGCGCGGAGAAGACATAAATCTTATTTTTGGAATACGCACAAGAAAACTCAATCTTTTCACTTTGAATGGCGAATTTAAACCCACAGCCCAGTTAAAGTTATGAATAGACTGGAGACTGGACACACAAGGACTTTAAATTTTAAAAACTTACTTCAGATTTTGCACAAATTATCCTTTTACTCTTGTAAACACGAACAGCATTAAGTGCAGTATATGATGTTTGTAGCTGAACCCGATAACTACTATTCACAGAACCTCTTCTACTACAAGTATCTAACGACACAATGGCTATCAGAAGATGCTGTTCGGTGGTTTCATGGTTCTTCTGTTTTTTCCTACTAAAAATTAGATAAGACTGTTTGTCTAGATTGTTTATCGTGCTAACATGCATCTATTGATCTTAAAGCAAAATCATTAAAAATGTAAATAAGTTTGTAGGTTTCATTAATTCTTTTCTTGGATACTCAAGTCATGTTGGGGAATGGAACACAATGTCTTGAGTTACTCATCTATGTATGTAGTGTTTATGTACATACATATGTACATAGTTCATGCATATCGATCTTATCTTTCTTATGCTGCAATTGCTTGTTGTATAACAGTCATCTTACATATAGATGGCGCTAGTAATAGCAAGAAGTTTATGATGAGAGCTTTCGAGAAAAAAATAAATGGCTTTTCGTTCTGTTCAACGAAGTTGTTGAGCCAGAAATGGTCTTCATTGCTGAGAAACATTGCTGAAACATATATTTTTTCAGTGTTAAATACCAAAGGTAGACAAGTTTGTAAGAAAAACCGCAGCTACCTTCACGCGGAGCCAAGAAACCCTACTGGAAATGTGTACAGACCAGTAAGGACCCACTGTTCCAGCACTGGGCAATTTGTTTTTGTGAAGCATTTGCATAGCAGTAATACTCTCGAATGTTTGTCTGCTGCTTGCGAGAGATAAAACCGTAAAAACCATGTTCGGGGCTGAAACAATTTTTCTGACGGAATTCAAAAAGTCCCTACATTTCTTATTAGTGGTCAGTATGTCTCGATGACGACCTATCTGGTTTTGACATCAAGCCCGTACACCAAGCAGGATTTCTTGATATCATGGAAAGTTAAGCAAAGTCTTTTCGTTTTGAGATAGATTACCCAATGAACATAAAACTGGAAGGTCCCCTCTAAGTGACTCTCTTTCCTTGCGTGACAAAAGCAGTTTTGACTTATTTGAGAAGCTTACTTATGGCAAACATACGAAAGTACGCTTACCATACACGGTTGTCGAACTTCCAACTTCTCGTTCCATAGACCAATGGAGTAAGCACTTAGAGCCACATTACTGATGCCAAACTTAAACATGTACATTCGAAGATGAGAATCATTGCTGAACATGGAAATCCTTTTTAACATGCCGTGAGAAGTTCCTCTAATCAATACAAGTCTGGAATACATTTCACAGTAATCCAACGAGGAGAGTGATAGCCAGACTTTGTTCCCAGACATTATGAGATCAATACGTCGAAAGTCATTCGAATTATACTAATGGGTTATCACCATCCTACCAGCTTCAAGCTTTAATATAGCCTTCCATTCCAACTTCTCCGTAAGCGGACCCCCGAATTCCCAACGTTATTTATTCCGCAATTTCCTGTCATTGTCTGCTCTAATTCTCCTTTCTTTGTATGCCTTCCTTCCGTCCCATCGCGAGGACATCAGTTATTTCCGTACAAGTAATTGATACATTTTCGGAGAAAAAAAAAAGAAAAAAAGAAAAAGATACCCCCGAGTTCCGATCGATCGGGTAATTGATATCATTTGGCCACATAATTTATTCAGTTCCCTGGAGTCGATGACGATGCTGGATAGCCTACTTAAATGCCTTACAACCTCCCCCTAGAGCAGAAATCAGTCAATTTGCGAAGTAATCATTAAATTGTAATTTCCATTAAAATCGAATAAATTTCCGACGACAACAGACTGAAAATGTATCTACGGCTAATTTAAATTTAAGTACTTGTCAACATAGTAGTACTTTGTGTAGCAAATAATGGCCGTAAGCCAAATATTTACCACTTCATCGGTGTTTGGGATGCTTAGAGGAGGCGATACCCATTGGAGAAGGTCTATCTATAGATTGATAATAGGAGAATAATATTTAAGGGAACTCACCTATGACATAGGAATACCCGTCCAGGGTGAGCACGCACTTCCTTGTAGTCCCACCACTGGACGGATATCTCAGCGATCTGGCGAATAATCCCTTCGAGTACAACGAACTCTGGCCAGGACTGTTCATATTGCTGCCAGTGCAACTGACTGTGCCATCGTAGCCGATGTTATCACTTCCAATGGAACTATCACCACCGGTACCACCACCATCAATGTCACTATCCGTTTGTATCGAAGCGTCCTCGTTCCACGAATCAACTGTCGACGTACCCGTACCGACGGTATCCACCTCCCAATCTCTCGAGCGATTGCCGTCACGACGATTGTTACTACCCACTACCGGTGCTGCGCATGAATTACCCGGATCTGAGACACACTTATGCACCAGGTCCTTGGGTCGTGCAACGAAACTGCACTGCAACGTTTGCGGTTTCTCCCTTTTGTGGTGGCAGTTCTCCAACGTATTTCGTTCGCCTGTCGGAGCTGGTTGCTTTTGTTGGTATTGCGGCTCCTCGACAGAGTCTTCCATTATACAATTCTATACCCTAATCATTTATGTACACATATACATACAAAATAGACACTTAGCAGCAGTCTGAGGACATTACATTTTTGTTCGAAAGTACTACTTTGTCCGGAATCCTACCACAATAGGTGGCACAGAACAATGCGCATTCACTGAATGGTGACGTATCCAATTCTGGTTAATTTATCGAACAAAAGGATCTCCTCAAGCAAAAGGACTTTGTGCTCTCCTTGTTGGTGTCATTTACAATTGAATTAAAGTTCACGTTGTTCACGCACGCGAAATGGGAGAGTGGATATCGGCGTCGCGTTTTGAACCCGTTTTACCTGTCGTCGAAATCCTGAAGAACGCGTTTGATTATTTTACTTTGATTTTGTATCCTTTTTCTCTTAGAATGTCTGCAGTTTAATCTTTAAATCAAAGAAATGAAAGAAAACCAAAGAGAAAACAAAAAAGAAAAGATGAGAATAAAACAAAATCAAACAGAAGATGGGAAACCATAGGAAATCTCGATTAAAGTTGCTGCTTTTGATGATGCGGAGAAGAATACAATTTTTTTTAAGGATTCCCAAAGGAATTCCGAATGACATTGATATAAAAATTTCATTCAGAGGAACGATAAAAAAAAAAGAAAATGATGAAAGCGAATTGGAGATAAAAGAAGCCAAGCTCGCAGCAACGACGTCGACGTGATTGACGTGTTGAGGTGGCGCTTTGAACTGGAAGATGTGAAGTTCCACGAAAAAGGTTGCGTATACGTCTGAGTGAATCTGGATGCAGCTTAATTAAAAAAAAAAAATTCATAAATGCGTTTCATGTCAAGTTGTTCGGCATGAGTTCAATTGGGTCACTTTGACTCTAGGCATCCTTGTTAGGAGTGCGAATCAGTTGAAAGGAAAGTCATCGAGTAATTGGGAGATAAGTCGCGGAAAAAAAGGACTTTACATGTGGGCTCTCTGAAAAGAGAGGTGATTCCCTTCACTAACAAGAGAAGAATCCCACTCCTGATATCCTTCTGATATCAGAAAGGATATGAAAAGCAGCAAAATCGTTGGTAAAACATGGGGAACGACAACTGCCATGATCTACTGGATGCATACAGCACTATCAAATCGTACTATCATGTAGGTACCTTAGTAAGCTGACCAGGATCCAAAGACTAGTATCTATAGGGACTACTAGCGACATCAGAGCATTCCTCTTGAAATGAGTCTGGGACCGATACTACCAGACTAGAAAAGAGTTGCAAAGAGCGCCCTACCCTTAATCTTTGGTAAGAGGCCCTCGCCCTATTACATTTGAAACATTTAACCCACCTTCCCCTCAAAGGAGAATTGTATAAATGTTAGGGCAAACAACCCAAACAATATCTAAGTTTTCACGGATAGGTCAAGAGTGCGCTTTGGTATATACTCTTCTGAACCCGAAATTGCTTGCACAGTCAGACTTGCAAACCACATCAGTGTGTTCGAGGTGTCGGTTCTAGGAGACCATCGACCAATTCATTGACAACCAAGCGCCCAGTCTTCAACTCGAAACTGAAGAAACGATGTCGTGAAGAACTCATACTGGTCGTCTGGGGTCTCTCTATTCAAGCAAACGATTTAGTAAGAACAGGGTCTGAATAAAACCTGACAATGGTCTTTACCTCTGCTCTACTGCTCTAGCTCTTGTTAAATCCAGTACAGAACAAGCCTACGTGAGACTAGCTAATGAGAGATGGATCGGGCTCTCATTTCTTCTTCAATGAGTTTACTACCAGGTACAACCTGCTGGGGGTTTACCGTAGAGGAATGCGGCTAAGAAATGATTACCTAGGCAGAGGCTGTGACAAAGCCATATCACTTCATAGACCTGAGCGATCTAGGTTTTAACAAAGTTTTAAGAAGGTTTTACAGTAGATGCAAACCACATAGCTGAGGACCAACTTTTGTCATGAATGAATCCATTGCTAATACCATCCAAGTGTACCGAGCACCAGCCATTGGCAGAGAACCCTAAGGAACAACTAAGGAGACTCTGTAGAAGATCATACTCATCCCAGTCTCACCTTATGAGGCTGAAGCTTGGTCGCGCTTGGATTGGTAGGGTTGGGAGGATGATATTTAACGACGAACTACACCAATTGCTCAGCGACAGCGACCTAGACAAAATAGCTCATCAGACATCCAAGCTGTTTAAGACAAGTAGAGGTGGTTGACACAAATGTTCCGGCTCATAGAGTCTTCGAATCCACCTCGGAAGGACACAGTCTAGAAAAGTATCTCGCCTTAGGTAGGACGCACAAGTAGAATTGGACCTCAATCGAGTTCAAATGGAGGCAATGACCTAAGGAGAAGCTTAGAGAAGTGCTTGGACTGAAGCACCACCTAAGTAAGTAAGTAAGACATCAAGCTGACTTGACGTTTACAGAATAGATGCGAGTTCTTTAACTTCTTTTCTCAGCAGATACATACTAGAAGATGAATCCATTTCGTAACAGTATTGATCCAGCAAATAGGAGGCAATTTTGTATGCATTTGTCTTGTGGAATGAAATATCCTTGGAGTTTCGTAAAACTTTTAGATGATTTGCCAAAAGTTTGGGAAACTGGGAGACGTTTTCATTCCCTAGCTCTGCGTAGATAGTTTGTCTTACACAGAGTGTACTACATACCATGAATTGTGCACTTCAAGGAGTATCTGCAAAGGCGGGGATGAAAAATAGATTTCCATTGTTCACACTTCAGGATAATGCCAACGCGTTCTTGGCAACTAAAATATTATTTCCTCTTACAATGGAATTCATTTACTTTAGTGACTGCGAAAGGATGCTACCATCCTTGAACTAAATTTCTTCTTAAATTTTTGATTAAATAATCATTTTTTCCACCACTATGTGTCATAAATTATTTGGTTTAGATCTCAAAGCAACAAATATGAAAAAAATGTAATTAAATATTAATTCATTGGAATTAATTAACGCGGAACTTTGTCATGTTTTCATAGAAGGACGCAATGCATTCCCTTTTTTTCGATACAAAATAATTGATCTTAATGAAGAAATTATTAATGCCATGGAAACGGCAGTGTGTTGGATAAATAAAATGCGTGAAACCGTAATTAATGATTTTAAAATAATTAAGGCTTTCGTGGTATAATTTCGGATTACTTTAATCAGAAAATCGATAAGTGCGTTGTATTCCGTTTACAGGGGAATTATATAACAATTATGTGTATTTTAATACACAAATACAGAAAAAAAGAGAATTTTTCATTTTCTTTGGATTATCCGCGTTGTAATTGGGAAATGGCAACGAAGTGCAAGTGCTAGGAGGCTACGATTTCCAACCAGAGTTAGTACCTTAATGAAAAGTAGTATAGACCTTGCCGAATGGGATTGAATGCTTTCTTCAAAAGGAAGCAGTTCCACACAGTTCAAGCCAGGAAACACTGCAAGTCTATCAAATTTTGCCAATAACTCCGAGAACTTGAGTTGTAACTCGATGGAATCGGACAAACAAAGTTCTCTTAGTACAAACTTTGAGAACCACCTGTTTTAATGTAGAGCAATGCCTGGGTTTTGATAGACCAGCAGCATGTCGGCATAGAAATTCCTTTAGTAAACTGCATCCCAAGGCATAAACCATCTTGGCAGGACGTTGTCTTAGCGCTCGACTTCAATATTCGGACCTACTTGCCGCCTAAGAGGTACCAGTAATTCCTGTGTATCATCATCGTTGTCATCATCAAACTTGGCTGTGAGTGACAGGGCCTAGCTTCTCATTCTATGCCTATGGAAGGGACCTACTGTTTCATGACGAATTCGAAGGACGATTTGTTGTATCTGAGAAGCTTTCTGATCACAATTGTATTTTCGGATGTTTGTCAGAAGTTCGCAGCGAAAGAAATGTTTAGGTGTTGTCTATGGATTGAAGCTGGAACCTCTTGCTTCGTAGTCTTACGCACTAAGCATTGTAATAAGTACCAGGAAGGCATATATTCTATGGAGTTTCCATAAGATTGATGTTTCAGGATTGCGTAACTACAGAACGAAACATGAAACTTTAATCCCACGACAGAGCAGACCTAAATTTTTGAAAAAAACGAATAAAATTTCTAAAAACTAGAAGAACGTAGCTCCAATTTTCCGCAAGAGCCTCAGATCCACCCAGAGCTTGTTGCGAAACTGACAGTGCAATCCTTTCAAGCTAAGACTGCTAAAGATCATACCCAAGCTAGGGAACGATTTTAAAGCGAGGCTAACAGCTTATAAATTTTCTCGTGAATTCTCTATTCTGCTACTAGAGACTGCCATCACCAGTCGCAAAACTATTAAGCCTCAGGGACTGATGGTATTAACCATAAGTTCATCAGAAATACAGTCAAGATGACCAGAATATGAAAATTTAAGATTATTGCGATTCCTGAACTGGGGAAATCAGGCTGACATATGTAGATCTCTCTATCTTAAGCAATAAATTGAAGCAGGTGGAGCTATATGGGTCAGGTACTGTCTGCATATTCAAGATGGTTTCAAAAGAAAAGGTTCAGACATAAGTTTTGTTCGTAGACCCCACAGCCAGCTTAAAGACAATCTGGCGTGCAGGACTTTCAAACTTTTGTAGGTGGTGCCATAGTTAAAAGAATTAACAAACGCTCCCTTGAACTCCTCGTTAACGGCCGTGTGGGCAGACCTAGACAACCAAGCAAAGGACTATCACAAAACACTTTTTGTATTCAAAAATCACTCATACTGGGGTCATAGCCAGATTCGTAGCATAAATCTGGTTAAAAAGTCATAAACCATCTTGCTGTTGAGAGATTACTCTAAGAAGTGAAAGCCAATCTCACCTATCTCCTATTTGATGTTCAATTTGATAGTTTACCTTTCCAAGGAACAGGACTTTGATCTTCAAACATCATTGTCTCAACTTGGTTCAGAAACTCGCATCAAGCTCCTGGAATGTGTCTGACTCGTTCGGGTGTATTCAACAGCTGAATACAGTATCCTCACCGTTCTTCGAGAACACAATGACTCCAAGTGGCAATCCGTTACCAGTAAGACGTCAAAAGATTCTTGTTTATGAAGATTCCGAACAACCAAACTACCATTACCTGAGGATATGAACTGAACGGAAATCGTCGGTATCGTTTGAAGTAACGAAATCCAACCATGAGACTGGTCATTGATTGTGTGATTGCAATTCTGCTTGTTGACATAGCCGCTGAGCCAAAAATGGGCCTCGCCCGATAAAATGATTTTTTGGTTTAAATCCGTTTCTCAGACCAGTGCCCAATAAGCGAACTCACGGCGTTGTCTACAGTCGTCCGGCGTTGATTCTTGCATCAGTACATTCATATACGGATGTAGGCCCAAATCCAACCGCAAAATAAGCCGAATTGACTCAGGTGATGGCTCCCGAATCGACATTTCTGGGTCTTCTTCTATAGTGCCCGCTACGGCGGCTACGTTTTCTTCATTTCGCACCAATATCTGTCTGGTTGTGGTGGCTTAAGGCCCAAAGAGTGAACTTACGCTCAAACCTGTCTACGATGCGACGAATTGCCTGCACACTCAAGTCATGATGACGATACACATTGCATCTTTACACCTGAGCCGGAATATGGACAGTATTTTTCAATAATTTGCACACGTTTGACAAGCGTGAAACTGAATACTTTGACAGCGCGATGTCATTCGTACATTCGTGTCGATGTCAACATGACAACTGGACAAAGTATCATTGCTATCTGGTCACCCTTTGGTATACCTTTTTCCAAAATATCCCACGCAAGCTCAAAAATTTCAATATTTTCATATTACCCAATGTTTATGCAAACTTTCTGAACAAAATCCAAAAATATTTGCGCCAAGTTCACTTAATAATACTCCCACCACATCCCCGTACTAAGTAATCTCTCAAATCGAATCCAAACAAATCCGTCTAATTCGCAAAAAAATGATTCAAATTCCGTTTCAAATCCCTGTCCAGCAGATACGCACAAACTTTATCCATCAAAACAAATTCAATCCAACTTTTCACTTGTTTGTGTCAGTGAGGAAAAAAAGTACAAAAAAAAAGTTAATTAAATCCATCCCGTTTGTTTGTTTTACTTGAAAAAATGCAAAAAAAAAAAACCAAAATACCCAGCGACCCAACCCTGCAGATATGAATTCAAAAAAACAAACCGCCCTCCCACAGAATAATATTTCTATCAAGGAAATAACAATCAAACTGGCGTGCCTAATCGCACGCAAATCCAATTTGAAATTCGGTTTCCATGCTGGAAGTCCGCCGAAATTCTTTCCACTCTGACGCTACGACTGCCATCGGCCAATTAAAGTTGCAATAAAATCCAATTTTATCGGACACAATAAACCATCCAACGCCTTGCCAGAAAACCAATTAACACACGCTAATAACCGAAACAAGGAAAATGAGCCAAAAGTAAATCAACAGATTTATAGACAGTCCGCCATTGCGCAATCAAAATTATTCATTAGCCATTCCGGCTTATTCAGAGTTTCGATAATTCGCGGTTTTATCGCGGGCCGTCGTCATCGTCGGCGTGTGACTATTTTTGGGCTGACAATCGATTATGCGAGTGATTCGTCGCACGCATCGGCTGTAATTAAATTATGAATTATTTAGGAGGCACACACAGAGATACGCGCGGGTAGTATCTGTATCTGCAGATCGGAAAGCGTGTGATCGGGTTATGTACGACTGTCAATTCTGTCAGTCATGCATAATACGGTGGAATGGGTTACAGACAGGCGACGTTTTGTTAATTCCCCCCAGAGACACCGGAGAGAGATTCAAATCGGGGACCAGACCACAGAACAGCATCGCCACATATGGCGTGTCTGGGTTCGGAGCCGGTCTCTGGTGGAATCTGGTCCGACTTGGCGGTGGTGCATCGACACGACGACGACGATGGCGTGTGCATGCGGTGTGCTGTTGCATGCATTTTAAGGTGTGATCGATATGAGTGATGCCCCCTAGGCATTGGAATGGCACACTTGTTTTTGCTTTCTGATTTCGGCGAGATCGCGTGTAAAGTGTTCCAGCCGTAGGGGGGTCTTAGATGGAAGAGGCTGTTTGTGGGATTGATATGATTGAGTGAGGTCTGTAACAGCCCACGCAGTCGGAGAATGCAGTTGCATTTGAAGGGTGTTTGCCACACGAATTGGGTTTAATCATGGCTTAGTACGTTTTCCTGTCAAAAGATAGTCAGTGGTAGGAGGACAAGTTGCAAAAGTGCTCCTTTACATCAGTGAAGTGCAAGATTGGTGGGCCCATGTGGCTGTTAGTAATGAAATCTATCTGATACTGACCGTATGTGGCGCCTAGAGATGGAATATGTGATAACCAACTTAATATTTCCCACAGATTTGAAGAGGCTATGTTAACAAGTCTAATGAGTTGAATACTTAATTTGACGGACGTAAGTAAATAGAATAGGATGGCCGCATGTACAGCGAACACTCGGATCACTAGAGGACCCATTGCCATCCCCTGTCGTGAGTTCACATAAAAAACAAATTCTTTGTAGCTACATGGCCTCCCTGAACCACCAAGAAGATGGTTGATGGTGGCCTTCCTGGCAAGTCGCCCACACCTTCTTATGTATGCAGCGAGGACCGCTTTCTAGTTCTGCATATGCTTAGGCATTCGCAACGGAAGTGAAAAGTACACTCTACTGCATTTCTGTCGCCACATCCTCTACAGAGGTCATCAGAGTCTACTCAATTTCGACTACCATGAGGTTATGGCCATTAATCGTTACGGTTATGGGGGCCCGTATTTGACGGAGAGTGTGAAGACTGTTTCACTATCGATATTCAATTGCATATTAGCAACACTGACAACCTTGGAATCCTATTTGTGTGATGCTAGATGGCTCGAGATCGAATCCCAGTCGGGGAACACCTAAAAGTTTTTCACGGCCCCACCTCTCGCGAGCGTCTGACAAACATCCGAGAGTACAACTGTTCTAAAAAAGCTTCTCAAATAACAAATTGTCCTTCGGACACGACATCAAACAGTAGACCCCTTCCATTCTTGTAAAGAATACAACACGCACAACACGAATGGTTGTGAGAAGCTAGATCCTGGTTCCCATCGACCTGTAAACGTCAAGTATTTATTTTTTTAGATGGTATCCTACCGGTCCTGAATTGAATGTCCCGGAGAACTTATTAAGCATTTCTGTTTGAAACAATAATTGAGGACCAAATCGAAGGCCAATGCTAAAATTACTTTAGAGTCCTTGTTTCAGTAGAAATGAAGAGCAGACAGATTGTTCTAAACATTGTATTCGTATCAACGTTCTCAAGCTTTTGTCGACTGTATCACTGATTCAGAACTTAGATTGGACTTAGTTTTAATATGGTAAACCTATTCCGCAGATTTTCTTCTATATTCGAGAATGCTGCCACCATTAACTGAAAGACTGTTTTCGCAAGGTTTGCAGGCAAGCCTCTCCTTAGGCACCATCTCTGTACATTGGAAAGATATATTCTACAGTGAAAGTCGCTTATATCGTCCACATTCCTTTCATTTTGTCGGTTGGTCTTATAACGACCACCGGTTATAACGACCTTATTTCCTCGGTCCCTTCAGTGTCATTATAGGCGACATCCACTGTATTTTTCTTTACTACGTGACGGAACTTCGCTTCTAGAGTGTCTTAGATTGTAAAAGCAGGTGTTTCACCATCGTCAAGAGTGGTGTACATTCAGTATGGATACAATTTCAGTAAAATAAGGTATTCAGTACTAAAAATAAGTTCTTCAGTTAGTAAACAACAACTTTTGAGCTTTGTAGCGCTGTTACCATTTAACTTAAACAAAAATAAGCACAAGCAGAACACGGATAGATAGAAGGCAGATTCAATGAAACGAAATTGTGTCAGTTAGTAAAAAGAGAGGAAACACAGCCGAGTATCACACATCCCTTACCTGAGTCGACAGTGCAAGAATTCTGCTTCTGAATAAGTCCTTTCGAGTGTTTGAAAGCTGGCCTTACCATTGCCAGCAAACAGATTACAAAAACTTTGCAAAAGACGAATACGTCTCGTATTTATAACAACTCCTGCTTACTGAAGTGCTTTCTCTGGAATTATATTTGAAATTTGCTTGCAAAATATCCTTCTATGACACAACTGATTCCTTTTGTTAAGGCTTTGCCTTTCAATTTTCCTACATCCTCTCGAGCAAATGCGTAGCAGTGTAGCAGTGCAGCAGTGGATGCCGACATTATTTATTGAATACGAAAAGGAGTAAAGGGTTCTTTCAAAGATTAAAGTGAAACGAAACGTAGCTCTACGTGTGCACTCATAACAATGCAGACAGTCAATCCGACATGGAAAGTAAGAAATATGGGATTGTTAACACATATACCAACATACATATGTATGTGAATAACATAGTAACCTATCTATCTATACATGTATTTATATTTCTATTCCTTGAAAAATAAATTCCACGACTGAGGTGCACATCCTTGCATCCTTTTGCTGAGAGTTTACAAATTATTCACGAGTGCCAATTTTCTTAACCAAGAAGCCTAATAAAGTGGGCGTGGCATTTGAGATTTTGAGGGCACTATCTGTTAATGGGTGATTTAAGCGAAATTTCTTTCAAAAAAAGTCAGCAAAACCGTACTGTAGCATCAAATTTCCTTAAAAGAAGTATCTAGAAGTTTTTTTAAAGGATCTACTGTAGTCTACTCAGAGAAATTTGTTGAGATTCATAGAGTATATGAGTAATATTAACTTATACTCCTTACTCATAGAGTTCGTCCTCAGGGGTATGGCCAGAGAGATCTTACCTTTTATTTACTAAAAGTTTTGAATCCCAATGCTGTCTTGCAAAGTGCTTCAAGTAAACAGGATTATTGAAAAACGAATATTTTTAGTTAGGTCATAGCTTAAGGGACATAGCAGCTATCCAAAGGATTGTACCGACAAGGAGGAAGGCTTTAAACCGTGAAAGACACTTCATTGAGCGGAAAGTAACTATTTTGAATAAAACACAATTTGAGAAGGAAGGTCGTGCCTATAGAATACCATAAGCAACTCCTGACCATTTCAGATTTATTTACGTAGAACTCTAGCATTTTTAGTTCTGCCCGGTTATCAATGTAGATGGCGATATACTCGAACTGTCTATCTCAAGTGTTTTTGTTCCGGAGGCAGTTTTCCCCATCAATCCTCCCTACCAGGGTACATAAGTATAGTATAGTGTGTCGCAGTTAAGTGTACCAAGACTTGCATAGGCTTTCTCAGGGACATTGGGAGTTGATTCTTGGCGGACGTGTGTTCAACATAGTCGGCTTTGAGAAGCCCTGTACAACTGAACAGAAGTACGGCGTTACCTACTGGGCAACATGTCCAATGAGTTCTTTATAATCGCAACTCTCCACTAAATAAGAATTCAATAGAAAGGATGGGGCGGAGTACCATTATGTATCCCACATTGTAGTCCCTGGACTTTAGTTTAGGTTTCTATCCTTTGCGCACCAAATTCCCAATTCGCTGTCAGTTGGCCACTTCGAAGCTGCGATTTGCCCCTTTGGACTTTTTTTGTGGGAAAAAAATGTTCCACATACGCCCGAGTATATCCAAAAGTTTTAAACTTTGTAATTATAATTCCATAAGCTGGAAGGTCCGATTAATGGATAAGTCCTGTATTTCTTGCTAAAGAGACCCATTTCAGCTCTTTCAAACTTCAATTCAATTTGTATCCCACCTTGAACCCAGACATCCCAAGCATGAGACAGATTTGTTCAGTCGTTTAGGCTGCAGTTATAGTCACAACTAGACCGGCTACAGAATTGGTGGGCTTTTGAACTTTCGATCATGGTAATGTCAGGGTTTTCAGGATAGCTTACCCTATAGTTGTAAGTAACGACTGTAAGCTGATCCCTTTTCCTTCAATATAGAGTGTAGAAGTTTAAGTTGAAGAGGTGTACTCCCTCATTAGAGTTCATCTCATATTCTGTCCTAGATCACTCTCTGTGATTAAGTTTCCTTTAAGAACCTAAGGATGGTAATAGTACTTGGCCAATATTTTTTTAGTCTTTTGTGAGTTAAAGCCCTAGTTTCGGTGATTCTTTACTCCATAATGCTTCGATAGGATACGTAGGCTTATATTGCTGATGCAAGCTTGTTTGTCTGACGTTATTACTATGAGCATGGGTTCTGTCAATGTTGACTTGCCAGGCAGATATTTGTATATTGAGTGAAAAATCCTGGTGTTTTTGCTCCGGAATTCAAAGAATTAAGGTCTGCGATTGAAGTGAAGAAACTAGAGTTCTATAGTTCTTGACATTATTGTCTGTAGGAATGGTCAGGAGTAGTTTCGATATAATGAACCTAAACCTTCTGTAGCCATTCTTAGAATAGTTTCGCTTTCACCTTTCTCGACCACAAGGTAAGACATGTCAGTCTTTCCCACTCTATTGAGTATTCCCCCCATTGTAACTAGATTTTTCCCACGTAATCAGTTCATATGCTATCATTGATCTTACAATAGCAATATATAAGCTTCATTGCCAAGATTTGCCAACTAGGCTTAGAGCTCATCTAGCTTTCCCAATTATTTCTCCTGTGTATAGCGACTAGCTTCGAATCTCTCTCCTATTTAGCACCCAATCGTTACCACGAATGTACATGCAATGATTGCAATAAATTGGTAAGTATTTCCAATATCTAAAGGACTCATCAAATAACTCTTCATTTTTCCCTCTCTTCTAGAAATCTACCCCACCTTCCACCTGCACTTATGGTCTCCACTATGTTGTTTGCACATCCGCTATCTGCCAACAGTCTACAAAGTTGACAAACCATAAAACACTCCTTTTTCAAGGCCGCCTCACCCATAATTTAATAAAACTTAAAGTTTCCTGCCGGAACGACACTTCCGTAATCCGCACAACACCTTTTGTCACCGTAGTTGGTGCTTTAGTTTTACACTCCTCTTAACCTCCACGCGATCACGTCGTGGCACTTCCTTAAATCATAACCCTGGGAAATCCTTGCTCTACCGTGCACCCGACGGGGAAACTCTATTAAAAATTCAAACCATGTACCTTGCGCGCATCATGCATTTTCCTGCCATTCCCTCCACCACGGTGTTATTGGAATAAAAATTGCCAGAGATAAATACCGTTTGACCTCTTCAAAAGGCAAAAAAAGGACAACCTCCCCACAAAAAGAAAAAAAAAAATAAAAGAGCGAGCACTTTCCATCTATTTTCCAATTTTGAAATCTAATCTCCGACCCTTTTTAGGTTCGGAGGACATCAACCGTTTAGGATGCATCTTCAGTATGCGAAAGCTCACTCACGTCGAAAAATCGCAGTGATTCGAAAATCTCATCTTTCCAGTCGGTTGTGTATGCCAGTGCCGTGTACGCGAGCAATCGGGCCTGTCAAAAAGATACAACGCTTCACTAAGCCGATGCACAAAGAGAATGCATGTGCGTGTCTGCAATAAATTGTCTGCATCTGCAGTGCATCGTGCACAGGTCCTGCAAGGAGTGGAAGAGATTGGAGAGAACGGTGTAAAAACAATTTTCTTCTTTCGAAGATAAAACTGTCGTTGATTGGCGTGGACGTTACTGCGTGTCGGTTTATTGGTGCAATCCTTTCAATGGCCACCTACCCGAAAGCAAATCAATTGGAATATGAAATTGAAAAGTTCGAGTAAAAGGGGAAAAATGGCAACAGAAAAAGGACTTTACAGGGAATCCAATTTGCGGAAGGAGTCATCGGGTGATTACAACTTTCTTTTTGCAGTTGTCAATTGCCGACCCATTGTGAACTTCTATTGACAGTCATTGGTCGAGTATAGTAGGGCTGTCAAGGGCCGGTACAGGAAGTGTTGCTGTGAAGGACCAATAATAGATATGTGCAGTGGATGGGACAGCTAGGACGTTGAATTAAGACGGCCTATTCTTACGAGTGAAGTTAGCTACGATTTGTTTGACATTTTAACTGGTACATGTACGACTCGTGTTTGAGGAGTAATTGGCTTATACTTCCTCTTCAGTATTGCTGACAGCATACTCACATTCAATGGATGATCCTTGCCGGATCATGTTGACTGAATACAAGTATTTTTGGGACAAAATAGGAGGAAATGACAGTGACATGTAGTTTCACAAAGATGGCGCTGCATGCTACACAACTGACCAAACAAGCGAGTTATGAAAGTTGAGCTACTGATCGCACGATTAGACCCACCTAGCCCTTTTTCTATGGACTAAGTCAAGTACATAAACTGTGGCTATGAACCAGAAAATTAAAAGATCTTAGGACCAACAGTGCTCTTAATGGTAACAGTGCTCTTAGAAGGAAGTCAAAAAGTAACAAAAGTGGGATCAGTACTGCCAGGAATGATGGAAAAGGTTGATGAAGCTCGTAACCTAAGTATTACTCTGTGATGCGCTAGGAATAAGGAATACCTACGAAGTAACAGAGGTCACTTACTGAGCCTACTTATGTATAACTTGCCGAGGACTATGTGAAGGACTTCCGATCAATGTATAGAAAAACTCTGGGAATTCAGATGCAGGCGCTTGTAGATACAAGTTCATAAGCGAATATAGAGGCTTGGTTACATAATACTATCCAACGTAACTTGTGCACATCAGTACCTCTGCCATTTATGACTGTGTATAGGATACACATGGACATTACTATTCAAAACTACGCTCTAGAGAGATAGATGTGTTATAGTAGAATCGTGCAAGGAAGCAGATACAAAAGCATGCACTATAATCAGCCTCACGGGTGACACCACGATTCCGAAAACACTCTTTCGTCGAATGATAAATTTTATACTTAAAGCTGGACCATGACAGTAGCACTATTTGCATCTACGTGTTCCGTCCAAGGCATACGCTTGCATGCACTGTCATATATGAATAACTTAACTAATAAAACCAAGTTTAAATGAAAATAAAATAACATCTCTCGTTAAAATTTTGTGTAGGAACAGTTCCTCAATTTTATGACTTAACCACTGAAAGTCGTGAACGAATTTGGCAAGCAGTGCAAACGTCCATGTTTCCGCATTCATTTCGCAAAGTTAACTGGAGATACTTTGGTTACTATAATCTGATTTTAATTGCCATTCGCCATCATTTTTTGTGAGGAGTGCTGGAGATAAACCGGAGTCGTAGATCATGAGCTGTCAGCAGTCAAATCTTTTGAACTCATTTTAGGGACATCTCCTTTACAAATGGACATTTGCGTGACTAGCAAACGTAATCATCTTATTAAATCACAAATTTCGAATGACTTTTTCGCGTGTCGCAACATTTTGTCAAATTAAGTTTAATACTTTCAGGAACATACTGTCACCACCCCAGTCCCTAACAACCTACCAACATCTGTGTATTCAAATTAAAGGAATTGCCATTAACCGGCTAAGGATTCAAAGCTTTATACGTACTTCCCTTCATTCAAAAAATCGAAAATAGCTACAAATGCAGAAATGCACCACAAATACATCCCATAATTGCATTCCATATAACCACCGCCCAAGCAATCCGTGATCCTGACCTTTTGCTGTCAACGTTTTGCGTTTGACAATTGCGAGTTGAAATGGTTATGTTTGTTTGCAGAAAGGAGCTCTGTTCCCCATTTGTTTTTCGTTGTGTCCTTTAACTTTACAACTATCATCCTTTCACATTTGGAAAATGTCCAATTTGGTAAAAGAATTTTTTTATAGCTGCCAAACTCCAAATTGTCAGGCACAAGTGACTGCTACAAATTGGATATGAAAAAAAAAATATATCAGATGAATTTTTCACGCCAATTGTAGCAGATATACGAATGTATCTAGGTTTTTGGTGAGTCATCTGCGATGGAAACAAACACTAATCTGACGTTTGAAATTTTTAAATTGTCGTTTAGTCGATTTGCATGGTTGAGTGGTGGCTTTTAAACTGTTAATCAATGTAAATTATAGTCATTTTGCATTGCGAAACATTGGGAACACTGTTCGGGAGCATTCGGTAGCGGTAGCTGACTTGGAACCTGTTTACACGGTAGTAACGATCTGTTTTTTTGTGGCGTATATTCCAATTCCAATCTATGAATGTTAAGTGATTTAATTAAAATGGAATATATTATCGATTCGGATGCTAAATGATTGTTTTACTACTTGGATGCGAATTGATTGCGATGGAGCTGTCTTGTTGTGCGATTAAAATAAACAGTGTTGTGTTTACACCTGTTTTATGGTGAATCACTTCTAATAAAGGCGACTAGTTGAAGAGGTGGTCATTGGCATAAGAAGAAAAATGCTGATTCGGATGATATGATGCGCAGGAGCTAGTCTTAGGCACCAACTGATGTTTAAAAGGGGTTCTATCGGCTTTGCTAGCCGAGTAAATGTAAAGTCCAGCTAAGATTAAATGGATGGTGGACTCCTTCAAAGCCTGGGATGGTGATGGTCTGCTTCCACACCTTCTACTAAAGGTAATCGATTTCATCCTGCCGAGTATGACTGCTATTTTAGGTTAGGTTTCCGACTACCAGGACACTGGTAAATGTTATCTTTATCTCCAAACCGTGCAATAGACCTATAAATGTAGCATCATTTGGTCCAAAAACTATGTTGAGACTCAATGACGTTTGTCTACTCCTTTGCGCTGAGCTAAGTTTGTAAATCCACGGAAGACCTTCTTCATTATCATGTGAAGAGAATGGAAGGTAAATTTTGTTCCAAGAAAATAGCTGTGTGTGCCTCCCTAGACATTGAGAGCAGTTTCGACAAATGTGGCAATTAGAAGCAAAGGTAGCGAGTCCTGAATTACACTCCCCTTTCACGATCACTACTGTAGTTCTACAAGGATCAAACTACATTTCCATTGGTTATGCGAATAATTAGGACTTTTACTCCTGGTAAACATAGCACGATTGTTTTTTAGTTTCATGCAAAATGCTTTAGTACACGTTTTAGAAAAGTGCAGCAGAGAAGGACTATCGGTCAATCTATCACAATCACACTGCTTAGATGGAATTCGGATATAGAGTCAGCCATCGAGCGTGTCATTAGGATCAATAGACGCCTTCACAGTACACCTTGAGTACGCGTCCATCTTTTGGTGGCCGACAGTTCTTGAACGGACAACGTCAACTAAGCTACACGACAGAAGCTCCAGAGAATTGCCTGTCTTGTCGTCTACGACATCATAAACCTGCCGTACCTGGACACTGGAAATTATTCATACAATTCTTAAAAGGAGCATGTTTTCCACTATCCACGACTTCATGGTAAGAGAATACTGATCAGGAGATAGATTTTGTACAAAATTTTTGGCACTCGACTCTAGAGATCTGGTTTGGTTCTCTGACACATCGAAGATAAATTCTTTAGTTATATTTTATGTCTGTTGACGTAACACCATAATGCCGGTTCTTATTGGAATCTGTTCCACTGTATTCCAGGCTAACCTCTGTGTAACTGAGATCAGGACTAGGTTAAACCTTAGCAAAGGTATTAAGAGAGCTAGGGAGTGCTGTCGTCCAATTACTGGACTCTTCAATCTCTTGACAGACAAAACAAGCTAAAACTTGAATGGATTCCTGATCATCAAGGAATTTCATGCAACGATCCAGCAGATGAACGAGGTCCGACTGGATGGGAATTGGCATCCATTAGACATCAGCCTTTCTGTGGTATTAATTAGGCTGCCACTAAAGTGCTTACCATGGATGGGTTTACATCACAGAATCATGTTCCTTCCTGCCCAGCTGAACCTTATTCCGGATTAGGAACGCATTATTGTCAGTTTAAGACCGCATCTAAAAAGTGGGTAGAACCTTATACAATTATGAAGAAACTGAACTAAACAATTGGAGAATTTAATCTCGATCAGTATCTTCCAAGAAGAAGCTTATGCCATCCAGTTAAGCAACCTTGATATTGTCAGATAGGCTAAGTAGTCTAAAGTAGTCATTCATTTCGTGGTTTCAAGTTGGTAGCGCTGGCTTCTGACACCTGCCAAACTCAGCTGTCATTTGAAATGTCATAATATTAGTTGAATGTATTGCATTTCTGATAACGGATCGCTTAACAATCGAACAAAGCAATAAACTTACTACAAAAGTGGTGATTCAAACGAAGCCACTTTTAGCCTATTACGCGATGATTATGGTCAGACTATGCAAGCGATCGGTAAAACTGTGAAGATATTTGAAAAGAATGGAAGCGTTACTGATGTCGGAAGGCCTGTGCATCATGGAAAATGCACGCTTAGTTGAAAATATTGCTGCTGTAAGTGCAAGTATTGCTGATGATCCGAATTTATCGATTTCAAGGCATTCGCAGCGGTGAGGTCGTACACCTCACAACGTGAGATAGAAACGCTTCTTGGGTGTTGGAACAACAGAAAATAAACAACATTTCTCACTCGGTGAGCATGTTAACACACAAAATTTGGGGCTCAGAATTGGTTGAAAGGTGTCATTGGTCCGTATTTATTCGAAGATGCCAATGGGCGGACGATTTGCAGTCAATTGGTCGGCTATTGAAGATCACGACGATAGACGATATGTGGTTCCAACAAGACGGGGCAACAAGCCACACAACATGACCAATTATAAATGAATTTCGAAAATGAATGATCCTATACAACCCTCCCAGAACTCCGCTTTGACCAGATAGTCTTATCCGATATTCCATTTCCATAGAGCATAGCGACAAACTAGCCTAACTGCTGTCTCGCTGAGAGTAGTGGAAACTTAAAATATTTGAACCCAAAAATTTATGAAAAAAAAAATTATGTATACGCCACCGACCTAGGCCCCTCTCACTGACCATGTTAATATCATTGGCTTGAAGATAAGATATTAAGTCATTAGTCTCTTACTGGATTGTATCTTATGGAATCATTTTGATATCCTTGAGGGTTGGATGGAACTTTTTAGTGGAACAGAGGTGTATGGGTATCAAGAGGATTAAAAATATCACAGTTCCTCAATTGATTGATGATTAAAGTTCTTCGATAAAAGTATAAAGTACAAAGAACCAACAAAATAAAATCAATGACTAAAAAGGAAGCATTACGAGGAAGAGGCACAGCGGCTTAAAATCGATTTCACTCCCTAATGGATGGTTCCTTACAAAGGGTTAAGTAATCCGAATTATTTACGCTCGCTGAATGTTCCATTTCCGTTTTTTCTCACTCCCCTGACAGGAAGTCATCATTTCTGTCTTAATTTTCAACAATTTTACTTTGGTTTAACCAGGTTCAGTGACCTAGTTTTTTCCTAGCACTTTCCGTCAGCCGACAATCGATATCAATTACTGTATAAGTCGACATTTGATGAAGGTCCTTGTTGACTTAATCCCTGTCCCTTGTCGGTGGTGAATTGTCAAAAAAATACACAATTCACACACTGAAGGGTGAACGTGGATCTGTGAATAAATTTTCTCTGATATAGCCGAGCTATAAGAAGATGACATATCACCGCAGTTAAAACTATCAAAATATCTATAAAATATTCAAGTAATTCCATATTCGGGCTAATGGCTGTTCAAAGGAAGGCCGCGCTAATACTCTCTGAACTCATTTCGTTCACTTAATCAAATTTAATCGCACATTTCGAGTCATAAATAAAGGCTTTGCAGCGCGAATTCTCCTAATTGCCATCTTAATTGGTACTTAACTATACCCAGCTACATACTCCTTACACACAGTAAGTCTCGTTCAAAAGTTTCTCTCAAAAACCTTGTTTTTGAGATTTTCTTTTTGAGATTAATCCATAAACGCAGATGCAATGTCTGAGTTTGAAGATTTTCGTGGTTTACTGAACCCATTAAAGCCCGAAAGAGAGGTAACTTTTCTCTCCAAAGATACCAGTTCCAGACATCTTTAGAATTCCTGATGTATTGTCTGCGAACGGAAAGTGTTCCATGGTTGTAACACCCCCAGGCAAAACAGCCCATATCCTTAGGGCAGAGATAATAAACTGCTCGCCTATGTAAATCATGAAAATCACTACCGTTTTGGGGGTGAAACTACCCCCGAGGTGTTCTCTTTGTATCCCCTTTATCCAGCTAACAAGTTACTCCCTTTGATGTGGGCCAAGAGCTATGTGTTTAGTCCTTCTGCGACGAGCAATGCTTTAAAGTGAAAAATTTAAGATCCTCAGACCGCCTAAGGTGTGGAATTTTCTGCTCCAATTTCACTTATGTTTGTTTTTTGTACGCCTCCAGGCTTTGCCCTTGCGATATGGAGGCTTAACAATCTGCGTTGTACATTCCCTTTGTTGTGTTGTCGGCGGCGTGGCATGCAGATACGTACGTTCTATATAAATAGATACACTCACTCACGTACGGTAGTTATCAGTGAGCGTATAGGGAAATCAATTATGCTAATGGACTTCCTAAACAAAGTACATTTTATGCTTGTATTCGCTATTCTTCGGTTTTTGATTTCTCAGCCAAAAACGAAAAAAAAAACAAGGAAAGGGAAGGAAAACAGGGTAAAAAAAAAGTTCACTTTCATTGTCCTTGTGCGGTTTTGCGTTGTAGTGAATGGAAAAGGGAACAAACAACGATAACAATCTGTGTACTGTGTTTTTTCTTGCAGGCTTCGAAAGTAGGCAACGTGGACAAATCAAAGGATGTTCTGACGCATTGCGACTCGACCGCGATCCTACGGAAGCTTGCATACTGTCTGCTGACAGTAAGATTAATTGAACGTTTAGGGTATTTCAGGGAATTCCGATTGAAATTGTTTAATTTGTCTTTTTTCTAAGATATGTCATAGAACTGTCTCATTACTATTCAGAGACGAAGACCCTTTGGACTGTCCAAGGACGAATCCATGGCGAGGAATGAAAAATTCGCCAAAGGCAATGTGTCATGAGGCGAGCATTTTTTTGATCACATAGTGGCAATCGGAATCTGAAAGTTACGTACGTGCCTAGAATGTCTTGGATAGTAGAAGTATGTGTCATCTTAGTTTTGCAGTAATTATATAGGGACACAATTTTTCACGTTTTTCCCCTTACTTCGGTGAGTCTAGGAATCTTTGATGTATCTTTCGTATGTGGAGGCATTCCTTCGAATATGAACAGGCCATAGATGAATACTTGTGTGCGGTTTTTCACAGTTCAGATACAGTAGATATGGTACCCGTATCATACCTTGTGGGAATACTAAGTCCTGTAGATAAACTTGATGTCTGCAGTAGTGTTGCTTCATCGATCTGGGTAATCTGCATGTCCTTTTATAATAAAATTAGTTCATTGTTTGTTCTACACACATTAGCACGGACTAAAGTAGGCGTGGCACACTGCATTTTTTCGAACAACTGCATTTATTATGTTACAACCAAAATATCACTTAAATCGATGTTTTAATAAAAAAAACGCCCTCAAAACATGGGCGTGGCCAAACATAATGTATGAGTGAATTGTAGATAATTTCAATGTCTAAATATTTTGTCTTAATAAAATTTTTCGATTTCAAGTAAAATAGTGAAGTTATGGCCATTGCCGCGGACGGATCTCAAATAGAGGTTACATATTCCAACTCAAGGTCGCTAATTAATTCGATCTTCCTTTCTCCAAGACAGGTGCGTGCAATGAATACATTGAAGCCCCTCTCTAATGCTACAATACCTAGCTCAACGTATTTCCTTTATCTGCATCGTCATTGTATCCATAACAATACATCAGCATGTAGAAAAACTAGTCACTATCTACCGGTGCGGCAAATTACATGTGGATACAATAGCACAGATACTTTATGACGTGCGTTCATATTTTCATTAAACTATGCATGATTTATTGATGTTGATGTTGACGCTACAGGTACCCGAATACGACATTACTGCGATCGATAATTACGAGACACTTTCATGATAAACAGCAGCGATTATCTTCTCATTATCTGCCGCTTATCGCCAACATACAATCAAAAAATAAAAATAATAACCATTCGCCCATGATAGCGATGATAAATGTCGTCCCGTGTATGTCGTGTGAACCCGGCCACATGAAGGTTATCTCAGCCAATTTACTCTCCCTCCCTTGACATGCAGAAACAAAAGAAAAAACCGTCGAAACAATTTTGATTATCCGAGGAAAATTGGTGTCAGATTGACTAATTGCCATTTGTTTGGCGACTGGTCGTAAACAAGGAAAAACCGAAAAAGGATTAGAACGACCTGTCCATGTCCACTAGTCATTGACCTACTGGAACACCGTTCACCTGGTAGATAGAGAGTAAATGGATATTTCTCTCATTATCCTTGATTGTGTGCAGCAGCTTTGCTGCACTGGCTGACATAGTTTGCGGTAGTTGGTATTGTCAGAAAGCGAGAAGCAACCGTGTCCTGCATACTTGTGTCCATGGTAAAGTAATAAACGTTGCCCCGGTTGCAACAGAAGTTTTATTGTTGAAAAGAAAAAAAAAATAGAAACTTGTAATCCAAAGGAGTATCGTTGGGTGAGGTATTTCGCGTTACTTGCGGCCATTTGTGGAAAGTTTATCCTGGAAAACTCGTATTTTTTTCTCAGAATTTCATTCCAATAGGGAGAAGTTTTCAGTGGTATTTATTTACAGGTGAAATGTTTACTTTTTTTTTTGTTCCTACCTAACAGTAGAGGAAGGTTTATTAAGGACTAAAAAATGCAAAAAAATGAGATACATACTTGTGTAGATACTAGGATAATGATAGCTGTGTGGTCTGTAGGTGGACATTGGCTTTACGGATTAGTTAAAGAAAAAGTTCGGACGTTGTCATGGGGTATCCGATTGGCAGGAGTGGGTGAGTGTTTCCTCGTTTTGCTGTTGAGTGCACTTGAATTTCTATTGTACGTCAACTTAATCAATCCAATGCTTTATCTGCAACTGGGTTTGGTATGAAAAATCCATACACAGCTTCCTAGGTCAAGGATGTCGGACAAGCACAGAAAAGAAACTGCATTCGGGAATTTCCAATAAGCTAACTAAATGTGTAGAGAGGGACACTTACTACGCTGGCATATGCTATTAGAAGCCATCAGACTTCGGAATTTCTTTTTAGCCTGAGGATTCATTTTGTCAAAGAAAAAGCCCATCAACGGTGATAGGATGAAAAGGAAGAGGTTGGCTGATTTTGATTCACAGATCAGATTTCTTTAAACTGATGGTACATAGTCTGTCCTGGCGATATTGTCATCTTGGTATGAGGTACATACCTTCCTGTAATAGAGTCTATTATCCACTAGTACATAGTTTCGGAGATAAGTCTTCAAATTACCAAGGACCTGTTGGGTTGCACTAATCATTTTAAGGTCAAAACGATGAAGTCATGGATTCCGGATTAAATGGGAAAAAAATCATCGACAATTGGTTTAAGTCATTATGCTTCCTAAAGAAGAAGATACTTGAGAAAAACTATGCTCTTTCAGGTTCCATCAGAATCCAAAGCACGTCCCAGATCGGGATCATGTGGTTCATGACACAACGCAATGACTAGCTTGAGCCAATAGTAAAGATTATCTGAGCATACTGTCATTCTTAGAAACGATCATCTTGGAAGGCCGTAAACCTGCAAACTGAAACAAGTACATCAGCTCGGTGGTTGGCATTCTACACTGACGGTACTAAAGTTGAAGTCAGTATTGGAGCTAGATTGTACCGTGAAAGGACTAAATTGTCCTGCAAGCTAAAATCAAAGCCCTAGCAACTAAGTACACCAAAGTCTAAATCATGCGTTTTGGGTTTTTTTGGTTGAGTTTTTTGTTCGTCCATTTGAACCAAAACGCGAAGGGAGAGGAGATATGTGACGATATTCCATCTGAAAGATCCAAGATAAAGAGATCTCCTTTTGCACTATCTCAAATAAAATTACAAGTATGCAGGTAAGCAGGGCTTTTCAGAAGAAACTATGTAGAATATGGCTAGCTTCTCAAAGAATAAATTGCCAATATCGCTGTGCAAGATGATGCTAGTCTTGGTACACTTGACCTGATAGGGATAATTGCCAGGAAAAAAGAGTTTTGATTAACAATTTATTTGCAATATATACACACGATTCTAAAATATGTGAGGCCAGGCACCTTCTACAGAAATATGGCTCCACACATTGCTCTGAGGATTCTGGTGTTTCTAGTGAAGGTTCTGACTGTACTTAAGGAAAACTGCTCTGAAGTCAAGTTTACAAAACACTAATACTTGTAGGTGTGGTGTTACAGACATTGCATTCATCTACTCTGTGATTGCCAAGTCATTTCCCGAGGCAGATTTAAGTACTTCGAAGGAGTCACCCTTGAACCAAATTGATGCCATTTTCATTCTCTGTAGAGAAGTAAAGATGTCTTTCCATGAAGGTTCTCTAGGGATAGCGATGGATCTACTAACCCTTGAGTCCTTTTTATTAAAAAAAAACTGAAGCTGCCTGTCTAGTAGGACGCTTAATTGGTTCGTCTTAAGCAATCTTCACAAAAACCTCGCCAATCCCAAATTGAATAAACCAACCGCTGCCAGGATCAAGTGATTACCATCCAATCTGACATAATTCATCAATTTGTTATACCAAAATCCAAAACTCAGTCGTTCATCCACAAAAACGAATTCATCTCGAGATTAATTAGACAAAAGAGCAAATATTTAAGTAATTTCTTACTTAATTTGTTTCATTAATCCTCTCCCTGGATGAATTAGTGCTGTCCCCACTCTCCGGCCAGTCCCCATTCACAGTGTTTGGGGATTCAATTAGCCAGTACCGCGCCGAAGTTGTTTGCCACCAACTCAGCCGAGGTAAATTTGTAAAGCCATTGTATTAGGACATTAACAAGGCACTTACGGCTTGAAGGTAAATAACTAATAAAGCGGAGAGTCCTCCCCCAACACGAAACTTTATACGTTTTTATTAATTTTTATTCATACCTCGCCGTTAACCTTGCTCAGGACATGGGAGAGATCCTTTTAACTATGAAGACCCCCCGAGACATTAAAACAGGACCGGGATTAACCCGAAAATAGAAAGCAAAGCGAAATTGCGGTTCAAATGGAATAAGTGTTTCACTCGTACAGAATAATGGGCGGGAGAGAGCACAGAATACAGGATATAAAATGGTCCTTAAAATTCATAATTAAAAAGCCCTTTTTTCCACTTTACAAAGCTCCGCTGACTGGTGGTGTAGTCTGCTGTGGTCGTTTCTTTTCTGGTTGCAATTAAAGTCGTTGGTGGTTAGATTTGAATTACATCCTCCATGATGCTACCTTTGGGTACAACATGGTTCCTGCGTCATGAAGTCGTTAAGTGATACGAACATCTGCGGTAGGAGTTTTGTGTCCTACTCACGGCTTTAATGCCAAGGAATTGTACTTATCCTTAAAGCAGGATTCCATAATGACGGAGAGGTTACTTCGGCTGCATCCAACGCGAGGAGCGGGGATACAAACAATAATTACGCATGTAGTACCGCCCTATGTGTGGTGTTTGTGTTGTGGATTAATTAGCTTGTGTTGTGTATGACCGGAGAGTAAATTTGGCCAGGCCATCAACAACAACATAAGTCGCGTTGCCTTATTAATGTTGGCAGATAAATTTTTTCTCATTTCCTCGGAATATAGGAAATTTATTACACAGTGTGTCAACGACGAGCCAGATGTCCTTCGTCGATTTGTTAGGTGTAGTGCTGGTCAATTAGTGTTTGTACATTAATTGACTTGCTGAATGTAATGGAGATTTATTTTTGGAACAGACACACATCCTTTTGGCTTTGTTTTGGGTCTTGTGGCGACTGCTGACGCTATGTGGGAAGCAGACGTTGTGAATGGCGAAGTGGATAGACACACTGAAGGATACACGCACGTGTTTTATGTTTTACTTAAAGCCGCAGGCCAGTAGCTTGTATCAATAGACAAACTGGCCGTCTATACTTGATTCATCCGTCTTGGGTTTCTATACGAGAAGAGAGTTAGACATTTCAAAAGGCATTGGCTATAGGTTTGACTACATTTGAAAGGGAGCGTGTAAAGACACTTACGTAGACTAAAAAGCAGAGGCTATCTTCCATGACCAAAAGTGCAGGGAAACATCCCAGTACCACCCCATCCGCCTGAGGGAAGATACTTGAACGCCTGGTATTCAGTGACGTTCGCTGAATCAGGAGAAGGTTTTCCGGACCAATAGCTATTGCTAGAGGATTTCCGGAGCTGAGCATGAATACACTAGGATATATGCAGACATGCACATATATGTATATTGCCAAGGTAAGACCGACTATCACATATGGACCCATTGGGTGGCCAAGCGGAGTGGTTCAACTACGAGTAATATGAGAAACACGTTCAATAAGGCATAACTGGGGGAATAAGAACTTTTCTAACTTGTCTAACCCCTGGCAAGTGTCTGAAACTAACTCATTGTGGTTGAAGGGACTACAAATAAAGCGATCCAAAGAATAGCAAAGGAAGGACCCAGAAGAAACGAGTTCATGGCATCAAAATAGTTGGATGTAATCCTTATAAAACTCCCATTCATATCAATCTCAATGATTGGAGATAAATAGATCGGAAATTTAATTTTGGAAAGAATTTCCTGCCAAGACTTTCCGTCAAGCAAGACTGAAGCGATGTATGCACAAGCTATAGACTTGACACAGATGGGTCAAGAACTGATGAAGGAGCAGCACTTATAGTATAGAAAAAACTCGTATTTATAGCCAAACCAGGTCAAAAAAATATATGCCGTAGTCAGAGGCGTCTAAATCAACAGTGACATAGCAACAATGTCCCATAGACAAGCAGCCATGAAAAGCTTCACTGGCTACGTCATTTGGCCTAAGTTTGTGTATAAATAAATCATGAATTATAGCAACTGAATCGTCTACCAAGCCTCATTGGAAGGTAATTAGAGATGGAATATCAAACCAATAGGTAGTGGAACTCTTAGAATCGTCCTATGGAATAAACATGGCCTAAAAGACGAACTAACGACGCAAGAACAAGAAAAAAGGTGAAGAACGTGAAAGACAAACAAGGTTTGAAACAAGCTAAGAAACTTCCTGGAAACCGAAGAATGTATTAGTCTCACCAAGCAAAATATACGTATCCTGCCACAGCTTATAAAATGGAACTTATGGAGCACCTACGGGAACTAGGGACATATATCAGACGAGGAGATTGTGCAATGAGTTCAGTGAGACTCCGGAACAAATTCTCTAATCCACAAGAGACGTATCTGGTTAAGTACCAGCTATCAGATAGATATACGCCATCTACAGCTTTTCATTCTCAGATTATTCAGAGAAACCGAATTGGAGAAGGTCCTCTAAAGGATGATGAAGGAGGGAAACTCGATGTAGGTAGGAACGAATCTTACCAAGGTACAGTAGACTGAACAATAGACCACTATGTCGTAGTGCTAAACACTTTCACAAATAATAATGTTCAGTCCCCTCAACCTCACGAACAAGATCGACGTCTAAAATTCTTTGTTAACAACCTGAGTAGTCCCCAATAGTGTGGGCTTAGGCAGGTCCGGACGAAAAGTTTAAATCGATAAACCTGTCATACCATGACAGAATTTATATAGAGAAGAGCTATAGACAACCTTGTCCAGGTTTAGCATCTCCGCTTTTGTAGAATTACGATGGAAAACGTTTCATCAACATCTGGACCAAGGATGTCAAAAACGGATTTCGCCGAGGTATGACTCGCAGATCCTAGATTCCTTGAGGAGGTGCGAAGATTTGAAGATACTCTCAATGTTACAGATGAGGTGTTGTAGGTAATCGAGAATTGGTGTGCACACTGCTAACCCAAATAAAAATCTGGACGGAAGTACTACGAAAAGTGCTGCACTCACAGACAATGACGATCATGTAATACCCGATGGTTGTTCCCATCTAACACTACCATGTAACTTGGTACTCGGTGCATGTAGAAGATTCCACCTCCTCCTCAGTACCAAAGCTCAGACACGTAAAAGTAATGACACGTTGGAGATACTTGACAACTTCTCGTTCGGCTGTCCTTAATATACAGAATACCATCCACTGAGTAGGCTGAGATATCAATCTTAAAGTTGTCGCAAGAAAAACCCTTTTAAGCCTCCACACGGCAGTTATCGGCTTAGAGAATACCATGAACTCCATCCCACTTGACTGTCACGAAACTAAGGCTATTTAAGGAGAGCATAGCACAGACATGAACTACTTAATTAGAATTTTCCACTTGGGCTGGCACTCCCAATAGCATCTGGTTAAAGGTTCCACCTTCCCCTCCCCTTCGAGAGCTTTTCTAAATTCAAATTTTCCACCACAATTGAATGAGCGCTCCCATCTGGCACCGAAAAAGAACTGCCATTACGCACTATCACGCTCTACGATCGTAATCAAATACCATGAAATCCTTTCGATTCAAGTCCTGCGTCAGAACACATATTCAAGCCACACTCCAGCATCGAGTACCATCACTAGTCCATGTGACCTTGGCATTTTAATAAACCCCCCAGGAAGTCTTTTGCCATTTTAATTCCACAGTCTCAATTACATTTGTGTTTTGAGCGGCGTCGCCACCGCCACCGCCGCCGCCGTCACCCGTCCTGACGCCAGACGCCTTAGATTATTCTTTAATCAACTTTTGCCAGCAAATGCAAACATATACAGCACGCATAGACAACAATCCAGCACGTAGTGTCCTTTTCAATTATCCTATGGCTCTTGTTCGGAGCAACTCGCGCGCACTCTTACAGCCAAATGCAAACTTCATGTTCGCTTAAATGGATCCTTCTCCGCCGCCGTTGCGGCATTTTTATTTCTCCCATAATCTTGGTCTGGAAGGATTATTAACTCAACCGAGGCAACCCACTCACGTTAAGGTGTCCTCGAACTGCTGCGCTGGGAATAAAAGGATTTTACACTTCGCTGTACTCCATATTTCTGAGTGTAAGTATCTGTAGACCAACCAACACGTCTAACAAGCCGAGGGGTTGGGTGGCTTCATAATGAATTCTACTTCCAATTGCGAACGACAATGGTTGTCCAAAATAAATTCCATTCTCGAATCCAACATCAACACAGGGCGGCAGGAACAAATAAATATCAGCACCAACTACGGCGTATACGTAATTTTTCGTATCCTGCCATCGTCCCCTCTGCATATGAAGCGAATTAGTCGGGGGTAAATTCTGGAAATACCTTTGCTTGGTTGTGTGTCCCAAATGACATTCAATGTACCTGTAAATGAATTGAAAATTGCATCACCATACATACATACAGGGACAGGATACGAGTATTCGAGTATTTACTGGGAAATCGTATCCAAATAACTTGCCCTCGGTTGGGCCTTTTGTTGATTGTTGGCAGCGACGGCGGCGGTGGCGGCGGCGGCCTTGTTGTTTGTCATACGTTGGATTATTAATTTTCATTTTGGATTTTCATAAAATTTGAATTGCAAAGTACTCGCCCGCCCATATAGGCACACTGTAGTGTATAGTCGTAATTATTTCCCTCGATGTTCTCGGTCGTAAGGAGGTGGCAAGGAGGGCGGCGATGATTGTGGGTAGCAGGACCTCAACCCCTTGCATGAAATTTCCATTCCGATGTGGTCGAGACTCTGAATTATTTTGTAAACTTCAACAAATCATTACAATTTATGGTATCTGTTTTGTGTCGTATTTGGCATTGGTGGGGCGGGCCGGAACAAGGAAACGTGCCCGGTGGGGAGGGGGTGTTTTGTGACCGTTGTTGGAAATTGAAATTTTTCGAATTCTTTCATGTTTGTTTTGCGTAATGGAAAATTGTTGACTGTCTTTTGTTTTATGTAATTGAATGTTGAATTTTTAATGAGGGGTACATTGGGGGATTTAAGGATTCTGTTTTCGGAATTTACTTAAAGGACTTCAGACACTGGGGTGAGATCCACTTTCATCGATGCCGGGCAAGTTGCATCCAGTTGGCTAGACCTAGCACTGTGGTATCCATGATAGGCTGACTTTTGTTGTTTCGAGCTTGGAGGCTGGGATTCAAAGGTCGTCTTTGCTACCCATTTTGAGGATGCGGCCCAGCCAGTATAGACGACATGTGTTTGACTTTTCCGACTACATCCATATCTTAGTACATCACAGAGTTTGCTGCCTATCTTTGACGATAGGCAGATGCTACTTGCTTTGTTCATGACATGTACTTGGTCTTATCCTCATCTATTTCGAGACTATTACAGCCTCTATAACGGGGGCAGGAAACGATTGTTTATTTCGGTCTCCTGTATACTAGCAGCTGGAAGGATGTGTTGAAGATAGTGGCTTCCATATAGACATTTGCCTTAAGACCTATTTGATCAAACAAGGAATTGAAAAGGGCTTACGATAGCACATCTTCGAAATCGGGTACAACTTTGGAATATCATAGTTTAGAGCATCTGTTTTCGAATGCAAAGTGCACTAGAGTTGGATGAGTGTAATAAAGATCCTTAAGATGATGAATGTTATCATATACAACTTTCAAGGCGTCGAAGAGATGATGAGTCTTGACTTGAAATTCGTCAGTTTCTTGATCTATCGGCTTTGGAGCTATACTGATGCAAGTTTGGAGAAAGGATTCAGATATTCATACAATATGTTGGCTGCGACATACAGTAGGGATATGCTTCGATAGGCAACAAAGGATCCCCATTCTTGAAGAAGGGACGTATAGAGCTAATAGTCCAGTCATCGGGCATGAGTTCATTCACCCATACTTAGTTAATGATTTGGTGCATGCACCCTAGCAAAACTTCATCATAAAATGTGAAAAGCTCCGCCGGTAGACCATTGGAGCCGGAGGACTTGTTGTTGTTCAGCCTGGAAGGAGGAATGGCTAATTCATTGACTGAGTGCGGATTGTTTTCTCAACACTATCTGCACCTGATGTTCATGAAGAAGCTGTTGAAAATAGGTCGCAAATACAATTACTTTCACTGCTTCTTGGTGACTAGATTTCCTTCACTATATCGGGCTTGAAGCCAGCTACTAGTTACTTGACTTTCCCAACAAAAGAGCGTTGTTCACATTTCGGGACTTCTCGATATTTTTTTAACTAAAAGACTGCGTAGGCCCTTTACTTCCTACGCAGGATCTTCTGCACCTCCCTTCTTCTGGCTGGATACTCTTCCTATGCTGTCCTTGTTTGTGGGTGCAGCGTTTGTAGATGTTCATTTTGATCATCATACCAAGGACTCCATTTTGGTAGAGTTTAGTAACCTAGCGTAGGCTCGGCAACCTCTTTGATAATGTAGTGTCAAAGCTCAGTCTACCTCGAACGTTAAACTCGAAGCTTATCTCAGAGTCCCGGAGCAGGTAGAGAAAGTAGATGAAACAATCAAACTTTGGTCCACCCCTGGACATAAGACCGCTGAGATGACAACACGGGATTCGACTCTGAACAACAGTGAAGCTGATACATTTCACATGATCCTTGAATGGAAAGTTGAGTTCAGTCAATCAAAACATTATGACAGTGTGCGTCATAACAAAACCAATTTTTTCAATAACCTGCACTTGTCTCAGAAAATGAAGCCTGATTCAATGTTATCCTTGAGCCAAGTTGGCCTGACAGGAATCCCATTGTAAGAATGTTTAACAAACCATATAATCGGTCGCAGTACGAGTACAAGTCCTTGGAACTGCAAATAGATTCATTATGTTTCAACAGCCCTCGAGACGATGACACTCCAACCAACAGCAGATATATACATAAAATATTAATAGCCTAAGTATCTAGGAGCATTTCAAGGGCCTGAAAGCATTTCTGATTTGACTAGGAACTCGGGATTAGTTTCCTTTACCACATCAGTTTGGAATTTTCGGAAGTATCCACCCATTGACTGTATTCATTAGTACTGCGAGCCTCATCCCTGCGAACCACAACCGAATGTAAGCCATCAGGCCCAACAGAAATACCTCAAACAATGCAAAACTTTTTTCATTACCCCGGCGTACACAACAACCGGACTCGCATCACATCTAAAAACTACGATTGATGGGAATTGCAAGCTCGTCTGTGCCACAGATAGATAAATCACTTCTATTGCCCGACTTTGCTGTTCCGACTGAAACACCACCAAAGCCCATAAAGATAATCCAACATCCACCTAATGGCTGTTGCTAACATCCTTCCAAACTCACACGAGTGATAAGGGAACCTACACTTCAACGTTAAAGCAATTTGTCTGGCAAAATTACTTCATAAGCCAGGTGAACAAGTCTCCCCGAGTGAATAAGGCAAGAAAAAAAAAAAACACAAATCCTTTGTTGCAATATGTATCGATTCCCCCTGGTCAAATCACTTCGATTGGAATCTATTCATTGTAATGGCTTTCTTCGAATCCCTTCGTAGGTACTTCATACGCAGAATAGGGACGAGCACACAAAACCGAAGTATCTATCGATTGTATCTATCGCCTGCCATTACGGGACAAACAGAAAGGAAATAAATACGAAAGCAAACTGCTATGACATTGTCGAAAAGGATATGAATGTCCTGTCCGTTTCCTTTCCTTGTGTGACATTTTCATGTAGAAATAGTCTGATATCCCATATCTCGCTGGGTTTTGTTTTACTCCTTCTAAAGGACGATGACAACTGATTTTTTTTCCGTTTTCTTTGTTTTTGTACTTTCACAAGGATGTCCTTGAATCACAAGACGGATATCATATTCCAATGGTCTGTTCCATCCATTAGTGCAATGTGCACAGGATATGAATTACTTTCGTATACACTTAGGATGAGTAACACATAAGTTTGTTGTGTGTTAGATTGGAGTTTAGTCCTGCTCAAGGATGTGCGATGAGTTTTAATACTGCTGAAGTATTTAAGGGGGTCATCCCGGCACTGCAGACACGTTAAGGTTTATAGTGTCGCCCATAAACCAATGGCTCGGATCCAACGATCCTCATGGGAAAACAACTTTATCGGCCATACGTGGAGTGTAATGAGTTCATCCTTATAATTGCAGATGAACTCGGTGAAAACAAGGACAAACTGAATTAATGACTAGATGGAATTCCATTCGTCCTCGTGGATAGGTGAAAGTAATTTTTTTCAGATTCCTACCTTTGTGGAGGAAAATAAAAATTCTTCCCGTTTTCTCCAGCTGGACGAGGGGGAAGTTTGTGAAAGTTCTTTGCGATTTTAATTAACTTTCATGGCAGTTGCTGGCGGATTCAATTGGGGCCCTAATTGGAATTCACTCTTTAGAGATGAAAGGTGAATTATACAGCGTGGAACTGTGGAAATTTGCTGCTCCATTTGACCGATGATTGTTGGAGAATCGAATTAAGGACATCTCAATGTTGGCGCTGGAAGACCACAAAAGTTGAAAAGAATTCCCTCCGCCATTGTCGACTGGGGTTTCATACGTTTCAAGGACAAAGTGGATTTCCACCTCCACTAATGGAGAACGTAATTTTTCCGGGAATGCCATCTGCGGGTCTGGGTATGAGGGGGTGTTTCGAAATTTTGTCATTTTCAGTTTCTTGGAAATTAATTAGACCGGCAGCGAAATGAGTGAGCATTAGTTGGGAACAGCTACAGCATTGGATTTCAAAGGACCTAGGTTGGCAAGTGGAATGGGCGCCTACTGGTGACAAATGTAAGTATTTACTTGTATACGCGTCGAGGACACATGTTCTGACTTACAGCGTAATGAAGCTGTGTATGCTGACATTAGCGCCTAATGAGTGAGGTTGTCATGTTTCGGTTTCCCAGAATCAATTGACATGAGGCTAATAAATGACGAATTGGTGTTTCGGAACAAAGCCATTTTGGTTTTAATTTTTGAACTTCAGTTATGTCAACATTATGTTGTAATGTCACCGCCTATGGAGTGCGGATTTGATAAATCAAAGGTTTCGATGTAATCGTATGGTTTCCCTACTCTCTTAGGAAGAATCTCAGGAGGTGTACTGAATTGGGTACATACGATACATTGGGTAGTATCTACGAGTTAATCAATTACATACTACTAACTGAATTACAAATTTTTTTTAACCCTGCAAACTGGTCTGAACACACATCGTAAGGGTGCCAGGCGGAGGATGGCTTTGAATACCACAATGTTTCTTCATTACTCCCTCAGCGATTAGTCCTTGATGTTGGTCTTGCAGGAATATACAAATTTCTGGGTTGGTAGCCAATTAGTCAGGTCTGTCAGGTGAAGGCGTTACACTTTGCGACAAACGTCGAGTAATGAAGTATAAAGGCGTTACAACCAAACATTGATGGGGCTGGATATCGAGGAGCATTCAGCTTTCCTGAATCGTAACCTCTGGACGAGAGCTCTTATATCGAAGAAGGCATCTTCTGTAGCTGCGGGTATTATGCCAATCGATATTCCCTCATACAAGATGCAAAGTATTTACTTTAAGCTAGTTTGTGCTTCAAATGCAGAGAAACAGAACAGCTGGCTCGAGATGCGTGATTGGAGGACATAGTGAGACTGTGGGTATCCAGATCTGTGGGCTATACAAAGCCCTTTTTTCATACACTTTTTGGTTGGAAAATTTCCTGTTTCCAATATGCATTTCAGGGCAAAGGATTCCCAAGCTGATTCCCACGATTATGTGCATGGAAACTGTATCAATCATATCCACAGGTCTGGAAATGACAGCCCTTTTGTCTAAAATGTCCAGATGAACTAGACCAGATGTTTTGTAGAGACTAGAAATGACCTAGCAATTCTAGAGTTTCTACTAAACCACACGATAAGGTCAGGGGAAGACTCCTTGTAGATCTGCTCCTTCATAACATAACAAGCTAAGAAGACATAAGGTAGAATTACGAATCGTGCATGCTGTTAGCCTGTAAGCAGCCTACACTGGTGAAAGCCGCATTAAGTAGTAAGAAGATTAAGTTAACAGTCATGGTGTATAACTAATTTTAGTAGTATACTGTTTGTCCACCTTTACTTCTCAATCCCACCAGACTGGATTCAAGGACTCTCCATCCCGGAGTGTTATTATCCATTCGCTCCACTAATTAGGGCTAGGGAGAGACCTTCCCTACGCATTAGTTGGAAACTTCGAAAACGATACCCTTGTACTTTCTATCGATTATGGTCACTAGACCATGCCAAAGAACAAAAGATATATGTGGTTCGGTGGCGTATACGTAACATTTTTTCAAACATTTTTTCGTTCACAAATTTTCTATTTTCTCTATACAGCGAGGCAGTGGCTAAGGAAGTTTGTGCCTAGGATGGACAAAAGGGAATATCTGACTTGAAGTAAGAAGGATAAACCTAGTAATGAAGCACATTTGCTAAGAGTGGATGGCGGTGTAAATGTTGGGCTATTTGCATCATAATTCACATTGGAGTTCATGAACTCTTTGCCAAGGAATTCAGTCTTTCATGTGTTAGTGCATTTAGTGATTTTGAAAGATTCTCATATACTCTTACGGAGTTTTTCATGTACCTCCTCGTTTAACGGAAATAAAGGAGACGCTATTTCTAATCTCTGTGCAAAGGTTTATATTTTCGTTCATACAATCATATTGCGAACAATCACTATTCAGTTCCCTAAGTATTCTCAGGATTCTTGATTTTTTCCTTTCAAACTTCCAAACATCATTACTCAAAAGGGAAGGTGTCCCTAGAATGGGTAGGTGTTGATGGTAAAATTCATTCCAATTCACAAAATATTGAAGAACTTTCTAATATGTACTTCAAGGGCTTTAAGGATATTCCCAGAAGGAATATATTTTTTACTTTGCATCTGATTGTAAAGTGTTTCAAGAAGTACTGATAGTTTCCAAAGTTAGGACGAATCGTAAGAATGTTACAGCAGATGCTGTAGAAATTTGTTAACTTACAAGTCAAGCCCATTTTATTTTAAAATATCATTTTGGAATAATGTGCTTGTAATCTTATGCAACGTAGAGCTGATATTGACTGACATTGACGGCCACATCTTGAGATTTGTCACATTTTTCTTTTCAAACTCCAGCTTCTCGAATAGATTCGTCTCAAGATCTTCAAATAGAAATGCTGTCTCGAATGAATTTCTCTTTCCAAGCACAAGGAGATGATTCTCTAAATGAGAGTACTACAAAAAAGGATTCAAAGGATATACTCAGGACAAACCAACCAATTTATATTCACACTCGAATGCAAAGTTTGTCAATAGTGTCGTGCAATGCAAAGGAGCTTAGTACTTAGGCGGCGCTACAGTTCTAGGTGAACCTTGGCCTCAACCAACAAGAAGCGAAGAAGGTATTTACGTAGAATATTAACTGAGCTTACACAGGGCCTTTCCCTTGAAAAATCATAATTCTAAGCACTTCTGCCACGATAAGGGTCACTCGCATCGGAATCACATGAATATCTCAAGCGATTGAGTATCACTCATGAGGAAGACTTAAAATCTTGGGTCATGAATTTGTGTCTAGAATCATTGGTGAGTAATCTGGCCTAGAACTCTCGGTTAGCCTAAGCAAATACTTTAAAATCTTTCAGGGGGCAATGTTGCCCAACAGTCAGTGCAACTGTGTATCAGTGAGAAAAGCATTTTCACTGCTCACAAAGCTCACATGAGTACTGAAATGGTCGACTCGATAGCCCTGGACGCCCCATTCTGAATCTTTTTTGTAGAATAGAGAGTCCTTTTTTGAAACGTCAATAGACAGAGTGTCAAGCTACTTCTATTGTCATAGAAAGGAACAAATCTGAGCTGGAACCATTAGAGTGAGAATCTATGCAGGTTCTACATATTAACGAACCTCTAGATTGTAACCAGAAATGTTCTTCCCAATTTCAGTGAAGGTTCCACTGTTATTAATGTCAAAAAGCGAACCCTTGGAAGGGAACTTTTACTTTCATTGTCACTGGGTGTCATAACTTGCTCTAGAAACCAGCACAGAAGAGGCCTTAACCATAAAAATTACATAAAACATAAATATTTATGGGCACAGGTCCATGGAACTAAGGACCCAGGTTCTAAAAACCGTGCGTGAGAGGTTTTTGTTTTAATCCTTTCGCCCCTACTATGTCGAACTGAAAATGTATTTCATGCGGGGCCTTTGACTTGCTCTATAACCCTGCAAGGAGTCACAAAGATTGCAAAAATGGAACTAATTCCCCAGACTGCTCTAAATCGGTATTGCGCCCGGCCTTCAGAGGGTCGAGAGCTCACTCTATTGAAATCATAGCTACACCATTCCAACCAATGGGCCAGATACCTCGTAGTAGTAAATCCATCCCTGAAAAATTCCCTCTCGACCCAACACAACTCTCACACATCCCCTATTGTTACAAGGGTCATCAACTGGGCATTACAGTGAACCAACTTTTTTTCAATTTTAATTAATCAAAGTGAGCACCATCCAAGCAGGTAATTACCACGAGATACATGCCACTTCCCACACACAGTAATTTTTCACTTGAACACACAATAGATACAACCCTTCACAGTCAGAACGTAAATATTTAATTAAACTTCATTCATTGCGACGACCAGCCAAAGGGACGAGCTAAAATATTGCAAATTAAGCTAATTACCACCGACCTCCAGGCCCCAAGTCCCAGGGGATCACAACCGGCGACCAACTGTCGCAAATCGTTTTTCTTCCTCCCATGGGTCATTAGTTTCAATTTTCAGACTTGTCCTCTGCCCAACATACACATGTGCGAGTCCTAGTGCAGAGAATCGCAACTATCCATCCTCGCATAACCTTGGCAATCTAAAATCATTAGATTCCCAGTTTTTCACTCGAAATTGAATTATTCATAATGAAAGCTAATTTCATTGCCAGTTAGGCAATCGGCTGATTGAAAAGTTCCCTCCGTCATCCTCTCGACGACAACGACGACAGCGACGTTGGGAAACCACTTATTGACTTAAAAGTCGATTATTTATTCGAAATCTGAATCAGAATCGAATACGAGTAACTTTTGTTCTTCCAGCACCTGGGCGGAAAGTTCTAATAAAACTCAATCTTTTAATGAAACGAAACACAAGCCACTTTGTAACTTTGTCGCACAACACGCAGGATGGGGCGTCAATTCCCCACGCGCCCCGCTACAGAAGAGCAACATTTTATCACCTTCCTGCAGACGCAGGCAAAACAAAACAAATTGTGTCTCATTCGTTTCCCTTTGTCCCGACGACTACTACGACGACGACGACGACAACAAGACCCACCTTTCCTGACAAACCAGCCATATTGATGAACCTCAAATTGGGCGACAAAAAAACAAGAAAAAAAAAAAACGAATTGAAAGGAAAAACTTTCGCCTGGGAAATCCGATCCAATCAATAAGTAAATATGTCAAAGCATCAAGGATCCCCAGGTAGTGCGAGTGGGCCTCGAACACGCTGTGGTTCCGGGAGGCTTTCAAGCCGCCGCCGACGTCTTTGCATGAATCAATTTTGACTTGTTTTTCTTGCAGTCTTGTATTTTTCACATGTTTTTAAATTCACAACGAAAATAATAAAAAAAACAAAAACAATAAATAAACCGAGAGGAGAAAATAAATAGAAAACTTTTGTTGAGGCCGTGTAAATCCGCACAGAAGCGATTGAACCGGCGGCGCTGTGGGGGCGGACCCGGTTGCTGTCTCCTGAAAGATTATTTTCGAGAAGAAATAACTTTGAGTGATATTTTGTAAGAAATTAGATTTGGACTTTTAAAACGTCAGCGTAACTTTTTAAGCGGCAGGAAAATGAAATTGGAAATTTGTGCGACGATTTGGGGGATGAACGCAGAGCGTTAGGCGAAAAAAATTGAGTTATCCTGCTGACGGGATGGTCCTCAGCTGTAGGGAAGTGTCTATTAGGTGTGTCGTTGCGAAAATTAACAAAAAATCGCTTCGGTACTCTGTGCCTTGTGGATGAAAACCAGGTATCATTGGCTGAAATTAAGTTATGGTGGTAATAGATATGCTTCAAGGAAGGATGCGTATACCGCGTGCGTGTCCTTTTCTCTGTGGTGGAGCTTAGCGGGTGTGAAAAGTGTTTTTTTTTCTATAAATTCATTGATTCTGTTACCATAGCTGGTTCTTCTTCTTCGTCCATTTTGGAAATGTCAAGGATTTCGGGTAACAATTCATTCAAAGCCAGTCTAAGTGCGAAAACTGGCGAATGCCGAGAGACCCAAGGCGGACGTTGGATGTTATGCGTAGAACCGGCTTGAGAACGAAGGATTCATGGAATTAGGGATCTAGCTTGTGTACAGTCATGTCTGTTCGGTCGGGTGGTAGCATCACCATAACAGAGAAAAGACCAATCGGTATCGACAAGATTGTAACCATCTAGAGTGTTGGTAAGATTTCCTATTGATACTATGAAGTCGCTATCATGGAGAATTCACATTTGTTAACCTGCCATAGAAGCCCACTCGTGGATATCCTTTATAGTGAGTTCACTCGCCATCGGGAAAAGCTGTCCTCGGGCTATAGGCTGTGTGTCCCACATTTATGGTGTTTGGTATATCAGACATACTAACACAGCTATTTTGATCATCGAGAATACTACTTAGTTCTCAATCGTACAGAGTCCCGACTCATTCCATCAGGAAGGCATTTCTTAAAACGATAATATTGACATCTACTGAGATACAATCGAATAACTAGAAATTTACCATCTTGAAAGCATCTCTATTCGTCTAGATGCTGCGACAAAAGACACAGGATATATGTAGTACCATCACAGTGACATCCAGATAGAAGGACTAACACCGCTCAGTAATGTTTTGAATGTCAGCTATGTCTAGATGTCAATAGAATCAGTACAACTGTCGACTTTTGAGTAGAAAGTCAAGATCCCGATCTGCATTCGAACTGTGAGTCAGGAAGTGGCACAAGGGATACGACTCAAATACTAGTGAGTCTAGGAGTTAGACTATGAGTAGTAGTACCCATTGTCCGCATGCCGTTTAGACCAAGCCCAAACCTTTCACGAAGAATAGTATACAACGTGTGGAATTCAAATGATCATGGATTTCATTGTAAGTAATGCGTTTAGGGGTTAAGATTATCTATATAGCCCCAAGTAGTTCCAAGATTGTTTGAAAAATGCAGGAACCTAGTGAGTTCTTTGAATTCTTGCGGAGTATCAAGTCATACTGTAAGGTCTTCGATAAGATAGCTAGACAAGGCTCATAGGATGATTCGACTGAAGCTATCAAGATCTTTATTCACGAAAGGAATTCTTCTTAACTCAATTGTGTGTGGCAAGGCTTTGAAGGATGGTTACAGATTAAACGAATACTTCCAGATATCTGTAAGACATCAGACTCATTCAAGCTGGTTCTCAGCAGAAAGTACATTTCGTGTCTTTGCTTTTCGCGTATCTGTGCCGATTTTGATACCATATGCTTGTCGTCTCTAAAGCGCCTGGTTAGCCTTCTTCTAGAAAAGTCTGGGAAAATGGAAAGAAAGCGTTTTGGCTCCTTAAAGTACATTGGACCAATGGCACTTGCGTGCTATAATGTGTTTCCAATCCTTTGGAATACAATTTGGAATGTATGGGTCATCTGAAAGTTCAACCAAAACTTTGTACTCAAACTGACTTACTCACTATTTACCTCAGATACAAATGAATTCAACAACAGATTTTTGAAAATATACTCATATGCATCGTTGATACCCACCTGTAAGGGGGCATCTTTGAATCCGGTTCCCGCCAGTACAGTCCTATGGAATGCGAAGTGATCGTGCTTTGGGATTAGCGAAAATAAATACCTACTCTCCATACATATTCTACATGTAAGTACGAGTATTATTGTTTTCTGTGCCGAAAGCATAAGCACAGACGTTAAACGATTTCACTTTCGTAATTATAATTACAACTTAATACGACGCCAGACTGGCGACGCTTTCGTAAATAATCTGACACGATTTGTCAGTATTTAGTTACACTATATATGTACGTATGTCATGCATCAATTAAATTGTATTCAAGTGTAGGTATACATAATTAAAGTGCTGATGTTACGGTGCAGAGGTTTTGGGGGAGCTTGTGTTACTATGCCAATGGTCGGCCTCCTTATATGGTGAAGGGAGGATGCCGATAGTATGTATACATCCGTCCACTTAGTTTCATGGCTTAAATCCGAGTATTTTTACTTATACTTGTGCATCGAGAGCATTATCTGTCTTAATCCGCGATAGCGTTGGTAATGGACCGCCGCTCGTGTCATCGCACGCACGACAGGACACAAGAATTGATCTATAGTGAAGGTTGAAGCCTTTGGCTTACTTTTGAGTTGAATATTAAGCCGACTTACCATGGATTAAGTGAGAATTAAACAATAAGAACCCCATTTAGATAATAAACTGAGAGCAGACATTTTTCAGACGGATTGCCATACCATAGATACTCAGTGATTCAATGATTCAAAAAAAGTTACAAGCAAATGCAAAACTCTTACCACTTCTTCCTAAATACTAGCCGTGACCGTGAAACAATACCCGATGCCGTTCCGAATAGACTGAAGCTCGTAGCCAAAGAAGTACTCGTGCCATTCTTTTGGAAGTCTCGTATCTGCTTGAGTTCTGCGTGGAATGGAGATATGATGGAGGTGTTAAACGAGGCATATTATGGCAAGGGGAGACGTATCTTGAATTTAAATTATCGGTATGTGGATGGGGTGGTGTTCCTCAGCCCAATAAGGTTTAGGCGCAAGGGAGTGATACAAACTGGTACATCGGCACTAAATTTTATGTTAACCATTCTGTTTGTAGTACAGTCTTGTCAAAGGTATAAGAAACTGAAACAGAAAGTGTTGTAACAGAGGAAAACCCAGAGGACAAGGTATGGCTGTTGCTTGAAATCGCCTCTTCATGAGGAAACCATATACTGTTGGTAAGGAAGAGCTAATCTTCATCAAAAAAAAAAAATAAAAAAAAAGGTTACGCATACGCCACCGAACCCTGCACCTACTCTTTGGTCCTATTTTCGCGTGGCCAGATATTATGTTTCAAAGCACAAAGCATCATTGAAGAGGCTTAGGAAAGCCTTTCTGATGTTGGTGAGTGCGGGGCAAGCGCATAGGATGTAACTAAGGATCTGCTCTTCCACTGTTTAGCACAGGACTTTGGGGCTTCGATCTCGAAAAACCTGCTCAGCCTTATATGTAAATCTCTGGTATATTGCGATACCACATATACAGCAAACAGTCATTGAAAGATACGCGGCAGTATTTCACTGCCTTGAATCTTCTTGTGCTGGATGCAAGGTATTCGATTGATTCCTGACTGCCTATGATAATATCGGATGGTGAAACTGCATTAACAGCCAGCTAATCAACTATGGTCTGCAAATGCTCCAATTGTCTGGAAGCTTAGACGAGAGGTAGATACACAATTCTTCTAACAAGACTCCAGCACCTATTGGGAGCCGTACGTAAAAAATTGACATATTGAGCATATCGTTGTATCTATTCAGTTCTGTTTGGTATTATGAACTATTGGTGGAAATGGACGACTATACCAAACAATACAATGGATTCAGTTCAGATGAAGAGGGTCATTCAGCCTTTGGTAGGAAATCAGTCGAGTTATTCTGATGTGGGTTCCAAGACATAGAAGCGTTTATGGCATAGGGAAGGCAGAATTAGTACACATTTAGCTAGAAGAAGTCAACGCAACATTTTTTTTTCAAATGGATGGACAAAACTGACAAGATATCCTAAACAGGATCTGTAAAGATTTGACCAGATTAATAGCAGTCTCCAAGGAATATTGGCTAATTGGTAGCCATGCAACCAAACTAGCCATCATCACTCATTTACTTGAAGACTGTCATAGCTCAAGAAACACGATTTTGCAGAAAACGCTTTAAGCATGATAAAAGAATAATTCTACATTATTACCTTAAAAAATCAGGTCTTTTGAGTTACGACAGTTTTCTGGTAAATGAACGATATGTACTTGGATAATGTCACAGTTGCAATCTTACAACCGACAAAAACAATATTCTTTTTCTGCACAACAGATTTTAGAAGAAAGGATCTTCGACGGAATATGAGTGAAAAAGTATATACTTAGCTACTATCGAAGCAAAGATACTCATAGTCCACTCTACCAAGCGCTTAGAATTTCAAGCTGATCTAAGCTATTCTGTGACGCCAACCACCTGTGTTTTCATATAACAAGACAATTTAGTAGGTTTATTCTGCAATAATTATAAAATCAATTGTAGCTGCCCTCATACTTTGGTCTTGTCATTGAAACCCGCAGCCATCTTCGATTCTAAATGGCCATCTTTCGGTACATAAAAAATGTTATTTAAATTCTGATACACAGACTTACGATGCCTAACGCATAACTTGTGTTTTGTACAGAAATGTATTTTTGAATTCTCTAAGTTATGGTTTATTTGTACCAAAACAATTGTGAAAGGGAAACATAAATAAATGCGTTCAGTGACAGCTGTCACAATTCGATTTGCACCATTAAATTCGTGACATCTTGACACAAGTGGTAATTTGAAATCACTCCAAAATAGTTTTGATGGCTTTTTTGTGGAACTAAATACATAAATACTACATAGATACGTCAGAAAAAAAAGATGATCTAAGATATTTTACTCAGAACTAAAGTTAATCTGAAATATGTACGTTCGCTCTTCTTGGAACACCATGTTTGACAAGTTTTCGTGGTGGCGTCATGATTCTCAGAAAGTAATGTCATTTCGTGGAAAAAAGGCTGATATCCGCCCTTCACGACACAATGATACTTTAACTGCTTCAGGACCTAGTTGACTGAAACAAGTGGATTAATTCAAGGCTGTGTTCAACGTCAAGAGAATTAGAGTCGCGCGAAACGATGAATGTTTACGAAAGACAGATTTTTCTCATACTTTGACAGTTGATCTCGTCGGCTGCAGTCGCTTGAAGTCGCTCAATTTGCGTTTCGCCAAATTGCTACGCAGTGAACACCTCCATATGTACTTGCGTAACTGGCCGCTAGTAGCGAATCGAACACAGACTAAGTCATTTATAAAAAATTGACAGATTATCTGCCCGAAAAAGGCGCATTTTGTAGAGGATTAGTCTCATTGACATTTCATAAAAACACGTCGAATTCAGATACATTGATGAACCTTTTCAAAATATATCTTTTACTTAAATCACCAAAATAAGCCAAGCCTGACTTATCCCTATATTTCCAGGATGTTATCGATTATAATTGAGTGACAGGTGGATGTTCTTGCTATTACTCCGGCCTTGTTGCATGTAGCACTGTCTTTCCGCTCAATGATCGTCCTCATTCTCAAAAATTAAGGACTAATTGGGTATTTAGGGCATTTGTTGATATAAAACGTTTTCCAATTATCCTTCATCTCTGTTGTCTAATGAACAAAGAAAGTATAGAGTCCATGCATACAAAACTAAAATGAAAGTGGAAGAGGTACACAACTTTCTTCGACAAAAAGACTTAGCTTTGTGTTTCGTTAGTTGTCCAATAAATTAAATATCACACTATTCCATACAGACATACATGTGAAAACATACTCGTCATAACATAAAATTTTTACGTATCGTATTTTCCATTCATAAATTGGCCAACGAAATGACATTTAAATGAATTTTGAGTATTCTTAGATATTTTCTTATTTACAACCTGTTTATGATAAATCAGTGAAAACAGACAAATAAAATAAATAAAAACACTCATTAATTCTTTTTTTTTTAAAAAAACATCTGTTCACTGTCAGTTGTCAAGTTGTGACAGTAATGATTCAGTTGTGCTTTGGCATAACTTGCTGCCGGTATTTGAAATATTCTTTTTCAAATTTTGAAAATAATTTAAATGTTTAATAACAATTGTCGAGTACATACATCAGTCAAAATTAAAATAAATATCTGCGAGTAATTCAGACTAAGCTTTTCGTGTTGACAACGTATGTAAATGATGTTGAAACACACTTAACAAGAAAAAAGGGTGGAGACTATGTCAGTTTAAAACTCGAAAGCGAGGGTCAAACTAAGACTTAAAGAAGAAGAACTTCCAGTAAAATGGGCAATACTGGGTCTTACTGCCTGGTAGTACAATGGACCGATTGGGTTTGAGTCCTGCAGTAAAGAAAAAAAACTTAAAAAACTTTTTCAGGCCAAAGATTGATTTTTTTGACAGCTGTTGAAACCATGGTAAATAAAACGATCCACTAAGTATCTTATGTCAGATGGACAGTTAGTGTTTCCCTATCTCAGTCCATTGGATTGTATGGCATTTAAGTTAGTGAATCCTTTCTATTTAGCCATGATCGTTTACACGGACATGAATCTGTGTGCTACTGGAGTACGCACTAGTTCTAGCTCCTAGTTCTAGCTCTTAACACAAATTCAGTCAATTATGGTGATATCTAATCCTTTATGCGACATATATTCGTAGATAATGTCGGAAAATGTGGAGGTTACTACTTTACAGAGCATCCTGAATCAAGCTTGTTTTTGTGAGGTATATGCGATTAAAAATAAAGTAGATGTACTCCAACACATCTGTTGAACAAACCTGCATGAAGCCCATTCCCTTTTTAAATTGGCGTCGACCAGGGCACCGCAATAATAATGTTCGTGAAGGATACACATAGCGGAGTGTTTAAGAACCACAAGAACTTTGTAAGTATCGTCCAAATGGATCTCATTAGAAAGTTCTAAATACACTCCTTCGAAGCACTATCTCAAGAAAGTGCTTCTTAGAACTAATTTTGCATCTTTACAGTCTATTTTGTAGTCCTTTCACAACCCTCTTAGCTACATAGTTGCGTAATATCTAATAAAAGATACACACTACTCATTTTCATGTATCGGGAGACAAAATCCCACTCACATTCATCGACGATTTATGTTGAATACCATAACTCAGCGAATTAAGTTAATCACATCGAATCGAGAATCAATCATTTTAATTAATACGTGTGCGCGTGAAATTGTAAAATCATTTCGACATAATTTGTCCACTTGACGACGCAAACCTTGATGTATTGACTGTGCGTCTGCAAATAGGCACAGCTTGAGTACATTAATCAAAATTACATTCTGTTATGCATTATTTACAATGACTCAAACAAATGGCTTCAGAATGATGTTATTGGCTTTAAATCAATAAACCACTCGAATGTACCTTTATCCTGATCAAAGGATTCTACCTACCTATGTCCATATGTGCTTGTAAAGGGTCCGAAACTACACACCATAACCAATGATTTATGGGACATACAAGCGAATTAGAACACCCTGCTGTAATTTATTATATGCTCATCACCTGGAGAGAGGCTATCGGTTATTTTTGACACATTGAAAAGCCCCTATTGGTGTCCTGCAGGCAGTGCTTCGATGAGGAATGTGTGTGATTATTAAAGGGTGTTTCATGTGACCTATACTTCATTAACTATGTTTTCCTGGTATGGTAGTCATTCTTAATGGATTTCCTTCCTCCATGTCCTTGAAACAGAAGTCGTAGAGGCCCAGCCCCAAAATAAAATTCTAATTTTATAGATATTTTGGACAGATCCTCGCAAATAAAAGTCACAAATACGAGAGTATTTTTACAAGGGCCAGACGCATAAATACTCCTCTTTTTCTTTACATTTTATGAATGTACGAGCACGACTATAGCCCAAAAGAGCTGATGTATAAATAACTCATAATATTTTTTTATGTTTCATTGTTTTGAAAGCTAGCAGCGATCTGAGTGTAATGGACTTTTAAATAAAACAAGAAATGATATCAAACGTACGTATCTGTGAAGGGAAAATGCACAGATGAGCATTTAAACATCACAGATTGTGTTTCAAAATAATACCTTCGTGTGTATCTGGTCGAATTTAGACTGAAAATGGCATTAAATCAATGAACCGCTGACATTAAAAAACAAAGAAGCAAACATGTTTTCCACTAGTATAATGCACACCACTTAGGGAATGTTTTTTCACGCTCCTCGAAAGTGTAAACATCCTGCTAAGTTCAGGGGGAATATTGTAAATGTTCTCGCTAGTATTCGTTCGGTCGTTATTCACAAGCGAAATTTACAATCAATTTACAAAAGATGTACATAGAGGTATATAACGAATTTATTCACTCGTGATATTTTTGAATTTCACCAGACGGAAACTGAATTAGCGGCGAAGTAAAAATACATTTTCCAACAAACAAATATGCTTACATTAACGGATTCCTCGAATAAATACGATTTTCTGATGTTTGGTTTCACGTTTACGCATTTAATTACTTCGGAACACAATGGTGGCATTATTCATTCTTTGATTTCAATGGAAACGTTCAAATACCAGAAGGATATTTGTTTTCTTCAGAATTTTTTGAAAGTTTGTGTATACAACTTTTTATTGTATTTTTGAATTACGAAGGAACGTCACTGGGTTATGTACGTACAATGCAAAGGGCCGTCCGACAAGAGGTGTCATTTTAAGTCAATAAGGAAGTGTTGAGAAAGTATTTTTATTTTATTTAAAAAACCAAACTCTGAGGCACAGACCATCACTCTTAGTGGTATTTTTAGTTATCCTTACCAAAGGATTACGAATTGGAGTCTTCAAATCACTAACCTGCCCGAGACTCTAAAATATATCATTAACATTCACTTTTGCTCCGTGAGAGGGCGCTTGATGATAATCAAAGTAATACGAACTTTGCAAAACGTTTTTACGATATTGTCACCATTCTTGTGGTGAATTCGCGCTATTGCAGGACATTGAATGAACTTATTCTGTAACATATTTAACAATGTCCTAGTCTTTTCTTAACCTAGCGCTAAATTGAAAATGATGGCTCTTGTTGAATAGCCCTTTACATGACCGACATTTTCGATGTAAACTTCTATCCAATTGGTTCTCCACTATGGTCTAAAAAAAGAGCCGTCAACTCGAGGTACAAAATGATGATCAACATCCTCGGTCATGTCATGAATTTGCATTAGACTTGATATATCTGATCTACTGACCTTGATATGAATTCCAATTTACATCCTTTCTTATAAGATATGTACATATGCATGTATATCCTATCATCGGCAGCCTACGAAGTCCTTTTAGCCAGATCTAGATAGTGTTATTCGATGGTCAAAAAGCTGGGTTATAAATCATTGAATCAGAGGAATAGTGGGCGATTTGGATACGGAGCGAGGGGATCAAGGTTCGATCCCCAGACAACACCCAAAATTTTTAGACAGTAGGCCCCTTTCATTTGTGAAAAGAATATAGCACGGAAAACACGAATGATTGTAAGAAGCTAGGCCCTGGGTCCTGCGGACTTTTTGCGTCAAGTATTTGCATTATTTTTATCAGAGGAATTTATCTTTAAATGAGTCACTACCATGTTATTTTTTTCAAAAAATAAGGAATCTAGCACGAAGGTGTGATATAGTCCTAGGTTACCTCCTAGGTTAACTCCTTGAAATTTAGACGCTTTAATGCAGCAAATTTGTGTAGTATGGTTTGTAACGTCGCAAGTATCATCATAGGGGATAGGCAAGCCAAGAAACACAACCGAAAAAGGTTCTAAGGACGTATCATCACGAACAAGAATAATCTTCATAAGGAACAACTAACCCAACTAGGTATACCCGAAGAAAGTCTCTTCAGGTTCTGCGATAAGTCCAGTGAAATTCCAGAAAATGTGGTGGTATCTTGTAAGACACTGAAATGTGAAAATATAGTCACTAGAGTCAGTGGGTTGACTTCGAGACTAAGACTGTCTGTCCATTTACTCTACCGCAGTGTAATCCGCGTAGGCTACCTAGGGTTAGGAGTATCTTATTCAGTACCATGAGCCAGAATAGTGGTGATATTACTCCACCTTGGAAGAGTACCCCTGCACACCGACCTTCAGGTCTTCCAGCTCACCATAAGTGAGTTTACTTTTGAGCATTTGCTCGATCCAATAGTAAAGATAGTTGTTATTTGTTTATTGACGTTTTGTTGACGTAGATCAACCTCTCTAAGTTCTTTAACAGAAAGAAGAAGGACAGATTAATCGGACGGAAGTCTCTAGGGGATGCGTGAAAAGCCTTACCAGTTTTCGGTATGAAGACTATTTTGGCTCTCCTCCACGATCTAGGAGTGTAGTTGAAGTTTAAACAACTCCTAACGATATTGTGGACCCTGCTGTAAGATACCATTGAGACCAGGCTATGTGTACAGTTCACTACCCGCTGTATTTTCTTTGGGGTGACAACATCCCTTGGCAGTGTAAACTGGACTATCTGGCGGTTTCAACAGAATGGTTAGCCTCTGTTTTACTTGACTAGAGATGGTCCAACTCCCGTCTGGTATCTTAACATAGCTTGGAATAATAGGAGATTTCGATATGAGACGAATCGCTAGTCTATTCTAGATTTTCACAGATATGCTACGAAGCCCTTTACCCTGTGTTAACCTCTAATTTGAATTTTCTAAATTGTTCGTTCAGCGATTTCAATCCTTTGGGTCCTTAGAGTGTTTTCCATGATACCTGCCTTCACGCACCTCATTGATGGAACTAGGACAGACAGAAAGTCAGATTTTTTTGACAAATGTTAAGCCTGTCTTACACAATGTTCAAAACTGAATTATACCCAACCATTGTATAGGAAAAATTATGTTCGGTGGTAGTACTATCATATTCATATACAATGCAGAGGGTTCTCTAAAGACTTGTATGGGTATGCGTGAAGCTTAAGACTCGCCATGAGCCTTTCCCAAGTCATGGTGATGAACGAAAATAAAAACAGGTTTATACAAAACGATCTACGATCAACAGAGCTAGAGGCCTTCAAACTGAATTGCTGGCCAGCGTTTGAAAACCTCCAATTTATTTCGAATATTTGCAACAGGCTTAACTATCCGACGGTAAACATATTGTTGTTTTTACTAAGATGAAGTATTTACCGAAGTTTGAGGTACTCCGTGCTATTTAAAATAGAACCCGAAATGTGCTGCTCATTGACCTTCTCCCGAGCACTTTGCCGTTTCAAAGAAGCTCGTCTAGACAACTTGAACTATTCCAGCGCACAAGCCGCACACAAACCCCTCATAAATACGCCATCATTCCGAAATAAATGAGACACACTTACAACTGACACGGTTTTCCTGTCAGATTCCATTACGTTAATTGAATTGATTCCCCTCTAATGATTATTTGATAATGAAATTCTCTCCGCCCAATCAATAGACATCTCCTAAACGTGTAGCATTAGGAGATCAAAAAAAAAAAACTGTTTAATTAATTTACTCCATGGACGATTTTTTCATCGAACAATTACTTCATTTACACTTTCCAACAAATGGCAAAGATAAACGGGGCAGATAATTGGGTCAGGATTTGCACCTCCCCTGGCAGACTACATAAGTATCTACATAAGTGGAGGAGCATCTACCCATCGACTACACTAATGGAGACATATTCATCCTCCCATCCGAAAGTTTATTCATCATTTAGTACCAAAACGAACGAGATAATCTGGTTCCAATCAATCAAAAAGCGCCAAATTGCCAATGTCAATATTATTCATCCTACCAAGGGACCAAAGGGAGGCAAAAAAAAAACAATGAATGATCGAATCGGACAGAGTGGATGACACAATAATCATAAAAATGAACTGAAACTTATAATCGAGCTTTCCCATGGATTCCAGACAAAAGATTGAAAATAAATAATAAAATAAAATTACCATAGATACACCAGTAGATACACGTTTCGATGTTTATCTAATAAAATTCTCTGCTTTATTATCCGTGTAAAATATACTCGCGATTTCTTTTTTTTTTTTACACAACGTACGAGTGTGTATCTTATACACTCAATGCATCTGTAATAACAAAAATTTAACCGATCGACCGCCTTGAATATTATTCAGATGCATGTGTCACTATGGATATAAATTTCTTTTCTTTTTTTTGCTGGAATATACTATGTATACACTTGGTTAACACAGAAAATATTTTGTTTTACACTTCAACGAAGATCCGATGACATTGGCTTAAGAATTTTCCATTAATTATACATGACCAACAGATAAAAAGATAAAAAGATACACAACACAACAAAAAAAAAAAAAGAAGTAAAACCACAGTAAAAACGATCGAAGATTTGTATCTGTACGATGACGGCGGCTACGGCGGCAGCGATGGACCCACCACACGCATCAAGAGTGGCTTTTGGGTGGTGATCTCGCTGTGTTTGGATGAACTTGTTATCTTTTGGCCAAACCGGTCCCTTTCCGATGATTGAACGAACCGAAAATCAAGAAAAGGAATTTTAAATTCGCACCCAACACAACACGAAAAAAAAAAGAAAGAGGTCAACTGATCGTTCGCAGACAAGATCGGTGATTAGTTGGAGTGGAGGACAACACAACTGACTTGTAATTGGAAATCTATTTTTTCAAAACAATGCGTATCTGCTTAAAAATAGACACAAAAACTGATCGACACCACACTCTCTCAGAATATGGTGACAAATCACGTTGTTGTCGCAATCAATGACACGACCGACGACCAACGACCAACGACCAACGACCGACGACCGACCGACAGAGTTTATTTTTAATTTTTCTTTATTTTGTTTTTCAGATTTTCTATCCAGTTTTGAAATGTTTAACAACACACCGATACACAACGATGTTATGCTATTTTTTTGTTTTTAATATTTTTGATCTCTCGACGCGATCAGAAGATCGTAACAGAAAAAACAGAAAAAACTTCGATTGATCTCAAGAAGTTCAAAAGTTCCATGTGACTGGCTGTTTGTAAATAAATATTTCACGAGTAAACACCAGTTTTATGGAATGTATCTAAGCGTAAGGGGGTATTTCATTCATTGATCGAGAGGATCGGTTTCGCTAGAACCGGATGCGAAAACTGACCAACAACGATGAAGTTGTTTTTGAGCGATCACTATGTTGTAGATCAGCAAAAATCGATCCCGATTGTGTTATGTGCGTCGTTACTGATCAAAGAAACCGCCGAAAACTGTGGTAAGTATCTGAACCGGTTCAGATAGATGTTAGATTGTGTTTTTTTTTTTTCGATCAACCCGTCAGTGATCTGTCACTCATATTGTAACACTGGGACATATGATGTCCAACTGATAACGGCAAAAATGTTTGCTGTCAACGGCTTGTCAGGCGGCTGTACTTTAAAAAAAAAAATCACAACCCGTTCGAAATCAGCCAACCGACACGAAGGCGGATAAATTCAAATCAACTTCTGACGTTGAACGCGCGCGAATGTAAACTTCCTCAACAGTATCTCCTAAATGCAACGAAACTACGACAACGACGGCATCAACCGACCGTCATGCCAACTTTGGATAAACTGGATTTTTTCGGAGTTTTTCGCTCTGCTTGGTTAAGTGTTGTATAGTTTGTTTGTGATGTTTTTTTCCTTCATATTCGGGGGGAGAATCTCGATGTGTACATCGTATCTGTACAGAGACAATACACGATGTTTTGTTGTTGTTTGCTGCACAAACCACCCGCAGGAGGCGAACTTTCTCCCTTAAAACCGGCAGAAAGCTACCACCTCCCTACCTGGTTTGTGCAGAAATTTTCATCCCTAAAATGGTGCTCGCTCTCTGTGTACAACTGTGAGAGAAAAATTACCCAGATTTTGAGAGAAGCATTCAGCTAGTCAGCGTGAAGTCATATGGTTTTTGTTGTTACATCTTCGGCGCATAGACCATAGCCATAACCATAACCAAAACCGCCTTCATCAGACAAGCATGTGGGATATTTCGAGAGGAAAAGCTTTGCCGCGGTTGAGATTCAAATAAAAAGCTTCTCTGTATTTGGGAAATTTTATCGTAGATACTTCCGTATCTATATCTACATATACTTTGCAGAAATTCGGAGTGAGAGGCGTACGACTACGATGTGTATCTACGCTGAATCTAATATAGCAACAGGTTGGCTATACTATCTGGCCTATGGTCTATGTGTACCTATATCGGTTGTTTTGATGTGAAAAACATGCGGCTAACCGAGGCACATATGGATGAATAATAATTCTGTTCATTAGTTTTTGAAACGCGATATTGATATTAGTATGGATTAATGGGTGAGGATTTGTTCAAAAATTCACAGCCGATGAATAGGAAGTATCTTTAATGTTTCTGATGGCAGACGGCTGTTGGTGGTCTAGGTAAAGTGGCAATTATGGTCGCTGCGTTGTATTGACACTTTTCTCCTCATCCAGCCGTAAGGTTAAAGGCCCGGATAAACGACTTTGTTTGTTGGTAAAGAGTGGGTATATGTGTACTTGTATCTGTCTGCCTAACGGCTTGATGAAGAGCTTTTTCCTTTTCCTACTGTCAAGGTGTTATTGATTTTAGGTATTGTCTTGAACTTGGACGTATAGGTTATTAACATTCGTTTTATTATGTTTTGAATAGACAATGAACTCTTTATGTAGAAAATAGATAAGTCGTCGCACTTCCTATCTCGTATAGCAGCATTGTAACCTGACCAACATTTGGCTATTTACAAACTGTATGTGTCACTGCGTCCGGGTGCAAGAAGTAGCATAATGGCTGAGTTATGCTGAGGAATGCTGTTTTGAACCCGGAATTGAATAGAATAGTCTGTGATCTGCCTTAACAGCTTCCAACAGAATAATCAACAGCTTATGGTAGCAACCCTCAATATATGGGCGCAGCAGTAATAGCTGTGCAAAGTTTAGGGAAGAGAACTAGAGCCTAGCCCTAAACAGTAGGAGATTATGCTTTAATGACACGTGTGACTGTCCTTAGTATCCAATACTGAAGATATTGCAGAAAACCATTGTCTTTCAGAATCTGTATGCTACCATCAAAGTGCTAGCTTCGAATTTTCCAAATACTTTATCGTGGCTCTGGTAAGATTTGTAGGAGTCAAGGGTGAGCTGCTGGACTGAGCAGTAACTTCAAGCCCTGCAAGTCCAAAATCTGATGATGCATAAAAATAATCTCAAGCCACGACTACGTTTGGAGAAAGAAAGTAGTCACCTGTCAGCTCCTAAGACTACATGTACTCATGTCTCAAACAAAGCTACGTGGAACTAATCTCCTTTCTCACTCTTAAAATAGCCAGTGCTAGTTATGTACAGTCCTATATCCGGGTGATAAGAAACCTCGTCCTATTTACAAAGAAAAGTGCAGATACGACCTAAGCAACACACTTTAGAAGGTTGGGACTTTTTTCAAGAATTTCTGTAGGCGAGAAGACTAGGTGAGCTCTACATGTCCAGGATAAGGAGTCCTTAAATGAGTCAATCAATATGTCCTTAAATAATATGCAATTCAAAATCCAGGTCAACTTTAACTGAACCAACAGTTTAAGCTGAGCCTTGGTTGTCCTTCTTAAGTGAGTCACGCCCGAAATGGTATAAACGAGGATTTTAAAATAGCATAGGCTACGAGTAGAGCCACTGCAATAATTTTAGTACGACAGCAATGCTGACAGTCACATATGATGCGCGGTAACTACAAATTACTACATATTGTTGGATGACCCTTTAGATACACCTTAAAGGGTGAGCCATTTAGTGGTTTCTTTTTAAATCATAGGTTATTTTGACACTGACAGCTGTTTCACGCTCAGAAAGTCTGTATCACACCTCCGCGGAATGAAATGATTCGCTTTACGCTTGAAAAACGTTGGGAAAATTTGAAAACTTATTTCCAAAGTGGGTACTGTTTAGCCCAAACAGTCCTTTTTAGAAAAGAAGTGTTGGCCGAAAGGGAGCACCCACCCACAGCAAGTTCGTGAGACTGGTATGCTAGTGGGCAACACTCATGGTCCCCGTTGTCGTAAGGTGCACTGTAGCCGACAGTGTGAGGCTCAACTCATGAAATTCAACTCGCCATCGATCTCAACAGCTCAACATTTCACGCACTACCCTGAGGAGAGGTCTGCAGAAAGATCTCGGATTATTGGCTCACAAGGTTCAATTGATTCAGCTATTAAAGGCGCACGACCATGAGCTTCGTTATCGCTTCACAGTTTGCGCCTTAGAGGAGCTTGGATTGGACAATGATTTTGGCGAAAAACCATGTTTTCTTCTGGTGTTCGGAAAACCGGCACGTTATTTTCAAAAAGCCGATGCATCCACGGAGAGTGACCGTTTGGTGCGAATTGTGGAGTGGTGGCATCATTGCACCATTTTTCTTCGAAAATGAGCCTGGGAGGAAAGTTTCGGTCAACTGGGGGCGTTACAGAGCCATGTTAACCGACCTTATTTTTACTGAAATTGAAGACATGAGCCTCTTGTTCATCCGTGATGGTGCGCCATGCCATACAGCCTATGCCACAATCGATCTTTTGCGCACCAAATTCCCAAATCGTGTTGTCAGCTGTCTTGGCGATGTCAATGTGGAAAAAAAAAAAAAATGTTCCACATACGCCCCAGTATATCTTGGTAACTACAATTCCTTTAACCTGGAAGGACCGATGTTATGCCAACAATCCGGAAACGATGCAAGCACGATCCAAGCAATCTGTGAGATACAGCCCGAAACCATGAACAAGGTCTTAAAAAATTGGAGTGACAGAATGCGCTACTGTGAAGCCAGCCGAGGCAGCCATTTGAACGACGTTGTGTTCCATAATTAATGGGAATGTTTGACATGATAGATGGAAAGAATCGAATTTTGTTCATTTTATTGCATTTTTAAAAAGAAACTTGTATTTGGCCCACTCTGCCTGCACATTCAGCTCAATTTCTGAGTTCGAGGCTCCAAATATTCTAAATAGTTCTGCGGTTTTGTTCTAATTTCATTCATTTAGTCACTCATCTCTTCTCACTATCGATAGGGGTGCGAAATGTTTCCATAAATATTACTGCATCGTGATATTCGCTGATAAAATCAGTTTCACTTTAAATTAAATGTCAACATTCCATTAGAAGGGTAAACAAAGCGCGCTTTGATTGTATCCCCGTGTTTTTAGATACATTTACGTTTGGGGTTTCGTTTTGTTGACTATTAACGGTGAGGAGATTTATTTCTCCTCGCCATTGCTCTGTGCCATTGTTGATACGAGTACTTGTTGCTTGTAAATTGATTTTAAAGATCAGCTGTGAAGGCGGCCCAAACCCTTCTTTAATAATTAATCTGAGTGTATATTTCTTTCCTTCTTTTTTTTTGAGTAGAAAAGGTATAAATTACCAGGTCCCGACGTAATCATTATCCTGATAATTATTCCCACCACTGGCAATCCTTCTGCGCTAACCTTCTTTTTTTTTCAAGACTAATTAATTCAGTGAAGTGGCTGCCAGTCTTATGTATTTTTTTACAAAGTGTATCTGTCTGTGTTTTTTTATGGCATGAGGTTCAAAACAACGAGTTGGTAGAATAAATTTACCTTTCAAGTGAATTACTCTGGCACGGATACATTTAGGAATTGTGTTTCCAATACGTTTTCATGGATATTGCGTAAATGAGTAGCTAAAGGAAATGGTTGGTTATTTTATGTTAATGGTGAAACTTTCGCACTACCTACACATGTTATTGTTTTTGGGAAAAGGATTGGGTTTTATTTTATGCCTGAAACGGCTTATATCCGGAGTATGAGTGCGAATGGTATTGGTTTCATTTGAATTTTGTTAAAGTCTTGATTGATGGTAGGATTTATTTTCTGAAGCTTGTAGTCGACAACCTTTTCAAGGGAACCAGTGGTTGCCAAAATACGGAGATTTGTAATCCAATATGTACATACATATGTCGTTTATTTACAAGTATGATCCAAAAGCAGACTGTTCCATTAAAAATGAAAAGGTGGGGCAAATATGGTTGCAGACCTTGGCTACCTTACCAAGGCTAGCACTTAGTCAAAAGAGGAGAAGATTCAACAATTCAACTGTGAACATTTCCAAAGTTTGGTCAGATGTTCTACAAAAGAGAAGAGCAGTAAGGAGGTCAGGATTTTATCTCATCGATCAGTGGGGTTTCGGACCAGAAATGTCCGCAATGAACTCAATACTTATTGATGGAGATGTACTGCCATGTCTAGTTTCGACATCGAACCTTGAAGCGCAGTAGGAAATTTTTTTTCAAAAATCTGTGCAATCCCAGCGTACCCTAGCGGTACTAACAAATGACGTCTGTATCAACTAGATTCTTTCATATACATACATACATTACTTTGAGGTCAAATTCCTCCGGAAAGGTTAAGGATTATTTTAGGGCCGCTAGATTGAGCTTAGGAGTCAGTTTTGGTTTCCCCGTTCTCTTCGTGTCTGAAGCTCCCCTTAAGCGTGTTGGTCTATCAGGTAGTGTCATGTGTGGACCATCATTACGGAGGTAATCAGTGATTACCTGGGCACAGACAACCCGAAACACCTTGAAATATGACATATCGAGCAATTATTTGATGGGTTTCCCTGAGGCTCCAACACCAATGTTTAATGCTTATGTCTACTAGTAGCTAGAGAAAAGGCTAACAATTTCTATTCGACTCACTACCCAGCTGTGTGCTGCAAGGTATTCCAAGAACAACCATCTGCATATCAACGAAAGCCACGATGGTTTTAAGGGTTCTGTCTGTACTGATTCGACTTTGCAGTACGCATGTTCGGAACATAGTCGAAAGGCTTTCCAGAAGAAAGACAGCAGAAGCAAGCATAAACTGCCTGAAAATGTCTGGAAAGGAGCACTGTGTCTTTAGATTGCTAAAGTCCCGGGAACTTGCTGTGCCAAGGAGAAGAAATATTCTCCGTTTGAAATAAACAATCACGATTTCTCTTAGACAACTGAACTATTGCAAGCAGAGGTTAGATTATTCGTGAAGCTGCTGATCCCCTGTCAATGAGATCAACTCCCAAGCAGCTATTAAGGCACTCAAATCGCCAATGAAACGATTGCGTACCTTTGGATGAGATACGGCTAATTAGAATCTCACTTTTAGGTAGGTTTTTTGTCTAGCAGACTCCATAGGAACAATCTAACTTAGCAGTAGTTTTTGACTGCCAAAGGAGAGGTTTATCCACCCATTGACATGGCCAGATACAAATCTCTCTATTAGCTATCTTTTATTCTTGATATGTGTTATAAGGCAATATGTGGGTTAGGGAAATGCGGTCATAGTTGGATGAGGTACCACGGTCGGCTTATTCACTCTGTTTATTTCTCGTTAAGCAAATAGCCTTCCTTGCCTTCAGTTCCCAACAAACAATTCAACAACTAGTTCTTTAAATTGAAAAAAATTTTAAATGAAATCGGACAGGACTATCCAATGCTATAGAGTGGATGTTCAGTTTTCTTTTTTAGAAAATCTTTGAATGAACAAGGTGCGTTCTAAGGTCAACAGATCTTTTTAGAAATAAGAACAGCAAAATCGATTGATTTTATTGAAACCGTCGCCTTCCGACTCAATATATTTTCATGGCCTACAAGGATGTCGAATAAGTTAGTTAGATTGTCATTGATACAAGCCTGTTGGATGGCTTCAACGCTCACTTATCCTTTCATTGGAAATGCCTTCTTCAGACGAATATGAAAAGTAGTGGATAGTTCAGATGCATTTATAGCCAAAAGATGATCGTAAAGTGTCCTGTTTACCTTGGACAGTCCCTTAATAGTAGGTACTTTCCACACTTTCATCACCGTGCTTTCAACAACTAATCCTTCTTGCTAACAAGAATAATGGTTGATATATTTTTATTGCTTTAACTCGTTAATGAGTACGGCACCGTATCCCTGCCAATATTTAGCACATTTACTGACGAAAATTACGATCCAATCATGAGCGTAAATTCTACCAAAAGGACTTCTTCTCACACTGTGCCACCCATGGAACAGTAGGCCTATACATCGACATCCCGTCGATTCATGCAAACTTCCATGAACATAATTTTTGATAAAACCCCCTTCGACATTTCCCATAGCACGCGATGGGATGCAACAATAATTGATATCACCTTCCTACGCTGGGACTAAAGGATGCGCTATCATCACGAAGGCTAGTTACACGAAACCAAGGAATTAATACTCAGTGGGCTAGTAATAATATACAGCAATGTCACAAATATGCGTAGTTCCATGAGCGTCATTGTAACAGCACCAAGCTCCCCCCCCCCAGTCATGCCAGTACACAATGTGTGGTTAAATCATTATGCAACCCGCGGTCGGTATGTACATAAACAGGATATTCTGTGTGACATTTTACCATACACTAAATTGCAATGCATCATCCTGCCAGTCAGTCATTTATTAGCACAGATACGTATCTGTCAGCTAGAATTTTCAATACATTTAGTATTCATGGGGAAATTTCATCTCGTGCTGGTCAATTAGGATTAGATGGATGTATGGATGGCTGTGAGGTCCCTCGGTTTTGAAAACTTTCATCCTTCATTGGATCATAAATGGAAAAATAGTGTTTTCAGGATTTATACGTTTTTTTTTTTGTGTGTGAATGATGGACGTTGGATGATTGTGCAGATTCACATTTGATCATGATGTCCGTACAAAATACTTATTTAATAGTTTGAGATACAGATACTAGTTTTATTGATGATTTTCATTTGAGACAGACTATCACATTGATGTGAATCAAAGATTAGTTTCAATCATTCAGTGTAGAGAGGAAGTTGTACCAACATACTGAAGGACGAAACTGCGGTGGATTACCTCAGTACACAAGATGTGGCTAGAATAGTCGAAGATGGGTCTAAAGATGAGAGGATGATATGAAGCGATAACGAAGGGGCATTTAAGTTCCTCAAATTCGCCCTATTAAGTACCACTAGTCATAAAATGTAGACTCTTCGAATCAAATCCGGCGGGACATCGTAGTAGAGAAAGACTTCGCTTTAGGTGGCGTGCACAAGTAGAAGGGGATCTCAACCGACTTGGACTGCAGCAGCAACGCAGCTCATGTGTGCTTAGAATGCACAGAAACAGAATATCTAACTCAAATTGTGTCGCGAAAGGGGACTTTTAAAATCTTGGTATCTAGCTCGGTGGCGTATGTGTAACCTTATTTCCCGACACAATTTTGGTCTAACATTTTTTTTTGTTTTTTGTACACATAGCGAAGGAGCAGCTCAGCTCGTTTGTGGTTAGGATGCACAGAAACAGAATAACTGAATCGAATCGTGTCAGGAGATAACTGGCTGGGATAACTGGAGGTAACTACCTCGAGGGGCACCTGATATGAGCACAAGTCAACCTTTGATCATTTGAATTCCTTGACAAATGAATACAATGGAAAGAGAAAAGAGAAATGGTTGGACCCAGTGTATAGTACATTAAGAACAATTGCGAGCAACCCATCAGAACAGGATAAATAGAACAGTAGTAGTTACATAAAAGCCATTTTTGTACTGCAAGGGTTAGGAGTAAGGCAATGGCTAAAGCAATTAGCGAGGAACGTTGGTATTTCAGGGTTGATGAGTTAGTATTCCAGTCTCCACATGTTGTCAACAGTGAGGATGTACTTCATAGTCTAGGATGGCGGACCCCGAAGGGGAAATTCTTTAACTCTTCGTCATGCCAACGCATGTCATAAACGCTAACGACCAGCCGCCCCAGTGTTAGACATCAAAAAGGTTGCTGAAAGTACTACTATGCTTAGCAAGAAGCGAATTTGTCCAGCTTTTCAACTTAAGGACATTCAGGACTCGTGGAAGAAAAAAAAATTCACAGTTTTTCATTTCAAACACAATATCTGCTTATCGACTTGAACGATGTCCATGACAGCATGCATAGCTGACATGACATCTGGAAAATACGGGTGAACTTTGCGGCTTCTCCGAAGATGCACCAGACATGGGCTATGTAATGTGATTTCTTCAGATATTAGGGAGATCTACTGTCAACTCAGATAGAACTATTTTTCACAGGTCAATCAATGGTAGGACCTTTCTCAGCGAATCATTGAGTTCACGACAATACGGTCGGCTCTGACTAATTTTCCAAAACCTTGTACAGGGATCAACGAATTCAGACGTCTCATAAATCCATTAAATAGCATTTGATAGCATTTCTCGACATTGAAGGACTTTTGCACAACGCTAAGCCCAGGGCTGCTACGCGGCCAAACTTTGAAATTGTGCGCCGCCGGTTATAGCCTTAATCAACCAATTACTAACAAAAAGTGCTCTGATTTTGGAAAATGGAGACTGACTAACGACAACATCAATAGACGCCAATCCCTATATTACGCTTCTGGAAGTTCCAAAGTTGGTGTTATGAAGACTTCAAATCCATGTAGTACCACAATGGTCTTAGTGTGACTGCTCATCCGACCTGCAATGTCAACCTACCTACCATATGCTATAAAGGCAATTCGTTGCTGTACGTTTTCTACAAAATCCTGTTCTTAAACCATTCCTGAGACTGACTACATCTAAAATAGAAGATAATCGCAGAAAAGACGCTATCAGATGACTAACACACATCTCGTACTAGTTTCCGGCAATGACCAACGCATCAACCAACCAAAGTGCTTCGAAATGCATAAAATTTGTCAACGGGTAGGGCACTGACTGGTGACATAAAATATTCAGAAATATGTCTCCTAAGTGTGTTTTCCAAAGCCTTTCCATGTATGGTCATGACAAGTGCCATAGATGTGTCCAACTATTTATCATGAAAAAATGTTCACCACTGCGTCATGTGAAGCCATCCATTCTGTCATTCAAGAGTTTATCGTCGAACGTGCGTGAATAGATAAGATGAGTCCTTTACTAATCGAAGTGGTAGTAAAAAAACGACCAGAGATTCGAAGGAAAACAATAACTATCTCCAGAGAACAGAACAAAGGCGTAGCTATTCAAACCCCACTCTGAAGGGTGGAGTGAGACTGCATTGTCGGATCAACAAAAGAAGTGACAATTCAAAGAAAATGCACAAACCCCAACGTCACACAGACCAAAGAACCTACAAGCACCTCGTCCGACCACCATAATTCATTTCTAGAAGATAGCTAACTAAAACGAGCAATAAAAGTTAATCGTAAAAGAAATTTAAGTACCAATCCTCTGTCCCTATCAGCTAAGCCATGTCATATTCCTCCCACAAAGGAACGCGATTTATCCCCAGCGCTGTGCTTGTGCATTCTCCCTCCATGAATGCTCCCAATTGTTCCCGCACCACGCACAGAAAAAAAAAATTCTATTCTGCACTTACCAGCAGCTTCTAAAATTGGCTTACGCCACTTACGAAGGCGGTGCAAACTGCAATACATTCGCCGCCAGCTTTCCTTCGCAGAGGTCAACATGGTAAGAGATTATCTCTGTTCTCCTCCGAACAATTGAGCATTTAGTTGAATCCATTCAATGTATCCTCAGACTTGATGAAGTAGAAAAAGAAGAACTACACTCTCAACAAAGGACAATGGCTTGGTAATAAATAAAAGCATCTAGCTCTGGAGAAAGAAGTCAGGGCGTTAGGACGGTCTCCACCGCATCCCTTCGGCACGAGTTTACGAGTCAATTATTTTTCCAATATTTGATGGTAATAAATTTTTCCCAACCAAAGATAAAAGTGAAAGGATACTCTCTGACGGTGCCAGACCCTTTTCTCCGGCACTTCGAGCGGAGTGGAGTCCCGCTCTTGATACGTATCTGCAGACTAATGATTATGAAAAATTTAACTTTTCCCCAAGAGATACACGATAAATCTCCTTTGATATGTAAAATCAAAAAATAAATTCAAAAATAAAACTCACCTTCGGCAGAGGGATTATCCCACAACAATTCACTTCACAAAGATACAACAATACACAAACAGCCACACACAAACAGAAAGATGACGGGATTTGCAGTTTAAGTCCTACAAGGACTATCTAGATAAGGAGCGCGCACAACAAGTATTCACTGAAATCCGATCTGACGATGACGACGACGACGTCGATTTGCCACAACAAAAACTGTCAAACAATTATTTGCATCTGACTGCATAGATCGATGGTCTGGGCTACTTTGTGCCACCATTCCGGCCAAAAGGCAATAAATCTAAACGAACCTGGTTCGTAAGGAAAAACTCTCTGTAGATTTTCCAGCAGCACGATGGGGAGGGAGCTCCGAACAGCCAAAAGGAAAGAAACCAAAAAAACCGAAACCTGAATTAGCCGTAAGCCATTAAATCTCGGGGCAACAGCTTTTTGAATAATTTCTTGAGCACAACAACTACGCCACTTTGTTACACCGTTACACACTCCATCTATTATTACCTAGAGAGAAGTTGCCAACCAATACCAATACCAATACCAGTACCAATCCGTTGGATAATTCAGAGGTGTTGAATGTGGGGGACACAAGGAGGTGCTCGGTCGGTTAGACGGACGGTTGGATGGTTGGATGGTTGGCAAAATAGAGCCCCAAACATTTCCAAAAGGATTGTACTTGTGCTACGTGTGTGCCGATGTGTTTGTTCTCCTTTCTCGTAACAAAATTTATTACCTTCGGTGAGAAGTTTTGTATCATTAATGTGGCAAAGTCAAGTGTGTGTGAACAGTGTGCGAGTGTTTCATAGAAACACTTGGAATTACAATTTATTTTTCTGTGATTAATGGCATTCGAGTGTAATGGATATAAATGGTGAAAGTGAAAGGACTCTCCGGGAAGAACTTTTGATTTAATCAAAATTTTTCACTCAAGTCTTGAAGTAAACACCTCAAGGGGGTGGTATCTTGGAATGTAAGCGTCATACGAGACGAAAGTAATCAACATTTGTAAGGGCGCTCTAGTATTGTCAGGTTGTACTGTTCAGGTATTTCTATGAAAAGGTATCGCAAGGATAAAGCTTTGTTACCACAAACATATACCGATGAATCTTGCTTCTAAAGCTTCCGAATATTGAGAAAGAGCTACAGCTTTTGTAGGACCTTTAATCAGTTTTAGCATGGAGAGGTGTCTTACTTGGACATTTTTGAGCTCACTAATCCACCTAATAGAGTTTTTATAAGTCTTTCTTTCGAAATCCTTTTCTCTGCTTTGCTTTGTCACCATCTAGAGTCGGCTCGTTTTGGGTAGGATGTTCTTCCTCACTGTCCCAACCCATGTGACGAGATGTTGCCAGCTCTTTATCTGGGCTCTTTGATGCTCAAGACTTCTTTAATTATATGGTCTTGTGGTCACAGTGGATGACCATTTGAAAATATGGGTTTCTACCACGTGTCGGTAATGCTTCTCCATATCATCCAGCCATCGTCTGTTCTTTATACAATATCAGCACCGATTTTATCGTCTGAACTTAATGTTGGCTGGTTGGACATAGGTAGTAGTTTCTCCCGATTATTTGCTCGGAGACCTGGTTGTTAAAGAAGGAGCACAGGTCATGTCAGAGCCAAGTGCATTCAGTTAGTTTACGTTCTACCTTTTGTTCATGGTCTTCGATCTATACTATGCCATCGGGATTGTATATTCCTCAGAACAGGTCTTTCTATGCCTGTTGTTGGACTATAAGAGTTAAAAAAGGACCAAGAGCTAAACCCTTATGCACTTCGATTTTGATTGGAATTTCCCCCCTAATTTGTATTGTAGTGACAAGGTACGCAATCTGTATTTATCAAATGTACTACTCTGGCAGTTCCTTAAATCTAAGAATGCCTTTTAACAACTTTTCAGTCTGTGGGATGTGAAGGCCTCCTCTCTCTCGTTTGATCTCAGATTTTCATGGAAATCTTTGTGTGTTTCGGTTTCTATGAACCTTGGCCTCCTTTTATCTTCGTCCGACTCACTTCCTGTGATCGTCTCGAAATGGACACGCCAGGGTTCTTGAGTTACACTCTCGAGAGGCAACGAGATTTTCAGCTGACTTTGGGAGTCTTTCCATCACTAATCTGTCAAAAACGCTCAAATTTATCAATTAAGCTCACGTAGTTAGGCTAGAAAGCTCTCTGATGATGACCAAAACAGTACGAACGTTATGAAACGTTTTCGTGATATTTCACTGTTTTTGTAGTTAATTTTCACTATTTCAAAACATTTTATGAGTAGATTTCGATCAATATTTATTAACCGCATTGCTTTGACTTATCAAAAGTCATCACAATGACAGTTGAGTGTTGACAGTTCAACAATGGCTGGAAATTGAAAATGACACCTCTTGTTGGATGAGCCTTTAATTGATTTAAAATTGTATTCCTCCCCATGATTCCTGTAAGGTGGAGGTGGCATCAAAAACTATTTCAGTATTCATCTTCAACTTTAGTCTAAGACAGATTAAGAGTGCTTTAGCACATATGTATGTAAATATAAGCCAACACAAGACGCATGACGACCTCCCATCCCAGCACAGAAGACTCCTGTGACTTCATGAAAATAAAATAATTGATCCTACCTAGGTACCTGCTCACGATCGTATTGTTTTCATCCTCACATGAAAAGAAGGGACCAACATTTTGAAAGCATATCTCAAAACCTCAAACATGACAGTTGTATATACCCCTCAGTGTTTGCTTAAAGTTCGCCAGAGGTAGTTTCGTAAAAAAAAGTCTTTGTAAATTGAATGTCAGCCACGGCGCCCACGATCAGAAAATTTCATAAACTACTGTCACCCAGAACTTATCGAGAAGTATACACAAGTATATCTAAGTGAACGTCGCCCACTGTCCAACCAGTTATGCCACCCCATAAATGGCATGGAACAAATCACCAGGTGATAAATTGAGGTGATTTTGGATAACAAATACCAAAAACCAAAAACCAAAAACCGACCCGAAACCAAACGAAACGATCCATGAGTGGCATTTCTCGAAATTAATTCTTCCAGCCACACTGAAGTGGACACGAAGCAAACATGGCCAACACAAGAGAAAGAACGATTGTTTGGCTGCTGCCAATCAATGCAGCACCGTTGGCCGTCCCCCCATCCACCGTCCAACACCGTCAAGTTGTGTTGCATTCATAGATCATGTGAAAATCTTCGATAGACACGGTTAGTTGGAAGATTGAGGTTTAATCGATTAACCTGAAGTTGAGATACACGGGTGACAGTGCGACACAGTAGTCGCACCTCTTTTTCTTGCCACAGAGTGCGAATGTTGCGCGTGGCTGCACGTACATATGTCTGCATCTCTTGTGGCTCTGTTGTTAATTAGAGATATACGAGTAAATGTATTTTTTTTGCTCATTAAATTAATAATTTTGTAGTTTTTCGCTTTGGTACCAATTGCTGGATAACCTTTTAAATGATTTTTTTGTGTCCAACTTGCGTGGTGCGCGGTTGCAACTTACCAATTACACGTAAATTGTTGATTTGTGTTGGGCTTACCTAGAAGGAAAAAAGAAGTACGATTAAAATAGGAGATAGATAAATCAATATTTTAGAGAATTAATTAAGCGAATGAGTAGTTTTGTGTATATAGTGTTCTCATCGGGCATTTTCGATAATTTGTTGCGATACAGATAGTTTAGTCTAATAATTCATTTTAAACGGACTTGTAGTAGTTGACAGTTTGCAGATTGGAAATTGATACGTAGATTGGTTTTTAGTTATACCTACAGCTAGATACTATATTTTGAAGTAATTGGTGTGTAATTTAGATTCACGTACAGTGCAAGGATACATGTACATATGCACTGCCTTGCGAATAGAGAACCTATGGAGGATGTAAGGTAGGGGAGGAGAAAAACTTCGGTTTTGAAGAGGAAAAGACAAATGAACTGCTTTGACATGTAAGTGCATAAAAAGTTTTTTCATCCGGTAGACCTGCATGACGTATCTATTGTACTTAACATGTCATGGTAGTTCCTCAAATATCCCTGATCTTATACTCATATTGTTACTTTGGATAGAGTTGTGTTGGGTTAGGTGGTTGTCCCCACTCAGCAAGGACGCACTTAGACCAAAGGAAAGGGCTATACTACTATGGATAATCCGAATTATATGCACCGGAAACTTATATGAAAGCTTTCCGTATGACACAGACGACAAGGCAATGGGTTTCGGTCTGAATTCGTGGCCAAGAGGTATGATTCGCCATTTCGGCATTAAGCCAGTATTTTGGTTAAGTCGAGTCTGGCTATATAGTTGAGATCTTAGGAGATGTATTCGGTTAAGATTTTCCTTCCCCAAACCGATAGAGCAGAATAGGTACGCAGAACAAGGTTTAAGATTCGTCCTCTTGCTAGTCTCAAGATATTCTACAGAAATCAGAGTGCTGAAGTTAGCAAGAAGCCTTCCAACTATCATTCTTATGTATATTTGTACTTTTGACGGAAATAAGTCCAGCTCTGAACACATTTGTTTCTGACTTGGTGTATGTACATATGTCAAAGCTGACAGCGATTTAGTTACATAAGACATCCTTGGCATTGATTTCTTTCTATATTGCAAACAGTAATGCGACACTCTATCATGTTGACTGAAAGCCAGGCCATGGTTTGTTGAACTGCTGTGATATCTTTTGAAACTCCGTATAGTGAGAGACTAACTCGGATTCATCTGTATAAATCTTTGTCGCAAATTCCTTTAAGATTTTTTAAGATTTCCAAAAATTCGTCGCTTGATATTAAAGTCCAGATATGGAACAATATAGTCCACATTACGAGTAATAGTATTGAAAATTGCAATTCAATTCCCTTGAGTTTCGAAGCAGCCACACAGGTACTTTATGCCTTCTTGTTAATAATACCAGGTCAGTCTTGTATGAGCTATCGGCACTAACTTCTGGTATGGACTAACGATTTCGAGACCATTACTATCGATCCACTTTGAAGAGGTATGACGAGATCACACTTCTCTACGAGTCGTGTCCAGTCCAGTCGTATACTAGAGACGTATTAGCAAGAAAGTGGCCCAAACAAGATATAGTAATGTTCCTCACTACTGTTTTACCGTCCGTAGCACTTGTTGAATTTTAAATAAAACAAAACTTCGGGAAATCAGTCCATCACATCGTGTCTCGGGAAAATTCTGGAAAAAAAACGACAAATCGAAAGAACAGTGCTCGTCACACGGATTATCTCCAAGACATCGAAAAAGTGATGAAAATTTCTTAGTTCAGTTCTACCAAAGCTACAACCAAACTTTGTCTTCGTTTAGGGTTATTCCACCACAGGATGTCACAATCGATCCATCGTCGATCCGAGTGCTGATTGTTAACAATGCAGACTCCCTTCCTACCTAAATATTAAAACTAAGCTTGTGCCTAAGGTACGAGGAACAAAGTAAAAACATCATGAAAGCATTTTACTCAATACTCGGGGGTACAGGAACAGACACTTACCACGATATGCCTCCACTCACCACTCCCAAACAAAAGTTCACATGTCGTTAAAGATTATTCCCTTTGCCATTGGAAAAGTTCGAAAAGAAACTTTTTGACGAAGAAAGCTCAGTTCCATCTACCGCCACCTATTAGAAAACAAACGAATACAATTGAAAGCTTCGCCCAATCGAACTTTCACCGTTTAATCAAATTACACATTCGAACCCCATTAAAAGCATTAAAAGCCAATGACCCAAAAGCTCTTACAATTTCTTCCCCAACCCCCCCTGAGGGTTAAGCAAAAAATCTGTTTACTTTCGAAATGAAATTGTTTTTCATTCAATTGGTTCGCTCCTACTCCTCGTCGTCCTCCCGCTCCAGGATGAAGGGAGTGTGGTGCGAGACAAACAATAAAAGCGAATTTCCATAGAATTTTCATTTTCACAATTAATTTTCATTAATATGCTCGCAATGACCCATATCGGAGGGCGACGCCCGCCGCCCGGTGCCCGGCCCACCGAATCCTATTTGGCCACGAAATTTATCCGAAATTACGGGCCCGATTCAAATGGTAATTGAATTTCGCTGGCGTATTTCGCAGTGGTTGACTTAATATTTATTTGCAGTGCGATGTGAGAGAGCATGGATGAGAAGATTGAGGTGAGGCTGGAGTTGGGGAAGGTTTGTAATCCCTTTTTCCAAGAATCATCCTCTGTACATGGTGGGTTTTATTAGTATTCGCCTTTTTGTTGATAATTTGTACCACAAGCGTCCTTTCGGTTTCAATTTTCACAGTCAAATTGTGTGCTGTAGTGTGCTCCGGGCTGGCTGAGTGCCGAGGAATATGGGATTGAATGGAGCATAGAGAACTGTGTAGTTGTCCGAGATGGGATAACACAAGTGGGTGGAGTGTACTTATACAATGGAATACTGGGAAATGCGCTTGAACGCGCCCAAGTGCTGTGTCGTCATTGTGGGAGAAGAGGCAACTCTGGGCGTAGAAGGGTTTTACTGGCTTTCGGGGTCAAGTGGTTGGTTACCATAGTTTTTGGACCAAATGTAATTATGAAATAATTTCTGCGGATGGCCGGATGTGGGCTTCGGCTTTTGTTTTAATTGAAAGCAAAGATTGCTGGAAGTTGTTCTTTAAACTGTGGTTGGCTGCGAGTTTCAGTGGTGCGGTTTCGAATGGACAGTGGCAGGGTAATAGTTGTCACAACAACGGATTGGGGAATGGAAATTTGATTGCCTCATTCTGGCCTTCAAACGGATGGTTTTGACACACATGCTGGAACTCAGTTCTATACATGGATTCATTCAGAATGCCCGTAGGCTAAGTACAGAGCAGTAGATACCATATGTTCAGCACCATTAAATTGTTAAGTTTGCGGTGTCTCAAGGAAAGATGTCAGGAACTCATTAAAAGATATCTTGGGAAATCATCCTCACCCTCCTTCAATAGGTTTTCGGTATCCTGGAGTGTCAGACTCATCCACTGTTCTCGTGCATCCTTTTTGCGGTACTGTACAGCAGCCATTAGAATGAGGATGGCAGAAGATGAAACCATGACATATCTCCTGTACATCTGTCCTACCCCATCGGTTCTGAGAAGGAGAATCCTAATAGAGTACTTCTTCACAGATCTTGACGATCTAGCCCCACCGGGCTTAAGCAGAATAAAAGACTTTATCATCGGGTTAAGGTTGCGAAACGTGAAACTCTCTCCTGCTGTCATTGGTTTCCTGATGTTCTGTTGCGTAGATGACCATATTTTGCAACTATGCAGGAGGTTGACGTGAGTGATCGACATGAAGAGTCTTCGCTTACTCATGGTTAAATCGCCAAAGTTTGCCATGATCCTACTGGTTGACGTTGTGATCTTCGCGACGCATTATGATGTGATTCACTTCAAGTTCTTGGTCTCTTGCTTGACTCTACCCACTACGTTTACCATGCTTCATCCAGTGCTAATCGCACCGACGTCGTTTGTGTAATCTACCAGATAGGTACCTTCGGTCAACCCCCTACGAGAGTACGATAGTAAGAGACGTACCACTAATCAGGTCCTGATATTGAACCATCTGTGGTGTCATAGGGGATATTCCAATACCGTGAAGCTGTTTCTAACAAACTTAGCATGTCCTTCCACCTAGCTAAGTCGAAAGTATTCCTCACGAGATTGCCCTGTTGAGCGGTTTAGACTGTCCTTATCCCTTCATCGATTGCTTCTATAGTGGAGCAGCCTTTCTTGAATCCATTTTATCTTGAGCGACGACCTGGTCCTTGCGTATTCCACTACGGCATCTTCACTGGTTTCCGCATGTTTTCTTCCTCCATTGGTGCTCCTGCGTCTCAAATTCGCACCTAGTTCTGAGTGCGGTGAGTTCCATTAGTTAACTTTACCTCAACACCGATATTCCTAGCTCCCATAAAAAATGCCAAAATTATGTTCCCATAATTAGCAGCGGTTTTACCCACACCCCCTGACCTGGATTTCTAAATAGGTATACACAACCACAGTCCATTTGTTGAGTCCTGTCTTGTGATAAACACATTAGTGAAACGCATTAAGCCCCCCCAAAGCACCCCCGAGCCAAACGACGTTCAAAAATATCCTTCCAATACGCAGCACACACCCACACACATACCCTCCGCCGAGAAACAGGTCCTTCTTTTGACAAAGAAAGGGATTTCATTTCATTTGAACTCATTAAAAGGCAATGAATCTTCAAAAATTTGCTCCAACACCTGGAAAATCATGGAAAATCATAATTATCATCACTCAACCGCACACACCTGGAAGAAGATGTTTATAAGAATATTCATTCCATTGTTGTTGTTGTGCCTCTGCTATGCTGGGGTAAATTGCCTAAACTAAACTACACGAAACTCCTTGGTCTACCCCATTACCGACAACTCATTTAACATCCTTTCGGGGCCAATCGCGATAATTATCATCAGCCGTGATTAAACCTTAGATTAAATCTAAATTGCCTCAGTAAGCACCAGGTGTAGTGTGGCTGACAAGAAAAGAAATAGGCAGACTTGTCACCTAATCGTAGAAAAAGTTTGTGAATATACAAGGTCCCCACAACTTGTAAAACCATTGACCAAGGATTCAGTGCTTTACTGAGGTCTAATAACGAGGTGCCATTGAAACATGGTTAAGGTGGCATACTAAGGCCTGGACATGATCTCTTAATGAAAAAGGATGGGGATGTCTATCAACATAGATATCTTCGGTACTTTCGCCGCCAGCTAGAGAGGTATGGATTCGATAAGGAGTTTGTCTGGCATGCAGCATCCACATATGCATACTTAAGTAAGCTCAAGTTCGAGAACCTTCCGAGATTAAAAAAGGATAGCAAAGGACAAATAGGAAAGTGATATTGCACTGTACTCGATATGTTGTTTGTGGCAGTAGAGTATTGGAACTTTGGTGGAAAAATGTTGTATCACACGGAAAGGATTCTAGATTACGGCCAACTGATCGTCTAGCATTTAATGGAAGATAAAACCAAGCCCAGGCCACCGGATCAAAGTTGGTCCAGTATGATCCCAAGGTACTTCGATATAAAGTTCTGGTTCCACTGAACCGTGTTGGAAACAAGTTACTTGTGATTTACCCATGCCTAAGCGCAGCCTTAATTTGATGTAAGCTTAGAGTGCCATCAAAACCGACAGCCGACTAAACTCAATCAGCTTCTGTGGACCTTTTTTTAGTAATTTGAATTCCTACTTGTTTTCATCTTTGTCAGGAGGAGTCTTGAATAACCTAACAATTCTCCTAGCAGTTGAGGGTTACGGACTAGTTCTATGGCGTATAGGTGAAATGTAAAAAGTTGATGCCTTGATGAGGGACTTAAGCAGGAGTCACCATTGTTGTATCAAATTCTATGTAAAGGTGAGCACTTTGATCAGACCATCTCAGTATCTGCTTTTTCGAAAATTATGGTGTCAAAAAGACGCTTGTAATTGTGTGCTATTGCATGAATTCATCTTGATATTTGCGTCGGGGTGTAAAGACCGACTTGGTCAAGCAAATATTTTATAAACGGAATTTATAAGTCAATGTCGATAATCATGGATTTGTGCTGATTGTGAGGCGCTCGGTCGTTATTGGAACTTTCGAAACTGAGATCAGTTTTTTAGTTCCTTTGCCAGTATCAGCTGCCTGAGTCTTGAACTTTCAATACGATTTGTCAGATCTGTATATCTGATGGTAGTGCATTCCCGATCCCGATTGCTGTGTACCCATGTACTTTGCTTTGTTTTGGAAAGTCATTTTCAGATACAGTATGTTCTTTTTAAATTTTCATATCATGTTTGGGAAGAGATGGAGGTTATATTCTGATGTTGGGCAGTCTAGTCATGACAGATGGAATCACATTGAAGCGACCCATCGTTACACTGTATCGTAGCCTGATGAGTGTAGAGTAAGCAAATATGACAAATGTTCTTAGGCGCCATACCACTTCTTCTGAATGATAGGTACATAGTACATAGTAAAGCAGTCAGAAATGCTATTGCCTTCAAAGAAAAATCTGACGATCCTGTAGGCATCACAGCTTTACTATTTTCCTTTCTCATTATAATTCAGAAACATTCAAAACCAATGCGTCTCGGAATCTCGATCACGAACCAATCAGTTGTCAGTTCATCTCTGTGATTAGGGATCCAACACAGAGGTAGGAGTTAAGACATATCACGCTGATTGCAGAAGGACAGAAGAATGAGCTACACATGAGAAACAAGCAAAAAACGTTTGTCCTTCGGAAATGGCAGTCCTCCTAAGCAGTGTCACAATTTCCTAAAAGCCTCCATCCTTGATCTGCAAGCAATACTGTTATACTGTAGGTATACTGTGCATAAAAATCCATTTCATTGGCTTTGTTTAGTTCGTCTGTTTACTGAGCTTAAAAGGCCATTCAGTGTCTCCATTCACTAAGCAAAATTATGTGTTCCCCTAACCAGCGATAGCACACTCTTTCAATATTTGCTTAGTCAATCATTTCACAAAGATACACAAGATGACACACTACACAGCAGGATACTCAAATCCATATCGAAGCCAACCGACACGAGAAGGATAATCCATCAATCAACGAAAATTGACGACCACCACCACCACCAATGTCACCTTGGACAACAAGCAGCAGGCGAAACAAAAAACAAACACAGAACCGAAAAAAAAAAAAACAAATCCTTCAAAGAAATCCGAGGCGTAGATGTGAAGGATAACGATTAATTACATAGACAGGAGTCTGTGACTTGTGAATTCACAGGTTTTCACTTTTTTTTTTTCTTCTTTTGTTTCGTTTCCTTTACATGCATGTGTCAATCCTTCCAAACAATTGATGGGAAATTCAACTCGAGCACTGAAAGACATGAATACATCACACACACACACACCACCAGACAATGTGGCAGGATACTGAAATGCAAATAAAACTAATTGGGTTCATATGAGCCGCACACAAGGCAACGCCATTGCTAACGTTTCGTTTAGTTACTTCGTCCTTTCTCTCTACATTCAGTCTCAATCGATTGAAAAACACGTAAAAAGGACGAGTTCTGGGTGGGGCGGTAGTTATGGTTAAAAAGAAAATCACATTGATTCCGACGAATTGGAAATTTATTGATGCCAATTTGTGCAATGAAAAAAAAAAAACCAGATTCAAAGCCAGCTAGTGGAATAGACAAACGATGCGCATTGTTGCAGTGAAAAATGATGATGGCCCGAACGATGAGTTGAGGAATTTTAAGTTTCGTTTTCGAAATCATGCAAATTGGAAAATGTTGGCCGAACTCGTGAAAGGAGCTCGAGGAATTTTCATTATAAACTTTGATTAATAATATGTCCATGCGGATGAACTGTTGAATCACGATGTGGTCGATACTACTAATGGCAGTTCGTGCAGTTGCTATTTAAATTCAATAATAATCCCTGGTGATGCGGCGAAATCAAATACATGCCAGTAATTGCAATTAAACGATGATTGACGTTACATAATTGTGAAATCATTTCAATTAATGGACATTTCATAAATCCAAGTTAATGTGCAATTATGCGGTGGCAACTAACACTAAATTCAGTTTGAATCAATTTGGACATCAATTTGGGAATTGGATGCCGATATAGATCGGCTAACTGGAGAGAATATACGCGAACTCTCCTGGACACTTGTAGAAATTATAAGTTGACTCATGGTGTCGGATTGAAAAAGATTGCGATCTGCAAAATTTTTATATCGTCAGCATAACATAGCATTGGTAGCGAGTGTAAAGAGAATTGGGTCCAAGTGCCTTTCCTGTGGAACACCAGAATGTGGTGTGAAACTAAGATAGTACCTACAATCTCGTATCAATAAATTTTTGAGGAAAACCATGAACTTGAAGTCTAAATACAATTTTACGGTAGGAAAGTTGGCCGACGGCTTTTGCCAAAGACCGTGTGGATATACATATGTAGCTACCTTGAATATTTGTGTATGGAACTGAACTGAATGGTGACTATGTCGACGACCTAGTTTTAATGGATGTAGGCTACTCTTTGCATATGATATTGTGACAGATGAAAGATACTATTTGCAAGAGAGTTTTAAGATAGATTTAGAGTGATAAAAGCTAAGGTTAGGTTTGTCCTCGAAGAGCGATCATCCTTTAGACGAGAAACAAATTTAGAGAAAGTTTTCGAATGACTACTATTTCGAAGATATTCAACATAGTTATGGTTAATATTAGAGAAGGCTTTGGTATCTGGATTTGGAAGTAGTTCAAAGTTATTTTGAGAGCTCTGCGTTAGCTACTTATGGGGCTAAATGCCTTCAGTTTCTCAAGAGTTGCAAACTATTTCCACTGACGCTGATTTGTTGAGTTTATGTTGACTAGTTTTGCAGCAAATCCGAGGAGTTCAACTGCAACTCATTCCTGGAATAAACTCTGACGAAAACCAGTACTACGATTGCTGATGGGTCAGGAACTGATAAAGGAACAGGACTATTCGGGCCTAGGACCAGCATCTTCCAGGCTGAAACCTATGACATTGACAAATGGTTTGATAGAAACCATGGCAACTGTGACACAGCCATAATGTCTGATAGACTCTTATGTCTAATATCGAGCGGGGAAATCAGCAGAAACTTAATGAACTGAGTAAGAATAACAGAGTGACTCTCTGTTTGAGACCTAGCCATGTGGGAGTAGGGTTTTATGAACCTATAGGCACAACCAAACGACGACGAAAGTGGCAGTGAATTGGACATACTCCCCGAAAGGGTGACAGGTCCATAGCTAACAGCGCGATGCAATGGAACCCGCTTACTCAGGAGGGCAGGATGCGCGGCGGTCCTAGGAGTACGTGGCACAGAATAGTTGAGAAGGAAGCACGGCAACTGGAAAGGAGTTGGGTAGAGCTGAGACACTTTTTCAGAAATCGGCCACGATGGTGCATAGGCATTGTAAAGTCCCTAGGATCCACAAGGGGATACAGGACGTAAGTAAGTAGTAAGGAGAGGACCATCAAAAAGTTTTGTAGGTCCATTCTGCGGAATAGGGGATCATACCCTAAAAAAAGAGTTTAGGAACCTACAGAGAAAGAGAACAGGCCAAGTACTTGCAACAACAAGAAATTGTTAGGCCAATACGACCGGAAAAGATTCGAAGGACGTATCACAATGAGCAACAATAACCTTAAAAGGGCTTCCCAACGGGGTACTTTAAACTCAGGGAGCAGCTAAGGAAACTAGGTATATTTAAAGAAGCCCTCTACAGATGAGATCTTTAACCAATTTCAAGAAGTTAACCAACGGTTAAGTCTTGTGAGACTGAGAAGAGTTTTGGGAAAAATGTCTTCTGTTTCTAATGTGACACAATGGTGGCCAATGACAGAGATAGTGTGGAGCATCCTCATGCAGATTCTAGTCACCATAACCTATAGATAGGTCGACAGTAATTCTACTATTTAATTGATTTGGTTCACAGATTTAACATCCTCTAGGTTGTCAAAGAAATTCCCAGGTAATCTAATCTATTCCTTTGCATTCACAGAGTCGATGGAGTCGATGTGTGATGTCCTCCGAGACGTGAAAGTCACTGTTTTGATAGTCCTTATCTCTTGGCGTGCCTCTCCAGATGTCAATGAGCAGAGAGAAGGCCTGCCAGTATTTTTAACTGCAACCTGCTTAGTTCTCGCGTACATAATGCCCTGAGTATGTGCGGGAATTTCCGTCTATTACCAGATTTGATGATGTTAGATACTAACGCCTTAAGCGCATTTTTTCTTTCAGTGTAGATGGCGATGTTCTTGTCAAATACGAAGTCTCAGAGTCACTTGCTGGTGTCTGTCTCTCAAATATTCTCATTTGTAGAGAGACGACTTTCCTCTTCCAATTCTTCGTATTGCTTCGTAGAATGTATCGATGTCCAGAGTACCGAAAGTGTCATCCGATTCATAAGCGATGTCGGGAAGTGATGCATGAAGTACCAGGCAACTCAACTAAAATTCTACTCCCAGAACCGCTGTCCAATAAGTTTTGCTTCATCGAATATAGTACGTACCCTACGAAGTATGTTGAAGTTTGTTGAAATTCCAGAACTTGAAGCGGTAGATCAAACAAATTTCGGTATGGAACTCGTTTCAGGATTCATTAGCATTTTATGTTGCCTCCAAAATGCGTCTTTTCAGTGAAAACCAATAGCTCTGCCAATCTGGATTACAGTTCCTTTGGTGGTTAAAGTCATAACAGTCACAATAAGCGTTTACAAGGACCTTTATTCCTCTACTGCATCCCAGACAGTTTGACTGTTGGAACTTATTCTTAAACAAGGAATCCCACCACCGAAAGGGTCATAGTACCAGAAAAGTGAGGCACATTTCATGCATATGGGATTTAAGTACCTTCGCGGCGTCCTAGAGATAACGATCAGATGCACATAGCCAGACCAAAACTCAAACTGATCTGGTATTAGCTGTGTCCTTGGTAAATATTGCTAATGGCAAGCAAATATATACGTACATGTGGACACAGTTGCTAATGGAGTCACTTTCCTCGTGATATAGCTCAATTCGCAGCTACCTGTTTAAGTAACCGACTTAATCGACGAAAGACCGAAAGTTATACACAATCGTTTGATTCCGAGTTGTCACGCTATGATAGAGTAAGCAATTATTTCTCGCTTTTGACCTTAATGGTCATAGCTTGTGTCACGGTTTCTCCGAATTGTAAACATGTACCCGGAGTATTACGCCAAAAATAAGCCCTCGAATGATTGCTGTGTAACTTGTATTATTAACAGTACTCTCCTGCATTAATTTTATTTTTTTATGACAGCACCCTGATGGTGTCGAAGCATGCAATGGGTTCCCATCCACAAGTGCGTCGAGCAATAAATTAGGCTGACCACACATATTAAATCGTCTATCATTCGAAATTAGATAGTTGACAGCTAAATTGTGTCTCCTGCTCAGATTAATCATATTTCAGTATGAAATCCAACAAGGACCTCATTTCCCAGTCCAGACTAAGGACTAATTAACAATTCATCGAAAAATGTCTAACGTAGTTCATCAATCGTTGGTAATAAGATTTCCCACACACGACACACATCCGACCCCACTTAGTACAGTGATATCCTGTAATTACTTTCCCCCGACCTTGTCAACGTTGATAATTATTATTATTCCCCTCTCCAAGGGGATAGATCCATCATAAAACAGAATCAAATATCCCGGCTCCGATGAAATATTAAACACAGAACCTCTCCATCACACACTGTTCGGCTGTCACCATTAGAATAGAAAAAGTATCTCGAATTGTTTCCATGACACATGACACGCTCCCAAGTGCCTCTCCGCCGCCGCCGCCATCATGTGAGCAAAACAAGAACGACACGACTTGAAATAAATAAAATAAATTGAAAAGTCAGCCAAGGTTTTCGATTCCACTGGGTTTTGGAGCTGCGATTTGGAGAGGCGCTTCGGTATGTTATGCTGTGTTACACACGTCGTCGGAATGCTTACAAATTGCATGGAACTCTTTATTGATTCCTTTTTTGTGTCGCTCTACAGTTCATCGATTAAAAATTAATTTCCATTTCGAATTCGAATTCGAATTCACTCCGAGATTTGTGACGAAGGACGGGCCAAGTGAAACCGCAGTAAATGGGGAGCACGTGCGGGTGGAAACCGCATGGTTGCGCCCGAGGGTGGTGATGGTGGTGAAGCAGACGAAAATCATATCCGTTTTGTGTTATCCTGGTAATTGCAGTCGTGGAGTGATGAGAATTTGACGGTTAAGGTCGCGCTTGTGGAATGTATTTTTGGATTGAATGAGAATTCGAAACCAACTATCGATTGACGATGAGTTGGGTCTTGACCTTACCCAAGAAAACTCAGTTTAACACGATTCTGTGTGATTGGAGTCATGTCCTCGGGGGTCAATTGCTTGAAAGGAAAGAGCTGACAAGTACAAGGAAATTTTACGTTTACACTGAAGGACCACTGGAGGCTCTCAGTTATCCTTTAATTTGTGACATCGTTAGTGATATTAGGAAATCGTGTTAATTATTCAAATATCGTCCTTGACGTTCGACTTGGCAACTATACTCGAGGACCTACTACGACACCCGAACTGGCTCATCTGAGCTGTTCGTGGAATCCCTATACTCTGTGACTCCTGAGGGCCTAATTTTAATCTTCGACATCGGACCTAAACCACCCGAATACGTGTATGAATCTCAGGAGTTCGTTTAGCTCAATCTTTCTAAGATCATTCAGTTCCGAGAAGAAACAACTCCCAATAGTGTCATTCCTTTCGATTTCCGATTTCCTCTTCGTCATTCCAGGGCCTTCAGAATTCGTTATTAGTAGTCTTACCCACATTGTATGATTCCCTATCACGCAGTATTGTTCCAAGGTACGAACAGCTGTCCCTGCGATTAGGTTTCATGAGATCTACAGATGACTGTTTGTATTAGATACCATCGTCTGACGGCCTCCTTGACGGCCGCTCCCTCAGAAGATCTGGAGCTGTACGTAGACTGAACTGTCCTTTGGAGTCGGACTAGGGTAATGAAATACTGAAGTCAAGTCGGTCAAACGTCAAAAAACGTCGACGGAGTGTAGTTGATGTCTTCTTGGGTAAGACTGTGGAGAGCAATGATCAAAGAGTGACCCTCATACTATGAGGAGGTTATGGGTCAGATTAGGAGCAAATTCCTTTCCTCCAGGTTGAGGCTGAGGGAAAAGTTTCAGTCCACTAATAATGCACTTATGCACATGGAGATCCTTAAATCTTAGATAGAAAATTGTGATGAGCAAGCCTATTAATAGCCGGACACCAAATGATCGTGCCTGTAGTAGTAGAAGCATATGTTAAGAGATTGAAAAGCCTAGCTCTTAACTATGGGCGTCTTAGAGTACATATTTTGCATTATCCTTGTAGGAGAGATTGATGCCATTAATCTCAGAACTGTCAACTTTTTATTTTCTCATATAGATGACAACTTCTGTTTTAAGCTGGTTAATACCCAGTTCACATTGAGAAGCCTATACAGTAAGCCGTAAGAGAAAATATTGGAAGATTTCTCTGAGGGTATAGGGGCGTTTTGAGAAGGCGCCGAGAGCAGTGCATCTGCATAGGCAAGCACTCAGTACCCAGTCCGCTCCATGTCCAAAAGCTGGGAACAAAACACCACCCTGAGGAGTGCGTAATCCTGCAAGTGCAGTATATTTAACAAGGCCTTCCCAATGCCCAGAAATCCAATCAAGTTTGCTTAAAACTTGCTTATCCCTTAAATACTCCCTGCAAGTATTAATTGAATTCATAACATAATACAACACATTACCACAGATACTCCACACAGATTATCACACACGTACTCATTCTCATGGAAAGATACATCCTACGTTCCATGTAGAAGTTACTTTGATTTCCTTCGTGTGATTGCCATTAACTAAGACTTATCTGTTAACACTTATAGGCTAGTTTCTTCCAGCAGTAGTAGGCAATTGCAATTCATCTTAATCCTCCTTCACACCCTAAATTCCAACAATGAAACCAGACCATAAAACCATAGCTATGTCCATGACCTCATCCTTTATTGATATTTCCATCACAGTCATCTCGTACATGTACTGTTATTTTCCCATTTATTATTTATCACAACAATTGGACAGGACTACATACCAGCAATAAAACCGACATAAGGATTTTATTGCGCTTCCTCCTACTACGTGACTATGATACAACGATAGCTGAGCTCTCTCGTCAACTTTATATTAATCATGTCCTGACAGACAACAAACCGACCTGCAACTCTCTCGCATTAATTCCCTCCAAAGTTCACATATTTATCCAAGGACCTGGGTTAAACATACACACATACACACTAGTATAAAAAAAAGCCAACAACCATACCACATTAAAGGACTATTAGTCAAATATAACAAAATTAGCAACTACATCAATGTCAGCGGAGCGCTGATGTTCCCCGTGCACGCAGATACTCGTACTTACACAACATATTGTTTGTTTATGTTAATTTTTCAACTCTGCACTGTACAGAACGGTTTTGTCCAAAATTAATTTAAGGTAATCTAATATTTATGTGAAGGAATTCGTTCGGCGCTTTCGTCCTTCGTATAATTCAAATTAAAGCCCAACGCTCGTTGAGGAGATTTTATTAAAATTTCTTTCTTCTTCTCAAAACTAATGGGCGTCGTCGGCACTCGAGAGTAAACATGTTTTTCACCTTAAAAATACATTAGAATTGGATTCCTTGTCCCTGTCCAAAGTGGGTACGATCAGGAAGCGTTAGCGTCAAAAAAAAAGTAAATAAAATAAAATTTGTTCGACTAATGAAAAAGTTACAGCGGTTTGCTGAGATTGAAGGACGACGCTAAGATTTTTATCTTTCCATGGAGGAGGCGCCCCCCACACCCCCCAGACCGAGAACAACAAGATACAGACAATAAAAATTATATCAATAGGTATAGATACTTACCTCACATCGAAGCGATCAATGAATGCAGTTGGGGTTTCGTTTCTGCTGAATGGCTGAATTAATGAGAATTTGGCTTGCGGGGTTGAGGCCAATTTGGGGAATATTGACTTTTGTTTCGCATTGTCTGCAGAATACATAAATTTCGTTAAAGTGGATGGATAATCAAAGGAGGGCAGGCGGAGACGTGATTGCTTGGGTTTTTGCGGGGAGCAGCTAATTTGGGAAAACCGATTTAACAGACCAAACTAAATAAATGAAGCGAAACAGTGATTTTCGAAGCGAATATACGATTTCAAGAATAAGGATTGTGAAAACTCCTTAACCAATTGGTAAGTATTCTCGCTTATAGGTTAGTCTGAGAAGCTTGGATGCAATGGAGTGTAGTGAAAGGATTCTCGTAAGTCTTTAACTCTGGGGATTTGATTGCGTGGTATAATCGCAGATTTAACCATCCCATCCTTGTTAAAGAACAGACCTATTGACCTTAAGTCGATGTCATCCCTAAAGCAGGAGAAAGTACAGTCACTTCACCAATGACTCTATCGTCCTCATATGAGAGGAATGATCAAGTCTCGAAACCTATGTGAAGTGCAATATGTCTACCTTCAACTTATGTCAATGGAAAGCACACTTCATAGTGTGGTGTGGAAGGATCCTCTGAATGGGTTCTGTATTCCTCGATATTGAGGATGCTTTCAATAATGTAAAAATTGACTCTCTAAGTTTTGACAGTGAACAGTTCCGTCGAAAATATGTTCAACAGATCGACAAGAGGCACACCATAACAAGAGGTCCTCTCTGCACTACTTTGGCCTTTATGGTCAGCGAAACCCGAAGAATCTTCACAAATAACCGAATCAAAACTCTAGGTTATGCAGAAGACATAGTTATGAAGATTTAAGACAAATGCTTGACAACAATCTAGAACCAGTGGAAAGAACTCTCTATGTGGGCAAAACAGAACGATTTTGGGGTTAATCCTGAGACAACTGAACAACTTCTTCTTTGAACTCCAACTAGACTTCCCCTTTGACATTCCAATCCAATTCCCAAACCGGGCAAAGCTGTTGTCAAATAGTGCAGATAATGTCTTAGAAATCACAGTCTGCCAGGATGACTCGAAAATAGAGATGGACCCAGTGTAACTGGTAACGTATAGTGCATTCCAAGATGAACTCCTGACAGTAAAAAAAGTTGTTAGGTCCATAGATGACAGTCATCACCTCCGGTCGGATAAAATTATCTTCGTTGACAGTCACTTACTCGCTTAGGTGGTGCTACAGTCCTGGATAGACGCATGTATCAACTCACAAACCTCTCTAGTTAGCGTGGTTTTTGGCTAACTGCCTCCAGTTGGCCACTCCAAATTGGTTGACGTCCCTTTCCACTAGTGTGCAGCACCTTTTTTCTTTAGAAACGGTCCAGGATATCATTATCTGCTTTAGGGGCATAGAGCAGGACTCAGATGAGCAAGGACTTGTACAGTCTCCTTAGTTGTTCGGGATAGGGCTACTCAACTGCCTTCTCAGACAAAAGAAACACTGATTTGCAAGAGTTTGCTATTCTTCCTTTAATTTAAAGGAAAGGAGAGGTCGACAAAATCTCTTACTACCTCGCAGTTATTGCTGCCGATTGTGTGACGTTCTGTCCAGTATTGTGTGTCTCTTCTTTTTGTCAGGATGCATTAGGTATTGCCCTCAATAAATTTTGGCAGCACTGATGATAGCTCACACTATTCTTCCAATAACGTCGGCTAACGCTAGTACTCGAAGTTGCAAGGATTTTGAAAGATTGTACCTGCAGTGTGGACACCATGACTCAAGTGAAACGTGTAGTGCAGATAGATCATAGGAGACAGTCATCATCGTTTGTAGGATACAACTATTTTTATTGACAGTTAAGCAGCCTTAAAATGTAGTGCAGCTCCGATCAAGTTCTGCGGAGATCAAAAGATATCGAAAACGTCGGCATTCGAACAAATGAACAATGAAGAGGAGACTGCCACCGATTGGACAATTGTGGACTAAATTACTGGCATGCTAGAAAAAGAGATCAAGTCATCCTGGCACTAAGCAGGCACTCATCCATACTAAAATGACCACAGGACATCGGGCTATCGAAGTCATGCTGCTGAAATGACGGGTAGAGTCCAAGGACTTATACGGAAGCTACGAAAATAAGGAGCAGAGACAATGCCAATCCTAAACTTAAAAGAGGCTATCCGATCAGAGATGTAGCATTTGGTTAACGTCTTAAGGCACGAAGAGGGGCTGGCCAGCAAAAAATGGGATGTAATTTAGGAACTATCATTTCGTCCTATATTACGGTCAATGAAGAACCACGTCACTTTTTTTTGACAATTCATTACAGAGTCTGTTTTGCTACTACGGAGCTTTGTAGAATGTGAAGTGTTTTCAGCGAAACCTACGTCGAAATGGCAATCAGTACCTTGGAACGAACATTCTGTCCTGCAATACTTAAAATTGATTTCTATGTGTCATCTGCCAGTTCCAAAACTATAAGTTTATTTTTTCTTAACCCTTCCAACCGAGTACCTCCGCATTACTGCTTGCTAAGCTCGTCCAGGTGCTTCTTTCCTACTATAATTGAAAAGTCTCCGATGACACTTACTACAGCGAAACCAAGAAGAAAAAAGGACAACTTAGGAGTAGGTACTCATTATTTCAGAAACCAATATCTAACGGTTATCCTTTCGACGTCAAAACTCTTCCATTACAACTCCTCCTTACATATTACACAGTTTGCAAGGAAGAATTTCATTAAATTTACTTCCCCCTCGTAATAGGATGCCAGGAGCTATGAGAAATTGCATTTTCTTCTTCTTCTTCCTCCAGAAGTTTGATTGTCGATTGTCCGTTGAATTGAAAAAAACAAAAGCGATATGCTGGCTATCAAAACTTGATCGTCCGTGCGGACAGGAAGTAAGTATGTAGGATAGATTGTGTGACTTGATTGGATAGAGGACGCTGTCCAGTTGGAGTCGCGGAAAACCATTTAACCAGTTCGGTAGATATGATCCTCCCAAACAGTGTTACATTGAAACGTGGGTCTGCATCCTGTTGAAGGTTCAGATACCACCTTACCACCCTCTCCCAGTACTGCGATTTCAATTCGAAAAAAAAGTACAGCCTGCAGGATACTTTCAAGTTCCTTGAATTGCCAAAGCAATTTATAACCTGAACTCGAGGGTATCGAGCAGCGTATTTATTTCTCTCTACAACCCTGCCAAGGTTAAGTTATTGCCCTTTAACGCTCCGTTACTCCGAACTATAAATACCAAATGTGAGTGCGGGGTGTCCTGGCACATCTAATCCCAACCGAAAGTGAAAGTGGAAAGTAGGACGATGTGATTTTCTGTGGAAATACAGAAAAAAGGAAGCAGAAGGAGAAAAAACACAAATAATCTTCCTCCCTTCTTTCACCTTTATTCTGCCAGTGGGTGGCACTAGGCACTAGGCACCAGGGGAGGTGGAGTTCAAGGTGAAACAACAAAAAGTTTCCCTGTTGCGGTTGTAATACAACACGACGTCTTACAAACTGAATTACAATCCTAGCTATAAACGGAAAAGTTTGAATGATTAAATAATTTTTCGCCGTCACATACTATGCACATTACATTGTCCTTTATTGAAGCCGAAGCAGATTGGAACGTAATTCCGAATGTTTTGGCCAAACCACCTACCCACCGAGGGGGAACGAACGACTCCCATTTAATGACTTGCCTCGCCAGATATGTTGTTCCATACATTCCTTGAAGGATTTTCTTCAGTTTTTTTTTTCCTGCTTGGAACTGTCGGTTGTTATCCTTCATCTTCTAACACGAGAGCATCATCCCCATCATGGTGATAATCAAAATCAACTTTGTCGTTCTTTATCTCTCTGGCTGGGTGCCGTTCCAATCATCATCTGTGCGGTGTGGTGGTTGTGTGTGGAAATTTTATGAAAAATTCCAATGCCTAGGCATCATCGTCTTCGTGATTACTCCCTAACATCAATGCCTTGAGGCAGACTGTAGTCAACGAGGAAGTGTGAAGCAAAGGCGATGACGAAAGTAAATTACTACTGGGAATTTGCGTTTATGAATTTTCATGTCCTGACATCATTACGATGACTGGGCAAGGACGTGTATACTGCCATAGCCGTCGTTGTCGCTGCCACCATCAATGGCGGTGATGACGATGGTAAGAGAGGAGTAGTGTCAACGATGATGGAATGTTTGGATCACCGGGAGATAAGCAGGAAAAAGAAAATTCTCCTCAAATAGTCAGACGAAGATGGAATGGTGAGACGACGGCTGCAGGTGTCGTGTCCTGTGGGTGAATAGTTTTCGTATCCTTTGTCATTAAAGTTGAATAAAAATTCCCGATAGTGAGAATATAAATATCTTGCTGGAGACATGTACGTGCGAGTCCTTAATGTGGGTGTGGTTTCCATGTTCAACCGAAATTAGGTTGGAATACATTTTTTCCTTATGGCCAAAACGAAGCCGTGGACTGGGAATAAGTCCAATGGAATTTAAGGGTTTTGTTGGTTTTTTTTTGTAAGCGAGAAACATATTTGGGTTGGACAGGACAATGAAATAAAAATAAACAGTTGACATGTTGACCTAATTTTTGTTTTGTTTTTGAGGGTAAGATGGACATTTCGATAAGAAACCCCCACTGGGTAGTGTTATCTATATCTGTGGGCAATAAGTATAGAACTAGTGAATGCTTTGGTGATGGAGAAATAACTCCCACTACAGCCTACATCCTTTATTTAAAAAATAATCTGTCATCTCACAAACGCATCGTAATTTTAAAAGCAATGAGAGTATTCGAGTGAGATACTGGGACAGGCTTTGATGTCATACTCCTCAAAGTTGTCTAATCAGTGCCAGTGTATATGATTCTACTTCTAGTGACACCTTTGTTGAAGAAGCAAAAAGCCATCATGTATAGCTTTACGCATTTCTGTTACGGTCATGTCAATGCGCACATTGATATATCTTCCAAAATTAAAACGAGATCTTCCTCTACTGTGTTGTCCCTTCAGGTTGGATTCGAAGACTTTTCGCTCGAAACGACCGAGGATGTCTTCGTCTGTTTTAAATAGACTCCAAGCGCTATAAGGCAGGACTGGGAAGATCAAAGTGTGGTACAGAATCTCTTTAGAGCTTCATAATGAGGCTTTACTATTTAGTTCCTCTTTGGCCAAAGAAATAGTCATTATCAAGAGTTATTCTTGGTTTAATTTCTACTGAGATGGAGTGTCGAGGACGACAGCGTCCCTTAATACCTCGAAGTTATAGCTGTCGGTTGTGTGACGTTCTCTCCAGTTCGTCGATATTGTGTGACTCTTTGTTGGCATAATATACTTGGTTCTGATGTAAATTATGGCTTGAGTCACTTTGGCACCAAATCCACTGGTGACAACTCACAGGGACGTTTGAAAGAAGGCACCTCCAGTCTTGAATTGCCAGTTTTTTGCAATCCTTTCAAATTATGATTTTAAAAAGATCTCATGACAGTCAATTTCAAAGCTTTCGGGGAGTACGTTACCCAGATTGATGGAGCAACGAGAGCTCTTCATCACTATCCTGTTCAATCATACGGTCTTGACAGAGATACCAAAACTGGACATGATTCTGTATAACTCTCTATAGATGCTATTGTGTGGAACATTGAAAAGTGTTGGGTATCGAGTTCTTTCAAGGATCTGTCGAAGTGTGATCTACTTTGAGCTTCTCTACCCTAAACTCACGCTGATTATGGTCGATCACGGTATTGACAAAAAGTCTGAAGCGCTCACGCAGTATGACAGATATTAAGATCTTGAGGTTCATTGAATTCAGGGGATCGGGCCAACGATATTGAGGTCACTTTCATCAGGTATACACTCATCTGACAAAATTTGGTGTATGGTGGTGAGTTGGTGTATACTCCCTACCAAGTTATCTACAGTTGCCTTAAATAGATTAGGTTGTATATGCCATCAGGGCCAGCAGCCTTGTTGGTTTTGACCTTGAATTTTCTATACTTACTTCGCTTCGGGCACTTACTGACTAAGGTGGAGCTACAGAGCTGAGCCTCAACCAACAAGTCTCTCCATTTAGCATAGTCCTTGGCTAACTGCCTCCAGTTGTACCCTCCAAGTTGGTTGAGGTCCTCTCAAATCTTCCTCTACTGCGTTGTCCTTCCAGGTTGGAATCGAAGACTATTGGGTCCGAAGTGTTGATATCCATTTGCTCTACATGTCCTTAGGCGACTGATGGGCACTTTTCTGACAAAGTTGAAATCGCTGTACAGCAATGCAAACGGGGTCGCAAAACGTTCGAAAAAATTTGAGCTGAAAACGATCAAGGATGTCTTGATTGGTTTTTATAACGACCTTGCTACAGGTCCATAAAGCAAGACTGGGATAATGAGGATCTTAAATAGAGTTTCCTTGGTATTTCTTGGCAGAGCCTAAGAAACAGCGATTGATAAGACTAATTCACCATTTGATCTCTAAAGTTATGTTGTTGTTAGAGTTCATAGCGGAGGCGAGGTAGAGAAAGTCCATAACTAGCTCAAAGTTACAACTGCGGATTTTTATGTTCTCTCCGAAGGGGATGTTTATCCAATCTGGACTCGAGGTACTAAGCGCCCAGTAGCCACGTGGATGTGGAGAGTAAGAGTTAACATTAAAAGACTAGCGTGAGAACGCTTGTGTCCCCTTATGTTCGCAGCACATCCCTTTGACTTTGGTCAGGTGTACTGAAATTTGGCTAACGTCGTCTGTGTTGAATATTTAATTTATTCCTGACAGCACTATGTTGATCCTTGTCGCCGTTATACAATTTGCAGAAGAAATCGTTCCACGTTCCCTGCACCGACTATGACTCTAGTACGGAGTTTCCTTCTTCATCTCTACAACTCTCTACAGAAGGTCTTATACGTCTTACCTATTGGTAAAATAATCCCTCAATATCCTTGTCACTTGTTTTGGTTTATAATAAAAGCATCAAACCTGTCTTCGTCTAATTAGACCCTTCAGTATCGGTAGGGTCTGTAATATATAGTACTGATCAGCACCAAAGCTTTCCTAAAGAATGGGAAAGTATGATACTACTCTCCAAGCAAATAGAGAAGTCCCAGTCCCAGAAACAAGAAATATATTTCCAAAGTTTTAGATACAAAAGTAAACAACCGAATTAGCAGGATTTCGGTCGGAATCATCGTCAATTTAGCGTGACGACCACTTAGCAGATACCTCATATTCTCCACTTTACCAAGCAGTACTGCTCTCCCCAGTGATGTTACATTTTGAAATACTACTAAAAATAAGGTAGTTTCAAGGTATACAAAATTCGTTACAAAATAGTAATTTTCTAGCGGCTTTACAACCTTCCTTTTTATAACCCTATCTATGGAATAGGACATAGTTACACTCTCACAAGTTTAACCTCTTCTCTGATTGTTGGTATCTGCTCAGCACTCAGCTCAAAGGACCAATTTCTCCGATAACAATGTTACAGACATTTGGACCTCGTTTATGTAGTATTTAATTGTACAAAAAGTTATAATTCAGCTCCTTGTTATCCACCCGACCCCCGTTAAAAAGTTTAACCGGTTATAATGTAATCAACAGGTTAACCCACCCAGAAGCAGATAGTAAAATTATTAAATCATCACTCAAAAGATACATATTTACCTCTCGTCAGTCTAATAAAATTTCCTATCTGCCCATGGCATAGGGTTTTTAATCAAAAACCGGAACTCAACCCATAGACATAAAAAAAAAAAACTAACCCTCCAGAGAAGATCACGAGCCTTCAACAGCCAATTGTATACACATTTCGGTTTAGCCGCCGCCGCCGCCGTCTATTCAACTAAATAACCGCAATCAATCTATTTTAAAATACAGAATCCTTCAAATCTCCATCCTTTGGAATTCAAATTTTCCTATCAAGGAATTCTCTGAATATCCTCCTCCTCCTCCACGCCGCATAAAGCCTCAAAATATAACGAATCCCTTGTCATTCGTTTCGCTTCAAATTTATCATGAAATTCTCTATTTTAGTGAAACGAAAACTTACTCGCAGCGATAAAGATAAACAAAAAACAAAAAACGCAAATATTCTAAAAATATTCATGACCCTCCTCCTCCTCCTCATCCAGCTCCAAAGTTGTAAAAGTCGCAATCGATTTCGTTATCGTTAGACGAAGAGGGCGGTTGGTTTAAGTTACACTCTAAGGGTTGAAGCAGAAGAACCAAAAAAATCCACACTACACTACTGGTATACCTTCCAGCGAAACACACATATGTACATATGTACGTGCCTATTCATTATCCCTACCACAACCGGAATTTGACAAAAGAATACCTTAAGGGTGTGTATCAGTGTTTGGGCTAAACGATTCCTTAAAAAAAAATCGAAATCCTTTAAGAGAAAGGAACTCCTCGTATACAGTGGTATACGGGTATCAGCAATCTGTAAGCTCCCTTTGGCAGGCAAAGGGATGTGCACACAGTCGGCATAAGGAAACAAGGATAAGCGAGAAGTTCGATATTCATCTTGTGCGAATTTCGAGGACCTTCAAGGCGAGAGAGTTGAACAGCGAAATCCTTTTATGAGTATCGTTTCTTTTGTCTACGTACTTATTAATGATGCGAATAAAAAAATTGGATGAACAATATGCGACAATTTACACCTGTCCTCGAGTGTGTGCAAGGACTACTCTCCATGTGAAGATATTCGAGGATTCTTTCCGCTTGTCTGACGTTTAATAGTGACACGTGTGTGAGAGTGATACGGTTTGGCGAAAATTTACGCAGGAATGCCTGCGGTGTGTGGTGGAATGAACTTTTGAAATAAATTTCGATTTCCTTTCGTTTCGTTAGCGTTCGAAGCGTGACGTCTATTTATATCCTTGGGATAGGTAGGTACGCAAAGATTGACGTATCGATGGTTTTCGACAGTCAATTTCCCTCACTGAGAGTACTGTTTAATTGTCTCTTAAACACGGCCTTCGGCGAGGAAATTAAAGTCTCGGAGGTGAGGGCTTGATGGACGGTAATTGGGTTCTCCTAGATGCGAAGACGTGGGGTTGCTTGTCAATGTTGGAGCGACAACGTAGGCATATTGTTACGATATTGACTTGAGTTAGCATTTGGAACATGTATCTGAGTACTGCACGAGGGCGTATACGTAACATTTTCGATGACTGCATGAATCTAAACGTTAGATGAACAAGTTAACTAAACCCGCTCTCCTTTGGGGAAGGGATATCGACATCTGCCAGTTTAGTGTGTGTTTAACTCAAAAGTAAACAAACAGATTAGCCTCAATCTGAGCACTCAGAGATAGTGCGCCAACTTATCTGTCGGTTTGTAAATATTGAATAACTTTGACATTTATTAACCGATTGACTGCAGTAGACATGCTTTTGAAACGTCAATTCAGTACAATTTGAGCCATGACCAGCTTCAAACCGAAACAACGCACTGAAATAGTCGCGATGTACATTGAAAACGGTCGTTAGGATGTGCTAACTCAAAAAGCACGACCTGACAACACTACTCGTCAATCGGTGTCGAATTTTGATGAGCACGGGACAGTGGGAGATCGTCCAAGACTGGTTGAAACAGTAGGAAAGATTGTTACCAAGAGATTGTTAAGAAATTGACCAAAAAACTTTTAAAGGATGACTTAGACTTTGGTGCACTCACTTGAGAGCTATCTGGCATTTCGGTAGAAGTTGGGTGCACCTGGGTCAGGAATGAAGAAAATCTAGTTATGCACTTCAAATGCAATATCGTCCCATATCTCCTCTCCCTCAGCGCTTTGGGTCAAATGGACGAAATTGAACAAAAAACGTAACAAAAAAACGTTTAGAGGATGACTTAGACTTTGGTGCACTCAGTTGCCAGCTATCTGGCATTTCGGAAGTAGTTGGGTGCACCTGGGTCAGGAATGAAAAAAATCCAGTGATGCACTTCAAATGCAATATCGTCTCATATCTCCTCTCAGTCAGCGCTTTGGGTCAAATGGACAAAATTGAATAAAAAACTTAACCAAAAAACGTTTAGAGGATGACTTAGACTTTGGTGCACTCAGTTGCCAGCTATCTGGCATTTCGGAAGAAGTTGGGTGCACCGGGGTCAGGAATGAAAAAAATCCAGTGATGCACTTCAAATGCAATATCGTCCCATATCTCCTCTCCTTCAGCGCTTTGGGTCAAATGGACGAAATTGAACAAAAAACTTAACCAAAAAACGTTTAGAGGATGACTTAGACTTTGGTGCACTCAGTTGCCAGGTATCTGGCATTTCGGAAGAAGTTGGGTGCACCAGAGTCAGGAATGAAGAAAATCCAGTGATGCACTTCAAATGCAATATCGTCTCATATCTCCTCTCCCTCAGCGCTTTGGGTCAAATGGACGAAATTGAACAAAAAACTTAACCAAAAAACGTTTAGAGGATGACTTAGACTTTGGTGCACTCAGTTGCCAGGTATCTGGCATTTCGGAAGAAGTTGGGTGCACCAGGGTCAGTAATGAAAAAAATCCAGTGATGCACTTCAAATGCAATATCGTCCCATATCTCCTCTCCTTCAGCGCTTTGGGTCAAATGGACGAAATTGAACAAAAAACTTAACCAAAAAACGTTTAGAGGATGACTTAGACTTTGGTGCACTCAGTTGCCAGGTATCTGGCATTTCGGAAGAAGTTGGGTGCACCAGGGTCAGGAATGAAAAAAATCCAGTGATGCACTTCAAAAGCAATATCGTCTCATATCTCCTCTCCCTCAGCGCTTTGGGTCAAATGGACGAAATTGAATAAAAAACTTAACCAAAAAACGTTTAGAGGATGACTTAGACTTTGGTGCACTCAGTTGACAGCTATCTGGCATTTCGGAAGAAGTTGGGTGCACCTGGGTCAGGAATGAAGAAAATCCAGTGATGCACTTCAAATGCAATATCGTCTCATATCTCCTCTCCCTCAGCGCTTTGGGTCAAATGGACGAAATTGAACAAAAAACTTAACCAAAAAACGTTTAGAGGATGACTTAGACTTTGGTGCACTCAGTTGCCAGGTATCTGGCATTTCGGAAGAAGTTGGGTGCACCAGGGTCAGTAATGAAAAAAATCCAGTGATGCACTTCAAATGCAATATCGTCCCATATCTCCTCTCCTTCAGCGCTTTGGGTCAAATGGACGAAATTGAACAAAAAACTTAACCAAAAAACGTTTAGAGGATGACTTAGACTTTGGTGCACTCAGTTGCCAGGTATCTGGCATTTCGGAAGAAGTTGGGTGCACCAGGGTCAGGAATGAAAAAAATCCAGTGATGCACTTCAAAAGCAATATCGTCTCATATCTCCTCTCCCTCAGCGCTTTGGGTCAAATGGACGAAATTGAACAAAAATCTTAACCAAAAAACGTTTAGAGGATGACTTAGACTTTGGTGCACTCAGTTGCCAGCTATCTGGCATTTCGGAAGAAGTTGGGTGCACCTGGGTCAGGAATGAAGAAAATCCAGTGATGCACTTCAAATGCAATATCGTCCCATATCTCCTCTCCCTCAGCGGTTTGGGTCAAATGGACGAAATTGAACAAAAATCTTAACCAAAAAACGTTTAGAGGATGACTTAGACTTTGGTGCACTCAGTTGCCAGCTATCTGGCATTTCGGAAGAAGTTGGGTGCACCAGAGTCAGGAATGAAGAAAATCCAGTGATGCACTTCAAATGCAATATCGTCTCATATCTCCTCTCCCTCAGCGCTTCGGGTCAAATGGACGAAATTGAACAAAAAACTTAACCAAAAAACGTTTAGAGGATGACTTAGACTTTGGTGCATTCAGTTGCCAGCTATCTGGCATTTCGGAAGAAGTTGGGTGCACCAGGGTCAGGAATGAAGAAAATCCAGTGATGCACTTCAAATGCAATATCGTCTCATATCTCCTCTCCCTCAGCGCTTTGGGTCAAATGGACGAAATTGAACAAAAAACTTAACCAATAAACGTTTAGAGGATGACTTAGACTTTGGTGCATTCAGTTGCCAGCTATCTGGCATTTCGGAATAAGTTGGGTGCACCAGGGTCAGGAATGAAGAAAATCCAGTGATGCACTTCAAATGCAATATCGTCTCATATCTCCTCTCCCTCAGCGCTTTGGTTCAAATGGACGAAATTGAACAAAAAACTTAACCAATAAACGATTAGAGGATGACTTAGACTTTGGTGCACTCAGTTGCCAGCTATCTGGCATTTCGGAAGAAGTTGGGTGCACCAGGGTCAGGAATGAAGAAAATCCAGTGATGCACTTCAAATGCAATATCGTCTCATATCTCCTCTCCCTCAGCGCTTTGGGTCAAATGGACGAAATTGAACAAAAAAACTTAACCAAAAAACGTTTAGAGGATGACTTAGACTTTGGTGCATTCAGTTGCCAGCTATCTGGCATTTCGGAAGAAGTTGGGTGCACCAGGGTCAGGAATGAAGAAAATCCAGTGATGCACTTCAAATGCAATATCGTCTCATATCTCCTCTCCCTCAGCGCTTTGGGTCAAATGGACGAAATTGAACAAAAAACTTAACCAAAAAACGTTTAGAGGATGACTTAGACTTTGGTGCACTCAGTTGCCAGCTATCTGGCATTTCGGAAGAAGTTGGGTGCACCAGGGTCAGGAATGAAGAAAATCCAGTGATGCACTTCAAATGAAATATCGTCCCATATCTAATCTCCCTCAGCGCTTTGGGTCGAATGGACGAAACTGAACAAAAATCTTAACCAAAAAACGTTTAGAGGATGACTTAGACTTTGGTGCACTCAGTTACCAGCTATCTGGCATTTCGGAAGAAGTTGGGTGCACCAGGGTCAGGAATGAAGAAAATCCAGTGATGCACTTCAAATGCAATATCGTCCCATATCGCCTCTCCCTCAGCGCTTTGGGTCAAATGGACGAAATTGAACAAAAAACTTAACCAAAAAACGTTTAGAGGATGACTTAGACTTTGGTGCACTCAGTTGCCAGCTATCTGTCATTTCGGAAGAAGTTGGGTGCACCAGAGTCAGGAATGAAGAAAATACAGTGATGCACTTCAAATGCAATATCGTCTCATATCTCCTCTCCCTCAGCGCTTTGGGTCAAATGGACGAAATTGAACAAAAAACTTAACAAAAAACGTTTAGAGGATGACTTAGACTTTGGTGCACTCAGTTGCCAGCTATCTGGCATTTCGGAAGATGTTGGGTGCACCTGGGTCAGGAATGAAAAAAATCCAGTGATGCACTTCAAATGCAATATCGTCCCATATCTCCTCTCCCTCAGCGCTTTGGGTCAAATGGACGAAATTGAACAAAAAACTTAACAAAAAAACGTTTAGAGGATGACTTAGACTTTGTTGCACTCAGTTGCCAGCTATCTGGCATTTCGGAAGAAGTTGGGTGCACCTGGGTCAGGAATGAAAAAAATCCAGTGATGCACTTCAAATGCAATATCGTCTCATATCTCCTCTCCCTCAGCGCTTTGGGTCAAATGGACGAAATTGAACAAAAAACTTAACCGAAAAACGTTTAGAGGATGACTTAGACTTTGGTGCACTCAGTTGCCAGCTATCTGGCATTTCGGAAGAAGTTGGGTGCCCCAGGGTCAGGAATGAAGAAAATCCAGTGATGCACTTCAAATGCAATATCGTCTCATATCTCCTCTCCCTCAGCGCTTTGGGTCAAATGGACAAAATTGAACAAAAAACTTAACCAAAAAACGTTTAGAGGATGACTTAGACTTTGGTGCACCCAGTTGCCAGCTATCTGTCATTTCGGAAGAAGTTGGGTGCACCAGAGTCAGGAATGAAGAAAATACAGTGATGCACTTCAAATGCAATATCGTCTCATATCTCCTCTCCCTCAGCGCTTTGGGTCAAATGGACGAAATTGAACAAAAAACTTAACCGAAAAACGTTTAGAGGATGACTTAGACTTTGATGCACTCAGTTGCCAGGTATCTGGCATTTCGGAGGAAGTTGGGTGCACCAGGATCAGGAATGAAGAAAATCCAGTGACGCACTTCAAATGCAATATCGTCCCATATCTCCTCTCCCTCAGCGCTTTGGGTCAAATGGATGAAATTGAACAAAAAACTTAACCAAAAAACGTTTAGAGGATGACTTAGACTATGGTGCACTCAGTTGCCAGCTATCTGGCATTTCGGAAGAAGTTGGGTGCACCAGAGTCAGGAATGAAGAAAATCCAGTGATGCACTTCAAATGCAATATCGTCTCATATCTCCTCTCCCTCAGCGCTTTGGGTCAAATGGACGAAATTGAACAAAAAACTTAACAAAAAAACGTTTAGAGGATGACTTAGACTTTGGTGCACTCAGTTGCCAGCTATCTGGCATTTCGGAAGAAGTTGGGTGCACCTGGGTCAGGAATGAAAAAAATCCAGTGATGCACTTCAAATGCAATATCGTCCCATATCTCCTCTCCCTCAGCGCTTTGGGTCAAATGGACGAAATTGAACAAAAAACTTAACCAAAAAACGTTTAGAGGATGACTTAGACTTTGATGCACTCAGTTGCCAGGTATCTGGCATTTCGGAGGAAGTTGGGTGCACCAGGGTCAGGAATGAAAAAAATCCAGTGATGCACTTCAAACGCAATATCGTCTCCTATCTCCTCTCCCTCAGCGCTTTGGGTCAAATGGACGAAATTGAACAAAAAACTTAACCAAAAAACGTTTAGAGGATGACTTAGACTTTGGTGCACTCAGTTGCCAGATATCTGGCATTTCGGAAGAAGTTGGGTGCACCAGGGTCAGGAATGAAGAAAATCCAGTGATGCACTTCAAACGCAATATCGTCTCCTATCTCCTCTCCCTCAGCGCTTTGGGTCAAATGGACGAAATTGAACAAAAAACTTAACCAAAAAACGTTTAGAGGATGACTTAGACTTTGGTGCACTCAGTTGCCAGCTATCTGGCATTTCGGAAGAAGCTGGGTGCACCAGGGTCAGGAATGAAAAAAATCCAGTGATGCACTTCAAATGCAATATCGTCTCATATCTCCTCTCCCTCAGCGCTTTGGTTCAAATGGACGAAATTGAACAAAAAACTTAACCAAAAAACGTTTAGAGGATGACTTAGACTTTGGTGCACTCAGTTGCCAGCTATCTGGCATTTCGGAAGAAGTTGGGTGCACCAGGGTCAGGAATGAAGAAAATCCAGTGATGCACTTCAAACGCAATATCGTCTCATATCTCCTCTCCCTCAGCGCTTTGGGTCAAATGGACGAAATTGAACAAAAAACTTAACCAAAAAACGTTTAGAGGATGACTTAGACTTTGGTGCACTCAGTTGCCAGCTATCTGGCATTTCGGAAGAAGTTGGGTGCACCTGGGTCAGGAATGAAAAAAATCCAGTGATGCACTTCAATTGCAATATCGTCTCATATCTCCTCTCCCTCAGCGCTTTGGTTCAAATGGACGAAATTGAACAAAAAACTTAACAAAAAAACGTTTAGAGGATGACTTAGACTTTGGTGCACTCAGTTGCCAGCTATCTGGCATTTCGGAAGAAGTTGGGTGCACCAGGGTCAGGAATGAAGAAAATCCAGTGATGCACTTCAAATGCAATATCGTCTCATATCTCCTCTCCCTCAGCGCTTTGGTTCAAATGGACGAAATTGAACAAAAAACTTAACCAAAAAACGTTTAGAGGATGACTTAGATATTGGTGCACTCAGTTGCCAGCTATCTGGCATTTCGGAAGAAGCTGGGTGCACCAGGGTCAGGAATGAAAAAAACCGGTGATGCACTTCAAATGCAATATCGTCTCATATCACCTCTCCCTCAGCGCTTTGGGTTAAATGGACGAAATTGAACAAAAAACTTAACCAAAAAACGTTTAGAGGATGACTTAGACTTTGGTGCACTCAGTTGCCAGCTATCTGGCATTTCGGAAGAAGTTGGGTGCACCGGGGTCAGGAATGAAAAAAATCTCGAATTGCACTTCAAATGCCATATCGTTTTCGAGTCCAACAAAGGAGCGTTTCTATGACCTTTATTTTCGAACCCTACAGGCACCAAGCTCTTCTACGAAGAGAGGGATTACCTGTACTTGTTTCAGTCCCTATGGTAAATGTTGTTCCTACGGTCATCTTTTCAATATCATTTTATTGCCTTGTGGATTCGGTTCTGATGGTAGTGAGTAGTCCTCCTGTGGTTGGCGTGACTGGAGGATAAGGATAAATTGCGAACTTTATGGTTGGTGTGACAGTATTTTTGAATACATCATTATTCACAAAAAAGCTGATACAGAATATGTGTATCTAAGGGGTTCTAGGAAGCGACGAATTCATACGAATGTATGTACATCACTACTGTCACCAATTTCAGAACTGTGTAATGCGTTTGACGAAATAATAGTGTTCTCTGGTACCATTCAGTCAGAATTGAATTAATACCCGCTGGCAGAACAGCGAGTCTACTCAAACAGATAGGTTTACTATTCAAAGTATAATACTGCGTCAATCGATTTCATGGAATAAATTCAATACTAGGACATGGCCCTCATTTCTTTGGAACCAAAAAACAGAGATATTGAATATTTTTCCGGGAAACACCCATCACATTGGATGAGTGGATATGTTGTGTACATAGAATGGACTTGAATAGTGGTTTCCAGGATTAGAAGGAATTTTATAGAAACTTTTTGGAAAATGCTGACGAGATAAGTTTTGGTGAAGGGTCGTCATAAAGGGATAATCAGTCTCAGTTGCGTCCTCATTGACAAAATTGCAAGTAAGTACAATGGAAGTCGCTTATAACGAATCTGAAAGGACCGAGGAATTATAGTTAAAGTAGCTATAGTCGCCACAATATTGTTTCAGAAACTTTAGATCAAAATTAAGTGAATTGAGTTTGTTAAACTGAGCAAACTACCAAAATTCTAATATCCAGCCTAATGGTCAAAACATGAAACCCTTAACCGAAATGAATTTATGGCAGAGGACGTGAGGTAAGTTGGCTAGAATCAGAACTATTCAGCACATTCAAGAAACCTTGCTGTCGATCTGGCAAGCCATGGACATACAAGATGATTGAGGAAACAAGGATATTCTATAGGATAGGCTCCTTACAACTTCAGATCCATTAATAGATATTAGTCCACTACAAGCGCTTCTTGGAATGCGTTCTGCATTGCTTCTACTTACTCACTTCCCTGGATGTGCTTTTAAGGGAGTACCTCTAAGTATACCTAAAGGGAAAGGTGCATACGACTCTTACTAGACAGGAGACGTACTAGACAGGACACATAATTGGAGCGTAATGTCAAGGAAAAAGTTAAAAGACAGCAATCGGGCTCTGCACTATATAAGACGGGGACCAAACCCTAGGACAATTTTGTGGATCTATACTCCTATCCAAAGACTGGTAGGTCTATCGGAATCAGGTCTTGCCCTCTCACATACATGTGTTCCTTACACGAATGGAATGGTCTGGTAGTGTTCTACAACAAAGCAACAAAATGCTGCTGAATCCTTAACATGCTATTTCTAGACCTAATGAATAGGAGTTTGCTGTCAAAAGTACCTTGAAGATTGGCCAATCTTGAAAAGCATGCAGAGATCCTAAAGAATCTAATAGGACAAGACGTCAACAACTAGCCTTTAAAAAAATGGTTACTACAGAAATATAGATCAGGCTAGATGCGGTCGCGAACTCAGCTATTCACAGAACGGTGTGAAGCAGAGCCAGCAGGGTCCAGCAGAGACTTAATCTGGGGTCACTCACAAATTTATAACCTGGAACAAGAAAGCTCATGAATTTCCAAGAAAAAGTCTGGAATAGGGCAAAATTTAGATCAGGCAATCACTCCTAATCAAAAGGAGCACGTGATTCCAATGACAGCCATCATGCGACAAAGCCAAAACGAACGAACGAACACGAAATCACAGAAATAAATGTTTAGTGTTGGTTGACGCATTCACTGGCTAAGGTACTACACAATGAAGCTTAAACTCACGATGACAACATATGACATACGAAGAGGTTCTCAAGGATACACTTTACTATTGAAGAACAGAACACTGCGAAGATATTACTTTCAGGACCTACAAGAACTGAAATGTCTCCAGCTTTCTGAGGACATCACGATGGATGTAGACCCTATCTAATGAACAGTCAGCCAGGAAAAAATCCAGCGAATGAACTGGGATCAAACGCTTCTTGAGCATCACAATGGAGCTCAAGTTATTGGATTCGAAAAATAATAGAATCAGACTTGTACTGTCAAACCTGGACTATGGTTCGAGACAAATGTTCTGTAAGAATAGACGACCTCCCCTCATTCGTTCAGCTGGCCTGTTATGCTGACCTATTACTCCATTCAAAACAGCAAACGCTATTAATGTTTACCAACTGTCGTCCCTTGTTTACAAATAAAAGTTAAGTGTGTTCAAAAATGTCCGCACAGCTACGAGTGTGTCCTCTGTAAATTCATCTTTCTAGGAAAACAAAGCCACAATACCATTGAATACTCCCTCGTCAGAATCTATTTTCAAACATAAAAAGTTGTCAGCCATGTAGACATCCCTTAAGCCGATTACCATCAGCATTTTATTTCAATTTCTTGACCTTCTTTACATTTCCAGTTCACTGAACTGTCGCTTAACTTACCCGAAAGTATTCATCATTTCGTATGTTCGTCTTGTCATTGGCAAGTGTCCCAAGATACTTTGTCCGTCTATTGACTAGAAGTTCAATCCACCTTTTCTCTGTCAATACAATCAGAGGATACCTTCGCCCAAATTGAAATCAATGCAAACGATACCAATCTCTTTGTGTTGTCCTTCCCATGGATAAACATCAAATAAAAGAATCGCCTTCTGCTCAATTGAGGTCGTCACGTAAAAAGTCAGATGTATTTCCAATTCTCTCTGATTGTGAACATCAACCGCAATTGACACCTGAAATTCTGTAATACACATGATCCCCCAAAGCATCCTGATGCTAAACGAACTTTCACCGCAGGAACTCGGGAGAATTGCCACCGCAAATATGGTAAACAGCCTAAAGAAGCGAAAACAAAAACAAAACGATAATGCAAGGAAGCCTATGTGTGCTCAACTCGGGATAAGACAACATATGACAGATTTTGACAGCCGTATTAACCATCAGCCAGCCGCACAGTGGCTTTGACAAGGATACCATGATGGTGGGGAGTCTCTGCTGCAGGGCGTGGATTTTTCCCAAAAAAAAAAAAACGAGCAACGACGCACGGTGGGAAAAGATCTAAGGAGCAAAAAAAAAAACAACAAAAACCAGCAACGAAAACAAAACAGACATTTACCCGTCTCGGATTTCTTTGCAATTTGTATAACCAAACACCTACGTGACATGGGAAACCACCTGAGTGAAAGAAAAAAAAAAAAAACAAAAAACACAGAAAGAATTCCTGTGTGGGAGGGACCGGGCACACGCGGCTGTAGATTACCTGTGTATCTGTTAAATACAGAACAGACAACCCGAGGATGCAGAACCATCACACCATTATCCGCACGAACATCGTTAGTGTGTTTGGTGCTCTGTTCAACTAGAATTTCCAGAGATTTGCCTCTCTGTGCGATGCTTGTCAGTCGGATGAGCGACCGAGAGAGAGAGACACTGAAAAGAGGACCCAAAAAGAATCCTTTCATGCAACCCATCCCGCAGAAAGTCACTCTACCGTTACAAAATGCTAAGGAAGTTTTTTTTTCCTCCCCTCCTGTCGTTGTTGTAAAAAATAAAGCTCTTTTCGACACTCATCCAAAACATTTTTCACACTTCGCTCACACATGACGGCCCCTGAATTAAGGATAGCTTCTACTGTTTGCAATATGTTTCAGGGTTCCTTCCGGTGAATAGGAAATAGCAACAAAAAAAACCATCCAAGGACGTAGAACATAAAATATATAATTTCTCACCTACGGTGCAGGGATATCCCAGAGATGATGCAGAATAATGCTTACCTGTAACGAGAAAACGAATTAAAATTAATTACGCAAGCTTAGTTGGGGATTTTAAGTAAAAGAGCTTAGACCAGAGGTATTCCTGGCAAAGTGCGATACAAGTAATCACTTTGAGATGCAAACGTGGATGTAAAGGTATCTACAAACTCATATAGCTGAGCAGGTACGTAGCATTTAGAGAATAGTTAGGTGGAGCTGAATTAAATGTATAAAAGCGAGTTTACTTAATTAATCAAGATAACCGATTCACAGAAATATGTAGCTCTTTCCGGGAACATTTGGCACGACTCATGGTTAGGGATAGGTAGACCATGTCCTTCTCTGTCGTGAACTGTAGTTGATTCAGAGAGGAGAAGTCAATATGTTAAAAGGATTTCAAAGGAATTTCACCTACATACCTACCTGCCAGATGATGAGCAAGGGGCAGTTCTTCAGTGAGATTCTTTCAGATGAAGGAATTTCCTAAGACTGTTACGAACTTCTGGCGACAATGATCCGCACCACACGTACATACTACTTACAAAATCTACCCATAACATAGGATAAGGATGAGTCCCAACGATTTGGAGTTAATGATCTCTTGGATGGAGCCTATCGCGCCTAGTGATAAAATTTGAACGAAAATACAGACTCCACGACAGACAGTATTTTCCGACTATAATTGGTTATATAATATCTAGTAACACGACAGCCAAAATTGCTAAATGAATCCAGAACACGACTGTCTAGTGATAGAATATTGTAAACGACTCGAGCTGTGCAGGGTGATGCACAAGGATCGTCCAAGATCTTGGCGAAGCCTGTTAAGTTTCATCGAACAACGATAGTACAATGATTGAAATGGAATTACCTCCATACTTTATCGAAACTAAGGCTGCTGAGAAGTCATATTTTGTATTTTGTCAAGCTTGAGCAAGTTGTATATACTTATTCTGACAGGAGTCAAAGGCACTCTTTTCTAAGCATCGAATGCTCTCACCGCACGTAGGTACTTCCTGTAAGTTAATTAGAATGAAACCAAGTACCTAAGACCTATAAAGGAATACCCAACTTGGAATGAACAAGCCCTTGCAAACGAAGTCCTTGCAAGCGCCACCAATCACTACTTTACAAACTTATTCTACAAGATCCTCAAGCACGTAAACGTTTCAACATATTCGAGTAAGAAAATCTCTCTAAAAATGTTACTCGGCCTTTACATGAGCAGTTTACTTGTTCCGTCAATACGCGACGGTTATGTCAAGTCAAGATTTAACAAAATGAAGTAAAAGAATTGGTATTGATGGCAATATTCTTGGTATCAAAACTTGGTGTCCATAGCTGCAGCGATGAGTGATTAAACGGAAATGGGTTACATGTGTCTATAACATATAAACATAGCAAATGTCCTCGACTAAACCTCAAAAGTGAAAAAGTGAAAAGCTTGAAAAGGGATGATGACCATATTGGGCTAACCTCACTAATTTTTTTTTAAGAAGATTAGATTAGGTTAGGTAAGGTATGTGGGTCGGCGACTAGAACACGTCGCCACACTCAGGTCCATACAGACCCATTGTGATACCCAAAGGGGAAAAAGTCCCTTGCCCTTGGTAAACCCTAGTGCTGATTAGTATCTTGTGGATCACCAAACCATCCCGTTGATTGGATGAACCTAGAAATTTAATTTATTGTTCTGTTCGCTAATTCTTCGAGGTCACGGAAAAAGTGTCGCCCTAGAAATTTGAATCTAAGGTGGATAAGCCCAGGGCAGTGACAAAAAAAGTGGGTTTCCTCATCTCCACCGTGAGTCTTAACTTTCTCATGTGGTACCGAAGAGAGTTATGCCCCGTAATAATTCCTATAAGGACGGAAAGAGACTTCCTATCCTTTAGCATAATTCGGTCGGTCCTACTCTTGTCAAAGCAAGGCCATAGGCTTCTGCTGACCAAACAGGCGTCCAGGGAGGACCATCTACTATTGGCCTCACTTCTGGCCAAGATCCATGCCTTTTGCTTCAATGTGCAAGGCGGGATGAACACCGAGGTGTCTACCTGTTGTGACGTAGATTCAGAGCCTCTTCTTGCCAGTTCGTCTGCCTTCTCATTGCCTGGAATACCTTCGTGTTAAGAAGGTTAGTAATGGTAGGAGTCTGAGCTAGCTCTGGTAATGATGCCATCGATGAAAGTTATATGCGTTGTGCTTTATTTTATTAAAATTCTTGAAGGACTTAGAGCAATCCTCATATATGAAAGACTAGTCCGATTGACGGTGCTGTATGAGTAGGATAAGGTTATCCTTCGTCTGCATAACGGACGTCCCTAAAATGATGCTTCTTCTCTAGAAGCTATGCTCCACATTCTTGCAGTTGATATCTTTGGGAAGTCGATGGCAGCTAAAGCAACATTTCGGTTCAGGAAATCCTTGCAACTGCCTATGGGTCACACAAGCATATAAGTCGGACTAAATTGTCTCCTATATGAACTTTAACGTCAAGTAGGGAACCATAACTCCTAGCATTGGGAATCTAGAGAAATTCTAAAGAGATGTACACAAATGGGTCCCCGCCTGACTTTCTGACTTTAACTCAGTAAATAGCTGCACTAATGTTCTTTATAAAGGAAGTCAATTAGCATCAATACCTTGCCAACAAAAGGATCTCCAACAAACTCCAACAAACATTTCAAAAACATTTACTAATTTTTCAAATGTTTTCAAAATATATGTTTGGTGTAGACAATCCTTCAGATGCATCGTATTCCTATAATGGATTTTAGATCACATGGCACTTGGATATATTAGGCTGGTTGAAAAGATCAAAGAAATATGCATAGTTGGTCCTATCACTGGGCTTTGTCTCATAGGTAGACATACCAGGCTGTGTGCTCCTTTGAACAATTTCTGTAGAAACTGTAAGAAGGAAGAAGAAGGAAAATTCGTGATTAAACTTCTGTGTACTATGAACACTTTTTCGACGATCTAAGTGATCTGGACAAACTTATTGTCAAATATATTGTCTAACGCTTAGACTTCCAGACCACTGTTGTGAAGCACCGCGCAGACTCTGCTTGTACTCGATAGATGCTATCGTCGTTAACAATAAGCAATAAGTCAGCAAATAAAGCTCTGGAAACGCCAACAATAAGTTGGTCAAACTATACTGCTATTCTCTTAGAGATACTGCGGACAGATGTTACATTATTCTGTGCTCTGTCCCGAGATAGAGATATTCCAGCTGACTGTAAAGTAATTTATCAGCCAATCTAGCCAATCTAGGTTAACAGAGAGGGACCTTCTCCACCAATATAAACAAGGTTTTCTGGGTACCTGGCGACACCTTACCAAGCCTAACATAACCGAAATTGGTGTTCTGGCTCTAATTCTCTCTATATAGGTCTCGTTGCTGGTAATTAGATTCTTTCTTCAAGCATTTCTTGATGATATGTAAGTCTAGCTTTCATTTTCGCTACAAAAGACAAATTTTGAAATTTTTCTCAAAATCCATGATCTTGCTTCCATAAACTTCACTTCAGAGTATTCGACGAAGAGGTAACGAAAATTCCATTGAGTTCTCAATTTGAAGACATGCTGCCTTTTCTCTTGAATAACCATGTCAACTAGATCCTTGAAACTCAAAATCATTCAAAAGTGATTACATTTACTGTGTAAGCTGACTCTCTGTTTCCTTTAGGATCACCAAAAACTGCCTGTTGCACTTCTCACATAGACACTGGCCTTCTCTGAGCGAATAACTAAACATTCGGTACAAATATCTATTAATTCCAGAGACAGAGTCTCCTTCCACTACCCAGTTGTAAGCTCTGCCCGTTAAAACTCATTCATTTACAGTAGACTTGTCTGGACTAATTACGAAACACCAACTGGATACAGAGGTACTCTGATTCCAGGAAAGAAGCTACCTGCAACGTCTCTTACAAAGTGGATTACAGTTTCCCAGAAATAAATCGGGCAACAGTCTCCTGCCGTACAGTTCCGAAAGCCTCTACTGTGTGCATCGACAAGGATGTACATAGAGCCATTGGTGTAACTACCTTAAGCTGTCACAAACGCATCCTGAAAACGCAATAAAAAGCGCCGTAATTAGGTTGGTTCCAGGTTCCCAATACTCACAGCATTCCAGTTGCATTACTAAGAGGAAACATGGGTTTTCAGTCTGAGTGACTGTTCCTTGAAATCGATAGCCTGATGGCACATGATTAGAATTTTCTTTTGTGGATATTCGATCCTTTCGCTTGCGGAGTTTATCCTTAGTATACATCCTCCTCATCACGGAGGATGGCTTATCATGGAGTAGGTTTGACCTCACACATAGAATGGAGTTCATAAGCTGGCATTTGGTGGATTATGTACTATGACTGGCTGAATACACAGATACATACCGCAAAGGTGACAATCTGTAAAGATTTCAACAAGTTTTTCTTCTGATTAGGGTACTACCTACCTACCCTTGGTTACATCCCTTAAGCCCTATGCCAGCAGTAAAGGATTAATAAATTAGCCGAATAGTTGCTTCCAATTTGATTGGCTGCCATGGAGAAGGAAAAAATTAACACACAACCCTTTCATCGCTTGTTACCGATACCCTTGTCAAAGTTAAGCCCTTCACAGACAAAAAAGGGTTATCGGCGCCCCGTCACCGATTCTCAGAATCAATACAATTTTTTTTCAATAACATCAACTGGTTTCAATATTTCCTTTTTCCCGGAAAAGTCTTGAGGATTTATTGCCATAGCTAAAGCTTCAGTGTATTTTGGTATTACTTGATTTCGAAAAGAGCTTTTCTAACTATGACAGTTCTCAATGACATTTCGATTTATGTTTTCAGAGTGTTTGTCATCGTTTTGAAGGGGCTTACTGGCAGACAAGTAGGACAGAGTCAGAGTTTGAAAGGACTCGGTATGGGTATTTGTGCGATTTGGTTTTATTGATAGCTAGTCTTGGGAATACACTCTACTCTGCCGTCGCACAGTGATACAGGAACGACAAAAAAATGGCTCTGATCTGAGTAATGGCATAACATCTCGATTTGGCCTATAACATAGCAAATGTCATTAAAACTTCAATCTCATTCCAAAGAAGAAAAAATAAAGTGACGAACATGACGAAGATGACAGTGATACTTGCAGTTCTTGTGGTAACGTCGATGCTTTATATCCAAACTGTTAAATGAAGAAATATACATGCATTGCCATGTAAAAAGTCAGAGTAAAGTAAGCTTTTTCAGTCACGATATAGTTACTCAGTAGGCTTACAGAGTTTTGGTCATGTTTCCGGGGTTCCTGCCCACTGTTTGTCGTCTTTTCATTGAAAGAAATTGCAGAAATCGTGGATCTTTATGAATTTTGTGACATCGTGAGCTATTGTAAGAGTAATTGGTAAGTAATTTGGGTAATGAAATATAAATCACCTTAAGGCGAACAGAAAGTGTTACTGTAGAGTGGTTACGTATGCAGTATATGGATGCCAAAACCAGCCAACATCTACTTAATGTACACTCCCGTCGTTAGACTCATTCTCATCTATAGTAGTCTGGTTGGGTGGCTTGCTGCAGCAAAGCTACAAACCTTTACACACTCATAAGTAGGCCAAGTCTATCGCGTATAGGTACGACCAGGATTCGAGCTTAGAAAGTCATACCCGGACTACATCCACTGAAACACTTCAGCAAAGATGTAGGGATGAAGACCGCTCTATGCCTCCGTTCAAACTAGGTGTGAAAAAGTTATCCAATCGGACACTGCATCGTCACCAAGTGGTTAAGCGTCAACCAGCCTTTGGAGACTACCTTACCACTCATACGGACTTCAGCCTACTGATCAAGAGATGCAATGAGGCACGTATGCATATACATATGAGGCTCGTATATGGCTCGAACCAGAACGTCACTATCTTCGGGATGTGACGAGGCAGCCGTTGAGCTAGCTAGACAAACTCGGACCAATCGATCCTAACGTCCACTAGTCTCCTCCCGCCCTCGCGTCAACATACGGTGACAAACCAAATGCGAAGTTTCAAGAAAACTGTACACCAAATACAACAATAAAAAGACCATCGAACTTCTGTCATTAAATTGACTAGAAGTGACACTCGCCATAGGCATCTTGAATGGCAGCCCGTCCTAGAAGCAAAACATACTTTTCAGAGGCTGTAGCAAAGCAGAAGTAGAGGATAATTCAACACATAGCCAGATACCAAATCCTTGGAAAACTACGAAAAAGGGTTGGCTTAGGAGGGCCGTCCCTATCATCAACTGCTTCTTGGGCTAACTATTTTGCTTCACTGGTTTCAGATATTTCACACCGTGGAACCCAATAAGTCTGTTTAGAGTGAATAAATCTAAAAGAGTGAGGCTGCGCTCCTACCTATAAGTGAACCTAATTCTATCCCAAGACCATATGTAGTCTCAAAGTTTAATGCAGCTTTCGACAAAACATCTAGTAATCATCAGGTTTTTGAATTTCATTATGGTTGGAACCTACACCGCTGATCGAAAAAGGACTATTTCACACCCCAGTTCATGGAGTTAAAAACAAATGTAATTTGCATTCGTCCTTGCATGACAAACTCCATCTAATGAGGTGAATTCCTCATCCACGCCTAATCCTTTTGTACAAATTTAAATGCCACACGTTTATGGTGGCTCTGCACAAATCTTTGAATAGACATTCCATCAATAAATTGAATACAATAGCTGCATTGCCATCCCTTTTCAAATCGCTACCCTAGGCGAGGCATTACACATAGATCTATTGAAATCGCCTTACCGCACTTCTAAGCATAAAGTTGTCCAGCAGCCCACAATTCATTCCAACCGCATCCCATGCATAAGCAAATTCAATTTTACCAATATTTATTTTAAAAAGAAAAAAAATCCATCAGAAGGATCTCGGCAACTTGTCCTTCCACACAGTAAACCGCCCTCTCGACAATTTGCAGAATCTCAGTTATTGGGTTTTGCACATTTTGAGGTCTGCGCCACTCCAATTGTATGCTAAACGAGCTGCAAGGAATCCTCTGTGGAATCCCAATTCAATCCGGACACATGCACCACCAAGGCAAGTACTCGTATCCTTGCGAACGAATGAAGTCTGCTCTCTGCATTTGAATATTCCTTAGACTGCAGCAGTACTTGTACTTGTACGCATTCAGACAGACAAAACTGAAAACGTCAGGAATGCAATTACAGACAGGATGTAAATGCGGCAAAAGGATCTTTCGTTTTGTACTGCCTCGCCACTATTACATCATTACAACGCACACGAGAGTCATTCAAGGAGCAATCGGGTGCAACTTGACAATGAAACGAGAGTTGACTGCACTGCCACGAAGGACTCTCTTTTTTGTCTCCTAACACGGACCAGGATAAACCGCCACTGGCGATTAAAATTTATTTGCGAAACGTTTTTATAGAGTCGCCTCGTGTCGTAAAATTCGACGGATGTCTTCCGCATAAAGACCGGCTAGGGTAGCATCATAGCCCCATGAGAAGGCAAATCGATTGGCAGGAGAAGTGCCAGCCATTAGATGATAAACAGTTTATGTAATAATTCGCTTTGAAATGAGATTAAAATTTATTGTTTGGAAGTAATTAGGCGACGAAACGTGCACAGGATAGATGTTATCCTTATGGACTGGCTGACACCATTATGTGTGGTGGGCGTTTTGCAAGGAATTTTTGGATACCAAAAGGTGCTTGGTGTTGGGCTAACTTAATTACAGGATTCTTGTGTGCGGTGAGGGCATCAATGATGTCTTCATCTTAGCCCCCCGTGGGTGGTCCTTGTGAGACAACACATCTGCGGGTGATTTATGTACGAATAGGTTGATTGGAGGTCAAATGTTTCACAACGGCTTAACGCAAATCGCTTTTAGTGGCGCACTCGGAATGTGCGGCACGTAAAGATTTTTGTGGGCAATTCATGTTTTATGGAGGAGATTCCTGAAAGGTCCGTTCTATATGCGAGGAGTAGGTGCCGGAAATTACATTAAATTCTTACCTAGTCGAGTGTTGAGTGAGCGAATACTTTCGACCTCGGATTGTTCGAGTTTATGAGGTTTTTAATGGCTTTTAAAATATCTAACTCTTCAGGGAAAGACAGAGAATTTCCTCGGTGGTTATGGGGTTTTAATAGTTAAATCGATATGAGTCTGTATGAGCACGGGAGGATACAATGGGCGTATTCGGGTTGAATTTAATATTCTCTTATCTATGGAGCATTTCGATGGTTTCCGTTGATGGTTGGGTAAAGTATAGCTTCAAGCATACAAGAGTTAAAGTAGAGGAGTTTCTTAGAGGAGCTAGTTTAGTACGAAAAACACTGCAGTTGTTGTTTAAGTCTCGAGGTTAGATTCGCATTGCTTGGTCAAAACAAGGAACTGATATTAAAACGGATGTTCTGGATTACTAGTACGTTCCACACTCCTAGTACTCTTCTAAATTGCTATGGTGAACGGAGTCGTTCACTGATTTATCCAGTTCCTTTCTGTTTCCTGTTCAATAAGATGGCTTTAAAAGCATTTAAAAAAAGTTCTCTAATATCAAACCTTCTTGTAGCTGAAATAAAACCGTCAGGATTCGGAAGCCTTGCATCTCCTTGTCGAGAATCGGTGTTTCTTTGGAATAGCTGGGAGGAACAGATCCCGAAGTGCACCGTGTGTACTCTAGGCTCATGTGGCACAGCTAGATCGGATTTGCAGGGATTCCCAATTCGGCCATTGTTTTGTAGAGCTCAACGATCTTGAATGCCAAGAGATGATGATGATGAGTTTCTACTTGAAATTCTTTGGGTTTTCTAGGATTTGTTTTGGTGTAAAAATTTGGTCTATCTACTAGTCCTGAAGACACACTGGTCCGTCCCGCTTAGTGTACTGCAGAAAGGCTTCAGACGTATCCTCAGTGGTTTGGATAGAATCTCATTTGTGACGATAACCATGGATATGCTTGGATAGTTCTTACAAGACAAAGAGTTGGAACTCTTGAATATGGGGTGAGGTATAGGGAATAAAGGGCCTAAAAGCAGGTACAAACTCAAGTGGTTTTTTTTTTTTTGTTTGGAGGAAATGATGTATAGTCTAAAGATTCTAGTAACCAGGCTAGCAGAAGGTATGATTCACAAGCCTGAATAGTAGATGTCAGGAGTACCTCTACGTACTGATTCACACTCAGGACACAGTATTTGCAGTTGCAGGCTTCTTCACTGCATTGTCATTGCTTCATCATTAGGATGATTGCCGATGTGGCATTGACAGCATTCTAACTATCTTCCGACGCTTATCATAGCCTATATAGCTAATCTAGACTGTGGCAGAACATGCTGTTTTGCTGTTCTGAATAGTTCCTACACAGGTCGAGCAATCAGATTCTATCCAAAGCTGTTAAGATATGCCCTAAAGCGTGCGTGTCCCGTGAGACTCTGCTATAGAAAAGGAAGAATCACCATCGATACCATTGATCCGCACTTCGATGTTGGATATTATTTTATGCATCCTACGTCCTATTTCAGAACAGTTTCATCTATATTGCCATTCCCTTAAAGTTTCCGTTCTGGGTGATGTCTTGCAGTCGATTGGAGATGTAGTTACTATTTCCGTTTGTGCTTCTTGCACTAGTAGGTCCATTAGCACCATACCAGCCTAAAGGTGTTACTCTCATAGCATATACGGTTCACAGATTCGGATAGCATTGGCTCATATTTGAGACCCATACAGCATTATTGGATAACGCGACTTTTGCTACATCCCGGCCCACAAATATTTGGCATCATCCTTGCCAGAACAGCGGCTGCTTTCCTTCTCTGTCGACTAGTGTCGACAGGTACTTCAATTCTGGATTGGAAGGAACTAAGTGGTCTCGAATTGTTGTTTTATTACTAATCATCTGCTCATAAGTACTACTTTCGTTGTTTCTACTCACTCTTGGACGATCCTTACAGCTTAGGTGCAGTCGTTCTAAGACTTTTGCTACTACGATGATGTCAATATTGTCAGTAAAACTAATGACATTGGGATCCACAAAACAGAATCGTAGATAAGCTGTAAAGTGATGGACTCAATACAGAGCCTTGAGGGACCCCATCTGTCAACGCTTTGTTCCATTGATGGTGTCGTCAAGCAGCACTCTGTTGCAGACTCATATAATCAAAATATTTTGGCGATTTTCCAGAGTCCTTTTGGCAGTGATGGGCTGCACTATATTCCCCCAGCTGGCAGTGTTCAGATTTTCGACTCTTCCTCTAGCTGGACATGGAATCAGACAGTGAGAGCGTGTCTGACAAAAACTACTGCGGAAGTACTACCCCACCAAATATTGACAGAAAAAGTATCTACGTACATCTATCACGTTTCAGATATATGTACATAGCTTTGCTAAAACTAATTGCCAATCGATTGCATACCAATGAAGCGGATAATATTCCCTTTAAGATTAAATACATACAATTTATCATGATAAACCGTACGGCATCCTCTCTACAGCCAGCAGGACTTCCTGTCTATTGAAAAATTGTTTCCTAATTGAAACACCCTAACAACTACTCAACGTAATGATTCACATTAGTGCGGAATCCGTTTCAGACATTCCCACCTACATGGGTAGTGTGTGAGCGATCCGAACGTGATAAAGTGGGCAAATGGTGTTTTACGCCGGAGGGCTCTCCAACACTTTCAGCACTTAGTGCTTCCCTTTCACGCCACTCCAATTAGAGAGTCCGGTTTTGCATACAAAATGGTTAAAAACACACATGTCCGTGGTGCTATACGCCACCATTCGTGCCACCTGCCCGGAGCAGCTTATCCAAGTGGCATGCACTATTCATTTAGAAAGACAAATCAATTATAACCAGGATGGTTATTTTTCGCCTGCAAAGGACACCAAAAAGGACGAATTCACTTTTATCTGACCAGGCGGCGGCGGCGGCAGTAAACAAACAAAAGATGTTTTGTCGTCCTTGATGAAGGAATAAAATAAAAATTACCCATCAATTGTGTCCTCTCCCACAAAAGGACTACGGGCGGCGATGCCATCGGAATTGCCAATATCCTTTGTGAGCGACAAAGGAAAATTTACATTTTATCCAAAATTCGATTTTCTCCTTCTGTTCTGTTTTCCAGCCACCACTTTGCTGGCAGTGCAAACTTGATCCTGGACGAGGTAATGGGGTGCAAAAATAATTAAGACTGATATTTGTCTGCCTCCAGCGATTCGATGAGTAATTACTCCTCTTCGCGGAGGATTACAGATTGTTGAGGCATAACGAAACACAAAAATAAAAATTATCGAAGGCGGAGGGAAGTCCTATGTGAGCTGAATTCTAAGTCCGCTGTGGTTCGATGACAAATTGATTCCATCCGATGGTGAAATAAATCAGCGTCACAATAAGATATAGTACCTACTTTCTGAGGAATGCGTACACGAAAAATTGTACTTCAGCGATTCCTAATTCTCGTATTTCGAGATCACATTTGGGCTCCGGTTTGGTTGATTTTGCATAAAAATGATTCGAACGTTTCGAGGGAAGTGGCAGCATTCAGTTGGAAATATGCAAATTTTAATTGAATATTTTGATATATGAACGTTTACGAGTTGATAAATATCTGTGCTTACTGTTGAGCATTGGAATGTGTTTGCTGAGGCACGTAGGTGCTGTCAGGATTCTGTCTGTTGCATGGAACTGGGAGTATGACTTGTGACCTTAATTCTCGAAATATGATTCAGTCTTTATGGTAATATTTTGCCTCTTTATTAAGACTCCCAGTTAGAGTAGGAATTGATGTTTATTTGGTTTTCACAATTAGGTGCATATGAGGGCTTGACTGAGTTCTTTTTGAATCACGAGCCCCTAATCGTTTCTAGAAATTTAAAGGCTGGTACCAAACCGTGCCTGTTTTCACTTGAAGATATCGAAAACTCTTTCACAGATTATCGTTTGTGTATAATAGATGAGATGGACATTGGAAATTCATGGAATTTGGGATCTGTTAAGAGACTCTCTAAAAAAAAATTACTGGGGACTAATAGAGGCAGAAGAACTATTAAATCAAGCGTTGGGGTTATTAAAGCCTCCATTGGGAACAATCTTCTCGCTATGAAGATATTTTGCTCCTCTTCATGACTGGTGTAGAAAGCCTTTCCGACAACCCATTCCGGAAGGCTTGTTCGCTACTGCTACTACTACTACAACTCAGTGCCTCATAAATCAAGTTTTGCAGTGAAATAGAGGCTACTAGACTCAGATTACTTCAAAGGTACCGATAGTCTAAGACTTCATTAAAAAGTGAGAAAGATCCTGGACATATTCATAGTCTGAAACCGTTGGATGTGAAATTCAAGAATCCAGCACTGCAGTAAGTCTCTGTTACAGAGCAGACAATACAGGACACTCGCTGGACAACCGAATTGTAGACCAGAAGAAGATCAATTGAACAATTGAGTCCTTTGCAGACTTCAAGAGACCCAGCTCTGACGGGTTTCCAATGATGTTACAAATCCACACGTCCATGAAAGTCTTTATTCCTTCTACATCTCTCGAGTCTGGAGAGACGAAGTCATTTTCATGCTCGAAGCAGAAAAGCCCCATACGATCACAAAAGATCGATTGAATTTATCTCGTTTATACTAAGTCCTAGGGATCTGTCCCTAGTCCAACCAGTACCCAAAAGATAAGCTATTGAAACAGTCTTGCAAGAGGTGCTAACGAAGGTCGAAAGATCAGTCCACCACAAAAAATTCACGGTAGCCGCCTTTCTCTATATAGAAGGAGCATTCGGCAATGTGAAATTCTTGAAGAAGAAATCTATTAGAGCAGCACTGGATGAACAATACACAGACTGTGTTGCTCGAAACGAGGCATATTAACTCAGAACTGCAGATCTTAAGTACGTGTATGAGAATTTCGAGGCATCCCGCAAGGTGGGGTTCTATCTCCTATACTTTCGATACTATTCGTAAATGAAATGTACAATGGAACGAGCTCTTAAAACTCAACGGTATAACCCTCCAAGTCTCGGACAAGGCAGGTACTTACGTTGAACATACCATTAAGGATAAAGAAAGGCATCCAGCAAATCATTTACTATCCGCCATTATCTACTGAATGTACGCAGCCTTCATGAGACAGATTCTTATCCAGGGGTGCTTCTGACACTGTGTGATGGGCAATCATGCAGCATGGCTGGGACGACTTGTGCAGAAAGTGCATCGATAAAAAGAAAATAGATTCCTGGTTTGCCATAGATCCCCACTATCCGTCAAAATGAAAGATACTGGATGAACTAAGAAACATTACTGAACAATGGGAGATTCATGGTTCAAGTGGTTCAGTTCAGGTACAAAGGATTTATATTAAGTTCTCAGGGGTCTTATAATTGGGCGCAATCGACAATGGCGATGGAGGGGTGAAATCCTTTATGGATACACAGTAGCTTGTGCTGAGTTATGGGTTATCCCAGACTTCATAGTCCTGCTAGTTTACTTTGCTAAGACACCCCTTAACCCTGTCCTGATTTCCTCTACGGTACCGCCGATCAAGGCATTCCTTTGTAGTGGCAGACTTTGACATCATGTCTTGTCCTTCTTATGATCCACGGTTTTCTTCCTCTTGGATGTTTGATTGTCTCGCCCTTGTTCTTGCATGATTGTTGCAACAATGCTGTTGGCGATGTGCCATGCTTCCCTAGTTGACTAGACTCTTTGGGGTTACATCATAGCCTATCCCTTGTTCTAGGGTACTCCTGGTTGATTCAACTTTTCTGCATTCCAGTAGCACGTACCCGGCGTTTTGCACTTTTCATTTGTAGAGACGGCAGAAAGAAGCTGTTCAACCTTTGGATAAAGAATAATATGGTCAACCGGTCTATTGCGAGACAATTGCTCAGAACAAGGATTTTCTTCTCAAGATTATTTGAAGTAGAACCACTGCGAGAAGGTTTTAAGCCGGGCGGCCGCACTGTATTCCTGTTTCCCTTGAGTCAGATCCGACTGTTCTAACAAACCAATTTTTCAACCAAAAAATTCATGATAAAAAGGGCCCACATATAGCCCACACTTCTTGATACCCACAATCTGGGTATATCCTCCAATCGCACATCTCAAGCCAGATATTCTGTTTCTGCGCATTCGAGACACAAACTAGCTCAGCTGATGCCTCGAAATGGAAGTTGGAGACAGAAAATTGTTCAACCAAAAAATGTATGAAAAAAGGGCAGTGCATAGCCCACACTTCTTGATACCCACAATCTGGGTATATCCTCCAATCGCACATCTCAAGCCAGATATTCTGTTTCTGTGCTTTCGAGGCATAAACTAGCATAGCTGATGCCTCGAAATGGAAGTAGGAGACAGAAAATTTTTCAACCAAAAAATTCATGAAAAAAAGGGCAGTGTATAGCCCACACTTCTTGATACCCACAATCTGGGTATATCCTCCAATCGCACATCTCAAGCCAGATATTCTGTTTCTGCGCATTCGAGGCACAAACTAGCTCAGCTGATGCCTCGAAATGGAAGTAGGAGACAGAAAATTTTTCAACCAAAAAATTCATGAAAAAAAGGGCAGTGTATAGCCCACACTTCTTGACACCCACAATCTGGGTATATCCTCCAATCGCACTTCCCAAGCCAGATATTCTGTTTCTGGGCATTTGGCGCACAAACTAGCTCAGCTGATGCCTCGAAATGGAAGTAGGAGACAGAAAATTTTTCAACCAAAAAATTCATGAAAAAAAGGCAGTGTATAGCCCACACTTCTTGACACCCACAATCTAGGTATATCCTCCAATCGCACTTCCCAAGCCAGATATTCTGTTTCTGTGCTTTCGAGGCATAAACTAGCATAGCTGATGCCTCGAAATGGAAGTAGGAGACAGAAAATTTTTCAACCAAAAAATTCATGAAAAAAAGGGCAGTGTATAGCCCACACTTCTTGATACCCACAATCTGGGTATATCCTCCAATCGCACATCTCAAGCCAGATATTCTGTTTCTGCGCATTCGAGGCACAAACTAGCTCAGCTGATGCCTCGAAATGGAAGTAGGAGACAGAAAATTTTTCAACCAAAAAATTCATGAAAAAAAGGCAGTGTATAGCCCACACTTCTTGACACCCACAATCTGGGTATATCCTCCAATCGCACTTCCCAAGCCAGATATTCTGTTTCTGTGCTTTCGAGGCATAAACTAGCATAGCTGATGCCTCGAAATGGAAGTAGGAGACAGAAAATTTTTCAACCAAAAAATTCATGAAAAAAAGGGCAGTGTATAGCCCACACTTCTTGATACCCACAATCTGGGTATATCCTCCAATCGCACATCTCAAGCCAGATATTCTGTTTCTGCGCATTCGAGGCACAAACTAGCTCAGCTGATGCCTCGAAATGGAAGTAGGAGACAGAAAATTTTTCAACCAAAAAATTCATGAAAAAAAGGGCAGTGTATAATAGCCCACACTTCTTGACACCCACAATCTGGGTATATCCTCCAATCGCACTTCCCAAGCCAGATATTCTGTTTCTGTGCTTTCGAGGCATAAACTAGCATAGCTGATGCCTCGAAATGGAAGTAGGAGACAGAAAATTTTTCAACCAAAAAATTCATGAAAAAAAGGGCAGTGTATAGCCCACACTTCTTGATACCCACAATCTGGGTATATCCTCCAATCGCACATCTCAAGCCAGATATTCTGTTTCTGCGCATTCGAGGCACAAACTAGCTCAGCTGATGCCTCGAAATGGAAGTAGGAGACAGAAAATTTTTCAACCAAAAAATTCATGAAAAAAAGGGCAGTGTATAGCCCACACTTCTTGACACCCACAATCTGGGTATATCCTCCAATCGCACATCTCAAGCCAGATATTCTGTTTCTGCGCATTCGAGGCATAAACTAGCATAGCTGATGCCTCGAAATGGAAGTAGGAGACAGAAAATTTTTCAACCAAAAAATTCATGAAAAAAAGGGCAGTGTATAATAGCCCACACTTCTTGACACCCACAATCTGGGTATATCCTCCAATCGCACTTCCCAAGCCAGATATTCTGTTTCTGTGCTTTCGAGGTATAAACTAGCATAGCTGATGCCTCGAAATGGAAGTAGGAGACAGAAAATTTTTCAACCAAAAAATTCATGAAAAAAAGGGCAGTGTATAGCCCACACTTCTTGACACCCACAATCTGGGTATATCCTCCAATCGCACATCTCAAGCCAGATATTCTGTTTCTGCGCATTCGAGGCATAAACTAGCATAGCTGATGCCTCGAAATGGAAGTAGGAGACAGAAAATTTTTCAACCAAAAAATTCATGAAAAAAAGGGCAGTGTATAATAGCCCACACTTCTTGACACCCACAATCTGGGTATATCCTCCAATCGCACATCTCAAGCCAGATATTCTGTTTCTGCGCATTCGAGGCACAAACTAGCTCAGCTGATGCCTCGAAATGGAAGTAGGAGACAGAAAATTTTTCAACCAAAAAATTCATGAAAAAAAGGGCAGTGTATAGCCCACACTTCTTGACACCCACAATCTGGGTATATCCTCCAATCGCACATCTCAAGCCAGATATTCTGTTTCTGCGCATTCGAGGCATAAACTAGCATAGCTGATGCCTCGAAATGGAAGTAGGAGACAGAAAATTTTTCAACCAAAAAATTCATGAAAAAAAGGGCAGTGTATAATAGCCCACACTTCTTGACACCCACAATCTGGGTATATCCTCCAATCGCACTTCCCAAGCCAGATATTCTGTTTCTGTGCTTTCGAGGCATAAACTAGCATAGCTGATGCCTCGAAATGGAAGTAGGAGACAGAAAATTTTTCAACCAAAAAATTCATGAAAAAAAGGGCAGTGTATAGCCCACACTTCTTGATACCCACAATCTGGGTATATCCTCCAATCGCACATCTCAAGCCAGATATTCTGTTTCTGCGCATTCGAGGCACAAACTAGCTCAGCTGATGCCTCGAAATGGAAGTAGGAGACAGAAAATTTTTCAACCAAAAAATTCATGAAAAAAAGGGCAGTGTATATATAGCCCACACTTCTTGATACCCACAATCTGGGTATATCCTCCAATCGCACATCTCAAGCCAGATATTCTGTTTCTGCGCATTCGAGGCACAAACTAGCTCAGCTGATGCCTCGAAATGGAAGTAGGAGACAGAAAATTTTTCAACCAAAAAATTCATGAAAAAAAGGGCAGTGTATAGCCCACACTTCTTGACACCCACAATCTGGGTATATCCTCCAATCGCACTTCCCAAGCCAGATATTCTGTTTCTGGGCATTTGACGCACAAACTAGCTCAGCTGATGCCTCGAAATGGAAGTAGGAGACAGAAAATTTTTCAACCAAAAAATTCATGAAAAAAAGGCAGTGTATAGCCCACACTTCTTGACACCCACAATCTGGGTATATCCTCCAATCGCACTTCCCAAGCCAGATATTCTGTTTCTGTGCTTTCGAGGCATAAACTAGCATAGCTGATGCCTCGAAATGGAAGTAGGAGACAGAAAATTTTTCAACCAAAAAATTCATGAAAAAAAGGGCAGTGTATAGCCCACACTTCTTGATACCCACAATCTGGGTATATCCTCCAATCGCACATCTCAAGCCAGATATTCTGTTTCTGCGCATTCGAGGCACAAACTAGCTCAGCTGATGCCTCGAAATGGAAGTAGGAGACAGAAAATTTTTCAACCAAAAAATTCATGAAAAAAAGGGCAGTGTATAGCCCACACTTCTTGATACCCACAATCTGGGTATATCCTCCAATCGCACATCTCAAGCCAGATATTCTGTTTCTGCGCATTCGAGGCACAAACTAGCTCAGCTGATGCCTCGAAATGGAAGTAGGAGACAGAAAATTTTTCAACCAAAAAATTCATGAAAAAAAGGGCAGTGTATAATAGCCCACACTTCTTGACACCCACAATCTGGGTATATCCTCCAATCGCACTTCCCAAGCCAGATATTCTGTTTCTGTGCTTTCGAGGCATAAACTAGCATAGCTGATGCCTCGAAATGGAAGTAGGAGACAGAAAATTTTTCAACCAAAAAATTCATGAAAAAAAGGGCAGTGTATAGCCCACACTTCTTGATACCCACAATCTGGGTATATCCTCCAATCGCACATCTCAAGCCAGATATTCTGTTTCTGCGCATTCGAGGCACAAACTAGCTCAGCTGATGCCTCGAAATGGAAGTAGGAGACAGAAAATTTTTCAACCAAAAAATTCATGAAAAAAAGGGCAGTGTATAGCCCACACTTCTTGACACCCACAATCTGGGTATATCCTCCAATCGCACATCTCAAGCCAGATATTCTGTTTCTGCGCATTCGAGGCATAAACTAGCATAGCTGATGCCTCGAAATGGAAGTAGGAGACAGAAAATTTTTCAACCAAAAAATTCATGAAAAAAAGGGCAGTGTATAATAGCCCACACTTCTTGACACCCACAATCTGGGTATATCCTCCAATCGCACTTCCCAAGCCAGATATTCTGTTTCTGTGCTTTCGAGGCATAAACTAGCATAGCTGATGCCTCGAAATGGAAGTAGGAGACAGAAAATTTTTCAACCAAAAAATTCATGAAAAAAAGGGCAGTGTATAGCCCACACTTCATGACACCCACAATCTGGGTATATCCTCCAATCGCACATCTCAAGCCAGATATTCTGTTTCTGCGCATTCGAGGCACAAACTAGCTCAGCTGATGCCTCGAAATGGAAGTAGGAGACAGAAAATTTTTCAACCAAAAAATTCATGAAAAAAAGGGCAGTGTATAGCCCACACTTCTTGATACCCACAATCTGGGTATATCCTCCAATCGCACATCTCAAGCCAGATATTCTGTTTCTGCGCATTCGAGGCACAAACTAGCTCAGCTGATGCCTCGAAATGGAAGTAGGAGACAGAAAATTTTTCAACCAAAAAATTCATGAAAAAAAGGGCAGTGTATAGCCCACACTTCTTGATACCCACAATCTGGGTATATCCTCCAATCGCACTTTCCAAGCCAGATATTCTGTTTCTGGGCATTTGGCGCACAAACTAGCTCAGCTGATGCCTCGAAATGGAAGTAGGAGCCACAAAATTTTTCAACCAAAAAATTCATGACAAAAAGGGCAGTGTATAGCCCACACTTCTTGACACCCACAATCTGGGTATATCCTCCAATCGCACTTCCCAAGCCAGATATTCTGTTTCTGTGCTTTCGAGGCATAAACTAGCTCAGCTGATGCCTCGAAATGGAAGTAGGAGACAGAAAATTTTTCAACCAAAAAATTCATGAAAAAAAGGGCAGTGTATATATAGCCCACACTTCTTGATACCCACAATCTGGGTATATCCTCCAATCGCACATCTCAAGCCAGATATTCTGTTTCTGCGCATTCGAGGCACAAACTAGCTCAGCTGATGCCTCGAAATGGAAGTAGGAGACAGAAAATTTTTCAACCAAAAAATTCATGAAAAAAAGGGCAGTGTATAGCCCACACTTCATGACACCCACAATCTGGGTATATCCTCCAATCGCACATCTCAAGCCAGATATTCTGTTTCTGCGCATTCGAGGCACAAACTAGCTCAGCTGATGCCTCGAAATGGAAGTAGGAGACAGAAAATTTTTCAACCAAAAAATTCATGAAAAAAAGGGCAGTGTATAGCCCACACTTCATGACACCCACAATCTGGGTATATCCTCCAATCGCACATCTCAAGCCAGATATTCTGTTTCTGCGCATTCGAGGCACAAACTAGCTCAGCTGATGCCTCGAAATGGAAGTAGGAGACAGAAAATTTTTCAACCAAAAAATTCATGAAAAAAAGGGCAGTGTATAGCCCACACTTCTTGATACCCACAATCTGGGTATATCCTCCAATCGCACATCTCAAGCCAGATATTCTGTTTCTGAGCATTCGAGGCACAAACTAGCTCAGCTGATGCCTCGAAATGGAAGTAGGAGACAGAAAATTTTTCAACCAAAAAATTAATAAAAAAAAGGGCAGTGTATGGCCCACACTTCTTGACACCCACAATCTGGGTATATCCTCCAATCGCACATCTCAAGCCAGATATTCTGTTTCTGCGCATTCGAGGCACAAACTAGCTCAGCTGATGCCTCGAAATGGAAGTAGGAGACAGAAAATTTTTCAACCAAAAAATTCATGAAAAAAAGGGCAGTGTATAGCCCACACTTCTTGATACCCACAATCTGGGTATATCATCCAATCGCACTTTCCAAGCCAGATATTCTGTTTCTGGGCATTTGGCGCACAAACTAGCTCAGCTGATGCCTCGAAATGGAAGTAGGAGACAGAAAATTTTTCAACCAAAAAATTCATGAAAAAAAGGGCAGTGTATAGCCCACACTTCTTGACACCCACAATCTGGGTATATCCTCCAATCGCACATCTCAAGCCAGATATTCTGTTTCTGCGCATTCGAGGCACAAACTAGCTCAGCTGATGCCTCGAAATGGAAGTAGGAGACAGAAAATTTTTCAACCAAAAAATTCATGAAAAAAAGGGCAGTGTATAGCCCACACTTCTTGATACCCACAATCTGGGTATATCCTCCAATCGCACATCTCAAGCCAGATATTCTGTTTCTGCGCATTCGAGGCACAAACTAGCTCAGCTGATGCCTCGAAATGGAAGTAGGAGACAGAAAATTTTTCAACCAAAAAATTCATGAAAAAAAGGGCAGTGTATAGCCCACACTTCTTGATACCCACAATCTGGGTATATCCTCCAATCGCACATCTCAAGCCAGATATTCTGTTTCTGCGCATTCGAGGCACAAACTAGCTCAGCTGATGCCTCGAAATGGAAGTAGGAGACAGAAAATTTTTCAACCAAAAAATTCATGAAAAAAAGGGCAGTGTATAGCCCACACTTCTTGATACCCACAATCTGGGTATATCCTCCAATCGCACTTTCCAAGCCAGATATTCTGTTTCTGGGCATTTGGCGCACAAACTAGCTCAGCTGATGCCTCGAAATGGAAGTAGGAGCCACAAAATTTTTCAACCAAAAAATTCATGACAAAAAGGGCAGTGTATAGCCCACACTTCTTGATACCCACAATCTGGGTATATCCTCCAATCGCACATCTCAAGCCAGATATTCTGTTTCTGCGCATTCGAGGCACAAACTAGCTCAGCTGATGCCTCGAAATGGAAGTAGGAGACAGAAAATTTTTCAACCAAAAAATTCATGAAAAAAAGGGCAGTGTATAATAGCCCACACTTCTTGACACCCACAATCTGGGTATATCCTCCAATCGCACTTCCCAAGCCAGATATTCTGTATCTGTGCTTTCGAGGCATAAACTAGCATAGCTGATGCCTCGAAATGGAAGTAGGAGACAGAAAATTTTTCAACCAAAAAATTCATGAAAAAAAGGGCAGTGTATAGCCCACACTTCTTGATACCCACAATCTGGGTATATCCTCCAATCGCACTTTCCAAGCCAGATATTCTGTTTCTGCGCATTCGAGGCACAAACTAGCTCAGCTGATGCCTCGAAATGGAAGTAGGAGACAGAAAATTTTTCAACCAAAAAATTCATGAAAAAAAGGGCAGTGTATAGCCCACACTTCTTGATACCCACAATCTGGGTATATCCTCCAATCGCACTTTCCAAGCCAGATATTCTGTTTCTGCGCATTCGAGGCACAAACTACCTCAGCTGATGCCTCGAAATGGAAGTAGGAGACAGAAAATTTTTCAACCAAAAAATTCATGAAAAAAAGGGCAGTGTATAGCCCACACTTCTTGATACCCACAATCTGGGTATATCCTCCAATCGCACTTTCCAAGCCAGATATTCTGTTTCTGCGCATTCGAGGCACAAACTAGCTCAGCTGATGCCTCGAAATGGAAGTAGGAGACAGAAAATTTTTCAACCAAAAAATTCATGAAAAAAAGGGCAGTGTATAGCCCACACTTCTTGATACCCACAATCTGGGTATATCCTCCAATCGCACTTTCCAAGCCAGATATTCTGTTTCTGCGCATTCGAGGCACAAACTACCTCAGCTGATGCCTCGAAATGGAAGTAGGAGACAGAAAATTTTTCAACCAAAAAATTCATGAAAAAAAGGGCAGTGTATAATAGCCCACACTTCTTGACACCCTCAATCTGGGTATATCCTCCAATCGCACTTTCCAAGCCAGATATTCTGTTTCTGCGCATTCGAGGCACAAACTACCTCAGCTGATGCCTCGAAATGGAAGTAGGAGACAGAAAATTTTTCAACCAAAAAATTCATGATAAAAAAGGGCAGTGTATAATAGCCCACACTTCTTGATACCCACAATCTGGGTATATCCTCCAATCGCACTTCCCAAGCCAGATATTCTGTTTCTGTGCTTTCGAGGCATTAACTAGCATAGCTGATGCCTCTAAATGGAAGTAGGAGACAGAAAATTTTTCAACCAAAAAATTCATGATAAAAAAGAGCAGTGTATAGCCCACACTTCTTGATACCCACAATCTGGGTATATTCTCCAATCGCACTTCCCAAGCCAGATATTCTGTTTCTGGACATTTGGCGCACAAACTAGCTCAGCTGATGCCTCGAAATGGAAGTAGAGGCCACAAAATTTTTCAACCAAAAAATTCATGAAAAAAAGGGCAGTGTATAGCCCACACTTCTTGATACCCACAATCTGGGTATATCCTCCAATCGCACATCTCAAGCCAGATATTCTGTTTCTGCGCATTCGAGGCACAAACTGGCTCAGCTGATGCCTCGAAATGGAAGTAGGAGCCACAAAATTTTTCAACCAAAAAATTCATGAAAAAAAGGGCAGTGTATAGCCCACACTTCTTGATACCCACAATCTGGGTATATCCTCCAATCGCACATCTCAAGCCAGATATTCTGTTTCCGCGCATTCGAGGCACAAACTGGCTCAGCTGATGCCTCGAAATGGAAGTAGGAGCCACAAAATTTTTCAACCAAAAAATTCATGAAAAAAAGGGCAGTGTATAGCCCACACTTCTTGATACCCACAATCTGGGTATATCCTCTAATCGCACTTCCCAAGCCAGATATTCTGTTTCTGTGCTTTCGAGGCATTAACTAGCATAGCTGATGCCTCGAAATGGAAGTAGGAGACAGAAAATTTTTCAACCAAAAAATTCATGAAAAAAAGGGCAGTGTATAGCCCACACTTCTTGATACCCACAATCTGGGTATATCCTCCAATCGCACATCTCAAGCCAGATATTCTGTTTCTGCGCATTCGAGGCACAAACTGGCTCAGCTGATGCCTCGAAATGGAAGTAGGAGCCACAAAATTTTTCAACCAAAAAATTCATGAAAAAAAGGGCAGTGTATAGCCCACACTTCTTGATACCCACAATCTGGGTATATCCTCCAATCGCACATCTCAAGCCAGATATTCTGTTTCCGCGCATTCGAGGCACAAACTGGCTCAGCTGATGCCTCGAAATGGAAGTAGGAGCCACAAAATTTTTCAACCAAAAAATTCATGAAAAAAAGGGCAGTGTATAGCCCACACTTCTTGATACCCACAATCTGGGTATATCCTCTAATCGCACTTCCCAAGCCAGATATTCTGTTTCTGTGCTTTCGAGGCATTAACTAGCATAGCTGATGCCTCGAAATGGAAGTAGGAGACAGAAAATTTTTCAACCAAAAAATTCATGAAAAAAAGGGCAGTGTATAGCCCACACTTCTTGATACCCACAATCTGGGTATATCCTCCAATCGCACATCTCAAGCCAGATATTCTGTTTCTGCGCATTCGAGGCACAAACTAGCTCAGCTGATGCCTCAAAATGGAAGTAGGAGACAGAAAATTTTTCAAACAAAAAATTCAAGAAAAAAAGGGCAGTGTATAGCCCACACTTCTTGATACCCACAATCTGGGTATATTCTCCAATCGCACTTCCCAAGCCAGATATTCTGTTTCTGGACATTTGGCGCACAAACTAGCTCAGCTGATGCCTCGAAATGGAAGTAGGAGCCACAAATTTTTTCAACCAAAAAATTCATGAAAAAAAGGGCAGTGTATAGCCCACACTTCTTGATACCCACAATCTGGGTATATCCTCCAATCGCACATCTCAAGCCAGATATTCTGTTTCTGCGCATTCGAGACACAAACTAGCTCAGCCGATGCCTCGAAATGGAAGTAGGAGACAGAAAATTTTTCAACCAAAAAATTCATGAAAAAAAGGGCAGTGTATAGCCCACACTTCTTGATACCCACAATCTGGGTATATCCTCCAATCGCCAGATATTCTGTTTTTCCGCATTAGAGGCACAAACTTGCTCAGCTGATGCCTCAAAATGGAAGTAGGAGCCACAAAATTTTTCAACCAAATAATTCATGATAAAAAGGGCAGTGTATAGCCCACACTTCTTGATACCCACAATTTGGGTATATCCTTAAATCGCACTTCCCAAGCCAGATATTCTATTTCTGCGCTTTCGAGGCACACACTAGCTCAGCTGATGCCTCGAAATGGAAGTAGGAGACAGAAAATTTTTCAACCAAAAAATTCATGAAAAAAAGGGCAGTGTATAGCCCACACTTCTTGATACCCACAATCTGGGTATATCCTCTAATCGCACTTCCCAAGCCAGATATTCTGTTTCTGTGCTTTCGAGGCATTAACTAGCATAGCTGATGCCTCGAAATGGAAGTAGGAGACAGAAAATTTTTCAACCAAAAAATTCATGAAAAAAAGGGCAGTGTATAGCCCACACTTCTTGATACCCACAATCTGGGTATATCCTCCAATCGCACATCTCAAGCCAGATATTCTGTTTCTGCGCATTCGAGGCACAAACTAGCTCAGCTGATGCCTCAAAATGGAAGTAGGAGACAGAAAATTTTTCAAACAAAAAATTCAAGAAAAAAAGGGCAGTGTATAGCCCACACTTCTTGATACCCACAATCTGGGTATATTCTCCAATCGCACTTCCCAAGCCAGATATTCTGTTTCTGGACATTTGGCGCACAAACTAGCTCAGCTGATGCCTCAAAATGGAAGTAGGAGCCACAAAATTTTTCAACCAAATAATTCATGATAAAAAGGGCAGTGTATAGCCCACACTTCTTGATACCCACAATTTGGGTATATCCTTAAATCGCACTTCCCAAGCCAGATATTCTGTTTCTGCGCATTCGAGACACAAACTAGCTCAGCCGATGCCTCGAAATGGAAGTAGGAGCCACAAAATTTTTCAACCAAAAAATTCATGAAAAAAAGGGCAGTGTATAGCCCACACTTCTTGATACCCACAATCTGGGTATATCCTCCAATCGCACATCTCAAGCCAGATATTCTGTTTCTGCGCATTCGAGACACAAACTAGCTCAGCCGATGCCTCGAAATGGAAGTAGGAGACAGAAAATTTTTCAACCAAAAAATTCATGAAAAAAAGGGCAGTGTATAGCCCACACTTCTTGATACCCACAATCTGGGTATATTCTCCAATCGCCAGATATTCTGTTTTTCCGCATTAGAGGCACAAACTTGCTCAGCTGATGCCTCAAAATGGAAGTAGGAGCCACAAAATTTTTCAACCAAATAATTCATGATAAAAAGGGCAGTGTATAGCCCACACTTCTTGATACCCACAATTTGGGTATATCCTTAAATCGCACTTCCCAAGCCAGATATTCTATTTCTGCGCTTTCGAGGCACACACTAGCTCAGCTGATGCCTCGAAATGGAAGTAGGAGACAGAAAATTTTTCAACCAAAAAATTCATGAAAAAAAGGGCAGTGTATAGCCCACACTTCTTGATACCCACAATCTGGGTATATCCTCCAATCGCACTTCCCAAGCCAGATATTCTATTTCTGCGCTTTCGAGGCACACACTAGCTCAGCTGATGCCTCGAAATGGAAGTAGGAGCCACAAAATTTTTCAACCAAAAAATTCATGAAAAAAAGGGCAGTGTATAGCCCACACTTCTTGATACCCACAATCTGGGTATATCCTCCAATCGCACATCTCAAGCCAGATATTCTGTTTCCGCGCATTCGAGGCACAAACTGGCTCAGCTGATGCCTCGAAATGGAAGTAGGAGCCACAAAATTTTTCAACCAAAAAATTCATGAAAAAAAGGGCAGTGTATAGCCCACACTTCTTGATACCCACAATCTGGGTATATCCTCTAATCGCACTTCCCAAGCCAGATATTCTGTTTCTGTGCTTTCGAGGCATTAACTAGCATAGCTGATGCCTCGAAATGGAAGTAGGAGACAGAAAATTTTTCAACCAAAAAATTCATGAAAAAAAGGGCAGTGTATAGCCCACACTTCTTGATACCCACAATCTGGGTATATCCTCCAATCGCACATCTCAAGCCAGATATTCTGTTTCTGCGCATTCGAGGCACAAACTAGCTCAGCTGATGCCTCAAAATGGAAGTAGGAGACAGAAAATTTTTCAAACAAAAAATTCAAGAAAAAAAGGGCAGTGTATAGCCCACACTTCTTGATACCCACAATCTGGGTATATTCTCCAATCGCACTTCCCAAGCCAGATATTCTGTTTCTGGACATTTGGCGCACAAACTAGCTCAGCTGATGCCTCGAAATGGAAGTAGGAGCCACAAATTTTTTCAACCAAAAAATTCATGAAAAAAAGGGCAGTGTATAGCCCACACTTCTTGATACCCACAATCTGGGTATATCCTCCAATCGCACATCTCAAGCCAGATATTCTGTTTCTGCGCATTCGAGACACAAACTAGCTCAGCCGATGCCTCGAAATGGAAGTAGGAGACAGAAAATTTTTCAACCAAAAAATTCATGAAAAAAAGGGCAGTGTATAGCCCACACTTCTTGATACCCACAATCTGGGTATATCCTCCAATCGCCAGATATTCTGTTTTTCCGCATTAGAGGCACAAACTTGCTCAGCTGATGCCTCAAAATGGAAGTAGGAGCCACAAAATTTTTCAACCAAATAATTCATGATAAAAAGGGCAGTGTATAGCCCACACTTCTTGATACCCACAATTTGGGTATATCCTTAAATCGCACTTCCCAAGCCAGATATTCTATTTCTGCGCTTTCGAGGCACACACTAGCTCAGCTGATGCCTCGAAATGGAAGTAGGAGACAGAAAATTTTTCAACCAAAAAATTCATGAAAAAAAGGGCAGTGTATAGCCCACACTTCTTGATACCCACAATCTGGGTATATCCTCTAATCGCACTTCCCAAGCCAGATATTCTGTTTCTGTGCTTTCGAGGCATTAACTAGCATAGCTGATGCCTCGAAATGGAAGTAGGAGACAGAAAATTTTTCAACCAAAAAATTCATGAAAAAAAGGGCAGTGTATAGCCCACACTTCTTGATACCCACAATCTGGGTATATCCTCCAATCGCACATCTCAAGCCAGATATTCTGTTTCTGCGCATTCGAGGCACAAACTAGCTCAGCTGATGCCTCAAAATGGAAGTAGGAGACAGAAAATTTTTCAAACAAAAAATTCAAGAAAAAAAGGGCAGTGTATAGCCCACACTTCTTGATACCCACAATCTGGGTATATTCTCCAATCGCACTTCCCAAGCCAGATATTCTGTTTCTGGACATTTGGCGCACAAACTAGCTCAGCTGATGCCTCAAAATGGAAGTAGGAGCCACAAAATTTTTCAACCAAATAATTCATGATAAAAAGGGCAGTGTATAGCCCACACTTCTTGATACCCACAATTTGGGTATATCCTTAAATCGCACTTCCCAAGCCAGATATTCTGTTTCTGCGCATTCGAGACACAAACTAGCTCAGCCGATGCCTCGAAATGGAAGTAGGAGCCACAAAATTTTTCAACCAAAAAATTCATGAAAAAAAGGGCAGTGTATAGCCCACACTTCTTGATACCCACAATCTGGGTATATCCTCCAATCGCACATCTCAAGCCAGATATTCTGTTTCTGCGCATTCGAGACACAAACTAGCTCAGCCGATGCCTCGAAATGGAAGTAGGAGACAGAAAATTTTTCAACCAAAAAATTCATGAAAAAAAGGGCAGTGTATAGCCCACACTTCTTGATACCCACAATCTGGGTATATTCTCCAATCGCCAGATATTCTGTTTTTCCGCATTAGAGGCACAAACTTGCTCAGCTGATGCCTCAAAATGGAAGTAGGAGCCACAAAATTTTTCAACCAAATAATTCATGATAAAAAGGGCAGTGTATAGCCCACACTTCTTGATACCCACAATTTGGGTATATCCTTAAATCGCACTTCCCAAGCCAGATATTCTATTTCTGCGCTTTCGAGGCACACACTAGCTCAGCTGATGCCTCGAAATGGAAGTAGGAGACAGAAAATTTTTCAACCAAAAAATTCATGAAAAAAAGGGCAGTGTATAGCCCACACTTCTTGATACCCACAATCTGGGTATATCCTCCAATCGCACTTCCCAAGCCAGATATTCTATTTCTGCGCTTTCGAGGCACACACTAGCTCAGCTGATGCCTCGAAATGGAAGTAGGAGCCACAAAATTTTTCAACCAAAAAATTCATGATAAAAAGGGCAGTGTATAGCCCACACTTCTTGATACCCACAATCTGGGTATATCCTCCAATCGCACTTCCCAAGCCAGATATTCTGTTTCTGTGCTTTCGAGGCATTAACTAGCATAGCTGATGCCTCGAAATGGAAGTAGGAGACAGAAAATTTTTCAACCAAAAAATTCATGATAAAAAGGGCAGTGTATAGCCCACACTTCTTGATACCCACAATCTGGGTATATTCTCCAATCGCACTTCCCAAGCCAGATATTCTGTTTCTGGGCATTTGGCGCACAAACTAGCTCAGCTGATGCCTCGAAATGGAAGTAGGAGCCACAAAATTTTTCAACCAAAAAATTCATGATAAAAAAGGGCAGTGTATAAGCCCACACTTCTTGATACCCACAATCTGGGTATATTCTCCAATCGCACTTCCCAAGCCAGATATTCTGTTTCTGGACATTTGGCGCACAAACTAGCTCAGCTGATGCCTCGAAATGGAAGTAGGAGCCACAAAATTTTTCAACCAAAAAATTCATGAAAAAAAGGGCAGTGTATAGCCCACACTTCTTGATACCCACAATCTGGGTATATCCTCCAATCGCACATCTCAAGCCAGATATTCTGTTTCTGCGCATTCGAGACACAAACTAGCTCAGCCGATGCCTCGAAATGGAAGTAGGAGCCACAAAATTTTTCAACCAAAAAATTCATGAAAAAAAGGGCAGTGTATAGCCCACACTTCTTGATACCCACAATCTGGGTATATCCTCCAATCGCACATCTCAAGCCAGATATTCTGTTTCTGCGCATTCGAGGCACAAACTGGCTCAGCTGATGCCTCGAAATGGAAGTAGGAGCCACAAAATTTTTCAACCAAAAAATTCATGAAAAAAAGGGCAGTGTATAGCCCACACTTCTTGATACCCACAATCTGGGTATATCCTCCAATCGCACATCTCAAGCCAGATATTCTGTTTCCGCGCATTCGAGGCACAAACTGGCTCAGCTGATGCCTCGAAATGGAAGTAGGAGCCACAAAATTTTTCAACCAAAAAATTCATGAAAAAAAGGGCAGTGTATAGCCCACACTTCTTGATACCCACAATCTGTTTATATCCTCCAATCGCACATCTCAAGCCAGATATTCTGTTTCTGCGCATTCGAGGCACAAACTAGCTCAGCTGATGCCTCGAAATGGAAGTAGGAGACAGAAAATTTTTCAAACAAAAAATTCAAGAAAAAAAGGGCAGTGTATAGCCCACACTTCTTGATACCCACAATCTGGGTATATTCTCCAATCGCACTTCCCAAGCCAGATATTCTGGGTCTGGACATTTGGCGCACAAACTAGCTCAGCTGATGCCTCGAAATGGAAGTAGGAGCCACAAAATTTTTCAACCAAAAAATTCATGAAAAAAAGGGCAGTGTATAGCCCACACTTCTTGATACCCACAATCTGGGTATATCCTCCAATCGCACATCTCAAGCCAGATATTCTGTTTCTGCGCATTCGAGACACAAACTAGCTCAGCCGATGCCTCGAAATGGAAGTAGGAGCCACAAAATTTTTCAACCAAAAAATTCATGAAAAAAAGGGCAGTGTATAGCCCACACTTCTTGATACCCACAATCTGGGTATATCCTCCAATCGCACATCTCAAGCCAGATATTCTGTTTCTGCGCATTCGAGACACAAACTTGCTCAGCTGATGCCTCAAAATGGAAGTAGGAGCCACAAAATTTTTCAACCAAATAATTCATGAAAAAAAGGGCAGTGTATAGCCCACACTTCTTGATACCCACAATCTGGGTATATCCTCCAATCGCACATCTCAAGCCAGATATTCTGTTTCTGCGCATTCGAGACACAAACTAGCTCAGCCGATGCCTCGAAATGGAAGTAGGAGCCACAAAATTTTTCAACCAAAAAATTCATGAAAAAAAGGGCAGTGTATAGCCCACACTTCTTGATACCCACAATCTGGGTATATCCTCCAATCGCACTTCCCAAGCCAGATATTCTATTTCTGCGCTTTCGAGGCACACACTAGCTCAGCTGATGCCTCGAAATGGAAGTAGGAGCCACAAAATTTTTCAACCAAAAAATTCATGATAAAAAGGGCAGTGTATAGCCCACACTTCTTGATACCCACAATCTGGGTATATCCTCCAATCGCACATCTCAAGCCAGATATTCTGTTTCTGCGCATTCGAGGCACAAACTAGCTCAGCTGATGCCTCGAAATGGAAGTAGGAGACAGAAAATTTTTCAAACAAAAAATTCAAGAAAAAAAGGGCAGTGTATAGCCCACACTTCTTGATACCCACAATCTGGGTATATTCTCCAATCGCACTTCCCAAGCCAGATATTCTGGGTCTGGACATTTGGCGCACAAACTAGCTCAGCTGATGCCTCGAAATGGAAGTAGGAGCCACAAAATTTTTCAACCAAAAAATTCATGAAAAAAAGGGCAGTGTATAGCCCACACTTCTTGATACCCACAATCTGGGTATATCCTCTAATCGCACTTCCCAAGCCAGATATTCTGTTTCTGTGCTTTCGAGGCATTAACTAGCATAGCTGATGCCTCGAAATGGAAGTAGGAGACAGAAAATTTTTCAACCAAAAAATTCATGAAAAAAAGGGCAGTGTATAGCCCACACTTCTTGATACCCACAATCTGGGTATATCCTCCAATCGCACATCTCAAGCCAGATATTCTGTTTCTGCGCATTCGAGGCACAAACTAGCTCAGCTGATGCCTCGAAATGGAAGTAGGAGACAGAAAATTTTTCAAACAAAAAATTCATGAAAAAAAGGGCAGTGTATAGCCCACACTTCTTGATACCCACAATCTGGGTATATCCTCCAATCGCACATCTCAAGCCAGATATTCTGTTTCTGCGCATTCGAGACACAAACTAGCTCAGCCGATGCCTCGAAATGGAAGTAGGAGCCACAAAATTTTTCAACCAAAAAATTCATGAAAAAAAGGGCAGTGTATAGCCCACACTTCTTGATACCCACAATCTGGGTATATCCTCCAATCGCACATCTCAAGCCAGATATTCTGTTTCTGCGCATTCGAGACACAAACTTGCTCAGCTGATGCCTCAAAATGGAAGTAGGAGCCACAAAATTTTTCAACCAAATAATTCATGAAAAAAAGGGCAGTGTATAGCCCACACTTCTTGATACCCACAATCTGGGTATATTCTCCAATCGCACATCTCAAGCCAGATATTCTGTTTCTGCGCATTCGAGACACAAACTTGCTCAGCTGATGCCTCAAAATGGAAGTAGGAGCCACAAAATTTTTCAACCAAATAATTCATGAAAAAAAGGGCAGTGTATAGCCCACACTTCTTGATACCCACAATCTGGGTATATCCTCCAATCGCACATCTCAAGCCAGATATTCTGTTTCTGCGCATTCGAGGCACAAACTGGCTCAGCTGATGCCTCGAAATGGAAGTAGGAGCCACAAAATTTTTCAACCAAAAAATTCATGATAAAAAGGGCAGTGTATAGCCCACACTTCTTGATACCCACAATCTGGGTATATTCTCCAATCGCCAGATATTCTGTTTTTCCGCATTAGAGGCACAAACTTGCTCAGCTGATGCCTCAAAATGGAAGTAGGAGCCACAAAATTTTTCAACCAAATAATTCATGATAAAAAGGGCAGTGTATAGCCCACACTTCTTGATACCCACAATCTGGGTATATTCTCCAATCGCACTTCCCAAGCCAGATATTCTGGGTCTGGACATTTGGCGCACAAACTAGCTCAGCTGATGCCTCGAAATGGAAGTAGGAGCCACAAATTTTTTCAACCAAAAAATTCATGAAAAAAAGGGCAGTGTATAGCCCACACTTCTTGATACCCACAATCTGGGTATATCCTCCAATCGCACATCTCAAGCCAGATATTCTGTTTCTGCGCATTCGAGACACAAACTAGCTCAGCCGATGCCTCGAAATGGAAGTAGGAGACAGAAAATTTTTCAACCAAAAAATTCATGAAAAAAAGGGCAGTGTATAGCCCACACTTCTTGATACCCACAATCTGGGTATATCCTCCAATCGCACTTCCCAAGCCAGATATTCTATTTCTGCGCTTTCGAGGCACACACTAGCTCAGCTGATGCCTCGAAATGGAAGTAGGAGCCACAAAATTTTTCAACCAAAAAATTCATGATAAAAAGGGCAGTGTATAGCCCACACTTCTTGATACCCACAATCTGGGTATATTCTCCAATCGCCAGATATTCTGTTTTTCCGCATTAGAGGCACAAACTTGCTCAGCTGATGCCTCAAAATGGAAGTAGGAGCCACAAAATTTTTCAACCAAATAATTCATGATAAAAAGGGCAGTGTATAGCCCACACTTCTTGATACCCACAATCTGGGTATATCCTCCAATCGCACTTCCCAAGCCAGATATTCTGTTTCTGTGCTTTCGAGGCATTAACTAGCATAGCTGATGCCTCGAAATGGAAGTAGGAGACAGAAAATTTTTCAACCAAATAATTCATGATAAAAAGGGCAGTGTATAGCCCACACTTCTTGATACCCACAATCTGGGTATATCCTCCAATCGCACTTCCCAAGCCAGATATTCTGTTTCTGTGCTTTCGAGGCATTAACTAGCATAGCTGATGCCTCGAAATGGAAGTAGGAGACAGAAAATTTTTCAACCAAAAAATGTATGAAAAAAGGGCAGTGTATAGCCCACACTTCTTGATACCCACAATCTGGGTATTTCCTCCAATCGCACATCTCAAGCCAGATATTCTGTTTCCGCGCATTCGAGGCACAAACTGGCTCAGCTGATGCCTCGAAATGGAAGTAGGAGCCACAAAATTTTTCAACCAAAAAATTCATGAAAAAAAGGGCAGTGTATAGCCCACACTTCTTGATACCCACAATCTGTTTATATCCTCCAATCGCACATCTCAAGCCAGATATTCTGTTTCTGCGCATTCGAGGCACAAACTAGCTCAGCTGATGCCTCGAAATGGAAGTAGGAGACAGAAAATTTTTCAAACAAAAAATTCAAGAAAAAAAGGGCAGTGTATAGCCCACACTTCTTGATACCCACAATCTGGGTATATTCTCCAATCGCACTTCCCAAGCCAGATATTCTGGGTCTGGACATTTGGCGCACAAACTAGCTCAGCTGATGCCTCGAAATGGAAGTAGGAGCCACAAAATTTTTCAACCAAAAAATTCATGAAAAAAAGGGCAGTGTATAGCCCACACTTCTTGATACCCACAATCTGGGTATATCCTCCAATCGCACATCTCAAGCCAGATATTCTGTTTCTGCGCATTCGAGACACAAACTAGCTCAGCCGATGCCTCGAAATGGAAGTAGGAGCCACAAAATTTTTCAACCAAAAAATTCATGAAAAAAAGGGCAGTGTATAGCCCACACTTCTTGATACCCACAATCTGGGTATATCCTCCAATCGCACATCTCAAGCCAGATATTCTGTTTCTGCGCATTCGAGACACAAACTAGCTCAGCCGATGCCTCGAAATGGAAGTAGGAGCCACAAAATTTTTCAACCAAAAAATTCATGAAAAAAAGGGCAGTGTATAGCCCACACTTCTTGATACCCACAATCTGGGTATATCCTCCAATCGCACATCTCAAGCCAGATATTCTGTTTCTGCGCATTCGAGACACAAACTAGCTCAGCCGATGCCTCGAAATGGAAGTAGGAGACAGAAAATTTTTCAACCAAAAAATTCATGAAAAAAAGGGCAGTGTATAGCCCACACTTCTTGATACCCACAATCTGGGTATATCCTCCAATCGCACTTCCCAAGCCAGATATTCTATTTCTGCGCTTTCGAGGCACACACTAGCTCAGCTGATGCCTCGAAATGGAAGTAGGAGCCACAAAATTTTTCAACCAAAAAATTCATGAAAAAAAGGGCAGTGTATAGCCCACACTTCTTGATACCCACAATCTGGGTATATTCTCCAATCGCCAGATATTCTGTTTTTCCGCATTAGAGGCACAAACTTGCTCAGCTGATGCCTCAAAATGGAAGTAGGAGCCACAAAATTTTTCAACCAAATAATTCATGATAAAAAGGGCAGTGTATAGCCCACACTTCTTGATACCCACAATCTGGGTATATCCTCCAATCGCACTTCCCAAGCCAGATATTCTGTTTCTGTGCTTTCGAGGCATTAACTAGCATAGCTGATGCCTCGAAATGGAAGTAGGAGACAGAAAATTTTTCAACCAAAAAATTCATGATAAAAAGGGCAGTGTATAGCCCACACTTCTTGATACCCACAATCTGGGTATATTCTCCAATCGCACTTCCCAAGCCAGATATTCTGTTTCTGTGCTTTCGAGGCATTAACTAGCATAGCTGATGCCTCGAAATGGAAGTAGGAGACAGAAAATTTTTCAACCAAAAAATTCATGATAAAAAGGGCAGTGTATAGCCCACACTTCTTGATACCCACAATCTGGGTATATCCTCTAATCGCACTTCCCAAGCCAGATATTCTGTTTCTGTGCTTTCGAGGCATTAACTAGCATAGCTGATGCCTCGAAATGGAAGTAGGAGACAGAAAATTTTTCAACCAAAAAATTCATGAAAAAAAGGGCAGTGTATAGCCCACACTTCTTGATACCCACAATCTGGGTATATCCTCTAATCGCACTTCCCAAGCCAGATATTCTGTTTCTGTGCTTTCGAGGCATTAACTAGCATAGCTGATCCCTCGAAATGGAAGTAGGAGACAGAAAATTTTTCAACCAAAAAATTCATGAAAAAAAGGGCAGTGTATAGCCCACACTTCTTGATACCCACAATCTGGGTATATCCTCCAATCGCACATCTCAAGCCAGATATTCTGTTTCTGCGCATTCGAGGCACAAACTAGCTCAGCTGATGCCTCGAAATGGAAGTAGGAGCCACAAAATTTTTCAACCAAAAAATTCATGATAAAAAGGGCAGTGTATAGCCCACACTTCTTGATACCCACAATCTGGGTATATTCTCCAATCGCCAGATATTCTGTTTTTCCGCATTAGAGGCACAAACTTGCTCAGCTGATGCCTCAAAATGGAAGTAGGAGCCACAAAATTTTTCAACCAAATAATTCATGATAAAAAGGGCAGTGTATAGCCCACACTTCTTGATACCCACAATCTGGGTATATCCTCCAATCGCACTTCCCAAGCCAGATATTCTGTTTCTGTGCTTTCGAGGCATTAACTAGCATAGCTGATGCCTCGAAATGGAAGTAGGAGACAGAAAATTTTTCAACCAAAAAATTCATGATAAAAAGGGCAGTGTATAGCCCACACTTCTTGATACCCACAATCTGGGTATATCCTCTAATCGCACTTCCCAAGCCAGATATTCTGTTTCTGTGCTTTCGAGGCATTAACTAGCATAGCTGATCCCTCGAAATGGAAGTAGGAGACAGAAAATTTTTCAACCAAAAAATTCATGAAAAAAAGGGCAGTGTATAGCCCACACTTCTTGATACCCACAATCTGGGTATATCCTCCAATCGCACATCTCAAGCCAGATATTCTGTTTCCGCGCATTCGAGGCACAAACTGGCTCAGCTGATGCCTCGAAATGGAAGTAGGAGCCACAAAATTTTTCAACCAAAAAATTCATGAAAAAAAGGGCAGTGTATAGCCCACACTTCTTGATACCCACAATCTGGGTATATCCTCTAATCGCACTTCCCAAGCCAGATATTCTGTTTCTGTGCTTTCGAGGCATTAACTAGCATAGCTGATGCCTCGAAATGGAAGTAGGAGACAGAAAATTTTTCAACCAAAAAATTCATGAAAAAAAGGGCAGTGTATAGCCCACACTTCTTGATACCCACAATCTGGGTATATCCTCTAATCGCACTTCCCAAGCCAGATATTCTGTTTCTGTGCTTTCGAGGCATTAACTAGCATAGCTGATCCCTCGAAATGGAAGTAGGAGACAGAAAATTTTTCAACCAAAAAATTCATGAAAAAAAGGGCAGTGTATAGCCCACACTTCTTGATACCCACAATCTGGGTATATCCTCCAATCGCACATCTCAAGCCAGATATTCTGTTTCTGCGCATTCGAGGCACAAACTAGCTCAGCTGATGCCTCGAAATGGAAGTAGGAGACAGAAAATTTTTCAAACAAAAAATTCAAGAAAAAAAGGGCACTGTATAGCCCACACTTCTTGATACCCACAATCTGGGTATATTCTCCAATCGCACTTCCCAAGCCAGATATTCTGGGTCTGGACATTTGGCGCACAAACTAGCTCAGCTGATGCCTCGAAATGGAAGTAGGAGCCACAAATTTTTTCAACCAAAAAATTCATGAAAAAAAGGGCAGTGTATAGCCCACACTTCTTGATACCCACAATCTGGGTATATCCTCCAATCGCACATCTCAAGCCAGATATTCTGTTTCTGCGCATTCGAGACACAAACTAGCTCAGCCGATGCCTCGAAATGGAAGTAGGAGCCACAAAATTTTTCAACCAAAAAATTCATGAAAAAAAGGGCAGTGTATAGCCCACACTTCTTGATACCCACAATCTGGGTATATCCTCCAATCGCACATCTCAAGCCAGATATTCTGTTTCTGCGCATTCGAGACACAAACTTGCTCAGCTGATGCCTCAAAATGGAAGTAGGAGCCACAAAATTTTTCAACCAAATAATTCATGAAAAAAAGGGCAGTGTATAGCCCACACTTCTTGATACCCACAATCTGGGTATATCCTCCAATCGCACATCTCAAGCCAGATATTCTGTTTCTGCGCATTCGAGACACAAACTAGCTCAGCTGATGCCTCGAAATGGAAGTAGGAGACAGAAAATTTTTCAACCAAAAAATTCATGAAAAAAAGGGCAGTGTATAGCCCACACTTCTTGATACCCACAATCTGGGTATATCCTCCAATCGCACTTCCCAAGCCAGATATTCTATTTCTGCGCTTTCGAGGCACACACTAGCTCAGCTGATGCCTCGAAATGGAAGTAGGAGCCACAAAATTTTTCAACCAAAAAATTCATGATAAAAAGGGCAGTGTATAGCCCACACTTCTTGATACCCACAATCTGGGTATATTCTCCAATCGCCAGATATTCTGTTTTTCCGCATTAGAGGCACAAACTTGCTCAGCTGATGCCTCAAAATGGAAGTAGGAGCCACAAAATTTTTCAACCAAATAATTCATGATAAAAAGGGCAGTGTATAGCCCACACTTCTTGATACCCACAATCTGGGTATATCCTCCAATCGCACTTCCCAAGCCAGATATTCTGTTTCTGTGCTTTCGAGGCATTAACTAGCATAGCTGATGCCTCGAAATGGAAGTAGGAGACAGAAAATTTTTCAACCAAAAAATGTATGAAAAAAGGGCAGTGTATAGCCCACACTTCTTGATACCCACAATCTGGGTATATCCTCCAATCGCACATCTCAAGCCAGATATTCTGTTTCTGCGCATTCGAGACACAAACTAGCTCAGCCGATGCCTCGAAATGGAAGTAGGAGACAGAAAATTTTTCAACCAAAAAATTCATGAAAAAAAGGGCAGTGTATAGCCCACACTTCTTGATACCCACAATCTGGGTATATCCTCCAATCGCACTTCCCAAGCCAGATATTCTATTTCTGCGCTTTCGAGGCACACACTAGCTCAGCTGATGCCTCGAAATGGAAGTAGGAGCCACAAAATTTTTCAACCAAAAAATTCATGATAAAAAGGGCAGTGTATAGCCCACACTTCTTGATACCCACAATCTGGGTATATTCTCCAATCGCCAGATATTCTGTTTTTCCGCATTAGAGGCACAAACTTGCTCAGCTGATGCCTCAAAATGGAAGTAGGAGCCACAAAATTTTTCAACCAAATAATTCATGATAAAAAGGGCAGTGTATAGCCCACACTTCTTGATACCCACAATCTGGGTATATCCTCCAATCGCACTTCCCAAGCCAGATATTCTGTTTCTGTGCTTTCGAGGCATTAACTAGCATAGCTGATGCCTCGAAATGGAAGTAGGAGACAGAAAATTTTTCAACCAAAAAATGTATGAAAAAAGGGCAGTGTATAGCCCACACTTCTTGATACCCACAATCTGGGTATATCCTCCAATCGCACATCTCAAGCCAGATATTCTGTTTCTGTGCATTCGAGGCACAAACTTGCTCAGCTGATGCCTCAAAATGGAAGTAGGAGCCACAAAATTTTTCAACCAAAAAATTCATGATAAAAAGGGCAGTGTATAGCCCACACTTCTTGATACCCACAATCTGGGTATATCCTCCAATCGCACTTCCCAAGCCAGATATTCTGTTTCTGTGCTTTCGAGGCATTAACTAGCATAGCTGATGCCTCGAAATGGAAGTAGGAGCCACAAAATTTTTCAACCAAAAAATTCATGATAAAAAGGGCAGTGTATAGCCCACACTTCTTGATACCCACAATCTGGGTATATCCTCCAATCGCACTTCCCAAGCCAGATATTCTATTTCTGCGCTTTCGAGGCACACACTAGCTCAGCTGATGCCTCGAAATGGAAGTAGGAGCCACAAAATTTTTCAACCAAAAAATTCATGATAAAAAGGGCAGTGTATAGCCCACACTTCTTGATACCCACAATCTGGGTATATCCTCCAATCGCACATCTCAAGCCGGATATTCTGTTTCTGCGCATTCGAGGCACAAACTAGCTCAGCTGATGCCTCGAAATGGAAGTAGGAGGCAGAAAATTTTTAAACAAAAAATTCATGAAAAAAGGGCAGTGTATAGCCTACACTTCTTGATACCCACAATCTGGGTATATCCTCCAATCGCACTTCCCAAGCCAGATATTCTGTTTCTGTGCTTTCGAGGCATTAACTAGCATAGCTGATGCCTCGAAATGGAAGTAGGAGCCACAAAATTTTTCAACCAAAAAATTCATGATAAAAAGGGCAGTGTATAGCCCACACTTCTTGATACCCACAATCTGGGTATATCCTCCAATCGCACATCTCAATCCAGATATTCTGTTTCTGCGCATTCGAGGCACAAACTAGCTCAGCTGATGCCTCGAAATGGAAGTAGGAGACAGAAAATTTTTCAACCAAAAAATTCATGAAAAAAAGGGCAGTGTATAGCCTACACTTCTTGATACCCACAATCTGGGTATATCCTCCAATCGCACATCTCAAGCCGGATATTCTGTTTCTGCGCATTCGAGGCACAAACTAGCTCAGCTGATGCCTCAAAATGGAAGTAGGAGACAGAAAATTTTTCAACCAAAAAATTCATGAAAAAAAGGGCAGTGTATATATAGCCCACACTTCTTGATACCCACAATCTGGGTATATCCTCCAATCGCACATCTCAAGCCAGATATTCTGTTTCTGTGCTTTCGAGGCATTAACTAGCATAGCTGATGCCTCGAAATGGAAGTAGGAGACAGAAAATTTTTCAACCAAAAAATTCATGATAAAAAGGGCAGTGTATAGCCCACACTTCTTGATACCCACAATCTGGGTATATCCTCCAATCGCACATCTCAATCCAGATATTCTGTTTCTGCGCATTCGAGGCACAAACTAGCTCAGCTGATGCCTCGAAATGGAAGTAGGAGACAGAAAATTTTTCAACCAAAAAATTCATGAAAAAAAGGGCAGTGTATAGCCTACACTTCTTGATACCCACAATCTGGGTATATCCTCCAATCGCACATCTCAAGCCGGATATTCTGTTTCTGCGCATTCGAGGCACAAACTAGCTCAGCTGATGCCTCGAAATGGAAGTAGGAGACAGAAAATTTTTCAACCAAAAAATTCATGAAAAAAAGGGCAGTGGTATATATAGCCCACACTTCTTGATACCCACAATCTGGGTATATCCTCCAATCGCACATCTCAAGCCAGATATTCTGTTTCTGTGCTTTCGAGGCATTAACTAGCATAGCTGATGCCTCGAAATGGAAGTAGGAGACAGAAAATTTTTCAACCAAAAAGTGTATGAAAAAAGGGCAGTGTATAGCCCACACTTCTTGATACCCACAATCTGGGTATATCCTCCAATCGCACATCTCAAGCCAGATATTCTGTTTCTGTGCTTTCGAGGCATTAACTAGCATAGCTGATGCCTCGAAATGGAAGTAGGAGCCACAAAATTTTTCAACCAAAAAATTCATGAAAAAAAGGGCAGTGTATAGCCCACACTTCTTGATACCCACAATCTGGGTATATCCTCCAATCGCACTTCCCAAGCCAGATATTCTGTTTCTGCGCATTTGGCGCACAAACTAGCTCAGCTGATGCCTCGAAATGGAAGGAAAAATGCATCATGACCAAAGGCGAATCCACAGCGCTATGGTATTTTTGCCATTAAACGCTCGTTCTGCTTGTGATTGTTAGTACTACTATCTTATTTAAACCGATATTTACAAGGCTAACAGCGGTTCTGAGTCTGTCCTAAGTAATGACGAACAATAAAATTCGACAATTTCTATGCGTCTATGTGTCAGCAACAAGAATCAAATCCCTATCAATGAACTCTCCAGCACAATGCATCATAGCACCAGGAAGCAAATCCCCTGTGAACCAGAAATTATTCATCATCCGTCACTGGCTAATCTTCAGTGATGTCCACAGTATCGGCAGCTGGCCAACAGTTTTTGAATAAATCATCAATTACTGACCCGAAATTGTCTCCCAAAATTATACGAACACAACAACTCTCCATTGGTAACCATAAAATCTTTCAATGATTTATGCAAATCCAGAATTAGCATCGAGTTCGAGGAGACACTAAATAACCAATTTGTTTACCAGCAGCATAAGCCGCGCCGACTGGCCGTCCTCTCTCGCGCCCAGTCGCATAAAATCCAGGCACTTTAACCCCAATTTGCCTCCAGGATCTCTGCATAATCGAATTCAAATTGCACTAAAGGTGCTATGAGCCGTTATATTCATATTTTCTCTCTTTTTTCCCTACCTTTTCTCATTTATTTTCGTACCCTTACAATTGGACAAATGTCCTTGGGAGATAAGACGGCAGAAAAAAAGAGCGGAAAAGGAAATCCGAAACTAGTATAAAACTCCCCAAGGACCAAATTAGAGGCGGAAGGGAGCACACACAGCGCTGCTCCTCCCGGTGCGATGATAAAGTACATAAGAGGTTGAAGGACTCTCTTGGCAGCGGTACTGTGCACTCGAAATATGTACATGAAATCCACCGAACCCCACTGTAGCCAAATGAGACCTTCTACGGATCACGTTTTCAGCAAAAAAGGATTCACCAGTCCCCTGTGCGTGTATGTGTATCCATACCGGATAAATAGTTTAAAAAAATATTTACACAGCGGATATAAATTGCGTGTACACTGCGCGCAAGGACTCTTTTACTCCTCGCCAAAAACGGTGTATAAATTATTATTATCGTCAATATTTGCAAAAGGATATGCCCACACGTACACTCGGTAATTGTGGACAAATATACCCCACAATAATCGTGAACGGATTAAAAGGGGAACACACAACGGACGGAATAACTCCTTTTGTGTCCTTTGCCGCTGTATAGATAAACCTTGATTGCCGCAAGGTCGGCTGTCGCACGCTTCCAACAAAGAGAACATTCGATATCCTGTTCAATTGATGGCGCCCAACAAAGGACGGCTTAAGCGGCGTCACACAATTGTCCCATTGTACGAGTCCTGTGTGTACCTGTCGCTGCCAACGACGACGACGACGACGACTCTTATCGATTCGATGTAATCTTTCCCACTCACTGGTGGTGGGGGGAAATTGCTTTTTCAAGGCGTTAACTTTCACATAAAGTATCTATATATGCATGCTTCCCTCGATAGCGGTAATTTAGAGTGAAAGGATGTGCACCTGAGAGGGTTTCGCACATACACATTTGTTTGTTGAAATAATTATGAAAGTGGACATGAATAAGGAATCATCAACATCAACAACTTGATTCAAGGAAGCTGTGGACATATTCCCTTTTTTTTTGCAGGAGATAACGGCTCGCAGAGAGGAAACCTATAACAACACGTACACCGGAAGAGGACAACACAAAAAATCGGTGCAAATCTGGAAATGAAATCAGACTGATGGTGGCGCGGGTGCTGCCAGGAAGATGGACATTTTTTAACGTACACCAGACCGTGTTGATTCCTTGTTTGATATATATATATATTTTTTTTTTTCATTATTTGAAGTAGTTGATGAGAGAAGAATGATGGAATAAATTACGGTTGAGTCGAGAAGTGAATGGAAAAATAAACATTTTTCAGTCGGTTCTGTGGTTCGCATACCAAACAAGGATCGCTGGAAGGAGTTATGCTATGGCTTTTGAATAAATAAGCGGAAATGAATGCAAGTTTTGAAAATTACTTTTAGAAATTTATTAGCGGTGTTTTTTTTTCTGTTTGTTTGGCCGCAAAAATGGTTAGCCACTTTAGAAAAATGAAATAAAGGATACACAGATTTATAAATAAGTGAATGCTTTGCATGACGATACAGTTTGGCATCACCAGGGGCAGCCGAAAGGAATGTGGAGGAATTGTGAGCCACAATTGTTGACAAAAACATTTCTCTTATTAATTAGAAAAAAAAAAACGAGAAAAACTGGGACACAGAATTAAAATGACATTTTGTAGTGGGAAGGAAAAATACGCACGTGAATATTGCATAACTCTTTGATGGATGAAGGGCTCTTTGGAACTTTGTGAGAAACTCTTTTGAAAAATGTCTGGAACGCTATTCCTAGAACAAGCAGATGATTATAGTAATACTTTGGAGACTTGAGAGGTACAAATGGGTTTTGCAGAAAACCATTTTCAGTCAGGAAGCCTTTAACTACACTTACAAATGGGCATAAAGAAGACATAAAGAATCCTTGATGAAGTCCAATGCATTCTCGATGAATGAATTGTAGTATGCACTTATCGTGATATCCTTAAATCCTACTACATGCAATTACTTCACTAGTTCAAGAAAATCTATTCATCCAAGGTGGGTGACTTTTTTCAAAAAAAGGTTCTAGTGAGGCCATCTATTGGCAGATTGTAAATGCGTCGAATAAAGTAAAGCCTTAATTGATGTACTGTCAAAATTTCATGACATTTAAAGCATTGCATTTGAAGTGCGTCATTGGTACAAACAATAATCATTGGACAAAGAGCTGAGTAATATTAAGTTTTGTTTTAAACTTGGTAAAACATTTTTTTAGTAATTATTGCTCAGCCTGTGGCAGAGTTCATGTTATTATAAGAGGTTTCACAACGGTTATGAGGACATAAATGATGAGAAACAAGTGGATCAATCGAAATCCATGATCATCGAGGATTTCATTAAAACTATGCGAGAGTTCAGCAAGGATCAGCCAAAAACTTTATTGAATTGGAATTGGGCATCTCAAAAACATCGAAAAATGTATATCTAGGGAAGCCACCGTTTGACTAAAAGTTGGATTTTAACTATCAATCACTCCCCATACGTCGTGTACATTTGCCAATGAAAGGACAGTGTTTTGTGAACGTATGCTGCTGAAATCATCCGAAAGACTTCTACCGACATCCTGGCCGATAATCTAAAACACCCGTCGAAAACACGTGAAGGCGTCGTTTTTGGTCCTCGATGGCCAGTGCTGCCGTTTCTCTTTCCTCGACAGGAGACAACTATTATTTCGATCGAAAGGGGCTGGAATTGCAATAGATTTGATAAAAATTCGTCCAAATTCTTGTTATTTTTTTAGTAAGGGAATCATCTCTTTAAAGCCACCGAATACATGCATATGTATGAATGTACATATATCGAATGACCGCAAATACGAAACAGGTACGAGGGTCCTATGTGGATATAGTCTAAGAGCCCAAAGTAAATTTTTAATTGAAAAAAAAAAAATGTATTCATCTACATGAAGGTCTCTAATGAGCGATTTTAAACCCAAAAGTCTGGCAGCTATTCGCCGCAGTTGAGGTTAGGGATCGTATAGGTTAAAAACCTGAATTTTCGGTTATGAAAAAAAAAACAGAACGTCCTGTTGGTGTATACTTATATAAATCTTTTGGTTATATTTTCAGCCAAAAATTTGCAGTGGGCTCTTAGTCTAATAGTATCGAGCACTTGGATCAAGTTCCATGTCCAAATCCAATTTATGGTGGATAATGCTAGGTTTGGAACTAAACTCCATATAAAACTAAACTCCAATAAAAATTGTCATTTTAAATCTCCAGCTGGGATCAATTTTTGTACCAACTTTACCTTGAAAGCATGTAGCCCAAGCGGATAGCCTGAATTCCCGTAATTTTCTCGAAATGTATAAACCTATGATTTCAGTCATGGTACATGAAGATTGTTGAGATCCTGTCATATCTTTTCATTTTTTAAGCAGAATATCAAAAAATGTACTAAGTATCGGAGTAATTTTCTGATGTCCATCAGTAATGGTCTCATTTGATGACCTGTACGTGTAAATTACTTGCAGTACTCACCATTTGAGGCCAACACTGCGATCCTTCTCCAGATTTTTATTATCAGGGCCTAGTGAGACGGTACGTTGCCGCGTTTGAATTACAATTCTATTACACATTGCAAACTGGGTAATCAGTAGTTTTTACACGTCCGATGCAAAAGAAAGTTTGTTGTGAAAATAAAAATTCAATAAATTTGTTATGACAGGTCGCACTAAGGGTCTTCGATCATTGGATTCAGAACTAAGTGCAATTCTGACTAAGTGCAATGCCTCTACAAGGGGTATAAGCACGTCTATTGCTTTGAGGACGGCATCGATGAATACTGCCTGTGTAGCACAAAACACTGCCTGTACAGCAACACGCTCGATGCAGCAAGTCGGTCAGATGACATTCTAAAAGACTTAAACTATGTAATTAATTAGATCAGATATGAAGCGAGTTTTACTGCCTATGGCGTACCTATGAACTGTATAAAAATCTTACCCTTTTACTCTCTATTTTGTCTTTAAAATGGGGCAGCAAGGAAAGCATAGGTCAGGTACCAGAAAATAAGTCCAAAGTGGGCCAAAGTGGTTAGTGCGTTGGACTTCGGAGAAAGGAGTTTGAAGTTCGAACCTTAGCCAAACACCGGAATGTTTTTTTCACGGCCCCACCAAATTCATGTGAACTCTTGCCAGCGTCTGACCAATATCCGAGAGCATAGCTGTCATGAAAAGCTTCTCAACTAACAAATTACCCTTCGGAAACAGTAGGTCCCTTCCATTCGGGGACTTCTCGTCAACGTTTGGCATGAAAGTTACCTCAAACCTTCACTGGAACCATGTGGTTCCAGAATCTGGAAAAGTGGAGCTCTCTCTCCCTTTAGACCGATTTATAAATATCCTTTGAAATTTCCAGTAAGTTTTGCTTATGTTCAATCCTAGATCCAAGCTATACGCGCAAACTCCTTTTGGTATGGAAATCCAGCGAGACTGACAGCCTTAAACTGACAATGTTTTGAATATCTTTTTCTGAAGTGCAAACATAATCTGTTATAAGAGTTGGTTTGACATGTTTCTCAAAAAAAGAATCCATCGTGCTGGTATTACCATGTACCGCAACTGTTGCAATTCTTAATGTAGACATCCTTCACACTGTCATGTCTCCTTTTTAAAGCATACTTATCTCTCACCAACTCCATGTCAAATCATTTCAACACCAGTCTCTGAAGCAATTCAAAACGTTTCAAACCATTTAACCAGTCATAACTCACATTATCCCCTGTAACTTTTCAGGATTCTTTTCGCATTAAATCCCGTGCTTCCCTTGCACTCCGCCCCCACACACACACATACTCTGGCGAAAGTTGGTGTGCTCTTAATTTCATCCGTCGTTTTCGGTAACAGAAGAGGCACTTAATTAAAAAATATCTTCATACTTCGAAGTTTTTTCCCCCCTTCGCAGGATACTGGTTCACCGTCACCCCTACGCACATCGTGGTGTGTGGTTTTTCCTTCTTCCTCAAACTTCTTCTGTTATCCTTTAAGACCACGCTGATGGTTCACTTTAATGGCCCAAAGAAGAGAGAGAGAAAAAAAAAGAAGAAAACCGACAACGAAAGAAGAAAAAACACCCCCAAGTGACAAACCAGGACTACGTAGGATACGTGAGAATTAATGCTTCGCATGAATTCCTCTCTTGATGGCGAAAGACAGCACGCGCACATCGATTAATCCTCATGTAAGTTGTATAAGTCATGTATCATTGCGGGACGAAGCAAGGACTCCCCTCGCGTGCAGTAGGAGACAGGGAACTCAATCTGTGGCCACGGTCAATGGAAAGTCGATTCGTCAAAAAGGATCATCATGCCAGAACACATACGAGTGTACGTATACGCAATTGTTCCTGTTGGCCCCCAGGCGAATACAGAAACAGAATAGAACTGTGCTGTCACAACATGGCCAGCGCGTATTTCTTGTGAAAATCAGGATTTCCAATCACGTAAGACACTTAGCCATTCTTCGGAGATTGTTATCGATGAAATTTTATGTTATTAGACAGGACCTGCTCTGTGGGGGGGAGGCAGCGATGGAGCAAACAGTATTGCTGGGCCTAATATGCCTGTCGGGCGTTGTTTGCTGTACTGGACTGGACCCACAAGTCCAAGTCCAAGAATAAAAGTTTCACACAGACACATAGGCACACGCAAAACATTTCCGGTGTAACATCCGGAGACCATGGATTCAGGTAATAAAATCACCAGGGGTATCGAATTAATTCAAAGGGATTTCCTCCTGCTTCAACATGTTGCCTTCGGATCGGCGGCGCGGAGGCTATTCAAAGCGAATTTAACTTTTTTTTTCCTTCTTTCGATTACGGTAACAGATGGATCGGTTGCGGCCCGGCTCAGGTGCGCCAACACATGTCGCCGTCGTCCCGGTGAGGCGGGAAAAGTCGTGAACGCCAGTCCTGAGTCTTATCGCACTCCGAGATTGTGATATATGAGGTGGAATATTAAATTCAATTTTTCCCCCTACCTCCCGCCCCTTCGGAAGCTTTATGTGAGTCGAAAATGAGCAGGTACACGGGTATATCCTGCGAAGAAGGATACCTTTTATTTTCTTCTTCTGGGAGGGCGGATTTTGGGGTTTTCCTTTTAATTTTTTCCCCTCTCTCTGTGTCTCGCTCTCTCTGCATTTCAATTACGGAATACAAAAGGAGAATGCACGTTGGAACGGCGTCCCTCCATCAAAGAAATCGGTTCGGGAAGTTCGGAAATTTAATTATTTCGTTGCATGAAGTTCGAAAGCAGACGAAGGATATGTAAATTCAACAATTCAGACCTGGAAATAGGTCGTCGAGCAGCAGAGATAGTTGTTTAGAAGTTGGCGAGAGTTATTTGGTTGAGGAAAAGTTTTCGGTTTTACTCAGCGAGACGGGCTTGTTTGATGGCAGGCAGGTGAATTGGTTAAGAAAGCTCTTGAAATGGAGGCCTGCCTTGTATGGACACAGAATAACTTATATATCAGTTGGTGTTGTGATTTTTTGGTAAAGACTAGGGCAAAGTTGGAATTGTTTTTTGGCGTTCGGTGTAATGGACAACTTTATGTTGTCTAAAAGTTTTAGCGCAGGTCAAGTAAATCAGTCAGTATCTGTGGGCGTGTGTCCTTGTGGGTTGGATTCAGAGGCAGAAAACTTCTATGGAAATGATGTTAAGCCGCTGACGTCGATGTTGGTTTGGTTTAATCAGATCAGTTCAAGGTTCTTTGCTCACAGGATTATGGTGGAGCGATTCTCACCGGTTTAGGCATGTCATCATTGTAGATATACCCAGTGGGTATAATCCAGTTGTTTTCAAAAATAAAAACAAGCAATGCGCCCACTTGGATGGGAGTTCTAATCCATGTTACATAGCATGGCTAAGTGGAGAGTAGAAGGCATTTCTGCTACAAAATTATAGCTATGATCCAAGTGAAGATACACCATATCCAGATTCATATACATATTTGGTTTGGAAATGAACCAAAGAATAACACTTTTCACCTCTAGGTTCCTCGAAATAGTCTTAATCCTTCAGCGCTTTATTGGGTGACTAGATTCTATGGTACCTATTCTGAGCTAATTTTTGTCTAATTCTGCTGGGACAGTCATAATGGTTTTGGGTGAAAGTCGAGAAAAAACTCAGAGCCAGATCTGAATGTTATCATCTCCACAACCCTATAAACCATATGGCTTCTGGTCATCAACAATATGCCAGTAAAGCTGGTGTCATGGTCTAGAAAGATTGGCACCAAGTTGTAGGCTATCATCAAGTCCAAAATACCAGCTTAACAACCGTATGCGTACTTTTTAATTCGATGTATCTGCCATAGTACACCCTAATTTTCCCTACGATTGGTGAATCCCTAAATAAAGTGTGCAGTGTCTAGTGTGTCATGACCAAACTGAATAGAATTTAAAAATCGGTTAAAGCAAGAACTTCAAATCCCTGCTAAGACTCACGTGTAGTTTAAGACATTCTAATTAATATTCATTCCAAAACTGAATAGAAAAATAATTTCTTCACTGACAGTTCCAGTATAGTTTGGGGGGAAAGATCGGTCATTCGGTTGGACTGAATGTCTCAAAATCATACCGTCTTTCAAACGACCGCATTGTATGTCATCTAAAGTATTGGCGATCGAAGCACCATGTAGGACAAGCATTCAATTTCTAACTTAGATACCCAAGGAGCTATTAAGCCTCTCCATCCATACACCACATCTTCCAGACTTGTCCTTAAATAAAGAGCAGGTTCAATATTGCTCTCCTTTCTTAATTATTAGTTCCTCCTCAGGAGGAGTCTCTGTGTCTCCGACAGCAGATAAGGCTTTTTCCCAAGAGGAGTTCTTTATCCCATTCGATGGTCACAAGTCAGCGACAATTACACACAGCACTACTTTTTTAGCCTTCTGCAAGGTTCCTTGGTACAAATTTTAAAGTGGTGCACCAGAGGAGGACTGTGCATCAATTCCTGACACGTGATCAAACTATCACTATCAAAGGCATTACTCAAGACAAACGACTTAGCTAGAATTTTCATACCAGGTCCGTCATCGACTGGAGCGAGCTCCTAGAGCAATGTGGCCAAGAAGGTGGCTAGAAGGGGGTTAGATCCACTAACAAGCTTGTAAACATGTTTGATACTTAAAAATTCTTGACTCAATTCCCAAAAAGGACATTTTTTTAACTATCATCGGGACATGGAAGTACTGGTTCAGTATGTCATGGTATTCCGGCACTGGGCTTTAGATTCCTGGTCTGATTGACAGACAGATCGAAAGATGGAATCAGAAATAGATGCTAATGTATTTAGACCCACCACAGTATTCCAGACTATGCGTCAGATTAGTTCTTAATAAATACTCTTAAGGGTGCTAGAATAGCTAGATAACTAGTTCAATTTACTGCACTGGAATCCTACTATTGCTAAACATACAAATATAATAGTGAAACTTTGATGGTTGGGTTCTCAAGACATCAAATCATGAAATTACTACAACTAGGTTATAATCTAGGTTCAAAGCATCTCAACCTTATAGTGGTGTCGACTAGGCTGGGAGCGTAGCGCTTGTTATTGATTTCGAACATTAACATCGTCCGGCCTACTGGAAATGAGACAATCCAAACGTTTATCAAAAGGAAGTCCTTAGACACGAATAGTATTAGAAATCTGCCATTGGTGCAGATATGGAACTTCCATTTCATAAAGAAATATGTTCGTCAGTAGACTTTAAAACTATCCTACTAAGGACATACTATCCTTTATTATGGCGGTGGTACGTTTCTTAGGGTAAACTTTCCCTGATGATATAGTAAAACTGGTCGCATTAGGCCAACCGTCTGTAGAAAAAAATATGTAAAAAGAATGTTGTAGCTGACAAGTTAGCCAAAAGGGATTTAGGCTATGAATGTTTCATCTCGAAGTCAATTCTCCTCGAGGGTAACATGAATAAATAAAACTTCTGATCACTCAAGCGAACAATTACCACTTCATCTTTTAATCCGAGAGTAAATAGAACCTGGGTGCCAAGGATTCAGAAAGACTCGTCAATAGAGGCAGTTAATTCCTTGGCAACCTTGTAGTGGATCCATGTACAAACATTCACGTGAGTGGTTCACAACGATACTGCTGCAAACGTCATGAGTCGTTAATTGAATTTAAAATCAATGCCCGTGATAGTCCTTAATTTATATGCATTCAGCCCTCCATCGAGTTGAATAAAATTTTAAGCGTTCCTCGAAATTCATTGGTTCGTTTCGAATAAGAATACCATACAACCCCGAAGGCCACTCATATCAATATGTAATTTAAATTATTAATAAATATTTAATAAGCTTACCATCTGATTATGCATACATATGTATGTATGTATGTATATCCCAACTTAACACGAAGCTCAAAACGGTTCCATCGAAGTCCAGTCGCCCTCGGAGAAATAGCTCCCAACTTCGCCCCCCTTAGTGGAAAAACTTTTGAAACTCGATGCCTCGCAGTGTATATTACTTACACCCCGATGCCCATTACAGATCCACCACACTGCCATTGGAATGTTAACCACTATATCCAGTGCAGGTAGGTACATACATACGAATCAAGAAGGACATCAGATAATCGCTACTGCGTGAGTTCAACCAAAAATTGAAATTGCAACGTAATAATGAAATTTGCATTTAATTTGGTTACTTTTGCGTCCTGCGAACTTTGTTGGTGTCCTCCGAAAACTTTGTTATGCATACGAAAGTCTCCCCGCAGGGAGTCTTACCCTATTAAGCCCACACACATACTGGCTACAGCTATACGGCAACGATGTGACAAAAGACCCAAAGTACTTGCCTGCTCGGTTTTACTGTCAACACAAGACACATTATGTCATAAGGTTGTGTCGGATGCAAATTTAACTCCACTTGAGCACTCTGTGTGTGTGTTTTCAGAAATGCGCCAGGGTCACACATACGAGTAGGTTGGTAGCCTTAACATATGAGCTGATAATTTTAATTTATATGCACGTGAGTAAAGGATACACAGACGCACACATTTCCTGCTAATTTCGTATTCCTCCAGCATACGTCTGTCTCATGGCAGGAAGAAGGAAAAAGACTTTAAACAGTATTCTAGGACCAAGAAGGACTATTTGGTTAAATTATTGACGCACATTATTATGTTTTTCTTTCTTGTGTCCCGGTAAGCAGTCCGGGATAAGGGAACTTTAAATGGAAGGCCATTCGTGCGGGGCGAATGAATGGATGTCTGCAAATCAAATTACTGAACTTACCTATGGTGTACGTGGCTCCATCCACTGTAAATGTGGCAGCTTTGCATTTGTTGAAGAACTTCGAGGCAAAGTCCATGGCACTGGTTTTGATGGCAGTCACCCGGCGCATGGGTGATCCTGGGCATGATGCTGAGCTACCGCCTGCGGTAGTGCTGCCACCGGATGTAGTCGATACGTTGCGCCTCAGGTATTGGGGTGAGGTTACCCTTGAAGGTGGGTTGGACATTATTGCAAATTTATTTCTATTTTTCTTATTACTTTTCTTCTCTTTTTTTGCACTTTTCACTAAATGGGTTTTATTTTCTTTCTCTGCTTTTATTTGTCTGTTAAATTGAGTATCACGAAATCATTTTGATGTAAATTGTCGTTTGTGTGTGTATTGCAAGGACTATGAGACTAATTTATGAGTATGGTATTAAATTAATTTTATAGGTAAAGTCATTCATTGCAGGCGTACTTCCTCTTGAGTGCTGACATGTGTAGGCATGTAGTATAAAAAAAAAACGAGAGAAGATATTTATAGACTCTGCTCACATCGTTGGTCGTTCTTGTAGCCGTCATAGTCATTCATAAATATAGAAAGGAAGCAATTTTTTCCAAAGGAATAGCGTGACAGATAATGAAATACCATTCGACGAGAACACACATGTTGGTGGCACAGCAGTCTATATTAAAAAATGGCATAAATGTGTTTATAGCCGCTGCAGGATGCTCATACCCAGTTATTGATCTTTTATAGTGCCGCAGTTGCAGCGGCTTTGGTTCAAGAAAACGACAATAAATGGTTCGGAATATATGTAAGCGATCATAAGGACTACAATTGTGACATCGTGCAATTTTTGACTATCTGACACATTTAGTCAACTGTGCGACGTACTCGTATTTTTGGTAACAGAGTGCTAATCATTCCATCAATCTTATTAAATTACTTCCAAATCACTTAAATGTAGTTACGGCAATTTCCCGTGTAATTGGAGAAGGAATTCTTAATGCACTTTGGAAATTATGTACTTAGGTCACAGAAATCATAACGAAAATTGGGTCTAAATCGGTTCAGAATTACTTATTCTACCTAATCACTTCAATCGATTAATCATATTTTGATATAAATCGTGAGACGCATTAATGGTGGTAAATGTTGACAAAGTTATATGAAGTTTTTTCCTTTAATATCCTATTTAACAGTAGCCTACATCCCCGGCTTTGTTCATGGGGGTAGAAAGTGCCTAGTATTATAGATAGAATGTACTTAAGTATGTGGATTTTGGAGCAGGATTATTTGTGGTTATACTATGTTCGGAAAATTGTTAGATCTACAAAACATTGTCCGGGGTGCAAGTGACAAATTTGTCCCAATTGTCAAATGACAGTAGTCAAGTTTGTCGTGAGTCTCTACTTTTTCGTCTGAAGGAAATCGGCATGTGAAGCCCAAAAAAAGATCGAAATAAGACCCCCAAAATATTTTTGTTCCTTTTAGCGTTTAGGTAATAAAAGAGGTAGAGGTACATATATGTAAGTCCATTTTGAACCAGTTTAGTGGGATCTAAATCTACATGTGAATGTGTATGGCTTTGTACCCGACCTACTCTATGCACCTTCTCCAAGACGGTCACTAAGGAGAATTAAAGCTGAACGCTCGCTCCGCTACTATTTCTTTTTCCTTAACTATCATACCTGTATGAGACCCTCAATATTTTTTTTTTTCATTTCATCCATAAGACCACAAAAATATCCAAATACTTTTCGTTGTTGCCTGTGCATACATTTTGGGGTCCTTTTTTTTAAGGCCTAATTTCGCATAGCTGCATAGTGGGCGCCGTGGCTCAGTGGTTAGTGCATTGGACTATGGAGCAAGGGGTTTGAGGTTCGAGTCCCAGTCGGAACACCAAAAAAGTTTTTCGCAGCCCCACCTCTCGCGAGCGTCTGACAAACATCCGAGAGTACAACTGTCTCCAGAAAGTTTCTCAAATAACAAACTGCCCTTCGGATACGGCATTAAACAGTAGGCCCCTTCCATTCGTTTATAGAATATAACACGCACAAAACGAATGGTTGTGAGAAGCTAGGCCTTTGGTTCCATCGACCTGTTGCGCCAAGTATTTATAATTTCGCATAGCAGCTCTCTCCTTAAATTTTACACCTTTTTAAACTTTTTAATACAAGACTTTGAAAGTGACAAATTTTTATCTAACAACATTGTAAGAAAAAAAAAGACATTTTCACACAATTGTCAGACCAACCATCTGACAATAATTGTTAGAAGTTGGGACAATATCTGACACCTTTCAGTTGCAATGTAGTTATTCGTTGTCAGTTCATTGGGAGCTCATTTGCCAATACATTTGTATACCTGACAATATGTATAGATCTGACAATCATCTAAGGATAGGTTTAGTGTAGCTCACATCCTGACCTTCCACCTTCCTTAATCGTATAAACTAGTCCACATGTAGATTTTATTTTTCAAGTCTTATACTGGACCGTATTCCTTAGAACTGAAATCGTTTTAAGAAAATCGATGATCTTAAAAAATTATTGCAAAACCTGTAAGCTCTATAGGACATGTGGAAATAGATGCAATTATTTTAGTAACTATGCAAATATTTTGAGTAAAAATGCTCTGTCCTGCGTAGACTAAACTTTATACCTCAGGTTGCGTATTACGGTGGCAGGGGCAAATTTATGTAAATACAAGAATAGCCCAGAGACGTATTATATTTAGGTCTACGTCTGTAATCTTAGAAAATTAAAGAAAAAAAATCTTGACACCTAAATCGCGAATAGTACGAAATCTATAATAAAATCTCTCTAGTAACAAAAATCTAGAATTCATTTTAATTTCTGAGACAATGTTAACAAGTTGGGTGAAAAGGATATAAGTCCCAGTTCACATGGACATACACAGGTAAGTTGATAATTGAGTTATGAACTTGATGTTGCACTCCATCAAGGCATAGGTAAGTCTAGAATATTTTTGTCTAAGATGGGATATATGATAATAACGCAAAGTGACTTCACTTAAAATTCTGGAAAGACATTTTGTTTCGAAATTTTTTCATTCCATAAAATAGATTTTCACGATTCTAGATTTTACTCGTTCTAGTGCATGGGATAATTTCATACGATTATACAAAAGCTTAAGTGGCGATTGATTGCGTTGCCTGATAGGACATGTCATGGAACCCTCTAACCCAACTTAGACGAATGCGGGGTTCTCCTATATTGCCGAGTTTCTACTACTTACGTGACAATAAATGAGAGAATAGAATATTACTTCATTTGCAGAGGATGACCATCTGGGTTTATCTGCCTGGAAAGCATCTTCCTTTTGTCAAATGAGAAGAAAAATGTTGAAGGACATATGTTATCGATTTCTTTTTTCATTGTCGAGCTAAGAAACGCATTATTGATGGAATAGTTTTATTTTACTACCAGTAAGGTATATTTTTGTTCATTGAACTGGAATTTCTTGCATATCAATCGTATCAGGACGCACTAAATTAGCACCGAAGATCCTTCCATCCGATCCGAGCAAAGCAAGGACAACCACAAAAGAAATTATCATAAGTTGATTGCTAATTTCACGTACATGGTATTCACATGGTATATTCACATAAGAAGGAGTACATTGTCCTTCCGAGATTGAGTTCAATGGGGCGATTTCGTTAAAGCATTTACTTGTAAAGAAGGTTTTGGCGTCACTTTTTCCACAAGTTTCAAGGGCAGTAGGTCTCCAGTAAGTAACGTCAATTAGGAGTCTTCAGTCTTTTCTCCTGAGAGATTCAAACTTTAGTCCACCTATGTACATCGTGGATCCTGGAAAGCCGTGCTATAAACCATTGTGTTTGAATAGAAAACCTGATCGTCAATGAAGGCCTTGACTGAAGACGCAGGAAATCTTATCCCAGGTTCAGATCCTAAGAAATCAATCTCTGAAACTTGCCTGGCAATCTCATCGGGGGGTCCTAATTTCTTCAATGACATAATAGTGTGGTACTCGGATGGGTTCCAGGTCATCAGAGGATTGCAGGCAACGAATCTGCAGATGAACTAGCCAGGGCTGGCTCAGATTCTGCGTTCATTGGACCTCAACCTTACCGTGGCGTCAACTGGGCTAATGCATGGGAGCATAAACTTCGTCTAACCCACTGGGAAAATGTCCCGGGGTTACGACAATCCAAGAGGTTAATCAAGTTATATTCCTATAAGGAAATTCTAAGTTTAGACAAAGAAAACATTAGGAAGCTGCTGAGCTTTCTAACAAGTCATTGCGGCCTGAGATATCACCTCAACAAACTCAATCTATGCCCAGACATAGAATGCTGGTTCTGCTCAGAAGATGACGAATCATCATCTGAGCACATTCTCTGTGAATGTCCAGCTCTGCATTGGCTGAGGTGGCGCATCTTCCGCAAGGTAACATGCTCGCCGGCAGATATTAGAACCTCTGCAACTAAGGACGTGCTTTCCTTCATTAGGGAGGTGGTACGTCTCTTAGAGTAAAACTACACCCTAAGATACAATAGATCTTTTAGGTCGCAGTATCAGCCATATGGGCTAGGGTCCAACGGAAAAAAAAAATTTCTTCAATCCCAGGGCGATGCACGTGGCAGCCAAACATAGACAGTGTTCAATATTTCCACCAAATATTTTAGAGTGGGTTTCTGAGTTAACCATAGCCTGACCATTGCTTTTACTATTACTATAGAGTATGAATGTTTTCCATCGTACCACCATACTTGAATTACACATATTCGTTACAAGTACATTGATTGATAAAGGTCTTTGCAATGCACCCAGTAGGACTCCGTAAAAAATTTTGAATCTGAGATCCAAAAGATCGAATATTGGTTGGTTAGTTGGGTTCACTAGAACGCTCTTCCTGAATCACCCTCTTATTCTATGAACCATCTGCAGAAATCGTAAGGATCATTGAATAGGTATGCAACTAGTGTAGCCTTCTTGCTATTGGCGAGTGAAAAGCATGTACATGGGAGGTACATAACTAAAGAAGTCGTTCAAGGGAATTTCTTGAGTTTGTCCTCCTATAGCACAGTGATCGGTTAGGGTGTTGGATATCTTGGAGAGGGTTCCTCTCTTGTGTTTTAGGAGTCCGATGAACCTGGTTTCATTCAGAGTCAGCCAGAGGAGTCTAGTGGTGTTGCATTGGTCAAGTCTAATGCCATCTATAATTGCTTTCCCTCACCGCGTCGACATTGCTTAGAAGAAGACCTCGGCGTCAGTACTTTACTCCAAACCAGAGAAGCCTTTTACAGGCAGTACGTCAACCTCACTATATCCTGGCATGTTACAGGGAGCTTGGTACCCAGCACAGGGTGAGGTTGGGCAGTATAACTACATATCTCGTTAGAAGATAAGTCTTTCTTATAGTGCTGGATGGGATAACCCGATTTAGATATCTGGATTAGAGGATGTGTTCTTAACTGAAGTACTCTGGTAAAAACTCCCAGGTTCCCATTTTTTTTACTGAAATAACGTACAAAACCTCACTTAAATGTGATTGGTACTTTAAGAGCACTCAACTCAACAATTCCAATCTAATTCGAATCATGCATTTGGCTTGTGGCTTGCCGCCTAATCCCTTTCAACAATTTGCTCCCCACTCTCTAAATTGTGGCAAAAACCTCCATCTAATCGTTCAATTAACGCCCAAATATAATTCCAATAAATCCCAATACGGGTGCCACCCATCTTTCGATTACACCGCCACACCCCATTTGTTTCTAATCCGAAAATCTAACTTCATTCAACTTAGCCATCAGAGTACGCACTACAATTCTGATTTTCCTGAAAACATCACACACAAACAAGGAAAGCAGAATGAAAAAAAAAAAGAAAAACCCTATACAGTCGAATTTCCACGTGAATGCCTTGAAGAGGAATTATCCTGCGAGAAAAAAGCGCACTTTCCTCTCTCTCTTTTGATTTCCTGTGTTCGCTTTACTACACAGCTAAATCGATGGGAAAACATACAGACTGATGGGTGGTGGTGAGTTTTCTATTTTCATCTATACTAGGTTTTCTACAAAATTAAATAAAGCATTAGAACATACTTTATCCGTATCTCATCATCGTCATCATCATTGGAGGTTTCTCCTTTCCCATCTGATGTGTCTAGTATTGATTTTTTTGTTGAGTTGATGTATTTTTGGGATACACGCTCGTTCATCTGGTTCGCTAACATGAAAACTAATATCCGTTTGTTGGATAAACGCTGGTAGATACCCAGCAACACAACAGTGAGGGGACAAAAATTGCAAATTAATGCGGAATGATTGTTTTTCATCAGTGGGATTTCGTCTGAAGATACTTTCAGATACTCTACGTCTCGGACGTGTTTCCTTCCATCGTCTGTGTGTCCCCAATCGATTTCTTCTCAAATTCTATTAAGAGGACAGTTATTACTTGGTCGCAGTCTCCTCTTGAATGTGTCTTCCCAAATCCACTTCAGAATTGAGAGTAATCTAAGTTCAATATTGATTCTATGGTCAAACGAGAATGTGTCTGCTTTCACTTTCCCGCCCCCAATCGGAGGAAAAAAGTATCTGCCCACCTTGAAGATACTTTTCTCCAACAGCGATTAGTAATTGTGGCCTGAGCGAAGGATAATCCTCGATCTAGATTGATACTTAGACTTCGTTATCCTTATGTCATTTTGCATTTAATAAAGTTTTGGATTCCTCCTAAGAATACCCCTGCTTTGTATATCCTTGCATGTGAAGAGTGTATCGATTGCTTATGCATTTCATCATCGACGTATCTCCAAGGATATTTGTTTGGTTTTTGGCTTTTTGACAGAGTACCTACTTTAACAAATGTGTTTGTTGTGCATGCAATTCGGTTCCCAGTTGGTGGGGTATGCCTCAGTGTACGCACTTCACACTTGAATGGCAATGCAATCTCCTTGAGGGAGCAATTTCATTCAATAAAGTGGAGCCATGTGTGTATGTGTGAAGTGGCTCCCATCTGTCCTGGAGGGAAGAAAAACATTTTGAGGCAATTTCGAATGGCATCCAATAACAACTTAAATTATAGAGCACAAAGTAAGCCATCGAGGCGAATTGAAAAAGGGGCCAATTCAGGTTGTATTGAGAATATACTACGATATTTCCGTTCCCTAAAAGATAATTTCAAAGGTACTTCATTTATTAACGAAAAAAAAAAAGAAGAAGAAAACACTAATAGAATTCGAGGAATTCTCGAAGGAAATTTGATGAAATATTTGTGAGTATGTCATTGAAACTTTAAGAATTCTTGAGTTGATTGAAGGAATTGCGTTGTTTCAGCGCTGCTTTGTGTGTTGCCAATAGATTGCCGAGGATTTTTCAGGTATTTTAAAGTTTTAATTATATAGCCAGGATCTCCCCTGAGTTACTTGTGGAAGGTTGTGTGGGAGCTTAATTACATATTGGAAATATTCCCCAGGGGAAACGATTCAATTTGAGTTTCAGTGGCCGCTAACACCGAGACATCATTTCAACAAGGAAACGTCCTGCACGAGACTTTTACGAAATCGTCCTGAATTGTAAAGTAAAGGAAGAGGAACTTTGTGAACTATTATTGGTTTTCGCAATCAGGAACAGCTTTTGCCTTTGGAACCGATTAAAGCAGAAGGAAACAGAACAAATGAGGCAACGCTTGCCTTTGGTTAGCTAAATCGGTTCCGTAACTCGTATTGGTAGAACGAAATCAAAAGAGGGTTCTAGGCAAAGGACCCTTACACGTTATGAACATTTTGTTGTACATCAACAATAGATTCTACTTATTTCGAAACGAAGATTTGTCATCTAGACGATATCGTTTCAGAGACACAGTTCTAGCAGAGAGTAGCATTCTGATAGTACCTCCACGTTTGCTATCCGCATGCTGTTAAACTGTTCTCATATATCGCAAGAGACAATTTGAAGAATGGATTCGGGACCACTCTATGATTTAAAAAACCGTACTTTTTACAAAAGTTACGATCTATGTAAACCATCCTGCAAATGGGGACATTCACTCTCCATAGTCTTAAGACGACTTAACCACGTCTCATGTGACATGTCTGGTTTAGAATGATGTTGATTGTTGATCTATTCAAATTCACCCTGTTCCCGATCGCCTTTAACTCTGTAAGTTCATCGGAAAAGGGTTTGCCTAGAGTGCGCAGTCTAGCCCTAACTAGAGCTGGATATTTGCATAAGGAGTGTAGAACTGCTTCTCTTTCGATTGAGATATTGCAACTGCACACATTAAATAGAATACATATTCTAGCCGCATAGATCCCAATTGGCCAGTGTCCAGAACTAAAAGCCAGAACTATTGCAATATCCGAACGCTTTCTATTTATTAGTTCTTGTGCTCTGCTTCTACAATATTCTGGCTACAACTGGCTAGATCTGACACAGTTTTGCACCCTTGCCATCTACTGTTAGCTAGCAATAGATAGTGCTCAAGTGCTGCCTTTGAGAATTCCCATATGGGAGTAAACCATTTACGCGAGGAAGCCGCCCCCGTCTTGCTAATTCATCCACATGATAGTGGACTCTAATCAGCAGTCTGTGGAACATTAGGTCAGGCAGTAGTACCGAATCTCAGTGGAAATCGGTCCACAAATATACGAAAGAACATCGGACTTTCCATTGCAGTACTTGTTGATGGGAGTTTTGAGAAGACATTGGAGGATGTTCCTTAAGATGTCTCAAGTCATCACTCGAAAATGTGGCTTACTGCCTTCCTCTGCTTGTAAAACGCGGTCTCAGTGTCACTTCCAGCTAAATCTTTCGCCATAAACAGACAGGTGATAGTAAGGCATCATAGTATCATTTGACGAACGGAAGGGCGTTGAAGAACTGAGTATTTGAAAATATAATATTTATTTCAACGCTCTTGATGCACATCCTTGTGTTCTAATTTTAGCATAGCTGCCATTCTTCTAATGAAAGGCTAATACGTACATGGATAGGCGAGTGGAAGGGATCCACAATGCCACACTTAGGTTATTCTTAAACTTTTTATGTGCTAACGCAAAATGTTATGCCTTCAATCAGGGTAGAAAGGAGTTTAAAGTCCTTTTGCTTAATTCTGTCGATCCTACTCTTGTCAAAACAAGGACAAGGTAGGACTATCAGATATTTACCTGCCCTAAGACTACATCAAACCTCAGTGTGGAAGGCAGAATGAACATACGCTTGTTCTGAAATACTGGACTTTGGACAGAATTTTGGATCGGATTTTGAACTATTCCTGCTCAATTCACCCAACAGAGTGAATCCTTGTCCTTTGTTCCAAGAACAATAATCTCTTCACGACTGCACCTCACAAGTTTACATTTCATTTGGATAGCTGCCTAACTGTCGATGAGGGAGTTGTTCCCTCACAATTTGGTAAGGTGACTCCTTATAGACTAGCTACTAGCTAAATAAGGTCCGGGATACAGCATGTCTATGTTTCGCCTGAAAACCCTGGAAAGTTCCAACAAGCAAGTGGTAGCAAGTGGTGTCTTTCCCAAGATATGTACCAACTACAAGGAACAGCTGGAAAAAACTAAACCTAAATTCAAGTTATGGTATCGATCTTAAGCGGAAAAGTGAACCAACGTATCTAGCAACTGTTCCAATCTCAGTAGAATTCATATCGCCACTACGAGAACGATAGTTGCTACAAGGGTAGTCCTAGAAGCTACATGGCTGACGAAGAGGAAGAAACCATATTTCACGTTTTTTTGGTTTTCTCCAGCTATCTCCCGTAGAAGGCAGCTTCACGTACGACCCTTCAATCAAGCTCCACAGATGTAGGCGATCTAGTAAACATTGTCATTAAGTGCCTCCTACAGATGTTCAAAATGGTCTAAGCCTAGTGTAGCAGCCACTACAACCACATCAAACTAAGTTGACGAATACATGAAAATTTAAGACCAGACTCATTGCCTCTGAGGGCCAAGGACATGGTATTTATGCATGGTAGGCATTTGTCGAGTCCGAGGATGAGAACACGCAACATTGTGGACGTCATATGTCCAACCAGACTTAAAAGGACATAAATGATTAGGCATTGTATAAGTACAGCAAGTACGACAAGTATGAAGAAAATCCAATCAATCGATAGCTCAACGTGTTACTCTGTGATAAACTAATTTATTTCCCACAAAAACAAGGGCGTTTCATACCCCAAATAGCCCTATTCCAGATGTAGCCGAGTATCTGAGAATTGGAAAAACATTCTGTCATACTCTCACACAACCGGCACACCCTCGTAGCTGTTACATTACACCAAAGCTTATGAATAAAACAGCCACTATATCATAGCAGATAGGACATAAATAAAATTATGTACATGTACGCGCGTCGTAATGAGTATGGCCAGCACGCAACACCTATCCCTTCACATTATCGACCAACAAAACAAAAAAAAAATAAAATCCAAACTTTTATTACTTAATAAATAAATTTCCCTTCTTTTTTAGAACATCATCTTTGCTCAGGACAAAATTGTATCCTTTTTCTCGAAAAAGAATAAAAAACGTTCTCTTTGCTCCTGCGAGTTACAAAATCAAATGAAGTAAGCTCTCAATTTCGCTCTTAATCACATTATTCCCATCCTTTTATAAACCAAACGCAGACACGCTCCCATACCACCCCAAATAAAAAAAAAAAAAAAAAATAAAAAAAGGAAACAAGAAAACCCCACTCCTAACCATCTCGTTCGGTCATAAAATATGCCAACAATATGGCTGCTTTTGAGTCTACACCCATAGCCATAATCAAGGTAAAGTGTTTCACCGATAATTTTAACCTTCCAAGGCTGAAAGGACGACACCACTACACTACACAAAATACCACCCCCCGCCACCTCTTGCCTGACCTCTTGCCTTGAATTGTATACGTACTCGTATACCTGCAGCCATACTGACTAAGGTGAGTGCAATCTGAGTTGGCCAAGTGTCACGGAGTGATGGTGTAGGTTTCGCCACGAAACAAAAAAAAAAGAAAAAGTGTGTTTCCATTAAAGAAAAACATCCCAGAAGTGCCCCTATGTGTGAGACCTCTATGTGTGTCCTTTACGTCAGATAATTACCAACACAAAGATGCAGAGGACAGTCTCTCAAGAATATCTAGGTTTAACGAACACGGCAACTTGATTGTGTGACATGGCAGGGTAGTGTCCTTCCTATTCCATGTACTAATGATTTCTGTGTACAACCAACCCCTCCTGCGTGATTTAATTTGAGAGTGCGCGCAAAAAATTTCAAAATTAACTTGCACCTGTTGCTCTGTTGTTGCACTTAAGGCGGGGGATAACACCTTTGAGATCTCCCTAATGCTATAAATCCATCAGGAATAAGCTCATCCTACGATACAAACTGCAATTGTTGTGATCCTTCGATTAGTGTAGTGAGAGTGAGGGTGGTTGGTGGCAAATGGTTGGATGGCTGATGGTGTTCACCAAGGATAATCCTCTTTGTATAGCATAGCAATAGAATTGTGTCCAGGATCGTAAAAAAAAAAAAAACAAAAAAAAAAAACGAAACAAGTCCCCGATAGTGAGTACTTTCTTCCAGATGGACAATTCCGGACAAAGTAGCACAATTTTATGGCGCCCAACGTGAAACGTTTACTTGGAAGGACCTGCAGTTTATGTTCGCCGTTGCGTTTTATTGGCTATATTCCATTATCCGATTCTATCAGATTTATGAATATTTATTTGGCTTTTGCGAGTTACCGTTTCGGAAGGAGAGATAGTACGCCTGGTGATTGCACACACAGTAGGAGTCGTATTTCCGATGAATATCCTTTTTGTCGTTTGTCTGTTAGTTACACCAATCCGCAAGTCGAGTCACGAATACGAGCGGGAGTGTGTACGTTTTCCTTTCTAATCTGCCTGATGGGATGTAAATATTGATCGGATTTTGATTTATTTCATTGGGGGTCGGATTGCGTTCGTCGTCCTTGTCGGCCCGCATAGAGTTAAGGGTAGTTTTTTAAGTTTTTTTCCTTTTCTTATTTATATTTGTTTATGTTTTGTTTATTTTTATTTTTAAATGAAGCCGATACGGATTCGGATCATCGAAGGAATTCGCATTAAATGTGTTCTTCGAATGCGAGCGTCAGGAGTTGCTGGCGTGGAACAGGGGCAGAAGGTTAAATCGATAAGGATTCTTTATCCATTCAAAGAGGTCTACTAGAATGTTTTTTTTTTTTTTCCTTCAGATTAATGTGAGTTAAAGATACATTTTTTGTGCCGAAATTTATTAAGGTTACATTGGATCACGGGCTTTCGCAGTATTGAATCAGTCGTCAATCAATTGAGGGAGAGATACATTTTTTGAAGGATTCCATGTGAATAAAGTGCAGCCTCGATTCGTTTTCAATTACCTTGAGCTACATTACCTTGAACTCTTATTTTGGTATTTTTTCGTCTGCTTTACGTGTCTGTAGGATATAAGGCTAGGTGTTCTAATATAACTAAAACTTTTGACCGGAAGGACGATAGTTCTACAAAACTATAATTCTATCAGTATCCCCTTCTTGGGCGAGTAAGCAATACAAACACTGGCTACTTCTAGAATGAGGACATTTTGCTTTATATTCGGTAGCCTGTAGTATGTATGAAGGACCTGAGATGTCTCATGGTCTAAAGATGTCTAAAGGTCTAATAGTAAATGTTCATCTTTTTTATACTTAACCTAACATACGTTAAACTAGATTAGTATTTTGTATTTTGGCTATGGCATGCAAGCCAGGATTTTGAAGAATCCGTGCTCAAACTCTATACCCATGGATACCCTGATTTGTTTGTGCTGAATCGGCCCAGTACAAGCCAGGAATGGCGAAAATGTGACTACTTCGGTGGCGTATACGTAATATTTTTAAAGGATTTTTTCACATTTTTCATTTTGGCTATGCCATGGAGTTTGAAGAACTTATCATGACTCGAAGTGTAGACACTCCTCCTTAGCACTCTATTCCTCCCTGAAGGTCAGTATCTTTTGGTAAAAGCCAACATACTTGTCGCAGGGTCTTGGAGGTACTATGAAAAAACAAGGCGTATAGTTCAAAAAATAGACTCAGGATGGCTCCAGGAGTAAATGTAAGAGAATATGTTCAATTACAACCATGCAAGCAAAGAGATTAGAAACTAGACAACAGGCGATGTGGCCCACCTAGTAAGTGTCGACTCAAGTTCAATGAAATTCCATGGGCTTCTTGTATTTTGTTGGCAGTTAGTGCGACAGCCGACATAATTCATAGTTATTGGAGGACTTTTTTCTTGTAATCCTAAACTCCTAGGCATGGTTCTAGACCCGATTTTAGTTGGGAGCCCGACATAGGACAGTGGAGAAAGAAAGCAAGCATAGCTTTCTATGTCTGTGATAACAAATTCGGCAAAGAAATAAGGATTCCCGCCAAAGATGTGAACGAATACAATCTTGGAATCGGAAGAATCAGTAAATTTAGATTTTATCCACGTGGTCTCTTTAGGACTGCATACCAAATATACGGCTACATGCTTTACGGTTTGACTCAGAAAATATGCGTTATGGACCACAAAATAAGGCAATTTCTCCAGTCAATTAAATATTTTGAGGTCTTTTCACATCTCAAACTCTGTTAGGTGGAGGTTCTCGCGATTAGAGTAACCTTGCGCCTGTGGACGAGTTTCCAAACCTCTAACCACAACATCGCTTTCTTTTCGCTTAACCAAATAGTTAACTACTCAAGTAAGTTCAAGGGGACAGCCGTTGTAGGGTAAGTGTAGGTAGGCGATGATCGATTCTTAAAAAAAGTTTCGCTGAAACAGTCGGTATTATACTAGGTATCGTTAAGAACATTATACATCTTCCCTTCCTCCAACTAGAAAATCGCGTCTGTAATAGCCTTGCTAGCTGCATTATTTGAAGAAAATATCTGGTTATAATAAACTATAGCTACTAACCATGCAGTTAAGTTTGGTATTCCTAGCAACAATCTCTTCAGAAGCACATTAACAAGAACAAGTCTCATATTCTTAGCCAATGTCTGACTCACTATAAGCAAACCCTTCCTAGAGGATCTCAGAGGAATAGCAGCAAAAGATTGAATCTCGAATCTATAGGTAAATGCCATAACCTGGTTTAAGTAGACAACTTTCTTTACCAGAAAACGGCCCACCCTGGCTCTGTTTAGGATCCTTAGTTTGATACATATTAGTAAGCAGGTAGGTAGAAGACTGCATTTGCAGCTGTTGGATCGCCGATGGAACCACTGTGAAACTCTGTAGTGAAGTAAACCGAAACGAAGACAATAATTTGGTTGTGGCTTTGGTCTGAAAAAGTTATAAATTTTGAGAAATTCCTGTTAAGTCGGTCGGGCTTGCAAAGTGATAGTCGCCCAGTGAGGAAAAGTTATTTCTTCTGCGTCTATATCACCATATTCTTGCTATTCGTGGCATGTACTTAGTCGATTCAGCACAAAAAAATTAGGACATCCATGGGCCTATTAATGAAAAAATCGTAAAAAAAAATTACGTATACGCCACCGAAATAGTCATAATAATCGCTAAGTACTTTAAAATTTAAATTTATGTACAGTTTTCTGGAGACACGACCTTATAAGAGTGTGTTCCATCTGCCTTTGGCCTGTTCTATGTTAAATTTGACAAGTCTTAGGGTCTAGAAAGGGTTAGGGTCTGAGGAGCTAATTCGGCATACCAGTGTGTCCCGTGACCCAAAGGATTGTGATGTTGTAATACCGGACATCTTACTGCTTAAAATGTTCCTATTTGTAGATCCGTCGGTCCATGTACGAGAACTATACAAAATAGGTACATATCATACCAGGAGCATTTTTTTTTTTAAAGAAATCCGTCCTTCACCCATGGTACACCACATTCGAGGGACAAACAATGCATAGTACCAATAAATTCCTATGAATTAGTCCATTAAACAGATTCCGTCCAAAGAACCCGATAAAAAACAAAATTTTGTTTTATTCAACAGATTATGTCCACAATCCCCAACATGAGCTATCCAACATTCCGCTAAATCTGTTATTAAAGAGCGAATTGTTCCATTCATCATCCAGCCTTATCCTTCTAATGGCTGAGAACATTTATACGTTCTCGGTTTAGACAACACGTATCATGAAAACCCACATATTAAAGCGCTTTTTCCCAATTTATCATCTCCCAGATAACACATAACAATTTGTTTGTTTTTCCTGTTGCGGAAGGCACATCAAACCCAAAAAAAAAAAAACCAAACCCTTCGAGGAAAATGATATATGCCTGATTCAGCTAAAACCACCACACAGGATGGCTGGCAACAGTTGGTTGTGCTTCAGTCTCAATTGTATCCTGTTCCTGCAGAAACATTTTGACAGGCAATAATAGATACAACAGCAGCCGGCACAAATCTACAAAATCCTTGTTTTTTGAAACAACCTCCTGGGCGAGACTTGTATCATTATCAGCACGAAAATTAATTCGGCACGCAATTTGTAAATTTGCAAAAAAAAAAAACACACTGAAGAGGATCCTAATTGTTTTTGAATTTCTTAAAGCATTAAGGACACGGACCTTCCATCACGAATCATCTCAAGGATAAAATATTAAGATTCCAGATCATGAACATTGAGGAAATGAATTACCAATCTAAGAAAATAAACCACCAAATGAAATCCTTTTCCTTTTCGAATGTCCTTAATAAATACTTGGAAATATGGCAATAAATCTTTATGGCCAATTTCTATTACTTCTTTCGGGCTGACCCGCTTTCGTTTCTTATGTCGGAACGCATAAAAAACATGTTAGTCAGCGTATCCAGTTCAGGAAGTATTTAATTTATTATGTGGAACAGCGAGTTTCCGGCTAATGGTCACATTTCGGTTAGAACGTAATGGTTTCTGTTTGAATTGATTTTGCTTTGTTTACTCAAACATCAGGAGTCAACCTATTATGGATGCGGTATAGCGCTGTGAATAACAAGTTGGCCAAGGCATTGTGAAAGGAATTTTTTTTTACCAGGATAATGGGAAATACGGGTATGTACACATTGGAAGGCACATAGTCGGACCTCCTCCTACTTGATATTGCTTGTCTCTCGATGGAACAATGACTGAGAAAACTTCAAGGTTTCTATCCAATTCCAGTGGACTTTGATTCAATGGTCTAAATGGCAGTTCAAACTTTGTCAAGTGTTTTTATTTACTAATTAAAATTTTTGATGTCAGATACCAATGGTCAACGAAGGAAAGCTTTCTAAGCAGTTTTCGATAGGAAGAAGGGAAATCCTTGAAGACTTTGCCTCTCTTCAAAAGGAGTTTTCAAATTTCAGGAGCCACGACATTCAGACCTTATCCGAATCATGGTATCGTAATTATTTTTAACAAATAAATTGATCCTTGAAAAATGAAGGTACCTGACGGGCTTGCACCGTCTTTATTCCTACCAAGGGTCCTCACAGCATGTAAAAGGAAGTTAGTAGCTCCTCGACCTAATTGGCAGCAAAGAGCAATTTCATTGATCGCATTACACGATTCTCCTTAAGGACTTCTCCAACATATTTCACAATCAAGTCATTAAAATGTCCTTAAACCGTTTTTTTTTTCTCCCCAGTAGCCGAGTATAAACTCGCGTATGTAGGAGTACTTTGCACATAATTATCGCAACTTACTCTCCTAATTCATTGGTGTCCTTATTTTTGTTACACCATTGTTACGATGGAAATTAAATTAGGACATGATCTTACATAATGGGTGAAGTATTTGTGTAGTAATCTGCTGGGGGATTACAGCGCAAACTGAAATTGAATCGAAGTGTTTGGGGGGCATGAACGGGCAGGGGAGTTTTGTAATTTGCATTTGAGATTTTCCGCACGATTGTTGATGCTGCAGCAGGTGCCAGGACGTGTGTACTTTGCAACAGGTGCGTCATGGAAAAAGGATATTTTTTTCAGAGTAATATTGAAAGCTGATAAGACAAATTAAGCTGAACAATGAAGGGATTCCTGGTCTATTGTTATGCAGAATATGGTTGAGTGTAGAGAGTGCGAAGGACCGATTAGCCAAACGTATCATGTGAATATTTTACTAGTCTGTCCATGGAGAGAAAAAAACTTTAAAGCTACAAGGATATCCCAACGTATGTATGAAAGTGGATACAACAATCGATACGATTTTTTGGAGGAAATACTTCAACTACCTTCCGTATCTTATGATACCCCGAACGATGAAGAACTACGAGCAACTCTGTCGAGGATGGCGACTTCCTTGTGAAGGAAGATCCGCAGGAGAAAGTAGAGTATGCAGGAGTGAACCATGACCTGGAAAATCACGTCCTTGCGCACAACTTCTATCTTGAAAATGATGTACGAGACAACATGGAATTTTTTCTCATTCCTCATTCAAATCGTAGATATATCCAACCTCCAAACGATTTTCTACCTATTAACGGACGCAGTCCATTGGAATCAGTGAAATTTCGAACATTGTGCTCCGACATCTTCCTCTAGAAACGGTGGACATATGGATCTATTAACCACCAATTCAACAGCAATGGTACATACTATTTCCAAAAAGAGAAAAGGTGCCTCCAATCCGCTAAATCTTTCGTCAATAAGTCTTCTTTTAAATATTAGCAAGTTACTCGAAAAAGTTGTCCATAGAGCACTGAATAGGTGGGTTTAGGACAGATTTATCATTCCGGACACACAATTCGGTTTCCAGACAGGCCATACTTCCCTTTGTGAAGTAGAAAACTGACTTCTGGTGGTGCGTTTCGAGCTAAAAGCGATCTTCAAAAAGGTTTGAGGGCATAACCGTTTCAAAATTCGAATCTTATAGGGTCTCTTCATCATCCCATTGGGTATATAGAAGACATTACTTCATACAGGTCAGGTCCAAGGATCTAGGTCATCAACTCTTGCATCCAGATGTTTCTTCTTTAGTTCGAAAGTTCTGCATCGTAGAACAACATGGACCCACTGATGTCTTGTAACATAAATTTCGATCTAGCTGGATCAGGATCTACATATATTTCAACGATCATGAAGATGGTTCTCTGGACAGAAACAAGGTTGTCTTTGTCCTCATAAAGAGACTGTTTTACACCAGTCAAGTTGGTACTAGAGTAAAAGTTCTATTTACACGACCTTCATGCCTACCTATGGATGTCCTATGTGGTTAAACAAAAGAGAAGGTTAATGGGAAAAATTAGGGCTTTGGCTTCATTTATACAGAGTTCTAGACGAGATCCTTTATAGCAATATGAGTCTGGTCAGCTTACTGGTGAAACTGATTCATGATCTTATGGCAAGAGCTATGAACTTGACCCAATACAACAAGAAAGGGACTGATTTTCCTCATAGAAAACTCACATAACTCAATGGCAACCCATCGTACAAAAGTAAGAATCAGCACCACCTTTCAGAGTCAATGGCGAAACACATTTCCTTTGCGAATCAGAATGATACACAATCCTCGGTTCAACCTTAGCAAACTAGCAACTGAAACCATCCTAAGATTCATTCCAAAAACGGACTGATTCAGGAAGACCACTCCTTCCATGGACTAATTTTAGAACTAAATGTATTGCTTTTAGGTATCCAACAATAGGGAATACACTAATCACTTGAGATCTGAGAAAGACTGCAATCTTGTAGATCCTAGTCCTTCCTACCCCAACGACATGCATTATGAAAGCATGTGCCTTAACTAGTTTGTCTTCTTCTATTTTGATGAACCACATCTGATTCTCGTTGGAACGAATATGCTGATAATCTTCCAGAAAAACTACGATCCAGGTGTAGAAAGAGTACTGAGTAGATCTCACTTAATTTAGGAGAACCTTTTTGCAAGGCAAACTTGGTCAATTTTATGACCCCTAGTCGGAAAGTTTTAAGGGCGTTCTTTAGTATTTTTTGTCATCTTAGGTATAACATAGGATGGATTCAAAAATAATTAGCACAGCACTTGCATGTCTTCAGAAAAAAGGCCTAAAAAATAAAAAATAAATACTTGGCGCTACAGGTTGATGGGACCCAGGGCCTAGCTTCTAACAGCCATTCATGTTGTGCGTGTTATATTCTTTACACGAATAGAAGGGGCCTACTGTTTAATGCCGTATCCGAAAGGCAGTTTGTTATTTGAGAAGCTTTCTCAGGACAGTTTTACTCTCGGATGTTTGTCAGATGCTCGCGAGAGGCGGGGCTGTGAAAAACTTTTAGGTGTTCCCCGACTGGGATTCGATCTCGAACCCCTTGCTCTATAGTCCAACGCACTAACCACTGAGCCACGGTGCCCCGTTAGGGTTAAAAAACTCGTATCTGGTATTTTCATGAACTTCTGAATAAAGTAAAGTATGAGGCTCAGAATGACAACTTTAAAACTTCTTCCAATTACCAGCTGAATTCAACCATCCACACATAACCAAGACCTGTAGTTCCACTCGTTAGCAACGTCTTATCCCCGTAAGCTCTTCACTACTTGCGACTGAAGCACTACATTGCAAAACTTTTATGCAAACTGTGAGATGGTACAGGATGTACTTCCAAAAGATTTAAGTGGTATGCATCTGTAGTTGAGAAAAACAGACTTAAAGGTGAGCTAAGCATTTCCGCGAATATTACTTCAGGTTTAACGTAACTTTCACTGTCAACAACGCATGATATGTACTATAATACGTATGTGTATGTGTGGTTCCTGTACAAACGTATATGAAGTCAAAGGATATGCAGTGAGCACCTATTTCCGCATTTACTCAAAGTTGGGATGTTCCTTATAACTTTTGTGTGCGATTTGTATAATTCTACGAATTTCCGAAGAACTCCTAGATGAAGACAGAAGCGCAAATGTGATGAAATGGAATTCGTGGGAGTAAGCTGTTGGAACGACAAGATATTTCAATATTGTTTGACTTTTGTCACTCCTTTCACGGTAAATCCGATGTTAGTCGAATATCCTCTTTCAAAACCATTGATCGACATCATTCAGCTTTGACTTTCGGTCTTAAGGAATCCATAAGCATAGCTTATCATTCCAATAAGCTGATTAGCTGATTGAAGGGTCTTGGCCTCAGTGAGACGACATCAGAAACGTAGCTAACAAATCTGTTCAGGCAGGCGAGATCGTTGACATCGGTCCCTCCCAGTCCATCGTTATAGAAACTTTTACGGCAATTGAAGAACAGAGGAAACAAGTTTGCCTTGAAATAAATGAGGACACAACCAACAAACAAAGAACCATTGGTCCACCGCCAGTTCTGCTATATGGAGCCAAGTTCTGGACGCAGGAAATCAGAGCAGATTTCGGACATTTTTGAGAAGAAAATTCTTTGTGAGCGAGGAGGTTGAAGAAGATGCAACAGGGAACTCTATGAAGTGTACCAAGATGTGGATGTAGTGTAAAAAGCTGAAACACGTGGATTAGACTATCTCGGCCACATTGAGCTAATGGACAATAATGTACAGCCTCCAAATTCGAGACGACAAGGAATACCAAACCTCCGTGCTATAGTGGTTAGTCTGCACAACTAAAATCAGCATGCCCGCGATCAAAGAGAGAAGAAGGCTGGCGTGTCTCAAGCAGAGACACTTCATGAGTCCAAACATCTGACTGACGTACCAAAAGCAAAAATTAAATGAAAAAGCCATACTAAGTTCACCAAAACAAAACTCATTGATTTTTATGAACTCCTTGGCTAACAATGAAGAACCACACAGAGAATCCATCTTACTAGTTATTTAGTGGTCCCGTCCAACTGGGAACCCACGCTGATTATCTTAACTACCCCGAGCTCGCAGCATATCAGCTCTTCAAAGCAGAGATTTCGGCACTGGTCCGAGCTTTGCTTGCAGAAAAAGAAAGTGCTTACATGGCCAACGAAAGTTGTCTCTGTCTCTTCCCCCTGTTTTTTCTAACAAGGACTTAACAAGGAATACCACCAGAATCCGAGCGAGCAAAGTTCAACTAGAGGAGTTCCTCCTCCTCTGCTAGTCAGAGCAGACCCTGTAGAGTAGTGCTCAAGGGTAGCCTCGTGGTGGCCGTAATCGATAAAAGTGGTGTAGATGACAGCATCACTCCTGAGAGAAGCAGGTAAGCTTGGCAACCAACTTCCGAAAAGTTCTGAGGGACCATTCAGGTACTGCACCTCCTTCTGCCGACGTGTAGGTAGTTGCCTATTTTGACCAGAGATCTGTAGATGTCTTCAGGATAGCCATCTCCAGGTTGGGAAGAGCTTCAATTGGAAGTCATTAGTAGAGATCAGCAGGCCCAGAACGCGTTCCTGAATACCATTTGAGCCCTCGAATTGCTCAACCATTCTTTACGTCCTTTGTACATGTCTGGCTCTCTCCGCTCAAAAAAGATTGGATTTAGTTGCATACTTCTTCAATAATTTCAAGAGAAATGTCAGGGTATCCATGGGTCGATTCAGCACACAAAAATCAGAGTTTCCATGGGTCTAAAGTTTGAGTACAGATTCTCCATAACTAATAGTCGTCTGTTCAAACCAAACATTTACCCAATCTTAAAGAGTTTTTGAAGGTCATTGTCGCAAAGGATATAAACGAGACACACATGCTCCTTTGTTTATTCTAGTACCACTGTCTCAGAGTGTATTAGTTGTCCTGACACTATAAATCTCCTGGGTACTTTGCAGATGGTTTCGTTACATAAACACAAATAGTTTATATGCGAATCAAGAGAAGTAACAAATAAATTCAAAAAAAAGATACAACCCAAGCAATTCTGTCCAAATACACGTACTATACTCGCATGTTTGTAGCTGACATGAGTATTCCCATGCCTCCTGGCATAAATTTAACCTTAACTTTTGTGTTGTCTAGACCTATTGTGTTTTGTGCTTACCCCCGTTTAAGCCCTTTCAAAAGAGTTTGCGTTTTTAGGCAAAATTTTACTGCGAATTAAAACCATGTCGTACAATGGAAAAAGGTGTAAAGCACCTCTTTACGAGTGCGGTACATAGGTTATACATTATTTTTACAACCAACAGTATGTCATGTTAATTTTGTGACATATAACCCCATGCATGTGTGTATAGACGCGAGCATGCGCCACAGTTGCTACAGCTCCTATTTTGAGCTCACACTCGTCAGTCCATCATAAGGATTCATTAAATGCAACTGTCATTGCAATTTCTACGCAGAAAGTCTCTAAAAGATTAAGGAATCCAAGTGGAGGGGCATGTCATATCGTGAAAGTCCTTCCGACCAAGTGCAAGAGTAACCTTGAAGCAGAACCGGGCTACCATTACATACCACCACTTATCTTTTACCACAGCCAGCATTGCGAAACAGCTATTAACAAGTCACATAAACTAAAATAGATACAACCGACAACATATCATAAAAATTTAGAACATTGTTCCCATAGAACAAGTCCTGGCAGTGTGTGCTTGTGCTAGTAAAATAATAATCCAAATGACTGCAATCTGAGGCAATGAAAAAATCCTTACAATCGTAAACTAAAATGTGGGAACGGTAATAAAACCGCCATGACAAAGTATTCCATTCATTTTTGAGTCATAAAAATATATCTCTGGAACAGTAACAGTACCAACTGGCACCGTACTATAGGTTAGGTGCACGCTTAGGATAAAGAACCACACTCATCTCTTAGTCCGTATATCAATCACAGGATTACGAAAGCACAATTCTTTCATTCCTTCTTCCTGCACACAAGTGTATTGTCTTCATGTGGCATTCCTTGTACATTGTTTTATGACTTTCGAAGTGCGTGGCAAGGATAAAAAAGAAACCAATGTACGTAGGTATATAGTATTTGTAAGGATAATTCCTTAATTGAAAAAGGTTTCTCCATTAGTCAGCAGAAAAAAAAATACAAAATTTTCTCAAAAAGATCCTCTAAATGGAGAAAAATGTAATCTTTAGAGAAAAAAAGGGTGAAATAAACGATTAAGTGTGGAATTTTTACCACCCCCTCCATTCGGTGGATATCCTTTGGGGATTTTAGCAGCAGAAAAAAAAATATCCCTTCTAGACATTTCAATTTGTTGTTCCTAATCCAACTCGTTCGATTTTTGCCTTCTTTCGTCGTCGAGGACCAACCCCTCCCCGCCGCAACAGGTCACCATCATTGGAGCTTAATCGAAAATTTCCGAACGGATTCAGGGAGTTTGGGGGCTGCAACACAAAACACCAATACACACGCTCGTACACGTACACTCAAGGGAGGTCGAACGGCTGTAATGAACGATTTGTAAGTTGTTTTCATTTAGCAATTTCCTGGTGTCCAGCTTCTAATCGACGAACTAAGCATTCGATTAACAAGAAACAGGACCCATGCTGTGACTTCACTCAACACGACACACAGGAAGGACACTTCACTAATTTCACACTTTCTCTCTCCCCCCATACATACATATATAACTTTTATTTAATTAATTACATTTTCTTCTTCTTTTTTTTTTTATTTTTTTTAAACTAAAAATTTTCACTCAAACTTATGCCCGACGGAACGTAGAAAACTCGTCAACCGTGAAAGGACTTTTTGTATTTCTTTTTTTTTTTTTTGACTTTTAGCTCGCAAGGATGTGCAGCGGAAAATGTGTCTCCCGGCGGCGTGTTTAAGCGTAAACAACCCAACAGACTGACACCATACACCGACCAAGAGTCTTTGATCCTGGCGAAGGAGGAACTAAACCATGAGAACCGCCTGAGAGTCAATCTGTGTGTACTAAATACAAACACGCACAACCACACACACACATATGCATGCACAAGGACTCAACTCAATCACACGCGGAAGGGGCTCTTCTAATGTCTGCTGGCTTGACTGATGTCGAAAGCATGCAAAAAAGGAAACAGTTGAAAAGGAAGGACAATGAGTAGAGTAACAACAAAAAACTTTCCTTGGAATTTTCCCGATTTACTCTCAGCAATAGTCGCTCTCTTAACCTAAAGTGTGGGGAAAGCTTTTATCACACAAAAAACGAACAAAAAAAAACATAAACAGTATCAGTAGAACATATCAGTAAGGATATTTCAATGTAAACACATCCTTCAGACATATCCTCTAAAATCTGAATTTTTTTCTCAGTTTTTAGTAAAATGATCCCGCCAGACGTAAAGTCGACACGTTGCCATGGGAATATTGCCCCTATCACCCTTTTGACACATCAAAGTAAATTCAAATTAGGGACACCCAACCCATCTGGCATCCAGCCAGCCGCCCGTAACCACCCACCGTCTGGATGAGTGTTTGCGTGTGCGTTTGAATAACATTGATGGGATTTTCTAAAAATAAGTGTGGTGAGTTTGAAATTGCGCTCTGCATGTTAACCCTAAAATTAAATCTCAGCACAGTTAGCAGGAGTAGGATGCATATCAGTTGGATATGATAAGCACCTGAGAGAGACTGTAGGGGCAGAGAAATGTTGGTGGGTGGTGTGGTGAATATAGTAGTATTCTCTTCGGTGAGAGGAAGCTTGTGAAAGCTTGGAAAAGTTTTCGTTTTAGAAATATTCTCTTTACCCATAATTTGTGCCACACATTTTGCTTTATTATAGCATGTGGCAAGGATAGTGTTCAAAGACTAGGATAACATAAGCTTTTAATGTCTTCAAGTTCTATTGGAACCATGGTGAGGAGGGAAACTTGTAATTATGATCAAGTTAGATCAGAGACAATGTCGGATGAGGACTGATGTCCTTTATCTCTGTGATTAAAGCTGTACGTTAATAAAGCAGACAGTTCCCTATTGCTTACTGTTCCCTACTCATAAGAAAACTATGTCCTTCCTTCATAAATTCTAAAATTTCCTTTACTGTTATTCGAAATCTCCTCAAAAGTATTAGATTCACTGAATGGGAAATCGTTGCTATGGACTAGATAAGTTAAAAAATGTTATACTTTCCGAATTCAAATACTTTATTCACAGTGAAGTGGACCACGATAAGACCAAACCCTGACTTGTATGACAATTAATTCTTATATCTAGGTATACCCATGTTCTGCACCTTCTACTTCAAATTTCCTTCGACTTGGATCCCTGCGAATCGATGGCCAAAAGAAAAAATATATGATTCTCCTAATTTTGCCGAGAAAATGAACTATCATGGGACTGAGTGCTAGGCCATCTATATGAGAAGATAGGTAGACAATTTTAATAACATCATAAGTTCTCAGCGAACAATAGTAAAATCACTGAAAATACCACTTCATGCTGTTCATGAAAGCACGAAGAATCTGTCCATCGCTTCCAAGAAAAATTCCCTACCATCGCATAGAGGTTGCTCAAGCACTCCGTCCACTTCATTTGTGATTCACTTCTCAAGGAAAAGTGATGCACATTCGAAATAGGTTGCCGATGAGGGTTAGGAAGGAAAGATGTGGTTAAACTTGCTTCGAGAACTGAGCCTACAAGTTTATGACATTGATATCTAGCTAAATACTATCAGATTCAATTCAGTTAAGAGAATTCTAAAGTTTCTGTGCTCTTATGCATAAACTTGTAAAAATTAAATTTAAAAAAAAAAAAAAATGTTACGTATACGCCACCATTGCAAAAATTATAATTTTTGCTGTTCTGCCTGAATTTTAGTTTAAAATTGTTTTTCTTAACAGTTTAACTTTCGGAAGCCAGTCAGTCATGAAGGAAAGCATTAGGTGTTTCCTTGGGACTCAAGCCATGAACTTCCAGTAGTCCGATCCACTAACCGCTGAGCCAAGGTGTCTACAATTGTCGTTAGTACAGTATAACGCAGGCCTATAGTTCATTCGATTTTTAACCAATTTACCGAGTAGCACTACCACTACAAGGCTCCATATTAATTGAAATAGAACTATTCTTCTTGGGTATCCTACATGTTTGAGTATCTGTTTACCATGTTCTCTGAAGTTCATCCATACTGTGTTACCGAATATTCCTACAAGAAGTCATATCATTTTCACCCCTGTTAGGATATTACCTTAGCCTGTCTCCAGTTGCTTAGTACATAGGGCAGTGCCTTCCAATAATTGTGTCAGAACCCCTGATGAATTAAAAAACTGAAAACAGCTAATTACACATTTTAAGAGCGATCTGGAAAATATGTCAGCCCGTATGTTCCAATCTTCCTTCCGAGAGGAATATTGACCCTTTTCCTAAAACCAATGGTGGGCAGACTCCCAGGAAAACGAGTTTGCAATAGAAGCCGAGGCATTTCTTTCTCATCTTCACTAAAGTGTCCCTTCGATTTTTTTTAGAGACATTCATATTCCTACCGTCTTTGGTAGTGCCTTATGCAGTCATCAGGCCCCAGCTGTAGTCTTAACGATTGTCTCATAGAACTTCCTAATGGTTCATCCTTTCATTTGACTTATTTGCTTCTTGTAAGTTCCACTTTGTAGCTGTGCCTGCTTCCAGTGCTCTAAACAGTTTATGCGTTCTGGATCGGTGGCCTAATAGCTTTATACTCCAATATGGGATTTTATATTTCCTGACTTTTCTGGTTTCCGGACAGATATGTTCAAAAGGAGCTATGATAGCTTTATGATAGTTATACAGTGAGTTGTAGCTCTCCCAAAGAAGTCTTCAAAAAGTTTTCAGATTATCTGCTTTAAGTCAATACACTTTGGAGGAAGTCAACCTTTTACTAAACAGGGAAATGGATACAAGTCTACTGATAGGACCTATTGCCTGAAATGCTTTTTTCTGTCAATAGAAACTGAAGGGAGAGAAGTTGTGAAGGTGGATGTCGGATCCAGGTACCTCAGCTTCAAAATATAATCAATGTTGCATCATGTTGCACCATTCTTGAACAGGTAATATTGAATTATCACGCGATAAGTAAGGACTAAGAGGTCATTAAATATGGATTGATATATACTCACACAATGTGTTGAAATAGTGAAATAGAAGGTCCAGTTGCAACAGAAATTAAAGCCAGCAAATCACGCAAATTCCACCTCTTGTTGGAGGATCCTAAATTTTTTTGGTCTCACTACAAGGTCAGGAGTGACATATCCATCAACGTGAAATTAGCTTCCTATTCAGAGCAAGAATGTACTTGTACTCCGCTCTCTATCCCCAACTACAGAGTAGCTTATGCTTAAATAGATTACATCTGTCCAATAGAATACATCCATCAAACAAGGACAAGGAAAATTGATAAAATGCGTCCAACCACCCACAACCAAAACAACTTCTCACCTACCAACGCAAATGAAACCCAGATTTGTGGTCTTCCACGACACGTGTTGCAAGAAAGGAAAACCCGTCATCTACCCATCGACCCATCTCATGAACATAATATCTCCTCCTGATTGTTAGAATAATTCTGCCAAATCATCCTAACAAGACCCCAATTAACTGCAAAACCCCAGAAACAGTATCTCCACCCGCTCGTCACACACTTCCACTAGACATTGTTCTACTTCGTTTTGAATAACACTTGAGCTCGATTCGTCGTCTTCCTGGGTCTTATTACGTTTCTAATTGGTCCCGTCCATACCCTCAATGACGTCTAATACACCCCCGACGACGATGACAAACCATTGCTACAAGCAAACCCTTATGCTCCTTTAAAAGGCAATGAAAGCTGTCTTAACAGCCTTCAAGATTGTGTGAAATACCTAAAAGCCAACTAGGCGGACACACACACACGCTCCAACCCCAAATGGGTATAAAAAGCAGGGAAGAAGAAGACATGTCTGACTGGAGCCCCAAAGGAGGCCAACTTCAAACGTCAACAGTATTCAAAGCGAGTAAACAAAAGGATATTCAGTAATTACCTGCATCTACATCTTGGAGCTGTTACAACGACTCCGGGTCATTTCGTGACGTGTACTTACCCACCATCGCCGGCGGTGGAATTTTGAATAAGAAATAAGGAGCTTTGTCACAATTTCCACTTAAAATCCCCCGCCAGGATATCGCACTCTCATTTGTCATGCAAACTGCTGAGGTTAATTTCATTCATGAAAATTCAATTAATCAACGTCCTGGTGAAAATTTAATAGACACGCAGGATCATATGTGTGTCTGTGTCTGATTTGATTATCGCTATTATATTTTATTACATGTCCTCCCCCTCGACATAGGCTCCCCAATTATGCGCCAAATTTGTTGGAAGAAATTGTTTCCTTAAGGACGCAATGGGAAATTCATTAAATTTGTGAAATTGTGCGCGCAACTGTGAATTATGTGAGGCGAAATTGAGTGGATGTGCCACTAAACGAACTCCAAGGACTATGTGCAGGAATCGGAAATGTTCGTCGTTATTATTGCAAACTACTCTGACCCCCATGGGGATATTTTCTAGAAACATTTCACCGTCATCTTTTGATTGTTTGTCTACAGTTTGCTGCTTCTGCGGCGCCCAACCCTCGGTGCGGAAGCGAAACTTTAAAAGTTCCTTTGGAAGACTTTTTCTAGTCCTTTTGGATTGTCTTTTATGTAGCATGGTTTGTTTTTGTATGCTTTTCTGTTTCACCTGAAATTTCATTCTAATTAAAAGCGAGTCCTTGGAGAGGAGTTGTGTTTTTATAAAAACACTGGTAGCCATTGGAGGATTCCTCTCTACATCCCATCGGTATAAATAGTAAATTTGCAGTCAAACTTAAAAAATAAACTTTGATTTCGTTACCAATTACCAAAATGAAACCTTAGTCCTTACGGGAGCGAAGTTTCATTAAGGAAGAGGAAGAGGAAGTTTCTTTCATTTTTATTTTGCTATTGGCGTCATCTAATCTGTGGGATTTTACAAATTCTTTTTCGTATAATCTAAAAGGGTCGAACTTTTTTTTTTTTTTTGGGTTGTAATTATTATTTCTCTGATCCTTTGTTGTTGTTAATTCCTGTGGGAAATTTTCTAAGACTTTTGGTGTTTTTTTTTAGTTAGAAAACGAATTCCTTTTTCGTGGGAGGTATTACTCCGCAGCACTTTAAAGTTGATAGGTGTGGGCGTGAAAAGAAAAATATATAATCCTGTTTAGGCAAGTAAGCAGTGTAACTAATCCCTTCGAAAAAACCCAAATCATCATAGGGAACAGAACAGAAAAGACACCAAAAAGTGGACACACACCGTTGACCACAAATTCAAAATTTTATAGAGTTGGTGGGCTTCGAATTGAAACCCAATCATACCAATGAGTAGCTATTTCTATTTAACAAGTTTTATCTCAGATTGTTGTTGATTCGAAACTGTGTCCAGGAAGGTTCTAAATTGTACTTTCCAAAGTTGTCTTCTTACTTACGTAGGAAGGTTACACTCTGCTGGGTCCCTGGATACGAAGGTATTCCAGGCAATGAGAAGGCAGACGAACTGGCAAGAAGAGGCTCTGAATCTACGTCACAACAGGTAGACACCTCGGTGTTCATCCCGCCTTGCACATTGAAGCAAAAGGCATGGATCTTGGCCAGAAGTGAGGCCAATAGTAGATGGTCCTCCCTGGACGCCTGTTTGGTCAGCAGAAGCCTATGGCCTTGCTTTGACAAGAGTAGGACCGACCGAATTATGCTAAAGGATAGGAAGTCTCTTTCCGTCCTTATAGGAATTATTACGGGGCATAACTATCTTCGGTACCACATGAGAAAGTTAAGACTCACGGTGGAGACGAGGAAGCTAATGAGGATACAACCCACTTTCTTTGTCACTGTCCTGGGCTTATCCACCTTAGATTCAAATTTCTAGGGCGATACTTTTTCCGTGACCTTGAAGAATTAGCGAACAGATAAATGAAATTTCTAGGTTCATCAAATCAACGGGATGGTTTGGTGATCCACAAGATACTAATCAGCACTAGGGTTTACCAAGGGCAAGGGACTTTTTCCCCTTTGGGTATCACAATGGGTCTGTATTGACCTGAGTGTGGCGACGTGTTCTAGTCGCCGACCCACATACCTAACCTAATCCAACCTACGTAGGACAGGAAAATCCAAGTCAGCAGGTATATGTAGAACCTTCCTCCTGGAGTCTTTTTGATGAAAGAAGTATAATTTCGGCTATCCTTCCCATAATTTCGTTTGTCATTTTGATCCCTATAATGTCACATACACTGCTCAGAATGGTGGTGTCAAAGGGTAGTCAAAGATAATGGAGTTTTCCACAAAACATAAACTTTAAGGTGATTAGAACAAATTTAGACTATGCGTCCATAGTACAGAGAAAAGAAGGCTAGGCTAAGGCTAACTCTGATTCGAATTTTTTTCTTCATACTGTCTGTCGATAAATATGTATGATTCATACTGGCCCATTTCACACCAAATAAAAACCCTACTTGGTCAAAAGCCCAAATTACAAATTGAGTGTTTGTTGATTTGACCTTAAGTACAGAAAAAGATCCAGTGTGCATCACTGGATACAGGGCACCATAGTGGGTCCAAAGCTATCTCTATAGAACCAATACGATAACCAACCCTTGAACATGAACCACCTCTTACCTTAAGTTGTGAGAGAACTACCTTCCAAGTCCCTGTAGTCTAGTCAGGGATATACCTTAGTATTCTTAAAGTAGATGTGTGATGTCCTCTAGCACGTGTAGGTCTGTATGTATCCATATTTGATAATCCTAATCTCATGACATGCTTTTTCAGAAGATCTACTTATTTTCATTTGCTCAGATTTTTGTCCTCCTAAGTTAAACTATCCTTAGATCTTATCGTAAGATAGTAAGTTAGCCAGATTGATGAATCAATCGAGAAAAATTCACTTGGACAAGCAGATTCGTCCCTCAAACTGTAGCCTTTTAGGTAAGCTATGACCTTTCTTTCCCCTTTTATCACATTGGCCAGGTACCCAGAATGCTAGGTTCCAACGCCTTACACACAGCCTGACTATTAATATAGATGTGCAATATTCTTGTCTGATATAGATTTTATATTTAGTATTTCAGCAGATGTGGACACAACTAGAACCTCTGCTTGGACACACTTCATGTATCTGCAGGGCTACTTTCAGGTTCAAATCTCTGATCTGTACTCGAAGCCTCGCCCTCACTGGTGTGTATATTCCAATCTTATATATTTCACATAGAGACTACCTTCCTTTCTCAATTCTCCCTTTCTAGGTATAATACTTTGTATGGTGTATCGAAGTCAAAGTCGACCATGCGAAGGATATCATCCGGTTCATCCGTAATGTCGGGAGTGATGCCCTAAGATCGAAGGTCTGTACATGCATATGTATGTCCCGCATTTTTGAACTTGAAGAGCCTTGTAAAAGTGAGTGAGTGCATTATTCCCCTTCTGCAGTGTTATTTGTAGGTCAAATGGTGTAGAAATGTCTCGAGAGCCGCTGAAGACGTAGTACGTAGACCACCAGTAATAACAATGCAATTTCTTCCTTGGCTGATAGTGTGGATTTGTCAAAATTGCCTAGAGAGTTTAAAAGCTTTATAAACTTACAATTTTTCTAGCCCAAGGAGTTCTCAAACAAATTAGAGGAAGGGTTTGCGTATTGCTTAGTCCTTAATAGACGACAATGCAAAATGTTTAAATTAAATCCAATCTCTTGGCAACGAATTTGTAGCATTCATTGAAGGCTATTCATGATATTTGTTGGTCTAACCTTTACCAATTGAGTATCCTTTTTAGCCGCTCAAGGGGGTGCTTTAATGCCAGCAACAAGTTTTACATTCCGTATCCATAGATGAAGAGTGGAGAAGAAGATACAGCCACGAGCTATACGAGTTGTATAGTTACATCGACATAGTCAGCAAAATTCAAATACAACGACTTAGATGGCTAGGCCATGTTTAGCAGATGGATAATAGTGCTCCGGACGGAGAGTTTTCGAATCCATCCCGGAGGGACGACGCAATAGAAGCACACCTCGCCCAAGGTGGTGCGCTTAAGTTGAAACGGTTCTCAACCAACTTGGCGTGCGTAACTGAGGGAGCTGGCTAAAAATAGAGTTGCTTTGAAAAATATTGAGGTTGAGGCCAAGGTCCACCGCTGACTGTAGTAAGGTAAGTACATATGTATATGTTCACCTTTCAAGTCATTTTTGAGATCTGACGCTTGGTCTTCTTTATGAAAAGCTATTTCTGTAGATCTTCCTTTGAGCCATCCATGCTAGAATTTGAAGGTAGATGGCTCGGTTATATAAACTTGAGCCATGAGATATGTTACCTCTTTCATTTATGTGGCATAATGAGCAGAATGCCGCCTGGGGCTAGCAAATTATAAGAGGAGAGTCTTTGTAAAAGTAAGTATTATGTGTTCCCAGGATTGCATACTTTACGAACTGCTAGGCTCTGTGCTGCTCGGTTTATAGATTAAATTACTTCATGTTTTATTCTACCACACTTCAGAGTACCTTACTTTAGTTTAGTGAAAGTTTGAACAAGGCTACTGCGGAGTTCTATTAATATTCACTGAAATAGAACAGGTTTGTAATATTTCAAAAAGCTACCGCTGTGAGCAATTATATCCTGACGTCAAGGAGACTCACACTCACACAAATGAATCACATTACCAAAGACCCAGTAATTTGTGTTAATCACTTTCGATGACGCATTTTGGTCACTTTCAATGAATAAGCCATAAGAACTGGCAGGTATCCAATTAATTACTTCCTGCTTAGTGCCATCACACATCCGTTTCAATTACCGATAGTTCCTCTGCTCAAAGTCCTACCTCTTGACAGGTCGAATTGTTTGCCAAAAATACGAGCTAATTAAACAACAACTGATTAGGACCCAACAATAGACCACCAGTTGCTTGCAACCAAACGAACTCCAAGGGATATTAAGGCCAACTGCTCCCTTAATTACATTTCTCAAGGCTGTTCGCCATTTAATCAAACAGAATTTATTTTTATGACGGTAAGGCACTGGAGCTGCATAAAAAGAAAAACATTTTAAAATTAAATAGAGCACATGCTGCTGAAATAATAATGAAAATCATATTTCAATTTTCCGATCGACAAGGCTCTCTAACCGTCTCGGTAGAAGTTGACACGATTTTCTCCTGCAAAGGACGAAATTAATGTTAAGAATAATTTAATCAATAAAACGCCTCCTTCTTGGGCCGCAATATCCTTATCGATGTTGTCGTAGCCAGAGTTAAATCGTGCGTTGGTGTCATTGCCATCTCATAAATAAAATGTTTAGTGAAGGCTCCATGCACACAGAATGTCCTTAATCTCTACGCAGTTTCATTCCGCACTCCATAAGGATGAAATCGGGTGTGCGAATGGTGGAGAATGTCTCCAATTACATTAAGTGAATACGTGTTGGGGGTGGATTGCCAAGGTCATACGAGTGTGTGGTTATCATTCAAATGCAGTCTTAAATTCAATTTGGATATTTATGTCTTCGAAATGAATTTAGGATTTCTGCAATGCAATAGTCATTTGGTTCTCAGAATTGTTTACGACTAGCAGAGGAATTGAATGGTTTTCGAGATGGAAATGATGGATTTTTATGTTGGAAATATCCTTGGCAAGTCTGTACACCTAATGCAAGTTTATTGAAATGTTATTCAATAAAAGAATGCAGATTCTAATTGGGTAATGAGAAACAGATAAAATCGTCATCATATGTACATAGGTTTCAACTTCTTTCGAACACTTCTCTCAAAAAAGCTATCCACGACGGTTCTTAAGAAATCACTTTCATAATATACAGTCAGACTCTGTGCGACTACATTCATCCCTCCACAGGATTCGTTGATACTGCTGATCTTCTTTACTAATCCAAATCCTGTGAAACATTTTCTTCACATTAGCATTGCCTGCTAGTGCTCGTTCAGTACGGAAGAGTCTAGCATGCATGAAGATAAGGATGTAATAGATAGAGTAAAGGGGAAACGTTGCCCTTAGCAGTCACGACATCTCTTAGCTTCTTATTAGGATTGTTTAATTTGAAGGAAGATACGTACCACATTCTTGGGCACTGCTTCTGCAACTGCCACTTTGACGCAATCCTAGCAGACCCTTCTGAGTCTAACACATGGTTGATCTTCCACTCTGAGGCTTCGCTTCTAAAAATGTCACCAAGTTTATAAGATGAGACGACTCAACCAGAAGTGTTACCGTGAAGATCTGTATATACCTAAAAGGTATGTCTCTCCGTGAGAACGTTCTATAAAATACCATGATAGAGGCTCAGAGTGAGACCCCCCCACCTTGAACCACTCATACGCGTTGCTGTTAATCCAGAAGATCCCAAGCCGCTTTAGCCTTCTTCTATGATTGAGGAACACCATAGAGACACGTGTATCCTAGGAAATCTTTCTGAAAGACAGTGAGCTCTTTAGCCGACCTTCTCGATATATCGTGAACCAACTGGTATGACTCTAGTACACGAATTAGCTTCCAGAAATAAACAGGCCTACCAAGTGGTACAAATACGTATAAAAGAGTTGAAATGGAGCAATTTTCATAGCCCGGGGCCTGAGGGCACGTTTCCGGATATCTGAAACCCTAAAATAGTAAAAAAAAAAAAGACTGTAAAGAGACTGACTGTAATCGCAACAAACTCCCAGAGCCCTTGGCGATGGCATATCGTTCAATCAGGCACTTCCTTCAACTAATCTGTTCAACTGCTGGGAACAGATTAGGAATCGACATCTTCGGTCGCTCCCAGCGCGTCGTTATACGCGGTCTTGAACTAAATGAAGGCACAACTAAGTACCTGTTGCCAATAAACAAAAAAGCATCGCTTTACCGCCTAGGACAAAATGCCACTGTTGGCATCAGTGACTTGGAGGTAGTTAAGGAGTTTACCTACCTCGGAAAAAGTATCAACACCATGAATGACACCCTAATGGTGATTCGGTGATGACTTATCTTAAGAAGCCGCCAAAAAGCTGGAACATGTCGACTATACTGGCGACTATACATCCAGCGAATGGACAATAATACTCCAGCAAAGATGATATCCAAATCACAGTCCCCAGGTGCAAGATGACAAGAGAGACTTAACCTCCATTTTAAGGATCAAGCTATTGCTGATGCTAGAGCGGTTAGTCTGGCCAACTGATAGCAGCGTGCCCGGGATCAACGGAAGTGGAAGGCTCCCGTGTCTCAGGCAGAAATTCTTTACGGGTCTTGAGCCAATATCTTGAGTAGCCCTATGCAACATCATGTAGTGTCAATCAGTGGCATCTATGTCAAGAAGTCTTTAAAAATATCGAAACTGATGTACTGGGTTTCACCCCTAGTAAATCCTCCTCCCTTTTGAATCACATTGGGAAAGCATTTTAGAAACTTTTCGTAAACATTTAGGAATTCTTTTCAACACAATGTTCTTCGAGTGGTTTCAAGATGTTTTTTTGTTGTTGTCTGCAATAGTTACATTCCTCACAAGATGTCTTCCCTCCATCCTGCCATTATTAGTTTACAGGGTTCCTGGGTGGATACAGTTCCCAAATATTTGTAATCCTTGGCGCAATAGTACAAAACTGTTCTCAATTACACTAAATTTCGAAATATTCACCATTTCTATCCATATCTGCCCTAATTGTATGAGTACACACTCTCCATCGATTTTTACGTTCCTCACCATCATTTCCTTTTCCCCAGCCTTTGTTCAGATCTCCCTATCCATGCATCGCTCTAAAGAGCCTTTCTAACTAACGGAAAAAATAAAAAGAAAATCCCAAAGGACCTGCTAAGACGCAAAATTTACTTTAACTTTCAGAATGTTTCAAGTGAAATCAGAGCCAAAAAAGAAAGGAATATACTGCCCAAAGGACAGGGATCAAACGTACCCTCATAATCGTAAAAAGTTATGCCCTACCAACCGCACCAAACAATGCTCAACGAAATGTGAAATAATCTTATTAATATCCACACGATCATCCTGCATTCGTTTATCTTCCTTATCCGGAACAAACACTTTTTTTATTGGGTCCTTTGGGTGACTGTCAGCGATTTCAATTGACAATGAAAAATAACAGAGCGCTGATAAATTTTCAAATCATAACATCTCCATTACCATTATCCTATCACGTTGTTGATCCTGGTCCCTTTGTAAACAAATCAGTTTCCCTTTGCACTGAGGACGAGCATTCCCAAGTGGGACGTTGATTAATTGACTTGAATTTTACTTGTTTAGTTGTGACATGGTATGTTGGAGGGACGTGGTCCTTGAAGAGTGTTTGGTTATTTAGTGCATCTTAGTGCGCTGCAGAGCATTTTGACTGCAATCTCTGATTAATCCTTTCGCCATGCCTCGTCAGGGATCTTTCAATTAAAGTCAATTTTAATTAACATTTTAATTAGACTGGCGACTTACCACAGTGGGTGGTGGTTGCCGGTGGGTGTCTTTCATTACAAAAAAAAAAAAAAAAAAAACTAAAGGAAATCCCTTCGCTTTCACTTTGGAAAACTTTCAGCCAACAAATCGCGTGCTGCGTTCTGCGTCACGGTGTCGAAGAAGTCCTGTGCGTGGTATGTGTGAATAATTCATGACGGTAATGATGACGACGATTAGCATGGCGTGAAATTTAATCGACAAATTTAAAGTGTGTAAGTCCCAGCTGGGATTATATTTCACGCAGGCAACACCCTGGTGTGGCGAAACTGTTTACTCAGCAGGACGAAGGATGTAATACGCTGGCTACACAATTTTGTTTCTATTATTACGTTTTTTCCTTCTTCTTTTTTTATTCATTTTGAGGTGAGGGCTTAGGAAGGGAATATGATTTTTGGCTACTGGAAGCCAGAAGAAGTGCTTACAATTGAGATGTCAGGTAATGAGGGTAAGCAGGTAATTGCTTGCGCTGCGAGGGGAGACTTTATCTGGAAATGGTGCTGACCTGGACGAGGGAATTACATGACGAAAAAAGAAATATGAATGATTCATTGCATAATCGGCTTCGAGGAGTCTGCTTGTCACAGATTAGGTTGTGTCAGGCGGAGCCGATGTCCTGTGGGGGTAGGGAATAAATTATTCAAATGTAATTTAAAATGGAGAACAGATGTAGACTAAACATATTGCAGTATTCAGGGATTGACAAGGAAAGCGTGATCTTTTAAGTCAACAGCAGTTTAGTTAAAAGTCTATATCGCATGTTTCATTTCCCGACCGATAGTAAAAATACCGGAATCCTCGGTCTTCTACTGACGCAAGATAGTCCAAAATGTATCTTTTTATAGAATCCCCTATATCTGGAGACGTATGTATGTAAAATGAAAGGGTAATGTAGGGTTCTATGAAAAGCACTTTCTGGTTTCCCAAAACCATGACACTGTACGTGCAGACAGGTGTCACTTAACCAAAAAGAGAATCTGCTGGCAGTACAAATGTGAATGCCTCGAGATTTAAAATGACAATAGCAGCTGGGTGAGGCCTGAGCTTAAGGTCTAGAAAACGATAAGGTCTGGATACGCTCCAGACGGCAAGAGGCAGACAACTTTAAATTAGGCCCGTTCATGGTCAGAAATCGGAACTAGTTCGGCCTTACACCCAATTTCTTTACGAAACCTTAATATAGCCTCGATTTTGTTTAAGGAACCAATTTCCTCTAAATTGCTAAAGAAGTATCTCCTGAGCGTTGCCTTACCATTCGCAGTAGGTTGACACTTACATACCTGCATGTAACCAGGTCTCATACTGTGCTTTCTTAAAAGGCAATGACCCGTGAGAATCCCCTTCATTAGCCTTAGTTTCTTAGCCAGATTTTCTCCAATCTTACAAAAGCCACATAACTTACACATCCTATTCCCTCCTATACTGCCCTGTCCTAGATCAACCACTTTCATGATCCTATCAAGAATAGTCCTCTTGACTACGCAGACTGGTGGCTTTGTATCTCTAATCGTATTGCTATGTGGAAGCTCTGATCGTTATTTGGATAGAACGTCGACCCTTTCGTTCCCTTCTCTTTTACCAGGTATCGAGCATAACCTGACACGGTTCACGTATACTATGCCTTGACCATTATGCAGCAACTCCTGATTATTTCAAATTTTGTGATGTTGAACCATGAAGCCATGAAGCTTTAGGCTCTGAGTCCCATGAATCTGTCGCACCAAATATTTATTTCCTTTTTACAGAACTCTAGCGCCCTTAGCACAGACTGGATCCTATCGGACTAGCTGGCTAGAACTCCTTCTTAGAACACTTTTCGACACCAGATACAAAAGTAAGATAACTAGGTAAATATGAAAGTGTTCCAGAAGTGCTCTAATGGGGGTACGGTCCTATTGTAGATGCAGACTTTATAGACCAAGTTTGCAAGTGAATAACAGGCCACTTACAAATTTTAATCTGCAAGCAATTATGACCCTTTTCTCATGAATCCTGCAGCAAATTGTTGTACCGTACCTCCTTGGAAACACGTTTCGAATTGGGAGGTTAAACCCGGGATAAATTGTGATAATATGTAAACAGAAATAGCTACTTCAAGCCAGGTTTCTGTTTCGTTTGATGTCTTGTCCAACGCACTAACCACTGAGCCACAGCGCTCACAGTGGAGAAAAGTACCTAAGAACTAAAAACTCTACATTGTGTAGGGGTGTGTCTCGTGCACCCATCTAGCTTCCAAGTACACATCTGCTAAAGAGTCTCTGGCCTTCAGTAGGAAGAACGACAGACTAACAAATATATGTTGGTTTCGGACGCACTCTTTCAGTACCTTTCAGATCGGGAAAAGGTACCAGGATCTCCTTCCAAGCTGTGAAAATGTGGCCACTGTTTCTTTATTGCTGACAAACCTTTATAAATTAACGCCGGATTGATTCTGAATTGTATATCAGTAAACTTGTCAGGATCCATCTGAATGTCTTTTCAAGTTAAAACGTTCTACAATTTATCGCCAAAGCACTACTAAACCAATCAACCAACATCTTGCTCGCATCACGATACCAAGCCCCTTTGGAGAAAGGACCCAAACTTTCAATTTCCAACGAAAATCCTCCCTCCAAAGGGTTGCCTAAACTGTTAATTATAAAACAACTTTATAGAAAATAAATTTAAAAAAAAAAACTCTCCCACTAATTATCTCTCTCCGTAACGTGTGTCTTGTGCTTGTCTATGGCCATTATCATAATTAATGAGCTCCGTCCCTTCACACAAAGGGTTGATGGACTGCATGTGTCGAAAGGACATTTTGGCAGCTCACACTTGGGTAAATACACATGTCTATGTGCTCGGATCCTGTTGACATTGGTTTCGGTTAATTATTCAGTTATGAGGTCTCTTTTCTAAAGTGGTGTTTGCTTTAACCCTGTTTAACAAATGAAGACACTGATTATTATTCATAAGGGGACCGGGGCTAGTGTCGAGAGAATGGGATTTAAATTTGATTTAGTTAGCCAAGGTTAGATTTTGGCTGTTGTTCTGAGAGTCCGACGGTAGTAGTACTGCAATTGAATTATTGATTAACTCTGGTCCTACATTAAATGGGAGATTATTTAGTTTAGTTGGATATAATGAAAGCGTAGTCAATTGAAAGGACATGAACAAGCTTATGACTTCATTGAATTACTTCAGGTCGAGGACTACGTCATTACTGTCTATTTTACTAAGTGTTATGTTCATATAACCTCTGTCCATTCCCAAGAATTCCTTAGAATGCCTCCTTAAGCCAGAAAAGTTCAATTGTTACCAGAAATACACAAAAAGGCTGGTACTTGCGCAAGGTATTCCCAAACATATTCGTAATATTCGACGACTTTTCTGTGATAGAGTAGAAGAAACCTTCGAGGCATCTCTTGAAATCCAATAACACACAGCCACCTATTCCGAATTTCTGGAAAATGAGTCGCCTTAAGCTAACCGCCCTTGAGACTGATTTGGAAAATTCCAAAAAGCTTTAAGGAAAACTATGTACAATAGCGCTTAGGCAATTTAAATATAAAGGAGGCAAGCCTAGGAGAGGTTCGCGAGTTTATAACCAACGTTTGCGCAAATGAACCTGCGGATCTTTGTTCAAAGGTCTAGAGAAGCTCAGAAGATTCTCTCCCGAGACGACAAAAGTGAGTAACAAAACAGAAAAAATTGAAAATATGGGTCGGAGCAGTGGTCAAGACATAGCTTCTCTTTAACATTAGTGTTGTCATTCCTTGAGTCTTGTGTTTTTTTTTGTGCTTTGAGTCGAATTATGTTTCGGAATCTCTGGAAATTGAACTCCGCCTTTTTACTCAACAGAACTTATCAGAGATCCGCCTAACTAATTGGCGCTACAGGTCGATAGGACCCAGGGGCTAGCTGCCCACAACCAATCGTGTTATGCGTGTTATATTCTTTACACGAATGGAAGGGGCCTACTGTTTCATGCCGTATCCGAAGAGCAGTTTGTATTTGAGAAGCTTTCTCAGCACAACTGTACTGCCGGATGTTTGTCAAACACTCGCGAGAGGTGGGGCCGTGAAAAACTTTATAGGTGTTCCCCGACTGGGATTCGATCTCGAACCCCCTGCTCCATAGTCCAACGCACTAACCACTGAGCCACGGCGCTCAGATCAGAGATCCACCTAGGTTTAGCAAATCCTTCCTAGTTTGAGGTTTAACATTTTGCTACAAACTATTGGGCAGGTCAAGGTTGAAGCTAAGTTTTGATGTAGGGTGGCCAGAATCTATTAGATCTTCGTGTGCGATTCCTGGAAATGTGCCTCAGCTCTCCTCAACTCTTTCCCAGTTGCCGGGCTTCCTTCTCAACTGTTCTGCGCCGAGTACTCCTAGGATCGCCGTGTATCCTGCCATCCTAAGTAAGCGGGTTCCATTGCATCGCGTGGTTAGCTATGGACCTGTCACCCTTTTGGAGAGTATGTCCAATCCACTGCCACTTTTGTCGTCGTATTGTTGTGTCTATAAGTTCATGGTCCGTTCTCTGATCGAGTTGTTCGTTAGAGATACCGTTTGGCCAGAAAATCCTAAAGATATATCGTAGACACCTATTCAAGAACGTTTGCATCTTCCTCGTGATAGTGGAGGTCACTCTCCAGGTACCACATCCATATAGCAGCACGGATTCAGTGTTGGAACGGAACAGTCGTAGCTTGGTGGTTAAGCTAATCGCATTGCCAAGCCAAACTATGGATAGCATCCCAAACGCAGATTTTGCTTTATCTATTCGACTGGCTACATCCAGTTTGGTTCCGCCATCGGTTGAGACAATACTCCCAAGGTATTGAAAACTCTCAACTCTCTCAACCCAGCAATGCATACATGAGTTGATGAACTCGGTCCTTTCGTTTTTGCCGAGTTAATTTTCAGCCCAACGATGTCTGCCTCCCTCTCCACGTTTGATGTCATTTGGTGAAGATCCATAATTCTGTGTGACAGCAGGCATACGTTTTCGGCGTAGTCGAGGTGTTTAAGTTCAGATGTAAGAGTCCATCGAATTCCTCCGTTTCCTGTTCGTAAGGCCGCATTTAGCACGTCGCTAATCACCAATAAAAATTGATGCTTAGGCTTCGCCCTTAGGCTCTGTCTTTCATTTGAGGAAGGAGTCTAATGCACCAATATCATCAGCTGTGAATCAATGGCAAAGTGCAATAGTTAAACCAAAAAGACAGCCGTTTTCAACCACCTTCGCCAACATACAGACCTATAAGCAATCTCCAGGAATGTTTTACAGTTTTCTTAGACGCGTCTGCATTTGTTCCAAGATTTGAACACAATGTATTCCGAATGAGACTGTACGCTCCTCATAGTTTGTGAGTCACCCCTTTAACCTAATCTAACCAATCAAACAATTCGAACGAACCCCTTCCTCGACTTAAAGCAAACATTAACGACAAACAGTTGGTAGAGAATGTATCCCAGTTAATTACAAAATTAATCAGATACCATGAACGCCCGCATGAAAATCCCACCTAATGCCTAATAGCAGTCCCTCTTCACTAATTTACTTTCAATCACGGCATCAAGTTCAGAACTTCAATCAAAATTTAAAGTTACCCACGAACCCAGCCCACAGCACCGCAGTGTCAATATTGCAAATCCCTTCAGTCAATGCCTGAGATCACTGTTACCCAACACGTTGGCTGGTGTCGTGCTTTACAGCTTCTTCACGTCTTGTCATCCATTAAATATTAAAATTTCCAACTCAGGAATAATCGATTTTCATCAACGTTTAACGTTGTTAGCTCCTTGTCGGCCATCATCTCGCACCTACCGTGCCGTACCGCCGCCGGGCATCCTGTCAATCTCAGCCGAGACAAACTTTTCGCATAAATTTCCCAAACTATGTTGTTCGATGAAATTATTATCAAAGGTGACACTGGCAAGTCATTAGGAAACTTTCTGCTGCTCAGAGTATTATATTAACTTGTCTCCTGCTCCGAAAATCCGAGCCTTCCTCGTGGCTATTATTTATTCAGATACTTTGGCAATTTTCTTATTACTTTGTGGCTGGACACGTCATCGTAGGGCTGTGTTCGCAACGAACCCCATAAATCTCGGATATCCCTCTCGCATCAGCTATGACCGCATTTAATTTGTTCCTAATGTTCCGGGGCGCTGTGCTTGACGTTAATCTCCACTGGGAGTGGTTGCGGCGAATAAGCATTCTAGCGCCACATGCAAAACAAGCCAAGCCGCATTGTTTTGATGGAGATGATCCTTCCGTAAGGGTCCATGGTCCATGGTCCATTCATTTGTCATGCAATCCTCCGGCGAAACTGCCATCGGTACAAGCCCGCACCATCAGATGCGATTGTGAGAGTTTGTTCCTGTCTGGATGGAGCGCATTTGGCGGAATAACACCACACCTGTGGAGGGAGGATATAATTCGTCGCACAAAATGTTTCGTTAAACCAGCGAGAGGAGTGCCGTCATTCCTGCGGTGAAATGGACATAGACTAATGGATTGTATGCCATTGGGATGCCCTCAGTAATGGAGAAGCGTAATTGTTTTCAACTGTTAACCAGTCTCCCGAGACCTGGATTTAAGGGGGCGAAGTTGGTTGTATTTCGGAATCGGTAACACAAAGTTAATTGTGTTGGGATTTTACTTTTTTTAAATTTGACAACAAAATGCGCTTACTGACATACATATGCATAAGCTTTGGAATATAGGCGAGATATACATACATATGTATATAAGTTTTGCCTATTTATTTGGCAAAAAGTGACATCTCTACTTATGGGTGCGCTACAGTGCAGGGTAAACCTCAGCTTAACCAAGTCTCTCCAATTAGCACGGTCTTTGGTTAACAGCATCCAGTTATGCACTTCATATCGGTTGACATCCTCTTCTACTTATGTGTCACTTAGTAAAGGTCTTTCTCTACTGTGGTCTATGTATCAAAGCCATCTTAGACCACTGATACGTTCTGACCAGGCAGTTGTCGCTGTCCAGCTCGTAGAGATCGGTGTTAAGTCCCCTCCTCCAAATTCCATAAGCGAAAATGGAACTGAAGATCATCCGAAGAATTTGGCGTTCAAAAGTATCAAGGATATCTCCACTCGTCTTTGTTGACATGCATGTTTCAGTGCTATAGAGGAGGACTGGGATGATGAGGGTCTTTGGTATATTCAACTTTGGTGTTTCGCGACAAGGTCTTTCTACTTTCTACAATTGCCTTCTAGGATCAAAGACACATTATTTTTTATTTGATTTCTAAGACAGAGCCTTGGTTGACAAAGTCCGCAACAATAGATACATTGAAGACATTGAAGATATGTGTCCTTTGGAACCTTTCGTTTCAATACTAGCGAATGGACTTGTGACAGCCCTTTAATTTCTGTCAATTTTGTCAATATCGTCATTACACGCTAGTACTTCCACAGATTTTTCAAAGGTTGTGCGTCCTGCATTAACTTGTGAGTTTCGAACAATCCTTTCAAGCACGCTGTTGAAAAAAATACTTGTCAGCTTGTAGTCTTGTTTGAATCCTTGTTTTACGTCCAAAAAGTCAGTGAGATTGTTCTCGACCTTTATGGAGCAGAGACCGATTCCCATCGTTATCTGACGAGATTGACAGGAACGCCAAAAGTAGACATGATCTGGTCCTTAAATCGATTAGAGTTGGTAAGTATTAATCTGGGTTTCTTGGAGTTTTTCCAGGGTCTACGCTGTAGTGTGAATATTTGGTCAGTTGTGGACTTACAAGATCTAAAAACGTACTAATAAGGCATTCACACAATATGGCCAAGAAGATATTTAGGCTAGGGTTACCAATGCCACTATGGTTGGCGCAGTTTTTCAGTGCAGAGGCTTTCCTTTCTTGTGGATCGAGCAAATGATTGAGGTGCCATTCATTAAGCATACTTCCCTCCAACCACATCCTGAAAATGAGTTAGTGCATGCTTCCCACCATATCATTCCCCTCTGACTCAATAGTTCGTCTCGTAGATCGCCCGACCAAGCATCGCTGTTTGACTTAAATTTCAATATTGATATTCTCGCTTCCTTCTGGTTGGATAGCTGGAACTCTTGGTCTTTATTATCCAGGTTGAATGGTTTATTCTGCCTTGAATGGTTTGTTTGAGAGTCTACAGCAGTAATTTCTCCATATGTACCTTCATCACCGTGTCTGACTCAATAGGTCTTTGATCAAGTCTTATACCCTTGTCATTTTTTTTCCTGATAACACGTCGTTAGTCCTAAATTCAAAATAACTCAACCAAAGATTGACAGACTAGTTGAACCTCGGGTCAAAGTTAAGAATATAAACTTCGAGAAGGTTTTCCAAACCAAAGTAGGACCAGTATCTAGCAGGTCCGAGGAAGATCGTTGATGTACTGATGTTTAAAGTTCATGTAGGTATAAACCCCTTGTAGTATATATCCCTAACTGGTACGTAACTCTGTAGGATGGCAGAAGTGTTGGCCACTCCTTATTCTGGTTCTCTATATAAATTCCAATAAGCCTGTCTTATTTGCTAAATAAACCAAACAATTAAATTTAAATAGACATCTTGACGTGGTTCGTGTGAGCCTGTAAGCAAATGTAAGTCCAGTCTTAACTTCCAATTCTTTGAAGTCTAAAGACCATAGTTCAATCTTAAGAACTAGTTTGGGCTATCTTATACTTACCTTCCCTTCGGTATGTAGGTATAGCATTTGCATTGCATTCACCATGTCCAATCTGAGTCTTTACTTTAAGCTTGTGTCAACCTTTTTATTTCTTTTACGTGTCCTTCTGACGATCTGAGTTCACTTTGAGTACACATTTTTCAAAGGCGCTACACGTTTCTCCCAATCTAATTAAGCCTTAAACTGAATACCATATGCAAAACCCCTTCACTACTCAAAGACACAACCAAAGAAAACTAATTATAGTAAGATCTTCAGCGAACATAACTACTAAATATTAAGCAAACACTTTTATTCACATTTCGTTCCAAGTAGCTATTACAGCGACTTTTCATACAAGTACCCCATTTATCTTTCCTTCTCCTTGCATCGTAAATAATTTTTCAAGGAAACTCTTCCTTCACTCACAACAACATACTTGTACTTGTGTCGGCAGGGTATCCTTTTTGGATACACAACACATCTCATTAGATACGATTTATTACTCCGTAAGACCTTTCACAAACTTCTTCATAATTAAAATTGTCTCTTAATTAAGAACTTACACACACGCACACACTGAGATCAGAGGCATATCCTTGCCTACAATTGAGATAGAACCAAGAAATGGATTTTCCCTGTTAATTTAACATTAAACATTTAAAAATGACACAATGAGCCGGAATTTATTCCTTCTAACTGGCAACTGCCTCCAGAATGGGATTAATTTGCATACAATAGCAGGATAGGGCACAGCCAGGATGCGTATGCGGATGAGAGGTTGGGTGAGCCACTGACAGACTTTTAGGAGAACAATAATACTTGCCTACGTACGAGCGGGTGTTCGTTGATCCGTTTAAATGTTCTTGTTTTATCCTTCGAACTTATGTACATAGTTGTACGTGTGTGTTTGTGTGGATGCGGGTATATGTAAATTGCAGATTATTAAGCCATTCAAATGGGATCCTTTCGGAATTGTATCGCAATCGCAAGTGGAGTCTTAATAGCACTTTTGTTGTCTGCAATCAAAATCTAAAAGGAGCACCCTTTTGGTCGGAAGGAAGTTATGATTTTGGGAAAGGATTTCAATCTGTTTTCTCTCGTTATGGGTTTGCTTCGCAGAGTAAATGAGCAATTTAGGTTAACAACGTTTTGACTTCTGGCTCGGAGGAGATATTCCGTTTTGGTGTTTGGTATTTTCGAAATAATTACACACATACGTAGGATGTGGAAGGATTTTGATGTTGTTGTAGTATTTCAAACAAACTTACCTTAGAGACAATTTGTGTTCTTTATGTATCCTTACCTAGAAAGAGAGATTTGTCAGTTTTAAAGTTTTATTAAAATAGGAAGTGGAAGAATAGTTATGACTTATGCTGGCCTAGGTTGGCTAAAGTTTATAGGTAAAAGTATATCAGAACCCCGACAAAGGATCACAAATTAGTGCAGCTGTCAAGAAATGAAATGCACAGTCAAGACTAGAAAGATCCTCATAGTTCATCAGTGCTAGGAGCAGCTATGACAAATAATTTCGTTCCAAATTTTCCCCTAGAGTGACCGTGTTGAGGCCATCGATCTCGCCTCTATATCCATCTTAACGGATGGTCAAAAATAGACGAAGGAACTAGCTTCGGTGCGCAGGGTGTTTCAAGCGAAAATGTTTGTCCTCCAGGACCATAGCACATTGGAAAAGAGTAGGATCATTCTATCCACATATGCGATCGTTCTATAACATAGCAAATCTACAACTAAAACGTATAACAAACGATAACAGCAAAACAATATTGAATTATATTTAGCATTTTGGAAGACGCGTGATCCTGGGTCAAGCATGGAAAAGTCTCCTGAAATGCAAAATCGCCACATATCTCCTCTCCCTTAGCGTTTTGCAGGAAATGGGCCACACTTCACAAAAACCTTGACCAAATAACCAATTCGCTTGATTTAGACTTTGGTGCACTCAGTTGGTAGCTATCTAGGATTTTGGAAGAAACGGGGTGTTCCTGGGTCAAGCATGGAAAAGTCTCCTGAAATGCAAAATCGTCACATATCTCCTCTCCCTTAGCGTTTTGCAGGAAATGGGCCACACTTCACAAAAAACTTGACCAAATAACCAATTCGCTTGATCTAGACCTTGGTGCACTCCGTTGGTAGCTATCTAGGATCTTGGAAGAAATGCGGTGTTTCGGGTCAAGTATGGAAAAGTCTCTTGAAATGCAATATCTTCATCGCTCATCTACCTCAACGTTTTGCATCAAATGGGTGAAACTGAACAGAAAACTTAACAAGAAAATCCAAATCGCAGGACATGTCCTTCGCTACCATCCTTTCTATATAACAATAGAACTTTTTAGCCAAAAAAAAGTCGGCCATTCTCCTGAGTATCACATTTTCTCCATTCACTTTAATGTCGGACCCATTTTGTCTGCATTCCACGACTTCCTTTTTTCCTCTCGTCCCAGTTTTTACCCCGAAAATCGAAAACTCTACTAAGTAGCAGTAAGGAAGCACATCCTGTGCAACACCTCAGCAGAGGATCTGCTCATGCAGCAGCCGTAATCATAAATTAACAAAGTACTTCTCGTTAAAGCTCTCACTTTACCACACATATGCCATTAAGTGATTTTTATGATTAAAGTTGGCTGCGCGTACGTGGCCGACATTTTTATAGCTTCGCCACTATCAGCTTCCTGTGAGCGGAAACTGTGGCAAAATGTGTGTTTTTTTGGATTGAAAACTTAAAATATGCGGTTGCTCTCGAATTGGTATTTTTTTCAATCTCAATATCTTATTTTTCGCTCAACCTTTTTGGAAAATTGTTTTCTCAAACCCTTCGGGCGATTGATTTACCTTAATGTCATTCCATGTAAACAGGATCCTCATCTCTCATAAAGTACCTGGAAGGGGCTCCACTTTTCGCCCTGCAGGCCATAAACATTTCAATAAAATGCCTAAGTAATTTAATTTGAGGCACATACCGACTACGAAATGTATTATACATAACTCACGCCACCACAAGGCACGTAAAGGGGAATCCCCAGCGCTTAGAAATTCCAGCGTTCACCCTTCAAAGCGAATTTTCGAACGCATATCCGGAAATTACATGAAATTTTCAGAAGGCGCCTCAGTAGCTACGCCTTCGCTCTTATGATCCCGGACGCAACCTTTGCCTGTCTCGAAGAGCTCGTAAAAACAAAGCCTGGCATGCTTCTGGCTCGAGGAGGAAAGTGTGTCACCGACACTGCGGAGTACTGCGTGACCAAATAACTCATCTCCCGCATGGAATTTCAAATGCCATCGCACTTCATGTCGTCATTGCACGAAGAGAATATTTTTCTTCTTTTTTTTTTCCTTCCAAGTTCTCACCCCCAAATCATCATCATCAACATGCCACCCCACCACCCCAGCACCCCAGTCGAAGGGGCTGGTTGAGGAAATTTTTGAACGGAATCGCTTAAAGCCTCATAAAATAAAACGTCGAGCATAGATAGGGTGGGTGGCTTTGTGACCTTGTTCTGTTGGCCACCTACACACCACCATCGGCACGACCAGGAAAAATTCCATCGGCAGAACCGCAATGATGGTGAATCATTAGGAACGATGTCGGAACCCATTCATTATGACAGCCCGATGATGTTGGCCTGGACTACAACGGGGTGGCATTTGAATGAATTGGCAAATTGATTACGAAGGCAAAGTGAGCATAACTCACAAACGCTCTGACAGTTTATTGAATTTTGTCGAACTATTATTGCTGGGCATGTAAATATTTGGGCCATTGAGGTCCGTAAATGGTTAGCTTGAGGCTTGAATAAAAAAAAAAAAACAACACAAACACAAAAAACAGACCAAAAGGATGGGCTGTGAACAGGCAACACACTGGTGTTGATGTTAATTTATGGCAAGAACGGACATGACTTGTTGCTGACTAATGGGGAACGAAAGTGGAAAGTGGACTTTGGGTCGTAAATTTTGTTTGAGTGCCGCGAATTGGCACGGCATGTTTCCATTAGGCCATTAAGGTTTAAGTGTGCCATATTTGGCGATTCTTTTGTATCACCGGTAGTTGCTGCAGGTAGGTCTACTCTTTAAGATTCAATTGTTCATGCAGGAAGTGTAGTTCCTGTTGTGTCGTAAAATTCGCACGTCATCAAGGACTATGTATCTGGAACACATTGTGGTAGAAGTGAAGTACCCGGAAGGCTATAAAGCACTTTGTGGTCCACACTACTTTTTTTTATCACTTTTTTAACTTTAAGTATCCTTGAAGTAATGAAGTTATTGGCAGATCCTTAGACTCCGCCTTGAAGCGGGCTATTACAGTAATTGAAGTACCGAATTGCGGCAGGGACCCCAGGGTGTTTTCCACAGCGATGGTGGAGGAAATGAGAAACGAATTTTCCAACATTGACATCACTTTTAATGACTTGGAAAATGGCTGGTGGAGTTTTAAGTTTTGTAAACTCAATAATGACTTTTAGGGCCTGAAAGGACTTGTGGTTTCTACTAGAGACATTCAGTTATAGAAAAACTGCTTAAAACTACAAAGTTATAATTGGGTTTTGGGTTTGCTCTCGCCATGAACGAGCCATGATACACCCGTTGTTATAAAAAGGCAAGGATCCTGGATTTAACTATGAAAAACAATATTCGAAATTCCCTAGCCCTAGGCACTCCACTACTTGCACGGTACCTCTAGACAGTACCTCTAGATTGAATCAGTTTCCCCCAGTACTTGCTTCCCGGCAGTTAGGAGTTATGAATTCTATCCCCTCACTCAGTAACTTTATGCACAAGAACTTATCTCACAACTCTCGAGATACTCCGGATACCGGCGATTCTTCCGGTCCACTAGATATGTGGTATCACAATGGACCTTCTCTGGATCTAAGTCAGGATAGCTGACTCTGGTCAGGATAGCTACCTAACCTAACCTAATCTAAGGTCTGCATGAGAAAATAGACAGAATGGACCACACTGTGGCTTCCCAGGAACTAATTAAACTAACGAGAGTTGCTTATGAAGCAATGGATGTTCATCAAGACTAGTGAGGATACCAATTACATATGATCTTGGGTCGGATCGGAGTTAACAGAGCTAGAGCTAGCACGAAAAAACAAATTTAGAGTAAAGCCAAGCCAAATACATTTTCTTTTGACAAAGGGGACAGCTTTCGTTCTCCAAATGGTTCAATGGACAGAAATAGAGAGACTGACACTTTTATTCTGAATGATGGCAAATCTTTTGCAACACACACGCCCTTGGAACACAATTGGTTACCAGAAAGCAGATATGTATAGGACACCCTTTAAAGGAGAAGTTGTTGCATGGAGTCTATAATGATATTGACTTGATAAAGTACCAGCTCAGCTCTTGGAGAAATACAGTCATGTGCAACATGTAGCCTGAAGAAGCTTCTACTGCAACACATAAGAGATATTGACATCAAGCTTTCAAGGCAAATTCAGGAAAACCTACCATCCAGCCAAGAAATCTCCTGAAGACTGGAACGAATGAATGAATAGCTTTCGAATCCCAAAGAGACAATCCTGTGAAAAGAGTCCTCGCTTTATACAGCATTCACAATTGAATTGAATAACCACAGCAGTTAGCCAAAAATAGAAAGGGTTTTTCGTTGAAATTTATCCGCAAAGATAGTTTCACACATTTGGATGGAGGTTACATATGGGATGTTCTGATGTCGGAGACCATGTTATACAAAAAACATTATTGGAATTTGGGATCGGTGGCGTATGTGTAACCTTTTTCATATTGAATTTTGGTTGAAAAATTTTCTGTTAACCCTGCTCATACCGAGGCATCAGTTGAGATAGTTTGTACCTAGGATACCCAGGACCAGAATATATGACTTTAAATGTATCACGAGGTTGTAGGTTCCGGATGTGTGTACCTGGTTCTGTGGCGTATGCGTAACTTTTTTTTTCATTTTCTCAGTTCTTGATTTCGAAGAGGTTTGCAAGGATCTCTCGAAGATACTTAGAAGGAAACGCCAAATAAGTGATACTTTGAAACAATCCGTGCACTTTAATAATGTCTTCGTCCTGCACTTCTTAATCATAAGCGTTGCTAAGAATGTGTGAAAATATTCTGCGGATTATTAAACGGAGATGTCTTGTAGTCTGACGAAGACCCCAGGACCAAATGTTTTAATAGATGAACTTTACAAAACCGCTGAACATGGTTGGATACAGGACTTTGTGGAAGATCGGTCTGACAAAACTATACCTAATGCACCGAACATTTCTTGTTCCATCAGATGGTGGTCCTGTGGCAAATACATTGGAATTAGGGTTCAAGACCCTCTCCAGCGTAATTCCAGCTCGAGCTTTTAGACAGGATGATACACTGTCATGCAGATAACTTCTTAAGCTGCTGCAGTGAAAAGTAGTGCAACATTTCCAACTCAAGACCAGTATCGGGCACAAGTCCGAACAACTTCCACAAGAGAGTCGTAGGTAGAATGAGATGAGGGTCTCATTACTCCAAATTTTTACTACATGTTGTCTACATTTCTGCAAAAGATGACATGGACAGCTATATACAGCTTCGAAGCAGTAAATGGATTTGTATATCCAAGACCTGGTATTAGTCCCAGTCAACGACATCGCCTCAGAAGGAAGAATAACATTTACCCCAAATTATTGTGCTTATTTGACATTAAATGGTAGACACGAATGGACCCAATTCCCATAAGGACGAGTCACGCAAAATATATACGATTATCCGCATTCAAAGGACCTTGTCCCTATTTCCTTACACCTTAAATTTTTCCGAGCCATGACGTTACTAGAGGAGTTGAAATCGATTATGAAAATCAAATGTCAGTGCAGCATTCGTTTGTCAGAAACTTTATGCAGACATTGTACATGTCATTGCAAATGCATGTCCTGTGTTCCTGTCAAGGCCATAACCAAATCAACAACCGGATGCAAAATTCATCGGAAGCACTCTACAATTAAATTTCCGTTTACTTCGAATATCAATTTATCAATCAGGTGCAGTTTAGGTGCACAGTTTAGGTTCAAGGACATTCGTGGTACTATATAGCATCAAATAAAAAAATATAACTGACCTACGTGTAAATTCTAGCACACACCTCAAGATTCTACCCAGAAACATGAGTCAAAAAAGATCCAGACGTTCCGCTTTGTCAAGTGAAACCCAGTAACTGAATAGAAATGAACCCTTCTAACGTATTCACAAACGCACTTAACTGTTATTTGAAATGAAAATTCGATTTCCGGTATCCATCAACGTCAGAGACGAACTTACAGCAATCACAACTGCATCCTTCATCACAGCCACCATTGACATCAACATCATGCAATCATACTAATAAATATTTAAAATGCAATCAAATGCTTCGCATCCTTGGCACATGCATGGAAATTTACTCCCTTCGTCCTTTTACATGCATGCCGAGTATCTCTCCAACTTAACGACATCTATGTATTTACCATTCGCATAGCATCACAGGTTCACAGGAGACGGCAATCAAAATTTTTCATTTTACTCCTACCAAGCCTTGAGGCTACAGGACTCCAGGGGACTATCAATTGTCAGCACGTGCTATTAAAATTCACTTTATCGACCCGAAGTCCTTCCATCATAATTTCCCTTTCGCATTTGTACGAGTATGAGTACGAGTATGTATCTTTAAAAAAAAAAACGAAAAAAAGGAGGATTCACCGCAAAAATCGTTTTCCCACCGACAAGGACGACTCCACCAACTGCAATCGATCAGGGAATAGAGATGGATACCGGGAGAGCGGAATAGAAAAAGAAATTCATGAAGTCAACGAAAAAAGCAAACAGGACACAGGAATACCAGAAAATATGTTTTTCGTTAGATATCCGTTACAAGGAAATGCTCATTGTTCACTCTTCCAGAAGGATGGTCATTTTTGGCTGGAGATGAAAAAAAATTCCTCGAGAACGTCTCAGTGTCATACATGCCACCCGGCCTTTGTCCCTCACACCATGGTTTCCAGCGGACTTGTGTTACGTTGCTGCTGGTACTGAAGAAGAGCTGCAAATGAAATGTGTGTAACAAAACGAAAAAAAAACCTTGTTAACGAGATATCCTGTGGAATCGTCCTGTTTTTTTTTTTCCTCATCAACCTCAAACAGTTTCAGTGGCAGCCTGCACAGAGGTGCGGGAACGAATTTTCGGGTATGACAACTACTGGCGTGGAAGTTGTTTATGGCACAGAAAATATGAATTTATTAGCCAGCCATAAACGTCAAGGACTGTCGAGGACGATGAGATTCCGCTTCTATTAAAACCAGAAGGGAAGAGTATAGATATTCGAAAGTTTTATGTGGCTGGCGGATGAGGCTGGATTAGAACAGAAGTGACAACAAAATGCTTATCCGTAAGAGCGGTACAGGACATTGTTTTACGACTACTTGCATATTTATAAGTGAGCACCCCAATACACAGTGGGAAAGGTACATCAAAGTTTTGGGTTTCCATTTTACTTTCGTTCTTCGTTTAATTGTCCTAGATAAGGAGAGTGCTGTCCACATACAAATACCATACATCAGGACCAAACGTATACTAAGACCAAAGAGGACAGGTCCTTTTTGAAGGCATTTACGTGTTTAATTGAGACTCGAGATCGTTCTTCTACCGCACAGTCACTAGTATATTGGGTGGCTTTTGTAGAGGAACAACTGAGTGCCGGGTGCATGTAACATTTTGGTTGATAGATACGTATGTACATAGAGGTTCTTTTTCGAAATTGTCAGTAATTATTTGTAGATGATGGCTTTCCTGACAGGTTACCCATGTATTAGAAGTGGTATTCGGTGAGCACCGTTTTTTTAGGATCTGCACAAAGTTGGGGAAGTTAAACTCTGCAGGGTCCTTGTCGCCACAGTCTATCCAGAATCCCTATGAATAGCACTAATTTGAGTCTCCTAAGCACTAGAGTTTGCGAAGTTTTAGCATCGTCGTATTTTGCTCAAAGTTTTCTGGAGACACGACAAGATGAGAGTCCGTTCCATCTGTCATTAGCTAGTATCGCGAAGACATGTTCTATATTGGATTAAAAAAGAGCTAGGAGCGGTTGAATAATGGTATCCATTTCAAGCTAAATCCTTCTTCAGTTCATTTCCTAGTATGCCGGTGTATCCTGAAGCCCAAAGAAGCGTTCTACACAGTGGAACTGACAGAATAATCAGTTTGGATTTGACGAGTAAGGATTCATGACCTTCAAGGCAGCTTCATTGCCGATTTATACATACATTATTTATCTTTCTGGGCGCTAATGCGATTTCCATTTGGAACACATTACCGTGACTTGGAGATCTGATGAATCTCTGGTTCGACGAATATATGTATTTACCAGAGACTACTCCTTCAACAGTTTTTGGCTGGTCAGTGAAAATCGGGATATTACTTGGCCTGATGATGCTATTTTTATCCACGTCTCTACTGAGAGGAGAGATGAAAAAAATGCTGGGATCTTGCTAAGCTACGCCTAGGATCACACCTTCTGGGGCCCTCTAAAGCCCAGTTCATGTACTTGGAAGTCTACTTTATGATTGGAGAATTGCATTGTTCAATGCTTCTTTTTTATCCAGGAAGGATACTTCCGTGAATTCGTTGTCATCGAGTGAACGTTCGATCCTTTTTACCATTTCATTAAGGGCTGTCTTACTAGCTAAGCCTCTTTGGTCTAGCCATGTTGAGCTGGAGACATATGTTCGTTTCGAGTTGATTCATTAACTTTCTCCACTGTCTAACAATTGACACACAAAACGATGGAATGGAAGGATTCCACTTAAAAATTAGTACCAACCCAACTAAAACTATCAAGTAAAGGCTTTTAGCAAGAAAGAGTAGTATTGAGAGAACTGTGACAAAACCAATCGTAACCCCACCGAGAATTTGATTTGGCGATGCCTATTTCCAAACAAGCAAACCAGTTAAAAGCCTGTCGGCACAAGTGTCAGTTCGATGCAACATTCACATTACATCTGAGTATGAAGGAGGTGGAAGAACTCTGAAGTGATTTCCGAACCCATTTTGCCTATTCCATGGAAGTGTGGCATGTAAATTCACTGCATTGTTGCTAAAATCATTGACCTATGCAGAGTGATGATGAATATTTTACTCATTGCACTGAATACAAATTATTCCCATTCCATCATCCAGAAAGTACATCCCGTAGAGAACAGCTTCCTGCTACAGATAGCGATTACTTATTCACAGTCCAGTTGAAGATAAAAAAGTTATAGTTTTCTTTTCAATAAGGAATCTCCATGATTCCAAGTATTTCAGGATTTCATGCATGTATCTGCGGTTGATGTTTGATTAAATTAGTCTTCGAAATCCTGGAAAGAAATGTACGTTGTTCTGCTGACGACCTGGACAATGGACAAGTGACTGATTTGCATATATCATGCTATAGGAGAGCTAGGTAGGAAGGAATGGCGGGAATATCATGCCTGAGAGCTACTCGTTGCACTAGTGATCCATACAAATGTCCCTTAGATTTTTCCTAAGGAGATCTAGTTTGGTGGTATGTTGAACAGTACCTATATCCTAGAGATAAGAGCAGTCACTCTTAGACCAGAACAGGTTCATTTTTGTACGACAAAATCTAACAATCTCAACCTATCTGTTGAGTCAACAGTAGTTTACTACAGAAGGACAGTTTTGGAATTAAAAGTAAGCAAATCCAGAGTCTTAATGGAGGCTTGACTGTAGTTGAAAACGGTGCTAGAACTTGTGGATATAAAATTCTTCCTACTCACACTGTTTAAGCCCCATTTATGGCAGCAGAGAGATCCTTTCGTTACTCTCCCAGTCAGTCCTGAAGGGAATGAGATCAGAGGTTTTTGTTGAAAGGAAGTGGAAAAGGATATAACCAGTGTCTTAGACCTGTGACCAGTTAAACACAAAACCAATAGAAAAATATAGAAAAACTAGAATCAATATGTAATTTGTCCCGAATTGCTTCCAGAAGCTTTTTATAGCACTGCAGCGCATTGGTGGAATTTTAATTCGCTGCGGACTTCTCACTCGGCTTCTCAGCCTAATTAACTGCTTATGACGAGGCCAGGGAACGTAGTTGAGCGTTTTGGGTTCGGCTGAACTGAGTTAAGAACCTAATACTTTCTTTACAAGAAAAAACTATTTCAAGTTTTTGAGGATTGATTCGCAGGTCAGAATCAGTAGTTCATTCCGAAACCTTAGAGTGGATGTTAGAAGATTTCCTAAGCGTAGTATCCTTACCATGGGAGTAACAATATCATCTGCATGGACAACCTTCCCTTCTGCGACTAGAAGGAGTCTGTTCCAAAGGAGAGAGCGACAGGAACACCTCCTTGTGGTATACCCGTACTGACGAACTTACGAAACGAATCTTCGAGTTGATGTACGAGTACATGGTCACAAGCAACATCCTGATCAGTGCTCCAGTTCAGGTCTCAATTTCAAATTTCAACAGTATGCCGAGAACACTTCGAATTCGAAGGATACCAATGGATATGGTTTGCAGTCTAAAGATTTGTCAAAGTACTTGCTATTACTATTCGCATTTCGAGAGACTGATTTGGATGCATTATCACTGCGGAGAATGTGAACATTTTTAGCAGAAATAAGGACATACCATTCTATAAATCGTGTAGGTACATACATCCCATATCAGATATCCTTGGAATTGCATCAGTTTTCACGCTAGACTCGTTTTATTGCAGCCATAAAATCGGCTCCTTCTATCGCAAACATACCAGCTCTACATCTCCGCACACAATCAAAACGCCTTTTCACATTTATTTAATCGAAACTCGAATCAAATATCCGAAACCACCTTTCCTTTGCTGTGCTCCATAAATTCCAAAACGAGTTCCATCTGACGGATTTCATTCAGCTTTTCGCCCTAACCTCTTTCATGTGAAACTTTTTTTTTGTTTTGCGTTTTTATTTGCGTTCTGCTTACCCACTTTTTGTTTTGGCTTTAACCGATGAAAAAGAATTAACACAATGAGCGGAAAAGAATCCATTTACCCACTAAAAGGATCGGAACTAATTAGATTTACCTCTAATTTTCGAAATAAAGAATAAGGCGCACCAGGACCGGCAAAATAAAACAATTTAACAGTTGACAGGCCATGACAAATTAAACGACAATGAACATCTCGGAAGCACCGGCCGTTTAATCAACTTTGTTACTTTAATTATAATTTACCATTTTAGATGCCATTCGGTGATGACTGGGGGAATGCGTCCTTTGACGGAAGCTAATTAACCCCAAATGGTGTTAACGAATTGGCAATAAAAAACAATAGAAGTACTGATTTGCTTAATTACTGCCTGCTGCTGGGTGGTGGGAACTTTAAAGTTAGCCAAGTGCCGGTGTCAACGACGATGAGGACAGACTGTGGTGCGAGGCGATGGTAGGAAGTGTAAACCACGTGTGACTCACTATCTGGTTTCTAATGAAATATTAATCACCTACCATGGCGACAATTGGAACCAACAAATGGGTTAACAAGGAAAAGTATGAAAAAAGAAATAATAACCTATAAGTTGGCTGTAATTAAATAATCATTACATCAATCTATTATCGTCAGAACGACGCGGCGGAGCATCGATTCAGTTATGGTATTACTGCGACTTGGCAGCATGTACTTGATGACTCTGACTTTCACTACCTCAGCGTACATGGCTTTTTGGGACATGTACCTCCTTTTTTATAGATGTCGACCGAGTGGACATTATCCTGACACTAACTCACACCAACGTTGGACCTAAAATCTCTCTTTCTCAAGAAAGTGTCTTTTGTCAGAAGTGAAATGATATGGTTCCGAGCACTTCAAGAAAATCCTTTTATCTTCGAACTATCTCACTAACCCCAGCGACTAAGTAGGTTAAGGTTTAGATTAGAGGTCGCACTATTTGGCTATCCGGTACAGGAGCTTTCAATAAAGCGAAAGGCTCTAGTGATGGCTAGTGGTACTAGACCGCCTAAGTTGTCGATGGAGTAGTCTCTTATGGAACAGAGCTGGGTAGTTCCATAGAAGGAGGAGAAAAGTTTCTTCATAATGTGTGGCGATTTATGAACGCTTTAATAGAACCATCACCGCATTACATTTCAGATCAAGCCTAGACCAGATTTTTCTCGAAATGTTGCAAATACAGAGATATTCCTATCTACAGTTAGTTCTGCTAAAATCGTTGACCCTTTACAAGAGTTTACCTGTAGTGCTTTTTGTAGAGTCTTATGGATCGTATCCTGTGTAGAAAACTCGTCAAGACTTCACTACCTTTGTGACCTTGCACCCAGCTCAGGTAAATGTTGAACTTCCAGGAAAGACAAGGAACACATTTCCATGGTTTTGGTTACAGCTTGACCATAAGTGAAATTACTAATATCCTCAACAGAAAATTGTATAAACTTTAACTGGGGCAATAAGCGCATGGCCCAAAGGATCCTTTCAGAAGTAAAGTAGGGTTGCTGCACGGTAGAGAAAATGGGTTTTCGAGTCGAGAGCCAGGAGCTACTAGAAAAATTCGTGTTTCGTAGAAGATTTGTGGCTTCTTACTGGGCTTGGTCTAGTGGCCAGCAAAATAGAGCGAATTTTTAATCAATTGTAAGTCTTGAAGCAGATTCTTCAACGCCTCCCCAGAAAAGTCCTCAGGAACGTCGCTTCTCCTTCCTCAATAGAAAATCAACCATTTCACGATAGCTTTCAGCTATGAGTCTACTTTCCTCTCAAAGGTGGTTTCTTCTTTCTAGAAGTTTGCAAAGAGGACAACCCGTCAACATAGCATCATTTAGTAGCTTTGCAATGCCATGCTTTAGATATCGACAGCGATCAGGAGATGTAAAGAGGACCTCAAATCCCTTAGGTCCAGGCACAGCATCACACTATGCTGGATTTCGAGATGTATGGGCTTCCAAGGAAGTGAAAAGGCCGATGAGTTTGCCAGAACATACTCGAAATCGAACGATATTCCAAAGCATCGCTCGGTCCAACCCACTCCTCGGACTTCCACAACATGGCCAATGGTAGGGGGAGTTAACTGTCCTCGTGTTGCGTTGCGAGACTACTTTGAAGCCAATACAATGTAAATATAACTTCTATCACTCGATAAAGCAAAGCTGATCCTCCACATTGGTGTCCTCATAGGCCACAAATCAATGGCCCCCCACCACAGAAGAATCGGTATCACGGCGATAAAAAAGCACACAACCCAATTTTTCTACGAGGATGCTGTAGAACCATATACATATGTATGCACCTAACCCTCGGGAAAGTATTTTTTTAAAGCTCTATCAAGCCAGCTAACTGGCAACCTAAACTACTGGCACTCATCCCATGAAATAATCTGTTGCATTAATTCTTGTTCCCTTTTTATCAGGGGAACACAATGGATCCGTCGAGATCTGAATGAGACCGTCCCTTGAATCTACCTAAGGACATGGTCAATTCTGATTCTCCATTCAGTTCATGGTCGTACCATTCGTTTAAGTATCTATCGAGTGATAAATCATTTCCCCAGCTGCTTTTCAAGCGCATTGAACTGCTCCAATACTTCTGGAGAGCAGAAAGTTCCTGACCCACGGGTTTCCAAAACTCAAATACGCGATTACAAATCAGACCCTACATGCCCAATATCTGCTTAAACTTTCTGTAAATATGACTCCATAATGAGATTTAACCGTCTTCCAAACTCCGAAAGGATCAAAATCAAATTCAAATCCTTTTCAATCAAACAGCCATCCTTCACATCAACTGCCACAGCCGTATTACATTGAAACGTGATAACCTAAAATGTGTGTGTCTACAAAATCAATACCATGAACGTTTTTCTTTTTGCTTCATTTATAGATAAAAATAGATAAAAATGGATTTGGATACTTAGTCTATGTTTTGGTCCTTATTTTACTTTTTTTTTTTTTTTTGGTTATAAATTGTTCATGTCCGCCGATAGGGGAGATTTAAATGTGATTTGCGCAAAAGGTTGCTGTAAGAGATACAAGGATTCTTTTCATTTTTTATTTTCGGTGAATCCATAACTAGAAGGATAAAATTCTCATTAAAATAACATAAAGTTGATCCATCTCCAGACGTGAGTTTTGAAGTGCTCCGACACTTAATGGAGATTTATTTGGATTTGTGTGGAGGAAATAAATTTGTTTTCGATGTTGGCGACAACTTTGCACAAAGATATCTACTCGGTTGGTGGATTTAGATTATCTTTTTTCTCTGGATTATGATAAATGAATATGCTATTATGTTGAGCTGCCAAAAGTTGAATAATAAATTGGATTTACATGAATCAACAAACAACTATAAGTCACTCAGCGTTTTTGTTCTCAAGCTGTACAAATTGGATTAGATTTCTGAGATGCGCCTTAAAGGATTCTGGGTTATTGCTGGTCGCATGACGACCATGAAATCAGACTTTAATTTAAGTTTTGGAATATAATTTGTAAAATGTTGAGTAAAACTGAAGCCTAAATGTAGTTCCACTTCTTTTCAGGAGTAAGCCACGAATACCTGATTCAAAGGATTCAAAATAAATGTTGGAGAGCTCAGGTTTGTCCAATTATTAATTGATATGTATGTACATACAATGAAGGAAATAACACTCAATTGGGTTTCCATCCACTATATCCGCAATACTGCCACTGCGGTTCAAATTTGGAGTTGATTATCCCTGCATTCAGAACTGGCTTCCACCAGATGCTCTTACCTGTGCTGTAGTCGAATCTTCCTGGATGGGTCCTGGAATTGCAGGTAATGAGATCGTCAATGAAATTGTAAAGCAAGACTCAGGATCTAAACCTGCTTTGAGACTTTTGGCATCCTTGGTAGCGGCCTTTATTGATTATTGATGAACACAATTGTGTATGGCATGGCTTTCTGGGATTCAGGAAAACTAACGTATGCTCTCGAAGGTCTACCTACATATAACAGACATTCTTCTTTCTTTCAACAGAAAAGGCTATAGACAACTTATTCGCGGAGTTATGGGTCATCTCAAACTGCTAGGTGGGGGTGACTATACTCCAGCGACTGCACTTCCTTTGCTATTGTCCTCTTTTGTCTCAGATCAGGTGGTTGATCTTCGGAGCTAATGTGGTGAGTGTTGTTTTATTCCTGAAGTTCAGTCTTTGCTAGGAAATTCTAATAACATGGGCAGTGCTAAACTCTGCTTTCTGGTAGAACAATCAGATCAGTCTGATTCCTTACAAAAAAGTGAAGAACAATCTATCAAACGGAATTCAATAATCTTTTGGCTTGATTTGACTGATTACTTGGGCAGAAGCTAAGTACAACAGTTTAAAAAATGTTAATATCGACACATGGAGTTGAGGACCTTACCATCACTTTAAACCACAAGGACATCCTTTAGTTATACAGTAATTATGTATGTGTACTTAACTTTTATGTTGTTTCAAATCACAAACTTTTCCCAACGATTTTTATAAGCACTTAAATCGATTAGCACTTCAACCTCACCAAAAAGGCAAACAAAATGAAGCACTTCAAATTTTAACACGAAAAAAATAACGCAAATCGAATGGATTTCAATAAAGCAAGCCCCAAGGACCACTTGATCAAAAAAAAAAAAAAAAAGAAGAGGAAATTATCCCCATTAAACTTTGACCTTATTTACGAGTGTGCTCAAGATAAATTCAACATTGATTACCAATAAACCTGTCCACTTCCATACGCTGCCAAGGGAAGAAAAAAAAAGGAAGAATATCCTAAACCACGTCGTGTATATTCTATGTATAGGTATTTAGGGTAGCAAATTACCTCTCTCGTTGATCTCCTTTCACGAAGCAATGTCTGCAGGAAAAGGAAACCGGGAAATGCAAATGAGGAAAAATGTTTAATTTGTTTTTCCTGTTTAATGCCAGTTATTATTCTTCTTTTCTCGGTTTGGGGAAAAAAACTTTTTTTTTAAATATTTACACTCTCGCATTCAGATTCGGAATTTATGCAGCAATTTATCGTGGGCACATTAAAAATTCGGTGTGGAGAGAACAGTTTACGCCATGTCGCTCATTATGAATGCTGTCAGGAGGCCGTGGGGCTGTTTGGTCTTCTTGTTTTCATTGCTGTAGTGCTTCAGGTTTCAAAAAAAAATCAAAAAAAAAACGATGTGAAACGAAATAAAAGAACGTGAAAGAGAATAGATTTCGGGGAATGACCAACGGAAAGCAATCGGATTTGTGTTTAAAGAAATGGACTTCGTATTAGGGTCAAAAACTGATGCCATGTCTGGGATAGTTTTCCATTGTCCTTATTAAAAGCCATCCAGCGAGAGTGTCATCTTAAATTTAGGACGAAATTTACGAAAACCGTGAGCAATTTTAGCTTCTGATTATCATCAAGGGTCTACTCTTTCCTAGCAGAATCTGAGGAATCGGGTAAAAATTCAAACGAATCTGCGACAGAAATCTACACTCCAGTGCACTAAATTTGGACTTCACCACACGACTACCGGACCACTGTAGTGTATTTTAAGCCAAAGTCACAGCAGTCCGTGAAGCCGTGACCTGGATTTCGATTAACTCGATAGACTGCAGCGCTATAGATACTCGAACTTCCACAAAACCCTCAGAATAACCAATAAATTTATTAAAGTTGGCAAAGCAATCCTGCGCGACGTAGCCCTGTAGGTTCCAAGCCACAGGGATATTCCAGACAACTGCAAAACGGTTCAGACCGTAACTACCCTGATAAAAGAAGGGAACCGTCAGCATCAAAAATTGATAAAATTCCAATTAGATACCGTAGCCATCAGAATGACAGACAGTAGATATAACAATATCAGCACATGTGTCTCCTTCAAACAGATTTGATCAGAGCTGGATATTAGGAAAACTAGTCTTATCGCTGTCAATGGGACAATGCCAAAATGCACGGTGCTCTCTTCAACGATTTCTTCAAAAGAGGTAGACACGGGGAAGAAGAGAAAACCATGACTTACCTTCTGTGCACCTGTCCTGCAGTATCGATTCTGAAAAGGAAAACCGTAGACGAGTACTTCTTCACAGATCTCAAGGATCTAGCAAGACTAGACTTAAGAAAAATAAAGAACTTCGGCACCGGATCTTGAAAGTCTTTTACTCTTACTATAACTTGGAGAAAGAAATCCGACCAAAACGCCTTTCTGTTCTCCAGTTTCCTGTAAAAATCTAAGAATGATCGTTTGTGCCCAAATGTTGCACAGAATTTTAACATATCCTCTGGTATTTCACTTAATTCAATGCAGTATCTGCAGAGACTTTTTTCAGGTAAACCTAGAGTCCTTCTTCAGCTGATCCATATGTCTACAATGCGTCCCTAGGAAACTAGTATACGTAGATTAATCTTCCTCATGCCAGTTTGTCTATCTGAAATGTTTGCTATGAGCGAGGTTTACATTCAGCTATCTATTGCATTTATTTCCATCTAAGAAAATTGGGTCCTTTAGCTCAAGAATTCAGAGGACCTCAGGACCTATGCCTCATGCCTTCGCGAATAATGTCCCCAGCCATAACTTACATGCAGACAGTCCTTATTTGATCCTTAGATAGTACTAGCCAATTGTGTTATGATAAATTTAACCTCCAGTTGGACATCATTATTAGAAGTAGTTCTGCTGTTTAATTGGTCAGCATCTTGTTACACTTATCATTAACAATTGAGCATATGCGCATATCATAGAAACATGAACTCGATATGGAGCTTCATACCATCTTTCTCTACGTTTTCTACATCTCCCTTATGGCGGAAACGAATCCTTTTAATTTTTCGTTTTATTTATTCCTTCCAAACTTCCACAGCTACTCCGATAACACAGAACACAATATTTACACAGTAAGCTCTGATATCCTTTTGTTCTTTGATCTGAAAATGTCAACAATTCTCAGGACGACTGACATCAGACACAGGATGCACATATGTATGTAACTTGGTTTGCAAACAAACTTAATCTGAGAATCAATGTCAAACGGAAATGCATTACCAGTCACCGACAATGTGTTGGCATCGGCTAATTGAAATCCTCTTACTCGAAAACACAACTAAATATTCCATCCATCAATATCGGTACACGTCTACCAGATACCTTCTCAAGTCGCTCCCAGTGCACCATCAATCCACTTCAGCTTGCAATCCAATTGACAGGAACTAAGGAACACGATTCCCCGGGCGTGTTATGCAGCTGAACACAACCCCCAATCCATCCTGTTATGCAGCCAACCATCGATACCAAGTGTTACAATGAATTTTCATAATTGATCGATGAATTTGTGTGTAAAACAGATTTCTTTCCTTTTCATCCTTACAAAGGACAATTGAAAGGTTGGTTACACAGATTTCGCAGTCAGAGCCTGCCGTTTCCCCCTCATCATCAGTGTAAGAGCTTAAACGAGTGTAACGTCTGTGGGGCATTGTTCCGCGATAGAATGAATGAATCCTTTATGCGACAAACCGCCCCCCTCTGGTACTCGTAGGTATTGGTGGGTACCTCGTACATAACCATTGAAGGATGTTCTCTCTTTGTGTGGAGTTGATAAAAAGAAGTCTGGAGGCGAGAATATGTTTCTTGGGTGCTTTGTCAAAGTTTTTCATTTGAGGAAGCTAACAGGACGACTTCCAGCAGAGAGCTGTGAATTTTTTTGTAGGTGTATGCTGTGCTCATCCAATTTTATGTATTCTTCAAATGTTCGTATGTTCCCTTAGAGAAGAGAAAGAGACCATGTCAACGCCATTGACGAGATTTTGTGACTTCTGACACGCTTTGGAAGGATTTATAGACACTGATGAGTGGGTAGGTAGGTAGGCGGATGAGATTCCTTTTTATTTGCTGGTTCATTGTCGTGCAATGTGTTATTTTTGACATTCTTTTCTCGTCAGGCATTTTATAAGGATTAAATACACTCTCTGTGTATTGTTATAAGAGGAGGGAATCTGACTTAAGATTACGAGGATAAGGATGTGCCTGTACAAAAGCTGGGGGAAAAGTTAATTAAGTGAAGTCGAGTATATGTCACGTAGTATGTCATAAAATGACAAATGTGAACATTGCCTGGGAAACAGGATTGCGAAATGAGATGAGTCGCTTACCGTGCCAGGGGGATGCATAATTATGATTTCTTTTGTTTCGATTATGAATAGCAACTGCTGGAGGTAGTTGTGATGTTGCTCCTGGCCAGAGGTAGTTACTAAGAACTACCCTTGTTCGTTTCAACGACTCTGCGCATTAGAAAACAAATGTTTTATCCTACACACACAGATAAGTACGTGGAACCATATAGTTCCTAAAGGATGAGAGACAAACAAATACAGTATACCACAAATAGAACTTATTACAAAAAAGGGGTATCATAGCAACTTGAGAATAAAGGTAACGTCGCTGTTTACTCGACTTTGTGACAGCAGTAAAATTCAAAGGAGCTTTGTGCGATGTATACAAGAACTCCAGATGCAGTATTCAAATGCAAATATAATGCACTTATGAACCAGGTCACCATGACCTTAAATTTGCTATTCAATTCGCAAAAGGGCAATGTTTTTCACTATCCACGACATCCAGGTTAGAAATTAAAGGGTGACCAGGTAGCAATGATACTTTTTCCAATTGTTATGTTTCAGCAGATGTCAAGGCAACCAATAACATCTAGATGTCGAAATTTTCAGTAAGATTTGCCATTCTAATGTGCATCTTTCCATGCTTGTCGAATATGCAGACATTTTTAAAAAATATGATCACAATTCCGACTCAGTTGTTAATACGGAACGTGAATTCCATCCTGAGGTCAGTCGGCACCATGGCTTTAGTGTGCACGCGATTCATGGCACCGTGGAAAAGTTTAAGCAAGAGTAAACCCTTTTGGACCCTAACCAGCCAACCAGATGGAAATTGGTGCGAAACATAGAAATCATAGCCGTCGTAGTGGCCGGGATCGAAGAAGACCCAGGAATGCCGATTTGGCGTCGATCAGCTAATTTGGGCATCGCCAGAGAGTCGACCCGGGTTATATTGTGGTTAAATTTAGGTATACATACATTTTAGATTATGCTGATGCAAGAGTTAAAGCCAGACAAGTATAGACAACATCATGAGTTCGCTAACTCGAAAGCTGATCGTCTCATAGGGGATCCATTTTTGGTTCAGTGGCAATGTCAACAAGCAGAATTGCCGTTTTTGAAGCGATTGCAATCCACGAGTATTCGACCAAGCATCAGTGCATCCACAAAGTGGCAGTATTATCGGACCTTTTTTCGAAATTAGGAAGGAGACACCATTATAATCAATGATCTTAAGTATAGAGTTATGTAAGCCGACTTTCTCTGGCCAGAGATCGACAAAATCGACATATCCGAGCTGTGGTTCTAAGCGACGACAAGCGACGCAACGCTCGAGCTTGTGAAGGCAAAATCCAAAACGCTAAGGAAGAGGAGATAGGAGACGATATTGCATTTGAAGTGCACCAAGAGGTTTTTCCCATTCTCGACCCTGTACACCCACCTTCTTCCAAAATGCGACATAGCGACCAACTGAGTGCACCAAAGTCTAAGTCATCCTCTTAACGTTTTTTTGTTAAGTTTTTTGTTGAATTTCGTCGATTTGACTCAAAACGCTAAGGAAGAAAGGATAGGAGACGATATTGCGTTTGAAGTGCACCAAGAGGTTTTTCTCATTCCCGACCCTGTTCACCCAACTTCTACCGAAATGCGGCATAGCGACTAACTGAGTGCACCAGCGTCTACAGCATACGCTAAACGTTTTTTGGTTAAGTTTTTTGTTCAATTTCGTCGATTTGACTCAAAACGCTAAGGAAGAGGAGATAGGAGATGATATTGCGTTTGAAGTGCACCAAGAGGTTTTTCCCATTCTCGACCCTGTTCACCCAACTTCTTCCAAAATGCGACATAGCGACTAACTGAGTGCACCAGCGTCTAAATCATACGCTAAACGTTTTTTGGTTAAGTTTTTTGTTCAATTTCGTCGATTTGACTCAAAACGCTAAGGAAGAGGAGATAGGAGATGATATTGCGTTTGAAGTGCACCAAGAGGTTTTTAACATTCTCGACCCTGTTCACCCAACTTCTTCCAAAATGCGGCATAGCGACCAACTGAGTGCACCAAAGTCTAAGTCATCCTCTTAACGTTTTTTGGTTAAGTTTTTTGTTGAATTTCGTCGATTTGACTCAAAACGCTAAGGAAAAGGAGATGGGAGACGATATTGCATTTGAAGTGCACCAAGAGGTTTTTCCCATTCTCGACCCTGTTCACCCAACTTCTACCGAAATGCGGCATAGCGACCAACTGAGTGCACCAGCGTCTACAGCATACGCTAAACGTTTTTTGGTTAAGTTTTTTGTTGAATTTCGTCGATTTGACTCAAAACGCTAAGGAAGAGGAGATAGGAGATGATACTGCATTTGAAGTGCACCAAGAGGTTTTTAACATTCTCGACCCTGTTCACCCAACTTCTTCCAAAATGCGGCATAGCGACCAACTGAGTGCACCAAAGTCTAAGTCATCCTCTTAACGTTTTTTAGTTAAGTTTTTTGTTGAATTTCGTCGATTTGACTCAAAACGCTAAGGAAAAGGAGATGGGAGACGATATTGCATTTGAAGTGCACCAAGAGGTTTTTCTCATTCTCGACCCTGTATACCCAACTTCTTCCAAAATGCGACATAGCGACCAACTGAGTGCACCAACGTCTAAGTCATACGCTAAACGTTTTTTGGTTAAGTTTTTTGTTGAATTTCGTCGATTTGACTCAAAACGCTAAGGAAGAGGAGATAGGAGACGATATTGCATTTGAAGTGCACCAAGAGGTTTTTCCCATTCTCGACCCTGTTCACCCAACTTCTTCCAAAATGCGGCATGGCGACCAACTGAGTGCACCAAAGTCTAAGTCATCCTCTTAACGTTTTTTGGTTAAGTTTTTTGTTGAATTTCGTCGATTTGACTCAAAACGCTAAGGAAGAGGAGATAAGAGATGATATTGCATTTGAAGTGCACCAAGAGCTTTTTCCCATTCTCGACCCTGTTCACCCAACTTCTACCGAAATGCGGCATAGCGACCAACTGAGTGCACCAGCGTCTACAGCATACGCTAAACGTTTTTTGGTTAAGTTTTTTGTTCAATTTCGTCGATTTGACTCAAAACGCTAAGGAAGAGGAGATAGGAGATGATATTGCATTTGAAGTGCACCAAGAGGTTTTTAACATTCTCGACCCTGTTCACCCAACTTCTTCCAAAATGCGGCATAGCGACCAACTGAGTGCACCAAAGTCTAAGTCATCCTCTTAACGTTTTTTAGTTAAGTTTTTTGTTGAATTTCGTCGATTTGACTCAAAACGCTAAGGAAAAGGAGATGGGAGACGATATTGCATTTGAAGTGCACCAAGAGGTTTTTCCCATTCTCGACCCTGTTCACCCAACTTCTTCCAAAATGCGGCATAGCGACCAACTGAGTGCACCAGCGTCTAAATCATACGCTAAACGTTTTTTGGTTAAGTTTTTTGTTCAATTTCGTCGATTTGACTCAAAACGCTAAGGAAGAGGAGATAGGAGATGATATTGCGTTTGAAGTGCACCAAGAGGTTTTTAACATTCTCGACCCTGTTCACCCAACTTCTTCCAAAATGCGGCATAGCGACCAACTGAGTGCACCAAAGTCTAAGTCATCCTCTTAACGTTTTTTGGTTAAGTTTTTTGTTGAATTTCGTCGATTTGACTCAAAACGCTAAGGAAAAGGAGATGGGAGACGATATTGCATTTGAAGTGCACCAAGAGGTTTTTCCCATTCTCGACCCTGTTCACCCAACTTCTACCGAAATGCGGCATAGCGACCAACTGAGTGCACCAGCGTCTACAGCATACGCTAAACGTTTTTTGGTTAAGTTTTTTGTTGAATTTCGTCGATTTGACTCAAAACGCTAAGGAAGAGGAGATAGGAGATGATACTGCATTTGAAGTGCACCAAGAGGTTTTTAACATTCTCGACCCTGTTCACCCAACTTCTTCCAAAATGCGGCAAGCGACCAACTGAGTGCACCAAAGTCTAAGTCATCCTCTTAACGTTTTTTAGTTAAGTTTTTTGTTGAATTTCGTCGATTTGACTCAAAACGCTAAGGAAAAGGAGATGGGAGACGATATTGCATTTGAAGTGCACCAAGAGGTTTTTCCCATTCTCGACCCTGTTCACCCAACTTCTTCCAAAATGCGGCATAGCGACCAACTGAGTGCACCAGCGTCTAAATCATACGCTAAACGTTTTTTGGTTAAGTTTTTTGTTGAATTTCATCGATTTGACTCAAAACGCTAAGGAAGAGGAGATAGGAGACGATATTGCATTTGAAGTGCACCAAGAGGTTTTTCCCATTCTCGACCCTGTTCACCCAACTTCTTCCAAAATGCGGCATGGCGACCAACTGAGTGCACCAAAGTCTAAGTCATCCTCTTAACGTTTTTTGGTTAAGTTTTTTGTTGAATTTCGTCGATTTGACTCAAAACGCTAAGGAAGAGGAGATAAGAGATGATATTGCATTTGAAGTGCACCAAGAGCTTTTTCCCATTCTCGACCCTGTTCACCCAACTTCTACCGAAATGCGGCATAGCGACCAACTGAGTGCACCAGCGTCTACAGCATACGCTAAACGTTTTTTGGTTAAGTTTTTTGTTCAATTTCGTCGATTTGACTCAAAACGCTAAGGAAGAGGAGATAGGAGATGATATTGCATTTGAAGTGCACCAAGAGGTTTTTAACATTCTCGACCCTGTTCACCCAACTTCTTCCAAAATGCGGCATAGCGACCAACTGAGTGCACCAAAGTCTAAGTCATCCTCTTAACGTTTTTTGGTTAAGTTTTTTGTTGAATTTCGTCGATTTGACTCAAAACGCTAAGGAAAAGGAGATGGGAGACGATATTGCATTTGAAGTGCACCAAGAGGTTTTTCCCATTCTCGACCCTGTTCACCCAACTTCTACCGAAATGCGGCATAGCGACCAACTGAGTGCACCAGCGTCTACAGCATACGCTAAACGTTTTTTGGTTAAGTTTTTTGTTCAATTTCGTCGATTTGACTCAAAACGCTAAGGAAGAGGAGATAGGAGATGATATTGCATTTGAAGTGCACCAAGAGGTTTTTAACATTCTCGACCCTGTTCACCCAACTTCTTCCAAAATGCGGCATAGCGACCAACTGAGTGCACCAAAGTCTAAGTCATCCTCTTAACGTTTTTTAGTTAAGTTTTTTGTTGAATTTCGTCGATTTGACTCAAAACGCTAAGGAAAAGGAGATGGGAGACGATATTGCATTTGAAGTGCACCAAGAGGTTTTTCCCATTCTCGACCCTGTTCACCCAACTTCTTCCAAAATGCGGCATAGCGACCAACTGAGTGCACCAGCGTCTAAATCATACGCTAAACGTTTTTTGGTTAAGTTTTTTGTTGAATTTCGTCGATTTGACTCAAAACGCTAAGGAAGAGGAGATAGGAGACGATATTGCATTTGAAGTGCACCAAGAGGTTTTTCCCATTCTCGACCCTGTTCACCCAACTTCTTCCAAAATGCGGCATGGCGACCAACTGAGTGCACCAAAGTCTAAGTCATCCTCTTAACGTTTTTTGGTTAAGTTTTTTGTTGAATTTCGTCGATTTGACTCAAAACGCTAAGGAAGAGGAGATAAGAGATGATATTGCATTTGAAGTGCACCAAGAGCTTTTTCCCATTCTCGACCCTGTTCACCCAACTTCTTCCAAAATGCGACATAGCGACCACCTGAGTGCACCAGCGTCTAAATCATACGCTAAACGTTTTTTGGTTAAGTTTTTTGTTGAATTTCGTCGATTTGACTCAAAACGCTAAGGAAGAGGAGATAGGGGATGATATTGCATTTGAAGTGCACCAAGAGGTTTTTCACATTCTCGACCCTGTTCACCCAACTTCTTCCAAAATGCGGCATGGCGACGCTAAACGTTTTTTAGTTAAGTTTTTTGTTGAATTTCGTCGATTTGACTCAAAACGCTAAGGAAGAGGAGATGGGAGACGATATTGCATTTGAAGTGCACCAAGAGGTTTTTCCCATTCTCGACCCTGTACACCCACCTTCTTCCAAAATGCGGCATAGCGACCAACTGAGTGCACCAAAGTCTAAGTCATCCTCTTAACGTTTTTTGGTTAAGTTTTTTGTTGAATTACGTCGATTTGACTCTAAACGCTAAGGAAGAGGAGATGGGAGACGATATTGCATTTGAAGTGCACCAAGAGGTTTTTCTCATTCTCGACCCTGTATACCCAACTTCTTCCAAAATGCGACATAGCGACCAACTGAGTGCACCAACGTCTAAGTCATACGCTAAACGTTTTTTGGTTAAGTTTTTTGTTGAATTTCGTCGATTTGACTCAAAACGCTAAGGAAGAGGAGATAGGGGATGATATTGCATTTGAAGTGCACCAAGAGGTTTTTCACATTCTCGACCCTGTACACCCACCTTCTTCCAAAATGCGGCATAGCGACCAACTGAGTGCACCAAAGTCTAAGTCATCCTCTTAACGTTTTTTGGTTAAGTTTTTTGTTGAATTACGTCGATTTGACTCTAAACGCTAAGGAAGAGGAGATGGGAGACGATATTGCATTTGAAGTGCACCAAGAGGTTTTTCCCATTCTCGACCCTGTTCACCCAACTTCTTCCAAAATGCGACATAGCGACCACCTGAGTGCACCAGCGTCTAAATCATACGCTAAACGTTTTTTGGTTAAGTTTTTTGTTCAATTTCGTCGATTTGACTCAAAACGCTAAGGAAGAGGAGATAGGGGATGATATTGCATTTGAAGTGCACCAAGAGGTTTTTCACATTCTCGACCCTGTTCACCCAACTTCTTCCAAAATGCGGCATGGCGACCAACTGAGTGCACCAGCATCTAAGTCATACGCTAAACGTTTTTTGGTTAAGTTTTTTGTTGAATTTCGTCGATTTGACTCAAAACGCTAAGGAAGAGGAGATAGGGGATGATATTGCATTTGAAGTGCACCAAGAGGTTTTTCACATTCTCGACCCTGTTCACCCAACTTCTTCCAAAATGCGGCATGGCGACCAACTGAGTGCACCAGCATCTAAGTCATACGCTAAACGTTTTTTAGTTAAGTTTTTTGTTGAATTTCGTCGATTTGACTCAAAACGCTAAGGAAGAGGAGATGGGAGACGATATTGCATTTGAAGTGCACCAAGAGGTTTTTCCCATTCTCGACCCTGTTCACCCAACTTCTTCCAAAATGCGACATAGCGACCACCTGAGTGCACCAGCGTCTAAATCATACGCTAAACGTTTTTTGGTTAAGTTTTTTGTTGAATTTCGTCGATTTGACTCAAAACGCTAAGGAAGAGGAGATAGGGGATGATATTGCATTTGAAGTGCACCAAGAGGTTTTTCACATTCTCGACCCTGTTCACCCAACTTCTTCCAAAATGCGGCATAGCGACCAACTGAGTGCACCAGCATCTAAGTCATACGCTAAACGTTTTTTAGTTAAGTTTTTTGTTGAATTTCGTCGATTTGACTCAAAACGCTAAGGAAGAGGAGATGGGAGACGATATTGCATTTGAAGTGCACCAAGAGGTTTTTCCCATTCTCGACCCTGTTCACCCAACTTCTTCCAAAATGCGACATAGCGACCACCTGAGTGCACCAGCGTCTAAATCATACGCTAAACGTTTTTTGGTTAAGTTTTTTGTTGAATTTCGTCGATTTGACTCAAAACGCTAAGGAAGAGGAGATAGGGGATGATATTGCATTTGAAGTGCACCAAGAGGTTTTTCACATTCTCGACCCTGTACACCCACCTTCTTCCAAAATGCGGCATAGCGACCAACTGAGTGCACCAAAGTCTAAGTCATCCTCTTAACGTTTTTTGGTTAAGTTTTTTGTTGAATTACGTCGATTTGACTCTAAACGCTAAGGAAGAGGAGATGGGAGACGATATTGCATTTGAAGTGCACCAAGAGGTTTTTCCCATTCTCGACCCTGTTCACCCAACTTCTTCCAAAATGCGACATAGCGACCACCTGAGTGCACCAGCGTCTAAATCATACGCTAAACGTTTTTTGGTTAAGTTTTTTGTTCAATTTCGTCGATTTGACTCAAAACGCTAAGGAAGAGGAGATAGGGGATGATATTGCATTTGAAGTGCACCAAGAGGTTTTTCACATTCTCGACCCTGTTCACCCAACTTCTTCCAAAATGCGGCATGGCGACCAACTGAGTGCACCAGCATCTAAGTCATACGCTAAACGTTTTTTAGTTACGTTTTTTGTTGAATTTCGTCGATTTGACTCAAAACGCTAAGGAAGAGGAGATGGGAGACGATATTGCATTTGAAGTGCACCAAGAGGTTTTTCCCATTCTCGACCCTGTTCACCCAACTTCTTCCAAAATGCGACATAGCGACCACCTGAGTGCACCAGCATCTAAATCATACGCTAAACGTTTTTTGGTTAAGTTTTTTGTTGAATTTCGTCGATTTGACTCAAAACGCTAAGGAAGAGGAGATGGGAGATGATATTGCATTTGAAGTGCACCAAGAGGTTTTTCCCATTCTCGACCCTGTTCACCCAACTTCTTCCAAAATGCGGCATAGCGACCAACTGAGTGCACCAAAGTCTTAGTCATCCTCTTAACGTTTTTTGGTTAAGTTTTTTGTTGAATTACGTCGATTTGACTCTAAACGCTAAGGAAGAGGAGATGGGAGACGATATTGCATTTGAAGTGCACCAAGAGGTTTTTCCCATTCTCGACCCTGTTCACCCAACTTCTTCCAAAATGCGGCATAGCGACCAACTGAGTGCACCAGCGTCTACATCATACGCTAAACGTTTTTTGGTTAAGTTTTTTGTTCAATTTCGTCCATTTGATCCAAAACGCTAAGGAGGAGGAGATAGGAGACGATATTGCATTTGAAGTGCACCAAGAGGTTTTTCTCATTCTCGACCCTGTATACCCAACTTCTTCCAAAATGCGACATAGCGACCAACTGAGTGCACCAACTTCAAAACTAGGGGCTTCGTCAAAATGTCCGTTCATATGTACCAACGAACCAGGAAAATGTTCCGAGACTAATACAGTTTTTAATATACACAAAGCTGGAACTAGAAAGCCACTATACTCTCTTGTAGCTCACTGCGTCTTGTTCCCATCCTCAGACGCAAAATATAAGTTCTACAGATACCGAGTCATCCCGCAACATTTTCTGCGAATGCCCACTGGTTCGTCAGTAAAATTAAAAATTCTACAGCTAAGGTTGCCCTGTTCTCATTACTGAGGTGGTATGTCTCTTAGTCGGACTTTTTTCCAAACAAAGTTTAAGACCCAAAAAGAGTTAACATATGGATGGACGGACCCAGAAAAAAAATTCTTCCTGACTAGTTTAGGTACCACTTGAGATTCGAACCACTCCTTGGTCCTACAACATATTCAGTCCAAAGTGTCCTTACATGTGTTTTAAAACGTTCCTTCATTTTAAAGAGCATTCATAGCCCCTCAAGAGCGAGTTCGTTATAAAAAGATATAATCCACCTTGCAATGAAAACCTTCAAAATAATTAGGACTCCGTGACTTACGACTTTGTTCATCATCAATGCAAGCCATCCTCCTGTCTGCTTCGTTCTAAAACTAATCAACTTCCCTTAAAACTGCGTTAGTTAACTTTCCAAAAAGTTATCATCATAAAAATACGAAATTTCCCGAACAATTTTCAGCAACATCAAGTTGACTATTTAATACCCTTCGCCTGGTATCTGTCGCCATCGATGTCCATGCTATATAAGCTCACTCTGCAAGGACGTTAATTCCTTTAATTTCGGTGGGGTTTGTCCTCCCGGCCATGTCTGCGGGGTTGGTTGATAATAATTGTGCCAGAACCCTTCGCCATGGAAAAGAATCTGTCAGGACATTATACTAATTGGCTTATTTTATATTTGGGCCAACAAAGTGACAAAATAGTGGCAGTGACCGTACCCCGCCATCCGATAGAATACTAATGGGTTTCCATGTAGGGGAGGGACAGATATGTCGCTCAACATCATTGGTGCACTGGAATTATGCTCAAATTAATGCCTGTGTCCTTGTGGAGGGTCCTCAAAGAGTGGACCGAACGACAAAAGACACAACAAAGTCTTCGCAGAAGAAAGTGGAAGAAGATAAATCGCTTAATGGTGTGTCATTAGTTCTTAATGTCGTCCCTGGCAGTCTTGGAGTGAGTGCAGAAGTATCGCGTCTTGGAGGGACCTATTAACGAAAATAATGGTCATCAACTTAGTAGAAGTTTATTTTTTTTTTTCAAAGAAAGAGAACGAGGATATGCGAAATAAGTTAAGTTGGACAAGATAGTTAGGTGATTAAGTGATGACGTGACTATCAGATGGACGCAATCAGTTCAGACAAATGGTTTATGTGTTGGGTGCTGATTAGTGCTTTCTGATAGCCGAGGACATGAAGATTTATTCAAATTTACTGTCGAAATGAATTTATTTGGAGAAGATTTGCGGCATTTAGGTAACTAACTGATGGTTTATTGTCCATTTTGGTCCAGGGCAGCTACCCAGAGAGCACTGGGGCTACTACTTACACCCACCCCTTCCATTTTCTAAGCCACTGTCATAGATTTCTGAATTTTCATATACCTATGGACGTTCTTGTGATAATCTGTACAGAATGTGAAGATATTTTGCATTATGCCAGCCGAATTCACATCTCTGGAAGAAAGGATATATAGATTACCAGGATGATTATATGTATGAGATCAACATAGACGGGTCTTACTTGTTTTTTCTCGACGCCAACACCCTCTAATTGTCATTGAAGATAGGATGAATCCAGTGGCCAAATAAAAATTAGCAGGTCGCCATGCCAAGATCTAGATTCCAATGCCCGCTGGATTCCTTCGACTTTAAAGAACTATGAGGGCTTAGTTGGCATCGCAATAGTGACAGCAAAGAAGCCCGGAGAATTCGTTCCCGGCTAGAGTACTGATAGTGACCGACTACACCAAGACTCCCAAGAGAAAAGTGACACCGAGAAACTCCTACAAGCTTTAGACCATGAACAAAAAGTAAGCAAGAAGAATCAGACGACATCCTCCAGCTTCGGAGATTAAACGCCTTTCCATCACACCAACCTAAGACTGATCCAGATTTGATTGGAAGTCTGGTTGTCAAGGTTTCCACGGCAAAGCTCTACATACTCTAGAGTGGTCATCGCCCGAATTGATGAACTCTATCCTGAATTTAGAAAAAAGGCGTATAATCATCGAACTCGAACGGTTCATATTGCACGACAGACGAACTCGCCAGAGAGGATATAACGCATAGGATCCTGGCGAAATTGCATAGCTTTGTACCTTTTCTACTTGAACTGGATGGTTTGAGCAAAACCAACTATAGCTGGGAAAATCTCTCCACTTGTGATATTTCGACACAGATGTGGTCTAGAATTTGTAGATAGAGTTTAAGAAGGTACATATCAATCCACGCTGGGTTTCGAATGGGTTGCCTCAACAACTTTTTTCTGAAAATGACTTCGAAGACTGGATAAAGATTCCATACAATACGGTCTGGGACACTCGAATGGTCTACAAACTCTTCAAGATAGTTTAGTGTAAAGCAACTATTCTATTTCCAACTATTTTTTTACAATAGTGCGAGCAACTATAGACGACCCAACGAGGGTCTTCCAGAAGAATTCGTCTTGGCCCCACTTCTCCGCAGCATGTATACATTCAATACTTTGGAGAGGTTCGTATATCCGACTTTAAGAAGGGATATGCCTCGATGATTCTAAAAAAACATAGGATAGTCCAGTGTTTAAAGAAAGCTTCAGCCTCCCGCACTTGGCTGCTGATGTGGTGCATCATCTTAGAGAAAGGATAGGTTTTTCATTGACCTCTATCACTCTCTCTACCTGATCCAGATCCCTGGAGCTGGAAATGCTTTTTAGAAATGTATCCCAGCGCTCCGGTGAGTTGGTTTTCTTCACTGTTTCGAAGACCTTGAGTTCCGGACTTGAACATAGCGTTCAGTTGCTTGGTTTTCCTAAAGAACATTTGGGTGTTGGCCCTATCGCGGAACTCTTCAATATCCTTGAGCTGGCATGGGTGTGCATTTTCTGTCACATGTTTTCGGCATCTGCATTCATCATCATACCAAGGGCTCTTTTCACCAGGACTCCTAAGGCGCTATATAGTAAAGAAGCACCTTTTTCAACCCTAGTTTGCATGCGAACTCATCGCCTACCAGAAAAGTCAAAAAACTGTCTGTGATGCTATAAGACCATGTGTGTCTGGGCCGAGCTGTATTAATTATAGTACACATCTCCCAAACAAAGGCTGGAAAGGCTTCTCCAAATAAACAAATGAAACAGTTTGTCACATTCGAAGGTGACACTTATAATCCCAGAGATAGAAAACAATTCACCTCCGATCGGGCTATTTACACTTCCATCACATTCGACAGACACATCTCTCCAGCTGAATACGTCTTCTTTGCCCAAAAACTGATTTATCCAACATACTTGTGTCAAAGAAAGCACGTAAACCCAACGTCACCAACTCTGACACAATTCAATTGACAAGATTTCGGACCGAAGTCCGATTAAGTAGTATATCCAACAGAAGCCCTCCAGCCAAAGATGTCAGCCACCGTAACATCCGGCTGTCAGGTTATTCACTTCGCATCTCCCTGGCCAGAAGGGATATTCAACTCAATTAGAAACGACCTTAATCACAGATACACACACCAGTTGGGTGGCCGAATGCTGAAATGTGGCCATGAGCATCGATTTGTAAGTCGTAATTCAATTTTGGCATGTACGCCACCATATGGCCGTTTCACCGTGATACACTTCATTCCACACTAACCCCGAAATGAAATTTTCCACTCGTTTTAGTGCAGTTAGACGTTCACGTTTGACGCAGCAGTCATCCCTTGCCGAGTGTGTGTGAGAATTTTCAAAATGACACCGTTTTTCCACTCGTTCACTTGACACCCGTAAGCCCTTCAGGATTGCGGTAGGTTATGCAGTGAGTGTGGAACGGATATAAAAGGGTAGTGCCACACACACAAGGCGGCCACACTTAGTGCTAATCAGCGAGGGGGTTGAGATAAGACCGAGAGTCTTTCAGATACTTTAACAGCGCACATACACGGATACAAGCTGACGTGACAAGGTCGTTTGACAAGCATCATACCCCAACTCATCCATCTACTCTCCGTCTCAGTCTCGGTCTCAGTCAGCCCCGAGTGTGCAGCACAATTTTTCTCTGACGCGCGGTTTAGGGGTTGCATTCTGAGGAAGCAGCACATCCTGTTACCCACCCACTTTCCTGTGAATTTCCTTTTGCCACCAATTTATCAAATTGCGGCAAGCGATTCATTTTTCCCTTTTCTTTACTTTTTGGTTCCGTCTTGTCTGCTCGTCCGTCAGTTCGCTTACCAACTTATGTGCGAGGGATGGCTGATGGCTGACTGCATGTGGGCTTATGGGGGGAGGGGTTTGTTACACAAGTACGCGCGCGAGAGCAATGCCAGGACGCGCTCATTGTGCTCACCCACTCGCTCGGAAAGTAATGTATCTGTAAACATGAGGATGATAATTTATTCCTATTCATCATCGGGTGAGCACTTTCGAGTGGTGAGTGGCGGAAGCGGTTCCCGACATGTGGGCGGTGGGGTTGATTTTTCATTACGTATGTATGTATGTGCATTTGTGTTGGTTTTTATTTTTCAGTTTCTGCCGTTTGTGGATGCGCCTTCCACATTGTTTGGCAGAAAATCAATTTTTCCTCACATGCTTGCGTTATTGTTGGGAGCATGTTTCGAATTTATGTTGACGTAGGCCTGTCTGAAATAATAGGGAAAGTGTATCAGTTGTAGGCTGTTTTTTTTTTTTTGAGGTCATGAAAACATGCTTTGGCTTTACATCAACAGGATTTGTACTCTTACGAGGGAAATATTGTCAGAAAGATACTTTTTTGTGTGCTACACAAAGAAGGATCGTCTGCTTTGGGTCTGGAAGGACATTAGACAATAGGAAAAGTTTCGGTTGTACTGATGTGGTTAATTGGAAATGCTCGTTGAAGCAAGTCAGAAACAATTAAGGTCTACTACTAGTTAGCCTGATGGTTTCGAAATGTTACAAGGACTTGTAGTGTGTAAAAGGCCTGAAAGCAATTACATGTGAGGCGAAAACTTTAGACAATACATGGGTTCTAATGGAAAACCCTAATCATCACTCTGGAGCCTTCCAGCTATGCAAATTGAAGTAAACTTGACCTACATAAGTAGTCCAACTTAATAAGGGAATAACCTGAGTTGTTTACTTATTAACGCAGTTGCGGCACAGTGTTAGGGTGATTTCTGTAGTAATAGCACTAATATTTCGAACCGATCTCCCTTTCTTTCATTGTCAGAACAGTGTAGGACATCAGATTACCATAAGACTAGGACAACGAGTCAAACAATATTACCCACTGAGTGTCTTTCAAGGAATTATTCCTGATACCACCTTTATAGAATGTGGTTCGTCGACAGAGATGAAGCCCACATTTAAAAAGAGCAACAGACCGTGTGATAGACATACAGAGAAAGAACCTCATTAACTCCATAGAATTGCAACTAGTCCTTTTCAGAGCACTGCTAGTGTAGTGTTAAAGTCTTCTAAAAGTTTACCCCGTCAGCAGCTCCTTGATTCAATTACACTTTACTCAAGAAAATATTGGCCACACTTGGCGATGGTGAAATGGAACAAATGTTCACAAAATGTTAGGTCTTTGCAGAAGCTGAAGATACCTTTCTTCCTCAGTGCCCTAGTGTCCTCAGACAATTGTAAGCGTCATTTGTTTAAAAAAAAACCATCATCTGGGACATCTTGGTACATCTATTAGAGTTCGGTGTTGTATCGGATCTATCTACTTATCGTCTTATTCATCGTTCAATACTCAAGACTGTAAAGCAAAACCAGCAATACGTGCCAGTGGTCTATTAGGAATGAGGAATGTGTTTCGCTAAACAGAAAAGGAATAATTTTCTTGGAGCAATCTTTGTTGACACAAATGGGTTCAAAACCCCTAAATCGGAAGACAAAATGCTCTACAAAACATTGATCCTGCCAGTTCTGCTTTATGGAACCTAGTGCTTAGGAACCCAACCATATTTTGCCCACTTTCGAGAGACAAATTCTTCGCCGAATTTCTGGTCCCATATGCGAGGATGCGAATAGAGAAGAAGATGTAACCGCGAACTCCATGAGCTGGATATGGATGTATTCCAAAAAGCCAAAACACATTGATTACAATAGTTTGGACAATAATCCTCCAGCGAAGGGGAGCGGAGATCTCCGAATCACAGCCCTCCAGTTCGAGATGACAATTTTTTTTTTTGTTCGAAAGCAGGGACTCGAAGTCTTAAAATAAAGTACAACATTCATTAAATATTCACCTTATTACTGCCTATAAATAGTCATCCTTTTCATGAAATTCTGTGCCAATTCTGCACTTAATTACGAGAGTATTTCACGAATATCAACTCCAATGTGTTCCTTTAGCACAGGAATTGTTTGTAGCCGATTATTGTAGACCTTATCTTTAATATAGCCCTGAACAATGATTTATTTCTCCCCATCTTGACGGCCAAGTCAAGAATCTCCTCGTCCTAAACATTTATCACGCAATAAAGTCATTGTTGTAGCAACTGATGCCACACAGCAACTGATGGCCGTGTTAAATGTCCATATGACTTATATCAGTCAAAAATCATAATTTTTGGAAAAAAAATACATGGCCATAGTTGTTCAGCTATTTCTCCTGAGGTTCTGGCAGCCCTAGATGGTACAATTTCGTTTAAATGTTTACGGACTCAGACAAATGGAAATGGAATCATTTCTCTCACCAGACTTGTTCCTGGTCTATCTGAACCTTCTAGACAAGGTCTTTATGAACGATGCGGAGCAAAGTGATTGAAGATAGGGTGTAGTCCTTGACCTTCTTAAAAAAAAACACAGGTTGGAGTCCTCACATACTAAGTCTGTCCAAGACGATCGAATTTAGCGATTAAATTCACCATAACCAGGAACTTTTCACTCTTTTTGTAGTAAATGTTCACTAACTTGGCACATTGTGCGAGTACAGATCCATCAACATTTATTAACGTCACAGTTTTTACTTAGCAAGAGCTCAAGCAGTGGTAGCACAATGCTAACAGTTCAACAATGGCTTGGAATCTAAAGTGACACCTCTTGTTGGATGACCCCATAAGGGAAAATTCTAGTGCACAGCATAGAAGAATGCAAATTGCACAGACTCAAGCAATTCAAAGTATCTGCATATCATGTCCAAATAGACGACTATATGCAGACAATCCATTGAATTTGGTTTCCAACCGGCATACCAAGTGAATGGATAAGACTTCCCTACCACTGGCACTGCCGGAACTCACTCCAATTCAGCAGTCGATCTCTGTCCCCATTATCTCGTATTCTCGAGACAGTATTTCACACCAGAAATTCAATTGAAATTTTATCTCCCCCAGCCACAAACATTTCCACCTCCGACCCGGCCCGCTCCATATGAACTCAGTATCTACATACATGTGTCTCACGAGCACCTACAACTGATTAAAAACTTTGTCCAAGTGCCGGCAATCTCTTACATGAGCATGCAGGCAGTGCACCCCCAGCTCCTGGAATGAAAGAAAAACAAAAATGTGTGCCAAAGTTTTTCGATTACGTTTCGTTCAATCGTAAATTGAAATCCATCATCTCGAACATGACAAAGTGCCTCCTCCTGCCGCGCCCCATACAAAGGTCACATCTTGTACAACAAACACTTTGAAATTTTTTCCTTAAAATTTCTCCCACAAATCGGTTCCCCATCTAGTCGCTCCTCGTCCTGTGCCGGATCCTTAAATGAGCTGTGAAATACCGTGAAACCAGTAAAAGAATAATTCACGTCACAGTTCCAATTCAGTTCGAGATATTTCACTTTTATTACCTGAAAGTGTGCAAATGAAGAAGTTTGCAAGTCGTCCTTTTTTCGAAGGAGAACATCGCAGTTGTGACGGTGTGTCAGGGAGTTGGTAGTCTATTGTTTCGACTGAAAGAGGAGACATTCAACTAGGTATACCATAAAATGAGATTAAATAACTTGACAATGGGTGCGGAGGGAAAAGTTTCTCAGTTTCATGACAGAGGACACGACGGAACTGGGACCCTTTCACCCGGGGGTAAGTTTCGGCAAAGTCTGAGTGCATCTACCACGAGGATCTTTGACTGTCTCCAGAATCATGGTGTAGCCTTTGAATAAGGGAGTTTGCAGTGCAATTCAAGTTTAACGTGCAGTTTTGTCAAATTGAATTGAATGCACTTGAACAGGAAGTAGGGGGTGTAGGGTGGTTTGTCTTTGCTTTGGGGAGGTGTCGCCTTATAGTGGGCTCTGCTCTGTGTTCTGTGTATAGTTAGCGAGATTAATAAAGTCGTGGAGAGGGCTTTGGTTGATGGTGTTGGTTAAGTGGTTTATTTGAATAGTTTATGAGATTTTGAGGAAACTTTGAGAGCATTTTCTTTCGGAGGACACCCTTGTAAATGTGGTTATAAAGAAGCCTTTATCTATTCGAAGGATGGGCGCGAAAGCAAGGGCACAGTTCAACAAAGGTGTAGTTCGGAATTGAATAAACCTTAAAGTCTGTAAAGGACTTTCAACTGAGCACGCTCGGTGAAGAGAGAACAATAAATCACCTTCAAAATGGACTAAATGCCTGGCAGACATTGGGAAAGTAGCGCCAAACCTCCTTAATGTGGCCAAGAGGATACAGACGGAGAACAGTGTAGAGCCAATCTGACGACATTCGAGATACAACAGAATTTGTAAGACTCAAAAAGGTCCTATCCAGACGAACCATGGCGTTAAGATCACACAAAACACGATCACGACTGAAATTAGACTGAATCTTGCACTAAGTACGCGTTCCCCAGGAAGTGTAATCTAATCTAAGTCCAGCAGAGGACATAGAATTTGAATTTTCAGAGGATTTGATCTGAAAAGAGAAAATTGAGTGATCTCCCTTTGCAGGTCGCCAGGACTGGACGGGATCAGTCCCATCATGTTGGGTTATTATTCTAAATGAGTTGCTCCTAGAACTCAAGTACGGTAGTGTCAGGAACATTTCTTAGGTGGATGGCGTTGCTTTTATGGCTCCGCCCGAATCTCAATCCTTATCGGAAAAATGAAAAAGGCCGCGGAGGGCTCTAGACATGTAGACCAGGAAGTGTGGACTAGCTGATAGAAGATAATTCCTGAGTTTATAGTACTAATACTACAGGGGCACTCTCCTTAGAACAACTGACAGCGGCACATATCTAGGAGCTAGGACAGCAAGCCATAAACTTAACTCTCTCATGTAAATGCTGAGATCGGCATATATTGACATAAGAAGTGCCTTGACATAACCTACTACAGGGCTGCAGACTATCGTTAATCTACTTTCGCTGACTGTCTTCCTTCAAACCGCTCCACGCCCTAGCGAGTCATTGCACATTCCTGAACAATTTTTAGGAAAAGCACCTGCCACGAGGAAAAAAACAATTAAGCTAGAAACGGTTCGGTTCGGTTTGCTGGGAACCTCATTTGTAGAACATGGGATAACGAATGGGAAAGGCACATCTCCCCTCTATAGGTATCACTGTCTTACAGGACTATTCGACTTCAACTGTGTAGGAAAAATCAGAGAATGTGAAACTAAACCTATTTACATTCGTTTAGTTGGTGCGACTACCCAGATCTAGAGTTAGTCTTCAGATTTAATTTTTTTTTTCGTTAGGTTGGCTGATATAGAATTAGGGTATCATACATTTATTTCCATTTCTTCTTCCACTTCCTTCGGTCACTTCTTTTCTGTCAAAGAAATAATCCTCTAAATGAATCAGACTTCCAGGACGAGACTTGTTATACTAACATAGCTCAGCTTTAATAAAATTTTAGTTCATGTCGGATAGGAGCACGAGGACTATATATTGGAGAATCTTCCTGTGAAACTGATTCAGAAACTCCAAGAAATTTCAACGATTCCCTGTCATTGCTGTGAACTACCTTTCAGTCTTGACATATCCCAGTTAAATTAACCATTTGACTACCTCCTGGGTTCTAAGTTCGAATGGACCAAAAACTTGTTCTGCCAGTTTCATGAAATGTCCACCACAGCATGAGGATAGGTGTCCAGTATTACCATGGGAGTTTTACTACGCTTCTGTCTTTTCTAATCTTTATTACGATAACAGACTATTGGATAGAAGACTACTAATGGATGACCAAAAACTATTGTCTGATGATTACCTCTAGAACCATGGAGAGACATTCCTATGGATTATGTTAGCATGATGTCTGTGGACATAAAGGTATTAAAGAAACGTAACAATGACATCCAAGCCAACCTTTTTGGTCGAGCTCGAGGCCAACATTCGAGACGCTATTGTTGGAATAACACCGCACTTATTGAGGTGGCTGAGGTGGCTATTTGAAATATATGCTATTCCACATATAATGGCATGAATGTAGCTTCAAAGTAGACCCTAAGTCAGTTATATATCTCACACCGTTCTTGTTTTATTTAAATTTATTTTCCTATCGTTCTCATCTGGTCACCCTGTACTTTATGCATTTATACAGGACAGGACAGTGCAAGGACTGACCTTCTATAGTAATTCATGCTTCTTATGCTCTTATTTCCTGAAAAGATTAACACCACTCCTGTCGAATTAATTTTCCAGTCCAGACGAAGTTCTCCCCTGAGCAGGAAAATAGAATTTCAAAATTCCCCATCACACAAAATTAAACTTTTTCTCTAAAAATTTAAAATCTCCTCTCTTCCGTGTGTTTTTTCAGGATTTTTGTGTGCATCCGGAAACTCCCAACTCTATTTAGAACTTTTAACAACCTTATTCGGTGTTTTCCTCCTGGGCTTGTAGGGATTACAAGAACTGTGTGCTTTTTTTGTAGTTTTTGGGGAAATTCCCATAGCGCCATGTATATTACCAAAACAATCCATCTACCGCTGATCTAATCTAATCAGTGTTGCCCCTGTTTGGTCTACAGCGTTGCAGTACTTAAATTAATCCAATTTCGAGTGCGTACCCTCAATAAAATTATATGGACTGTATCACAACACCAGATAAAAACTATCTACACGTTTGTGCATACATAAGTATCCGGCTTTGGCCTAGAGGAGGTGAAACAAAAAAAACAAGACCCCCTAATGACCACATCCATTAAATTTGTATGAGAGATACTTTTGTTTTGACAAACAACTCCTGCTTAGCATTATTGATCCTGTAGCTGTCATTAAATTTGTATCGTCTACGTCAATGGCCAAGGGCTGGTTCCACAATTCGAGAATAGAATGACAGAAAACGCATATCAAACGTCATGCCTTCCTTCCTTCCTCCGGCTTAATGGCCTGTTCCACCATCATATTTTCACAAATACCTTCCAATCGAACCACCACCACTACCATTGAGATTCTACATACATAGGAGTATAGCACATCATTTCGAATTATATACGCGATTTGAATCCGTCTTCTCCGGGACGAAAGGAATTCCCATTATCTCCTCAGACGATGGCATATCCCCCCGTCTACACAGTCGAAGTGCTATCATTACTTTCAGGGATGCTCTTTCCCTGTGGAAAATTAAGTGCAAAATTGAAGAGCATTAGATGAATGCGAAATAAATCTCCGATAGCTGATGGTGGCGTAGTGGAAATCGCGTTTTCGAGGTTTTCCATTCGACTGGAGTGGCAAATGGCTTGGAAACCCCTTGAAAACTAAAAGTAGCTCCAGTCGCACTACGGAAATCCTTTTCCTTTCAAGTGGTGGATTCTCTTCAACAAGCGCTGGAATAAGAGAAAAGAAAAGTGTCATCCTGACCCGCCCCTTCGACACGCACCCCCTTAAAATGTACTACACCCACTTTGTCCTTGTCTCCTTGAAAACAAAAAAACAAAAAAAAATAAAAATAAATAAATAACCAGTTAATGCGCTTAGCATTGGGTGAGTGTAGCCCACCGTTTCGTACCTAAGAATATCCTTATTCTTAATTTACCCACTACACACCAAAGCGTGAGATGTCTGACGAGCTCAAGAGCTCGAGAGCTGTTTTAATGGATAAATACTTGTTGGGGGTGGCTTATACCAGTACTTATGGCGGAGCAGGATTTTCCATGGGATGACATGAATTAGGCATTCTGAGCGTGCTTGTGATTACGTCAAATGCCTTACGATTTATGTGTGGCATCGGAGGTGGGGTCGGCAGGATATAATTGGAATGTTCCCAACTCTTCCGCATAGGGGTTGACTGACACATAATAAATGACGTGCTAATTTCATCGCTTCTGGCCTTTTTACTTGTTTTTTTTTTTTCTCATTCGATGTCACAATCCTTTCTCGCTTTTGCGCTGGAAATTAAAACTGAAAAATTGACTGCCGCAGGCAAAGGGATTATTTAATCCTGTTAACTTTGGCGGGTTTGTTCTCTGATCTTGTTCGTCGTCGAAAGGGTTGCATCTCCTTCAGGGTTCTCATTCAATTTGCGAAACGAAAAATAAATTACTTTTTTGCAATTTCTCCCTGTTCGTCGTCCTTCTTTGTTGTTTCAGGATCCGAGTATGTATACGCATCCAAGGATAACGCCTAAATGGAATCAAGGTTATTTGTGTGAGGTACTTGTGTAAATGACACATTTCTAGACGAGTGTAGTGGGTTGACTGTGTGACACTTTTTCCGCCTTCGAGGTGAAAGTAATAATTTATATATGTTTCCATTGTTTTTTCGCTCTGCGGATGGGGACTTGGTTTGGAGTAGGATTCCCAGCACGTGGAACGTGTGCCTGGGAAAACAGGAATCTGGTCGTAAAATCACATAAATAATATTTTTAATCCGAATGGGGTTGAAAATTCCGGTTATACCTCACCTGTTTCGGTTTCGAAGGAAGCTAGACACATGAATCCACTTAACATAAATTCATTTGTTGACATTACACAGGGACTCTGGGACGTTTATCCTCTCGTTTAGGTTGAAGGAAATTTATTTATTACTTCATGGACATGACCTTTCTTTTGGAATTTTCGAACATCTGCTCGATCTCACGGTATATCCCTGGCTAATGGTGATAGCATAATAAATAAGGATATCCGTCGAGTGGTGGAATGGTGGATAGCGACGGCGTTATGGTCAGCATGAAAGCCCACACTTTCGCTATCGTCGAAATCAAAGATGATAATGAATTCCATTAAAACGAGAGGATGGGACAGGACTCGGTTGGTTTTAATTGTTTTTCCCCTTTTTTCGCTTTGAAGTTTGAGCCTGATGGAGATACGTTTGAGGAGCATCTGCAGGACCATCCATTGGATTATGGAGGATTTTTCAATTTTCTCCTTGATTAACTCGACTGAAGGTACGGCTGCCGAGGACAAGAGGAAATTTAAATTCCAATTTAATTCATGACAAGATATTCCGGGGAATATGTACTTTGAGAGCCAGATTACACTTTCAATGGATCTGTACCCAAATTTAGAAAATCAGAGTCGTCAGGGATGCTAGTGCGTTCCCTAGGTAACGCAAGCATTTTTTTCAAAATGTTCTTAAAGTATTTTTGAACTTTCAAACATAAAACAGTGATTCAGAGGTCCTTTAGTTGAGGCAGAGGTACATACATGGATGATATTGCAAAGGATTCAGTTAGCGTAACTCTCGAATGTAATCTAAGTCCTAAGAGCAACAGTCTGTCACCAACTGTCCATAAGAAGTTTGTACTGCAACAGTCACATCCTAAGAGCAATAGGTGATCCAAAACACTGGGGGAGAGGAGATATGTGGCGATATTGCATTTAAAGAGACTTTTCCATCCTAGATAGCTACCAACTGAGTGCACCAAAGTCTAGATCATGCGATTTGGATTTTTTGTTCAAGTTTTTCGTTAAGTTGGTCCCATTTGATTCAAAATGCTAAAGGATCTCACATCTCCTGTGTGGATATCGGATCCAGATTTTTGCTCTCCATGAGTAGATCTAAGGTTTCTTCACTGGGCATGGTGCAGTTCCAGTCTTGTTTTTGACTACAACTAGATTTTCCCAGCTTAAGACAATTCATTTCAATTTAACCTTCCAAACAATCCAAACGTCTTCATACTGCTTAGACCCCTATTACCTACGTACGTGCCACTGACAAACTTGTATTCGTATTGATTAAATTAGGTACCACGTACAATTCACTTTCGAATAACTCGCATTGTGCGTTGGGTATGGAATTTCAACGTCCCCCTGTAAGGAGGAGGAAATTTCAATACAGTTCTCGAAGTTAAGCAGACTCCTGCCGTACTTGTTGTTCACCACTTGATTATGGGTTGTCACATCCCCTTTTAATGATTATGGTTCTCAGAAATAAATTAGTGTAACCCTTTTCTGATTCCAATAGAGTTAACATAATTAACTTTCCTATCTGCGCTTTATTACTGGTTGCTTGGATCTGAGCCTTATAATTAGAAGAGATGTAGATTGAGTTGTGTTTGAGTTGGGTATGAATTCCTTCGGGTCAAAACACGGGCAAATGAATATTGCCAGGCCTAGGTAGGTGTTACAGTATATCATCGCGTTGCGTATTTAATCAAGATGAAAACAAATACACACAACTACAGGGTGTTTATTGGAATGATGTAGGCAGGAGTAGGGAAATAAATTCCTTGCCGAATTCCAGGTGCAAAAATATGTAACTTGATTCGGTTCACTGAAGAGAATCGTAATTGATTTTTCATGGGCGATTCTTGAATGCGGAGAGATTTGTTGCTGTATAACAGTGGAAATAAGAGGCTTATAAAATTGGTTATAACACAGGGCGCTAAGGACTATTTGTCCTTACGAATCGGCTTTTGTTTGTATCATGTTCAAGGCTTAAGTTTTACGATGAAATGAAATGAAAGTTAAGGAAGCGTTTCAATTGATAAAGCCAGTTAATGGTGATGATTGTTTATTCCATAGAAGAGCATATGAGTTTATTCCATTGTTTGCATAACATCGGTCCATCCAGCTTATGGAATTATGCTTACAAAGTTTAACACTTTTGGATATACTGGGGCGTATGTGGAACATTTTTTTTTTTTTTCCCACAGAAAAAAGTCCAAAGGGGTCAAATCGCAGCTCCGGACGGCTGATAACAGGCTGCTGCTACGCCCACCGTTGACCGAAACGTAGTTCCCAGCCTCATTTTCGGAGAAAAATGGTCCAATGATGGCACCACTCCACGAAACTGTCACTCTCTGTTCATGCATCGGCTTCTCGACAATAACGTGAGGGTTTTCCGAGCCCCAGATGCGGCCATTTTGTTTGTTAACGTGGCCGCCGAGATGAAAATGCGCCTCGTCAGAAAAGAGTGCTACACAGCACTCACTTTGGAAATAAGTTTTCAATATTTCCCAACGTTGTTCAAGCGTAAAGTGACGCATTTCGTTTCACGGAAATATGATACTGACTTTCTGTCAAGATTTCGAGGGGGAAACAGCTGTCAGTTCAAAATAACCGATGATTTAAATAGAAACCACTAGATGTCCCACCCTTTATTTTATAATGGATCCCCCTTCGTGCTACAGACCGTGTTAGAGACTGAGGACCAACCTTGTAGCTCTGCCTTTTATAAAGTGCACCTTGATGACACTGACTACACATCTGATCTTAGATCGCTTTAGCAGAACCAGACCAATAGTACTCTTAGTACTTAGAAACCTTACTTTGACGTTGATATAATCATATTGAGCTGCCTAAGTCCTCTAAGTCTAACATCAGGTCTTCTCAAAACGATTCACGTTCATATTAGAGATACATACTTATGTTCACCACTCAGTAGACGTATACTATCTCGTCAATAAGTCAAAGGAAACATAGTCCCTTCGTACATCTTGATTTGATAATATTGACTAGACCTCGACACCAAGACCAATCTGTACCGAAATTCCGAAAAATCGAATGAGAGTTGGTATTTGTGTCAGGAGTTAAAGAATGCCCCCAAGGAGGCATAGTCTTTTCACATAGTCTTTTTTTATACTAAATACTTGGTGATCTTCATCCGAGAGCTCTACTACAAGCCTTTTTTGATGCTGCAGTAAAGAAGGACTTTCTATCCACCCCAGTGATGTACAAAAAAAGAGACAAATTGATCAAAGATTAACTATGGCCTAATCTTGGCGAAGCATTTTTCCCAAAGTGATAGGATGGCACGTATGGGGCCAGATACTATACAGCTTTGGCTCAAAGTCTATGTTCATAGACCAACTCGACTAAAGAGATAATTAAGCGTATTGAATCTTTATTTGGTGGAACCCTGAAATATGGTAGTCTATTCTATGGATTATGCCTGTAAGAACTTCAGGACAATTGCCACAGTGTTTGGTGTGGGATAAGTTTTCAATCTTCCAACAGTTTCATTCGTGGGGGGATATGTAAACTTTTGGCATCTGGGTACCTTACTATTTTAAAAATTGTTCTCAAATCGACTCACTGGAGCCCGCGTTCGAAGCGTTAGTCAAAGAAAATTTGTGACATGGAACACTATATGCCACCACAACGCGCTGCGTATCGTATGAAATGACGAGTTAGAGAACTACCTTCAAGTTGAACCGTGAAGCGTTTACACCAAAAATATATGGCAGTATCATCAAGCCCAGTGTGGGCAGTCTGAAGAGAGCAAAAAGTCTGTACAGGGAAGCGATAAAGGGTCACAACACCGGGTCGTCGCCGATTTTTGGAATTATTAGGCGACCCCTGCAGTGATTTTTTGATGCCAATTCTGATGACTAAGGCCATGGCCAACTTTTGGTGTCAACAGTATCGCCCCATAGCTCATACAGCCCGAGCCACTATACCTTAATTGCACCCTTTGCTCCTTGAAAGTTGAGCTTACATTGTAAGATATCTGGACATGACATATTACTATGACGTGCCTTTTTGCCGAGTAGATATAATACATTGAATCTTTGCGTTGGATTTTTCGCTAGCCATCTGGGTCTGATGTATCTTTGACCATTTGACTTAGAGGGCCTGTTATTTAAGGCGAAGGCTATTAGAGTCTCGTGGTGGAGAGTACCCACTGCATGGCCTGTTGCATGCAATCAGCAATCGCACATAAATAAAGATACTATTCTTCTTTTCTCTAATGTTCGGTATTCCTCGATGCAGCTCCATGGCAGGACGAAATCACACAGTCGTCTAATTGCTATGCAGTCTTGCTTGTGATGTGACTCTTTAACGCCAACTCCCACTCAGTTGGTTTTGAAAACTCGCCCAAATAAAGTCCTGATGGACATGTTACACCACCGACTGGCTTAATTGATTCTTGAACAAGTAAAACTTAGTCCTTGCGTGCATAGCACAAAACCAATTCAACCTCTCTTGGCGATAAAGCCGTCACTTACAGACGGCACAACGAGTAAACACTTGCATCCCTGCTCGACGAAAACACTGCCACTGTGTCCACTCCACAAAGAGCACTGCCACGAAGCCAGGACCAAAAAGGAAGTGGGACAAACAGAAAAAAACATATACTGCTCCATTCATTAAGTTGGATTTGTACTACTTGACCAAAATGCTGTAGCTGTGGTGGTGTATGTATATCGCAAACGTCCTTGTGCTCAAGTTGCGTACCCTGTAAGTAACCGTAACCTTCCCATTAGTACGCTTTCTAACAGTTTTTTGCGATTTTCCTTTTTCCATTTTCCACTTGCACCCAGCTCGTCTTTGGTTTTATTTCCCACATCCCACTTAAGGACGAAGAACACTTTTGACTATTTTAATCACTTCTTGTTGCCGTCATCGTTGGAGTCTCGGCACCTCGTCCTCGTTGCTCGTTCGTTCGACTGCAGGGATAATCCGAAATCTGTACTTGTAGTACACTACGACACGATTGGAAGAACTCGAAAGGAATGATGCAATGGCCCGTACCCCGCACCTTCTACCGCAAAGAACCAAGCATCCGCGTTTAAGAGCAAAAAGGTCAAGTGCAGATCACGCAACAAATTATCGTTCGCTTTGTGTGTGTGCGGAAACCTGACCGTGCAATGCAAGGAGTCTGAGTGACTAGGAATTAATTAAGAATACAATCACGTAGCCGCAAGGGGCTTAACGTAATTGCTGGTGAATTTGTGCTAATAAATTGAATTTTTAAATGGAGTCGTTTCAAGTTTCCATTTTTTTTCTTGATCCTTTTTTGCTTTTACTATTTTATTTCCTCTTTCTGTGTTCGTCTTTCGATAGAGACTCTCGAGTCCTGTGCCAATGATTGCTCTAGTATCAGCACTTGGGCAGGACAGGCTTGCTTTTCATAAGCATCCTACAGTGTGGGCGTTCTCAGTTTATCTTTTAATTTATCTTTATTGCAAAAGTGTGATGTCATTGCCAAACATACTAGTGGAACATAATTTATCCTTCTTCACAGCTTCGTCCTTTCATTGATGTTTAAGAAAACTTAGCAATGCAGTGGAACCTGCTCATGTGGAAGATGTGCATCTGGTGAATATCAAAGGGCCCGGTCTATGCGAGAGGTATCACATGCACTGTGTGCAATGATAAAGGTCCTCGGGACATTTAACCGCCGGCGCCGCTATCACATTCACAGAGACAGATGCTGTGACAGAAATTCCCCAACTGTGTATGAAATATGAATGGGTGCATGCATGCGAATTAAGGATATCCGGGACTTATGGAACCGCGAGGAGTAAGGTGACGCCGAAAATGACAAATGAATAATGTGCGCCATGTGCGCCATGTGCATTCCAGATGAGGGATAATGTAATTTTGATGTGTCGTCGTTGTCGCTTATTCATATTTTTTCGCCTTCTTTCCCAGAATTTTCCTACTCCTGTGTCATTAATTCGAATTAATGGAGTGCCGGAGCGCAGGAGATTTAAGATACACGGGTAATTTTTGTACTTGGCTGCCTTCATTGTGTCCGTGGTCATTTTTGGGGCCATCAATCATACCTGATGGTGGGAATACATTTGCGTTGCTATTGTACGTCATATTATGTGTTTGTTAACTCGACCTTGATCTATTTGGGTAGCTGAATAAAAGAGGACATTAGCGTAATAACTATGAGGTTAGACGTCAGACTAAGTGGCAGCTTTAGCTTGGATTCTATACAAATTAGGTTCAATAGGCCGGGTGGTAGTGGGTTCAAGTGAAGTGAATACATTAAAGCCAACTGGATAGTGGGTTGGACGAACACAAAGAGTGATAATAACGTTTTAGCCCTTACGAATGAGAGGGCGGAGAACAGATACAGAATAAAGAAATCTCAAGGACATGTCAACGTAGACTTCCTTTTGAAAACAGAATGAGTTTGTCTTGAAACTCCATTGAAACTCCAACCTATTACATCTGCAAGGTAGAAGACAGAGATCTTACAAATTCGGGAGCTGTTATGACTTAGATAAGTTCTACGTTGCCGTACTGGGCCCCATTAGCAGCTACAATTTAACTAACCTAGGTCCGTTGTGATAGTACGTGAATCTACAGTCCTCAAACTCAGACTCACTTGGAAGCAGGCGTTAGTCAGCTCGCAATCTTCTGCAAACGGAGAAAGCTTGCCTTTAACAAAAGAAGTAGACTATGATTTCTTCCTCTTCTTCGTCCATGCAGTCTCTACAAATTGCTGTGTCCCCTAATGATACATACTATGATCACTTTTTTCTGTCTTCTCAAACAGTTGGAGCATTTTTGGTCCTGCTGGGCCAGATCTGTTTAGCAATAAGGCATGTTCTGCCGACTGCCCTTCTACATTTCGTTGAATTTACAGAGCATTGGGTTATCCCATAAAATCAGTAAGGTTGTAGCTTGCCTGATGAGCTTCTCGCTTAAGGTCAACACCGTTAATTGAACGAAATGCAGAAGGGCAGGCGCCCTATACAAATCTGGCCACAACTGGGCCAAAAAATACTCCAACTGTTATAGTCACAGAGTCCCAGTACCCATATAACGTAAATGTCAGTCATATCCTTAAGAGAGAAGGAAAATTTTGATCAGTTTTTGAGTTAAAGGTGAAGTATTCCAGAGATTAGATCGTAGCTTGGCTATCTGTATTCATTGTGGCCATGATTTCAATCTGAAAAACGCTATACCTAGTTGCTTGGAAGGCGTAACGAAATGACCACCTAATACCGATTCTTATTAGGTTTTACTATTCAGGGTTATTCGGAACTGTAGTACCACATTCGTAATTAATTCTTCTACTTCAGTTGAATTCTTTTGACGAATACTCTATTTTTTTACGAAATATATCGCGCACTGTTTTCGAGACTACAATTCGGTAATAGAACCTATTTAGTATTCCAGCACTTAAGAACTTAGAGAAGGATGAAAGCATATACGAATGCAAATACCATGATATGAAATATTTATAGGATTACTGAACTATAAGGATTGTCTGCATCGCTTTATCCTTATTGACTCAGAGTACAATAGCATCTCCAACTGGTGTGTCCTTAACCGACTAAATACGTCTATGTGACGGAAATTTTGAAAAAAATAATGCCTGGTCAGCATAACAGCAATGATGCCATCAGCAACATGTAATGAACTTTTGTGGATACAAGAGCATGACCTGAATCCCTTGTAAGTTATCTCCCACTAAGCTAGAAATGTACCTCGTCCCTGACTAGAAACAAAACGATCCACTTCCATCTTATAAGCCTATAAGCCACGAGCCAAGAACATACAAGTACCACACGTATTGCGAATGATTGGGCGGAATTATTTCACCAAATATTTATATTCGTACAGCAAGTCTATTTTTGGAATTTTGTGGTGAATTGCAAAACAAGATATCAATTTTCCAAAATACAAAATTTTTCGTTTTATTCAGTACTATGGGTCGTGCAGTGCACATGTACATGTGCTACAACCAAATCGTAATGGCCAGTCTATGACAAAAAGAGATCTAGAGATCTCGTGGACCGAATACACTTTAGTTTTCATCATCTTTAGTTACCTGCCAGTTTGTGAAACCAAGTAAGTGCAGATCCTTATGACGGTCTTTCTTGTCGTTTCGAACCTGAGGTTTGAGATACGAAGAACCTCTTGTCCTTGAGTTCTTGTAGAATGACTTCATCCACAGTGGTTTTAATTGTTTGTTAGTGATGCTGCAGTCAAGTTCCGGGAACTATGTGAGTATCTAAAGGATTCCCCCCTATCCATGTTTAGTACACTACAACTATTGAGAGTCACTTAGAAATAATAATCAACGAATTTCAACTTAGAAGCCAGTACTCGGTTTTAAGGCCGCATACTATAGACCACTGCAGTCAATGGATTCCCAAGAAAGTGGAACATGAAGATCGTAACGCTTGAATCAATATCTGGATCTGGAATTTGTATCCAATTTCTTGAGAAGATTGTAGGTATTAACTTAAGCAGATGATCGGAAAAAAAGAGTCAGTTTTAAAGTTTGGTGGGGTATCTCTATATTTATTGCTGGATATTTGGAATGAGTATATATGTCCATTTGACTTTTCAAGTGTCTTTTAATTTTTCTGCATCAGTCTTCGAGAAACAGGAAAGTATTTCAGATGGATCTCAGTGGACAATCGAAGTCTCCATTTGAATAATTACACGTCCGGGAAATTTGTCACATAATAGAGCCATTGGTCCATCAGAAACCACTTCAAACTGTCACTCATTAAGGATGGAGAGGTTGTTTCACTGTTTGATTTCCTTGGGTTTTTGGAGCCTCAGATGCGACAGTTTTCTTTGTTTACATACCCTTTCCAGCACTCAATCAGCGAATGTACATCATTGTGTGTAGTCTCTTGGGTTCAATTCTTATGCCCTTATGCCATGTGGACCTTGTAAGGATGTGGGCCAAGATCATCATGAATAAATAGAACCAATTCCTTCAATCGTTGCGAAATGTACACACACTTATGTTTTGTGTCACACTTTCACCTAGGATGGGGCTATTTTCAGCTGACCTTGTAGCACACATGAGTTGGGGTCTTTATATCACTAACCTGTGCAAGATGTGACCTACTTAACGAAACATTTCAGTGATTTCTATTTTTGTAGCGAATTTAAACCTTTTTAAAGCTTTGTATTAGTAAGCATCGGTCCTTACTAAACAACCTCCTAATTTTTAATTTTGAAAAATCGTCACATTGATAGTTGGGTGTTCACAGTTCAAAAATGGCGTAAAATTTGAAATGACACCTCTTGTTGGATGACCTTTTAGAAACGTTTGAAGTCAACATTCTACACAGTGCACTGAGGACACTTTATTGGGATTGATGCAAAGGAAGAAGGAAAGGTTACTGCATAGTATATGATATTGGTGGTTAAAAGAATGCATCCATCTTGGAGGAGTATTGCTTCTTAGGCAGACAAAACCGGCATCTTATTAACTTCTAGAATACGTTGTCCCACTTTTCGTTACTGACAGAACATAGGTTGTTTCTGTAGGGCATTCGGTAGTCCTTCAACCAAATGGGAATACCCAGCAACTCTGCCCCAACGACCCAATGAGAAACCCAAGAAGGTACTTAATTATAACGATTTCTGAAAAAAATGTTTTCTCTGATATTATCTTGTCTTAACTGACACCTTTTGGACACAAAGTGAATCATATTTGTACGGCTCTGTGCAATGGTTTGAAACTATCAAGTTGTTTGTAAGTTTTTCAAAGGATATCCCTATCATTCCATGCTAAAATGACCTAGTAGCAGCTAAAAGTACATAAAAGAGGAATTTTATGAAAAATAAAAGAAGGAAAAGGCAAGTGTACTACCTTTGCGGGCTGCCCATAAAATCACAGAACAGCCATAAAAATATGCTTTACTCCCACTTCCGGCGATAACCCAGACTATCTCTGGATACTCAAACAAGCTGCTTAACAAAAAGTCATAACCGTAAACCAAGTTTTTAATGTTACCCCCTCCTGCAGGAGAAACACACTTCCAAACAACCTGTTGTTTCGAAATTTCCCCTCAGCTATGTAGGTACCTCGTTCTAGTGTCCTTCAGATGAATATTTGTCTTCTTCGAAGTTTAATCAAAATATGTAATTAATTTCCGAACCCAATTAATAGATACAGCCAGCCCCCATTGTAACAAGTTTGCCTTTTTCGTCATCCTTTTGTCTAGCTGTCTACTTAAACTTTCATTAAATCGAAAGAGAAACAAAAGCCCCTAAGCAAAGAGTCAAGTTCTATTTATAAACATGCCCATCCCGCCATGCGATGTAAACAATCTTATTGAGAAGTACACACAAAATAAGAATAAAAATAATCAAAACGTTAACATTTCTCATTTAAATAGAACACGATTGTTAAGTACGTATTTTCTCAGAAAATAAACACACAACCCAACCGCAGGAAACGTGCGCTCCCCACCACAATCCTAATGAATAACCAACAAAACCTTACATACACATACGAGCCTGACAATACAAAAAAAATTGTCCGTCCTTTTCAAAAAATATACCCACTTATCCATAAATATTTCAATTTCAATTTGAAAATAAAAAAAAAAGTTATTTCTTTCTTGTTTCCAAAGCAATGTAGTCCTGCCGCCCAACCCACCCTCTGACTTCGGAGCTAAGTCTTAATATTCATTGTCCTTCGGCTGAATTTTCATTTTTTCAATTCCATTTTGAAATTGAAAGCTGATACTGAGAACATCTCTCGGAAAATCACATTTAATCAATATACCGTGTTTCGAATGAAGGAATCAACACACAAAAATATAATAATATTGGCTACTCACTCGTTTGGTAGGTTGTTGTCGTCGGGCCTCGTCCTGTGGTGTCCTTTGGCGTGAAGGAGAAGAGGGAGAGAATTAAATCCAAAAAAAAAAAAAAAACAGTTGTATTCCAAGGAATTCGTCCACACAATGTGGCAAAGCAAAGAGAAAATATTATTTTATCTTCTACGGTGTCACACGTGCGATTGAGATTTTTCAAAACTTTTTTTTTTTTTTTTTTTAAGGGATGACACGACACATTGGTTGCACTCAGACTGTGATGTGGTTTTTGACGGCTCAAGTGGCAATTATGATTGATTTTCTACCCCCGAAGCGCTGCAGAGCCCTTAGCATTCTTTGTGTTCACTTTATTTACATTTCTTTCATATTTTTGTTTATATTTTCTTTTAATTGTTCTTTCGTTGTTTTACACACCACAGCGCAGAAGAAGAAGGCAAGAAACGCTGGCTGTGGGCGGAACGAGAAGGGACAAGGCCAAAAGAAAGATAAATAAAAAGAGAAAAATATAAAAATAATTGATTTTATGTTAAATAAGAAAGAAATCATAACAAACAGACAGCCAGGCTTCAAGGGCGTAAAGGAAACAAGCGTAGCCCCCCGCGTTTCAGAACTGTGTGAGGGAAAGAACAAGAATTGCATGGGGGATGACGAACGGAACGGAACCACCGCGAAATGGTGTTGACACTGCGTCAGACCGCCCGCCCGCCCATGAGAAAATTTCAGCTGCCAATATTTCGTGACTGCAGACCATGAGGAAGCCCTCGGAATTAAATAAATAAAAGGAATGTAAAGTGGCCAATAAAAGGTTAAGGACACACTATCGATAAAAAAAAAATAAAGATAAGTAATCGGCTTGTGACAGTTCCGTTGGAACGAAAATAGACCGCCAACGGGGGGCTAACCACAGGGATGTTGTCGTTCACTATTTTTTAATTTTTTTTTGTGGTGTACACGCACTGTTTAACTGGAGAATGAATTATGTGGTACACTACGCAGGTATGCTCACACTTTCGAAGCACGTGCTTCGAGTCGTCCTTCGCATCGCATTGGACACACGATTTATTTGAATAAATTTATAGGTCGCTATAGCCTACCCCTTGTAGTGTCGTATAGCCTACCCGAGGGATGAAACGAAAAAACGACCTGATACGTTGGAAAGCTTAAATTCAACTGACAGTTGTTGGAAGCAGTGCTATTGCCATGGCCAAAGCAACCCCCGACATGGAGGGAATATGTTCGCTTTTGGTTTGTTCGATTCGAACTACATCGAACCGAGTACTCGTTGTTCACACCAAAAAACCGGGGGGTTGAAGGATTTGTGTGTGTATGTGGAAAGCAGCTGCTGTATCCGTAACTGCAGGATGTTGCCGGTGGAATACTATTTTTTTTTTTTTTTGCCGGAAGTCTTATAAGGGTTGTAGTTGTAATCCCTCATCTTGTGCCGCACTAGCCTCCTGCTACATATGCTTTGACCATTTAGACTGGTTATACCTCCTTTAGACCACTCATTCTGTTTTCACCGAACATGCAGGTTGGTGGCAGTAAAACAAGGAACCCTTTGTCCCTTTTCTCGTCAGGCGCTACGACTGGCTCTGTAGTAAATTAACAACGACCCTCATTTTTGGTCATTTTGGGCATTTTCGGGGGCTGATTCGCTTTGATGACGACTTTGACGAACTTTAAATTTAAGAAGGGAGCATTACCTTTTTTTGTATGTGTCTGTGGTGGGGCTGCTGTTGGATACAGATTTTATGGCTCTCACGTGATGGACGTGTATTGACAAATGGGCGGGTGGATGGGTTTGATTGTTTTTTAAGGAGATAACGTTTGTGTGCATTGAAAAGCAATTGATATGGTACGCGTGTCATGATGGTCTATTGTGGTTGGGAAATTTATTGAGTGTGTTATTCTGTTTCGTTGAAATGTCGATTTTATTGCATATTTAATATTATAATCGAGGAGGGGAGGCAATAGTGTTTTTGTTTTTTTCCTTTTCAAGGACTGAATATCAAAAAAGTACTGAGTTTTATTGCAGTTTCAGAAGTACGTACGATTGTGTAATAAATTTGGTTATCTCTTAGATTTAAAATCTATACCCTTATGAAGCAGTTGTAGTTTTAATGACATGAGGTCCTTGTTTGTTACATCTCCTACTATAATCTAGTTTAACTTTATACAATATCCGGATCTGATTTCAGAGTTTTATGTTAGATTTACGATCAAATTAAAATGATATTCTCGAGTTATGTTGATTTGGCAGCACCCGTCAGCACTCGGAACAGTAATCCATTTTGTCGCATTATTGATACGTCATACGATCTTCAGTTTGACATTAGCAGCAGAAATGTGTCAGAGTATGGCCCTCCTGGTCTAAGTTCTACGATAACTCCGGTCGCGCTTGACAGCTCAACAAGAAGGCTCAATGCTTGTTCGAGTGCTGATAGGTACTATATACTTTGAACCTAGAATTTAAACGAGCTGGATTTTGGGACTTAACTTATATTGCCTTCACCACTAAAGAGTCCAAAGCATTAGAAAGTCAAACGAAGATTGATGTAAGCAGTTTCAAGAAATTCAAGGATGGAACCAAAAAAAGAAGCGATCTATAGTATAGATATTTAGTAAACGGAATCCTTGATGTTTTTGAATGTGTGCCGCTCAAGCCGCTCAATCCAAACTGTGTGAATGGATAGCCTTCGCCAATAGGTGAATGAGCAATCACCGAGTTAGAGGAACTACCTTATTAGAATCAGATTTCTGACTAAGTGAGTCTATATCAATGCTACCACGAATCCTGCCATTCATGACTAACACAGGGTCTTACAAGTCGGCTAAGTTGCCTTAAATGGTGGCCCTTTCTTTAAGAACCACCTCACTAGGACCGCCGATATGATCATGAGAAATTGAGTGCAGACTAATCGACTTTCCAATCTGAATATTCGAAAGAAGGCCAGTTCCAACCTGAGATCATGATGCGATCAATACCTTGCTGTAGCCATGCGGACATAATATGCGGAAGGTTAACGTCGGACGTTCGAATATTCCTGAATCTCTTAAGAATTCCTTCGTCATCAGTATAAATTGTTAAAGTTCAATGGATACACTATCTAAACATTGGAGGCCAGGGTTTCCCATAAACACTAACGATCCTGCTAGCTCGGATAAAGCTTGGTTGAAACCCAACATGTAAACAGGTAAATGGAGAAAATTCAAGCTTCTTGGAAATTAATTAACTGCGCGGATGGGAAGTCGAAGAAAATATATTGTTGTTGTCTGTACTTGGGTCCAGATAGACTTAAGCATTCGCATAGGAAAAACAGCTCTTCTCTGTACTTAGTCTCACTCGTTAAGCATGCCCCTTCCTGTCATACTGTATCCAACGTTTTCTTAAGAAAGGGAAAGTACTGATCAAGTTCTGTTCACACTCCATTCCTACTTATCCGTCCATCAGTTTGTGGCTATCGATATCGATGTAGTCTGGACCCAATCAAAGTGATTTCGTGTGAGAATTCGATTTTGATTTAACAACCGAAAAGAAATCTTTTAGAAGTGAATTGGTAGTCTTTGAGAGCAAACGATTTTGGGTTCAGACGAGCTATCAGAGCTCACTCCAACCTTGTCAAGGAAAGACTATTCTAACGTTCTATTCTAGACTATTCCCTCTTTCGAAAGTTGGATTGTTTCAAGCTACGCTAATTGCGCTACGGTCCTACATCACAAAATGTAGACACGTCTGGACTAGACACAATCCTCAGGGTACCTGGACACTGCGAAGTGTGAAACTAACAACCTGCGTGACTAGGATGTCTACTCTCGATAGGATCATCAACATGATCGACCTAAAACCGTATCACTTCGTGGGACATAGAGTCTCAAAGGCCTTGAGGCCTGTTAGATCCAAAAAATTATGAAACTTCATAAGTCACGGTTAAGAACAGCGATAGAGATTGCCATCTGAGGAGACATGTCATGAGATCAGTTACTAATATATGCAGTAGGATATGTACTCTGTGAATGCCAAGGGCCGGAGTAGACTAAAACTCTTTGGGAAATACCGCTTTGACGACATGTACAGGGTTAGGTCCATGAATCTAATTAGAAAGATAGTATTAGGAAGAGTTGGTCAAGACCTGGGTTCTAGGTTTTTCTAATGGTTTTCGACAGATCAAGATGGGCCCACTAAGCGGCCTTTTCAGGTGGCAGTGTCAGCTAAATGAGTAAGGGTCTGCATGGTGGATCAATGCACCTCACATCTCTGACTACTCGACTAGGTTTGTCCCCTTTCTTCTTTCAATACAAAGCCACACATTATCATTAAGTTAACACTTAGATACATACCTCTGTTCCTGTCACACACTTCATCCCTTTTGTAAACCAAACTCCACTGAACTTCCTGTGTTCAATGAACTCACCGTACACACGCGATATCCCAATGTATACGAGATTAAATTAAAAGCGTTTAAGATAACGATAATTAATAACGACACGACGCACGACAACCTTGTGTTCTAGTTGAACCAACCAATCTCAATCTCCTTCAATTAGGGGCCCCCGTACAAATAACTGCGGATTATCAGTCCTATCACATACCAACTTCACAAATCAGAGCATATCACTACCGGGAACAGTAGCTTGTTCCATACGTGAAGGGAATTCATTTCAGCCAATACTCGTACTCGTATCCCAGATACTCGCAGAATGGCTTGCGGCTAACGCAAATGTTTATTAGCTGCGAATACGATCCGAGAATCCACAAATTTAATTTGAATTCTTCTGTACCAGAAAACATTCGTTCGAATGTAGGTAATTGCTTTATATCATATTGGAAATATTTTTCCCGGCCACACGTCGGTGGTAATAACTCGTCGACCCGGGGGGTGTGTGGCGCGAACTTCAAATGAAATTTTATTTTTCACGCAGTTCATCGATATTTGTTTAGCAATAATAACACACCGCTCCGCCCGGCCCCCCTGTACCGCATTTCGATGGAAAACAAAGAAAAACCAACGAAAATAGCTTGTAATCTCCATGGATGTGTGTACCAGAGTGTGTGCATGTAAACAGAACAAGGCTGGGAAAACTACATAGAATTGGCGTTAAAACAAAACGAATTTGATTTATGAAGTTGTGGTGTGAGATACTAAAACAGCGCGCCACCGTCGGCCATGCCGCTTCGTTAATCCTTTGAAGGTAGATACTAAATATTTATGAAGTATTACACATACATATGTGTACACTTGTGGTGGGCGCATTCAAAAGGAGAACAATTGCCATTGAAATTGCTTTATTTGCGGTTCAATTGGTGTTTAACATACAATAGATACATTTGTATCCATCAAAAAAAACATAATGTAACATGTGTTCAGCTACATCGATTGAAAGAAACAAAAGTTTTAAGTGTCAATAGTTGATCTCTGTATCTGCTCACAAAAAGTTATTTCCAGATGAACTCAGAAAACTTTCTCACCCTCTCATGGTTAGACCAGAATAGGATAATCGCAGGGACTATGACTTGGAAAGCCTAATAACGCAGTGAACTCGTCCAGATGAGATTTCGCCACCAGACTAAGCGCCTTATGTCAAAGAATGCTCAGAGATTAAAACACAGAAGACAGCAGGGATAGTAAGCAAAGTGGGATGTAAGGATAAACGGGGGAGTCATCATAGTTTAGGGGCAAGTTCGTCCACACAAAAGCAATGCATTCGTCAAAAGGAAATTGCTGAAATAAGGAATTATAGCAATGTATGGGGGTTTCGTCGATTTCACAGTAGAGTGTGTTATATGTAATAACAGAGCAAAAGAATCCATGCGAATGTGTGAGCAGGAGTTGGGGAAGGAAGTATTGATTTTAGTTCTACAAAAATTTTTAATGTCAATTTAGTAGCATAAGTTGAGAATTTTCTCACAGAGGTTCACAACAAAATAGCTATTGCAATCTTTCTGGAAATATATACATCAACCCTTATGACTTTGGGTAGCATAGAAGCTTAGGACACGACGTACAGCAACTTGCTAGTTATAAACAACTAACAAGCATTTATCAAAGTTTTGAAACGGGTAATGTATCGGAAAATACTTTGTAACAGTATGGTAGGCGATTGGAGAATGCACATCGCCACACTCAGGTCAATAGAGACCTATTGCGGTTTGGATAATTCTTTAAGGACACCGAGAAGTGTTATGCCTTGTGATTACTCAGGCTAGGCTATTCCATAATTTTGTCGGTCCTACTCTTATCAAAATCAAGCCATAAACTCCTTATAAGGCCACAAGTGCATAGAAAAAAACATCTACTCTTGGCCTATCTACAAATCCTTTACACTACTTCTATCTTCAGTGCGTAAGGCAAAATGAATACCAAGATGTCCTCCTGTTCTGATGTAAATTTTCGTGTCCAGGAACCCAGTAGAAGGCAACCTTGTGCTGTGTTCCAAGAACCTTAAGGTCTTCACCACAGCAATTCACGAGTTTGGATTTTATTTTGACCTGGCCGTCCATGAAAAAAGTGATACCATCCTGTGTTATTGACTTCAACACAGTCCCACGGGCAGCTATTATTACTACTAGGACTTTCGCTTTGATTACTTTGCTATGGTTCAGAAGGCGCACTGATTTGGATACGCCCAGCGGTTTAAAAAATATGTCTGATCCTACGCCTACATCTATCTTCGACTAATCTGTCAGTGACTAGTCTGATCATTTTTCCATTCTTCTCTGCTCAGAAACGTGCTTGTGAAGTCTATGTACGGAATAAGGAATCAGTGGTATGAACAGATATTTTTCCAAGCTCATGGAATATGTTTTGTCTCCAACTATCTGAATGACTTATTTTGGGGCTCTAATTGCTGTCGAAGCTTGAATGAAGATGTCCAGCGGTAACAGATTAGGAATAACTCCGCCGCATACAAAATATAACCCAAATCATGCATCACATCATCGTGCAACTTCTTTTCAAAATACTTCGAAAACCTGGTCTCATGACTTACAAGAGGCAGTTTAGAAAATGGTACTACATACAGCGCATGCGCAGAGATGATATCGTCCTCCTTTCTGGCTCTCCATTGATTCCAACATGAACTTGACTAACACATATTGTAGATCTTGGAACCTACCTGATAAACTTGAATAAGTTCAAACTAAAGGATATGTACGATCCGAGGATTGGACACTTAATGGCAAAGAAATTGAAATAGTTAAGGACTACTATCTTCGTTTAACTTTCAGGACAAATTTGAGTATGCAAAACTATGTCTTGACAATTGAATGCGAGGCAGTGAGACAATGCCACTGTTGAAGTACGAAAAATATGGACCCGATTCTACGCCATTTAGAGGATGTGGAAGTCCCTCAGTCCGTATAGTGGCGAATTTTGTGAAAAGATCGTGGCTTACACCCTCACACGTTCGAATTAAATCAAGATCTGAACCTCTTTGATCTGAAGCGTTGAATCTTTCTGATTGGGTTGAATCTTTCTGATTGGGTTCGGAACCATACCCTGTCTTGGAAGACTAATCTAACCAGAATTGGACTAGACATCAATAACCCAAGTCGTATAATCTCGAGAAAAAATTCGGTCAAAAGGCCACCTTACCACCGAGCGGTTCAGTTAAATGGTTGTTTTATGCCAGCAAGCCAACAAGGTTGGACAAGCTCAGGAACAAAATCTAGTTGCAAACCTACTCGCGGTGGTCATATGAACAAGATCGAATGAAATACTTAATCCGTATCGATTATCATACAAGAAACTATAGCCAGAGACAAAAACATGATTGACGTCGACATCCCGAAAAAGCCGGCTAACTATTCCGGGTGCAGTGTGGAAGTTCTACCTCTGATCTTTTCAAACATGCAATGGATTTCAACAAGGAGCAGACAGTCTGAACCTGCTGTACCTTGCGCCACTATTGCCAGCTGCAACTTTGATAGTTAAGGAGCACTACGAACGACACTTTAGTAAAAATCTCGAGAATCATAGGTTCTTGGCAAATCTTGGTTTGGCAAAAGAACTGAGTTTCAATCTACTTACGGGAAGAACCAAAGTGATACTCTACAACTCTTAGTAAATCTAAGTAAATACGAAATGTTGACGAATTGTTAAACATGGCCTTAATTCATATCACTGTCATGTGTCATCTGTAACAAGACCCTAACCTCTAGGTACTCAAAAGCAATTAGCTAAGGTTCCTTTCTAGACACGAATCACTCAAAAAATGTAAGCAAACTCTACACTATATATCCACTTGCTTCCCTTCAGGAGTTATCTTGTTTGTAGCTACATACATCCCATCACACTTTGCAACATCTAATGAGACTTAATCCTTGGACACAATAAAAAGGACACTCCTCTGCATAAATTATTTTATAGAAAAAAAAATAACAACACCTAAAGCAACTCTCCCTAAATACTTAACTTTTGTTTACATGCACTTAAAAACTTTAACAAAAAATTTCCTTATAACGCTTTACATTATTTACTTCCCTCCTTAAAGCATTTGACAAACCCCGTAGTTTTACGCTTTCCCTTATGACAGTGAAAACTTTTTTAATATTCAAAACGTTCTTCTGCAGGAGCATTTATTTATTTTGTACTCGAGGACCGCTGGAAAAAAAAAAACCGACACGGAAAAAACAGAGTAAACTATCCCCCCATTAAGTTGGCTTACAAACGCAAGGACAGCAAAACGATGTACAAACTTTGTGTCTGCAGTGCTTAACACAAAAGAAGGATGCGGGAAAAAGAATGAGAGCAGAAACCGTAAATAAAATTGTTGTTTCACCCCCCGAATTCAGCGGCTGCCATTTGTAGCCTAAGGAGGCAGGACATGTAGGTCTTGACTTGCCTAAATCACCTTCGGCTCAAATAAAACCTTACTGACGTATCTGTCCATTCGATCGGATGATGCAAAGAGGGAAGCAAAAAAGCTTCAACTCCAAGCCAAACCGAAAGCTAATGCAAAGGACTTTACGGGTCACCAATGCGTATACGTAACATTTTCCGTTTGCTCTTCTTTCTTGGTCCTTAGCCAAATGTTCAATAGCTGACTCATACCATTTTACCGCAGTACCTTGAACAGAAGTCAAGCATCCTTCCTGCAATTGTAAAAACGGAAAAAAATCAAGCAAAGCACAAAGTGCTACATTCGGCGAAACAGTAAAAAACACTTTTCGGCACGTACACGTACGCCTTGAGCCCAACAACGTCCTTACAACATATCCAATTTCAAAACACTTAATGACAACCGCCCCCGCCTGCCATCTAAAACCACCCCCATTCGGAGAAACTTTTATTCGCATAATAAACTTTCACGAATGGCGCAAACTACCAAGGAGTCAGCAGTGGCTCCAAGACGAAGGCGAAGACGAACTTAACCGTCAGTGATGCTGAGTGCAGATAGAGAATTTGATTTTCGGAGAACTTCAAACAATGTACGCGGGACCATTGTGTATCAAGGATTTGCAGGAATGTGGCGAAAGTGACTCTCGGTGTGTGCATAAGTTTCCAATCCGGTATTCGTAGCGCGCGTGAATTAAATAAAAACTCAAGTGATTCCGTTTAGTGTCTATCGCTGACTGACTTTTATTATTATTTATTCGAGAATTAATAAGTAGGTATCAAATATCAAATGCATTAAATTTTAGGAAAGTGCATTTCATGCAAATGGAAATGCTTTTATGTTAATGAACTTAATATGATATGTAGGTACAATTATGCTGATCTAAATGGAGCAACGACTTAAGGTTGTTGCTATACATGTTTACTGGTGGAGGTCACCATACAAATATGTAACTTCTCCACCCTTTGTTTTAAGATTCTCCTGAATCGTTGGAATCTCAATTTTTTGAATTTTTGGTTCTGACTTGGTAACATTATTAATTTTTATTTTTAGTTCACGATTTGTCTTAGCTATGCAAATAATTACAGTTATTATTACTATGAGTATTACGAACATTGTTATGTTACTAGCATAATTAATTATTCTATGGTAATTCAATTCTTCAATATGTTTTAAGTTTTCAATTTGCTGTATTGATTCAATTTCTTTAAAGTTTAATTTTTCCGTTATGTTAATTTTTTCTTCATCTTCATAATGAAATTTTTGAATAAATTCTAATTGGTAATTTACAATAGTTACATTTAGTATGTTAATAGAGCAATTGTTGATATTTATTATAAAGTTTCCAGTAAGGTTTAATTGTCTATCGTCGCATTGATTAATTACATATTCCTTTTCTAAGTTTATACATATAATGGTATTATCATCAATCTTAGTTATTCTTTTTACTGCGTTATAGCGATAAGTACATGCATTTTGTGTTATACATGAATGGCTTAGATTTAGTTCTTTTAAATAAATATTATTAATATTGTATTCATATTGTAGGTTATTTATTTCTATAAGTTGAAACGCTTCGATGTCTATTTCTTTTTTCTTGTCATTTGGAATGGGTATAATCATTTTAAGTTGGGTCGTAATGTAGTCTTTCGGTAATTTTACAGCTATGATAACTCTATCTTGGTCGAATCTCAAAAGCCCTATTCTAGCATATTCAAGTTTATAAAAGTCTATATGTGCTATTTTTAATTCCATCCCGGTCAATATACTTGGATGTAGTATGCCTTGCTTAGCAGAAGCTATATTGTCTAGTATGCTATCTATTTTACTTTCTAATATTTGCAATTTTAGTAGTTGCTCGGTAATCAATTGTTTCCTTACAATGTCTTTTTGGTTAGATGCGATACTTTGGTAGGTATACGATAATGTTTCCCTATCTGTTTCTATTGTTTTTTTAAATTTATTTAATGAATCCATGAACTGCCCATTAATTTTAATTTGTTGATTAAGATTTGTTATTGCTGCATGATTATTAGTATCTACAACTTTCATATGTTCGAGGATGTCTTGTCTGTCATTGTCGTCCATTGTCCCAAACAACCATTTTTGTGTTGTTCCTATAAAGTTTAGAAGTCCTCTTTTCTGTCTTCTGAGTGGTATAATTGCATGAAGTTTTGCTTTGATGTTAAATATTTCGTTCTGTATTTCCGAATTATTTGTTAACTGTAGAGTTTGTAAATTTAGTTCAATTAATGCAATTGTTGAAAGTATTTCCTTAGTGTCGATTATATGCAAAATTGTCTGGCTATTATTTATTACTTGGACTGGCCCTAGGTTCAGAGTGGTGTAGCCTTTACCTGTTTGTATTGGTGTTATTATAAGAGTTGCTTCCGCTGTCGTTATCGTTAGTATTGCCATTATGACCGTCGGCCAATAGATTATCTGCAAATTGATTTGGTCTTTTAGTATTTGAGGCGTGTACATTTCTTAGATTATGTTTTCTGTAATATGTTTCATTCTTATGTCTTAGGTGTTTGTAATTTCTTATATAACCTTCACTACGTTTTTCTACATAATTTTCCCTTGGAATATTTCTTTTATTTATTATTTTTTTCTTTTTCTCTTCTAGTTTGTTCTTTAAGTTTACCGGCTTTGCGTTCTCAGCCTGATTTGGAGTCATGCCTAATGTCGAATGAAATCTATTGTTGTATATTTGAATAGCCTTATATATTTTCCTATTGGTTGAAATGTCTGTGTCTTTTATGGTTAGTAAAATTTCAAGTAACGTTGAGTGAAATCTCTCTATATCTGAATTACCTGTATGAGAGTTGGCCTTTGTCATATGCATTTCTATTCCTTCCTTCCTGAAGTGTTCTTTTATGTTTTCTGAATTGAATTCATTGTCACAAACTATTTTTCTTGGTTTTCCGAATTTTGTCAATTGTTCATCTATGCATTCTAACTTACTTGTCCAATTTTTACTTGTCAAACTATATCCGTAAGCTTTTTTAGTAAATTTGTCTATAAATGTCAAATATATTAATTTATTAAAATGATAGATATCCATGTGTAATATTTCATTTCCTTTGTTCGGAGTTTCGGTCAGCTTGAATTTAGGCCTTATTGGTTTTCTGTCATATTTCCCTTCCTGACAAGTCTGGCAATTTCCTATTACCCTTGATATTTCTGTTATCAGTTTTGGAAAATATATTTTGTATTTTAATTGATAGTATGTTTCTACTACTCCTGAGTGGTTACTTTCTTCGGTGTGATAAAGAGATATTTGTCTATGAACATCTTCAGCTTTTTCTAAATCTCTTGCTCTCTGTGTAAGCTTATAAAATATAACTTCTTTATTATGTCCATACATTTCGATTAATACTTTCTGCACTTTATTATATTCCCTATCTTCTACTTCAGAATAAATACCGATCTTCCCTGCTATAATTGTTCTATTGAATAGATCCCTCCAGTATTTGTCATCTTTTGTCATGTCAACCTGAATAATTCTTTTACCATGCAGTGTTTTTATTTCATTTTGAACTGAGTAAGTTAGTATTAACTGAGTCTGATATGTATTTATAATTCCCTCTTTTATTGGTATATGATCTAACAATTGTTCATCTACTGAGTGTGCAGTTTCCGAGGTTTCGTTTATTTCGTTTGGAATTCTGCTTAGGAAATCTGCAATTTTATTCTCCTTGCCTTTTATATACTCAATGTCAAACTCGAATTCTTGTAATTTAAGAAGTCCTCTTTGAACTCGTTGACTGAATTCTTTTCCATTATATTTTTTTGTTAAATATTTTATGGGCATATGATCAGTGATTATTTTGAATTTTTGTCCCCAAAGATATGGTCTAAAATATGAGGTAGCCCAAACTACTGCTAAGAATTCTTTATCGGTTACTGAGTAATCTTTCTCATGGTCATTTAAAGTTCGAGAAGCATAACATACTGGTTGTCCTTCTTGAGTAAGTACAGCTCCCAAAGCAAAATTACTTGCATCAGTGAAAAGTGAAAATTGTTTATTAAAGTTTGGAAATTTAAGTATTGGATGCTTAACCAGAGTTTCTTTTAATCTTTCAAAGGCTTGAATATATTCAGGGTCATTGCTATTGATTTTCATATTCTTTTTTAAGTATTTTACCATCGGGTATGCTATTCTAGCGTAATCCCTAATAAATTTTCTATAATAACCAGTGCTACCTAGAAATCCTTTCAATTGAGTTATTGTCAAAGGTAAAGAATATTTCTGAATTACTTCTACTTTATTCGGATTTGGTTTCATTCCTTCCGAAGTTAGTATGTGACCTAGGTATTCCGTGTTGTTCTTAAGAAAAGAGCATTTATTTAGTTGTATTTTTAGATTATGATCTGCTAATCTTTGAAATATTTTATTTAATGATGATATATGTTCTTCTAAGGAAGTGGAAAAGATTAGTATATCGTCAAGATATACTGTACAAATTTGTCCTATGTACTCTCTGAGAATATCATTCATTAGACGTTGAAACGTCGCTGGGGCATTTTTCAGTCCGAAGGGCATTCTGGTATATTCATAAAGACCATTTGGCGTAACAAATGCAGTCTTATGTATATCTTCAGGATGTACCTTTATTTGATGATATCCCTTGGCTAAATCAAGGGTAGAGAAATACTGTGACCTTCCTAACTTATCAAGAATACTCTCGATATTTGGTAGTGGGTATTTATCATCCACAGTTATATCATTAAGTGCTCTATAATCAACACATACTCTATACTTAGTTTTTCCTTCGCTATCAGGTTTCTTGGCCACAACTACTATTGGTGAGGCATATCGACTATTTGATTTTCGAACTATGCCCTGCCTTTCCATATCGTTAATTTGTTTCCTGACTTCTTCTTCATGTTTTTGAGGAAGACGGTACAGTCTGGCATTTATTTGTTGATCCGTGGTTAGAATTATTTTATGCACTGTGCTGTCAGAATTTGTGAGTTCATCTCCATCTTTGTATAGGAGGCTTTCATATTTTTGCAACAGTTCTTGAATTTTCTGTTTTTCAAAAGTTTTTAAATGGTCTAACTCTACTTCATCGTTTCCCCCTAATTCGTAACATTCTATATACGGTTCAACTTCAAAAATCATTGGAATTATGGTTTTATTTTGTAACAACACTTCTCTTTTTTTTATGTTTATGCTTTCTACCATATTACCTATGACGTCCATACCTAATAAAAGACTGTATGATTTTTCCCCCAATGACTTGCCGTATGCTTGGATAAATACATTAGATCTATATCCAAATTCTTTAGGCACTGGGACTTGATAGATCTTTAATCTTTCGGCAGTCTGATTATTTACTGTCGAAAGTTTTATCGTTACTTCGTTAAGAATATTGTATGTACTACAATCTATTCTACTTGTATTAACGATTGTCATAGTAGATCCTGTATCTATTAGGCATATATGTTTTTGATTTCCAATCGTAAATGCTATTTGTGCCTTTCTACCAGTGAGGCTGGATTCAGAAAAACCGGAGCTTCTATTGAATGGGCTTCTTCTGGAATGTTAATGTTATCGATATCCATCTTCTCGTTATTTTGCCTATAGTGTAATTGCCTGGAGTTACTATAGCTATCAGTACCTCGTTGCTGCTGGTTGGTTGCAGAGTTATTATAATTAATTTGTTGCCTTTCTCGATTGAATTGTAATTGTCCCGAGTTATTGACATAAGTATTTCGTCGCTGTCCAGGGTTATTAAGATTATTGTTTTGCCTTTCTTGTCCAGAACTAATAAGATTTGGATTTCGTCGTAGTTGGTTGGTCTGTCGTGGGTTATTGTAGTAATTGTATTGTCTATCGTCATGGACCTGTTCAGAATTATTGAAGGACGTATTTTGTCGTAGTTGGTTACTAGGTACATCTCTTCTTTCTTTATATTTGTAACTAGTATATGCCCGATTACTACTTCGTTCCGTTATTAAGTTACCTTCATCAAACCCTACATATGAATACAATATCATTTTTATTTTATGTAAATCATATTCATCCCTAATTTCTCTAGCTAAGTTCCCTCTTGCTAGTTCCCTAATCTTATTAACTACCAAATTATACAATAGCGATTTTAGACTATGCTGCTTATTTTCATACATTATTATTGTATGAATATCGGTTAATAAGAACTCAATTTTATTGTTTAAATCTAAAACTGAACTTACCCTTAAATTATTTATTTTCCTTGTGATTTCTCCCTGGTCGATTATTGGTCTAAACGTCAATCCAAGCAGGTTCCTCGCTTCATCCCACGTTGTTATTGCATTAGTCAGCAGTAGCTCCTTTGCTCTTCCAGTCACCTTGCATTGTGCTATTGCTGTCCATGTAGTGGGTCTTCTGTCCTCCGGTGTTAGGCTAATGTGGTTGTCCACCACATTTATGAACTGCGTTAGCTCTTCTCTATTTCCAGAGAATTCTTTTATGTATGAAATCTCTCTCATTAGAACTAGGGCTCGGCTATCAGGTTGTTGAGTATTGGCCTCTAGTCTAGCGAGAATTTGCGCCATTGTGGCCAGTATGGTATTTGGGTCAGCTGCCATTTCGGTTTCTTCCTCTTCCGCTTGTAAATTTCTTCTGGAATCGTGGAGTATTTGTCGCGAAATGTTGGTGTCTTCGGATATCACTATTAACGGCACTTATATCTTTCTTTTCTGTGTGCTGCGACTGATTTTTAGTCCGCAACAATCACTTGAATTCTATTTTTATTTTATGTCTTTGTTACGACTGATTTATAGTACGTAATAATCACTGCACTTTTTCTAATTAATTGTTTTCATTAAAGACTGATTTGTAGTTCTTTAATGTTCAATGTGGTTCGTTTTTTTTTTCTTTTTCTTTCAAAAACAACAAAAAAAAAAAAAAAAAAAAAAATCCGTACGACTGCGCCAATTAAATAAAAACTCAAGTGATTCCGTTTAGTGTCTATCGCTGACTGACTTTTATTATTATTTATTCGAGAATTAATAAGTAGGTATCAAATATCAAATGCATTAAATTTTAGGAAAGTGCATTTCATGCAAATGGAAATGCTTTTATGTTAATGAACTTAATATGATATGTAGGTACAATTATGCTGATCTAAATGGAGCAACGACTTAAGGTTGTTGCTATACATGTTTACTGGTGGAGGTCACCATACAAATATGTAACTCGTGTGTATTGTTCCCTGTCCTTAGGGGGGCCCGCACTTTCTCAGGCAAAAGTTCCGCTGAAATTGATACTGCATTGTTTGCGAGCAAAGATTCTTAAGAAACTGGTGGCAACCAGGGCAGGGTATAAATGGTAAGAAAGATTTGGCACATTGTTTTCAATCTGAGTTCCATACAATAGTTCCTGGGCGAGGTACTCGGTGCAGAGGTGCGCGGGTTGAGACCGCCCTTGCTGCGCGAACATTTTTGAAAACTTTTACCACGTCCCGAGTGCGTTGTATGCTGCTGGCAGTTGCCAACTGGAGTGAAAGTAATTAATTCAAAGATACAGCGAATGATGCGAGAATCTGGTTTTGTATTCAATTTGTGATAAAATAAATTCTACAATTTGGGTAATGCGATGGCGGCTTGGAATGCTTTGAGTTAACATTATCATTGTTCGAGTACTGTGGATGTAGTGAGAGTTTTCAAAAATTACCGACAAAAGTTAGGCATATGGCATATTCAAAGGAGAAGTTTGTAATCTAGTGCTTTCGGTACGATTTCGAAAATTTAATTGAAACCGAAAAGTTACAAGGAGATGCCAACATAACTTTGCACGAACATAACGAGGTATCTAAAGTATTCCATAGTCGAAGACTATCAGATTAAAAGTAGGATATCCCTTTCAAATCTTCAGAAAGACACTGATATGTAGATTCCTTCCACAAAGCACATGCTATTACTAAGAAATTTGGGGGAGATGTCCTTACTAATTGAAACGTACGTACTTTTAGGTGAACTTTGGGATCCTTTCTAAGAAATCGTGATCCATAGTATTGTGCCAATAGTCTTTGTATAGCGAGTTACTCCATTATAAGATAAAACAACTCCCTGACGTTACCAGATATGACTGAATATCTGCAATAAGGATTCCACACCAATTTTTGTGGTAGAAAACAGGCAACTACTGTGGCTTCTTGTACGGATTCCCTTAAAAAAAAAGAAATACTTGGCGCAACAGGTCGGTGGGACCCAGGGTCTAGCTTCTCACAACCATTCGTGTTGTGCGTGTTATATTCTTTACAAGAATGGAAGCTTTCTCAAGGCAGTTGTACTCTCGGATGTTTGTCAGACGCTTGCGAGAGGTTGGACCGTGAAAACCCCTTGCTCCATAGTCCAAAGCACTAACCACTGAGAAACGGCTCCCACAAACGGACTCCCTTACTATAGAGAAATGGAAGATTCTAGATAAGGAATGTCTATAGGACATATAGACAAGATACTAAATAAAGCCTGCGAAAAAGTCTGTTCAGTTAGTAAAACAAGCAACAGGTCTAAACTCTATGATGGAACAAAATGGTACATATACTCCTCGAGTATGCAAGTCAGTCACTTCCACAAAATTGGAAACACGTTGAGTCCCAAATGTGGCCAAATTTAGGACTCGTGTGTCGCATGAATCCATCTGACAGTAGTTTACAAAAAAAAAATGCTTTGGCCTATGGTACGCGTTTGGTTAAGACTGTGACAGTCAACCTATTAAAGAGGTGGAAGCGAAATGGAAAACTTGATCAAAAAATCCAAAAAAATGAGTTCTGCAACTTCATTAGAAAATCTTACGTATCGTGGGCTTTAGTTGAAGCTTACTTTCTAAGAAACTGGGATCCTTCACGCCATTCCAAGAGTCTGTCACTTATACTGCAAAAAACAGGAGGTCAAGGGTGCTAAGAGAAGCATGGAGCCAAAGAGGTTTGTACTCATAATAATGTCAGCGGAAAATAGGTTCGAAAAGTGGTATCTTGGCTAAAGAGGACCCTTTTGGAAACTTAAACTGAAAATTTAATGTACAGAAAAGTACAGGAAAGCAAGGCCCACAATACTCTCATCATTTGTAAGAGGACAGCGAGTATAAAGTGGGTTCTGACTGTACATAATGGTACTCGTAGTCAAACCAATCCATATATGGAGGGATTTAGTTTAGTGGAGGGCAACTATTGAAAGAACTCACGGACTATGTTAACCAAGTTACGAAAAAAGTACTCAAACTTAGAAGAGTCTTGTGAGTTGCACTAGATTTGAACAAATTCTTGGAACTCCAAGCTATAAATAGCGATAGGGAGACTCTTTGGTCAGTGCCTTCTGAGGAGGTATGAGATTAGACTTTTCGATCACCGATACTAGAAGGTGTTGTCATGCTCTACTTGTAGGATATTACTCATCTATTTTGTGAACGTCAAGTCATTTTTCCTAGCATACTAAACCACCTAAGATCTCGTCTTAGACCAGGTTGGTTCTTCGAACCATACTGATGGCTGAATATGTTAATGTATTTCGTGGTAAAGGTGCCCTAGTGATTGTGATGCTCTTGCTATGGTCCCTAATGTTTCATAATGAACTCATTACCCTTTGTGCTTTGATTAAATAGACAGTGCATCAATGACAGCTTCAGCCCTGATTGTTACTTGCTCCACTCTCGTCGTTAAGTAGACCAAAGTCTTCTGCAGTAATACTTACCGTAAAGTCTACAATTTTACTTTTATACTCTATACACTAAGGATCTTCATTCTCAAACGGTTTAACTTGCCCACCCACCCATATTTTTCTCTTCCTTCTAAATCGACAGTTTCCTCAGTCCTTTATGGGAATGTTGCTAGCATTGGAACGGGCTTAGTCTAACGTTTTTTAACTGGCTCCTGCCCTGCTATCGCCCATATGCCCATGAAGTGTTTCAGCTATCGTTCTTAGAATTTATTAAGCATAACTTGGTACTTAGCCTATTGACTGTTGTTTTACAGGATTCTTTTGGCTTCAAGTCGCTAAAAGTATTCTGTACCTTTTTCCCCCCAATTCGAGGCCCAGTTTTGGAACTTCTTTGTTGTTTTTACCTGATTGTCTGGTCAGTGGTTCTGTTTCTGTAACCTCGTTTCGGTTACCATAAAAGGATAAAACTCAAAACCATATTTGTGATTCGGCCAAAACTTTCCTTGGTGAACTGACAGGGATAACGCATCCCTGGACATCATCTGCGGTGTCTGTCTGCGCCAATGGTCAAAGCTATTTTTCGCAAAACTTTAAACCCACATTTGCCACATTTATAAAAGGAATGTTCACAAAAGAATTGACGTCAAGAAATAGCTGCCACATAAGCTTTATTCCTGATCAATTCGCAAACCATCGTCTCAATAGCCGCAAATGGCCCGCCCGAAGCAAATACTTGTGCGAACTCTTCAGCAGCACACAGGCAGAAGAGCAAACCACTGAAAGGCAACCATCACAAAATCAAGCCACTTCAAACGAACTTCCAGGAAAAATATCCCCAGGACAAACAAACTAAACTACCGTACTCTGGTCAAATGTGTTTACCCATTAATCATAGTAATTGGGCAAGAGCACGTCCATTACTTACGACTATGGCCCCAAAAAAAACAGGAACCCCTTCAAACAGTCGAGAAAAATCGATTCCCCGCCGTCAATTGATAGACTGCACGGATATTCTAACCGCATATTACGTTCCGAACACACACAGCCGTGCCGAGATGTATTTTCGGTGGCCAGCCTGATGAAGCGGGTTAACCTTCGGGAAAACCAACAAATGCCCTTCATAATTATTCGTTGGCCGATAGTGGACAATCGATTTTCCAATTTTCCCACACCCTTCCCTGTGGTGTGCGATGTGCGGGCACAATAAATGACAATGCCCACAGCCACAGGACTAAGCATCAATTAGCTGGATAAAGGCTACGGAACGAAGCAATAGCCATTGAACCGAGGCGTGTTTAGTTCACCGAATGGGAAGCCTATTTACTTCAGCAGGCAATTGACCCAAGGCGATAAAGTGTGTGTGTAATGATTGCCACATTTCCCGATGGCTTGAGCAGCTGCCTGTGCCTTCCTGCTTTGCTCAAATGAATTTCACGCAATCAGTATGATGTGATGGTAATGGTCAGACAGGGAATAGAATATCCTTCCGCTCCACCTCTGAGCGGAGGCAAATAAAAAACAATTTTAATATTTGATCATAAATATCTCAAAGATACACAGCAATTCACATCGGGCTCACGGGGAATCATCAACATTTCCGACAAATGACCGAACTGCAGACGTAAGTATGTTTGAAGGAGGAGCACGTCCTCAGAGGTGTTTCGTGCTCGTCCCCAGGACGTACACTTTGATCTCAGTTTGGTATAACTGAAAGCCAATTTTGGAACTGTGAAGCAATTTTAAACTTCGTTTTCAATTCTATTTCATCGATGAAGTGGTCTGACAGCGGCGAATTGAGTGGGTGGTAGCTAATGGAATTGGAAACGATATCTGCAGGATGTTTGATTGAGATGGGATATCGAGTGAAACATCGTCCATCCAAAGGTCTACCATGGTACATGGATGGAGTGTTCGTTAGCCAAAAAGCTTCACTTCCATACCTACATACATACGGCTGAAAGGATAAGTATAAGCCTGAAACCAATAAAAATAATATTTAACCTTGATTGGCTTGAAAATAGGAAGGTCCCTTACCTACTTTATAGTACACATCCACCATATATGCACGTCCTTGCTAGATGGGAATCTTTGTACGACAATGCAATGGGCCACAAGGCTTTTCGCGAAGGGGGTATGCTAATCATGTATGTTTCCCTGTTATGGCTGATAAGTAAACATTCATTCCAGTCTCAGAACTAATCTCAACATTCATGCAAGGACTTAGAAATCTAGCTTGATTGAGGGGACGCGAGGAACTTACCTTCTGGTTTCTATGTTTGGTTAAATGGCTGACATCCTAGAAAGACATCAACACAATTCAACCAGAAATAGGTCCCTTTTATCAAGATTACAGGAGACAGTCTGTCCATAAGAGACTCTCTATCTATCTAGCATATCCATCCATACCGCTTTTACAAAAGTCATTCGTAAAAAATGCCAGGCTTGTGATCATTCAAGGGATCATACCTACTGTTACCACTGATCTGGCAATGCAGTAACTTAAATTCCGAGCTCACTGACAGATGTCAACCTAAGTGTCACGAATGACGTGAACTCCTTTTCTTTTCTTTGGCTCATGGCATCGTGTGACGACATATATTTAAAGGGTTAAGGAAGAATACAACTAAAGTAGAGTATACACTATCAGTTCTGGTTCGAAGGCCAATCAAATCCAAGAGTCAAGAACCGTCATAAAACCATAAAATTTTTTCGAATTTTCCAGTTTCAATACCCGAATTTCCTGTTTTTTTATCCAAATTGGTTGCGAAACTGGTCACGAAAAATGTCATGGTTTTATGACAGTTCTGGAGCCTTGGAATCTAGGTATTGTCCAAATTTCCATCACAGTTTTCGCCAGATATAGGCTACAAATTGGTAGACAGATATAGAGCTTAATATTAAGACCACCAGCCTTATGAATAGGCTTTAAAAATGGTTCAGTATTTCGGAGGTACATACCTGGAAGGGATGCAGAGAAAGAAGTTTCTGTCAAAATTTAAACGTGGAGTAGTGTAGTCAGTGCTTTCGGGAGAGATTTTGGGAATGATATTTAATTCATTTAATATATTAAAGGATATCCGATGAAACATGATATCCAGTACCGGAGAGAGAGAGTAGTACGTTGAACTCCGCTTACTTAGCAATAGGCAAGATTCATAGCTTTCCATGCTGTCCCACAGCGATGATGTAAACCCCCTCTATTTATTTCCAATAGCATATTTTTTAAGAAATATACTTTTCTAGCTAAGTTTTCTAACTTACTTTCCTATCCAGGATTAGATTCAAATATTTTGCTTTGTCAGAGAAAGTTGAGCTCATGCCAATGATAAACCAAGGGTCAGCCAACAGTATGCCGAATCGCCCAACTAGCTAGGTTGTTTCAGAGTATTTAAGGGCTTTTCCGCCTTGAATCCCTCGTCTTCTCAAATGGTCAATAGTCCGTGTTGACTAGTAAATTCCAAAGAAGTGGGAATAGATCACCTACTTGCCAAATGCCTCTACCGACGGAACTTAGAGGTGCTGATCATTGAGTGACCATGGGCTGTCGACCTTTAGGTAAAACAGGCGCACTCCTTATGAAATGACGGGTGAGTGCCAATCTTACCTTCTCGCCATATTTTTGGGATTTACAGGGTGGGCCAAATACAATATGCTGAGTCAATTGGACCTTGTAAGCAAATAATCCGAAATCTTTGTGCAGAATTTTCCTCAGGTTAGTGCGTGAAATGTTGAGCTTTTGAGATCGATGGCGAGTTGATGTTCGTGAATTGAGTCTCACACTCTCGGCTACAGCAGCCACATTATCGTCTGTGTCCACCTTACGACAACGGGGTGCACTCACTTTGGAAATAATTTTACGAAATTTTCCAACTGAAAGTCCCATCAAGACCCACCCGTTTTCGAGGTAGCTGAATGGTATTAGATATGAAGGGAAAAGTTTTGTTAGCCCATAGTAGAACGTTTAGAGCTTGCTTTGGTTTTATCAAAGAAGAGCCTCTTAGATTCTATACTCTCGACTCAAATCAAGTTCAAGACTAAAGCAAATTTATTGCGGCTAGATGAGCAAAACTCCGTCTATAGACGAAATACAAAGGATACTTCTCAAAACCTACCTATAGAGTCAGAACTGGAACCTCGAACAACTAAAACTGATCTCGGAAAGTAGGATAGTAGACGATTTTGGAATTTTATTTAACCACACATGGACCTGACGCAATGGTATTTCAGTACTGGTTGACCAATAAAAGATTTTTTCAAAGAACTTTTCCTGTCTACAGTGGCTACTCGCAATAAGAACGCAATGAGTAGAGCGTACAACAGTTGTTGCCAGACGCCCCAGCCGTCATCCATTAACCAGAAAACAATCTAATTTCGCTCGTTATTACAAATAAAACATAAAATTCAAGCATTTCGCCATAATACGTACGTACACCACGTAATTACAAGCAATTCCCGCGAAATGCATGCATACCTCCATGCCACAGCAGTAATCAAAGCTCAATTAACGATTTAAATTTAATTAGTCTCCTTCATTCAATTATCCCATTATCACTTACAATGGCCATGTTCACAGTGGTTCGGCATCAGATAATTACCCGCAAGGCACCTTAACAAGCCATTATTACCGAACAATAACACTCACCTCTAAAAATATCCTGCCGCCTCACGCATCCCTCTGCCACATCCGACCTCGGCCCTGGCGCCTACATCCGCATCCGAAAGACACAAAAGATACAAATAAATACAAAATGAAGGAGAAATTTTAAAATTGGATACATTTAGATCGTACTTCAATCAAAGTGTTAACGAGAAATCGCCACCGGTCTGCGAATCCATTTAAAATTTCATTATCTACATCGGCAGCAACAAAATTTAACCGATTCAGATAATTGCAATTGAAATTGGAATTTTAATTAATTAACCACCAGCGTGTGTTCTCATTAAACGTGTATCTGTCATCGATTGATGGTTTTTCGCAATATTAAACATTAAAATTAATTATCATGGGGCTACACGCATACGTACCGCGGCGACGGCCAGCACGTACATGCTGTCTGAGGATGGGAACTCCGGGCTTGCGTCTGTGGCAGTTGATTTCTCTGCAACAAGGATGCCAAATGAGAGTCCCATTGGTATTCATGGAATGCAAATCCTGCACTCACTTGTAAGGCAACTCACCGTTTCGCAGGAATCCTTTTGGCAGACACGTAGAGGCACAACGATGACACCGTGCCGATAAATCGGTGGTTATTGTTGACGACTTCGAAGGATGGCACACAACCGTTCCCATGTTTCCTCCTTTTTGATTCTCTGAAATGTAAGTAAATACTTTTAGAGTAGAAAAAAGTGTAATGGTATTTTTTTTTTTGCTTTTTTTTGAGATGAAAAAATATATATTTTGAGAAAAGTTTTCCAATATTTAACGGATCCACGCGTCGAAAGATGACAGAGGACTGAGAGGGAAAAGGACGAAAAAGGAAATGATTTGTTTTGTTGGTGCCAGTTTCGATTTCATTTTTGTTTCCAAGTATTTCTTTAGAGGATTGAAGGTTATGAGTGTTTTAAGAAGATGACTTGGAAAAATAAATGGACGAATTCTGAGTAACTTCGGGATGGAAGGTCACTTCTAGTCGATGGTGTAGTGGGTGCGCGTTCTGTAAATAGATTTTAAAGTTCTTTCGTAAATAATCTTAAATAAGGTTGGAAGGTGGGCATCCTTTAAAGACGTACTCAGTAGATGTGTGGGACTTTCACCCACTAGATTCGGTACTCCTGTCAAGGATTTTATAGCTTAGCAGCCCTCTGCTCAGTATTTCAATGATGCTCTTGTCTTGGATGCTACATGAGGGTAGTCACAGTGTTGCTAATTGCTTTCCTGCTCACCCTTGTCTAGGAAACTTGTCTCGAGTTACATACATATGTCCTCGCCCAGTTAGTTCACCAAAAGGTTCCCTTCTACGTTTTATTGTGGGCTTGTGTTCTGTGTCCTTCACTGTTTCCATGCAGGTTGGGCAAGGATGGTTGTCATCGTGTCCAGACCAATGTAGATAGCATAGAAGTTTAGCTCCTCATGCTTCCTATTAATCCATGCGTCTATATTGGGTATCCATCTCTGAGTCCACCTTCTTTTATTAGAGGTGAGTCCTTGGTGGTACATCAGTGTTGTTTCGACTCATTGCTGGCACGGTGCTTCCATTGCATTCTTTGGTAAGAAAGTCTATTAGCGTTGTAGCATGGTAGCCAATTTACATTCAGCGTCGTCTGTCTTCAAGGCGTTCGCCCATATTTGAGGACCTTAGCGCATTGTAGAACTCTATTTGTGTTTGTGACATCCCTTATTTTGGCATATTTTGGTTATAGTGTCCATCAATCGCCTAGTGAGTCTTACGACTGTTTTCATTCGCAATTGTAGGGTACTATTCAGTGCGGAACCCTTTGCATTGCTTCATGTCAGTCATGCTACAACTCCTCACTTTACTTCACTGATTGGTAAGTTATAGACGAAGCCAATTATCTGCAAATGTTTCGGGATTCTAAGTCTGAGAATGTCATCACCCATTAGATTCTACACCAGTAGACCTGATCTTTCAGACTTAATGAAAAAACAGATGAGCTAACCAAGGCAGGTTACATCTAAGTTCTTCGCAGGTCCTTTTTGCGGCCAATGTGCTACAACCAAATTGTTATGATGTGTCTCATGAAACTTAGTCGCATGGATGTCTGGACACATGTTGGTGTTGTGTCAGGACACTGTGTGATAGGCAATCATTTAGCATGACTAGGACAATTGAGCAGAATAGGCTCTCAGTTGGTATAAGCGAGCTTTTGACAATTCCCGTCAATAAGGGCAAGCATTTACATTCTTCTGTGTTGTGTTCTGTGTTCTGAATTTGAAGGCTAGAAACGCTAGAAAGACTTCGACAGACTTCAACAAATTGAATGCATTAAGTAGATACTCGTGACTTCAAATAGACTTAAACGAATGCAGAATAATCCAAAACGATGAATTCATTTTAACTTCAACACTCTGATTGCCTTAAAGCCATTATTTTGTTCAGTTCAAATAATTAAGTCCATTCCACAACTACTGCGTCAATTTACAGACCTGAAACCTAATAATCCTGCCTCTAGTATAGATTTAAACTTTTCAATTTCAGACTAATGCCATACATACTACCGTTGCCAGCCAGAATCTATTAGCCTCCTTCACTTCGCAATCAATAAAACATTTCTTTTCCTTGCTTCCGATATACCTACACAAAGAAATTCGCCTCCTGAATTTCAATCCGATAATTTTGCGAACCTACTCTCCGAAAAAAGGATATCACTCAGAATCGATTGTTTGAAATGAAGGCAATCAAATAAATTTACTTTTCTATATATTTTGACAAAGGACACCAGCTGAAATGAATGACCCTCCCGGGACAACAGGAGAGTTAGTGCCTCAACTGCCTGAAGGGTTCCGGTGATGAAAACTGAAAACTGAAAAGAACAAAACTTTGCAGTTGTTTGTTTCGTTTGTTTTACGTTTCCCCTTTATCACTGCGGAATTTAGAATCACCTTTCCCGCACCTACACCATTGTTTTACTTCTGCAAAAGTTCAACCCATGGCCATGGCCGAAACGAAGGCACACTTCCGTTGTTTTGTGCGAACTCGTTCCCTTCTCAACGCTGCTGACGTGTTGACAAAGGCTCCTGTGAATTATTAATAAGAAGTGAATGTTTAAGATTCGATTCGTATCAGGACTCATTACACTTTGTATTGGATTGCGAATTGTTTCGAATGAAACAGTCCCCAGAACGTAAGCCGTTAATAATTGAAAAAGACGCACATAATTGTTGAAAGACGTTTTGTGTTAAAAATTAAAAACAAGACGTGGAAGGACATGGATTGGGACGAGTTCATTATGCAGTAGGTACACTGTCATCCACCAATCCAAATGAAATGTCAAATCCGGATCCGGAAAGCCACATTTTAACATAAACCACTCTTCAGGCACACGTATGACTGTAATTTAGATTATAGCTTTGGTTACTCACGTGGATTGGCTTTTGTGCGGCCATCACACTACTCCGCATAGGCTGCCCTTTAATTAGTTTACAGTTTTCCCAGGTGGATGGATTGCAATTAAAAATCACCAAACCAACATCATCAATACCATGGTCTGTCAATTGTGGGCTTTGGAAAATCTACTATTGATTGATTCAAAACATAGGTATACTCTTCTTGTGCCGGTGTGTGCGTGTGGATTATAATGAATTATCCTGCGGCCATGAACACTATTGACTTAACAAGCAATTTTACTTTGTATTGAATTCATGATTTGACGTTTTATTTAACCGTAGGGGGGGTGGTAGGAAATGTCGGATAATTTTGATTTAAAAACACCCAAGTGACGTTCGATTTCATGTGTACGGATCGAATTAACTGGCTTTGTATGCGTGTTGCGATATTATTAGAAAATAATTAGTTCCTCTGACGTCCGTCTGATTTACTTGGCTATGCATAGGCCTTGATCGGTTGACGGTTGACGGTTGACGGTTGACAAAGCGTAAAATCAATGAAAGTGGATATATTTTAAGGTAAAGCGATGAGACTTGTTATGAAAATAATGCGTTTAAGGGGTAAAACCGAGGCAAGGATATCAAATGGGGAAAGCACTCTTAAGCACGTGTTATACTTTATTCGATGTCTCTCAGTTCTAGTTTAGAAAACTGCCATCGAGTAATTGTTGCTTGTTGCTTGCTGAAGGTTTAGTTAGAAAATCAGGTATATAGTGCACTACAATGCACGTTCATACCCCTGATAGCTCCACAAGTTATCTGTAAAGAGATGATATCAGTATAACACTCACAACCTTACTATGGCCTCGATTCCTTGTAAGATTGGACGACAAGTGACTGTTTGATCGCTCGACAAGGTCCTCAGTTTGTTTTTAGTATTCGAGTCCTCTGCCTTTCGCACGTTCACACATCGCGCATTGATTGCTCGTACTCAGTAGCCTGTCGTGAAATTCGCGGACCAGTTCAACATCCACCTATGTTCAGTGCATCATACATAGACTGAAAAGACTACGATACCATACGTGAAAAGATTGGTTTCTTTTCAAATGACTTTTGGAAGAGCTGCAGAGGCCCTTTAAGACTTCACTATTTAAAGGTTCTAATGGCTTTCCAAATCCTACTAAAAACGAACTGAGCAAGACTATATGAATAGTTCGGGAAATTTCTTGGACCAAGTCCAGTGGGGTCCCCAGTTTTACATCAAAAAGCTGATACTTAACCTGAATAGTAAACTTCAACGCTTTGTTGGGAAGGCCTGTTCCTTCAGATGTTTTAGTAGAAGAAATTACCTACCACGGGATATCTGATGATTTGCATAATTTGCTGGAAGCTTGCTATCGAATGGTCCTACCTACATATAGTTAACTGAAAAAGCAGACACATTCGCCAAGAAGAATTTTGCCAACACTCAGCTACAAATGTCTGCTATTAAGAACTGTCACGGTAGCTGGACAGACCATTATAAAAATACGTTGAAAAATTTCCTGAAATGGTACTTTCTTAGACGTGAAGATAGATGGACATGTAGTCTAAGGACAGATGGAGTTGCCACTGAAATAGTCACATCTATTGGCGTAGTTAAAGAGCCATCAAGGATGTGCAATCCACATTGATAAGACACAAGCTCGTAAAACTATGAAAATTAACATTTAACGAGATGCTCGTACTAAGAGTGAGGAAGGTGACTCTCTGCTGAGTTCCGAGACATGTGAACGTCTTCGAAAACGAAAAAGTGGGTGAACTAGCCAGGAAAGGGTTGGACATACACCACCTACTCGCTCTAGTTGAGGCCACTGTACAGAATGAAAAAGACATGGTAGCTCCTGAAAAAGCTAGCAAACGCTGATGTCAATCAGACACATGTATACTCAGATCGTTGCGGCCAGTTTACGATAAAAGAGATCCATGCTTTTTTTGAAGCTGATTCCCAAGGGTGTTCGTATGTCTGTTTTCCAAACATAATCCAATTATTTTGGCAGAAGCTGTTGGGACGATGACAAAATAGAGTCTATTCACCACCGACTATGTGTCTGCCCAGCAATACGACTGAGAGTCGCTTCATTTCACAGATGGACTCCTGAGTTTCATACATCCATTTGGGTAGTTTAGTCAGCTGCCGATCTACTGATGAATTGGTTTTATGTGTCCATGGGTCTTATTTGAATGGACTCTCCGAGGTCACATGTGTCTAACTGCATACCTAACTTATACTAATCTTGTTACACCAAAACAAAAGATCTGGATCGGTAAAACGAATTCCTTGTGTACCACTTTATCTTGTCAACCTCAAAATAATACTTTAACTCTTACTATACACCAGAAGAAAGGATTCTCGGAAAACTCAGACACCAAGGCCAAAGTGATCAAGGCATTTGCTATCTTCATCCTGTACTTGGAGGACTTCCAGCTCAGTTTTTCTATTTTGTATCCCCAAATTAAGTCTGGCGTATATGTACCAGGCTAACCTATTCAATAGACTGATATTCCACCCTTATCCCCATTCTAAACGCCATCTTCTGTATACAACGCTGGACACTGATTACAGTTTCTGCATACAAAAGAGTTGTTGACGGTGCTAACTTGTCCGAAAACTACCACATTACTGTGATTGAATCTATCTACCATGCGTTAAGAATGACTCAGGCAGATACTTCCACAAGTTTTTTAAAAGTTTTTACCACTCAGATACTTCCACTTTGTATGCTGCTTACACTCTGACAACCGCGAACTTTACGACAACTCCATAATATTGATGCAACCGCTGTGATTCATATTTAAAACCATTTAATGGTTGGCAAGAGTTCAGAGCATCGTAAATTATTACTGCGTTGTCTCTACTTCCCGCTTTAAATGCCAAAAGTGAAAGCGTCAGCAGCAAAACAAAAAACAACCAGCCCCAGCAGGAATCCACCGAATCGCGAAATTGACCCGAGAACGGACAAAAAAGGAAACTCAATCCAGACCATTGGATATTTTATTCATATTCCCGTCGCATCCTTTCCATTTCCTGCCATGCAGACACAATTCTGACCTCCCGCGTTGTATTATGAATCCACTGTTCGCATTTCAAATGGATTAATCCTTTTGAATATTCAACTCGCATCCGCTTGAATTGATCCTGAATGAACTACCGCCAAAGTGCAGTTTTTTGTTTTGTGTGTTTTTTATGTTCTTAATTGCTTATAAGTGTAAATCAAATAGTCTGTGCAATTAAAAGTCTATCATCGAACGAGTCATCCAATTAGATTAGTGCAGAGCGACAACATTTTAACCGTGAAGCCATAAATTATGGACTTTCCTTAAAGGAAATCAATGGCACTTTATTGGAAGATAAATGGGACCGCTTGCCGCATCCTTTCTTCAATTCATTCCAGACACAATGGTGGTCCTTTGCCCTTTTAATTGGTATTTTTATCTAGAATGCTTTATCGTTGGTGGTCCTTTGTGTGTCCTGTATGTCGTTATAGCGAAAAGCGAAAAGCAAAATGGAAAATAAATTCCGCAGGAGAACGCCTTGGCTGGAAGTGAAGTACGAATTTAATTAAAACGATGAAGTCGCTTCCAATTAGTGCAGCTTATGACTGTGCAGAAGCTAAGACCTTTCGCAAGTTGCAGTCGACACGTCCATAGAATAGAACTTAGTTTTAAGCTCGTAGTGGTAAGTGAATTCTTCAGATAATCACCTAAGATAGTAAAGGACTTATTTAAATGGACATCGACGCCAGCAATTATTACATTGCAAACTTCTTTGTACAGATTATGATTCCAAGAATCGCCATCGGGTAAACTGCATAATAGAGGAGAGGTAGTATTCGGAAGGTAAGACTTCCTTTTCGTAGGTCAAGCAAGCAAGGAACAAGGTGTAAATTAGAAGCAGGGACAAGTCGAAGATTTATACCAAGGACTACGAAAAGAATGTGCCATGATCACCACTATAATGGAACTCGTCTGTGCAAAGAGACAAGCTTTAGGAGGATCAAGATGATAGGGGATAGGAAGATGCGAGGCCAAAAATGCGTTCAACACCGCGAATTGGAGAAATCATGGTCGGAAAAGTTTAGAACTGTTTGGAAAAGTTTTTGTAGCGAGTTTTTGTCCCAAGCCCCTCCACTATGAAGCCTAACGCTGACATTTTTAAGACTGAGATCAAAATGATTGTTTTCAATCGTTAAGGAACATATTTAAGGACTAGCATGGGTCACCAACTTGTAGGTTATTGTGGTAAACGTTAGAGATAGTATTATGGTTACAAAGCTGAAGCCAAGGTACCTTGAAGTCAATATCACATCACCATCAGCTTGCAGACAGGAAGGGCAACTACTCTTCTCTCAAGTGCGGTGGAAGATATAGCCGCGGACCAAATACGACGAACGAAATTGCTGTAATACTCTTAATGTTAAATAAAAAATAGATGTTGTAATAGAACATTTCAAGAGAAGGACCTCATACATGGCGCATATTATATTTAGCGCAAGAAAAATACCTCCCCAAGGGAACGACGAAAAAAAGCTATTCCCAGACACCATCAAGGGTGACAGTAGTAGGCAAGGATTAATGTTCTCTTCAGCCGCCATTGCTTAACGTATACAGATGCTATTAAAAAGGGTTGGAAAACAAGGTGAGATCTGCAATAGTATCAAGATCATGAATACGGAGGAGGCTCCTATTTGTCAAACTCATTGCCGATGTCATTTCTTGTGATCTGTTATACAAACAAGTTATTTTGTTCTGAATTCGGTTAAAAGCTAATTTAATATTCACAAAGCAGCCAGTAGCTGTCAGATAAAATCTGGCTATGTACATCGGAATACTGACTTCGAGGTCACGAGCGTCTGGTAGTCCTTCCCCTTTCATTCTTGTAAAGAATATTATATGTACAACATGAATGATGGTGAGCAACTAGCTTGCACTTGTTGGAAAGTGTTTAAATATTCGAATGAGCCTGATATTCTAGGACAGACAAAAGAATAGTCAGGATTTTTTGAACTAAGTTCGAGGAAGCAGTGACTTCCGGTTCACAATACCTCCTTTGACGAAACAGATAGAAAATGACCCTTTAATGCCAAAGCGCCCTTAGAGTACCAGAAAACGAATACGCTTTGAATAAGGATGCTGGCAGAGTTCTCCTGATAGACATCACCGATATGTCAATGCAAAGTTCTTAGTTCTGGGTAGTGACTATGGTGGCTTTGGTCTATGGTGGGTAGACTATTGCGGTCAGAATTTAGTCGATTCATATCCTTTAATTGTTAACACAGTTTCAATCTCTAGAAACCTTTTTATTTGCCATATTTGGCATTCTTAAGCGATTCATGATCCTGCCAAACTTAGAGAGTGGTTTTGGAATGACAGTATTGGGCGACATATTGCTTGGGATGTTTCGTTCACAAACTTCACAGAGATCTCTTCAAAAAGTTTCATGAAAGGCTTATATGTATGTATGTACATTCTTTAGAACATGACATGAAAGTGAGTTTTTGAAAATATTTGCAGGAGTATCAGAAGTAAGCGCCGAGGGTGCAATACTGTACGTACCAACATAAGAAGAGGTTGTTCCGCTTGTTCTTTCAGTTTCTTGGAGCCCCAAATGCCACAAAATTGTTTGTCTACGTATCCAGATGATCAAAGGCAAGAGATGTTCCCACCAGAGTAGGAAGATGTTAGTATGGTGATATTATTCTACATGAATCCTAACCTAGACAAATAATGCATGTAATTAGGACTGAAATTTAAGTATCCTCTTGTTATGCACAAAGCCCTAACAGTAGCCCTAACACCTTTACCCATTTAAGCAGCACTTGGGATAGCAACCTAAGTTGACAGAGCCACTTTTTGTACGACCAGACTGAACATACAGAGACTTTGTTAACTCATTTACAACTCCCCACTCCACATATGCACATTCCGGCTCTTTTCCCAATACAGTTCCCAAATTGTATCCAATATATGTTTGTTTTGTGTTCACCAGGCATAGTCCAGTGGTTCCTTTGAATGAATTCAACATAAGCTGCCATTGGGTGGTGAATTATATTTGGACAAATTGGAGTTCTTCTTCCTCACATTTGAAGAAGATTCTCATGCCTCATAGTTTGATACGCAACCATAGACAGAAAAATACCTTTCTATACCTAAGACGTTCGGATGCACTGCGAATCTTCAAAGACTCTGTTACATCTACGCATTTGTGGCCGCAACCAGACCAAAACTCATTCTACTATTTGACGCAATTCGCTGGCCATTCCTCGGTTCCTCTTCTTAATTCGCAAAGTTATTCCCAGATGGTTTTACATGTGCAATCACATATTGTACATCAGAGTTCTTTTTACTCTACACGTTCGGTGATGATACCCTCAAACTGAATAATACAAATCATATTCCGAAGAAGCATATGACAAGAAAAATACCTCAAACCCGTTCTAACATCCCAAAAATGAAGACTACCAACTCTAGCTCCCATCCAAGCGTATCTAACGCCACATGGAATATATAACACCGTCTGCTGTTACACAAATAAAACGAGAAAATCTAATTATTAAAGTCTCAAGAGCGACGCATTACTTCACTCTGACATAGTTGTGTATTGAAACTTGATCCTGCACGTCAAATTCCACTGACCGCGTGCCAAACGGTAGCCCTACACAACACTAAGCCAATCGTCTGGGCAACCTAATCCCTTGCGTAATAAACTGCCGCATGTGCCGCATTATAACGCATTATTTGCGAATCTCATCATGGCCTCGATGGCCAAACAGAACGAGACCAAGTGAATGTCATCTGGGTTATCACTTCACGTACTGGCTAACTGGGGCTGGGCAGCGGATCACACCAAACCCCCAGATGACCATCAAAGAAATTGAAAGTAAAATCCAAGAAGGAGGGGCGAATCATATAAATTCCATGACTTCTACCAGACACAGCATCAAAGTGCTAACAGCAATCATTGTATAGTGAAGTGCAGTGTGTGAGAAAAAAAGAATTATCCTGCCACTAGTGTCCTTTGTGCGTTACTGTTTGATTTGAAGTTTACTTTGCTCTAGTGTGTCAAGAGCCGTCCATCTGTGATTTCTTAAAGCGGATACACAAAGATAAAACAAAAAGGATTACGCAAAATGTCAAGGGTATGTGTGAGAGAATTTCAGGATATTCACTTCTGCTCGACCAGCATTACTTGGGGCAAGACAAATGGGTTATCCCTGCCTGCCCTTGCGTGGAATGTAATTTGTTCAAGTTTCTCCAGCAATCGGAATACCAAAACGCTTTTCGATAACCGAGATGGGACATACCCAAAACGTTTTACCTGAAATGAAAATTCTTCCCATCAGATTAATTCATCCGGCTGTATCCACTATCTATACTTTTACGAGTAGGTGTAGGCGGGCATTTATGGTGGAATCCTTCGAATGTTCGGAGAAACTTTTGACCGACATCCTTTTCACAAATGGAAGGCTGATTTATCTTCCAAGCGAAGCTGTGGGTGTATCCTGAAGTTGAGAGTTTTATCGGATTTGAAGAATTTTAAAAACAAATCAACTTAATCGTTTCCATACATACATACGTATGCATAAGGGATGTAAAGTCAGCAGAGTAACGTTCAGTTAAGTGTAAGATCTATTACATTTCAGAGGTTTTGTTGCTCATGCCTGAACTGCATTGGATTTTTGACTTTTTTTCGATTTAAAGTTCAAAAGATTTTTTTTTGTCTGACAAATTTCTAAGCCATCAGGCTACCTTTCAACGATCAGCTTTCATTCCTGGTGTGACGAATATACTGCCATTCCCTTCATCGTATAGTGATGTCAATGGTTCCTGATCGTACTCTCCTGTGCTACATACCAGTACTGACTCAACATCTGCTTTAAGCATTGGGTCGAGTCATTAGTTCCTAAATAAATATTGTGATCAACTTCCTTGACCTCCTGTGAGGAATTGAGACTGTCATATCCATATTTATGTAGCTTCTGTAGTTCCTTTTCCAGCATACAAAGTGAAAAGATCCAGCATCCTTTGCGTCAAAAACGAAGTCTACGTGATTTAAGTCGGACTATTCAATTAATTTGATACCATTTGGGTTGAACTGGCCATACCTTCAGGAGGTATGGGAACCATTTAATACTACTGGATGATGGACAAAGTGTGGCAGTACAATCACCAACCGGAACGTGTTTTGAATCTCAGAGACATTGGCACTATGTGTTCCAACCGTGTAATAGTAGCAGTTTGTTGGGTAATCCTTGCATTTGCAATACCACATGTGACAGACCCATCCACGTGGTGGATTGCTGTGTCCCGATGTAACCTGCCTATTTTTCGAAACTCATCTTCAGATGCTAGATGTGCACATCGATGCTGCCGTCCATAGAATCCTTGACTCCTTCAATGTTCAGTTGCAATATTTGGACTGCTGGTCCCATTCATCTTGTCAGAAAGCTACTAGAAGTCCCATCTTGTTAGCTAAGTAATCGAGGTAATATATGATTGTTTGTTAGCCTAGTTTTGACAGATCATTTGGTGACACGTTGGGACCGCCTTTAGAACTTCTCCTCGTCGAGTGAGTACCGTGACTCAATGCTTATTCCGTCGTAGGTCTGACTAAGAGTTTGAGGTTCGATTTCGCCGAGGCCAAAGATAAAAACTCGCATCAGAGTAATTTCAAGGTTCAAGGTCTCCTCCAAATAACAATTGTAATCCAACCACAAACAGTAAGTACTCTTCTAGTCAATTTATCGTGGTGCAATTTATATTGCCTTCCAAGTGCTGGTTGTGCATCCATCAACCATCCCAAGGAACGTAAATCAGAAATCACAGTCACAACATTATTCCTCCCTTCTATCAATTTCAAATATTGCTTCTTAGGAAATCCCGTGCCAGTTTCATGAACTTGTCCCAAGTATCTACACCAAGTAGACTCTTTATTTATGGCTCTGTATATATTATTCAATATTCCAAGCGTAAGACAAATGATATCCTTGTAAAAACGAAAACTTTTTTCCTCCGAAAAGGCAATACCCCTGCTCCCGAAATTGAATTCCAACAACAAACGACTGAATATTTCATAAGCCCGCATGCAGATAACTTTTATTTGGACTGGGATTCCCATTTATAGACTCTGACGAGAATCCAGTACAACTTTCCTTCGAGAATCAATAAGAATAAATTTTCAAAAAGAATCGAGACCCATCAACCTACCCCACATCTGTTGCGGGACAGTAAAATATTTATTAAATAATCAAAACCAGACAATTTCATATAGACGGGGATGTGATGAGTTCTTTTGGCCACATATGGAGATGCTGGGTGGAAAGCCCTCTGAATTGACACATAAAAGGGACACTAAACGAATCTTTTATGGGTCAATGATTGACTTTGATTACTTTTTAACGGGGGGCACGGATTGAAGGCTTTTCTTGCTTTGCAGATACATTCGTTTCTGTTGGTCGTCAGTTTTGGAATATGTGCAAACGCCCTTTCGCTGCAATCGTTAAATCTAAACCAAGCCACGGCGCAGCTGGTGCAGCAGCAGCTGCGAGGATCTCAAGAAAACGCAATCGGAACCAGAATCACATCGTCGGAGGACTATGACAACCATCCACAGTATAGCTTCTCGTACGATGTGAAGGATGCAGTGACTGGCGATGAAAAGCAGCAGGAAGAGAAACGTGATGGAGATTTGGTCCAGGGTCAAGTAAGATGGCTTCTCCCTTTCCTTATGGCATTCACTCATGTCTTTCGTTTCAGTACTCTCTTGTTGAACCCGATGGTACACGGCGTATTGTGGACTACACTGCAGATTCGGTTAATGGCTTCAATGCGGTTGTATCTAAACAGGTTCCAGATGAGGTGACTCTTTCGCCAATCGAAGTTGTCCAAGCCCAAGCACAGGCTCAAATAGCGGCGGCTCAGGTCCAGGCCGAGGCTCAAGCTAACGCAGCCATTGCCCAAGCTCAAGCTGAAGCTCAGGCACAGGCAAATGCAATAGCTGCTCAAGCTCAGGCTGCTGCACAGGCTCAAGCTGCAGCGCAAGCCGCAGCACAAGCACAAGCTGCCGCTCAAGCACAGGCTGAGGCTCAGGCGCAGGCTCAACAAATCATCGAACAGTTCCAGCAGCAGATGCAACAGGAGATCCAACAACAACGCATTCAACTCCAGCAACAACAGACTCAGTCCATCCAGACTTCCACCCTTCAAAGCCAAGATCGTCTTTCAAACAGCCAAGCCTTGCTTTTGTCCCAAAGTTTACCACGCCAGATCCTAGGCCAGACTGTACACTCTAGCATCGTATCGCATCCACCAACTATTATTAGCCGTGCACCAACCACCAGTGTCCTCGCCAAGTCTTCCGATATCGCAGCTTTGGACAAGAATAACCGTCGCACGATAATCATTGAACGTATCCCTCAGCCAAAGACCATCATCAGCCAGCCTGCCAGCGCCACCATCCAAACCCAGCTTATTCAGTCCCCATTGGTGATTACCAGACTACTCAACGGCATTGGAACCCGTGCAGGACAAATTTTGACACTCGACACCGGCAAGAGCATCAGCTCCACAATCAGCCTTGGCTCTCTAAATGGCAACAGAAACGGCGACAGAAATGAGAACGGAAACGTCAATGGAAATAGTAATGGTCTCAGTAATGGAAACCGTAATAACAATAGAAACGAAAATGGCAATCAAAATGGTAAGGCTAACGAAAACAATGTTAGCTCAAGCTCGGAACTCTTGAACGAAGACCAAGGCAGCATAGAATCCAGCCTCAATATCAATGGAAAAGCAAGCAATGGGCTTCGACTCAGTAATGGAATCAGTAATGGCAACAGTAATGGACTTTCCTCCATAAATGGTATTACTAATGGAAACGGACTGTCCCGAAACACCAACGGCAACATGAATGGAAACAGCAACGGCCGTAATGGCAAATCATCGTCCACTCAAAATGGAAGAGGATTGCATTAGAAGACTATAAGCGATACTTATCGAACAGGCAACAGTAAGTGGCATTTCTTTACCCAGGACCAATCCAGTCGACGCAAACGATTCATTGTTATTTATATACAAACCTATTTATTAAACAATCAATGTTGCTACATAATACTCACAATAGAGCACAATGGAACAAAAAACAAAACACAACAAGAAGCTTGACGAGCGCTCGTCCTTTTTTTGCCACATTTTATAGCACCCCAGGAGAGTCAAAGGATTACAGTATACAAACCACTTCTACCAATGATGTCGTATAACCATCAGGAGACAGCTCGCACCCAAAGCACCAACACTGTGTTACTCATTTTACGAATACTAACATAAACATATGAAATAAGACTTATAAAGATTTTTGTTTGTATAATTTCTTTTACATATATCCGAGTGTGTTCAAGTACTAATTTTTAAGGACTAATATTTAATTTTATCTACATATTCCATACTTATACTTATACGATGCATATTTAATAAATTTCATTAAAGGATGTTTTGAGTAATCATTTATTTGCCAATGTAATGATAATGGTAATGTTTCCAAGGCTTACAAGGGTTACAAAGGAACTAACTTACAAGCAACTTACAAGTAACCCTTTGTTCTACAGTCTAAGAAATAGTATGGACGGTAACTGACAGAAGTCTTGGAGTTCACCCTGTTTCCAAGAATCTGTTTCCTAAGATAAAGGAATGAGTACTCCTTCTCAGACCATCGTTACTGCAAAAAACAGGTCAGGGAACGTAAGACAATGTTGATCGTCCCATTTCACTCATAAAACCTACAAATACTGAGGTTCATGTCCTTACGATGGCACTTCATGCTACTACATCGCCGGCTTGTCCTTTTCGTTAACCTATCGCAAGATAAAACCCCCATCACCACTGATGATGGTGTTCTTAGAAATAAAAGTAGACTTCTATTTAACTTAGTTAACGTTCCCGTGAGAAGTCTGACTGGGATTCCTACATCCAATCTCTTAGGAAACACAAAATTTCATTGAAAAATAAGAAACAACATTCCTGGAGACTTCTCTGCGAAAGGTGAAGTATCCGCTGAGCCCTCAAGACTACGGAAAATCCTTTTGAAAAATCACTCTATACACAGCTAAGTAACAGAACCAGATGGCCACTGGACTACTTTTTTCTTCGAGTTACTATCGAAAAAATCCTTTAAGCCATGTCCAGTTTCACACTATACAAGTTCCTATTCCAATGGTATTATCCCAAGGCTTGATCCCATATTGTCAGGTTGCCTAAATCTGGCTTACATTCACTAACTGTGAACCGCGGTTGAAGTGGTTTTCATACCAAAAGCAGTGAGCGTGCAGTTCACGCGTGGAAACAAAGGATCTCCGACCTATGTATCAGCCCGTAGCCCTTTCTATGGAAAACATTAGAAAGACTGATTGCACTTACGTTAGAGCACTAGACCATGTATTCTTTGTACGTCATGGCATGTAAGTATTACAAAGGCAGATCGGTCGAGCATCAAAAATTTAGCATAGTCGCGTTCCGGAAAGTCTAAAACTCAATTCTTTGCTTAGAATATTGATCGACACCCGATTCGCAGTATCAGTCCCCAACTGGGCGCTACATAGACCAGAAGACTTGTTATATGCGGAACTCCTCAAGGTGGTATCTATTCGGCTTTTTTGTGGACTCTTGTGGCTATCGGGCTAGTATTGGACATAGAATCAAAGTGCTTGTCTATCCAGATGACAATGCGCAAGGAAATCATACTCCAGTGTTTCCTTCAAGTCACTGAATGGACCTTAAATTGTGGACTAGGAGTTCATCTTGTTAAAATAGAACTCTTGTCCTCTTAACGAGGAAATTAAAACTGCATTCCCTAAATGCACAATAGTTAGGTCCCATCTTTGACAGGAAATTAGACTGGAAAGCCAATCTACTTAATGCAAAAAGAAGGAGTCTGTGGGCTAATGTTGCTTAAAAAAGGTCACATGTGGAAGCTAGGATGTTCAACCTCATATATGTAAGTTTACTTGGCTGGATCTCAATAGGGCTACTCATTTCCTTCTTCTATCTAAAGTGCAAAGATCTGCAAGTAAGTGCATCAGTGGTGCTCTAAGAACTTCTCCTTCAGCGAAGCTGGACTCTGATGCAAAATCTACTCCTCTATCATTGATCTCCCAAATTTTACCTTAGAACCCATCAATTAATGGATCATAAGCCGCTCTGCTGAGGGCAGTTCGGTCTAGTAGAGACGACTCCTAAACTAATGGTACTTTTCCGACAAGTCTGACCATCCCGATCATTGTACCATTTTCCATAAGTCATGGCGATCGAGGAAGCCTTGTCTTGAGTGAAATATAATGCCCTGTCTGTTAGCTATATTACCATTTACCTTGACAGTCAAGTGAATGTCAAATTCCTGGAATCGTGCTCCTTTTTTATCCCTTTTGCAAATAATTGAACAGTATATCTATGCTGGCAGCCAGGACATACAGTCATTGCAGAAAGGCTGACGTGCTGTCCAGACAAGGTACGTACGACAGGGCCTTCCTGAATGGCGGTATGCCCCGAAGTCAGCCCGTCGTTGGTTGGTTTGGATAGTGGCTTTAGGCCGGCTATCGATGAGGATGCATTTGGGCCAGAAAAATGCCCATCGTTACTTGTAAACAGATCTGATCTAACACTTACTGACAAGTTAGTTCTGTTGAACGATCAACATGATATACGGCAAAAGGCTGGGTCTCTTTCACATGACTTCTGCAGAAGCTGTACCCTCCATTAACTCCATCGAGTAGCTCCCTTCCTTGGCTTCCGCTTGGTTTAATGGTACGATCTATAGTATCACAATGAACCTTCTTTGAGAAGATTCAACGGAACAAAGACACCAAATAGAAACTGATCAGTTCCAAAACAACGTTCACTTGAGATACATTTCAAATTATCGACAGCTATACTAAAAAATCACAGCTAGATGCTTATCAATAAATTCAATCCCGAACGTTTCTTCCGCAGAAGTTTGGTGCCGTTTCTAAGACTTCCCCTACAACATCCGCCTAGACATAAATCCCAGTATATATTAACCAGAGTCACGACCAATACTCCCCATCCGCCTCGAGATCCGCCCGAAAACTACAATCCACATACCATAAATCATTCCGCTTTCCCAGCTCCGACAAATGTCCAGCCACTGGTGTTCCGACCTTTGTGCAAAAACGATGTCCTCGGTCCGAATGCTTCCAAGGATAAGGTCTATAAAAATCCCGAATACTACGCATATCATCGCTTTTCCCACATCGATTTGTTCATGAATGCAATGCGCATACGTATGGAGAAGAGAATGGAGCACATGTGTCCTACTATGGCCGAAGCAAAACCCTGCGAAGCCGAAGAAGCCCCCTGCGAAGCCGAATCCGAAACTGATACCAGATGTTGTGAAGATGAAGTGAAGAAAGACGAAAGTGGAGATTGTGACACGAAACCGGATAAAAAACCTCCTGGCCAGCCACCAGTCGATAGAAACAAATGCAAATAGTTGAGGATTATGTTACTTCGCTGGAGGCGGGCTGTATATCCATGACTCGATTATTCTGAAATAAATGGCACTACGAGGCGTATGTGGAACATTTTTTTCTCTTTTTCATTACTGACGCACACGATGATTAATATTTGCAGTAAAGGTAAGATTGAGACTTAAATCATGTCCAACTCCATCACGGCACAGAGATCCTTTCTCTCCTTTCCTCGATTACCACAGACATGAGTTCGGTGATTCCTTGTAGCTGCGCATTAATAATTTAGAGGACAATTTCGTGGTAGTGTACCAGGAAATTTTCTCTTGATGGCTCACCCACTTATGAGACCATAACAAATCAGCATTCCTTCTGCGAACGAGGAAATCCCAAGCGAGCTGGTTGGAAGTCTCGAGGCTGATGAAATTAAATTTACTGACAGTGGCGTTCAAAAGTTGATGAGGTCCTGAAACATACTACTTTTATATGTCTTCAAGTGAAGAAGTAAACTTCTTGACTGGGACACATCTATGTCTCTATTGTGTCCTTATTTTCGGTAGTCTAGAGCACTCGTTTGCTGCCTAAGCAGATAAATCCTTTAAGACCAAGCTTTTTTGAATCAGTTCGGCCTTATGTGTGATGGCCCTTAGATTAGTAAACAACAAAAGGAACGAATTCAATATGGAAGGGCTATCATCTAGCTTTGAGGCAGAAAGAGTCTGACTTCAAAGGGACCCAGGTGGTAGGTAGATCCATCTAAGATCTAAGTAAAAGAAGGCTATGCAAGTTAATGGTGACCAGATTGGAGGATTTCAAGACTTACTTAACCAACCGCTGGTAATCTGTTACACTGTCGACAAGATGTTGTGGAAGATATTGCTCTAAAGGGGAGCTTGGTCACCAAGTGATTAATAAGAAAGTAGTCTTGCTGCAATGGAATAGGATCTTGCCGATCAGAACATACATGGAGAGTGATCAGTGAGGCTGGTAAAGAAAACCAGCTTCCCGTCATGGTTGGTGACACTATTGCTTATCACACCACTTGAGGCAGTAGAGACACTACTAGTCGAAGTGAGTGTATAATATAAACTAACCTGGGTATGTGCAACAGAACATCAGATGCCACTTTAATTCCCAAAAAATTTAGTTACCTACCTCATCAAAAACTGGATGGCATCTGGAGATGAAAATAGGAGGCATCCTGAGAAACAACCTGGTTACAATGGTATCTTCCAATACCATAGCCCATATATGTAGATGGGGAGGGGTTAACGTAGTCGTCATACTATAAGCCGGTAAGACCTTCCATTTGCATGGGCAAGGCAAGGAGATACGGGCTAAGACTACGTTGAAGGGCCTATTGAAAGATCATTTGAGAAACTTTTTTTTTCCAAGATATCCCTCTGAACTTTGAAGGAGATATACCTTTTGAATGCTGAGAACTATCTTTGCTAACGAGAAAGGGTCATTAATTCTTATAGATTCGACAAAGTTCCACCTAGAAACTGCGCCCAATGTAACAACACTAGTCCGCGTCTCTCAACTAAATAGATCATTTAGTTGATGCCTCACATGACACTGTCAGATAGGTAGGCTAATAGGTTTGGTGCTCTTTCAAAGAATGCTGTAAAAGAGGAACGAGAGAGTGCCTACCTTCTTTGCCCAACCTATCAGCTTTAAAGAGAACTGTCTAAAGTCTCAAACTCAAACTCAAGAACCAACTCAAATTTTGGTGATGGAATGCAAGAAAAAATTAATACCTTCTCCCAAGGCAACCTGATTTGAATACGTGGTTACTGCGATATACCTCGGATCAAAGGAATGGATGAACTCGCGAGGAAAGAACTATGGAAGTAGCCCTCAAGATTACTAAAATCGCATGGAGCAGCTCAGTGCAAGCGAAGAGGGGTTTGTTCTAGCTGGGAGGAGATTAAGGCGGTTGGTAGGTCTGTACAGCGAACACATCTACTCGATGAAGGAGAAAGCCGCGAGGACTTTCTCAGGGAATGCTCTGCATCAGTTTGGCTATGATGCAAAATTTAAGAAGTCTCTTCATGCTCATGGGAATTTATCGTGGATGTTATAGTTTTTCGAAAAACCTGGAGTTCATTAGAAATACTGGATGGTTACAGGACGTGTCGAAGGAGTTAACTACATTCAACTTTCTATACTCAAACCAAACCATCCTTTACTAGCATCCCTCCTCTTAACTTTTATTCCACACCAATACTCTAAAGATAATATATTGAGCGCAATCCAAAGAAATAAGCTGATTCCTGATGCTGATAATCCAGTTTCTCTGTGGGTATGACAATCGACCTTCTTTTTGGAGTAAAATATGTCCTATTTTGGAATCGTCCTTCCCACTGTTATTTCAAGCTACTATATATCTTGCAATACTACTATGCACTAAGATATTATGACTGCTGTTTCGTTCTAGCTAGATGACAAAATACTGAAAAACCTCCTTCGCCCAATGTGACTAGTTCGTCCTTAATGCTACCAGTCACATCGATAAATGTATAAACGTTATTACATCTAAAAGGACGATTGGCATTTCCCTACTCCAAACTTCCTTTTTACATATCTGCATGTACATGTATGTATTTCTCCTGCCTATGTAGTTAGGAAAACTTCACCTCCCCCAGAACAACAAGTACCTAGCTCTGCTATCAGGTCATAACTATTTAATTGAGATATTTTTTTATGAAAAACTACACCAAACATACACATACTCGTACTCGTATACAACTAATGATAGTTTCAAGTTAAATTTATCTCAGTTAGTCCAACCTGCAGGCACTTTACCAAACCACCTATTTATATCGTCTACCACCAGCACGGCACCAAACTAATAACGTCCTCCCCGAAAATCTCTATCCACCGAGTAAATACGATATCCTGATCTGCTGCAAACCACAAGCCCGGTTAACAACCGTAATCAAGCGTGAAACGAAAGCATAAATGTACCCAACACTCGGTACTCGGAACTGACCATTAGAGAGTAAACATTGTTAACCTTACTCCGGTACGGAGGATACCGCAGGTATTCTAAGGACCCAGCACAAAATAAATCGATAAAAGCGATAGTTTTTTTTTCCTTCATCCATTTCTCACAACAGGAAGAGCAAACCAGCCAGGTTGGATGCAGGGAATGAGGTGCAAAATTGCATTAGGATAAATCGAACAGGTAAGAGTCTATGACAAACGACGGATGCTACAAGCCATGCTTACGAAATTAGTTATAGATACTCTATCCGGAGTTGAAAACTGAGAACTAACCGATAATTAAAAACGACTGCTTGCGGGGACTGGCGGAGTGACAGGACTTGGCGAAACATGATTTATTTATTCAAACTGCATTTCTCTGGAATAGCGCCGGATGCTGTTTATTATATCGGAAGGACCTCTTGCCACGTTTACCAACAATGGCTTTCATTGTCAGTTAATGGGCAATAGCACACCGCTTCGTAGAGATTTGCATACGAAATTATTATGGTCGGAATGAGACTGGCTGGCGTATCGATGCAGAGGGGCAGAGGGAAAACTTTTTAACGTCAAAAGTTCTGATGGTCGTCGAGTGGGAAAATTATTTTCGAGTGGAAAGTGCAAAATTTTTGACAGAAAAAAATAGTTTTTCAAAACAAAACGAATTGAAATACCGGTGAATACTCGGAAACAATGGTGCACAGCTACCAACAATGATGCACAGCTACCGACAGGAGTTAACGCAGTTTGAAAATTCAAGCGTAACGTGGTGAGGTTTTCGATTTTGGTTTTATTAATAGAAAACGAGTAAATAATGGCGGTATTCACGGAAGTACGGCGCCATCAACAAAAGTTGAATAAGCTAACCCGACACTAGTAGGTGTTTCAGGCACTACTACTGTTTCTAAAGCTGGGACATGGAGGAATGGGCAGAGATTGGAAGGGCAGTCACACTGGTTCGTACGTACTTGCTACTTAAAGCTACAAGCATGGCAATTCAGGACTTCCTCTGCTTAGATCCTCATGAGTGAGGGCTTAACAATCTGCATTTTTGATTATAATAACCTATACTGATGGAGTCTAGAAGATTTCAAGAAATTTTGTTACCAAACTTGGTATGCCATTGCTTAAATTTATCATATACCCTTCAGGTATTAGTTTTAAGTAAAATTGGTGAAGAATAGCCAAGGAATAGGCAATTTTTTGGAGATTTTTTGGCACACTATGTATAGGAATAGATTGTAGGAGGAAGCCGAGTGTGCAACCACACCTAAGTCAGTTAAGGTCCATTGGGGTGCCCCATGGATTTGAAGTCCTCAATTATCACTGGGGGCTATCGGTATTGGCGTTAGTCAAATCGCCCAAATTGTCGAAGAATTAAGTACGCAGGTGACCCTGTCATTTACAGAAAAGATAAAGTGTAGCTTCCTGTCCTTCCTCGTTCATATAACTTCTACAAAAGTTATTAGGGAGAGGACCCAGCCTGGTGACTACTAATAAACTAGTTTCTGGTAATGACATCTACTTACTGGCAATCCTTTTTGTCTAATCATATAATGAGAGCGTTTCTGATCCAGATTAGTTCAAATTTGTCTAGTAAAGAGGCACGCAGATGGACATAATCTAAAATTGGATGCATTTACAACATTGGGCCTTAAGCAGCAGAATAATTGTACCCAGAGGCATGCTGATACTCCCTGACCTATCATAGTGTCCTAGCATCGAAATGCGTGGAATACTGAGTTGTTCAACCACCTCGTTAAGAGACAGCTCCGGGCAGTTTTTGAATTAAATGTGAAAGATTCCAAACATTTGATTGGGGCTTGATTATCCGTAAAAATTTTGATATTGCAATTAGATATCACATTAAACTTCAGTCATTGCAAGGCTTTCTTTATCGCTATGATTTCTGGCTGACACAGTAGTTGAGAAGGCATGCTTAGAATGAGACGCTTATGCTTTGGCATAGACCCAATATCTAATTCGTGGTTGTAGCCTCACCTTACTATATTTCCTACTGCTTCCTTGCAGCAGTATAGGACTATAGTGGCTTTCCTTACTCGCTCTTAGATATTAGGTTTTCACCTAGGTTTCTTATCGAGCATGTAACTATGTGTAAAGAAGCTCAGCAAAACCTAACCAAGGTGTATTCTTTGCGCACTTCCTACAAGCATCCTGGGCAGCTTGTCGGAAAAAAAGTAGTTGCCTGCTCAGTAATCAGAGTAAGAAGCTCTAATCAATGGAAGGAGCAATCCACAAGACATGCCAACATACTATTGATGTATCGTCATCTTCCACAGATCGCAGACCACCTTCACCGAACACAGTTTAAATAATGGCTATAAAATCTCGCTTCCTTATAGAACCGAATGGACTCAACGTAAGATCCTGTACCATGAATTGCTGTCAATTTTTACGAATGGGTCGGAGTTAGAGGACTTAGGAATTCACCTCACCTTCAACCTCCTACACTGTTGCGGCGGCGTTCAAGCCGAAATCTACGCCATCCGTCAAGCAGCTGATTATAACGACTTTTGCAGAAGCTGTAGGGACGAGGAGGAAGCGGAAGCTGTCACCTCCTATCCACATGCCCAGCACTTGATAACATTAGAAAGGCTACACTAGGTAAATACCTACCTTTTCAACGATCTGAATACTGCCTTCACGGCTCCTTTATAAAAAGGAGCGGATGGTTCCAAGAGTAATAGGGTAACCCACCCATCTTACTTAACGGCAGCACAATGGACCTTTTCTGGTCTGAAAGCATTCTTATCGAGGGCCGGTCTAACCAAACAACCAATCAACCAACCATCCTGGGTAGCCGGCTGCAGCGGATATGCACATCCATTAGTTTCTCCAGAGTTTTCAGAAGCAACGATGATAGACGAGCTTTTACGACCGAAAAAACTATGTAAGTCTCCTGCTGGGGATGCTGGGGTGGAAAGAATCCATTAACAGTTCAATAAATTCAATTCTGGAAGTAGTTCAAAATCCATTCATTCTCAACTGGTAACTGAGCATTAATGTCTCAAAGATCTCTTCTACTTTACAGCAAAAGAGTCTCGAAGATTTACATTGGGCTTTTCGCCAGGTTGAAGAGCCAGTGTCACTTCTGAGCCTTTTATTCTCCTGACTCCGAAAGGGAGGTCTGAACTTACTTCTAACTCTATCGTTGAGAAAAAAAGATCGAAATTGTATGACTCATGGATATTTTTTAATTCAAACGGACCTCCTACTATTTCGAAAGGCTGATCGTTTGGGAGGGATGTCAGTCATTTGAACCAAGGACGCAATTTTTTCCAAATCATTCCAATTGTTTTTTGGGAAAAGCAATATTTAGTAAAATGGAAGTTTTGTCCACAGAACTGACGGATAGAACTGGGGACTCACTTTAGTTCGATGGAGTGTGGAGATTGTTCCTTTTCTCGGGACTTAATAGTGATAGTTACGGTTGTAACAGCTGCTCTGGTTCCAATAACTGATTCCGTACCGAAAGAGCATTGCTCCGAGTTTGTTCTCGATTTGGATGTTTAATTGGATATTTCAAAAAAATTCTTTGCTGACAGGATCAGAGCTCGTATGTTTTGTTTGACTGGATCCAAGGAAATGGACTGAACGGATTGGAATTGACAAATTTCCTCTAAAACACTAAAACAGAACCCAGTAATACGAAAAAGTGAACTACCCATGCTTCGATTAGCTAGAACTGCAGATCAATACTAATCTTTTCCTTCCACTAAACATATTATTTCAGTAAGCACGCAGCTCGGACAATTACTAAAATTCATTTTTACCAGTATAGCGTGTTCTGAAACTGTCCCAGTTCCACCTTAAATCTATTTTTATTGTCACATTTAAGGGTCTGCTCCAACTTAACTTCCGACGGTATATGAACAAAATACCCCATTGCAGTTCTGCCAGGACTATAATATGAAATTTATAGCTCGTCGTCCATTATATCAACCGACATTGCCAGAGAAGACGACTCCCAGGACTCACCAAACCATTCAGAAACAATCAAAACAACTCAAACAAATCATTCACTTAATTTTAAAACTACAAATTGTATCCACAACTCGAAAGGACAAGACGTATAAAAATTGTCATCAATTCCATGCCATAAACGGGGCATTAAGAAGTAACAGCTAATTGCTGCAAGGACCCTCCTAAATACGAATAAATTTCCACTGCTGTCTGCTTCTGTTCGAAATGAAAATTCATGAAACCACTTTTGGTATTACAGCAATAAAATCCACAATCATATGAATGCCTCTGCATTCCAAACAACAGCGCAGAGGACCACCAGGACTCGAGCCTATGCCCTCGAAGGTTTTATCGATTGCTATTGTTGTGTATAGGTAGATATAGGTATCCAACTGCCATGTGGGTTGTAAAATATTTTATCGGTTGCGCATGAAGAATTAAATTTTCCATTCACTAGTAGAAGTCATATACCCTGAAGGAGTAAAACACTCGGAAACGTTCGGCAACCCACCATCGAACACAAGCACTACTTCTTCGGAGTACGTACGTACGTTTGTACATATAATATGGAAATTCATAACACCGGAGGATTGAGTGGTACTCGATAGCAATTTCAGAAATTTTTGTCAACAACGCACCTACATATGGGATATGGGGGATTGACGCAACACCCAACAGGATGCTCACTCACCTCTCACGAATTCAATTAAATGGACTTTCTGTATTGTGTTGTATTAAATTCCTGTGCCTGTACCTGTAGCACAAACTAATTAATTTGTTAGCACTTCCGAGGTTTTTAAAGCGAATTCACTACCACATAACCACAATTACGTATTCCATACCGACCGACTGGTACTTTCCAACTGAGCAATCCTTAAATTCCTCGTGCCTTTGAAGAGGAAGTGAATCAGTCTAAACGCGCGCTTGCATAGAATGCGAAAACCATTGCCGCCGCACCGCCATCCACCGTCACCACCATCACCACCACCACCACCGCCAGCACCACAAACTCGTCCTTGATTGCCCTCCTTCGCAACGAGGAGCGAACTACATAGAGCCTGACGGACAGGCAACAGACGGTTGAAATTAATACACTATGCCGAGGTGTCCTAGCTGGGATCCACTAAGTTGCCATCATTTATTCGAAGGACATCCGGAATGAAATGATGTTCCTGTTACTGTCGTCGTTGTACATCCGACCTTTTAGTGTGCGCGCCATCTGGAATGGGGTGCTAGTGAGCAGGTGGTGGTGCCGGAAAGACACCTGTTTGATGGCTCAAGAGGTTGAGTGCGTATTGGTGCACTTGACTCGTAGATTGTGGGCGGCAAAGCTTACACCAAGAATCCCATGGAAGAAGCTTTCAACGTCGCCGTGCGGAGTACGGAGGACATTTTCTATTTCAACTTCAAAACTTCTATTTTCAGAGTCTGGGGCCAAAGCAAACAATAAACAAGGGTTCATTATATATTGATTCTGAAACAATGTTGAAAAGTTAGTGAAAGTGTGTCACTTAGGGTAAATAAACATGGAGGAACTTTCTGGCAAAACTTACATAGAATTGTCCCCCCGTTTGGGTGAAATCTGCCATTTTAAGGATTGACAAAGGGATTACAACACCAAAAAGGACTTTTTATTGTCCGAACGTACCTGCTACTCACACTGAATACAAAAAAATACTCAAATCCACTAAACATCCGTGAAATGAATTCAGTCGCTGTGTCATAGGTTTAATTATAATTACCTGCCGCCCTTTAGTCGCACTCACAATGCCATCAGCATTTGCGAATGGCAGATGAAATCGTTTCGTTGTAGCGTTAAAATTAATTCACGGCAACGAACAGGAAACTTCATAAAAGTGTCGCATATCGTCAAAATTCGACATAACACATTTATTGTACATTTGAATGTTTTTGAATGCATATACACTTGTGGTCCCAGGAAAACTGGAGTACAATGGGTAACCAGTGATGCTGGAAGTGGTTCACGGTTATTGAAACAACGCGTAAAAAGCAAATAAGAGTTAGTACCTATGACACTGAAAATTTAGCATCAACTCGTTCTAGTACGAGTATTATGAGTTTCTCAATTTGAATTTTATATAGTTGTGCTCTGGTGGATAGAATTATATCTACACATAGTCTAATTTCACGTAATTGCAGTACATATAGCAATGAGTTCATTATCTAGCACTTAACCAACTTTATCACCTCGGTATCGATAAAAGATACTCATAGACGTATGTTCATTCAGAGGTGCACCATCCACTCAACAAAGTTAACCCTTTCAACAGCACTCCCATAAAATCCCATAAAACATGTCAACGAAGTACAAAAACGACTAATTTCAGAATTTAATGAAGAGACAAGTAAATTAAACGAAACGCCGACTGGTTACTTAGGGTTAGGTTGCCTCAGGTTCAAACCGAACTTGTTTGAAGTCTGAATCAGCAAAAATATTTATATTTCTTCAAGAACTCTCCACCGAAAATCCACTTCCTTGCTAAGGATAACTTTGCCAAACTAGATATGAGCTCATATAGTGAAATATCCTCTCGTTCGTCCATGTAGTTGCGATAGACGTAAGCTAGAAGTGCTAATGTGATAACAGTGAGAGAGCTCAGTCCAGAAATGCCAAAATGACTATGAAACTAGGAGAGAGTAAGATTACAACTGATCGATATCCCATTCAATGCGTGCCACTCGGCGTGGAATCAATGCTTCTTTGCATAGGGAACTCTACTGTAATCAACTCAGTCATACTTTATAGCCCATGAACTCCATCGAACTTGGTTATTTAAGGAACGATATTCAATTCGATTTGCATTATCCCCTAAAGAAGGGAATTCTCGTATGATGGCTTCGTGTAGAGTCTCATTGAATCCCAAATGTTCCTTTCAAGTTCCCATCTCATCTACTCCTTTTTTTCGGATAATCCTTAAATTCGTCAACGGAAATTACTTTCTATCTACTACATCGACACGATTAAGAAATAAGAAATGGAATTGCTGCAGGTCTTTGTTTTGAACTCTCTGCATCATTAGTAAGCAGTCAGAACAGAAAAGCAGCTCTTGAAGGTCTCAAATCCTTAAGCTTGCTACGTATGAAAAAACTCACAAAAGTATACCAGCAATGAAGTTAGTGACAACTTAGTCGTATCTACTGCCAATCTTCATTAAGTTGGGCCGAATCCTTTTATAACATATCTATCAGCCAAGTACAGATTAAACTAGACCACTGTTATGAAAGCCTTTTACTCACAAGATCACTTATCGGAGTTACCCAATCTAATATATTCTGATTATACAGAGCCTTGAGGACACTAAAACTGCGGATATTATTTCGATGAATGTCCCATCACTGCTTGGAATGTGTTAAAATACTCCAGGCAGGGTTTACCCCAGAAACTTGACATCAAACAATCCTAAGCTTCATTTGTCAACTTGATTTCAGGTAGACGGGACAAATCAATCCACATCCCTCTGTACCATCCATAAAACAAAAAGGAGAAAGGTTATCATTCAAAAATTTAAAGCAATGGGAAGGGATGGTTTTAGCTACTATCAAGAGACATATGATAATCTCGGGCGTAATGGCAGCTTTGATGACGGAAGACCTGTTATTTTTAAATCTATTATAGATTGGTATTAGTTTAGCCCGTGTGGCTTTAAAACTGCTGAGTATTACACAAGGACGACGTCCCTAAGTTTTCAGAAAACATTCTAAGATAGGGCTGGTCTCTTTTAACGGCAAGGAAGATCACCATTGGGCTTTCAGGCAGAATGAACCATTCAACAAAGACGAAGATAGCTGCAACTGTCGTCCTCCTGATCCAAGTGAAGTAAGGATAGCAATATCCGAGCTAAAATCCAACAAGATGACTTGAGGGCAGAGGAGTGTACATCATCACATCATCGTTTGCCCGAACCTCAAGAAAGGAATTCCTTCGAAGCGGGTCAATTACAGAAGAATCCGTCTTGTGACTAACGCGTGGCATAATGTGTGAACAGCTAAAAGCCTTCATCAGGACCATGGTTCCTATTAGAGTGATTTCAGCAAGGAAACAGTCGATAACATTTTTATACTCCTACAGATCCTGGAAAAATCTGCTTCATATCTGCATATATTCCACCACTTACGGATGGAGGTGAGCTATAGAAAGCATTCCTGTCAAATTCTTTCATTTGTGCAGGATGATGATGAAAGGCACTCGCTTCTCCACTAATGTTATTTGATGTCAAAAAAGGGCCTATAAACACTATTATGTGATTTTTTGATACATACATGTTCACATCGGATTCACAATTTTTCAAAAGTCTGTACTGTCAAACAGGAAGTGACACATAACATAGACGAAAAAATTAATAAAAGAGCTATAAGGGACTTTGTCTAGCTCGGCTATGCTATAAATTCTGATAAGGAATAACTGACTTGGACTACGAAGGCAATTGAGCGGAATGACCTTATCCCGAACAACTAAAGATAGATCTTGACCAACGCAGTTCTGCTTTATAGCGCTGAAGCTTGGAATCTATCTAAAGCGGAACGGAATGATATTCTCGGTCGCGGACATGAAGATTATTCGCAGAATATTTGGTGCCGATTAGGTTGGAGGAGGAGATTCAACGATGAGCTATAGGAACTGCTCAGTGACATCGACCTAGTCTCAGAACAGTACACATCAGTCGTCTAAGAAGAATAGGGCATGTCAAGCGGATGGATAGAAATTATCCGAGCCGTAGACTCTTTAATCTAACCCGGGGGGACTACAAAGTCCTCATCTTAAATGACAGTCATAAGAAAAAGGAAACCTCAGCCAACTTAAGGGGCGCAAGAACTCTAAAAACCGAGCTAGCTTCTGAGGCTTGTCAGTAGATGCCCAGACTTACTCAGTTTAAAAGCGAAAACCTGGGCAGATCAGTTAGAGGTCAATAACACCCAATTCTCGATCACTTACGAAACTATTTACCGGCTAAGATGTCTTACGATTTCTCCTACAACCTGTTTACCCGAAATTCAGCAGATGCAGATGCAGTCACTATGAAAACTCAGCAATTGTCCAATTCAACTCCAAATCCTTCTAAAACTTGTGCCACCACTGTACCGAGTCAAAGCAAAAATCCAACCAAAATGTTTAGTTATGCGTTAGTTCACAATAGCACACATGGTTGTTGTCCAAATAAAGTGAGTACAAACACCATTCCTCGTCTTGTTATAGTACAGACACAATACCTCGCTAAAACAACACAGATGTCGCTGCATTCGACATAGAATGTTTTAAGAAAAACAACAATTCACCTACTTCGACTCGAATTTTGTTGCTAACACAGAAAAGTATCGTTTTTATGAAACGCACTGAACCGTGCATCCGCTTTCGGGCCATTGTTCCTCGTGTGCACGTCGCACTTTGAACAAACTGAACCCCACTTTAGGGGCTCCAATAGCAAGGCTCTCCAAAATGTGTCCAAGAAAATAAGATTTTGAAAAACAATTTGATTAATCGCAGGCTTTCCCCTCGTGTCGTGCGTCGTCTGTACACCACAAAACCGCATCGCATTGCATTCACCCAGACGTACCCAGTCGTCGTCGTCGTGGCTTGAGAAAAGCAAAAAGGCAGAAAAAAAAATGAAAGTTTAACTAAAATTGTATTTGAATTTTCATTATATTGTTATTACTCGGCTGCTTAATTATACATTCCGCATTAAGCGGTGGGAATTTTAGAAAAATTTTGCCCGCAATTGTCATGCAACACGATTGCACATCAACAACGGTGGTGCGGTGGCACCACCTCGTCTCTGGAGATGAGCCGAAGCTGGAAACAAAGGAATGTGTGTCCTAATCATTTATCATCGGAATGGTATTCGGAGTGGAACGCTTAAGGTGCCATTCGAGCCCATTAGTGTCGAAAGCGATTGATGGAGTCCGGGGGAACTGAGTGATTTTTGTAAATCGGCCCAAAACAAGTTCTGCCACAAAGTCATGGTCTTCGGGTTGGACGATTGAGAGTTCTTCGACTTCGTCGAGAATTCGAAGCTAATTGGGGATTTCGAGGCAAAAAGTGTTTAAGTTAGGTAAACACGGGTTTTTTTGCTCGTTTTGGCAATAGGATGAGTGCGGCGTGTAATCGGATTGGTTAGGTCGGTGTTGAGGTATTATGATTTGTTAATGACACGTTGTCGGTGGATTTGTAATTTATTTTGAAAACTTATGAAGTTGACGGTTGTTGTCAAGTGAAGTGGATGATTGGGAACCAGAGATATTTTTGCAACTCGATGTTACTCTGACGGAGAGACAAACATTCATATAGTCCTGGCAACTTCAGTGTTGGCATTTTTAAGGTGGATACTGTCGTCAATGAGCCTTTAGTGAACAGGAAGACTTCATCTTAACATCAGCTAGGTGTCCAATGGTAGGAATGTAACCTTCAAACACATTTACCATTTTGCCACATTTGGCCACTCTCTTAGGAGTCCGAAGAGAGGAGGAGCGAATATCACGATCACCTGTTCGAAAATCCGGCGACAACACAAGAATGGCCAAAATATACTTATTCCCCGTCGTTATCCATGACAATCGGTGTACTGCGAACAGAACTCATGGCTTCTCTAGTATACATATGTTCATCCAACATAAGGGATCTGCTGGATTACATCTTAATGCCAACTGAACCTTATAAGCATGTGGACCAAGATCTTCATCCAAAATGTGGGATGACGCTTGGGCTTTCAGTCATGCTCTCTGCTACTATAGCGATATTTTCAGTTGACCTTGCCGGGCAAACCCGAATGGAAGTCTTTACATCACCAACGTGGACCAGACTTTCAAATTTATCGATTAAGTTCGCTATAGCTCTGCGGAAAGGCGCTCGATGCTTACCAAAAGCAGTGCTATCTTCACAAAACCTTTGCGTGTTATTTTCACCGGTTTTGGACTAAATTTCCACTATCTTAACACGTCGTGTGAGCACATATCAAGCCGCATACATATATTCGGAGATCGCACAAGCAGCACCAAGCACAATACTACTAGCACTGGAAACCTTCATAGAACCTTCTCATATGGGACAGGACACGACACTAGTTTTGATGTGAAACTATGCTTACCCCAGTCGGGGGCAGCTACATAAGTTGTTCGAATTTTCTAAAAAGTACTCACCTAGGACTTTGGTCCTCAATGCCGATCTTTCTCTTTATTGTCAGCGATGTTCTGTGCTAGACACACTTTAGCTAACTCGCCCGCTCTGCAACTGTCTGGAATACGTCTGTAATCTGAAGCAAAGCACAGAAATATGTCGCCCCTGGCAGCGATCTCATTAAGAGATCTATTCCATGTCCTTACCAACTTGGATCATACATTCCAAAGACTTTTAGCGCTGCCTAGCTGTCTATATCAAAAAACAATAGACCTACACTCTGTGGAAGTACTTGAAAGCCAGTAAGTGACTTCTGCTTCCAATATATTAAACTGGTTCAGCAGTCGTGTAGTGATGCAAATATTCAGACCACACATGTTCCAAAAGCTGTCTCGGACGCATCTGTGAAAATCCCTATCCCAGATTCGTTTAAGATTACTCCCTATGCCTATGCATTCCTGCTAGAACACCTGGTTTTCTATTTGACGTTATAGTCAATATAATCCGAGGTGCTAGATGTTTGGAATACTTGCTTGGCCCATATTTTCAAGGCCAGCCCATCAACTTTCCAAAAATATCAACGGAATACTGAAACTCTTGAGTGATGCCCCAATGACCAACGATATTCATTCAATGTTACGTTTATGAAACCAAATATCCTGCCGACCAGTAGTATAGAAGCCACCGATATTTGCGCTCAGTACCACTCACAATGCGCTCAGTAAATCCTATTCGTCCGTGGATTGTATGATTCTAAAACCAAAAACGACTTATACGTAGCCTGTACCCCCTCATCAAGGCAATTATGAGTTAAAGATTATGAAAAAAGATATTGTCTGAAAGGTTCTGAACGAACTGACAATGATTTTCGAATTTCAGGTCGCATGAAGACAAAAAAATTCAGAGACTATACGAAATGAGAACCTCTAGTCTGTTGGGCTGAAAATCATTGTCATTCTCCCAGCAATTCCATTTCCCATTCTCATCAAATGAGCAACTGCCTCAGCTAACCCGTTGTCAAAGGAGAAACATACTTCTGCAGAGCCCAAGACTTTCCCATTTGACCTCAAACAAATCCCAGTTTGACAAATGGCAGGGAACACCTACGTTCTACTTCCCTTCCAAAGGATGTCACCCAGCTTCCACGAAACCTCTGTGGAAGTATCCCACATATCAAAACCATGATAATCACTTCAATGCAGTCTTCGCACAAAAGTCAGATAAATTCTCAGATAAGACGAGAATCCTACGTCGTCATCATCCCATCGACCTACGTAGTACCCTCAGCCGTGAACATCTGCGAAACCGAGAATCTCTGCGAATCACAAATTCCCCCCTCGGTTCGGTTCGGAAAACTCTACTACTTTGCCAATTTCATTCATTTTCCTCACAAATGACAGACAGAGGTTTCCTCCGCACCAGACACACTCGCTCCGGTACGTGGAAAATATTCCCCGGCCGATGTGTACTCACATTCCGCCCAACATCCATCCCGCAAGCACACATGAAGTTTCTCCCGACTGGAGGTCGGTGTGGACGCCGCGCGGCAGCTTCATATCTCCCATTTTATTGTCTTAATTCAATCAACGTGCATAATTCCATTCCCATCGCTGCGATGAGATTCATTGCACTTGCCAGGACAGTGGAGTGCACGGATAGGAACAAAAAAAAAAAATATTTAAACTTTAAATGTCGACATAAACTATTTTCCCATTTGTTTCACCGAGAGTGAGACTGGAGCTGAGGTCCCAGACCTACACTCCGACTAGCCATCTGGTGAGAGATGCAGATGTAGACACAGATGCAGATGATGATGATGATGATGATGATGATGCACCAACAGCACACTACCACCAACGGATTGGATGAAGGCACCGATTTGAAATCGCTTAGCGTTGGATTTAATGATTTGTGATATCCCCCGGGTTGTGTCTCTGCCTGGTAGCTAGCTGCCCAGTTTCCAGTTATCGCCGAGATGGGATTTTACAATTTTCAACATGAACATCTGCATTAATTTGTGAACTACAACTTCACCCGGGGAGGAAGTAGCGGCGACAGCGACAGCCACACACAAGCAGCAGAAGCTCCATCAGGGTTTTGTTGTGAGAGGTTATGTCGCTTTTTGCTGCTGCCTCAAAAGAGGTAACACCGCTCACGGAGTAGAGGTCATCGGACTGGGATTTCTACTCTGAATGAAGGGTATAGTGTTGGCGACAAGAAAAACTATGATGGGACTACTATACTCCTCCTTGGCTGCGTACTAAAGGTCACAGGTAATCCTGCGTACTTGTAAGAAAGTGTATATTAGTCTCGGTTCACTGTGCCCTTTTATAAATGCTAGACCTTGAGCTCATCTTTTAAAGGGCAGGTTGGGTTCGTAAGGATTCTAGAACAGATTCAAGAAGTAGAGTTCAGATACTTGGACTTTTTTCATTTCTCTTTGACGATATAGTGTGTCTGGAGGGTGTCGCCTTTGTTGATGTGCATTGGGACTCTTTTCACCGCATTTTCAATCGTTTTAACCAGAACTTCGGGGAGAGAATGGCCAAATTGGGCAAGTCTTCTGGCTAGTACGAATCACCAATACAAGACATTGGACGAGTCGGAAACCCATCTTTCAAAATGTTCATTGTCGCGCGAGACATCTGTGGGGTTGCACTGTTCTGCTGGAACCATATGTCCTTCAGTTCCAATTCATAGGAACGAGTGATATGAGGTCTTCGGCCGCTTCTTATGTCACGGGTTGTTCCGTTCTTATTCCGTGAAAAAACAGTCAGATGGAGTTTTCCACGATCTTGAACAATACAGTCTCCCATGACTTCTCAACGTGTATTCTGGAACCATGTTCCCATAAATATGAAAAAAAATCTGACAGTTGCCACCACTTGTATAAGCAATAGCATCTGCCGACAGGGTGATACATTTTGGTCATTAATTGCAGGGGGTCGTCCTTATCCCATCTTCTGGTTTATGTGTACACCTGGTGTCTCACTTTACCACTGCTGATTTTCTCCATGGCCCTTTGAAGGGGAAGGGGTCTACTGCAATAGAAACCCAATTTGTTATTTGAGAAGCTTTCTCATGACAGTTGTACTCTCAGATGTTTGTCAGGCGCTCGCAAGAGGTGGGGCTGTTCATACTCCTACCCTCTGAAAGATACGTAGATTGCACTCGGATCCATTTCATCTTTCGGCTTAATGGTCCTTCCACCTATGTATGTTTGTATGTCCTGAAAACTTTGAAGAAAAACGACTGTCAATGGAAAAACCAACATAGGTTCGGACCTAGGAAAGTTGTTCTCTATACCTGTACTACAAGTCAATCAATGACATCGTTTGCCCAATAACTGAAGACAACTGTAAGAAGTGGAAATACTTCCCGAGAACCTTAACTAACGGATCGCATTCTAGGTATCGTCTGATATATGGGACAACATCGACTCATCAAGGCTAGTTTTTATGCAAGCATTTGGATCATTGTTACCATGAGCATCCCTGGAACAAGTAATTCGCCATTTTACGACCTGCATTGAGCCAGTAAGCCCTCGCTTTCAGCACACACTGTTGTTACATCTGAACTTCAACTCCCATTATTATTCAACGACAAAATCTATGACGCGATAATGAAGACGATGATGACGATGAGGATGATGTTGTCTTCAGTCAAAAGGATTTACATATCTAAGAGAAATAATCTCATGTTCGGTTGTTTGCCAAGCATAAATAAAAACATCATCCATGCGACTTCTACACGAACCGCCACAATGACGATGGGAATAGAACCGAACAAAGCGACAAACTCATCCCGGAAAACGTTAGCTGCAACACTCTTGCGCATTATGAATGGAACGGCCGGCCGGCCGACCGACGACCATGGCTAAAAAGTTAAATATTTCATAACACGCAGTAATTACCCACAAAAGACAAACACTTGACCATGGAGCCTATTACCAATTGGCAAATACAAATCACCGCATCCATCCACATCCAACACCTGTGTACCGCCTTTCGGCCAAACTGCGAATACCTTCACGCTCATTCCGTGCACCTAGGTTCCAACATCCTTTGGTTTTTCCTCTTCTTTTCGTTTACATCGTCGTCTCTGGCAGTTCTGGTTGTTCAGATTCAGTGAACATGGAGGGAATCCAAAGTCATAAACCACCACATAGCATCGCGTACGGTACAGTGTAGTAACTACAGCCCGTTTGGCTAACCAACCATCCAGGGATGACTTAACAATATTCCCATTAAATCCTCCGCTTCATATCGTTCATCATTTTCCTTCTCTGTTGTGTTGTTGTTGTTTAGCCATGGCACTGAGGCTTTATATGGCTGTCCACACTTTGGGCTGTGTGGTAGGTTATGTTCGGATGCGCGGATATGTGGATGCCGGCTGAGGTTGTAAAACTGATTGTGAGTTATAAACTGTGTGCAAGCTGTAGGGCTTGTGGGCATATTTTTAAAATTGAGGCTGCCACCTGAATGGAGAGGTATTTCCAAGGCAATAAAGGAAGTCGTAAGACGGGTGTGGAACTCATTTGGCATTTGCCAACACGTGTCGTTAGTAAGTGTTTCTATAGTTTCTAATTCTAAATTTATATTATTAGCGGAAATAAGGAAGAGCTGTCCTATTACGGGCATAGCCCCTAGAGAGTCTTACACCATCCAATAGCTACTGATCCTCCCGTTAATAATGTGATTAAAGGTTGAGCTATGCTCTGATTAGAATTTAATGGATGCACACTAAAACTAACAGTTAGGACCGTAGCTAAAGAAATTCTGTATATCCGGCCATCTAGATAGATACGTGAAAGTTTGCTCTATGTGGTTTAATAGACCGCCGACCGTAAAGGCCAGAACGAATCTAAAATTTGCTGCCATTCGAGGAACTAATAACAAGATTGCCTTGAGCAATAATTAACACGTTAACTGCAAATCGTAATTGTTCTGAAGACAGATGATTTTATGAAACAGGCAGAGATAACAAGGTCAGGAGATTGGAACGTGCAACCGGATCGAGATGCAATAAAGGTCATTGGACTACAAGCCTCTCGGAGAATGAAGTCGTTCAAGTTAAGTTGAACTGGAGTATCCTTAGCGGTGGCGTCTTTGAGATTTAGAGAACTGGACAGTGCAGGAAAGAGATGTAGTTTATCGGACGTGAATTATGTAAACTTGCTATTGCCTCCTTCACTACAAAATGGAAGAAGTTATTGGCAACTCATATAATAATATTGAACTGGTGGACCTGCCTCTTTTCCGTGCTTACGTGAATCTTTACGTCTTAGATCTTGTGGTTGCGATCCCAGCAAGACAGCGAAATCATTCGTCCATGCACTTAATTTCTCTATGGAACCTCTATACGATACCATCAACCTCTTCTACTTTATTTTGGTCCGAGAAAGGGCTTGACATTCACAGAATAGATAAGCAATATCGTCTGCAACATCTAGGTCATCACAATACCACTTTCGTTAACCTCTGTATCACAGTGAGTAGGATCCCCACATGGCGATTCTTTTTCGGATGATGATCGCACAGAAAGTAGCTCTGATTGAGTACAGCAAGAACCTCTGACACTGCAAAAGGAACAAAGGCATATGTAGGGCAATATCTCTTGAGTACAAGCCTGACTTCGTTGGCATCGCTAGTTTCAAAACCATTCTTGTATGTCACAATTTTATTTTCGGTCAAAACTTCATAACTTTCTATCGTATATCGAAGTCAAGTCAAGAACGTCGGGAAATGACTCCTTAAAAATGGAGTCATGAAGGTCTACACAGCCGCTTTTAAAAGCCCTTTATTGCCGAAGTACTGTCTTGAATCCAGCCGTGGGTGTAGTATGTAGAACACCAGTGATGAAGCCTGCTCTCCGTACTCTGATCAACTCGTCACGTGAGTTCTTTTTAGTTGTAGCTCTCCACCAAATAAAAACTCCATACATAGTGATAGACAGTCTTGCTAATGAAGAGACCTATTCTAGGATCTTTAAACTTGTAATGCAATCAAGCCTGCTACTCCTCGTGGCATTCGAACTACTTCCACCTTAGCTCTTACTTTTTGTATAGTTTTAACCATTGTGAACAACGGCGGGTGAACAGATCCCTCAGCTTGGTGTGGACTTCTAAGTCACAGAAGATAGCAGAGTATTTCTGCCACTTGGAATCATCCATTTACGCTCAACATTATGCTCTTTGCATGGTAGTTTGATCCCCGCTTATGAGGAAAGAATAACAAACGCACTGTGTTTGCAAAGGATCTTGAAGTTACGACCACGGACTCAGAATCTTAGATGTAATCTTGCACAATTTCCAAACGTTGGTCTTTCATAGACTTCAGTGTGATAAAAATGTAAACTTCGACTAACATTTTGACATTGTTAGATGCAGAAAAAAGTTTATGGATACGTTTCTATTAAATCACAGAACTGTTATGTTATTATTGAAAATCTCTTTATATCTGTCGATATGTCTATCATATAGCAGATTAGCCGTCGATTGTAACTTTGATTTAATCGAAACTCCTTCGAGTGATCCTTCAAAGGGTATAAGCATTTCAGTTTTCCTCCGAAATAAAATGAATCAAGACTTCATTATACGAGTCTAGCACAAAAGGATGGTTACCTCTTGGTGGAACACTATGTACCAAAGAGCAAAACTGAAAAGTGCATACCCAATAAAAGTCCTATAAAACCAATAAAACCAGCAAAAGCGTCCCCATAGCCCTGACTAAAATCTTTCGCATTCATATTCCATACCTTATGTCCCACAGGTATAGAACAGTGCCACTGCCCCCCCGGTATTATGTCCATTTCGCCTGCGGTGACATGCCCTGGACATAATACCAATTACCAATTTCAAACCCATATGGTAAATTACTCCACCGGCTATTGGCCTACTTGAAATTCGTGCACAAATGCCCAACAACCGAACCTAACGCGATCACTTTAAACGGTCCACCACAGCGCGGCTGGAGCACAACAACTCCATGGGGATGGAATTAAGTGCAAACACCAGGTAACATTATGGAAACACTTGTCTCTGGGATATTCGGTGGGATAAAGAATTTTCGAACCCGTGCCCGTACCGCGATACGCAATGTACGTATCTGTATCTGGAACACGATGTGCTTACCGCTGTGCGCGCGCAAGCGCGTTACAAGCACTTTTAACTTATCTATGGCTAGGTCCTAGGATTAAGAGTGGAAATTTGCATGCCCGGGACGATTGTGAGAGGAAATTACCTTTTTGGAGTTTGCGAAACGATGTCATTAGTTTCCAGATTCGTTGTGGCTAGAGTCACAGTTGGTACGAGAAGTCTCCTTATTTCCTGCTCCGCATAAGTGCAGTACTGGTCCGGACTGTGTTCGGAATTCTTTTGTTTTTAGACACGGTGATTACATTGTTCCCCAATCGAGAGGGAATTCATGAATGGGCAATCAGTGAGCTTGGACTATTCCCAAAGGGGACGAGCGATTTATTTTCTAAATTGCTTTGTGGGAATGTGAGAAAAGGTGGTGGTGTTAAGGTATCAACTCGTTTGCTGGAGGTTTGGGTATTTGTCGGAAAAGGTACAGTCGGTGGTACGAGTATCAGTCAGAGGTGATTGCTGGAATTAAATTGTATCACAGTTCTGGTGAGCTTGTCGTAGTTGGTAATACCCATGATTCTGCTTTGAAAATTACCAATTCTTCAAGCAGTTCATGACCAATTAGCACAAATAAAAAAAAGGAAGAGGCAATAATAATTTTTTCTTATAGCATAGCACTGCAATGTCCTAAAGGTAGTATATCTTTTTAGTGCTTCGTGAAAAGATGCAACGATTCAGCATCATCATCAGTGCCAGTTCTATTTCAGAATGATAACAATATTACTGACTCCCAAGAGAAAGTCCACCTGGTAAGTGTTATGTAAATCACCCTTCTCTACTGAATCTGGTAAGTAGATTGAATCCTTAACCATCTGAACAGTAACAAATCTTCAAATTTAGATGGCCACCCTCCTCTTGTTTTGAGGAGTACGTTCTCTACCCCGCCTACACCTCTAGGTAAGCTCTTCTACCTATCCTACTCTACAAGCACCTTTCCGCATAGACGAGGACATTAAAACATATCATTCAAACTAAAAACCCACCAATTGAAAATTTTCATATTTTTAAAAAAACTATCTTGAAGGAAGCATCCTACTAAATGACCGTCAGTATAACGTAGGGACACAGTCCCCTCTAAAAATTCATACTTACGGTTTCAAAAGCATCTTACATATATGCTTCTAGCTTCATTCTCAACCAATGCCTCAGTTCTCAGTCGTCTCACGGACTCTGTTTTTACTCTTTAATAACAACCTTCTCTCTGTCTCATTCAAAATCCAATCCATTTCCATGTGACATTTCCATTAGGAAAACTAGATCCCCCCCACTTTTTCAAGAGTTGTCAATGTTTCTAGAGTTCTCCAGACTTGGCTACTATACAACTCAAGTGTTTGAGTAGGATCTTTTGCTACTTGTTTAATGTAGATTGATCGACCTGCCCAATTTCAAACTGATATCTTCGCTAAAACATCATCGAAATATTAGATCCTGAACAGATATTTCCAACATCTGTTCCTCGCAACAGACTACTAAAAATTTCAAGGCTTGAATCTTTTTATTGTCTGATTACATCCCAGCTTTTGAGAAGTTAGGTATTGAGTTCCATTCGTATCTTTTCTCCCAAATATTCGTATTTATATCTCATGACTTAGGATCTTTAATGCATAACTGGAGTCTTGGAAGTTTCAATCTTGTTTTAACAATAACACAAAGTAGCAAAGATTTCAGTTCTCAATTTTTTCGAAACAATATCAGAAATTTCCTTAATCCGAATTATTGTGAAGAAATGAAATTACTGTGACGAATATTACTTTCGTCTCAGGTGGATGGAACTAACACGAGGTCAACACAATTGATAGCAGGGTGTCACTTCATTTACATTTTACGGATAATAAACTAAAAAACTGATTTCGTCATACTTGGGGAATAGGAGCAAATAGTCGTTTAGAGCAGTCAAAGAACTGATCTGGAATTCCATGTTCTTTGTTTGTTTTATCGGTTTCATTTGGATTCAACCAGTATAGATTCCAATCCAAATTTACAGAATGGACCAAAATTTTACATTGAAATTCAGTCTGAAGCCAATTAAGATCCAAGTCAAGCATTGAGCAGAATCTAGTTAAGGAGAAAATATTATTTTTTTTTTCACCTCAGTGAATGCTTCAGGCCTACCTATCCGAATAGGATTACTGTCAGATGGAACATAAAATACGTTCATGTACCCCGATCTAACTTAACAATGAACAAGTTCTTCTGTGTGTAAAAAATAGTCTTTCGTACTTGATGGCTAAGAGTGTTTGTTTCTATTCATTGTGTTTACTACCGAGCCTTACAATCAATAAGTCAACGATAACCTCTGTTCGAGTCTGCAGATACCCCCAAATCTGCGCTTAAATTTCATCAAGTCATGCCAACTATAATGGTGCCCTTGTTTGGTCATAAAAATTTGTACGCAGATTCATAAAGTTTCCTTTTCTTTCTTACCCCATCTAGAAGGCGAAGAAATACACCTACGAACATAAACTATCATCAAGATGCCTTGGAAACAATGGATTTTTGGGATAGGAGCCTCCACGAGTGATGCTCCAATACATGCATACATACATCAAATCATCAATTCCGGATAACATATCGAAGATAGGTTGACGACTATTATATTTTCTACTAGCTACATATTACAAGATAGTTGTTATGAAGCACTTAACCCCTAGTGTCCACTGACAAACATCAAATTTCTGAAATAATTTATTGCAACACATTCACGTCTGATTTTATTGCTTCACATTTTTATGGACATAAACTCTAAAATATGTATATTTAAAAATGCTTTTAATTTGACTTTTACTACAAAGAAAACATGGTTGATTGGCCAAAAAACATAGTACGTCGTACATCATGCCAATGAGCGGGTTCCGCAATGTAGGCACTAGTTAGTCAAACTTTTCTGATTGGTCAAGAGGATCAAATTTGATTGAAAAGTAGGGCAGATTTTTTGAGGTAGTGGACTGGTTTGTGAAATTTTAAGAATCAGCTGATCGGTTATTATTTTATGTATTGCTCGGATATGCAGTGGAAGCCAAATGAAATACCCTTGCCAGGGGGATGGGTTCGTATTGAATTATTTCGCCTTCCCCACCCTGTAGATCAGTGAGCTATACACAGCCCTTTTCTTATACATTTTTTGGTTGAAAAATTTTGTGCTTCCAATCTCTATTTTGAGGCTGCAATCAACCTAGTTAGTGGATTGGATACACAGAGTCAAAATAGCTGCCTCGAAAAGTGTGATTGGAGGATTTATCGAAATGGGGGGCCTGTAGATCAGTGGGCTATACATAGCCCTTTCTTACATACATTTTTTGGTTGAAAAATTTTCTGCTTCCAATCTCTATTTTGGGGCTGCAGTTAAGCTAGTCAGTGGATTGGATACACAGGGGCAAAATATCTGCCTCGAAAAGTGTGATTGGAGGATTTATCGAAATGGGGGCCTTGTATATCAGTGGGCTATACATAGCCCTTTTTTTCATACATTTTTTGGTTGAAAAATTTCCTGCTTCCAATCTCTATTTTGAGGCTGCAGTTAAGTAAGTTTTTGGTTTGGATACTCAGAGGCAAAATATCTGCCTCGAAAAGTGTGATTGGAGGATTTATCGAAATGGGGGCCTTGTATATCAGTGGGCTATACATAGCCCTTTTTTTCATACATTTTTTGGTTGAAAAATTTCCTGCTTCCAATCTCTATTTTGAGGCTGCAGTTAAGTAAGTTTTTGGTTTGGATACTCAGAGGCAAAATAGCTGCCTCGAAAAGTGTGATTGGAGGATTTATCGAAATGGGGGCCTTGTAGATCTGTGGACTATACATGGCCCTTTTTTTCAACATTTTTTGGTTGAAAAATTTTCTGCTTCCAATCTCTATTTTGAGGCTGCAGTTAAGCTAGTTAGTGGATTGGATACACAGGGGCAAAAAAGCTGCCTCGAAATGTGTGATTGGAGGATTTATCCAAATAGGGGGCCTGTAGATCTGTGGGCTATACATAGCCCTTTTTTTCATAAATTTTTTGGTTGAAAAATTTTCTGATTCCAATCTCTATTTTGAGGCTGCAATTAAGCTAGTTAGTGGATTGGATACACAGGTCCAAAAAAGCTGCCTCGAAATGTGTGATTGAAGGATTTATCCAAATAGGGGGCCTGTAGATCTGTGGGCTATACATGGCCCTTTTTTTCAACATTTTTTGGTTGAAAAATTTTCTGCTTCCAATCTCTATTTTGAGGCTGCAGTTAAGCTAGTTAGTGGATTGGATACACAGGGGCAAAAAAGCTGCCTCGAAATGTGTGATTGGAGGATTTATCCAAATAGGGGGCCTGTAGATCTGTGGGCTATACATAGCCCTTTTTTTCATAAATTTTTTGGTTGAAAAATTTTCTGATTCCAATCTCTATTTTGAGGCTGCAATTAAGCTAGTTAGTGGATTGGATACACAGGGGCAAAAAGCTGCCTCGAAATGTGTGATTGGAGGATTTATCCAAATAGGGGGCCTGTAGATCTGTGGGCATACATACATTACACATACATTTTTTGGTTGAAAAATTTTCTGCTTCCAATCTCTATTTTGAGGCTGCAGTTAAGCTAGTTAGTGGATTGGATACACAGGGGCAAAATAGCTGCCTCGAAAAGTGTGATTGGAGGATTTATCCAAATAGGGGGCCTGTAGATCTGTGGGCTATACATAGCCCTTTTTTTCATACATTTTTTGGTTGAAAAATTTTCTGCTTCCAATCTCTATTTTGAGGCTGCAGTTAAGCTAGTTAGTGGATTGGATACACAGGGGCAAAATAGCTGCCTCGAAAAGTGTGATTGGAGGTTTTATCGAAATGGGGGCCTTGTAGATCTGTGGGCTATACATAGGCGTTTTTTTCATACATTTTTTGGTTAAAAAATTTTCTGCTTCCAATCTCTATTTTGAGGCTGCAGTTAAGCTAGTTAGTGGATTGGATACACAGAGTCAAAATAGCTGCCTCGAAAAGTGTGATTGGAGGATTTATCGAAATGGGGGCCTTGTAGATCTGTGGGCTATACATAGCCCTTTTTTTCATACATTTTTTGGTTGAAAAATTTTCTGCTTCCCATCTCTATTTTGAGGCTGCAGTTAAGCTAGTCAGTAGATTGGATACACAGGGGCAAAATAGCTGCCTCGAAAAGTGTGATTGGAGGATTTATCGAAATGGGGGCCTTGTAGATCTGTGGGCTATACATGGCCCTTTTTTTCATACATTTTTTGGTTGAAAAATTTTCTGATTCCAATCTCTATTTTGAGGCTGCAATTAAGCTAGTTAGTGGATTGGATACACAGGGGCAAAAAGCTGCCTCGAAATGTGTGATTGGAGGATTTATCCAAATAGGGGGCCTGTAGATCTGTGGGCATACATACATTACACATACATTTTTTGGTTGAAAAATTTTCTGCTTCCAATCTCTATTTTGATTCTGCAATTAAGCTAGTTAGTGGATTTTATACACAGAGTCAAAATAGCTGCCTCGAAATGTGTGATTGGAGGATTTATCCAAATTGGGGGCCTGTAGATCTGTGGGCTATACATGGCCCTTTTTTTCAACATTTTTTGGTTGAAAAATTTTCTGCTTCCAATCTCTATTTTGAGGCTGCAGTTAAGCTAGTTAGTGGATTGGATACACAGGGGCAAAAAAGCTGCCTCGAAATGTGTGATTGGAGGATTTATCCAAATAGGGGGCCTGTAGATCTGTGGGCTATACATAGCCCTTTTTTTCATAAATTTTTTGGTTGAAAAATTTTCTGCTTCCAATCTCTATTTTGAGGCTGCAATTAAGCTAGTTAGTGGATTGGATACACAGGTCCAAAAAAGCTGCCTCGAAATGTGTGATTGAAGGATTTATCCAAATAGGGGGCCTGTAGATCTGTGGGCTATACATGGCCCTTTTTTTCAACATTTTTTGGTTGAAAAATTTTCTGCTTCCAATCTCTATTTTGAGGCTGCAGTTAAGCTAGTTAGTGGATTGGATACACAGGGGCAAAAAAGCTGCCTCGAAATGTGTGATTGGAGGATTTATCCAAATAGGGGGCCTGTAGATCTGTGGGCTATACATAGCCCTTTTTTTCATAAATTTTTTGGTTGAAAAATTTTCTGATTCCAATCTCTATTTTGAGGCTGCAATTAAGCTAGTTAGTGGATTGGATACACAGGGGCAAAAAGCTGCCTCGAAATGTGTGATTGGAGGATTTATCCAAATAGGGGGCCTGTAGATCTGTGGGCATACATACATTACACATACATTTTTTGGTTGAAAAATTTTCTGCTTCCAATCTCTATTTTGAGGCTGCAGTTAAGCTAGTTAGTGGATTGGATACACAGGTTCAAAATAGCTGCCTCGAAAAGTGTGATTGGAGGATTTATCCAAATAGGGGGCCTGTAGATCTGTGGGCTATACATAGCCCTTTTTTTCATACATTTTTTGGTTGAAAAATTTTCTGCTTCCAATCTCTATTTTGAGGCTGCAGTTAAGCTAGTTAGTGGATTGGATACACAGGGGCAAAATAGCTGCCTCGAAAAGTGTGATTGGAGGATTTATCCAAATAGGGGGCCTGTAGATCTGTGGGCTATACATAGCCCTTTTTTTCATACATTTTTTGGTTGAAAAATTTTCTGCTTCCAATCTCTATTTTGAGGCTGCAGTTAAGCTAGTTAGTGGATTTTATACACAGAGTCAAAATAGCTGCCTCGAAAAGTGTGATTGGAGGATTTATCGGAATGGGGGCCTTGTAGATCTGTGGGCTATACATGGCCCTTTTTTTCATACATTTTTGGTTGAAAAATTTTCTGCTTCCAATCTCTATTTTGAGGCTGCAGTTAAGCTAGTTAGTGGATTTTATACACAGAGTCAAAATAGCTGCCTCGAAAAGTGTGATTGGAGGATTTATCGGAATGGGGGCCTTGTAGATCTGTGGGCTATACAAGGCCCTTTTTTTCATACATTTTTTGGTTGAAAAATTTTCTGCTTCCAATCTCTATTTTGAGGCTGCAGTTAAGCTAGTTAGTGGATTTTATACACAGAGTCAAAATAGCTGCCTCGAAAAATGTGATTGGAGGATTTATCGGAATGGGGGCCTTGTAGATCTGTGGGCTATACATGGCCCTTTTTTTCATACATTTTTGGTTGAAAAATTTTCTGCTTCCAATCTCTATTTTGAGGCTGCAGTTAAGCTAGTTAGTGGATTGGATACACAGGGGCAAAATAGCTGACTCGAAAAGTGTGATTGGAGGATTTATCCAAATAGGGGGCCTGTAGATCTGTGGGCTATACATAGCCCTTTTTTTCATACATTTTTTGGTTGAAAAATTTTCTGATTCCAATCTCTATTTTGAGGCTGCAATTAAGCTAGTTAGTGGATTGGATACACAGGTCCAAAAAAGCTGCCTCGAAATGTGTGATTGGAGGATTTATCCAAATAGGGGGCCTGTAGATCTGTGGGCTATACATGGCCCTTTTTTTCAACATTTTTTGGTTGAAAAATTTTCTGCTTCCAATCTCTATTTTGAGGCTGCAGTTAAGCTAGTTAGTGGATTGGATACACAGGGGCAAAAAAGCTGCCTCGAAATGTGTGATTGGAGGATTTATCCAAATAGGGGGCCTGTAGATCTGTGGGCTATACATAGCCCTTTTTTTCATAAATTTTTTGGTTGAAAAATTTTCTGATTCCAATCTCTATTTTGAGGCTGCAATTAAGCTAGTTAGTGGATTGGATACACAGGTCCAAAAAAGCTGCCTCGAAATGTGTGATTGAAGGATTTATCCAAATAGGGGGCCTGTAGATCTGTGGGCTATACATGGCCCTTTTTTTCAACATTTTTTGGTTGAAAAATTTTCTGCTTCCAATCTCTATTTTGAGGCTGCAGTTAAGCTAGTTAGTGGATTGGATACACAGGGGCAAAAAAGCTGCCTCGAAATGTGTGATTGGAGGATTTATCCAAATTGGGGGCCTGTAGATCTGTGGGCTATACATAGCCCTTTTTTTCATAAATTTTTTGGTTGAAAAATTTTCTGATTCCAATCTCTATTTTGAGGCTGCAATTAAGCTAGTTAGTGGATTGGATACACAGGGGCAAAAAGCTGCCTCGAAATGTGTGATTGGAGGATTTATCCAAATAGGGGGCCTGTAGATCTGTGGGCATACATACATTACACATACATTTTTTGGTTGAAAAATTTTCTGCTTCCAATCTCTATTTTGAGGCTGCAGTTAAGCTAGTTAGTGGATTGGATACACAGGTTCAAAATAGCTGCCTCGAAAAGTGTGATTGGAGGATTTATCCAAATAGGGGGCCTGTAGATCTGTGGGCTATACATAGCCCTTTTTTTCATACATTTTTTGGTTGAAAAATTTTCTGCTTCCAATCTCTATTTTGAGGCTGCAGTTAAGCTAGTTAGTGGATTGGATACTCAGAGGCAAAATAGCTGCCTCGAAAAGTGTGATTTGAGGATTTATCCAAATAGGGGGCCTTGTAGATCTGTGGGCTATACATGGCCCTTTTTTTCATACATTTTTTTGTTGAAAAATTTTCTGCTTCCAATCTCTATTTTGAGGCTGCAGTTAAGCTAGTTTTTGGTTTGGATACTCAGAGGCAAAATAGCTGCCTCGAAAAGTGTGATTGGAGGATTTATCGAAATGGGGGCCTTGTAGATCTGTGGGCTATACATGGCCCTTTTTTTCAACATTTTCTGGTTGAAAAATTTTCTGCTTCCAATCTCTATTTTGAGGCTGCAATTAAGCTAGTTAGTGGATTTTATACACAGAGTCAAAATAGCTGCCTCGAAAAGTGTGATTGGAGGATTTATCGAAATGGGGGCCTTGTAGATCTGTGGGCTATACATGGCCCTTTTTTTCTTACATTTTTTTGTTGAAAAATTTTCTGCTTCCAATCTCTATTTTGAGACTGCAACTAAGCTAGTTAGTGAATTTTATACACAGAGTCAAAATAGCTGGCTCGAAAAGTGTGATTGGAGGATTTATCCAAATACGGGGCCTTGTAGATCTGTGGGCTATACATGGCCCTTTTTTTCTTACATTTTTTTGTTGAAAAATTTTCTGCTTCCAATCTCTATTTTGAGACTGCAATTAAGCTAGTTAGTGGATTTTATACACAGAGTCAAAATAGCTGCCTCGAAAAGTGTGATTGGAGGATTTATCGAAATGGGGGCCTTGTAGATCTGTGGGCTATACATGGCCCTTTTTTTCTTACATTTTTTTGTTGAAAAATTTTCTGCTTCCAATCTCTATTTTGAGACTGCAACTAAGCTAGTTAGTGGATTTTATACACAGAGTCAAAATAGCTGCCTCGAAAAGTGTGATTGGAGGATTTATCGAAATGGGGGCCTTGTAGATCTGTGGGCTATACATGGCCCTTTTTTTCTTACATTTTTTTGTTGAAAAATTTTCTGCTTCCAATCTCTATTTTGAGACTGCAATTAAGCTAGTTAGTGAATTTTATACACAGAGTCAAAATAGCTGGCTCGAAAAGTGTGATTGGAGGATTTATCCAAATAGGGGGCCTTGTAGATCTGTGGGCTATACATGGCCCTTTTTTTCTTACATTTTTTTGTTGAAAAATTTTCTGCTTCCAATCTCTATTTTGAGACTGCAATTAAGCTAGTTAGTGGATTTTATACACAGAGTCAAAATAGCTGCCTCGAAAAGTGTGATTGGAGGATTTATCGAAATGGGGGCCTTGTAGATCTGTGGGCTATACATGGCCCTTTTTTTCTTACATTTTTTTGTTGAAAAATTTTCTGCTTCCAATCTCTATTTTGAGACTGCAACTAAGCTAGTTAGTGGATTTTATACACAGAGTCAAAATAGCTGCCTCGAAAAGTGTGATTGGAGGATTTATCGAAATGGGGGCCTTGTAGATCTGTGGGCTATACATAGCCCTTTTTTTCATACATTTTTTTGTTGAAAAATTTTCTGCTTCCAATCTCTATTTTGAGACTGCAATTAAGCTAGTTAGTGGATTTTATACACAGAGTCAAAATAGCTGCCTCGAAAAGTGTGATTGGAGGATTTATCGAAATGGGGGCCTTGTAGATCTGTGGGCTATACATGGCCCTTTTTTACATACATTTTTTGGTTGAAATATTTTCTGCTTCCAATCTCTATTTTGAGGCTGGAGTTAAGCTAGTTTTTGGTTTGGATACTCAGAGGCAAAATAGCTGCCTCGAAAAGTGTGATTGGAGGATTTATCCAAATAGGGGGCCTGTAGATCTGTGGGCTATACATAGCCCTTTTTTTCATACATTTTTTGGGTGAAAAATTTTCTGCTTCCAATCTCTATTTTGAGGCTGCAGTTAAGCTAGTTCTTGGTTTGGATACTCAGAGGCAAAATAGCTGCCTCGAAAAGTGTGATTGGAGGATTTATCGAAATGGGGGCCTTGTAGATCTGTGGGCTATACATGGCCCTTTTTTTCTTACATTTTTTTGTTGAAAAATTTTCTGCTTCCAATCTCTATTTTGAGACTGCAACTAAGCTAGTTAGTGGATTTTATACACAGAGTCAAAATAGCTGCCTCGAAAAGTGTGATTGGAGGATTTATCGAAATGGGGGCCTTGTAGATCTGTGGGCTATACATGGCCCTTTTTTACATACATTTTTTGGTTGAAATATTTTCTGCTTCCAATCTCTATTTTGAGGCTGGAGTTAAGCCAGTTTTTGGTTTGGATACTCAGAGGCAAAATAGCTGCCTCGAAAAGTGTGATTGGAGGATTTATCCAAATAGGGGGCCTGTAGATCTGTGGGCTATACATAGCCCTTTTTTTCATACATTTTTTGGGTGAAAAATTTTCTGCTTCCAATCTCTATTTTGAGGCTGCAGTTAAGCTAGTTCTTGGTTTGGATACTCAGAGGCAAAATAGCTGCCTCGAAAAGTGTGATTGGAGGATTTATCCAAATAGGGGGCCTGTAGATCTGTGGGCTATACATAGCCCTTTTTTTCATACATTTTTTGGTTGAAATATTTTCTGCTTCCAATCTCTATTTTGAGGCTGGAGTTAAGCCAGTTTTTGGTTTGGATACTCAGAGGCAAAATAGCTGCCTCGAAAAGTGTGATTGGAGGATTTATCCAAATAGGGGGCCTGTAGATCTGTGGGCTATACATAGCCCTTTTTTTCATACATTTTTTGGGTGAAAAATTTTCTGCTTCCAATCTCTATTTTGAGGCTGCAGTTAAGCTAGTTCTTGGTTTGGATACTCAGAGGCAAAATAGCTGCCTCGAAAAGTGTGATTGGAGGATTTATCGAAATGGGGGCCTTGTAGATCTGTGGGCTATACATGGCCCTTTTTTTCTTACATTTTTTTGTTGAAAAATTTTCTGCTTCCAATCTCTATTTTGAGACTGCAACTAAGCTAGTTAGTGGATTTTATACACAGAGTCAAAATAGCTGCCTCGAAAAGTGTGATTGGAGGATTTATCGAAATGGGGGCCTTGTAGATCTGTGGGCTATACATGGCCCTTTTTTACATACATTTTTTGGTTGAAATATTTTCTGCTTCCAATCTCTATTTTGAGGCTGGAGTTAAGCCAGTTTTTGGTTTGGATACTCAGAGGCAAAATAGCTGCCTCGAAAAGTGTGATTGGAGGATTTATCCAAATAGGGGGCCTGTAGATCTGTGGGCTATACATAGCCCTTTTTTTCATACATTTTTTGGGTGAAAAATTTTCTGCTTCCAATCTGTATTTTGAGGCTGCAGTTAAGCTAGTTAGTGGATTGGATACACAGGGGCAAAATAGCTGCCTCGAAAAGTGTGATTGGAGGATTAATCGAAATGGGGTCCTTGTAGATCTGTAAGCTATACATGGCCCTTTTTTTCATACATTTTTTGGATGAAAAATTTTCTGCTTCCAATCTCTATTTTGAGGCTGCAGTTAAGCTAGTTAGTGGATTGGATACACAGGGGCAAAATAGCTGCCTCGAAAAGTGTGATTGGAGGATTAATCGAAATGGGGTCCTTGTAGATCTGTAAGCTATACATGGCCCTTTTTCTCATACATTTTTTGGTTGAAAAATTTTCTGCTTCCAATCTCTCTTTTAAGGCTGCAGTTAAGATAGTTAGTGGGTTGGATACACAGAGGCAAAATAGCTGCCTCGAAAAGTGTGATTTGAAGATTTATCCAAATAGGGCCCCTGTAGATCTGTGGGCTATACATAGCCCTTTTTTACATACATTTTTTGGTTGAAAAATTTTCTGCTTCCAATCTCTATTTTGAGGCTGCAGTTAAGATAGTTAGTGGGTTGGATACACAGAGGCAAAATAGCTGCCTCGAAAAGTGTGATTGGAGGATTAATCGAAATGGGGTCCTTGTAGATCTGTAAGCTATACATGGCCCTTTTTTTCATACATTTTTTGGATGAAAAATTTTCTGCTTCCAATCTCTATTTTGAGGCTGCAGTTAAGCTAGTTAGTGGATTGGATACACAGAGTCAAAATAGCTGCCTCGAAAAGTGTGATTGGAGGATTTATCGAAATGGGGGCCTTGTAGATCTGTGGGCTATACATGGCCTTTTTTTCATACATTTTTTGGTTGAAAAATTTTCTGCTTCCAATCTCTATTTTGAGGCTGCAGTTAAGATAGTTAGTGGGTTGGATACACAGAGGCAAAATAGCTGCCTCGAAAAGTGTGATTGGAGGATTTATCGAAATGGGGGCCTTGTAGATCTGTGGGCTATACATAGCCCTTTTTTTCAACATTTTTTGGTTGAAAAATTTTCTGCTTCCAATCTGTATTTTGAGGCTGCAGTTAAGCTAGTTAGTGGATTGGATACACAGGGGCAAAATAGCTGCCTCGAAAAGTGTGATTGGAGGATTTATCGAAATGGAAACGTATGCTATCTCGCAAACTTTAGATTCTTCGTTATGGAAGTTTTGTGACTTAGAACTTTACGTGGTTTATAGGCAGAGGTATGAACACCACATTCTCTGAATACCTGTTGAAGCACACATTTTATCATCAAAAAGTGTAAAATATTCTTTCGGATCAACCTTCTCTATATGTTAAACGATTTTGCTTATCATCTCCGTGGTATCGTAGGAGTTTTTTTAATTTGTTTGCAGTTTTTTTCGTAATTTATAAACTATTTAAATAAATCGCGACTTTATGGTGTGGAATGTATTCTGCGACCCATTTTTATGTTGTCTAATTGACAGTTTTACCACAAATTTACTTTTCCACGATTCAAGTCCAAAATAGTACTTGGATTTAAGTTAAGCTTTGATAAGAAAAAGTACCAGATTTATACCGGGTAATATTTCAAAGAAAAAGTGAGGGCTTACCATTACAATTTACCATTATATGAATGTCTTGTTTTTGACATTGCACAACATGTTCACAAGAAAAATGGAAATGTTAAAGAAAATGTTGCTTACTAGGTAGATCTGCTTTATTTTTTGCTTGCCACTATATACAAATATGTATACATCCTCCAGTGCATGTTATCATTTATGTCAAGGATCCAAAGTATCGGATTTTCTGAACAATCTCGAAGATAAGACGTACCAATAAATGATCATCTATGATCGTAGGGAACAATTTCGGCTTGTTTCTGTTTATAAGTCTATCCAAATTCGTTTTAGATACTTTTTTAGACCTGCAGTTATGCTCGATCCTCGACGCCTCCTTACATTATGACTAGTTTCCCATTTTATTTATGTAATAAGGCGAAGAGTTAAAAGGACCCGATGACATCTCTAAACGCCTACATCGATGTTTAAGTCCAAATGTTTAATTGTTTTTGGTAAATGAAAAGCAGGGCCTTTTAAGCGATGGCTTGTCTGTCTAACCTAACAAAAATACAATGTATGTAGATATTCGGGATTATTATCCTAAAACCAGTTTCAAACAGTCCAAACCTTTCCTAGTTTTCTTTGTACCTCTACTCGTACTTGTCCACACTAACGACGCATTTTATTTCCCAAAACAAGTTCATAACCAGACACGAATTTAATCGCACAAAAAACAAACTCAAAACAATATAATTTCCACAACTGAGATCATACCGGCCGGCATTTTTATTCCACGTTTGGCAATTGTCTCACTTTGGAACAATGGCACTGTTTTTTTGTGTTAACAGCGTCAGTGCTCATGAAGCGTGAAGTAAATTCAAGGTGAAAGGTTTAGCTTCCTCTAGCCGGAAAGTTGAATGATTCGTGTGCTTCTCATTCCAGCGAAACACATTCGTTGTTCTAATTGAGATGAGGGTTCCAGCGATGGATGATACGCTGCGTGCAGGTTAATAATGGCTACCACCGGCTCCGGTGACATGATGGTCTACCAGTAGTAGTAGTATGTGTTCCCCTATTATCTGGAATTGTTTCAAACTTATTCTGTCTAAAACTGTTACCCTTAATATTAACATAAATTTTTTTTTATAATTTATTATCTCAACTCTTGCTAATAGGATCCAAACACGCGAAGGGAATTTAATTCGAAATTTATTCAACAAGATTCACATCACTCCATGGAAGCAGCTTGTTAGAATGAGTTCCATCTAGATGATGTATCTACCCATTGTTGGAGTACATAAGACAGAATTCCGTTTTCCTGAAATAGGTACATGCATGCCTTGAGTAAAGCTACGCATTGCAATTATACGATGTCTTCCTTGTTTCGTTCAAGCAAACACATTGCATTGCAGCAGCACTCATGGCCGCGAGGAGGCTAACAATTTAACGGCAACTAAAAGTCCATTTAGCAAGGTGCCGAGGTAAATGGACAAGCATCTACGACTGCGCATATTACAAATTGATTCAACTGACTAATTTCTCGAATAATTAACATTTCCACAGATACACACGACACACACAGACACACACAAAGGAGCACACAATGAGCTAGCATTTGGAGAATGTTGGTTCGGCTCGCACCAGTGATGCCACTAAGAGAACACGGGAGATATTAAAAGCAATCCCGTGAATTCTTCCAGTGCCATTCCCTGTACAGAGCTATGCAATGCTAACTCGAGTTTAATGTGCCATTTTGTCTGTAATTCACTATACTTACCTGAGATTGTTCAGCGAGTAGGTAGATGATCCATGGCATGGGTGTCACCATTCTGTATATTGGCATTCGGAGAGGTGTAGTTTGTGTGATTGAAGTCATCAGCTTTAATGTAAGGGCTTAGTGGTTCACGTTAGTTAAATAGTGGCTAGCGTAACCACACTCAAGTCAAATACTTACTAATCTCTTGGAATCGGCTTGTTTGATCCATGGGAATAAATTCATAGAATGATGTAAGATCTGAATGCCAGCAAAGGAAATGTTGGTTTTTTTAAAATTAGATATGTACCGACTAAACTAAAAATAAAAGCATGGAGTATACATACATCCATTAAAAAGGGTCGATTCGGAAAGGCCTGGTCTTACTGCAACAGTGATGTAACCTTAGCTTTCCATTACATCTTGAAACGTAGAATTTAGTATCACTCTTCACGCATAACGTACATTTTTCCGGCGTTGTCACATACGATGGTCAAATGTCATTAAATTTTTTGACACTGGGCGGTTTGTGAGTTCCTTACTTCAGCTGTCAGTTTGGCATATGCATCAGCGGTTCAAAGAAGCAGTGATGCCGAATCAATTTGACGTTTCCAAATTCTCTCAAACTTTTGGAAATCATTAAACCTACCCGTTGAATTTTGTATTTCTAGGTAGTTACGTAGGTAGAGCGGCGGTTCTTTAGAACAGAATTCAATTGGCACTAACCTGTGCCACTTTGTTATCACAAAGACTCCCGCAAACCTGGAAGATGTGTCTAATCCAGCCAATGGTGCCCAGAAATGTATTAGTTCTCCAATCCCTTCTTCAGATATCTTGCCAACTCTCATGATGAAGGGTTTTCATAGAGTGTGTACCCTGGTCTTAGTTAAAGCCGGACATCTGTAACGGAAGTGATGTAGCAATCCCTTCTTTTAAGTATCATTGCAGCCTGTGGAGAAAGCATTGTATGGTCTCCAATTGACTAGTGGCCTGTGATAATGGCTGCAATTCGTCTTGAATTACCAAGAAGTGCGATTTAACTTCAGCGAACTGCAGGCTTCCCTAATCGCGAGGAGCTCTCCTGTAAAACACTGATAGAGTCTGGGAATCAAAGAGACTTCGAAGATGAAGAGACATGTGGTCAATTGAAGACGAAACCAATGGTTTTGGAATCGTTCCAAGATTCTATAGAGCTAACCAATACAAATATCATCAAAAGGGACACCTTCTGTCGAACCTGGTGTGAAGAATGATTCCTTGAGAAAGGAATTGAATGGGGCAAGCTCTGATGTACAGCAAACCAAGTTCTGTGTTATCTTTCTATTTCGATACTACGAGGCCAACTCTTGCAATGGTTCCAAAAGATCGAATTATCTCTCTGAAGTCAGTTGAACATAATCTCTCGCATTCGTTTAGACCCCATGGACCCAAACAAACTACTGTTCTATCTGCACTATCTTAGCTGTATCTAATGTATCTAATTACTGTGTCACTGAAGACGCAAGCACCAATTAAGTTGTACGCCATGTCACTGATTTCCTCTAAAGGATCCTCAAAAGAATTCCATTCTGATTTGTATCAGATTCCCTGGAACGTAGACACAGCGGCACACGTATATACAACATGAAATCGATCTCTTAATGACCCAAATAAAACACTCACATCTCGCGATACACATCTTGTCAGATATCTATAGATACGTATGTGCACCTGATAATATTTTAATCAAGTTTCAACAAAATCATCACAATACTGCACACGATCAACCCAATGATCCAGTTGGCACCCGAACCAGAAACTCTCGAACGTCTCGAGCTCATAAATAACGCATGAAGCGCGCAAAAGAATCACGCGCCTTATGCCGTCCATGCACCAGATACGTACAGATCAGTGCGGCACCGGTCCACACAAAGTATCCACAGATACCCGTACTTGTGCATCTGGTTGCACTCGGTGAGATATTGAGGAGTTACTCCAGTGAACTTGACAAACTCGCCTGCTTGTTGTTGGGTTAATCAATCCGCGCCATGTGGAGCATTAAAAACGTGCCACATGTATGCGTGATGGGACTCCACAACAGTTGGCTGTAGCTTTTTCCTTTCGCAATGATCCTCGCATCTGTGGGCTTGTGTATCTAAAACGATTTCATGTCGATGACACTGTAACAGATAGGACTGTTGGTAAGTAATTGATGCCATCGCGTCGCTCGATGCGTAAGCAAACATATTCATTTTCATTTTGCGTTAAGATCTGTGTCATTACACATAAATTAGTGCGGAGAGCACGTATAATTGCATCAGATTGGCGCCTCGTGAAACCTGATTCCCAAGATGGGTATGGCCACCACAAAGAGAAAGACACATCGATCTGCATGACCAACTTTGAGGGGCAATCATCGTGTTACCAAGGGATTCATTGCCTTTCTGTGCAATTTTCAAATTCCCACCCACACGAGATGCACCTAATTTTGTGTAATTTCCCAAAGAGGGGAACAATAATTGGCAAATCATGATTCGAATGTTTACTCTGACTAACCGCCTTACTGGTTGCGACGCGACGTCCAATCTCCAGATTTGCAATCGCGCGCCAGTCGGGCAAAAATAAAATCGTGAACTCCTAGCAAAACAAAAAAGTAGCCAAAGTCCATCCGTCTTCCCATCGAGAGGAGAGAATATATCCATAACATCCCACTCGATGGACCGTGCATACAGGATGGAACCGAATCGAATTGCTGGCATCCACTACCCGAGAGAGAACAGATAAATCTGCATGAGTGAAGACACCGAGTGGATCCTACACATAGTTCCCCATTACATATTGATATCAATAACCGTACATAATGCTGGATGGAGTACTCGTATGTATTTTTTAGTTCAACTCCTGGCGAGGAGTCCGTGAAATACGATGATCTGATACCACACACGGAAGAAGCTCGAAGCAAAATGATGCACATGGGCCGATACTGGTGTAATAAATGTTCAACACGGGTAATTACAACATTTCATTCTAATCGTGAATCTCAGCACTGTCGCGTACGACTAGATGTCGATTGTTCTGGATGCGAGCCGCGACGTTGTTATGGGTTATGCAAACGATGTATCTGAGTTTTTAGTTTCGTTCAATGTTAACTGTTTAATAAAGCAAAAAACATGCACGACATGAAAGTTTTATGATGAATGTGGCATTTAGAGGTTATACGATACTTTTACTATCCGCACATGCAAGCAGACGGAAAGCAATAAACCACAGACGCTTTGGCTAGACTTGGCAAAAAGTGAGAGGTGAAACTAACTAGACGCGTCACTGTAACCGGCATGATGAGCAGCAATACATGACACCATACTGTCGGAAGATATATAGGTTCTAAAGATTTTTCAAAATCTATACCAAATAAGACTCACTTGTGTAATCGTTCTGTCACTACAAGCTCTATACGGCCTATCTTGAAAGAGAGGCGATCATGGCTCTATGAAGGCACTATCACATCTGTCCAGCCGTCCATAGCAATTTAAAGAACAGTAGAAACGAGTTGGTCTTGAAGTAAATAAGGACAAAACCCCAGTACATGTTGTCAACATACAAAAAAAAGTATCTGTCCACAGACTAGGACAAAACGCCACTATTGACAACAGTAACTTTGAAGAAGTTAAGGAGTTTAACTGCATAGCTTCCATTAGATATCAACTCCACCGACCTTACTGGAGATTCGACGAAGACTTATCCGAGAAAATCCTGTATACTTCGATCATACGGTCACAACTTCTAACTCGAAAAGTCTACAAAACTTTGATACTGCCAGTTGTACTTTATGGAATCGAGTGATGACTGAAAAACAGTGCAGAGGAAGGTCCCATATACGAGGAAGGATATGAGCTACAAAGATGTGCATCTAGTCCAAAACCGAAAAACACGTCGACTACACTCGCTCAACAACACCGAATGAACTGATTCAGCAACAAGAAAGACTAAAGCTGCGTTTTAAGGACCCAGCTTAGCTGATCCAAGAGTGCTTGGTCTGGAGTCTGGACTACGGATACCACCTGAAAAGGATGCCTAAGAATTCGCTAAGAGCTACAATGAGCATCGGAACATATGCCTTGTATCTGCGACAATTTGCGAATAGATTCTTTTACTTCCTCCAGATGCTCCTACATACTGAGATTTTCGAGAATCTCAAAAGGGCAGTAGTCTGATAGCCATTATTATAACTTGGCTGAACTTAACCCCGCCTAAAGCACTGAGGCCATAGGCAGCATAAGTTATGTCTTTTGGATAACGTGTTACTCATTGTGAAACAACATTTCGTTCGGTTGGAAGTCAACCAGACAGGTATTGAAGGAATCTTCTTCCCTCTGACCGAAGGGTTTTCAGAGAAAAATTGAAGGAATTTGATCTTCAATACCATGTACTGATCCTATGAAGCCAATAGACTAAAGTCTATAGTTTTCACTATCAACTAAATGAATTTCCAATGATGTTTTCGGCAAAGGCTACAGAGACAAGGAAGAGGAACAGCATGCACGTAGCTAATCCACTAGAGCTACTCTGAATGAAGCAGTTTAAAGGCGTTTCACCGAGGACTATGCTTGATAGAATGCCAAAGCTTGACCAGGACTGTAACTGATTCTCTGGTCTTAGGACTCCTGCTTCTTAACATAATATCAATGCCTGCACATTGTGTCCCATCATTTCTAAAAGGTGAAAGAACTGACAAACATGTTTTCCTTCAAAAGTTAATTAAACCACAAAACGCTTGTTTTCAACGATGCCCCTCGTCCAATCCAAACGAAACGAAAAGCGTTTCCTTCTCCCAATGATTAATTGTATATTCCAAATTAAGAACAAAAAAATAAAATAATTAATAACTTTTTAACAAAACAAAAGAACGAGTTAAGTAAATCGAAATTCCTACGGCTATTAGCCGTCTATCACATGCCAAATGTTGTTAATTCGATAAGGCATCGTTTCAGAGCAGCAGCACTACTCGTATCTCATCAACACATGAAGATTATATCGAATTGTGTAGGTAATTACGAAATTTTCATGTATCGCACCTTTCTGTTAGATACATACATATGTACCTGAACCTACTCGTAAAGAAAACAATTTTGAGCGCACAAAACCCAGAGCCATTATGCGAAATGATTGATTGATTCCCACGCACACACGGGCTAAGGGCAGTTTTAACAACTGCCTGAGTCACAGGTTGATTTTTATGGAGCATTGGGTAGAAATATCTACCGATCATCATAATCATCAACCTTTAATCCGATAATAGATACATGTGCGTAGAGAAGATGCTTTGTTGGGCGACTTTCGATGGAAAACCAAAGATCATTCATTACCTGTGAGGGGGATTTTAATTGAAAGTACTCAAGTATCGAACTAATACCCGGCACTCAAATATATTCACGAAGTATAAATAAATTTTGAATTCAATCAATTATGAAGCGAATCTCTGGCCATTCGGCATGTCGGTATGGGACGACGAACTCTATTTTGTGATATTCTGTCATGCTTTCAGGATGTGGGGGGATTTTTGTTTTCAAAAAAGCTACGTTCGACTTGAAAATGTGGTTTACCTTCCTACCGCCGATGCTAATGGATGCTCTGATGGGACTCCAGTGTGCGTCACATCTGATTACTTATCTGAAATGGAAAAAAAAGTATCTTTTAATATTTGATGACATAACCTCTGAGGAGAAGTATTCGAATAAACTAAAGAATGAGTAAATATTTATAATGACAATTTCAATCGGTTTAATGGCTACAAATACAGACGAATCTCTATGAAACACGTTTTCACAGGATCACTGAATGAACACTCTTTTCCTTTGGCGACTTCCATAGTCGTTTGCACCTGAATTGCCAAATTCTATTAACAGAACTCGGTTAAGAGGTTTAGTTCTTCCGTCTTTCCACAATGACAATGACGTACATACATGACGTACGTACATACAAATCTCCGATAATAAGCGCAAGTAGATACATGGATGTCATGTCTGGTTTTTGTCATCCCTAGCATGTCAGATTGTGTAGAATGTCGATAGACACCGCTCGCTGCACCATAGACCTCGGAAACACTCTTACTGAAACCTTTGATGTCAAAAAAGGAAAAGCGTTCGGAAATCACAAGCCAACATTGGCAGGACATAGTGCCCTGTCACTGTTGCATATGGATTTTGGTGTGAACTATGACAAGAACAAGTGTGTGCTGTCAATACATAACATCGACATTGGTCAGCTATAACTATAAGGTAGTTAGGGTCTTTATCTACCTCGACTTGGCTTAAAACTCTTCATCATTTCAGAATTCAAACGAAGAGTTACTTCTTGGCAATCGCTGTTCCTTTGGCCTACGAAAGCAAATGAGTAGCCAGGCCTTGTCAAGGAAAACCTTATCATTCTAGTCTTCCTCTATGGCTTAGAAGTCGAATCAAGACACCCTTGGTTGTTTTAAATGCAAAATCTGCTGTGATGAGGCTTGGAAGAGGAGATATAATACTTCTACGTGATGTACATCGAGATCGATTTTGTCACAAAAGTACGCATTATTCGTCTAAGATGGCTAGAAGAGAAGAAGTTTTTAATTCCAACCCGGAAGGACAAGTAGTGGAACTTAGAGTCTGGAGCTAGAGGCAAATTGCCGAAGACCACACTACCTGGAGAGGCTTGTTGGCTGAGGGCCAGCTGTACCTTGGACTGTAGTGCCATCTAAGTAAAAAAGAAAATCATGAGCATGGCAAACGATCACGGAAACGGATTTAGTTTAAGAATTTTAACATATCCTCCACTTCTGAGACCACGTCATCATTTCTCATAGGTAGGACTCTAAAATTGAGAAGTTTTGATGATAACCCTAACCAAACAAGGTACATACATATATCAGTCACAAATCCAATCTTACACCACCAAGGTGCACCACTATGAACATCGCACTAATGAACACTTAAACCCCTGCGGTAGAACCGTCAATATTTAACAATTTATAGAATTCAGAAAACCCCATTGCCCTTATCATTGCCCCTTAGCGCCGTATAGACGATTTCCATCAAAACCCGTCGCCATAAATTAATCATTCCTCGAACAATAAGTATCTGCATCTTTCATCTCCTCGAAACCGCATTTCACTAATTGAAAATGACTTAAGGAAACAATGCCGGCCGTTGATTTATTGATTCTGATCGAGGTAACATAAATCTAACAGAACTCAACAATACATCACCGACTGTCGCCACCTTTTCCACAATCAGCAATCCAATACTACTTAATTATCGATCGCCGGAAAAACATTCACCGACCCCCTTTTGTTGCTCCTTTTAAGCCACTGGCTGTGATGAACAAAGTTCCCAATTATATTCCCATCTCTGGATTCATTTGCATATCCGTTGTATCGTAAAGATATTCTTATCAACGGCGTTCCTGTCAACGATCTCTACGGCTCTATTCAAAGTCGTAAAACGGTAAAAATGATATATGTTCTCAAAAGCCGAAAACTAATTCAATTCATTCTCGTTCTAACACCGGTAGGAATCGGAGATTATACCGTATGGCACAGCACATGTGCCGGTTCATTCAATTCGATCTCTGCATCTTCCATTTGTGTATCTTTCAGATACTATTCGTGTGTTTGAGTTCGGATCGACAGTAAAGTATGCATATCAATGAAATCAATCAATTAGCGATTTCTCTGTGATTCACAGTATCTGTGCACGAATGGAAATTACGGTACTATTATGAGTATCTCGAACGGTGCTTCGTGATGACAGTTGTTGGCAGCGAACAAATTCTGTCAATTGTCAATGTTTTTTCGCCGTTGATGGTGGGGACTTTGATGAAGTGCCGCAGGGCTACACAGTTAGACCGATAGTTTTTCTCTCGTTCCATATGAACAGAAAACAACAAAAAAAAGCAACGGCTCACGCGCCGAAGAGTGAATGTGGAATGCATACTCTTGCAAATTACAGTACAGTCACACAGAATAAATCACTGGACTGCGAGATCTTTTACTGTGTGTTGTTGGATGCTGAGGTTGATGTTGATGTTGATTCATCACGACCGCCAATTACATCCGGTAATTTGTTGTAATTTCATACGGTCCCTCTCTCTCATAGTTACGTGAAGTTGGAAATGGTTGTTGCTAGTTCTACTACATCACACCACTTTGAGCGAATGGTTTTCATACGAATGTACTTGTAGCACGAGTGAGAGATATACCATATCTTGCAAATTTGTCCGATTGGAAATTATTTAAACTATTATTATTGTTATTAGATTGTCGATAGGAGATACCCAGTGTATCTACTATTTTTTTTTTCGTTTCTACCTCGTCACGGGCAGGTTTTACACACGTAAAACTGCAGGCAGCTATATGTGCCTAGCCAAAGCTATTATCTTGTTACGGGTTGTTACGGAGCAAAGTACTAAGTTTAAATTGTAGTTAGAGGGTTAGGTGTATTTTCATTTTTACATCTTGCTACGTTACACCAAACCGTGTGAGCCAGGAGGTTCGAGAGATCCGCAATGAAGTAGCAATGGGTATTAATGGAATTAAGTTATTTATTTTTTATTTTTTTTCTTGGATGAGGTTAATGCTGGTTTTTATAGGTACATTTAATTAACTCAGATTAAAATGCAATTTGTACGACGCCAGTTGAGAGGAGGTACCTATGTAGGTACATACCTACATATGGTTTGAGTAATTAATTGATCCTGTTGTGAGTGCTTGGGTTTTTTTTGCTCATAGAGATGGGTAAAACCGGATTTATCTACTTCAGAGCTCATAAGTTGGAAATGACAGCTTATGAGTTAGCGCATTGTGATGAAAGGCTACCTTTCTTACTGTCGTTGACAGTACAAAACGTGGGATTTCTGAGCCTCAAGTAATATGACTTTCCAATCGGGTCGATCCTTAGCCCACCGTATCCCATACCCCACAACAAGTCTACTTCTGTTTGGTCACGTACTTATGTGATCGAAGATGAAGTCTGACTTGGTTTCTCGATTTCTCTGGTATGAGGTTAATCTGTTATCTTCGTGAGAGTCCATGCTTATGCACTATAGAGCAGAACTAGGATGATTAGTGCTTTGCATAGTGTCTCATTGGTTCTTCTCGTTAGGGCTTTGTTTCAGCCCAAAAAAGAAGAAGAAAACGTTTGATTTCGTTGCTCAGATGGACAAAGTCCTTGACTATCTTAAGGTCATACCTATCAACTGTCACTTTCTGAACAAGTCTGCGGAGGAAGTCGACTCTTGTTGATAAAACCATATACTTCGGCGTGTCCTCGTTGACAACCAGTTCTATTCTGATTCCTGCATGTCCACTATGGTGTTCCCATCACTATCCGTTCCAAGTACCAAAGCGACTTTTCTATAGAAGCTCCTTACCTCTTTTCTGCTAAAACATCTCTGCATCTCCTGGTATTCACGTTGTTAGTGTTCCTCCTGAGCACGCGTTTCTCATCCTTCCTTCGGTCAACACACAAGTGAGACAAAGGCTTGCAAGCAATAAGTTAAGTGCTAGTGATCTAAGCTTATGAATCCACAGTGTTCACAACTGTAGCTCTAGATACTCTACTGACATTTCAAATTAAACTCAACCACGTCGGAGTAAAAACGTTGGCACGACTTAAGCCCCTTGTAACCCATTATCTCGTACTGATGATTGGTTCGATTGTTTATCGCCTCAGAGTACAGTCTAGTTCCAGAAAATTTCCGTCTAATTGGATGCCCGCCTAATGACTGTAAAATTATCTCTCAGGCTAATACTACGAGCGCCACAATTAATCACCATTCAAGCCATGATACCTACTATTTAACAAATGGTTTGCTTAACAGAACAATCCGCCATATTGCTAATCGGATTAACAAGTTGTTATTTGAATTTTTTTTTTTAAAAAACCACAAATAAAGAATTTTTTTGAAAACTACAAAAAAAATCGAATAGTTTACTCGAACTAACAAACAATAATTGCGTAACGATGATGTAATTTACCGGGCCACAGCTACAGTAGTAGCCTCCAGACCAGGAGAAAGATCAAATTCAGAATCCAAACTCTCCAAACTATCTAATGAAGTTGTTTATCCGACTTCAAGGTTTGACTTTTTTTCTTTTTTCTGGGAATTTTGGCGGGTCCGTTCACAGAGACACCATATGATCCAAATATACATTTGAACATAATTAATTTTTTAATTACTATCACCGACCACATGTGGCAATCGGAGAGTTCAAAGATACATTATTCTAATGTGAGATACTTTTGCGAGTTGAAAAGTTTGATCGTAAAAACAATTTAATTGCGCCAAATCCAGTTCTTTCGGTTGAGTTTAATATTTTAGTGTGCACACAGAGTGTGTGTACGTAATGTGGGTAAATGAAACCGGATTGGTAATGAACGATGGAATAGAGATTATTTTAAGCAAAAAAGTAATAATGTGCAATTATGCACAACAGGGTTTCTAAAGTTTTTTTCTGCCTTTCGTTCGTTTGCCGCCGCGTTTCCGTTTTGGTTTAGTCGAACCTCTTTTTAGGACTTTGACGTAGAAGTTGTTGTCTCACTACCAGGGGAATTATTCATAAGAAGTATTCAAATATGCTCATAGGAGTTTGAGAAAAAATGAAGTCAATGCCCTAATCTGGGGGCAGATACTGCTCGAATCAATCAAATAATTGCTTATAAACCACAGAGACAAGATTAAGTCCATGATTTCACTTTGCTGCTCGAGCAGCACCAGCCCAGAGTACTTTGCCTATAGATAACAATTTTCACCGAGAGTCCAGGTGAGTGTAGGGTGTCAGTCCAAACCCTTCAACTCCTTAATTGAAAATTCAGTTTTACGTAGACCTGCTGCCATATCGTTGAACCCTAAACGTCGTTACATTATGTTGGATACTAAACAAAAGCTACGTGCTGCAGCAGTTAGAAAAGGTACAATACTGATCGACGAGTAGAAACAATCAGCAGCCCAGCGCTGCCAATGACGACTTTCAAAGGCATTGGATTGGTCTCACCTCTGGAACGAAAGTTATTGTCAAAAGATTGCACAAGACTTTCTGTAGATACTTAAACCCGAATCGGGAATGCAGTAGTAGAACCAATGCTTAAGCAAGACCAAGCTACGGTTGATCCCACATATATCTACATAGGTCCACAGGATGCCAGAAAGCTCCAACCGTCCCAGAATAGGACTCTTCCAAATGTCTTGGAAATCTTCTAGCCTAATCGCAATGCAGAACTCCATGAGAGAACGGGTCAAATTCAGGTGATGTCTATTACAATTCGAAGACAAAGTAGATCGGACATACTTTTCGAAAAGGCAAGAACTCCATCAGCTGTCATGTGATGAGATCTGTTAACCCAGGATAGAAATAAGAGCTAGTTGACTGAGACACAAATAGAGCAGAACAGTCAAAGAGGATCTATAGTAGATGGGAAGAAGTTGAAGAGAGTTGCTGTAGATTTCTAGAAACGACAAACGATGGTGCATAGGGGTTGTAAAAGCCTGCTCCAAATGCTGCAAAAGACATATAAAGTCAAACAACCTTTGGTAGGAGGTTCTTCTTTACCTCGAGGAGCAAGAGACTACCAAATACGTTAAGCAACAGACACAGCCATTAGTCTTTGAGTCTTTAACTCCCATATATGTATGTAGAAGTTATCGAATCATATACTATGTATATACTTCTGCGATCTTCAACTGAAACACACAATTTTTTTTTTGGTTTTAAAGTATAGAATCAACTAAAAAGATGGAAGCAACATTTTGCTTCCATTTTAAGCCGAGTATAAGCTAAACCCAAAGTCAAATCTAGCTGTCCGAGGCGAAGATACAGGAATTCCACGATCCAAGAACTGAACTGTTTTAAAAACCTTAAAAAACACAACCTAATGTATGTAGTCGAAAAACTGGCAAAGAATTTGCATCCTGCCTGCTGTGGCTAAGATAAAAGCTAGAATTATCCTTCAGTGGATCACGAAACTCCTTGAAGATACAGTAGATAGATGTCATAAAAGTGGATTTCCGCATTTTCAATGAATCGACGCTTTGAAAAGTGGAATTTTACAACTGGCTTTGAGAAAGGATATGAGCTTTGGAAAGAGTTGAATGTCACCAGCATAGCAATACCAGATATTCTACAAACTGCTTGTAACAGCTCCTGACTACCAGTAAAAACCTTCACATACATAAATCTAACAATATCAAGATCAAACAGAAGAAAAACGGAAACTCAAACCCAGCTGGAGAGGATGAGGTTCACAAATAAAAACGACAGGAACTGCAGCACTGCGATTCTTGTAGACAAACGTACTCGTACTCAACTCACCTGCACCACAGAAGCAAAACCTCTTCCAGATATCTCCACTTCCAGTTCCTGTTACCATTCGCTGTGTTTTTCTTCTCTTCGTCTTTCGTTTTTTCTGTTTTAATTTTTGTCCAGAATCTCTGATTGACATCAATGTTCATGTTGATGGCATGCGACAGCTGCTACTTCTTGAAAATGAATGTTTCCTGAAAGACAGACAGAATGAGATGAGAAATGGAAAAAAAAAGATTATTAGATTCATAATATGAATGAAATGTGGAAATGAAAACCAGAAATGAAAGAAGAAACAAAAACCCATCCCCGTGGATGAGGTACGCCCGGACACCTCTGCTTCAGCTAGTGACGACTTAATAAAAGCTAAATTTCATATCCCTGCAAATATGTATATGGCTGCTTCAGCATCACCTTAGGTATTTATCTAATTAAATGGAAACAGTACAAGATGCATCAGATACTGTTGGAAAACCTTAAGGCATCATCACCTACTCTTAGGTTGCCTCAGCACAGCAACAGAAGCAGCCAGCAGCAGCAGGATATTTCAGCACAGAAGTGTCGACTGGATTGGCTGTGGATGTGGAGACTCGATGCTTCCCCGTTTGGGCATTGAATTCCCTATCATTGAGTTGGCATCTCAAATTCTCGAGTAAATCATAAAATTTCTGATCTATGACAAGATCGATTCGTAGGGATGCATGAAACAAGTTACAACTCATTCAGTGCATTAGTAATGGAAGACCGGTTCCGATAATTGTTACTTAATGATCTAAATACCGTGAGGTAAGTGGTATAGAATAAGAAGGAATCTGACGAGAGTAATTTAAGTTTTACGTCAGATTAAAGTGGCGAAAAAAAGAAATTACATATATTTATTGACTTGCAATTATGATTGCTGTTCTTGCACAAGGGTGCCGGCGAATGTCATTGATTGATGGGTATAGAGGAGTTAACGCTGCAATTATAGTCCGCGTTGATAGTCGGAGAAAGAGTGACAGGAGTAGTTTCAAGAAATGTTTGTTATTAATGGTCTTCCTGACATAATGTGTCCGCCAAACCATGTACATATGTGTAGTGAGAAATGTTTCATAAAAATTTTATCATCATCGCTTTAGTTTGTGTCTCGTAAAACAGCAGGACGATAAAATTAAACAAATTACCCAGCAGGCGTTGAGAACAATTCCAAAGCAATCAATGTCGCCATAAATATTGTACTAAATTAAACGTTTCTAATTCTTTTAGACTTTTTACGATATAGTCTTCGTATCGGAGTTAGACACATACTTATCTTGGTAGGCTTTAATGCTGTGAAGTCACTTGTAAATACGCTAATGAAAGGGGAGCATTCGGAATAGGAAAACATAAAATGGTAACTGTTCATCCACTTAGTCCTCAGTTTTCGGGATATACTGCTACATGTCCAAAAGCCATTTAAGTCAGCCAAACTTTGTTATTCCTGCCTTTGCTAGAGTGTATTGTCTGACAGTCAGTTTTTTTTTTGTCAATTGAGATGACAATCTGTTTAAAACTATCTTCCGAATACTTGTGTCATCACGAAGTCTTTCGTTCTAATTACTTAAGCAATCTTACTGTCATCATACTCCAAGACAAACCAAGATACATATAAAAGGTGAGTTCATAAGACTCGCTTTCACATCCAACTTCACGGATGGGTCAGAAATGGCTTCAAGACTATATTCAGAAGAATCATAAGACTTCTGAACGAAGCAAGTACATTTTAAGACTCCAGCAGGCATCAACGCCATCATTTTCAAATCAAAAGTGGTCAGAATCTCATGGGCTTCCAAGACTATGTTGGGGTCTTTGAACCACACGTTGAAAGTATCAACTTCAAACAAAATACGAGTAAGCCTAGCTCGGTCCTAGCCCCCATCACTCTTTTTAAAACCTAGCCAATGAAAGATGTGTCTGATGAAAGAAGTCTCAAAAATAAGCTATGAACCCAGTCTAACAAAGAAAAAGACCAGGGAACTTCTGCCGCAAGCAGATCACAACTGACTCTCCTTATCCTTATCCTTACAGGGCAAAACTCAATGGCAAAACCTAGTTGCTCCAAGGCCCTCCGTTGACTACAGTTGTAGTACGAACACCTAGTGAGATTGACACAAAAGTTTGATGCTCTTACTCGTTGTTATTAAGTAGTAGGTTATCCTTAACCTCCCTTGAAACCGCTACTGCCACTGATGCTTACCATAAGAGGTAAACTTTGAAGTATCACTCACTTTGTAAAGGTTTTTGTTCAATTTGACTATAAGGAGTTGAAATATGGCCTGCAAAACCCATAGTACCATCTGGCGACTGACTGCAAAAATTCAAGAAGAACTAAATCTGTTTCTCCGTCTTGCAAAACACCCAGTCTGGTTAAAACGGAACTTGCCACATTATCCACTAGGACACATCCGTTCAATGGGATATCAAAACAAGAAAATAGTCCACCTCCTCCTCATTCAAAATGTCAAATTAACCAAACAAAACTTACATCTGTCAAACGATGTCGACTCGGTACAGCATAACTTTTCTTGCAAGTTCCTTCTTTTAGATTCTCATTAGAACGTATACGCATAGCAATCATCAAAAACCTTCGACCGTGACGTTGAACTTATTACCACTAAACTTGTGTGAATAAAAAGAACCAAAACCATGAAGATAATTTCAAGACACAGAACTAATTTTTAAATTTATTCAACAAATGTGCATTATTGAATTTGTTTCATTTGGTTCCCTTTAGTTTCGGTTGATTGCTTCCCTGCACTAAAGCATAGCAAGAAACGTAAACTTTTTAAAGTTGTAACAATAGTTCTATTAAAATGAAATGCTTTTAAATTTTAATTGGCAATTATAAAAAGATGACGCCAATGTTACGTAAACTGTATATTTTAATTGCAAATAAAACTTATTTAATGGATGCATACGTTTAAGGCCTCCATTATGAGTGCGTCATACTTAGATTTTGTCTAGATTGAAGGGACATACAAAAAGGTGTATATAGTGCCATTGGGATCAAACGATTTGAAGTTCTCTAATTAATGATGGGTAGATTCAGGAACGCTCTATTGGGACGTTCCTGCGGTGCTACAATATTAAAATCTAAGTTTTTTCTAATGTGGGCGTTGTTCAGTCTTTCGGGATCAGACAGAAGTCTATAGTATGACCCTTCACCAGGATCTAGGGGTGTAGCTGAAGTTTTAAGTATCGCCTGATACATGGCGCCAATCTACAATACTAGAACCAAGCCTCTATAATAAAGTGGGATGGGAATCCCGTCTCCACACCAGTATCGCTCATCGAATATTACTTTCTATCGATCTTATTGTTATTAGCTTTGGTTTATCTGCATATCTGATCCTTATAGTTACCTTATCGCGAAGTAGAAGTAAAAGGACTTTTCCAAATCTGTCACGACACAAAAAAATAAAAATCTGACCATATTAGGCCTGAACTTTTACCTGAGTCTCTGAACCAATTTAAATACAGAGTCCATATGAGGACAGTAATGCTCCAATAAATACACTTTAAACAAAGCAGGCGCACGCCACCTTCGTGATAAAACCTCTAAAATCTCCAACCTGGCCAATCCTAATCTCTCGCCAGTATCAACCTCACTTCACTTAACATGCCCCATATGTGTACCACGTATGTCGACGGTAATATTTCTTATTGGCAGACCTTTTACAACTCCCCTATTTACATTCACATATTCGTACTCGTATCTATGGTCATACAGTTTTATAAGGTAAAACATTTTTTTTATTGAATCCACGGCAGCAAACAAGAAATATAAAACAAAGTCAAGCCGAACATGTGCGACCTCTAAATCTGTAATAGAAGTCTCGGTTTGTACGGTCTATCTCAAGGATAGATGCAACATTTTATATCTTTTTTTTTTCTTTTTATTTCATTTCAAAGAAGTATCATACACGTTAGCCAGAATTAGGTAGTTACTACCAAGGTGAGTCGGGCGCGACTATGATGATCATGATGACGACGACTACCATGCGGGTTCGCTGGAAAAGGCCACCAGAAGCAAACAAAAAAGTTTGAAAAATAAAAGAAAGAAAAATCGTTTAACCAAGTGGTGTACTCGGTGGCGCCTCTGGACAAGCTAGCTCCTTTTAAAGGGAGTCCAAGTCTAGTTTCTTTTTTTTTTTTCCTCATATTTTTCTCGCTCTCTGTGTGATTGATGATTAAACAGCGCGAGTGCCTGTGAGCACGGACGGCTATGTGTACGAATACGAGTCTCAGCTGGAAGTGTCATGTTCAAGAGATGTTGGTACACTCGATGTGATCATCTGGTGATGATTGCGGGGGTATAGACAACCCACTTGCAGTTGGGTATGCTCCTCCCAAAAATAGAAATTCAATTGAAATACTTAAGTGTTACTGCCTGGTTAAGCCATTCTTTTGGTGGTCATTGAACTGGCAGGCATTATTGTGTGCCGTATGAGTCACTTGGCTTTGTGTGAATTGGGAACGCGCACCTGCTATTAGAGACAGAAGTGAATTCAGCGCGTTTGCGCTGGATCAGTAAATTTGGATGAAATTGCGACGACGCAGTGCTATTCGAAACCCACTCGTGCTGGAGACCTAAAATGACTGCGTGTAGGTTCATGCGGTTCAACGACTTTGTAGGCCACAGACTGACAGCTATTAGCTGGCGCGAGCATGTTGCATTGCAAGTATGAATGGCATAATGTGACGCTGATGATTCCCCGCGATGTGGCATCGGATGTCGTGACTGTGGTGCCGTTTTAGTGGCATCATTTGTAATGGCAGTTGCAAATATGGGTACAGTGTGATTGACATGAAGGGATACAGGGTGAGGTCACCAGACAGCATTGCCACACTTATATTTCGTTTTCAATGGTAGCAAGCGATTTTCTTAACCAGACTCATGTCACAGAGAGGCTTTAGCTCTGAACCTTACATGTAAGGCTATTGTGTCAGGTTTCCTAAAAACAATCTACTACCAACCAAAGTCTTCTACTACAATAAACGAACCCAAACGTCAACCACTGGTTCGAATACTATAGCTTTTAGAATTTTTAGGCGGCTTAAAGTTATGACAAGTCCTACCGAGATCCACAGGCAGCATTGGCTGTCATTTTTCTATCTATCCATGCATGTATACTGTCATATGATACCGTGTAATGTATACTGTCAAATGTATCCGAAGTATGTTGTCAAATGACACTATCTGAAGTACAGTGCCAAATGACAGTATCTGACGTATACTATCAAATGACGGTAGATAAAGTATGTTGTTAAATAAGAAGTATACGAAATATACTGTCAAACACATAGGAGCAATAGGGACTTGACTGTTTTCTATCTAAAGCTAAACCAATTTATAATTACATGGAAACTTTAATAATTTTCCCATTTACTGTCTTTCTGTTTGCCCGCCCAACTGTATACGATTCCAAGCGTCTTCTTTCAGTGGCGCTGTCAAATGCCCCCCAGACAGATATGTGTAATCTATAAAATCGACAAAGGGATCTCCAATTACATCTTCCTCTCAAACCTCCCAGTGTGGGTATTCACTGCCTCTGGCGCGCATGTTCTCCCAATCGCCGTCCCAGACAATTCATGTCTATTTTTAGTTTCAAAGCCACAATTCTGTGACAGAGATAAGTCATTGCTCAAGTTCAGTTCACACGCTTTCACTAGCTTCTGAAGTCATTGCCAGTTCGACCATGTGTATGCTTCTCCATCGCGCTGTCTTGTAGACAATTCTGTGACAAAAGTATCTGCATGTAGGCTTCTAAATGAAAATGACTTAATGAAAACATTACAACAGAAGCTAAATTAAGAAATACTAATAAAAAGATACAGAATGACTTAAGACTTGCCTCTAGGTTGGAATTCTAGACAAAACGACCACTCACCGGAGACGACGACGATGACGACGGTGGCGACGACTCGCGGTGGCATACACAGCACACAGCACACACCACTGTCGGTAGACTTGGAGCATTTTGATAGAACACGGTTTCGTGTGCTGTAAAATTGCATTTAGCTATCGGGGTGATGGCAATGAGAACTATCTATAATGTTTCGGTTAGGAATTATGACATGGAAGCTGGGTGGACTGCGGGCAAACACGATTATATTGTCATTTGAATTATTGGGTTTTGGCTGGCTGAAATAAACTACGAAGGTACTGAACGAATTGGCAGGGTGTAGTTATATAGGAGTCAAAGTTAATATATCAACGGAGTATGGGAAGTTTTAATGAGATAATAGATGGCCCGCCAGAGGGTTCCCATTTCAGTAGTGGTTTTGTTTTTTTTTTTTTTTCTAAATGTTAGTGCGGTACTTACCGGTGATTTAGTGGATAATCATTTGGAGGCGTCTGAAATACATAAGAGAAAATAAATCGTAAGTAAGGGACATTTGAGATTTTAGCTACGCCAATTAAATTTCACTATATACACTCGTACAAGTGTGTATAAGAGAAAGGGGGAACCATATTGTCTTAAGTGAAAAAAAAGAAAGCAAGTTATAAAAGTAGAAAGCACAAGATTCATTTGGGTACTTTCTATCCTCGAGAAGTGGGCCGAATGGTGACAAAATCAATTGTTTTCACTTTTCGCTTCAACTAAAGTCAAATTACAAGCGGACATGGAAGCTCCTATAAATATCTGAAGCGTAGTGCAGACTTAAAAACTTATAAACAAAAAATTCTTAAATTAGTAAGAAAAAAATAATTTATCAATAGCTCTACACATGTGTTCATAAATTACCCACGGGTTATGAATAAATTAACAAGTTAATTAGAAATACACTTAGTCGGCCGTAAAGTGTGGCTCTTTTGCAATTAAAAACATAAGCAAGCCAAGACAAATTGAGAAGCCAAAGTATTAATATAAACGCAGACAAGGATTTAGCGTGAATTAATTTAGAGATTTCCTAGAACTGTAGTTGGTTTCAATAGGCTTTTGATTATTCATAAATCGAAGTACCTTTGTGGGAAAGAGTTATGATTTTTTCCTTGGCTTTATGATTAATTACAATCTGACAAAGGCTACAACGATAGGTAGGGAAATATGGACAGAAAAATGTCCTTAAATGTCAGTAAGCATGTCAAATGATGATTCCAAGAGACATAGAGCAGTTGGAACTGTAGTATATACTCTGCCTTCAAGGTAATCTCTTCTACCTTCTCATTTGAGTTGTAGATGTTAGTAATTCAAATTCAGTTCGTCAGGTGAAAATAAGTTACACAGACTTTAACAGGAAATATGCAGAGAAACTCAGATTTAGTCCTTATTTCGTAATCATATGGCTCTTACTCACAGCCTAGACAATTAAGATGACACCTTTGGTAAAACCCTTGACGCATGATCAAATGGTGATGGCATTACATATGTCCTTCCTCGAGATACACAATTTGAAGCTAGTGTACATCATACTTAAAAGAATTGGGAAACTCAGAAATCAATACCTGAGGCACAATCCCTCAAAAATCCGAGCAACTACTAGCGTACGCCGGCGAAGGTTAACCGGGAAACGAGTATATGCTGTCAACCAGAATCGACAGACGTTAGATTGAACAGAACGTCATATTAGACAGCTTCTTGGTTATGTGGAAGCTTGGACTCCCCTTCGGCTCCTCCTCGATCATTTCAAAAGAAAAATTTTTCGTAAAATCTTGAATCCCATTTGCGTTGACGGGCATTGGAGAAGGAAATTCAACAACGAACTATACAGACACGTCGAACAAGTCAAAAAACTGCTCATTCGTCGTCTGAGATGGTTAGGACATCTAGAGCGAATGGATACCAGCAAGCGCCCCAGCTCGCAGAGTCTTAGAATCGAATTCGGAGGGGCGTAGTAGAGGAAGACATCACCTAAGGTGGCGCGCTCAAGTGGAAACAACTTGGTGTGTGAAACTGGATGCAGCTGGCTGAAGAGACTTGTCCAGCCCGGACCGTAGCACCACCTAAAGTAAAGTAAGTAAGTCAGAGACTCTTTTGTCAAAATTGCCAGTGGTGTGCAGAAAAATGGACGGTTGTCAAAGACGATAATCCATACGGCTGATTCCCAGTTGTAAGTACATCTAGCCGATTTAAACTAATTAGATTAAATTTCTGATAGCCAATTACAGGATACCCATTCAAAATGACTCTCCATTTCCATTAACGAAAACGCATCATTTACCCTACAGAGTTCGACCGACTTTTTGACACCATGGCGCCATACTATCCATCAAAACGTGTCCAATTCATTCGAACACTTGTCGATCACGAGTAATACAATTAGATTCTCTTGACTGTCACTCGCGATCACCTTTTATTTTAAAAGTTTTCACAACTCGTCATCACGCTAATTATATCACCACAACATCAGCGTCCACGCCCGTCCACCATCAAGTGATCGATGGGCGAGTCACAAATCACTGTGTTTTCGTGTTTTTTTTTAATTCCGAATTCTGATCTAACATTTTTCTCAAATACTCATCGGCATCATCTCCGTGAAAGCATGAATTACCGAACCTAGTCTGTGTCACGTAAGTACAATCCATAAAACGTGATCGTGCATCAAATTATCTCATGCCACTGACAACAGTGGTCGAGAATAAACAAAGTTAATACAATTTACGAGTCATAATTACCCAACCGTAACGAGCAAGGATTACGCAATCAAAAAAGGCAGGGCGATCCTTTCCAGTCCAGTCCAGCAGGGCATACAAATGAGCAAGCAGCACAAACGCATCCTGTAAAACAACAGCAAAAGAAGGAACAAGGAATGAGGTCAATAATCAGACACATTCTATACCTCTGCTTCGCCTGTCCTTCATCCGGTTGGCAATAAAGAATCACAAAACGAATACAAAACCGAAAAAAGGGAAAGGTGTGTGAGAAATCATTAAGACAATGATTCCGTATAACAAAAGAACACGATCCACAATGCTACCAAACACATGTGAACATTGAACAACGAACACGCGAACGTAGGCAGTACGAAACAAATCCAAGAAGAAGCCAAGTGAATGTTAAACAAACCCGAAGCAGAGAACCAGAAACTAAGTGTAGGAACAAGTTTTCTCTGCCTTCTACCCCTTGTGAGAGTCAAGTGCCGCAGGGTTCGCATAAAAGGCCAATGATATTATTTTTGTTTCGTTTCTGTTTCCTTTTAACTGACCATTTTGGCACACACCTTACCAGAGAGCAGTTGGCCAAAGAAGGCCTGATGATGCTGATGCCGATGCCGATGATGATGATGATGATGATGATGAGGATGGAGATGCTCATGTTGGATGTGACCATTGAATGGTAATGGCAGCGACGATGTTCATCATCACTTATGGACGAGTACGACGAGTATGTAGGTATCTCCTCCATCCGACGATATGTACAGGAATTGACAGCCGCGATTGGGATGGAGGTTTCAATTGAGGTACGAAATTGAAATATGACTTAATGATGTCATAATAAACATAATTTGTGCCTTTCTTCTGGCTCGCTCGAGACGGACACCGAGATAGAGACAGAGATAGACACAGCGACTCCTCGCGCACAGATGGGGTCTGATTAATTGAAGAAGCATAATTCATTACGCGCTGGCCGGGGTAGTGGTATGCAAATTACGATATGATACGGCCCACATGGCTCGGGCCGGCGGACAAAATATGCCAGAACATTAACACTGAAATAAATTGATTTCTTGTTGCTGCCTAGTGGCCGGTGTTGTTGGCCGAATTGGTGGTGTGTCGTTGGTGAGTGTGATTGGGAGCATTATAAAGATGTCAATAATGAAATATTGTCCAGGTGATGGGGTAGGGTTTTGGTTCGGAGTGGATCGAGTTGGGAAAACGAGTTTTTTTTTGGATTTTTTTTGCAATGCAAACGATGATGATGACAAGGAAACTGGTAGGGGGATTTTCTAGAGAGAATATTTAAGATGTGCAAGGAGTATCATTGGACTTCCTGGAGTGTATATTTATGCAACGATTATATTTAATTGGATTTACTGAGAGGGATAAATATGGTTGGATGGGTTTTTAGATTGTAAGCCTTGGTCTTAGAGAGTAAGTCACAGTAAGTTGGTGTTGCAGACGTTTGATACTTCGATATAGTACGGAACCAGTTTCGGCTTGGGACGACTATGACAGTATCGTCTCTCACTGGACTGGAACTTTCGACCTTTTTTAATTTCTGTCTAAATTGTTCTCAATCCAGATTTGCGTCATAAACCAGAAAAAGAGCAGACCACCAAAGAGGACAGAAGATTCTGGGGACCAATAAATCACCAGATTATGTGTAAAAATCAATCCGTGTGTCAGGCTCAAGGGCAAGACCAGCACAAACTTGATATTCCACCAAAATTGTGTTCGTTTTAATACTTAATCCGTTCGAGGTAATAGTACCGAAGAATGTGAGAGGATTAGTGGCAACAAAAGCTTCACTTCTTCCGAATGGCATCGGATAGTTAGCGAAGATTCGAGGAAAACTTAAGATATTTTGACATGGCCATGAGGTGGAATGAAGTTCATGAAGAAACAACCTGTCATGCAAAAACGACATGAGCAGATATTAAGGTTAAAATAAAAGAAATTTGGAGAACTCAAGGAGTCCTATCTTATAAATATTGCATGTCAACTCTTGGGGAATCTTTTTGTCTCAGATTACGCCTGATAGCGTAACAACATTAGGTAACCTCTCTCTTGAGTGACATGTATGTTTAGATACTTAAAGCTGTCATATTTCTGCTGAAACGATCACTTATTCTCACTTAAATCCCGCCGTATATTTTCCGAAATGGAACCCAAAAATTTCAGCTTTTGTGCGGGTTACTATAAAGCCATTGGAATCGAGGCATGATCGTGTCATGATATCTGAGAATCATCACCACCCTATAGTAGCATCAATGTTAAACCATCTTGCTGGGCACTAACTCAACCTTTAGTACCTGTGAGGATAGTTCAAAAGTTTCATTCCCTTGTTTTAGTGGTCTTTTTACAGTGGTCTTATTTTTCAGTTTCAGAAAATACTAAGCAGACTATGCAGAGCTCGACTGCCAAATAACTTGGATGACAGGACTATCATACATAGACTAGTCTTCAGAAATCTATCACAAATTAGGGTGCTCAGATAGAATTTCAGTATTCCTCCAACTACCCCGTTAATAGTTTAACCCTCTTTGCTTGAATACGAACAGGGCCAACTGCTAAATAAGCTGCCAGTAACTGGTTGAAGATATCGAATGCTACAACACGAAACGGCAGAGGGTGTAATGGTTTTGTCCAGGACAGAGAACTTCGTCATCACCATATATGTTTCTAGAGCTTCCACAATTACCAATAGCTCATTGACCACCAAATTTCAAAGAAGTGGTCATAGAACCCCACCTTGTGGGATGTCTCACCTGACCGATATTCTAGCAGATCAGCTAGCATTGTCGGCAAAATCTGATTTCCTTAATTCATTTATAGCAAAGGTCAATGTAGAATATACAAGACACAAATAGACATCTGTTAAGGGTAAAAAGGTGTCATGAATAGTGCATTAACAGAAAAGATCTTCACAGCTCATGGTACGACAAGGAAATCGTATGTGTTGTCTAAACGTCTGAGCTATACAACAAAGCCATTTGCGTGCCTACCTTCCAAGAAGTCCATAAAAAGAATAGATCTCATGAGACGATATCTGCATATGTTTGTACATTTCTTCAGTTGTTTCGTAAATTGGATTTCCCACGCTTCCTAGTCACATCCAAGTTTGAGATCTGCTAATTAAAAACGCCCTAATGAAGCGCTGACTCTTAATGCGAAAGAAACTTCAAAAAAACCAAATGCAATCAAGTCTTTTATTTCCGTTTTGTGACTTTAAAGACATGCAAGGCATTAGAAACCCACCATTCTGCCTTAGGATCTTTTATCTACCTATCTCTAATCAAAAATAACAAAGAAAACTACTCCCAACACTTGTTCTCCATGTGAACTCCATTACTTCACACTGCAACCTCAAGAGAAGCGTTAAAATCACTTTATCCGTTAATTTCCTTACGGCCCCAATGGCAATTAGTTAACAACAATCTTTTTTACAAGAATTACCCTATAAAAAGAAAAAAGCTTCACAGAAATTAAACGCAGATGGGAACAAAATTTCACACGACAGAGACCACCTAAATGCACGATAAGCATCTCACAGATTGAGTAAAACAAAAAAAAAAAAAAAAAACTTCCAACTACCAGAACCAGAAGCCAAACAAACTGACTTTCCGGACAATACAACACACCTGGGATTCATTTCCATCACCTGCACAGAAGAACCAACGTCCGTCGTGTCGGTCGTCGCTGTGGAAGTTGGGAAAAAAAATTCTGAAAAAAACGAGCTAAAATGGTGTGAAAACCGCAAAAACGATTAGAATCACAACAACAATCTGAGCGCAGAGAGAAGTATCTCTGCTAAATGCAAAGCAAATGTTGCCTGGGTAATTACATTTCGGGAAGTCTCGCTTGTAGCTGTGAACTTTAATTGCCCCACACCACCGGGAATCTTCTAGGAACGAAAGAAGCCACTCCACACGCTTTCCTCCGGATTTGTATCCATAATTACTGTATCCGCACTTGGAGTGTAATTTTCAAAAATAAAATTTTATGACTCAGATCCGTGCGTACCCAGCTACGACTTCCTGGATTGTATGACCCACTAAAAAGTATTTTTCGGGACACAGCCGCTGCTGTGCCGAAAGACAAAGAAACATGATTGAACATCGTGTTCTGGGGGCCTACCTTTGCGCCCAAACAATGCCAAGCCCTCCTCCAATTGATTGGAACACGAATTTCTACTCCGCGGCGCGGACCGTAATTTGTTACACAAGTGGATTGGGTATGAAAAATTAAAAGGGAATCAAAAGGCAAACACATCGGCATCGGGGCTTGGGAAAGCTGCATCGCACAATCAGCAGTGCACTCTCTTTTTTTGGGCAGCACCCACAACCCAAAAAGCCTAGGCACCAGGCACTTGTTTGAACTATAGCGAGTATCTGTGGCCATGGCTCCAGAGTGAAGGGGTTTTTCTTTACCTTTTTCCTTCTTTTTGTCCCGACGTCCATCGTCGTCGTCGTCGTCGTCGTCGTGTGAACACGTGATTGCTTTGGGTGTACCTCGAAAGAGATTAGAGTACTCGAACTCGAACTCGAACATAATTCTTCTATTTAATGTATGCATGTGGAACGAGGAATCACGATCTTTCGAAACTATTGACATTTACTCACTTCGAAGGTTGGTGACTCGTAATTCGTAGTACACGGTTTGTTGCTTGGTCAGGCCGGCCGGTGGATGGTGGACGGTGGACGGGGGATTGCCTAGTGTTTGGACAAAAATTGTTGAATTTCAAATTACTTGAGACTTGGTTTGTTAATTGTTCGCTGTTTGCTTTTGTAATTGATTTGGACGTGAAAGAGAACTGATGTTTAGATTAGTGAGTTGAGCTTCAAAAGATTCACGGATGGGATACAATGTGAAGGTGGAGGTGAGCTCCACTTGAAATCCATGGCAGGTGATGGAAAATGTTAAGTTTTTTTCCATTCAGTTCAAGTTTACGATTCAGTTTCACCTCATCTGGAACGGATGCTCTACGGTTTAGGTCCTAAAACTCAGAGTAGGGTTGTGAAATTGTTTATTCTATATAATGCAAGTTACATAATAAACAACCTGCAAGTGAAAACGATATAAAATAACTGTGTAATTAAAAACATTAATAACATCTCTGAACAATCTGACAGTCTGTAAAACTTAATGAAGGTCAGACGTAGTTAAGATTTATTTATAGAGTTTTGTTTCGCGACACTTGTAATTTATTTAAAAAAAAAAAACTCCCTGCACTGGATTTAATTGGACAACAGCTTGATGGAAATATAACTTTTATAAATTTTATGTTTTTTTTTATAAATCTTGTAACTAAGTGAACAAGTCTCCTGTGAGTGGATAGGTTTAAAATCGGTATAACCTTCAAAATGTTCCAAGTCCAAAAAAATAATGCAATTTTGGACATTTTTGTTAAACGCTAGCATCTACTTGAGATACTCATTCATTTTGAGATGGTTCACAATTTTTCTGCGACTTAGTACAATCCTTAATGAAAACTTTACCCGAATCTTGACTACTAAATGGGCATTTGAGTGCAGTTCAGAGAGCACTCTGTTTAGTTCGAATCTGTTTGGTGAACTAGTTCGTTCTTCTAGTTCATTTAGTTCAGTGAACTATACTGCTCAGAAAATTCGATCTTGTGCGATTCAAGGACAACGATGTTTTCATACTGCTACGTGGCGGATACAACATCTATCAGATCTGTATACCTGAGCTTCCTTAACTCATGAGCTCATTAAATTAAAATAAATTGACATTAGAAACAAGTTCACTCAGTTCTTTTTTCAGACTTCTTTTTGGAACTAGTTCCTTCATAAACGACACAAGCCCACTCTGAACCCATTGAAGTAAGGGTGTGCTTCGCAAAAACTAAGCGTTTCGGCGTGGTGTACTAGATTTTTTGACTCACAAGAACTTTCAAAGATGACGTCTCTGAAATATCATTAAAATCGTAATTCACCCCCAAAAAGTGGGCGTATAATGCGCGAGTGAACTGTAGAAAATTGAACTACCTACCTACCTACAGCAGTCATGCCAATCCTTTTTATAATCAGAACGACTTTCATAAGACAATAAAAGTATTTGAATCTTGAGGCACGACGTCTATTCCAAACAATTGCAACTTGAACTTAAAAGATACCCAAAATCACCTGAATTCTGTCAAGTAGGGTAGACTATATTCTGACCATTTCTAAACCATCTTTAGCAAGAAAGACTTGTAACAAAAGTACTCCTTGTGAAATATTCGAATGAGAGTCCCTTATCCTTCTCAAGTTTCCTAGTTTCTCATCTTCAAATGAGTTCCGTGGTTAGTTAGTCCTCTATCTACAAAAAGTTATATTTCGAAGCAAAAATTGTCTCACAAAAAACGAGGCATTGTGTTCCACTGAGACGTTACACGACAGATGGGTAAGTAAAGGCACACTTTTTTGGCTCAAGGGGTATACCTCCCATTTAAAAGTACTTCAAGGCTATAAAGGAATGGTACTTCTTTCCCAGCTATAGAGTAGGGTACACCTTACGAGTTTTAGGCCATCTCTACTTCAAGCAAAACTGATAGTGCGTAGTCTACTTAAAGCAAAAATCGCTATATCCACCAGTAACCAAACATATTTTAAAAAGGCGCTTGTGGACCGCAAAAATGTCCCGATTTCTGTAAAATACACAATTAAAATGCCTTTTGCATTTTTGACCCCAGAAAAACGAAACCGCAAACAGAAATTTTCCCCAGAGGATCCTTAAAATTTAAACCTTTCCCTCGTCGTCTGACCTGGCAGAGACATTCCACATCCGTTTTACCAAAGTCCGTTGACCTAATAAAACCTTTTTTTTTTTTTGTGTTTTGAATTCCCATTCCAACTTTATCCCGTCGAAGTTCATCAATTTTCTCTGTCTCACCTCATTCCGAGTCCTTTTCTTGGGTCACTTCTCAGTCACAGAGTGAGAAGGTAGAAACAGCAATGGAATTCTGAACCGAAAGGTATTAAATAACACAACTTTGCGGTTTTGTCTTCTTTTTGAATTGCATTTCACTTCCTTTCCCATCTCCTCGCTGTCTCTTTCTCACTCTTAGCGGTAGAGGTAAGCTCAGCGACAGGATGGATGACGACGATGATGTCAGGGCCAAGAGGACCATGGCATGCATGTAGCCAAGCAATTGCTTCAGATGTTATTACTTGTGTTGTGTGTGCACCTGGGTTTGGAAAATAACCAACAAAGCAGACAACAATCAGCAGCAGAAGCCCAGGTTTTGAGGCATAATTACGACAACTGAGGTCCCTCATCCGCATGACAGGAATTTCATTCAAGGGATTCTCATCCGTCCACACAAAAATTCTGTGAGTGTGCGGTTTTATGTTACCCTTCGGTGTAGAGTGTAGTCCAGTGAAATCTTTAGTATCCGATCTACGCCATAAGTTTGAGTGTCGCGCATTCCGGTTCTTCAGAGTCCATCTGGGAGCTCTCTCCAGCCGACCATTTGACTGATTCCAATGGGATGAGATTTATTGGTGGAGTTTTCTCCTCGTTTTTTTTTTTACTCATTCCTGGAGACAAATTCAGATGCCTGTATCAAGCATCTGATCAACGGTGATGCGGATATTTACGTTCGTTGTTTGACAAACGAATCGTTGGGTGTACATGCCAGGCTATTATGTCAATTTGGAACTGTAGTCCGTTTCTATCTCTATTGAAGCGCGACTGGCATGGAATGTGCCTCCAAATTGACATCAATCTGATGGTGGTGGTGGTGGAGGTTTTTCAATGTCCAGTGCCTTGTGTATGGACGAACGTTTAAGTGGCCTGGTCGAGGCCTACCGGAGGCATGTTATCGGCAGCATGTCATGTTCGGTGATATGATTTCGATGTGTTCAGTTTTAATCAAGTGGAATTTTGTAGAAGTAATTAAGTTGTCACGGATAGTTGGACATTTTTGAGTTGATATTCTTGGCCATCTGAGACAGTAATTGGCGTTACGAATATATTGGCTTGGATGTCGGGAATGGAGAAGCGTTTTAAACAAGGATTAAGATAAGAGTAATTATCAATTCGTTTAGCCGGTATTTGGCCCAGCCATACAAGGTACTTCGCAGGCTTCATGCTTTCGAGTTCGCAGCTTAAAAATAATTCACGATCGTAGCTTTCCCCGACGTAGTACAAGTACTCAGCCCATTGTGAATGGTCTCAAAAAATAGAGGATCAATGCTAAGTTAAGTCAGTGGATTAACGAGATAATAGTGGACAGGACCTCATGAACACATCCTTAGGAAGTCTGCTCAAGTGGACAGAAAGCTCCGGATCTAGCTCCAATCCAATCCGACGAAAACGGAAATAGAATATCGTTCCTCTGCGACTGAGAGGAGTCATTACTATGGTATCCCAGAGTATTAGGTTGGTACGCCTATCTGTGCGGATGAATAGGAGGAAGTATACTATTGTGAATGGAGTATAGCCACCTAAAACTTTCAACCATTGGACTTCATAAGCTCAAGCTCTACAGAAAGGAAATCATTTTTCAGACTTCTAGAAATGAGTCGAAGTAGAAGGATTCAAAACCCTGCACCTAGAGCTACGTATATAAAGAACTCAACAAGAATGTCAGTCTTGTTATAGGAAGTAGCTCGTACATCTCCTTTTCAGGGCAGTCAGCCTAGTTTGATTAATTCGGAATAACTGACAACTATTTCAATGGTTCTTGTGACCTTTACTGCTCCAAAAAGTACACACTGACGCCATTTGCTTAGTCATGAAGCAATTTATCCACATTTGACTGCAGTTGGGATAGAAATAGAAACGTGTCGTCTGTCAGCTGTTTTACATGCTTTTGGAACTCGTAAAGCTCCGACGTAAGTGCTCAATATAATAATAGGAAACAGTGGCACCTGCTTCATTTAAATAAACACTTTAATTGTTCATAAAATAAAAGTCATGCTGTTAAAATGGCCTCCGTATGGCTTAAACAATAGAACACAAGCCCATGAAGTACATACATGTAAAGCCCAAATTCCCATGCGCACATTTCCCCCCTTGGACTGTCTAACGTCATCTATTGCAATCAAATATTATCTCTAAACGATCGGACAACTAATTTAGTTTAAATTTTTTTTTATACAAAAAAAAAATAGAATTTATCAACAAGTTTCACATAAAGTGAAAGGCAAGCGCTGCTACACAGAGATACAGAGATAGAGAGACACTATCACGTCCAATTCAATCAGAGATACAGTATCTAACTCACATGTATCTAATGCCAACAAACGAATGAAATGAAGGAAAAAAACATAACAATCTTAACAAATAAAGACAAAAGAAATATACTTGTAAAGTATTTATGTAGATACAGATACAAATTTAGGTATATAGCAATAATTACTGCAGCACTGATAATGAAAATTTAAACTAATTTTCGTTGTGTTGTGTGCTGTGTATATTACTCGAATGTATGCGCCATTATTTGTAGAGTTTATTAGAGACAGTGTCTACGGTTTAAACGTCAATTAGTCATATGCCGTCGCCGTTGGAGAATTGATTTATTACACCAAAACCCGTGAATATGGTGAAATAAAATGTATCTGTATCTGTAGGTTCCATAAATGCAATTTCCTTTTCGGTTTTTTTGTGCACATCTCACAACAGTCGAATATGTAGAGTACGAGATGATAGAGTTAAGGAGATTGTGTCGATTGTGCCACCACCTAGGGAGTTTGGCTGAATTTATTGTTCTGACTTTTGGCTTTCCCATGAGAGGGGGGTGCTCTCGAAGCTATTGACGAACGAATGATTCATAGGTTAAAGTGTGGTAGGTATCTACCACAGTTTTGCTTTCGTGTAAAAAGCAAGTATTTAGTATAAATAAATGGTGGGGTTGTCTGCTAAACGTATCTGATGACCTAACGATCGGTGGAGTTATCATGCGCGTGTGACTCGCATGTTACTTGTCGCAGGAAACATTAAGAGATTGCCTGAGAACAAGTAATTTAATTCCGTTGTCAAGTAGACATTTTGCTATCGGAGAATGCCTTTCGAATGGGGTGAATGTGTACCGAACATCGTGTTCGAAACTGGAACACACAAGGTGGTGTTCTGTACTTTTAAATCTAGATATTTCTAGTAAAGGCTATTATAAGGTAAGTCATTTGCTGATGCACTGTCAAAATATCATGACATTTGGACGAATAGAAACAGAGTTATTGGGTCTGACGTTATTGGTACAAAACTAGTCATCTGATCAAACTTTTAGCTACACCTTCGCTTATAACTTGGCATACGCAGTTTAGAAAAGGTCGTGAGTACATATGTAAATATTGAGCAATGATTCCATCAAATCTTTGCATAAATTCGTCAAGAGATCAGCCAATATCTTCATTGAAATTCAAGGAACTAGAACTCAGATTCTCAAAAATATTTTAAAATTTTCGAATTTCGACCGAATTCTGTATTGAGGGCAACTTTTGACCGAAACAATACGCATTTTAACTATCAAACATTCCCCGTATTCGCCTGATTCAGGACAGTGCGACTTTAACCAGGAAAATGCATCTGCCGATGGAAGGAAAACATTTAGAAGACGTAGAAGCCATTCAAATGGCTTGACTTCTTTTAGACCATGCATATCGCTGTATGGAGTCGAACGGCGACTACACACATATTTTCGTCAAAATAAGTCGATTTCGCCAAAAAAGACTATTAGTTGTTTTTATTGTTGAAAAGTCCTGTCTGCGTTCAAGAATACCTAGTATGTCAGAGATCATCCTGTTCTTAATGACAGGTGTCTATCAGATTTAAAATGAAGTTCGATTTTTAACTAAGAAGAAGCCAAATAGTTTTTAAATATTTAGAAGAGTACTTCGCTATCACACGGGCTTCTAGATGGCTTGCAAAAGTGTCACATTAAAACCCTTATTGGATGAAAATGTTCTGCCAAACCAAATGTTCGCAAGAACTTAATAAACTTTCAATAGGTACTGCATACACCATGATCCTCAGACATCGACGTAAGCAAAAATCTTTTAAAAACTTAAGCTATGTATGTTCAGGCGATTGTCGGACCTGACAACATCGGTAAATTGTGCTATCAATTGTTGTCTGCTGTCAACGCTACCAATGACAGCTTTAAATTGTCAGTTGTTAAATTTTTCCCAATTTCTGACAAATAATACTTATGTGACTGGTCTAGCAATTGCCTGAAAATTTTGTCTAAAACTGACAGTTTACATGGTTGGTAGAGGATTGCTCACCAACAATTTTCAGATCTACTGCCAGACTTACATATAGTATTTTTAATTCTTTCATGCAGGTTTGGAAATGTGCCTCATTTCAATAGAAATGGATTAAAAGAATAAAACTGAAACGATTTTGAAACGAACGTATTGAAAAGCAGCAAAAAGAAATACGAATCGGCAACATAAAACTACAAAACCATTTTACAACAAATTAATTGATGACAAAAGTACGGCAGCTATATAAAAGACTGTTCAAACGATTGACAGATAATTGACAATTCATTGTCGGTCTGACAATTGTCTGAGAGTGATTTTTGTACAACACTGTCAGCAAAAATTGGTAGTGCACATGACTGTTAGACATTTGGGACGAATTTAATTTGGTAGACCTGAAAATATTGTCATAGCTTTAGACTTCCAAGATACATTTCAATGCTACTAGCGTAGCAGTGTTTTATCTTTTCCTAATGGATTAGATGGATTTCAAATGGATTAGAAATATATCTTGAAAGAATGCCAAGAACTAATTTTCGGAGTACTTGAATATGTACAAAATTCTAATAGATACTTGTTTAGTTAAAGTGAAAAGTGTTGCTTGTTAAAATATTGTTGCTTTGCATAACTTTACCAATTTGTTCACAAAAAAAAATGCTTTTGAACAAAATTGGTGCAACAATATTTATCAGTAAGTGGAAACTTGGTACATTATTTGATAAGTCAATGAATCAAAGTTCAAAAGCGGAGTAGACCTTGTAGTTGATGATGAAGTAAGGACAAAGGCCTCCGGTTCTACACGTGCAATACTCGAAATCTCTCCACATTACATCGTGTGAAGTGTTCTCAAGAAACTAACTATTTGGTACCACTTCCAAATTTCCAAAGCAGAAGATTGAGTTCTCTATAGTGAATGAAGAGTATGAATGTTTGGAAATATTTTTCCTAATATCCCTAACTCTATAGGACGATCTGTATACACTAAGCCACCTCCTTAAACCTTAAAATATTACGCTTTTGACATACATTGTATTTTCTAAAAATATTGATCCTTTCCTTTCTCTACTACCTTAGAGATTAAAACTTTTGGAAATTCTTTTAAATTACCTTTTTCTCAACTTCGTCCATCGCAAATTCCCAAAAAAGTTCAAATTCTGATCAGATTCCAGTGCCTTTTCCACTTTTTGCAAAACGATGACGAGGGCGCCTGTCCAAATTTCGTTCACTTTACAATTTAGCAACACGATCACTTTTCTCCTCCTCAACATATCGAATTACTCTTGAAATATCCATGGAATGAACATTGTTTCACTTTTTTTTCGTTTCCTTCAATTCTTGTCCAAGGTTCTTTGAAATTCTTAAACACACTGCTGACTGTGTTAGCCTCAGGTGCTCCTCCAATTTCGACCAACCAAAAAAAAAAAAAGAACTTCATACTTTCGGGTTCAATAACCAATTTCCTTGCGATCATCATGATCAGTTTTCATAAATTAATTCCTCAAGCTCTCAGTGTAAGTAGTTAAACAAACAAAAAAAATGAATTCATATCGAACTGACAGATATATCTATATGGTTGGAGAGCACAAAGATAGCGATAGATAGACTGTTCAGAGTCAGTCACTCTCAATTAACACTTCAGTGAAAAAAAAAGAACAGATTTTTTTTTTTTCAAAAATTTCGTTGTATAAAGATCACTTTTGATCTGAAGTCCAATTTCGGTACTTATAGTCGCGAATGAGTTAAGTAAAGCGCGGCTGGTTCTGCAACCAAGTACAAGACCACAAATAAACAACAAACAAAATTTCAAAAAGCGAATAAAACTAAAAAAAAAAAACGACAAATAAACTCAACTGATCGCTACGATCGTTTGTACTGAACTGAACTGATCGTGGTGCACACGGGAACAGGTAACCTGGATAAGGTGTACACGAGAAGGTATTGAGAGAGGTCTCTTCGCCGCGTACTGTATCTAAGCGCGCAATCGTTCGGTATACTCTGGCATGGCAGATACCTTTTCCACCTTTCTTTATAAATTTCGTTGTACCTGTTGTAGGGACCGTGCATAGAGGGCTCTCTTTTTAACCCACATGAGAATTGCCGAGCCGTTCTGCTTGCCTTAGCACGTCCAACACACACTTGTTTCGATTCTATTCTACCTGGCCAGCGACAACGATCTCTTCGGTTGTATAAGTACAACAAGGGGGATTAATACAAGCCGGGTGGGTTTGCCGCTCTAACAGGTGAGATGGCAGAACCTTATGAATGAGTAAAAGTATCTATCTATCCGTTTGACTGCCATGGAATGGGACGAAGAGAGTTACAACTCTTGTTGTCAAATTAATGACGAATATGAGACTACGGTGATGATGATGACGACGACGGTGTGCCATGTTGTTTCCCAGGTAATGACTTGATGGATCGCCGAGTAAATTACCGGGCCAAAAGGAGACTTTAGTTGTCCGTGACATAATGTTACGAGTATACCTCTCCTTCTTTGTTGCTTCGGTTGTGTGGTACCAACACTAGTGTGTATCTTTTTTTTTCCGTATTTCTTTGTAATTTTTCTGAGATGAATTAGTTTCTACTGTTTCGGTTGACTTCCAGAAGATACAACGAACTCTTAATTTGATTCTCTACCTGCTCTAGGCGGCGGCGCAGGGGGAATAGGAACAAAAAAAAACGAAGTAAAGAGGCTTATAGGAGATCGGTTGGACGTTTCGATGAAATGTGTTGGTCAATTGCTCAAATTGTTGTCCAGTTGTCCAGTGTCCAGTAGTAATCAATAAATTTTTGTGAAGAAGCACTTTATTACTTGTTAAGTATCAGAGGAAAGAGCCATGAAATAGAAAGGTCTAAGGAATGCATCAACTTGAAATTTTGCACACAATGAGTGTTTGAAAAACACTCGTCCTTATTGAATGATAAAATTTGAAATTTAAAGAGCATTTATTGAAAAGAGAATAGATTTGTGTTTCTTTATTCAAACAAATTTGAAGAAATGGAACCCTTTCAGTGCAGGTTCATCTATTCTTCTGTTCCATCAGTATCACATTTCTACTAGTTTTGGTATAATTACTACTACTACCAACCTGTAGGTTGACTATGGTTTCGGTTTGAACCCTAAAACGACAGCAGCATACCGTTTACCCAGATTTTATTCCGTTGGTACACGTCGATTCAATAGATATTTCTAACAAATATTTCTTCTAATCAAAGTTCAGAGGACATCCACAGGTTTTCATTGTCACTTTTGCTGTTTTTATGAATTTCCAATTTCCAAATCCCAACCCAGGCCATCCTCTGGATGATGGCAAAACTTAACAGAAAATATTTCTTGTTGAGCGCCCCTCAGTATACTGGCCAGAATGGGTCACACAACAGACCTGTATACCCAACTCTTTAAAGCTAGTTTGACTATCCCATGCAGACTCAAGTTTGATTGTTATTGAATTACCTACGTGTCTATAGTCTTGTCACTGCTTTGTTTCTTTTCTGACAACCTACCCAGTGCAGCATTTTCTACAGCCATAGCGAATATATTCAGGACATCTCTCTTGTGCAACACACTTTATTCTAAAGATCTTCCCATGACAACGTTGATTCTTTGGATCTTGTTATACTTTACTCGTTCCGTGATCAGTACTTTTTAGGGCCTCAGTCTATTTAAAAGTTAAGCTATGGTTCTTAACACGTTAGTGATTAATTTGAAACCATTTTTAAAGTCGAGCCGTATATTTTGAAGCCCACCTTATGAGTAGACTCTCCAGAATCTGTTTGATCATATTGCATACCCCCTGATGTTTTTTTAGTAGACTGGGGTCTTAACATGAATATTTGATTCTGGCTTTCCAATGATTCTACTGCAGTTTATAGAATATGTAGATGTTATAGATAGAACAGCTGCTATAATGGGACTTGTTTTCTATATCATTAAGTCTAAACTTATGTGGGAATGCCTAATTTAATGAAATGGTTAAGCAAAACACGGTGATCCTCTGTTGAATACATGACTATGTGGGAATAGAGCACCAGAACCCTTTATAAATCCTTAATCATTCTGCGAAAGAAGGAATCATGCCCTCACAGAAGAATTCAGGAAACTAAAAAAAGGAAACACATTCAGGGTATGAGACAATCCAAGCAACTTCTGGGGCAACACAACCTAAGTGAAGAACTTTTCATGCAGATTCCAATGAGTCCAGTGAAATACCAGAACATGTTCGAAGATCTTTTGGGACAAAATACTGAAATATTTGGGCAAAAACAAATTATCCTTTGATTTTCACAGAGAACTGATATCTGTTGCAAAAGCATAGTACGATTATATGGCCCCTTCTGTCACTCATATCTGCAACATCTGGAAAACTCGCTTGAACGCAAAGCAAGCCTAGTTGCTCGCTTTTCTATTAGACAATGTCCACTGGTGACATCTATTACAGGATGATTTCAATCCGCTAAGACATAACAAAATCAAAAAGCGTTTCTGAAATTTGAGTTTTTGAGATCCATGCAGCGTTTGAAAACCTAAGTAAGCTTGATGTTCTCACTTTTTTATTCAGCCATGCAACCTAGTCATCATTTGTTGACTCATTGCATTAAAGCCACCCTTTGTTGTTTTTTGTTTTTTTCTATTTTTCTATTACTTTCACAACTCCCCTCGAAAATGAGTAGAATATTCTAAAATTATCTCGAAAAAATGGTAAAAATAAACAACCACTCGATACGGTTGGGTGATTAGCCACATGAACCTGCGCCATCATTTCGAATGACAATTCAAATTGTGCCGGTCTCTGAAATTCACACACATGCAGGGGGGCTTTGGATCCAATCTACGACCGATCGCTGTTAGCAACAGTGCCAACATTAACAATTGGTTAAAAATAAAACACACAAAGCACCACGACGGAGTAATACCCTAAAATCTCTTTGTAAAACTAATAAGATACTTTCCACACGTTGCGTTAGATACATAGATACATACTCGTAGTTGTCTGTTCCCCGAATTCACATGGTGGCTGGTGAAAAAGACGAACGTAATTATTGTGAAAAGGGCCGGTTTTTAGGGTCGGCACCTATGCAGGTGATCTCCCGCAAAATAGTCAAATTATAGTTCATCATCATCATCAGCATAGTCGCCACCAACAAGTGGATATCCGTGTTGTTTATGCAGGTGAGCAGGTGGTGCTGTCCCGCACGTCAGATACACCAAAAAAAATGTAATTATATCTAGCACTCACCTCGAGGAAGAGGGTGAATACTTAGTGGAACGCATTCCAGTGGCTCGATGTTATCATTTAAATGAACCGCTTTGGGGTAGGTTACAACGGTATACTCTTACAACAATAAAAAGGAAAATATTAAAAATTGAATCGAGGACATTCCTTCGAGTCATTCACATGTGGATAGGGTGAAGTTTTTTTTTTAATTGCATGTCACCAACAAGCGTGTTTGTTACGCTACAGGGCAAAGGATATTCTGGTTGTCCTGTGGGAATTTTATTGTTTGATATTCCCAGGAATTTTCACCGGAAGAACGGAATAAAGGAGATGAATTCAATTTTTCAAATGTCAACGCGGAATAAGAGGACAAAAGTGATGAAAAAGGACGAAAGTCATTAGTTAATGTTGAATATGGTGGTTTCTCGGCGAGCATTACTCAAAGGATTTTCTTGTAATGTTGGATAGAGGTTCTAAAGGTATTCCTTCCAAAATGAATTCGAGTATTGTTTTCTCAACAACCACCTTAAAGTAATTGGCTTCAGAGACATGCTACATATGTTTGACGGAGAACTTCAGGAAGCCTATCCCATAAATGATCACCGGGCTACGATCAAGGTAAGAATCAAGATAACAACACCCTTCTATAATTCATACAAACCCTGATGGAAGATGCTACATGGAGGAGTTCTATGTATGACCCCTTAGATGTTATGGGATGTTCCCGAGAATCTTACGGAGAACATACCCAAACACTGCAATATTAGTTCCATTTCTCCCATTTACAGGACCCTTTCTTAAGTATTTCCTTCTAAAAGGTGACCAGATACCAATAATACTTTCTCCAACTGCTATGTTTCGGCAGCTGTCAAATTTACCAGTGACATCCAGCTGTCAAATATTCAGTAAGGCTTACCATTCCATCAGACTTGTCAACCGTGCTAAGATTATTAAAAAAAATTATCGAAACACCGGCTTAGATGTAAATACGGCACGTAAATGTCGGTCATCATCATGAGGCTTCAGTGTGTATCGTACCGTGGAAAAGGTTGGGGAAAGTCTTTTTGACCTTAAGTCACCGACCAAACAGAGATTGCTGGGAAATGAAGTAAACATAGCGGCCGAAGCGGCCAGTATCGAAGAAGACCAACTCTAACCTTATTTCTTTCGAAATGAGGAAAGAAACACCGCTACCGTCAGTGGTATCAGGTACAGAGCTATGTTAACCGAGCTTCGGTGGCTAGAGCTCGACAACGTCCATATGAGTGACGCAAGTTGTTGTGAAGGAGAAATTTGATGACTGGGCCATCCCACGGCGAGCGTTCATCAATTGGGCGCCGATATCATGCGACCATGTCGAACCATATCGACTGAGCTTGGGCAAAACATAAAGTAGAGGTCCAACTGGTAGACCTACTTCTATTCTGAAGATTTGGTGTTACAAGCGTTTCCAAGAAATTGTTTAGCTCTTAATTCAGTACAGCACGTAACCTAATCTTAACAAAACATCGATTTCCAATCTTCAGGTTAAGTGTTTGGTTACAGACCATGACTCAGACTTTGTTTCCCCAGGAGTCCGGCCTATCTAAGTTACACAAGTGTCGATACATCCAAGTATTTGCCAGTTTAAGGCCTTTGCACCCTTTGGAATCTCCCATACAATTTAGATCCCTAGATACAGTACACAACCGGCAGTATCATGCCTAGAACACATTAACCCTTAGCTCTTGCGCCTCCCGCCACTTAAAAGCCACATAATTCAAAATTAACACCACAACCAAACTTCCTGCCCAGCGTACCAGCCACACACACTCGCAAAAAAAGACACCATCCAATCCAATTACACCGGCCGTACCGGTTATTGCGGAAGGTGCTATCCGTCGATAGTGTGTTGTAAATAAAATGCGTTCCAAACCATATTCAGACATTTTCAATCAATCACCAGCCAACAACGTCAGACTCCAATTAATAGCGGATGCCGGTCCACGCGTTCCCATCTCTGTCTCCGCCCGGGAGGAGTTGCGAAAACATAAATTCCAGTTCTACCGGAGTTCAATCGTGTGGAACATACATAGTGGTGGTATTCCCATCCAGCCGAGTCAGCCGAGTCAGCCGAGAACGGCCAATGTCCGATGACGACCGGATGGGCGAACAGAATCGAAAATTCGCCTCGGTGCTCGCAGACGAACTGGTGGCGAAAACACTGAACCAACATCGGTTGGCCAACTTCTGTTCATCCGAATTGAATTGCGCTGATTTGATATCAGAACACGCTGTCGATTCAAATAGAACTCTTGCCACACATCCACTGGACGCGACCAACCGACGTGGTGTCAGGTGAACCTGGTTGTGGTGCTTCTAATGGGACCAGGAAATCGTTGTCGTCGTTGAGCAATGATCGATTCGCGCACTAAGGGTCTTTGCTTTTGGGCATCACATTTCCAGCTAACTGATGCAAACAGTGCATTTGGAAACAGCTTAAATGGTAAACGCTGGTGTGGAGTGGTGTGCTCTAATTTGTAGTCAGCATGTGGCGCTCGCTGGCTTGATTACGCCATTCAAATGCGGGTCCGATAGATTATCAATTAGCCCGGCTTTTTGGTGCTGTTGGCTGTGGGCTCTGGGCTGTGGGGTTGCTTAGTCACTGCTGCGCCGTGGACTACATTTACAATTCGCCGGAAAAACGATAACGAAAGCGCATGGAAATTTAATTTTTCGTTTTAGCCGTTTTTTTTTGGTTCTTTGGTTTGGGTACAGCGTAAAGGTAAAGGAAAAAAAAAACGTGATCTAATGTCAGTCCACGTCAGACTCACACGACTCGAAAAGTCGTGACGTTGCCTTTTGGTTGGAATTCACAGATCACGGAGTGGTTTAGATTTTTATATTTGGACATGTAGTCCATCAAATGGATGTTCGCGGGCACGGACAGACAGCCTGCCAGACAGACAAACAACAGACATCGCTTATATGGAGCATTCATGCTGTCCACTTGCTGGACTTGGCGAGAGCTCAGCCAAATTGTTTGCTGCCATTGTTACAATATGGTGTAAGAAGTACTTCTAAATGGCTTTCTGAAGAAAATTGCTTAAAAAGTATTAAATGCTGAAACGCTGATTGGAGTTTAAAGGTACATAACTAAATGGCTTGTAAGGCAATTGAGTTTCTCCTTTTGGTCGAAATCGACTGGCTTGAAACGCTCCTAGCTCGTTGAAATCTAACAAAATTTCTGAAAACCCATATTAAGCACAACAACCGTCGGATGTCTAAGTCGCCAGCTGAAGACAGCTGTCACTCATGATCGCATCTGTCAGTTATCATGCACGGTTTCTCTTCCGTTTTGTTAATTATTCCCCCACTAAATAACGTTAAATACATCCAGTTAGTATAAATTTTAATTTACTAGCTCGACGTTTTCGTAACACCTGGTTGCTTATAGGCGATCTTTCGTGAGAAAATCCAGAGCTATGGCACCATTCTACTTTGTACAAATGTCACTTGTCAAATAGCGGCCAAATTGGAGTGGATGCGTTCATTAGTTCTTGAGAAAGAACGTGTTCATTTCGTGTACCAAAACAATTGCTAGTACGAGGAATTACATAAACCCCCAAGTCGCATCATGACTATCGTGCCACCTAAGGACTTACAATACACTTTTGGTACCCCTTCACAAATTCGGCATCCGAAATGATTCTTAACTAGTACCTACTTACATACGAGTAGATGGCACTAGAAGGCGTTGTCTGAATCATTGTCAAAAGTGATTAGAACTCAAAACTAATATAAAAACCGAAACCGGATTCTTTACCAATCGGGGTTTACTCTGACATTCTGTTCGATTAGTTATCTGCTTCTTGAAAGAAAAATAGCCAACCTTGTTCCCTTTCATTATTATATCAATCTCCTGCGTATAAATGAGGTACGATGGCTTTTAACAGCTTGTGCCTTGGATATTGACTTGTGTGTTGACTTACAAGCTATTCAAATAGAACAACCTTTTTGACAGCAGTGATGCCAAGGTTTGACATGTCCCTACTATAATACTCACATGCTAAATTGCTCTCCGTATGGTAATCTTCAGATTTGTATCAAGTCCACTTGTTTCCTTAGGTTTAAGGACCAACTGTTGTACTTTTTAGCTTCTTAATACTTTAGTCAAGGTTTTTTAAGCCGGGAGGACAGATTTCCCCCTGATTGCTGGCCGTTTAGTTGTTTCTATAAATGTTTCGACCGGTTACTTAATGTTTTAAGTGACTGTGTTACAGGTAACATTTCAGACTTTTCCTAAAGCTTCTGGATGTGATTAGAAAATCTTTCATTGTGGTCCCTTTTTGTGGAGTGTTTTCTTACCTCATATCATTCCTGATTCTATGTTGAGACTTGTTCCTTTTTTATGACTTCTTGCAAAAACTGTCTGTCATATCGACAAAACATAATTCTTTTGCCACCATGGATGCAAATACCTGTTCCTCCATAAGTTCTTGAGAACCCGAGTCTGCCTTATTGTTAAGATTTGCCAGGGAACTCTTTGTAAAGTTAAATCTCCTCTACGTTCCATCTCTAGGGATTGTGAGGATTGGGAATTTTTAAGAAGTACATCGGATCTAACTAAATTTTGATCATAACCACGTCCTCCTTCCAGTTGCTTCTTTTGCCGTTCTTAAGGGCTATTTATTTGCAGTTTCCTCAACCACAATGTGGGCAGGTTCTCATTTCCTCAGTTATCCTATGTGTATGTCAATCTTCTTACTTTATTGAGTGCCTCAAAACTGGTCCGTTTTGTCCATGCAATAGGTCCATAGATGATCATCGGTCTTTATAGCCTCTGCCCTATAGATACCTATCGTACACTCTATAGAAGACTTGACTGTTTATTCCCCATCATCAAACGTTTTCCTTTCAGAAGCACACTTAGTTCCCCGCTAAATATAAGGTAAACACTATGACGTCTATCGATGAATCACTTTTTTGTGTCCACATTTCTGAATTCATCAATGAAATTTATTTAAAAGCCCACATATTTGGCTGATGACGTACGAATAAGACAGTGTAAGCCTTTTGAAAGATAAGATTTATTTACCTACCTACATATTATTCAAAACAGACCCAGTTGTGGATCAAATACATGACCCGTACTGGTCTTAAATATTTCTTTCAAAAAGGGGAGAATGAAGTTGTTGAATAGTTCTTAGAAAAGATAAATTTGTTATCAACGTAATTTTTTGCATTCAAAGTTTGTCCTTACCATGTGTACGAGTAAAGAATGGGAATAATCGATTTAATTCAAGAACTGCATTTTGACATTATCTCTCCAAAACCCAGGCGTTACTAAGTCAAATGGAATTTAAATGAGTTGCACACCTTCTATCTACGAAATTTATGCCACGCCCCCAAAGCAGGCGCAGAGTAAGCGTTTGAAAGAGAATCTATTCACATGATTTCATTAGATGGCCCATCTCTATACAGAAGCCATACAAACCACTACATTCCCTCTTACCAGCTGGTACAGCCACTTTTATTGACTCCCTGTCCTTAGATCCATCTACGAACCTAAAGTTTGCAACAAATCTTTTTCAGACCTATAAGCTTTCGGGCCTATCAGTCTCATCTCAATGGTCCACCTTCTTTCCCGGAGAAATACTGCCTTAACAGAACACTCCTTGAACGTTCACAAAGTCGCAAACCAACCAATCTCGTACTCCTGTGACTTCTACTTGAAATACTAAAGTAGAGTCCTGCACCCATTGGACCTGTTTATGTAGATCCTTGCCTCAAATTCGTTTCATATTATTTCTAAATTTCGAGTACTTCTGCTAAGAATCCTGGTTTTTTAACGTTAATGTCCAGATAGGGTACATATTTTCACGAGCCAGTTGCAAACGAAGGATAGTCTTTGTACCTTCTTCAGTATTCCAATGTTGCCGAGACCTGCCCAGCCCGACCTTAAATATTTAGTTTCCAGCTGAATTTTTTTTTTGTAGGAATAGCTACCAAATCTCTGGTTCGAAATCAAGGCTATCCCCCTACTCTGCAAGTTAATCTAAAGCAGACACGAGCCATGAGCTAGCATACTACTGGATTCACGCTTGTAGTTCAACCTCTAAGTTAGACAACACCCGAGCTCGACATGAATAAACCTGCTTTTAACCATTTGCTCAATTCGATAGCAGGGATGGTTTTGTCAAACCTCAAGAAGTGAAGCAGAAATGGGTTTCGTTTTGCGATTTTTTAAACAGCCCTAGAGTTGAGTGGAAATTATATACCTTCGGGTATAGCTGAAGTCTAAACAGTTCACCTCCTTAGACCTCCAAACCGCAATTATTGGGCAAATCCCCCTGTGGTACAATACAATACATTTCCATATATCTGTACCTTTTCCACACTCTTCTTCTATCGTCCAGTCAGAGCCCATTATTGCCAAGAGTCAACCAAAAAAAAACTTCTTAAGATCACGCATAAAGATTTGATCAGATAGCCTTACTTATGTGTTGCTATAGTTCCGAGTCAAATTGGCCCCCATTAACAAGCTTCTTCAGTTAACCCGGCTCTTAGCTAACTCCCTTCACTTGGGCACCAGAAGTCAGACAAAAAACATGTTTGTCGTTTGATTTTGGGTCTAACCTCCTATGGAAATGTTTTCACAACCACCTACAGCATTGACATGAGTCCCAGGGCATACATACAGGCATCTCTGGTAATGTAGCTACAGATCCGATGCCCAGGTTAAAGAAAGTAGGTACTGGCCATGACCAGATATAAGATTTTCCTAACTAGTCATTGCCCTGGTTGTATTTTTTTTCTCAATGTCCCGCTCTTACTAGGACTAGCCTCAAGCACTTTTACAAATGCTTCACTCCACCTGCTGACGTCACCTCCTTCTCAGATCAAACAATCCAAAGCATCATTCATGAACTTGATTGGTCATAGTTCCCTTTAAGTCCTTTTTAAAGCCTTTTATCATCAAATTGTCTTTAAAAAAAGAACTTTAACCTTTGACAACTCTGTCAAACAACCTGTTATAAAACTCTTCTGACAGAAGGTATTTCTTTAACAAAAATACCTACAATCCCATCTAATCCGTCTTCTAGGAATTGCCAAGTCCTTTCCTTTCATCTACAACCAGTTTAGCTTCTGACTTTTTTTTTAGCCTCCACCACTGAGACATCTCTGGTTTGGAAGAATTCCACAATTAAATTAAGAATAATGACTCTGTAAGAAATGAGATATTTTTTTTGTGTGTATTTTGCCCAGCCATTAACCAATTTTGGCAAAAGAAACAAAATATCGCCACTAATTTGGTTTCGAGCACAAGAGGTCGCCCAAACACAGTGATCTGACTAATTTCCAGCTCCGGAGCGATGGCATCACAATTGACGTGGCGGTCGTTGTGTTCATTTTTCGGTCTCCTTAAAATAATGCTTTTGTGGGTTCTGTGAATTCTGCTTAATTACCCACCTAATGTCACTAGAAAATAGACAAAAAAAAAACACAGAACTTCAAATAATTATATTGTTGTTATTATGATGATGATGATGACTTTGTGCGCATAGATACATTTTTTGAAACAAAATCCAACCGAACTATGACGACTTTTTAATGTCCCACCGACAATAATTTGAAGTTAACATCGAGGTCTCACATCGATGACTTCCATCATCTAGATAAGAGGGGGCTGCTATACTCCAGCTCGGTGATCAACCCTAGTTCTGGCGGAGCGATGGAATTAAAACGGAAAGATCGTTTGATTTAAGTGTTTTGAATTTGACTTCTTCAAACAAAAAGGTAAGCCACCAGCACACTGAGCTGCAGGTGTATCTTCGAAAGATATGCATCTGGAGGTTATGCAGGGGGAGACTCGGGTAATAACAATCATTTTGATGTTACTCCGATGGTCTATTTAACGTAATGGAAAAGAAAAAGGGGCCGAGCTGTAGTTAGTGGCACATCGTCCATACGGTTGAGAAAATCATAAACTTCATGGTTACTCAAGAGTGTCAATCTTTAGGGAAGGCGCTTGGATGGTTGCGGTTGAGAGTTTATGGCAGATCGCTAGACTTAAGATGTCGTTTTGGGAAAAGTATTTTAATAACCAAAATATAATGGAGCAGGTGTTGGATTGTCGAATGCCTTTTATAGAGTTATCTCTGATGGAAGAGGAGATACATATGTAGGAAATATGTAATCCCATTCTGAACAGGAATGGATTCATATCAAAAAAAATGTGGATCGAATTTCCCATGGAACTATTTTTCACACCGAGGTTGACCACCAATCTACTGTCTTGGCAGTAATACTTTAAGGAAAAATAAGACATCGGGCCTGTGTTTTTAACTAGATTAGGTTAAGAGACCTAAAAGTATATTGGGTTATCTTTTTTAAAAATTGAATGTGAACCGAAACCATTTGTTAATCTTTTTGAAAAAGAGGGGATCTGATGTCTAAAAGCCTGTTGACACTGTAGAGAGACGAATAGACGATGGATTTTGTGGCTGATTTGGTCATAACGTACGGGAGGTTCCACAGTTCTCCAATGATAAACAAGGCGAGTTGGCCTATAGATGGCAATATGGATGTGTTCGCTTCACTGATGTAATAAATAATCTGAACGAATTTTTGCAGTGCTTCAGTGCCCATTTTTAAACCATCCGTGTAGACTGGGATCTTTAGATAATTATCTATGCTGTTGGATTCCCACACCGTTACGGGACTATATTTCAATGTGGCTTTGAAGCCTGAAGTTATATTGCCTACCGATTGTATATTTGCACAGGTTTGATTGCTAATTTCGTGGCAACACCTTTAATGAAAAAGTCTAGGAGAAGGAGAAGTCTTTTCGCAACTCCCGCGAGTCTTTTTATATAGTTCTTGTACCACTTTCTGTTCACCAAACCAAGGACACACAGGTTGATAGGTCTGATAATTGGTTTGTTCACCCAGTAAATGTTCCGTAGTCGCATTCCCAATTCCCACAAGCATAACAATCTGCCATCAACATTTCTTTTCCAAAATAGTTTAAAGTGTATTCTGGCTCCTATGAAGAGCTAATCTTTCTTTTCCTGAAAAATAAAAAAAAATTCAGTTCTCTGAGGATTTTAAATACAAACCTTATGTATCTTCTTAGAGAGGAGATTTTATTAGTTCACTGATGTTCCAAGAACGATACAAAATCGATAAAGGTCGAGGAGCTGGTGTCATTCATGAGTTTCGGAATCTAAGGATGGTTGTAGGAACTTTCAAGCGAAGCTACTGTAGAAAAATAAGGTGCGGAAATGAATGAGATATGTAAGGCAAATAAAAAGGATCTCTCCTTGATACTAGAACATCGAAACGAAAATGTAATTCTTATTTGACTTGGAACTTCTGCTGGTCAATTATGAATGGGTACGAAGTCACTTATAATAGTGTTGTACATTGTTTGAAAGGTCTGGTCTACTTTTGGTGCGTTAAGGTTCCATAACAGGGAATTAATACCAGCCCTAAAAATAATAAACATTTTGCATTCGCCACCATTTCAAAATGATATCAGTCGCCCAAAGATGATGGACGTATACCCGAAGATTGTTGACAAGTTTCATTGGAATTGTTAAAAACCAATAGGAAATGCATACGTCTTCAGACTTACACTAACATATGCGTTTAGAGAAATCCAATGGACTCCGCAACAACTTCTATTCTTCTATTTGAAGCCCATATCCCCTTCACAGGTGATTAGGATAGGGATTCTCATTTACAAAACATTAGATGCATATGCATGTAGACAGACGGACTAAAACCCGGTTCGGGAGTAGTGAGATGTGTTCTTTAATGTCTCTTCCCAACAACTGTAGGGTCTCTTAGGCGGAAATAATGGTTCCTTTCATATCTACCTCAGAAACTGTTCTGGTTGTGAAGAAAATGCGAAAACAGTCAAATTAGACAGAAAAGTTCCCTGTCAAGTAGGTGTCATTACGACCCACCACAAGAGGCAGGCTGAATATGCTTCATGGATAACGAAGAAGAGAAATCTTATTTGTATTTCTTCAATAAATCATTCTGGAGAACACTGGAGACTACAACATGGTTGATTACTGTTCTAATCCGTATTTTGATAGATGTACTGAAAGGAACAATTCTACTTTAGTACAGAATTTCATTCCGTGTACTACTGCAGGAGTTGTCATCCTAAAAAGGGAGTACAGACTGTTCTGAGACCGAAATATCATCATTTGTACATGTACAACCGACACACGGTGCGAAGACCTATGGACCTAACCAAGGCAGCTTAATGGAATGTGAATGCAGTTTTCTTTGGGTATCGACCTAAGCTTAATCCCACTAAAGTCCATCATGGGCGGTATACCTACTGTTTAGTAAGAATCTCAATTTGAAACAAAATGGCCCTTTTATTTATATTTATTCAGACAGCAGTAGTTTTCTAAAACCAACGATATTTTTGTCGGATACTGTCCGAACCCACTGTGCAAACTGAAAACAGGGTTATTGGCCAAATTGTCAGTAACCGTTTGCTAATTTGTTTGCAATAGTTCACTAATTTAAATATATGTATAGCAGACTATTAATTCAATAGTTTCCCAAAGCGTAAGTAAGTATTCCAGATACCCTATCTTGTCGGGTTACCATAAATGCCGCCATAAATTTACTTCGTATCCCAGTAATGTATGTATCTACTGCGTTAATTCTTGTCTGTCATTGGCATTGCAATAAGCACTTGGTAAACCATAAACAGAACCGTAAAGCTGTCACCAACGTATCATTATCCGCCCATACAGTTTCGTGTATCATTTTTTACTAGCTAGTCACTCTATTTCGTCTCCTTACAACTTGAACTTTGGAAAACTACCAAAGACTATCAGTTTGGAACGTGTAGTAAAACCGGGAAGTAACTACCATCTTCATCCATGGTTGGGTCTTATTCTTCTCCCCATTCGGTGCCTACCGAAAGACCAAAGTAAAAAGAGTACAAAACCTCTACCACCTCATTAAGAAGTCCAATTTCCAGTAATATCGCAAAAAAGGGGAACGATATTAGCGCGCAATCTTAATTCCGTGCTAGAAAAGAATTCAAACGAAGAGAAGTGTATCTACCTATAGATGTATATTAAGAAAATAAAAAAAAAAACATACAAAACGTATTAAAAATTCTCTCATAACTACATGAGTAAGTATAGGTATAACATCACCAGAACAGCGCTAGGCTTTTGTCCGATTCCACTTGTCTTGATCGGAGATTATGATTTTCTTCCTATACCATCTTTCCCTGTGTGTTTGTATCTCCGCTCTGGCTGATTTTCTGCTCCGATGAATAGGTTCCATCCGATCCAGCGATGCGCAGAGAAGTCAAGGAACTTCTTTCCTCTGGGTGCTTTACTTTATCTATCTGCGAACTGCGACTACTATGCCAGGCCACGCCAGGCCAGGCCAGTCAGCCTTTTGTGTTAGAACACATCATTACGAATATTATTTTGTTGGCTCCCGTGATTCATCATCATGATCAGCGGCCGGCGACAGTAATCTCTTCATAGTGCCTGATCATTGTAATAATCGCGCACTTGCTCGCTCGCTCCCCGCTTTAGCCCGGAACGGAACAGACAATCTTTCCAACGAACTAAGCAGAAAGTGATTATAATCTCCGTGCACTGGTATGGTAGTCATCAGGTGCTCTATGGAGAAGATTTCAATTATTACACCTGTTACCCGATGCGCGATGGTAATTTTCGTTCTAGGAAATTCAACAGAACATAGATCGTGATCGACTTGTAGATACTTTTCTTAATTTCCATTAACATGTCAGGCGAATGCGTTAATCCTGAGATTACAATGCAGTGCCCCAGCTTACGAGGAAGGATCGCTGAATGAAACCCATCGGCTGTCCAAATGGAAACGCAGGTGTCTGACGCGCCGCTACTGACTGCACACCGGGAGAGTGATTGGTGGCTGTAATGTTACACGTAGGCATTGATGGAAGGTGAGAAAAATAGTGGTGTTTACGCGGTGTGCGCTTGGCAGATCGATCAGCCAGCAAATCGAAGGAATTTCCCTGCCGTCAGTCGCCACTGCTGTTGTAAGCCAGCCCGTATCCGAGTTCGGTGGTGTTATATTGTAGAGTAATTGCTGCACCGAACTGGATTGAGGAATTTCGCACGTGAGCAAATAGATACGTTCGCCAATTCCAGGTGCGCTGTTGCTGGTGCTGACGCTGGTGCTGCTAACGTGGGCTATTACCGTGTTTATGGAAAACCAATAAATTGTGAATAGATTGGCAACAGGTATAGTTCGCGGAGTCATAATCAATTTCAGGTACATGTAGCAGTTAGTGTTGAAGTAAGATATCTGAACCATTTTCTGGTCTACTTACCGCATTTATCATAGGCATCCCACTCAGGGGTTATAAATCGTCTAAGCCTCGGTGGACTGAAATAATTTAAAATATTGGTTTACTGCTATTAACCGATTTGTAAAGTAAAGTCATTAGGATGACTGATCGGTACAATTACGCTGAGTCATAACCAGGTGAGAGGGCTCTGCAGAGTAGATGCGGAAGATCGTTTTAACCGGGGGTCAAACAGCCAGCCAAACATATGTATCTGTCTGCCCAGTAGAAGTACACGCGATTAGACTCGCATTGAGGGCTTAAGAAATTTCTTTGAACTTGCCTGTAACTATCTACGTTTGTGTGAGACTATCCCATTTGTCATGCTGACCAAGCTAGGATCTGGAACACCTACAAGGAAGCGCACCAGACCTAGTGAAATTGCATATTGAAAGAGTTAAGGGAAGCAAGGTAAGCAGAAAGCAGTGAAAAAGTAATTCCATAATACGAAGGAGTCGGGCACAATATAAAAACCGTAAGCATCCTCAATTAGATGGCGAAGCTGTGATGTGATCGAGAATGTAAGTCGCGAGCATGATCCATCTTTTATGTCCTAAATTCCATTCGAGCGATGGGCAAATGACGCCAGGCTCGTAACGCCTAATGACACCAGTTCGCCTAGCTAGGTTCTTGTCGAACAGTACTGGGAACGGGCATAGTCTACAGGTCGAATCATCCCTACCGGATAAGACTTCTTCTAGCATATGCGTCGGTCGTTTAGTTGAGGGATCGCAACCGTAAGATCCTGTTTTGACTGAACGGGCTCTGCTTGCTACTTTTATCATAAACTTTCAAGCAATCTACCAGAACTGACAATGACACTGGAACTTCAACTGCTGTCCAAACATAGAGTCGAGTGGCTTAGGCCAGGATTCTGAGTCTACACTGATCAGTAGTCGGTTGACTGACGTGACTAGTGACACGGTTCGGTGTTGATGTTTCCATTGGTATTGACACCACTACTCCCTAGGCAACCAACGAGACCTATGTTTTCCTAATGAGTGCCGATGATATTAAGAATAGAAAGCGGCCGCTTTACGCTTCTTTGGTTATTTTTTGAAATCGGTCTCAAGACTAAATTCTTTGACATCTTTATGTGCTTCGCTAAGAGACACCACAGTCTATGACGTCTGTTGAGAGAGCAACAATATTTGGGATCATTTCCTTTGCTACTGATGATGTGGTGAGTGTTTATACTGTAAACTTCTCGTCACTGGATTGATGAAAGTCAAAGAAGTTCTGATAAAATGCGTAATACTGGGTCTTGCTTCCTGGTAATACTATGACCTGTTGCGTTTAAGCGCTTCAATGAACCTGACAAAAAAAAACAAATCGCAAGACCTTCATATGCCTCAGTCAATTCTTCACCCATTAGCACGATAGCTAACGCAGTGTTGAAATTGCTGACAAATGACTTCATGTCGAATCTTTAAAAGTTGGAGTTCCTCAAGGTTGTATTCGGACACCTCCCCTGTTTCGACTCAATATAAACCGCATTCTAGACTCCAACCATCAATCGTTGCCACTACCGATCAACGAAAGGCTTTGTCATCAAGTTGGGTATCTCCCATAACAACTCCTGCTTCCAGGAGTACCTTCTCTGTAAGTCTCACTTCTGTAACCGCCAACTACAAATCATCCTGCAACTGTCAAATGATTTTCGTGTATAGCCTTCTAACCTGAAATAGGCAACAGCAAATCCACGTCCTCGTGTCAAAACCTATTTAACTTTGTGATTACCTTTCCACCTACTGAACTCGAAAATATAAATATTACCCTCCTCCTGCACACAAACGAAAAATGAAGAAAGACTCCATCTTAACACTTCATCTCCTCGGCTATCATCCATTGACGGTGCGCACACACTACACTCTGAATGAGGGGGGAATAGACCGGGTCTACATCACAAGTGCCATTTGAACTTTCATTTCTCCCGAAAGATTGCATCCCGCCGCCGCCGCCACCGCTGCCGGTAACACAGAGCGATAGTGTATCGAGGAGTCGCAGTCGTCGTCGTCGTAGTCGTCGTTGTCGTCCCTAGTGCCAGCAAAATAATTCACAACACATCGCTCTTCATCACACGAATGGCGACGTATGTGAGGAGCCTTCCTTTCAACCGCAGGCTATTTGCCGTTTTGCAGGAATTATGCGAACCGACCAACCGAGCGACGGACCGTTCATGATGAAAACGATGATGCTCCCATCAGAATGTTCGTCTTCCTTTACAGAATGTTAAATGTTGGACATAAATCATCCACCAGCAGCCGTGCTGCCAGTGTGTCATATGTACCCAGGGATGTGTAAACAAAAAAAGAGGTTTCAGAGGTTGGGCCGTAACTCCTCATGGAAGGTGTTTTTAAAAATCCCTCCCGATGCCTTGAGGCAGGTGAGGGTATAAGACAAAAAGAGCAATCTGCACAGTGGCTCTGGGAATCGCCTGGGAGCACAAAACCTTTTGGAATCCTTCTAGTCTGCAGAGGGAAAAACTCCTTCAGTTGGTTTCATTTTCTTTTGTTGCGACACTCTGCACCCAACCTGGGCAAATTGCGAATGACGCACATTGTCTTCGACCTGTAACCAATGGACCAGTGTCTTGATTACACGGACATACATATGTACATACAAAGCAGCAATAAAGATTTTTATTAGTGCATTGACACTAATGCGGCGCTAATAGTTGTTTCAGGCATCCAAAGGTGTCTGTTAATTAGGTAACCTCCTGGGTGACCCTTTAAATGACGTGTGGTTGCTGCAGCGAGCTGTTGGATGGAAGTTTTCATATGTTTCATGGGAGTAGACTAAATGGATAGATCTACGAATGTATTTGTTTTAAGAAAAATTAGAGTAATCGGCTTGGAAGTAGGCTCAAGGAGCAACACGACTTTATAGAGATCTTTAATGCTTTCGCCTTGCCAACTAGCTGAAATCAAGTTTGTGAAAGGAGCTACGGATCGTTTAAGCTGAGAAGGAAGTGAATCCAGAAGGTGAGGTATAGCCATTGTGGAAGTCCTTGGAAGTCATCCAACAAGTGGGGGGGGTTTTCACATAAAATAGCTTTGGCTGATACCAATTATTTTGATATGGAATCGAGAGAGAATATTAGAAAGTCCGTCACAGAAGGGTTCAGGTCCAAGATATGATATAAATTTAGTAATGGATCTGGCAAGGCTCAACGCCAGGAATACTTACATACATATATGTCCTGAAACCCATGTCAATGCTCTTTAATTGTATGCAGTTTGCTGCTAAAGGGTATGAGATACTTCTAAACTAGCTTAGACTGAACGGCAAAGAAAAACAGAGCTAGCCAGGCATCTGATCAAGTATTTGTGTGTGATTTTCTGACAGTAGAACCTCTGCTTAGCAGATAGAAGTAGGGTGCCCTAAACACGGAAACTGCTTTTAGTTCGGGCTTCGAATTCCGGCTTATACCCCATTTCACATTTTTTTAGATTCAGTGTTCCGTTTAAATGAGTTATTTGGGGATTAATCCAACAGCTGCGATTCGGTATGACAACTTTAAGGGAGTAATAGAGCCCCTTTTCGAAATCAGCCCCGATTCGGTATGACAACTTTAAGGTAGTAATAGATCCCCTCTTCGACATCAGCCCCGAGATTCATACTGCCGGTAAGGATAACAGGGGAACTATTTTAAGGATCTGCATATGACCAATATATAGATGGTCTTAATGTTTAGGAGTGTAAAATATTTTTTTGTAGTGTGGGAAGTTCTAGAAGGACTTCCAGCGCAGCAGTCGGACAAGTATGCATTGCACCAGTTATATATCTACGAGCAGTGCTTACATCTTTTGTAGAACGGAGCTGAAGGACGCTTGATCAGCCTTTTTCCGTCATACGAGCGTTTCGTTTGTTATTATTTAGATGATAATGGTGCTGTAAGTTCAGTGTCAACTTTTTTTTTTGTGGAAGGTCTACAGCGAGGCTAGATGTTGATTCATCAGTGACTATCCGCGGTCTATAGTAACTCCGAGATATTTTGTATTTTCTTTTGATAAAGCGAGTTCTGGACTTTTTAGAATTAGTCTTCTGAAGTGATGACTGGTTAGTTAAGTAAACTTTTAGCCTTGAGAATAAGCTTTAGTATTTTTTATGGAAATCAAGAATTGTCAAATTTGGCAGATACGATTTCCGTGCTGAGCAAGGAACATAACCTTCTGACTGTACATATGTGAGTTAATGCCCTTGGTATCACCAGCAATTTGGGAAAGATCTGGAGATGTCTAGAAATGCCCAAAGTGTAATTTCTTGCAGAGTGGGTGCAAGGTTGTTACTGTCGTTGAAAAAATGTTGAATTAAAGCAAAGGTTTCAATGCGTTGGTTTAGATTTGTTTGGCCTTTTTATGGGGAAGGCTCATCTGATGAAATCATAGAAAAAGACTCTCTTTAAAATGCTCCTTCTGTGCCTGTTCAAACCTTAAGTATGGCTTTTACGGATGGTAACTTGAGAATGGTCCCATTATCGTCTTCGTCTCAGAAGACATATCTCCGTCAACCGTTTTTGATGAAGTACACTCACATTTGAAACTGTCCTATCTATACAACGCGTTAAGATCTATTAGTCTGATATAACTTGACTTATAATAACTTCATCAAGTCACTTTCAGAGTTTAAACAGTAACTCTACCAACATCACTCTCCCATGTAAATCTGAGCCAACAACAAAACTCCTTTTCACAGCTCCTTCCTTCGTACTTCACGCGTCCAACGCCACCACGCAAACTCCAGAGTCCCAGCCTGGCGTCCTTAATATAGATTGACGAGATTATGCAATGCAACGCAACGGAGTGCGTCGCTAAAGTGCCACATATTTTACACTCAAGACATTTTGAATTAATTTCTCGCACCTAACACCATGTCGGACCGCCATTCAAAGTGCCCCAGAAGACAGGAAGCCCTGTTTTAATCGACGATGCTCAGCGAGCTCCTGTTAAAGTGTAACCTCCCCATTAAATTAAAATGTCACTTTAATTGCCTGGGGATGAGTGGCCGGAAGCTGGCCGATCGAGTGAATGAGTGAAAATTTCGCCATCGTCAGCCGGATATTGAGAGCCATTTAAAGATGCCTGCACACAGATACGACTCCACGAAATTATGATGTCCGATCGGAATCTCTCTCTCTCTCTCTCTCTCTTTCTCTTTTGGCCAGGAATGGCGGCGATTATAATCAATTCGGTGTGAAGTGTGTTCAATGACGATGCTGCCCAAGTGACGGTGATGGATTCCACCATTGACCATCGATAAATGACAGAGCTGCGATTGTTGTTACGCCGCCGGGCTAACATGTGCTGAACACGCTGTCCGTGATCCGATGCGAATATATTGCGTGCCAGATCGGTTACACGGGATCACTGGGTAATTAAGCACTGCAAATGTCATGTATTGCCAGTGATTTAATTTATACGTGGGCACGGTGGCTATTTTCGAATTCATTCAACTGAACCCTTTGTTGGATGGACTCGGGTTGAAGTGGTGCTTGGTCAGTTTCGATCGCTGGTAGATAACTTGTGGAACCGGAATCGCAATAAAATCGCATACATAGGTATAAGTGGGATTGAAGTTCGTTTAGCGAAATTGCTGCGAATTCAGTGAGCTAGACAACCTAGTTGTACAAAAAAAAAGGGAACTGTGTGTGATTCACGATTTGATTTGCTAATGATACATTATTTATTGTGGAACTGACAGGTTGCACCTGACTAGAAACATACAACCTTCTATGAGAATGGTTGGATAGGAATTAGAGCCCATTTCGCATTATGTAATATAATCATTTCCTGATCTTTTGAACCTTAGATCAAGTCGTAAGAACTGGCTGAAATTAATTCAGCTATGAAAAAGGCTTAGGAAAATGGATACCAGGATGTAGCCCTTTCTATTTCTGTCGGACTTTGATTGGTTAAGAAACATGTGAAGTAATTTTTTTTAGACTAAGTGCGTGACAGATTTCTACTGACTATTATTCCATGAGAGATTCCTCAAAAAAATTAACTTAACAGAATTTCTAACAATCCATGGCATTAAAAATGACAGCTGTCAAATATTTTCTATGGGTTCATCAAAACAAATGGATTAGTCTGACAGTATCTACTATATACCTAGGTTACTCATTTATAGCGGCTATAATTCATTTAGACTCGTTGAAACTACCCTGGCACAAACTATTACGCTACTGCCAACTGGACTTAGTTTAATCTGAATTTGACGTGTCACCTGTCAGTCTGATGCAGTCGATAGAATGAGGTTATGAGGAGTAAGATTTTACAAGTAAAATGTTCAACAACACTTTTTTTGACATCAAAGGTCCAGGTGAGGTCGTTATTGAACTTCATGAAGTAGCGAACGGTACCCATTGCATTATTCGAAGAGCTTGGAAAAGTTGGAAAAACTAGTCATTAATGCTGTGTGCAATAATAGGTATTAAATTTTTAGAAAAGGTGAGTGATTTCATGGGTTTTGTGCAGGATCAACCAAACATTTTATCAATTGTGGACTTTTCTGACCTAAAACTTCACTTACAACAGTCAGTCAGGTTGTTGACGAAGAGTTTCAGGCTTTGACACAATATGACAGATCCTTCATTGCAAAACTGCTTTATAATGAACATTCCCCTCGCTCCAAACCTTATGTCTCTATGTCGAAAGCTCAAGTCTTTTCGCCTAGGACTGCCTCGTAGGATAAACAACCTCCTTTCTTCTTCGGTGGTTGTATTACTAATTCCTTTGGACAGCGCTAAATTCTTTCTTTTCAGTGCTAGATCGTTTCCTCCTGTTATACCCAAGATATTCAGGAGGCACTAACAGAGTGTACACCATCTTTCATTGGATAATCTCATGGAGGCTTGTTCTATGTTCGATTTACTATGTATTCGTCGAACGTTTTCCTGCACTGCACAGTTATATAGTTATAGATTCGCTTTGTGGTTTAGTATGTAGTCTAAGCAGGCTAGCAATTTCAAATTCAGGTAAGTATAACTGTTTCTAATAAGGTTAGTGGCAGTATAGTTGCAAGGACTGGAGTCGATGAGATTCATGCTTCATGCTTAGCACCCATGGGATAGAATGGATCTGACAATGGCTGTCCAGTGTCCAAAATATCGTGTGAGTGATAAAACGCTTGGGCACGAGATTTTCCTATTTGTATATGTATATATGTATATGTTCTTATCCTTCCTGTTTTCGTTTCAAGTTAGTGAAGAGGACTACCTATGTTTTCAGGGCTTAATGTTTAGTTCACATCTTTCCCCCCTTTCGTGTAGGGTATGGAGAGTGGATTGGAATATGTTGAACTCCACTTTGTTCTTATTTCAGTGCATGTACTTGCCAGTCTCCCAGTTTTGAGTCGATCTGTTTCTTTATGAACATGAACTCAGCATAGTCAGGAATTACTGTGTCTATGATATTCTTATAGATATGGATTTTACAAGCCTCCTCCTATATCCAGGAAAGTAGCTACGGAAAATGTTTAGCGGTTAAATGATCTTTAGATCATTGTTACCACCTCATGCAGAGCTACATATTTCAAGACGCTTGGTACTCCCAATCAGTTGCCCCTATTCGCAATGACATGTTTGTCCAGATATGTGTTCCTTCACATTCCTTTGTAAAGTTACAATTAGAAAACCTGTATTCATGGGATTCTCCCACCAATACGAATTAATTCCTTCCAATTAGCCCGCTTTAATAACTTTTTCATTCATACTTGTGTTTCGTCTTAACCTGTATGTGGTATAGACAAACATTTTAAAGTGTACCTCAACCCGAATAATCATGACAAATATAATTAACAAAAGAAATACTCCTTCTCGGTAGGGTTCCCCGGCCAACCATCCAAAATATTCCCACAGATTTGTGTTGCGCCCTAGCCACACAGCCACATACCACTGTGTGCACACACTGAAACAACTTCTCCAAAACATGACCCTTTTCACCAGAATTCCTTGGCATCGCAAAGAAAAACACTCGGCAAGACAACCCCAAAAGAAAAGAACCTCGTTAATGGGTTCAAAAAAGTCGCACAGAGTCCGGACTCCGAAGCCCCCCCCCTAAAAACAAAAAAAAAACAAAAAGTGTCACAACAGTAGCCAAGTACAGTGTTGTTGTTTGCCTCCAGTGGTCACTGTGCTGCTGCTACTTGCTCGATATGGCTTGCAGAGTTAATTGTCGGCTCTGTGGTCGTTTTAACCTTCTCGGAGTTCACAAGAATCTGTATCGGGTTTATGACGAGACCGTTTGCAGTGTTGTTTACTCAGAGTTTTATGACCGCTTCTGCCACTGCCATTGCCGCTTGAACAACATGTGGCGGTGTGTCCAGAAGCAGAATCAACCATTTTTTTTTCTACATCATCAGCGTCTTTTTCATAGTCGCTGTCGTTGTCGTTGTCGTCGTTCGGCGGCTTCTTTGGAAATTAACCCACAGGTATTACAATTAAAATACCCGAAAAAAAAGAGTCCCAGAGCTCGGTAAGAAAAGGTACAAGTACTTAGAATTAGCGGTCAACGTTTACTAATTTCCTTCCGCTTTGCAGCAGGCTTTCACAAAAATTTGTCATCCTACCTGGTGGTCTTTTGGGGGTCCCCCTTTGCAAGCCTTTGCTATTGGTGACGATCACTTCAAACTAATCTCCGCCAGCATCTGTTGCAATTCCTCTCAGTACAATGGCCCATAAAGGCAGTCCCTACCGAATGGGAATTTCATCACTTTCAAGAAACAATGTTGCGCAGTAGCTAACCTAACTTATGGTACTATCTCGTAGATATGTAGCTTTGAAATCTCCGAAGCGAAGCGCTCTGCTCTCCTCCTCTTGCCACATCATCTCAAGATCTCTATTATGCTTCTTCATCAAAAGAAATCGCAACACGATTTAATGACACGCTATTCCAGTCACTTTGGCCAAATGAGGGAGACCTCACCCCTCTCCATTTTTTTTTTCCTCTGCAGTTCGTCTGGAAATGGCAATAATAAATTTTTCACTCCATCGTAGTCATTCAACCTGTTGAATTGTTTATGCTGCAAACAACAGCACATCCAAACCAAGGGGGATCGCGAGGAATCAAGAATAACCAAATTAAAATTATGCTAGGTAATTCACCTCCGTCGCTGGTGGATTCTAGCGATAGGGGAGCAAACCCGCAGCTCAGGGAGGACCAACGAATTCAATTGAAAAACCGAAGCGAGAATTATCTCGATGGCTAGGCTATGCGATGCGTGACGAATGCGGACACTGAGATGGTGCCAGCATGGAGGAGCAACGACGCGGCACCAATGAGTTTCCGCTCAGTCCAGCAAAACCAGGCAAAACATAAAAAAAAAAAAAACTTTTTTAAAAAAACATTCACAATAATTCAAAACAAGGGCTGACGGAGGCAGAAGTGACCCCTCGCGTTTTGGTAGAGGTTTCTGGAAACAACAACAAAAAAAAAAGGAACTACCTCGGAAGAGTGATATGTAAAATGTTTCGAGGAATACATTGTATGTCATACAACCAAATCAGGGGTTAAGTACACCGAAATGACTTGTACTTGTGTAATAAACGGTTGAGTGATAATTAAGATTGTTCCTGTCGGTAGCGAGGTTAAAATTCGGAGGAGGAATTGGAAAATAGATGGTCGAGTTTTACACCAACTGGGAAACGATGAAGTATACATGGTTTTTATGGTCTTAGCTTAGCTTACCTAAGTTTGGTGGCTAAACTCTTAGCTCCGATAAACACAGTGATGCCAGACTTGTGTCATCGATAATTTGGGTGAAAACGTCAAAACTTACTTACCTTGATGTCATCCAACAATTTTACTAGTTTTACCTTTTACATACCAAGTATAGGTTTCTTGGAAAATTTCTCAATCAAAGGAACAACGATTTCCTAGGGTAAATCTTCTCCTAATTTTCTCTAAGATGTCATTCCTGGAGCTGATATTTACTCCAAGGAATATAAACTCCTTAACCACTTGGAACTTAGTGGGTCTATTCGCGTACTCTCCCAGAACAGCGAATTTTCACGAATTTCTACGAAAATTCATGAAATCCTGTTCGAGTCCACAAAAGTTTCGTAGTTTTTCGTAAACGACAGTGTCCCCATGCTACAAATTTTAGTGCAAGGAATTCCTTTGCACTTATTTATGACATCTGTCAAATCCATGTACATATGTAATTTTTTGTTATTTATGTACATATCTGTGTATGCATTTGCATTTGACGTTTCGTAGCTTTCACGTTCATTTACTTTTTCATAATTTTACCTCTCTCTGGGAGAGAAATGATCCACGAATTTTGATGCATACCGTACGTGAACCGACGTACTGTTGCTTACAGGGACGTTTTGTCCGTGGCGGTGGCTAGATGCTTCCTTGTTTGTAGACAAGTTCTTGGTTTTGTTCTCTTTAACTTCAAGACCAATTGATTTCGGCTTCTCTATAACTGCAGTAGAAGCTTCTATGACGGCATGCTGGAAGCCAACGAGGATGTCAGTGTTATCTGCGTATCCCAGCAGCTGGACAGATTTGTTGAAAATTGTCGCTTCCGTGTTCACACTTGCACTATCTCTTCCAGCACAAGATTGAAGAAATCACGCAAAAGCGAATTCCTTGCCGAATTCCGGTGCATGCTTGCGCTAGGAACAGTTCGGAGGAACTGGTTCTGAATTGCACATTACATTGCTCATGACGGTGAATGCTATCTTTGAAGTCGAAGGAAAGATGAAAAATTGGTCTTTTCCAGGATTTATCTTAGTGTTGGAAGCAACACTTGTACCAATTAGTGTGCTTCAGATAGGTTTTATTTCAGACATTCACACAGGAATATGCCCCGATAATTCTTGCAAGTCATAGGATCCTCCTTCTTGAAAATGGACCATAGCTGATAGATGGTACTTCTGGTTATGTCTTAAGAGTTTTCGCTTTTGAGGAACGAGCAAGCAATGTTGAAATTTGGTCTCTTTACCAGCTATTTTTGAAATTGGGCTAACGTAAGACCATCTTCAAACCATCTATGAGAATGGCTCGGATGTGTAAGCCCATTATTCTGTCTATTCTGCTTACTTTACTAAAATGTTCTTATATAAGTCTCTGCATCCTTCTTTTCCATCTCGATTATGTTTAGAAGAAGCCTTTGTCAGGATTTTTAGTATTAATTCGATCTTACTCTTGCCGTAGACCTCTTCATACTCCTCGGAAGACTGTTTTCTGCTGGAGCTCATGAGTTACTTCCGTTTTTCTCTTGTGCTGCACATACCTTTTATCAATTTTTACAGAACCTGAGGTTTAGTTATAGTATCTATGTGGACACTTTAAAGGATTACTCCCAAGTCACTCCACTATATACGTTTTCGAGAGTTTCAGGGAAACTCGAAGTTTTGAGACTCTTTTTCAGAATTGCCTCGATTTATCTGAGTTTGGTAAGGGATTTCACTGCCCATGGAGATAATTAACCGGCGTTAATGAACCGACATAAGAGCCACATTTATGAAATCTAAAAACGAATACCTTAACCTTACCACCCAGTAGATGGCAATCCATCCAATAATCTTCTCCCTTGCTCCGCGCAGGTCATAAGCAATAAAAATTTAAAACAAAAAGTGTACTACTCGCATGTGTATTTTCTTAAAGTGATCTTTCAGATAATTTCCCAGAATTAGCCCCTTTTTTGTGAAGGAATCTCAAGTACAAACAGATTGCTACTATTTCCTATTCATGTACCTTAACTCCAATGAGCTACCTGTTCTTAAGGGCCAATTACATCGGGCATGGTCATAAAATACCTTCTTTTTCTTTTGCCCCACTCTCCTCGGTGTGTTCCATAGAATATAATTTCTCTTTTCGACGGTTTTTCCTTTTTTTCTATTCATAAATTCCTTAAATGTCTCATAACCACTCGGAAGAGTTGGATTCTATGTCTGCGGAGGTACACTTTATGGCCACCATCGCTTGTTGTGGCCGACCATTAATTTTTATTAGATCACACAATCATATCTGTTAGATGGTAAAAATGATGAAAATTAAGAAGAAAATGAAACAATATAGGATACGGATACCGGTGCCAAATGGTTGCAAATACACGCTTAAATTATAATCGGAGTAGAACCGGAAATGATAAAGCAACGTAAAGTGGCTGAGAGGCTAGGTGTTGCCCTCCGGTTAAACAATTTTTTTACATTTTCATCTCTCAAGTTGTTCGTCATTTGTTTTCCGGAGAGAAGCCGGTCAACGAACTAAACGGAATATGAAATTAATTGGTTGATTCTTTTGGTTTTTTTTGTTTTCGAATCTGTGGGTATATTAATCAAAAAAGTTGGTAGACTTTTGGGGAAGAGAATGCACTTCTAGCGGAACTCACATGGGAACTGTCTGTATACTGTTTTTCACTTCTATTTTGAGATTCTACAAGCTTTATGGAAACATGCCGGTTCTCGGCCACGAACTGTTACCAATAAATCTTTATTTTTTCGACACTACGGCAAAATATCATGCAGGTCTCTATGGAACGTGTTTTTCTCGAAATTCGGCATGAGGCGGCAAACCTCTTGACTTTGACATTTAGAGCTTCGCTTCATTCTTCCTGAAGGAATGGTGCTAAGATGGTGACTAGAGATCGGTACAACAACTATCACTGAAAGGAGTTTGTACCTCAAAACATTCTGCTACTTGGGTTGGAAGACAGGACGACGATGGTACTAATGACATGACTTATAGTCGGGATCGAAAAGATACAACCACCAACTCTATAAACTATATCAAGATGTGGATCTAATCTTAAAAGTCGAAAGACATCAAGTACACTGTCTCGGCTAGATCTTGTGGACAATAGTGTTCAAGTAAACTGAATCCAAATACAAGCTTGTGAGGTGCTGTCGCAAAGAATTTAAAGTTCCTGCAACACAGTACACGTTTCTCTGGATCTCTGGACACAAACAACACCTCGGTATCCATCCCACCATATACACTGAGGCTTGAAGCAAGGATAAAGGCCCTGAGGAAGGCAAAAATCACTTCCTCCCTGGAAACTTGTAAGATCGTAAATAGTATATGGTCTTGTTTTTACAATAATAGAACAGGCAGGATTATTCAAAAGGAAATACAACTCATTTCTTCCCTGACAGGAGCCATCATGGGTCATAGTACTCTGCGGTATCATATGAAAAGAAGGGTTGTATCGTGAATGTGAAGATGAGGAAGTAAACGAGGATACTTTCACTTTAGATTGGAATTTCTCGGCCGACATTTCAAGAAAATGCAATCCTACCAGATTGCATGTAGGCCAGAGATTCCTCACGGGTCTTTGCAAGTAAGTAAGTAAGATTTTGACAGATTTCGCCCTTGACAGCTGAGATGCCACTCTTTGATAACGTGAAGGGTTCGGAGTAACATCGTATTGTTACTCACGATGAGGTACCACATTTCGTTGTCTAAATCCTTTCTTAAGATCAAATGCCTTCCCTTCAGCTGCCTTATAGGGGCATGAGGGCTAAGGTTCTTAAAAGATCCCTGATGAAATGTGAAGCTTAAACCTGAAGGAATCTGATGTGTAATATGAAAATGTTGATGAATTTCACTATAGATGCGGACAGAGGTTTAAATGCTCGGCCAAGGCAGCTGTCTCTAAGAGAACGTTCTTTCTCCAATACTAACTTCCTTGCATTCAAGACTGTCTTTAGGCGGAGTTCGAGCCTGAACCAGGCTGTATTCAATTTCTCACGTATAGCCCCACGATATTCTCGGGGATTCTGGTTTGGAAATCACTATCTTAGTCTCATCTACATAGATCTATGGTCAAGTGAGTTAGTCACAATTAACCAGATTCCTTGTAGTTTCATTTCGTTTATTTCGGTCGTCGTTTGGTGCTAAGGGACAGAATCACTAGAAAGCTAAAGGGATCAGACAGGGCTCCGTCTCTCTCTTCATTTCACTATTCCAATCGATAACAACAATCAATCAATACATACGCCGGCTATTTGTCACACGAAAACAAATAAACAAACAAATTATAAATAAAACAAAAGTCAAGACCTTATCAAGACCCAGCATATGATTCAAAAGCTGACGCAGATAAGACCAGTCTGATGGGAAACATTCGCTGTGTTTTGTATCAGTTCCGTCCAAGTGACTACGACAACAAGATGTGGGCGCACACTTTATTAATTCTCCTCACGTTATTCGTTGGAGTATTCGGCTTTGGAAATGAAAACAACGCTGATTCACCTTACATCCTTGAGTCAGACAGGTAAGGTGCGAAATACAAATTCTAAATCTCTCCTTAATACGTCCATTGTATCCACCGCAGGCTGCCAGATGATCTCAATTTTATGCCAACTCTTGGCAATGGACACCTTGGCTTCACCATCTTCGGCAATTCCATATTCATGAATGGAGTCTACAATGGCAAAGGTGGCCTTAGTCACCGCGCGAGAATGCCAAACGTCGTTAATATCACAGTAACTCCGACCGAAAGCAAGGGCTACACAAGGGAATCTTTCAAAATGGACCTCTACCGGGGTATATTCGAACGGAAGCAGTCTAATTCGGAAATTGAAACCGTAATACGCACCTATCCACACCGCTACTTCAATAGAGCAATAATTAACGAAATATTCGTGGAACGAAATCTATCAGGTACACCAATAATGAACAGGAAGTGGTTACTATGAAATTTTGCTCCAAAAATACTATTCCACCATTATTAGCATCATGAAGACTTCCGTCTTACACGCATTCATGGTTTGTTTACATTCGGCTAGCGCATCATCTGAGAGCTATAGTGATTGGATCAGAGATCACGTAACAGATTCGATCTGCTTCCGTGTGTAAGAATCGCCCATCTCCCGGCCTTCCCTAATGATCGCTGGCACATCATTAGAAGTCTCCCAACCGTCGTCGTTTTTATTCTCCTCACCTTTATCTCACACTAAACGCCAAATGACGATGCTCGATGACGACATGACAGCAATACGTGGTAATGACTTCTCAGTGAGGGGCATCAGCTTTATCTTCCTCCTGCCTGCCTGCCTGCGATCGGTGTGTGCGCTCTTACAATACAAGTAAGTCAATTAAGACCGATCGATCTAGGCTTTTGTTCTCGACTCGACTCGACCGGACGGGACGGAATGTGCGTGCATCTCTGCGACGACAGAAAGGGTATCAAATGATCTTTCAATTGCACGTGGGTATCGCCTCTAATGTGGTATCACGTAATGAAACTGGAATGGGATGGGATGGGATGGTCCCATGGGGAGGCTATGACTTTGTCAACTCTGTGTGAATTCTTGTTGCTTAGCGACCGATGGGTTGGGACAACTATGGAGTGGCTAATGCGGACATGATTGCAATGGAACTCTGGTTTGATTCTGGATAAATTTTTTTTCCTTGAAAAAATTGCACTTGGCCATAACACACCTGTTCCTTTCGTCACTCTTGCTTTGTTTCAGTTTCTCAACGTGGATTGAGGTTCCGAATTGATATGCTTCCTGGGGATCATACCGACGACTTTACTCCTATATCCTTGGCCGCAAAATCAGCTGACCAAGGAGTGGTTTTTTGTGAACAAACCAAAGAGATGGAAGACCCTGATTTCCAGAGCTTCAAACCGTACATATGCTTCGCAATGAAAAGTTGGCCCACATACGTCGATCTACTTCCGGATAAGGCAAGCCTGTATATGCGCATTGTAGTGGCGATCGGTGAGACTGCTGTTATTGCCACAAAGGAATTAAATGCTGGTAAGGAAGTAACCATCATCAGAATTAGTCTCAAACCCTGTGCATTAGTTCTAGCTACATCGTCGGAATCCCTTTTGCAATCTCACAGTGAACAGTGGAAGACGTTCTGGAATGGATTCCACATTGACTTGGATGGTAATTTGGAATTGTCGCGCACAATCAATGCTGGAATTTTCTACCTTGCTAGCTCCTTGCCTTCACACGAAAGTTACCAACCTTGTGCGCCCTTCTATGGTCTCAGTCCAACAGGCCTGGGAAGAGGAAACTTAAAAAACGACTACCAAGGGCACAACTTTTGGGACACCGAGATTTGGATGCTGCCCCCTGTAACGCAACTGTCCCCCCACTGGGCAAGGGATCTTCTCAACTACAGATTTCGTAAATTGGAAGCAGCTGTAGATAATGCCAACAGATCTGGCTACCCTGGGGCACGGTGAGTTCACTAATTATGTAGTAACATGGCGTGTAAGAAATGACACGAATGTCTTCTTTTGGCAGATTTCCGTGGGAAAGTGCTCTCACCGGAACGGAAGTAACGAATCCTTGTTGTCCTGAAATAGCCGCGCAACAACTTCACATCACCGCGGACATTGCATTCGCTGCGCGTCACTATTTTGTGGTCACAAATGACACGCAATGGATGCAGAGTGAGGGGTGTCAATTGGCGACTCGCATCGCTGAGTTCTGGGTCAGTCGTGTCAGTCTGGATGAGAAAGCCGGACAGTACGACATTAAGTGTGAGTTTGCTGTCTGATTGTGTGTTTCGATAAATTTATGGGAATATTTTGGTTTTCTCAAAAGATGTCATGGGCCCTGATGAGGATCATGAAAATGTGACCAACAACGCCTACACGAACCTTGTGGTGCACCATACTTTGGAATTCATTCAGTGAGTTCGAAAGCATTTGACGATTCTCAATATGTTAATGTAAGGTCCTTTCAGTCTTACGCAACAAATTTGCGGAACGGATCCATCCTTCGCTGCTAAATGCCTTGACATTGCTGAAAAATTAAAGGTCCCTTACAATGCAGAATTGGACTACACTCCCGAATATGAAGGATACACTCCAAACATAAGGATCAAACAAGCTGACGCGGTGCTCCTGTCGTATCCAATGATGTTCCCTATGAATGTGTAAGTCCAGCACTGGTGGTATGACAACTATCGTTTCATGGTAATTTTGAACCCCAGATCGACCCTGTCAAACAATTTAAAAATCTATGAAAACGTGACCAGAGCTACTGGTCCAGCTATGACATGGTCAATGCATGCAATTGGACATTTGGACGAAGGCAACCCAAAACATGCAAAGGAACTATTTGAAAAGGGTTACAAGGACTATGTTCGGGAACCATTCAACGTAAGTCTTAAGTGGCTAATAGTCCTTGACCTCTTTTCAAGATATCGCCCTCAGGTTTGGAGTGAACTAATTAAGGGAAAGGACGGCGCAGTGAACTTTATCACCGGTGTTGGTGGATTCCTGCAGGCCATTATCAATGGATATGGAGGCATACGATTCCATTCGAATCGAATGGAAGTGAGGAAACCAACCTTGCTACCAGACACGAAGGGCGGACTCATTTCTGGTAAGTTTGCAGCTTAGGGTTTATTCACTTTATAGCACTTCCGCTTCCATCTATTCATTAAAACGTGATTGTCCAGCACCTGCCACCTGCCACCAAAAGAAAGATGTTTTCAGTCGTTGAGAATACCCATCAACAAGGGCATCCATTTACCTAACCAATCCTACCATCTTGTGTCTCGATGTGTGCAGGTAGCATTAAAAATTCTCTCTCGCTTATAAATTAATCTAATTTACTGCTGTTACTGCATTAGCTTTGCTGAAGGGCTACCATTTCCACTTTTCATATACCCCACTGATCTTAATGTGTTCAACTCAACTTAACCAATCCTTGTAGCTTTTAATATAGGCATCAGTCAGAAGGGTATTTTTACGATCCCATTCATAGCTGCCAGGTCCATTTAGCGCATAGGTGTCTTTCGTACTGAAACTGGTATACCTTCTTCTTCCTTTGACACAATAGGCCTCCTAGGTTAAAGTGCCTGCCCATGACCGAAATCTTTAAAACAAAAAAGCCTGATGCCAACGATTTACTGTTCGAGCAACATTCGAGCAACATTCAGTTTCGAGTTGTTTTCACTTTACACATTTTCCACTTTTTTAAACTACTGTGCGTCATCTACCGGGAAGTAGAGGCAAACTATACCGAAAACAACAACCATTATTCACAATAAAACAATTAATTGCAGGAATTAAATATCAAGGATCGATTTTTACGATAAAATTATCAAAGGAACCGACTATCACCGCCGATTACATAGCGTCGGGTCAAATATTACATTTGGTGGACTTGCTAAACAAAGCTGCTCTAATGGTTGAGGGAATCGAATGTAAGTTTTAAATTAAAAATTTATGATAAAGTCGTTAATGGATGGATTTTCTTTTCAGATCCAATTGAGGCAACAACTTTTGTAAAAGCAAAGAGAAATATTGAATAATTTGGAAAATATATCAATTTTGTGTTGAAGAATGTAACAAAATATTTGTGTCTGAAGTGTACAGTAGTTTTTAAAACCCAGATTCTAGAGCTATTCAGGCAGATTATATGTGGGATTAAAGAATCGCACTTCCCAAAAACAGACTCTCTTGTCGAAATTCAGAATGTTCGTATGCAGATTCTAGTGTTATTCTCTCTAGTAGCTAAGGTTAGACCACTATACGCTTAGACCACAAGGTTATCACAAGCTTTTGGTGAGCACTTTCCTGCTTGTTTTATGCCTTCGATAGTCAAATTACTGAGGTTATTGCCAAGAACCCAGAAAAGTGTCTAATCATAAGCTAAGTGCGTTTAGAATTAGACCTTCTCATATGGGTCACGGATCTTGCTCCAACACCCAATCGAATTTAGTGTTCCTTGAGGCTATTGCACCAGTTGTGAGAATGAATATAGAACTCCGCAACGACGGCGGAGCAGTTCTTTAGAACTTTGGGGCAATAAGCGTGTCGGCTAGGGAATTTACGAATGCTGATATGCCTAGATACGTATGAGTGTGGAAAAGGATTTGTCCCTAAACGCGGAGTGTTAAGGACTGCAGTGTCTTGAGTTACAAGCTGATTGGCGTTATCTAAGGAACTAGAAAATGGACCACTTCCTCACACGTTCTATTAGAAACGAGCATTATGTTATACATACTTTGCTTTCTGAAATGCTAGGTATGGCATGAACCCTATATGCATTTGCCGCCCCTTTCCGAACAATTAAATTTTCGCACAAATGCGACAGAAACAGAGTCCATGAAAGAGCATAGCCTTGAAGTACACCACCTTTCTTTTCGTTCGAAGACATTCTTATTAATGTGCTTGTTACGTCAAACTCGGAAGAATGTTGATTCCAGAGTAAAGGGATACGTTGTCTGAAAAGTGCAGACGTCTTCCCTAGTTCAAGTCTGTTCCCTCCAAAAAGGGTTTAGACAACCTCGTTATATGATAAACCAAATTTGAAATAGGATTACATTATTTATTCTGTATTGTAAATAAGATTAAAATTAAGAGTACATTTTAAATTTACACGCACCGCATTTACTTATATTTGGATATTGTTGTATTGCTTACGGCTGTCGCCTGTTTACCTCCACTCAACACCACATACGGTGTCTTCGTCTCCTTTTGTTTTTGCTGCAACATAGTTAGCGTTCCTAGTGGTGTGTCGGTTGAACTCATAGTTTTCATCAACTATAGGAAGGACAAACTGTTAGTTTATGAACTTGACAAATGTTTTGTTGTAACTTACCCCATCCTGTTCCATTTTCTTCAGCCTCTTCTCGATCTTGTTCTTGCCTGGTCCTTTGCCATGGAACTTGTGGGACAGATATCTAAATGCTTCTTTCAAGTTTAGAATGCGTCCGTTGTCGTCGATGTACTCCAACTTAACGTTCGGCTTGAAGTTGTCCTTATCGCGGAATTCCATGATCGGTCCAGAATGGAATCGATCTCGACGACCAAATTTGTCATCATCACTGCAAAGAAGAAAAGGTTAACCTCAAAGCTTTATAAAATAAAATGGACCTTACCCTGCTGATTTGTCCTCAATGGAGTAGTTCTTTGCCTGCAGGTATGCCAACTTGGAGTTACTTGGTCGGTTTTTATCGTCCTTCTCGAGGTAGCCCTTCGACAGAGCCAACTTAAGTGCGTTTCCCACGCCTGCGCCGACATCTGGTTCTTCGTCCAGAATAGCAATGTCTCCAACGTCATTTGAGATGTCATCTTCCATGGGTCTAATAATATCCTCTGGATTGACGGAGTTCCAAGTGCCTGTACTTGCCTCTGGCTCTTCCTGCTTTCTCTCGTCCACTCGCTCCTCAACCTCGAAGTCCATCATATCGTTGGAGTCTTCATCACGGTTGCCGGCCATGCCATAGGTTGGAATGTCACCTAAGGTTCTGCAAAACTCTGCGGTAGCGTTGAGGACAATATTTCCCTCCCGCAATCCATTTGCCATCTCGTCCTCTACTTCAGGTTCCTCTTTCACTTCGGTTTTGATCTCTGTCACTTCGACGGGGAGGTTTTTCTTAATCAGGGACTCCTTTTGCTTTAGCTTTCTCGCTTTAGAGAGAACTCTCTGCAGATCGTCTTCTTCTTCGATGTCGTGTTTCATTTCTGTCTCTTGTACTATCGACATGTGCGCAGAATCATCAACGTCACCATGTAAACGCCCTCTGCTCCCGAAGTGTTGTTCAGCTGGCTCTGCTGCCAGTGGAAGCAAATCGTCAGCTCTGAGCTTCTGTCGCAATTTTTTTACTTTCTTTTTGGGCTTCTTGAATTTGGCTATCTCCACTTCGGTGAAGGTGTCCGATGCCAGCTGGATCCTTGTGTCTTCCAAGGTCTCTAATCGTTTACCAGCCAACTTGGTCTGAATCTAAAAATAAAAAAAACAGTTAACAATCGGCATTGAAACACACCCAGAAACTTTGCAATAGCGAACTTACCTCCAACAACTTCCTCTGATGCTCACGCTGTTCCTGTAAGTTCTCCCCAATGACAAAGTTCTTCTTTTTCTTTGTTCCGTCGATATCCTCGTCGTACTTTTCAAGGATTCCACGATCGATTGGATTGCCCAGCATATCATACTGTTCCTCATACACATCGTAGCCGTAGCTTAGTGGGTTCTTTTTCTTGTTTGCGACATTCTTGCGATAATGTTCGTCGTCCAACATGTTCACATTAACCAGTGCATCATCGTCCTCGTCCAGTACTCCTTTATCCTTTAAAGTCAATATGACTGTTTTACCCTCGGAGAAGTCGTTCATGTCGTGGTCTACACGCAAACCACGGAGGTGCTTATCGCCGTATGCTTTGCGTCGGGTATCTATACGTTCCTTCTCGACCAATTCATCGACTCCGAATTCAGCGTCCATTTCTTCAAGAGCCTTTGCCTGTAGAGGAAGATCTTTATTAAAATTGATTCATTTACTTGCGGTTTGTGAACTTACCCTCTTATCAGCCTCCTTGCGAAGGTCCTCCTTCTTTTTATTGCGGTTAACCCACTTCTCAACGTCGTCCACTTCGTCGTCCGACTCACCCAAGGTTTTGATGCGCATCAACTTCTCCTCGAGCATACGTTTCTCTTTCTTTTGCTTGAATTTTTCGCGCAGCTTCTCCGCCTCGGCTTTATCCTTCAAATTATCGGCGGGCTTGTGCAGGAACTCACCCCATTCATCTTTGTAACTAGAAAGTTGCTCACCACCACTCTTACGCTCCTCTGCTGAGCTCTTTTCTGCAGACGCTGACGATGGTTTTATGGGCCCAGAGTCGACTTCTAGTGGCTTAAGGCCCAGTTTTAATCGAAGCTTGTTAGTTTCTTCGATAGAAAGGCAATCACCAGCTCCGCTCTCCGGTATTGGAGAAGCAGAGCGCTCCCTTCGCCTTTCAGGCTCTCTTCTAGATGATGCCGGCTTCTGTTGTGGAATCTCCCTCTGATACCGGTCTTGTTCGCGTTCCCGTTCCCGGTCTCTATCCCTTTCTCGGTCTCTATCTCTGGCCATTTCTCGCTCTCTATGTTCGCGGTCCCGCTGCTCGCGCTCCCGGTCCCGTTCTCGTTTCTCCCGTTCACGCAATTCCCTCTCGCGATCTCGCTGTTCCCTCTCGCGAGTGCGCTGCTCTCTCTCCTGTTGCTCCACATCGCTTCGCGTCGGCGTTACAATTGCTTTTGGCTTTGTAGCTGCAGCATCTACTGGAACCTCTACACAATCCGAACCTGAAAGTGTAAAAAAAAAAGAGCAAAGTCAGCTTCGATTGATAACAGACTCCATTCAGTATGATCTTATGATGAGCTTATAAATTCGCTTTGGTCCCCAGTGGTAGTTGCATTTGCCCAACCCACCTCAGGAATTCACTTCACAACATCCAGCCTGCAATGGAAGGTAGAGAGAAAATTCGATAATTCAATGTGAACCACTGACACAGTGCAGACTTTGGAGAATTGCTTGGCTACAATCGGTTTCGTCCAAAGAAGTCACATTAAATCGCTTTCTTTCATGTGACCTCTTATCGCTCACAAGCAATTCAACAATTTACCACTGCACTAGACGTATTTATCTAACAGAAATATATATTCTTTTACTCACTGTCGCTGTCCGAGTTGTCCAAAGAAACGACGACATCCTCCTTGGGACGCTCCTTGTGCTGATGACGTTCCTTATGGCGCTTATGTTTATGCTTGTGACGACGATCCTCATTCGATTTGGATTTGGAGATGGGTGATCCCGAACGAGATCTAGAAGCATCCTCGCCCTTCCTATGACGATGACGGCGTCGATGGCGAGACGAGTCGCGATCCTTTTCAACTCGTAACTCAGACGATTCGGACTGGGAGCGAGAACGTTTATGTTTCTTCGATTCTTTACGATGTTTCTTCGATGACGAACCCATTTTCAATTATTATTTGCAACAGATTTTAGTAAATCTTTTCAAGAATCGAAGTGCGTCTACACTTACACCGATATTTTCACGAATGACAACTTATTGTTGTGAAAAATTCGACATAACCTCACTGTAAACGTTTAACGTGGAGTGGAGTTGCCAGGTATACGTTGAGAGTAGAAGCGCTGCAATCAGTGGAAGGAACAAAAGCTATGAAGCCATTTACATTAAGGCAAATTCTTCCTTTTTCTTTAATTATTTACTTAAATATTTTGGGTTGAAACACATTTTAGTCAGTCAGTTCTTTGAATTTAAAACCGATTTTCCGTGGCACTTCTTAGTTACCAACTTCCTGAGCAGTTAACTCCGGTGAGACAATGAGTTAGTTAACGCTCGTTGTTAGCTTATTCCCCGATTTATCCTAATGACACTGCGAGGAAGTGATGATGCATTTTCGCCTTCATTTCCATAAGAAACGCAGTGCTACTATGGCCGTATTTTCCAAGCAATCACACAAACGAAGTACAATGGAATTGCCCGTCACAGCCTACATGCCAAGAAAGCCACCCTCAAATCAAGAAATAAAAACTCTTTACATTTTCGTTACACATGCATGTATATGCCAACATAATTGATTAATCTTAAGACCTATAATCAGACATTACTTCTTGATAAATATTTCTGAGATTCATTCAGAACACCATCACCTTGATCACTAAAATTTCTAAATAGTTCTATCCCACCTCCAGATAGTGCCGTCATCACAGACACACACCAGTACTCTGCCATCCTTCGAAAACGCCGTCTGTCTAATTGCAGATGTGCACTTCGAATGCACCAAAGTACTGCATTTCGTTGCGTGGGGATCGGTGTTATCCAACTCCCAGACATAAGTCTTTCCCTGTTGATTGCCAAGTGCAAGGACCTTCTGCCAATAATTGAACGCGAATCGTATAAACCAAATCTCGCACTCCTTATAGTCAAAGTGATGAATGATTGTCGTAGATGAGTCCTGTGACTTGATGGATGGTTGTTCTAGTTTTCCCGGCTTCCAGCAGACAATTGAGTTCTCGCAAGATTTCGAAAGAACAAAGTCCCCAAACCACTGCACACAATCGACGTAGTTACGGTGAATGTCACGAGTACTGAAATCCGGAAAGTGTTCCTTGAAAGTGGGAAATGGACTAAGACACTTGCTGGCATTAAATTTGATGCTTTTTTCAATCGCCTTCTTAATATCCGGCTTATCTAGCCTCCAGAGTTTTAGAGAGTGATCCATGCCGCTTGACATTATGCGATCGCCGTTCAAATCAAAGTCCAGGCTTAGCACCTCGTCACGATGACCCTCCACACCGCCGAATATCGCAACGCAGACATCCGTTTCAATGTTCCACAGCCTCAGGGAGTGGTCCTTGCTGCCAGACAGAAGAATTGTTGGGTTCTTTGGGTGAAACTTCAGCTCATTGATAGCATGACCATGCCCGATGTAATGTTTTGTACAGAGATGCTTCGAGGGATCGAATATGCGAATAACTCCACGGTATCCAGCCGCCGCGAGTACAGGATCCCCAGTATTCGGGTCATACGACCAAGCACAAGTATAGAAGTTCTCATCAGCCTACAATTAAGCCAAAGAATAATCAAGCGATACATTCGCTCCTACACTTACGTCCGGATCAGCATAGCACTGCAAGAGCTTCATTCCACCATCGGATGGACACTCGTATATGGAGACTCTATCCTTACCCACAGAAGCAAAGATCGCCTGCTCCTTGCTGAGGTAGTGGTTGAACTGTGAACCAAAAATCGGTTGACCATGGTCCTCCCGCAAGTGGCAGCTAAAACTTTCAATATTTTAGACAAAACCAAGCAGGAATACAAGAAACATCTTACCTGTAGGAGTACAGAGGTTTGACCGACTTGGAAAAGCTTTTTTTCTTTTTGGTTTTCGATTTTCTGCCACTAGGAGACTTGCTCCGTGATGTGTTCGTAGTGGCTGAGCTGACTACACTCTCAGAATCGTCCTGTAAACAAAGGGAATTAAAGCCGTATTAGGACAGCGAATCTACTTACTTTGTCATCGTCCGAGCCATCACTTTCGTCTGCTGTGGGAGTTGTACTTTCATCTTGAAGAATTGATTTCATTTTATTGTCCAATAAGGAAGGAAAGTGAAAAAGTGTACTTCTTCACCGGACAGGATTCTGAGCGTAGAAAAATTTCAACTGTCATTTTGAGTGTCAACTATGGCACTGTCTTGCCGACAAAGTTTTTATGCGACGTTTGTTCGTTTTATAAATGTTCGTTGTTTCTAAAGAAATTCAATCTACTAAATTCATCAACACATTTTATTTGAGTACCTTTTCTAAATTTTACATAAAACGACAGATCTTATGGAAAATGCCAACGTCTATCGCTATCCAGCATTAACACATTTTCCTCTGTAAATGCCTCAATTGTCAACCAAAAATACCTAAGCCACCTTCATCGTAACCGGCGAGTTAAGTACACTTAACCATTTGATACATTCGACGAGGATGACAGTGGCGGGCCATTTGCTGTGTCCAAAAGTACTTCCTGAAATTCAAATTTTAGCTTTTGTTCTTTCCAATTTTTTTTAATTTATCTCACATCTGTCTTGAACAAAAGAGTTCAAGATATTCCCTCACCGTCGGGCATGATACTCTACACCGAAATCAAAAAGCGAAATCAAACAAACCCAATTCTTCAAACATCAATCTGCCTTACCGAATATTAACTGTCATCTTTCAATTCAAAACAAAAATGATTTTAGAAATTTCTCACCAGTTTTCATTTCAATAAGAAAAATGTCCGATTTTAGTGAAAATACTCGAATTATTAACGCTGAAAATCAAGAACAATTAATTGAAGCACGAAACAGTGAAATTGAAAAATTGGAAAAGTTAAAATTCATGCTGAATTTATTGAAAAATGCCAATCTCAATCAAGTCGATGTCCCGGACAAGGAGAGCCTTCAACAAGCGATCAGAATTCTTACATTCCAGGACTATTTACGTTTGGATGACACCTCTGCCGTTTTAGGTAAGATAATCTTAATCATTTTATTAAATTATGTACTTCTCTTCCTCTATTTTAGATTTAAAAAGTTGTAAAACAGTATCTCTCACGTATACAGAGCGGAAGGCAATGCGAAACTACCTCATTTCCAAAGTTTCAGAAACCTGCGATCCCATTGTAAAGTTTGCACAGAAAATTAAGACTGAAGTACCAGAAGTCTATGGCTTGACTGACAAAAACAAAGAATTACTAGAATTGGAAACCAAAAGGAGAAATTTGCACCTAAAGTTGGCCGAAGTTAAGAACAAAAAGTGTGCAATACTGAAGGCGGCTGCTGACTTGAAGATGGGTCCTTATTTGAAGAATGAATTGGAACTGATGTTAGCTGAACATAGATTTAATCAAATGAAAACATCCGTGTTTCAGGGGTATATCTTGAGCACTTTGTTTTCGGCAAAGTACACCCGTACTGAGCAGCCAGTTACTCTTAAGGCGATCAAGGAAGCTGAAACTTATCTGGATGCCGCATTGGAGGCGGAGGAAGAATGAAAGGAGTGTGTGATTTGTAAATGCTTTAAGACAAATGTGTTTAATTAAAAGAGGATTGTTAAATTAAAAGTAATAGTTTAGTCATTATTTTCCATAAGTCAGTGGCTTTGAGCAGAATGAATCCAAAAGAAATTTGGAATGAAATAGAATTTGTCCTTGAGCCAGAGAAATAGTTCGTCCTTTTACTTAATTTCAGTACTAGTATGTGCGTTGGCTATGTACATCGAACGAAAGGAGACAATGGCATGTCTAAACAGAAAGCAGGTCTGAGCTCTGGAATAAGATCAAGCTTTGGCAAAGTGAAGTAGAATGCATGAATTTAAGCAGTTCTTGCGGGTGCGTAGTTTATAGTTAGAGGCAAGTGATCAATTATGATTGAAGTCTGTGTGATCTAAAATGTTAAATGAAGATGTATTGATCCATATTTATACATGAATTTATCTTTAACAATCGTTCAAACTCTGCTCCTGGTAAAGTTTTCGAAAAATATAGGCAGATTGAGGACATCTACAACGAATTCAACATATAATAGTGATACGATGGTTGAAAGGAGGCTATTCCCAATGTTTTAAGGATAAAGCTGATGTACCTTATAGAGGAATATAATTTCATTCATGGAAATGCAGGTAATGAAATTATTTTAAAATCATCATTTCAAATTGAGCAACTTTACACGTGCCCAAAAAGTATACATTTATTTTTCACATCTGGTAACAAGCTACGGAACCTAAACGTCAAATCCAACATGCCCATATCTTCACCTCGCTCAAACACATGCAGAATCCTACATAACGTATGCATATCCATCTCACTTCATCTCCATCTTAGAATTGGCATTTTTTATTGATTTCGAATACTTGTGTGAAATTGTTGGAAGCTTTTTATCCTCCTGCCAAGTGATAAACAACAAATTGTGTGAATTTCAGCGTTTTTAAGTGCGAATTAATTCGAATAAACAGTGCGATTCGGTTCAAAAACACCCAGTACATTTAATGTGAGTAAAATTTTGATTTCTGTATTGATTCTGACGTGAAAAACCAACCAATTTCGGTGCACAGACATCTGGTCGCCTCTGAAAAAATGTTGTACGGTGTATGTAGATTTTTTCATTTTTGCTGTGATTACTTATTTTTTTTTTATTTTCTTATTCTCGTTTTGTTCTCTTCCTCTGTTTGATATGAACGAAAAGGTTTATGCAATTGTTTGATGAATTGAGAATTTATACGGGATAATTGAAGTGTTCGAAGTCGAGAGAGTATTGAAATAAAATCTGGGAAACGTTGTGTAGATCGCGTGTAAGGGAAAGATTTATCGTGTTTTTTGTTGAGGATTGTTTGGTGTGAGGGATCTATAGACTCCAGCCCCTGTTGTGTATTCTATATGAACGCACGCATCGATCACAAATAAACAAACGCAGCATAGGCACAAAGAAGAGCCGCCGCCGCCGCAGCCGTCGCCATTCTACGTCTACCTATGGGCGGACGGAGTTCAGAGTTTTCGTTATCAACGCATTTGATTTTGGATTTTATTGCGATAGACTGGTGTGGAAGAACTGCGCTGCACTGATTCGAAAAAAATTAAAGTGACTTCGGAAAGAAACACAACAAGGGACTGTGTTAAAGGCGCTTGGGCATGGGAATTGTTTTTAAAATTTGATGGCATGCAGGGCTGTCATGTTCTACTGATCTCGGTAGAACTTGTTGCATTGTTGCTCAATCGAATGTTTACATTATTGAGTTTTGTATACATATGTACATAGGATGCTGGGGTACAGGATACTCGTTCAACTTCGGTTTAGTGACTAAGTTCACCTGCACAATAGTCACAACCATTTCCTCGTTTTGACGTAAGACAGGCCGTAATTTGTTAAGTTATAGTTCAGGAATTGAAAACGGAGGCAATCCGAGATTTATGCTGGAGTTTCAAAGTATAAAGTAGGCTGGGATAATAAGGGCTATATTGTGTATGGGTATATGAACTGTAGTTTTCTTGATCACTGACAAAGTCTTGAAACTAAAAGTAGGTAACTTCACGGCCAAGTAAATAATTGATGGTGCAGCACAGGTTAACAGATACTGTTAACGATATTTGGAGACTACCAATTAAGCAAAAACATGATGAAAATGTAATAAACTTTCGTACTACATCTACATTTGTGGACTTACTAGGGCTAAATATTATTTCTACCAGATTTGGGTTCAACTCATTGTGCGACGTTAAATCTTCTTTTTGAAGCAGCTGGTCTTTGCTTCTTGCTCTCTTTCAGTGTTAATTTTTCTAAGACCCTTGCCTTAGACGTCAATTTATTTCCAATCTGGTAATAAGCCTCTCGAAGTACAATTTTCAAAATAACACCCCTTCCCCACTAATTGACATTTCATGAATACATATCGAATGACTAAGTAATATCTAAAATGAATCATACAAATCAAATCATCAAAGCTCCTACCTTCGTGACCCACTGTCACAGAACTTTATTCTGATTCTCCAAGTACTATTCAAATATGAATCATATTAATTGTCAGTATTGTTTGTTATCAGCACTCTGTGGAGCGAGAGAAAGCAATGAAGGGAATGAATTAATTGCGTTATATGTGCTTCGTGAATAAGCTGTGCTGATAGTAGTAGCAGGTCTAGAAAAATGCGCAGACTTTCGCATAACCGGAAATAACAACCACCGGTAGTAGTTTTGCGGTCTATTTCGTGGTTTGAATTTCTGAGAAATAAGACGTAAATATAAACAAAACAATGCTTGCAGTTGATTTGAGAAAATAAATTGGTACACAGTGTATGCATCGCAATTATTTAGGGATCAGTGAGTAATTTGATACTCACATGCGGATGGGCGAGTTAATCTATGCACAATTGCGAAATTCCAAATGATAATCTACTTTTAGAGTGTGATTCAGTGTAGCATAATGACTCATTAAATTAAATGAAAACAATCAAGAAAGACTACAGATGGTCTGACTTTTTAGGTCCCAGAAGCTTCTAATGTTTGCCAGACAAACTGTATGCAGGCTTCCAATGGAATGGATGGAATAGGACTAATCGTTTTCAAGTGCAGATTTTTTCTAACAAATTTAGAATATCCATGCTCCTTCTTGGTTAAAATTACTCTAAACAAAGCCCTCATACCTGAAATTATGATAAGATTTATTAAATTGGAACTGAATTACTTAGGAAGGAATACTACGATATGTTTAATTCATTTTTCGCAAAGGGGACAAGCCAATCGCTATCTGCTTATTGTGAAAAGGTTATACATACTAGATCTCCGCAATGCTGAAGCAGGACCTATTGTTCGCAAAGTTTCCCAAAGTATACTTTGCGATACATTTAAGTGCACAAATAAATAAATTTTTCCATGTTTATATGTATGCAATCGATCACGCAAGATTTATCATAGAATTCAGTGCAAAAGCACTAAAACTTGTTTAGTTATTATTATAATAAACAATGTTATATGTTGTAATTAAGCAATATTAACGGGTGTAAAGTCCAATCGCATTCTGACGAACTGCGACTTTCATAAACAACAATCATAACAACGGAAAATTATTGATTAAACATTGGAGATTCGTGTGAAAAGTGCCTGAATAACATGAGTAAGAGGCATTAGTCTTTAGTCAAGTTCTAAGATCTTTGTTTTAAATAAGACTCGACATCTGAGGAAAACTGTTGACCTATTGTTTTGTTTTGGAAATTCCAGAAAGTACTATCAACAAATACATTTGCTTCCTCTTACCTGGTATAATCGCTAAAACCTGTAAATAAAACCCTTCTGTTAATAGTGAATAGCCATAAACAGCATTTATGGAGATCCAATTTAAATTCAATATCGAATGGAAAGGAGTATTCCCAAATCTCCATCGAGATCTATTCGGAAAAATTAAGAAGCGCTGATAATATTATCTCCAACGAATGATACACTGACCTGAGTGTAGAGTCTGTTTCCGCAAGCCCGCGGCATACTTTCTTGAAAGACTTTCATTTACAGATCTTAGCCAGTATAAATATTCTCTCTGGTATTCTTGAAAGAGTCCAAATTACAACTCGCATAGTTCCGTCTGCAAATGTGCGGCATGAAGAATTTTAAGTCTGCAAACCTTCACCTTTGTACTGTGGATTGTCAAAGCTAAGTAATACCTTTCGCGTGTTTGTTTTTTATTTCAGACTTCGTACTTATCTTCATAAAAAAAAGCTATATTCATAGAAAAAAAGTTCATTCGAATTTCCAGGTGTTTTGAAAAGTCTGCCATCAGAACCAAAATCACTGTTTATAACCTCATTATAAAAAAAATAATAAAAAAAAATACCTTGCTTATCAGATGCAAAATTTCGATAATTTGATTATTTACGCAAAATTATGAATGGTTTATTATTTTTTATTGAACATACGAATAAATGAATGGAAAAACACATGTGGAGTGGGTTCTTATAAAGCGACTTATTGTCCCGACGTATTACGTAAGTGCGTACCTGTGTGGTTGGTTATCAAAAGGTTGAGTTGATCCAGATAACCTTAATGGAATAATAAAAAAACAACAAGTCAACTTTTATATGTTCGTTAGCTTATTGCGTATTGCAACTAGGTCTACCGAAGGCTAAAACTTTTGTCCTGTGTAAACCATAGAGTCATATGAATTTCAAGCAAATGGACACAGCTTTCTAGCCTTACACGACTGAAACTGGTTTGTAACCAAAACACTATTAAACTCACTGTCCCTTACAATATCGTATTCCTTTCGATATTAGAAATCTGACACGAAAACGGGTCATATTTTTACCGAAACGTTTCAAGGTACCAAACTGAGGTTCCTCTAACTTTGAATCCTTTACACCTGCTACGGAAGATGCCTTAACAAAAACGTAGCGTAGGACGGTTGCAGAGCAATCTAGCGCTTCGATAATGAGTTGAAAACAGTTGAAGCGCGTTGCTTAGCTCCGGATACGATAACGCAGAGACGTTCTTTTTATAACATCGCACGAGAAATTAAAGGATCTAAAGAAAATGATACTTATACTCAATTCAACGTTGGATAACCAATTATAAGTTGAGTCAACGAATAGAAGTGTTAGAAGCCTTCAATTTAAAATGCAGGAAACGTTAGCATTTCTGAACGAATCCATTCGCACTACCCTAGTCGTGTTTTTTCCATTTTGTTTTTTTACACCTTTTAGGAATTCAGAGTGCTTGCGATAACATAAATATAGTATGCAGTTTCATATCAATTTCCACATCAAAAAAAAAATAAAATAATTCTTTTCTTATCTCACCTAGGTTTCAAGTCAAAATTCATTGATTGGAATATTATTTGAGTAAAATTTTATTTGCAAAAGGACTGCACTATGCGTCTTTTGGTAAGTTCAGCTTGTTTGTGTTGGTTTACCCTGTCGATCACCCACCCACAAATTCAGACCGTTGTTGCATGCGTTTGAAAGCATTTCCTCCCTTGTAATTAACATTGAGCTCGGGAGCACTCTCATTGGCTGGGGCAGTTTGTTTGTTGTTTTTTCTTACGCCTGTAGCGTAATTATCCCAATTAAAGCTTTCGTCATACAAGCTCTTCGTGTATTCATGTTCGCTTTTTACACACATTCATTCTTTAATTAAATATAAACGTATCATTGAAACGCACCCCACGGGGGCTGGCAATTAATGCGTTTGAAAAGTGTCACTGCTCATGTATTGGCAGGTTTTGAGTCTTGAGGTCGATCGCATAGTTTTTAATAAATGAATTAATATGTTATTCCTAGATACTCGTACAGCAATAGCAGTAGCAGCAGCAGCACACAGCGCACATTCGGAGATAGTCACTCGATAGAAATTACTAATACGTCACACGTCAGAAGGCATTTAATTATGCTCACGGCATCCCCAAGTGCAGTAGCAACAACAGCCGATGAATACTTAGCGCAAAAATATAATTATAATACTCTCCGCCCCTTTTTCCCCGGGGGCTGTATATGCGATGTGCTGTCCATCTGGGGGGACTCCTACTGTGCCTTTGATTTACAACACGTTTTAATGGCATTCAATTTGCAATGTTTATTATCGTTAGATTGATTGCAGCGATTATTGGTGTATTTTGTTTTGGGCACTAACAAAGGGTGCATACACTAAGGGGAAGGAAAAAAAATTGCAATTCATTGCAATTCAACGAGTGATACGGGTTGTCAAAGAGCAGAGTCCCCTTTGGATAAGAGAAGAGTATATGTACCTACGGGTGGGAGGGAGTCGTCATAAATTTTAATTCAAACAAAATCAATCAATAAAACACGATTATGATTAAATTTGCACATTGTGTTGTGTTGCTCGGGGTGAACAATGATAGCGCGAGATAAAGCTGGGCACTGATCAGGTTGTGAGTTTTGTTGGAAATGTTAGAATTGAATAAAATTTGATTTGAAATAAAGAAACGAGAAATACAAGTGATACATTGAGTTGGATCGCGTCGAGAGTGGGTGGAATTTGATGTAGCAGTCTGTGATTGAAATTAATAGCAGGAGATATAAAATTTTAATGTGCTCTTAAATATTGAGATCGTATTTTTTTCTCCCACTACATGCAGTGTAGGATAGTCGTGGAAACGTAAACGCTGTTTAGACTGAGCAATTAATGGCGGACATTTAATTAAAATGGAACGTTTCGGATAGTATTTAATTGTATTGGAAGTAGCCTCAATACATGGTAATGGGTAAATTTTTGATCACCAAAACCACATGACATGATTTAATGACAATTATTAGCATTCGGTAGAAATGCATTGATTTTGAGAATCCACACCTAAGTAGGAACAACAAAAGATACCAAAAAACTATCACTGACGTTATTACAATTTGGAAGAGCCAGAGCCATTCCTAACGACATTAAACTACATATCTCATGGGTAGAGACCGTGTGATCTCTAGCTAGCTTCCTTCTATTTCACTGGCCGATCTTTTATACCGACATTCTTGACATCGCAAAGTTGATTTATTTCTAGACCATACGTTCAACATGATAAAGAAAACCGTACGTACATTTCAAACTTGACAGACATCCAACACCCTCTTTGGAGCAAATTGATTTTGATTCATCTTTTAAGGACGGCTTCGGTCTAACGATGTGTGCGAAGTTGCATGGGGCGCTAGCGATGGTTTGGTGCAATTCTCATTCCCATCACAGTTCTTATTAGTTGTCGGTTCTGTTTGAAAAAAGAAAAAAACATCATTGACGCTGCGACTTCCTACCAAATGTCGATCAGTCCGACATCCTGGAAACAGTAATCTACCCAAGATCGTAAAAATGTTAAATGCTTGACTGGCAATTGGGTCCTGATATGCCGCCACCGTGCACCATTCTCCGACACAAAATATTCACACATCAGTCCCGCTGACACTGCAAATCAAAGTTCATCAGGCAACTTGCACACGGGCCCTGCACAAGATCCAACCGACTTATGATAGGCGTCCGGTCAGGTACAACGTCACACACCCCGTCTACCCTGATTGTCGTCGTCATTAAATCCATACATAGCAACCAGATGCACAAAGTCACACGTTTCATAAACGGACGACAACAAGCGCAACAACGCGATAAGAGCCTACCCTATAGGAATACCAACAACCAGGCGGTGGCACTGCAAAAATAAAAACAAATGAAAAAGAAAACTTCAAGCATATAGAAGAATGAAGATAAAACAACAAAAGAAGCAGCAATAGCAAGAAAGGAAAAAAACCGAAGAAACAATGTCCATATAAACGCTAGAGAACAGAGAACAGTATAGTAGAGAAATGCATGTGGAACAGGGGCGCCTTCCTTGAGACCATTGTGGAACACGTTTCTGGGAATCAAACACCGCGCGCAGCATAAAGCATAGGGATAGATATGTGAGAAAGCCTGGATGAGGACGACACGCCGTAAATGAAACGCTGTTAGCGTCATATAATTACCGCACAAAAAAGTGCAGAGGCACAGCGCACTGGTGTAGAGAAAAAAAAAGTAAAAATGTGCAAAAGCAGAAGAACTGCGGCTCCAGGTAAGGAGCACGAGGCATAATCAGGTTTCGCTCGGAATGACTATTATTGCATTACTGGGAATGATGAGTCCTATCGCGTAATATACGCTTTATGACTACGATGATGTTTCTTATGATGTCAGTGTGTGGTTTACTAGGTAATTTCACTTGTTATCCACGCTTGGGTGGGAGGAATAATAAAATTGCGCACAGGTGGCTAGTTATTGATTTGTTAAATAAAAATAAAATCCTTACCAACTAACCAGAAAGCCCCCTCCGTAGTGCGTGGGAATCTATTTTGCCTAAAAAGAGGTCAATTCATCGCCTGTCGTTAAAACACAAAAAGTCTATTCTTCGGGACAATGATTGCCCAGGAAAAACCTCATAATGGCCCACAAACCGTTTAACTAACAACAAAAAACTAACAAACAAACTGTCACTGGTGGAGTAAGAGATCCATAGATTGGACCTTTATGGATCCGTGGCTTTTGTAACCCACTCTTGCTCTCTAGTGGGTTTTCCAAAAGGCGAGCGATTTATGAGCACTGAGAAATTTTTAGTTGCGATTTATGCGTTCCAGATTTATAGTGTTAAAGTTCATTGTAAACGTTTGTGTAGTACTTACTCCCATTAAAGGAGCGGAACAACTTCATTTGGGGGGCGTCGAAACCACTTAGGTTGACACTAGGCTTTTGCTTTGTTGTCTCTTTTTTTTTTGAGATCGTAAAATAGATTTTGTATGTTGTGTCTGCCATTGGATATATGTATGTTCATAGGAATAGGTATCGTTGTATTACATGTATTTTGCAACCTTCATTGTTTGGGTCGTGGTGTTGTTGATCCAATTTTTTAATTTCGTCGTAACATTGAATAGGAGAAAGAAGCGGGCGTTCGGGGTTATGGATTTACATCTAGAGATCATGCATCGAGTTGAAGTTAATGGGGGAAATCTAAGCACCTCCGCCTACACGATGTGAGACTTGATACATGAGTTAACAAAACGTTTATATTGTTTCCTTTTCGTAGATACTTCTAGGTATGGTTATTGCAAATGCACACGGGTTTTTTTAATATTATGAAACAAATAGTAAAAAGTATTGAAAAAACTCTGCAAATATCATGTTTGAACTATGATATTGTTGATAGTTTTTATGTAGAACCTTGATCGTTCAGTTGTTTATGTTGAGCATGTTCATCGTAAATCTTATCAATCTATGGATAAAAAAGATATTATTAGTCAGTCGTTCAGATACATTACTTACCAGGGAGCAGTGTTATTGTGTTTATTTTCTCTAGATAGTTTTGAAGTAACGCATGATTTTCTCTTCTTCCTTATAGCAGCTCCCGGGAATTCTTTGTACTTGCATCGTTAAAATTTAGTTGTGCAAATTTTACTTTTGACTCTTTTATGTATACTACATCGAATTTCTAATTCTGACTTCGGTCTGTTTTGCGTCTTTTTTGTGATTTTCTGAAAAACTTTCGCCATGCGGTGACTAAGAAGTATGAAACTTCGGTCGTTTCGTTATCAATGGAAAAGATGCTTCTCTTCCTAGTTGTCAACGGTTTTTCTAGCTTTTTTTATAATTTGTGCGTGCCAAAGGAGTTATGAATACTCTTGACTGACAATCAAGGCACGAGCGGTAAGGAAAACAGGGAAGAAGAAAAGAGGAGGTACCGATTGACGTTGGGTTTAAATTTTTCAATATTGTAATGATGAGGGAATACATAGACTGGGAGATCATTCCACATTCTTGTTGTGCGGCTTATAAATGAATCCCTATTTCTGAGAGTACGTCCGAATTTAGGCTTGAAGGTAAACTGATGTGCATTCGAAGAATGACGCGTGTTGCGGGTGAAATGCAATTGGTGATTTCGGTGGAGCATTTTTTTTTTTTTTTTTAAAGCGAAAAAATAGGGAAAGACTCGAGACATTTCTACGAGTTCACAATGTCTCTATCACCTACGTTTCAGTACCCTTCTCAAAACCATTTGTTTTGTGCGTGTTTTATTCCTCACACGAATAAAAGGGCGTATCTGTTTCACTTCGTGTTCGAGTGTCAAAATTTGTTTGAAAAACTCTACTTTTCGGAGGAGCTATACTTTTCGCTCCTTGTCAGATTCTTAACTTCTGTTAAAAAAAGGTCGCGCAACAGATATCATTTCGTGGTAATAGTACTGTTGCTGTTAGTTTGACGACACCTTTCTCCATTGTTGAGTTTTAATGTTTTAGAAAAGCACTAGAAGCTGCTGCCTATTTCCATTTTAAAGCCGCTAGTTAATATGGATTGTATGGTCTTCACTACTTTATTGCTATATTGGCTTTCCACGTTTTTTGTAGATGTCTTATCAGAAATTTAGTGATAGATTCACAGAATGATATTTGTTGTTCTTTTCTTTGCTCGAAATAAAAACATTCGATTGGCAGTCTCACAACTTCCTAGCTACTAATTTTTGTTTCATTACCTTAATAAAATTAAATAGAATGTATGTATGCATATAGTGTACGTAGCATTAAGTTCATGTTTAGCACCCAACAATTAACAAAAAGTTGCATTTCTTAATTTACACGCAGGTACATATTTGCAAAAGTTACGTGACCTTTGAAGGGAGCCCTTTATACAATAATTTACTTTTAATCACGTAATCACATTTGTTGTCGATTTTTAAAGGAGAAAATGATTTGTGTTTCAGCTTACAGTAGCAACAAAAAAATCACACTCATGAAAAATAAATAAGTATGTGAATCCTTGTCAGACGATGGTAAGATATTGTTTGGGAATCAAACTTTTAACTAACTACTGACGGTGCCCAACGACACTAGCTAGATTGATACAAAATTAAGACCATCTTTGTCCTCATCAAAGAGATTGTCAAGATAAGGGTAGGACTATGTGTAAGGGTTACTGATTCCCCTAGGTTTTCGACATGATTTTTCAAATTGACTTTGTTTTCAAGTTAGTTACAGGTTTATCTAGATACTAGAAATTGCGAATGTGGCATGGGTTAGTTTTCGTCCCGTTTATCACTAGTTCATTGTTCTCGTTGTTACAGTTTTTATACATTTTAGCGTTTGATTTGGGCATAACGAGGACGGTCAAGTTTTGAACTTCTAAGCTAGTTCGCCAGCTTTTCTCTTATTGCCACTCGTTGCATCAATTTATTGTATCGAATGCTGAAGTTTAAAAATAAAACTAAGTGTTAGAAAAATCTTGTTACAAAAATTGAAAAGGAATTACCAAAATTGCAACTCTTTTTTTATACCACACTGTACCGAGAAGTTCCCCATTTTTAATAGCTATCCACTGCACAATTGCAATTGAAGCCCAGTAGTAGATCCCTTCTGCAGTTACAGAGCAACCTCCAATTTGTTGGCTATCCTTCAGTTTATGTTTTCCACCAACTTCTGTTTACGTTCTTGTATTCGCATGTTGTTGCTGTTGTTGTTTCCGTTTTTTGTTTTGCTAATCGCATTTGGCGAATGACCCTCACATTAGCGCAGCGAGAAGGAAATACAATCAAATGCAGCACACCTGAAACATAATCGCGTATACAGTCGACTGTGCCCAAAGTGTGCACAATTAATGGCAGCAGCTAATAAAATCGCGATCCTTAATCGATTACAGCACTTGTACGTGTTGTTGACATGAAAATTACGCTGAAAACGTTAATCCGTTGTGCGCTCTGTTAAATTCACCGGCTGAAGGAGGGTGCCACCTCCACCTACTTACACTCCTTCTCTGAAAAGAGCCGCCATCCGTCGTTGTCGTTGTCGTTGTCGTCGACATCGACATCGTCATCAGCATAAACGTTGTTGGTGAGTACGGTGGAGCAAGGCGGTGCAGTCCCTATGTGCTGGTGCTCGTGCTTTGATCCAAGCAGCGTGCTGCTGTCTTTAATGTATGTATGTGTGTGTGCAAAACAGAGAGGGAGTTCAACAAGATTTCTGTTATTGGCGTGGTGTTTTGCTACTCCCATTCTATACACAAGTTGCTGTCGTCCAGGGGCTTTTGGATTTCACCGCACGCACAACACTCACATTTGAACTCCTGTGAGCGCACGGAGTACACGTCATATTGTCCGCGCGGTTCACATCGTGTGTCTTCCATTTGTAGACTTAGTCTTGGCGCGATTCTCGTACTCTAACTCGTAAAGCAAGCAGTCCAGTCCCAACGAACGTGAGCGATTATTGTTGTGATTTTTATGATTCGAATACCATAGCATAGGTGGGTGGTCAGTCTCATCACCGAAGAGTGTCAGTTTACTACTGATTGCGATTACGGAGGATTTACACCTGTACAACGTTTCGGCTTCAGATATGTGTACGTTTTCGTTTTAAGCTTCTTAGGTTTGGTTTTTTATTTAACGGAAATGGTGATATATTGTTTTTGTGTTATATTTATTATTTGCCTTTTTTTTTGTTGTTTCAAATTTATGGTATCCCCGGCCAGTATGAGTCAGGATTGACATTTTCTTTGGAACGATATTTGCTTCACATTCGACGAGTACGTAATAGGTAACATTGTTGTAAAGTGCGACCGTTGGCTAATAAGTAGGAGAAGTTGTACGAAGCTTTCCAAGTAATAATAATCGTCAACTCGGTGGCGCACTGAGAAGTGCATTTGCGGACACAATGCCCATGTTTGGTTGTTATGTTAATCACATGGAAGTAGTTTGTGAATAAAATTCTAAGAAAATTGAGTCAAGTGGTCACCGATAATATCCACTGAATGGGTATGGTGTTCTTGTTGATATTTTGTTTTTATGCAGATTAAGAATATTGTAGTTATTTTGTTTTTTACTCCATCATAAGTGTCATATTAGCAAAATTCAGAGTTCTAAAATCATATATTTTAAGGGTGGTCTTAACCCTAAGATGAACCTAGTTGAACTATACAACTCTATTTAACTTTCCTTTGCTGATCAGTTCAAAATTCCTTTCTGTACATAATCTTCGATTCTATAAGGAAATGTTTGCATTTTTAAATGTTCGTATTGTCAATTCTTATTCACGAACTACCTTTTTTCATATACCAAGTATAGTAATCATGGGATGACGTGATTAGCCTGAAAAATGTTATTCCAATTACATGTGTTCTTATGATTAAGTTTTTAATGTAACGCGGTAAACTACTAACTTATTAGATGAGTTAATGTATTGAATACAAAATAAAATGCACAACCTCCTACTGAATCTATTTAAACATTCTTCAGTTTATAAGATAAAAAGGAATGTACATATGTCTCTAGTTGAAAGCACCAGTATTTTGGTTTGTTGTGCCGAACTACAATATTCTTAGAATCCTCACCAAAAACGTATAATATTGTGTGTGATCGCCTACCTTTGCTTCAAACAGTCTGCACAGTCGGCATAAATATACACTGATTAACCAACTTTTAATTCAGTCTTTTCTGCAGACCTTCAGTATTATCTTTTTAAAGAAAGATTGAATCGTATCAGAGATTCTTCCATGCAGTGATTTGAGAACGTTTTACTCACATCTCATATAATTTTCGACAGCTGTTTTCCGACCAAGCTTGAACTGCCATAATCAAAATGCATTTGATAAGTCAGTCAAAAGTTATTCCACTTTTCATCGAATCGGGGCTATACATCCCGAATAACACGGACCATGTTAGCTTCCAAAGAGTCACTAATTTATGATTTGTCGCCACAAACGTACATATTTCCACAAGAAACGATCTAGTGGCATTGAATACCATGATTTTTGTAACCAATTGACTAGCCGCACTGGTCCGGCAATAACTTCACAGTTTGGCAAGTAGTAGGACATGCCCCGCCATTCTGTTAAAATTACATTTTTCAATTCGATTTTTCGGTAACGAGCTCCATTGGGAGTTTTTGCGCGAATCAGCCTGATTTTTCGAAAAAAAAAGTGCATTTTTAGCACGTCCTGGCTGTCGTTTGGGTTCAATTCTTGTACGAAGTGAATATCGTGAATTCACTCCACATTGTGGACGGACAATTTCCTGTGTACAGCTACGAATTGATAAATTTGGCTTTCCAGCAACACTTGCCTCTTCAGCGGTAATATTTTCTTCTAAACGAATTAAATTTTAGTTTCTCCAGACCAACAAGAAGTCTGAGTGGTCTGCGAAAAATATCCACTTTTTTATAAGAATAAAGTTCTTAAAGCCATTTTTAACTCTTTGTCTCGATGTTATAGACAGTCAGTTGTTGAAAACTTTTTCCTGAATTCTATAGCTTCTGGCAAAAGTAACCATAATACAAACACCCAACTACCATTGCAAGGTCTAGTTTTAGTCCGACACTGTTTGCGCATATCCAAATAAACATCTTTACTTCAATTTTACATTTAATAATCAAAGCATATTCTCCTTCAAAAATATGATGTCAATTTTTATGACATAATATCCATTCTAGGCTTAAGCACATAATTGCATTTAAATTGCAGAACTTCAGAGTTTCAGCGAGTTATTGCTTCCTTGCGTGGTTGGATACTTTCCAAAATGCAAATCTATTCATATATGTATGATTTCTTCATCAAGTATGATCGGTTATTGATTTATTAATATACTTACCTTGCAATCAATCAATTTTGATAGTCAATGTCAGTTAGTTTATATTGTACCCCAGTGGAAAGTAATTGTTTATGCAAAATGGGGAAACAAATCATTGACACGTTTACGTATGACACAATTACTGTACAATTATTGGTTTTAATAATAATATCATCAGATTATACTACATTAGGTACTTAATTTGTGTGCAGGGCAACGATTATTCCATCTTTCATTTAATTTATATAGATTAACCAGATGTCCGATCAGATGCCTGTGGTTAGTTTAATGATAAATCATCAAAAAGGAAGCAGACTAAATAATCTATTTAGGCGATTAGATGAGAAGAGTATATTGCTAGAAAATGATCTGGTATAGGATACAGTCCAAAAAGAAGTTGGTTTATCTACAGGATGTATTCGCATTTTTTCTTTAATCGCTTTGAATCATTTCGTCTAGTCTTCGAAGGTCGTAAATACCTCAACGATGTCTCGCGATATTTTCTTGGAATTAATTTGTTTATCACAACAAAAATATATTTGTATGACAAGTGTTAATTCATCTAAATCATAGAACAACTAATGATTTTAAAACGTTAACGATTTGTTCGTAAAATGCGGATCTCCATATCTATTTTGGTCTCGATTTATTAAGTGCACCGGACTACTTTGCTTTCAATTAATTAAACCATGATGTATTGATTAAAGCGCACACAGCACGTTGCGTTCTCCAATCTCATGTACCAAAGTCTATTTTTAAACTAATAACGTCAATTAAAAACCTTAATTACAATACTCTATAATTAATAATAAACCTGAGTCCCGCTTTCAAAAACTCATAACAACTGATCGGTTATCGCACATTAGCAATGGACAACGGTCCTCTACCGAGGACTTTATCATCACCCCGCTTTCAGCGACCCACGACTAAAACAACCGCCATCAGCGCCAGCACCACCAGCGCAAGCAACATCAGCACACTCTCTGAACAGCTTTTCATAATTATTCTATCACAGAGCACAACTTGAAGTACATGACCACTCTCAACGCATTTTCATTTGAAAATTTAAACTTCACCTCCTACTTTGGAATAACGGCAGCGGCAGCAGGCAGCAGCAGCTCCTGCTACAACACCACACCAATAGCAATTTGAAAGTTATGCTGAGTTGCTGCGCGGTGAGTTGTTAATTTGATGATTTATTGCGTGCAAATTATCTTGTGCTACTCACCGGTGAGTGGGGGTACACAAACGGAATAGGTATACTCCTGGCCGAGGAGGTGATTTATTGAGTGAGCTATACCATTTAAATCTCGTGTCGAACATGCGTTTGAACAAGAAAATTGGTGCCCTGCACTAAGATATATTATCGAATCGATATGCTCTGACAATTTAGATATTTCTCAATCCAATTGACGAAATTGCATATAGAAATCAATGATTTATTAGAAAATCATTTAAATACAAAGCAATCTGAATTGACCTTCGATTAATAAATTCCATCACCACGACCACAAAAGGTGGAGCTTTGCTGGATTACTGCCAGCACGTAGGCGGATCAACCATTATCCGGTCGCCATGTTATTCGCATTTATATATTTATTTATTTTTTTTTTCATTTTGTTTTAAATTAATTGTGATACCCTTAATCCTATCTATCCGTGATATTGGTCTTAAGCTCATGTACTTACATACATGTTCTTGTAAAGTAAATTAATTACCATTCGAGGTTTTATGTAATCGACATGTAAGCTGTGTAAACTCTGACTATCGTTTGTTGTAAGGTGCGACACAAGCATGCCGTTGTTCGGTAATATACTTAGTTAAAGACAAAAGAACTTACCATCAGGTATATCCGGTGTGATTTGATTTTTGTTAAGCAGAAACTTCTGATCCTTTCGCATCCATCATTGTATGTTTCATCGTGCTCGTTTGCACTCAGTCTTCTGCTTCCAGTAGTTGTTTTACTACTTTCATTGTTGCATTTCAAAATTGATGCTGGCCGTTATACGTTCGTGACATGTGTGATGTCATCTGTGGCCGAAAATTTATATCCGATTTCAAATAATATGAAGTTTATTCATCCTGAGTTCCCTTAAGATGCCTGTGCATATTCTAAAGAAAATATTTTTTCATGTGAACCCATGGCTTTGGGAAACTCGTCTTGACTGGATCTTTAACATTTAATACCAGAAACTCTAGTTTTCATTCATTATCTAACTTAAAAACTCAAAGGAACTTTCACTTCATTCAAGCTGGTAGAAGTTCCCTTTTTTTCTTGCAAATGGTTATATCTATTCTCGTATTCTTGATGCAACATTAACAGCCTTAAATCGTTTCTCAACTTGGCAGATTAATGGAGAAAAAAATAAATGTTTTTGAAATAAAAGTATGTTAATGTTAAATGATTTTGCATTTACTTACTGTGTTTGGTAAAAACCTAATTTTATTTAATTCATTACAGTGTTGTGTGACTGTCTTATAATTGTTTAGATGTCTCTCAATGTTGGACGTGTTGCCAAAATCGTTTGATTAACTATTGAAATTTAAATGCCTTTCTATTTCTATTTGCAGATTACCCCAACTTTCCCGGTTATCGGGTGAGTACTGCACACAGGATGGATACCGATGACGTTGAATCAACGACAAGCAGTGCAATGTCAACTCTTGGAACATTGTTCTCATTCACTAGTCCGGCCGTTAAGAAACTTCTCGGCTGGAAACAGGGTGACGAGGAGGAAAAGTGGGCGGAAAAAGCAGTAGACAGCCTCGTTAAAAAGCTAAAAAAGCGCAAAGGTGCAATAGAAGAGCTGGAACGGGCTCTATCATGCCCTGGCCAGCCATCAAAATGTGTAACTATACCCAGATCATTAGATGGACGTTTACAGGTAAAAGAGAAATCAATTTATTTTTTTCATTAACAAAAAAAAATTATCATATTTATTTTCGCTGTAGGTGTCCCACAGAAAAGGTCTACCACATGTGATCTACTGCCGAGTCTGGCGCTGGCCAGATCTTCAAAGTCATCACGAGTTAAAACCCCTCGAAATCTGTCAGTTTCCGTTCAGTGCAAAACAGAAAGAGGTGTGCATCAATCCCTATCACTACAAACGGGTCGAGAGCCCAGTTCTACCACCGGTGTTAGTGCCACGGCATTCAGAATTTGCTCCCGGCCACTCTATGTTGCAGTTCAATCAGATGAGTGAACCGACAATGCCTCACAATGTAAGTTACTCCACAGCGGGATTTAATTCCCACCTCAGTCCGAACAGTCCGCCAATGACATCGGTCGGCAGTCCCGGCTCTGTGGGCTCTAGCCCGACAAGCCCATATGACAGTCAAGCCGAAACACCACCACCGGCCTACAGTCCCTCAGAGGATGGCAATTCGAATAATCCAATCGATGGCGGACAAATGTTAGACGCCCAAATGGGTGATGTTGCCCAAGTAAGTTACTCAGAGCCCGCATTTTGGGCAAGTATCGCGTATTATGAGCTCAATTGCCGCGTTGGCGAAGTATTCCATTGCCACAGTAATTCTGTGGTCGTGGACGGCTTCACGAATCCCTCCAACAATTCAGATCGTTTCTGTCTCGGCCAGCTGAGCAATGTCAATCGCAATAGCACCATCGAAAACACCCGGCGGCATATAGGCAAAGGTGTACATCTCTACTACGTAACCGGAGAGGTTTATGCCGAATGCCTCTCCGATTCGGCCATCTTCGTCCAATCGCGCAATTGCAACCATCATCACGGTTTCCATCCGAGCACGGTTTGTAAAATTCCACCCGGTTGCTCCCTTAAGATCTTCAACAATCAAGAATTCGCTCAACTGCTGTCGCAGTCTGTGAATCATGGCTTCGAGGCCGTCTACGAGCTGACAAAGATGTGCACAATTCGAATGAGTTTTGTGAAGGGCTGGGGTGCCGAATATCATCGACAAGATGTCACCTCAACACCGTGTTGGATTGAGATCCATTTGCATGGACCACTTCAATGGCTGGACAAGGTGTTGACACAAATGGGTTCGCCGCATAATGCCATCAGTTCGGTGTCCTAAATATCCAGCAAAGATAATCATCAAACAAGTGTATGACGAGCGAGGGATAGATCAAAAAGGGTGTAACTTTAGTTTTCAGTTAAAGATATCAATGTATCGTACTATCCACTGTAATTCTACAATTATTATAAATATTTTATTGTTTTCGTTTTCTTAAGTTAGTCTTTTCAAATTATTTTAAAAACATTTCGACGAATTGTTACAAAAAAAAAAAAAATAAAACGTAAACAAATTGAACTGATATAAACATTTGATCTTCTTTTCGTTTTTTTTTATTAAATAATTTACTATAAATGTTATTTTTAGTTATAACATCGCGGTGTGTTCTTTATAGAGAAGATTTTATAATTAAATAAAAACAAAATCAAAATGAATTTGAATACAATATGTTGCCATTCTTTTATTATATACTTTGAAAGGTTTTTGTTTTTTTTTTTATTTCATTATTTTGGCAGCAATATTCAAATACATACATAAATACACACACACACACAGCTAGTGATCTAGAATGTAAACATTCATCGAGAATATTATGATACAATTTTTTTTGTTTGCTATAAAAAAAAAAAGAGAAAAATAATTATGTTTCATATAACGATTTTAATGATTAGTATCTTCTATATTGATTTCTTATATATTTTGCTTATAAATAAAAGTTCTGTGGATTAGGAATTTAATTCAAAAGGAAGTTTAGCTTAAGCATATATAATAGATATAGAGCCCAAGATAATGTTTGCATAAAGAAAACAAATTTGAACGTAAAACAAAAAAAAAAACATTTTTTGTTCAATAAACTTTTTTTTAGTATTTACATATTTTTTTTCTTCTTAATTTTGCATAATTTACATATTTTTGTCGATGGACCGAGAAAAAGGGCCGCATGAAACTAATCAGAAACCAATGCAAAGTAATTTAACGTTTCAGTTCCTATCCACTTGCTTTTTACCGGGCGCAGATACTTCTGCCACATACTATAAAGGTCGTGACAAACAGGGAGCGTTATTCACCCGCTTTTGTATCGCATCAAGTTTCTATGCGATATAAGAAAATACTATTTTTTTTTATAGATTGAGTTATAGACTGAATGTCTATTGTATTCTGTTGGGATTTTGAGCACTAAGCGCACTGATGAAACTATCAAATCATTTTCTGTTGGTAGATAGGCCATTAAGGAGTTTATGGTTGGTTAGAGCTTTTAGTCAATGAGTACAAAGATCGATACGGAATCATCGATTGGCCTTTAATTTTATTCTGAAAACTCCAAAAATATTTTTACAGTCCTAACTCAAGTGGAAGTCTAAAAGTCCTTCGATATAGTTTGCCTCCGAATTTGATTTTGACGATTACCAGCGTATAAGAGTTAAGAAACAGCGCGAATCTAAAATTATTTTTATTTCAGACTCATTTTCGGTCGTTTTTCAAGAGTTCGCTACTTAGACTATAATGGCCAAACCAAATTATTCCATAAGCCACCGCAAACAATTTGGCTTTTTAAATATGACATATATATATATACTATATAATATATAACGAACGCGATAGTGCCTTATACACATAACTCCCTTTGGGTCCTAAAAATTGAGTCCTTAGGTAACAATTTAAGAAAATATTTTCAAACATCACTAGGAGTGGTGTATATGATATCCGCAAGGCTGTTAATAGACTCGCAGGTGTAGAAAACGCAGCTTACATGCATGTTTGTCATCTTATAATTTTTTGACCGTAGCAAGAAGATACGGATATTTTAAAGAAAATCGGTTAACGTTCCCGTGTGGACCAATCTTCGGGCTTAGGCAGGAGATAAATCTTTTAAATGTCGGCTTTATGGTTTTTTGTTTCTATAATAAATATGAATGTTGTACTGTCTTTTTGATGACAAACCAAACACTACAATTGTATTGTGCTTTATTTAAACATTTACGTAAACATAATTGCAACAGTTTTAAAAAAAAAATATTATACAAAAAATCGATAAAAATCTAAATGTAAATTTTTAAAATCGTTCATTTAAAGATCTATTTATAATATAATATGCAAGTATTTACAGAGAAACAATCTTCTATTTAACGCTAAAGAAAAGGATACAATTGTATAAAAAAATAATCTTGATTTGCCTTATATACATTACGATGCCTAAAATTTTACTGCATACAAAACCAATGCCTTAAAGTATACCACAAAAGTAACCAATAGGTTACTAAAACTTGTAAAATTGCCTTAAACAAATATGGAAAACACTCGCACTTTTGTGAGTGACAATTACTATTTTATATATTATTTGCGCTTTTTATGCATAAAGATGAAAATATATTTTTAACGTACTACATAATTGGAAATGTAATTTAAAATAAAATCGTATTTAATAAAATTAAACAGTAAAAATTATGTACAAAGTGAAATTCGAAGAACAGAAAAGAAAATGTTTTGAAAAATGTGTAAAATGTGTGTAGAATAATTATAAACGTTTATGTACGAGATAAGAATAAAAACAAAATTTTCTTTTGTGAAGCTGTGGTTATTTGATTTTTTTTTTCCAGCCTTTATGGTCAGAGGATGATGTTACCACATATCTAGTGGTAACCACCCAATCTGAACTTCCTTGGGACTTGTTTTGTATGGTGTTCATATTCGTATTGCGATTCTAAAATAAATTCGTATTTTGTATGGCTTTCGGATTGGATGTAAATGCTTCTTGATGAATTCGTGGTAATGGACAGCGTTGCTATTTGGTTTGAGGATAACGAAGGACGATTGGAAAATATCGAACGGAGAGGATCATTCATAAACATTGTGGAACAGCCATGAGAAGAGAGGCATTTGATTTAGTATTTAATCCATTCAAATGTTATGACGAATATATTGTATAGTACCATTTTCTGAACAAGTTTCCGGAACCTACAGTTATCGATAGATAGAGGGCAGTCTAATCCAAAGTTGGTTTGATACATATGTACATATGTATGTATGTATGTCTTCCTTCCGATGATAGAACTAATCCATTGACTAGGGCTGTGTGGATCTCCATAAATTGCACCAAGGCTTTGAATTCTGCAGGTTTCGTGTTTCGGCCCTATAGATAGTCAAATAAACATTTATTTTTAAATATATGTTCAATTATGAAATACTTACATTTTGTTTTAAAATTCTTTTGAAAGTCATGCGACCGGTAACAAGAACTGAATGAATGAATGAATATCCGCAAAAGGAGGTGATTTTGACAAGCGTTTTCGAATTACAAAAATTTCAAATTTTCTAAAAAGAGTTGGTATTGGATAGAGGCTTTTCAATAGAAGTAGAAAATGAGAATTTCCGATTTTCGAATACATTTGCTATAGAAACGGTATACAAAATAAGGCCCCTGGATCGGTTTCTTGCATCAAATCTAGAATAGTTGAACTGAGTACTTTATTAATGTTTCCCCTTTTTAACTACGAAAACTTTCAAGATATATTCATTGTTTTTGCATGATCCTTTAGGGCTCCTAGGACATCAATGATTCCATCTACGAAAAAAAAGGGTAAAGTAAGCGTTCTTGGAGCACTCCGCTGTGGAATTTCAAAGGTTTACTCGAAGTCAATAAAAAGACTAATCCTCGTAGATTGTTTATACAACTAACCAATGCAGAAGGATTTGGAACTAAATAAATACATATTTGGCACTACAGGTCTATGGGACCCAAGGACTACCATCTCACAACTATTCGTGTTGTGGGTGATATGTATATCCTTTACACGAACGGAGGGGACTTATTGTTTCTTATTGTTTAATACCGTATCCGCAGGGCAATTTGTTATTTGCAAAGCATTGTATGCGGATTGAACCTGATTGAACATGCCGCTCACCAGAAAAATTTCAAGCTGAAACATATAAATTAGACAACGAGAGTGGAATGAACATTTTCACTGATCTAATTAAGTATAGCCTCCTGAGAGAAGTTGTGTGGAAATGTAGATTAATGACTTTCAACTTACTAGGAGGACCAAGTTTTTGTGTCCGCATATATGTAGCTTGTTTGGGCATCAGGTAAATCCACTATCGTCTTTAGCTTAATCGCGGCAAAATGATTCCCATACCTTCTGAGCAAAACCTGCACTCAGAAAGGAACAATTTAAACTCTTCACATGATGTTACTTATTTAGTAATTCTGCAATGGAAAAATGATTTAAATTTCAAATTTCAATCTATTTGAATAAAATAAACACATTCATTCAAACACACAAGAATCATTGTGAATGGTTTACAGATTTTCATTTACAGTTCAGTGCCTTATTCCAACTGACGTTTACCCACTGACATTAATCTGACAGTTAAAAAAATATTTTTCTTACTTGTCTGTTTTTGAACTGCCTGTGGAAATGGCTGCACCATTGGATCTTCTTAATAGTCGCTTGGATAGGGAAAGGCCCTTCCTAAATAACATCTTTAATCCAACTGCCGCTGCCTTAACCGGTTTAGGTTTTGCGCTGTTTCACAACTTCGCTTACAAGAAGCCCGTTTGGTCTGGTAAGTGCATGCTAATCGAAGCAATCGACATGACGTAACAGTGTCGGTTTGGAGCTAACCTTATGCTTTCAATTGTTTATACTGTGAGATAATAATAATTTTTTGTTAAATAGGCATCCAGAAGCATGTCATCTTTACGTTGGTTGGTGCCGCAATCGGCGTAGTTGTCGACAAAAAGCGAGATCAGCATATGGCTGACCGTGATGCGGTTCTGCGTCACTATATCGAACTGCATCCCGATGATTTCCCAGCTCCAGGTGAGTAAGCACATAAAGGGTTGCATTTGTTAATAATTCTCTTTGCAGAGCGTAAGAAATATGCTGATGTCCTGGAGTTGTGGGTACCAATTCGTTGATTTTGTGGAAAAAGTAGCTTTTTTTAGACCAAACTAAGTGAAACAGCGATCGAGGCTGTACTTGGTGGAATCGCTAGAGTTAAATGAGTTAGCAGAACTTAAGTTATGCTAATAAATAGGAAGTTAAATGTAATGAAATGCTGTTTTTTTTTAAATTTTTTCTGTCTGGTGGGAGATGAGAACGGAATTTCGTTTCTGGCTGCCCGTGGTTCCCCAATAATGCGGCAGGCAATCGGCAAATTTATGCGCTAGTCGAGGTATATTATTTTGATTGATTCAATTTACGTGTTAGTGTTTGTTCAGACTCAACGAAATGTAAATGATTTTCGGCGTAGACATCACTATAATGGGGCGCTCGGACGTAGCTGGTTCATAGCTAGAAAGGCGAGATTTCGTTTTAATGATAAGGACCTTACAGTGTAACAGCGCCGAAGATCTGGTCCGAGCAAACGCTGAACAATGAGATGGTAAATGCTCCTTATCCTTGAAGCGTCGCAGATAATAGCTGCTTGTACCTTCGTATAGGACCCGTTAGAATGCAAAAACAATTGCTCAAAGGGAGCATTCATTTGGCCTGCCTGCATCTTGGCATCCCAATTCTAGTCAATAGAACCCTTACTGAGGTCGTAATTTTTGAGCAAAACATTTGTGAAAAACTTTTTCAACAACCACTGGCTTGTTTTATTTAACTCTAGCCGATGTTAACTAAACCCTTTATCGACCGTCTTAAACTTTTTCCAGATTCGACTAGCTTCATTGCGGCAAATACAAACATATCCTTTTCGATCAACACCCGCTACTGGGGAAGGAGCTTATAGCAGCTGTTTTAAACTTAGACGGGTACGGGAACTATACCTAACCACTGCTTTCAGGTTGAGATTTTTGAGAGTATTGGCATTAAACGACTTTTTTCTCATTGACTGTCTTATTAACTAACACACGAGATCGACAAAGATAGTTTCAACTAAAAGAGCGGGTGCTACGGAAACGGCTGCTGCGGTTATAAACACTTTTTATATTTGAAATATGTATGTACAAATGTCTTTTAATTGATTCATACTGGTTTGGATGTGAATAGAATTAATAGTCATATATTTGTATAAACTATTCTAGCAAAATAATAAAGTTAATTTAGGGATGAAAAGTAAACTAGAAGTTCCATAGCGATAGCACAATGTGATGATTATTGGCTTGTGATTAGGGCATTGCCTAGTCACGTAACAGGGTGAACCACGTGTAGGTTATCATCTCTCACCCCATCACTCTTCACTACCACCACTTACTTTACTTACAATCAAACAGACCGTTCGCGGACGAGGAATAAAAAATAAATATTCTTATAATCCTGCCAACAGTCTGCTGGCAGGGAATAAAATACAAAAAAATTCCTATAATCCTACCAACAGTTCGCTGGTAGGGAATAAAATACGAAAAATTCCTATAATCCCGCCAACAGTTCGCTGGTAGGGAATAATATAAAAAAAAATCCTATAATCCCGCCAACAATTCTCTGCCTGAAAATAAAATATATAAAATAAAAATTCCTATAATCCTGCCAACAGTTCGCTGGCAGGGAATAAAATGTAAAAAAATTCCTATAATCCTACCAACAGTCTGCTGGCAGGGAATAAAATAAAAATTCCTATAATCCTCCCAACAGTTCGCTGGCAGGGAATAAAATGTAAAAAAATTCCTATAATCCTGCCAACAGTTCGCTGGCAGGGAATAATGTAAAAAAAAATCCTATAATCCCGCCAACAATTCTCTGCCTGAAAATAAAATATATAAAATAAATATTCCTATAATCCTGCCAACAGTTCGCTGGCAGGGTATAAAATAAAAAATTCCTATAATCCTACCAACAGTTCGCTGGCAGGGAATAAAAAGTAAAAAAATTCCTATAATCCTACCAACAGTCTGCTGGCAGGGAATAAAATACAAAAAATTCCTATAATCCTACCAACAGTTCGCTGGTAGGGAATAAAATACAAAAAATTCCTATAATCCTCCCAACAGTTCGCTGGCAGGGAATAATGTAAAAAAAATCCTATAATCCCGCCAACAATTCTCTGCCTGAAAATAAAATATATAAAATAAAAATTCCTATAATCCTGCCAACAGTTCGCTGGCAGGGAATAAAATAAAAATTCCTATAATCCTACCAACAGTTCGCTGGCAGGGAATAAAATACAAAAAAATTCCTATAATCCTACCAACAGTTCGCTGGCAGGGAATAAAATAAAAAAAAATCCTATAATCCTACCAACAGTTCGCTGGCAGGGAATAAAATAAAAAATTCCTATAATCCTACCAACAGTTCGCTGGCAGGGAATAAAATAAAAAATTCCTATAATCCTACCAACAGTTCGCTGGTAGGGAATAAAATACAAAAAATTCCTATAATCCTCCCAACAGTTCGCTGCCAGGGAATAATGTAAAAAAAATCCTATAATCCCGCCAACAATTCTCTGCCTGAAAATAAAATATATAAAATAAAAATTCCTATAATCCTGCCAACAGTTCGCTGGCAGGGAATAAAATAAAAATTCCTATAATCCTACCAACAGTTCGCTGGCAGGGAATAAAATACAAAAAAATTCCTATAATCCTACCAACAGTTCGCTGGCAGGGAATAAAATAAAAAAAAATCCTATAATCCTACCAACAGTTCGCTGGCAGGGAATAAAATAAAAAAAAATCCTATAATCCTACCAACAGTTCGCTGGCAGGGAATAAAATAAAAAATTCCTATAATCCTACCAACAGTTCGCTGGCAGGGAATAAAATAAAAAATTCCTGTAATCCTACCAACAGTTCGCTGGCAGGGAATAAAATGTAAAAAAAATCCTACAATCCTGCCAACAGTTCGCTGGCAGGGAATAAAATAAAAAAAAATCCTATAATCCTACCAACAGTTCGCTGGCAGGGAATAAAATAAAAAAAAATCCTATAATCCTACCAACAGTTCGCTGGCAGGGAATAAAATAAAAAATTCCTATAATCCTACCAACAGTTCGCTGGCAGGGAATAAAATAAAAAATTCCTATAATCCTACCAACAGTTTGCTGGCAGGGAATAAAATAAAAAAAAGTCCTATAATCCTACCAACAGTTCGCTGGCAGGGAATAAAATAAAAATTCCTATAATCCTACCAACAGTTCGCTGGCAGGGAATAAAATACAAAAAAATTCCTATAATCCTACCAACAGTTCGCTGGCAGGGAATAAAATAAAAAAAAATCCTATAATCCTACCAACAGTTCGCTGGCAGGGAATAAAATAAAAAATTCCTATAATCCTACCAACAGTTCGCTGGCAGGGAATAAAATAAAAAATTCCTATAATCCTACCAACAGTTTGCTGGCAGGGAATAAAATAAAAAAAAATCCTATAATCCTACCAACAGTTCGCTGGCAGGGAATAAAATAAAAAATTCCTGTAATCCTACCAACAGTTCGCTGGCAGGGAATAAAATGTAAAAAAATTCCTACAATCCTGCCAACAGTTCGCTGGCAGGGAATAATATAAAAAAAAATCCTATAATCCCGCCAACAATTCTCTGCCTGAAAATAAAATATATAAAATAAAAATTCCTATAATCCTACCAACAGTTCGCTGGCAGGGAATAAAAAGTAAAAAAATCCTATAATCCTACCAACAGTTCGCTGGCAGGGAATAAAATAAAAAAATCCTATAATCCAACCAACAGTTCGCTGGAAGGGAATAAAATAAAAAATTCCTATAATCCTACCAACAGTTCGCTGGCAGGGAATAAAATGTAAAAAAAATTCCTATAATCCTGCCAACAGTTCGCTGGCAGGGAATAAAATACAAAAAAAATCCTATAATCCTACCAACAGTTCGCTGGCAGGGAATAAAATACAAAAAAATTCCTATAATCCTACCAACAGTTCGCTGGCAGGGAATAAAATAAAAAAAAAATCCTATAATCCTACCAACAGTTCGCTGGCAGGGAATAAAATAAAAAATTCCTATAATCCTGCCAACAGTTCGCTGGCAGGGAATAAAATACAAAAAAATTCCTATAATCCTACCAACAGTTCGCTGGCAGGGAATAAAATAAAAAAAAAATCCTATAATCCTACCAACAGTTCGCTGGCAAGGAATAAAATACAAAAAAATTCCTATGTTCATTCCAACACTCCGCAAAAATAAACGATTGCTAAGGGCGCATAATAATTCGAATAAAAGAATTACCCAGGCATTCAAATCCAAACATATAATGACAGAGCGATGGAAATACGACGAGAACCATCCAGAACATTTTGGTTTGAACACACAGGTGACATTTCGTAAATTCGTGGTGTACATCTAACCCGTTTGTTGCATGGATATTCACACTTAGAATACTCGACATCAGAAACTCACAGAGTAAAATATAATATAATCGCCACTAAGCTGATCGCGGAAAAAATAATCGCCACGGTGGCCTTCCCTCTACGGTCCATAGAGGGTGAACTCCTCCTGTTCCTAACTATCTAAGCTTGTCCTACCTAACTATCTAGCACCTAACTGAAAAACTAAGCTGATCGCGGAAAAAAAAAATCGCCACGGTGGCCTTCCCTCTACGGTCCATAGAGGGGGAACTCCTCCTGTTCCTAACTATCTAAGCTAGTCCTACCTAACTATCTAACACCTAACTAAAAAACTAAGCTAATCGCGGAAAAAAAAATCGCCACGGTGGCCTTCCCTCTACGGTCCATAGAGGGGGAACTCCTCCTGTTCCTAACTATCTAAGCTAGTCCTACCTAACTATCTAACACCTAACTAAAAAACTAAGCTAATCGCGGAAAAAAAAATCGCCACGGTGGCCTTCCCTCTACGGTCCATAGAGGGGGAACTCCTCCTGTTCCTAACTATCTAAGCTAGTCCTACCTAACTATCTAACACCTAACTAAAAAACTAAGCTAATCGCGGAAAAAATAATCGCCACGGTGGCCTTCCCTCTACGGTCCATAGAGGGTGAACTCCTCCTGTTCCTAACTATTTAAGCTTGTCCTACCTAACTATCTAGCACCTAACTGAAAAACTAAGCTGATCGCGGAAAAAATAATTGCCAAGGTGGCCTTCCCTCTACGGTCCATAGAGGGGGAACTCCTCCCGTTCCTAACAATCTAAGCTAGTCCTACCTAACTATCTAACACCTAACTGAAAAACTAAGCTGATCGCGGAAAAAAAAAATTGCCAGGGTGGCCTTCCCTCTACGGTCCATAGAGGGGGAACTCTTCCTGTTCCTAACTATCTTAGCTAGTCCTACCTAACTATCTAACACCTAACTGAAAAACTAAGCTGATCGCGGAAAAAATAATTGCCACGGTGGCCTTCCCTCTACGGTCCATAGAGGGGGAACTCCTCCCGTTCCAAACTATCTAAGCTAGTCCTACCTAACTATCTAACACCTAACTGAAAAACTAAGCTGATCGCGGAAAAAAAAATTGCAACGGTGGCCTTCCTGCAAAATATATGAAGCTAACCTACGGGTGATAAACTCCGTCAGTCAGAATGGAGACAATCTTAAGGATCATCCCTCTTACATCCGGTCATCAGGAGAATATCACATCTATGCCTAACTAATCCCTAGCCCCCTACAGTAGTCCTACCAAATATATGAAGCTAACCTACGGGTGATAAACTCCGTCAGTCAGAATGGAGACAATCTTAAGGATCATCCCTCTTACATCCGGTCATCAGGATAATATCACATCTAAGCCCAACTAATCTAACTAACTAAACTATTCCTACCTAACTATCTAACACCTAACTGAAAAACTAAGCTGATCGCGGAAAAAATAATTGCCACGGTGGCCTTCCCTTTACGGTCCATAGAGGGGGAACTCCTCCCGTTCCTAACTATCTAAACTAGTCCTACCTAACTATCTAACACCTAACTGAAAAACTAAGCTGATCGCGGAAAAAATAATTGCCACGGTGGCCTTCCCTCTACGGTCCATAGAGGGGGAACTCCTCCCGTTCCTAACTATCTAAACTATTCCTACCTAACTATCTAGCACCTAACTAAAAAACTAAGCTAATCGCGGAAAAAAAAAATTGCCACGGTGGCCTTCCCTCTACGGTCCATAGAGGGGGAACTCCTCCTGTTCCTAACTAACTTAGCTAGTCCTACCTAACTATCTAGCACCTAACTAAAAAACTAAGCTAATCGCGGAAAACAAAATTGCCACGGTGGCCTTCCCTCTACGGTCCATAGAGGGGGAACTCCTCCCGTTCCTAACTATCTAAACTATTCCTACCTAACTATCTAGCACCTAACTAAAAAACTAAGCTAATCGCGGAAAACAAAATTGCCACGGTGGCCTTCCCTCTACGGTCCATAGAGGGGGAACTCCTCCCGTTCCTAACTATCTAAACTATTCCTACCTAACTATCTAACACCTAACTGAAAAACTAAGCTGATCGCGGAAAAAATAATCGCCACGGTGGCCTTCCCTCTACGGTCCATAGAGGGGGAACTCCTCCTGTTCCTAACTATCTAAACTATTCCTACCTGACTATCTAACACCTAACTAAAAAACTAAGCTAATCGCGGAAAACAAAATTGCCACGGTGGCCTTCCCTCTACGGTCCATAGAGGGGGAACTCCTCCCGTTCCTAACTATCTAAACTATTCCTACCTAACTATCTAGCACCTAACTAAAAAACTAAGCTAATCGCGGAAAAAAAAAATTGCCACGGTGGCCTTCCCTCTACGGTCCATAGAGGGGGAACTCCTCCTGTTCCTAACTAACTTAGCTAGTCCTACCTAACTATCTAGCACCTAACTAAAAAACTAAGCTAATCGCGGAAAACAAAATTGCCACGGTGGCCTTCCCTCTACGGTCCATAGAGGGGGAACTCCTCCCGTTCCTAACTATCTAAACTATTCCTACCTAACTATCTAACACCTAACTGAAAAACTAAGCTGATCGCGGAAAAAAAATTGCCACGGTGGCCTTCCCTCTACGGTCCATAGAGGGGGAACTCCTCCTGTTCCTAACTATCTAAACTATTCCTACCTAACTATCTAACACCTAACTGAAAAACTAAGCTGATCGCGGAAAAAAAATTGCCACGGTGGCCTTCCCTCTACGGTCCATAGAGGGGGAACTCCTCCTGTTCCTAACTAACTTAGCTAGTCCTACCTAACTATCTAGCACCTAACTAAAAAACTAAGCTAATCGCGGAAAACCAAATTGCCACGGTGGCCTTCCCTCTACGGTCCATAGAGGGGGAACTCCTCCCGTTCCTAACTATCTAAACTATTCCTACCTAACTATCTAACACCTAACTGAAAAACTAATCTGATCGCGGAAAAAATAATTGTCACGGTGGCCTTCCCTCTACGGTCCATAGAGGGGGAACTCCTCCCGTTCCTAACTATCTAAACTATTCCTACCTAACTATCTAACACCTAACTGAAAAACTAAGCTGATCGCGGAAAAAAAATTGCCACGGTGGCCTTCCCTCTACGGTCCATAGAGGGGGAACTCCTCCTGTTCCTAACTATCTAAACTATTCCTACCTAACTATCTAACACCTAACTGAAAAACTAAGCTAATCGCGGAAAAAAAATCGCCACGGTGGCCTTCCCTCTACGGTCCATAGAGGGGGAACTCCTCCCGTTCCTAACTATCTAAACTATTCCTACCTAACTATCTAACACCTAACTGAAAAACTAAGCTGATCGCGGAAAAAAAATTGCCACGGTGGCCTTCCCTCTACGGTCCATAGAGGGGGAACTCCTCCTGTTCCTAACTATCTAAACTATTCCTACCTAACTATCTAACACCTAACTGAAAAACTAAGCTGATCGCGGAAAAAAAAATTGCCACGGTGGCCTTCCCTCTACGGTCCATAGAGGGGGAACTCCTCCTGTTCCTAACTATCTAAACTATTCCTACCTAACTATCTAACACCTAACTGAAAAACTAAGCTGATCGCGGAAAAAATAATTGCCACGGTGGCCTTCCCTCTACGGTCCATAGAGGGGGAACTCCTCCCGTTCCTAACTATCTAAACTAGTCCTACCTAACTATCTAACACCTAACTGAAAAACTAAGCTGATCGCGGAAAAAATAATTGTCACAGTGGCCTTCCTGCAAAATATATGAAGCTAACCTACGGGTGATAAACTCCGTCAGTCAGAATGGAGACAATCTTAAGGATCATCCCTCTTACATCCGGTCATCAGGAAAATATCACATCTATGCCTAACTAATCCCTAGCCCCCTACAGTAGTCCTACCAAATATATGATGCTAACCTACTGGTGATAAACTCCGTCAGTCAGAATGGAGACAATATTAAGGATCATCCCTCTTACATCCGGTCATCAGGAGAATATCACATCTATGCCTAACTAATCCCTAGCCCCCTACAGTAGTCCTACCAAATATATGAAGCTAACCTACGGGTGATAAACTCCGTCAGTCAGAATGGAGACAATCTTAAGGATCATCCCTCTTACATCCGGTCATCAGGATAATATCACATCTAAGCCCAACTAATCTAACTAACTAAACTATTCCTACCTAACTATCTAACACCTAACTGCAAAACTAAGCTGATCGCGGAAAAAATAATCGCCACGGTGGCCTTCCCTCTACGGTCCATAGAGGGGGAACTCCTCCTGTTCCTAACTAACTTAGCTAGTCCTACCTAACTATCTAGCACCTAACTAAAAAACTAAGCTAATCGCGGAAAACAAAATTGCCACGGTGGCCTTCCCTCTACGGTCCATAGAGGGGGAACTCCTCCCGTTCCTAACTATCTAAACTATTCCTACCTAACTATCTAACACCTAACTGAAAAACTAAGCTGATCGCGGAAAAAATAATCGCCACGGTGGCCTTCCCTCTACGGTCCATAGAGGGGGAACTCCTCCTGTTCCTAACTATCTAAACTATTCCTACCTAACTATCTAACACCTAACTGCAAAACTAAGCTAATCGCGGAAAAAAAAAATTGCCACGGTGGCCTTCCCTCTACGGTCCATAGAGGGGGAACTCCTCCTGTTCCTAACTAACTTAGCTAGTCCTACCTAACTATCTAGCACCTAACTAAAAAACTAAGCTAATCGCGGAAAACAAAATTGCCACGGTGGCCTTCCCTCTACGGTCCATAGAGGGGGAACTCCTCCCGTTCCTAACTATCTAAACTATTCCTACCTAACTATCTAACACCTAACTGAAAAACTAAGCTGATCGCGGAAAAAATAATCGCCACGGTGGCCTTCCCTCTACGGTCCATAGAGGGGGAAATCCTCCCGTTCCTAACAATCTAAGCTAGTCCTACCTAACTATCTAACACCTAACTAAAAAAACTAAGCTAATCGCGGAAAAAAAATCGCCACGGTGGCCTTCCCTCTACGGTCCATAGAGGGGGAACTCCTCCCGTTCGTAACTATCTAAACTATTCCTACCTAACTATCTAACACCTAACTGAAAAACTAAGCTGATCGCGGAAAAAAAATTGCCACGGTGGCCTTCCCTCTACGGTCCATAGAGGGGGAACTCCTCCTGTTCCTAACTATCTAAACTATTCCTACCTAACTATCTAACACCTAACTGAAAAACTAAGCTGATCGCGGAAAAAAAAATTGCCACGGTGGCCTTCCTCTACGGTCCATAGAGGGGGAACTCCTCCTGTTCCTAACTATCTAAACTAGTCCTACCTAACTATCTAACACCTAACTGAAAAACTAAGCTGATCGCGGAAAAAAAATTGCCACGGTGGCCTTCCCTCTACGGTCTATAGAGGGGGAACTCCTCCCGTTCCTAACCATCTAAACTAGTCCTACCTAACTATCTAACACCTAACTGAAAAACTAAGCTGATCGCGGAAAAAATAATTGTCACGGTGGCCTTCCTGCAAAATATATGAAGCTAACCTACGGGTGATAAACTCCGTCAGTCAGAATGGAGACAATCTTAAGGATCATCCCTCTTACATCCGGTCATCAGGACAATATCACATCTATGCCTAACTAATCCCTAGCCCCCTACAGTAGTCCTACCAAATATATGATGCTAACCTACTGGTGATAAACTCCGTCAGTCAGAATGGAGACAATCTTAAGGATCATCCCTCTTACATCCGGTCATCAGGAGAATATCACATCTATGCCTAACTAATCCCTAGCCCCCTACAGTAGTCCTACCAAATATATGATGCTAACCTACTGGTGATAAACTCCGTCAGTCAGAATGGAGACAATCTTAAGGATCATCCCTCTTACATCCGGTCATCAGGATAATATCACATCTAAGCCCAACTAATCTAACTAACTAAACTATTCCTACCTAACTATCTAACACCTAACTGAAAAACTAAGCTGATCGCGGAAAAAATAATTGCCACGGTGGCCTTCCCTCTACGGTCCATAGAGGGGGAACTCCTCCCGTTCCTAACTATCTAAACTAGTCCTACCTAACTATCTAACACCTAACTGAAAAACTAAGCTGATCGCGGAAAAAATAATTGCCACGGTGGCCTTCCCTCTACGGTCCATAGAGGGGGAACTCCTCCCGTTCCTAACTATCTAAACTAGTCCTACCTAACTATCTAGCACCTAACTAAAAAACTAAGCTAATCGCGGAAAAAAAAAATTGCCACGGTGGCCTTCCCTCTACGGTCCATAGAGGGGGAACTCCTCCTGTTCCTAACTATCTTAGCTAGTCCTACCTAACTATCTAGCACCTAACTAAAAAACTAAGCTAATCGCGGAAAACAAAATTGCCACGGTGGCCTTCCCTCTACGGTCCATAGAGGGGGAACTCCTCCCGTTCCTAACTATCTAAACTATTCCTACCTAACTATCTAACACCTAACTGAAAAACTAAGCTGATCGCGGAAAAAATAATCGCCACGGTGGCCTTCCCTCTACGGTCCATAGAGGGGGAACTCCTCCTGTTCCTAACTATCTAAACTATTCCTACCTAACTATCTAACACCTAACTGAAAAACTAAGCTGATCGCGGAAAAAATAATTGCCACGGTGGCCTTCCCTCTACGGTCCATAGAGGGGGAACTCCTCCCGTTCCTAACTATCTAAACTAGTCCTACCTAACTATCTAACACCTAACTGAAAAACTAAGCTGATCGCGGAAAAAATAATTGTCACGGTGGCCTTCCTGCAAAATATATGAAGCTAACCTACGGGTGATAAACTCCGTCAGTCAGAATGGAGACAATCTTAAGGATCATCCCTCTTACATCCGGTCATCAGGAGAATATCACATCTATGCCTAACTAATCCCTAGCCCCCTACAGTAGTCCTACCAAATATATGAACCTAACCTACGGGTGATAAACTCCGTCAGTCAGAATGGAGACAATCTTAAGGATCATCCCTCTTACATCCGGTCATCAGGAGAATATCACATCTATGCCTAACTAATCCCTAGCCCCCTACAGTAGTCCTACCAAATATATGATGCTAACCTACTGGTGATAAACTCCGTCAGTCAGAATGGAGACAATCTTAAGGATCATCCCTCTTACATCCGGTCATCAGGAGAATATCACATCTATGCCTAACTAATCCCTAGCCCCCTACAGTAGTCCTACCAAATATATGAAGCTAACCTACGGGTGATAAACTCCGTCAGTCAGAATGGAGACAATCCTAAGGATCATCCCTCTTACATCCGGTCATCAGGATAATATCACATCTAAGCCCAACTAATCTAACTAACTAAACTATTCCTACCTAACTATCTAACACCTAACTGAAAAACTAAGCTGATCGCGGAAAAAATAATTGCCACGGTGGCCTTCCCTCTACGGTCCATAGAGGGGGAACTCCTCCCGTTCGTAACTATCTAAACTAGTCCTACCTAACTATCTAACACCTAACTGAAAAACTAAGCTGATCGCGGAAAAAATAATTGCCACGGTGGCCTTCCCTCTACGGTCCATAGAGGGGGAACTCCTCCCGTTCCTAACTATCTAAACTAGTCCTACCTAACTATCTAACATCTAACTAAAAAACTAAGCTAATCGCGGAAAAAAAAATTGCCACGGTGGCCTTCCCTCTACGGTCCATAGAGGGGGAACTCCTCCCGTTCCTAACTATCTAAACTATTCCTACCTAACTATCTAGCACCTAACTAAAAAACTAAGCTAATCGCGGAAAAAAAATCGCCACGGTGGCCTTCCCTCTACGGTCCATAGAGGGGGAACTCCTCCCGTTCCTAACTATCTAAACTATTCCTACCTAACTATCTAGCACCTAACTAAAAAACTAAGCTAATCGCGGAAAAAAAAAATTGCCACGGTGGCCTTCCCTCTACGGTCCATAGAGGGGGAACTCCTCCTGTTCCTAACTATCTTAGCTAGTCCTACCTAACTATCTAGCACCTAACTAAAAAACTAAGCTAATCGCGGAAAACAAAATTGCCACGGTGGCCTTCCCTCTACGGTCCATAGAGGGGGAACTCCTCCTGTTCCTAACTATCTAAACTATTCCTACCTAACTATCTAACACCTAACTGAAAAACTAAGCTGATCGCGGAAAAAATAATCGCCACGGTGGCTTTCCCTCTACGGTCCATAGAGGGGGAAATCCTCCCGTTCCTAACAATCTAAGCTAGTCCTACCTAACTATCTAACACCTAACTAAAAAAACTAAGCTAATCGCGGAAAAAAAATCGCCACGGTGGCCTTCCCTCTACGGTCCATAGAGGGGGAACTCCTCCTGTTCCTAACTATCTAAACTATTCTTACCTAACTATCTAACACCTAACTGAAAAACTAAGCTGATCGCGGAAAAAAAAATTGCCACGGTGGCCTTCCTCTACGGTCCATAGAGGGGGAACTCCTCCTGTTCCTAACTATCTAAACTATTCCTACCTAACTATCTAACACCTAACTGAAAAACTAAGCTGATCGCGGAAAAAATAATTGTCACGGTGGCCTTCCTGCAAAATATATGAAGCTAACCTACGGGTGATAAACTCCGTCAGTCAGAATGGAGACAATCTTAAGGATCATCCCTCTTACATCCGGTCATCAGGAGAATATCACATCTATGCCCAACTAATCTAACTAACTAAACTATTCCTACCTAACTATCTAACACCTAACTGAAAAACTAAGCTGATCGCGGAAAAAATAATTGCCACGGTGGCCTTCCCTCTACGGTCCATAGAGGGGGAACTCCTCCCGTTCCTAACTATCTAAACTAGTCCTACCTAACTATCTAACACCTAACTGAAAAACTAAGCTGATCGCGGAAAACAAAATTGCCACGGTGGCCTTCCCTCTACGGTCCATAGAGGGGGAACTCCTCATGTTCCTAACTATCTAAACTATTCCTACCTAACTATCTAGCACCTAACTAAAAAACTAAGCTAATCGCGAAAACAAAATTGCCACGGTGGCCTTCCCTCTACGGTCCATAGAGGGGGAACTCCTCCCGTTCCTAACTATCTAAACTATTCCTACCTAACTATCTAGCACCTAACTAAAAAACTAAGCTAATCGCGGAAAAAAAATCGCCACGGTGGCCTTCCCTCTACGGTCCATAGAGGGGGAACTCCTCCCGTTCCCAACTATCTAAACTATTCCTACCTAACTATCTAACACCTAACTAAAAAACTAAGCTGATCGCGGAAAAAATAATTGTCACGGTGGCCTTCCTGCAAAATATATGGAGCTAACCTACGGGTGATAAATTCCGTCAGTCAGAATGGAGACAATCTTAAGGATCATCCCTCTTACATCCGGTCATCAGGAAAATATCACATCTATGCCTAACTAATCCCTAGCCCCCTACAGTAGTCCTACCAAATATATGATGCTAACCTACTGGTGATAAACTCCGTCAGTCAGAATGGAGACAATCTTAAGGATCATCCCTCTTACATCCGGTCATCAGGAGAATATCACATCTATGCCTAACTAATCCCTAGCCCCCTACAGTAGTCCTACCAAATATATGAAGCTAACCTACGGGTGATAAACTCCGTCAGTCAGAATGGAGACAATCTTAAGGATCATCCCTCTTACATCCGGTCATCAGGATAATATCACATCTAAGCCCAACTAATCTAACTAACTAAACTATTCCTACCTAACTATCTAACACCTAACTGAAAAACTAAGCTGATCGCGCAATAAATAATTGCCACGGTGGCCTTCCCTCTACGGTCCATAGAGGGGGAACTCCTCCCGTTCCTAACTATCTAAACTAGTCCTACCTAACTATCTAACACCTAACTGAAAAACTAAGCTGATCGCGGAAAAAATAATTGCCACGGTGGCCTTCCCTCTACGGTCCATAGAGGGGGAACTCCTCCCGTTCCTAACTATCTAAACTATTCCTACCTAACTATCTAGCACCTAACTAAAAAACTAAGCTAATCGCGGAAAAAAAATCGCCACGGTGGCCTTCCCTCTACGGTCCATAGAGGGGGAACTCCTCCCGTTCCTAACTATCTAAACTATTCCTACCTAACTATCTAGCACCTAACTAAAAAACTAAGCTAATCGCGGAAAAAAAAAATTGCCACGGTGGCCTTCCCTCTACGGTCCATAGAGGGGGAACTCCTCCTGTTCCTAACTATCTTAGCTAGTCCTACCTAACTATCTAGCACCTAACTAAAAAACTAAGCTAATCGCGGAAAACAAAATTGCCACGGTGGCCTTCCCTCTACGGTCCATAGAGGGGGAACTCCTCCCGTTCCTAACTATCTAAACTATTCCTACCTAACTATCTAACACCTAACTGAAAAACTAAGCTGATCGCGGAAAAAATAATTGCCACGGTGGCCTTCCCTCTACGGTCCATAGAGGGGGAACTCCTCCCGTTCCTAACTATCTAAACTAGTCCTACCTAACTATCTAACACCTAACTAAAAAACTAAGCTAATCGCGGAAAAAAAAATTGCCACGGTTGCCTTCCCTCTACGGTCCATAGAGGGGGAACTCCTCCCGTTCCTAACTATCTAAACTATTCCTACCTAACTATCTAGCACCTAACTAAAAAACTAAGCTAATCGCGGAAAAAAAATCGCCACGGTGGCCTTCCCTCTACGGTCCATAGAGGGGGAACTCCTCCCGTTCCTAACTATCTAAACTATTCCTACCTAACTATCTAACACCTAACTAAAAAACTAAGCTGATCGCGGAAAAAATAATTGTCACGGTGGCCTTCCTGCAAAATATATGGAGCTAACCTACGGGTGATAAATTCCGTCAGTCAGAATGGAGACAATCTTAAGGATCATCCCTCTTACATCCGGTCATCAGGAAAATATCACATCTATGCCTAACTAATCCCTAGCCCCCTACAGTAGTCCTACCAAATATATGATACTAACCTACTGGTGATAAACTCCGTCAGTCAGAATGGAGACAATCTTAAGGATCATCCCTCTTACATCCGGTCATCAGGAGAATATCACATCTATGCCTAACTAATCCCTAGCCCCCTACAGTAGTCCTACCAAATATATGAAGCTAACCTACGGGTGATAAACTCCGTCAGTCAGAATGGAGACAATCTTAAGGATCATCCCTCTTACATCCGGTCATCAGGATAATATCACATCTAAGCCCAACTAATCTAACTAACTAAACTATTCCTACCTAACTATCTAACACCTAACTGAAAAACTAAGCTGATCGCGGAAAAAAAAAATGCCAGGGGGAACTCCTCCCGTTCCTAACTATCTAGCACCTAACTAAAAAACTAAGCTAATCGCGGAAAAAAAAATTGCCACGGTGGCCTTCCCTCTACGATCCATAGAGGGGGAACTCCTCCTGTTCCTAACTATCTAAGCTAGTCCTACCTAACTATCTAACACCTAACTAAAAAACTAAGCTAATCGCGGAAAAAATAATCGCCACGGTGGCCTTCCCTCTACGGTCCATAGAGGGGGAACTCCTCCCGTTCCTAACTATCTAAACTATTCCTACCTAACTATCTAACACCTAACTGAAAAACTAAGCTGATCGCGGAAAAAATAATCGCCACGGTGGCCTTCCCTCTACGGTCCATAGAGGGGGAACTCCTCCCGTTCCTAACTATCTAAACTATTCCTACCTAACTATCTAGCACCTAACTAAAAAACTAAGCTAATCGCGGAAAACAAAATTGCCACGGTGGCCTTCCCTCTACGGTCCATAGAGGGGGAACTCCTCCCGTTCCTAACTATCTAAACTATTCCTACCTAACTATCTAGCACCTAACTAAAAAACTAAGCTAATCGCGGAAAAAAAATCGCCACGGTGGCCTTCCCTCTACGGTCCATAGAGGGGGAACTCCTCCTGTTCCTAACTATCTTAGCTAGTCCTACCTAACTATCTAACACCTAACTGAAAAACGAAGCTAATCGCGGAAAAAATAATTGCCGCGGTGGCCTTCCCTCTACGGTCCATAGAGGGGGAACTCCTCCCGTTCCTAACTATCTAAACTAGTCCTACCTAACTATCTAACACCTAACTGAAAAACTAAGCTGATCGCGGAAAAAATAATTGCCACGGTGGCCTTCCCTCTACGGTCCATAGAGGGGGAACTCCTCCCGTTCCTAACTATCTAAACTATTCCTACCTAACTATCTAACACCTAACTAAAAAACTAAGCTGATCGCGGAAAAAATAATTGCCACGGTGGCCTTCCCTCTACGGTCCATAGAGGGGGAAATCCTCCCGTTCCTAACAATCTAAGCTAAACCTACCTAACTATCTAACACCTAACTAAAAAACTAAGCTAATCGCGGAAAAAAAATCGCCACGGTGGCCTTCCCTCTACGGTCCATAGAGGGGGAACTCCTCCCGTTCCTAACTATCTAAACTATTCCTACCTAACTATCTAACACCTAACTGAAAAACTAAGCTGATCGCGGAAAAAATAATTGCCACGGTGGCCTTCCTGCAAAATATATGAAGCTAACCTACGGGTGATAAACTCCGTCAGTCAGAATGGAGACAATCTTAAGGATCATCCCTCTTACATCCGGTCATCAGGAGAATATCACATCTATGCCTAACTAATCCCTAGCCCCCTACAGTAGTCCTACCAAATATATGATGCTAACCTACTGGTGATAAACTCCGTCAGTCAGAATGGAGACAATCTTAAGGATCATCCCTCTTACATCCGGTCATCAGGAGAATATCACATCTATGCCTAACTAATCCCTAGCCCCCTACAGTAGTCCTACCAAATATATGATGCTAACCTACTGGTGATAAACTCCGTCAGTCAGAATGGAGACAATCTTAAGGATCATCCCTCTTACATCCGGTCATCAGGAGAATATCACATCTATGCCTAACTAATCCCTAGCCCCCTACACTAGTCCTGCAAATATATGAAGCTAACCTACGGGTGATAAACTCCGTCAGTCAGAATGGAGACAATCTTAAGGATCATCCCTCTTACATCCGGTCATCAGGATAATATCACATCTAAGCCCAACTAATCTAACTAACTAAACTATTCCTACCTAACTATCTAACACCTAACTGAAAAACTAAGCTGATCGCGGAAAAAAAAAATGCCAGGGGGAACTCCTCCCGTTCCTAACTATCTAGCACCTAACTAAAAAACTAAGCTAATCGCGGAAAAAAAAATTGCCACGGTGGCCTTCCCTCTACGATCCATAGAGGGGGAACTCCTCCTGTTCCTAACTATCTAAGCTAGTCCTACCTAACTATCTAACACCTAACTAAAAAACTAAGCTAATCGCGGAAAAAATAATCGCCACGGTGGCCTTCCCTCTACGGTCCATAGAGGGGGAACTCCTCCCGTTCCTAACTATCTAAACTATTCCTACCTAACTATCTAACACCTAACTGAAAAACTAAGCTGATCGCGGAAAAAATAATCGCCACGGTGGCCTTCCCTCTACGGTCCATAGAGGGGGAACTCCTCCCGTTCCTAACTATCTAAACTATTCCTACCTAACTATCTAGCACCTAACTAAAAAACTAAGCTAATCGCGGAAAACAAAATTGCCACGGTGGCCTTCCCTCTACGGTCCATAGAGGGGGAACTCCTCCCGTTCCTAACTATCTAAACTAGTCCTACCTAACTATCTAACACCTAACTGAAAAACTAAGCTGATCGCGGAAAAAATAATTGCCACGGTGGCCTTCCCTCTACGGTCCATAGAGGGGGAACTTCTCCCGTTCCTAACTATCTAAACTATTCCTACCTAACTATCTAACACCTAACTGAAAAACTAAGCTGATCGCGGAAAAAATAATCGCCACGGTGGCCTTCCCTCTACGGTCCATAGAGGGGGAACTCCTCCCGTTCCTAACTATCTAAACTATTCCTACCTAACTATCTAGCACCTAACTAAAAAACTAAGCTAATCGCGGAAAACAAAATTGCCACGGTGGCCTTCCCTCTACGGTCCATAGAGGGGGAACTCCTCCCGTTCCTAACTATCTAAACTATTCCTACCTAACTATCTAACACCTAACTGAAAAACTAAGCTGATCGCGGAAAAAATAATCGCCACGGTGGCCTTCCCTCTACGGTCCATAGAGGGGGAACTCCTCCCGTTCCTAACTATCTAAACTATTCCTACCTAACTATCTAACACCTAACTGAAAAACTAAGCTGATCGCGGAAAAAAAAATTGCCACGGTGGCCTTCCCTCTACGGTCCATAGAAGGGGAACACCTCCCGTTCCTAACTATCTAAACTATTCCAACCTAACTATCTAACACCTAACTGAAAAAGTAAGCTAATCGCGGAAAAAATAATTGTCACGGTGGCCTTCCTGCAAAATATATGAAGCTAACCTACGGGTGATAAACTCCGTCAGTCAGAATGGAGACAATCTTAAGGATCATCCCTCTTACATCCGGTCATCAGGAGAATATCACATCTATGCCTAACTAATCCCTAGCCCCCTACAGTAGTCCTACCAAATATATGATGCTAACCTACTGGTGATAAACTCCGTCAGTCAGAATGGAGACAATCTTAAGGATCATCCCTCTTACATCCGGTCATCAGGAGAATATCACATCTATGCCTAACTAATCCCTAGCCCCCTACACTAGTCCTGCAAATATATGAAGCTAACCTACGGGTGATAAACTCCGTCAGTCAGAATGGAGACAATCTTAAGGATCATCCCTCTTACATCCGGTCATCAGGAGAATATCACATCTATGCCTAACTAATCCCTAGCCCCCTACAGTAGTCCTACCAAATATATGAACCTAACCTACGGGTGATAAACTCCGTCAGTCAGAATGGAGACAATCTTAAGGATCATCCCTCTTACATCCGGTCATCAGGATAATATCACATCTAAGCCCAACTAATCTAACTAACTAAACTATTCCTACCTAACTATCTAACACCTAACTGAAAAACTAAGCTAATCGCGGAAAAAATAATTGCCGCGGTGGCCTTCCCTCTACGGTCCATAGAGGGGGAACTCCTCCTGTTCCTAACTATCTAAGCTAGCCCTACCTAACTATCTAACACCTAACTGAAAAACTAAGCTAATCGCGGAAAAAATAATCGCCACGGTGGCCTTCCCTCTACGGTCCATAGAGGGGGAAATCCTCCCGTTCCTAACTATCAAAACTATTCCTACCTAACTATCTAACACCTAACTGAAAAACTAAGCTGATCACGGAAAAAAAAAATTGCCACGGTGGCCTTCCCTCTACGATCCATAGAGGGGGAACTCCTCCTGTTCCTAACTATCTAAGCTAGTCCTACCTAACTATCTAACACCTAACTAAAAAACTAAGCTAATCGCGGAAAAAATAATCGCCACGGTGGCCTTCCCTCTACGGTCCATAGAGGGGGAAATCCTCCCGTTCCTAACTATCAAAACTATTCCTACCTAACTATCTAACACCTAACTGAAAAACTAAGCTGATCACGGAAAAAAAAAAATTGCCACGGTGGCCTTCCCTCTACGGTCCATAGAGGGGGAACTCCTCCTGTTCCTAACTATCTAAGCTAGCCCTACCTAACTATCTAACACCTAACTGAAAAACTAAGCTGATCACGGAAAAAAAAAATTGCCACGGTGGCCTTCCCTCTACGGTCCATAGAGGGGGAACTCCTCCCGTTCCTAACTATCTAAACTATTCCTACCTAACTATCTAACACCTAACTGAAAAACTAAGCTGATCGCGGAAAAAATAATCGCCACGGTGGCCTTCCCTCTACGGTCCATAGAGGGGGAAATCCTCCCGTTCCTAACAATCTAAGCTAGTCCTACCTAACTATCTAACACCTAACTGAAAAACTAAGCTGATCGCGGAAAAAATAATTGCCACGGTGGCCTTCCCTCTACGGTCCAAAGAGGGGGAACTCCTTCTGTTCCTAACTATCTAAACTATTCCTACCTAACACCTAACTGAAAAACTAAGCTGATCGCGGAAAAAAAAATTGCTACGGTGGCCTTCCCTCTACGGTCCATAGAGGGGGAACTCCTCCTGTTCCTAACTATCTAAACTATTCCTACCTAACTATCTAACACCTAACTGAAAAACTAAGCTGATCGCGGAAAAAATAATTGCCACGGTGGCCTTCCCTCTACGGTCCATAGAGGGGGAACTCCTCCCCTTCCAACTATCTAAACTAGTCCTACCTAACTATCTAACACCTAACTGAAAAACTAAGCTGATCGCGGAAAAAATAATTGTCACGGTGGCCTTCCTGCAAAATATATGAAGCTAACCTACGGGTGATAAACTCCGTCAGTCAGAATGGAGACAATCTTAAGGATCATCCCTCTTACATCCGGTCATCAGGAGAATATCACATCTATGCCTAACTAATCCCTAGCCCCCTACAGTAGTCCTACCAAATATATGATGCTAACCTACTGGTGATAAACTCCGTCAGTCAGAATGGAGACAATCTTAAGGATCATCCCTCTTACATCCGGTCATCAGGAGAATATCACATCTATGCCTAACTAATCCCTAGCCCCCTACAGTAGTCCTACCAAATATATGAACCTAACCTACGGGTGATAAACTCCGTCAGTCAGAATGGAGACAATCTTAAGGATCATCCCTCTTACATGCGGTCATCAGGATAATATCACATCTAAGCCCAACTAATCTAACTAACTAAACTATTCCTACCTAACTATCTAACACCTAACTGAAAAACTAAGCTGATCGCGGAAAAAAAAAATGCCAGGGGGAACTCCTCCCGTTCCTAACTATCTAGCACCTAACTAAAAAACTAAGCTAATCGCGGAAAAAAAAATTGCCACGGTGGCCTTCCCTCTACGATCCATAGAGGGGGAACTCCTCCTGTTCCTAACTATCTAAGCTAGTCCTACCTAACTATCTAACACCTAACTGAAAAACTAAGCTAATCGCGGAAAAAATAATCGCCACGGTGGCCTTCCCTCTACGGTCCATAGAGGGGGAACTCCTCCCGTTCCTAACTATCTAAACTATTCCTACCTAACTATCTAACACCTAACTGAAAAACTAAGCTGATCGCGGAAAAAAAATCGCCACGGTGGCCTTCCCTCTACGGTCCATAGAGGGGGAACTCCTCCCGTTCCTAACTATCTAAACTATTCCTACCTAACTATCTAGCACCTAACTAAAAAACTAAGCTAATCGCGGAAAACAAAATTGCCACGGTGGCCTTCCCTCTACGGTCCATAGAGGGGGAACTCCTCCCGTTCCTAACTATCTAAACTATTCCTACCTAACTATCTAACACCTAACTGAAAAACTAAGCTGATCGCGGAAAAAATAATCGCCACGGTGGCCTTCCCTCTACGGTCCATAGAGGGGGAACTCCTCCCGTTCCTAACTATCTAAACTATTCCTACCTAACTATCTAAAAATAATTGTCACGGTGGCCTTCCTGCAAAATATATGAAGCTAACCTACGGGTGATAAACTCCGTCAGTCAGAATGGAGACAATCTTAAGGATCATCCCTCTTACATCCGGTCATCAGGAGAATATCACATCTATGCCTAACTAATCCCTAGCCCCCTACAGTAGTCCTACCAAATATATGATGCTAACCTACTGGTGATAAACTCCGTCAGTCAGAATGGAGACAATCTTAAGGATCATCCCTCTTACATCCGGTCATCAGGAGAATATCACATCTATGCCTAACTAATCCCTAGCCCCCTACACTAGTCCTGCAAATATATGAAGCTAACCTACGGGTGATAAACTCCGTCAGTCAGAATGGAGACAATCTTAAGGATCATCCCTCTTACATCCGGTCATCAGGATAATATCACATCTAAGCCCAACTAATCTAACTAACTAAACTATTCCTACCTAACTATCTAACACCTAACTGAAAAACTAAGCTGATCGCGGAAAAAAAAAATGCCAGGGGGAACTCCTCCCGTTCCTAACTATCTAGCACCTAACTAAAAAACTAAGCTAATCGCGGAAAAAAAAAATTGCCACGGTGGCCTTCCCTCTACGATCCATAGAGGGGGAACTCCTCCTGTTCCTAACTATCTAAGCTAGTCCTACCTAACTATCTAACACCTAACTAAAAAACTAAGCTAATCGCGAAAAAAAAAATTGCCACGGTGGCCTTCCCTCTACGGTCCATAGAGGGGGAACTCCTCCCGTTCCTAACTATCTAAACTATTCCTACCTAACTATCTAACACCTAACTGAAAAACTAAGCTGATCGCGGAAAAAAAATCGCCACGGTGGCCTTCCCTCTACGGTCCATAGAGGGGGAACTCCTCCCGTTCCTAACTATCTAAACTATTCCTACCTAACTATCTAGCACCTAACTAAAAAACTAAGCTAATCGCGGAAAACAAAATTGCCACGGTGGCCTTCCCTCTACGGTCCATAGAGGGGGAACTCCTCCCGTTCCTAACTATCTAAACTATTCCTACCTAACTATCTAACACCTAACTGAAAAACTAAGCTGATCGCGGAAAAAATAATCGCCACGGTGGCCTTCCCTCTACGGTCCATAGAGGGGGAACTCCTCCCGTTCCTAACTATCTAAACTATTCCTACCTAACTATCTAAAAATAATTGTCACGGTGGCCTTCCTGCAAAATATATGAAGCTAACCTACGGGTGATAAACTCCGTCAGTCAGAATGGAGACAATCTTAAGGATCATCCCTCTTACATCCGGTCATCAGGAGAATATCACATCTATGCCTAACTAATCCCTAGCCCCCTACAGTAGTCCTACCAAATATATGATGCTAACCTACTGGTGATAAACTCCGTCAGTCAGAATGGAGACAATCTTAAGGATCATCCCTCTTACATCCGGTCATCAGGAGAATATCACATCTATGCCTAACTAATCCCTAGCCCCCTACACTAGTCCTGCAAATATATGAAGCTAACCTACGGGTGATAAACTCCGTCAGTCAGAATGGAGACAATCTTAAGGATCATCCCTCTTACATCCGGTCATCAGGATAATATCACATCTAAGCCCAACTAATCTAACTAACTAAACTATTCCTACCTAACTATCTAACACCTAACTGAAAAACTAAGCTGATCGCGGAAAAAAAAAATGCCAGGGGGAACTCCTCCCGTTCCTAACTATCTAGCACCTAACTAAAAAACTAAGCTAATCGCGGAAAAAAAAACTTGCCACGGTGGCCTTCCCTCTACGATCCATAGAGGGGGAACTCCTCCTGTTCCTAACTATCTAAGCTAGTCCTACCTAACTATCTAACACCTAACTAAAAAACTAAGCTAATCGCGAAAAAAAAAATTGCCACGGTGGCCTTCCCTCTACGGTCCATAGAGGGGGAACTCCTCCTGTTCCTAACTATCTAAGCTAGCCCTACCTAACTATCTAACACCTAACTGAAAAACTAAGCTAATCGCGGAAAAAATAATCGCCACGGTGGCCTTCCCTCTACGGTCCATAGAGGGGGAAATCCTCCCGTTCCTAACTATCAAAACTATTCCTACCTAACTATCTAACACCTAACTGAAAAACTAAGCTGATCACGGAAAAAAAAAATTGCCACGGTGGCCTTCCCTCTACGATCCATAGAGGGGGAACTCCTCCTGTTCCTAACTATCTAAGCTAGTCCTACCTAACTATCTAACACCTAACTAAAAAACTAAGCTAATCGCGGAAAAAATAATCGCCACGGTGGCCTTCCCTCTACGGTCCATAGAGGGGGAAATCCTCCCGTTCCTAACTATCAAAACTATTCCTACCTAACTATCTAACACCTAACTGAAAAACTAAGCTGATCACGGAAAAAAAAAATTGCCACGGTGGCCTTCCCTCTACGGTCCATAGAGGGGGAACTCCTCCCGTTCCTAACTATCTAAACTATTCCTACCTAACTATCTAACACCTAACTGAAAAACTAAGCTGATCGCGGAAAAAATAATTGTCACGGTGGCCTTCCTGCAAAATATATGAAGCTAACCTACGGGTGATAAACTCCGTCAGTCAGAATGGAGACAATCTTAAGGATCATCCCTCTTACATCCGGTCATCAGGAGAATATCACATCTATGCCTAACTAATCCCTAGCCCCCTACAGTAGTCCTACCAAATATATGATGCTAACCTACTGGTGATAAACTCCGTCAGTCAGAATGGAGACAATCTTAAGGATCATCCCTCTTACATGCGGTCATCAGGATAATATCACATCTAAGCCCAACTAATCTAACTAACTAAACTATTCCTACCTAACTATCTAACACCTAACTGAAAAACTAAACTAATCGCGGAAAAAATAATTGCCACGTTGGCCTTCCCTCTACGGTCCATAGAGGGGGAGCTCCTCCCGTTCCTAACTATCTAAACTAGTCCTACCTAACTATCTAACACCTAACTAAAAAACTAAGCTAATCGCGGAAAAAAAAATTGCCACGGTGGCCTTCCCTCTACGGTCCATAGAGGGGGAACTCCTCCCGTTCCTAACTATCTAAACTATTCCTACCTAACTATCTAGCACCTAACTAAAAAACTAAGCTAATCGCGGAAAAAAAAAAATTGCCACGGTGGCCTTCCCTCTACGGTCCATAGAGGGGGAACTCCTCCTGTTCCTAACTATCTTAGCTAGTCCTACCTAACTATCTAGCACCTAACTAAAAAACTAAGCTAATCGCGGAAAACAAAATTGCCACGGTGGCCTTCCCTCTACGGTCCATAGAGGGGGAACTCCTCCCGTTCCTAACTATCTAAACTAGTCCTACCTAACTATCTAGCACCTAACTAAAAAACTAATCTAATCGCGGAAAAAAAATCGCCACGGTGGCCTTCCCTCTACGGTCCATAGAGGGGGAACTCCTCCCGTTCCTAACTATCTAAACTATTCCTACCTAACTATCTAGCACCTAACTAAAAAACTAAGCTAATCGCGGAAAAAAAAAATTGCCACGGTGGCCTTCCCTCTACGGTCCATAGAGGGGGAACTCCTCCTGTTCCTAACTATCTTAGCTAGTCCTACCTAACTATCTAGCACCTAACTAAAAAACTAAGCTAATCGCGGAAAACAAAATTGCCACGGTGGCCTTCCCTCTACGGTCCATAGAGGGGGAACTCCTCCCGTTCCTAACTATCTAAACTATTCCTACCTAACTATCTAACACCTAACTGAAAAACTAAGCTGATCGCGGAAAAAAAATTGCCACGGTGGCCTTCCCTCTACGGTCCATAGAGGGGGAACTCCTCCTGTTCCTAACTATCTAAACTATTCCTACCTAACACCTAACTGAAAAACTAAGCTGATCGCGGAAAAAAAAATTGCTACGGTGGCCTTCCCTCTACGGTCCATAGAGGGGGAACTCCTCCTGTTCCTAACTATCTAAACTATTCCTACCTAACACCTAACTGAAAAACTAAGCTGATCGCGGAAAAAATAATTGCCACGGTGGCCTTCCCTCTACGGTCCATAGAGGGGGAACTCCTCCCCTTCCAACTATCTAAACTAGTCCTACCTAACTATCTAGCACCTAACTGAAAAACTAAGCTGATCGCGGAAAAAAAATTGCCACGGTGGCCTTCCCTCTACGGTCCATAGAGGGGGAACTCCTCCTGTTCCTAACTATCTAAACTATTCCTACCTAACTATCTAACACCTAACTGAAAAACTAAGCTGATCGCGGAAAAAATAATTGCCACGGTGGCCTTCCCTCTACGGTCCATAGAGGGGGAACACCTCCCGTTCCTAACTATATAACATATAACTGAAAAAGTAAGCTGATCGCGGAAAAAATAATTGTCACGGTGGCCTTCCTGCAAAATATATGAAGCTAATCTACGGGTGATAAACTCCGTCAGTCAGAATGGAGACAATCTTAAGGATCATCCCTCTTACATCCGGTCATCAGGAGAATATCACATCTATGCCTAACTAATCCCTAGCCCCCTACAGTAGTCCTACCAAATATATGATGCTAACCTACTGGTGATAAACTCCGTCAGTCAGAATGGAGACAATCTTAAGGATCATCCCTCTTACATCCGGTCATCAGGAGAATATCACATCTATGCCTAACTAATCCCTAGCCTACTACAGTAGTCCTACCAAATATATGATGCTAACCTACTGGTGATAAACTCCGTCAATCAGAATGGAGACAATCTTAAGGATCATCCCTCTTACATCCGGTCATCAGGAGAATATCACATCTATGCCTAACTAATCCCTAGCCCCCTACACTAGTCCTGCAAATATATGAAGCTAACCTACGGGTGATAAACTCCGTCAGTCAGAATGGAGACAATCTTAAGGATCATCCCTCTTACATCCGGTCATCAGGATAATATCACATCTAAGCCCAACTAATCTAACTAACTAAACTATTCCTACCTAACTATCTAACACCTAACTGAAAAACTAAGCTGATCGCGGAAAAAAAAAATGCCAGGGGGAACTCCTCCCGTTCCTAACTATCTAGCACCTAACTAAAAAACTAAGCTAATCGCGGAAAAAAAAAATTGCCACGGTGGCCTTCCCTCTACGATCCATAGAGGGGGAACTCCTCCTGTTCCTAACTATCTAAGCTAGTCCTACCTAACTATCTAACACCTAACTGAAAAACTAAGCTAATCGCGGAAAAAATAATCGCCACGGTGGCCTTCCCTCTACGGTCCATAGAGGGGGAACTCCTCCCGTTCCTAACTATCTTAGCTAGTCCTACCTAACTATCTAGCACCTAACTAAAAAACTAAGCTAATCGCGGAAAAAAAAATTGCCACGGTGGCCTTCCCTCTACGGTCCATAGAGGGGGAACTCCTCCTGTTCCTAACTATCTTAGCTAGTCCTACCTAAATATCTAGCACATAACTAAAAAACTAAGCTGATCGCGGAAAAAATAATCGCCACGGTGGCCTTCCCTCTACGGTCCATAGAGGGGGAACTCCTCCTGTTCCTAAATATCTTAGCTAGTCCTACCTAAGTATCTAGCACCTAACTAAAAAACTAAGCTGATCGCGGAAAAAATAATTGCCACGGTGGCCTTCCCTCTACTTTCCATAGAGGGGGAACTCCTCCTGTTCCTAACTATCTTAGCTAGTCCTACCTAAATATCTAGCACATAACTAAAAAACTAAGCTGATCGCGGAAAAAATAATCGCCACGGTGGCCTTCCCTCTACGGTCCATAGAGGGGGAACTCCTCCTGTTCCTAACTATCTTAGCTAGTCCTACCTAAGTATCTAGCACCTAACTAAAAAACTAAGCTGATCGCGGAAAAAATAATTGCCACGGTGGCCTTCCCTCTACTTTCCATAGAGGGGGAACTCCTCCTGTTCCTAACTATCTAAGCTAGTCCTACCTAACTATCTAACACCTAACTAAAAAACTAAGCTAATCGCGGAAAAAATAATCGCCACGGTGGCCTTCCCTCTACGGTCCATAGAGGGGGAAATCCTCCCGTTCCTAACTATCAAAACTATTCCTACCTAACTATCTAACACCTAACTGAAAAACTAAGCAGATCACGGAAAAAAAAAATTGCCACGGTGGCCTTCCCTCTACGGTCCATAGAGGGGGAACTCCTCCCGTTCCTAACTATCTAAACTATTCCTACCTAACTATCTAACACCTAACTGAAAAACTAAGCTGATCGCGGAAAAAATAATCGCCACGGTGGCCTTCCCTCTACGGTCCATAGAGGGGGAACTCCTCCCGTTCCTAACTATCTTAGCTAGTCCTACCTAACTATCTAACACCTAACTAAAAAACTAAGCTAATCGCGGAAAAAATAATCGCCACGGTGGCCTTCCCTCTACGGTCCATAGAGGGGGAAATCCTCCCGTTCCTAACTATCAAAACTATTCCTACCTAACTATCTAACACCTAACTGAAAAACTAAGCTGATCACGGAAAAAAAAAATTGCCACGGTGGCCTTCCCTCTACGGTCCATAGAGGGGGAACTCCTCCCGTTCCTAACTATCTAAACTATTCCTACCTAACTATCTAACACCTAACTGAAAAACTAAGCTGATCGCGGAAAAAATAATCGCCACGGTGGCCTTCCCTCTACGGTCCATAGAGGGGGAAATCCTCCCGTTCCTAACAATCTAAGCTAGTCCTACCTAACTATCTAACACCTAACTGAAAAACTAAGCTGATCGCGGAAAAAATAATCGCCACGGTGGCCTTCCCTCTACGGTCCATAGAGGGGGAACTCCTCCTGTTCCTAACTATCTAAACTATTCCTACCTAACACCTAACTGAAAAACTAAGCTGATCGCGGAAAAAAAAATTGCTACGGTGGCCTTCCCTCTACGGTCCATAGAGGGGGAACTCCTCCTGTTCCTAACTATCTAAACTATTCCTACCTAACACCTAACTGAAAAACTAAGCTGATCGCGGAAAAAATAATTGCCACGGTGGCCTTCCCTCTACGGTCCATAGAGGGGGAACTCCTCCCCTTCCAACTATCTAAACTAGTCCTACCTAACTATCTAACACCTAACTGAAAAACTAAGCTGATCGCGGAAAAAATAATTGTCACGGTGGCCTTCCTGCAAAATATATGAAGCTAACCTACGGGTGATAAACTCCGTCAGTCAGAATGGAGACAATCTTAAGGATCATCCCTCTTACATCCGGTCATCAGGAGAATATCACATCTATGCCTAACTAATCCCTAGCCCCCTACAGTAGTCCTACCAAATATATGATGCTAACCTACTGGTGATAAACTCCGTCAGTCAGAATGGAGACAATCTTAAGGATCATCCCTCTTACATGCGGTCATCAGGATAATATCACATCTAAGCCCAACTAATCTAACTAACTAAACTATTCCTACCTAACTATCTAACACCTAACTGAAAAACTAAACTAATCGCGGAAAAAATAATTGCCACGTTGGCCTTCCCTCTACGGTCCATAGAGGGGGAGCTCCTCCCGTTCCTAACTATCTAAACTAGTCCTACCTAACTATCTAACACCTAACTAAAAAACTAAGCTAATCGCGGAAAAAAAAATTGCCACGGTGGCCTTCCCTCTACGGTCCATAGAGGGGGAACTCCTCCCGTTCCTAACTATCTAAACTATTCCTACCTAACTATCTAGCACCTAACTAAAAAACTAAGCTAATCGCGGAAAAAAAAAATTGCCACGGTGGCCTTCCCTCTACGGTCCATAGAGGGGGAACTCCTCCTGTTCCTAACTATCTTAGCTAGTCCTACCTAACTATCTAGCACCTAACTAAAAAACTAAGCTAATCGCGGAAAACAAAATTGCCACGGTGGCCTTCCCTCTACGGTCCATAGAGGGGGAACTCCTCCCGTTCCTAACTATCTAAACTAGTCCTACCTAACTATCTAGCACCTAACTAAAAAACTAATCTAATCGCGGAAAAAAAATCGCCACGGTGGCCTTCCCTCTACGGTCCATAGAGGGGGAACTCCTCCCGTTCCTAACTATCTAAACTATTCCTACCTAACTATCTAGCACCTAACTAAAAAACTAAGCTAATCGCGGAAAAAAAAAATTGCCACGGTGGCCTTCCCTCTACGGTCCATAGAGGGGGAACTCCTCCTGTTCCTAACTATCTTAGCTAGTCCTACCTAACTATCTAGCACCTAACTAAAAAACTAAGCTAATCGCGGAAAACAAAATTGCCACGGTGGCCTTCCCTCTACGGTCCATAGAGGGGGAACTCCTCCCGTTCCTAACTATCTAAACTATTCCTACCTAACTATCTAACACCTAACTGAAAAACTAAGCTGATCGCGGAAAAAATAATTGCCACGGTGGCCTTCCCTCTACGGTCCATAGAGGGGGAACACCTCCCGTTCCTAACTATATAACATATAACTGAAAAACTAAGCTGATCGCGGAAAAAAAATTGCCACGGTGGCCTTCCCTCTACGGTCCATAGAGGGGGAACTCCTCCTGTTCCTAACTATCTAAACTATTCCTACCTAACTATCTAACACCTAACTGAAAAACTAAGCTGATCGCGGAAAAAATAATTGCCACGGTGGCCTTCCCTCTACGGTCCATAGAGGGGGAACACCTCCCGTTCCTAACTATATAACATATAACTGAAAAAGTAAGCTGATCGCGGAAAAAATAATTGTCACGGTGGCCTTCCTGCAAAATATATGAAGCTAATCTACGGGTGATAAACTCCGTCAGTCAGAATGGAGACAATCTTAAGGATCATCCCTCTTACATCCGGTCATCAGGAGAATATCACATCTATGCCTAACTAATCCCTAGCCCCCTACAGTAGTCCTACCAAATATATGATGCTAACCTACTGGTGATAAACTCCGTCAATCAGAATGGAGACAATCTTAAGGATCATCCCTCTTACATCCGGTCATCAGGAGAATATCACATCTATGCCTAACTAATCCCTAGCCCCCTACACTAGTCCTGCAAATATATGAAGCTAACCTACGGGTGATAAACTCCGTCAGTCAGAATGGAGACAATCTTAAGGATCATCCCTCTTACATCCGGTCATCAGGATAATATCACATCTAAGCCCAACTAATCTAACTAACTAAACTATTCCTACCTAACTATCTAACACCTAACTGAAAAACTAAGCTGATCGCGGAAAAAAAAAATGCCAGGGGGAACTCCTCCCGTTCCTAACTATCTAGCACCTAACTAAAAAACTAAGCTAATCGCGGAAAAAAAAAATTGCCACGGTGGCCTTCCCTCTACGATCCATAGAGGGGGAACTCCTCCTGTTCCTAACTATCTAAGCTAGTCCTACCTAACTATCTAACACCTAACTGAAAAACTAAGCTAATCGCGGAAAAAATAATCGCCACGGTGGCCTTCCCTCTACGGTCCATAGAGGGGGAACTCCTCCCGTTCCTAACTATCTTAGCTAGTCCTACCTAACTATCTAGCACCTAACTAAAAAACTAAGCTAATCGCGGAAAAAAAAATTGCCACGGTGGCCTTCCCTCTACGGTCCATAGAGGGGGAGCTCCTCCCGTTCCTAACTATCTAAACTAGTCCTACCTAACTATCTAACACCTAACTAAAAAACTAAGCTAATCGCGGAAAAAAAAATTGCCACGGTGGCCTTCCCTCTACGGTCCATAGAGGGGGAACTCCTCCCGTTCCTAACTATCTAAACTATTCCTACCTAACTATCTAGCACCTAACTAAAAAACTAAGCTAATCGCGGAAAAAAAAAATTGCCACGGTGGCCTTCCCTCTACGGTCCATAGAGGGGGAACTCCTCCTGTTCCTAACTATCTTAGCTAGTCCTACCTAACTATCTAGCACCTAACTAAAAAACTAAGCTAATCGCGGAAAACAAAATTGCCACGGTGGCCTTCCCTCTACGGTCCATAGAGGGGGAACTCCTCCCGTTCCTAACTATCTAAACTAGTCCTACCTAACTATCTAGCACCTAACTAAAAAACTAATCTAATCGCGGAAAAAAAATCGCCACGGTGGCCTTCCCTCTACGGTCCATAGAGGGGGAAATCCTCCCGTTCCTAACAATCTAAGCTAGTCCTACCTAACTATCTAACACCTAACTGAAAAACTAAGCTGATCGCGGAAAAAATAATCGCCACGGTGGCCTTCCCTCTACGGTCCATAGAGGGGGAACTCCTCCTGTTCCTAACTATCTAAACTATTCCTACCTAACACCTAACTGAAAAACTAAGCTGATCGCGGAAAAAAAAATTGCTACGGTGGCCTTCCCTCTACGGTCCATAGAGGGGGAACTCCTCCTGTTCCTAACTATCTAAACTATTCCTACCTAACACCTAACTGAAAAACTAAGCTGATCGCGGAAAAAATAATTGCCACGGTGGCCTTCCCTCTACGGTCCATAGAGGGGGAACTCCTCCCCTTCCAACTATCTAAACTAGTCCTACCTAACTATCTAACACCTAACTGAAAAACTAAGCTGATCGCGGAAAAAATAATTGTCACGGTGGCCTTCCTGCAAAATATATGAAGCTAACCTACGGGTGATAAACTCCGTCAGTCAGAATGGAGACAATCTTAAGGATCATCCCTCTTACATCCGGTCATCAGGAGAATATCACATCTATGCCTAACTAATCCCTAGCCCCCTACAGTAGTCCTACCAAATATATGATGCTAACCTACTGGTGATAAACTCCGTCAGTCAGAATGGAGACAATCTTAAGGATCATCCCTCTTACATGCGGTCATCAGGATAATATCACATCTAAGCCCAACTAATCTAACTAACTAAACTATTCCTACCTAACTATCTAACACCTAACTGAAAAACTAAACTAATCGCGGAAAAAATAATTGCCACGTTGGCCTTCCCTCTACGGTCCATAGAGGGGGAGCTCCTCCCGTTCCTAACTATCTAAACTAGTCCTACCTAACTATCTAACACCTAACTAAAAAACTAAGCTAATCGCGGAAAAAAAAATTGCCACGGTGGCCTTCCCTCTACGGTCCATAGAGGGGGAACTCCTCCCGTTCCTAACTATCTAAACTATTCCTACCTAACTATCTAGCACCTAACTAAAAAACTAAGCTAATCGCGGAAAAAAAAAATTGCCACGGTGGCCTTCCCTCTACGGTCCATAGAGGGGGAACTCCTCCTGTTCCTAACTATCTTAGCTAGTCCTACCTAACTATCTAGCACCTAACTAAAAAACTAAGCTAATCGCGGAAAACAAAATTGCCACGGTGGCCTTCCCTCTACGGTCCATAGAGGGGGAACTCCTCCCGTTCCTAACTATCTAAACTAGTCCTACCTAACTATCTAGCACCTAACTAAAAAACTAATCTAATCGCGGAAAAAAAATCGCCACGGTGGCCTTCCCTCTACGGTCCATAGAGGGGGAACTCCTCCCGTTCCTAACTATCTAAACTATTCCTACCTAACTATCTAGCACCTAACTAAAAAACTAAGCTAATCGCGGAAAAAAAAAATTGCCACGGTGGCCTTCCCTCTACGGTCCATAGAGGGGGAACTCCTCCTGTTCCTAACTATCTTAGCTAGTCCTACCTAACTATCTAGCACCTAACTAAAAAACTAAGCTAATCGCGGAAAACAAAATTGCCACGGTGGCCTTCCCTCTACGGTCCATAGAGGGGGAACTCCTCCCGTTCCTAACTATCTAAACTATTCCTACCTAACTATCTAACACCTAACTGAAAAACTAAGCTGATCGCGGAAAAAATAATTGCCACGGTGGCCTTCCCTCTACGGTCCATAGAGGGGGAACACCTCCCGTTCCTAACTATATAACATATAACTGAAAAACTAAGCTGATCGCGGAAAAAAAATTGCCACGGTGGCCTTCCCTCTACGGTCCATAGAGGGGGAACTCCTCCTGTTCCTAACTATCTAAACTATTCCTACCTAACTATCTAACACCTAACTGAAAAACTAAGCTGATCGCGGAAAAAATAATTGCCACGGTGGCCTTCCCTCTACGGTCCATAGAGGGGGAACACCTCCCGTTCCTAACTATATAACATATAACTGAAAAAGTAAGCTGATCGCGGAAAAAATAATTGTCACGGTGGCCTTCCTGCAAAATATATGAAGCTAATCTACGGGTGATAAACTCCGTCAGTCAGAATGGAGACAATCTTAAGGATCATCCCTCTTACATCCGGTCATCAGGAGAATATCACATCTATGCCTAACTAATCCCTAGCCCCCTACAGTAGTCCTACCAAATATATGATGCTAACCTACTGGTGATAAACTCCGTCAATCAGAATGGAGACAATCTTAAGGATCATCCCTCTTACATCCGGTCATCAGGAGAATATCACATCTATGCCTAACTAATCCCTAGCCCCCTACACTAGTCCTGCAAATATATGAAGCTAACCTACGGGTGATAAACTCCGTCAGTCAGAATGGAGACAATCTTAAGGATCATCCCTCTTACATCCGGTCATCAGGATAATATCACATCTAAGCCCAACTAATCTAACTAACTAAACTATTCCTACCTAACTATCTAACACCTAACTGAAAAACTAAGCTGATCGCGGAAAAAAAAAATGCCAGGGGGAACTCCTCCCGTTCCTAACTATCTAGCACCTAACTAAAAAACTAAGCTAATCGCGGAAAAAAAAAATTGCCACGGTGGCCTTCCCTCTACGATCCATAGAGGGGGAACTCCTCCTGTTCCTAACTATCTAAGCTAGTCCTACCTAACTATCTAACACCTAACTGAAAAACTAAGCTAATCGCGGAAAAAATAATCGCCACGGTGGCCTTCCCTCTACGGTCCATAGAGGGGGAACTCCTCCCGTTCCTAACTATCTTAGCTAGTCCTACCTAACTATCTAGCACCTAACTAAAAAACTAAGCTAATCGCGGAAAAAAAAATTGCCACGGTGGCCTTCCCTCTACGGTCCATAGAGGGGGAACTCCTCCTGTTCCTAACTATCTTAGCTAGTCCTACCTAAATATCTAGCACATAACTAAAAAACTAAGCTGATCGCGGAAAAAATAATCGCCACGGTGGCCTTCCCTCTACGGTCCATAGAGGGGGAACTCCTCCTGTTCCTAACTATCTTAGCTAGTCCTACCTAAGTATCTAGCACCTAACTAAAAAACTAAGCTGATCGCGGAAAAAATAATCGCCACGGTGGCCTTCCCTCTACGATCCATAGAGGGGGGAACTCCTCCTGTTCCTAACTATCTAAGCTAGCCCTACCTAACTATCTAACACCTAACTGAAAAACTAAGCTAATCGCGGAAAAAATAATCGCCACGGTGGCCTTCCCTCTACGGTCCATAGAGGGGGAACTCCTCCCGTTCCTAACTATCTTAGCTAGTCCTACCTAACTATCTAGCACCTAACTAAAAAACTAAGCTAATCGCGGAAAAAAAAATTGCCACGGTGGCCTTCCCTCTACGGTCCATAGAGGGGGAACTCCTCCTGTTCCTAACTATCTTAGCTAGTCCTACCTAAATATCTAGCACATAACTAAAAAACTAAGCTGATCGCGGAAAAAATAATCGCCACGGTGGCCTTCCCTCTACGGTCCATAGAGGGGGAACTCCTCCTGTTCCTAACTATCTTAGCTAGTCCTACCTAAGTATCTAGCACCTAACTAAAAAACTAAGCTGATCGCGGAAAAAATAATTGCCACGGTGGCCTTCCCTCTACGGTCCATAGAGGGGGAACTCCTCCCGTTCCTAACTATCTTAGCTAGTCCTACCTAACTATCTAGCACCTAACTAAAAAACTAAGCTAATCGCGGAAAAAAAAATTGCCACGGTGGCCTTCCCTCTACGGTCCATAGAGGGGGAACTCCTCCCGTTCCTAACTAACTAAACTAGTCCTAGCTATCTAAACTAGTCCAAACTATCTAAACTAGTCCTACCTAACTAGCAAACATGTAACTGGAAAACTGATTTAATCGCGAGGAATATAAGCGAAGGATAGAATCGGAACTATTCCTCTAAAATAGTTTGTGCTATACTACCTACCTAACTGAAAAACTAAGCTAATCGCGAAGAATGATATCTAAAAAATATAAGCGAAGCATGGAACCTGGACTATTTCCTTAAAATATCCTGTCCTAGTTTACCTAACATACTAATACCTGTCCAAGTACTACCTAACTAGAATGTCTTATTCGATTGAAACATCTAGTATCTCCGATCTAACCCACCCTCAGCAATTGTGTATCCGATTAAATCAGTCGGAAATTATGTCAGATAATTCGGAGAAAAGTGACGCAATAAATGTTTGCATAAAACCTAACTTTTTAATTTAGTTCCTAGAAGAGAACCCGGTCACTGATACGAAAAACAAAAAAAAAAACACTAAAGGACCTAAAAGCCTCCCAACAGTTTGTTGGCAGGGAATAAAATATCAAAATGCCTATAATCCTACCAACAGTTCGCTGGTAGGGAATACAATATATTCCTAAAAGCCTCCATACAGTTTGTATGCAGGGAATAAAGATACCTCACTACAGTTCGCAGTGAGGCAATATAGCTGCTTAGCATTGATAGTGGTGCAAGTTAAAATAAAATTAAATTTAGAGTTATAAGCAAGGACCTTATGGGCAAAACTGATGGAAGTATTGGTGTTTCTTTGCCATGTAGGCAAGCAAACAACAAAATGCAAAAATTGAAATCAAAAATGTATTTTAATTTGAATTATATTTGTGTCCACTATCAGTCCCAAGCTGCAATATTAGGCTGAAAAGAAAAAAAAAGAAAAAAGAAAAAAGAAATTCAAATACAGAAACCCTTTCAGCACTATTTGTTTTTATGACTGAAAGTATGTATGTGAAGGTTTGCGGATGTCAAATTAATTTAAAAAAAAACTATGTTCTGACATACAAGTATTTATGAAGTTATGTACATATATTTCCGTTGAAAAGGTATAAGAAGTTAAAAATGATTCTTTTATTTGAAGTTAAGTTGAGGAGAAAATGACTTGTATGAGGTAATAGAGAGGGTAAATTAAAGACACTTGATCTTTCTGAAAGGGCTGAAAAATGTCTAACCTACTAACCAAACTTACAGTTGTTCAGCTGCCTCCTGATGCCCCCGTTGCTCATGCTGCTTTTCTTAATGCTCAGGAACTATTGTAGTGTGCATTTGGAGTGTTGTGATTGGGCCCAGCTGGCTCTCATGTTGCTGGAACCACACTATCACTCGCGCTCAATACCATATACGTCGACCGAACCCATGGGTTTATAAAGGATTCCCGATGAAATATCAGTACAACTTCGAAGACTGCGATGACCTGTGACCGAAGGCTGGGTACCAATTCGGACATAACCGATTGTCATTGAAGACCGAGGTACCAGAGAAGCAAGCGCTCACCATGGACTACCAACGCGAAAGATTCCCATCAGTCAGTATGAATTCTACTGAGTAGACAAAGAAGAAGAAGAAGAAGAAGAAGAAGAAGAAGAAGAAGAAGAAGAAGAGAGAGAGAGCAACCGCCGAAAACCGACTAAGTACCAGAAGCGGGAGTAAGTCGACCGCTCAAGACGGACTACCAACGATGACTGATTCCCAAAGACGAAAGACTTCCATCAGCCAGTATGAATTCTACTCAATAGACAAAGAAGAGGGAGAGAGCAACCGCCGAAGACCGACTGAGTACCAGAAGCGGGGTTAAGTCGACCACTCAACACGGACTACCAACGATGACTGATTCCCAAAGACGTAAGACTCCCATCAGCCAGTATGAATTCTACTCAATAGACAAAGAAGAGAGAGAGAACAACCGCCGAAAACCGACTAAGTACCAGAAGCGGGGTTAAGTCGTCCACTCACGACGGACTACCAACGATGACTGATTCCCAAAGACGAAAGACTCCCATCAGCCAGTATGAGTTGTACTCAATAGACAAAGAGAGAGAGAGAGAGCAACCGCCAAAAACCGACCGCTCACGACGGACGACCAACGATGACTGACTCCCTAAGACGAAAGACTGCCATCAGTCAGTATGAATTCTACTCAGTAGACAAAGAGAGAGAGAGAGCAACCGCCGAAAACCGACCGCTCACGACGGACGACCAACGATGACTGACTCCCTAAGACGAAAGACTGCCATCAGTCAGTATGAATTCTACTCAGTAGACAAAGAGAGAGAGAGAGAGCAACCGCCGAAAACCGACCGCTCACGACGGACGACCAACGATGACTGACTCCCTAAGACGAAAGACTGCCATCAGTCAGTATGAATTCTACTCAGTAGACAAAGAGAGAGAGCGCAACCGTCCAAAACTGACTAAGTACCATAGTAAGTCGACCACTCACCACGGAGTGCCAACGACGACTGGATCCCAAACACCAAATACTCTCATCCATCAGTGTGGATTCTACTCAGTAGACAAAGGAGTAAGTCAACCATCCGACACGAGTTCCAACCTTCGACTGACTGGTGGGTGGCAGATGCACGGGACCCAGAGATATGAACGTAGATTGAGCATCGAGTACCAGAACACGAGCAACTCAAGATTGAGTGCGAACCAATACTGAGGTCCAAAGAAATTCCTTCGCTGAGGTATTCTTATTAAAGTAATTTTCTGTATTACTTACCCGAAGTACAAAACCTGAGTCAAATCATTTAGACGGTCCGTCATTATTTTCATTTCATATAAGAATCAATATACCTGGTGGAAAGTGGAAAGTTTTAGATCTAAAGCGCCGCGTGATGATTATTGGCTTGTGATTAGGCCATGCCAAGTCAAGTAACAGGGTGAACCACGTGTAGGTTATCATCTCTCACCCCATGGTACATTGTTCATGAAAGAAGAGATTCTATAAATAAAACAAATTTATTTTTTTTACTAACAATTCGTTTTTTTTATATATTTAGGAGCCGACGTCTTAAGGAGTTACAGATACATTTAAAAAATGAATTTAAATTTAGACAGATACTTGCATTCTGCGGTCGGTAGTACAACAATTTCTGAAAAATAACATTATCCGCCACAAAGCAACAGCATAACTCAAAACCGGCAATGCTGACATCGAAAGACTGCATGAGCACTTGAGAGTTAGAAATGTAGCCCAAGATAAGGCGGAACTTGACGAAAAGCATTTCAACATCGTTTCCATATGTAATAGAAACAACAAAACAAGAGATATAGGAACTGGTCGAACCTATGCGTTGACCTGGTCCAGAACAGAACGGTTACCAAAAGTAAACCCAAGTACAAAAAGATGAACAATTACGTAGCAGAGGATATTTATATTTTAGGTAAAACAACAAAACGAAATCAAAGAAAGCAATTTAAAAGAAGAGGTACAAACCCGAAATTTATTTTATCCTCCTCTTCCATAGTTTCAACTTCCTTCTATTTCCCTTCTTTCAAATTTCATTTCAATTTATTTGGCTTTCTTTTAAATATGCCGCTTCGTCTTGTAGCGCAATTACTTTGATTACTTTATTAATTTCTTTATTTTTCTTCGTCTGATTTTCAACTTTGAATTTCTTAACGTTTCTTTTTTCTTGAAATCTTGGAAATGTCACCTCAATGGGTGCGTTTAGGGTAGTTTTGGTTGGTTGGTTCGTCGGTTGTGTCTTGACTAAAGAATGCGTTCCGTTTAAATTTCTGTTTAGACAGGTTGATAAAAATCTTTTGTGTATATGTGCTTATCATACTGAGAGCAACAACAAAAAAAAATGTCAATACATCAAGGCGCCGCCATCTCAGGAGCGCCCGTCTAGTTGGAGTAAAATTTTACGAATAAATTCAAATTTATTTTTCCTATTGAAAGCAACAACAAAGAAAATGTTTATAAATCAAGGCACCGCCATCCCAGGAGCGACCGTCTAGTTGGAGTAAAATTTTACGAATAAATTCAAATTTTTTTTTCCTATTAAAAGCAACAACAAAAAATGTTTCGTAATTAAGGCGCCGCCATCCTTGGAGCGACCGTCTAGTTGAAGTAAAATTTTACGAATAAATTCAAATTTATTTGTCCTATTGAAAGCAACAACAAAAAAATGTTTTTAAATCAAGGCGCCGCCATCCCAGGAGCGACCGTTTGGTTGGAGTAAAATTTTACGAATAAATTCAATTTTATTTTTCCTATTAAAGTCAACAACAAAAAATGTTTCGTAATTTAAGGCGCCGCCATCTCAGGAGCGTCCGTCTAGTTGAAGTAAAATTTTACGAATAAATTCAAATTTATTTTTCCTATTAAAAGCAACAACAAAAATTTTTTCGTAGTTTAAGGCGCCGCCATCCCAGGAGCGACCGTCTAGTTGAAGTAAAATTTTACGAATAAATTCAATTTTATTTTTCCTATTGAAAGCAACAACAAAAAAATGTTTTTAAATCAAGGCGCCGCCATCCCAGGAGCGACCGTTTGGTTGGAGTAAAATTTTACGAATAAATTCAAATTTATTTTTCCTATTAAAGTCAACAACAAAAAATGTTTCGTAATTTAAGGCGCCGCCATCTCAGGAGCGTCCGTCTAGTTGGAGTAAAATTTTACGAATAAATTCAAATTTATTTTTCCTATTAAAAGCAACAACAAAAATTTTTTCGTAGTTTAAGGCGCCGCCATCCCAGGAGCGTCCGTCTAGTTGAAGTAAAATTTTACGAATAAATTCAAATTTATTTTTCCTATTGAAAGCAACAACAAAAAAATGTTTTTAAATCAAGGCGCCGCCATCCCAGGAGCGACCGTTTGGTTGGAGTAAAATTTTACGAATAAATTCAAATTTATTTTTCCTATTAAAAGCAACAACAAAAAATGTTTCATAATTTAAGGCGCCGCCATCTCAGGAGCGTCTGTCTAGTTGGAGTAAAATTTTACGAATAAATTCAAATTTATTTTTCCTATTAAAAGCAACAACAAAAAATGTTTCGTAATTTAAGGCGCCGCCATCTCAGGAGCGTCCGTCTAGTTGGAGTAAAATTTTACGAATAAATTCAAATTTATTTTTTCTATTGAAAGCAACAACAAAAAAATGTTTTTAATTCAAGGCGCCGCCATCCCAGGAGCGACCGTTTGGTTGGAGTAAAATTTTACGAATAAATTCAATTTTATTTTTCCTATTGAAAGCAACAACAAAAAAATGTTTTTAAATCAAGGCGCCGCCATCCCAGGAGCGACCGTTTGGTTGGAGTAAAATTTTACGAATAAATTCAAATTTATTTTTCCTATTAAAAACAACAACAAAGAAAATGTTTATAAATCAAGGCGCCGCCATCCCAGGAGCGACCGTTTGGTTGGAGTAAAATTTTACGAATAAATTCAAATTTATTTTTCCTATTGAAAGCAACAACAAAAAAATGTTTATAAATCAAGGCGCCGCCATCCCAGGAGCGACCGTTTGGTTGGAGTAAAATTTTACGAATAAATTCAAATTTATTTTTCCTATTAAAGTCAACAACAAAAAATGTTTCGTAATTTAAGGCGCCTCCATCTCAGGAGCGTCCGTCTAGTTGGAGTAAAATTTTACGAATAAATTCAATTTTATTTTTCCTATTGAAAGCAACAACAAAAAAATGTTTTTAAATCAAGGCGCCGCCATCCCAGGAGCGACCGTCTAGTTGGAGTAAAATTTTACGAATAAATTCAAATTTATTTTTCCTATTGAAAGCAACAACAAAAAAATGTTTTTAAATCAAGGCGCCGCCATCCCAGGAGCGACCGTTTGATTGGAGTAAAATTTTACGAATAAATTCAATTTTATTTTTCCTATTGAAAGCAACAACAAAAAAATGTTTTTAAATCAAGGCGCCGCCATCTCAGGAGCGTCCGTCTAGTTGGAGTAAAATTTTACGAATAAATTCAAATTTATTTCTTCTATTAAAAGCAACAACAAAATTTTTTTCGTAATTTAAGGCGCCGCCATTCCAGGAGCGTCCGTCTAGTTGAAGTAAAATTTTACGAATAAATTCAAATTTATTTTTCCTATTAAAAGCAACAACAAAAAATGTTTCGTAATTTAAGGCGCAGCCATCTCAGGAGCGTCCGTCTAGTTGGATTTAAATTTTACGAATAAATTCAATTTTATTTTTCCTATTAAGAGCAACAACAAAAAATTATTCGTAATTTAAGGCGCCGCCATCTCAGGAGCGTCCGTCTAGTTGGATTTAAATTTTACGAATAAATTCAATTTTATTTTTCCTATTAAAAGCAACAACAAAATTTTTTTCGTAATTTAAGGCGCCGCCATCCCAGGAGCGACCGTCTAGTTGAAGTAAAATTTTACGAATAAATTCAAATTTATTTTTCCTATTAAAAGCAACAACAAAGAAAATGTTTATAAATCGAGGCGCCGCCATCCCAGGAGCGACCGTTTGGTTGGAGTAAAATTTTACGAATAAATTCAAATTTATTTTTCCTATTAAAAGCAACAACAAAAAATGTTTCATAATTTAAGGCGCCGCCATCTCAGGAGCGTCTGTCTAGTTGGAGTAAAATTTTACGAATAAATTCAAATTTATTTTTCCTATTGAAAGCAACAACAAAAAAATGTTTTTAAATCAAGGCGCCGCCATCCCAGGAGCGACCGTTTGATTGGAGTAAAATTTTACGAATAAATTCAATTTTATTTTTCCTATTGAAAGCAACAGCAAAAAAATGTTTTTAAATCAAGGCGCCGCCATCCCAAGAGCGACCGTTTGGTTGGAGTAAAATTTTACGAATAAATTCAAATTTATTTTTCCTATTAAAGTCAACAACAAAAAATGTTTCGTAATTTAAGGCGCCGCCATCTCAGGAGCGTCCGTCTAGTTGGAGTAAAATTTTACGAATAAATTCAAATTTATTTTTCCTATTAAAAGCAACAACAAAGAAAATGTTTATAAATCAAGGCGCTGCCATCCCAGGAGCGACCGTTTGGTTGGAGTAAAATTTTACGAATAAATTCAAATTTATTTTTCCTATTGAAAGCAACAACAAAAAAATGTTTATAAATCAAGGCGCCGCCATCCCAGGAGCGACCGTTTGGTTGGAGTAAAATTTTACGAATAAATTCAAATTTATTTTTCCTATTAAAAGCAACAACAAAGAAAATGTTTATAAATCAAGGCGCCGCCATCCCAGGAGCGACCGTTTGGTTGGAGTAAAATTTTACGAATAAATTCAAATTTATTTTTCCTATTAAAGTCAACAACAAAAAATGTTTCGTAATTTAAGGCGCCGCCATCTCAGGAGCGTCCGTCTAGTTGGAGTAAAATTTTACGAATAAATTCAATTTTATTTTTCCTATTAAAAGCAACAACAAAAAATGTTTCGTAATTTAAGGCGCAGCCATCTCAGGAGCGTCCGTCTAGTTGGAGTAAAATTTTACGAATAAATTCAAATTTATTTCTTCTATTAAAAGCAACAACAAAATTTTTTTCGTAATTTAAGGCGCCGCCATTCCAGGAGCGTCCGTCTAGTTGAAGTAAAATTTTACGAATAAATTCAAATTTATTTTTCCTATTAAAAGCAACAACAAAAAATGTTTCGTAATTTAAGGCGCAGCCATCTCAGGAGCGTCCGTCTAGTTGGATTTAAATTTTACGAATAAATTCAATTTTATTTTTCCTATTAAGAGCAACAACAAAAAATTATTCGTAATTTAAGGCGCCGCCATCTCAGGAGCGTCCGTCTAGTTGGAGTAAAATTTTACGAATAAATTCAAATTTATTTTTCCTATTAAAAGCAACAACAAAATTTTTTTCGTAATTTAAGGCGCCGCCATCCCAGGAGCGACCGTCTAGTTGAAGTAAAATTTTACGAATAAATTCAAATTTATTTTTCCTATTGAAAGCAACAACAAAAAAATGTTTTTAAATCAAGGCGCCGCCATCCCAGGAGCGACCGTCTAGTTGAAGTAAAATTTTACGAATAAATTCAATTTTATTTTTCCTATTGAAAGCAACAGCAAAAAAATGTTTTTAAATCAAGGCGCCGCCATCCCAAGAGCGACCGTTTGGTTGGAGTAAAATTTTACGAATAAATTCAAATTTATTTTTCCTATTAAAAGCAACAACAAAATTTTTTTCGTAATTTAAGGCGCCGCCATCCCAGGAGCGACCGTCTAGTTGAAGTAAAATTTTACGAATAAATTCAAATTTATTTTTCCTATTGAAAGCAACAACAAAAAAATGTTTTTAAATCAAGGCCCCGCCATCCCAGGAGCGACCGTCTAGTTGAAGTAAAATTTTACGAATAAATTCAAATTTATTTTTCCTATTAAAAGCAACAACAAAGAAAATGTTTATAAATCAAGGCGCCGCCATCCCAGGAGCGACCGTTTGCTTGGAGTAAAACTTTACGAATAAATTCAAATTTATTTTTCCTATTAAAAGCAACAACAAAATTTTTTTCGTAATTTAAGGCGCCGCCATCCCAGGAGCGACCGTCTAGTTGAAGTAAAATTTTACGAATAAATTCAAATTTATTTTTCCTATTGAAAGCAACAACAAAAAAATGTTTTTAAATCAAGGCGCCGCCATCCCAGGAGCGACCGTTTGGTTGGAGTAAAATTTTACGAATAAATTCAAATTTATTTTTCCTATTGAAAGCAACAACAAAGAAAATGTTTATAAATCAAGGCGCCGCCATCCCAGGAGCGACCGTCTAGTTGAAGTAAAATTTTACGAATAAATTCAAATTTATTTTTCCTATTAAAAGCAACAACAAAATTTTTTTCGTAATTTAAGGCGCCGCCATCCCAGGAGCGTCCGTCTAGTTGAAGTAAAATTTTACGAATAAATTCAAATTTATTTTTCCTATTGAAAGCAACAACAAAGAAAATGTTTATAAATCAAGGCGCCGCCATCCCAGGAGCGACCGTCTAGTTGAAGTAAAATTTTACGAATGAATTCAAATTTATTTTTCCTATTGAAAGCAACAACAAAAAATGTTTACAAATCCAGGCGCCGCCATCCCAGGAGCGTCCGTCTAGTTGGAGTAAAATTTTAAATAAAAAAATGATTTAAGAATTATTGCGGAAGTGAAATCCCGGAACAAGTGTCAGGCGACTGAATGACGTTTGGTGTTTCCATGGCTTCGCTTCAGAATATATGTTCATATGTATGTAAATGTACGAAACAATGTACACCACATATCAGGTGGTGCGGCAGAGCGTCGGTGCTGATGTGGTGAGGGCAGGTATTGTAAGCCCTTCATCACTGATGCGCCTTTTCGCCATTAAAGTGTCAGTAAAGGGGCAAAATACGATTTGCTTGCTGGTTGTACATTAGGCCAGTTGCATCCATTTTCCTAGCCCAACATAAGTAGTAAACACATATATTAACAGGTAAGTTGTAGAAACAAATTGTGCTTTCGTACGACTACCGATCCGTTCACAGAGGATGCGATTCGATCCCAGGACTCTTTGTCGAAACACTTGTGACTCAGATTCTGTTCTATAAGTTGATTGCCTTTTCTTGATGGAGGTGTTCGTAAATTTTTGAAGGACAACCTTTTACTAAAGAAACATTAATTCCTTATCAATAGTCTTTTGAGTTTTGAAAGGACTATTTAACTAACCGCCTTTGATGAAAAGTGAAGTCATTTAGGTGCGCTTTTTTCATAGTGATTGGCTATCATCAGTAGGACAAGTAGAGCAAATAGTTTTGCTAACTTTGCAGATATTGGACTTCTTTAAATGAGATGCAAGATTGAAAGTCCGCAAGTCTCAAGGTACAGAAGGTACACATGAATGTTAGTTATGGTCTGCAAACCATAACCACCCGAAGACGAAGGTACATCATAACAGCTACACATCTTCTCTTCAAATCCTCTTATGACAGAGAACTGAATAACACGTTGAGCTTTTTTCATTGATTCAATGAATTTATTGAAGAAACTAAATGGAACTAAAACTGCAGCCGGTTTTCCAAGCCGCCTAATGCAATGCACTACCACAATGAACTTTTAATATCCTTGCCATCAAATCCTTACCGCAAGTGGATTTTGGAACAGATACTGAACAGCGAAAGAGAAGCTTCCCAACTGCGCATATTCAGTAAAATGTAAACACAAAATAGCCGCTTAGGAGGTGGGGCACATTTTCCTATAAAGCACTCAAGTGACTGACCGTTACTGTGGAGATTCCAGTGTATGGGACAAAACCAATTGAAACCAATTCCACAATTATGGAAGCTCTCACTGAGTATGAGGACCTATGTATGCATAATATTTCTCTGGATTACCGTCTTACACAACGGCACTACCACCACTGGGGCAGTTGTGCTCCCCGCAAAACTTGTTTGCGATCTGCGCAAGATGACGATGCCATTGGAATTGGAAAATATGTAATCATGCAGAGTTATGAGTTGAATAGTGGAAGACATAGGATGGGGTATGGGCCCGGCCGGATATGTTACATAAAATTATGCTTTTTTGAAGGGTTGCCAACAACAATTTTATAAATTCTTGCTAATTGACTAAATTTATGATCAAATTCATAGCGCCAGGCCAGGCAATAGGTTCTTATGAAACTTAATTCAACTTAACCTGAATGGCTCCTTGGAGCTCTTATCACACCAAGTGTTTTCCTTTGATTTGATACCTATCCCTTAGACATTCTTCGTAAACAATTGATTGCTAACGCAGCTGTCCGACTCAAAGTTTTCTTACAGTGGTCCAGCTATTATGAACGCCACTCCCAGATCACTTACTTCAGATTCAAACATTTTTCTTTGACAAATTTAATCTTAGCATCTCCTTCCTCTTAGCAGAGTATTGTAGCGGTTATAAGGCGAAAATCTTGGCGATCAAGGAAGCTTAGTCCTTGTTGAAATGTAACGCAAGATCTGTTAGGGATGTTAGCATTTTAACCAACAGTCAAGCGGTAATCAAAGCCGTATGAGCCATATGATGATATATTAAAGCAGTTTAACATTCACCAATGCTGGGTGCAGGACATTGTAGAGCTAACGAGCTAGCCGAACTAGGTATAACAGATAGGAACCGGCGGAGAGCCTGGTTATACCCCTCACTACATGCAAAGAATTGCTAAGGCTGGACTCTTTTAGTTAAACCAACTGTAGATAAGAAAACCTCCCATCTTGGTACATTTCAAGGCAGATCTGGCCTAGGCTTGTTTTGAAATATAGTTCGATCAGTCAAATATCGATGTTCTCAGTGGACACTCTGCGAAAAGGCTTGTCCTTTTTCCACATAACATCTGCAGAAGCACTAGGGATGTGGAGGAGGATGAACTTATACATTTGCTAGATCTGTTCCATAAAAGACTACTCCGTCCAAAAGCTCTTTTTTTTTAAACCTTTCTTGGCTTTACTCATAGTTTCGATTTGATTATTAGGTCCCTGATAGCCAAGTGCTGCGATCCACAACATCACTATCACAATGGACCTTAATTGGTCCTAAACCTAAAGCAACGAGCAATAAACTGCTTCACATATAGTTGCGACAATACAACGCGCCATAACCTTAAATCAGTATGCTCCTTTCTCTTCAGCAATATGAAACAAAATATGGGTAGCATGGCAACCCTTAAAGGCAAAGTGTTTCATTCCAAGCTTTTTTCTTTCCCCTACTCTTCTTCAACTGTTGTTTACATCGGTTACTTTTGCTTTCCAAACAAAGCGCACGCATAGTCACTCTTCTGCATTTTGCCACTACCACTACCAGTGCAATCCAGACTCACCCACCCCCGCGCAATTCTCTTTGGTCGATGATGAGTTCTTTTGTGGAACTCAAGTTTATGACTCAAATTCTTTCCACAGAAATTCCTTGCTCAGTTGAGTTTCCGAAGTTGGTTCAGAAAGGAGTATGGAGTAGTGTCGCGATATACCAGATACTGTGTGGAATGAAGTGAACTAACAGTTACCTTACAGAGAAGCTGTACTTAATTATCTAATAATAAAAAAGAAACAAAAATTTAAATTTCTGTGGTATGCTTGTGTCTGAAGGTTCCACGAAATACAAAATTCTGAGCAAGCAAATGTGTCCTTTCATGTTCGGCGTCGTTACTAAAATGATTTGAAACCGTATCTGTATAATTATCTATAATTAAAATCACAAAAAAAAAAGTATACATGTACATACGTAACAGTGTTAGAATGAGTGTGTGTTTTCTCGCGTAAAAACGGATGTCCCTTTTTTGAATTGAAAAGGATGTTTCACTAGAGTGTGTATGTTTAGAAGGATCAAGGAGTGTATTTTGTGTAACATCTGTTTGTTGAAATTAAATTTTCAAACTCACAAAGGATATTGTTGAATCAAAAAAGGATATTTTCGAAAGAAAAAGCATAACAAATACAGGATCTTCTTCTCCTCCCCCCTAAGAAAGCCCCGAATAAACCAATAGCAACAACAAACCAAATCAAGGATAACATTTTTCTTTGACCCTTCTCTGGCTTGCCTGCCCCCACATTCAGCACATTAGATCCTGAGAAATTCTCTAAGAAATATTTTCGTTCTCCTACACCATACCGACACCATCTACACACAGCAACACAGGACAATTGGATTGATTTTCTTGAAGAAGGAAGTGGGCTCACTGCTAAAGGAGAAGGGGGAGAGGCTGCTGCTGCCAGGATTCGATTATGGCAAAGGTAATTGATTTTTTTTTTCTTCTCACATTTCTCGTTTATAGACTCGAGAGCGTATTTCTTTTTGCTCTGTTTGTTGTGATTTTTACGGTTGTCCTGGGTTTGTACTGTACCGGACAGGGGGCAGTGGCAGGAGACATCTGTTTTTCCTTTCATTAATGATGATTAGTTTAATGTGAGGGATCTATGAAGTGGATGGGAAAGAAATTATTTAAGGGCGATAAAGTAGCGTTCTTAATTACCGTTAAATATCCTGCCAACGACTATGTAGAGGAGGGTGGATATTGCGGAAAACCCAGCAAAAAAAGAAATCCTTAAAACTCAACCAAGTGGCAATGAGTCATCCCGTGACGGAAAACTGCTTAGAAGTGCACTTTGCGCTTTTGCAAGGATGGGTGGGGTTATAAGTTTGTCTTTTTTTTTCTTTTCCTTTTCCTTCTTCCTTTTTCTTTTCCAACTACCGCGCACCGGCGGAATTAAGACACAAGTGGAAAGACAGTTGGAATACAGTGTACAGTAGGTGGCTGTTTCTATGAAGAGGGTGGGTATTCCCACTCTTACCCGAAAATTCCTAAGCAGAATGTCCTTTGGGGATGGTTTCTGTTCGATCTAAATGTGGGATTTTGAAGCTAACCTAAAAATAGTTCTTACACAGGTGTGGTACGCGTCTCCTTTGACAGTGTTTGGTTTTTTGGTTTGGCAGGTGCGGGTGATATTGACGAAATATTTCTGTGTGGGTGTTTCAGGAAGTCTTATGTAAGATTGGTAAGAATTTTGTTTTTTGTTCGTTTTATGTTAAGTACATGGACATGCATTTCCAGGAACAGCTTTAGTTTCGGTAGCCTTGCTTTGAAAATAATGGGCAAAGGCGTAACCCTTCTGTAGGTACCTTACGTAGACACAGACTAGGAACTCGGACAAATTATTTATTTATTTGTACACATGGTCTAAGCAAGTGGGGAGATTTACTTTAAATCTCGTATCTGATTGTAAAAATAAGTAAAGGTTATCAGATATTCGGAAAAACATAGCCATTTTTGAAAAAAATTGACTTTGAGAACCTGACAAACCATACACCAATGTAAAACAATATTGTGCCCTAAGCCATGTATGTCTTGGCGATTGTAAGATCTTACAGGGTCTTGTCAGTTTCACCAATGAGTCGACAATAGTTGGCAATGAGATGACAATGACAAGCAGTCTGTCAATTGCAACGTTGAACTGTCAGCTTAGACGATAGTCCAGGTGTTTCATTAGGCGTTTTTCTTTTTTAGTTCGGAGCAGAGCTCTGAACAGAGCCTGAAGATACTGAGCGCGCTCTGTTGGAGAGTGGGCTCCAAACGCTCTGCTTTCTTTAAGAAACACGATTGATAATTTTTTTGACAACTCAGGGTCTGCTAAAAAAGAAAAACGCCTTTTGGGTACCTTTCGTATTCTTTGCACCATAGAGTCGCACATTTCTGTTTGGTAAAGACATCCAGATTTGAGAGAAAAGTCAGATATTTGAATTTTTTTTTGAGCTAGTGGACTGGACTTGTAGGTATGAAAATTCTTCCTACGATAATATCCCACAGCTCTCGGTTAGTTTGCCGTTCTATATGGTCTATATGTAAGGCTTTACCTTAAAAAGTAGACCTAGAATTCGAAACGTGCCTGTTGTCAGACCGTTGATCTGAGAATGCTTTTTCGTGCAACGTTGTCAGGTTGCGAATTATTGGTAGATGATTGTTCAGAACGGCAGATCTATTATCAGACTCAGAGCTTTTAGCAGAACTTCTATATTGAATTAAAATTCAAGTCGATATGGAACGAAAGCATGTACTTCCGACGACTTGAAATGAAAATAGAAGCAGTATGGAGCATTGAAAGTACTTACAAGTATTGCGATGATGATGTCGATGACAACTCCATTGTCAGATGGCGGTCTAAGAATGCTTTTCGTTCAACGTTCTCAGACAAAAATTGATAGTTCAAGCGTCTGTAGGAGATTTTGGGTATATTTCTACTGACACTATTGTCAAAACTTACAATCGTTTGAAGATTCGCATTTTTCTTTCAATATCAATAATATTTGTAAGACAATAGTTCACAGTCAGTTCAAGTGCTGCAAAACCTATACGAACAGAGATTTGGTAAAGTCTCGAGTTCAAAAGTATTTTTACTGTCAATATATTTTAAATTTACCACCCTGTAAGCCAAAGCGAAAGTGCACTAAACATACACACTGTCATTAGGACAAACTGTTCTTTTATTCGGATTCCCTTTCACATTTTTCCTGGCTCTAATGTCCTCTACGTTAAGAGAAAAGCTGGCAGCACTGCTTTGAGAGGTAATTTCCTCGATTTTTATTATCCTCCCTTGGCAATTTCCGAATAAAACACGAAGAAATTTATATGAGTAGAACTTGAATTTATTACCATTTAGGAAAAAAAAAAACCAAAAAAATACTGCTGTTGCACGCGTTTTATTTGCTCACTGTTGGTGCGGGGTTTTGGTTTTTTCGTTTTCTGAAATTGTGTCGCACTCCATTAAGGTCGGTCCCACTGTTGGTGTATATCACTTCTAATGACCAATACACGAATGCATGAGACACGAAATGGGTTTGGCACCAAACCGGACAAGGATTGTGTGCCATAGTGTGGAATATGCATTTATCCTCTCTTGGTCCCTCGAGAGGGCAGCACAAATGAGTGATTTAGGTAGAATGGAACTACAAATTCGAGGATTTTCTCTGGCAAAAGACGAAAAATAAAGGATTATCCATGTATGCACATGCATGGCCATGTACGAAACGCGTTACCAACTAGACCCTAGGGGAATTGGGTTTGAAAACTTTCAATATTCTTTAAGGATTTCGCTTTTCAAAAACAATTTAAAGAATTTATCGAATTGACATGAGGGAAATATACGGTTTTTGTGGTCAGAAAACTGACAAAACTTTTCTTGAAAGTTTTGTTGAAATGTTGAAAAAAGGTTTTTCGTTTTTTCCTCTCTTTTTTTTTTTGAATTATAAAAGCATATTTCATATTCAGCATAACAGCTTTATTAATATTTAATGTGTGTAGGCCGTTGCGGTGCGGTCTATTTGTTTAATAGTGGAGCTCTTGGGAATACTTTTTTGATGAAATGTTGTTTTTTTTTTGTCCCTGTGAAGCGAATCATTGAAACATTATTTCATTTTAAATGGCCGACTGTTTGCATAGAAATAGTATTAAAGTCTCTATATTTTCAGGTTTTATTCTGTTTTTAACAAAATCAGTTCTTAAAGGAATGTAAGGAGAAAGCCAAGGGTGACACAACAATAACTAAAATTTCAAATTTAAGGAACGGACTGGTGTTAATTGATTTTCCTTTTATTTAAAGCAGCTTTAGACTTAAAATGGTCTCCATGATTCTATTCACACCACTTTGACGTCATTTTGGGGTAAAGACGACTGAATGCTATGAAAGTGACTTTTGATCTTTGACATTTTTAAATCACCTCAGGGTGGTTGACCTATGAACACCTTACTGTTCAAAACCGGATAAGAAGAAGTTCAAATATTTATAATCTCATCTTGATGGCACGACCTAGAAATTTGTTTTGCAATAAAGTCATTGTTTCATGCAATGTCACACCATCCTGTTGGTCATGTATGTACGTCCCTTTTGTCCAATTCCTAGAAAAAAATTGTCAGCATGCAGTAGTATGGTGGTCATCGCCATTGCCCGCACTTTTTGTGATCGCTACACATGACAAAATGTGCTGTCACTTTTTGACGGTTTTCCATGACATGAGGACTTTCTGTTCCTTAGTTTCGAGAACTATGCTTTGTTGAGGTAGACGGTTCTTCACATTCAGGTGGCATTTTAACAAAATTTTATGTTTTCGTATGCCAGTCAGCCACTAGACGGACATTTTGTTCAGACATCTCATAAATGTAGGCAACCTAACCTATAAATGTCATGTTGGACATGATTTTGTGGGTATATCTAACTTTTTACATGAGTTCCTATTCTTGTAGCTGGAGATCAGTTCTACTCCTACTTTCCTAGGTCTACAGAATCGTAAAGTGGCTATCACACTGTTTGCAGTGCTGTTTCCGTCTTCCACCTGTAAGTTTAAATTTAAATGGTCTATGGTCGGATTTGGGATCTGTAGAGGATTAATAGTGCTGCCTGACTTGTAAAGGCGTGTACTACAATGTCATTAGTGAAGCCAACTTCTTTGGTGGATACCGTTCCATAACCACTTAGCAGGGGCCTGCATCCATCCATCCAGGAAACCATCCTCTGTATCTTAAAGTAGCACAATATTTTTTTAAATCAACCTACTATTCTGCATACATACATTTTGGGCCTTTCTTGGATGTGTCCCCTCGTTGGATAAATGTTCAATTCGTTATGCTAAAGACGTTCTTCGTATCCAGCATTGTTTTGGTTATCTTAAAACTTCATTTTCTCTGTGGTTATGCACATATTCTAGAAGTAGCGTTTCATTGATAATGAGAAATAGACAAATCGAATCTTACAGACCTAGGCTGTACTCCTTGCTGGGAAGTCTCTGGTTCACGGAACTGTACACTTGGATTCTACCCATCAATATATGACCACCATTAAGACTGTTGTGCATCACTTCACCATTGAGAGGTTTGATGTCTTGAAAGGGGACGTGGTAGATCTTATATGGACGAGGGCTTCAAGGCAATAGATTTCAAAATAAAGATGAGAAAATGAGCAACTCCCACAGCACTTCCACGCTTTTGTTCTTTTTTGTATTAAGTAGTAAAAACGACTCAACCTAAAAGTGCATAAGTGCTAACTAGCGTTAAGCACTTCTGCACCATCATTTACATGTCCATTAACATGAAATCACTTCATAGATGTCTCTCCCGCGAACAGGATCTGCTTCAATCCACAGCCTTGTTCCTGTTTACTTAAAACAAAAAGAAACTCATTACAAGGCCGTAAAACCACACAGCACATCACGTCCTGCTTTCGAAAAGCCCCTCAAGAATCCCACACGAAAAAGGAAACTCGTTCCTTGTACTCGTATACAGCAATTAAAGATTTTTTTCTTTTATTAATTCTTTGGAAGTCGAAATTTTATTCGCCATTAAAGCCCGCAACGACGCATTTCTGCCATCAAAGCCGGGTATCTACTGCATGCCAGATTTTCTTCCCCCATGTGTCCTTAATCCCTGCGCGTATCAACTGAACAAGGCCTTCTTTAACTGTGTTTAAAAAATTGTTATGACTTCTCGACGAATCCTTCTCATCTCCTAGCTGGCATATTAGAATTATGCAAATGGGCGGTGTTCCGTTCCGTTGGAGAAAACCTGTCGAATCTAATTAAAATTTTATACAAAACTTCCGCAATACCCCATTTTTATTATCATACTCCAATAAAAGATTCACGACTCTTGTTGTGCTGTCATGTCACACGCACACACGCGTATACACACGGACAGACAGGATATTGGCAGTGAATCGTGGTAATTTGCGTCGGGAGTTTACTGTGGATAAGATGATGAGCATCGAGGGAGTGTCCCTCTAATTGAGTTTAAGCTTCGGAAACAGGTGTAATTTTTATGGCCAATGAGATGAATCTACCTTCCGCCGATAGGAATGGGGGCGGGGGGAGGTCCTTGAATACTAAGAGTTCACCTTCAAGGGTTTAATTACTCGGGCAAACAATGGAACTTAGTGGAGCCTAAAATAACTGACAAAGCCTCCTTGAGCATGGGGCTGCAGTGAACAGTTTTCCACACCAAAGCCTATTGTGTATACACTCTAGGAGAGTGCTGGAACAAAAGACTGCGCGCCCAGCCCACTTCTATGTGAAAGTTTAATGAGTTATGCGTTCCTTCCTGTCATTCTTACTGGGGCTGGTACTGTGTTACGGTCGTTGCAACTTCATCTGTGTGTCGACGTAAAATGCAAATGTTTGTCTTCCGCTAAAGTTGCGCTCTGTGGCAGCAGTAGATTGTGTCTCGCGTCGTGGCGTGTTCGTGAGGTCCTTAATTGAACATGAGCTCGCGTACAGGATATTATGCAGTCGGTTGTTGTTTTTGGCATTGTTATTGGGATTTTGGTGAAAAGTGGGCACTTTCACCGAATTTCACAGGCGCGTTTACATATTAATGAGGTCCTGATAGATTGTTTATTCGCTCCTGTGGTATGGTACGGAGTGCGATAGTGGCAGTGCATTCGCAGTGGAGGCGAGCTGTCTTTTTATGATTTAATTGAATTTACTTAGAGATCATGGTGGCTGATAGTTGGGTGTGATTTGCATAACAAATAGGTTGGGTTCATCGGTGTCCTTACTCCTTAGTGACTGTCAGAGTGTTGACTTTAGATGGGTAGACTTACTTTCAAGGCTGGAGGTGAGAAGGGAGGTTTTGTGCGAATGTGGAAGTTGGTATGAGTGAGCAAATATTATGCTACTGTCTATGTGGAGTGCACTTGTCAAAGTTCAAAAGGTATTCCCGCCGGAAGACAGAAGTTGATGCGGTAGGACATGGTATTGTTAACGTGTTCGGCTTGTCAGGATTTAGTTCCGAATTCTTAAACTTTTTAACTTTGTCAGACATACACTGAGACTGTGTCTTTTCGGCTTTTACACATTTTAACTTATTGGTACGGTTAACAGGCACAACTTGACACAAATCGGGAGAAGGGGTACAATTTAAAGGCCTTCCAATAGCCAGGGTTTCGGATCGCTATGATCCTTATAATCCAAAGAATATCTATTGTGTCGTCAATGTCTATCCAAACTCTGGCTTTAGGCTGACTGGACGTACTCGTATCTTTTCTATAAGCGGCCTTAGGCTAAGCTACACTAAACCGACCTTTGCCTACTTAATGCAGCTACATTTTCGTCGCTATAAATCAATAATTTGGCATCAGTCTGATCCTGTGTTCGTTTTCCCCTGGTTGACGATCCTAATAATTGTTTTTTGGCCTTCCATGAGGGCCAACAAGGATCCTCCTATGAATTGAGTCTCTTGGTGATCTTCCTGCACTATGTAAAAGTCCAACAAAGCTTTGAAGCCATATCTCTGCCATCATCGTTACATGCCTCGTCATCGTCCGTTCGTCAGTTGTCTCTTTTTCTGAACTCCGTCCACTGCAGCCCTGGTGTAGCTGGGATAAGGCAATAATATTACAAGCCCTACCAAAATACCTAAAGAAACCTCATTGGAGACCGATTTTATCCTTAGCTATCCATCCTTGGGCGTAGTTTGCTATGCGGTCACAACACCAGTCAGGCTTACGTATTTCAAATTAACCTTAAAGGAGGCGTGAGACTTAAATGTAAGCCATGGGCTGCTCGTGTGTAAGAAGCATTAGTAGAGTCACTCTTGCCTTGAGCGTCATCCTCCTATTTACTGATGCGTGAAGATTAGTTCAATTCAGACTCACACGGAACCTTTTGCTCCTTGAACTTGCTTGCACTGACTAACCAGGCCTCCTAGATAATGATAAGGGACAACAAATGGAACCAAAAGGTTCTGACACTTTAAAATGGATTGAAAAGTAGACTCAGTTATCTGAAGGATAATAGCAAATTAAGTAAAGGAAATTATGATTCAGGGTCCGCTGTCAAACTACGATGACAGCAGGAGGAATACGTTGTGGTTTAAGCTCGTCAAGCATGTGAAATGTAATCACTTCTGCTTGGCACGTGCCTGTCACTAAAATAAAAGGTTTAACCAAACGTTTTACATTCAACAGAGATCAAAAATTTAAATATCGTTTTTCTTCTCGGATGAGCTTGAATATAAATATAAATTTCTTGGAGAACGTTCCCCAAAATTAAGCAAATCACCGTCCCAATTCATTAGGGATTCACTCATGGGTACGCAAATCTTATCCCGACCCATGCCAAGTCCTGATGGAGAGTGAATTGCCCCGACCAGCACTTTTATGGCCGCATTTCTCGATTGCTCATCAGATTCCCATCAATCTGCAATTTTTTTTCTCTCTTGCTAGCTGAATCCACTTATTTTTTTCGCCAGAAGAGGAATTTGCATTTTAATCCTTCGGCACGTCTATCACTAACCCTTGCAGTCATACACTTTATATTAATCCCCGTATGGTTTACCGAACCATTGAAATTCAATCCATTACTCGTACCATCGCTGGTGGAGCCGGGAAGCAGGGGAAGGAAAGAAAAAAACAGGAGAAACAACCTCGAATAAGGGTCAAATGGCATGCAAATGAGCTGTTTCCCCATGGCAGGCAGGGAATTGCTCTATTCGTGCAGCAGTTTGTCTCGTGCGCACTATCAATCGAGTCATGCCTGTGTGCTGTAAATTGATCCTCCTTGGAGGAGTTAGGCGGGTGGTCTATCCAAAGTGGAGAGGACACCAACCATCGAGTAGATTCATCGCCCATATGCGGTTGAGGTTGTAATGAAATTGATGGACGGGGACGAGGTCACCCATTAGGCAGACAGACATCCTTCGAGCTGTTCTCCATCGATTGTTGCTGCCAGGATCTACTAGTGGTGGTTAAGGTGAAATTAAAATGCTATGTGCATGGCTTTGCAATTTACGAAATTGCAGATTTGAAATTCTGTCGGGCGGGCTAATGCCAGGAATTCTTCGAACTGAACGCGCTGTTTTGTATATATTTACGTTCCACACGATAACATCCACAGCATGGCTGTCGTCGCAGTCGTCATTGGGAATTAATGGACTTGAAGGACTAACTCCTAGGAACGGAACACATTTGGATATTTGCCACGCACGCAGTACAATTTTATTTAATAGCTTTGTTAAAGCACGCCATGAATATTTCATTGCGAATGCCTAATGGCAGGACATTAAGCTAGAGTTGGATTTATTTTGCTTCCCATTCTTTTACTGTCCTTGTTTGTGTGGACGCAGACAATGCGGAGTACAGGGGAGTTGGGGAAATAGGCTCATAATTGTTAAATATTTTTAGGAAATTCCGATTTTAATCGATCGTGATAAAGTGTTGGGCGGCTATAAACGGTTATACATGCGGTGTGAATGACCTGCGAGGTCAGAAGCGGTTTTTGCAGGGACGTTAAAAAGGATATTCCTTTGTACTGTTAAATTATTCACAGAACATGTGGTATGAAATTTCGTGTCATAAATTTATGCCATGAGAGCGTGTGTAAACGAATTGGAGACAGACTGACGCTGACAGAAGTGTGAGAGTTCGTGACACCGCAAGGAATGGAGGCCCAAACGATTTCACTGGGAAACAGATTTTAATAAGGTTCAGAACTACGGCGCAGTCTAGGCGGGTATCTGTTCAACAAGCACGCACAGTTGTGGGTAATCACTTAGCCCTGGAGTTAATATTAAAAGTGAAATGCTTGCTGAGACTCTCTTGTGGGTTTTTTTGTTTTGTAATCATTTTAACTACTAAATGTGATGAAATTAAATTTTGGTCTAATGTATTTGCATAACGAATGGAAACTGTTGGAACGAAGCTATTCATCATCCTTGGAATTAACGAAATTGCTTTCTTGGCAAGAATTTTGCTTGCGTTAGGTCAGCCTGAGTAGGCAAGTTGTGTTGTGTAGTTGATATTAAATTTTTAACTGGTGATGCAAGCAGTCTTGAACTACTGTACTACTAAAACAACAAAATTATCAGTAAAGGATTCCCCAAGGAATTCAATAAAGTGTGAGCCAGTGAGAAAGTGTGTGGCTTCCTAATAAATAAACATAGACTGTCAGAGTCGTTAAAAAAAAAGAAAAAAATTTCAAACTAATAAGTGTCAATACTGCAACGATGAAATAGGTTCTCAAAATTCATACTTTCAGTTCTGTGATTCGGGTAAGTTGTTTCCAAATTGCCTTTTTAAGTCTGCCCTTCTGAAAACCCCATGGTGTCTTAGGATTTGTTCATAGCTCACGGACTAGTTTGTGAATTACTTTTATTTTGAAAAAAAAACTGCGTGTGGCTATTCTGATTTGGTTCCAACTTCGTATTTCCGGTTTGTGGGGTCACACTTTGATCCGATATCCATATTTTTCATTTTAACCTCAAAATGAATGGTAGGTCCCTAACGTAAGTTTTTTGTTTATTGGATTTAAAATTAATACATACAACTTTGTGGTGACAAGACAAATGGAAATTATTCAGGAATCAGGGCCATTAACTTCGCGTCCTGGAAAATGTTCTGACGGAACTTCAGCAGATCTTACATAAACGTCTGATCATCTGAATCTAAGTGGATTAGCGTGATTTCCTTCCTTTTCGTGTCGCTCTTCGGATATTCTTCAGTTAGTTATAAATAGTTTCTTTGAATTCTTCCTTAAACATTAGAATTACAGCTCCTTGATTTTTTTAGGAAACTTTAAGTTTTTTTTGTCTCTTGGTTTCAAAAATACTCCTTTTGGACTCAGAAACTGAAGGACTCTATGAACTCTATATTCTCTAAGAATATCTAATCTTACTACCTATTTAGAGGAAAAGAAAGTCAAGGTTGCCATGTGCATGTATCCCTTGGAAGGCCTAACAAAAAAATTGAGAAACCATTTTTATTGAGTGCATCCTTAAAGGCTATGATGTTAAATTTTGGGTAATGACCATGTAAAATCAAAAGTCACCTAGTACTAGTTGGGTTTTGGAGGACTGTCTCCTTATATAGGAGGTAGGCTAACTAACTATTAGCATTCGAGTAGCACAAGGCGTTCAAAAAGTAGTTGAAAACCCAATACGACCTGGAACGGTAGGTATTGAAGAAAATCTTTACTATAGTTTGCGAGATCTTTCACAAGAACTATCCATTTCTCAGAAACCAGTTTGCTATATTTTAGCTGGCCAAACCGTATCTCTAACGAACAACCTTATAAGAGAACGGGCCATGAAGCCATAGATATAACCATACAATGACAAAAGTGGCAGTGAATTGGACAGTGGCAGTGGAAAGGGTGACAGCTAACCTACGCAGCTAACCACGCGATGCAATGGAACCAGCTTGCTGGCAGGATATGCGGCGGTCCTAGGAGTACGTGGCGTAGAACAGTTGAGAAGTATGCACTACAACTGGGAGACTCTTTCCAAATACATTTCCAGAAATCGCACACGATAGGGCGTAGTCAATTTAGAGGCCCTAGGACCCACAAGGGGATACAGGACGTAAATAATTTTGTGCGGGAGACGCGTCGCAGCACGGCTTGTTTCAAAGTAGCTGAAGTCCAAGCTTAACCCAAAAACGCTTCCTCAAGAAAAAAACGTGACTTAAGTGGTTAATGCGTTTGACTATGAAGCGAGTGGTTCGTGGATCGATCCTCAGACAACGCTTAAACGTTTTTTTTGCGGCCTCACCTCATGGCGTCTGACAAACATCCAAGAATATACTGTCACTGTCATGAGAAAACTTCTCAAATCTCAAACTGCCCTTCGAACATGGCATTAAACAGTAGACCCCTTCCATTCGTGTAGGAAATGTAATACGCACAACACGAATGGTAGGCCCTGGGTCCCATGGATCTATTTAGCCAAATATTTGGACTTTTCATGTATATACATACATACATTTGTGGCCAAGATCACACTTTAAAGGCGTCTTCATAGAAACACAACTTTAATGAAATTTTACATGTCATCATCATAACAATTCAATAAAAAATACAGAGTGTCACGCCTACTTCAGTAAGGCTGATTCAAAGGAATCCTTTCTTTCCTTTTTTTTATATTTTGCATTGTTTTTATATAAATGTTCCGATATTTTGAGCTGACTAACTTGTTGTTTTAATTCTGAAAGATTTATTAAACGAGTTCCTAGGAAATACCGAGCTGCGGACTATTATTTTATGAAGGAATTACATTTTTGAAAACGTGCATACATATGTAAATAATTTTGGTTTATTATTGGTATTCGGGAATTCATGGTAAGGCTTCATAGGAAAAGTTCGATTTCTAAAAAATTCCCGGAATACAAACTCCTGCGTTGTCAGGTGAATTCACATGAATTTCTATTTTCAGCAAATCTGTTTGTATTTTAACGAAATTAAAAAGTTTTTTAAAATAAATTTTGGCTACAAATGTATAGATTTTTTTGTGTGTTAAATTCAATGGTTAATAGTAGAAGTTTTATTACCAAATAACTTTTAAATGCAAATGAAGTTAGTAAGTTTGAAATTACATTTTCCACTGACCTTCAATTTCGAGCAATGAAAATGAAGACAAAATTAGATTAGGGATGTATCTTTGTTGCTTTAAAGTTCAATTAATTGTCTCGAACGCGTTTCTACTTGTGCTCACAAATTTTCATGTTAAGAAAAACCTTAATGTTAACTTTGTTAAGGTTAAGCCCAATAGCTTCCACAATACCATTAGATAAACAAAAACATTTCCTTTCATACCTTTTGAGTCATAAAGCGTTTGAAAAGAGACCTCTAAAACTCATGCTCTTACACTCCTGAACTATTGTTTCTTGTGATTCAAAGCTGGGTAAATCTTTTTTCAGCTTATACCTAACCTCGAATATTTCTCTATTCACTTCGACGCCTCAGTCCTAATTCAATTTAAGTACCCGTGCTGTTTGAACATTAATAAGGGCTTAGTGTTAATCAAACAACCCTGCAAGGTCAGAACATGTTTAAAATTCCGTTTGACAAAAATTAAATTAATAGCAAACTCTTCTAAACATCGCTTTGGCCTACTTTTCCGAAGATGCCTTTGGCAATTCATAGTGAAAAAATAAAAATAGAAAAAAATCCTTTCAAAGGCAAAAAGGACCTTCCATATAATCCTTCCTATATCTCTCTCTCGAATAACAACACAGTCTGAATTCAATTTACTCAGAACTACCAAGCCCCATGTTGCCTACTACTACTAGTAAGGAATTCCACTAGTAGTACGCTTCCTGCTTCGTAGAAAATAATCTTTTAACTTTTCCCAGTGAGCCAGGCACCGAGATAGCACTAAGCAACAATGAACAAGCAGCAAGAGAGGAAAAAAAATCCTTATTTTATTTTCGTAAGAAATCCGCTTACTCCTTTTTGGGTTTTTTTTTATATTTTTGTGTAAAATCCAACAACCGAATTTGCATGATAGAATTTCCATTCACTTAAAAGAATTTCACGGAGAATGCATCTGCAGGATAAAAATTTACGCGGCCTTCTAAGGAAGAAAAAGGACGAACAGAATTCAATGCAATGAAACATACGCTGCTGTGTCGCCTTAAAGGGTATTTTTTTCTCCTTTCGCCCACTTGTTCTCCGCTTAAGGATGGCGTAAGATGGTTTTCTTGTTTACATTTACGATTTGCTGCAGAACACAGTCCTTAGAGGAAGTGTACAAGGAAACCACATAAATGCCCAACTGAGTATCGATTGAATACACACTACACACACTCGAACTTCCTGGTTCCCTGATACTCCGACTAACCTCAACCTCTACGGAGGAGTTTTGTTTTTTTATTTATTCCTTTGAATTTCAAAAAAGAAATACGGTTCAGGATTCGTTTGGAGAATAATTTGCCAGTAAGAAGGCTGATCGCAGGGTTGCATGACAACAATGCCGGCCAGAAAAACCTGACTACAATTCACAAATTCAGGTCAACTATCGACTTTTTTGTGCTCTGCCACCCTCACCACCCATGTCTTCCTATTCCGAATGCATGTACGTACATTTCCAGAGATGTAAACCCTGAGCTACCCTAAACCAAACCTACCCCCAAGCTGGGTGACTATGACGGTTACAATCGATCGATGCAGTCATTTTGTTCTTTGGTGGGAATACCCAAGTAACAGAGGGTAGAATGGGAAAGGCAATTGTGTACCATGTACCGACTTTCATAGTTAGTGAGTGTTCCTGGCCCTAATCCTTGTGTACCGGTGGTCTGCGACGCTATTGTGAGGGGGTGTCCACGTCCACCTTGCGCTTTTTAGTGGGCCAAAGCAATTTCACTGTACATCGGTGGGTGGGGGTTGAGTACTTTTTTTTCTTCTTTGTTGCAAACAATGGAGTAGGGTTGACTAACCCACTTTCTATTGTTGTTACTCGACTCGGAACACGCACGCGAAATGTGTTCACAACGGCAACAGGAATGGAAAACTGGGACTCGTTCACCAGGTCTTTCGTATTTCGAGGGATGGATACATACTACATACATACATTATGGCAGCAGGGCTATTCATCCGTCCTACGGAGGAGACTACTTTGCGGGGTAATGATCTTAATGATACTCACGGGGCGTAAATGGGGAGGGATGGTAATTTGTCTTTGGGGGTTTTTCTACTACTTTCTACGTAGGTAGTGGGTTTTAAGGTAAGTTGTAGCTAAGGATTTCGTTTCCAAGTCCCAATTAGAACACTGACCTTTGAGAGACGTGGTTTTGGATGAGGAATCTTTCAAAATGGTTGACATTTTGATAGATGAGCTTTCGCAAGGAATGTAATCCGTGTCAACCCTTTGTACAAAGAAACTGTCACATCGAAGTTTCTAATCAATTAAGACGAAGGGCGCAGAGAAGGGGCGATTGAAAGGATTGAATATTTCAAATAAATTTCTTGGAATAAGTGAGTGACGAGATAATCTCAATACAAACAATGTCGTCCCTCAAAAGGGGGGGTCTTGGAGGAGACAATTTTTCCTTTATGGCGACGGCAAAGCCTTATGAATTTAAAGTTAATTCCCAGAAAATTTATGTTCATAAAAAAAGACTCCTTTTCATTTAGGAATTTGTCTCAATAAATATTCATGGAATTATTAGGAAATAGACAAAGAGGTGGTGGGGGAAATCTTTGATAGATATCGTCTTGTTAAAATATTTGAAATAACTTTCCCATCGAATTGTAGGCATATTTGATACTCTACAGTGTTTCACAAAGAGTTACTCGTATTCCTGGTTTATTGAGTTGTCCTTTGTGACAGGTAAATGAGGAGTTTTGAAAGGTGCCCTTAAATGCAGTTAGAAAGGGGGGCCATAGTTAATAAAGGCGTGCGAAATGTTTGAAATTTAACTGCGATTGCACTTTCTTAATTTGAAATCTCAAAAGAAAGCCTGAAATACAGATTTTAGGACGAAAAATTTAGGATGAAAAATGGTTGAAAAAGTTCCCTCTGCCGATGACATAGTCACAGCTAGAGCTACCATATTATTATACAGAAAACTGTGTATTTCTGATCAAAAGCTCTGTGCCTACATATGTACGTGTATGTATGTATATTGAAGGATATACAAGTTCGGACAAAACACTATCTACGGAAAGATTGTTTTTAGTATTAAAAAAACTGCCAACCTTAAAAATTAAGAAAAACAGATTTTTTTTGGGGAAATTCTGACAAGCTTTAGCTTTATTAAAAAAAATTGTGGATTACAGACTGCAATGCTGGTCATAGCCTCGTTTCTAAACTAATGGAATACTTTATGGGCAGGGCGAAGCAGTATATTAGTGGGTAAATAAACCAAAGGCTGAAACAGTCCAGTTCACTAGAAAGAACAGCGTCCTTGTTTTTCACTTTTGAGGCTGCATTTGCATATAAAGGCTGCGCCATCTATTGGTTTCTTCTTCATATTGCTATTAAAACTATGCTGTCCAATATTTTAGAGACCTGGCCTTCATTTGTTTTTGTAAAATAAGTCCATTTAAAGAGTTGGGCTTAAAAAACGGTTTTATAGGCGTTAAGTCGCAGTTGACGCATGGATAATGTTGGATTTTTGATAACAATAATGATCTATGTGATTACAAAATGTCACAACCATCTGCATGACGTTAAGTAATGACGTACAGAGAATGTGAGTCATTAAGGAATGAACATGTTTTTTTTTGTTTATTCTCGGTTTCTCATTGAATGAAAAGTTGGGTTGACATGGCATTTACATGGGCCCATTGTAGTGACAGCATTTTGTAATGACGTAAATAATAGCAAATACATTATGATCACTTAACATGACAACTTGAATGCGATGCAATGACCTTTTATTATCAAACTGCTGGTAACAAATGAAGGTGTCCAAGGTGCAATGCGAATTGCGCACATTAGTACGTTGTCACATTCGTCCTAATGTTTGGTTTTTGACGCTGTCATGTGCCAAAAATTCACATCGGATTATGTAGTATTTGGAGATTTATGCAATTTAATTGGAAAGGTCCTCGCGTCCGACACATGGAATCCTTTTTGGCCACAAACGTAAGACTCACCTTCGAAACAGCTGCTGAGTTTATTGTAGAAAAGATTGAGTGTTTGTCATTTTGTGTAGTAGAAGTGCAATTCCAAATATTCCAGCATGACAAGAAGCGTACTTCTCCCTACACTACGGACCATTGGTACCACCCCAAAATCCCTACCCCTGCCTTCCCTACCTTAACTCTTTAAACCGAAAGCAAGTTTCGTCTTAAAAAATGGGTTTTGAGACGAAAATCGACTTCATTTTCCAATTCATTTAAAACCTCCATATAGTCTACATATGGATGGTCATGTTCCGAGGACCCTATGCAATATTCCTCTCAAAGAAGTACAATTGATTGATCAAACGTGCTTTATGTATCGCTGCATTGAGGTCTATCTCAAAAACAATTCATAAATCTTATTGAAAGGTGTTCTTCTATATAGGGCTACTGTTGTGCACTATTCTCGTCTTCTCACAGATGTTAACCAGACTGTCCCTAAAAAAGGCTAATATTCTTTTCCCTCCAACTCCGAGCCATTCCACTGAAGTCCTTTCATTCCATGAAGTTGCTAATAAACCGTCAGGTTATGAAATATCTTGACTCTCTGCATCACTTCTGGTGAATCTAAGATTGTTGATCTTTATATTTCAAAGGTATTTTACAGAGTTTGGCATCAGGCTCTTTTGGCGGAAATGAGGACATTTGGCATCGATGTAGAGCCATATGTATATATATCTTCGTCAAGAAATTTGCTCTTGGAACGTTCAATACAAGTTATATTGGACGGTTTCAAGTTTGCCATCCATTGATTGGATATACACATGTAAATGCTGGCGTTTCCAGGCTTTGTTTTGTCTCTAAATCTCGTTCCCCTTTTGGTAAATGATCTCTTGTTTGCTTTTTCGAAATCGAGTATATTCCTTCTCTGACCACAGTAGCCTCATATTCGTTGCCAGACTTGCATCGCCGAAGCGGATAAACTTTCCATTTTCGGTATTTGTGTCTCCGTTGGAATTCCCTAGGATTCCTTAAGTGATGATGCATACATACATTCGTACCGGACCATACACTATGCATAAAGCCCACGGTCTGGTCGGGAGTATCCAAAACCTCTTTGCTCCTGGTACATATATGGAATTCAAAATTGTGCGATAAATCTTAGAGGAGATTCAGTATCTGATTCGGTGGCGTATACGTAACATAATTTTTCAAAAACGTTTAGAAGCAAATTTTGTTGTTTTTCTCCTACTCAGCGAGCCAGTAGCTAAGTTCACCGAAGAATTCCGAATTCTCTCTAACATCGGAAAAATTCATATTTCCGCTTTATCGCTTTTTCGTAGAAACAGTCCTCCAGCGAAAAAGCCAGTTTTATTCCGTCCCTTCTCCCAGCACCCATCACTTTTCGAATACTGATCAGTTTACCTTTAAGCCTATATATACAATTCTTCCTTCCCACTATAGCTCAGCAACATTTAAAACCAATGTTCATCGGTATTTCTATCTTTTCTTCCTAATTTTTCTACCACACAGTTCACATTATAAGAGTAGCAATAAACCCTGAGCCCACGTGAATTATATAAAAACAATATAGTCATTCCAAGGACTGCTTCAAACAGTAAACCGCCCTACGAATCGCACTGCGCAACCACCCCAAAATCACACAAAAACAAATGATCTCCACCCACATATCTCACCTAGTACTCCGCAAGCATTACATCGTCCACAATTATCCTGGGAATCCTCCCAGATGCTTCATTAGCATGCATAGTTTGATTTTAATTAAACAAAGTCCAATTTCGTCCTCAGAAAAACAGTTTGTCCGACACAACTAAAAAATGGCCCAATTACGGTCAGCATTGACTACACAGAGAGAGAAGGAGAGAGAGGGAGAGAAAAAAAAACAAACTTTTCCCAAACAGAAATATTAATTCCAACTTAATTACTAGAAACTTTAGTTGGCATCCTGGGACTGGTCGGCCGTGGAACTTTTCCTTTACCGTCATCACTTGGCCAAACTTTCTCACGTTCATCTTTGTACATCCTGTAAGAAAAAAGAAGAAAAAATCAAAAATACACGAAATGAAACTTTATTTTTCAAAACGACTCCATAAAAATAGGACAATCAATTTTGAGTGTGATTCGAGTCCTTTTTTTCGCTCCTTCCACTATACGCTGTACGTTTTCGCCATTTTTACTTTGGAAAAACTTCAGCTGACCGATATTTTTTTCCCTCGTCCTGGTAACTGCTGCAGAGCGTGGAAATATGAAAAATCAACATCCATATATTTTCAGAGAATTTTTATCCTTGCGATAGAGCAGCACTGCCATTTGTATTTTTTTTTGTTTTATGGAAACAACTGCGAGGATGCTACTCTCGTTGGTGTTTGTCAGGATTTCATTTAAGAGCTCACATTAGAGTTGTTGTTTTCAGTTTGTTTTTTTTTTTAACATGTCCCTGCATTAGTTTTATGAGAGTCCAGGGTTGAACAAAGAGAGATTCCCGAGAGAGAGATCACAGGTGGAGTGAGGACCTTGTGGGGCATTCCAGCTATGAAATATTATTTGGAATCGCGGTGGTGCGATGGAAAGGGTTTGGTGGAAATAAAATTTAGGGAACAGATTGCTTGGCTATTGGATGTTTCCCGAGTCGTAACCAGTTTATTTGTCAGACCATTGGACAAAGCTCTGAGCTGCTAAATGATTGTGTTGGAGTTTCGGAAATCGTAAAGTCAAATGAATGTGCGGCTATAAATAACTCTATCCTTTTATGGTGTTCGTGTTAAATGGAACACCAGTGTTATTAGTTCCACGGTTTATGTGCGCATTAATAAGAACATCAAGAGTTTGTGGACCGTGACTGGAACAGAAAGGATTAACACCAAATCGATTGGAATTTTGCAATAAACTGAGATGAGAAAACTAAATTTATAAGATTTGGGACAAGAAGAATCGTGCTTTTGCAGTTCTTTTCGTGGACTGCACTGTTTTAATGTAGAATCTGCTTTAAGAACAGTAATGGGACCAGATCTTATCTGTCATACTATACGAATCCCTGAGACCGTTCAAACCTGATGGAACCGCGATCGGTGCCTATCGGTGAAGTTTCAGACTAGGAAAGTCTAAAGTTGCTCAAATTTTGACACTTCCACAGATCCTGAAAAATAAAACCTCAGAATTATGTCTCGCCTAGTCATCCCTGCTTTCGTTCGTTTGTCCAGAATGACGATAGAGAACGGTCGCTCCTCCATAGAAAAAGCTTTACTTTACAGTCTACCCTCAAAAGAAGGGAAAAGAGAGTGATCGCCGGAATTAAGGGATTGAGTGTCCATTAGCTATACAAGAGATTGGGTACTCGAGATGGTCTAAGACCCATAAGTTCTAATCAGTTGGTTAGGAGTTCTAGGAAAGTCACCTTACTGAGCCTCAATACCGAAGAGATGTCTTCTCTTTTGCCACAAAAGAGCATTTGAGGATCATGATCCTGATTCAACAAACGTAGTTTTCGTTTGCCTCAAAGAAGGCTTGCTTAGTGGACATAGGGACTGCTAGAAAGCGTTTATCTAAAATTGTCTGCCTATTACTAGAGGTTAGTACTTAAAAGCTAATCAAGAAGGTGCTCGCCTCCTATGTTGACGGGCGGAAGTTAAATGTGGATCTGGAGAATGGACCAGGACTTATTCGTTCCTCCCAGAGTAGTTGTCCGTGCTCTCGGAGGTCAAACTTCGAGGGTTATGGCACGATGGATGTAATATACGAATTTTCAGTTTGCTTGGAGACTAACAGTAGGTTTGCGTATTTATCAATTTCTCTAAAGTTTTCAGAACAAATGACGATCAACTTATGGGATTGTGTTGCAAGATTTTACCTGCATTTGGTATAAAAACCAAGTTGACATCTGTCCAAGTTTTTGGAATATGGACCAAATCTAAGCTACTTCTCAAGAGCCTCTGTATGCAGGGCTCAAGAATGTGAAACACGAGACTGTTTGGCCCGTTTGAAGAGCCGTTTGCAATCACTCCTAAGGGTTCTAATCTCCTGACTCGACCAGGCAGGTCTGGGCTTAATTCCAGCTGAAAACGCAGAAAAACCTTCAACCGAATTGGTCAAAATGATACTGCATACCTTTCTTCTGTTTCAATAAAAATAAAGTAATGTTCACAACAGTTGTATATGTAGTGCAATAGTAGAGCAGTATCTACAAATGGGTCAGTTATGTGTAGGTTGCTTGGATACAGGTATATGCACAAAGTTTCCCACATAAATTAATTAACACTCCAAGCTTGCAATTACATTGACTTCCTCCCAACATTGTAGGTTTTGTTCCGTAACTAATACCTGTGCAGCTGGTACACAAAACTATTCAACATTTGCAACTAATTAGTAAAGTTTTTAATTGAACCGAAACGAATTGAAAACCAGACCGCAATTGCCATTGACAAGCAACACAACACAATATGATCTCTCAATGCGAATCGAAGCATCGTCCGATGGGCAAACAAACGCATCCACATGGGCCCGTCCTCTCGGGGTACCATGACCTCAAACATATAGAAATCTAATTCTGAATTGCATACCGGTTCGGTGCGCATCGCAGCGCGATGGAGTAGATAGATACACGGATGCCTTCTGCATGTGCAATCCGCAATTCAATCCGATTCTCATTACCTGTCTTACCTCCCCCTGGGAGGCGCAGTTGGTTCGGTGACATTTGTCGTTGACACAATTCAATCGGCGGCTTCAACGGGTGCGTGTAACATTGGATTGTAACTAGTTTTTAGTTTCATAAAAGTGTGCACTTTGATTGGGGTCTATTTGCCTTCCCCGCCAGTGGAGGGGGGAGCATTTGATTACACAATCAGTGAGACTGCAGCTAATCGCGCTAGTAGCCAGCACACTCGGACAGAGCAAACAAATTGCAGTTCTGAAGAGCTCTGTTAGAATGGAGTGGATGTGTTGATGGTGGTCGGAATGGCAACCAGTAAGTCCGGCTATCGGTGGTATGCAATCCAGAAATCGCATGACTCTGTGGCAGGTACTTGGAGGTGTATTCATGCGTGCAGTTGAGATTTGAATGCATTTGGAGGGATTCACAATTATTTTTCTACATGAATGGACTTTGGAGGACTATTGGAGGTTAGGTTAGTTATTTTGTGAAATCTTTCATTAAAATGGATATTGCAGTCCATTGCCGGTGCAGGGAGAACAAAAGGAAGGTAGTGTGAGGGGTTTGCTCACTAAAACTAACCTTCTCTAGCTCAGACTCTCCCTTCGTGGCACCATCGTGAGGTAGGATGGGCTTACCGTTGGTATTCGGATATCCTTTAAAACATCGAGACACGGTTTTCTGTTTTGGAATCCATAGTCTTTCTTTCTGCTTACAGTACCGGTCTCAAGGTCAAGTCCTATTCCTTGGACGATTATCATGACCTAAATCTACCCATTCATCATTACACCGACTTCTGTGCAATATTTGAACGACAGTTTGCCATACAACGTCTTAGGTCTGATAAATGGCAACCGGAAGAGTACAAAAGGTTTAAGGATGTGGTCTTAACTGAAAGACTCAATAATTATCCGTTCATCTTAGGCAGCAGGCTTTTGTTAAAACCAAATTGAATAGAACACAAAGAAGTTATTATCGATTTAGAAATTCCACATACGAGTACACCTTGGAAGGACTGTGTAAGTACATGTATCCAAACACCCTTATCTCAATTACTCAGGATATCATTTGCCTAGTCAGCTATCTGCTGTTTGTACAAGGGCCATACTGATTAAACAGCCATTGTTCATTCGCCTACGGTCGTGTCGATAAATGTCCTTCTTGGCCATGTATAGGTATTAATATCCTCGGAGAATGTCTGTCCTATTTGCGTTTTATCATCATCGCCCCCCCTTTAAAAGCATCCAGCGCATACCATTACAGCAGCAGCATTCCAAGTCTCAAAAGTGCGAAATCCAATACTCTACGCCATTACGGAGGAAACTATGTCCTCGTACAGTCAGACCCTCCTCACTTCGTACAAATGACATTCGTAACGTTGCAGCATCGGCAGGAGGCCATAGGCTTACGATAGTAATGCTTCGTAAGCAACTTAATAACGGAAAGCTTTCCGTTTCCTCAGATAAGAGGATGTCGGGGGGGTTACACACGACTACAGAGAAAGGGAAACAGAAAAAAGGATTCACACACAAGGTCGATGGTATGGGTTGTGAGAGTGTATACCTACAACGACGATACACGACTGGAGGAGTGGGGGCTACATCAAAGGAAGCGTTTTTCCGCGACTTGTCAGGCTGCGCAATGTTAAATGGGGTAAATCCAGTTTTTTGTTCTACATTTTTTCGCAGTCTTTATTTTTTTTCCAGTTTCTCAGTTCGCAGTGGCAGACATAAAGAGAAAGGGAGCCAAGAGGACAGCTTCACTGTCAGGTTGATTTAAATAGTGGCACGGCAAACAAAACCTATCTTGTAATGTAAATGTAAAAAAGCAAAAAAAAAAAACGTCGAGTGGCTTTTTTCCCCGATGGGCATCCTTGACAAAGCTTTGAGAATGCGGTTAAGTATGAATTTAAAGAGAAGGAATGAGGGAAATTTTCGTAGTTTTTACGATGATTGGAAAAGGTTTGCCCATTGGTATGGCTATGAATGTCTTTCGTAGTCAAAGGGTGGATATATCCTTTTGAATTTCAATTCCTTGTGGTTTTTAGAAGCAAGGAGTGCATAACTTAACTTGTGGTTCCTGTTTTTGGGAACTTGTTAGCTCTTAATCTGCGGTCTATAGGTGCTGATGCGCACCATGTAAGCAGGTTGCGTTTCGTCCTAGGGAAACTGTCTGGAAAGTGATGTACTTTCAGCGAAAGATGATCTCTATGATTTTTCTGAAACTATAGCGTTTAGGGTAACTCAATCCCGGGCATGACGAATCTTTTCAAGTATTCGTATCCTAGTGCCTCTCTCTAAAGAACGGTCGACATCCACTGCAATGAAATTCTACCGAGTACAACTCGCTCAACTTAGACGGAATGGACGGTACTATTCTGGATCTTGGGCGATACTTATCCTTTGACTCAAGTTCCATGGATATACTGTCGGATTCGATCATCGGGTGCTGTGCAAAATTTAGAGTCCATTTTCCTTACTTTCAGGATAATCTGAGCCTTTCGGCATAAATCTGAGCCTGGACCCGGCTATAGTTGAATTTTTACGAATAGCTTTGAATCTAGTCAATGATCTCTTCGTGGAGACCGAGTACACTAGACTTCAGTACTCGTTAGGCAAGTATTCTTTGGTAGGCAAGTTTGGTCGTCAATTGTTAAAGAATAGGTATGCTCTGGTCGCTGCTTGTGTATTGGATGTATGAAGACTAAACGTTCCTATAGTCCTGAGGATTTGTAACAAATCAAGGGTGTTCTTCCTGTTTCTCACCGGAAAAAAAACTTATCCACGGTTCTTACGATACATTTTCTCTTTGCTAAGCATCATAGAGTTCTAGGCTTAAGGGAAACCACTTATGGATCCTTTACTCGGATCGGGTGACAGATCTTCGATGCTGATGTGGTGAGTGGCGGTGACTGTAAGCTCCTCATCACTCAAGTGCATACTCTTACCCCTACCCACTCTCTATTAAAGTGTGATCCATCCTTATACAGTTCTACTTCATTCTTCTCGTTTGGGGAATCAAGTTTACCTATCCCTAGAGGAAGTGAATTCTAATTTCTATTCGTGTCTGCTGTGGGGTACTGGATTGGGATCCAATAACTTCTAGGCATTACGTAGAATGTTTGACAAAACCCTGTGCTTTTGTTTTGCAGATTTTCTCTGCAACTTGTGAAAGGTTCGTCATTCTGGAAAATTGCTCCTCTTTCGTATTTCAAATGACAGTTTTTCCTTTGATGTTTCTTTGAAGCCATCCGCAAAGGATTCCTTCATAGTTTATTGTCCTGTTTAGTTTGAAACCCTTCAAATCGGCATATGTTGGCGATGAGAAAGGCGATGTGTAATATTGTTGATGTACAAACTTCTTCTATTCTTAAGGAATTAATAAGGATCTCGCTACATATCGAAGGACTTTGCCCATTCCACGACCTCCATCGTGGTAGTGTCGGGGAAACTTAAAGGCCATTGTACTTACTGCAACTCATGGACAAAAGATACCCTTTTACCTCGCAAAAAGAGAAAAGTATCAAAGTCCTTTTGGTAACTTGATTCCCTTTCAATCACAAAGCTGGGCCACTCTCCATGAGGGCAGTCAATTTTCTATTTATTACATTCGTCAGTAAGAGAGAAAGTGGAAATTAAAATTGCATGCTAATTACACTCCTTCCCAGGCACGAACTAAAGCCTTATCTTATAGCTTATTTTTTGAAAAAAAAGGAAAAAAAAAACTACTGCCGCACCACTAAGTATTCAAGTAATTAACCCACATTTTTGTGTACAGCTCCCTCGTTGAACACTTAAACAATTTCCTTTACAAAGTTAATAAATAACGAGAGGAAGTTGATTTCCATGAAAATGTTTAGTTGAACACTCGAGTCTCTCCCCGAACGGGAAGACCCCTACCGCACCGAAATAGGTCTCAGTTCCCCACCTTCTTAAAAAGGAATAATGCTAATAGGTATGATACCCCATTAAAATGGAGCATTTCATCCTTGGAGCAAGGAGAAAAACTGAAGGATGTGGCGTAATTATCACAAAAGTAGTCAAGGGATTTCCAGAGATTAACATTGGCGCTGCTTCTCAGCGATGCTATACCTTTAACTCTCTGCATAGCTATTTGTGAAAAGCGTTACGAACAAATTAACCAGCTAAGACTTCTTGTTATCTGATTAGGGATTTAAGTCAACGAAAAAGGAAAAAAAAATAGGATAGGAGAAACTTCTTGAAAGAGTTCCTCATTCTGTGGTAATGAGTTTGAAGATGGATTCTAATTTCTCAGCTCATTACGACTGGATTTGACAGGAGAGTTGGACTTTGATCGTGCCAGGTTATGCTCAGGTAATTTTAATGAGGTTGGAAAATTGAAAATGATTGTTTTGCAGAAACTGAATTTGATTTCCAGCAGGGAATGCAAATTCAAATCAAACTTGTCTGTTTTATTTTGATTCGGTGCTATGCTTACGTCAGTGGGTCTGGGTGAATTCAAAATGGTGAAAAAATTGCCACTGCGCATTTGACATTTGTGACAGGATGGGTTGCAAAAAAAGTTTAATTTTGAATCGTGCAACTTGTGTAGCAAAATCGTGCTATTGTTACATAGTTTTGACTGCCGGTTGATTTAAAACTACAGAAATGAACTGTTTACTTGAGAAAGATTGTCAAAATGTTGCATTTTTGAACTCGTTGCCTTACTTCTCCCAAAGCTTTACTTTAAATTCATTAGCACAATGGGAGCTCTTGGATCTAGAGAAGTAGGCGGAGAACCATACTGTGTCTACACCAAAACTCCGGGTCTCTTGTTACTTTTGGGAAGGTTTTCATGTTTATTGGTCTCCGGTGCTTGAAACCCGGTATTCTCGATAATGACATCACAAAAGATCTCCACTTGGTCTAAATGTGTCTCTGCTGAGCAGGCACAATCACCCAAGGGCACCAGTCAATACATGACAGTGAGGAATATTGATTTTATAGATAATTCTGTGAACACGAGCAGGAAGGGCTCATTATTGTCTAGGTCTGGGGAGAGTTCTGAGTCTGTGAAGATTCCTTTCTTTTAAGACTTGGTCCGGTGTAGTCTAACGCGAAAATTCGATTTTTCTTTCATAGCTTGGGGAAAGGTACTTAAAACATATCTGTAAAGGTTTGTTCAAATGACGTTGGAGAAAATGCTGTGGAGATCTTTTTAAAAAAGATCTTGCAGGGATACAATTGGAAGGAAAGAAAGTTGAATGTAATACATGGAAAGGATGTCACAAATCGAACCCATTTAATTATCACTGACAGCTAAAGTGTCAACATGAGACTGCACAAGTGTTCAAACAGCAATATGAATGGGTCTGTTTGCGCACTCTTCCACAACAGCGATTTAACAAATTTCTTTGCATTTATTTATAAAATTTGCCAAATCTGTCTGTCAAATCGCATAATGGTGAAAAAACTTCCAATTTTTTCCTGGGTGTTGAATTTCAAACCTCCCTACAGACTAGTAGTCCTAACCTGAACATGAAAACGTTAAAAAAATCCAGTCCGTCCAGTGTGAACACTGTTTTAGTCATTTCCGAAATTTAGCTGTCACAAATTTTCTCACTGTTCCACCAGTTGGTAGCCATTGACAAAATGACATAAAATATGAGAGAAAATCAGATCACGTGCCATTGCGGATATTTGTTCGGTTGCAGGTGTCAGTCATGAATAACTGTGTGTTGGGTGTGTTTCCGAATTCAGAATTTTCATGTGGAACTGTCAGCTGGCTTTGGACATCAAAGGGGCACCAAACAGGAAACTCAAAAACAAGAAATTATAAGAAATTCACATCAACTACCTACGAACTATTGGCAGCTAGGTCCGAAGTGATGTGCATGAGGGTTTTTGCAAATAAAATAGAGTTTGGGTTTGCAAATTAATTATTTCATTATTCCAAGGCTCGTGTACATAAATATTATTGATTTTAATAATTTACCACTTAGAGTGCTTGCATTGCAGGGTGTGTTCGTTTTCTACTTAAAATAATAGACAAACTCGCCTTTGTTGTTCCACAATTCACGCCAACATTCCACAACGTTATTTTCAAAAACTAAACACATTAGATGTTTACATGCAAAATGAAAAGTCTGAACCGTAGCCTTTCAAATTAAAGAAAAAAAATGGCGCCGGTGATCCTTATCCCGTTTCATTTTGTATGATTAATGGTTGTCTGTCCATCCAAATTAGGTGTGTTCAACACTGTAGCTGTCATTCGTAACCGTAAGACCACCAAAAATATCCACGCCGAAGCCATGCACAAACAAACACCACTCAAATTAACATTCAAGGACATTCGTCCTCCTAAATATACACAAAATCTCCCATAAGGTGCCTGCTAAAATTTTTTAAAATGTTCCTGTCATCAATAATTCAAAAACGCGTTCAACGAAAAAAAATCACCTCCTTCATCATATACATAGATTTTCCGTCAGTCCGCAAGGATAATAAATTTATCCGTGCAAAGTGGTCATTAATTTCTCGCTTCCATGTAAAACCCACGACGACGAAGCCGAGAAGCGCGTCAATTTCAGTGCGCACCCTGGCAGAACAAACTGCAAAAAGCGTAGGAAGATACGTCACGTTCCACACTTAGTACGTGTGACTAAAAAAAAAACAAGAAAAATTCTTATCGGGTTCATTTAGCAAATCGTCCTTGTAAACTTTTGCAATAATCATGTTTAAAAGTGGAATGCGGGCGGTATGGTGCTGGTGGTAGAAGTGTTCCTAAAACTTCAAGTGGTTCGAGGCAGCAAGTGTTCATGCGAATTATTATTGAGCGAACATACAGGATACAGGCGAACACCCGATACACAGGATATTGAAATTCCACCACTCTATGGTTGAATTGTAGTACATATATCCTTTCGCAGAGCGTGTATTTTTTTGTGAATTTCATTTTCAAATCCCCCCTAGTGGAGTGCAATAGGATCGATAAGGATTGTATTTCCGCCCAACGGGCGAGGTGGAGGTTGAATTAGGTCAGGCGCTGGCAAGGGAGTCATTTTTTAGTTGGTTTCTGCTGTTTTATTGAATAAAGTGCCAGGATGATTAATTTCAATTTTTCGAGCTCCTACAGGAGGCATAAATAATTCCAATAATTCCCCCGACGAGCTGTAAAATAATTGACACTGACAATGGTGTATTGGTGTTACCCTGCGGTGTGTAGAGTATCCTGGCCGCATGTACATGGGCGGCGCGAGTTTATGAATCGATAAAACAACAACTCATTTTTATTTCATATTATTCAGGATTCAATATTTTCCCTAGCTTACCGAACCCACCCAGCCAGCGACACCCACCTCTAGGGTCCTTTGTTGCGTCAAGCTAAAACCGTATCCTGGGAAATAATACAAACACGCGCGCTGTTACCCGCAAAATAAAAACAAAAACACTTGGGGTTGGGTTACAGGGAGGCACAATGGTATTGATTTGTTTGCGTTGCGTCCTGCGGGTGGGTGGGTGGTTGGGTTGTAAATATCCCATCGATATATTCATGCGTGCGTGAAGGATGTCGTAGTTTATCCTTAGACATTTGTTTTTTGTTTGCAGCGTTATTTTGAGACATTGTTTTGTGATTTGCCAAGTCGTTGGAGATAAAGATGAAGCAGCAGTCACTTGGCAGGCGGCAAATGCGTGACAGGATACCAGTATGCTTATTCGTTGTCAAAGGGATTTTATTGATTTGGTTTTTTCTCTTGTTTTTTTTTTTCGTGTTTCGCTAAATTTGACTTTGATTTCAAGGACCTCAAGGACTGCGTAAGACTCGTAATGGAGGTGCGTTCAACTTGGGATAGAGAATGTGCTCTGGAGCGATAAAATAAAAGTGTTTACTGCCGAGAGATTGTGCTGCGCGTAATTTTTTGAGGGCAATTTTAAGAAAATCATTTTATTGGCCAAAGTTGAAAGAATTCGCAAGCCAGTAATCTAATTTGGGAGTTTTCATCTGCGCCACAACAATGGTGTGTGTACTTGAGTTTGGGAGAAATGAAATGATCCTGCGAATGAGCTCTTAACGACTCCTGGCGGTATTGCGTTAAAAGATTGGCACACAGAAAAGTTGTGGGTTGTTTTTCTTTATGTGGCTGTCAGTTCGAATAATGACTAGGCTGTCAGTTGAAGACAGATGATTACCAACACCTAATTATCCTGGAAATATGAAGAAGCAATCAATAAGATTTGCATGATGGTAGTCTGGCTGCATCTACAAGGGTCCAGACTCAATCGGATCTATTGTGTTCCCCTTAAAAAAATAAAGAACATTCCCTAGCCTTACAATCTATTGAAGGAGGGAATGGCACTCCTGGCGTATTTGCTAGTTCGCAGGGGTCATTGAAAGATAATTTTCCAAGGATTGTGTATCTGATTGAGTCTAGGTATCATTCACAGAGGAAGTGTGCTGAGTCTTTTTCTGTTTGTGGTGCTCTTTTTGATTCGTCTAGGTTGAACCACCCTTGAGTTTGGCCTGTTAGGACGCCTATGAGGTGAGGTAGCTGTAGTGAATAGGAGTTTTTCAATAAGAACATAACAATTTTAAGCTCAAATAAAACACAGAATAATTGAGATATTGGTCTGAAATTTATTCCACGTATAGTACACATGTTACATTTAAGTATAAAATTCGAAAAATAATTTTTCGATCAAAACAACCATCTGTCAATGTTAACGTCCATGGTTTTGCACCATAGAGTAGAACTGTAGATGAAGGTTTTGTGTACAATCTCCTTGGCAAAGAAACAGAGATTGGCAAGAGTTATTCTCAGAGTCATAGTGTACAAAGGTAAGCAAAGCCTCTAACTACCTCAAAGTTAAAGCTGCCTATTCTGCCGTTCTTATCGATTAGTCGATGTTGTGGGTCGCTTCTTGTTCACACCATACATGCCACTTGGTTTACCCCTCAGCCACAACTAAAACCTTTTAGCCGTCTTAGTTCCAAACATGAATCTTGGAGAACTCGCTGTATCTTGCCGATGATGTCAATGCCATTAGCTTCAGGGGAAATCTTCGTGTTGCCTTTTTCTTTCGTTTTCTGTTCTTCGCTTTTTCTAGTCCACACTAGGGCTACCTTATGGTTTCTGTCATAGCGCAGGGTTCAAGGATTCTTTGAAGTTTTACTGAGTAGCACCACCAGAACAAGAACCACTCATTTCCCCTCCTAAGACACTATAAAACGAGACTTATTCCACTAAAACAGTCAAACATTTCTTGTGCAATTCTAAAATTAAATCACTTGCCAACTTCCAATTGTTCACATAACGCAGGACATTTATTCTCAAATTTATTACCCATTGTCGTTGTAATTGGTGCCAGCCAACAACATATTAATCGACCATCGACCCCAAAACAAGCGACCCCTTTTGTTAGAAATTAGGTCATCCTGGCGCCACATTGCCTCCATCCCCATCCCCGAAATCAATTCACAAAATAACTTATTGCAATTATCCTTTCGAATGTATCCTTGCGGTCGCCATCAGGGTAATGAGAAAATATACGAGATCGTTTCCCACTTTTGAAATGATTTACCCCAAGCTGTTTGTCATGAACGACGACTCCGGTTCGGAAGGACCGGCACGCACCGAAATTCCCCAAGGATTCACTGCGAGATTGCTCCCCACAATAAATCTGAATCAAATTCGAAAAAAGGGTGAATTTCACTTCCAAAGCGATACTTGAAAGATAAATGGCAGATAGACACTCTGCCGGAGTGAGTGTGACTGATGTTGGAAGTTTATTTCGGAATCGAACCGGAAAGGGGATGATTTTTCTTAATTTAAGTGGCACCCCCTGCTCAGACCCTAGGCTGATGTGTTTTTCTTCTCTTTCATTTCAGGACACAACACAATCTAGGATTCCCCGACTAGATGGCGTCACAAAAATCCCCCTTCCCGGCACAATACGCGGTCCAACAATTCAAGTGCGACGTCCGACATCATTCACAGGCCTGCGACCGCCGTCGTTGGCAATGTCATCACTGAAGAAGTCCCTGTCTGGTGACCGAATAAGTGAAGCGGCCAGCATTATGGGCAAACGAACTGCTACCGCTGTGCGGAAGTTTTTAACAAAACCCGAGAAGTCGGCTTCGCACATAGAGACGCTGACAAGAAAGTTCATTCCACCAACTCCACTCGAAGGAACGAAGACAGTGAGCAAAATGAAAGTTCCACCGGATGCACCACCAAGACCGTTAACTCGGTCGGAAACGTTTGTGCGGGAAGATGGTGAGAGTGAGGTGATAAAAATGGCTCAGAGTACTGCTCTGCCGAAGCTGTCGACCCCGGTTACTGACCTGCACATGACTCACTCGCTGGATGGAACTAGGACAGCGCTGGGAGAGACCGTGACTCTTGAAAGCGGTCAGAGTCTGTGTAGGACTCAAACTCTAGACGGACCAGGTATTAATAGTGGAACTCCGAGGCCGATAGATTGCAGCGGGACCCTGCATCGGTTGAGGAACCTCAATGGAACCCACTTGGTAAATGCGACGCATAGCATGGAAGTGTCGCCATTGGACGAGACTCGCTTTAGAACCCACAACCTGGATGGAACTCACACCAAGGATGGCACTCGCACGATTTTCTGTCCAAAGGAATACCATACCTTCGATTTGGAGAAGCACCCGCCCAAGGATAGCACAGTGACCATCGAAAAGTGCAAAAACCTGATTGACCTTCAAAGCTGTGAGAATCTACTGGACATTAGCATCCCGCCGTTGGATCCGGAAATCACCCTAAAACCGAAGTTCTCGGATGACACTCTGAAAAGCCTTATCAATCTAACAATGGAGAATACACTGCCGCTGGCGCCGGACAAAACCAATATGAAGCTCGTTCTGAACTCCACCATGAACACAGAGCGTTTGCTAGACCTCACAACGAACGGGGTGTCGCCGGGCCGACACCTAATGAACATAACTCGGGATTTGATGGGTTCCCCCTTAGAGGAGAATGTCAAGAACAATACAAATCTCTTGTATATGACACGACATGAGGACACAGGCTTGACGGCGCCAGATCAAGGCAATTCACCGAACGATGAGCCAATGGAGGTTGAGATTGAATTGGTTGAGGATCCACCTACACAAGCGATGCAGGAATTGAAACAGCACAAGCCGCGGTTCTCCTTCGGGCTGGATCTGACAGAGTCCACTTTGGATTGTTCCATTGAGCTGTGCGATGTGTCACTATCGTCAACGATCCAGTCAGGTGTGGGCACTGCTTCGGGTACACCACCACTGAAAAAGCAGAACTCATTCGAAATGGACGAGAGTTTGGGAATTCTGACGCCGGATCAGATGAAGGAGTTCTTGGACTCCACCACAACAACGACTAACTTGGATCTGCCATTGGGAATGAATCCGAAGATGGCCTTCCATCAGATGCGGATTGATCAGACCCCATCGCCGGAGGATCTGCCGCTGGATCCTGTCGAAGTGAAGACAGACGTGGAGGATGTTGTAATCGAGCTGACAAAGAGTCATCAGCAGAGCAACTCGAACACCTACAATGAGATCTCCCAGACCGACACGGAGTCAAAGACAGACCAGATGACCAAATCGAACGTCTCGAAAATCTCCACCAGCTTCATAACCAGTGTAACAAGTGTCACCAGCTTGGATACCGGCTATCAGGGCGATGGAGAGATGTCGAGGCCGGCGTCGCGTGGTGCTGGCGATCATTCGCCCTCGAACGGACCCACCAGAAAGCCAGCTCAAGTCAGCCGTCAGCCATCGTTTAATCAGAATCACAATCATCCCAACATTCCTATTCGACGGCAGGATCCCATGACTGATTCGGATTTCTTCACCGAGAGCGACGCCGATGACATCTTCCATCGGGGCGATCGTCGGGCACAGGTGATCGATGGCCAACTATACGGGCCAATGCTTCAACCAGCTGCCAGTGTCTTTATATCAGAACAGCCCGAACAAATGGAAGACTCCTGCATGGAGTCCAGCGGAATCTTTACCGATGTGGAGAATAGAGGCGACGAGGATATTGCTCAAATGCGTGGTGACATCGATATGTCTCCAGATGACGGCTCCACAGACACCGTCAAGAGCAACAAGAATCAACAACAAAACGATTGTCAAAAGCCCCACGATCAGCACCAACAACATCAACAGCAACAACAGCAACAGTCACCGCCACAACCGTCAATTGAAAGTGAATTCCGTTCCGCATCGCCACTGAGTCAAGGTCAGTGGAACAACATGCTCACCGACAGTCAGACATCATCCACAATCCAAAGTAGCTTCAGCAGCAGCGATCGCATTAGTATGACCACAGATTACAATCCAACGACGGGCAACTCAAAGCGAAATTCGTGTGCAGTCAGCGATAACTGCAAAAGCTCGGTGGCCTCATCCAATGAAGCTTTATCCAGCGACACAACCACAAAAGCTCTAACGCGCGCAGCTGATCATACGATCCACACAATCAGTTCGTCAGTGAAAAAAGTGAGTCCGCCGCGTAAGCACGCGTCTCTAACATCACTGTGTACCGTGAGTGGTAATAAAAATGATAACAACAACACCAAACACTATCGTTCTACGGTGAATTCATCGATTTTACGTGACAGGCAGCAACATTTGGCGGCTAAGTCGATTGCGTCGGTTTGTACAAAGGGTGGCAACAATGGTTGCGAAATGCCGGTAAGGGCCAACACCATCGCCTCGAAACAACGATCTTCGCCGGCGGGTGTCGCCGTAAATCAAGAGAACAAAAATCCCGGTCAACTTGGTTTGTCGATCGCGTCGTCGCGTACCGGTAGTACGGCGGGTATTGCGAGTATCGCGGGTTCCGGTTCCGGTTCGGGTTCGCCGACTATACGGAAAATCTCACCGAACAAGTGGGACGCGGTTATGAGTAAAATTGCGGTAAACAAAATGCAGATGAAGAAGAACTACAGTGAAGTGAAATCAAAAGTGTCCACCGGTGTGCTGAGGCGTTCGCCTCCAAGTGGTGTTAATAGTGGATGTGCTAGTAAAGTGTCAACGCCGTTACAGGATAACTCACCGGCGGTGGGCAATAGCAATTGCTCAAGTGGATTAGTGTCGCCGCACACAAAGAGGATTATACAAGGAAGCGCTGCAAAACGGTGAGTTTATGTTTGAATTAAGGGATGACAGTGACCTGACAGTTGATTTGACAGGTGTCACTGTATAATTTATGTAAATTACCTTTATCGATGGAATGTTGCTTGTAGTGATGAGGGTATTATGGCATACCTCACGGCAACCGAGTGTGACCTTTACTATTAATCTTTGGGAAACGCTTACAATGTGAAGATTATGACACTAAACGCAGTATTTATGCAATTTTCGTGCGAAGTTCATTGTTCTAGGGAGGCAGAGTGCGATTGTTATGCTTTTAGAGGAAAGAGAAGGGTTAGTGTCAGGTCCATGACATGAATATGGGTTTGGCCATCAAACGTGTTGAAGTATTAATGATTATTTAACTCAAATGGTCTTAGTTTAGGTAAATGGAGGATTGTGTGACGCAGATGTTTTTCAGAGGTGCCCCCCGATTGTGGACTGATCCCCTGCAGGAAATTTGGTTTGAACTAAATTTAAGCATATATTCGTGGTATATTAAGTATATTAACCCGAATATCTATTAGAACCAATCGCAGCATGAAACTTTGCGTTAAGTTTTAATAGCTAGTTACATGGTTCATTTCGACGGACCTGTAATTTAAGTCAGCGTTTCCATTAAACGATTTTACAAAACCGACGAATTTTATATTCACTTGTGTCAATGGAAGGCATATTGGAGTTCCCCTCATAATTACACCAATCAATCAATTTTAATTATTCTTCTAAGGTAAGCCTAGGGGCATACCCTAATAGAATAGAATGATCTCCGAGATTTTGCGAGTAAACTGTGGAATGACTGAGAAAGCCCTTCAAATGAATTTCGAACCCAAGCTATTCATATGAGTATTTTAAGAGACTGTGAGAGTCGAAGAACCAATTTCTTTTGTACACAATTAAAAAAACTCAAAATATTTCATATCATGTAGCCTTGAGGAGCTCTATATACGAATTGTAGCATCAGCTCTTGGGTCAGGTTTTCCTTGTATCTTCTATTAATACTTACGCTATGTTTACACGATTGTCAGACCTACAAATATTGCCAGATCTACAATTGAGCATTTTTTCTGGAATGTCTGACAATCGTGTGACATTATCTGTGTGATATGGTCTGGCAATATTGTCAGCAAACCTTGTCAAACCATTGTCAGATAATTGCCAGACCATTTACCTGACAATAGACATTGGAACACATTCTAACAACTGTGTGACAATTTGATGTTGCAATACAGTTTGTCCTTCTCAGACAAGATTGTCAAATCTGACAATCGTCTGCACATAGCTAAAGTCACTCACTTTCAACATTGGGACATGAAAGATGCCAATGCAGGTCATATCCAATCACCATATCACCAATCCATTAATTTATTGAAAAATACATTGTTGCACAATGCGAGGCCTAATGATGTATCTTTTGAATATATTTCATTTAAATCCATCTTAATTCCCTGATGTCCGACTCACAAGTGATTAGTTGGAATAGCTTTTGTTTTCAATAGCACCTCATCGCACATCTGTCATGTCTACAACAGTGTTGACGCTAAACGCTTGATGTCTAAACACACACGAATCTAAAAAAAAAAAAAAACCAAGCCGACACACATTCACCTCCTAGGCTGTAGGCAAGGCACCTTTTAGTCGTTGATGTGTGTATCTCTGTCATCGCCATCCGAATCCGAGTTGCGCTGAAGTTGTTTCGATGTCGCTCGACTCAGTGCATTGAACTATATTTCAGTGCACCGCCGCACCGGCAACATGAAACATAGTGCGGTGGTTGCATTACACTTGTTAGGTGTTTATTATCACTCCGCAGTGTGGCATGGAGTAATCTGTCAACACAAGGTTGCAACACTCTTTTGTTAGTTATTTCGTTTTGTTGTTCAGTCAGGTGTGCTTTTTTTGTTTTTCTTATAAAGAGGGGCTTGCTCTATCTGGAGATAGGCATTCTGTTATCAGTTTTAAACAAATATGTTTATCGAAAAAATAACCGGCGGCGCGCAGTTGTAAAGTGACACGACTTTGGTGGATCGTGAAGCTTCATAGTAAATTTATTGTCTGTTCGGTTGTCTATTTGGTTGTTACCTGTAGTTAAACGAGTTTGGTTACTAATTTCTGGTGCTACACGTTTATTTGATGAGTGACTAATAGAGTAACCTTGGAATCGATTACAAGTATGTCTATGCTTAGCTTTGTTGTCACTGTTATGTAACTTGCTTCCAGAGAATCTCATGAGCACATATGCTAATTGGCTTGAAAATGTGGAGCTAAAGCCATGTGTTTATGAAGAAGGTATTCGCAACCTTTCTAGGAGATGAGAAGGTCAATGTCCCCAGAAAAGACACTTTGAACAAAATGTTCCTCAATAAGCCTTGCCATAAGCCAATACGAGTAAAAACTTGGGAAGATGACTGCCTTCAGTACGTTAGGTTATGTATGATTGACAGGTAGCAGAAAAAGGCGGTCACTCTTAGGCCAAAACAGGTCCATTATGATACCACCAGATCTAGTGTCTCCCTCTACCCGTCGAACCAAAAGGAGCTTAGTGAGTTCCCCAAAGTTGCCAACGGAGCATTGTGAGACCTTGTTAGGTCCTTGCATGGAAAGAATAGACTCTTACTTTTCCTCACTTAAAACTCCCTATAAAAAGCCAATAATCACAAATGAAGACCATTGAGATAGTGTCCCGTAATGACAGCTACTATTTTACTGATTATGGATCTCTTTAGTCTTATTAGACTATTCGAGTGCTGGGAATCTATCTTTTTCCAGAGTTTTATTTCGAGCTGTTCGAGCGGATGAAGTTCCTAATGGACTGGCATCTAAAAAAGTTGAATTTTTGAATTGCTCCATCAACTTGTTAAAAGATGAACAATTCAGCTTAAAAATACCACTTTTCCGCACAAAATATACAAGAGGATACCACAAAAGAGTTGAAAGAGGTCGTGGTTGTTTTTGAGGTTATTTCAAGCCCATCATACTCATTATTGGAAATCTATAACTCAGTCTTTATGCGACTTAAAACTTTCAACATAAATACAAAAACTTACTAGTAAATCTCAGAGCCTGAGACACAATACACCTAAGTTTCAAACCAATAGACAACAAGCTTATGCAGGATTGCTCAATCTTGATCCATCTGAGTGTCAGTTAACCAGACACACTTACACTAAATGAACTTTAACGAGTTTACTAGATCTGTCTTTACTTAAGTGATGGAAAACGAAGTTAGGCCGTGAGACAAGATCAACACTGTTCTGTTGGCAGTGTAACTTCGATACTGGATAGTGCATCAACCAACGCAGCTCTTAAATAGAGTTACAAGCAACTGTCACATGTTGTTTGTCTAAATATTTACACAAGGAAATAACTTTAATAAGACCAATTGTTGTAAATGGATTTCACGTGTGTTTGGACAGAAAAAAAATATAGAGATGCCATCTGTAAGTGTCTATATCCATTGCATGAGTTATGAGGTGTCTCAAAAGCGGCGAAAATATTAAATTCTTTGAAGTCGGCAGAGCGGTTTGTTTCATCATCTAATGAATGTATAAGAATGTATTCTTAACAGTGGGCGATCCCTTTAGATACTCAAGGTCAGTAAGTCTTCAATTGATAAATTCCATTTCGCCTTTTTACCAATCGACCTATTTAACCAAAGCATGGTAAGAATTCTATTCTATATATGTAGATTGTACACTTGTTCTTCACAGAAAACTCGATATCCCCATTGAATATCCAGACCTACTTACTTATTACCTTATGTGACCCTACAATTCGAGGTAAACCTTGACTAAACAAGCGTTGGTCCATAGCTGTGGGCGTCCATTTGCACACTCCAAGCCGTTTGGATTCCCCTTCTACTTGTGTGCGCTGTCCCCTCAGATTGAATTCGAAGACTCGACGAGGGGGAGCGTTTGTTTCCATCCGATCTACATGTCCTTGCCATCTTAGACAACTGAAGCGTAATTGTTTGACTATGGGCTTCTCCAAAGTCCATCAACGCAAGCAAAACCGACAATTTTGCAATAAATCTTTCTCTCGATGCGACCGATGATGTCTTCATCTGGTTTAGATAGAGTCCAAGCTTCCGGACTATAAAGCAAAACAGAGATCTATACAGAATCTCTTTAATTATTCGAGATAGGGCCATGCTACTCATTTGCATACTCAGCTCGAAGAAGCATAGATTGTCAGGAGTTATTACTTTTGAGATGTCATTTTCAGAATCCAACCGAGCGAATGTAGAGCAAGACCTTTACTACCTCTAAGTTATAACTGTCGATTGTGACGTTTTATCCAATTCGTGTATCTCTTCTTGGTTTTGCCCTCCTTTATGACTAGACCTATCTCAAGACTTACATTAGTGTCCTCAATTTTCACTGGCCTTCTACGTCGCACAAGTTTTGTAACACTTGCTATTTATCTTCATATGTCAACCCATTCGACAAGTCACATGCTAGAGGGGTTGTCGAACATATTTGCATGTGTATTACCCAATCCTAGTCGTGTCGGTTAAGTTCAAGACACTCACTGCAACACCTGTAATTTCTGCAACACAATTGGACTTAATAAATCTATTTACAAACAATTCTGGGCAAACAGAACCTGACCCTTTGTTCCACTTCTACGGGACTATCTATTTAAATGCAGTCGCATCGCAGAGGCTCACTAGTATCGCTAGCCTACTGACAGTGAGTCCTGTAACCCTTTTGCAATGAAGATATCATTCATCTTGGCAATCCTTTTGGGATTAGCTTTACTTTCTATTGCTAATGTAAGGACCGATTAGTATTTATTTAATTTCAATTAGTCTTAAGTTGATGGTGTTATTTTAGGGTGCCGTCACTTGTACCTGCTCGTGTGTGGACAACAAGTGCAGTACCGTGTGCACTGATGAACCTACGACTACAGCAGCGCCGACAACACCAAGCACGACAAATTCAACTGCAGCCATACCGGTAACTACTAGACCAACAACTACTTCACGACCCCCTCCTACACATTCCAGTATTCCTTTACGGGATGCAAGGAGAAATCCTGTTTGGGGAAGGAGGCGCGGTTAGAGAAAACTCCAATCGCTTCCATATGTTCGATTTATTAGATACAGTTTGAAAAGCAAGTGGTTTTTGGTTTTAAATGTTTGGAAGACTATACTTGTCCCTTTATTGATCCTCCTAGACCTTATGACGCCAGTCTCTCCTTTAGAAGATACGGACTATCCCCTGGGTCCGTTGTTTGATTGAAACTTTTTTCCGTAGGAGCATCCCTAACCGTACTCAAAGCTTCCTCTCTTAAAGACATTTCAGTCCAGTCCAATCCAAGTCCTGCTTGTTTTTTTGAAATGCTGGACCAAGCCATTGAGGCATTGGAAATGTCCTGAAATGCCTCGAGGATCGTGCCGAAAAACTCTTACTGAAGCTGGATGCTTCCATCCATCTGTAGATAGAAAACCTAGAAGAAGAGAACGGATTTCCTCTACAACTATTCTGTGGCATTTAGGAAACTAACTAGTTCGCTGATATCTTTCTCCGAAATGCGATGTCTGATCTTGTATAGGGCCGGACACTGGACACTTTCGTGGTTGTAGCTGCGAAGGGGATGTCTAATTCGGTGGAATGATTTCCTATGGATCAGTGATCGGTTGTAATCTCTAGGATTCTTGCAAAGTTTGTGGGCAGGTCGTAGTTGGGCCACATTTGCATCGATGTGCCATAATTCTGTACAGGAGTGACACTATCCCAGTAGCTTAGAAACTGTCGATAAAGATGACGAAATTGCGATTGTCTTTACTTTAGCCTGAAAAACTAATGAGAGTTGGGACGAATCCTTGTGGGCATCAGTGTAGCTCTCTTTAGACCCTGGAACAGTTGTATTCATTAGAAGTTCTAAGGCAAGGTGTTGGAGAGTTTCTTGCGAAAAACTCTCGTTAACCTAGTTCAGTCCTTTCACTGAATTTCTTTCATTCAAGGGCTCGAAACAGACTTACGTTCGTATACCCGTCACTTTTCTCCCCTAAGGTTGTTAGTACTGGACAGAAGCCAAGGCATTTATCACTCGAAATGATCCGCAGAGCATTCAAATCCAACCCTAAGGAAACAATCTCAGCCTATATCCAATGCGTAATTAGAGGGAATTAGAAGAACCGAGTCAATTAGAGAGTAAGTTCTGATGATCTTAAAAGCTTTGGTTTCACTTGAGGTTAGAGTGACTATCGGGACAGATACTCATAAAAAAATTAGTTTAATCCATTGTAGCTTTTATTAGAACTGATACACAAGGCAATGCTTTAACAATCAATTCACTTCAATAGGATGCTCCTATTTTCCCCACCAGAATCCTCTACGATTTGCCCTAGCCCGGCTTAGTGGTACAGAAGACCATGTTTTTGGAGCTTGGGTGGTTGTTGTTGTTGTTGTTGTTGTTGTTGTTGTACTTGTTGTTGAGTTTGATTCTGTTGTTGAGGTCGAATTGTCCTAATGTCAAAGAAATTGTTTAGCAAATAAGATACAATTGTAAAATTTTACCACTCACTTGTCCTTGAGCGATGGCCACTAGACCAACGAGTAATAGGAAAATCCACACGAATTTCATTTTAACAAAGTTGTAACAACTTGATTAGAGTTACAGATTTACACTGAGTACGTTCCAGTTGGATGTTCATCCTTTTATAGGAAAATTTCAGAATAAAAGTGTCAAACGAACAGATAAGATCAACACATTAGAGGAAAACAAAAACCTAACTACTGTCCATCTAATTAGTTGACCAAGTTAAAAACACTTGTTTAAATGAGTGAACAAATGCTGAACTGGATTACGTAAATTACTACGACTAGTGTTTCGTAATAAATTTCATTGCTTCTGGAAAATTCCTAGATCCATCTGTCGGTAGTGGAACACTTTTGTATTTTATTTGAAGAATCCCAGGAGTTTATGTTGGTTTTTGTTGGCTTTTGATGATATCATTAACTCGTCTTCGTTGTTGTTTAGCATTTAAAATTAATCATAAACTCGTCACCGGTTACTAGTCATTCAGAGTTTATGCCCAATTAATTGATTTGTATCGGCTGTGTCCAGTCATCATGAGATCATTTCCTTACCTCTTGGTTCTGTTCAGGCAATAACTAGATCGCAAGGTATTTGGTAAGGAAACTTTAGTCGAGGTTTTGCTTCAACAAGAAATGTCACTTTACAATTGTTTATTTCAAAACAAATGACAGTAGGAGTTGTAGATACATCCGCAATAGTTGTCGAAACATGCATTTGTTTGGAAACGTCAAACTGATTGCGTACAGATTCGGCATCACTGGTTATTTGCGATGCCGGTGCACATGACATTTGCGTGACAAATGTGACAAAAAACCAAGTTCTGTAAAGCTAAGACTGCATCAATATTTCAGAAAAGTGCCCACATTTTAGTTTTCTGCAATTTTTCTCTCAAAACTGTGATTTTTGGTCAAATTTTTGGCGAATGTACGGTGAATTCAGAAACGTCAAACTGATTGATTCGGCATGGACATGACGTTTGTGCATCAGAAGTGACAACTTTGAGAAAATAAACGTCACTTGTAAAAAGTGATACCAAGTTCTGCGTTTTAGAACGTGATGCGAAGCTTTAGTTTTCTGTAATGCTTTCAAATACCGTGGTTTTTGGTTAAGTTTTTCCGGAATATGGTTCATTGAATTTCACTCACGTCATTAAAGTGCTGTGCCGCTGGATTCTGGTAGAGATGTGAGATGTGTTGGCATCTGCTAACGACCTTTCTTGATCTCCCAATTAGATTGGTTTTATCCTGTTTGGATCCATTCCATCCATCCATCCAAATAGGACTCTTATAGATCTGTGGTAGTATTCATAAAAAGGACTGAATTCGCTATGTCAGTTTGTACGTCTGGTCATTCCCCTCTATGACCCGGCACCCAGAGCAAATTGTTCTTAATTTCATGTCCTTGGCATTATTGTGCATAACAACGGTGTCTTGTTGTAATCTTTTCTCACTCCAATCCACCAGTCAAGTGACCCATTAAAAGGAAGCCAGGGGGTATCATCATTCGTGGTCTAGTAACGCGTAAAGACGTAGGATAGCTGTCAGCACACACATTTCTTTGTGGGACTATGACAGAAAATTACTCTTGCGTGCTATTGCTTTGCAGCCCGTACAAGTATCTTTTCGTTGTTATGTGCAACAAATCCATCTAAGGACGTTATGCAAAGTTCAAGGTTGATATCCACGTATACAAAGTACCTTAAAGTGCTACGTATACATACTTACACGCGGCAAGCATTTAAACGAATGGATTTGGTGTACTTCAAAAGCGATTCTCAGGATCGTCAAATTGTCGGGTAATAATGCGGGCTCTGCACTGAAGTAAGTGGGCACTTATGTGCTCTTTTTGTAGACAATTACTCAGCCCTACAACCTTGATGTGTGGTGCGCCTTAAAAGCGCCACCAGCAGTACAGTCAACTACTATATTACACTGTGTGCTGGCCATGTCACAACCGTCAATCCAAACAACAAACAGAATACCAAAAATACAAATATATGTTCAAGCACCGCAGACATAACCTCTAAATAGCCCAGATCCAGTTATCGAGATACATCAAGTGTTCCATATCCAAACAAAGGCGCGTATCCACTCATACATAGATAGATCGTCTCAAAAAAAAAAAGGCAAACACACTGCGAAAGGTCAAACAAAAACCTTTTAACGTCTCTTTGGGTGAATTGGAAACTGAAGCCAGTTTGGTCAAATATTTGTCCCCCTGCTCCTCCAGCTTAAATTTATTTATTCTCCTTCTTAAATTAAGTTATCCCCGCCAAATGACATACGAGGCCACACTTCCGGTGCACATTTACCCATTCATGCAACCATCCATCCGGTCCGTCCGGCTGCAATTTCCAGCTCCAATTTCACAACCTCAGCACGAGTATCTCTGGCAAACACGATAACCTTTGTACGAGCTGCAAGGGTTGCATCATAAGTGGGCTGATTAATGGCCAGAAATTAATTAAGAACGTAATATTAAATTAAAAATTCACCCAAAGAGAGCGCGAGAGAGAGAGGAGAATTGCTGGCGTCCGCCGCGCGCCATCGAACAAGCCTCCATGAAACTGTGCGACTAATTAACTGTGCGAAACCATTGCGAGAACATGTTTGGTTTCAGTGTTGATTCTGTTTGCATTGTCATTCGCCGGATGAGGATCTACCAAATGCAGCGTGCACATTGCTATGCTAGCCAAGTCAAGGGAGAAACGTTCAATTAATTTTACGAATCCCACCCCTTCATCAGCTGGGAGACTGCTTTTTTCAGGATGCAACTCCCTTCCGGATACAATAGGTGGGTGCTGGCGTCGGCCAGGGTAGGAATGATGCCTCCTTGCAGAGGATCCAAGGATCCAGAGAAAAACTCCTCCCTGGTTGTGCTGTGAAATTATTACGTTTTACAGAAGAATGGAGCCTTCAGCGGGCGGGCGGGGTGGTAGGGGCAAACGGATTTAAGATTTTAGAAATTCATTAAATGAGTTGTGTTTTGTTCTCCCCTTTTTTTTTGGGGGGTTTTCTCCTTCGGTCTCCTTCATTCTCTTGTTTGCGGTTTTTTGCCTCCATGCGGACAACCAAATTGGGGCATGTCGAGAAAAGGAGAAACTAGAACCACCGTGTTGCGGTTCTTGAGGATTTTTTATTGTATTTTCAGTTGAAGTTGTGATGAAAGGTAATTTTTGGTTTTTTTTTTGGGAATTTTTTTCAGAGAATTCAAATTGAGCTGAATGGAGCATGCAATACTGGTATCTGCTTATGTTTTAAAAGTTTTATTTTAATTGCTCTTCGGGGATGGTCTATGGCTGGAAGTCGACGGAATAATTTTGATATTCGTCAGAGGATACACGATGGACTGACTGTTGACCTTGGCAGAAAGATTTTATTGTATCCATTTAAAAGTGAAATGAAGCATAGCATTTCGTTTCGTGGAGATGATGTCTGTAAATAGAGGAGGGCTCTATTGTATCAGGATTTTTATATTTTCGAATCGGACTATCAATTAGTTTTCATTATTTAAAGCTGAAAAGAGACCTGCCTTCGATGCTATGGATAAGGGAATAAGGATTTCTGACGAAATGTCGCCTGGGTACAAATACCGAAAAGAGAACTCTATCAAGGAATTTCTGTACTGAATTAGGTATGTACATATAATTGGCCTTCACTGTAAGCCTTAAGATGGTAGCTACCGGCGATGTTGTTTGAACTCTCTCTGCCATGAGAGCAGATTCACAAAGGAAATTACAGATCCCAATACTTGATTGAAGAGAACATTTGCATATTCAACCGTACATTCAGTCCATCAATTCAAAATCACGGATTATTTTAACAATCACATCTCTTGCGAACGTCTGACAAACATTAAAGAGTAGAATTTCCGTAAGTAAATTTTTCAAAAACAAAGTTCAACTCTTCGGAAATGGAGTTAAACTGCAGGTCAGAGACTGGTTGTAAAACCAACTATTAGCGGTCTTGGTCATAAAGTAAGCTTCACAGTCTCTTTTGATTCATTGAACATGTTTTAGAGTGATCTGCGTTTACGTGGACGAGTTTAAGTAAAAGTTTTTGTTTAGATTCACAGTAGCTGGACGAGAAAGTAGTTCAGAGCGACCGAATCAAGTACAAACTTTACCAATTTTGTTGTGAAATTCGTATCGCGGAAGCGTATTTCATTCGATTTAAGTGACCGATAAAGTTTTCACTTGACAGCTGTCAAGGAATGACAAACTCTTTCCCATATGACTGACAGAATAGATCTTTTGTACCATCAGGGTTAGTCTAAGAAGCAAAGCACGAGCAAGCAAGAGGAATATAGTATGTTCTTAGCAGCAGAGCTTTTCATTTTTGCTGACGAGAATTCGTCCAACGACAGTATTCGCAGGGAATGTGCTCGGATGATTCGTCATCTTTCAGGCTGAACCTGCATTCCGTATCTGAGGACAGTTGAGGTTTGTGAAAGTAATACCCAGCGTCCTAATACTATCCTTGTTCAAATTAAGGATACAGATAAGAATAGGACATGATTATCTCAACGAAGGGACGGTTGAGATCAAGTTCTTTTGAAGTCATTGATGCCTAAGTCAGGCCTGGGGCTGGGGCAAGTTGCACCAATACCTGGGGTAAGTTGTCCATTTGCTACTTATAAACGACAGCATACTAAACTCAATAAGTTACATTTCTCAAGCAGAGCTTTGTAGAAACATAGGCCTTGTTGCAACGAACCCAGTTTTAGAACCTTCCTCGGCTACGTTTATTCTGTCAACTGTGACCGGTCCAGGCTCTACAAACGTTGATCAATTATATCCAAAAACCATTGTTCAAAGTCTGTGCCTGGATGATATTGGCATCATCTTGACAAAATGCTGTGCTTAAAGAGTCACGACTTTCTTAGACCTTGCTCCCAGTGTTAAGAAACCATTTTGGTATGTAAAAGCACGAACTTCCTTCCTACGTACATTCAATCAATAAATATCTTTATATCGTCAGCATTAAAATTACAATAAAGCATAGGTCACACTTTTTAAAATGTACGTTATGATGGTCACATCCACATCTTGATGATTTTTACCAGAGACCCTGTATTTATAGGTCTATCAGAGACGACTATAAAAAACTGAAAGCAGTAAACATAACTCCTATCTGACCTTTTAGGCCATAAATTCCTGGCGAATTCATAGCACGACCACGACCTACAGTCAAGGATAATAGATTGCGAACAGTTTACGCGTATATAGTTTCCTGTTGCTCGTAAATATTTTATATAAACACAGATACACATGCAGATTGGTATGGTTTTGAACTGCTTACGTTTCCCAAAAAAAAAAAACTGTGTTATAGCCCAAAAAACAAAAACAAGTTTTATTTGTTCTACGGAAGAATACCAAAAAGGATTTGTTCCAAGGCCGGCGTATTTCCAGCACAAGGTCAAGTTCGTAGTTATATTTCGTGGCTGGAATACTTTGATACGGAGAAGGCACCCATTCCCAGTTTACTACTTGTCCTTTGAAATAAATAAGGAAAGGGAATTACTACTCACTTGACCATGTGAATATAATAATCGTCACACAGCTTCTGTTGAATTCGATGTGTTTGCGAAATAAGAAAAGTTTTCTTTTTGTTTTTTTTATTAAAATGGCAGTATATAGCTCCTTATAGCAATAATCGTTTCTCAGGATAGGTTATTCGCTCTTGATAGGGAAATGTAAGAAGAAGTAGGAAATTGTGGAAGGAACACTAAGAGTTTTAAGCCCCAGATGAAATGGTGAGCTGACTCTTTTGGATCATCATTTATACAAGACGAGAAGCTAGACTTGAAACTTACCATACAGGACAGAGTTTACAAAGCTTATAACTCTTCGGTATAAAGAAAAAGATACGAGATAAGTTGGCCAAGGTAGCTACATTGCCATCACTTATGCTCTGCATACTACCTCCATGGCCGCACTTGAGATGTTTCTGTATCTTTTACCATTTGGCCTATAAATAACATTACAGGCTATATCTTCATTCTTAGGGAATCACTTCCCGAAATCCCTAATGAATCGAATGACATCCTCACTACATCCTGGACTACAACGTAATATACCCGGAAAGGAAGAACTGGCAGTGGAAAGTCGTCTTTCTACAAACCGTGAATAGAGTATACTCGGACGTTTTCAAACCGTGCTCGCCGTGCCTCTACGGAGCAAGTGTGCCAGGTTTAATCCCCAGACAGCACCTAAAATTTCTTTTACGGGCCTACCTCTCTCGAGCGTCTGGAATTAGATTATTCTGGCTTCCTAGGCAACTGGCCAGAGCTTCCACAAAGCAATACATCCTGAGGAGTAAAACCACTGATCTGCGTGGTTAAGAGGATTATTCTCGATAAGGTAGGGTATCCAAGGCCTATGTGAGATCGAAGAAAATCTGGGGAAATAATAAACAACTAACCAGGTCTCGGTTAAGAATAGCTGCAAGGACTCTCTCTGGTCATTCCTTTCTGAAGCGGCACGCCATGAGATTAGGCCAATCGAATCCGAAAATGTTCAGATACTGAAGTGATTCTCAGGTCTCGGAGAACATCACACATCCACTCTATGAATGCCAGGTCAAAGCTCGGAATAGACTTAAACAAAAAAGTATTCCTTTGACAATTTAAAGGAAATAGGGCTTAAATCTTGCATGGAACCTATGGTCCTCTAGGTGCGTTATGATAAACTCCTAACCCTACACTACCTACCCACCTACCTACGTAACCCTAAATGTCGTTAAAATAAGTAACCGCCAACGTTTTGAAAGTACACACTTTCACAGATGCATGAACCTCATCTACGAGCAGCTGCGAAACTTTGCGCATGATTGGGCTCATTCGATTGGATGCATATGTTCCCATTACTCGTACTCGTACATATGTCGCAGTATCTCGACTTGTCATGTGGTTAAAACATATTCAATGTCAAATTTCTGTTTGGCGCTTTCTACACCAGAGGTGGTGTGTATCTGTATCTGCTACAAATGCAAACCACGTTCTTGTACTTACTTTCTACAAAAACTCGATGACATCTGCCACGATCACTTAAAAGCCAGTTAGACACCAATTCACTTCTAATCAATTGGCATTCTCAGAACTGAATTTATTCAGTCAGACGTTGTTCTTTTCCACGGCTGGCTTCAGACCACAATTGACACAATTATACTGGCGGGGGCATTGAACATGCCAAATAAGATATTTTTTTTTTGGATCTGATTGAATTCTAATATTCATGAGAACATGTTGCCTATCGCTCGTCAAGTGGTTTCAACTGCCGGAAAAGTGACATAAGCGTTTTGTGGTGGATCGGTACAAGAAGTAGGAGAAGTTTTCAGTTCTTTCGAGTATGCTGTGTGACATCTTTTGTGTAGGCAGGTACGCAATCCTAATCAAAAAAAAAAACATTATTTACTTCTGGTTTTGGCTTGAGAGAGCTTATGGCGAAATGACCAAATTTGAAAGTTTTTCACGCACGCTCTTGTAGTTTGTTGACATTTTTGGAGTATTGACGCCTGGCAAAGTGAAGAGTCCAAAGATCTTTGCACTTTATAGAGACTAGGCTCTCAAATTAGCTATGGATCTGTGCCGAATAAACACATTATGAGTACGTGATGTAGAACCCATTCACTGCCATGTGAGATCACATGAACTGAGGTTTGCCAGGCATTTTGACGATGAGTGTAGGTATGTTATTTGTCAGACTAAAATATTCCAAACATTTTTTAAAATGTACATATGTATATACTGTCGAACCATATGGCCATACGGACAGGCTCCCTTAATTCCAAACACTCCAACTCATTCCCAGAGAGCTCTATTGCTCCTCGGCTGTACCCTGCCATGTTTGCTTAGGAAGTCTCGCTATTCTGATTGCTCAAGTGATCGGATTTAACTGCGAGGCGTTCTTCGCAATGAAGGTATCTTCACGCCGTAAGCTGTGTCCGATCCACTGCCACTTTTTCTCAGTATAGTTATATCTACGAGTTTAGGTTCTTAGCTCGCTCTCTGATAAAGGTTGGTCGTTCGACGAATTGGGCCAAATCCCTGAAAAGATTTTTAGACATTAATTTTCGAATGCTTGCAGCTTGGATGTGGAAGTGCCCTTCCTTCTAAGTACTGTTCCCATAAAGCAGTACTGATTCTATGTTGGTTGGATGGGAACAGTCGCAGCTTAGTCCTTAAGCTGCTAACAAAGCTTTTCAATAGCATTTCGAACGGACTCTAGGCTTTAGCGATACTGCTGCGCACATGCAGTTCTGTGCCACCGCAGTTAGCCGAGACCACGCTTTTTAGATATAGAAAGTCCTTCAGTTTTTCGACCACCTATTCGACAATATTAAGTTGAGCCCCGGTGTTTAAAGTGCTCAGACCTTTCGTTGTAGTCGTGCTTATTTCGAGCCCCACTTTGTTTGTCTCAGCTTCTAGACTGTGGGCCATAAGATCAGAACATCGACATCGTAGTTCAGGTGTTTAAGGAAACATGTCATGATCCAGCGAACCACTAAGAACAGTAGAGGTGACAGTATCCACCCCTGACGTACTCCATTTTGGACTACAAAAGGCTTAGATATCTTACCATTGTGTACAACGTTATCATACTCGTATGTAGCATTGATGTACATATGTAGCAATAGCTATGAATTTGTCTGGAACGCCTTTCCTGCGCAAGACCAACCATATTCAATCGATAAACGCTAGGTGTAGCGGAGACGATGCAGTGGAATCGATGGAGGAGGATCCATCGCGAAAGCCTGTCTGTTCGACGCGGAGTATTGGATTTAAATGTTTTCTAATGCGTTCCAGCTTATTTAATGAAAGATATTTCAAATTGAAAAAAAAAAATGAAAATCTACAGTCTTAATTTAGTGGGCGTGGCAGGTACACTGAACTTTTTGATTTATTTTATCAATGAAAATTTCATCAAAGTCGATTTTTTGGTCAAAACGCCCCTAAAAAGTGGGCATGGCCAAAAATGATGTATGGACAACTTGTAGAGAATTCAATTATCTAAATATTTTGTCTTAATAAAATTTTTCGATTTTATACAAAATAGTGAATTTATGAGAAAGTGGGCGTGGACGGATTTCAAATATGTTTACACTAGTGCTGCCTCTATTTGTTTGAATATTTTTTTCGATTTTAAGTGAAATACTAAATTTATGGAAGAGTGGGCGTGGCAAATGACGGTTTCGTGCTCTTCGTCCAAACAGAATGTACGTCTAGATACATAGGAAAGACTGACCCATTTATAAAACCTGACTTGACTATAACCTTTGAATTTCAAATGAATCGACTGAAGGATACCAATTTTAATTTAAAATTTATAAACAACAACTACGGTGAAGTGAACAACACACTGTCATTCAACTCTATCTCGTTTAATTAATCAGAAAAAAACGAACCAACCCACCTAATCAACGACAATTCCTCTCCATCGTTGACCTTTCCCTCTTTTCATGCTCCTCTCCTTCCCGACCACGTCCCATTGACCTACCAGAACACGTTCTCACTTTTCATTGCATATGTAGGTATGTACATATGTACGTCGTACAAAAATTTCGCTTTCATTTATCCATTTCATTTGAAATGTCCCATGTTACATCTTCATCGTTATGGTGATATCATATCCACGAGAACGTACACTTACCTAATTGAACGACGCACTGACAAGGAACGGCAACAACAGCGACGACAACGACGACGACGACGACATTCATTTAGAATAAAATATGACAGCGCCAGTCCAACTAAGTAAAAAAAGAAGCCCAGTTCAGCATATTGCTGATGTCATTTGCAAGCAGCAATAGTATCTGTATCTGATGCCTGACGGAAGTTAAAAATCCAGAAATCACGCTTCTCACGCTCGCCTGGGTTCGTTTTTGGTTCCCACTGCCATGCCATCGCAATATTCTTTTTCTTTATGCGAATACAACTGATTTGAATCTTCTTGCTACCACCACACCGTGCATTGGCCAAGGAAACACACAACTTGTATCTACTCGTATGTATCTGAACCGGCGGCAGCGGCATTGCACTGGCTTAATTGTTGCATAAACTTTGTGTAATGGTTTTTCGATTATCTTGTATTTTTTTACTCGCATTTGCCGGTTGCTAGGAGTATTTTTATAGTTTCGCATGAAGTGCCATGAATATCATGTGGTGCTGTGCTAATGTAACTCTTCCTGCCGCTCTACCTCGCGCTCTGACTAACTCTTAATGTAAATTATAATTAATCAACCTTAATGACTTCAATTCAGAGGGCATTAGCTATAGGTATCTCATTGGCCGGCCGCACTGGACAAACACGCCAGCCGCTGGCGAATGTTGTTGTTCATTGGCACTCTTAGGTCAGAGAGTCAATAGAATTTACATAGAGATACATTTATACATTTATACATGAGAGGTTGCCGTTGTCGTATGGCATAAGTTGTGCGTTATTATGCGTTGTGACTTGTGCGATTGTGTAATGGTATGAATATGACTCTGCGAGGAATGGGTGATAATGGTGAAATATTGGTGGTATGCCACAGGGTTGGCATTTCGGGGCGGAACTGTTTATCTATCGACGAAAACATGACGAAGGCCATTGCAAACATTCGTAGGGATTATGTAGCTGAATGACGATACCAATTAGGATGTATCTACGGTTGAAAAGCAGACAAATATCGAATGAATGTATCTCACGATTGTGTTGTAAGTGGAGAATAGTGAAGAATACTAATGAGGTGGTGTTGTGTCAGTAGAGAATTAGTAGAATATCGGGAATGGAAGATGCATCCCACACTTATGATGACACTTTGATGTGAGACGAAACTTTAAACAAATAAAAGTCCGTAAAAGGTAAAGTCAGGGTGTCTGGCATGAGATCAGTTGGCAACATCCGTAAATACTAGTAATTGGCATAACGAATCTAGAATTTCAAGTAACTTTTACATTGTAAGTCAACATTCTTTGCGTAATTTTTATCTGGAACAACATGGAATGAATTTGATTGAAGGAAGTTATGTGTATCTCAACTGAGATACTTTGGTTTTAGGATGAACGAGGTGACCATTTCTCGAAATTACGTGATTGCCGAACTTCAACTTCAGTATATGTATCAATTAGTTTATCAGTTATGTCGAATGTGTCACCATCTTGTTGGAACCACATGTTACTTATGTCAAGTTGTGCCATGAGTAGGACAATTTCCTTAGGTAATGTGGACTGAGAGATTCCCAGTTGTTGTTAACAACCGATTTGGGTCATTTTGACTCAAAGCTATCTACTACTAGACAAAAAACCTGTTTGGTAGGACGCTTATTTTGATCGAAAAAAGAAGTAAGCGACTACTGACTCAGAATGTTAACAATAATTTTTAATAATTTCTAAACATTGCTCATTTGTGAACTTCACCGTAATCAAAATGTAAGCCTTGGCTGACGTTTTGACATTGATGAATCGTAAAAAAAATTTAAGGGTGTCCTTGCATTAAACCTCAAAATTGTTATGTCTCTATTGAAAAAGCTTATAGTAAGGTTGGAAGTCTCCTTCAGAGCGAGCGACCAAACCAGCAATCCATACATGAGCATCGGTTTTATTACCAAAGCCAGTATAGCCAGTGCATAATGCATGGTTTTAGGGGGCAAGTGGAACCTAATGCATTTACATATGTACAATAGGGGAGCTGGGCCCATTCGACTAAGTTTTCTCTTCAAAGAAGCTCTTCTATAAAAAGAACGACTTATTGTATTTCCCTCCATAAAGTCAGAAAATCGTTGGTCTTCAACAAACCCTCTTATCCTGTGTTTCGTGTCAACTTTACAATCCTTAAGCTCTGTTTAATCACACAAATGACAAATGAACCATAAATCACTGCGAAACGTTTAATCATCCACCTCAACTACCCTGGTAATACAAATGGTCTTCAATTAATTAATCTTGTCGGTACAATTTGGAACAATAATGTGGACACAATCTCTACACACGTCTATGTATGTTCGAACTGCACACGTCATGAAAGCAAAAGAACGGAAAAAAACAATCAATCTAATCGAAAGATGTTTGACAAATGATACAAATCAAACATTCATTTGTCGTCTGTCTGAACTTGTTCGTAAAACTACTCGCAGACGGAAGTTAGGATTGAATAAAGGGGGGCGCTAGCCAGAGTTATGTCTCCACTTCACAAAAAAAATTTATCAAAGAAACACAAAACTGTGTCATAATTTTCAAAAATAACCCAAAATACCTCAAACATCCTTAACGACCTTGTGTGTGTCGGTGTGGCACGCATCAAAGCCGGCCAAGAGTCACAGAGAGAGAGAGAGATAGAGAGGACAGAATACAAATTGATAACCCAAGAAGTTATTACCCCTTTTACAGCTGCTTAATTGAATTAATCCAACAAGCAGTTTACCCAAAAGCTTAGTGCCAGTTTTATCGCTCTCACATGTCATACGTAGTACGACCGAAACATAAATTCAAAGGTCACACGCACATCTACGAGTGTGCACACCACAGTCGCCGGCATTAATTGTCTCTCAACATAAACATTAATTGTGCGGATACAATCCATAAATAATTCGAAGAAATTAATCTCCTCCACTGTCTGCTTGTACGAGAGTATCTCTGGATAGTATCTACGGAGCTTGTTTTTATGTTTGGCCCTAATTTCCTAGGAATATTCTCAAAATTGAAATCTAATCTCACTAATTCACCACCACGACACCACCGCGCTTTGTCAATAGATACTATAGATACTCACCGTGGTTGGCTGGGTGGCATGCGATAAATAATCGCATTAGCCGCTCGCTAGAGAAATATACTAGATACCCTCCGTGAAGTTCGAAAGAAATGAAAACATTCCACCGACACGTATAGTAGTTCGAAATTAAGTTGCAGTAGAAAAAAATAGAAGAAAAAAAAATAGAAATTTGGGCCAAACACCAACACCGTTCCCATAAACAAATTGACGGATGTGGCAGCGAAGATGCATGCCGCCCTTTCTTTACAGCAGCGCCCACCATTCCGAAGAAAGTTTCAAATTATAATTTTCTCCACGTTATGCTGGTGTCGGTGTTGGTGGTACTAAAATATTTATTATTGTTTTCGAGGTTTTTTTTTTGTTTTGTTTTAGTGAAAACATTCAGTAGGATTCGCCAGATGCCCGAATGGCCATTATTTGTGTGGCAGGCCAGCCTAGTGTAACATACTACGCAACGCAACTAGTTTGCCATTGAACTTTGCCTCGGGTATCTATACAGATACTGAATCCAAATGAGTTTGTACATATAAAATGGGGATTTAGCAAAATAATTCCAACAACTAGTTACAGATACATTGTGTGTATGGGTAGATGGGACGTGGTGCGGTTGGTTGGGGAAAATCGATCGTGATCTCATTAGTGGGATGGTTCAACAATTGCGATTGACAAGTCGGCCGATTGGGTCTCGGATATTCAAACATTTGTTTCGGGTAAATAACTTAGATTGTCAAGCGTTTATCTGGGTGACGCTGACGAAACACACATCGCTTTGGTTGTGCGTTCATTTGATTCAGATTCAATGTTGACTCGAGTTATTGGTGGTGGCTGCAATTAGAAATCGGAATGTGTGTACGCCAGCAGTATTTGTTCGAGAATCAATTACGTTTTGGCGAATTCGAATTGAAATTAGGTATCAGTTTGCATTGATAACAATATGTAGAGTGGAGTTGTCAAGTGCAGTGCGTTCATGGAATACTCAATCAATGTTGGTTGAGGCTCATGCATTATTCAGTGCCGTATGTGTGGTAGGGTGCAAGTAGGAGATACATCTTGGGATGGGATTCTATCAAAACGTCAGGGTAAGCTTCATAAATCAAAGCATACAATTGTTGGACAGTAGCTCAAGTAATTTCACTGATTTATTTATTTTAGAAGTACTCTTGGCTGTACGTACATAAAGATGTTTGTAGGCTTGTGTAAACGGCCTCGAGGAAACTAATTAAATCACTCTACGAGTAAATTGCAGACAGACATTCCTTTGCTTAAGATTTTCTACAAGAAATATGTAGGAACATTGTAGTCTTAGTAGTAACATTCCAATCTCTAGAGTGTGCATGAGGATTTCCTCAAAGTCAAGGATAGTCTCAATTAGGGGTTAACTAGGAAAAGTATCTTAACATGATTCGAAGAAAAGCAGTATCACAAACAACCGAATAAAGATTAATCCATAAATCCATTAGAATTTGGCACCTACTGTCGTTCCAGGCTGCTATCGTTCTATGCAAGGATTGAGACGACCGATGTCCAACAGGATTCCTCAGCTATCTGTGAAGTTAGCAACATTATGTATGAAACGTGAACTCGCCTTTATTTGGTATTTTATCGTAGAAAAGTACATTTTCCAAAAGTCTAAATTTTTTATCAAAATTTGCCCTCGATTACTACTTTTTGACCATTTTGGGCTGTCAATTTTTGGGGAAGGAGGACTTTACGCGGTATAAGCGGTATCATAAACACATCATTACCTATACATGCCACATAGTTTGGTGACCATGTTGTCTCCAGAAATTAACCAGTCACCTCCTTTTTTTGTGGGTCAGCTCCATGGTTTATGCTATTGAGACGATCTATGGACAAACGTAGAAGCCTTTGAAAAGTGAAGTGAAAAGTCTTTTACTCGTGTAACAGGATGCATCACTGCTACTTTATTTGAATTAAGGACTATCAGTACCACATTTCGCTGACTTAGGAAAGTTGCCATCCTGTCGATTCGGCGAGCAGGACCCAGGCACCAGAATGTGAAATTGAATTCGAGAGGCTAGTAATATTTTCGGTTAATTATGCAAAACCAATTCTAAGTTCACAAATGGTAGATGTGCACCAGGACCCATTGTTAAGGCTAAAACCTTATAAGAGTCCCATTCCATTAACTCGTCATCGTAGCTCGATCTTTCATAAATTTTACTTTAAGGATTATTTGGAACAGCTCACCTAGCTAACAACAAGCCTCTCCAACACACTCGATCGTTAATCGAGTTCGTTGCCCTTAGTTGCATTTAGCTTGGCCTAAAACTTAGTTGAGGTCCTCTCTTCGTCTATTTCGTCGTCCCTTTGATATCGATTTGAAGTCTCTCCAAGTCAGGCCATTGTTGTCGACCTCCTCTATAAGACCTCCCCTATGAGACCTTGCCACCTTAGTCCCAGTATTTTTTTTTTTGACGCTACTTACTCAGCTACTTACTACATGGCTCACACACCTAGGTCATGACTGGTTCTTCGGTCACGAAGTCTCTCATAAGAACTGAGAGTGGCCTCATCCAGTCTTAACATAGTCTAATAGAGCATGACGGGAATGATCAGGGCTTCATTTTACTTCAGTTGTTCGACATAGGGCTTTCCTACTCAGTTGCCTTTATTGATCCTGTTTAGAGGGTTATCCCACGACATGCACATTTCTTCTACTCATCTCGAGACAGTAGCCTTGACTTAGTTATAATGTTCTCTCTGAATAGTAGATCTGTTAAACACAAACTAATTTCTGACTATTTATGGCATTTTTCACTTCGTTCACCAAACTACATCCCAGAATCCTTTGAATGCTTTCAAGTCCTATGCTTCGAAACTCCCATTTCACTGAAACACATTGTGCTCTTTCACTGTCTTTAATTTTATTTGAAAAACAAGAGTTTCGCACATTCTTAGTACTTCGAAGTTTTAAAAAGTCAAAGTCAAGCTACATAGCTAATTGCTGTGAAAGGGATATCTCCGAAGCAACAAAAGTTTTAAAACTTTAAGAAGTTAATTTAAAACAAATGGCAATTCCTAGAATGGGGCTACTCGTATTTAGTTTCGAAAAATCAAAGTATCTACGGACAGTTCTGTACACCTACAGTGTAGTGGCGCCACATAAAACATTATCAAAGCGAAAAAGTGTGGTATTCGATTATTAATAAACGAAAAAGATTTAGTTTAATACCCCTTTTTACGAGAGGGCTAGCATAGCTTTTTTATTACATATTTTGGGGTTTATGTGCATCTGGACATTTCTTGATTCGCTAATAAAACATCAGACAGACTGTTGTCCGTATATCATGCTGCTTAGTCCAAATATTTGTTGTGGTTGGCTTTAGACATTTAAGTGTTTGGAGAGACTCAAAAGATTACAAAAGAAAAGAGCCTATCAAGTGTTGGTAATAGAAACAGTTGGTAGATACACTGTTGTGCAAAACAAACTGAATTTTTGTTGTTCTTGCACAAACGTTTAATTTTTTTCAAAGATCCTTGTTTTGTAATACTTTTTGGGATCGGGGATAAAACTGTCCATTACAATGGTTGGAATAGTTTTCAAACCAAACTCGCAATCGGGTTTCAATTGGCCGGTTGAGAAGAGCATGCATGGTATTTGGAACAAGCCACTATAGAATGGTTTGAGTCGTTATTCTGCTGGAATGCTAAACAGAGTGATGTATAGCTACACTCCTACAATGCTTGAGATAAGATTGCATGTTTTCTGGCTGAAGTCGAGACCCTCTTTTGAGTCTTACTGTGCATGCACCATCAATAGGAAGACTGAGCTTGGTCACTAGTACTTTTCAGGCCAGAAAAGGATGTCAGCTTAAGTAGTGATTGGAATACCTAAGTTCCTTTGACCATCAGAGTAGGTAAAGCTGATCCTATTGCAGCGAGTTCATTAGGCTTATAATTCTCTGGAATGTCTCTTTATCCAGGAAGGCACCCATCGTGTTCTCCTTTTATTGTCAAATTAAGTTGAAAAGACGAAAAATAAAATCTCAAATCGTCTGAGAAGGAGCAAAATTCTTCGTAAGCACCCATGACTTTTCCATGCAATTCAGGGGTTCCTAAGGGATCGGCGGTGTTATGTTAGTTACTTTGTCTTGTACATCGTCTGTGCGCATTTGAGGTTCGTAGGTGGAAGGCATCAAGCTTATTTGTACAACGTCCTTACTCTCTTCTCTAAGATTTGTAATTTTTTTTCCATCTGCAGTTATTTTACCAAAGGATTTGAAGTGTAATTAAAGGGAGGGTCATGCTTTGCTCTCTGCTTCGCATATGACTACCATCCAAAGGCTATAAATCCGTAATAGACTTATGACCTACTTCGGTGAGTCATTAGTTCATAATTCTATTCTTTGTCCTACCGAAGGTGGTCATAAGTTCATAATTTATTGAAGAAAGTAGGTCACACGTTGAGACAAGTTGGCAATCATGTTTTCCAATCTAATGCCGGTAGTGAAGGAGGCAATTGTATACAATTTCATCGTGTACCTGCGCGCTGGTAATTTGTTTCCTGGGGCTCTTGGAAACCGGACTACACATCAAAGGAGGTAATTAAATTTTCAAAGCTAACACTATTTGATTCGGTGGGACATGAATAAATCTAGAATCAGTCCATGTGCACTTATGACCTTTCATAGTGGCTCCTATGGCTCAGCAAACAACAGTGCCTCATGCAAGGTGGTTATTGGGTAGATAAGCTTATATTTCAAAGTCTCGGCTGCGGTAATAAGCTCTGCTTTATGTGTGCAAAATTAGTTCCTTTTGCTGCCAATAATATGGTCCTTGATGGTGTGGCAGCTGGATTATCTGCACTGATCTCTAGTCTAATAGATATGCAATGCTATTGAACCTTTGTATTCAGGACTCTTTTCGGCCAGAGTCTGAGGCACAAACTGGTACTGCTACATCGTGGAAGTTGGCAATATAGTAAATCTGTACCACCAACTAATTACGACATTCTGCATCTGTGCATCAAGTGTTATACTAAGTCAGTAGGAGTCTCTTGTTCGAGTCTCTATTCGAACTAGGATCACGGGGCATGAGACCTTCGATGTGATTGCTATGCTAGCTACGATTGAGAAGTTAATTTTCATGACTTGTACCTCAACTAACGTTATTGGTTGAAACCACTATGCTAAATAACTCCTTTTGTCCGTCATTTTTTCTGACTTTTTGACTGACAGATGACACTGAAAGTAACTTCAAGCCTTGTGGTAGATCCAAGAGACTACCTGCTTCATTGCTTGTGCTTTACTTCGTTTCAAGTGGCAGATCTCGGAAGTGATTGGCTTAACCGAAAGAAAATACTGACCTCCATTGTCATCCGCAGGCTGCAGGCTTTCTTGAATCAATACTTACGATAATCCTTAGCATTTTCTAACCAAATTACTTCTCAAAACCCCAGCTTTATATGAAGATAGGCCAGAAACATATTAACGTCATCATCCGACGTAAAAACTGGCATCGGATTGGTCATAACGTGTGATGGAAGGAAAATTCTGTTGCCAAGTTGGAAGGAGTTGATCCTGGACACTATGGCACACAAGAAGAAGTATTGTCTAACATTTCTACGAAGTATCTGTGTTCCAATTTCCATACCAAATTGGCATTTGTTCTCTCTGGTGTACCTGTATATCACACCCACTAGAATCCTATTGTGTTCTTCGATGTTTCCTCCATGAGAATGCTTCTTAACTGCATCGTTTTGCAATGCACTAAGCTAGTCCTTCAGTATAGGTTTCTTAGATTCAAAAATGTTACCGTATACTGCCCAGTTCTGGACTTTACTACACCGCAGGGCCCTGCAGCTGGTGTTTCTAGTACTAACTCTCCACTCTCGGTTTCAAATTAGCCCATAAATAGGTCGAAGTATTCAACCTGCTCGCACTCGTTGAGTTCACATAGAAAGATGGCCAGCAATGTTTTGAAAGTGGGTTGTACAGTGAAAGGAGGAAGAGGACTTACAAGTATTATTCTCAAATCACGCCTACTGTACCATTTTGTCAAAGACTCGTATATGTATGTATATTTCCACTAAAAAGGTCATTATTTTCAAAATTGTGTCCAAACCAATTTATTGTAATCCGTATCACCTTGCCTAATGCCGGATAGCACTTGCTTCCTGTCAAACGACAGCGTTTATCCCCTTCAGACGGAAATTACTAAGGCCCTTGGATTACAGAACAAATCCCGTGATTTATTTTTAGTGTAAAAGTAACCTTTCGAAATTTTATTCCTTCTTTTTCCATTCCCATTCCATCAAAGAAAAAAAGAAAAGAAAAGCCAAAAGCACGACCCCGAACCAAAAAAGCAAGTAGAAACGAAAAAAAAAAATGTCACAATCCATCAACACTTTCCCGAAAATATGTCGTTCGATATAATATCCACCTTCAAATAGAATTCTAAATTTAAAATTGGTTGTAACACTCCCAAGGGCACCACTCCACCCAAGTAATGCCCGACGAACGACTGTCGACGACCGACAGATCCCTGCCGTTGTCGGTACTGAAACTGCCCATATGCGTTTTTTCGCCCGAAAGCGTACGCACTTTACTTTGGAAAATCATAAAAAGAAAACGACAGCTCAAGGCATCACACAATGTGGGCCAATTCCAGGGCATACAAATGAGGAATAAAAAAAGAATTCTTCTCGAAAGATTTTCCGCGCGCGCACACACGCCCTTCAGGAGGAACGGAGGAGCGCCAAGCAATAAACACAACACATTCCCTTCCCATTTTTGGAGGGAATGCGGAACTCCCCGTCTCCCAGCTCCAGGTCTCTACCTATAGATGGATCTCACCACTCCATCCGAAGTAGAAAAGAAAAAAAACTTTACAACGTGTGAAAATCGTGAGCTTCCTGCTGATGGAAGGTTTCTGAGGTGGCGCACTTGGTTTGCATAGTTCCGTTCGGCTGTTGTGCCCCAGAATCGCTAATGAATCCCGGCACGACTGTGTGGAGGGAATCAGGCGATGTGTGGAGGGAATTCAGGGCGGCAACTGTCAGAGAAAAACATTCTCAGTCGCATCAATTAAAGTTTCTGAATTATTTTCTAGGAAGCACTAGTATCTAAGTGTATCTCCCACACTTGCGCCTGCGAAATGTGAGAAGATAAACAATCTGAAATTCTAAAAACAATTACAGAGCAATGTTGTTGCTGTTGTTATTCGAGCACTGTCCGCTCTATAGTTGTGGTTTATCACTTTGGTTTGTGGGTTGATACACTAATTGCATGTAATTACCGTCATTGTGCAATGCATTCGCATTGCGAAGTGGAACTATTGATGGAAGATGCGGAGGCCGTCCTCTGATATGGAATTCGAGTGCCTTCGGCGGAGGGTGAGATTGCCTTGGACGGTTTACAGAATTCTATTGGAACACCGCGGTTTGCACATACGTGGATGCAAAGCAAATGGGGCGAAGCATAAGATGAAACCCCAGTGAAGGTGTTCGACGAGATATGCAAATCAGAGCTGCGATGCATAGTGCCGGAATGAGTGTTGCAGTTTAAAGATGGAATCTGGTTGAGACTAACTGGTCATGGGTGAAGGAATTTTGGTTGAACTAAGGGGCTGCTGGGGATTCGTGTGTGGTAGGCACTACCGGGGCATGAAGTTTGCGGTTACAACCGAGGCAGTAACACAATTTTTTCTAATTAAGTAATTAGACCTATAGGATGTGAATTTCGATCAAGGCTGTACCGTTTAAGGCAAGTTGCTACTATATTTGTGGGGCGTATTCGAAATATGAGATATCCAAGAGGAGAACTGGGATGATCAAGGTCTTGTATTGAGTTACCAAGTCGTTCCTTAATAACCTTCATAGCTCATCGTTCAATCTTAAGTAATTAGCCCTCTTTACGAATGTGCAGCTTAACACGAGATTTCGTTGGAGTAATTTCCCACAGAACACGGGATGATGTAAAATTCTGCAGCATTTCATGGTTTCCTGTAGCCTGATAGTTCAGGCTCCATAGCAGAGCGGTTATGACAGTTAATGCTCGATAGCGGAGTGATGAAAATGAGTGAGCAGGCTGAAACTGTCTGGAATTCAGACTGACAGTGTTTCCCACTTTCCAACTTTAACTGAGATTGACATTGCTCACTAGAGTTGGAGTTACTTCCCTGCACAGCAAGACTAAGTTCTAAAAATGACAGACTAGATTTAGCGTACAAAAATTAATGCGATCTGCCGGGCCGCAAGGCTCTTTGGTACATTGCCTGAGAGAACAACTAAAGACGTCTGTACAGTAGTGCTCTGGCTAAGCTTCCTTTACTGGCTTTTCTAACTTTACAATCATCTTAACTGACACAAGTGGTTAATAAGCTCAAATAACTTGCAGTTGTCATGACCCGAATTTGGTGAATTTGGCCGATTGTCATGAGGTGCACGTTTAAGTTGATGCGAGTACTTACAGTGAGTCATTAGAAACTCTTACTTGAGCGCCCTTTACAATCAAGGGTTAGTGCCTCGGACTGAACTTCAGTTTAAGGACCGAATCCCACGAACCGTTTAGTAAACATTTTTGTAACTTGGAACACAGTGCAAGAATTATTCTCATCTGACAGAAAATTTGGTCATCCACAAGCTCATTTAAAATAATCCTAGGTTTTCCAAACATTTCTGGTAGGAAACCTGTTTTTATATTTTTATGGGGACTTGAGATTGAAAGCCTCATTTCGGGCTCAGATACATAGTCTAGGGTTAATCCGTGGTACTAAGCGTCACTTGAGAATAGTCTTTCTTTTTTTTCAACTATCAGTTGGAGTTAGTGGAACTAGCCCTTGGGTAGCTTAGTAGAAGTGATGATATATATTCTTTAGTCTAAGTCGGGTATACTGTTGCAGATTTCAATGCCATGGACGCTGGCAATCGTCGTGACATTTCTATTAATCCTTACGACAATAGCGTAGACGCTTAGGGGTAGTCTGAAGGGCTGTCTTTAGTTGTAAGTATAAACACTTCGTACTATTCGACACTAGCTACTCGTTTTTGAGATCAACATATGTATATGGGCGCGGAGAGCATTTCTTTATCATTTTATTCTCTCGACTGCCCAGTCCATTCTCGATTATTCGAGACAGCACCCATGTGCAACAAATCACACCTAAGTCTCACACCACCAAAGCAAACTCTCGCTTTCTTCCTCCCTCTCCTTCTAGTCATTTCGGTTTGATTTTCTAAGCAATGAAACGCATATGTTAGAGCATACCCTTCAGCATTTCAAGTGATGTGTATGGAAAGGTCACCCGGCTGCACCCCATACAGTCTATGCAATGCTAATGCCTTAGATAATGACTAGAATTTGCAACACGTATTGATCAAGGTTCAAACTGCCACTCATAACTTAATCAAAAGCAATAAATCAAAACGTGTTTGGAAACTGTTTCAAGTGCACTGCACGCATCACTGGAACGCACAACCAGAGGCAGAACTCCGACTAGCCCTGATCGATTAGCCAATGCATCATAAATCGCCCTATCAATACGGGCAGCAGGTAACATTCCACCTGTCGCAATTTATCAAACTGGCATCGACTATTTACCAATCCTCTGTACACACACAAATGTGTCGGACAATAAACCCGAATTTATTGCCACTTTATCATGGCTTTTAATGGGGCTGAAGGAATCCACAGATTTCCCCTCACACAGAATGAAGATATTTTGGTTGGAATTGTCAAAAGTACAATTTCAACACCGCCTCCATAAATTCATTACAGACTGCACAGCGTTTCCCAGCCAAGCTTAACCCGAGGCCATAAATAAAACTGTGCGCGCGTATATAGGTCGAAAATTAATTTTAAAACCAAAAGATGTTCCGCTTTGTGGCAGCCGGGTTCCGTTTGGTTCCGTCCACGGCACTGCTTCGCCTCTAATTTGCAGTTTCTGAGCTAATTATAAATTACCCATGAAAATACCTTCTGTACGCGCATATCTAGATTCTCATGGGTAACTCCATCAACACCAACATCGTCATCGTCATCGACGACGCGATGTAGTGGGAGTACGAACGAGCCAGTGCTTCCATGTTTCATGGATTATTTTTCATAGAATTTAGTGCAGTCTATAATTAGATACGACACATCGTACACTGCACTCAGGTAAAGCTCTACTTTAGCCGAAGGTGAGCACTCTATACATTCTACATTCACGTGTGTCGTTATTGCCTGGTAACACGCTTCTTGCGAGGTTTCTTCGAGAATGTATCGGATTCGAAATTCCAGCCGCACATGGAGTAGAACCTTGACAGTGAATAAGACCGAAAATAGACGTGAAATCTTGTTTCTCGGATTGGTCTTGGATTGTCGGTGAAATGAATTTGAGGTCTTCCTCGGATGTGGCTTTGTGTGGAGATAAATGCGTTTTTGAATGCACTAATTAATTGCTTCTGGTAGTTTATAGTTATGGGCGCAATTAGTGTTGGATCATGGCACCGGGAGAGATCTAGTTTGGTATCAATTTGTCAGAGCGCATTAGGTGGTGTTTCACTTAATTGAAAGGAAGGTCCAGTGTCGGATTAATTAAATCCCTTCGAGTCTACACGTGGAAATATGAAATTGAAATTCGAAAATCGAAAATCATTTAAAGCGTGAATTTCGTTTTGTGGCTCTCACTGCTGTTGGTAGGCTTTGTTGGTTAATTCCAAAAGAGCAATTAACTTTTACGCAACGACGCCGTGTGAAGATTTATTGAAGCTTAATGGTGTCTGAGGGGTTATTAACGAAACATAATTACTTTTTTAAGGTTTAGAACTTGTTTGAGTGTTGATTGGTGATTCCGGGTGTTTAACAACCATCTCAGCTGGTGCTCCCCGTGAGATGTAATCAAATTGTGGCACGCTGTTCAGTCAGTGTTTCGCCATTTGGATTTTATTTTCGTCTTATTGTTATTTGTTTGAGGAGGAGGATACTATTGATGTGGTCTGCAGTTGGAATGATTAGAGGTACCATTTCAAGTTGAAGGAAAGGACACATCTTTCTGAACAACCCCTTCAATCAAACAGTGACAGATAAAGCATTAAATGCAATCCACTTCATAGTATCTCACACAGAAAGCACTGTTTCTTATTTTCTTCTAACAAAGAAGGAGAAGATGCCCAGTTGCTAACTAGAAAGAGGATCTTTTCATCTTTTCTGTCGACTCCCTAACTCCTTCAAATTTTTTTTTAAAAAAGGCACCCAGTCAGGCAGTGTCTAGTGACTGTTTTGATCTAAGTATTTACACTTAACGGGAAGCATGCAAAGGGTAGGCCATCTGTTGGTTTCTTTGTGAATCATATCATTTTGACACTGACTCCGTTGGACTGTTTTTTAGAGATGCAATTGAAGATCGATGCTATGAGAACAATCCTGAAACGATTTAGCCTCTCAAGAACTATATTGTTCAAGCTATTCGTGAAATAGTGGCCGAAACTATCGAAAATATATTGAAGAATTGGGTAGACAGGATGGCCTAAGTCAGTCTAATCAATAATTTGAATGAAATAATATTCCACAAATAATCGGAAGGCTTACTCTTTTCAATAAAGAAACAATCGTTGAAAAATATTGAACAGTAAATAAATAAATAAACAGGTTGATGGGACCCAGGGTCTAGCTTCTCACAACCAATCGTGTTGTGGTGTTATATTCTTTACACGAATGGAATATTTAATGCCGTATCCGAAGGGCCGTATTTCTCAGTACAGTTGTACTCTCTTGAACAGTGCTTATTTGAAAAGAAACCAACAGATGGCGCTTTCTAGCTTTCGTGTCACATATTGTTGATCGTGACAAACATCGAGAAAACTTATGTTTCCTTCTTTTAGGACCTCATCTATAGCCCACCATTTACAAGGCTTGCTTTTTCCTTTTACCTCACTGTTGAGTTAGAATTCCTTTTGCAGCTTTTGGAACTTCGTTACTAACTTCGTTAGGAACTCAGTCTTCTAGACACAATACTTGGCAGAATAGACCTTTCAGAGCCTGTTAACACAGCACTGACGGATTGGCTTTTTTTGACATTCACGTGTTCAGATTGTTAGTCCTCTCTGAACACTTCCCCGGATTTTTTCACCTATTAGTACTTAGTTGGCGGCAAATGAAATTGATTAGCTTTTTAACAACAATTTTTTTTTCAATTAAATTAATGCTTTTTAAAGAAATTAAATTGGTTTACTGATTTTCATGATTTTCTCAGTTTTTAATTTTTGACCACCCTTTTGTAGAGTGACAGTGATTGACATTTCCAAACGTCAAAAAAAATTCAGTAAATTTCTCTCTTTTATCTGCAAACGTAAAAAAAATCCAGTCCGACAGTCCTCTGTCAAAATGCTCCCATATCGCAGTGTTGTCACAGTGACAGATAACTTCATACGTTCAACATCGAATTGAAAATGAAATATTTTCAAGAGAAAATGTACGTCGAATCAAGGTTACTATTTGACCTTTCATTTTCTTTGAAAATTATCAATTCGTTCAACTTAAAATGGTTTTCATAAATTCGTACCAAACTACAAAGAGATTAACCTAGTAAGAAATATCAACTGTCAAATAGTTATTAATTTTCTTTATTTAATTCGTAGAAAGTAATCAAAAACGCAGTAAAAGAAGTTAAGTATTCCCCAGTTTTGCTTTAATTTATCTGTTTCTGTTTCCACCAAGTGACACTTCAGTTTAATTCGGGTCATGCAGAGAATTAAAGTCATGTCATATGCATGTCATGTCACTATAATTTCCTCCACTTGCAACTCTTTCAGCAATATTTCATATATGTACATAATTGTGAATAATTTTATGATTTTTATTTAATGGCCCGCAGCAGAAAACAAAACAAAAACCCAGAGAAACACTGACACAATAATGAGAAATGTCAAAACAAATGACAAACTCAATGGGGGCTGTGTTCGCATGGATTTACGTTAAGTAAATCACGGTCGTATTATATTTTTCTGTGCAGATGGATACATTAAACAAGGAGATATGGAGTACATTCTATAATATCTCCGGTCGATTGATTTCTGAAGGTTAATTAGCAAAAATGTACTTGAAAAGTACGTTATTGCTCATTATGCGCCTTTGTCAAGGTCCAAAAGTAACCGAACTAGAACTTTGGCATTTTTGCCCCCCTCTTCTGCAAAATATTCAATTTAAGGGTGCATTGGAGTCGAAAGTGCATGAATCCATTGTGCACACCAACAGGTTACAACAAATTCTGTGAAATCGAAAATTTTATGCATCAGTGTTAATTGGAAAACTTTATAATGCAGAGATTGTGTTAATTGATTTCACTAGTGAGCTGAGATAATATTTTAATTGCATTGCAAATTTCATGGATACCAAGTGCTCACATTATAATGGATAGGAAGGCAGTCACTGAACCAAAATGAAGTTTTGATAAAGCTTAATGACTTGTGGGATTAATCTACGACTTTCTGCAGATACTTTATGTTGATTTTTCAGATTTCGATCCGTTTACGCTCAATAAACTGAGAATTTAATATTCGATAGTTTTCTAATGAATCTTTAGAATTTTTCGAAAGAACTAGAACGAGAGTACCCTAGCCAGCCGTGTAACGCGGAGTTTTATTGTTCCATGTGATATATTTATTTTTGTTAATTTTTTTACTCGAACAAGTTGAGCAAAAACAAATGTGTTCATACTGTATGTAGGCCTTGTTCATAGAGGTATAATGCACGCAATTCGTATTAAGGTTGCGTGTCAAGCTATCATTGCGTCAGTTGCTTACAGTGCATGACAATCAATTGCTTTTAAATGTGTTCCGGTAGTAATGAAATATGTATTGAAAAGAAAATTAGATATTCAACGGGTATATAGAAACCGAATTTGTTATTTACTTTTACACAAGTGGTCTTTGTTCTCTTTATAGATACGAGTGACGTCGAGGTAGGTCAACAGTAAAGGGAATATCGAATAACCAATACCTGCATGGGAGTAGGTATTGAAAATTCATGTAGTTTTGGGTTGGGGTTGCTTTTTGGTCAGTTTTGAGCGTCAAGTGGAAGATTGGATTGGTCCCACGAATAGGAAATATAAATATTCTCAGATTGACCTTACTAGAGAAAGAACCCCAGCTCGTCGTACTTGAGCTCTTGGATCAATCTATGTAAACCTGAAAGTTGTAGTATAGACCCATCCAGCAAGAGGTGCCATTTTAAATGAAAAGAAAAACACTTTTTTCTTCTAAAAATTAGTGAAATTTTTATTTCAGTTTAAAGTACAAACTCTGAGGTTAGTAATATAATACAATTTCTGCCAAATGTCCGCTTCTGTTCTCCCTACAAATAGTAACCCTTTTGAGGAAGTTCATCACGTTTTCGAATAACACCTTGTTGTTGGATTATCCTGTGCTAATTCTGGTGCTGTCGACAGATTGGATTAAGTAGTCATTTCAATGCAACTGAGTAAGATTCAGTCTAAACTTTGAGCGATCAGCCTTAGTGGAGAGGATCACCTGTAGTGTCCCACATTCTATTGTTCCATGTAGTCGTATAGAGACTACCAGAGCCCTCAGAACTATGCTGATAGCAGCCTTTGAAACTATAGAAGCGCTGATCTCATTAGACCTCCAACTAATTAAAAAAGCTGCTAAGAGTGTCATATGCTTGAAACAATTCGAACTTTGGATTGAGGGCGATACGGAACACTGAATGATTCCGAGAACCTAAGCACCAAGACAGATGATATTACGCCGATCCATGACCTTAGCCTAATCGTGAAAGCAGAGAAGGGTCGGACGGGGCAAAAATTGACCAAAGAATGGGTTCGGGTATGTAGTTATCCGTACTCGAATCATGACATCATACTCATTTGGGAACCAAGTTAAACTGTCGGACGGATTGACGACCTGACAATAGTTAGCACCTCTGTTCTTCTGGTCTGCTATCTGCAAAAAACTCTATATATGTAACGAATCGAAATCCAAAGAAATTTAGTGCTTGACATAAGGAACCTATCCCTCTTTACCAATCACAATCTCCTGGTGACCTACCCAGGAAGAATGCGACTAAACACAGGCGACCTCTTGATAGGCTGGCACTTTCTACGTCTTCGTTCAGGATTACTTCCCAACAGGAGTTCACAATAGAACCATAGGCATTCTTGAAGGCATTTGACACTCGAGTACTAAAGCCATCCTTATTGGTCTTCCTTGGTATATCCAGTTAAGTTTCTTTATGATTTCGAACCAGCAGCCCATTGAAGGCAGCTATATCAGTTGTAAGGTCTTCTCTCATCTAATTTTCCGTGTGACGTCGGTTTAGGTCGACTATCTGAAGAAAGCCAGGTTGTTTCGTTTTTGATTTTGTCACGAGAAGGTGAAATACAGGTTTTAACAAACAAGATACCCACAACCCTACCATTTGATATATTTACTTTAGCTCGATCCAATTTACTTCCTATCCAATACACATAACAAGTTATTCAAAGACCCAAACAATTAAAAATACCCTAAATGCCAAAGTTTAACAACTTTCCTAAACATAAACTAACCAGCTGTACAACAGCAAACAACATAACACTGCCTCCATTCACCACCCGCCAATCGATTCGAATCGACTTAAGTCGGTGTCCTTGAGAGTTAAAATAACAACAACCACCGAGCATGCATATCTTAAAGATATACCCAACCGATACACTACTCGTAGATACGTGATTCTTCAATTTCCTACAACGTGTCTAATGGTACTGTTTATAGGGCGGGCTTTTGTCAGTAGCCCGCCTTATCACCCGCACCCCATTTACGATGGCTAATATGGTGAGCGTGACACAAATTGGTTCGTCGGCGGTCGGTAGGCGCTTAACCACTTTAGCCACAAAATTTATGTTCTCAGTCGTCATTAGGTCTGTGTTTCCAAAAAAAAATTATAAACTTATCGTGCATCGACTGAAGTTCAGAAGTTAAGTGTGGCTTACCAACTGGTTAGCCTTGGGGCCCGCCGAAACGACCAAAGAAGTTTAAACCCAACGAATTTATAATCCCATAGTCCCGCACAGACGGAAGAAGGAATTAAGTTAGCGTCGCGTCGTCGTTGGCCATAAATCGTCGCCGCTTTATGGCCCAGAGATTGCGTCGTATTGGAAACTGAATCCCAAGCCAGCACCAGTTGACCCTGAACTTGTGCGAACGCTTCGTCGTTCTGCTGTTTGTGCAAGAAAACTTGTCGACCTAGTTGTACTGATTCTAGTGATTCTAGGCTCCAGGCGTGGAATTCTCCTCGAGATTAAAGTGTCACATTTTTTACGCGCACCGTACACAATAAGTCCCTTGTAGCGAGATAGGCGGCCCAAACAACCAAACACCCGATAGAGGGAGGAGTGGGAACTTTTTGTTTTTCGCCGTCGTTTTATCTGACAGAACATAGAATTTTATTGACACAAGTTTCCCATTAGACATGCGTTCGAGGGAGATAAAACTGTTTGAGTTCGAACATGATGTTGCTGGATTTTGGGTCATGTGTAGTAGTTTTTTGTTTGTGTGTTTGCCGCCACGGCATTTGTGTATGTAGTTATGTAAGGCTCTCATTTAGCATAATTAATGCCGTGGTGTTAAAATTGCATGCACGTTGTAGGCCTGGTGGTGAGAGCATTTGGCCGAAATTAGCCCCGTTGGGCAACTAGAAAATAATAATTGTGTTGACGTGGTAAATCAAACTGGCCGTTTGGTTTTAATAGGCGGCGCGGCGGCGAGGTGGGCGGTTATTTATTGGCGATTAATCTGAGTTTTATCTTGTTTTTGTGGGATGCACTCAGATGGGGATCGGTATTGTTGACAAAAATACGAAAGGTGCCGGCTGCGACTGGAACCTTGCTATTGTTTAATGGTCGCATAACTTATGGGTTTTCCTTTGATCGTGTTTAAGTTCATTGGCAATTGTTTGGTGTGTCTTACGCAATAAGGGCTGAGTTGTGATATATCTGGCGGTGGTGACGGATTTTTCTCATGAATATCGCCAGATAGAATCGATTTCCGGTGAAAACAGTCAGTGTTGGGTTTTTTTTTTTTTAAAAGCTCTGTAGATCATAAAATAAGTTGGGAATAAGTAAGAAACACGTTTGCTGTGACTGCGCATGTGATGGGTTCGATTGGTTTTTTTTTGTTGAAAAAATCCGGCTTGACTGTATGTTTTTACAGACTAAGTCAAAACGTTCTTAATTTTAAAGAAAACAAGAGATTCAATGTAATATAGACCCAGGCCCACGAACAAGACGATCCTTTCTTACGTTTGAGGCTTCAGAGATCGCATCCATTGCAAGGGTAGTGCTACAAAAGTAACAAGAAACTAGTTTTCCAAGGCAGAGTTGTATATTTATAAACTGACTAGAAAGGGTATGGCTTTTCATGAAATAAATTTAAGTATGGAAAAACCTCTTCATCAGCAGCAGTGTACTTCTGTGATTTTTCTCGAAACTGATGAATCCTTCAATCATGATGGTTTGGATTGAACTGATGGTAGGCTCTCGAATGCTCTACTTAACGTTTGTTTGCTTGTGATACCAGAAAAGCAGTCAACATGAGTACACAGTTCTTTCCCCACTCATATGGCTCTTCATACTGATTTTAAAAATTTTAAAGTGAAATAGCTTCAACGTTGTCAGTTAAACTTAAGAATAGACTCAATTCGTACTAGCTAACCATTTTGGCGACATCTATGATCTGAGTGCGAACTTATCAAAGCCAGAACTTGGCATTTTCTTGAAGAGAAAAACAATCTCTCTAAAGTCCCAAATATCGGTAGAATTGAATTGGACATTTCAAGATTAGCATGATACCAAGGCGTAGTCTTGGATTCCAAGCTAAATTCATAGAAAAATTTCGGTGATTACATCAAGAATGAGCAGTGGTAACGAAATGTCTTCCTTTAAGTCTCACAATATTTAGCATTGGGATCCTGGAATCTGTGATAGTAACAGCTGCAGCACTATCTAATTCCATTGGATCTTTAAAAATGAGATCATTAACATCCTCCGTACCGAAGGGAAACAGACTACGTTATGCAGGTACTTAACCTTATGAGGAGATGGACTATCAGAATTTTCAATAGACTTGATTGTTTGAAGCGATAAGTGACTAACGAAGAAGGATGAGCACTCAAGACACCCTGGGGGTCGATCATACTTTTCAAATAACTGACGATCAAGCTACATGGTGCACCTGTATCTTGATGTAAACCGAAAAAAAAATATTTCTTGCAAAACGATAGCAACAGCTACATACATATAGTCGCCCCCTTCAAACCAGCTTTAAATTTGGTTAACTTAGAAGCTGATAGTATGTATCTACTTAAGCATGTTGACAAAAATCTATTTAAATTTGTTGTCAACACGATGTGCATGTTTTTTTGTAAAATTTTGAACAACAGCGTAAAAGCACTGAAATCGTGAGCAGAGCTGCCGTGTTTTTCACAATTTAATCAACAAGAGCTCATGCGATGACCTTCAAACAAAAATACATTCATTCCCTTGCATGTACTAGTAATGTGTCCTTGGTCGTGTTACATCCTATTCTTTGAATTATCTATTCAGTCACCGTATGTCCAGTACAAGTCAGCAGGTGTTTTATTTTAAATCCATATATTGGAAATATTTTGATTACTAAAACAACGATGAATCATACTCCCTTCAGCTATAAATCAATCCAATCAAACAACCTCTGTCTTGTGTCGTCATGACAGCAAACAATACATTTTACTTGTTATTCTCGTGTTCCATTACCACAGGAAGGGCACAGCATTCGCTGAGACATACCCCATCTATGTGTTGCTGACAACAAATCTCTGCGTTTTTTCATCATCATTACCCAACAATTCGAACCACTTCCCTCTGCAACAAATACCTAGTTCTTCTCATAATAAACTTCTTCCTCCCAACGGGTCCCTGCAGCGGCTACTACAACCAGAACTTGGCAGCAGTGCAAAACTGACGTAATACCAATTCCCTCCGGATGGATGTCGCTATGACCATTTACATGAGATACACGATATTTTCCACATCACCCCCTAGGAGCCACTCGAGAGCGAAATTCTATGCCAAGAGTGCGCCGCGCCAGATAATCATATCACAAGCCACCGAGGAACCGAACATGAAACATTCACCAGAACCAGCGCAACCAGCGCACTCTATAATGAGGAAATGATAATAATTTCTGGATTTTTATTGCTTCCACTCCCCGTTGGGCCTGTTGGGCAAATTGAACAACATGAGCATGTTGTCTTCTGCGACTTGGCTCCTCCTGTAGTTCTTGCTCCTAAGGGTCATCGCTTGATATGATTCCATTAAATTTAATTGCGACTCGCCACTGAATGCTACCGCCACAGCGCTAAAGATGAGTAGCAATCGTGCCTACTTGAGCTGCTTTTACTTTTAGCCAAAGTCTCATGTTGCTGTATCATCTTTCACTTGTAACTATTTTTCGTTTTTGAAAAAAAGAAAACAAACTCCAAATCGATGCGAGACATCGCCCAAGTAGCTGCCAAATTGAGTTGATTGCCTCATCTGCATTGTCGTCGGCACTCTGGCTCTGGAATCACACATCGGATGTGTCCAGAGAATGGGAGAAAAATGGATGAAAATCACTCGAGTGACTTTTCCTTTTCCTTTCGTTTTCGCTTTTATTGTTTGCCTTCGTTCAAGCCCTGCCATTAATTTATTCCTCGGAATACATTATTTTTCCTCTGACTCGCCAGCCATTGTGCTGTCACAATGTGGGTCCTGTGTGTCGCTATTGCTTATTCATATTTCAGTGGATGTGTCCAGGCAATGGACACTTATTGATTATTTGTTTCTATTCGTTGGCAAGTTGGAACAGACTTTGCATAAAACAATAGGGATAATTAAATGTGATGGTAGCTGGTGGATAGTTCAATGAAGAACGACAATAATTGTTTGCTTAATAGCGACAACAAAAGAAAAGAGAGGATGTTACGTCAGTGGATGTTGTTTCAGTTCAACAGAGGAGTCATTTGTCTAAAATGCTGAAATGCTATTCTTGAATAGTATGACATTTGAGATCTGTCATCCGAAAATTCCTAACTTATCTTCGACTTTATTCAATTCAACCAACAGTTTATGTACTTATAGTTAACCGAAATAAAAAATTACTAGCGGGAACCCCTATCGGAAGAATAACGAAATGCGCAAACCAAAAGCTGTCACATGTACTCAATAACACAGGTGGCTGTCATTTTTGACAGCTGTGAAAGTGGCAGAGTGCAGACACTACAATCTGAATAGATAATTTCAAATCGACTATGAAATTCCATTAAAGATACCTGGGTACATATATATACAAACGTATAGAACGGCCCCATGTTTACTGACATGTAAGTAATCTTGTTTACAAACGAGTGGGACTACCAAAAATTTATGGTGATGGTCGATAAAATACAAGGATTAGCTTTGTTTACGTTCAACAAAAATATTTTCAAGTCAAATCTAAGAGGCTTTGTCTTCTAATTTTTCAATTCATCGTCCCTTCAGCATGAGTTTGTTTTTGATAAGCTTATGTATGGATATATATGTATATTTGAAAGAAAGTTAAACTCAAGATAAGGACTAGGATTTTGTTTTTAAACTGAATAGGTGGATTAAGAGTTATATATAGCCCTCTTGACAGCTAAGACTTCAGACTGAAAAAGAACAGATATGGCTATCGTTATGAATTTCATGCTTGAGAGCAGAAAGCCAAAGAGATATACAAGGAGAGTTGGCCTTGGAGGACTTCAAATGTTTTGTGTCAAATGGACGAAATTCAACAAAAAACTTAACCAAAAAAGTTTAGCGTATGATTTAGACGCTGGTGCACTCAGTTGGTCGCTATGCCGCATTTTGGAAGAAGTTGGGTATACAGGGTCGAGAATGAGAAAAACGTTTTGGCCACTTCAAATGCAATATCGTCTTCTATCTCCTCTTCCTTGGCGTTTTGGATCAAATGGACGGAATTTAACAAAAAACTTAACTAAAAAACGTTTAGAGGATGACTTAGAAGTTGGTGCACTCAGTTGGTCGCTATGCCGCATTTTGGAAGAAGTTGGGTATACAGGGTCGAGAATGAGAAAAACGTCTTGGTGCACTTCAAATGCAATATCGTCTCATTTCTCCTCTCCCTTAGCGTTTGGATCAAATGGATGAAATTGAACAAAAAACTTAACTAAAAAACGTTTAGAGGATGACTTAGACGCTGGTGCACTCAGTTGGTCGCTATGTCGCGTTTTGGAAGAAGTTGGGTATACAGGGTCGAGAATGAGAAAAACGTCTTGGTGCACTTCAAATGCAATATCGTCACATTTCTCCTCTCCCTTAGCGTTTTGGATCAAATGGATGAAATTGAACAAAAAACTTAACTGAAAAACGTTTAGAGGATGACTTAGACGCTGGTGCACTCAGTTGGTCGCTATGTCGCATTTTGGAAGAAGTTGGGTATACAGGGCCGAGAATGAGAAAAACCTCTTGGTGCACTTCAAATGCAATATCATCACATTTCTCCTCTCCCTTAGCGTTTTGGGTCAAATGGATGAAATTGAACAAAAAACTTAACTAAAAAACGTTTAGAGGATGACTTAGACGCTGGTGCACTCAGTTGGTCGCTATGCCGCATTTTGGAAGAAGTTGGGTTACAGGGTCGAGAATGAGAAAATCCTCTTGGTGCACTTCAAATGCAATATCGTCTCCTATCTCCTCTTCCTTAGCGTTTTGGGTCAAATGGACGAAATTGAACAAAAAACTTAACTAAAAAACGTTTAGAGGATGACTTAGACGCTGGTGCACTCAGTTGGTCGCTATGTCGCGTTTTGGAAGAAGTTGGGTATACAGGGTCGAGAATGAGAAAAACGTCTTGGTGCACTTCAAATGCAATATCGTTACATTTCTCCTCTCCCTTGGCGTTTTGGGTCAAATGGATAAAATTGAACAAAAAACTTAACCAAAAAACGTTTAGAGGATGACTTAGACGCTGGTGCACTCAGTTGGTCGCTATGCCGCATTTTGGAAGAAGTTGGGTTACAGGGTCGAGAATGAGAAAAACCTCTTGGTGCACTTCAAATGCAATATCGTCTCCTATCTCCTCCTCCTTGGCGTTTTGGATCAAATGGACGGCATTGAACAAAAAACTTAACTAAAAAACGTTTAGAGGATGACTTAGACGCTGGTGCACTCAGTTGGTCGCTATGCCGCATTTTGGAAGAAGTTGGGTTACAGGGTCGAGAATGAGAAAATCCTCTTGGTGCACTTCAAATGCAATATCGTCTTCTATCTCCTCTTCCTTAGCGTTTTGAGTCAAATGGACGAAATTCAACAAAAAACTTAACCAAAAAACGTTTAGCGTATGATTTAGACGCTGGTGCACTCAGTTGGTCGCTACGTCGCATTTTGGAAGAAGTTGGGTATACAGGGTCGAGAATGAGAAAAACCTCTTGGTGCACTTCAAATGCAATATCGTCTCCTATCTCCTCCTCCTTGGCGTTTTGGATCAAATGGACGGCATTGAACAAAAAACTTAACTAAAAAACGTTTAGAGGATGACTTAGACGCTGGTGCACTCAGTTGGTCGCTATGCCGCATTTTGGAAGAAGTTGGGTTACAGGGTCGAGAATGAGAAAATCCTCTTGGTGCACTTCAAATGCAATATCGCCTTCTATCTCCTCTTCCTTAGCGTTTTGAGTCAAATGGACGAAATTCAACAAAAAACTTAACCAAAAAACGTTTAGCGTATGATTTAGACGCTGGTGCACTCAGTTGGTCGCTACGTCGCATTTTGGAAGAAGTTGGGTATACAGGGTCGAGAATGAGAAAATCCTCTTGGTGCACTTCAAATGCAATATGGTCTCCTATCTCCTCTTACTTAGCGTTTTGAGTCGAATAGACAGAATTCAACAAAAAGCATAACTAAAAAACGTTTAGCGTATGATTTAGACGCTGGTGCACTCAGTTGATCGCTACGTCGCATTTTCGAAGAAGTTGGGTATACAGGGTCGAGAATGAGAAAAACCTCTTGGTGCACTTCAAATGCAATATCGTCTCCTATCTCCTCTTCCTTAGCGTTTTGGGTCGAAATTGAACAAAAAACTTAACTAAAAAACGTTTAGAGGATGACTTAGACGCTGGTGCACTCAGTTGGTCGCTATGCCGCATTTTGGAAGAAGTTGGGTTACAGGGTCGAGAATGAGAAAATCCTCTTGGTGCACTTCAAATGCAATATCGTCTCCTATCTCCTCTTCCTTAGCGTTTTGGGTCAAATGGACGAAATTGAACAAAAAACTTAACTAAAAAACGTTTAGAGGATGACTTAGACGCTGGTGCACTCAGTTGGTCGCTATGTCGCGTTTTGGAAGAAGTTGGGTATACAGGGTCGAGAATGAGAAAAACGTCTTGGTGCACTTCAAATGCAATATCGTTACATTTCTCCTCTCCCTTGGCGTTTTGGGTCAAATGGATAAAATTGAACAAAAAACTTAACCAAAAAACGTTTAGAGGATGACTTAGACGCTGGTGCACTCAGTTGGTCGCTATGCCGCATTTTGGAAGAAGTTGGGTTACAGGGTCGAGAATGAGAAAAACCTCTTGGTGCACTTCAAATGCAATATCGTCTCCTATCTCCTCCTCCTTGGCGTTTTGGATCAAATGGACGGCATTGAACAAAAAACTTAACTAAAAAACGTTTAGAGGATGACTTAGACGCTGGTGCACTCAGTTGGTCGCTATGCCGCATTTTGGAAGAAGTTGGGTTACAGGGTCGAGAATGAGAAAATCCTCTTGGTGCACTTCAAATGCAATATCGTCTTCTATCTCCTCTTCCTTAGCGTTTTGAGTCAAATGGACGAAATTCAACAAAAAACTTAACCAAAAAACGTTTAGCGTATGATTTAGACGCTGGTGCACTCAGTTGGTCGCTACGTCGCATTTTGGAAGAAGTTGGGTATACAGGGTCGAGAATGAGAAAAACCTCTTGGTGCACTTCAAATGCAATATCGTCTCCTATCTCCTCCTCCTTGGCGTTTTGGATCAAATGGACGGCATTGAACAAAAAACTTAACTAAAAAACGTTTAGAGGATGACTTAGACGCTGGTGCACTCAGTTGGTCGCTATGCCGCATTTTGGAAGAAGTTGGGTTACAGGGTCGAGAATGAGAAAATCCTCTTGGTGCACTTCAAATGCAATATCGCCTTCTATCTCCTCTTCCTTAGCGTTTTGAGTCAAATGGACGAAATTCAACAAAAAACTTAACCAAAAAACGTTTAGCGTATGATTTAGACGCTGGTGCACTCAGTTGGTCGCTACGTCGCATTTTGGAAGAAGTTGGGTATACAGGGTCGAGAATGAGAAAATCCTCTTGGTGCACTTCAAATGCAATATGGTCTCCTATCTCCTCTTACTTAGCGTTTTGAGTCGAATAGACAGAATTCAACAAAAAACTTAACTAAAAAACGTTTAGCGTATGATTTAGACGCTGGTGCACTCAGTTGATCGCTACGTCGCATTTTCGAAGAAGTTGGGTATACAGGGTCGAGAATGAGAAAAACCTCTTGGTGCACTTCAAATGCAATATCGTCTCCTATCTCCTCTTACTTAGCGTTTTGAGTCGAATAGACAGAATTCAACAGAAAACTTAACTAAAAAACGTTTAGCGTATGATTTAGACGCTGGTGCACTCAGTTGGTCGCTACGTCGCATTTTCGAAGAAGTTGGGTATACAGGGTCGAGAATGAGAAAAACCTCTTGGTGCACTTCAAATGCAATATCGTCTCCTATCTCCTCTTCCTTGGCGTTTTGGATCAAATGGACGGAATTGAACAAAAAACTTAACCAAAAAACGTTTAGAAGATGACTTAGACGCTGGTGCACTCAGTTGGTCGCTACGTCGCATTTTGGAAGAAGTTGGGTATACAGGGTCGAGAATGAGAAAATCCTCTTGGTGCACTTCAAATGCAATATCGTCTCCTATCTCCTCTTCCTTGGCGTTTTGGATCAAATGGACGGAATTGAACAAAAAACTCAAATAAAAAACGTTTAGCGTATGATTTAGACGCTGGTGCACTCAGTTGGTCGCTACGTCGCATTTTGGAAGAAGTTGGGTATACAGGGTCGAGAATGGGAAAAACCTCTTGGTGCACTTCAAATGCAATATCGTCTCCTATCTCCTCTTCCTTGACGTTTTGGATCAAATGGACGATATTGAACAAAAAACTTAACCAGAAAACGTTTAGCGTATGATTTAGAAGCTGGTGCACTCAGTTGGTCGCTATGCCGCATTTTGGAAGAAGTTGGGTTACAGGGTCGAGAATGAGAAAATCCTCTTGGTGCACTTCAAATGCAATATCGTCTTCTATCTCCTCTTCCTTAGCGTTTTGAGTCAAATGGACGAAATTCAACAAAAAACTTAACCAAAAAACGTTTAGCGTATGATTTAGACGCTGGTGCACTCAGTTGATCGCTACGTCGCATTTTCGAAGAAGTTGGGTATACAGGGTCGAGAATGGGAAAAACCTCTTGGTGCACTTCAAATGCAATATCGTCTCCTATCTCCTCTTCCTTAGCGTTTTGAGTCGAATAGACGGAATTCAACAAAAAACTTAACCAAAAATCGTTTAGCGTATGATTTCGACGCTGGTGCACTCAGTTGGTCGCTATGCCGCATTTTGGAAGAATTTGGGTATACAGGGTCGAGAATGAGAAAATCCTCTTGGTGCAATTCAAATGCAATATCGTCTCCTATCTCCTCTTCCTTGGCGTTTTGGATCAAATGGACGGAATTGAACAAAAAACTTAACTAAAAAACGTTTAGAGGATGATTTAGACGCTGGTGCACTCAGTTGGTTGCTATGTCCCGTTTTGGAAGAAGTTGGGTATACAGGGTCGAGAATGAGAAAATCCTCTTGGTGCACTTCCAATGCAATATCGTCTCCTATCTCCTCTTCCTTGGCGTTTTGGATCAAAAGGACGGAATTGAACAAAAAACTTAACCAAAAAACGATTAGCGTATGATTTAGACGCTGGTGCACTCAGGTGGTCGCTATGCCGCATTTTCGAAGAAGTTGGGTATACAGGGTCGAGAATGAGAAAATCCTCTTGGTGCACTTCAAATGCAATATCGTCTTCTATCTCCTCTTCCTTAGCGTTTTGAGTCAAATGGACGAAATTCAACAAAAAACTTAACCAAAAAACGTTTAGCGTATGATTTAGACGCTGGTGCACTCAGTTGATCGCTACGTCGCATTTTCGAAGAAGTTGGGTATACAGGGTCGAGAATGGGAAAATCCTCTTGGTGCACTTCCAATGCAATATCGTCTCCTATCTCCTCTTCCTTGGCGTTTTGGATCAAAATTACGGAATTGAACAAAAAACTTAACTAAAAAACGATTAGCGTATGATTTAGACGCTGGTGCACTCAGGTGGTCGCTATGCCGCATTTTGGAAGAATTTGGGTATACAGGGTCGAGAATGAGAAAATCCTCTTGGTGCAATTCAAATGCAATATCGTCTCCTATCTCCTCTTCCTTGGCGTTTTGGATCAAATGGACGGAATTGAACAAAAAACTTAACTAAAAAACGTTTAGAGGATGATTTAGACGCTGGTGCACTCAGTTGGTTGCTATGTCCCGTTTTGGAAGAAGTTGGGTATACAGGGTCGAGAATGAGAAAATCCTCTTGGTGCACTTCCAATGCAATATCGTCTCCTATCTCCTCTTCCTTGGCGTTTTGGATCAAAAGGACGGAATTGAACAAAAAACTTAACCAAAAAACGTTTAGCGTATGATTTCGACGCTGGTGCACTCAGTTGGTCGCTATGTCGCGTTTTGGAAGAAGTTGGGTATACAGGGTCGAGAATGAGAAAAACGTCTTGGTGCACTTCAAATGCAATATCGTTACATTTCTCCTCTCCCTTGGCGTTTTGGGTCAAATGGATAAAATTGAACAAAAAACTTAACCAAAAAACGTTTAGCGTATGATTTAGACGCTGGTGCACTCAGTTGGTCACTATGTCGCATTTTGGAAGAAGTTGGGTATACAGGGTCGAGAATGAGAAAAACGTCTTGGTGCACTTCAAATGCAATATCGTCACATTTCTCCTCTTCCTTAGCGTTTTGAGTCGAATAGACGGAATTCAACAAAAAACTTAACCAAAAATCGTTTAGCGTATGATTTAGACGCTGGTGCACTCAGTTGGTCGCTATGTCGCGTTTTGGAAGAAGTCGGGTATACAGGGTCGAGAATGAGAAAATCCTCTTGGTGCACTTCCAATGCAATATCGTCTCCTATCTCCTCTTCCTTGGCGTTTTGGATCAAATGGACGGAATTGAACAAAAAACTTAACCAAAAAACGTTTAGCGTATGATTTAGACGCTGGTGCACTCAGTTGGTCACTATGTCGCATTTTGGAAGAAGTTGGGTATACAGGGTCGAGAATGAGAAAAACGTCTTGGTGCACTTCAAATGCAATATCGTCACATTTCTCCTCTCCCTTAGCGTTTTGGGTCAAATGGATGAAATTGAACAAAAAACTTAACCAAAAAAAGTTTAGAGGATGACTTAGACGCTGGTGAACTCAGTTGGTCGCTATGTCGCGTTTTGGAAGAAGTTTGGTATACAGGGTCGAGAATGAGAAAATCCTCTTGGTGCACTTCAAATGCAATATCGTCTCCTATCTCCTCTTCCTTGGCGTTTTGGATCAAATGGACGGAATTGAACAAAAAACTTAACCAATAAACGTTTAGCGTATGATTTAGACGCTGGTGCACTCTGTTGGTCGCTATGTCGCATTTTGGAAGAAGTTGGGTATACAGGGTCGAGAATGAGAAAAACGTCTTGGTGCACTTCAAATGCAATATCGTCACATTTCTCCTCTCCCTTAGCGTTTTGGGTCAAATGGATGAAATTGAACAAAAAACTTAACTAAAAAACGTTTAGAGGATGACTTAGACGCTGGTGCACTCAGTTGGTCGCTATGTCGCGTTTTGGAAGAAGTTGGGTATACAGGGTCGAGAATGAGAAAAACGTCTTGCTGCACTTCAAATGCAATATCGTAACATTTCTCCTCTCCCTTAGCGTTTTGGGTCAAATGGATGAAATTGAACAAAAAACTTAAATAAAAATCGTTTAGAGGATGACTTAGACGCTGGTGCACTCAGTTGGTCACTATGTCGCATTTTGGAAGAAGTTGGGTATACAGGGTCGAGAATGAGAAAAACGTCTTGGTGCACTTCAAATGCAATATCGTCACATTTCTCCTCTCCCTTAGCGTTTTGGGTCAAATGGATGAAATTGAACAAAAAACTTAACTAAAAAAAGTTTAGAGGATGACTTAGACGCTGGTGAACTCAGTTGGTCGCTATGTCGCGTTTTGGAAGAAGTTTGGTATACAGGGTCGAGAATGAGAAAATCCTCTTGGTGCACTTCAAATGCAATATCGTCTCCTATCTCCTCTTCCTTGGCGTTTTGGATCAAATGGACGGAATTGAACAAAAAACTTAACCAATAAACGTTTAGCGTATGATTTAGACGCTGGTGCACTCAGTTGGTCGCTATGTCGCATTTTGGAAGAAGTTGGGTATACAGGGTCGAGAATGAGAAAATCCTCTTGGTGCACTTCAAATGCAATATCGTCTTCTATCTCCTCTTCCTTAGCGTTTTGAGTCAAATGGACGAAATTCAACAAAAAACTTAACCAAAAAACGTTTAGCGTATGATTTAGACGCTGGTGCACTCAGTTGATCGCTACGTCGCATTTTCGAAGAAGTTGGGTATACAGGGTCGAGAATGGGAAAATCCTCTTGGTGCACTTCCAATGCAATATCGTCTCCTATCTCCTCTTCCTTGGCGTTTTGGATCAAAATTACGGAATTGAACAAAAAACTTAACTAAAAAACGATTAGCGTATGATTTAGACGCTGGTGCACTCAGGTGGTCGCTATGCCGCATTTTGGAAGAATTTGGGTATACAGGGTCGAGAATGAGAAAATCCTCTTGGTGCAATTCAAATGCAATATCGTCTCCTATCTCCTCTTCCTTGGCGTTTTGGATCAAATGGACGGAATTGAACAAAAAACTTAACTAAAAAACGTTTAGAGGATGATTTAGACGCTGGTGCACTCAGTTGGTTGCTATGTCCCGTTTTGGAAGAAGTTGGGTATACAGGGTCGAGAATGAGAAAATCCTCTTGGTGCACTTCCAATGCAATATCGTCTCCTATCTCCTCTTCCTTGGCGTTTTGGATCAAAAGGACGGAATTGAACAAAAAACTTAACCAAAAAACGTTTAGCGTATGATTTCGACGCTGGTGCACTCAGTTGGTCGCTATGTCGCGTTTTGGAAGAAGTTGGGTATACAGGGTCGAGAATGAGAAAAACGTCTTGGTGCACTTCAAATGCAATATCGTTACATTTCTCCTCTCCCTTGGCGTTTTGGGTCAAATGGATAAAATTGAACAAAAAACTTAACCAAAAAACGTTTAGCGTATGATTTAGACGCTGGTGCACTCAGTTGGTCACTATGTCGCATTTTGGAAGAAGTTGGGTATACAGGGTCGAGAATGAGAAAAACGTCTTGGTGCACTTCAAATGCAATATCGTCACATTTCTCCTCTTCCTTAGCGTTTTGAGTCGAATAGACGGAATTCAACCAAAAACTTAACCAAAAATCGTTTAGCGTATGATTTAGACGCTGGTGCACTCAGTTGGTCGCTATGTCGCGTTTTGGAAGAAGTCGGGTATACAGGGTCGAGAATGAGAAAATCCTCTTGGTGCACTTCCAATGCAATATCGTCTCCTATCTCCTCTTCCTTGGCGTTTTGGATCAAATGGACGGAATTGAACAAAAAACTTAACCAAAAAACGTTTAGCGTATGATTTAGACGCTGGTGCACTCAGTTGGTCACTATGTCGCATTTTGGAAGAAGTTGGGTATACAGGGTCGAGAATGAGAAAAACGTCTTGGTGCACTTCAAATGCAATATCGTCACATTTCTCCTCTCCCTTAGCGTTTTGGGTCAAATGGATGAAATTGAACAAAAAACTTAACCAAAAAAAGTTTAGAGGATGACTTAGACGCTGGTGAACTCAGTTGGTCGCTATGTCGCGTTTTGGAAGAAGTCGGGTATACAGGGTCGAGAATGAGAAAATCCTCTTGGTGCACTTCCAATGCAATATCGTCTCCTATCTCCTCTTCCTTGGCGTTTTGGATCAAATGGACGGAATTGAACAAAAAACTTAACCAGAAAACGTTTAGCGTATGATTTAGAAGCTGGTGCACTCAGTTGGTCGCTATGCCGCATTTTGGAAGAAGTTGGGTTACAGGGTCGAGAATGAGAAAATCCTCTTGGTGCACTTCAAATGCAATATCGTCTTCTATCTCCTCTTCCTTAGCGTTTTGAGTCAAATGGACGAAATTCAACAAAAAACTTAACCAAAAAACGTTTAGCGTATGATTTAGACGCTGGTGCACTCAGTTGATCGCTACGTCGCATTTTCGAAGAAGTTGGGTATACAGGGTCGAGAATGGGAAAAACCTCTTGGTGCACTTCAAATGCAATATCGTCTCCTATCTCCTCTTCCTTAGCGTTTTGAGTCGAATAGACGGAATTCAACAAAAAACTTAACCAAAAATCGTTTAGCGTATGATTTCGACGCTGGTGCACTCAGTTGGTCGCTATGCCGCATTTTGGAAGAATTTGGGTATACAGGGTCGAGAATGAGAAAATCCTCTTGGTGCAATTCAAATGCAATATCGTCTCCTATCTCCTCTTCCTTGGCGTTTTGGATCAAATGGACGGAATTGAACAAAAAACTTAACTAAAAAACGTTTAGAGGATGATTTAGACGCTGGTGCACTCAGTTGGTTGCTATGTCCCGTTTTGGAAGAAGTTGGGTATACAGGGTCGAGAATGAGAAAATCCTCTTGGTGCACTTCCAATGCAATATCGTCTCCTATCTCCTCTTCCTTGGCGTTTTGGATCAAAAGGACGGAATTGAACAAAAAACTTAACCAAAAAACGATTAGCGTATGATTTAGACGCTGGTGCACTCAGGTGGTCGCTATGCCGCATTTTCGAAGAAGTTGGGTATACAGGGTCGAGAATGAGAAAATCCTCTTGGTGCACTTCAAATGCAATATCGTCTTCTATCTCCTCTTCCTTAGCGTTTTGAGTCAAATGGACGAAATTCAACAAAAAACTTAACCAAAAAACGTTTAGCGTATGATTTAGACGCTGGTGCACTCAGTTGATCGCTACGTCGCATTTTCGAAGAAGTTGGGTATACAGGGTCGAGAATGGGAAAATCCTCTTGGTGCACTTCCAATGCAATATCGTCTCCTATCTCCTCTTCCTTGGCGTTTTGGATCAAAATTACGGAATTGAACAAAAAACTTAACTAAAAAACGATTAGCGTATGATTTAGACGCTGGTGCACTCAGGTGGTCGCTATGCCGCATTTTGGAAGAATTTGGGTATACAGGGTCGAGAATGAGAAAATCCTCTTGGTGCAATTCAAATGCAATATCGTCTCCTATCTCCTCTTCCTTGGCGTTTTGGATCAAATGGACGGAATTGAACAAAAAACTTAACTAAAAAACGTTTAGAGGATGATTTAGACGCTGGTGCACTCAGTTGGTTGCTATGTCCCGTTTTGGAAGAAGTTGGGTATACAGGGTCGAGAATGAGAAAATCCTCTTGGTGCACTTCCAATGCAATATCGTCTCCTATCTCCTCTTCCTTGGCGTTTTGGATCAAAAGGACGGAATTGAACAAAAAACTTAACCAAAAAACGTTTAGCGTATGATTTCGACGCTGGTGCACTCAGTTGGTCGCTATGTCGCGTTTTGGAAGAAGTTGGGTATACAGGGTCGAGAATGAGAAAAACGTCTTGGTGCACTTCAAATGCAATATCGTTACATTTCTCCTCTCCCTTGGCGTTTTGGGTCAAATGGATAAAATTGAACAAAAAACTTAACCAAAAAACGTTTAGCGTATGATTTAGACGCTGGTGCACTCAGTTGGTCACTATGTCGCATTTTGGAAGAAGTTGGGTATACAGGGTCGAGAATGAGAAAAACGTCTTGGTGCACTTCAAATGCAATATCGTCACATTTCTCCTCTTCCTTAGCGTTTTGAGTCGAATAGACGGAATTCAACAAAAAACTTAACCAAAAATCGTTTAGCGTATGATTTAGACGCTGGTGCACTCAGTTGGTCGCTATGTCGCGTTTTGGAAGAAGTCGGGTATACAGGGTCGAGAATGAGAAAATCCTCTTGGTGCACTTCCAATGCAATATCGTCTCCTATCTCCTCTTCCTTGGCGTTTTGGATCAAATGGACGGAATTGAACAAAAAACTTAACCAAAAAACGTTTAGCGTATGATTTAGACGCTGGTGCACTCAGTTGGTCACTATGTCGCATTTTGGAAGAAGTTGGGTATACAGGGTCGAGAATGAGAAAAACGTCTTCGTGCACTTCAAATGCAATATCGTCACATTTCTCCTCTCCCTTAGCGTTTTGGGTCAAATGGATGAAATTGAACAAAAAACTTAACCAAAAAAAGTTTAGAGGATGACTTAGACGCTGGTGAACTCAGTTGGTCGCTATGTCGCGTTTTGGAAGAAGTTTGGTATACAGGGTCGAGAATGAGAAAATCCTCTTGGTGCACTTCAAATGCAATATCGTCTCCTATCTCCTCTTCCTTGGCGTTTTGGATCAAATGGACGGAATTGAACAAAAAACTTAACCAATAAACGTTTAGCGTATGATTTAGACGCTGGTGCACTCTGTTGGTCGCTATGTCGCATTTTGGAAGAAGTTGGGTATACAGGGTCGAGAATGAGAAAAACGTCTTGGTGCACTTCAAATGCAATATCGTCACATTTCTCCTCTCCCTTAGCGTTTTGGGTCAAATGGATGAAATTGAACAAAAAACTTAACTAAAAAACGTTTAGAGGATGACTTAGACGCTGGTGCACTCAGTTGGTCGCTATGTCGCGTTTTGGAAGAAGTTGGGTATACAGGGTCGAGAATGAGAAAAACGTCTTGCTGCACTTCAAATGCAATATCGTAACATTTCTCCTCTCCCTTAGCGTTTTGGGTCAAATGGATGAAATTGAACAAAAAACTTAAATAAAAATCGTTTAGAGGATGACTTAGACGCTGGTGCACTCAGTTGGTCACTATGTCGCATTTTGGAAGAAGTTGGGTATACAGGGTCGAGAATGAGAAAAACGTCTTGGTGCACTTCAAATGCAATATCGTCACATTTCTCCTCTCCCTTAGCGTTTTGGGTCAAATGGATGAAATTGAACAAAAAACTTAACTAAAAAAAGTTTAGAGGATGACTTAGACGCTGGTGAACTCAGTTGGTCGCTATGTCGCGTTTTGGAAGAAGTTTGGTATACAGGGTCGAGAATGAGAAAATCCTCTTGGTGCACTTCAAATGCAATATCGTCTCCTATCTCCTCTTCCTTGGCGTTTTGGATCAAATGGACGGAATTGAACAAAAAACTTAACCAATAAACGTTTAGCGTATGATTTAGACGCTGGTGCACTCAGTTGGTCGCTATGTCGCATTTTGGAAGAAGTTGGGTATACAGGGTCGAGAATGAGAAAATCCTCTTGGTGCACTTCAAATGCAATATCGTCTTCTATCTCCTCTTCCTTAGCGTTTTGAGTCAAATGGACGAAATTCAACAAAAAACTTAACCAAAAAACGTTTAGCGTATGATTTAGACGCTGGTGCACTCAGTTGATCGCTACGTCGCATTTTCGAAGAAGTTGGGTATACAGGGTCGAGAATGGGAAAATCCTCTTGGTGCACTTCCAATGCAATATCGTCTCCTATCTCCTCTTCCTTGGCGTTTTGGATCAAAATTACGGAATTGAACAAAAAACTTAACTAAAAAACGATTAGCGTATGATTTAGACGCTGGTGCACTCAGGTGGTCGCTATGCCGCATTTTGGAAGAATTTGGGTATACAGGGTCGAGAATGAGAAAATCCTCTTGGTGCAATTCAAATGCAATATCGTCTCCTATCTCCTCTTCCTTGGCGTTTTGGATCAAATGGACGGAATTGAACAAAAAACTTAACTAAAAAACGTTTAGAGGATGATTTAGACGCTGGTGCACTCAGTTGGTTGCTATGTCCCGTTTTGGAAGAAGTTGGGTATACAGGGTCGAGAATGAGAAAATCCTCTTGGTGCACTTCCAATGCAATATCGTCTCCTATCTCCTCTTCCTTGGCGTTTTGGATCAAAAGGACGGAATTGAACAAAAAACTTAACCAAAAAACGTTTAGCGTATGATTTCGACGCTGGTGCACTCAGTTGGTCGCTATGTCGCGTTTTGGAAGAAGTTGGGTATACAGGGTCGAGAATGAGAAAAACGTCTTGGTGCACTTCAAATGCAATATCGTTACATTTCTCCTCTCCCTTGGCGTTTTGGGTCAAATGGATAAAATTGAACAAAAAACTTAACCAAAAAACGTTTAGCGTATGATTTAGACGCTGGTGCACTCAGTTGGTCACTATGTCGCATTTTGGAAGAAGTTGGGTATACAGGGTCGAGAATGAGAAAAACGTCTTGGTGCACTTCAAATGCAATATCGTCACATTTCTCCTCTTCCTTAGCGTTTTGAGTCGAATAGACGGAATTCAACAAAAAACTTAACCAAAAATCGTTTAGCGTATGATTTAGACGCTGGTGCACTCAGTTGGTCGCTATGTCGCGTTTTGGAAGAAGTTGGGTATACAGGGTCGAGAATGAGAAAAACGTCTTGGTGCACTTCAAATGCAATATCGTCACATTTCTCCTCTCCCTTAGCGTTTTGGGTCAAATGGATGAAATTGAACAAAAAACTTAACTAAAAAACGTTTAGAGGATGACTTAGACGCTGGTGCACTCAGTTGGTCACTATGTCGCATTTTGGAAGAAGTTGGGTATACAGGGTCGAGAATGAGAAAATCCTCTTGGTGCACTTCCAATGCAATATCGTCTCCTATCTCCTCTTCCTTGGCGTTTTGGATCAAATGGACGGAATTGAACAAAAAACTTAACCAAAAAACGTTTAGCGTATGATTTAGACGCTGGTGCACTCAGTTGGTCACTATGTCGCATTTTGGAAGAAGTTGGGTATACAGGGTCGAGAATGAGAAAAACGTCTTGGTGCACTTCAAATGCAATATCGTCACATTTCTCCTCTCCCTTAGCGTTTTGGGTCAAATGGATGAAATTGAACAAAAAACTTAACCAAAAAAAGTTTAGAGGATGACTTAGACGCTGGTGAACTCAGTTGGTCGCTATGTCGCGTTTTGGAAGAAGTTTGGTATACAGGGTCGAGAATGAGAAAATCCTCTTGGTGCACTTCAAATGCAATATCGTCTCCTATCTCCTCTTCCTTGGCGTTTTGGATCAAATGGACGGAATTGAACAAAAAACTTAACCAATAAACGTTTAGCGTATGATTTAGACGCTGGTGCACTCTGTTGGTCGCTATGTCGCATTTTGGAAGAAGTTGGGTATACAGGGTCGAGAATGAGAAAAACGTCTTGGTGCACTTCAAATGCAATATCGTCACATTTCTCCTCTCCCTTAGCGTTTTGGGTCAAATGGATGAAATTGAACAAAAAACTTAACTAAAAAACGTTTAGAGGATGACTTAGACGCTGGTGCACTCAGTTGGTCGCTATGTCGCGTTTTGGAAGAAGTTGGGTATACAGGGTCGAGAATGAGAAAAACGTCTTGCTGCACTTCAAATGCAATATCGTAACATTTCTCCTCTCCCTTAGCGTTTTGGGTCAAATGGATGAAATTGAACAAAAAACTTAAATAAAAATCGTTTAGAGGATGACTTAGACGCTGGTGCACTCAGTTGGTCACTATGTCGCATTTTGGAAGAAGTTGGGTATACAGGGTCGAGAATGAGAAAAACGTCTTGGTGCACTTCAAATGCAATATCGTCACATTTCTCCTCTCCCTTAGCGTTTTGGGTCAAATGGATGAAATTGAACAAAAAACTTAACTAAAAAAAGTTTAGAGGATGACTTAGACGCTGGTGAACTCAGTTGGTCGCTATGTCGCGTTTTGGAAGAAGTTTGGTATACAGGGTCGAGAATGAGAAAATCCTCTTGGTGCACTTCAAATGCAATATCGTCTCCTATCTCCTCTTCCTTGGCGTTTTGGATCAAATGGACGGAATTGAACAAAAAACTTAACCAATAAACGTTTAGCGTATGATTTAGACGCTGGTGCACTCAGTTGGTCGCTATGTCGCATTTTGGAAGAAGTTGGGTATACAGGGTCGAGAATGAGAAAAACGTCTTGGTGCACTTCAAATGCAATATCGTCACATTTCTCCTCTCCCTTAGCGTTTTGGGTCAAATGGATGAAATTGAACAAAAAACTTAACTAAAAAACGTTTAGAGGATGACTTAGACGCTGGTGCACTCAGTTGGTCGCTATGTCGCATTTTGGAAGAAGTTGGGTATACAGGGTCGAGAATGAGAAAAACGTCTTGCTGCACTTCAAATGCAATATCGTAACATTTCTCCTCTCCCTTAGCGTTTTGGGTCAAATGGATGAAATTGAACAAAAAACTTAACTAAAAAACGTTTAGAGGATGACTTAGACGCTGGTGCACTCAGTTGGTCACTATGTCGCATTTTGGAAGAAGTTGGGTATACAGGGTCGAGAATGAGAAAAACGTCTTGGTGCACTTCAAATGCAATATCGTCACATTTCTCCTCTTCCTTAGCGTTTTGAGTCGAATAGACGGAATTCAACAAAAAACTTAACCAAAAATCGTTTAGCGTATGATTTAGACGCTGGTGCACTCAGTTGGTCGCTATGTCGCGTTTTGGAAGAAGTCGGGTATACAGGGTCGAGAATGAGAAAAACCTCTTGGTGCACTTCAAATGCAATATCGTCACATTTCTCCTCTCCCTTAGCGTTTTGGGTCAAATGGATGAAATTGAACAAAAAACTTAACCAAAAAAAGTTTAGAGGATGACTTAGACGCTGGTGAACTCAGTTGGTCGCTATGTCGCGTTTTGGAAGAAGTTTGGTATACAGGGTCGAGAATGAGAAAATCCTCTTGGTGCACTTCAAATGCAATATCGTCTCCTATCTCCTCTTCCTTGGCGTTTTGGATCAAATGGACGGAATTGAACAAAAAACTTAACCAATAAACGTTTAGCGTATGATTTAGACGCTGGTGCACTCTGTTGGTCGCTATGTCGCATTTTGGAAGAAGTTGGGTATACAGGGTCGAGAATGAGAAAAACGTCTTGGTGCACTTCAAATGCAATATCGTCACATTTCTCCTCTTCCTTAGCGTTTTGAGTCGAATAGACGGAATTCAACAAAAAACTTAACCAAAAATCGTTTAGCGTATGATTTAGACGCTGGTGCACTCAGTTGGTCGCTATGTCGCATTTTGGAAGAAGTTGGGTATACAGGGTCGAGAATGAGAAAATCCTCTTGGTGCACTTCAAATGCAATATCGTCTCCTATCTCCTCTTCCTTAGCGTTTTGAGTCGAATAGACGGAATTCAACAAAAAACTTAACCAAAAATCGTTTAGCGTATGATTTAGACGTTGGTGCACTCAGTTGGTCGCTATGTCGCATTTTGGAAGAAGTTGGGTATACAGGGTCGAGAATGAGAAAATCCTCTTGGTGCACTTCAAATGCAATATCGTCTCCTATCTCCTCTTCCTTGGCGTTTTGGATCAAATGGACGGAATTGAACAAAAAACTTAACCAATAAACGTTTAGCGTATGATTTAGACGCTGGTGCACTCTGTTGGTCGCTATGTCGCATTTTGGAAGAAGTTGGGTATACAGGGTCGAGAATGAGAAAAACGTCTTGGTGCACTTCAAATGCAATATCGTCACATTTCTCCTCTTCCTTAGCGTTTTGAGTCGAATAGACGGAATTCAACAAAAAACTTAACCAAAAATCGTTTAGCGTATGATTTAGACGCTGGTGCACTCAGTTGGTCGCTATGTCGCATTTTGGAAGAAGTTGGGTATACAGGGTCGAGAATGAGAAAATCCTCTTGGTGCACTTCAAATGCAATATCGTCTCCTATCTCCTCTTCCTTGGCGTTTTGGATCAAATGGACGGAATTGAACAAAAAACTTAACCAATAAACGTTTAGCGTATGATTTAGACGCTGGTGCACTCTGTTGGTCGCTATGTCGCATTTTGGAAGAAGTTGGGTATACAGGGTCGAGAATGAGAAAAACCTCTTGGTGCACTTCAAATGCAATATCGTCACATTTCTCCTCTCCCTTAGCGTTTTGGGTCAAATGGATGAAATTGAACAAAAAACTTAACCAACAAACGTTTAGCGTATGATTTAGACGCTGGTGCACTCTGTTGGTCGCTATGTCGCATTTTGGAAGAAGTTGGGTATACAGGGTCGAGAATGAGAAAAACGTCTTGGTGCACTTCAAATGCAATATCGTCACATTTCTCCTCTTCCTTAGCGTTTTGAGTCGAATAGACGGAATTCAACAAAAAACTTAACCAAAAAAAGTTTAGAGGATGACTTAGACGCTGGTGAACTCAGTTGGTCGCTATGTCGCGTTTTGGAAGAAGTTTGGTATACAGGGTCGAGAATGAGAAAATCCTCTTGGTGCACTTCAAATGCAATATCGTCTCCTATCTCCTCTTCCATGGCGTTTTGGATCAAATGGACGGAATTGAACAAAAAACTTAACCAACAAACGTTTAGCGTATGATTTAGACGCTGGTGCACTCTGTTGGTCGCTATGTCGCATTTTGGAAGAAGTTGGGTATACAGGGTCGAGAATGAGAAAATCCTCTTGGTGCACTTCAAATGCAATATCGTCTCCTATCTCCTCTTCCTTAGCGTTTTGAGTCGAATAGACGGAATTCAACAAAAAACTTAACCAAAAATCGTTTAGCGTATGATTTAGACGTTGGTGCACTCAGTTGGTCGCTATGTCGCATTTTGGAAGAAGTTGGGTATACAGGGTCGAGAATGAGAAAAACGTCTTGGTGCACTTCAAATGCAATATCGTCTCCTATCTCCTCTTCCTTGGCGTTTTGGATCAAATGGACGGAATTGAACAAAAAACTTAACCAATAAACGTTTAGCGTATGATTTAGACGCTGGTGCACTCTGTTGGTCGCTATGTCGCATTTTGGAAGAAGTTGGGTATACAGGGTCGAGAATGAGAAAATCCTCTTGGTGCACTTCAAATGCAATATCGTCTCCTATCTCCTCTTCCTTAGCGTTTTGAGTCGAATAGACGGAATTCAACAAAAAACTTAACCAAAAATCGTTTAGCGTATGATTTAGACGTTGGTGCACTCAGTTGGTCGCTATGTCGCATTTTGGAAGAAGTTGGGTATACAGGGTCGAGAATGAGAAAAACGTCTTGGTGCACTTCAAATGCAATATCGTCTCCTATCTCCTCTTCCTTGGCGTTTTGGATCAAACGGACGGAATTGAACAAAAAACTCAACCAAAAAACGTTTAGCGTATGATTTAGACGTTGGTGCACTCAGTTCAAAACTCTTTTCATCTTTAAGTATTCCAGTATGGTATTTTGTTTTTCCTTTTCACGATGACTGAAATATAAATTACAATCTACGATATGTTCACCAATCGAAAGATAACAACACATTCCTTAATAATCTTTGGAAAGTATTTGATAACACCTCCCTAGACAATTAAAAAATATCGATAAAGTTGAAAGGTATGGTCACGTTTCTTCGACTGATATAAATAATCTTGTTTGCCAATAAAGGAAATCGTTAAAAAGACTAAAACACCCAAGCCAAGATGACTGACTGATTATTTCTGTTTGTTTAAGAACAGACTGATGCTTTCCCAAATATTGCACCATGGCGCAAACCATTTTCGAAGTTACAACAGAAAAAGGAAAAAAGATCCATAAATTCAAATCAATTAGTCGATGATAGGGTGCATAGGGCAACGTAGCGGAGCAAAGCGGTGCAGATGGATCCATTTTTTTCGTTTTGTTTTTAAGAAAAAGCAAAAAATGAATGAAATTTTTTAAAAAAGTCCCAAAAATTAAGGACGCACTGTGCTCTTGGTTACCAAGTACAGATGCTCGAGTTTTGTTTGAAGAATTTGTTTACTCTTCCTCCCTCCGGAAGTCCAGGGAATGACTTGGATGACTTTGCCAACAATTGTTCCCACTTGTGGGTTCTCATTCGTTACATTTCTAAATGCATTCCATCATTTGAATTTCAGCAATTTCAATGTTAAAGCAAACATTGTCCAAACCACAAAATGGGTTCGACAATAATTCCGACCTCTGTCAGTGAATCTCCATGGAGGCACGCTACTGCGGTGTTGCAGACAATGCATGCATACGGGTACATACATATGTATTTTCAAATGGAACTTCATTACTGTCTAATGAATTCCCACGAATTCACCGAGTAATTTCTCTAAGCCTTATCACGGATGGGGCTCACCTTTGAACGGGTTTCGAAGTCGGCACCGGCACCGATAAGCATTTGCAAATTTGCACCTGATGCCACAGCCACTAGCTGCATCCATACACGTACCAGTGTGGGGGAATTCAATTAAAAAAGAAAGCACTGCGATGCAACAAATGGAGAGAAAGAAAAAAACACACTTTGCCAGCCAACAGAAGCACAGGTGTAGATAAAACGAAACTACCAGCAATAACCATTACGTCGATAAACAAGACCGACCACCGCATAACAAGCCCCCAACACAAATATAGGAACACGTATGCATTCCACTTATTGAGGCGCAAAATCGTTCCACATTCACTCCAACTCCATACGCAGTGCACATGGAGTAGGTATGCATAGATACATGCCACAGATACTACGCGGGAAATGGAGAAGTTCACCTAATTTATCGGAACCTGATGTTACACTGATGTAGAGCTCCGATAGCACCAGCTCCAGCTCCAGCACCAGCACCAGCACCAGTGTACCAACATCTCCAACATTATAGTCGTCGTTATCGATAGCAGCGACCATACGTGCAATGAGGGTGGTGGATGTGGGCGACGACCATTATACAGTGCTTGAGCAAGTGGAAAACAAATTTAAAGCCACAAACGGTGTTTATCATTTTATTACCCAGGACACGACGAGCTATGGGAGTGTAGATACAGATACAGATACTACCGTACCACCGATTGGCGGTTCAATGGTTCGGAAGAAATGATTTCGTGATTAAAGTCGGAAGGGAAGAGCTCGATATTAAGTCTCACGGTGTAGATACGCTTTAGTGGACACTGAGGTGTAAACAATGGGAGACAGAGTGAGTGAGTGGTAATGATCTACCCTGCTGTTGAAGTTGGACGACACACAGCCAGAGATCAAAGGAGTGCGTTAGCACAGAGGAATTGTTGTGCTTCTGCACTCTGCCTTCAGTATGAGATGTGGCGCAGTGGCCTTATTTCTGAAGAGCGTGGATTAGGAGTGTAAGATCCAAGTCATTGCTGGAGTGCCTCAATTAGAATACAATGCAATGACTTGACAATGAAGAGATTGATGGGCACTTTGGCTAATCAAAATAAACGCCGCTACTTTTGAACGTTTACTTTAGATTCATTTCGCTCCCTCCCTCCAGCACCCTTCTATCATTATTCTCGTTCCACGTATGATGAAATATTCTATAGACATATGCAAATACGTGCTCTACTGTGACCCTGAACAAATACTATCGATTGTATTTGAATTGCGCAATATTAGCAAATTCTACGGGCTTGTAAACATTGTACATAGTTAATCATGCATTCGCGAAATTACAAACAACATTATCCGTAAACGTATCTATCAATCAAACTTACGAGTGGGTACTCGCATCTCCATCGTTCCCAAGAGCAATCGAAACTTAATTATTTGTTCACACATCTTTAAGCTGCGGAATGTATATATATTGCTTATGCAAGTGACTTAATTCGTTTATCGCTTAAGACTGTCAGTATTGGCCCTCGTAGATATAATGCGCTATCTTATCGTTTATCATGGTTAGGTCAGGGATAATGACCAGATAACGATGAATATTTACGTATCTTTAAATGATTAGTTGGCATTTATTTCATTGTGGGCTAAGAATACGTCGGATAGGCATGTTCTTTATCCACAACAAGACGACAGATTCAAGATTTGAAAAGATACTCATAACACTCTCAGGAGAGGTGTCATCCAACCCAGGAGGTGTCATTTTCAATCAATCGAAATTGGCAACATTTTTAGTGAGAGTGGCGATATTTTTACTTTTTTCTAAAGTACAAATTCTGAGGTTCATAATGACGTACGAAATCTGAAAAATTTCCGTCTGTACATAGTCATAGTTTCGATGAAATTGCGACTATGTTTCGCGCTGATATTTTGTTAGTGCACGAGTCGTTGCTGAAGCATTGAAGTAGTCTTTATCCTAAAATTTGGCAAACAGGCTCGAGTTTAAGTTCTCACATCACTGACCTGTCCAAGACATTCAAATTTATTGATTGAATTCACCACAACTGTGCGAGAAGGCGCTTTATGGTGCGATCCAGTGTTCCCCGTTTTCGGAGTGAATTTTCACTATTGAAACAAATTGGAAGAGTATATATCGATACATATTTACAAACCTCATAGTTTTTACTTATCAAAAGTCATCGCAATGATTGTGAAATATTGATATTTCAAAAAATGACAGATAGTGGAAAATGACACCTCTTGTTGGATGACTCTTTATTGCAAAGCTCACCGAATGTGCTTTAGGTTCTGTTCTTCTGAATATTTATCTGTCTTCTGGTAATGACAACCATTTTCTGAGAACTGTTTCCTTTTCATAGCAATGTAGGTAAACATGTCTTGACTCAGTTTTGTACCATAGTGGAAACGGAAATATAAAAATGAGTCTATACTTGGTTCAGACTCTATACTTCTTTGGAACTCTTAATTTTCTTAATTCGTCTTGATACCATCGCGACAGTCACTGGCAATAATTTATAGAAATTTTTGACCACTGTTCTTGTTCTTTCTCCAAATGAAAACAACTTTGGCAACAGATTAAAAATAAAACAAAAATCTGACTTAGTTTTGCACCGAAAGGTTCACAAAAAATGAAGACCTACCATATGCAAGCATGGATAACACCTCCCGAATGGAACTGCATTCAAGACATCCTCCCATAGAACACACCTAAAGTGCTGAAAATTTATGCCTCAAGGAACTCTGGTCGCACGAATACCCTTAGACAAAGTCCTATATTCTGGAACGAAAGCAGAGAACGCGTTGTGAATGAAATTCCTTTCATGGACAGCCTTGAAATTGCCTCTTCTAAGGTTCGTCTTGATGTAGACTCCTTAGAAAAGTTCGATAATAGCGATCTGTTGGTGAAAAGAGTGATTCCAATTATTGGACATTCTGTATCCCATCCTATGCACCCTGACCATTAGTCCAATGTGCAGCTCATCATATCCATTTATCCAGCTTTTTCAGGCGTCATAGCAAATTCACTAATTAATTCCATTTCCCTTCCAACCCCGGTCTTACATATTCAATTTACGAGATCGTAAAATACTTTCATTGCGTCATAAGCTTCACACCAATGCTGGTGGTAGCTTACAACCACATCCAACCTTTATGTCACTTCCCTTCTTTTCATTTAACACCCACGAGGATATTTTCCTTAATCCACTTATCATCGCATCATTCAATTTGACCATCTTTTCAACCCTCAACATGTGTATGAACAGTGTTTAAAATTCCCACAAGGATCTGTGTGTCTTGAATTAGTCGCCACAATGAGCTTTGCCTTATTTTCTTTGCAATTATCCTTACCGAGAGCGAAACCGTTCTACAAATATAGAACTTCTCTCTCCCTACTGTGGCACATAATGTCCTCACAAATAGGGATTGAAATGGATTCCTTCGCTCATTGTGTTTGCTCAGCGTGCATTTAGAATGCTTGCATGATGAATGCAGACCTCCTTCCGTCATTCTCTAGCCATTCACTGTGTGGAAAATATTTTTCAAATATATCCTTCCCCGACGCTCCCCTTCCCCCCCGTCCTAAGTGGGTTAAGAGAGCACATATTCAATTTTCTTTTCCATGGCACGCACACATGGGTGCTTCCAAGATGACGAAGGGTTGTTGTACATTTGCGAACCGAAGACATGAAATAATTATGACATGCATCATGGAATGTGGGTCACGATAAGAACGCATCGAGGTCCTTATTTAGCCAATCTCATGGAGTTGCAGGATATTTTTCAATTGTTTTCCGCATGCAGTGTACTTATACTCGTGCGCTCACACGTTCGATTTTTGCTCGGCTGTCAATGTCAATGCGGGATTGGTCCTGTGCCGCCTTCGAAGTGACATTGACACTTAAAGTGAACTTATGTCGTGCTTACGGCACTAATGGCATAGTTCCAATTGTTAGGACTGCAACAATCGGTGGCGTCTACAAGGCGAAAGTCCTGGCTTTTATGGGTCAAACGACTCTAGCTAAATCGCAATAAGAGGCCATGAATTGCTTGTACGTGACTCTTGATGCGAGAATGATGGCCTGAGATGAATGCTCTGAAATGCTGGGATGACGTGGTGTTTGGAGATTACATCAGCGACTGATTTTAATGAAAATTTTAATTAAAACTAATTGGAGGGCATACTTTTAATGAGAGATCGAAACGAATTGAGAAATATTCGTGGTTGTGATGTAAGAGATGCGTTCACCTTGACGGAGGTTCTGGGAAGGAGGAAGTTCGCTTGCAGAATGTAGTTTGACGTCTTATTCAGTATTTCGTACTGAAGATGTCCTAGAAATGGAGATTCTTAATTTTCATACAGAGCCCTTTCTATGGTCGACTTTGGAGCAATGTCCTTCAGTTACAGAAGGAAGTACCAAAGCTAAACTTGTAGGAAAAAAAGAATTAATTATTAGTTTTCTTGATCCACTTTTTGGGAGATTTAGCATATTCTTGAGCAATGAATATACAACACAGTACCATGGGTTGTCATCTATTCATTTGGAAAATTCATAGGTCTAAACGGGGGTCCTTGAGGCTCCGGATTGTTCACTAAATATTCACAGCAGTCGTCAGTACTATCCTTATGTACGCAGCAATACATAGTCAGGTGGACGGCATTGAACAAGAAAAGCAACATTGCAATACTTGATCAAGTTTAAAGATTGTCCTGTGCCCTTAACCAGTTCTATAGCTGCTCTAGAAATAATGTTCCATCTTCTTTCCGTTCATATTTTTCTTGGAAGCTTTGGGGAACCCTTGCAAGCATCCTAAATGTAATACTATTTCTAGTTATTCGAACTACATTGTCCCCTATCTGAACTAGGATTTCTAGTAGATGTCCTTCCGAATCAGAAGAAATTTGAAACGAATCTGCAAGACAGATCAATACAGACCAATCTATTACAGCGTTTGGTGTGATCTACTCCAGGACAGTGGAGCTGTGTATCACCACACGAGTTCTGGATCAATATAGTGTATTTCAAGTAGAGAGAGAGTCCAAGAACTTCCAATTAACTCGATACTGTGTAGTGTAAATCAATGCCGCAGAAGATCACTCTCCGAAATCCCTATTGGGCCAAAGGGATATTTCAAAGCATACGGGCAAGCTTAGGAAGGTACAGTCCACAATCTCCCTAATAATAGGGGAAACCATGAGCACCTACTAGAATATTTCATTAGCATGCTACAAGGTTGGGTGCTCTCTTCAAAGATTTCTGTAGTAACTGTGGGGACGAAGAAGGGGCTTTGTCGCGATTCTGAAGGAAATCCTAGACGAATACTTTATGATTCGAAAACTTGAACGATCAAGACAGACTGGAAACGACGAATTAAGTATATCTCTTCGGCATGACTTAAGACAAAAAATGGTCACTAGTACGAGTACATAGGCTTCCGGTGCTTGTAATATGTTGTCTTTCTTTAATGGTATCACAATGAACTTCTTTTGATCTAAGTATGTCCCTGACGAACGAGGTCAGATAATCAACCCAACTCAACAAATCAAGTCATGTCAGTACCACTTGTCAGTGGGGCTTGACCTTAACATGATCTCCAGTATGGTAAGTAAGTCAGAAATCTTAAATCTGAAATTAGAATCACTCTTGCGTTGGCTTGGGTTAGGTGCTTTTGCCCGCTCGACAGAAATGTACTTAGACCAGGAGGAAGTCCATTTGTGATGCCAAAAAATGATTCTTAGTCGACACACAATCAATATTTATTGTACACAGGAATATGGGTGTCAATTCCAGCTTTATTTCGCGATCCTTATATTTTTCTTTATTCCACGAATTGTTGGTAGAGGATTGACATATACCTCATCTTAGATATACTAGGTTACGAGGAAAAAGTCTAATGGCTTTAAATCGCAAAATCTTGATGGCCAATTGAGGTCACCATTTCGAGGTCGCCATTGTTTCATCAGTTCCATGGCATCTAGTACGATATTTACACCGTTTTTGTAGCGAATTTTTATATTACAAAAAGTTCTGCGTGTATCTAGTGATCCATATTTAACAACCTTCCAGTTTGTACTTATCAAAAGTCATTGCATTGATAGTGGAATATTGACAGTTCACTAATGGCTCCAAATTTCAATTGACATCTCTTGTTGGCTGATACTTTAAATAATTTGAAGAAAAGGTAAGGCTTGTCTTGTATCTCATCTACAAAATACCTAATCATGTATTTGGTTCAAGCCTAGTAAGTTAGTCAAGATATCTGGTGATTCGTTGCACTGCAGCCGTTCACCAAATCGACATCAATGACAGTCCCTCCAAATCACTACCAGCTACATTGAACTTTTACTTCAGTCGTGTGCCATGCTGTTTATGCCCTTGTACCAGAGATACGTAAATGTTGAATTAAAAAAAAATATGTATATCACGATTGGATTTCATGTTTTTGTACTAAACAGTTGCATACATAGGTACTTCTTTTCCAAGGTAAACTTCCTATTCCAGTCTAGATCAGTGTCTTTCAAAGAATGATACTCGAGATGCGGAAGTTTTCAAGTAGTACGAGTATGCAAAGAAAATTAATCGCACAATTTTGAAAGTCACGAAATTTGGAAAACACTCAGTTTATTATGCGGCAGGCGTGTGTAGCCTTTATGCTTGTGATAACATTATCTGAATGGTGATTGCTGGAGCGAGTCCTCTTCTTAATGCGCATATATTTGTTCAATTCTACTGGCGATGTATTTTAATAATTCCGTCTGCCATAATAATAAATATATTAAGTATACGCCAAAGTGGCATTGCGTGACTGGCGGCTCATGAATCTGCAGATGTAAAAATGAATAATTTCATCATTTGGAGAAGATGAATTTATCGCCTTGTCATGATCCATTAAGAATGAGTACAGAGTGAGTTTAGAATGCTTTTCGATTTTTTTATAAAAAGCCTCCAAAGAGTTTGTATACTTTTTAGCAAACAGGTTACTTGGACGGCACTTGAAGTTATTGACCACTTTTGACTAGAAATACAGATCGAAACAGGTTTATTCGAATCGAAACATAAGCAAGAATGTACTTAGCTACGTCAATTCAGTGCTATTGTGTAACTAGCCAGAGGAAAAATCAACCAACAAATCTTACCCGAATTATTTTAAAGAACACATCCTTGACGTTACAGCGTTACAAGTGTTGAGTCACCTCCTAGTGTTTTAAATAACAGCAATAACGCGATGTCATGGACGTATCCAATTATAGTCGACTCCACGTGGTCTGCACACACCTAATACCATGTCGCACATATCGCTTCACGTAATTGTCCCAAAAAAGGATCCCTGTGACCTCCTCCCGTTATATTATAACTTTTTAGTCCTTCGTCCATTGGGCGACAAGACCGATCATATCATGGTGATATGGGCACACTTAGGCACAGAGTCGGATTATATATCAGCATCTCTGGGCTTTACCAAGACTGGGTTGAACTAAGGGTAGGAGCATCAACCTTTCACTGACTTGTCAAAAATGGACAAAGGACTAAGCTCTGGCATACGCATTTTGATCTGAACCCGAAATTGGCCGCTCCCAGAGTCTTCCGAACCACGACAGTGTGTTCCAAGCGGAGGTACTATTAATAGCAGAAGCGGCACGAGAACTATCCACGAAACTATGCTCCAGAAAGATGATCGACATCTATATGGACTGTCAAGCCGCCATTATGACCATCTCATCCACAGTCGTCAAATCAAAAGTGGATAATCGATGCCTTTGTGTTCCAGGACACAGCGGCATTTAAGGGAAAGAATTGGGAGACGAAGTAGCACGAAAGGGCTCCTAAGGACCAGATGGTCCAATGGTCGACGCCTGTATTCTACGAAACGCAATATAGAGACTGGCTAACGAGAGATAGAATGCAGTCTCATCTTGTCATGTCTTCAGAAAACTCTGGGCAAAATACGATATCGCTAAAACCAAACAAATGCTGGCGGTTAATAGATAGAATTTAGCACTCACGGGGAACAGTACCACTCCCTTATGGCGAATGCTCGAATGGGAGTAGAAACTGATGACCTCTACCGAGTCTTTGGCGGCACGGATGCAGTAGTGTACCGTTTACTTCCTCTGCGAATGCCCAATCCTATAAAAAAAAAAAAAAAGACCAAAGTCTATGCAGAACGCTTTTTTAGAATGCTTTTCGATTTTTTTATAAAAAGCCTCCAAAGAGTTTGTATACTTTTTAGCAAACAGGTTACTTGGACGGCACTTGAAGTTATTGACCACTTTTGACTAGAAATACAGATCGAAACAGGTTTATTCGAATCGAAACATAAGCAAGAATGTACTTAGCTACGTCAATTCAGTGCTATTGTGTAACTAGCCAGAGGAAAAATCAACCAACAAATCTTACCCGAATTATTTTAAAGAACACATCCTTGACGTTACAGCGTTACAAGTGTTGAGTCACCTCCTAGTGTTTTAAATAACAGCAATAACGCGATGTCATGGACGTATCCAATTATAGTCGACTCCACGTGGTCTGCACACACCTAATACCATGTCGCACATATCGCTTCACGTAATTGTCCCAAAAAAGGATCCCTGTGACCTCCTCCCGTTATATTATAACTTTTTAGTCCTTCGTCCATTGGGCGACAAGACCGATCATATCATGGTGATATGGGCACACTTAGGCACAGAGTCGGATTATATATCAGCATCTCTGGGCTTTACCAAGACTGGGTTGAACTAAGGGTAGGAGCATCAACCTTTCACTGACTTGTCAAAAATGGACAAAGGACTAAGCTCTGGCATACGCATTTTGATCTGAACCCGAAATTGGCCGCTCCCAGAGTCTTCCGAACCACGACAGTGTGTTCCAAGCGGAGGTACTATTAATAGCAGAAGCGGCACGAGAACTATCCACGAAACTATGCTCCAGAAAGATGATCGACATCTATATGGACTGTCAAGCCGCCATTATGACCATCTCATCCACAGTCGTCAAATCAAAAGTGGATAATCGATGCCTTTGTGTTCCAGGACACAGCGGCATTTAAGGGAAAGAATTGGGAGACGAAGTAGCACGAAAGGGCTCCTAAGGACCAGATGGTCCAATGGTCGACGCCTGTATTCTACGAAACGCAATATAGAGACTGGCTAACGAGAGATAGAATGCAGTCTCATCTTGTCATGTCTTCAGAAAACTCTGGGCAAAATACGATATCGCTAAAACCAAACAAATGCTGGCGGTTAATAGATAGAATTTAGCACTCACGGGGAACAGTACCACTCCCTTATGGCGAATGCTCGAATGGGAGTAGAAACTGATGACCTCTACCGAGTCTTTGGCGGCACGGATGCAGTAGTGTACCGTTTACTTCCTCTGCGAATGCCCAATCCTATAAAAAAAAAAAAAAAGACCAAAGTCTAGAACCCTCGAAGCGGCCCTCGGTAAATACCAATTCAGAGACATGAACGACCTGTCAGGAAATCCACCATCAACCATCCTGAAACCTATAACAACTTTGGATTGGTTCAGGGAGGTCATGTAGCTATTCCAAAGCTAATACGTAACCTTGTACTTGTTTTTTAGGTAAACACTCGACAGGGGGTCACAATGAATCCATTAGTGATCCGAGTGTTGGCTGGCTTATTTCGATCTGATGGTAGATATGGCTTCGCTTGAAACCCGTTTGTATCACAAGGGTGGTCTTTCATTTGGTCTTTACGACGTATCACCGGTTGGTCTCCTTTGGCAACGACACTTACTAGGTTGACTTGGTCACTTTTGGTTTAAGTATCAGCCTCTAATGTTTCTTTGGACATTGGGCTATCGCACATTTGATGATTTCCATGTAGTCCTTGGATGTATATGGACATCCATTGTATGAAGCTACGAATGGATATGTCCATATCCTTTGAGGAGCTGGATTAGGTGTAAAGTAAGTCGCCTTTCTATTCCCGACTGTATCCTCATATGACTATCGTTCTGACAACTTAAGCACAATAAAATGTATCGAATATTTACTTAATCAATTTCACTGTAAACAAAAGCATAGAACACATTCAATAACAAATATCCTTTTTTTTCTTTCAGTGGACGATCCTACAGTAAAGACAGTCAGCAGGGTTCACAGAGTGATTTGAGTCTTTCGAGTGGATCACCAAAGTTGCTAGCCAAAACTCCATCCAGTAAGTAAACGCCTAAAGTTCTAAACACATCCTTAGGTACATTCAAATGCATATGTGTTCCACTTAAGCTCACAATGACCCTTAATTTGTTAACTTCTTTAAAAAAACTTTGCAGGAAGTTTTTCAATTATAATAATTGCGATAGAAATCTGAGTAAAGTTGTGCAATTATTTATGGATTGCAACATCTTTTGACAAAAATTAAACAAGTGCCTTTTACGATATATTTGCCTTCGAGTACGAGTATTGACAAAGTTTCTCCATTCATCGCAAAAGGCTTGTACCCATACATACGTACACGTATGAGCCTTTTTAAGCAAATAATCAATCAAAAAGCCTTCCCCCATTCACGGCGGCAGCAGCGGGAGAGGGCTGGTAATTGATATTCAATTTCTCAAATTGCTGAAATATGGAACAGAAAATCATTACCATGGTATTGGCTTAAAATAAAGGGAAAAACTTATTGGATTTTTTTTGTATCTACACGAGGATGGGTGTGTAACCCAGCGCCATTGGCATTGGTGGCAACAAAAAGGGAACCCCCTGCAACAACTGTCACTGTATGTGGGTATCTGTGTGTAAGGTAGCATTGATTAAATATTTACAACCTTCTGCGGGATTCTATTTCTGGATAAAATTTCAATAAAAACGAAAATCGAAATGAAACTTGACTGTTATAGCCGAGTGAATGGCATGGAATTCTGGAAAATGATATCGTTTAGGAGGAGTATCTACATGCATAGATATTCGTAGTAGTAATCGACTTAATGCAGGACTATGTAGTGTTCCCATTTCTGTATTGATTCCCGTTGTATAAGTTCGCCTTTGTGCAAAAGGATGCAACAGGAAATGAGGATAAGTGACAGTAGAGATCAGGACAAATGATATGAACTGCATGTTGCGTGCTGAATGGCAATAAAAATAGTTGCCTTTACATGAAAAAAGAAACAATAGATTAATAAATCAAAATAAAACAGAAACAACAATTATATCTATCTGGAGATTAATTGGAAAGATTGACTAAGCCAAATGTATCGCCCGTCAGTGGCAGACTAATGAAATTAAGCAATTAAGCCCTCGAAGATTGCTTCACGGAGTAAATTATTCATTTCTACTCGTACATAGTCTTGTTGGCGGTTGAGTAGTGGAAAACATTTGAGATATCTAGTCGGATGCCGTTGCCAATTAATATATGCATGTATCTGCATTATTAAAGCCTCGGAAACGAAGTTCAATGGTAATTGGTTTCAGCATCAAAGAGAAAAACATTTTATTATGATCATCTGCAGCAACAATAAATATTAATTGCATGATTTTTTTCGGATACGGAATGCAAAGTATCTGCTGCGCTCTCTCGGCCCGTGGAAAATAAACAGTTTGTGGTTGCAGTGCCATGGGGCCACTATGGTAATAAAAATGTTCTTGGCTTCTCGTCCTAAGAGAGAATCCTATACCTCGGTGACGCTGTGGTTCTTCATTAGCCAACCTAACATTAAATAGATTTGTGCACGAATCAGCATTCAGAGAAAAAGAAATACCGTATCGGACGCTGACAAGACCCTATTGTATGTATGTCTGAAACCCTTTCAGTCAGCTGAAGTCAGTGACTGGTTATAGGGATACTATGACGAAGGTCATTTGGTACCAAGAGCATGAGCATCACCACTGTCCCTCATTAAGAATCTTATCCTTCCCAACATGGTGACTATTGCAACTCATGGATGTAACAATCTTAAACAATAAATGGCGTTGAATAAGAAAAGGTCTAGTAGACGTCATGGCGACAGCAGCTGTATAGTCTACATTAATACATTCTTCAAAGACTGGGCAGTGGTATTTTTTTCTGCTATTAAACAAGCCAAACTACCAAGTGCTGAGTTATTCCGACTGTCATGTCTTTTACCTTAAGTGACATACGAATGTGGCTAACACAATGCTTTTCTTGACAAGCGTTTCATTGGATAGTTTGGAATAGTTTTTGATACTTAAATGCACGTAGTCCTGTCTGTAAGTTGAGTTATTTGAAGAATTTATTTGCTAGTTTCTTTGTCGATGGAATTTGCATTGTTGAAACCTGGCTCAAGTCTATTACATCGATCTGTCTTTGAATATACCAAACTATATCGTCTGTAGAAGTGACAGAGTGACAGCCACTATTGGAGGGGAGGAGATATTTACTGCAAATCAACTCTAAAATCCAAAGTTATTACTACTTCATGTGAGCATGGTGTTGAGTACTGGTGTGCAATAGTTTCATGTACCTAAAGTGTTAACAGAGTTACTCCACAGCATCATTTTTCTCAGTTCTTCTTGAGTAGCGTGCAAGCTATGAAATCAGAGACTTAATTTCCTCAGCTGGTTTTGAAATAACGAATAAATATTCAACACGATTGCTCATTAGTGTTCACCAAGTTCACTTGTTTTAACTATTGTTTCTGATATATCATTGGTTCTTCTGTTCGATTAATTATACGTTGAGTTTGTTTCTGATAATGATTTCAAGATTTTTCAAAGGCCTTCAAAAAAGTGAATCAGAAAATTCCTTGTTTGAATCACGTCTTCTTCATAGGTTGTAAAGAGTAGTGACTGTTTCGAAAAAACAAACAGCTTTAAAGCCAATAGTTGAAGTAGTTCTATAAAGATCACTTTTAAGATTGATTCTGTTTTGTATATTTATAAATGACCTACCACCCTTCAGTAGATATACATATATGCAGGTGATGTCCCACTTCATTTTTCCAACCTCTCGAGAACTAAAATGAACTCACTTCGCTTCTTAACGAGGATCGAGACCCAACCCATCGTTTGGTCTATATCTAATGTACTACAATTCATCTAGAAAAAGACTCAAAGTGTCCCTATTTCTAGTTCGATTTAAAGTCCTAAACTTCTACCTTAATTATTCTATTTAGCCAAAAAAAGTGAAGGCTGTAGAATCTGTTACTACTTAGCTAAAAATCTGATTCTTCTAAGCACTAATTACTATAAAAAATCTCATCTTAGTGTACAATACAACACTTACAACTGAAATAGTTGAATTTAAGACTGCTGATTACAAAATTTTCGTCCTAATCATGAACTATGCCAGATGATCCGTGACTGTGTTTTTGAGTTTTACTGTTCTATCTCTCTGTAGCTGCTTGCCGAAAGAGTACCATAGCACATTATTTTCTGTCACCCTAATATAATAAGAAATAGAATAGGTCAACCAATATTTCCCTGAGGCATACCACAAACTATATACAAAAATTACTGAAATAGTTCATACATGGAAGATTAGCTACTCAAATAGACCAATATGGCAGATTCGACTGAAGGCTTTTTACTTATGCAGGGCAGGAGATGAGTTCCTTACGTAGTACACTTAGCTCAGCACCGGGCTTTTTTAATTCAAAATAATACGGCTGTCTTGAAGCCCAGGCCCTTAACGTCTGATTTATTTCTATGGAATCTGCAGTTGTCCTGTACATTTCTTCAATTCTTCTTTCAGGCGCAATGTAATCGTACACCTCTGTTGGGAAGCACTGGTGGTTGAACGCATTGTTTCAATATAAACGAAAAGAGGTTGCCTACTTTTTGGTGCATTCGCAAGCACATACTAAGAAGTAACAAAAGCCTAGAGAAAAAAACTTAGTTGAAATATCTAGATACAAATAAAATCATGAAATTGGAGAGTTTCCGTCTCGAATTACTTGATTAGTTAGAAGTAAACTTTTTGTTTTCTATTTAATACACAAGACACTTCGGCACCTTAGATCAGCAACATGTTGCAGATGAATTCGCCGCGCTCGCATCCATCTACTCGATGACAACGAGACGATTAGAACAATCAGCAACATATGCAGCAGGTGCGGCCGGGAATTCCACAACTCCACTCATTCCAAGTCACACTCAATCCATCACGGTCGCCTGCTCCCATTGTTGACCGGCAAGCAAGCGTGTTGCTGGTGCTGCAGTTTCGAGTGGATCGCGATCGTGTTTGGGGCTATTGCCGCGTATCTCCTAGTCTTTCAATGCCCGATAACGAATTTTAGATATTTTACCAACGACCGGTTGCAGCGTGCTCGAGATATATTCTCGCGACGACATGCTGTTTAGATTTATTTTTTCGTAATAAGATGTCATAGGGGAGGGAATCGAGCAGAAAAATAAAAAAAAAATCCCATGAAACGGAGTGAAAATTGAATAATTGCTGCGCGATCATCATGGGTTGTTGTGCGTTATGAAAAGTGATGATAAATGGTGAAGTGTTTATGTTTTATTTTTAATTATCTTGTCTTGTCTCGATTCGGTGTTTTGCGCAACAGAGCTCTCCGTGTCAGTTAGTGTCTGCAGGATTAAAGAAACGTGATTTATCGTATACGGTCAGAGTATACCAGTTTCGTTCTTTTACTGAGTTCAAGGAGTACCAGATTTTTTTTCCATTTTTTTTTGTATCTCTGAGGTTACAATCTGACGATGGAGTAAGCAGGTAAAAATAATTTTTGCGATAAAGAGAAAATAATGGCAGTGACAACGGAGTGTTGTTTTTGGAATACATAACCACGTTTGAATACCTAATGGAGTGGCATTAGGAGGCCAATTAAAATTTGGTCGGCGGGCCATTAGGCACACGATATTTAAGATGGGTTTTGGATTGCCGACCAAATTACAAAGGAAGAGAGATTTTGGTTGCTATGCAGTAGTGTTCCCACTTGTCATTAAGAGCTGGCCCGATTGTCAGGTAGTTTTCCAGTTGGATGCAGACATTTGCATGTTGACAGTACGTGCATAATTATCACAACGAAATGGGTTCACTTAACTCCCCACAGTAGAACGTATCAAATAGACCGGAGAGCAACTAATTTGTTCCTTGACGAGCACTATTAACATGCGAGTGGATGTATCCATCTGGAAAAAAGCATTAAATATGAACAGGGATACCTAATGTGCAAGCTGAGTTGTGGAAGTACTTATAGAAAATTTATGAGAGTTGTATGTATGTAGGTCTCATCTCTCTGAGTTTCTAAAATCGGAATCCTTTTGTGAACCTTGGTAATCTTTCCATAATGACTTTGTGCAGTAGTGAGGTATGGGGTATATCTGAACATCCATGGGATCACAGTTGCAGCCAACAGGAATATCCTTCCCCAAGATTGTTCATTTTCGAAAAACAGGGTGCAACAAGCCATATACTTTTATGGTTATATGCATTAAGTTTTCAAATTTCAGTATGTTTTACGACCTCCTGTAGGAGCAACCTAAGATTGCGAATTTTCCAGTAAAAGTCCTGAGATAAACCTTTTTTCGTGTTTAAATAAAGCATGTATAGGAAATGCTGTCGAATACTGTCTTCAAGGTTCAAATCGTGAAGAGTGTAGTTACTTTCTTTCTTCTCGCGAACATCTGACAAACATTTCAGAGTACAACTGCCATGAGAAGGATTTTTAAAGCAATTCTTTCGAATACAACATGAGGCAACTACTCTTGGGGTGGATATGAATTTTTTCTGGGAGAGGTTACTTCACAGAAATAAGGACGATGAAGGAGTATGGTTCTGCTCTATCAAATATGTAATGATAGAGTGCCAACATCCTCTTTCTCGGATTATGTGGAAATTTGTAAAAGAGACGGGTTCTGTAGCATTAGTTCTGCTCGAAGGTAAACCTGTTTTGATGTCGCCAGCAAATATAAACAATTTAGCAAAAAGAATCATTCCTTGGGTTATTCTGGCCCATTGGTCAGAAGACGTTTCGGAATATGAATGCCAAACTTTTAGAATAGAATAATCGGCACCGCTCATGATCCAATTTTCCCTAGCAGGAGCAGCCCTAATTGTTGGATGTACCCTAGAACTTAGTGATTTCAAATACTAAACTTAGTATTCCTTAGGATGATCTTCCACTCTTAAGTCTTAAGAGAGACCTGTAATTCTAGTCTAACGTCGACAAGAAAAGTCTATCCTGTGTAACGCTGATGAGTCTGAAAACATAAAGCTGGTCTACGGTGACCTTCCATGTGGCTAGTTTCGATTTGATATCTTTAGGATACAGTTTATTGAGTTTGATGGTTTAGTTTTTCTGAAGTTGCTGTCAAAATAAGCACAGACGGTTGTACTTATCTGTACTAAAATTGAGACAACTTGTGTGTTGTCCAGTAGCTAACTACGTGAATCCGCCATTCATTACATTTTGGCTGCAAGTTTACTCTGGCAACGGATTGATTCGGCTTAGATTTTGATGGTTGCTCCACAGAATTCCAAAATTCGGTACCGATTTTGGCATGGAAGTAGACAGTCTAATGTGAAATAAGAAAGACCTTCTTTGTCGTTTAAAAAACATCTTCATGTTCTTATGTGCTACCGTCGATCTTACCTAGTAAGTCCAGTCTTGGGTAACCATTGGGTGATTAACTGTGATGGATTGTCATCCCGATTCTGCTGGGCCATGCCATGCAAATCTTTTGTCTGAATACGTACTCCTGAGTTATTCTATGGAGCTATTCTGTTGAGATGACGAGAGTAATGTTGTCAGAGTTTCACTTAAGCGTGGGATTAAGGACTTAGCCTAATGGGATATCTGCATCCTTTTACAAATTTACAACAATGCGTTATTTGAAAATACATGTGGTTTGCTAACCTCCGACAATTCTATAAGTGCAAATCCCATTTCAAAAGGAGGAAATTCAATACAGGAAACCGCCGCTGATGGTAGAACAAAACCACGATGTCTACGCCTCCTCGTGCGTTTGTGCAATTCATAAGCAAATCGAGAATAGGAGGCTGACAGTTAACCACCAAACCACCTGTGACGACAAACATTGTGGTCTCCTTGCCATCGTTGCTTCTGCCAATTTCTCCCTCGCCGCAGATCTCTGCCAGTGAGTGGGAAGTGAAGGAACCCAGCTGCTAGGCCATCAAAACAGTGTTCGCACACTAAACACCAGCAATCTGTAGTTGATTTTAGATTTAGATACTACGACCGAAGCCTGCAAAGAACACCACACCACTACCAGTACCAAATCATGTTCGAATGGATTCTCGACTCGGTTCACCAATACATATCGACGGTGGAGGAGCAAAACCGCATCTTCTACTTTTAGTTGAATAATAATTGCTTCGTCTTAATCAAGCCGCAGAGGATTGCACACATCTCCTCGGTGTTACACCTCTCGGTGTATCTGTACCGCCACTGATGTGGTGTAACGTGTTTTTTGTTTTTAATCAAATGGGTCACGTGGTGTATGTTCACAAGAAATTAAAATTTTAATATTTCTCTTCGTTTGCATACCATGTGCAGTTTATTTACACAACAAAGCAGCAGATTCATGGATGGTTGCCTCTTGGAACAGGTTACAACTATAATGGTGTTCCTTGGTGCTGAAGTCGGGTAACCACCACCTGTGTCTTTCGGTACGTCTTTGGTGAAGTTCTCTCTCTCTCCCTATTTACTGGTGCGATAGATGCCAGGTGCAGCAGCACAATGTGGGTGAGGGGTGCTCTATTGTCACGCATTTTTTAATTCCAAGAATTTTCCTTCCACCAAACGTCAGCCGGTTTATTTATTTATTCATCGTTGATTGCATAGCCGTGGGGCAGATACAATAATGCGAAAGAGCAACTGCATTTGCCATTGAAAATGGGGGAAAAAAATCCATGAGATACTTTACTTTTATTCGTGAGTTGAAATTTAAATTTGCAATTTCCATTTGGAAAATAAAAATGTCGTTCCAAATGAACAAATATGACAGTTAGCCTAATTTAAATGTTGGAAATGGAGTATCTGTCCTAGATACGAGAATGTGTTGTGTTTTTGGCATGAAATTGTGGTTCGAAAGTTTCCGCCTTGACAACGTGAATTGTCACCAACATAAGTAAATATTCTGCCAAAAGCATTTGAAAAATACGAGTTCATGCTTTAATGCAATTGCCTGCGGATGTTGTCAGTGGTTTAAAATAATTTTTGGTTTTTAGGAGATACGAGTGTATCTACAGGATCCAGTTCACATTATGTTATGGTCGCTGTTTTCAAAATTATAGTTCATCGCAAAAAAAGTTTATTCACTGAACTTTTATACGAGTAGCTGGGTTCTATGAAAATTGCGAGTTATAGCCAGAATTTGTAAAAATGAATTTGAAAAGATTGTTGCTGTTTTGAAGTTTAAAACGAAATGCAACAAGGCTGGGGCCTATGTCCACTATTATTTCTGATAGACGTGAACGACGTTTATATTTCATGCAACACTGATGGAGGTCAGATCTGTATGTGCTTCCTGGTAGTACAGTGCACTGTAAGACAGAAATGTGTACAGTATTTCGGAATACGTTTTGGGATCCTCGAACTGCGTGCCATGTAGAATTAAGTCGAGGAGAGTTGGGCCGAATTCACGTCCTGTATTTTGGGAGAACTTCAGAACTAAGAGAACTTAGTCCAAGCAGGACGTGTCTTTCTACGTATTTGTATTTGAAGGCCCTGTTTGACGTTATTCATTCGTTTGCCTGCAGCTGAAGTGACAAGGTATCCACAGCTGGGTGTTTTGGGATACGAGTGGCAACGTGGGATAGGAAACTTTTCGTAAAGCTTGTACTACTTCTCGTCAAGTTATCGATTAATTTGAACGTCCTGGATAAGTTAGTGATTTGAAGACTCCCACACTGCCATACTTTCACTGATTAAGTGCTGGAAATGGATGACGAAGATCATGAGTTCTCACTCGAAAATATTAAAATATTCCGAGTTTCCCTTTGTTTTGGAATCCGAAAACTCAAGAGAAACAAACTCTCCATCTGCAGCGAGTGACAGTTTGGTAGAGTTTTTGGGATGACCCTGCCATTGGGTGGCCCCTTATGAAAGGTGTATTCGCTACTTTGCGACTAGGTATTACATGAAAAACTCGGTGTTTGTCCTGGCTAAGGGTCGGTATAAGAGAGCAGTTGGAGGCTGGAAAAATTACCATTCACTCCTGCTAAATTGAATGCTTTATGAATGATTGGCAGTAGAAGTTCCAATTAAAAGGATGTCCTCAATCAGACTGTCAATCAGACTCAATTCATGTCAAATGATTGTCTATCGACCAATGAGTTAAATCAGAGGAGGCTCCGGATCCAGATCATGCAACTTTCTCATGCTTTCGCATCTACAAACGTAAAACGTATTGACAATCAAGGAGAACGTCTGCCAATCAAATATAAATGCCATCGTTTTATAGCTTTTGGTTACTTTGTTCGTTTTGATTAACTGGGAGATAGTAAAATCCTCCAATGGCACTGTGCAGCACCTGCACCAATAACTTTAATTACGTTACAGAAACAAAGACCAGGCAATGTAGATAATACAACCTAGTTACAATGTATATAACAACCCTGATGGGATACCATCCGACCCAGTGCAACGGAAATGAAGAGGCCCATTACCATCAGTCAGATACTCTTGTGGCACAATGTACGAGTATATTTTAAACAAATTACCATCTACACCACAATGGTGTATTTAATAGCATTATTTACGAGTATGCGAGTCAAAATTTAATGGATGACAGCCATTAATATCTGATGCAGCCCCATAAACAAAACCCGCAGCCCTCCATTCAAACATCAACGGAATCCCAATAGACCAATGCTTTCCACTTCAGATGCATCATCATAAATTCTACAAATGCCGCCAACTGCATCGCAAATTGTGGCACCACCACATGGCAGTAGACGTATTGACTGAGACTCGAGTCGTCTACCCTCGCGCACGACCGCCCAAGTGCGAATCTCAAGAATTTGCCAATCAATAAGCGACATACGACTCCAACAACACCACGCTGATCATCATCATCATCATCATCAAGATCATAACTGCACACAATTTCCTGAAACTGCCATCATCACTTCGGTTCGGACTGTGTAAACACGAGCGCACTTGAGAAGCGGTTGATCTTGAGCCGACACCAACATCAGTCCGCCGCCGCCACTGTGGTCACGATCGATCCCCGATCGCTAGATCGGATATCAATTATCCATCGTACCGTCCGTGCCACATCAGCAGAACTTTCACTTTGTATCTGCATATGGCGTACGTCCACCGGAGGGACCGGCAATCTGCTGCGGTGGCGGCTACGTTTCACACAATGTATCTGCAATTTTCCGCGTGAAAGAAAGCCGTTTGTTTTTGTAAATGCGTTCGTTCGAATGCAAAATTGGTCACAATTAGCATCCGTAAATGGTCAACTTTTTCTCGGTTAATTTGTGCTGCGTCAACACTTATGGCTGGCTCAATTAATGAGGGAGAAAATCTGCAGACCGAGAGAAAAGGATTTATCGTACGTATGTACGCTCGCTCTTGTGTGCTCAGTGTTCTGTGGTTTTCCCAGAGGAAGCTGTGGCCGAGAGGTTATTGCCCGTGTCCCCGTAAATGCGATTATTGTGTGAATTTATGCGAATTTATCTGTGTATCTGCACACGAAAAATTTGTGTTATCCGCCTCTAAGAAGATCTTAGAATATGTGTAGCACTCAATTAGTGGCTTGACAATAAGTTCATTAGCCCCCATGTGCCAAATCCACATTTTGCGTTCCATCCATCTGACAGTGGTTATAATAAAATTATACAATCCATTAAGTTAAGCTCGGACCGGCAAAATCTCACAGATACTCTCATGAATTGCGTATATTCGCCGAAAGGTTTTTACGCAACTGAACGTGACGAAAATTAAGACTCTTTCGTTGCTGGTACACCGCCCCCGAAGCGCTGCTGGGGATTTGGGCACACACACCTGGTCGCCACATGCGTGTATCTCGAATTCTATTTGGCGTAAATAATTCGTGGACAGTCGTAGTGATGGGAATGCGTAATATGGGTATTCTGTTGTACTCGAGGCCATTTGTCGCAAAAACTAAACCTGATTACGGGTGGCGGCAGTGGTAGTAGTGGCCAACGATTTGGGGATTGAAGCTAATGTGGCAGCTTTTTTTTTTCTGTCAGGCTATTAGGGGATGTTAACTTGTTGGTGGTCATTTGGTGTAATCAAAGGCAATGAAATGCGACAGGAGTATCGATTAAAGGGACATTAAAGGGGAACTATGTCTACGTAAATGTATTTACGCTCGGGGTGGTAGAATATTCATGGGAGATGTAATTATCTGAAATGTGTGTTCCAGTGAATAATTTACGCAAAAATGGAGTAAATCTGTTGAAGGAACGCATCTGATCATAAATGTTGTACGGTTAATTAAATTTAAATTTTATTGGAACTGACTACATAAGTTATGTACCAGTGAATTGGTTTCAGGAAAACCTTTAAACTTTCTCATAGAAAGGCTGCTTTAAACCGATTATTGTATGAACCCAAGGTTAACAGGTTCGACAAGCCTTACCGTCCTCTCTATTTGATCTCGAAATCCCTTTATTGGTCTTAAGTCCATTTCGTTATATGATCGGATCGCAGCATCTTTGTCTACAGCTCATCACATCATCCGTGAAGTAGTAGTAGTACAGATGTTGTGCTTCCTCTAGTAAGCAAGAAACAGTCTCCACCTCACATTGCTCTATTCCCAAACTCTTAAAGAAGACGGAACTTTATTCATGACTGTAGTATGAGATTCTGACTACCCTAACTAAACCTTCGTTCGCTCAGGTACTAATCTAACCGCCATGGAGTTGGTTCTTTTTCAGAATTTTTACACGTTTGCCGTCTTCTTACCTCTGAGCACGATTTGTCAAAGTTGTAACCTTTGCTTCCCGGTGTTTTGGTTTTTTATCATCGCAAATTCCTTTCGTTTGGACTAGGTGTCAAACCACTTGTGCCTCTGATCTTGTGCTGGTTCTTTGGTTTGCAACATATGACATTAAATTTGACATCAACATAGAGTGTCCAATGAGTGTCAATTCTTGAGCATGAATCTGCGGTTACTAATAAGTAACGCATCTGTCTTCTATTCTACCAGTTCTAAACCCATGGACTCCAATTCCTCTATTCCTTGACAAATGTAAAAGACAAATTATATCGTTGATGCCAACAGTTTTCGGCAAATCCTATAATGTCTGCTTCATGAACAATTTGCATCCAAACTGTATAAGCGGTCCGAACACAGACCCTTGTGGAACGCCATCAGTTATTAAGAACTCATTCGATCCTCACTTGGATTCGGAAAACATTTTGGTGTAGATAGCTATTAAATGCAGTCTTTTCGTCATGTGTTATGAATCTTGAATATTCCTGGACACAGCTTCTCCATAATCTATTCACTTTTTTTTTAATAAAAAGCAGTGAAGGAGCAGCAAACTGAAATTATGTAGAATTAGTGAGTTATTTGTAGAGTTGGTTAATACATACCATTGCAATGCAGTTGACTTTTAAAATGACATATGTACACACATATGTAAGTATACAACTTCATTGTGAACGATGAATGTATGCAACATCGGTTCGCGACCTCAATTGACAGCGACTAGGGCAGGGTCATCTTTGTGTGACAGCTTGTAAGCGCTTTTAAAGTTGCAACCACCGACTCAGAATTTTGGTAGTTATTTTTAGTGATTTCCAAACGTTACTCGTTCGTGAATTTCATCATAGTAAAACTGTAAGTCTTAACTGACGTTTTGACATTGACAGAATAATAAAAAAATGTTAAGCTTGTATTTATATCAAATTACAAAATTGTTATGTCCCTATTGAAAAGCTCTTTATTTCTCTATATTATCTTTGTAATCGTATGTAACATGATAGGATACATAGGGATACAGGATTCTAGTAGCCACATTAAACTATTCTGGTTCTCTAAGAGAGTAATCGGTTGAGAATTATTATTCAGTGGCCTAGTTACATCGGACGTTGACGTTAAAGTGAAAATATGGCGAAGTTACAATGTGAAATAAAAGTAAAGTTCGTTTAACCCCATTATTAGTTGTCAAAGAGTTGTCAAAGTGTTACCTCACGTAGGTAGGTATGTTAAATCAAAATTATGCAGACTATCCCAAATGATCAGTTCAAAACATAATTTGCATTTCAAATCTCTCATCTTTGTTTGTTATGCTCAATGTCATGCGAAATATTATGCAAAACCACCAGAGTCTGACTGTATAGACAACTCCAAAGTTCACTGACACCAAGCACCACAAGCCGACACGGCGCAGCCCTGAAATGAAAACATAAATAAGCCCAATAGCAGAATTTATAGCGTTTCGAATAATCTATCCATAAAAATATTAGCGAAAAGGTTAACAAGAAAAAAGTCAAAAAAAAAACCAACATTCACCGAAATTAAGTTAGGCAGCCAGCCAGACAGCTTGTGAATCTCATCGAAACTCTGTCTGTGTGTGCATACACTTCTCCTTGTTTCGCCTCCGTCCGCCTCGTCACATTCTATCGAATCTCAACTAAATGAAGCGAAAAATGCTGCAATGAAAATTGCTCAAGCCGTAAAAAAAGAGAAATTTCCATCAATTTGCGTTGGAAAATCTAAAAACCAAAAAACAAAAAATGGAAGAGAAACCAAAAAAGAAAAAAAATGGATCAGCAAATCCTCCCCAGGGCAATGTAAAATCTCGTCCTAATGAAATTCAATTCACAATTCGGGATTTTGACTATATAGATACATTCATACCTTCGCTCGCTTTTTTTCGGCCTCCAGGCAAGCCACCCTCTCGCCCGTTGGGGCGGAAAAAAAATCTCTCAACTTCAGGATAACACAATTTCAGTTTCAGCGTAACAGAACGTTACAAACGCGATGGGCAATTTTATTTCATATGCACAGTTATTACTGAAATTATACACGACTGCCTATTGTAGCCGGGCCTATGCGCTTGGCCCAGTCTACTCTTTCAGCCGAGTGAAGCTGTGGAAAGCCTCCGTTTCCCAATGAGCAGCCGATTGAGTTTTCTTCACACATTTGCATGCCCATTGCCCCATTCCTTAAAACTCAAATTCAATGGATTTGCGGGAAAATTTTCAAAAAAAAAAAAAAAAAGAAAAGAAACGCGAAATGCTAATGAAATGGAAATTAAAATGAGAATGTCGATTGCATGTTCATTTGGTGTGAACTGGTTGTGAAATAAATTGGTAATTGAAGGGAAAACAAAGCAGGCCTGTTCCATGGCATGCTACGTGCATACGTAACTACAAGAAGGCCATTCTCTGGATTTTTGAAGAAATATCTGAAGCTGACGTGACTTAATAAAAATATTCATTCCACATGCCATAGGGTGGCTGGAGAATAGGCGGTTTCGCATGGATATGTTATGGATTTGCAGCGCACTTCTCTCCGTACCATTCCTTTAATTACACACAATATGCACAAACATATGTACTTAAATTTTTTTTTAATTGTTTAACACATGTTAACATCGCTTTATCAACGACGACTGTGAATAATCCAATATTCACCATAATGCCTTGTTGATGGGCACTCATTGGGAATCCTCTCGCCTGGCTGCCTTGGTCTGGCCGGCCGATACATGCACTCCACTCATTCATGGCGGGACTACGAAATCAATTTATGTTTTCATTATTTGAATAAAAAATTATAATTCATTATGATGGGGAGTTCTCCGAAATGAAAATACCCGTCGAAACGTATGGTGCACTGGCCGTGCGTGGCGAATACTTAATATTCAATCCGAGTGGCGCATATGGTCGCGACAGTTTTATTATTGATCCTCGTGTGTGATTGAATATGAAAAAAGGCTTCATTTCGCTTTTTTTTTTTTTATTTTGATTAATGGATTGCAATCCGTTTTGCCACTGGTTAATGCGGGAATTAATTATTTATTTGGAGAGAGAAGCAATTTGCCTGCATTGTGGATAGATTATAACATACCCTATAGTCGAGATGGTAGAATGTCATTCAATTTGCTTTCGTTTCATCGATGAGTATCTATGGTATGTGTTTTGCGAATTTCTGTACTCGAAACAAGTCAATTACTTTCTCTGGCAATAAAATCTGACGAAACGTGATTCTATAGCATCGATTTGTATGGAAATTTGGATTCACCGGAGCCAAAAATGCAAGTGATGGAGACTGACTTTCTGATCAAGTGTGTCTATGAGTACCAATTTTTGGAGTATCTGCGAAGGGAAATATTCACACATTTAGTTAGCGACCACCCTAAGTATAGAGAGTGATATAAGGAGATGCCATATAGTCTGAGCTGACTGAATATCTTAGGAATATAGAAAGAATTTATGGAAAGTGCTTAGCAAACAACAATAGGCAGAAAGATGTTAAAAAAAGCCCAAGGGAGTACTGGAATGCCTGAAGAAGGTAATGTCTATTTTAGTAGCAGAATACTGCTCACCCACTCCAACGATGAAACGAGACAGTACGAAACAGGGCACGTTTCTCAAGGCTACGTACTGGTCCTCTGCTAGGGAATCCAATGAATGGTGACGTCTTTAGACTTAGATTCTAAGGTGCCTAGAAATCTTTGTTCTGAACAAACCCCTTGATGGAGCATGACTGTAATGAAGCTATTGGGATGGTTCAGGACTGAATAGTACATGCGGAGGAAAAACAGAACTGATCATGGAGTCATGGAGACTATAAGACTAGCCTTGGACGAACTTGATGTAACTTTCAATCCAAATTAATAAATAGTACCTGCAGGAAGCTGCTGAAAACAGTAAAGGCGACGGGTTGTTTGAAATGGATGATGCCAAACATCTGGGTACAAGAATAGGTTATTCTTGGCGAGAACCTAAATATGGTACCATGATACGTAACGATACAGAAATAAGACTGAACCAACTTATAGGATTAATGTGGTGAAAGTATGCTGAATTTCTGCATGACCCAGATGTATGGCAGCTTCAGACCCTCCCTTCATTCCATAAGTTTGGATATGACGACCAACCCTTTTGTTTAACGTGGATAGAAGCAGTTGAGGATATGGAATACGCGATATTATGTAGAATCTGCTGGTAAATTAACTGGGCAAGGACTGCACCTAAAAAGGAAGAGAACGTTTTTTATCGATGCCATGTTTCCCGAGTAAGTTGCTGGAAAAATGCCGATGAGCTCGATGTCGTCCTATTTATACAATCATTTGTGTTTACCAAGGCTAAGGACATTCTTCTTCTACAGAGAAAAGCTGGAAAGGGCCAAGCTTTGGGCATGACTACATTGAAATGATTCCAGATATCCGGTTGATTGGTATTCCGAACCGACTTTGCTAGACCAACTGCGCTAGATGGTTTCGAAATTGGCAAAGTGCTGATATTTTCACTCTTTCAGGGCAAAATTATGGACTAAGAACTAGTGGTAGACAAGTCAGCCTTAATCTTGTATCAACTCTACAGTTCCTAGAGAACTCCGTGAACTGAGTCGTATAATTTATCGAAGGAATGACCTGAACCCACTTTGGTTATCCTAACCTCGGTGATTTGTAGTGCGGATATGAAAAAATCATTCACCTAAGTGAAGGTAGAGCCAGTGTTAATAGAGATGACACTCACTGTTTGACTAGAACTTAGGCTGTAGCAGTCTAGCTACCAAAGTTCATGAATGTTCTCTGCAGCTTTTACATTTTGACTCCTTATTTAGAACTAGTGCTGCGGAGACTTGGTACTAGCAAGGCCATCTTTCATTGTACTTTGCTAACTGTTCAACACTGAGCGTAAAGTATGCTCTGTCTCTGGTGTTGCAGGCTTCTACCATCTAAAGAACATGTGAACTATAGGAACATTCATATTTCCATTCAAATTTAGATCATGTCACAGTCTTTAGCCAAATTATCCTAAATCAATTAAGACCTCGTCACATCCATCTGTATCTCCCATCCCTGCAAACGAAGAGGGATTTCGAAAGCTTTCCCACTCAAGCTAGTTACCCAAAAAAACTAAAAAAAATACTGTGCGACTGCGACACAAATATCTATCTCACCATGCATTTAGAAAGACATTAAAACGTTTTAATTACTCCATCATGTTTACTGACTCATCTAGCCCATCATCATCATAATGCGGAGCACAGAGCCACATGGAAAGATCCATTATGCGGTGCTATCGTCAAAAGCACTTAGAGCGGCACATCTGCCAAAACATTGCTGCTAATGCAAATGTATCCAGCTGTGGTTCGGTTACAACACCACCACTTGTGGTCAGCCGGTTTTCCACACGTTCTCCGTCCAGCCATCATCATCCATCAGAGTTTCTGAAAATAGTTCAATATTCTCGACACAATCGATACAAACCCTGCTGCGGGCGAATCATCATCGTCGTCGTCGTCCCACCATCTGCACCGCATCGGTTGGAAGCTAACGCAAATCGATGTAAATCGTCGAGTTCCGTGGGGCATTGTTGCCCAAGTCAAAGAACATTTCCGACAGAATTGGAATAAGAAGAATGTGAAGACACAGGGGGCACTTTGTTGTATATATCGTCGTTACGCTAGTGGCAGTTGTGCAATAGCTCCCCTGCGTTCAGCAACCACACCCACTCATCATATTTCTGGTTCTGTAGACTCTTCTTTTTAACCCAATTACGTGGGTTTTTCTCTCCGCCTTTGAGGGGAAGCAGACCTTGCATAAGTGCGGTAATTGAATACCCATCGCGCCTGGCATCCACTCGTCGCTTCCGAAGGTAGATGAACTGACATAGGCCAAAACAAAAGACAGGAAAAGCATAGAAAAGCAAGGCAAACAAAAGCGGCTTAGAGACGAAATTTTTTTCCCTGCGCCGGTGCTCGCCAATTCACCTATCCACCCTCCGTTTCCATTCAGTTTTCCAGCACACAACCTGTGCTGGAAGCCTCAATTTTCATATCTTTTCATTGCACTGCTATTCAGTGTGCTAGACAAAAGCCTAAGCAGCAGCGCTTCTTTCGGTTCGTAATTCTAGCCGAGGTAATCGTTTCGAGAGAGGCAAACATTTTATTCCTCTTGGTAACTAAAGACGCGCGAAAAGTATCTCACTTTTGTATCTCTCGCTGTGTGTGTGAGTGGGGTAAACGCGAGCGTTTAGTGCAAGATTTGTGGAGAGCGGCGTTAGGCCGGTAACTTCCTGGCTTTTGTTAAGAGGCTTTAGGCCCCTCTGGTATCTGCGTGCGTGTGTGTATTGCTGTTTTCGATCCAATTAAGTGCACAGCTCGGAGTAACGATTAAAGTGTCAAAAAGCAGTTAAGCAGTCCACCCGCTGCTGTTCGGTATCCGCTGACTCGTTAAGTGGATTTGGTGCGGTTAGAAGGAGCAAAAAACCGCACAACAACCCTCGGGCAACTGGAATATTAAATTCCATATTGTTTTGTGCTCAATTGGATTTATTTCCAATCGATTTCATTGCTGTCGTCGTTGCCGTTGTCGTTGTCGTTGTGTCGTTAAAATGAAGGACGATTGCTGTGTTGAGGACTCACTTCGCAATAGCCTGCAAGCAGAAGTGCAGCCAAGGAAACACTCGTATATTTCGATGAAAAAGTTAAAGCACCGTGTTCGCAATATTGAAAGATACAATTTCGTATCTGGCTGTGGGAGTTGTATGTACGAGCTGGGTTGTGAACGACTCTGGAGGATCGATTTGGGCAACTGGCATGGTAGGTTGGTGCACGTAAACAAGAAGTTTTCTAAGAATTCTCTGAGGTTTCCCTCGGGGACTTGAACATGGACAATTTTACGATGCTATTCAATTTGTTATTTTTCTACTTTGTTTTTGTGGGAGAGACACATGTTTCAATTGGGATTTAGAAGTACATGTGGCTCATCCTTAATTCTACGTTACCTTCGAAGTAGCTTGAGTAAAGATTGATGTGCATAGCATATGTTTCCACGAAGCGTATGAAATCATATCTCATTTTCAGTCACTCGCCTACGTTTGTAAACGATAGTAGATGGCAGTCAGTTTGGCCTACAAAGTGTGCCTTTTCTTTGACTAAGGTAGCCACTTATACATATCTCCTCCTCCTTAGCGTTTTGGGTCCAGTGGACGAAACTGTACAAAAAACTTGACCAAAAAACGTAAAGAGGATGATTTAGACGTTGGCGTACTCAGTTGCCCGCTATTTAGGATTTGGGAGGAATTGGGGTGTACCTGGGTCAAGCATGGGAAACGTCCTCGAAATGCAATATCGCCACATATCTCCTTTCCCATAGCGTTTTGCGTCAAGTGGACGAAATTTAACAAAAAACTTGACCAAAAAACGTAAAGAGGATGATCTAGACGTTGGCGTACTCAGTTGCCCGCTTCTTAGGATTTGGGAAGAATTCGGGTGTACCTGGGTCAGGCATGGAAAAGGTCCTTGAAATGCAATATCGCCACATATCTCCTTTCCCATAGCGTTTTGCGTCAAGTGGACGAAATTTAACAAAAAACTTGACTAAAAAACGTAAAGAGGATGGTCTAGACTTTGGCGTACTCAGTTGCCCGCTTTTTAGGATTTGGGAAGAATTCGGGTGTACCTGGGTCAAGCATGCAAAACGTCAAAACTTCTCACCTTGAAGGGAATCGATTGCAGCACAGCGTATCAACAATTTTGGAAGATGTCGGAGCTACATTCTGTCGATATATAGCAGAAAGTTTACGATTCTGTTAAGTTTTATGAGATTGTTTCACTAAAGTATTGTTCTCGTTGACTCATGTGTCGAGTTAGCAAACATAGGAAGCAAGGACTTGACAAATTTCTAACTATTGCGTAATTGCATGTCAAATACAACGAGAATGCACCCATCTCTCTGCGGATTCTATGCAAATATTGAACAACAATAATCCTCTGTTTAATTTCATCGCCATTGTACGAAAGTATCGATCCACCATGGTGTGCGGTCTTGTTTGCTTAGCTCACATGACCGACTTTATCTCCAACGAGTGTCATTCCATCACAAATACTGCCAGAGGATAGCAAACAACAGACTCTAGCCCGCATTAATTTGTGTCCTCAAATAAAATATCTGCTCGAAATGTTAACATTCCCTCAACACCCAAAAAACACGTGTTTTGCTTCCACTACACTTCCTGGTTCAAGGACTGGCTCCACCCATGCTCTTGACTATCTCTCTATCGTCTACTGTGTTACATTGCCAGAGCCACCCACTGACCATCAAATAAATTTAATATCTTTCCACACTCGGCCGAAATTCTGTCCCAAAAGAACAAAAAATACAAACAGACCCTACTCCAGCCATCCACTCACACGTCATAAAACTCGCCTCGTTAATTGCTTCCACAAGAAATGATTTACGAATTGTGTACAACAAACCTACACCCGCTGGAACGGCGAAAAAGGATACATTTCCACCAGTGCCACTTGCACCGAAAATAAAAATGTTTTTACACGAATGTGTATCCCCTTTTTGGGGCAATATTTCGGGCGGTGTCGGCGGCGGCAGCGTGTCCTGGCAATGAAAGGAATATCGCGCGCTGTAAAGGAGCAAATTGATGCTCTGCTTTTACTACACGCGCAATAAAACGTTATTAATGACTAACGCTTTATGGATTATAATGGGATCTTCTGGCGGCGATGTATAGAGATTATGATTTCGTTTTTTATGACACAGTATGCCGTACTATAGTTTTGGAAAAGTTTTTTCTTTAATTAAACTCTTCTATCACACATTTGTAAGGATCTGTACGTCTACTCGCATCAGTGACTCGTAATTGGTGCATTAGAAGCGTTGCTGACGTCCTGGGGGTGTAATTACGTTTGCCTTTGCCTTTAACCTTTTTTTCAAGGCGAAAGATAAAAGTACGGATCGAGTAATTTTTTTTTTTTTTGGAAAAGCAAGAGAATAATTGGGTTTTCATGTATTTTGTTTGGTTAATTGCTCTTTATAAGGATTTTTAATTAAAGCAGCTGAAAAGGGATAATCACTCCCGAGGAGCATATATGTATGTTCAGGTACTTGTGTAATTGAAAATTTTCGAAACACGGTAATGAGCTTGAATTGATAATCAAAAGGATACGCAAAGTCGAAAATGAAGTGAACTCTCTTAATTTCAGGGAGAAATGTGTAATTAATTTGATTAATAATTACAGCCGCCAGACAGGGTCGTCGGAAAATTCGATGCTTTATTCCGTTCTTCTATACCCAACCCCAAAGGAAGGGACTGAAATTTAGAAGGTGGTAATTTTTGCCTAGCCTTGGGATAACGTATTCCTACGTTACCCAGCAATATGCCATCGCATATTTCATGCCCATCACAGCATTTCGAATGTCATGATGGTATAATGAGGTAGATCGGCCTCCAGCTGTCGTTTTGCGATGGATGTGAGCTAATTATCTGATATTCCTCCTCAGTGACTGTCAAAACGTATGAATGAACATCATTCTAGCAATACGTGTCTGAGCATTATGTTCGATTTTTTCTTGTTTGACAAATATTTGTCGTGTTTATGTCACTCAATTTGACAGCAATGTCAAGGTCGAACTAGAGACCCCTTCGAAGTAAACCAAATCCCAGTGTCAGCTTTTGAAGATTGAACTAGGAAAGCTGGTTTTGGAGGTTATTTTGACTCAGGAGTAATCAAACTCAATGACTTGCATTTTAGTACAAGTGTTGTAAGTACTGGAGTGTCTCAGGGGTCTATTCTTTCTCTTAATCTATTTCTATCTCCCTGATTTGAACATAGAATGGGCTAAATGACCATCTTTCGTTCATGGTAAGACTCACATCGATCAAATGAGACTCACTATGTTACCAAATGAGAACCTTCTGTACAAGTAAGACAAGTTTGAAGATCTAAATATTCGGATATCCGAATCGGTAATACCTTCAAGTTCCTCGAAGAAGTGTTCATTGGAAATTTGCTTTCTTGCTGAGGTTAACGTAGGGCCGCTGCTTAGTAGATGATATTGTGATTCCTCCCCGTCTTCGTCCAGAACTCCAAGCTTCAAGACATGCCTGGATAGTACACAATGACCCCTTAGATGTCGGTAGGTTATCTGTTAATAAGTGGAGGGTTTGATGTTTCCGTCTGTTTTACATGATCACTTCTATCAATATTTCACTAGCAACACCATTGATTCCTGCTCCACCTTGGGATTTATTTGGGAAACTCTGGCAAAACAGATGTAAGGGAATTAGCTGGTTTTATGCAGAGCTGTCCATCTGACAGTATCAGCACTCATCACATCAGAAGGTAGGAGCAATGTGAGTTAAGTCATCCTGCCCACGAGTGTCCCAGAGTTTAAGCTTAGCACACTAAGATGCTTAGCAAATCTGTGTACCATTTTCGACTACCAACTCCAGAATTGTCGTGATTCTATCTGAGTGTTGATTCAGGGAAACCATTACGACTTACTGCTAGAGTTACAGGCTACCAAAGTTGGTGTAACGAAATTCGGTGGTTGTTCGAAGTCGTCCTAGGATGGTCAGTTTTTGATGGATTTCGATCTTTTATACATCAATGTGTGCAGCACATCCACCATTATTCGACGAATGACCACAACTATAGCTAATTTCTAGAGAAAGTATCTGTAACACTTTTCCGTTTCAAACAAATATTTTTCTTTCGAAATTAATATTTTTTTAATTCTTTAAAATCCCATCAAAATTTTCGTTCCCGTCAATTAATTATGACAACAAATCTTTCGAAAGAAAAATTATTTCACATCAAAGAAATAAAAATACTAAATCAACTCTATTCCCTTCTCCCGATTTATCGCTTTCATCTTCAATGACAGATAAATAAATATCTTGTCCTAGCCTGGAGGCTATAAGGTGAAAGCTAAGCGCACATCTATGTAAATCAATCTTCCCCGATGATAGTTCCAATTGCTATGGTTCGCATGCCCTCAGGAATCACTATACACTTCACTGTCAATCACAGCGATGATGACCTACTTTTCGAATCTACAGGTGTACGCCTTACTGCATTACAGCATCAGAATCCATGAATATTTCCAGAATTGTACCATTGCTCCAATTTGAAGTCATACACGTTGGGTTGTCCCAACGTACGTATGACACATTACGCAAGGGGAACAACTGTGCATGTTTCCTTTATTTTTAGATTCTAAATTCAGTGCAAAGGCATAGAACCTCATTCTTGCGGATAGAGCGCATATAGGATGGAGCATATTTTAGACGAAAATAAACGAGAACTAGATGTACCGAGCCACTTAATTGGCGCTCAACACCAAAATTAGCACTTAGCACCGGAGACGTCGTCGTCGTCGATCGGAATAGGAATAGGAATAGGAAGACGGGAACAGCCCAAAGTTGGTCATTGGTTTTATTTTTGCGTAGACCTAGGGAATGTCATTCGAAATAGAGAAAGTATAAATAGTGTGCACGGGAATAGCCGACCTTTGGTTGGGTAATCAAGGAGATCAGTTCGGAGATTGAGTTTCAGACGATCTGACATTCAGGATAGGAGGAGATTTCCGGTACACGGTGCTCACCAGGAAGAAATAAATCTCCTGTAATCCCAATGAGTTCTATTGAACTGAACACAAACAGCAGTGCCTCCTGCTTCTGGGACTTGTTCAATTTGCATCTCCATTTCATGCACCAGTGAGGTTTTCGAGTTCAACACGAGTTGTACTGCAATATAAATAATCTTAATTATCTGTGCGAGGATCGGTGTCTTGCATCTATTTTAGAGCGACGTGTATCGCGTGGACGACAAAAGAATAATTTACACGAGTCTTTGTGGAATGGAATTGAGTTCTTCTCCAAGTCATGAGTCATCTTCGGGGAGAAAAGTGTCTGCGTGTGGCTTCGATGGACTATACTATGTGTACTGGCACAGCTGGCCGATTCTCATCACGGGAGCGTGGATGGTTTCCGGCTAAGTGATTTTACATTTGGCAACGGTTCTGGCGTAGGTAGGTAGGCGAATGAGATGACACTTTTAATTAGGCGGAAGGGTGTGATATGGGCCAGTCAGTATACCAATCAAGCGATGACCAAATAGTTTTTTCTCCGAAATTCATAAATATCGAACGAATGGTTTGGATAGATCATGACAATGCGATTAGGTTGTCAGGTGGTCTTGACGTCTTGGTATTTTTCTTGGGATTTATTTGTACATGCCTGTTAAGTTGGGTATAAGTTCGACAATCAGCCCAAAGTGGTTTGTTCATTTCAATACTCACAAGAGGACATGACGGTCTCCTGATCTCGAAAACACCAACCGAAACGTTCTTAGTATTCTGGATGTCTGAACCTTCCGAGTAGCCATCATCAACTCAGATCACTATTTTGTGACAGCCAAGAGGAAATGATGAGGTCGAGAGGATACAAAAACTCCTTTCTACAAATTGCTCAGACAAGTGTTTGTTTTGGCTGAGTAGTAGAGGCCTATCCCGAACAACTAAGGAAATTCTGTATAAAAATTTGATCAAACCTGTCTCGCTTTATTGGGCTGAAGCAAGGAGTTTATAGAAAGGAGATGAAGATATACGGTCGCTTCGACAGAAAAGTTTTTCCTCTTGGTTGGTTTGACGGGGTTTGGAGAACGAGACTGAACGACGTACTGTTCGAGCTGAAAAGCTACATCAGTTAAGTACCTCACCTTAGATGGCCCGTTCAAGTAGAAGCGACTTAGAATACGCAACTGAAGGCAGTAAGCTTAGGACCGGCATGACTAGAGAAAATTGATAGCTCTGGCTCAGGTTCACCCTAAACAGTAGTGTCACCTAAGTATGTAAGTAGGTACATAAGTATAGGTAGTCAGGGACAATGTCGAGGACTGAATGTTTTCCTTGGGATGGTGTTGTATTTCTTGTGTTCATTTGTTGGTTAACTATTTTGGACTATAGTTCCATTGGTTATGTAGATCAAGGAGTAGAGCATTCATCTTTCAAAAGACGAAAAATTTCCTATTAGGCTTCATTGTATTCTATCCGTCAAACCATTTTTTGGTACCTCCCTGTCATATTGTACTAAAAAGAATAGAGTATCTGAAAGGACTGCGAAACACGTCACACTTTTCCTTCGATAAATTGAGCTCCTTTTGTAGTTGTATTGATTAATTCGCCGTAAACATGCCATGGCATTCCACACTATTACAAATAATTGCAGTGATTTTCTAGAAAAATAAGGTTATGACCTGAAAAGAACAAAAAATCGAAATATCTCGTTCACAAGCCCATTACCTCATCCGTGCGTTATGTATTCCAAAAACAAGAATCAATAAATAACCAGCACAATGCTCGTTATCTCTGCCAGCACAAGCGTACCCGTCCGTACAAATGAACGAACTCATTTTCTTTCTCTTCTATTCCATTGACTGTCGTTTAGAGTCCTTCACCAAGGATACCGCCGAAAAACAAACACAAACGGCTGCCATCGCCGCCGCCACTACTATCATCATCATCATCATCGTCATTATCGACATCAAAAAGAACGTGGCATTAGCGAAGCGGAAAGACGGCCAACAAACGCAAATGTTAAGACATCAATCTGCCGGGACAGGAAAAAGGAACCATAGTTCTTCTTTTCCGCACAAATTGACGCACAAAGATTGTAATGGAGAAAGCGGACCTGCCACCGCATCCGGCCGTCAATTAGTGCCAAACAAAGAAGTCAAATTGTTTTTCTATCGACAAACGCACAATGGGACTGTGATTCGTTGAGGCGAAACACCGATTGCCATATAGTGAACAAAAAAATAATAAAGGACTTGTGCCATACACGGACGGACAGACGGGACAAGTCCATTGACAGTGTATACGTTTAATAGTTTTTTTTTTTTGTTGTTTGATCGCGAACTAATCGAAACTTTATATGATACTGTGTGGGTGCCACTGCATTAGAGGCAATGGGCGCACACGGTTCGAAGGAGAAACTCTCACGATCGTACTCGGATCGTTTTATACACACGCAAGTGATCGAACGTGAACGATTCGGGAGCTTTGGGAAGCGAGCAAAAGGTGAGTTCTTGGATTTGTTTTCATAAAATTAAGTGAAAGGTTCCTGAAGGAAAAAATAGTACGTATACGCCAAAGGATTTTTTTTCAATGGAATTTGACTGAAATTTGTGTCCTTAAATGCACTGAACTGGTGTATACTTCTGTGTCCTCAGAAAAGTACATACTTCTTATGAAACATCAGTGTTTTGTGTTTTTTTTACAATAAGGAGTCAATCTGGTTATACATCCTGGATGAATCATCCTCAGTGAAAGTGAAGTGAAACTATCCACTTTTTTGTAAATGCGTCTATTTTGCATTGTTGTCCACGGTCTGTCTGACAAACACTTTAGAGTGTGGCTCTAGAAAAATCAGGTCAAACAAAGTGTGTTCCTTTTTTTCTAAATTGCTTTGATTAGCGTTGGTAAGACCAGGCTTGTTTTGGAGCTGGAAGGTGTTTTAGCGATATTTCGATAAAACGATGTACAAACAAGGTTTGACTTGGGTATATGTATATCTAGCGGTAGGCGGCTTCAGAGTGCAATCAAAAAGCTTATGCTCTGCCCGAAAAGGGTCAACAGAAGTTTTCACCATCGGTTCAAGAACGTGAAATACCGGAGCTGTTACATAAGTTTTCAGTACGTCTGCAGTCCAAGCAATATGGTGTTCTGCTGTCTATTCCAGTCCTCACATGTTCCATGCTGTAAAGTGGCGATTTTTGCTAGGATATACTCGCCATAAGTTTCCAAAATCAGTGTTGTCCATTATTAAGCTGTTTAATAGGGTAAAAAAAAACCCAAACTACTAGCCACAACTTTCGTGATGGATACCCTTCACGCAGTGTCTAATGGAGAAAATTATTTCGAATGATACTTCTATCTCGTTACCGTATTTCCATAGGACGCCAAGTAATTCTAACTTTGCTTCAGGCATTTTCCGATTGAAATATTCTCTCCATGCTTTGAAGGCCCATATCGAGGTAAAGCTGGATCCATCTGCCAACTGAGTAAGTGCCTGTCTAAGAAATGCTTTACCATTGGTTTTCATTTCTTGATCTTTCAATGTAAGAATTACCCCTATAACTCCTTTTTCCCGGCACGAAACACCTATTTGGAAACAAAAATGTTGGGTCTAGGAGTTCTTTTTTCATTGCATCTTAGTCTTATTAATTCCTTAACAGCTTGTTGTTTAGAGTACTTGCAGGACTATCCAAACTGGATACCAGACAAATAGGTCTTGAGTAAAGGAGAAGGTTTCCTTGGTAGGACCATTGGTAAGAAATTGCTAGAAATTCTTCTTAAGCACTTGCATATGCATCAGAGGGAGTCTCTCAAAATTCTGGATATAAGGCCATCCAACAAAAGGTGTCATTTTAAATTTCGCCTCACTGTTGAACTGTCAAAATTGAACAATCTTTGCGATAACTTTTGATAAGTAGTAACTAGAAACATGTATTGAAACGCACTCGTACAACGTGCTGAGATAGTGCAAATTCATTACAAAAACGTTGAAAATATGGCGGAAAATATTTCGTTAAGCTTTTGCTCATCTTTAAGTACTTCTTGTATAGTTGTAGTGATTTAATCAATTATTTTGGATATCTCAGGCAGATTAGTGATGTGCAGACTCTAATTCATGTTCGTTCCAACCAACGGCGTCGTCTGTATGTCCTTTTAGGACGATCTCAAGAACTCGGTCTATTCGCAACCATTTTGCTCCGCATTTTGCATAAAGATCTTAGCTATTCGTATGAAGGGCCGGAGTAGATGTAGTATTCCATTACTAACCTCAGAGCTTATACTTTGAAATAAAGTAAAAATATTACCACTTTTCATAAAATTGTTGTTTTTTTGGATTAATTGAAAATGACACCTCTGGCTGGAAGACTCCATAAGCGTCTTAAGCTTAAAATTTGCTTTTGTTTACCCAAAATGAGGCCATTTGTCTAAAGTCGAAATCAGACAGAAATCCTGGTGGAATCTTACTGAGACAATCAGTTAGCTTCGAGTGGCATTTTTAAAAGAACTCATGGAGGAGCCTATCCCTGGTAGCTTGTTAAGTTTGGTTGTACTTAGTGCTGGAAGGAGGTTCTTTTACTGGATCCACGTACTAAAAACCCTGTACTCAATGTAAAGTATAGAACTTAAGTATTCTTCCAACTCGTTTCCCTTGATGGAGCAGTCTGTTGTAAAAAAAAGTTGTTTGTGGAGCTGTAGGAGTGTCCCCCGTTTCGCGGTCCAAGTGGACATTACTCTTCGAATTATGAATAGATCCCTGTTCTATTAGTATTATCGAGGGAGTTAAACGTTTGGCCACACATACTTGAAATTAAATGATTTTATGTAGAAATCGAAATTTTTAGCTATTTAATGTATCTCCTCGAATTTTCCAATTTTCATTCCCCAGTGGATATTGGAAATTATAAAATTATTCCACACTCTGGCTATAGAATTTCCATAAAGCTACAGCTGTCTGAAATTTCTCATTAAAACACCACCCACATGGACGCCGCACAGCCACACCCTTTGAGCCAAAAGTTTCGACTGCTAGTGTTTGATTTTTTTTTTAAAGTTCTTCCTGTTGATAGTCCTCCGCACTCTCATCCCAGCTTTTCTCCATAAATCTAATAAAATCGCAGTAGCGGTCCGTTTACGTATTATTTCAGGATACGTTCGCGATTTGCATCTAAAACTAAATCCACCAGTCTGCACACGCTCCAGTCCCTGTTCTGCAGGATAAATTCAAAATTTTCCTGTCTATGCATACAAATTAGATTTCAGGTTCACATGCACATGCACACACAAACACAAAATTCATATACATACATACTCGCAGAACTGCGGGGACACACGTAGTCTTATCTACTTAACAATGCTTAAGCTCGAGTTTTATCTCGCAGCGCACTGCTGGCGCTGCAGGTTGCCTCGATGTTCATCATAAAGGATTTAATAATGCGTACGTAGAGATACATTCTGTGTGTTGTCCTTGGCGCAGAGGAGAACTACGTCATTGCCAAATGGAATTCTTTTAAATACATATTCCCTGCCATTGTTGACGGTTGTCGGTTGGTTTTGATTTGAAAGTCACTGCTCATGGGGCTACGTAAGTGGGTTATGGGGCTGGAAAAAATAAATGACCTACTTAGAGTGGGTTCCTTATTGTCAAAAGTGGACCCCTGCCTGTTTTGTGTTCTCTGTGTGATGTTGTTTCCATCTGCAAACAGTGAAATGAAAAACCAACAAACGCAGGAGCCGGGAGATTGCTCCTTGACGCGGAGATGGGCTTGGGGAGGCAGCTCAATCGGCCTCCTCGTCTCCGTCGTCGTCGGTGGTTGTTAATTTCATTTAACTTTGTAAATATAATCCGCAATCGTGAGATTTTCAATTCCAGATTATAAGACGAGGTAGGAGTTGTTCCAGTCGTTCGATTCGATGGGATGCAACAGGGCTGCGTTGGCTTCTGGTTACGGCACGTTCAAGGAAATTGAAATTTATATTATTTTTCTGCTCGATTCTACATCCCACACACACCCACACACATGTAGTTATTAGTGAATGCCAAGCGGCGGAAGTGATTGTTCCGATTCGTGATGTTTAAGGAAACTGCTTTTCACATGGCCAACTGGGTATAAACGGCAAGGCAATCCAATAAAAGGGGTTCCCACAGTAATGAGTATTTATATAGTTAATGGGGATTTGCTCCTGCATTTGGTTTCAGGCACTGGGTACTGTCTAAATAAAACAGTTTCTATTAATCTGAAGGACATTCTTGGTGGGCCCCTACAGTTGAGGTATAAACTGAAAGGACAATCATGCAAGACATTGTCGGTATTTAGATGAAATTGCGGGCAGGACATTATGCCGAAATGAAGTTGTATTAGTACATATTTGTGTAGTTAGTACGTCCTTCACGTAGACAAATGGCTGAGTATGGTATGCATTTCAGATGGAATCCTGCGAAAAGGTTGGGACGTTAATAGTAGACATAATTCTAGTGTTTAGGATAGATATACTTATAGGTGAAGTATTCCTCTGAGACTCTTTCAACGAAAAAGAATCCAAGGAATCGTAAATAAACTTAAGGAGAGTAGGTTAATGCAATAGTATTGGTTTTTTTTAGTGTGATTGCGGCATTTAAACCAATGCCAATGGACGAATCTACAAACAGCAGCCTTTAGAACAGTATTGATTAACAAAAGCGACTTCTAATCCCAGAGCCAGTCAGTTCAACGAAACACTTCTTTCCCGGACAGTGAAACCCTCGCTACAGACATACACAAGGCTACCAATAGGTTGCACAAATTAGAGGGAAGCAAAGCTCTTTTCACGTCTTGGGTGGTCTTAAGCATCTCCAGAGTCCATTCTATTAAAGTGAATTCTTTTCTAAAGCCACTAGGTTTGTTTTGATAAATGATTCCTCAATGTCAATGAAGACGGCAAGAGTATACATCTTGTCGTTAGGTGCATTGCCCATTCTGGCCATCAACTCCAGAAATGAATTTTGAGTAGACTTACTTCTTTGAAATGTGTTCTAGTAGTCATGGATACCCAAGGTTGGTGGAGTATCCTACTAATGTTTCAGAGTAATTGTATGTCAATGAAGAAGACCATAGCCGTCCCTGCTTCAGGGATATTATGTATAGTCCTCCTACAGCGGATTTGGGTTGTATCCTTTTGGCAGAAGTACGGGATGAACTTCATCATGTTCAGAAATTTGGAAGAAGAGACTTTGCTCAGCACAACCTAGTATGTCAAAGGACAAACCTCGTCTAGTGGTCCCACTGTGTACATTATCCTGGTCCAAGAAATTGCTTGGTTCGCTTTTTAACGTATTTTGTGCAGGATCCTCTCTAGACATGACAAGGTGAGAGTGCGCCCCATCTTGCATTGGGTAGCCTCACGAAGGCTCGTTCTACAGTATGTTGGATTTAACATGTACTATGGGCAGTAGAACAGAGGGGATAGACACCCTTCTTGCTAATTTGTTCGTCACTTTGTTCCTATGAGTGCTGTGAGTTTTTCATAACATTGTGACGGCAACTTGGCTTTCGATGTACATACATACGATCATCTCTCGAGCTACTTATACTATTGCTAGTGGTTCCGGTTGGGTCTAATGGAATCAGTCGCAGTTTCAAGGGCAGAGCCGGTGTAGTTCTGGTCTGTCCTGAGACAGATACTCAGACGGACGATGGGAGTCTACATTCAGCGGATGAATACGAACTTGGACACTCTTTTTTTGCTCCTTGTTTAGAACGCTAATACCAAAAAGTGTGATATTCTAAAAACATGAGATGACACTTGATGAAATCTAACCTTTTTTGCTTGGTCGATGCTGCTGTACAGCAATAGTTCTTATATCTAAACTCATTTACTTAAATCCCTACAAGGATCTAGTTTTATACCACAAACGTATGGTACTCGTACAATTCAATTAAACATTTCATGTTATTTTCATTTCAGGAGCGGCTAAGAAACGTGATGTACGAAACCTGAGCATATCACCAACTGACTTAGGACCGCCACCGAAAGCTCAGCAAACTACGAATGGTTCGACTCGAACGAAAACGACACCAGGAACCTTATCACGTAAGTACAAGTACATCCCTTAAGCACTGAACTCCACTCTGACAGGTTTTTGTCCCTCCGACGGCATGTCCTTTAATCGGATATCATTCCATGCCACACCATCAGGTTACCATCGAAGGCTAAACACAGAAATCCCAGGAATCTGGTTCAATTCCATCCCAAACAAGATTGAGTTGTTATTCCTATCCTCGCAGTGTTCGGTGAAGTCAGCTGCTCAACGGTTGCGATTGAGTCTCTCGCACAGATACCCTGTCCTAGGCACATTTGAATTTGCATAACCATTCAGCCTCCGGAAATACCAGCTACAGCAACATGAAAACAGAACTACGAACCCAATGCCAGTGACGTTGGTCGAAACCGGAGTGTGTACAGTGAATTTCGCACACCTGCACTGGGCCAACTGGTTGGTTGGCATTCTCCTGCCGTGTTTTGTGAGAAAAAAAAATTAAGATATCTGCTTACACTTGGTCGTTTTATGAGGTTTAAGAGCTAACAAAATCCATATCCATTGGCAGGTCTAGATTCAATGCCACGCCAAATCATTCGACAATTTTGCTCCTCCATGCGTGGTGCTGCTTCATCCAAGTCCCTGTGCGCTTTCTCAGACCATAGTCGCTCGGCCACAGCACTGGCACGTGGAAACGCCACGGATATGACATTGTGATCATTTACCCACTCGGTCCACAGACAAGCTTCTCCACCGGCTATGAGTTTCTTCTGAGATACCCTTCCGACAAAATTTGTCGGTTCCACGTTGTAATACGACATCCAATCGGCTCCGTCATCGCCTGAATACAAGTAGAAACCATCACTCAGGATCGTGGTGTAGCCCTTTTTGGTTAAGGACGCCATGGCGGTTTTATAGTTGTACCAAACTTGAGCTATAGTACCCTCTGGTAGCTCGATTCCGGGATTCAATTCAATGGCCTGGGAATGAGAAAATGATTCAGCTTGACTTGATGCGAACAGCGGTACATACCTCTTGCCAAAGAATTGACTTTCGCTCTAAATAAGAGATGTTGGCTGTGAGTCTCTCGAAAAACATGTACGGTAGGTCCGCAAAGGTTCGGCCTTGTTCTTCTAGATACTTTTCAATACTGAGATTGGACTCCCAACAGGCTGGATCTATTTCATCACCTCCTAGATGTATGTACTGGTCTGGGAATATCCCTTTGATTTCACTGGAACGTTTCAATTTGCAGAGAGATTAGAACGTTATGTGTTACTACCTGGTAGTAAAGGGAATCTGAGGCTGAAACCATTTTAAAATTTACTGTGCACATCCCTGAGATAGCCTATCAATAGTACTGACTTTGACTGAAAAGTGTAGAGTGAAACTAAAGCTCCCTTATTAGTCGGTAAGGACCCTAAGTTGGGCGCCACGACTACGTAGCATCTACCAGGATCTAGTGAAAACCACGAGAGACTAGTCTCAGCCAGGAACACACTTTGTTCTTACCTGAAAAATTCTTGCAGGAAGTCATACACATGCTTGCTCGTCGGGTTGAATGGACCAAGGACGCCTTGGTGTTTACCACAGCACTCCGTCATTAGCTCCGGGTGTGAAGCACCCCATGACGCCGTATGTGCGGGAGTATCAAACTCCGGAATCACCCGAATCCCACGTAGCTTTGCGTACTCAACAACCACAGCTATCTGTACATTAGAGTATGTCATTCTGTAGTTGTACGCTCCTTGTACGGAGAGTTCGGGAAACTTTGTACTATTGTAGGGGAACGCCGAGTCATCCGTCATGTGCCAGTGAAATACGTTCATTTTGTTGTATGCCATCGCGTCGAGGAGTTGCGTTATCTTTGTTACACTGATGAAGTGGCGCGCAGTGTCCAGCATTAGCCCGCGATATGTAAACCTTGGTTCGTCATAGATCTCTGTTTCTGGGATGCGTAGCTACATATAAAGAAATATTTCTGGGAAGCAAGCAATGACATCATCCGCACATGTACGTACCATCCCGTTTGACATTGGCACCAAAAGTTGTGACAGCGTTTCGAGGCCGCGTAATACTCCCCAAATAGAATTCGCAACCACTTGGCCACAGCCGTGTACATAATCTTTGAAATGACAGATTCCTATTGGATTACTCTTCATGAGATCAGTTGGAAACTCTCTTACATGACTCATCCATTCCATGGTACGGGTGTAGTTCACAGGGCTTTGTCAAATTCACTTCGAGTACCGAGATTGTTTTGAGACCCTTAGTGGCTTCAACACGAATTGGGCTATTGACGGATTCTTCAATGATTTTGGTGTATCTACTCACTGCTCGTTGTAGCAGATCACAATTTTGATTAGTCACCTACGCATTAGTCATCGGTTAATTAGCAGAGAGAGACAGACAAACTTCTGTGTCCTTACCATTAGTAGGAAATCTCGTGGATCCACTGCGAAGAAATTTCCCGTATCATCCTGCCAGAGGGGTTTTGGCCAAACCTCGCCTGTTGGTTTAAGTACATAATGTCAAAAAGTTATTTACATCGACGACACTCCCTACCTCTTGTGATTCGAATCTCCGGTCCAGGTTTAAGGTAAGCAGTGACAGTAGAAACGAGGCAAATTGTCAGAAGGAACTGTCTCAACATTTTGAACTTATACGAATGACTGATTGACGTTTGGAGAAGAGGTGATTGTTTTGTAGAATGTAACCAGTTGTTGTTTACGTTAATACCCCCAGCTTGTGTCAACGTTTACCCAAATGTTATCTGGAATAGATTCAGATACGTATTTCGCGAAATTTTCTGACTAATTCGATTGATTTAACGCTACTTGTATCTATCCAACGTATACATGCTTGGTTGTTGGTTTGATGTGTGTAACTGACTGGATTTTGCTATCGAGTCCAACCACAGACTAGGTTCACTTGTCCTTAGTATCAAGTCAATGAATTCAAATCTATTTGACTATGTAGATCGACATTGCTGTAGGTTTCTCCTATTCCTTGGGTTCTAGTCTCTAGCCAGCCTCCATATGGAAGGCCTTTGGTATCTAAAACCAAAAGACAAATACATCAGTTTTAGAATATATGGTAAAACAAATTAAATTTTCCGAAAATGTTAGCATTCACTTGGGGAATGGCTCGAATGGAAGCGAGAGATATCAAATCTTCCAAAAAATTAAGTTTTATGGATCACTCTTTGCATATGTTACTTAAAGCCCTGAACGCTGAACCCTGTTAGTCCTAGTGCTCCTGGAATCTGACACCGATGTCAATGAACGAGTAAAACTGTCATATTTGAAAGCTGTCTATGAGAGAGCATGCGCTCCATATTTCTAGACTCTGTCTGGTGTTGCCTTTGTGCTATCACAGGCTAATTTTTTTGAGGCAGGAAAGTGTCTAGATTCATTTAGGTACTAGTGGTGGCTGAAAGACTCTACTTTGTTTTTGACTCTGTACCGAGAAATTCAAAAATTCAATGTCAATGCTTGCTGGTTTCAAAATTTGGGCTTTTTTGCAGAGCTGCATAAATATTTTAAGACTCCTTTTAAGCCCGAAGTACAAAGAATGTTAAGGCCTCTTGAAATAGAGACCATCCAATATCATAAAGTGAGAAAATCGTCATTGCCTTTCAGTCATGATATTGCCAGATATCTAGGTCGAGCAGTTTAGACATAATGGTTTAAAACTTAACTCGAAGGTTTCAATTTTCAACTGTGCGGATGCTACCCACAATTGGTAGTGATAGAAATTTTTGTCTACCTACGGAAAATTGTGTGCCTACAATCAGGTACCACTACAGTCTGGGTGGTCAGCCAAAAATCCTTTCCAGCCAGTTTGATCCTCCGGTGGTCTCCGCTTTTGGATGCTAAATTGGTTCAGGGGTTCGTTCCACTAGGGTATACCACCTTAAAAAACTACAGCGCCATCTTTCTGCCGTAAATTCGGAGTCTATCTGGAGGATCTATGGGCCCTTTATGTGGTTCAGTCGTTATAATTAGCGCAACAAGGCCATTTCTTGTATTATTTTTTCTTTAATTATGCCTAAGTGCTTTTACAAGTTCACCTTTTGTTCTCATAAAAGGTTCTTGGTAAAATTGTTGCACAGAGAGGAAGACTATTCATGATGAAATCTTACATCGATTTTTGTGGCATGGACTCAAAAATGAGCGAGGACTTCTCATGGTCTGTTGGTTTGTCTTTGGTGATAATTTCTGGTTCATTATGAATAGATGCGTGCTCTACAGTGACTGAAGCCTGGACTTGTCAATTGACCTCCAAGATTATATACCATTACTCGAAACAGTGACCTTTTAAGTAGATTTCATCACACTGCTTTCAACTTCACTTCTAGTAATAACGTCGCCCTGATTAGAATACTACTACACAAAGTTTCCGTGGCTTCTCATCCAGCACAGTAGAAAGTGATACATATTACCAAATACAGGCCCAAATCTGAAGTCCTTCAACATGGTAAAGGGTTATTCATACTGTGGATCTTAACTGGCTTCTTCGTAGGACGTTCTCAGCTTGGTTCAAGATCTCTGTATATACTGTATATGACATCGAGCCAATAACAGAGTAAGACTCTTATGACTTTTAGGTGATAATAGTGATCTAATAGCGCTGCCACACATGACTCACCAGCCGATATATTATCCTTTCCAATTGGTACACGAACCGCCAACATCAAACTTGTTATTCCAAACCTCTCCTTTCGGAAGCATTGATAACTTGTCTGTATCATCGTCAACCTGTATATATGGGTAATTTTAAAATGATGTGATAATTTGCATACAGGTTCTGCAATTTTATCTCTCCTTCTTTTTATGGCGTAAAACCAGACGTGTAAACAAAAAAAAAAACCAGAAGACTTGGCGAAAACAACTGAAGAAGACTGTCGTCAAAATACAAATCAAGCTGCCACACAACACCGGCTATGACATAATTAATATAAAAGCCAATTTACTTTATTGCAGCTGATTCATGAAGATGTTTACAAACATCAGACAAGCAAATAACAACTTAATTACCTCATCCGAGGTATGACCAACCAAAGGTACATCATTTTGTTCAAAACCCAACTTTCAATGAAGAGCCCCAGTTTTGAGTCGCTTTACCTTTTTCTTCATGATTTCAGCTTTCTATTTCCTGTTGTCGTACATATTAACATAGGTTTAGATACTTCCGGTGGAGCACTGCTCATTAGCATTAGAACAGTTCCAATTTAAACCAACAATCTAACTAATTTAAATCTTTTACAACAAAATCAATCGCATTCGTCACATCAGCAGCGCTAAGGTCGATTGTGAAAAGTTTTTTTAATTTATGCAAAACCAGATCTTGTTTGAATACATTAAGGAAAGTCAATATTTAACAAAGATGCCCCGACAATGAAGGTAGGTCTTGAGAAGATTCTTGTCGGCTGAAGTTATTCCCGTCGAAATGAAAATTGTGCCCAAAATTTATGCTGTTTCGGTGTGAACCAGAAAGTGCTGCCAACTATTTTGCACTCTACAACTCAGTTGTATAATGAAGGCCTCCCTAGACTAAGTTTGATGACCACAATTGAAAACCGCTGAACGTGTAAGAATCCGATAAAGAGCTCACAGCTGTGAACCGCGTACTTATGAGGCAATACCAGTTGATTAGTTTGACATGAATAACACAGATTTGGCGTTTTTTTTTTGTTTAATTAAAAAGTGTTCTCCTTCGATGAGACGTGAAACTGAGCCATGTTCGGAGTCTCATTCAAACGCAAAACACGCTCAACCGAATGGGATTGTCTGGAGTCGTTTGAGTTGAATGTTAGAATGAATTTTTTTTGTACTTTGCCAGGCGTCCATTACCATCAATCTTAATTTGCATAGAAATTAAATTTAGACATGAACAGGCGCATTCTTCGAGAGTGTACGCAATTTCGAACAGGAGAGACGTAGCAGCGCAGTGATTTAATATTTCGCGGTTCGGTGCGGCCTGGTTGGATGGCGAAATTGTCATGACATAAACAAAAACCTAAGTACGCAGTAAGCTCATGATTATTAAATTCAGTTTGGTGATTGTACTCTGAAGTAGCTTTCTCACTCGCTATTGTGTGCATGAAGGACTATCAATTGTGGAAGATGCTTACTAAGATTCCATGTCCGAATTCAGATTATATAGCTCTGCAGACCTCAAATCAAGTGCTAGGTTGGTTCTTGGTACATCAGTGCATTAGCTAGCTATCGAATGAAGCTATAGGCACAGGAAATGTACAGAAAGTTATGGGGTAAATCTAGCTAGGCTGCTTAGTTCCCTATCGTATAGTGTATGGTCAATATAATAACAGCAGTACGGATCACCTTAAGGCTCAGTTACATTAGACTGATGGCCCTCTTCTTATCGTACATTGACCACTGTGATCTGACGTGTGTCGACACCAGCATTTGTTTTCGAGAGATTTCCTTGTGGAATATACTAAGCCGTATGATGGACTTTACTAGAGCGCATAATTGGTGCTTGCCTGTGACTGTTCATTTCTCGTTCGGTTTTGATTTACACAGTTTAACAAGTTTGGATCATATTGATGTTGAACGCCTTAATGGCCACTTAAGTATATATCACAGATTGAAATATACTTCTCTATATTATCATTTTCACAGCTTGTTTGAAGGCAGTAACTTCAGTTGGAAAGACGCTGGAACCATCCTTTAGTTCGAAGGAGCACATTGTATCCCGTGGCTTATAGTAGACGCCTGTTCCTTGTAGATAACTAGTTCCTAGGTAAAGACTATGACGTCATCTTATTCCACAGCAATTTTGAATCTCCAATTTCATGTAATTGTATCATATACCTATGCATATCCGTTGTTCATTGCGCCATCCCTGGTAACGATTCTTAGGATTGAATGGGATGGATATATGTACATAATTCTACGTCTTTCTGGACGATGGTGTACCGCAGGGCTCAGTTCTCTCTCCAACCTTGTTTTTAATATTTATTAACGGTCTTCTTTCCCAGATGTTTGGGCAGAAGATCCCGCAATTTGTTTCCGTTGGTCGAGCTTGGCTTCAGGCACGTAACTGATCGACTATCAGTCAATTTGCAACCCAGTCCTTGCGAAAGAGCATAGTCTGGTCTGATATTTTCTATAGCTGAGCCCCGTCTGTGTGTTAGATTTATCCTCTTATACGAGTGGTCTCCTCCGCACATTCTTAGACTTTAACTTAAAAAAAAGGAACGGTCTATGGTTGCCGGTTAATGGTTGCCGAGAAAGTAGATATGACATTGACAGTTCCAGAAGATCAAAATGGTTCCGGAAACCGTCCTTTTTTTAGTCTGTCGCGTGACGTGCCACTATTAACAGTGTTAGACTCGTCATCATCGGTGGTCCAATCTAGTGGTCAGTGTGTATTCCAATCTCGTATACTTCTTCCCTTCGAACTGTTGAATTCCATATGACCACGATGTGGAATGGATTATAGGTGGCATACTGGTTCAGTGCTAGAATGGTCGCCTTCCCAGCAAAGCTGCAGTGTTCGATTCGCCATGATTCTTTCATGACATGTCCTTCATATTCTCCATTGCAGATTTTATCCAACTCACGTTCCCTCTTCAACAGAATTAGCATTCCATTCACACACACCAGAACCACAAACTCATCTATTTCCCTGTGTCGCAGTCACAGAGCGCTTCGAGCGCAACAAGGAAGATGCCACTTTGAAGAAATCGCAACTCTTTGGCCACAAAAGACCGTGGTGTAGCGTACGACATTATACAAGGCACAAACGCAATTTCCCTATTAACAAAACGATAAAATTATTTCAGAGGCACATTAAAACGGTCACTCGCTGTGTCGTCTTATTTAATTTATTTGCAGTGCGCGCCTTCAGTTTTTGTGGCCGCGCTTCAAGCTTCAACGCCCCGTACCCTGAGAGAGACAGACGCACTAGTCGCAGTCGCCATTGTGTGTGCTGCGCGCTCGGCCAAACAATAGATTGTTGTGGTGGCTAGAGTGGTCAGTGGTTTCCTAGGGTGGAGTGCAAAGTACGCCAACAAAAAATAATTTAGTTTCACTGCGTGGCTTTCCAAGTCGCGGCGGCCACAGGGAAACAAAAAAAAAATCCGCAGATGTAATTTCGCGAAAAGCCACAGGAGGGCAGCTTCATACCTTCGGGACGGGTGGGTACTGTTCGCTAGTGTATCTCGGAGTTTGTTAGATAAATTGCGGTGATAAACAAATTTTAAATTGGTATTTCCTAGCGGAGAGTCCAAGAGGTCGTTTCAGAGGTCCATTTGGGTTTGTTATGGATGAATTCGGATTTGGATTTTATTGGGGTATAAAAGAGTTTAATTGTGGGTCTCGTATCTGCACGAATGTGGATCATCGAGTTTGTGGTAATGAGAGAATGTTCGTTGGCACTCTAATGAAAAGGGGATATAGATGAATTGCTATTGATGGCAGTCATTGGTCAGGGAGTCGAACACATGTTCGAGTTAATTGAAACCAGAGAGCAATCTTTGACCGATGTGCCATTAGATGGGATCAATCGAAACCGTATCAGCCGTATCTAACTATGAAGTTGAGAAATTGTCCAAATTATCACCTCTGTTGACAACTAAATTACGTGGTATTAGAATGAATTTAATGATTAAGGCGACTTTCAAGTGAGGTAGGGTAACAATATCATGGAACCCATTACTTCTTGAAGATGATGTCGCTCAAGTGGACGCCGCTATTGCTGATGACCATTTGGCTTCTTTTTACCCCAATTTCATGGGTTTTATCGAGAAATTCGAGTGATAAGTCAAAAGTGTTCACACTTCCAGAGCCTGTTCTCTTCGACTCGTGACTTCAAAAAAAAACCCCAAAGAAAGGTGTCGAGAGTGGTCGAATTGGACGGTCTTACCGGTCAAGAGGAATCTTTAAAGGAAGACATCAAGCGACTTATCCTTCAAAACGTCTATTTTGACTGTAAAATGGCCGCCATTTGCAAATCTTCCGATAGAGTGATACATTATGGATCACCTTGCATACGACATTTGAGTTTTCAGATCTAGAGAATTACCACTCACTCGACAGTTTCGGAGAGAATTACTCCTAACTCTTAGCCAACAGCCACACGGGCAAGTTCTGTCAAGCAAGTTGCAATACATTGACGCTGTTTTACAAAAACATACAAACTTTGGCTACAAGTCAGTAGCCAAGCAAGTAATTTAATTTGAAATTTATTCTGACAGCAACTGATGCAACTTACCTGTCAAGTGCAGTGCTGCCTAAGACACAGCAAGTCAGTATTTGACAAATAGTAAGCTACTTGTGCCCACCGGGTTAGGAATTTGTGATTTTCAGAGCAGAAAGTGGAGGCAAATTGTCTCGTAATAACTTCACAAAATGTTGTGAACTGTCATTACATTCATAACTCTCATTCAAATGTTTTCGAAAAAGGTTCCTCCAAACGTCTTGGCCCGAACATGACAGCTGTGCATTCTAAATGAGTCATCACCTCTTCTTCTACGAATGTTAGTTGATAACACATTGACTTAATACATTCCAATCTCCTCTTCTTCCTTATGTCTTCCATCTGACTCATGCTATCCCCATACCATCTTCCATAATGATGAAGTCTTTATGTGTGTAACCTACTTAAGTTTATCCATATTGATTAGAGGAACCACACAGAGTTATTAGGGCCAAGACCATTAACTGGCCACTGGCTCTTTGATTTTCGCAATCGTTATCATTCAAAGACCTATTCCAGATGTATCCAATGAATACTGTCAGACAGATTTAATATTCATAGACATTTTCTCATCAGCAACTTCAAGTGACATCATCACAATACATCATATCTCTTAATGAAGCCCCGACACATCTAATAAATCTGTCAACATGGAAAGAAGGAAGAACAGAAAAAAAAAAAACAAAAAGCAATTCCCAGAACGTCACTCCGGCCAGGCCAGTAGCTGTCACTCCAAAGTCAATTAATCTAATTGACTGCATTCGCTTAGCATTCACCTCACGTTGAACCCACGTCAGAGTGACTAGTAAAGGTATTTTTGCAAAAATCAATTCAAATTCGATAAACGTTCCCATAATAGGGCTTCCAATCTACACCTTTACCACTGTGCTTAACCTGGCTCTGCATAAATTCCTAGGAAGTATCCGAACCCATGATTATGTTGAAAAATTGCTCTTCGGGGCAAATTACAAATTCCAGATGGATGATTTGTTTTTTTTTTTCGGAATCTTGAAAGAAGACAACAAAAAGACAAAAACAGATGAGAAAAAATGTCCAAATCGGGCAACATAACGTTAATGGGCTCATTAATTCAAGCAAAACACTCTAAGCCAGTTTCAGATACATACGTACGACAGCGGTGGCGGTGCGGCCACTGACTCCATAGTTGTCTTCGTTGTCATCGTCATCTCCATGTGAACTCTGGTCGGAAGCAGTGCCGCGTTGCGCGTTGCGCCACGAAATTAACAACTTCTCGAATCAGCAGCAAGAAACCATCCAACGGTAGTTGGTTGGGTAGTTAGTAAGTTGGTCCATTTGATGAGGTTCATCTGCATAGCACAGCACCGGTTGCCGTGTGCGGTGTAATTAATCACGACTTTGGTGGAGAACACGCAAAATTGCTCTTAGTTGGAAAATGCCCCCAAAAAAGAGTGTAAGACCGTAAAAAACCGGTACAGGCCAAGATAATTGGATGCGAATGGTACATCAACCGGTACTCCTGCCATAGCTCACACACTTCCATTGGGTCTCGCAGAGGGTTAGCTTTTATTTGGGAATTGAATAATTTTCAATTTCATTCACCAAATGACTTTGACATTGGCCACTTGGAGAGGGTTGTTCAATCAACTTCCACCCGCACTGTATGTATCTGGGAAACTGTTCGCATCGGTCAATTAACGCCCTCTGCACACTCGGTTGACCGAGTTGACCAACAGAAAGGCAATTTGTTGTGCCGGGGAATTATGGCAATCTGTTTCGTTTTTTTTTTTCGTATTTTGTTGCCCCTCAGAAAAGTAGACTTATCGTAAAAAAAAAGAGGAGTGGATGGTTGACTCGGGGCTAATTGGAAACCAGTTTATCTCGCGCATGTATCTGCTGCGCGCCAGAGAACGATTCTCACTCAGTTGGTGTTGTGAGCAGAGTCTCACACTCGATGGAAGTTTGTGGCGAATTCACTGGCAACATGGAGATGTTTTACGATGAAACATGTGCTTCTCAGTGCCAGCAATATGTTTATAGTCAGCCACTAGCAACAGTGTTGCTGGAAGTGTCAAATTGGAATACTTTTGAGGAAGAATTTCTTGCAGACTCCCTAAGCTGGAGGTTTAAATCTTGACAGGCAGTGGTATTTGCTTAAACCCTGAGATGGAACTATGGGTGAAGTATCTGGCTGGTATCTGCCCACGAATTTTTCTAACTTTATGCCCTATCAGTGGTTAAGATACACTACATAGCGCGCGAGGCAATAAAAATAACTCAAAATAATCAAAAAGGAAACGAGATTGTAAGGTGGTAGAGTTTTTTCACAGTAGGGCTGTGGAAAATCGTTTGTCAATCTTCAAGAAGCAAACACAACCTATTCAAGTGTGCAACTTGGATGATATCCACAGGTTAGATTTGAAGAGTTAGCTAGTTGGAGCGGTGTTATCTATTTGGTTCATGTCCCTCAGTTCAAAGGGCTTATAGTTTGGTGCTAATTCTGCTCCTTTGAAGCCCATCAAAGCAAGCGCAGAACCGAGGGTCTACTGGAGAATTTTCCTCTTCAAACAATGTTTCAGTTCTTATAGCACTTATAGTACCTTCAATTGCAGCCTTGGCGTTGGTGTGGAGGCTTAAATTATACAATTAGCAGACTAGAAGCTAAAGGAAATTGTTACCTGAACTTGTTCCAGAATGTCGACTATCCTTTGTTTTGCCGTGCAAGACTATAAGACCAATCCATTCCACACTCCCACTCACCGTTTCCTTATCCTGGTCACTTCATCCTCTTTTTCAATCCTTCCCGGCACTAGATTAATGGTGTCAACCCAGAATCTATCAGTGAAAATAATTCAGTCGCCAATGGTGTATTCAGATTCTTTGTGCCTGCTGCATCAATTAGTCTTATCTGCATAACGCGATTCTCTGTGCCTCTGTGAAACTTCTCACAATTTTTCGATGAACACATTTTAAGATTACCTGCTGGTTTTTAGGAGAGGCAAGGTAAACAACCAGTTTTGGAATATCTCCATCTCATCAGTGATCCCAGAATACAATCTATAGTTCTACCCCACCGTCTATTGCGTCTGTCTATTTAATCGCAGACACCTCAGATCATAGTTCAAATAAAATCCAAAAAATTTTAAACCAAAACTGCGCCCAAATTTGAAAACGTGATTCCCATTTAATGTCAAACAATGATTCATCAACATTGCTACGTCAAATTTATATATCAAACTAATATTAAGTTTAAACAGAAAGTGGCATCCCTGAATGCAACTTGTCGATCAACATGTTGTCACTCAATGCTATGTGTACAACCACCACGTGCTACACATTCCACATGACAAGATACACGACTTAATACCAAACCAGTTGCATCTACTCAATACAATCCACGTTCGGAGCAAGCCACAAGCACATCATAACATAGCACACTCCACTGACCACTTGGCTGCCGCAATACTTTGTAACAAATGCCGAGTTGGTTACACATTCACGTTCTCCTCGTGGAAGGTTATCAGCTTGTAGAAAAAGGAAATTTCATTCCCAATCATGGCTCAAAGTGTTAATTGCTAATGCTACACCGATCGATGGATAACACCAAACCTATTAAGTGAACGAGCCACAATCTGGTTTTCCGAATGACCCGGCAACATGATCGGCTTTTATCTCTCCGAATTCCATGTAGCACTACCTTCTTCGATTCACAAACCTAAGCCATCAAGTATCTCTGCGGCAACAGGTGCACTATCGCCTCTGCAATCTTGGCCAGAGCACCTCCGTGCATCGGTGCATAAATTAATTCATTCCTTTAATGGAAAATTGCGATTTGTCGGTCTTCGATGTGTGTGCGCGCGGCACTAAGCCAAAGGCGAGAAATGGATTTATCGGAAGCTCAAAATCATTGATTTGATTCACCCTGGACCTGGATACCAACCAGTGAGTGTGGGCCTTACGAGAGCGCTGGTGCACACCAGCCTGACAAACAATTAATTGAGATTTATGATGGTTCCATGTGTGGGGTAGTACGAGTACGAGTATCTATGAGTTTGCAAGTAACTTTGATTTGAACAGAAATTTTTGCTTTGAGAAATATGTTATCTGTTCTTTGTTTTTGTTTTCAGTTTTGTTTTGCACTTTTCTTATTTTAGTTGAAAAATTTTTCTTTTTTTTTCCAAAAAAAAAAATAGTAAGTTTATGTTTCGAAATTAACAATTTGCCAATATTCAACAAAGGAAGAGAAGGAAAAGAAAATACCGACGGAAGAGAAGAAATGCTTTGCTGTGGAAAAAAGAATCAGAGGAGGAAGAGAAGTGAGTGTGTTGTTGTTGGGTTTGTGTGTGGAATCCGTTCTGAAACTATGCAATGGAAAATAGATAAAGCGTTCGTATAATTTTCGTTGCATATTGGTTGGCTGTTTTTGTGTAGAAAGCGGTTTCTGGCAGGAGATTCAGTGCCACGATGACATACGAATTGTTATCACACGTCGTAGTTAGATTCTGAGTATCCACTATTGAGCACAAATCGGTACCTGCTATGGGAGCTGTTAGTTACATCTATTGTTGAAACAGTTCTGAGCACAATTATTTGGTATCTACAATGCCGCATATGTTTTGAAACCACACCACGATTCAGATATGTCACACTTTCATAAATAAGTATAGTCTGACGGCTTCAAACTATCTTATATTAGTACGTGCGGTTTGAATGGGATATAATGAACAGCGTGCTACTTCCCACTCTCTGATGGTTCGTTTGCCATTATTTTGAAATCTGAAGCAATGTATGAACCCAGTCAGTTGCTTACTGTTCTGCCAATCGTCTGGTAGGATGTTTTTTTTAGATTTTTGGATATTTCTTACATTCACAAAGTGATTCCAAAAACTAGCCACTTGAAGCCAATTTATTGGAAAAGAATACATATCAAACATACAGAGAGGATTGAAAGAAGTTGTAGCTAGTGCTCCCACCCGTATAAGTTTTGACAAATACGAGAAATAAATAAATTTTGGGATTCCTCCGGGCAGTCATTTTAGACCTTTGATTTTTACTCTAACCAAAAAAATGTGGCATTGTATGTGGACTGCTGTATTCAATTAATGACCCACCTTAACCTTATAAGCATATTAGCCAAGATCTTCGTGCAAAATGATGTGCAAAGCGGTTGCAGATAGTCCCAATTCGGAGTGAAATTTTTAGCTAACCTTCCCGGGAAAACAATAGTTGTTGTCTTATATCACTATCCTAGCTGAGACATTCAAGTTTGTCGATCAAATTGCCTACTGAGTGCGAAAGGGCGCTTGAAAAGTAGTACGGACTTTACAAAATGTTTCCGCGATAGTTTCACTATTTTTGAAGTGAATTTGCACTATTTTACTACGTTGTAGGAGTCCGTTTCGATACATATTCATTAACCTCCTAGTTTTTGGTTATCAAAAGTCATCGCAATTATAGTTAAATGTTGACAGTTCAACGAGAGCGCCAAATTTAAAATGACACCTCTTACTGGTATGCTATTTCCAAAAATAATTTTCTTGTTTGAAGAAAATTCAGTAACTGCGTTCACTTTGAGGCCTTGAGTTTCCCAGGCATAAATTCAGTTATTGCTCTCTATAGCTACAATTAAAATCGTTTTCACACTCCTTTGCAATAAACTGCGTCTTACAATCGCTGCTCTGCAATCAGTAAGTATCGGTGCGTTGAATGAATGCCTTGCTCGAACGAATCAGCCATAAAAAATCGTCAGAGTAATTAGACGTACTTAGTTTTACTATGAATTGGACATTAAAAACGAAAGCAAAAAAAAACAAAAAGTAATAAAATCATTCATCAGACGGATGATAATTAAAATTTAAATACTCGACAATTAATGTGGAAAACGTTCGTAGACACAGAAAGGCTCCATTTATACGAGACCGTAATTCTTATATTTAAACAGTCTCGTGTATGCTGGCAGTTGTCTTGAACAGACAGTTGCAATTCGAAATGGTCAGGCGCAGCCTACTTGCACTTGAGAAAGTTATATGTGTCATCTCATCTCAGTCACCAACCAACGCCCCAATTTTGAGGTTTATTGTTCTAAGGTTGGCAAGATTTTATCGCAGAAGAAAGTTTGAGAAGCAAATCAGAAAAGTATCTGAATCATGATGGTGTGAGTCGTGAATCATACAAGGAATCTTAGTTGTTATAGATACATCTTTACAATGTAATTTTTGTTTGTCTTTTTGTGTGTAGATACTAATTTTTGTTTCCCACAATTTTCGTTTTAGAAAAACGATCATCAACAAATGCTCAACAGCAACAGCAGCAAAATCTTTCGTCACCAATTGGTGTAACAACACCGACTACTGCCGCAGCAGCAACAGCACTCAGCAGCACTATCAACACCCTGAAGGGTTCACCGCCACCTAAAAAGGTCATCTCACGACGTTCGGAGCAGAAAGTGCACACGAAGACCCCACTAAAAGGTAAGTGCGACAGCAGCTTCAGTGCATGCCATGCCATATACGTACATATGTATGTTTGTATGTTTTTATATAAGATACAGGTTAGGAGATGTTTGACTTGCATCTGATGTAAATTTGTTTACTTGTGTGCCCCGGGAAGACCCTTACGGTATGCTAATGCCCATAATCATTGTCGTGTTATCGACAGATGAATGCAAATTAGAGAGGCGCCCACGACACGACACGACCTGAAGATACATAATAATTTTGGTATCGAGCAGCTCTGGTGTCAGGCTGTATTGAGTTGTTTATGTGGGGATTAGTGTCGTCAGTTTAGGTTGTCGTTGGTCATGTTGAGCACCGAAGCAGGTTTATCTTTAAGCTATGGTTTTGTAGTTTAACGCTTGTGGGTTAATGGAAACGAAATTGGAGATGAGATTGAGATAAGTGTTGATGGGAAATCATTATTGTGGGAGGAAGTGATTTGAACGTGGATTAGGTTAGAGTTGATGGGAAGGGAAATTTGTTATAAACTTCTCTCATGATTGGATGGAGGACTTAGCTTGCCTTGCATCATCGTTTCTTTTTCTAAACGCCTTGAACGTCTTGAAGTTTGTACTTGTCTTCAAGTCTTGCAGAATCATAAATAAAATGAAATGTGCTTGCCGGCACTACATAAGCCCTGAGTTTGGAGAAGTTTTCTACACTTGATGCAGTCATTCGACTTCGAGTTTTGTACAGAATGTCCATGGCATTGTCAGCATCTATCAGCTGCTAAGTATTTAAAGGTATCAAGTGAGCACTCTTTTTCAGATCACTGGTATCTACCTTCGAATTACTCTCAAATGAAAAAGCAGAAGAGACAAGCGTGTTCCCTATAGATATTCGCATTTTTTCAGATACTTAAGCAGCTTTCTCTGTACTATTCCGAATGCTACTCTAAACTGCTGTTCGTCTCTCTTTGAGATGGAAAAGCAGTTCAATATTTACTTTTGTTGGACGCTAGGGCATAGGGTTCTGTAGGGCTATGAACCCTTGCTAGACATGGAATAGCTATACACATCTACCAGGTAAAACTACTCTAGACAACCACTCGCTACATCGAAACACTGAATACTCTAGAGAATGAAAATCTTAGGTGGATAGCCAACGCTGGATCTAAAAAGTTCTAAGATTGCGATCTTAACTGTCATCACTGGAGATTGTCTAATAGAAAACCAGGCTTGGTGTGAATTCAAACAAATTTTGAAGAAGTTTCAGGGATGAAGAGGAGGAGGAAATGATTCCTCACCTTCTCTATACCTGGTTTCCTCTCTCTCAGAAATGAAAACTTCTGTTAGGAGTCTTCTACTTTAAAAATCTTCTACTTAAAGCTTCATCAGAAGCTCAACTTTTTTTAAAGAGTACAAAAGAGTACATGATTCTAGTGATATCTCATCGGGACCTATGTTGGTATTCCTGGTCTAAGTGTGCTGGCAATGCGATGGCTGGCACCCACTTTAAGCTACCTGCACCTGAGATTATTGGCAATGCCCGCGAATGTACTGTGCATCTACCTCTGCAGAGATGTATGCACGTATCCATTTAGTCCTGTGTCGACGGTTCACATGGACAATACGAATGGAGACGCTATGCTCTGGCTGGCCATTGTGCCACATATGTATGTACATATGTACTTCTATTTTAATTCCTTTTGTGTGCCTAAATGGAAGTGTCCTTGAGTGCAATTTCGTTTCCATCGCTTTGACCTCATGTCCTAAAAATGGAAAGTGTCATGCACTTTCATACAGCTATGATTGATGTACACTCTATGGCAAGTCCCGATAGGATAGCCAAACTGCCTTCCTGAATAATGGATTGGTCTTGCAAATTTGTTCCTTCTAGAGCACGACTGATACATTCGCTTTGGTGTCGACTGGGCAAGCTCTATTCAATTTGCGTCAAATCCTTGCCAGAACACCATAACACGAATAAATTACTCCAGTACACCTTCTGACCTACATCCATCGAAATCCCCTGCACACAAATCCAATCAAATTACCACTTGACACCGTCCCCTGAACAAATCTCTGCGAACACCTAACACCAAATCAATTCGAAACTCTCATCATATCCAGAGTATCTACCTCGTCTAATATGGAAGCCCCAAAGCGATACACAATTTCCGGGAACCCTCCATCCAGCAGTCGTCACCTCACTGACGAGATTGAAACAAAAATAAATAAATAAATCTGATTGTAATTTAATTCGAAATTAACCATCTAACAAATGATTGGCTTAGTCTCATACGTCAGTCCCTAAAGCGTCCGTTTACTAAATTCCCATAAAAACGGATTTTCATCGCTCTTTCTGTTAAGCACTTCTGAGCGCCTGTGGACCTTAATTGGAAGTGAAATGCTTCACTGAAGCTGTGTGCGTTTCACTTAGATACTCGCTACCGCCGTTCAACCTCTTCACTGCCAAGATGGGGCAAATTGAATTTCTTAAACAAAAAAAAAAAAAAAAAAATGTAAAGCGATCGGGGATTTTCAACACTTTCTTGGGATTAGCTACACACCTTGGTAGGGTTTAGTTCGACCTCTGTTTTTGTCTTTGTTGATTTATTGCATTCGAAGATTTATTGAGAGAAAATATGGACCGATGTTCAGATGTGACTTTGATCGCAATTAGCTGTGATTCGGAGAGGTGAACCCGGCTATGGAAGTTGGGTGACAGTAAAGGGGTTTCCCCCCTTTGCCTGACGAGTGGCAATTGAGACGGAATGTGTGTGATTGAGGGGCTTTTGTCACCGCACTGATTGTTAGTGTGCACAGGAATGCCAATTGAAATGCAATTTATCCGTGAGGACATCATGAATGTCAGCGACATTTGCCGAGAGGGTGGATGCTAAGTGTGGCACTTGTAGGGTGTATCTGAAGGACGGAACTGTCGGTGTGTTGGAAGTTAAAAAGTGTGCGGTATATATGTACATCACTTGGCAGACATGTATTACTAGTTCATGTTTTTTTTCTATAAGAAATTTGCTTGGAAGACCGAAGTATCTGAAGTGGATCTAGGGAACGTGGACTGGATGAAACAGTGTATATTACTCATCTGTTTAGTGTATGGATGGTGCTTAGCTTCAGAAGTCTTCTTTGTGAATGGATCGATCGATACAGTTTAATGCAATCTGATCTGTGTTGCGGTTTCAATCCTCTTTTTTTTTCCAAAAAGCCTAGAACAGGCAGGTCGCCTTTTCAGTAGTTATATCCAAAGGAGGATTCCAATTAAGTTTGTCGTCTAGGGCGAGATATTTTGTTTCTTTTGAGAAATCGAGTTGTCCATCATTGAAAGTTGATGTCAGCACGTTTGCTTGTCTAGACGACCTTCTATGCTATAAAATGCGCCAACAATACTATGGTTATTATCATCAAATCCTTCCAAATTTCGGAGATACAGTTTTGCTTGGGTAGTAGCGAATATTGGTACTAGTCGTTTCTATTCCTATATTGAGACTCTTCTACTGTTTGTTCTTTTCCAAGCCTGCATATTCAGCTCGAATTTTGCAGAACTATTAGCTTTTTTAGTTCCTGGAGGAGGGGTGCCAAATATCCTGAGGAGATCTCTATTTTGTCGTGGTCGTTGTGTCTGCAATTGCTATTTGTCCAATCCAATTGGCATGTGTATGAGATGCTTACCAGATCCCCGTGTGAACATCGAGTTATATAAATCATGCAGAAGTTAATTAGCTTGACCCCGTTTGAATCAAAATCGCAAAGCACGATCCTAACGTCATATCACAGAAGATATACCATCGGTAATCTATCATCATTAACCTCATCCATTCATTGAAGTACAATCCCTCCGAGTGTGCGGTCTTCGAGCAGAAGATGAAAAATTTCACGATCGCGTGAATTTTACGCCCCATAACGAAGCAAATAATAAAATTCATTTTCTATGCTCGTAATCAGCAATTATTACGATGATTTATCTCGGTGATATGGAAAGTTAATATCGCCCATGAGTTTTATTATAACTCTTTTTGCAAGCTGCCGCTGAGGAGAGAAGGCGCCGATCTTTGGAAAAAGACAAGCACGCAGAGCCCCTCAAGGCAGAGAGGGGCTATATCCGAGCTTCTCTAGTGATTGTCAACAAGATGCAAGTGGCCTGCTGAAGGATTCATAATATCCCTTCGATATATCCAATGGGCCCCTGAAGTTCCATGGTAAATAGATGCTCTTCATATCAAGGGACATGTTGCGAAAGGCATTTTGACGCACCTGTGTGGGGTAAGAGTCCTCGCACTTAATTTAAACGTTTTAACTCAAAATGCACAATACACACATACTATACGTATGGGTGTTCCAAGTGTGCATAGGTGCATGGGGGCATTTGTTGTACAGTTTGACGCGACGACGACGCTTCAAAAGCAAACGCATAAGTGCGTTAATGCCCTAATGCGCATAAAAACGTTCTTTACGTTCTTTAACCTTACACTCACCTCAAGCTTTCCGGTTCGAAGGAATACCGGGTGAGGTTGTGGTCGTTGTTTTGTCCATGAGTTTATGGTTTTCTGTTGCAGTTTAATTCAGCGGATGTGAGGAGAGTTGATTGTTTTTGTATGTGCGCGGCACTTCTTTATATGGAAGTGACGAGACGACGGCGGCGACGACTTATGCAATTCATATGAATTAGGTATCAACAAAATAAAGCAGAACTGGAATGTTTTACAAGTGGTTATGAGGACGGAAAACAAGTTACAACGAGGTAGATGGTGGTAGACCAATTCGGAGAGACTATGGATTAAATAATCGAATCAGCAATGAACTATATGCCAACAATTTTGACAAGGTGTTCAGCAGCATCTAGTACGTAAGCAAGGCAAGCCTACTCTTTACGATTGTCTTCTTTATTTTGTCATTGGGTCTCCCATTGTGATTGTAGGCCCATACCTCGGACTAGAGATACATAGGTTCCACAAGCACCATCCGTTTCGTTTTTGGAGCGATTTTCAGAATCCCTGTTAGAAAAGAACTAGGAAACACTTTTTTTCATACAGATGACAGACAGGCGATTGGTCTCCATCTATTCCATGTTGTAAAGGGTCATCCAATAAGAGGTGTCATTTTGAACTCCGTATCATTGTTGAACTGTCAACATTTAATTATCATTGCGACGCTTTTTGATAAGTAACAACTAGGAGGTTTTTAAATATTGATCGATACGCATTCGTACAACATACTAAAATAGCGAAAATTCACTACAAAATAGTGAAACTATCGCCACACAGTTGGTGGAACAATGACTCAATTGCGTGACAAATTTCTCGAAATGGAGACATCAGTTCTGCACCGAGATCATGCGATTTAATAAAGTTATACCTTTTCCTTTGAGTCTATGTTTAAGTTAAAGTCTATGTCAATGTCATGCCACTTACCACTTTTCTTAAAAATGTTGCACTTTTCTATTGACCTAGGTACTATTTTCCCACAAATTTTAGTCTTGCACCATACAGCCTTGCTGGACAATTGTGATGTGCAGAGTGGTTATAGGTATTCAGAACTTATATGTTGACATCCAGATACCATTCTGGATACTTATGGCAGTTCATAGATTCAGAAAGTAAAGTGTCATTGGGCAACACACCTAACTTTTCTCTTATTTTACTGACAGAGATGATCGACATCTGCAGAAAGTACGACATAAAGCACGACACATCATCTGTCAGAAATGACACATTCTGAATAAAATTCACTCCATCCAACTTCGCTTCATTGGCATCCATTTTGAAAATGACGATAGTATGAAGATGGACAGGCAGTGGATTGCAACAGGATAACTTTATCAGACCTGTACAGTAATAGACGAAGAATTTATAGGGAAAACCGTAAAAATGGCTTTAGAACATGAAGCTTTTGTTTCTTTTTACCGACATTGCTTTTTCCTTTTAGTAAACTTTAAGTGATAGTCCTGGTCGTAATGTATAACTAGTTTCTTTGTGCCCACTGCGCTCGTTAATTTTAAAATAGGTGCGGTCATCAAAAAATCTAGTCGTAAAGCTTAGTAAATGTAGGAGCACCCTTTGGAATAATGTTTTAAGTAAGTTTTCCATCATAAAGGTGAGAAATAGAGCTCATGAAACTCCCTGTTCATACCATTTTCACTTGTTTCTAAGTCCATTGATACCACAAACTAATCCAACTCCGGATACTAGTTACGTAACACCTATAGCGACTCTGGTGGTCGTAAACATTTTAACAAGCTCCATAAAAACTTTGCTTCCCTTTCAGTGTTCAGTGTTCCTTTTTGCATTTTTACATACAACTCACTAACATTGAAAACAATGGCTATCAGTTCCTCTTCCTTCTAACCCATTTTCTTTTTTTCGAGTACCCCTTGCCCACCAAAATCATTGGTCTATAGCAAATTAATGACTTTATGATGCGACACAACCAACCAAATATGTATCATGCCAACCTGAGCTGCTCCAAAAATTTCACAAAGGCCTTTCAATGGAGGCTTGTGCTGCTTCTTTTGAAAAAGCAACACAAAATTACCAGCAAATTAATCAATGCGTGGTTTATTACCACCGTCTACCAAGTTTAATTGATATTTTCACTTTTCTCTCATTTGGTTCAGTGGAAACAGGTGGAACTCCGCCCCCTAAAAATGCAGAAAAAAACAAAAAAAAAACTACACATTGTTAGATACTTTCAATAAAATGTCTTCATCAATGGTTTTGTGGTGGTGCTGACAGCAAAATTTGTTGCAGTCGACACCGTCTTCTCCCCATTTGTCATGGATGACATAGAGAGTAGTGTTTCCGCCACTCAAAAAAAAAAAAAAGATACTTTTACTTTTTTTTGTATCTTCTGCCGCTTGGTTCGTTTGTACGCGTATCTATGTCTATTCTTTGCAAGTCGAAGAAAGTGTTGCAAAGTTTATTTCGTTTCTACTATTGTGTTGTGTACCTACGACTTGGTTTTATGGGCCTTACCGGTAGTAATAACAGTGAATGGTGAAGAAAAAAAAAAAAAATTGAGTTACCAAGAAAAATTAAATCTGTTAATTATCGCTCGAGCAGATTGAGAGTGAGACTGTTGCGCCTTCGGGGGTCTACGGCAATTAACTCCCAGAGCCATGATCACAATGATCAGCCAACGGAATTGTGATATCAAACCCGAGATCTCTCTTGAGAGACCTCACGCTGTCGAACCCCTTCACTGGGCATCGATGATGGTTTTTTTCTTCTTTGAATCCATGAATTTTGAAAAGTCCAACCGGTGGTGCTCTGGCGCTGGTGGTGAAGAGGTGATATAACTCAACCGAACATTTTTTGCAGATCGGATGTGGAAATGAGTCTAGGGTCACTAGACCGCCAATTGTTGTCAACGATTCGCGTTGCGCAACCACTGGGATACTCAGAGTGAAATTGTTGCATAAGTTATGTAAATTTTTATAGATTTCTGTTGTTAATTTCAAAATTCTCGATGAAAAGATGTGACTGACGTGTGGTATACGAATGGATGCATTGAATTGCAAATGGTGAGGCGATAATTTTATTTTGACAGACGGATGGGTTTTATGAGTCGAAATGGATTTGGCCTCGAACGTTTCATGGGAATTGTCGGCATTGAGTGTTGGCCAATTGTGTATTGTTTGATGGAATATGCTAATAGAGTTGTAATTTTTTTCAAATAAGGATTTATTAATCAATGAGAGCGGGTTCCTTTCGCATGGACAGGAACAAGTTGGGTAATTTCACTTTGACCTTGTTTGGATGGCAATTGCTTGCGGTGTGGAATTAATTGAAATTTGGGGTTTCAAAGGTACCCTTGTACACATACTGAGGACCTAATGCAGAGAGTTTTAGGTTTTGCAACATAATTAGTTTGTTCACTGCAGCCGTTCTTGTGATGGTCTACGAAATTATTTCGTTACTACAAAATACTCTTTAGCTTTCGAAAATGTCTGTTTGTAAGGAAATTTTTTCGAAAAGTTCAGTTGAAACTCTTAAGGGAGTTAGGTATGGAAATTATGCCCAGATTTGTATCAGTCATTACCTGGGTTCATGGGTATTTTAACTGGCGATTCAGGCCGACTTTCACTAGGTTCGTTCGCTAAGGAAAAATGACCAGTTTGGGTTTCATCTACTCCACATGCACTTGAAGTTCCATTTAAAACTTGATTTTATCCTCTTTACTGCAGTTCCACCTTATTTCGAAGCGTTCGGGTTCTGGCACTAGAGTCAGTTCCTAAACTGTACAGGGACAGGGTAATCATTGGATTTTCTTACTTTAGGGACGAAGACTACCCTTTCTCTCCCTAGTTACTAGGTGTATACTCGGATGGCTTAAATGAGGTCAGGTACAGCCGTTCTTAGAGACCTTTGCCGCATTGCTCGATAGAGACGTTAGGCCCTGCAGATTTGAGGAGTTTGAACGAATGTAGGGCTTGCTTCAACCTTTTACACGGATCTTATTCGAATCCATCTGTGGTGATAAGTGGTGTTTATGACTCAAATATTAGTGTCTGTTGCAGTGGTCATTTTAAAAAGAAATCTCCTGTGTTCTGATCCACTGCAACAGGTACATATAGTTATAAAACAGTAGTCTGTACTTTAAAGTGTTCAATGCACTTTGATGATTATCTGACAGCTGTATGAGGTGACCATAGAAGAACGATAGGAAATAAAATTTAAATAAAACAACGGTGTGAGATGTAGAATTAATTCTGATTTTATTTTGAAACTACTTACATTCATGCCATTATGTGTGGAATAGCACACGATTCAAATGGCTGCCTCAGCTTCGCTGGCGATGCTTCTAGGGGTAGGCTCAATTTTTGATGAGTCGGTCCAATATGTGCGGCGTTTTTCCGGAAATAGCATCTCGAATGTTGGCCTCGAGCTCATCTAAAGTGGTTGGCTTGTTAGAGTAGACTATTGACTTGACGTAATCCTAGAGAAAATAATCAAGTGGTGTGAAGTTGCATGATCGCGGCGACCAATTGATGAACGCTTGCCTTCACAACTTCGAGCGTTGCGTCGCTTGTATGGCATGTAGCACCGTCTTATTGGAGCCACATCTTGAATATAGCGATGTTGTCGAGCTCTGGCCACAGAAATTCGGTTAACATCGCTCTACATCTGAGAACATTGATGGTAACGGTGTGTCTTTCCTCATTTCGAAAGAAAAAAGGTTCGATGATGCCACCATGCCATAAACCGCTCCAAACAGTCAATCTTTGTGGATGCATTGTTGCTTGGTCGAACATTTGTGAACTGTGTTCGTTCCAATAAAGGCAATTCTGCTTCTTGGTACAGATTGGACCTCGTCTGAGACGATTTTTTGGTCTACTCACGGTTTTGTCTATGGTCGTCCGGCTCAATTCTTGGCTTAGCACAATCTTATACTGATGTAGGCCCAATCCAACCGCAAAATAAGCCGGTTTCTTTAGTATGATGCTTTTGATATATGTATACCTTCTGATCTTGCTATGGAAGATAGTGCGAAACGCTTTTTTTTCTGTTAGGAAGCCAGTTACCATAATGATGCATTTGAAGCTAACATCACTTAGCTGCCAACTTTCAATAATTTAAGTAATCGAGGAAGAATCTCAAAGTGGCCTTAATGGATCTGTCTACCAGCATTTCATATGTATGTATGTATCTAATTTTGTATTTACACCAAACAACCGCAAGTGAAAACAAATTTGCAAGCCAGTTATGCAAATGTGTTAACTGAATCGGTAAAGACTCTGATGGGCAGAGGACATTATCCCACACACGCACCGTGCCCATGGTAATGAATTGTGTGTCTGTACATATTTACGTTTTCAATTAAGTGCGTCATAGTTTTACAACATTCACTTACAATGTAAAGAAGAAAACTCCGCTTAAGGCAAATACGAAAACAAACCATAAAAAGAGTAGGTGGTAGATACCTTTTGTTTATTTTTCTATTTGCCATAATTTTTTCAATTTTTTTTTTCTGCAAATGAACAAACAAATGAACTTATGGCTCCAAGGTAGCCTTTGGCTACCTCATTAGGAAAACGTAAATAGAAATATAATTTTTCGCTCGAATGAGTTGGGGTAATGTAAAAAAAAAAAAGAAGATATTTGCAGAAAATAGTTTCCGCTCGTGAGCTTCCGAGAAGGAAATAACCAGAAGTATACATTTAAATACAAAAAAAAATTAAATAAAGAAGAAGATAAGCAAATCAAGGTACAATTAGGAAGATAATGATTCTTTTTTCCATCTTTTCTTCGCGAAAAACAAGGAGCTATTGCGCAATTATTTCGGAAACTGTTTTCAATTAGAGTTGAATTAGGGCGTAGCTTAGTCGTAAAGAATTTAATGGAATTTTTTTTTGCTTTTATACTTAAACTCCTCTTATAGTGAGTGGATATAATTTATGAAGATGTGGTTCACTCAACAGACCTTTTAAGTCATTGATTTACTACAGCGAAAGCCTTAGCAATGAGGTGACATATTTAGACCAGTTAGGGTACTTTTACTGTCTCAGGTTGGGCTACTGTTACCTATTCTTTAATAGTAAACGTTATAATAGCATTTGTTGACTAAATAAGCCAATATAGTTGCAAGTACTGGAGTTTCATGCCATAAATGTACAAGGTGCTGCCCAAAGTAAACAGGGAGATCATCTTTGCACTGGAAATCATCAACCACTCCCCGTATTCGCTTGTTTTGGAACCGTTCGAGTTTTAGCTTTTCATGAAAAATGCATTTGCCGATGACGTTTGATGGACGTAGAAGCCATCCAAAAGGCTTAAATCGAAATCTTGAAGCACATTCTGACCATCGATCTAAACCACTGTGACCGTGAGTCTTTCGGGCACATTCAGGGTGTTTCAAGAAGAGATTCTAGGTGTGCTCAAAGTTCCGAAATTATCTTCAGTATCTGACTGGTATATTGCCAGCTACATACTTTGATATTCAGGCAGCCCTTAAGGAGCCAGAATCCTACTACATACATACATACGTCAGTGGGCGCCGTGGCTTAAGTCGTTAGTTGCGTTGGACTATGGAGCAATGGTCTAGGTTCAGCTCCTAGGCAACACCTTCAAAATTTATGTCACGGCTTCACCTCTCGTGAGCGTCCGACAAACATCCGAGAGTACACAATTGTCATGAGATAACTAATTGCCCTTCGGACACGTGATTAAACAATAGGACCATTCCATTCGTACGCACAACCCGAATGATTGCTAGAAGCCCTGGGTGCTATCGACCTGTTATTTATTTATGTTAGATTGTGCTGTGTACCAACATAAACATTGCAATATAGAGGAGAGCGAAATTATCAATACTTCAACAAAGCGATACAGTAAAGTCTACACACTATCACTCCGTGCCCAATCGATTCCAAACGTCATGAACTGTCATAAAACTATAAAATTGTTCGGGGATTTCCCAGTTACTATACCCAAATTTCCTGTTTTGGAACCTAAATTAGCGAAAAACATTAAAGTTTTATGGTGGTTCTTGACATTTGGGATCTGTTCAGTTAATTCAGTTAAAGTTCAGAAGAGATTTAGAACCACCAATCTCCGTAGTTTAGAGGCTTAGCTCATCTGTTCTCGATAGAATCATCACTATGGCTGGTCTAAGATGGTTAAACTTAGTGAGGCATAGAGAGTCTAGGGCCTTATGCACTGCGTTTTATCGATAAAAATGTAGGGAAATGGGAACTATACAAGTCACAAATCAAAATAATGCTATGGACTGCCTTTGCCTCTGAGAAACCTCATGAGATTAGGATTATCAAACCGCGAATATAGGAAGACAATGAGGGGACTTCCAAGTCTCTCTATTTATGTGTCTCGGAATATGTGTACCTAAACATCTTGAAAAGTACTTCCTTTACAACTAAGAGCAAGTTGGTCAGAAATTCTTAAAGAAATCTTGTTCCAGACAGCTTGATTGTTATAAAATAGTGAACCCATCAAGGCCATAAACCTAGAATCCAGCAGCTACTAATAACAATCGAAAATAAATGCATATATGCATTAGTTGCACAAAAAAATAAGTTTCACTCAGTAACATCGATCATCAGCAGATGCAGACGCAACCATCTATTGCTCGTACACCGTACTTACCGCCAAATCCAGATACAAGTAGGGAAGTCAAACTTTCGAAAGACATTCTATCGACTAGACCAGACCTTTTATGATTTTTCTGTTTTGTTCATACTGAACATGATGGCCAGCAACAGGTTGCATCAATAGTCAAGAACAGATCAGTGCAGGTATCTACTTGAGCTGTCTCATAAATAAATTATCATATCTCAATGTGCCTAGGTGACCCTTGGCTGTTTCATTCGAAACTACACAGTGTAAACACGAAAGTTATTGACTCCGATCTTTATGGCCTCAATGGTTGTTGACCGCATTAAGTAGTTGTATGACTGGCCATCATTCTCTTCTCGTTATTAACTGGAAAAAGTGTTGGGAAATGTCCCATCGAATCCAGCTCGATAGTCTTCCAAACTTCTATTGTTTTTGCAATATTCTCTATTGTCCAGCAGCATCTCCTCTCCTCGTACTGACACTTTGACGCGTTACATGTTACGAGTGGTTTGAACTTTTATTTCATTACGAAGCCCTTTACCACGCACTGCCAACAAATTTCTAAAGAGTGTACTCCACAACCATAAGCACCCAAAGGTGAAGAACCTAAATGCCCATACTGTGTCTTCTCCATTTTACTACATACTCCTCTCGTACGTACATGTCTACGCAACTAAACACCTAACAGCTTTTTTTTCTCCGAGCCATATTTTTCATGAAAACATAGAAAAACAGTAGAAATCCAAAAAAATGAAAGAAAAACCAACACACACACGCATAGAGTGAGAGATACAAGTAGATTCACCTGTAAAAGAGTATCTATGTACCTGTCTTAGATGGCATTGCTTCTACTACCTGTCTGTCTGTCTATCTCACTGTTGGCATGCCATAACGGGGGGGAAAAACTATCTCTGATACTACTCCACACACATACTCCACAGCACAACATAATGCCAGCCAACCGTCGACTTCATCGATTCAGTCTGTCGGCGGCGGTTACACTTTACGTCGGTTTACAGTTTACACGCTACACACATTCTCGGTCTTGGATTTCGCCTGTTTATCAATGGTTCTCCTCGTGTATAACAGTTGAAAGTATATTTGAGAAGCTCTGTGTGCGATATGCGCGAATAACAAGTTCCACACAAGGATAACCCCAGTGTAGATACTTCAAGGATACTTGTAGTAGAACGAAACGCAAAATCAAAAAAACAAAAAAAAAAAAAACTGCGAATGCGTTGTACAACAGATTCTATTAATAGATCCGAAAACATGGGACTGAACGACTTCGTAGCGTTGTTCTATAACAATAATCAGCAACATCAGCATCAGCCAAATAAAAAATCATCCTTCCAGCCGGTCGCCGTCGGAGGTGGTAATTCTCTATTCGTGTCGGGAGCTGCTGCTGGACCACAAATGAATAATTCGAGTGAAAAGTTCAAAACAACTCGCAAAATCAATTGCAATCTAAGTGATGTGAATTTGAAAAATGCCACCAGCGGCAGTAGCAATAACTTTTTGGCCTTCAATACCGCCACGACTTGCTACAGCGAATTGGATCTGTATCGGACGCCAGCGTTGAGAGGGAAAAAATCCTTCCTATGGAACTCCTTTCGAATGCCCAAAAAATCCAAAGGTAAGTGTGCCGCAGTGTGTGACTTATTTTTTTGTGAAAAATCGAAGTCCTTCGTCGCCCGTTTGTGCTACATTCAAATGCGTCCTTGAGATACTTCTGTGTGGTGGTGTACATAGTTGCATGTGGTCTCTCCACATTCGGAGGAGGGTGTGGGTGAACGATTTTTAAGGATGTGGTTTTTCCTTAATTTTTCGATTAATCATCAACTTTTCCCCGACTTTACTGTCAACAAGATTAATGGCAATTCTGCAGGAGAATGTGTCATCGAGAGACCAGCAGATGTTGGCTTCATTTTTGCGCGTTCCTGCTTCGACGACAACAAGTACATAATGGGATTATGGCTCGTAAAAGTCTAGAACTCTTTCGTGCGATGCTGTGACCTACATGCAGAGGGAGCGCGTATGATGTGTTCCGTAATTTTGGTTCTATTGTGAGAGAAGGGAACAATAAAATTACAAATGCTCCGGTTTCGGATTCAAAGTCTTGACCTGGTTTGCGAAATTGTTTCTGCCCGTGTAATTGATGTGAGATACGGTTTATTAGGCACTTGTTTGTTCCACAAAGAATAGAACTCTTATTTCCTCTGTGAGTCTGATGCTATTCAGTGCGCGGAAGTGCGAACATAGCACAACTTCTTTGGGAAGTCTTAAAAGTGCTCATTGTATGGAGCTGGCTAATTAGTATTCGTTTGTAGTTTACAAATCGTTGTTTAGAGGAAAGTTCTGTGAAGCCCTCCATGGCTAAAGTTACTTTGTTAATCGAAAGAAAAGGAATTCAGTTTTTACTTCTATAAGCTACTTTTGCTACTACTTTGAGTCTCAACTTTAACCACTGGAGGGGTTTCTATTGACATCTACTTACCTTTTAAAGTCATTTCAGGATTTACTCTTGTTCTCTCGATTGTTGTTGGTACAATACCACAGTCGTTTCGCTTTCTCTTGTTCGCGATTCTTCTGAGAATAGGAGTTCTACAATACTCGTATTCTCCAAATGAACTAGGGAGAGCTCATATATTCACAAATTCTCTGGTCTTCAACTAATTAGCCATAAACTCCACAGCTTGTCGTACTCTGTTGCTAGTGCTAGCAACTTCTGGTATTACTAGAACATACTAAGTGCGATCGGTTTTCCAAAAGTTCAATCTGCTTTGTGGTACCAATTTGAGGACTATCCTGGCTAGGCTAGAGAATTGTTTTACAGTCTTAGGAATGGATAGAACGGAGATGGACTAGTATTCGTAAGAATTTGTAGGAACTTTCAGGTTAAGGATCAGACTTGAGTATCTCGTTCTGTTAAAGGCTTGTCATGCTTAGTTTTGTTTAAATATTATTACAGGTCTGCATGGTATGTGGAAGAAACTTCTACAAGGACTTTCGCAGACTTCCAAATAAAACCAAGCTTGGAAAGGATCACCCAAATGACTGCCTTTAGAAATTTGTAATCCTCTGTGGATAGTCGATCACCAAATGCTTAAATCAAGAAGTCTTCGTACTGATCCTCGTGTAAGTCCGTTGTTTAGCTTAGCAACACGGTTGCCTGCTTCGAAAGTTTGCTATTTTTCTGTTGATGTCTTAAACTTGTCCTGGTACACGTTCTCGATGTTGGTGTTTAGAGATAATACTTCTTGGGTGAGGTTCCGACTTATATGGAAACCAACTTTCTCTAGATTTATCTGCTTTGCACAAGCCTCCTTATGGTTGTCGATGAACCGCTCATGTTTACCAGTTCTATTGGACTATAACTATCAGCCCTTTAAGGCGGTTTGGCTTATGATACTATTCCCTTTCACGTGTTTACTGAGGTTATCCACATATTCTAGACATATTTCATCGAAACCAGAAGCCCTATAGAGTTGTGTCTATTCCTGGAAAATTCGACTTTTGATGTCCCCACAATGTGATTGGCAAGGAGTTCAGTGGATTCAACAAATTTCAAAGGAAGTCGAGTATTAGCGTCTAGTTCTTTCCAGGAAACTATTGAAAAATTTCATGTTGATGACTGTTCTAATCATGACTGGTTGTCTATGGAAGAAGTCTGATAGAACATTACTAGTTGCTCTGCAAAGTCAAGAATAGTTAGTTTCGTATCTCCTGATTGTGATTTATTCTTTCTTCTTCGTAGGAACGTTAAATTCGTTTGACAGCAAGGATTTCAGCAAGGACAGCAAAGTACTTTTTGGGAAAAACACTGAAAGATGGTTTTGGCTTCACACGGTGAATAAGGCTACAAGACTATGAGCCTTGCTGAATGTAGGGTACCCTTTGAGTTTGGAAACAACCAAATTTCTGATTTATCCGAACTCGGACTCCTTGGACGCTTTTCCGTTGGATCTGGTATGATGTTATCCTTTCAGCTGGATACTTATTCATCTCGACATACTTAGTCATCCAGTCGTGACACTTTCTTATTGTTTTTGGTACCTTTTACTAATGAGCTTTAAGAGGGGTGACCCTCATCTCTGCCTTTCCCTCTTTTAATTCCCCTATTGCCCAAGTCTTTCCTTAAAAAAAGGAAATTCAGTACAAAATTCGAAATTTGGTTATAAAAACTCCGGCTAAATAGTAAAAGTATTGCATTACACCCAGAGGGGTGCCGGGTATCTTAAACACGATACTCGTAAAACTACTGAATTTTCGTCAACTTTTGACTAATTCAATGTCCCAGAGGGCCTTGCCCCATCGCATTTAGTGTCACAGAAGCCAGTTTAGTCGAATTTTACACGAAAGACTATACTAATGGCACCATAATAACCATTAATCAACTAGTGGTTGACAAGTATCTGCCAGTGGTTATGTTACCTATTGCGTGTTTGCGTGAGTCTATTCATATTCATCAAAATTTCGCACGACCGACGTTGAGAGTCTTTTTAAAGAGTCGACCACCTGCGTTTGATTGGATGTGAACACAGAAAAAAGTTTCATAATTGGCAGTTGGCCTGCAGTTTTAAGTAGTAGATACACATGTGCGATGTTTCTAAGTAAACAGATACGTTATACATAGTATAGCATGGAACGTCTGTTGAGTGGGAACGTTGAAGGGAGAAAAGTGATCACTTAGACACAAAGTAGGTTTACTATGATTGAATGAGTGACTAAAGCCTCAGAGGAAGGAGAGAAGGAGATAATCCCAGACTATCGAGCTGTACAGAGATTCATATGTTGGTCATGAGATGACAGCAATTGTCTCCTAGGTTAGATTTTTAGATTATTACTGTCTGTTGTGATTTCCTCCAATGTGAGCTAGGAACTCTGGTATCTTATTGACAGTGTGACCATTTTAAGGTCTCCAGTTGTAGTCTTGCAGTACCCAAATTGGGTAGGATCCTTCCACAAAATACATGGGGCTTGTGTATGAATCCGATGTCTAGAAGACTGTCTCCATTAGACTCTGTACGAGACTCTACATCAAGTATTAGTTCAAGTTTCTAAGTTTAGGAATTAGTCTGTGCTGTATGGATGACACATGACCCAAAAGAGTGGAATTCGACATTATTTTGACAAAGAATCTTTGGGTTCCGTAGCTGAGGCGTTGACATTGGTCCAGCTGACACAAGCAATCACATAAGCCTTGCCTTAAGTACTTGTGACAGTATTGTCTAATGATTTTTGTATCTGCTGTACATCAGCTCTAGCTCTAGTTCTGATTCTAGCCCGAATTGCGTTACAATATGGTTGCAGATAGGCCGATTTTCATTGATCGTCTCACACACCAAGGTTATCAGTCATACTGATAGTTGAGATATGGCGGTTTTAAGTTGAGCTTGTCGAACAAACGTAAGTTAGAGTCTTCACTCACTACAGAGTGGGAGAAGGTGGTCGAAGGCAGTACGAACTTACAAAATATTTTCGCGATATTTTCTCGTTTTTGTAGCAAATTTCTACTACTTCAACATGTTGTGCGAGTGTATATCGATTCATATTTAATAACCTCCTGGTTTTGAGTTGTCAAAAGTCTTCGCAAAGATGACTGATTGATGACAGTTCAATAATGGCGCGAAATTTGAACTGACATCTCTTGTTAGATATCCCTTTATCTTCATCAGGAATTAGTTCGGCTAGCTCCGAATCTAGTTAACAGAGGAGTCATGTGTTTCAAGATAAACTTGATAGACTTCCAACTTATACTAATGATCTAAGTTCCTTTGCCTTCTCCTGACGCCGATGACCTTTGTGTCCTGCTGTCTAATTGGATGAGTGCATTTCTAGCTGCAATTTTTTACCTAGCTAATGCGATTAGAAATTGTTACTTTAAGTTAATTATCGTGACTGCTGTCCCTCACCAGATTTTCCAACAACTCTTATCTGTAAGACTCATTACACGACTCGTGGTGCTGCAGTTTAACGAGCTGTAGCTAATTGTTAGCCAAAGACTAACTAATGAAATTCTAACCTAAAAGAAGAGAAAACAAACAACCACTTAAAATGGAAAGTAGTTAGCAACTTATGACCCAAAAAGTAATCATCATTTCAAGCCCGCACCGAGCTCATGCTTTAATCAATTTACTTACCAACGACACTCGCTCGCACACCCGCCTACAGCTAACCCTTTAAAAGTCCATTGACCTCCCTTATCCTCCGTCTTACCACTTTCACACTCAAGACTTTAAAAATCGCAAAACACGTTAACAAAACAGAAATCTCCTCACAATGGCTATGATTGATCGCATCCGTATCACATTCGAAAAGATTAATCTATAAGATTCTCCCATGGAATATGCCATCAAAATAAATTAGGTAGCCAAGTGTACAAGTATATCGAAAAAAATATTCAAAAATCCATGCCATTGTTCGAATTTCACGTCGGTCGTAATCTGTGTATCTTTTACTACTCGGGCAGCGGTAATAGATTCAGTGTGTGACTCGGGTTAGAAAACCTGGCAAAATCTCACAGTGTAATTTATTTTGCGAGATACAATTAGTCAGCTTGCGGGTTACATCACAAAAACGGAAAAATTATGGCATGCAAAGAAACAGTTAGCTTCGGCGCTGGCTTCACCATTTCCTGGGGAAGAAGCAACAGTTTTTGTTTTTTCTTCTTCTCTCGTTTCTCTGCTTATTTTGGTTATCTAAACAAAAGTATCTGTTGGATTAGTTTCGCCATGAAATTTTTAGTCAAATTACGCCTTAGAAGGCTGTTTGCAGGTTATGTTGAAGCGGAAGGAAGGCATCTTTAACGAAACTTCAATAACAAGACATGCGCAGTGGCTGACTGTAACAATCAGGACAAGCACGAGTAATGCGAAGCGGAATTGCTGGAGTGAGTACGTTGGGGGGGTGGGGGTAGGTATGACTCACTGGGGATGCTGTCACGATGGATTTGGATGCTGTTGCTAACGATGACTCATCGCAGCAGCCTGTGCATCTGGGGAGGGACGGAGACAAACACCCAGCGGACGGAAACTGTTATACGGCACGCATCCTTGTGTGTGCTGACAACCAAGCAGTGCTTGTTAAACTTTTCTGCAACAACTTTTATTTTTATTTTAAAAGCGAAATTAGTGGAATAATAAATTAGCATTTAATTGCTATGAATTATGCGCATATGCAATTTTTTTTATTATTTTTCGTCCATTCAGGTCTAGTCGGGGAAGAGAAAGTCGGCGCTACACAATTATATGAGATTATTTCTTTTTTTTTAAGCTAAACCGCTCTAAATATGGTTAATTATACAATTCAGAGGAATTTTCTTTTTGGCGATAAATGCAATCCGGCTTAAGCGGCGGCGGTTTAAAGCAATTAATTTGCGTAGCCACATGGAGGATGTACAAATGTAGCAGTTGGCATTAGGCACAGACGTACAAATGTAGTTTAAACACGTTTTATCCACGAACCGGAGGTCTGAATGATGACAATTTTTGAAATCTAGAGATTCATTAAAATTAATGCGATCCTCAACGAGTGGGGCTTGATTTTCAACGGGTCAAGCATGGAACAAGTCCTTTAAATGTAATATCGTCACATATCTCCTCTCCCTCAGTGTTTTGGGTGAAATGGATGAAACTGAACAAAAAACTTGACCACAAAACGTTTAGAGAACGACTTAGACGTTGGTGCACTCAGCTGGTCGCTATGTCGCATTTGGGAAGAAGTTGGGTATACAGTGGACAGAAATGAAAAAAACCTCTTGATGCACTTCAAGTCCAATATCGTTACATATCTCCTCTCCCTTAGCGTTTTGCGTCAAGTCGACGAAATTGAACAAAAAACTTGACAAAAAAACGTTTAGAGGATGACTTAGACGTTGGTGCACTCAGCTGGTCGCTATGTCGCATTTGGGAAGAAGTTGGGTATACAGTGGACAGAAATGAAAAAAACCTCTTGATGCACTTCAAGTGCGATATCGTCACATTTCTCCTCTCCCTCAGCGTTTTGGGTGAAATGGATGAAACTGAACAAAAAACTTGATCAAATAACGTTTAGAGGATGACTTAGACGTTGGTGCACTCAGTTGGTCGCTGTGTCGCATTTTGGAAGAAGTTGGGTATATAGGGTCGAGAATGGAAATACCTCTTGGTGCACTTCAAATGCAATATCGCATCCCATTTCCTCTCCCTCAGCGTTTTGGGTGAAATGGACGAAATTGAACAAAAAACGTAAAGAGGATGATTTAGACTTTGGTGCACTCAGTTGCCCGCTATTTAGGATTTGGGAAGAATTCGGGTGTACCTGGGTCAAGCATGGAAAACGTCCTTAAAATGCAATATCGCCACATATCTCCTCTCCCTCAGTGTTTTAAGTGAAATGGATGAAACTGAACAAAAAACTTGACTAAAAAACGTTTAGAGGATGACTTAGACGTTGGTGCACTCAGTTGGTCGCTATGTCGCATTTTGGAAGAAGTGGTGTGTGTATGGATCAAGCATGGAGGTGTAGCCGTGAAAGAAATTTTAGTTGTCGTCTAGTGATTGAAACTAGAATTTCCTGCTTCGTAGTCCAACTTTTTAACCACTTGAGCCAGGACTGCACTAGCCAGATCTATCTACAAGATGATCGACTATTCCCTTTGGTGCTGTAACTTGTGATCTGAATGGTTTTTTTGTTGATGGAACGCTATACTTGTTGATTTTTGCTGAGTTGCTCGGTAAAGACCAGTAGACTTGATTTTACACCCGACGTTCACATTGTTTAATAAAATTTGCACTTTACTGCACTGTACTTACAAGTATGTATGTATGTATCTATGTTGCCTTGCTCACAGTTAATGCAGAGAAATGAGGAAAAATGTTTTTCTTTTTTTTTTTTTTTTAATTTAAAAAAAAAAATATGTTAACCATCGTTTGTCTATCCCACGTAGCTGCATAAATTTGCCAGCAAATAGTTGGAAGTAATTGTTTATTTAAATTAACTACACGCAGTACACGTTTGTTTACCCAAGATTCCGACAAAGTGGAACCCAAAGAAAGTGTCCCATCCAATTAGCCACAACGGTGAGAAAATGAGCGCCAACACTGCCTGTGACTTGTGGCAAATGGAAAGTTTAAAGTTTGGCGCGCTTGCGCATAAAGATTCTCTAATGAATGAACTTCACTCTTGTTCTAGATACTCGTACTTTGCTTGGATTTCACTTTCAAAATCTCGTCGTCGTCGTTCGAGTGGAGCCGTGAACTTGAAGCCCTAATAGACGTCAATTGTTTCTGACAAGTACACTGTCCAGCCGACTGCTTGAGAGTAGAAATTTCGGTCAGATTTAATGATCAATTGAACCGATAATAATAGGCTTAGTTTGTGGCTCTTCCCCAAGACACCATCTACGAAATACCGTTCGTTTCCAAGAACTTGTTGTAAACACCATATTATTTCGATACAATTGCCATAATCATAGAAGAAGAAGAAACAGGTAAAAACGGAATCACTATTACAGTACCGGCCAATACCAGTAGTGCAGTGTTACTGACCGACCAAACGCATACAGAAGAAAAGTATCTGTACGCCCCAACGATTATGCTGCATCGCCATTAGTTGTGCTATATGTGTGTTTTCTGTTAGAGAAAAGAAAAAGATTAAAAACTACATAAAACAATTATTAGTTCCGTTTCGTGGGATACGGTACGATACTTGGCATGTTGTGTTGCTAGTCCATACGGAGCTGTTGTACAGGTCTTCATTGATTGTTTGTTATGGTCTCTGGAACACAGCGTGCATGGTGCATCGCACACACGAGATCTGAGAATGAATGGAGTATCTTGAAGCTTCAAGTTGAAGAGCGGCTTCGAGTCGAGATCGAAAGATTGAAATTGCGGTCACAGATGATGGACTCGAGAGGAGTGGAAGTGGAAGAAATAAGGTGATGACAGTAGCCGTAGTGCCCCATTGATTGATTGATTAGAGTGATTTAAGAGGACGGCTATTATGAGTGTGTATAGGTATATGTATCTCATTTCTCTAATTTGATTGTGTGATAGCGGCGGCGGCGGCGGCGGCAGGAACACACAAGCTTGGGGGTTCACCTGAAGTAGTTGCGTATGATCTGGAAATGGAAAACGAAATATACACTTTCTCGGGAAATGATTTCTCTTTCTACATATGCAGATGCGTAAGTCGAAGGCTAGGCTCAAATGGAATACGCACGAAAGAACTACAAGAAAGTGCACTCAACGTCGACCACCCATTTGGACCTAAATATGGGGTAATGAGTAGGTACACACATTGCTTCTAATTCGATGTGGAAGATGCATTAAAGGAAATGGGTAGGGAACATAGTTTTAGAGGAACCAGAGGTCATTGCACTGTCCGTCGACGAATTAGTTTCTCTTTTCAAGTTCGATCCGTGTCCACCTTCAGTTGCCATCCTCCGCAGCTGTTATCAGGTGGTGATATGCTCTCATGTTCTTTAAACCTTGAGCTCTTGAAGCAAGCCTTCGTTTGCTGCTTGGTTATGCAACCGAACATCTACATTCTGAAGGTTTCTTCATGTCCAATCTAGACAACGACCTATGTATGTAGTAGTGTGCCGATCCTGTCTTTTAGAGTTTCCTTCGTGATTGTAGTAGTGGTGAGATTTTGAAATGACTTGTGGTTACTTTTTGAGCTCGATTCAGCTTTTTGAATGAACTCTCTAGCTGTTACGACTATACATGTTGGTATCCATTATACTACGTAGTAGTAGATAGAGCTATTTGCTCCTCGGTTCCTTGTACAGGTATGTTTGTAGGTACAACTACTGCTTTAGTAAAGATGTAAGTCTTAGCAGTAGTTCAGTTCAAATTTACGTTCATACATACATGTTTCTCCTAGGTGAACATCTAACTCCCACGAGGGTATACTCTTCAGTAGATCCAGTCAACTACTATTGATTCACAGACTCAAGTTCCTCTTTGCCCTTTCAGTCTACGAAGTAATCATAGTTGATGACCCCACAGTTTAAAAGCCATTTCGGCTTGCCGTTGTCTGCGATTTGAAGTTGCTGTGAACCATATGTTTTCGGTTGACCGCCACTTCTTCCTTGGCTAATCGGATCCCAATTTATCGCATGGCGAGGCTTGTATCCATCTTGGAATTGTGATGTGTGTAGATTCTTGGCCTGTCCCCTCATGGATCTCCATGTTAGAAAGGGGATTAGACCATAAGATCAGAATGATGTTTAGTACACAACGATAGGTGGGGATATTTTTCACATGCTGCTCCCATAGGAGCATGAAGACACCCATTGCTTGGTCTTTATTCTAATCTTCATATTTTGGGCACTAATGAGAATACGAAAACGAAGATGCTCAATCCGTTGGCTATTTCCTGTTCAGTTCCCCCTCTCTCAAGACGATATTCACAAAATATTGAACAGAGTTCACTCTACCTACCGAGTATCCTGGAATTTCAACTGAGCATATAGTGCTGATGTTGATTTTAAAAGTGAGAATCTTTAACCTGACAACGTTTTGTTGCGCATGCATCGGCTGTTCTCTAGAGCTCCCTCCCGCTGTCAGCCCTTTGTTGATCCCATAGAAGCGTTCATCACATTGAGTACCACGCTAAACTTTCCTAACTTTCATTTGGAATTCTGACAATTGATCATTTCTGTCTAATGATGCAGTATGAGATCTTAGAGTTGTCCGGTTCAGGATCACTTTCAGAAAGAATCATTTGTTGTGACTGTAGACTGTATCCTATAACGAGTCGATACTGCCTAGATGATGTTGGATACATGAATCTAGAAGTTGTTTTTTCTCAGGATTTGCTGAGTAATTACACTGCATTGTCGTAACTGTCCTTGACATAGTACAAAGTCAGCGCGGTACTGTCAATAGCCTCTCGTAGGTCTTTTTCGAAAGTCATCTTGAGATGCTAAGTCGATAACGTTGTACCTTATAATTCTTCCTAGACAAGCAAGATATGGACTGATGGTTGATTCTCTTTCTCAAGAAGCTCTTAGAATTCTCGGTTTGTATGTTAGTTTGTGTAGACTGTATTGAGCTATCTTGTTTTCGGTCGAGATGATATTGGATTGTTTGGCAAATTAGGTGTAAGCAATCATTTAGAGTTATCTAGGGTGCACTATGTTACACCCCAGGATTACTATGTGATTGCATATTGGTTACATACATCACAAGAATAAGTAAATCTCTCTCGCTATTGAAAATGCAAAGATACTCTTACAAATCTCTGAACCGAATCTACTTCCATTCACAGACTAGAATGGCTATAAACGAACATCCTATGACTGATAGCTCGTAAAAACGCAAACAAATTCATACCATTACTTCATTCTCGTCTTTAGCCACTCAAACCATAGGGAAATCTCATTTGCTGCCATAATAATTATTTTATCTCTGAGTACTAAATAAAAACAAAAATCCATTAACATGGAATTAGATTCCCTACTGAAACGATCTCAGCCAGTCTAAGAGTGTTTTTCCTCATTTTTCTATCCACGTTCGCACACAACATGACAGCTGAAATCGTTGTATATTATGAAAATGTATTTTTTTTTTTTAAACTTTGAGCTGTTTTTTATAGGAAAATTTGCATATTATACTCAAGTGGTTTGTTTTTTGTTCATCCCATTGATTTATGTTCTGAGTGGATGAATAAATTAGCTGCTTTGGTTTCCAATATCTGAATAAGATAGACGCCGGTTCGAGTTCAGATTATGCAACTGTTTGTGGAGTATCCAAGTCAAATTGGATTGTTTTTTTGTATCTTGGACATTGAGATGTTTAGTTGGTTAAGTGGACACGATTTGTGTGTTAAATTATGGGTTTGCCAGACAGTTGGAATAAATTAAAGCGATTCTAGGGTTGACACTGTTAAAGGCGGTTCAAAGGTGACGTATGAGTACTTTTATGGTGGTGCAGTTTGAGATGTAGGTTTTATGTTGTTGAAAACAACAAGGTTAGGTAATTCATATGGAAAGTGATAAAGTTTTAGGTTCACAATTATTGGCTATATCCCAGCGAGGAGTGCAAGAGTTGACATCAAAGGCGTGGTAGTTCAGCAACTGCTTTCATTTTAAACCTGTTTGATTATAGTAAGGAAGTAGTCAGCCTCTTGGGCACAAGCAATTTAATTGCATAACTTTGTATGGCATAGCAGGTTTTGGTATATAAAACAGTAGTTTAAGTGCAGATACTGGTATGTTTTGCATAAAACTGCAGTATTGTCTTTAATTCGACTTGAAATGAGGAACCTGTGTCCTTATTTATGAGTAAATCCTCTGCTTGATGGTATTGTACAAACCATTTAGTTTATATTCGACTTATGCTCGAACAATCAACTAATCTATTTTTCCTTTTCTTTACAGGTAAGTGTCGTCCTTCTGCAATTACAAAATGTTTCATGGAAATATGAAATTACTTTAAATTAAGGTAAAGAGTTTGATAAATTAATTTATTGGGTACTAGCTTGACCCGACTTAGCTAGAAACTCAGTAGAGAAAGACCATACAGTCCTGTATTGGGGTGAGAAAGCCCTAGTAAATGGAGACTACAATCATGATGCTGCTTTAGATATTATATTCCATTTGTCACATTTACATTTTTATAATAGACAAGTGGCAGTTTCTGCAGTCACTAATTTGCATTCCGTCTAGAAGACACCTACTACGTACGTCTAGAACTTCTGGTTGACAAAAAATTCGAATCGCAAATCTCTTCAGAGACCATTGAGAGGAGGATGTGTCGCTTCAAAACACGGGATCCATATGTCTCTTTATAGGTGGATTAACGATCTAAACACAAGTGTCTCTTTCCACCTCTCCGACTGCTGGAGCATCTTCTCGAGATCATGGCTCTAAAGGAAGCCCTGTCGCGCCTGAAGTATAGTGTAATACCCAATCGGAATGTCCTACTTATTGCAGATAGTCCGGCGATGGTCAAATGTCTGAAGTTTTTCATATTAAACTCAAAAACTGTTTGTAATTCTCGGTTGTCTCTTAACGTAATGGCTAAACAATTCAACATTCACTCCATTTGGATGTTGTGACACAGTGATATCTCAGAACCGACAAACTCCACACGCTGGGTATTCCTCTGGCTATACATAGTCGAGCTGCTGATTATGGTTGTCTACCTAAAAACAAGGATGAACTGTACACTGGTTAAGTTAAACTACATCGACACAAAATGTCATTTCATACATCTGTCAAAGTCATATACATATCAGATATCAAAGCATATCACGTTTTCCAAATTTTGTAGTGTGCTGTAAGATTCTAAAATTTTTAGATAGCAAAAGTTTCAATATAAAAATCTTGATGCTTTGAAAAGGACACAGGGTTTGTCACCGAAAAAGTAATTCACATCTAAATGGCTGTGTTCAAACAGTTTCTAGTAGATACACGCATTGATTGGTCAAATAGAAAGTACACTTTCCTTGAACTAGCCTTGTCGTCAGGCATGGGTTGACATCAATACCAAAATAAGGTGTCAATGTAGGTAGTGGATGACAATTTAAGTATTTATTACTTGTTATGCATTCATCTACTTACCTGTTTTCCAATCGTCTGTCACTACAGCGTTAGCCCGCCTATTTTCAAGGCCTTGATAAATCTTTTAACCAGTTTCAAAATTACAATTGTTTAAAATTAGATAAGGACCTGAACCTAAGTTAAGTTTTTCGGCGTCCTGGTAGCATCAGAGATCCAAATTTACTTTTACGAAGACAGATTATACCTAAAGTCTTTTTATATGCTCTTATATGATCATAAGGACGTTTTTACTTACCTTACCATGTGATGGCAAAATATGTTCAAAATAATCCTAATCCTGGATTGACCATTACTCTACCCAATATGCTTGGAGGATTGAGTTTAAAAAATACTTACCTTGTCAGTTCTGAATTATATTTTTGAAAGATTAAGAAAACTGAAATGTATAATACGTCTTTTGCTTCTTCTTTATAGAAGTTAATCCAGTGCCAACCACCTTTTCACCTTTTCATTGAGGATTGTCCTTTGCAAACTTCTACAAATAAACTGATTTTCGAAGACCCATTTCTGTATACGAAAATGCAAACTTTGTGGAATGTATTGAATAGAACTTCCATTTCTTTACAATGTCCACATCTGTGTCCACCGATCGAGCTGTATCGTTTTCAGTTCTGGATTAGCTCAGAGTTTTGTTCTATCTTCCGACTTAAAACTGACAAATCCTTCCAAAATTTTCGACAAAAGGAACAATTTTTTTCTTGATGTTTAATTGAAAGCCCTACTTCAACAGATTTGACAATAAGGCCTACCTCTATCCTACCTCTGACACTGCTAAGAACAAAAATCTGTACAAATACATAAATATGTACAAACGCTTAGAATGCTGCTAAGGTCGTTTTCTGCAACCTTTTTGGTAGTAGCTGAAAAAAAAACTCTCTTTCTAATAGCACTGTGATGTCAAAAGTTCTTGTTCTAGTTCTAGATTTCTAAAGAACATTCTATAGTTCGTTTTCGACTACTGTAGGCGATAGTCCTAAAATTGACTTATCTAACTTCTGACATTCTTGTAAGTTTCTATAATCAAAAGCTCTTGTTTTTGATTGTTAAATTAGTACTCATTAAGATTTCACTATTTTTAGATAATTACTGAAGAAGAAAGTTCAATATTTACCGACCTACAAATTCCTTCAATTACATGCTTCATTTTTCCGGTAGACCCATTTCATTGAACCGCGCTAAGTATAGACTATTCCTAATGGCCTTAAGTATGATAGTCCCAAATTAGCTTTCCTTAAAAATAGAACACCCCAACACCATGGATATTAATTGCATACAATCACGTGCACTATTTAGTGTTCCAAGTTCAATGACTGCCGGCAATCTTGGAGTCCAAGAGGCTATAACCAAATGCCGGATGCGTTAACAACTTTATTCATCAGCGCCAATGAATTGACAATTTGTCAGCAATAAATTATTTCTTAAGCCCGACTCGTGTGTTTGTTTTTTGTTTTGGTAAACGTTTCCTACCTGCAGCATCATTAGTAGCTTCGTAGCTATCGTTTTTCATATTTATACGTTTTAAGCAAATTGACCGATTTCTCGGTTTGATTGATGCCTGTGGCATGTAATCACTGGCTGTTGCTGTATCATTAATGTGAGCAGCGGGTTGTTCATTCAAATGCAACATGATAGAGTTATTAAAAGAATGTACATATGTATGTACCACTTCGCTAGGGGGGCTTTGAAGACGAAGCTAAGAAAATAGCAGATAATTACCCTAAGATTGGGAAACCTAACGTTTCGTGGATGAATTAAAGTAGAAATGTTCTTTAATAGTTCATTGGAAAGTACCACATACTGTGGACCGATGGGTGTCTATATTTTGTATGGGAATTGCCTTCGAAATAGCAATTGAATTACTTGGAATCACCTTGAAACTACAAGCTACATGGGATGCAGAATGTAGAAGATGTAGACGACAAATAACGAAATGCTTCATAATCTGTTATTGAGTTTAATTCGGTGACCACAGCGCTATACTATAACTATAGTTGCATTGATTCTAATAGACCTTTATCCAGAGGAAACAGCTGCCCTACGTTCGAAACAATCTAACTTTTGGAAAAAGAGGGACATGAGTGCCACGATTTGATAGATGGAGCCACCTGAGTATCGACACAGCCTATCTATCATCCTCCGACTTAAATTTCAAAAGCTCTAGTATCAACTCATTTCAAAGTGCGAAATCAAACTCTTGTGAGTCTTCTTTGCCAGGTCAGTGTGTTTTAAGCGTTAGCTACATAAGAATTATCCACCAAACTACACTGTAGGAAGGCTACAGTGTAGGCTGGTCTATATTGACGTTACCGCGACAAGTCTAAACCGCTCTCAGCAAATCAGGACATTGTACAATGGTGGGTTCCAGAAAACTGGACATGACACTGACTGTTAATTTGGTTGTATGTCTCCAAGCACTTTTAAGATCCAGGAGTACATAGAATGTATTCCAATCCATGGGCTTAAAGAAAGAATAAGAGCAGATGTGCCACGGTCATTGGTGCTCCTTTGCCTTTAATTATATCATTTCTTGTATGTGCCAGTACGTCGGCGCTTTCATTACCCTCTATCTATGTATTTACTAGCCACTGTGAACAAGGTAACCAACAGGCTCATTAGCCCTGTAGAACAACTCCTGACTTTTACAGCTTTGGTCACGTAAGTCTTTAGCGCAGCTAAAGTGATAGTCTTCTCCGTTACTGATCCCATTTCGACTGGTTGTACTTCACAGGATATACTGATTTTGGGAACATGGAAGCAACAGAAGGATAGTGTATGTCCTGCCACCCGTGTATATCGACATATTTTTTACCTGGCAGTCCTCAAGTCAAGTGTACCAAGACTTTCATACTTTAGATGTTGTTATCAGATACGTTGGGGAAGAATGTCTTAAGAATCGAGCCATGTATGTACATATGTCGGACATAGCTGATTTTAAAGAATCCTGCATTAGTGAGTACGTCCATTACACCAATGATGGCAATGCAATTTGTTTTTGGTACCCAGAATAGCATGTCTAGTGAGTCCACTATATGTATATATTGGCATATAGCCAATGTATGTAGTTTAGCTTATTGCCCAATTCGAAAGGTAAAGATCCAACTCAGCCCGCTGAGGCAGTTTAAAGGCGGATATCTTGTATTTTGAGCTCACTTGTTCCTGGTCCACACTCTTTAACCCACTTACTGAGCATATTCATCGCTGATTCCATCATTTCACTTGAAGTGTCTAAGAATGTTGCCAGATCTTGACAACGTCATCTCGATAGGCAGGAACGTTTAACTCAATGTTGCTCGATTCTTTATGTATAGCATTCAAGTGCCTCTGGTTACAGATTTCCTAGTGGAACTATGGCTGAGAGTACAATTGGTAACAAAGCCAATTGGTATGTTCAACATGTATTCTTTCCAAAGCACATGTAAGAGGTAGCCTGTGGGCTACTTAGTGGGTCTAATCCGAACAAATAAGGAAATCATAACTTAGTCTGTTTTATCTACATGCAGAATGAGTTTCTATCAATTTCCTTTGCCTGGCCCACACCACTCCAATGACCAAATGCGAACTTTCAAAAACAACAAAAACATAACAACTTCCACCAGACTAAACAACCAGCGCCAATAACGACTGCAATGCACGTTTCTCAAAAGCTTGTGTAAATTCCTGCGTGATAATTCCCACTGATATACGCACCGATGCATCCGATGCATCACTTCGAGGAGGCATCACTGCAACCACATCGCCGCCACTTTTCCTGTCAATCAAAAAAACCGAAAGGAAAACACTAGGCGCCCCCAGGCGATAGAGGGTCAAACCAAAAACACACACTCTCTCTCTCTTTTGGCGGCTTCTCTTGTTTATGCGTGCGCAACTAACTGCTGCCTATCTAGATACATTTTTTGCTATTTTTTCGCTTTTAAGCGTTTTACTAATACTGCGTACACACTCCCTGTGCCAATTGTATCTGCGTTTCGTGTTGTAAATTAATTACGTATTCGCACTGTGCGCCCGCACATAGAGTCCGACGAGCATGTGAGTACTCTCCGGCTCTCTAAATTAAAGCCAAACAAACACCCGAAAAAAAACACATACGTGTTCGACGGCACGGTGGTGTGTTAACTGTTTCGTCCGTTCGCTCAGTCGGGGGATGTGTTTTCCGCGGAAAATACACCAATTTTTATCGGACGGACTGAACTTTCGCGGTGCGCCAGTGGCGGTATAGGGTAGATCTCCTCGGTGATGTCATTCTAAGTGAGAACCGTCTTGTGTCGTTGTTGCCGTTCTGAGTGCTTACATAAGTGGCTTGCAAGCATAAATATATAAAATCTGTGGTCAGTCGGTGAGTGTGTGTGTAGACGGATAGTGGCCCGGATGTCACTTTTTAACAGCCGCAAATAAAATGTCCAAGTTGAAACGGCGCAATGTATCGTGGACGAGGCTACCGCACCGGACGCAACTGTCAGCGTCACCAATACCGCCAGCATCCTCATCCCATACGTAAAGTGCGGTTTCGAACGAATATCGCGGCGCATCGGGAAGACGGCAGTAGCGACCTTCAGACTGTCGAGGTAACTTGTCGCGTTAATTACGGCGACTTTCGGAAAATTCAAGTGCAATTCACCAGCAACCATGAGAGAAAATGCGCTTTCGCTTGGAAGAGAAAACGGAGAGTCGCCGGCGCCTCGGGGCTTTGGTGCGCTCGTAGTTGGTCCTCAATGGAGGACCTCGAGGATTTTCAAGAGGCCAGTGGATGCTTGGCGGCGGACTCGGAGCAGGAGTTCCGCGTGAGTTCACCACTTTCAAGTCGGCTGGAGCAGGAGAGAAGTGGTATGTTTCAAAGGGGGTTTGCCACAAGGTCAATGCTTTCGAGTGTCGTGACAATTATCGCAGCTCAACACGCCTACTTAATTGGTGTCCTTAGAATGGTAGTATGGTAATTTTCGTGCTCAAGAAAAATGTGTATTAGTTGCTATGGATTGGTGGTACGATGTAAGTTCGCTTTATGGGAAAAAATTGGTCAGCGGTGCCAATATCAATCACATTATGACAGTTTGAAGTTGCCAAATAAGTGATAAGACTATGGTTTGCGTTAAAGCAACGATAAGTCCAAGTAATTGTTGTGGAATGTTCCAATGACATAAGGCCGCAATGACGCGAATTAGTTTTTGAAATATTGGGGAAATCCCTTTTTATTTCGCGAGAGAAATGGTATGAGTTGAAGTCAGTGCTTACACTGACTTTGGAATATTCACAACCTTTAGAGTAAAACCATGTCCTGCACATTGCTTTGCTCTGAAAAATTCTGTGGGATGTCCATTGAGTGACCATTTGCAGGATGAACAACGCTAAGTTTGTCTCTGCAGCTAGGCTTCGAATACAATTGCATATTCAAATGTTTCGACGTAGTTAGCCAAGATATCCGGAAAAGTTGAAGAGCAGAATTATCAACACTTTGGAATTAAAGTTACACAGTGTATATGTACTGTACTGTACCACAGATCTAGACTAACACTCGTTTAATCAGATCTTTAGTCCAAGGTGTATGGAGGTTCCTTGCTTTACTTGTTCTTTTACTTTGTGATTTGTAAGGCATTTGGTTTTTTTTCTTAAATTGTCTTGCAGCTGCACATCTAGCCTGACTTGAGGCAGTAGTTTCCTAGATAGGCTGCTACCATCCAGTAATGACTGACTTCTTCTCTAATCCAGTTTCTTCATCTGCACCTCAATGCATATTGGCATATTGGTCATAGCAACTACAAGGTTTAGAAGACTACATACTGAAACCTAATGATATCTGAGCTTGAAACTTGAGAACATTATCTCTTGAACTTGTTTCAATTGCTGAAATGTCGGATAATATCTAAATTATGAGAAATTGTACATTCCCGCTCTCCGTACCATCTGCCTCAGCACTTAACTGAATAAACGTCAGAGGATATCCTTACCGGAACTCATTGCATATACGGAAAAGTTCCTAAGTAAAGCTGCCAAACTGCTGTCGGAATGCACTGAGTCCTTTCCAATGAGGCACAGATAGATCAGATCTTTTCCAGATGCCGAATTCAACCGTAGACTTGTAGAGCTCCAATAGGTCAATGATGTCATACACAGCCTTGGAGACAGATGCTCTGTTTCATAAGACTTTTCTGGGATTTATCTTGGGTAAAGATTTTGTCTGAATTGTCATAACATACTCCACTGGACGTGATCGTATATACAACATTGAGTAGGAGACGTACCGATACGATAGCTAACGCAAGACATATGTATGTGATTCCTTTGTGCAGACAAGGCATATAGAAAACAATCATGATCGCTACGCTAACTAGCTCCGAACTTTAAGGGAGGTGATGCCAACTTAGTAATTAATGAAATCATTCCTTTAATACATCTACACTCCATACGCATCCGTAACTAGGATTCCTCAACTATCATCTCCCTATTTGAAGCCTGAAACCTTGTGTCTTGATTTTTTCTTAAATTCCAGATAAGATTTGTGCCATGATACTTCATTTTTCGCTGGGTTTTCTTCTTCTCCAATCTTTTGATACAGACTTACGTATAGGGAAGAGCTCTCGTGTTCTCCCGGTTTATTATAAGTCGTTTTGGGACCACATAGAACTACCCTCTAGTAAGTACTTATAACTTTTCGAACTTTGACTGATTTTGAAATTATTTAACCATTTCACACAAACTCAGATATAGTGGCCATGGTTTAGGTCTTCTCAGAAGTGAAGTGGTCTGAACCAATCTCCAAAACTCGCAAGGAGTCGCAGTTTACTCCACACGAGCTTTACACTAATGTCTGCAGGAACAATTCCTAGAAAAGCTGCAAGTTTCGGGATCACTTAAAGGGCAATTAGCCTTAAAAGTTCTGACATATCTGTCATTAGTAGTCAGTTAGTCTGTCCTCCATTATAACAGAAACCGAAATGTGCTAGAAATTCAAATTAGTTATGCTGCAACTCCAGTGGGGTTTCTATGAAACGATGTCTCCTCCCAACAGTCATAAACACATCGTTCCAACGTCATTAAGGCGACTCGCAGCTATTCTCTCTCCATTTGAAGTCGCCACTAATCCGAAACCGGCCTATCATCTAATCCAATCTGCATACGCACAGCGAGACCTCCAACATGAATGGTGCCACTCAGACATTACATTGCTCTCTCGATTAACATATTTTTTTTTTCTTTATTTTTTTTTAATATTAATACCATTTCACATTGCCTATTTAAAACCCCAGGGCCTGACGTGACATCCGCTGAGTGACTTCCTATTCTGGCTCTTAAATTACAACAAATGACGCAAAAGTTTACAAAACAAAACCAGAAAGGAATGTCGCCACATTCTACGCTGCAACTTAGCGTCACCCATATGGTGGACCCAATTACGGAAGACTGACCCAACGTGCAGGCAGTCGCACACCCGAGAGACCGCTGCTGTCTCTCCAATTGTTTTCCAATTGGCAAACAATTCAATTACCCGCAGCTCGCCAAAGGGCACTGCATGTTGTACATCCGAGTAATAATTAATGAAATTATGTTCACAGATAGTTTCGTCGAACAACTGTCAGACGCACTTCCTAACGCCATTTCGCCTGTCTGTGTGTTGGCTCTGTGGTTGGCATGTCTCCCGAATGTCTCTGCGTGCATTGTGCTTCAAAGTCACGTCACGTCTTTGCAATAAAGTGTTCAAGTTCATGTTGTACCTCTCGGCTCTCGGATTCCCCTGACAGTGTGTGTGGGGGGAAGACATGCCTTAACCTAACGACCAGTCGCAGTGTCCCAATAATTGATTCCATACTGCGCAGAGCTCATTTCATTCGCATCTCGGACATATGCGGTGGTGCCAGCCAGGATGAAGTAGTCTCACCTGGGGGTGACGTTTGGGGTTCCTGGAGGTGGGAAACCATTCCATATTGCATTATTGAAACTTTTGCCATAAACTTATGACGCAGACATGGGCGGCATCCACAGAGGCTATGTGAAAGTTGGGACCACAAATGGTGGAAAACTTCATGGAAGGTTAATTGAATGCAATGGGCCAACATTGGAGGTGATTATGTCAGCAGCTTTAGTTATGGATGGAAGATGTGGTTAACCGCTTGGAGGAGTGGTGGGCGTCCAGGTGTAAACCTAATGGTAAACACCTCAAACAACATGCGGCTGCTGTGCGAGAGAGGAGGGTTTTCAAATTTACTAATGGAAGACGTCGCAAAGGCTAAGTTTTGGGTTAAACAAAAGTGACTGCACGCAAGCAGAGCATGGAGTTGGTGTTTTATGAGGCTTTTTAAGAAATTTGATTGCTTAGTGGTAAATATGTTTACGGTAGCAGAGATCGGCTGATGGATACGAGGAAGTGTAATGAGTTTGGTGTGCCCATGTGTGCTGCCACATCTCTTTTGATTGGACTGTTTCGGTAACAGAAGCCTGATGTCTGTCTGAGCGAAATGTGTGTAGTTTAGAAGAAGCATCATGCCAGGAAGCAACTGAATGCTTTGCTTTTGCATTTGGGACTATTTTGTGGGAATCGATGACCCTCTGGAAGCCAAACGTCAGTAGCATAGCCGAGATTTAGGAAATGGTATTGGTGTTGCTCTTGCAAATATCGGATGTTAAAGAAGAAGGACGATGTGGGCGGTCACCCGAAGGCGTCATTTCATTGCATTTCAGTCGACTGAACACTGGTTACCGAACTGAGGTCTCTCAACTCACTACTAGCTTCGCGGAAGGAATAAGACTGGTGAGTTTGAGAACGAACTGTTTGCGTAGGATAGCTATTACCATGCAAATAAAAGCAGAAAAGTCATTTCAAATCCGCGCTCATACACTGTAGGTCTAAAAAGAGTTAAACTATTACCAAATTCCACAAAGGCTGTGGAGCTACGTCGGTTCGGTCTAAATAGGTGTTTAGTGTCTTGAGCTACTGAGTAGAGCATAGTTACAAGACTGGCACTTGGCAGTCAATCAACATCTTATATAGAATCGCTACCTCACTTTAATCGTGCAATTTGACCGAGAAGCCCTTGGACAACCTATGTTCTCCTAAGTTGGACCATTTATTGATGATCCTATCGTGAATAATTCTTCCTTTACATCTCTCTGAAGCTCTGATTCTTTCTTGCCATCTTTAGTGATTAAACGACATTAAGGACGATTTCCGTTTGGACATACTGCATGTACCCCGAAGTCTCTCACAGTCATTTTTGGGTTTATATCTCTGGATCTTATGTCCTCACTGGTTTTGAAGCCATATAAATACTTTATCGTGAATATCAGCCAATTCATCAGCGATTGCATGAGAATATGTAGCTATGTCCTATATTGCTGGTCCTACGTTAGTAAGCCCAAACACCTATTACCTACCATCCTGTAGTTTTGTTTAGTTAGTGCCCAAGAATACCGATGATGGCAGTCTAAGCTGTTCTTTGTATCTTGGATAATGCGTCCGTGTATTGTGCTTTCTATATAAGCCATTGCGTCATTGCTGGTATCAGGCTCCACTTGTCTTGCAAATGAACGTAAAAGCCTTTTCTGTGAGTTTTCCAGTCTGACTTTTTATCAAGTATCCATGGACACGAATTAATACCAGGATTTGATAAGGCAGACTGATTGGCAAGAAGGGGTTCTAAATCTACATCACAACAGGTAGACACCTCGGTGTTTATCCCGCCTTACGCACTAGGCCAGCAGAGAAGCCAATAGTAGATGGCCCTCTCGTAGACAATCTCGATTCCACCTCCCAAGGCTGTGAAAACCTGTTTCCATTGTTGCATTTCGGAATTACACCTAAACCAAAATTACTACCTCATCCGTAACCACAGGGTGACCTACTCCACTGCTAGTTGGTTCCTTAATTGGGCTATCGTGGACAAGACCCCAAATAAGGCTCATAACTATAGAGCCTCCCTGATCTTAGTAAAGGATTTCTCAATTAAACTATAAGAATGGAATTGATGCTTCTTATTCGAGGAGCCGAAGACCCTCACTTTTCAGGATACTTACCAGAATCAACCACAAAAGACCACCAGGACTAAAGGCAACAGATTCTAAAAAGCTAGTCTAATTATCCACGTCGGTTCGACCTTCCCAATATTTTCTTTTTTCATCATATTTCCGAGTTCGGCTACTGAAACTTTGAATATTTTCGACTCCACAATCTGTTTAAATACAAACTTTTCATTCATGCCAGAGAAATTGCAAAAAACGGCCAAACATTCATAAATTAAATAAACGTTTCTGTATAAGTATGATTCCGACACAAATGAAATTTAAAAATACTTCAAATTGAAAACTTTGTGTTTTGTTTTTTAATCTCTCTTCTCGTAACTATTGTTTGGCTGTACGTCTCCATCTATTTGGAAAATTATCGTTTTCGTCGTGACGCAAAACATGCGCAGATTTATATATTTTCCACCAGCCGCTTTTATTAATTGAAAAAGTTATATGCTTCTTGCAAAATTATTGAGTCTTTGATTTAATCAAAAAACACAACAAAAAAAAGTTCGACGGTGCGTGATATGTTGTTCGTTGTTCGGTCTGTCGTCGCTCTTTGGGATTTGTGCTGGATTGTATACACCGTAACTTCTCCTCCATCCGGATGTTTAATTTAGGGAACTCTAAGCGATGAAAAATTTGTGGTTGGATTTTTTATAAACTTTTTTAATTTCTGCCCTGTTTTCCTGTAGCATAAAGTTCTGCTTCTTGTTTTGTTTGTTTTGATTTTTAGGCCTACAGTTGAGTTTTGTTTGGTTCCCTTTGAAAATTTTGGTTTCGCGGAAAGTTCAAAATTATGAGTCAATTCAGGTGGTGATCCGAACTGAAAACCATTGACGGAAAAGGCCAACAAATAAACAGAAAAAAAATTATTTTAAAATATACATGTGTTACCCATACTCTAGGTCATCATTCGTCAAAAATGATATACACGGTCGAGTGTAGTGTATTTTAGTGGCCAGATTTTTATAGCAATTTTTAATTGATATTCCGAATGGATTTGATGTTCTAAAAATATATTAACTTATACATTGTGTCATGCTTGAACTCGTATAGCATTGAAATTTGCATAGAACAATCGGCTCGGTATTGGGAATGGCGCAAGCGAAGTGTTTTCGAAATTGTTTTCGAGAGGTGCAATCGTGCTTAATGCTCTTCCTGTGAATTTGTTTCAACACAAATGTGTGCATGATTGGTGTATCGATGCCAATTTATTGGCAAATATTTGGCCATTTAATTTAATGAATTCAGAATTATGGTATCTTTTCAATTTATTTTAATTTGAGTTGAAAATTTTTCACCTAGAATGGATATAAGCCTAGTGGACCGTAAAAATGTAAATTTTTTTTGTATTCAATCAACGGATTGAAATAATTAAAAAGTTTGTTGTAGGACATCATTTGATGTACTGATTGTTTTTATTTGTTAATATCGATGGAATGAATAAATGTAGTGTACTGCATGTTCTGTGGCTAAAAGATTTGACTTGAAAGGGTCTCACGATGGAAGATTTGTTCTTCTGTTCTCTGTGTGAATCTTTGCCGAGTCTGGAAATATTTGTTTGTTAGCTTTTTGCATAACTTTCTGAAATGCTCCTGAAGATTTTAACATGCTGTTCGGAATTTTCCTCGATCCTCTAAGATCATCTAAGAAAGTTCAAAGTCCTTGTGGTCATGAGGACAATACCACCTTCTTTTTGAGGCAATGTATCCGTTAATGTGCTTTGCAACATAGTCTAACAGTCAGTATAGAGTAGGATACCATGAAAGTCGTCTGAACATAGCCAAAATAAAAAAAAAAATATCTGGCGAAACGAATGTTAAATGTCCTATCGCAAGGGAAATTTCTTATATTCTTGAAAAGTTTTGTTCAGGACAGTTGTGCTCTTGAATGTTTGCCAAGTGCTCGCGAGTGGTGGGGCCGTGAAAGACATTTTCGTAGTCCAATGCACTATCCACTTGGCCACGGTGCCCACATAGCTTAGCTGTTTTATATGCGATAGCCTCTGTCGATGTTAAGTTGGACATCTGCATGGATTTTTCTACAAACAAAATATATTCCGATTCCAAATGCTTCTGTACCCGTTCTCACAGCTTTTCGGAATCGCTAGAGTTGATGTTGGGCGAAAAATGGATTGGATTGCCTACTAGTTTTCCTTTAGAATCCTTACAGTTCTGATGTCTTTTATAGACCTTAGCTTCAAATATGATGCCTCTTAAGTCATCTGGGCTACAAATCCAGTGAAAATACCACCGCGAAATGGTAAGGCAATGCTGCCCTGCGATCTTTTGGTATACTGTGCCTCCTATTATGATCTTGAAGAGGTGTGATCTTTCGGGATCATTTTTGAGGGTCATGTTCTATAATTCAGGTATCTCTCAGAGAGATGCATGGATGAGAGTTAGGTCTAGTGATGGTGTTTCGTCTTCTGATTGGTGATTGATAGCTGATAGTTGCCCAAATATATCAGTCTTTTGTGGGTTAGTGCTTCTTAAGTCTACAATATGCGCTTGTTAAAATACCAATGTTAATATTAAATTCCTGTTGCATGTTTTGAATTTTTTCTTCGCTTGCCTTATGGTCTAAGCGTTATTCCAGACTTAAGCTTTGTTTTGCATTTTTAGTTTTCTGGATTCTTCTTTGAGGGTGTGACCTCCACTTCCGCAGAATAGTTCAGAACCTATGAAGGCTGGAGATGCCCCCTTGCTTTGCAGTTCATTAAGTTTTTGCACAAGCTTGGACTTGGCATAGGAATCAAGCATGGCTATCTGACATTATAACTAGTATGTCACGGTATGTCAAGGCTGATGTGGACACATGCGTCTACGGCATAAATTTCAGCCTAGAAGATGCGGGAAATGTTGCCCACGGATTCAGATAATTCGGTGCTAGTCCCGAGTACTCCTGCTCCAGGTCCCTCATCAGTTCTTAACTCATCTGTTTATTACTTTGTTGTGTGATTGCTCTGTTTTTAGATATTGGATTCATTGGTCACCTTTGTCTGCTGCTGACACTGGGAACAAAATTCTTTCGGAAGTTAAATCTTCTAGTAACATTGTTCCTAGAAAGAAATTATTTGCAATAGTACCTCTATGCACCTTCTCATGGCCCCTGTAATACAGAGGGATGCCAGTTTTTGGACTTTATTGAGTGTCTCCCTCGTTGTGATTACAGGACTATCTCTTTCACTTCTCTTTCACTCTTTAAATAGTTTCTGTCAGGTGGTAGAAAGCAGTCTCTGTGGAATGGCAACCATCTAACTACAATGGACTGAGTTCTTGTGGGACCTGGTTCTATGATGAATTCCAATGTGAATTTGTTTCTCCTCTCCCCATAGACCATCATAACAAAGTTACTGCATCCACCTCAACTGAAATCCAACCCCAATTACAGGCCCCAACGATTTCCGTGTGAAATTATCCCATCAACTCAATTGCACGCGACTAGAAAGCACCTCACTCTGACTGAGTGCGCACTTCTAAAGTCGGCCGCCCGGCCGCACCTCCGTCCATGCCAATCGATCGCAATATCATTGAAAATCATTTAAACAGTCAATTGACTGACGCATATCTTCGACTGACCCACATGCGGCCGACATGCACTCGACGCCCCACACACGCACGCAATTATCGAGGCAATTAGCACGCAAATTAGCATTTCGTGCAAAATTAGACAATCGACTTGGTTGCGAGAACTTTCAAAATTCATCTTTCAGGCCCGGCCACCGGAGACCTGCCACAGTAGTCAGACATACGAGTCGACTACAATGGAACGTACCACTGGGCATGGTATGTGTACGCTGGCTGTCTGGCAGTCTTCCTCTCTGGAGGAGAATCGTTGTGCAATTAATCAGATGCACATCTCACTTGAAGTCGAGGAATTTGAAATATGTTCTTCCTGAGTGGGCGTTTGATATGAGCACAGCACTTGATGATGATGTCACAGTCCGATGCGGGGGCAGAAACTAAGGCCAAAGCAAGAGTTGGCTCAGATTCTCAAGGAAGACGTTTGTATTTGAATACAATGCTTCGAGGAAATATGCGGATTTTCCCATACTCACGGGTTTCTGTGGAAAAAGGACAATGGGCGATGTGTACACCCCAATAAACGAGTCGTTTATTACAGCTGCCACCTTTGTGAATACAATCGCGCAGGTATTTCAATTGGGGAATTTTTAGAACAATTCCACCGAGCAGTGTACACCCCTAATCCTAATGGGTTCAGAAAATGCTCGAGCAGCATACAATGGCCCGGGGGTATTGTTCTGTTCGAACAAAGGATTCAGTTTTGCTACCAGTGTTTCGGAGACGTTTCCTGGAACTTTTTAATTGTGCAACGTTCCCTCGCTGGTTGGAGGAGTTCTGAAATTTTATTTTTTGGTACTACAAGTGCTCTATTTGTTAATTAATTTTGAGAGTGCAAGGATGCTGAACGCATGCCTGGTGTAATTGCACAAATGGAAACCAATTCGTTTATGAGGACACGTAGCAGACATGTGGTACTTTTGTGGTCGTTCGTGGTGGTTCGTGACATTGGAGCACTTTTTAATTGATGTTCTTTGTTTGTTCAGTGTCTTGGCCAACGGTGGCGAAATGTTCATAAAAATAGATTTTTTTTTTGTTATTTTTCGTTGCTCAGATACATCGAATCGTATCGCAATTAATTGTTGGAGCGTGACAGAATTTTATTTCGGAGGTAAAAATAAATATGAGATGCAGTGGATACTGAATCACTTGCCATCATGGGTGACCTTTTGGTTTTGTGGCAATTGTGGCAATTGTTGTCCTTGTCATGAAAATGTATCTGAATTAAGGGAAAGAAAATGTGGACTTTTAGGTGAGTTTTATGATCTGAAAAGGATTCTTTAAAGTGTGGCCAATTCGGAAATCTAATTCTCTAAACTATTCTGAGTCAAGAATTTGATTTTTTATTGTTAGTAATAGAGACAAGTCGTCTAGAAAGTTCATTCGAAATATGGTACCAATTCGTGTGACCCTTGTAGTACTACTGACGAACCAATAATATTTTATGGATGTACCCGTGAATCTATGCAATTTAGCCGATCGGCCGATGCTTCATTCTTTCATCTTCAAACGAAACGAAGACTGCTGTTTACATGATTTTATCTTCAAAGTCAAAGACTTTCCTATTAACTTATTCAGAGAACCTCACCATGACGGCATTGGACCTTTCGTCACCAGTGAACATACTTTTGGTCAAATGGACACCCAGCCCTGCTGTCGCGATAAGACTATCAGGAATCTGGGTACTAAAGCATAGTCTTGAATACTCATAAGACCGTCAATCTATATCTTATAAAGAAATAGACTTTCCACATTCCCTGTAGGGGAAAAGTAAACTTCGAGTTATCTGTTGACCTTCGACTTGGAGAAAGTTCAAGTTCACCCTGAAGAATAGCACAGTCAAGGAAGGCATTGAACTCTGGTGGTGGTATACAGAAGTGCTTAAATGAGATCTCGGTAAACATGGCTAGTGGAACCAGTTGCAGTTAGTGATGCATCCGACCAAGTCCACTCTACACCTTGATCAATTTGTGCGCTATATGACCCTTGATTAGTTTATAGGAGCCATCCTCAACCATTCTTAAGGATACATGCTACATACACATATGTAAGTCTTCAAAATGTCATATTCGATGGTATGCGCATGATTCCATGTCACTCAAAGTGTCCATGTGCACCCAGAGTGTTGGCCATCCTATGTATCTTACTGTCTTTGGATTTACACATCAAGTTTGCAGCTAACATAGTCGCTATTTGGTTCAGAGGTAATGCCGTCTGGAATGAGTAAATAAGGTGGCCCACCTCAGTCTCAGCCTCTCAGTCTCCCTAAGACTGCGTCAATTCTGTCTACAAATAGTCATTCTTTTTCATCACTTTTTCTCATGTTTCTGCGATATTTTCATCACTTTTGCAGTGAACTCACTATCACTACTTTATCACGTTGTGCGGCTATGTATGGATCCATATTTAATAACCTCCTCGTTTTTACTTATTAGAAGTTATCATAGCAACAGTTGAAAGGGGACAGTTGGGGCCACCTTTAAAATGACACCTCTTGTTGGATGAAGAGTCAAAACTTAGAGGCAAGATCTTTTAAGACGTCAATCCTAAGAACATGCACATAGTTAGACCATACATATGATATTGACGGATTATTTGGTCTGTGAGAGTACAATTTCATGCTAAACTGACTAGATCCACATGTGTAAGCCTGGTTCCTGATCTTCCACGCATTTTGTCTGTAAAACTTCGCTTTCTTTCAAACCACTTAAGTCCTAAGCAGTACCTTCTCTTTACAATTGCTGCATTCCAAACAAAGCCACAACCCTAATCGCTCACTCAGTGAGAAAGTAAAACTGCCTTCACTTAGGATTATCATAAATTCGCTTCGCAGATTTGCCATTAAGCCCATTAAAACCCAACGCACAACGCAAAAGTGAAACTCATCACTCAGCTCCGATAATTAACAGTCCATTTCCACCAAATGAAGATCCTCCCATTCGGGTTTTTTTGTGGCAATAAATCCATCATAACCATTACCGCAACGACAACAAATTGGCTTAAAATGCAAATTCTCCCTCCCAGACTTCGGAGTGAAAGCCATCTAGCAGGCGGGTGCACGCGCAATGACTTCTTTCGTTTGATAAGCCCCCGATGGTGATGGAGTTCACACAAATAAGAAGGAAAATTGCTCCTAAAAGAAATGATTGCCACTATCCACAATATATGGCCAAGTCGCGCAAAGTGGTATTTCATACAGAAAAGTTGACAGGTTCCTTCCTCAATGACCAAATTAAGTTGTCATTGCATGTCATAGAGGAGACACCACCACATGGTACATGCTGCACGTGAAGAATTTATTATTTTTTTTATTCAATTAGCCATGATATCGAGTTAATTTAGCCAAAAGGAGATTTTAAAACCGGTCAGCAACATAAATCATCTTTGGCAACATGTTGCCGATGTAGTCTTGCAGTTGAGTGAAAATTACGCCTTTTATGGCCAAGGAATGCAATTTATCTTTTGGGGTTACTAACCGGCATACATCATAATCACCTTGAGATCAGTTTTAAGTGCCTGTTGGTTTAACACGAATTTCCTTTTCCTATTTCTTTCAGATCATAACCGGCTCGTTAGCCAACAGCAGCAACAGCAGCAGCAGCAGCAGCAACAACAGCTTAGTAGTAATAACACATCAAAGGCAAATGGTGGAGGTAAGGGTGGCGGTGGTGCTATTGTCCCCACAAGTACTCCACTGACGCTGACGGCCAGCGAGAAGGCTCTACTGAGAGCAAACGCTCACACCCCGCCATCGCCCATCTTGAACAATCATATTAACAACAAGCCCAATGGCAAGTGCATTGTTGGCCGAAATGGAAGTCCGCCAACCGGAGGACACACGGTGGCGCCTACAGCCAACAAGGTAAGAGTAAACTGTTTATCTATGCTGGGATGTCGTTACAGAGCGTCCGCTTCCGAATATTTTCACAGAAAACACAAAAGGAAAAGCCCAAGATACTCGTGCAGGAGCAGTTGCAGGAAGAAGAAGTCGAGTCTCTGGCCGAGGTAGAGGACCAAGTGCATCTACTGCAGAAGAATAACAACAACAACAAGCTGCAGCAACGACACTCATGTAATGGCAGACTGGATTATCATCAACTGTCAGGATTTGAGTTGCAGGGCAAAGGAATCGCAGCGCTAGGAGTGCTCCTTCAGTACTTGGTCTATGATGTAAGTTAAATTATTTTTTTGTTGTTCCTCCTTTCGGTATCTCTGAATACCAAGCTCGGTTGACATCGTACTTTTAATTACCACCGAGTGGTGTTTAAGCCAACCCTCCTACACCTCCTATGGAATGGTGAAACAAATTTCGGGGATTTATAACCCAAAGAATGGTGGCAGCAGGATTCTTATCGTAATTAATGACCAGAAACGGGAAGGAGATTACAGCGCGCAACAACACCATCATCGGAATGATCATCCTCGGTTGTTGCCAAGTAAATGGAGCCACCATCAGAAGTTTTCCCTTCTGGTTGCTGTTGTTGTTGGTAGTGGTTGGCTTGGCGCTTTTGCAAGGATTAAAAGTTAAACGAGAAAGTTCAGTATGTTTTGGCGTTCCCGCGGAACGATGACTTTTCTCTGGCGCTATAGAGAGGCATTAAGGTTAAAGTTTAATTGAGGTAGGGTTACATGCTGGTTACAAAGTTTCGGATAAGTTGGATACACTTCCTGGAGTTTTTGTTATTCCTTCTGCTGTTGATTGTTCGAACTTTGTTTAAGGTGATTTAAGAGGTCACACAAGTGCTGGGAGTTAATTTTATTTTAGCAAATACAATAGGTATGGTGTGTCACCCAATTGGAATGGCTATGCCGTCGTTGTTTTGTAGCAGACCTTGGTCGGCTGCCAATAAAAGTAATTGCGAATAATATTATTAGAAGAAGTTTCTGTTGGGTTTATTTTGCAAAGAATTGCCGATTATCGTTCAGTAAATTAGTTGGCTTTGTTCTACATAGGGGTGGGCGTGGCTATTATTGAGAGAAATGATATTTATCGAGTTATAGTTTGGGACTACCGGATGGTGTTTATACTAATGGTACAAAAATCGCAAGGAACAAAGAATGGGAGTTGACTATAGGACCAGCATGTAGTTAAAGATTTCAGCATCATCATCATGTCCTTCGAATGGGATTGAGGCATAGGACGCCAACTAATCGCCTTCATGTTTCACTATCTGCAGCAAGGTATCTCTGCCACCATTTTCCCTGGAAGTTTGTTTGTATTAAGACTGTTGATTTCCACAAAGAACTTCTCCAAGATATCATCATTTGGTTATCAGCTCTTGGCTTATTTTGCATCACTATTCCTGGTTTGTGACGAACGATTCTTTAGGATGTAGTGCAGACAAGGATTCACAAAATCCTGCAATGTCCTCGAAATGTTTAGTGACAGTTTCCAGGTTTCGCACGAATTGAACATTGAACTCGAAGAATCTCAGTTTAGTGCATAAGGAAACATGACTTGTACCACAAGTGGTACACATCTGGAAATTGAAATTATTTGCCTTCGGTATTTCGGAGATCAAGTCATGTGGCCTTACGCACTAAACTGAGATTGTTCGAGGTACAGTAGTTAAAATGTTTGATCTCTTTCTGGAGCTATCTTAGACCTTTTATAGGCACATCCGTGTAAATCCACTGTCCACAAAATGGCTTGTCTCTTACCTACATAATCTATCGGCAATAGAAAGATGATTGACGATCGATCAGCCCCTTGTTTCACTCGTTGTTTTACTCCGAAAGAGTCGGAGTTGTGGGACTCCTTTATAAAAGCAACTTCTTTGTAGATTTTATAAAATTCTCTTTTATTTTCCCATTTTGCACCATTTTCCTCATTTTCTGTGAGATCGTTTAGCCTCATCTTTTTGTCACGACTCACACAGTGATGAACTGCCTGTTTTGTTATATCCGGTACACCCTTCGCACTCGTCTTTTGTCGAGTTTCTAACTCAGCATTCATTTGCGAAGCAAAAATTCATCCCAGCTGTCTTGAGATATTCAGAAGTCTCTAACTTCCAATTGCTTGGGCACAGATTCAAGCCCACACCTCGTCAATTCCAGAATTTCTAATTTGACGAAGATCGATTTCGGTTCTTGGAACACTGCTGTAAACTGTGTTAGAACCCGGTTTCGTCCTCCTCAGTCATTTTGCTTGAAGAGGTATGATTGTGATTGTTTTAGTTTTTGAGAGAAACAAGGTACAAGGACATACATAAGACTTTGTCTAAATCCTTCGTTAAACATAATTGCGACACCATACAATCTTAGGCTTTGGTTGAAGCAGTGGAGCATACCAGTTGATCGGTTTAATGACAAACAACGTCACTTCATCGCCATTTAGGGAGAAATTTCGAAAGTTTGTATCTGCGATACATATGAACTGACGATGAACTTATGCGTTCTGTACTCACTAAGTGTACTCAAGATTTCTTTTAGTTAGTATAGTCCATGACATAATCATTAACCTTGTTTCTACATATGTGTTGAGGAATAGGAAAATGCTTTTTCTTTGACAATTGTCTAGTCAAAGCAGCTTTCGAGTCTATCAGGATCTATCAGTACACCTAATAGTCAATTTGAATTTTCTGTTTAATAAACGTTTGTGGGCTGCAAGTTTTTTAGTGGGAAGGAACTCAAATACTAAAAACTCCCAAATTGGATCCAATCTCCTAATGTCCCTACTGTTTGCAGTGCAACTTTCTCTCTGTCACCAAATATTCTTTGCTTCTTTTTATTGGCAACCGACCACAAACAGACTATCGAAACCACAGACTATTGCCGGTGACAGGTCATAGGAAATGAAAAATGTATTTGTTTTGTCGAAGTGATTGAAGTCAGGAGAAGCTACAGAGCCAAACAATGTATCTTTAGGTGAAGTAAATAATGCAAATGTCAAAACACATTAGAAAAGGAAAGGTCAGGAGCTTTGGCATTTGCTATCAAGTGGTATTAATACCACAAGGATGTTTCTGATATAACTCTGTGGATGCGTTTCTTCTAAAATTGGTTTTAACTTGACTTTTGTACAAAAAGGGTTTTGTATAGGAATGATATACATGTAACTTTGTATCGCCAGGTCATCCACTGAACCAATAGTAGTCTACTCTCGATATGATCGACTTCGTCTTCTGGGTTACACATAGAAAACCATTTATAAATTAAAACTTTAAGTGTATTTCAGAACTATTCTTACAGAAATCGCTTGATACTATACCGATTCCAATAAGTCTATCTTAACGTTGCCATCAGTACAGACGATCATACTCGTGTTCTTGAAATAAATAAGCCTCCAAAGTATTGCCCTATGCTTCCTAGAGTAAAAACTACAAAAAGGACTATTTTCTAGGAAAGTCTAACTCTGCAGATACTTGAAATATAAAACGATGGTACACAGACAAAATCGTTTGGACTTGACAGACCTTTTTTAAACTAAAATCGACTTGTCATGTCTAAGTGTGGATATGGCAATTAATATGGAACGTTTAAGACACAGATTGCATGGCAAGATCTAAGGAGAGGTACACTAAGGTAAACGGATGTGAAGTATGTCTTACTTAAAAAAACTACTAAATTGCTTGAAGAAAACATTGCTAACCCTAAGAGCCTGAATCTCGTCAACGGATTACAGTGTGCCGATACAATGCCGATTACTTTTAAACTCCTTAATCCTTGTTGGATAAGATTTAACGCCTCCAACATACAAGAACATCTTGGTTCTTCTGGTGGAATCCCTAGTAAAATATTGTCTGTTGGGACGCGTATAAAATTCAGTTCATTACTATGCGAGTTTAAACAATTTATCAAGCTCTACCATGGATCTGAACTGGCTTGCACCACTCCTCCCATATGGACACACCAATATTCAAATGTGGTTGACACATAATTTTTGACACTTTTCCATTATCCAGTGACACCAGTTTCTGTTCAACGAAAACTTTGAGAAATTAATTCAAACAAACTCTCTCGTTTCCATCACGTTCCCATTAGTATTCCAAAATGGTTATTTCAATCAGCGGAAGAAAGATAAACCCAGTATCTTCCCAGAAACCATTTTAATAATAAAACCAACCCGTTGTCAATATTTTACCAAGAACTACACCCACCGACAACCATCACTTGTGTTGTCACTGCGGAAACCTTCAATCTATATTACCAGCCACAGTATGCTGTAAACCAGGTGCATACCTACCTACCTATAGTTTCCTGGGAGTTCAACTTCTATGTGAAAGATGGCCCATCTCCACCTCTGACTGCATTGCATCATGGAGTCCTCCATCTCTTTTGCCAGGCAACCAACCGAGGCATTATCCAAACGAACTCAAGTTGAACGAAAGTTTGCAGAATTTTAATTTTATTTATGAGCCAACGGGAAAAGGTTCTTCTTACCGTACCGACCGACAGACCGTACTTGTATCTAAGCATCTGTGGAAGAGCACAAAGTTGCAGCTACTGGCAGTGGCAACTCACCCGACCATGCAATGAGCCAAGCGATAATTTTTCCCCCTCAAGGCTTGCATTTTCATTCTTTTTCTGTTTTTTTTGTTGCTGTAAGTGAAAAAGTCTTCTCACAAAATATTGGACTTTGCCTGAAATTTCACTTGCAACGGCAGCTGATGCATACCGGCCTAAGTGTGGCATTTATCTGTTAAAGGGAACAAGTAAGTCGGAAAGGTACAATAACGGAGATTGTACCATTCATTAAAATTTGAAAAAGTAGAGCGGATTGGGAAGGATTAGAATTAGTTTGCGATAAGATCAGCAATTGTCTTCAATTAGGGATAAATTAGTTCAAAATGGGAAGGATTGTCATCAGTATTTGACAGGTTGTAAGCATTGTAAGCATTTCTTCTCTACCATTCTGGAGGCGTGACCAGAATCCTGGATAAGGGAGAACAAAAGCATCGTTTGTCACCAAAGAAACACTAAATAGTTTGGAAAAAAAAAATTCTATTTGAAATTGCGGTCCGTGTATTGGCGCCATCCATCGGACCATAAAAGTACGTTCTTGGAAAAGATCAAAAAAGTTCTTTGTGCCACAGGTAGGTGTCGTGCAGCTGCCTGGAGTAGGCATATAGTTCGCATAGTAGGTTTATGATTAGCATCCGTGAAGTACAATTCAGAATTTGTCACGAGCTAAGAAATTCGCATCGCAAACAAGACAAGGGTTCATAAAATTGCACACAAGTGGCAAAATTTACGGGCATACGTACATACGTATGTGCTGCTGGTCCTTTAAAATTCGTCCTCTTCTAAGGCAATGGAGAAGTTAATTACTTTAAGGGAAATGGTATTGTTGGCACGAGTTCTCGAATTATGAGTCTTTTCAAGGTGAAAAAGGATGTACGACGATCTGAAGAACACTGAGGCTGTCCCAAGTTCATAGATTAGTATATACATAAGTATGGAGCTACTGCCTCCTTAAGATTCCAAGATGTAAGAAGGCCTTGAAAAAAGGCGGCTGAGCTGGGTAAGGGCTACAGAAATTAATAAAAGTTGGACTCAGATGGACCTTTACGCTAACCTTGTATATTCTTTAGAAAAGCAGAGTATCTTTTTATATTAATTTTAATTTGATTTTGTCGCGACCGTGAGGTATGCACCATCATGGTCGTATTTAGTTCTGCAAATCGTATCTGCCTTTTTAACTCAACTCATTCGGATCGATTTGGCGTTTTTTTTTTTTGCATTTTTCGTGTAACGTTAAGCGGATCATGACAGTTGATTTGAGGTGCATTGATATCTATGTATGTATGTATCTATTCACGAAAAACTGTAGCTTTGGCAGGGAGCGTTCTTTTGCACGTGTCACAGCCATTTATGAAATTTGACTCAATAATTGAGTGGAACGGTCCCAGCTCGATTTTGGTGAAAACATGACTTCTAGATTTCTGATGGAAGTCCGAAACTCCACTTTCAGATCGTGGTAGATGCGAGAGGTAATTTATCCTTGTCATATGGTACGATATCCTATTTATGTTTGAGATTATGTACTATTCTACCTGCGAAATATCCTTTCAAAATATAATTCATTCAACAACATTTACTTGAATAGTGTTGCATAGATTTAGGAGGCATATAAAATTATGAAGTGTCATCCAACAAGAGTTGAACTATTGAGACTCAACTATCAGTCTGATGATTTTTGATAAGTAAAGATTAGGAGGTTATTATATATGGATCGATAAACACTCGGACAACATGTTCAAATAGTAAAGTTTCACTGCAAAAACGATGAAATTATCGCGGAGACATTTGTTTGTTTTGGGTTAGTTGGCTAATCACTAAGAAACAGTCCTCAAGTGCAAGGAAGAGCAAATATAACACTCCTAAAACGAGTAGTCTCCTGAAGTCCTTTTTTAATCATTCTTCGATTTTAATGGGCTTCTGTACGATATGAGAGTTTTCTCCCTACCATCGTGTAGCTTGTGCCCCTTAGGAAACTCCTTTATGCGGGTATATCTTAGGATTAGGATATCATACATCCATATTAGTCAAACTTTTTGACCAAAATCTTGAGTGGCATTTTGCAATCAGGTATAGCTCTTGATACTGAACACAATTTGAGCCAATCTGAGTTTCGTCACGTCGTCGTTTATTCTCCCATACCATGATCCCATTATTTAAGCCCATTTGGCGATGACAAGTTCTCTTTTAATGTATATGTGGGTGTTGGGGATATGACCTCGATGTTGAAAATCCTGGAGAGACTAAGGACCGAACCTTATGTAGATGTTCATATGTAAATCTTACTGCTCCAATGCATCGTAGATATACATATGTACATATTTATGTTTTCTATCAACTTCCGGCATTCGCTATGAATATATTGTTGTTTTAGAGCTTTTCATTAAAGCGTGTAACCCTGTCGAACGTTTCTCTAGATCTTTAAAAATCATGTGAAGATCTTGGTTTAATGTTGAAACTTTTCGTTGACAAATTTTCTTGGTTGTATAGGATCTATAGTGGGAACACCTTTCACAGATTGTTGTTGATGGCAGCTGTACCAGTCTTATACTCGGAGCTGTTAACAATGTTTTCAAAATATTATGCCGCATGGACATAAATCTATTCGAAAACGAAAAAGACGTCTTTTTCTTCTTAGAAGTTTAATTTTGACTAAGGCATGTTGTTCTTACGCAGATCTTATTTTCTGAAACATGTATCTACCAACCGAGTTGGCACGGATAGAGTGAAAAATGGCTTGAAATTAGAAATTTCTTCAAAGCTACCAGAATACCAAGAATAAATTTTTCCAGACTTTAAAAAACTTTATGGTTCCCTTGGATTCATACATCCATTGCTGGGTATTTGAAATCCCAAAAGCATCGTCCCAACTACATCATATTTTTAAAGATGAAATTCGTACAGAAAGAACAACCCCAATAGATTCAACTGCACCCTTCTCCATGCATGTCCTTTTCCTGTTAAGTCACTGCAAGCTGAAGAGGATTTTTTCAAAAGCAAAAATCCATTTTTATGTGCATTTGCACAGGAATCGCCAGACAAGCAGTGTTCAAATTTACCTGTTCCTCCGCATTGTTTCAGCACTCACCATGACTGGTACATGCATATGTACGTATGTATGCATTGCTATATCATCGCTCAACAATGACAGGATATGCAATACAAATCTGTTCCCTGTGGAGGTGAGGTGTAGATTGCAAAACTCATATTTGTTCGAGCTCCTTTTAAGCTCTTTAGCAAATTACAAACCCATGTACACGCTGTGTATGGTGCGAATTAAGGACTGGACTCATGGTGCACATTGTCGCCTTTCATCGGTTTGATTTACGCTTCATTTCGAAATATCCTTTTTATAATGCAAACCCACCGCCACCAGTAGCGAGCGTGGGCGGAAGTTTTAATTAAAATAAGAATGAATGCAATGGAGCTCAAACCCCACAACGGGAGTACATATTTGTTCGGTTATTTTTTATGCTCACAAAAAGGACATCAATTTCGGATTATGACTTTTATGTTTGCTTCTGGGTTTCCCTTTCTTTCGCTGGTCCTTTCGTAATCCTTTCCGTTGGCGGTGAGTGGGATTCGTCGACTAGACGACTATTTTTAGATCGGCGAACAATAGTACTGCAGGGAAAAGGAGTAAGTTTTCCAGTGTATCAAGGACTAGCCAAGCCAAGCGGAAGACCATTTGTCGTTTTCAATTAGAAGGACATAAATTCACTTGGTTGAAACTGTGAAGAGTAATGCGCCTTCTTGGCGAGACGTTCTGAGGAATCGTAAGAAGAAATGTTGCGAGAGGATTGTGTGCAGAAGAGTTATTTGCAATTTGTGGTGGATGAAGGAAAGCAATTGAGATGAAGTTATTGTTATTATTATTTGCTTTGGTATTTTTCTTAATAATTAATTGGATCTGCTTGAATGCATTTCAAAATGTTGCAAAAGTAATAAAAGTGATTGCCATAGTTCTGATGTTGTTGGCACAGATTAAGTCTCTGAATTTCATAAGAATCTTCACAATTTTGACTAATAGGGATGCTTTGATAGCTCAAGGAGCTGAATACTTTCTATAGTGGTTGTGAATGTCTGGCTTTTATTGGTCGAATTAGTGAAGATTTAACGACCACTGGACACATGTCACACGGATTATTGTGTCAGAGTAAAGGCTCCTAATTCGAGTTCTAGAAAATTCATATCAATAACATTCAGCCATCTGTCAATGCTAATGTCCTACCTTTGAGATTTTGAGTTTGATTTGGAATCACAGCTCATTTTTATAGCCTCATTTTTACGGCTCAATAGCAGAGACAATTACTGGCAAAAAGGAGCAAGCATTCGTTGCCGCCCTCTAAAAAAGGTGTCAATGATTGTGAATGCTGTTAAGCAATGTCCCTACGAAGAAGACTCTTTGACTTCTGTGGTCGAAAGCATCCGGAGATCTTATCCATCTCTAGAGTCATGCAAGGTGCTTTACTATAAAACGTGTAGAGTAGTAGTCCACATTTAGAATGATGCAAGACCTATCCATCAATTCTTGCAAAACCGTTCTAATGGGTTTTGTAAAGAGAAGACTGGTCAATCTGGGATCTTTCACCAGGAAAAAGGATCAGTTTAGTCTACCTATTTCAGTGAGGTTAAAAATTTCGGTGTCATCCTTGAGAAATGACTTAGCTAGAACTTATATTGAGTCCACCATTGATCGTGCTACTAAGGCCATGTGTGCAAGCAGGTGTCTACTGCGACAGAACTTGAGATGTAAATCCAAAAATGATACATAGAATGTATGCTGTGATGGTAAGACCTATCACGTACGAGGTCATTGTTTAGTGGTGTTCCCTGAGCTGCAGAAACTCCAGAGAATCTCAGTATCACAGAAGCTATCCTTAGGCTTTCATTGCTTTAAATCTTCTAGCTCCAGATAGACTATACGTAAACCAGGTAACCAAGACCTTTTAATGTTTGACTCAATTCCTGCTTCGGTAGGTCAGAGGTAAAACATATCGAAAATGGAGTTTTTGGCTGTATGCAACATGTTTCAGCTTTCTCTGATTTATGATCCTTTGCTCGCAGTTTTTGTATGACAATTCAATCTTATACCAGCTGGTGCAACAACAATGTAAATGTCACTGCCACTTTCTTCATCGTGTTCTTGGGTCTTCCAACCAACTTTCTATATCTATTTTTACATTCCGTGCAATGACAACTCAAAGACCAGCAAACATGAAGAGAAAAAGGAAATGATGACACAGTTGCGGTGGTAGAGCCAATGTTTTGAACGATCTTAAGGATTTCGGCTAAATTTGAAATTTCGAAAAGGAACTACATACGTTGCAGTTCCCGGAGTAGGCGGCAACACACTGAACCCATTTTCGGCTTAAATGCCAATCTAAACCCACCCACAGAATGCGTTGCTACAAATAAAAAGGACTTGCAGAGTTATAGCTCCTGACCTGTAGCTACTTAAATGCTTTTGCATTCTACGTTCCTTTTTTTCAAAAAGAGATACTTTTCATTACCTTTTTTCGAATGTTAAATGTCCATTACAACACCAATTTATATGCAGATCCTTTGAGAAAATATTTTCTTAGGCTACCAATACCCAACGGCCTGACTGTGAGCCATAAAATCGAGGACAACCGATATCCGAGCTCACATCCGCATACATTATCCTGAAAATCCTCCGATGCGTGTTGCAATCGGCTGAAGTCCATCTTTATCCTTTTGTTATGGCATTGTCCCGTTTTCTGTTTTTACATTCCCTCCTCGTTGCCAAAGACAATGGAAGTGAATTTTTTCATGTTTATATGCGAACAGCTCGTCATAAAGTGCCACAGAGATAAAAGGAATCTCATCCCTGCAGGCTGCATGAGTATGTGTGTGCTTTTTTTTTTTTTATTGATATTGAGTGTGGATGGTTTCCCGAAGATTCGGCGAGCCATTAAAATAAATATCGTTTTGCAATTTTTATTATGATTATTAAACTGGTCCCGTTAGGCTTCGTCCTTCCTTCGTCAGCAGGTAAGAATTTGAGTTTAACCCTTTCGTATGATTTCGTATGTTCTAGACGGTTGCCTTACATCATTAGCGGGGGTTGTAATCTCTGATCGGAATGGATGGATGTAGTTATTTATAGAGAGTGCAACTGCCAGTGTATCCTTAAAAGAGTTAAGTCCTTTTCAGTGGAAATGGGTACTTAAAGGAACTGATTTGGCGGCACTGTTTTGAAAGGCAATAATCTGTCTTTTCTTTAAGAACACATGGCAGGATGGTAGAGAAAATCCGGAAACTTGTTTCTATTCAATTCGGCTATGTGATACTTAAGACGGGACTAAGGGCGAAAGAAGGACAGCTACAGAGAGGTTTTGGGAAATTTGCCGAAAAATTGCAACACTCTGGCGTTCATATGGCCGCAAGGGGAATGGTGTTTCCGGTGTTTTTCTAAATATTTTCTATTATTCAGTCTACCTACGTATGTAATGCAATGAAATGCAGTAGCTTTTGTTGATTTGATTGAGATTTGCTGGAAAATATTTAGGAATGATGTTGGGACTGTAGATTTGATGAGTTTGTGACAGCCTTCTTAATACTTTTCTCATTCATGCTGACGAATCTTTTGGGGCTGACAACGTGCTTTTACTTACATTTATGATCACGAATGGGGGCATTCATATCCTAGTGCATCATAGCTATTCTACCTCTCATACGATTCTTGGTGATGTCCACAGGGTTTCTACTTTTTGATCATAATCCGCTATACTTTTAATCTCACCGTTTAATCCTCTTCGGATTAAGACGATGGCGTGTGCCATCATAAATGAAATCACATAGCACAGGTTACAGAACCTTGTGGTACACCACATGTCACATTTCTTTCTTTGAGTCGTTGCAAGTCTTACTCGATAAATTGCCTTGCATATGCCTTCCAGTGATTTTTATGTACGGAACCATATCAGAGTAATATGTATGGAGGATTTCTGAAACTATGTATGTAGCTCTGAAAAATTTGGTCCCTAATGCTAGTTTGCTATAAGCACTCGTGCTTATTTATCCTGCCATTCTTCGAATTGTTTTTGATTTGCTAAGAGGCGCCCTCACTCCTTTTTACCTTAGAAATCTAAGACTGGTATCCCTGGGATTAAGCATTCATGCACCACAGGACACTCTGTAGTACAAGATCCCGCTTAGTGAACTGTCTTTCTTTCGAAAAGATCGTTATCGAAGCAGTGTTCCGTGTTTTCACGCTCGAATTTGTAATTCACTAACTCTTCCCTCTTTTACCGTAAATGAAGACGGTCACACCACAGTTCATCCTTTTTTCTGATATGCAACGATTTTCCATGCTTCAGTTTCAATAACCTCCAGGAAGGTCAAACCTGTCAGCGGAAAGAATTTAATTATATTAATCCGTAGGGACGACATCCCACGTAACCCTTCCGAAGAAAGGGTTAACCCATTGTTTCCTGGACGATGGGTGATACGTAACCGCCTCTTAAAAAAAACACAAAAAAAGTAATAAATACCAAGTTTACGATCACGAAACCGCAATTTTTGCATTTGCAGAGGTCCAATGGCAGATCTTCTTCCGCTTGGGGTTTGTACAGAAATTTTTCAATTCCAAGCAAGAAAGTGAAATTGAAAGCGTTTTCAACCTGAACGTAGGCGTATCTGTGCACTGTATCTACTATGACTAATTTGTGCGAATGTTTATTCAACTGCAGATACAAATAGAAGGATTTTGATATTTCGCTTTGAAGCGATACAAATTGGGATTAGGTGGGTATGGAGGTACCTGATGATGGCAAGACAGGTTTATTTGGATGCATTTTGTGAACTACCTACTGAAAGTTGTGGACAGGTATAGGGGATGAAACTTAGGTATGCGAGTGTCATCTGTACAAATAGAAGGGACTTTGTTAAGTTCAGTGTCAGTTAGCTCCGAGTGATCGACCGGGTAGGACCTCAAAGTATTTGAACTGAATTTGCTTAAATTGTGGAAAGAAAAACAACATCGATTGTGGATAACATGTTTGCGTGGACTCCATCGTACCATAAACCAGAACTGAAGGCTCATTACAAGGTAACTAGTTGGTTTAGAATGAAAACAGTGAAATTTAAGTGAAAAAAAGTGTTTATTAGTGAAAATATAGTATGGAACGATGTTCAAGAAATGTGTTTCAATAAGTGGTGGAATTGTCTTTGAACCAGTACCGTTTAAACGTTATAGTGAGTCTAATGAAATGAGTACTTTCTATACATTTACCAGTTTAGTTGGTGAAATTTGGATTTCTAACAACATAATAAGCATTTTCTTGAAAATTAATGACAGTTTACCTTCATTCTGAATGCTTTACGAGTACCCACTTCCAAACAAGTAAATCAGTCATTTGTTCCTCGTTTATCATGAATAGAACTGAAATGTTTACTTAACAGAACATTTCAATAGAATAAGTGAAATACTTGAGACGAAATTGTCGTCCAGTGTCACAAAATATTCAAATGCACACATAACGCATTGGAATTCATTGACATTGTTTCAAACTCATGCATAGATTTCGTGGAACTAAATCTATGATTCGAATTTAATACTCGAGTTTGAATCTGAACCGATTGATGAAGCCAATTCAATTTGTATGTCAGATTGACGTCTGATGACATTTCTTAAAAAATCTTTACCTTGAGTTGTTGTAAACCCATGTGAATTTGGATTTGGAACATATTTGAAGGAAGGATTGTCCAGTATTTTGAAGCAGTTTCGCCATCAGGATATTGAATAGTTTTACGCTGTAATGTCACTCACATTAGAGTTCATCAAACTTAGAGATCGGTTATAGCACCGCTAGTTTTCAATTTTTACAAATCGAAGTCTGACAGTGCTAGTCTAGACTGGTGATATAGTCAAGTGGAGTCTATAGTTTGAAGGCCTTGTGTAAAGACCAATGATCATGAATAATCAAACTCCAAATCCATCCAATCCTGAGTTTCATATCGCTATACCAAAACACTACGATCATGTTTACATTTCTGATTCACATTCATAAAGACCGCACTTCTGATCTTCTGTCTTGCTTTACAAGGTCTATGTTGGAAAGTCACTTAGTTGGCTTCCTAAATCAACTTCAAAATATCTCTTCCAGATATCATTAATATCACATTATTTGCTACTATCTTAGAACCCATTAGCTGAGTCATTTTTATCAGTTCCCGAGTCAATGTAACACAGTGGACACTATCAAGTAAAGTTGTTTGGATTCTTTCGTAAGATATCAGTTATCGTGTCTAATCATTCCTACTAATGACTTTCACCCATGGAACTTGACAATTCTAGTTTCCGAGAGACGACGTTTCTCAGTTTAGAAGACTTCGACAGCTTTAAATCGTTTCTTGTTCAATGGTCTAGTTCATGGACTCATTAGCATATTCCATTCGATGTACTTATTCTGACTACTCTTTACCTCAAGCTTGAAATTAAGGTCAAAAACGGTTTGAATGATAGAGTATTTCATCTTGTTCTCATGTCCAAATAAATATTTTCAAATATGTACTATTGAACATTTTGAGTTTTCAAGGTATTTATTCCATTCATGGATGTATTTTTTGTTTGGTTTTTCAATAGAAATGACCAAATTTTATTCACTTGAAAATTCGAGGTTACCTACCGCTCTCGAGTCCATACATTTCGGTATTGAAAAGATCTAAATTCGCAGAACTTTCCACTCATATCTGCCCCACATCTATTTATCAAACACATTTCTATTCAATGTCATCACGTTTTCCATACACTGAGCACTTGTATGTCCTTTGTTTATCCTGACTGCGCCCACGGTGCTATTCACTCTCACTTTTGAAATCGTTTTGAATGTCGTTCATGGTATGAGACTATTCAAAAACTATTAGCTGCGGTGTGTATTTGTTTCGGTGAATGACTGAAAATGAACATCTGTTACCTGAACAATGTGAAGGAGGTCAAACTAGTTTCTAAGAAAATTATATACACAATTGTTCTTCCATTCAAAACTAACCTTTTTTTATAATTGCTTCTCATTCCAGCTGGATGCCTTCTCCTGTCCATCAGTCAAGGTTGAGTGTGAAATTACCAAACAGAAGCTATGTAAAACTCTACAATTGCTCGATGAAGCAAAGAGTTCATGTCATGAACTACAGGATCAAATATTTGACAAGGAAGCATACTACACAAGGCGGGAGCAAGAACTACAGGATTTGCATCGATGCGAGTTAGTCAAAGGTAAGGGAGTCTTGACATTAATTTGTAGTCGGACCTTTACGTCGAAGTCTTCGAAATTGGCGGACGCTAATGTATCCGCCAAGTCCTAGTCAGATCAACTTGCTGCAACTTTCAGTTAAGAAAGTGCAATGCCTCTTGTTTTTAAGGTTTATTCTTACACCCAGTGGCTAGTGTCTGTAAAGCGTATCTAGAGGTGTGTCGTACAGCTAGACGTACCTGAGATGTCTTATACTTCTAGAGTAGACTAAAATCCTAACTAGTTAGCAGTATCTTCTGAGGCGGACTCTGCTATTTCAGAAGTGTTCTCTACTATTGGTAGGGCATCTCGTAGGTTTAAATCAAACAATACTGATTCACATCTAGTCTTCAAAGCCTCTTCTGTCATCACGAACATATCTTTCAACGAAATAAACAAAACGAAATGAATCGATTTTTATATTTCTTCTCTCTTTTTCCAGTTGAAATAAATCTAAAGGACTCCGAGAGCAAAGCCAAAGAACATATCGCCTCGCTAGAGTCACAATTGGTCGCTGAAGAAGCCTCACACAAACGTGCTCTGGATGAGGTTCGCTGTGGTGCCGATGCTAAATATGAGAAACTCTACGCTGAACTGGTTGCCAGTGAACAGAAAGCAGCAGCTCTCAGGCAGCATCTTAGTGAGGCTGCACAAGTTGAGGATGCTTTGAGGAATCAAATTCGGGAAATAGAGGATAACTTCTCCGAACGCATTCAAGTGGCAACGCAACGAGAGCGAGAACTTGTTGATAAGATCAACGGAATGAGCAAACAGCTGGAGACTCTTAAGCACAGCACCGAGAATCGTGAGAGGGAACTAGAGGACAAACTGAACCTCTCTCAGGATGAGATATCTGTTTTACGTCTATCGAGGAGTTACACTGATCAAAGTTCAACCCAGGCGTCACCACGAAACAGTGGAGGTGCAGCTTTGGAAATCCAAAGGCTACAAAGTGAAGCAGAGAGTCTACGCTGTGTGCTTGAGATTAAGCAGAAAGAAATCTCGAAGCTGACCAAGCAAAATCAGGAACTCATCAGAGACGCCGATGAATCTGCGGCATTGATGGGTAAAGTTTCAACACTGGAATCCAGGTGTGAGATGCTTCAATCGGAAACTGAGCTCAAAGCCGAAAAGGAGAAGTAAGTTGTGCACGTAAAGTCCTGTGTAGTTTCCGTCTTAACCGATTTTGTTTACTTTTCTTTAGGGAACTCCGTGAAAAACTGGACGAACTCACCAAGCGATTCAACCATGAAGCTGTTGTTCGCAAACGCCTTTCATTCGACAATGAGGCCCTTCAATGGCAACTAAAGCAGCGCTCGGAGCAACTGCAAATAGTCGAATCCAAACTGCATGAGCATCTGAGTACATCTAAGATAAGCGTCTGCAGTCAGGATGCCACAGTGAATCAGGAGCCAAGCTTCAACTCTAGTCTGTCGAGCTTAAACCGTACCAACGGTTCGGATCGCATTCAATTCCAAATGGATGATGTCTCGCCTCCAACATCGCCGATCATCAAGGGTGTCATCGAGAAACATGACTCTGTTTCTTGGGTGCTCGAAATGGATGATGAAACGCCCGAAGTTGCTGCCTCAAAGATGGTTAAGCGAGCTGGTTCCTTCCGTTCGGCGGAAAAGTCACCATCCTCGTCGAACAATTCCACCCGTCGACAGCTCTCAATGAGTGCCAGTTGCGGTGGAATGAGTCCCAATCCACTGTCCCAATCGATGTCGGCCACATCAGTGATACGACAACATTCCAATGATGCGGCTGAGTTTTTAGGCCGTGTACACTCACGGATTCGTTCCAAGTCCGTGAGTGTTAAGAGCGAGCCAAAAAAGGTTATTCGGCAGAACTCCGGTGGTAGTAGCCGCAACAGAAGCAATGCCGATACCACCATGTGGAAGGATCCGATTTGTGTCAGCTCACCATACATGCGGAACAATATTCGATCTAGACCATCGTCATCCGCACAGCAACAGAGGACAACTCATCTCATCACATGTGACACGTCAACTCTGAATACGGGAGAGAAGCTCGAGATGCGCTCATTACCCTCACATCCATCGGTGCATGACCTCAAGGCGATGAAGAAATGCCAAGAGATCCAGGAGTCAGCCGGAGAGGCTATGGTCTCCGGAACGAATTCCGAGGATGAGGGATGCTCAGCATCATCTGACGAAGCGGTATCCACTTCGTCATCAACGGGCTCATCATCCTCATCGCTGCATCACAAACAACACATGTCCATCGAAGAGGTGCTAATGTTGGACAAAATCCACAGCCTTAATGGTACCCCAATGGAGGTAAGCTGGTCCGATGACCCAGACGCATTCGCCTCCGAATCAACAGTATGACACAACGATGATGATAGCTTCTAAGCAAAGAGAAAACAAAAACAGTTTTAAGAGAAAAAAGCAAAAACAAAAACAAAAACCAGAACCAAAATGTGATTGTGATTGAAAAAGCGTCTGCTCCCCGGGGGAAGGACATTTTTCCAACCAAATAAAAAAAAAATAAATAATTGTTTCAAAAACTTTCAAAAAGAGCATTTCTGCGTGAAAAAAAACAGAAGAGAATTGAAAAGTTTGACTTTTGTATGTAAATAAGAGAAAGAAAAAGAGAAAAAGTAACACAGAGAGGCGTCTTTGTAAAAGCTCAAAAGCTCTGGCTTATAGTAGTTCTATATATAAAATAATAATTATCCTTCTAACTTATACGAATTTCACACAACAAACACAATATATATATATATAAATAAATATCTAATAAACATAACTGTTTCTATTTAAATATATTAACTTAACTGGAAGAGATTTTCGCTCTTATTCTAACCAAAATCCAAGTCCATCTCATCAGATCCTAATCAAGATAAACAGATAAATAAATATTCCCCTACAATCAGCCATTATCGGCAGCAACAGCCAATTTGAATTCAAAAAGGAATATGAAACTGTCTGTCAGAGAGAATAAAAGAGAACACACGCATTTAAATGAGCATAGTTCGGTGAGCCTGAGCACCACTGAACTGAGAGGAGTGCGTAAGAGAATGAATCTCAATGTCAGAGCGTAAGCGTATGGATTATGGAATGGAATGAAATGAAATGGAATGTATGCCTGTTTGCCGTTGTTGCTGCCATCGATCACATTTACAAAAATTTCCTTTAAACAAAATATCATTAAAATAAAACAAAGCAAACAAATAAAACTACCGTTAATGTTTAAATTACATTTTAGTTAGCCGTTAATTTATTCTATTGTAGTCGTTGTACTCAAGAGAAAATAAAAACCAATCCTCTTCAATTGGTCTAGAGTGGAGTGCATTGGTGATGAGGAGAGATGCGTTTTTGTTTTTTATAAAATTTTAATTTAATCCTAAGGACTCGTTATATGTTTACGTGAATTTATATTTTAATGGAATCAAAACAAAAAAAAAATTGTTAATGTTAATTTTATAGAAACAAAAAAAGAAATACACAAGAGAATATATTATTTAAAACAATTAAAAAAAAAAAAACAACAAATTGGCTTCGATTTTTAATTATTTAAGATTTCGCTTTGTCTTACTTATTTAGTTTTTTTCACAATAATTGTGACATTTTGCTATTCGTATTGTTTTTAGTTTTATAGTTTAGTATCTGGATAAATCAGTGTGTTAGAGGATTTTCAATGACAATTTCAAAAGTAAAGATATAAAGGTATGCCGTTAGTTTTAATATAAACCACAAAATCATTAGCAACTATTTAAAACAAAAAAAAAACAGAAGAAAATTAATTTGTATGAAGAGTAAATCATTTTGTGGAAAAGAAAGAATGAAAATGATAAAGAAACATTAATTCTTTGTAACAAAATAAAATTGGTTTTTAAATTTTAAGTGAAATATGTACAAGATGAATATATTGCAAAACAAATTAAAAGTGAAACAAACCCAATTATTAATAAAAGAAAAAACATATATATATAACAAAACAAATTAATTAAGCTGGCTTAGCTGAATTAAAGATGAAAATAAATACCAATATAGAAAAGAACGCATCAATGTTTTTATTTTTATTATTTCTGGTTGGCCATAGCCTATGATGATAAACAATAAGTTTATGTGGACTAGTTTTGGGTGTCACTTGGTATCAGAAAGAACAAATAACCTAAAAAGAAAGACTTCGCAAAATGAGATATTCAGGATAGTCGCTCATTTTTTCGTATTAAACTCTACAGATTGATACCTTGAGATTTGTGCCGAATATTAATCTCAAGTCAAGTCAAGCAAGATAGCATTCAGAATCAGGAAGTATAGTGAAACCAATCGACTCTCTCGTACACCGCAAAAATGTTTTGCACATGCAATGGTTGAGCGAATTAGCCAGTTAAATTCTTAGCTTCAAACGGACCGTCAAGAATAACGAGTCCTTCCTAAACTGTACAACACGAACGTGGACCACTGTACCTACACAGAGTCTTTCTCTGAAAATCTGTTTGCAGCTAAGCAACATTTCCATCATAACAACCCAACTGAGCTGAATCACTATAGTGCAGAGTAATCCTTTATGTGTGCAGTACTTGGACTGGTGATTACATACTTAACACCCGTCGTATCACTTTTAGATTTTTTTATTCGAATCGTGTCTTGAAAGACAGTCTGGAATCCACAATCGAACTCTTCTTCATGACTAGGTAAGAGAGTTGCATTGCATTACCGACCCACAACTACTGCTACTAACATCGAATTCAATGCCGCCACCAGTTGAAATGACACTTTGGGCTGTCGTTTTATCACATCTACTCTATCGCCTATGACTGTCCACGAAATGAAGATGAGTTAGCCAGAAAGGGCTCAGAATCTAACGATCTACTCGGTCCTAACGCCCATCGGTTTTCTCATGTTCAAAATCACCTCGGATTTTTACGTGGTAAACGTAAGATGGAGTTCATTCATCCTATGGAGTGCCTCCAGAAAAAATTGGATCAAAACAACAAAAAAGGACTAAAGAACTTCTATCGCAGAACAGACTACAACTGATTCTTCTAATATGTACCCTCACAGGCCATTCAATGCCGGGCCATCTTAAAAGAATCAGAGTCAGAATCACAGGCCTATGCAGAAGTAGAGGAGGACACTACAGGTTTACTCTACTTAAATATCAACCGAATCAGATGCACAATCCTTGGAAACGAATCTGTCAATCGCCTTGGTGAGCACACCCCTAAAGCCACCTAAAAGGGTTGGCTCAGGAGAGCCGCCCCCGCCATAACCTAAGTGTTGTTTTGTTCCTTATTTTCAAGTATTATCCCACACCGGCCAGCATAGTGCATCCATCGAGATTCCAGTGAGGCAGCACTTTCGCATATGGAAATTTGTGGAACTATACCTACCTACTACAAATGTTTTTGGTTTAGGTGTTGACATTTCAAAGAAACCCCCCAAAGTCTCGTAAAGAATTTTTTCATCGAACTGATAACGAAAGAACGTGTGTGGCTTGCCACACTTTACCGACAATTTATCATGTTTTAGCGATAAGCACTCATTCAATCTTTTGTTTATCAAACTAACACCAGAAATTCCAAAAATATTTTTTCGCATAGCCAACCCACAAGCTCGTATAATTAATCAATCTAAATGCGCATATCCAATGACTACTTCTCCAGTATTGACAGCTGATTAAGTTTGGAGATATACTAAAAGAAATACACAAAATACTGCGCAGTTCACTCATAATTCGGTACGGCAGTTGAAAATTATTTAAACATAACAAAAAAAAAACATTAAAAACAAATCCCCAAACCAGTTTACTCTTCAATTGAATGCAAACAATTAGTAAGCACTCATCAAGTTCATACTCATTACATGACAGAATTTTGCTCTTGAATTCATCTTGCAACTACATAGTACGCAATCACGTTATAGAACTCTTTTGGCCACAATACTGACCCCCCACCACCCCTTCAAGTTCTAAAATTAGCTGAGAGACCATTAGAAACAGCAACAAAGGGTAATCAGAAATAAATCGGACTGATAAGGGAGAAGAATTTCGATATTTTGGTCTTTTATGAGATTTTGTGTTCGATAAAGTGTGCGAATGTTCGCGCGCATGGATTTGATTGACGAGTACCTTTGGGCTTGTTGCCAATTTTGTTTTTTAATTTGTCAGACGGAGGTTATTAAAATGAAAACATAATTCCCAAGTTTAATATGTCCACGTGTACCTGAATGAACAACAATAAACAAAGGATAGAGGCGTGCTCTTGTGTTGTCAGCATGTTTATGTACCTATTGTACAGTCTGTGTGACAGCAGCGGACTCACTTTGCTGCAGTTTAACTCAACGGTACGATTTATTGAGAGAGTAGCCAAAAAGATTTAGAAGTTTTAAAATTTTTGCATCAAAGTCGTAAGAACAAATAATAAATAATTGCAATAATTGCGTATCTGAATATTGAAAATATTTGTAAAACAAACGCTTATCTCGTGTGGTGTGTTGTGACGTCAATGCATGCAGATTTTATTTGTTGTGAATGTTTGGAATTTAATATTTTTGTATTCAAGACATTCATACCGAATACATGCACAAAAACGTTTCAGACAGTTAGTTGGAGGCATGAGATAAATGTGGTTTTACTCATAAAAAATGCATTGAAACCATTGCATCACGACACACCCCAGTAGACAAGTGTGGTTAAGGCTTGAAACAGGTGTTTTTTTGTAAACAACGATCTCAAAAAAAGCTTAACATGGGGCAGTTCTTGGAAAGTCATCAATTTTCTTTCAAACAGTGATATATTACATTGAACTGGGTGCATGCATATAAGTATGAACAAACCAAAGGAACCCATATTCTACAAAACTATGACAGAGCATATTATTTGTGGATATCCAGAAGCTGAAATTTAACGATTACTTCACCTAACACGAGACTCAATCGTAGAACATTGTAGAACTTCATACTCCATACTAATTTTATAATGTACATATGTATGTACCTAGGTAATAGAGTGTAGTTCCTTCTTGTTGATCTACGTAGTCGTAAATGACATTCCAAAATTATCATCGTAATAGATTAAACGCTTTATAAGCTTTTTGAACTGTGTTTTGATTTTGAAATTCATTTTCAATAATTCGAATGTAAGTCCATGATTTGTCAAACTTTACCGAACACAAATGTCATATTGGACACAAAAAATGAATCACAACTGATAGGTGTGCAGTACTGAACAGTAGGACAGTCTAAAAACAAAAACAAAATTTATGCATTCGCTTCTAAAAATCACATTTTTATGAGCATTTAGTTTTTGATTCTGAAAGGAATTTAAAGTATCCAAAAGTAAATATAGTAACCTTTCTTCCCACACACACTGTTAGCGTATTAAAATGCTTGTATGGATTCTTAGCATTGGCTTCTTAGCAGCATATACATTCTGGTTCACAATTCTAAGTTCTGTGAAGCTTACTAGCTCGTATTCAGATAGTCGAATCAGTTATTAACTGAAAGGCCTAGCGTGACAGACGAACTTCTCTCTATTCGAATTTTATATGCACAACCAGTCCGCGAATATTTGTAAAGTCTAAGTGCACAGATTGTATAAGAGGCTGTCAGACATATCACTCACAGGTCGGGCTGTGTAATTGCAATTGTTTTGTTATGTGCCAGTGATAACCGCGACCTGTTAGTTATTTTTTTTTTTTAATTTTGTTTTTCTATACGATAATTGTTCAGTTATCCTGCGTTAAGACAAGACATGGCTCTGTGTAAGTTGCGAGTGATTGGAAGGACATGGTGTAACCCAACAATCCTTTATGGCGGTACCCACGCTCTAAGATGGTAAGTTGTGGGTGTACTCGTATTCCATCGAATGATTGTTTATTTGGGAATCCAAAGGATTCGTGGAAGTGGTAAAGTCGATCTAAAAATAGAACATTCAATTACTGTGTGGTCTTATAGGTCTTTCCTGACCTCTAGTTATCGGTTAGCTCAAAGTGGTCTAACGTGTGTGCAGTGATACAAACGGACATGGACTTTGGGTGTGTTTTCAAAAAACAAACGGCCACATTATCACTCAATTATAAGCAGATTGTAATTAAGAAAATTAAACTAAGGTTATCACACTTAAGTGCTTGGACAAGAGAGAAAGTCATTTATTTGTATACTCAAATACTTTAAACCATAGCCGCAGACAGATTATAACCTTTTAATCGCCAAAAACAAATTAAAAGATCATTAGAGTGTAAAGTGATTCGTTTTTTTTTTTTTTTCAAAACTTGCAGTTTCATGGCGTTATGAAATTTTATGCGAGCCGCTCCCATTAATTTGTTTAATGTTTTCACGCTTTTGTGTTGGAAAAAAGAGGCTTGTTTGTTTATACCTACACAAACGAAATGGAAAGTTGAGACAAGCGCTCAATGGCGCAGATAAGAGCACTATTCTGAGTGTTTCATTTCCAATGACAAGGTCAAGTTTACCTGCGCATATAAAATAGTTTAACAATATTATATAATGCGTGATTAACATTGCTAACATATGTGGGGGTCTGTGTGCTGGCTAATAGAAAAACATAGTCAGATGAAGTAATCAGTTCGTATAATGATATTCATTGTTCAATTGAATGTTGTGATGCAATTTTCAATTTATGTTTTGATAAAGAGAATCCCTTGCAAGCTGCAATTCAAAAACATTGATAATTTACAAAAATTGTAAAAATAGGTTCTTTTCTTTGAAAAAAGTGCGCGTTTTGAGTTTGAGAATTCAAAGCAGGCAGTCTATAGTAAGACATACAACTGTTTGTGAATAAAGCTGAAATAGGAGCTTGAAAAATTCGATCGTATTTTGAGGTGGAAATTGCTTGAAGGATGGTGTTAACATAGAAGCTACTGTATGTACATACATATGTACATTCATGCATATGCCAAAAATTGTATATAAGGCTATTGAGCTACGCAGTTGACATCTAGATCAAATTTTTGCTGTTGACACCAAACAAAAACATCTGTCCAAAGTTTACCTATCTCAAACATAGCTTCACGCACAGCACTTTAGTGGAGATCCGGTTTTGGTTCAATTTGACAAAACAACTTGGTTCCGTGATCCTCTAAAAATAAATGACTTTCCCAATTCTAATATTCTGCATTTTCTACAAGACTGGGGATGGAATTTAACTGTGTCCAAATAGAGAGACAAAACTGTGATTGAACCATGAAAATATTTCCTCATTAATTTGTGGTACTTAGGACTTCCTCAGGTACACAGCGGACAGAAATGAAAAAAACCTCTTGATGCACTTCAATTGCAATATCGTCACATTTCTCCTCTCCCTTAGCGTTTTGGGTCAAATGGATGAAATTTAACAAAAAACTTGACCAAAAAACGTTTAGAGGATGACTTAGGCGTTGGTGCACTCAGCTGGTCGCTATGTCGCATTTGGGAAGAAGTTGGGTATACAGAGGTCAGGAATGAAAAAAACCTCTTGACGCACTTCAATTGCAATATCGTCACATTTCTCCTCTCCCTTAGCGTTTTGGGTCAAATGGATGAAATTTAACAAAAAACTTGACCAAAAAACGTTTAGAGGATGACTTAGGCGTTGGTGCACTCAGCTGGTCGCTATGTCGCATTTGGGAAGAAGTTGGGTATACAGAGGTCAGGAATGAAAAAAACCTCTTGACGCACTTCAATTGCAATATCGTCACATTTCTCCTCTCCCTTAGCGTTTTGGGTCAAATGGATGAAATTTAACAAAAAACTTGACCAAAAAACGTTTAGAGGATGACTTAGACGTTGGTGCACTCAGCTGGTCGCTATGTCGCATTTGGGAAGAAGTTGGGTATACAGAGGTCAGGAATGAAAAAAAACCTCTTGACGCACTTCAATTGCAATATCGTCACATTTCTCCTCTCCCTTAGCGTTTTGGGTCAAATGGATGAAATTTAACAAAAAACTTGACCAAAAAACGTTTAGAGGATGACTTAGGCGTTGGTGCACTCAGCTGGTCGCTATGTCGCATTTGGGAAGAAGTTGGGTATACAGAGGTCAGGAATGAAAAAAACCTCTTGACGCACTTCAATTGCAATATCGTCACATTTCTCCTCTCCCTTAGCGTTTTGGGTCAAATGGATGAAATTTAACAAAAAACTTGACCAAAAAACGTTTAGAGGATGACTTAGGCGTTGGTGCACTCAGCTGGTCGCTATGTCGCATTTGGGAAGAAGTTGGGTATACAGAGGTCAGGAATGAAAAAAACCTCTTGACGCACTTCAATTGCAATATCGTCACATTTCTCCTCTCCCTTAGCGTTTTGGGTCAAATGGATGAAATTTAACAAAAAACTTGAGCAAAAAACGTTTAGAGGATGACTTAGACGTTGGTGCACTCAGCTGGTCGCTATGTCGCATTTGGGAAGAAGTTGGGTATACAGAGGTCAGGAATGAAAAAAACCTCTTGACGCACTTCAATTGCAATATCGTCACATTTCTCCTCTCCCTTAGCGTTTTGGGTCAAATGGATGAAATTTAACAAAAAACTTGACCAAAAAACGTTTAGAGGATGACTTAGGCGTTGGTGCACTCAGCTGGTCGCTATGTCGCATTTGGGAAGAAGTTGGGTATACAGAGGTCAGGAATGAAAAAAACCTCTTGACGCACTTCAATTGCAATATCGTCACATTTCTCCTCTCCCTTAGCGTTTTGGGTCAAATGGATGAAATTTAACAAAAAACTTGACCAAAAAACGTTTAGAGGATGACTTAGACGTTGGTGCACTCAGCTGGTCGCTATGTCGAATTTGGGGAGAAGTTGGGTATACAGAGGTCAGAATTGAAAAAAACCTCTTGATGCACTTCAAGTGCAATATCGTCACATTTCTCCTCTCCCGTAGCGTTTTGGGTCAAATGGATGAAATTTAACAAAAAACTTGACCAAAAAACGTTTAGAGGATGACTTAGACGTTGGTGCACTCAGCTGGTCGCTATGTCGCATTTGGGAAGAAGTTGGGTATACAGAGGTCAGGAATGAAAAAAACCTCTTGACGCACTTCAATTGCAATACCGTCACATTTCTCCTCTCCCGTAGCGTTTTGGGTCAAATGGATGAAATTTAACAAAAAACTTGACCAAAAAACGTTTAGAGGATGACTTAGACGTTGGTGCACTCAGCTGGTCGCTATGTCGAATTTGGGGAGAAGTTGGGTATACAGACGTCAGAATTGAAAAAAACCTCTTGATGCACTTCAAGTGCAATATCGTCACATTTCTCCTCTCCCGTAGCGTTTTGGGTCAAATGGATGAAATTTAACAAAAAACTTGACCAAAAAACGTTTAGAGGATGACTTAGACGTTGGTGCACTCAGCTGGTCGCTATGTCGAATTTGGGGAGAAGTTGGGTATACAGAGGTCAGGAATGAAAAAAACCTCTTGACGCACTTCAATTGCAATACCGTCACATTTCTCCTCTCCCGTAGCGTTTTGGGTCAAATGGATGAAATTTAACAAAAAACTTGACCAAAAAACGTTTAGAGGATGACTTAGACGTTGGTGCACTCAGCTGGTCGCTATGTCGAATTTGGGGAGAAGTTGGGTATACAGACGTCAGAATTGAAAAAAACCTCTTGATGCACTTCAAGTGCAATATCGTCACATTTCTCCTCTCCCGTAGCGTTTTGGGTCAAATGGATGAAATTTAACAAAAAACTTGACCAAAAAACGTTTAGAGGATGACTTAGACGTTGGTGCACTCAGCTGGTCGCTATGTCGCATTTGGGAAGAAGTTGGGTATACAGAGGTCAGGAATGAAAAAAACCTCTTGATGCACTTCAAGTGCGATATCGTCACATTTCTCCTCACCCTTAGCGTTTTGGGTCAAATGGATGAAATTTAACAAAAAACTTGACCAAAAAACGTTTAGAGGATGACTTAGACGTTGGTGCACTCAGCTGGTCGCTATGTCGCATTTGGGAAGAAGTTGGGTATACAGAGGTCAGGAATGAAAAAAACCTCTTGACGCACTTCAATTGCAATATCGTCACATTTCTCCTCTCCCTTAGCGTTTTGGGTCAAATGGATGAAATTTAACAAAAAACTTGAGCAAAAAACGTTTAGAGGATGACTTAGACGTTGGTGCACTCAGCTGGTCGCTATGTCGCATTTGGGAAGAAGTTGGGTATACAGAGGTCAGGAATGAAAAAAACCTCTTGACGCACTTCAATTGCAATATCGTCACATTTCTCCTCTCCCTTAGCGTTTTGGGTCAAATGGATGAAATTTAACAAAAAACTTGAGCAAAAAACGTTTAGAGGATGACTTAGACGTTGGTGCACTCAGCTGGTCGCTATGTCGAATTTGGGGAGAAGTTGGGTATACAGAGGTCAGGAATGAAAAAAACCTCTTGACGCACTTCAATTGCAATACCGTCACATTTCTCCTCTCCCGTAGCGTTTTGGGTCAAATGGATGAAATTTAACAAAAAACTTGACCAAAAAACGTTTAGAGGATGACTTAGACGTTGGTGCACTCAGCTGGTCGCTATGTCGAATTTGGGGAGAAGTTGGGTATACAGAGGTCAGGAATGAAAAAAACCTCTTGACGCACTTCAATTGCAATACCGTCACATTTCTCCTCTCCCGTAGCGTTTTGGGTCAAATGGATGAAATTTAACAAAAAACTTGACCAAAAAACGTTTAGAGGATGACTTAGACGTTGGTGCACTCAGCTGGTCGCTATGTCGCATTTGGGAAGAAGTTGGGTATACAGAGGTCAGGAATGAAAAAAACCTCTTGATGCACTTCAAGTGCGATATCGTCACATTTCTCCTCACCCTTAGCGTTTTGGGTCAAATGGATGAAATTTAACAAAAAACTTGACCAAAAAACGTTTAGAGGATGACTTAGACGTTGGTGCACTCAGCTGGTCGCTATGTCGCATTTGGGAAGAAGTTGGGTATACAGAGGTCAGGAATGAAAAAAACCTCTTGACGCACTTCAATTGCAATATCGTCACATTTCTCCTCTCCCTTAGCGTTTTGGGTCAAATGGATGAAATTTAACAAAAAACTTGAGCAAAAAACGTTTAGAGGATGACTTAGACGTTGGTGCACTCAGCTGGTCGCTATGTCGCATTTGGGAAGAAGTTGGGTATACAGAGGTCAGGAATGAAAAAAACCTCTTGACGCACTTCAATTGCAATATCGTCACATTTCTCCTCTCCCTTAGCGTTTTGGGTCAAATGGATGAAATTTAACAAAAAACTTGAGCAAAAAACGTTTAGAGGATGACTTAGACGTTGGTGCACTCAGCTGGTCGCTATGTCGAATTTGGGGAGAAGTTGGGTATACAGAGGTCAGGAATGAAAAAAACCTCTTGACGCACTTCAATTGCAATACCGTCACATTTCTCCTCTCCCGTAGCGTTTTGGGTCAAATGGATGAAATTTAACAAAAAACTTGACCAAAAAACGTTTAGAGGATGACTTAGACGTTGGTGCACTCAGCTGGTCGCTATGTCGAATTTGGGGAGAAGTTGGGTATACAGACGTCAGAATTGAAAAAAACCTCTTGATGCACTTCAAGTGCAATATCGTCACATTTCTCCTCTCCCGTAGCGTTTTGGGTCAAATGGATGAAATTTAACAAAAAACTTGACCAAAAAACGTTTAGAGGATGACTTAGACGTTGGTGCACTCAGCTGGTCGCTATGTCGCATTTGGGAAGAAGTTGGGTATACAGAGGTCAGGAATGAAAAAAACCTCTTGATGCACTTCAAGTGCGATATCGTCACATTTCTCCTCACCCTTAGCGTTTTGGGTCAAATGGATGAAATTGAACAAAAAACTTAACCAAAAAACGTTTAGAGGATGACTTAGACGTTGGTGCACACAGCTGGTCGCTATGTCGCATTTGGGGAGAAGTTGGGTATACAGAGGTCAGAATTGAAAAAAACCTCTTGATGCACTTCAAGTGCAATATCGTCACATTTCTCCTCTCCCTTAGCGTTTTGGGTCAAATGGATGAAATTTAACAAAAAACTTGACCAAAAAACGTTTAGAGGATGACTTAGACGTTGGTGCACTCAGCTGGTCGCTATGTCGCATTTGGGAAGAAGTTGGGTATACAGAGGTCAGGAATGAAAAAAACCTCTTGACGCACTTCAATTGCAATATCGTCACATTTCTCCTCTCCCTTAGCGTTTTGGGTCAAATGGATGAAATTTAACAAAAAACTTGACCAAAAAACGTTTAGAGGATGACTTAGGCGTTGGTGCACTCAGCTGGTCGCTATGTCGCATTTGGGAAGAAGTTGGGTATACAGAGGTCAGGAATGAAAAAAACCTCTTGACGCACTTCAATTGCAATATCGTCACATTTCTCCTCTCCCTTAGCGTTTTGGGTCAAATGGATGAAATTTAACAAAAAACTTGAGCAAAAAACGTTTAGAGGATGACTTAGACGTTGGTGCACTCAGCTGGTCGCTATGTCGCATTTGGGAAGAAGTTGGGTATACAGAGGTCAGGAATGAAAAAAACCTCTTGACGCACTTCAATTGCAATATCGTCACATTTCTCCTCTCCCTTAGCGTTTTGGGTCAAATGGATGAAATTTAACAAAAAACTTGACCAAAAAACGTTTAGAGGATGACTTAGACGTTGGTGCACACAGCTGGTCGCTATGTCGCATTTGGGGAGAAGTTGGGTATACAGAGGTCAGAATTGAAAAAAACCTCTTGATGCACTTCAAGTGCAATATCGTCACATTTCTCCTCTCCCTTAGCGTTTTGGGTCAAATGGATGAAATTTAACAAAAAACTTGACCAAAAAACGTTTAGAGGATGACTTAGACGTTGGTGCACTCAGCTGGTCGCTATGTCGCATTTGGGAAGAAGTTGGGTATACAGAGGTCAGGAATGAAAAAAACCTCTTGACGCACTTCAATTGCAATATCGTCACATTTCTCCTCTCCCTTAGCGTTTTGGGTCAAATGGATGAAATTTAACAAAAAACTTGACCAAAAAACGTTTAGAGGATGACTTAGGCGTTGGTGCACTCAGCTGGTCGCTATGTCGCATTTGGGAAGAAGTTGGGTATACAGAGGTCAGGAATGAAAAAAAACCTCTTGACGCACTTCAATTGCAATATCGTCACATTTCTCCTCTCCCTTAGCGTTTTGGGTCAAATGGATGAAATTTAACAAAAAACTTGAGCAAAAAACGTTTAGAGGATGACTTAGACGTTGGTGCACTCAGCTGGTCGCTATGTCGCATTTGGGAAGAAGTTGGGTATACAGAGGTCAGGAATGAAAAAAACCTCTTGACGCACTTCAATTGCAATATCGTCACATTTCTCCTCTCCCTTAGCGTTTTGGGTCAAATGGATGAAATTTAACAAAAAACTTGACCAAAAAACGTTTAGAGGATGACTTAGACGTTGGTGCACTCAGCTGGTCGCTATGTCGCATTTGGGAAGAAGTTGGGTATACAGAGGTCAGGAATGAAAAAAACCTCTTGACGCACTTCAATTGCAATATCGTCACATTTCTCCTCTCCCTTAGCGTTTTGGGTCAAATGGATGAAATTTAACAAAAAACTTGACCAAAAAACGTTTAGAGGATGACTTAGGCGTTGGTGCACTCAGCTGGTCGCTATGTCGCATTTGGGAAGAAGTTGGGTATACAGAGGTCAGGAATGAAAAAAAACCTCTTGACGCACTTCAATTGCAATATCGTCACATTTCTCCTCTCCCTTAGCGTTTTGGGTCAAATGGATGAAATTTAACAAAAAACTTGAGCAAAAAACGTTTAGAGGATGACTTAGACGTTGGTGCACTCAGCTGGTCGCTATGTCGCATTTGGGAAGAAGTTGGGTATACAGAGGTCAGGAATGAAAAAAACCTCTTGACGCACTTCAATTGCAATATCGTCACATTTCTCCTCTCCCTTAGCGTTTTGGGTCAAATGGATGAAATTTAACAAAAAACTTGACCAAAAAACGTTTAGAGGATGACTTAGACGTTGGTGCACTCAGCTGGTCGCTATGTCGCATTTGGGAAGAAGTTGGGTATACAGAGGTCAGGAATGAAAAAAACCTCTTGACGCACTTCAATTGCAATATCGTCACATTTCTCCTCTCCCGTAGCGTTTTGGGTCAAATGGATGAAATTTAACAAAAAACTTGACCAAAAAACGTTTAGAGGATGACTTAGACGTTGGTGCACTCAGCTGGTCGCTATGTCGCATTTGGGAAGAAGTTGGGTATACAGAGGTCAGGAATGAAAAAAACCTCTTGATGCACTTCAAGTGCGATATCGTCACATTTCTCCTCACCCTTAGCGTTTTGGGTCAAATGGATGAAATTGAACAAAAAACTTAACCAAAAAACGTTTAGAGGATGACTTAGACGTTGGTGCACACAGCTGGTCGCTATGTCGCATTTGGGGAGAAGTTGGGTATACAGAGGTCAGAATTGAAAAAAACCTCTTGATGCACTTCAAGTGCAATATCGTCACATTTCTCCTCTCCCTTAGCGTTTTGGGTCAAATGGATGAAATTTAACAAAAAACTTGACCAAAAAACGTTTAGAGGATGACTTAGACGTTGGTGCACTCAGCTGGTCGCTATGTCGCATTTGGGAAGAAGTTGGGTATACAGAGGTCAGGAATGAAAAAAACCTCTTGACGCACTTCAATTGCAATATCGTCACATTTCTCCTCTCCCTTAGCGTTTTGGGTCAAATGGATGAAATTTAACAAAAAACTTGACCAAAAAACGTTTAGAGGATGACTTAGGCGTTGGTGCACTCAGCTGGTCGCTATGTCGCATTTGGGAAGAAGTTGGGTATACAGAGGTCAGGAATGAAAAAAAACCTCTTGACGCACTTCAATTGCAATATCGTCACATTTCTCCTCTCCCTTAGCGTTTTGGGTCAAATGGATGAAATTTAACAAAAAACTTGAGCAAAAAACGTTTAGAGGATGACTTAGACGTTGGTGCACTCAGCTGGTCGCTATGTCGCATTTGGGAAGAAGTTGGGTATACAGAGGTCAGGAATGAAAAAAACCTCTTGACGCACTTCAATTGCAATATCGTCACATTTCTCCTCTCCCTTAGCGTTTTGGGTCAAATGGATGAAATTTAACAAAAAACTTGACCAAAAAACGTTTAGAGGATGACTTAGACGTTGGTGCACTCAGCTGGTCGCTATGTCGCATTTGGGAAGAAGTTGGGTATACAGAGGTCAGGAATGAAAAAAACCTCTTGACGCACTTCAATTGCAATATCGTCACATTTCTCCTCTCCCTTAGCGTTTTGGGTCAAATGGATGAAATTTAACAAAAAACTTGACCAAAAAACGTTTAGAGGATGACTTAGGCGTTGGTGCACTCAGCTGGTCGCTATGTCGCATTTGGGAAGAAGTTGGGTATACAGAGGTCAGGAATGAAAAAAAACCTCTTGACGCACTTCAATTGCAATATCGTCACATTTCTCCTCTCCCTTAGCGTTTTGGGTCAAATGGATGAAATTTAACAAAAAACTTGAGCAAAAAACGTTTAGAGGATGACTTAGACGTTGGTGCACTCAGCTGGTCGCTATGTCGCATTTGGGAAGAAGTTGGGTATACAGAGGTCAGGAATGAAAAAAACCTCTTGACGCACTTCAATTGCAATATCGTCACATTTCTCCTCTCCCTTAGCGTTTTGGGTCAAATGGATGAAATTTAACAAAAAACTTGACCAAAAAACGTTTAGAGGATGACTTAGGCGTTGGTGCACTCAGCTGGTCGCTATGTCGCATTTGGGAAGAAGTTGGGTATACAGAGGTCAGGAATGAAAAAAAACCTCTTGACGCACTTCAATTGCAATATCGTCACATTTCTCCTCTCCCTTAGCGTTTTGGGTCAAATGGATGAAATTTAACAAAAAACTTGAGCAAAAAACGTTTAGAGGATGACTTAGACGTTGGTGCACTCAGCTGGTCGCTATGTCGCATTTGGGAAGAAGTTGGGTATACAGAGGTCAGGAATGAAAAAAACCTCTTGACGCACTTCAATTGCAATATCGTCACATTTCTCCTCTCCCTTAGCGTTTTGGGTCAAATGGATGAAATTTAACAAAAAACTTGACCAAAAAACGTTTAGAGGATGACTTAGGCGTTGGTGCACTCAGCTGGTCGCTATGTCGCATTTGGGAAGAAGTTGGGTATACAGAGGTCAGGAATGAAAAAAAACCTCTTGACGCACTTCAATTGCAATATCGTCACATTTCTCCTCTCCCTTAGCGTTTTGGGTCAAATGGATGAAATTTAACAAAAAACTTGAGCAAAAAACGTTTAGAGGATGACTTAGACGTTGGTGCACTCAGCTGGTCGCTATGTCGCATTTGGGAAGAAGTTGGGTATACAGAGGTCAGGAATGAAAAAAACCTCTTGACGCACTTCAATTGCAATATCGTCACATTTCTCCTCTCCCTTAGCGTTTTGGGTCAAATGGATGAAATTTAACAAAAAACTTGACCAAAAAACGTTTAGAGGATGACTTAGGCGTTGGTGCACTCAGCTGGTCGCTATGTCGCATTTGGGAAGAAGTTGGGTATACAGAGGTCAGGAATGAAAAAAAACCTCTTGACGCACTTCAATTGCAATATCGTCACATTTCTCCTCTCCCTTAGCGTTTTGGGTCAAATGGATGAAATTTAACAAAAAACTTGACCAAAAAACGTTTAGAGGATGACTTAGACGTTGGTGCACTCAGCTGGTCGCTATGTCGAATTTGGGGAGAAGTTGGGTATACAGAGGTCAGAATTGAAAAAAACCTCTTGATGCACTTCAAGTGCAATATCGTCACATTTCTCCTCTCCCGTAGCGTTTTGGGTCAAATGGATGAAATTTAACAAAAAACTTGACCAAAAAACGTTTAGAGGATGACTTAGACGTTGGTGCACTCAGCTGGTCGCTATGTCGAATTTGGGGAGAAGTTGGGTATACAGCGGACAGAATTGAAAAAAACCTCTTGATGCACTTCAAGTGCAATATCGTCACATTTCTCCTCTCCCTTAGCGTTTTGGGTCAATTGGATGAAATTGAACAAAAAACTTAACCAAAAAACGTTTAGAAGATGACTTAGACGTTGGTGTTATGTAGGAACACTATTACTCTTTTCCATTTTCTCTTGTTTGATCTTGTCTGATGAATTTTTTAAATTCTTGTGTTAAGGGACTTAGATGCAACTCTATTGGAACGAAAAGAACCTTTTAAAAATTCTGTTCTATTAAACCAGTGAGTCCTAGAAAATTACCTTGTATCTTTTGCGTATTTGCTGCATGCTAACACTGCGACGCCTTCTTTATTACTTTGTTATTAAACTTGTTTTGTTTGAGTGCTCATTTGATTTATCACATGTTAAGATAACGAAATCTTCTTTATTACGTGAAATGCAAATATAGGAGTGCAAGAAGCATTTTTGTTTATTCTCTTTTAATGACTGTGACTGCCCCTTTCCCTGAACCGTAAATCTTATGTGTTAAACGTGTTAATGTGACGAAACACAACAAAGCCTAGCGTTCAGAAAATTGGCATCTTGAACCAAGCTTGTCCAAGTAATTTGCACTTACTAATTCATCTGTAGATCTAACTTATTAGATTGGTTGTGTTTGAACAGTGCCCACTTTATCGTTTCAAAATAAAAATTGCAAACAATTTAAAAAACAAAGTATACTCGAAAATGTCGAATAATAACTAAAATCCTCCAATTTAATGAACGCTGCTGGCCGATAAGTTAATCAATCTCAGACACGCGAACAGTTTCGATCGTAAAATATTTTTAGACCTGTCATTAATCTTAGGCTACATATGTATAACGACTCTTATCAGCCAGTTAAGTGGTTAATTATATGTAATTTATGGCTATTGATTGTTATAACCCCTTAGGTTTCAAAATGTGTTCTCTAAGCACGAAACTGCATCGATAGCAACCCCGTGTAGGGAATTTTTTTTTTATAAAATATCCCATTGCACCGATCATACCAAAACGGTATGAAATTCTTTGCATATTTACTGGCTGACATGAATTTTCTTTTTGCTTCAGCTACTCGACAAAATTGAAACCAGCGTACTACCACCGCATCGGAGAAGATGAACTCGTCTACAGGACTTTGGGTCAACAGTTGGATCTAATCACAGAGAAATTTCCAAACACCGAAGCTGTAGTCTCGTATCATGAGGGTAAGAGTTATACATTTGCCACGTTAAAGGAAACGGTGGATCGAATCGCTGCTGGATTTGTGAAACTCGGTTTGAAAAAAGGTGACCCCGTTGGCATTTGGGCCCCAAACAATATCAGTTGGTACACAACGATGATGGGAGCGGCAAGAGCTGGCTTGATATCCGTCGGAATCAACCCAGCCTTTCAAGGACCCGAATTGGAGTACTGCCTCAAGAAGGTGGGTGTGAAGGCGATAGTGGCTGCTGAATCTTACAGGAATCAACGCTACTATGAGATAATAGAAAGTATCTGTCCAGAGCTTGGGAGTTCCCAAGTGGGAAATATCAAAAGTCAGCGTTTGCCTGACCTCAAAACTGTGATAATTGACTCTAAGGACACACTCCCTGGGGCTCTCAAATTCGACGATCTACTCGGCATAGTGGATAAAGATGATATTCAGCAGATTGCCGCCATGCAGTTTGGAATAAAAGCCGATCTTCCGTGCAATGTTCAATTTACTTCGGGCACAACCGGACATCCGAAAGCGACAGTCCTTACGCACTTCAACGTGGTCAACAACGGCTACAACATTGGTAAGCGAAGCGAGTTGGATAATCAAAGAATCTGTGTTCAAGTTCCGCTGTTCCATGCCTACGGAGTGGCGATCACAATAGCTGCTGGGCTATGCCATGGTGCCACACTGGTCCTTCCATCAGCTGGCTTCAATGCGGAGGCATCTCTGAAAGCAATTGTGGATGAAAAGTGCACTGTGATTCATGGCACGCCCACCATGTACGTGGATCTTATTAAGAAGCAAAGAGAACTGCAACTGCCAATCAAGACCGCGGAAATTGCTGTAACTGGAGGAGCAGCATGTGCTCCGCAGCTCTTCAAGGACATAAAGAGTGTTCTTGGCTTGAAAAAGGTTAAAACAGTGTTTGGCATGACAGAAATCACGGCTGTGGCATTCCAGTCGATGGTTGACGATGATGAGGATAAGGTCCTGAATACTGTGGGACATTTGCAGGATCACCTCGAGGCAAAGGTCATCGATGCGAATGGCGATACTGTTCCATTCGGACAACCTGGAGAGCTGTGCATCAGAGGCTATTCCGTGATGTTAAATTATTTCTGTGATGAGGAGAAGACCAAGGAGACTCTAAGTTCCTGTCGGTGGCTTCAAACTGGGTAAGTAGTTTCACGTGTCTTACAGTCATTTTCGTAACCTGCCCATTTCCTAGTGATCAATTTATCCTCCATGAGAACGGCTATGGACAAATCGTTGGACGACTGAAGGAGATGATCATTCGCGGAGGAGAAAACATCTTCCCCAAGGAAATCGAAGACTTCCTCGACACACATCCTGATATTCTTGAAACCCATGTAAGCTACTTGGAGAACAAGTCCTGGTAATGAAAACTATAAACTAATTCATCTCAGGTCATCGGTGTCGAGGACGAGCGGTTAGGTGAAGAGGTGTGCGCCTACATTCGACTCCAAGACGGTGCCCAAGAGCTCACTCAGGAGGATGTGAAGCAATTTTGCAAGGGAAAGGTCGCTTACTTTAAGATTCCCCGATACGTACGAGTAGTAAAGGATCTGCCCAAGACAACGTCTGGTAAAATTCAAAAGTTTAGGCTGAAAGAAATCTTCGAAAGGGAACAGAAGCAGACGATGGTTGCATCAGGATGAGTTTTAATTTAAGTTGACATGTCCTTACAAGACAATGGTGTTATATATATATTTTGTACAGATAAATCTAATTTAAGACCGGTATCAGCGTATGACAAGTGTTTTCATTTGCGAGGTTCAATAACCCAATTACAAATGAATTTGATTTTATGGGAGATGCAGATAAGATAAGCGTTTGGCAATGGGTAGGTACTTGTTTTTAAAAATATTTTCGAGTTAATTTGACATTCATTTTTATGGGATACCGATAAGATACGTCGAAAGCTTAGATAGGTGGGTAGGGTCTTTGGAACAGCACCCAAGTAGCACTTAAACTTGTGCGAACCGAAATGGTGTGCTTAGATCCTGCCTGTGGAGCTCAGCTACTTCACCGAGATCAGTGAGATTCCTTTTTATAGAGCTGGACAAATGGTGAGATCAACTGTCTACATATATTCTTCAGGGATCAACTGCGTATAAGTGGTAGCAGTTCTTAGGTTAGGCACCAGTTCGGTGAGTTTGTCGAAAAACAGCTGATGTTACCATACTAGAGACTCAGACTCTCTGTGTTAACGTCCTGATAGTCCTGGACATGGTCTATGCATTATCCAATTGGAATTGGCATTTCTTTCTTTATCTTAAATTCTACTATCAAAGCATTCTACCGCCTGAGACGGGGTGGATTTTTGTATCATCCGCACAGGAATTAAATGATCTTGCGCGGCATTTATCCTACGACTCTGGGCCGGATTTTTGACTGATAGAGTTGGCTTTACTAGGATTCAGAACTGTTTTTACCCAGAGTCTGTTCCTGCAGTCGAATCTTCACGGATAGCCCGAAAACCAGTCAAGAACCGGTACTGGTATCTTTTTTGAAACTGACAACACTAGACTTCATTATTCGCTATGCAATCATGCATCTGCTTCTCAAGCGGAGATCTATGCTATTCTAATGGATCCTGACTATAATATTAAGAAAAAATTTAGGAATCGGATCATCTGCGCCTGTGGCGACAATCAGGTTGCGTTAAAGGCCTTGCTGAACCCTATATTCCGTGGCAAACTAGTTCGAAAATGCAAGAACTTTTTGATTTCCGCTCTTGACTCTTGTGTGGGTCTCGGGTCACAGTGGGTGGTAAGGCTTAGGTAATTGTTTCTCAGGAGCTGAACCTGTGTTGCGTCTTCTCGTGTCATTGTTTCCAGGATACAGGGAAGCTTAAGGATGGTAAACAACTCATTAGCGTTCTTATTGGATACTTCCCTTTTGCTAAGCCTCTTAGAGGGGATGATGATATTTTGGATCCTATTTTCGGTGTTGCGCTACCTAAATACGTTTAGATCAGTATCAGTCCTGATACTGCTCCTCACCGCTGAAATTTCCGTCAAATCAATATACTTGCCTGGTAGTACAATGCACAAGTTCCATCTTCAGTGAAGTGTTCGCTAAATATTTCCACACAAAACCACTCATTCTCACCTATTGATGTCTTTCATTTATTATGATATATACAAATTATACAACACCATTCCCTAAACTTAAGTCTAAGCTACCACCCTCTCTTACTGTTCCTTGTAAAACAATTCTCTTAGCTTGAACTTTTGAATTTTCCCAGACGTTGTCTTGGGAAAGCCCTTTACCACACGCACATATTTGGGGATCTTGAAGTGGGCCATTTTTCCCTTGCAAAATGCAATCACATCTTCCCGAGTAAGCATCCTTACGCCGTCTTGGAGCCGAATGAATACACACACTTCTTCGCCCATTCGCTCATCGTCAACACCAACCGCCTGAGGAAGATATATGTGTAGCTACCCGAACTTGTTAGCCATCTATCTATATGCAACTTACATATATCTCGAGAATATCAGGGTGTGCGCTAAGGACATCTTCGATCTCCCTGGGGAAAATATTCTCTCCACCACGAATGATAACCTCCTTCAAGCGCCCAACGATCTGGCCATACCCATTCTCATACAGGATGAACTGATCACTATGGGGAAGTCAAGTTAATTTGCTCAAGGAGATACAAAGATACTTACCCAGTATGCAGCCATCTGTGTTCACTCAGAACCTCCTTCGTCTTGTCTTCGTCGCGGTAGTAGTTCGTCATCACCGAGTAACCCCTGATACATAACTCTCCAGGTTGTCCAAATGGAACAATATCACCATTCTCATCGACGACTTTTGCCTCGAGGTGGTTCAGCAAACAGCCGACAGTGGTCAGAGCCTTATGCTCATCATCGCTAGCCACTGTTTGGAATGTCACACCAGTCTCAGTCATACCAAAGGCAGAAGTCACCCTCTTCAAACCAAAAATCTCCTTCATGCCCTCGAAGAGTTGTGGGGAAATAGGTGCACCTCCTGTTACAGCATTATCTATGGTCTTGACAGATAGCTGCAGCACTTCCTGTTTCCTGATAATATCCACATACATTGTCGGTGTACCATAAATAACATTGCACTTCTCCTCCATAATTGCTTTAAGAGATTCTTCAGCATTGAAGCCAGGCGATGGAACTATGAGTGTGGCACCGTGGCACAACGCTGCCACTACTGTGCACACCACTCCAAAGACGTGGAAAAATGGAAGTTGCATGCAAATGATTTTCCCATCCAAGTCAATTGACTTGCCAAAGTCATTAGCGTTGTTGATCATGTTGAAATGCGTGAGAATGGTCGCCTTAGGATGTCCTGTTGTTCCGGAAGTGAATTCAACATTACAAGGAAGGTCTGATCGCATTTGAAGTTGCATGTCAGCAACCTTCTGAATGTCATACTCGTTAGCTATATCGTATAGATCGTCGAATTTCATAGCCCCGGGGAGCCTGTCCTTGGAATCAATTATCACAGTCTTGAGGTCAGGCAAATTCTTGCTATTTATTTTTCCCACTTCTGAATCCTGTAACTCTGGACATATGCTTTGCAGAATATCATAATATCGCTGTGTTTTGAAAAATTCCACAGCCACTATAGCCTTAACACTCACTTTCTTGAGACAGTACTCCAGTTCGGGTGCTTGAAAGGCTGGATTAATTGCCACAGATAACAAGCCAACTCTCGCTGCAGCCAGCCACGCAAGGTACCACTTTGTGGTATTCGGGGCCCAAATGCCAATAGCATCGCCTTTTTTCAGGCCCAGTTTTAAGTATCCTGCCGCAATCGAATCTACCATCTTCCTTAGAGTAGTGAATGTGTAACGTACTCCCTCAAAGCATGAGACAATAGCCTCGGTGTTTGGGAATTTTTCAACAGTCATATCCAACTGCTGACCAATCGTCCTGTACACAAGTGGATTCTCTCCAATGCAATGGAAGTATGACGGTTTCAATTTCGTCGAAACTCTGCAATAAACAAACATTAAGTTCATGAGAATAGCATCTGACTAATGCGAATGATAAATCCGTCTCTGGGTCAAGAATCAACGATAGCTATATTGTTTTAACTGTTTTGACTCATAAGTGTGTCATTTCAAAATTGTAGTCAAATAAAATATTTAATCTTTTATGCCCACGTTTCCAAAAAGGTTAAGTTGGTTTCTCTTTTATGATTTGATCTTTTTTTTTTGCTCCACCAGCAGACCCTAAAGTTATTCTGTAAGCGTCTCTAGTTTCTTGCACTTTGCATTTCATGTTACGAAATACCAGAAGAATCAAGGGTGATCTTAAGATTAGAAGAAACTTTTGCAGGTAAGTTCCATTGTACTGCCTTTAGTTACAATGCAAAAAAAAATCCCCAAAAATGGGGCACAGCAGGGGTCAGTTCAAACACCAACTCCAGTCACAATTTTTGCACTAAAAGACTTGAGGCCACCTCTGCCCTTGAAACATATCAAAAGCAAAAAGACATTACCGTTTAATTATTTGTCCAGCTGGGTTGGGATCCCATTACATTTAATAATATTTAGTAGTTTATGATTAATAAGTTTTAAACCAATAAACCTTGATCTCAGAACCAGAAATTTAATGTTCAAACGCAGGCTGACCGAAATTCTATTTTTGAACCATTTACCTATGCAACATACATACATAGGTTCAGTGACAGGCCTTTCAAAATTACATACAGATGTTCATACAGAATAGGTCTGTCGGCGTACTTTGTGCAACAGAATTCGTAGATTATGAAATTTCAAGGAGGTAAAATTCAACAAAAAAAAAACGAATGCGAAAGCTACGAAATTGGTCCACTTTTTGACCTCAAAATCAGGGATCTGACAGATTTGACAGCTTTCGTAAATCAGTGCAAAGAAATTTCCTTCACTAAAATTCATCGCATGGGGGAATTTTGTACTCTCTCGTAAGCGATCACTTCTACGAAAAACAACGAAAATTTTGCGTTCTCGAACAGGATCTGATGACTTTTCGTAGATTTAGATTCCGCAAATAGACCTTATAATAGAAGATATTTTGGATGCTAAACACTTCTGAGTAGATTTAGGAGTATGACTGTCAAAACTGCCTGTCATGTGACTGTCAAAAGTCCTCATGTTCTCGTTGCTGAGCGCAGATGTGTCGCAACGTCTTACCCGCTCTTTATTATTTGAGATGCTCTGGTACCCAATATAAAGGAAGTTATGTAGGTGAAGTTACAAATTTACTTCAGCCTTGATCTTGATGATACAGGGTAAGTAAAACTAAATGTTTTGACATTACAGAGTCCGTAATAGATATTCTTGCAATTGAAGAACAAGAAAGCCGTCATTCTTGAAAACTCAATAACGACATATACATGACATACACTGTGACTGCCTGTCATTTCTCATGCGTCTAGGATTTCATAAAATTTTTACCTAAAATCCATTATCTTGCCTTTTAAAAAGCAATCCAATATCCACGGGCCGGTATTTTTGGTTTTTAAGTTTTTTAATTACTATTCATGACAAGGTTTTTTAATCTCAACTATGAACTATTTATTAATACTTTGACATTTGCCCTGCCAGTCGTTTTGGGCGGTGTGAATGACTGCAACGAGAGATAAAATATGGAAATCCATATTATATTGAGTCAACACTTATCAGAAATTCGAAATGCGAAGTAAAGAGGAGCACTATTTTAAAACACTCTGGCTACACTGTGTCAGATAAGCGCCCAATTTTGTTTGAACTTCTGATTATTAATACTGCCCCCTAGATTCTGGGGTCAGGTTTAGGTGTGTTGTGAATGTTTTGAGTACATTTAAGTGGTCTCTTTTCCGGGGTAGATTTTTAAACTCACATTTCAAAGATTTCATATTCGAGTGTGTTGAGATATATACTATCTGGTGATGTAAGAATATTGAGGGAAAGAGCTGTGTCGCTAGACTTTTGTGGATTTTGTTAATGAAACAAAAAAAAAAATTAAAGAATATACTATCGTGTTTTTATAACCGTCGTATTCAGCCAAATTAAAGAGTGAAAGACATATGTAGTTAGAAAATAATGGCTCTGGGCGAACATCTGCTACATATTCCCATAGTTGTCAGACCATACCCGTTGCTTGAATTCAACGTGATAAAGTAAAGATTTGTTTTCTAGAGTTCATTACAAATTTAACGAAACTATAGATATAGAAATATCTTACGTTCTTCAGAGAGGTGTTGTGTTTAGTATAATACCAAATACATAAAAGACATACCAAATATGTATGCATGTAGTTAGCTCTACAAGTGGAGGGTTCGAAACTTATTTAAATCGACTGCGTTTACTAACATCAAACATATACCAATACTAGGCATTTTTTTAAAAATAGGTCAAAAATCAAACGACCAAGGACACAAATTAAAAATTAAGTACACTACTAGGTCATACGAACTTGAACCTGCATAAATTATTCAGAAACGAAAGTTTGGTAAAATATTCAAAAAAAGCACGAAATTCGACAAATTTTCTTATACATGAGGCCTAAAATAGTAGGAATGACATACTGTATTTTTGTGGTCACTATCGCAGATGTTATCGGAGAAATTTAAATGAAATAATATTTAAAAAAAGAAATATATGCTCCAAAATGTGTGCAAGATCATGTTAAATGTTTGACAGAATTATAAAGAATTTGATCGTCTATCGATTTTGTCTTACTAAATCTATTTTGAAAATATATATAAAATTATTGGTATGCGCTGAAAAGTGGGCGTAAATGTTTTAAAATTTTGCACGCCATATTATGATTTTAAGTCTAATAAGAATATGTCCGAGAAACAACCAATTTTTTTCATTACCGACACCTTATAGCTTATGCCCCAACTATTGTAAATATCAAATTTTATGAGAGTCGTTATTAAAAGTTTCATTTTCGAGTTACAATGTCTTAATGTAACACAAATTTCAACCAAATTCCTTCAGCCGCTTAGACTGGAGCCTAAGTCACAGACAGCCGGGCAGAATGAACTTCTCCATCATAGTACAGTACAGGTCTGACTAAAATCCTTAGTTCCAAATTTTTCATAGGTAGGCAAGTAAAAAGGACATTACTATGATGCGATGAGTTACCCAAAATTTTCTTTAAAATTAACTAATACAAAACAGATGTAATCTACTCCGCAGATGCAATTTCCTTTTTTTTTATTAACTCCGAAATATTAGTTCTGGGGTCCGAAACCTGCGACCCAGTTGTGCACTTTATTTTGTTGCGGATTACAATTTAGTTCTACGAATACAGTCAAGTTTTTCTTGAGATTAAAAGTGTCAATCTATTGCTAATTATACGATTAAATTCGAATTAGATGGCCCAATTATTTTGAAATTAAATATGGAAATAGCCGTGTGTTATTTTTCCGAAGACGTAGTCTTTGGCGTTATACAATACTATTATATCACTTTTCAGTCCCAAGTTCAGCAGGGACTTATTTTACTCAAAATGTATAGATATATACTTACCTCCTGTATTTGACAGAGTGTTGACCTGCGATATTTGAATTCAGCATAGTTTTAACTGGAAGTCCACTGATCTTAACAAAATGATGAACGTTTCACAACTGAATGCTTGCTATGGATGCTAGGAACTCGTCAGTGATCTGCATACACTTCGGAAGTGTTTTCATTTTTATTACTGAGTTGAGAAAATAAAATTGTTCGTGTAGAGGCAAGAAGAAGCAACAACAAGACTAGATTTATTTTCATAAATAAAAAAAAATTATTTTTTATTACCACTTATGATCGATATACTTCTATGTATGTATTCTGTCGGGCGAGCGTTTACAAAGAAACTAATGCAGCGGGAGATATGAAGATCTTGTACACCAATCTTGTAAGGAAAGCAAATAGAGTTTCGTTTTTGTCTAATCTATTTTTTTTTTTTGATTATCTTTTGTATCATATTTTGTTGGAGTTGGAGTGGGTTAGGTGGGTAAATTTTTTTACAGAGGTTAACACATCCTAACCTAGGTAGAGATATAGGTTAAGGTCAGAGGGTGCAATACTTTGACCAGTTAAGATCCATTAAACATTAATTTTTCTTTTTTAAATTCACTCACGCTCAAGGCCACTCTTATAATGCCAGCACATAATGCTTAGGGAATTTTGGATGAGAAGATAGGTGATACCAACGAACGTTGGTTTTAAATGTTTGTAAAATGTAGAAGCAGGAAAAATATAGAGCTTGGTAGAGCATTCCATGATCTTGTAGTTCGGTTAGGGAAGGAATCTCAAAAACAAAGCTGAGTCACGTAAGACATTCTGATGTGTTTCTATTTTCCTTTAAGATTAAATGGTTAAGAGCCTTCATCGACCGCACAATTTATTTCTTATTGTGCATCCAATCCAGTCACCTACTACAGTTCGATCGACTGAAGTACAATTGCACTGTTTATCAATGAGAATGGATTTTTTTGTCTTTTTACTTGGAACTATACCTATGGGGCAAGTATTGGTTTCCTGGTAGATTTCGAACCCGAGATTTTAATCAAACTTGATGGAGAAGTTCAAGTCTGTATATTCGACTGCAGATTGGTTAACGATTTTGATGAAATCTAGTATTTGGGTTAGTTTGGATAAATGCCTGCAGGTAGCATACCACTTTTTTCTCTAAAAGTAGTACATATCACGTACTTGTGGCTATTTTTCAAACATTTGTTCAGCAATTGAACTTAAACTTAATATCTGCGATTAATAAGACAAATGCAAAGCAATGGCGTACCAAATTTTTGAATTAAATACGACAAGTTTTTAAACAGAATTCCTTTTTTTTAATTGTTAGTATAAATCGATTAAACTTGATATAACTAAGTTAATAATCTTTAACCTGGCCATCTTTAATATGGCCACGCGCATTTTTTGAAGTTATTTTTACAAAATACATAATTGATACTACATAGTTACAAATAAAATTCTATCAAAAATGCGGAATGTCATTTTACTAGGGAGTAAGAAGAGCAAGATTTTAATCCCTATACGATTGAGCACTTGTAGCATTAAGGTGCAAGTATGTACGACAGGGTCGTTCACTTAATTTTTTTTTTTATAATGAAACAAAAACACGGTTACTAAAAAGAAATGCATAATTAACTTTGTTGCTAAATGTTTAACAACTGTTCTTAAGTGGAAACACTAAGGATTTCTGTCACACCTTTTTGCATTTTGAATTAATGATTAGAAATAATCTTATGAAGGTAAACAATTCGTAAATCAGATTGATCTAATTCACACGAATAATTGCCGCACCACGGGGAGTTAACAAAGCAGAAAACGTAGCTAATTATATTTATACTAAGCAAGCCACTTAAAATAAAATGCACCATGGAATCTACTACCATGTATCAGTGAAGGAATGACGAAGCGTTGATTAGTCAATACTAACCAGACGACTAGTAGAATGCTAGGACAGGTTTCATTCAAGTGGAAAAAGAGTCATGAGTTTGAGAACTTGAAACCCTAATATCAGATCCGAACTCCAATGTACAAAGATTTGAGTCCATATATGTAAGTAGGTAGATCTGATTGTAGGAAAGAACGAATGGAAAAATTCATCTTAAGTTCATACTAAGTGCATGGAAAAGGATTAAAACGAGATTTCCATCAACGAGTTACTTATCCACTTTGACGTTGCATCTGTATCAAAACTTCAGCAACTGGTGGAGGACTATAGCTTTGTTTCTTCCTAAATATGTACATGATCTGTATACTTTTGCCCTGCCTCTTGTCCCATGTTTTTATGTACGGTGTATCCGGTGGCCTAAGTTTCTCCCTGCTGAACGGGGCCAGCCTTCGAACCCAATTCAAGCCATGAATTTGTATTTTACTTTTTTAGAAAACAAAAATCTGACCGCACCGGATTGTAGTGATTATCCCATGAACCACGCCCCCAATCTTATAGGAAAAAATTCTGTTTTTATACTTAAATGCTTTTTTTTATTTCGAAATAAACTCCATTTCCAAAGTTTTGTCAAAAAGCTTTTATTCTTTGCTCATAAAGCAAGAAAGCTTTGACGGAAACGTACCAACTCAAACCGGAAATGACGTTTGTTTCTTTTTCAAATATGAGCTCTGTCAATGGCAGTTACCACTAAAACAAAAGAAGTTGCCATAAACCCCCTTTCCGTAGCAATGACCGAAATACCCCCATACACCACTTCACCCTTGCAACCAAGTTACCGGCGTCTTATTCCCTGTTTGTTATTATTACATAGGCTCTCACATGCTGTTGAACCGTTATGCAAATTAGCGAAAATCGGAGACCCCGCGCTCTCACGAATGAACCACAAAACGAAAAACTTCCTACCCCTCTCAAGGGATTGAACGATTTTGACGAACCAAAGGATCAAAGTAAACAAACTCGCGGAAAACACAAGTCTAGCAGTATAAACAAATCACTCCATTTTGAGGTTATGTGAGGGTTTTTTGTTTATCCGTGGAAAACAAACTTCAGCGTCTTGACTGGAATTCCCATGGACACGAATTGCGTTGGCAGGGTCCAGCGCCATACTGTTGTTTACGAATGCCAAGAAGTAGGCCAACAGGATGGAAGGAACAACAGTTGCCGAACAGCATGTGCGTGCCAACGTGGTTCGATTTAACAACACGACGATGGCAACCGGAAACATTGCGGACGGCATGGGATGCCACACTAAGTAAGAGACCATGTGCCCGTATAAAATCAAAGAGGAGTGGAGAAGAAGTCTCAAGAAAACGGAATAAGAAGAACAACTTTGCGCAACTCAAAATGTTGCCCCAAGCTGCTAGGGCCTTCGGGTAGGGATAAACTCCTTCGTTAGGTTTGGCAATAAGGTGCTTGGAAAAACCAAACTAGGGTCAGAAACTGTGAGACTTTGCTTGGCTTCGGTACGGTTTGAAATTTGCTCGGGTCCTGTGAAAATTATTTCTGATTTTGTCTTTTTTTTTTAGTCTAGAGCCATAGTGGAAAGAGAAAAGGGGGTTGAATAGCATATAAAAGTGAAATTTATGGGCTCTGCAACGTTACACGGAGTTTTTGTGGTCTAAATAGAGGGGATTACAGAATGCTCCCATGGATTACCTTCGCAGGCGAAATTTTCTGCCCAATTTTCCTTCGAATGATTGTGGAAAATAGTTTGATTGCTCGAGCAGTGTAAAAAAGTCCTTTTTGTGATTGAAATTTGGAAATTAAAAATTGTTTTTGTGACCCCCGACGATGTTCGAAGTGATATAGAAGGTTTTTTTCCTAGTGAGCGAATTTATCCTTACAGTGTTGTGTAATCCTTTTTCGTTTCACAAAGTCTGAAAATGTGATGGCGGTCGTGCTGGGAATTTCTTTTCAATTGAAAGGAAAATAAAATTAAATGTAATTGGAAAAAAATTGTACAAAATGAATTTGATTTAGTTTTGGGCGTAAAATTTTGGGAATTTTTCTAAATTTGTTGTAAATTATGTCGCAACCGGGTAAACGCGGCGGCGGTCGTACCGGCGGTGGCGGTGCTAAAAAACCTCCGGTTAATCCGAATAAGGAAGCCACTTCGACGCCTGAGGATTCGGGTCCCAGTGAAAGAGCCACGCCAGCCAGTAAGGCTGAAAGTGAATTAAAGGATGATACGTCCAGCAATGGGGATAAGAAGGACGAAGCACAGCAACCGAAGCCGCCTAGTGCGGGGGCTTCGATACGGGAGTCGGCGAATAAGTTGCTGGCACTGACGATGAAAAGCGAGTGGACACCAGTGGAACAGGAATTGAAAAAATTGGAGAAATATGTCTCAAACGCTGGAGAGGATGGTAATCATACACCATTGGCTGGAGTTCATGACTCGGTAAGGTCAAAGATTCACTTTCTATTCGATTCAATTTTTTGGGTATCATTTGGGGAAATGTTTTTTTAAAAATTCATGCATTCTACAATGAGGATTATTATGTGTGTACGTTCAGAAAAGTAGGAAGTTCAAAGAACCTTCAAAATTTAATTTGTATTCATCGCGCTCAATACTCCCTGGGATTCCAGGATGAAAGGAATAGATCTGTAGATTACACCAGGTTAGATACATTGGAGCCAAAATTTAGACTCTAACTGAATAAATGTCATCGTACTTTAGAAAATACAACTCTACTTCACAGAGTAACCTGTCCACTTTAAGACAAAAGGTGAGGCGAAGAATTAAACCCTAATTATTCATCCCTGGCTCTGGTTTTCATTGAATGCAAAGGTGTCACAGTGTCCTCTTAAAGAAAGGCCCCAATTATGGTCTCGGTGGCATCTTCTCATCATGGATTCCAAGTTTTTCAGAAATTGACCAATGCAAGTTATATTGGCTCAGCCCTGGCCTAAGCCTGTTTTTAATGAATATTAACGACCTTCTCTCTCACTAGTAATCCAATCCATTTCTACCGTGTACCGAGCTCAATTCCGATATTGGAGTGTAAAAAATCGAATTGAGTTTCATCATTCAAAAAGCTGGTGCTATCTCCCATAGTACATAGTTTCAAATTAATGGAGCTGATATTGAGGAATGCAATCTTTGGCATCTGAAGCTGCGAAAAGTGGCCGGTATATATAAAGCTTATATCTAACTTATATAAACTTGAACAAAACTCACATGTCTGAAAGAAAGGTCCTGGAGTGTCAGCAAGGTAAAACAGCACTTGCAACTCAATTTACTAGATCATCTTCAGAATATTGGATGCACATACATATATCGGCCCTGTACCGATATTTCTATCGGAATTGTTGGGATGATATCTATAGATGTGTCTTGCCTCATCCCTTAAAACATATTTTTCATCTCACAGTAAAATTTAGTAGTAACTCCATGTATGTACTTTTAGTTCAACATTCTCTATACCATCATTGGGCTTAGGTCTAGTCTAGTCGATTGGACGGACCATCTCGTCATCTTTCCAATACTTACTCTTTTTAAAGCATCTGAAGGTATGTGAAGGTATGTTAAAACGTTGTGATTAGACATCGTATCCAAATGGGTGTTGTTTTAATTTTTTTAGTTTTGGTGTAGGTTGCTGCGTAAAGAGAAAGATTTGTTGACTTTTCAATCCTATTGGCACCTTGGAAGCTTCAAAATTCTGAAATCCGATTCTCGGATAACAAAAAAGTTTCTTTGGCCCTCATTTTGTCGCAAATGTCGGTCATTAAAAGTCAATCCATTGGTAAAAAAACATTGTTAGAGCCTAAGAACCTAAGGACATTGTGACTAATATATCATTCTGAGACCTCAATGCATCCATTCATGTATTTGGAGATTGGTCCTGCCTGCACCTTTCTTCTCTTTACTTGGGTTGGACTGATTGAATTTTACAGAAGTGGTATCTTCCCATTTTTAATACTGTCTGTATTTTCACGACTACTACACTCATTCTTTAATTTAGAGTTTTCTCGAAGCTAACCATAATTCATAGTTCATAATTCATGTTGGTAATTCATTTCGTCCATGTTGTAGTTTCTGCTGTTAATTCATTTTCCCCAACCTAAATTAGGTGTGACCATATCAGTAATTGCATACACGAAGTCCTCACAATAATACTAAATAATCCCTTGGCCTTGTCTTGTTTCAGCACGCATCTTACACTCTTATCTGTTCCAAAAGACCAGACTCATCTAAGCATACCCATGCATATGAGCATTTGATTAATGCTCGAGGCCAAGAGTTAGACTCTAACTGAATAAATGTCATGTAGAGCACCACACAATCCTAAATTACTGCTTTATACCTCATACACACTTCAAAAAAAAGTAAAATCCAATTAAATTTGCCGTGTGCACGAAATAATATTTTCAAAAATTAAATGCTGTCATTTTTCAAAAAAGCATAACCATTTTTCTTAAGGACACACCCGAAAGAGTTTGCGTGTTTTTACGCATTGTATTGGTGAGATAAGGTTAATCCAAAAACATTTTGTTAAACTGACTTTTATTTTAATAATGGAGAAACCAATTTAAAAAAAATCAAATTTTTCTTCTTTTTGGTCAAGACACACTAATAGGTGATTTGTTTTAACCATTTATTTGTACGTACATATAGTACATTTAGATGCTTGGCATTTTGAATCTGTTCCAAAGGACGTACACGGGATTTTTTAAAAATAAGAACAACTAAAAGACTTTTTTTTTGGCAAAATCGATTTTGGCTCACTTCTGACTCAATAGAGCGATCTGCGTGGTCTAAATCATGTCGAATGAGTATTTTGTGTAGATCGACGAATACCAGTCTTTTGCATGGCTATTACGTCCACAAAACGCTTTCCTTTCATCGATGTATTTTTTCGAAAGACATTTTTTTTTTACTCATATAGAAAACCGTGCACACCTTTTCGGTAAACCAAATGTTCGGTCAAAATGAGATAAATTGATGTTTTTGAGAGTCTTAATTCCAACTCGATGTATTTCATGGCTTATAATTCCCAATAGAAATACCTATTCTTAAAAACTGCTGCATTTTGTGCATAGATTCCAGTTAGCACCGCAGAGACAAATGCAGCATTTTGTACATAGATTCCAGTTAGCACCTCAGAGACAACGCTTTCAGCTGAAAAATTGGATTAAAAATCCTGTAGGTCAGCAAGAACAAATAAACCTACCCAGTTAGGCTGGTTTTAAGGTCACAGCTGCACACTCCAAGTTGGCTAAGGTACCCTTTTTAATTTTTTGCGGCACCTAAGGCTCCACTGTATTGTTCCCATGAGATAAATTCGACGATTCCGCCACATGTTCGTTTGCCATGCTTAACGTCTGTAGCGATCAAGGCGGAGGTTGATGTCCCTGTACAGGTTGTAACATTTTTCATCGAATATCCTCCTTTGGAACTCGTCGACAGAAATGTGACCTTCAGGAATTTGCTTTTTTTGGGATAAGTTTATGCTAAAACTTGCACTTAGGTTCAGTTTCCTTAGTCCTTACAGAACATTTTTTTTTTGGTCTCCACGAAAGCTGTCATATTTGGCTTGAAAGTGAATAAAGCGATGCGATGATAACCTTCGATGTAAACTTCTTGGATAATCTAGGATTGATAAAAGCTAGTCGCGTTATTACTTCGGTTTTTGTATGCCTACATATAAATAAAGATGTTTTTATTTTTCAAAACCAATCAAAACGTTTCTCAATTCAAGCCTTTGTTAAGCTTGTCGCAGTCGAAAAATGGATGTGAAGATGTATAGCTTATCTAACAGGAGGTGTCATTTTAAATAAATAGAAAAATGCCATATCTTTACGAAAAGTGTTGATATTTTTATTTCAATTTAAGCCACAATCTCTGATTTTAGTAATGAAATACAATGTTTGTCAAATACCCAGCTTGGTTTGTTTGCAAATACTTATTCTTTTGATGAAATTTTTGGTCATGTTTTCGGATAATTTCGACCATGTTTCGTTAAGTCATTTCGAGAAATTACACTTCCAGGAAATTTGTGCCTCAATAGATCCATTGTTGCATCAGCTGTGAGATATATGGCTTCGTTTTGCTGAAAGTAAATGTCGTCCAGCCAAAAGTTTTGAAAAAAAGTAGTCCGACACCGCCAGGTCAAAAATCACCCTTCTTGTGATCGTCTCGAAATATACACTTGTGGATTTGTACTGACACTCTCAGCTACGACTTGCCTGATCATCACTTGCTTGTCCGAGAATTTAAAATCTTTTGACTCAATTCAAGAAGGTCCTCGACGATTACCAAAAGTAAAACGAACTTTACCAAGCGTTTTCGCGAAATTTCATCGTTTTTATAGTCAATTTTAAGTTTTCATCACACTGTGCACATCGATTGGTAATAATCCTTCAAAAGTATAGGAAAGTAAGGAAATCACTAGTTTTATGAATTTTCCAAAAGTTCAAAAAATCTTGAGTACATTTAACCAATAATAATCGGTACTTGCTATGAGAAATTCATTTAAGAAACATTCCACATTATTGGTTCCCTAAATTCCATACTCTATTCTTAAAGTCATGCACATTCTCCATGCTATCAGATATCAAAGCGTGCAGTAAAAGCCAATAGAATGCCCAATCATTGCATCGTTATTGATTTCCTTTTCGCTAAATATATTCCTAATTCCCCTAAACTAAAACAAGAAACAGAAAACCTTCCTAGCGGTTGCCGTAACCAATGTCTGTTGACCCGTTTTCAAAAAGAAAAACCTTTGCTTTACCTACAACCATATCTTTAGATATCCTTGTTCACCGAGCACAGGGAAGAAAAAAAGGAAAATAATATTTTCCACAAAAACGAAACAATTTTCGGCGGCATTTGTCTGCAATAGAAATTCAATAAAATCGGAAACTTTCCGATTGGGATCCCCTGTGTATCCTTCCCAAGTGTTTGGGTTGGATGAACTGCAAGAGGAGGTATCGGGCGACAGTGGCGGTGGAACTTAGTCGACACACCTCCTACTCTCGAGTGCACAGCATACTTTTTTCTATTTTCTATTTTTTTGTTATTATTTTATTAAGTCCGTTGCCATGAACGCAATTCGGTTTGTTTTATTGTTGGGGGAACAAAAATTGTTGAATGAATATCCTCGTCATAAGAATTATAGTAGAAGCCACTATGCTAATACGTTGCGTCGTTGTTGTTTTTTTTTTATCGTTTCAGACTACTGGAATGACACCTCTGATGTACGCCGTAAAGGATAATAAGACTCAAATCATCGATCGGATGATAGAACTGGGAGCTGATGTTGGAGCTCGTAATAACGTAAGTCCTCAATGAAGCTAAACATAGAAACGCAAGACCTATAAATAGCAGTACTCATACCCGTGAGTGGTGTTATTAAGTAGGTACTTGTTTGGGAGAAATCCTTCTTCCTGCATAGCAGCAGGAAAGGTTGACTATCAAATTTATTGCTACTTTCTGCCTGCCTCGTTGTGACTATGTGCCTTAAGAATGTTATGTGTAATCGAGATGACCCAGAAACGGAGCGGAGTCGGAAGTCCTTCGATTGTAGGAGCGCGCCAAAACAAAAACTAATTAATGCGAAATTCGTATGCGACATGAATACATAATAAGCACTCAGCTAGGAAGAAATGAGAGAAAGAGAGCGCAATGGAATTGACTGATATTTTTGCAAATAATCTGTGCTTTTTATGGGTTTGGCGGTTAATTCATTTTTTTGGGGCATTATCCTTATGACATGGTAGCTATCGAGGTGTAGTTGAGAAATGAAATTGTTGGGTCACAACTGGACTTTTTTTTTTATTATTTTTAGACTTTATTCGATTTTATAAGGCACTTACCTACCATTCATCATTAATGAATTTTCTCGACCCAGCGGATTTTAGTTAATTGATGATTGATTACTTTTATCCGAATGGCATTTGGTTTGGAAGAATGTACCCTTTTCAATGTAAAACACTGAACTTCTTCTGGAGAAGAGAAAAACCATTAAAATATATGGTCAAGTGACGAGTAAGACTCGTTCTTATTCATAGAGCTAAAAAAGAAATAGTCAAATGCACCTCACAGTGAGAAATCATGTCCAAATCGGTCCTTCTTCTCGACAGGCCCCCTCAAGTAGAACTCTTTTATGAGAAGATTATATGCAAGGTTAAAAAAGACATTGGACCAGTGATTTGAAAAGATTTTCCAAGATCACAAGAAGCACAGAATCAAGTGCATGAATTTACTGATTTACTTAGCAGTTCACTTATGGGATCCTGCTTTGAATCGAAAGCATCCTTTGGAAATCTTTGCTTAAGTGAACTGCTAAGCAAATCAGTAAATTCATGCACTTGATTCTGTGCTTCTTGTGATCTGTCCGAATACCAGTTCTCTTACCAATTTCTTGGAAAATCTTTTCAAATCACTGATCCAATCCTCTAGTTCGGGGTGAATCTGACCTCCATCTGTACTTGTGCACACCACCTAAGGTAAGCTTTTGGTACAGCTCATAAAATTCGTGATTGTATCTTGGTCTATTTGGACTCGTCGCATAAGGCACCTAAAATTCGACGAAGAATTGTTCTCTCGAAAGTACTCAATATCCATTCTACTTTCCTAAATTATATAGTGCACCTACAACTGGCTAGAGTCTGGAGTATGCATTTCATCTTCCGAGTTAGGAGTTTTGAATCTAATTGTTTCCCTAAAAAAAAATAACTAATAGTTTCCTAAGGTAAGTCTTCGCCTAATCTCCACTAACGTGTCATTTGTGGAGTTGATATTTGTAGCGATGTAAACACTTTAGCCACTTCGAAGCTACCAACAGTGCAGTTTTTTTACAAGGCGGTGTATCCATGCTTCTCAGGGCCGGAGCTGAGGATGATGAATGCAATCATATAAGGTCTCCACTTGAAAATCGTTGGTATTTTGTAGAATTTTTCTTAGCTGCATCCTTCTGCAGTTCTGAAAACTACATTGTGCATTTCAGAAGGCTTCAGACGTTCATCCAGTACATTGGATAGGATTTTCTATATCACATTAAGAAGGGATATGCGTCAATAGTTCTTTTAAGACATATGATCCCCTTTCTTCATTACCATTCTGGACAAACGAATGTGTCTATATGGAGTGTCAAAAGTAATAGCTGTCATATGCGGTCTTAAAACGTCAAATGAAGGATATATTGGTGGTGATCAGTTACGCCGTTTCTGATGTTAGTATGCTTACAGTTTTTTCACAGGCTTTTGGTACCCGGCACAGACTCTTCTCACAAACAGTGATCTTAGTCGACTCGGGCGACATCTACATCTGGATGTAGTTTTTGTTAAACCCAATGTAAGTCATAAGGCATATCTAAGATTCGGAAATTTTAAGAATCTGGTTGAGGAACGAAGATTTTTCAGAATGTAATCCAAGGAATAAGAACCATTTCAAACGAGGTGACCACTTGGACAGTGTCCATAAAAAGCCTGTATCTCTAAAATGCTTCTTGTGGCTCCTGTTGATGACTCTAGGGTCTGGAGGAAGAGAAATAAGTAGAACAATTGGCTTTCAAAAGGTTTCATCAAAAGAATAACTGTTTGCAGGCAGATATTTATAAATATTTATTTCACTACTAACCTCAGACCAACGTAAAAATATCATCACTTTTCACTTTCAAAATAATAGCAATGTCTGGCAGTTGTGCATTTTAAGGATCGGTCTAGAAGCTGGATGTTCAAATTGTTCAAGAAGAGCAAGCCTTTCCCAAATGTTACACTGTTTTATCGCTGTCTTAAAATCCTTGTCAAGGTTTTATTCTGTCTTTCTATTCATGGGTATCTCTCCATGCGATCCATGCGATTTTTGATTCAAGGCTCTTCGTGCAATTGTATCCATTTCAGATTCAACTATCATTATTCAACATTTTTCCCTCTATGTACCTGTAACCACACTTACTAGAACAGTGTCCTTTAGCTTTAAGGAGAACCCACTAAACCAAAGCAAATTCAATTAAACCCTCTCGACTGAGTTGCATGTCTCAAGTCTGTTCCATTGGCACTTTCACTTTTCCACTGACCACATTCTCTGGAGAGAAAACAGAAAACTTGTGACCCATGCTGGCGTGTGTTTCCCTCACACAGCCACATTTGAATATATCCTTGACCCAATTTCACCTTCAGTACATAGGCACCGCCTTATCAAAGATTGTAAATCGCATTTACTGGTCTTGATTTTGACTCGAGTTGCTAGAGGAGGTGTAATAAAAATTTCCCAAACGAAGAAGTGGTAGTGGAGTAACCGCACTACCCCATGCCTCGGGAATAACCAGCAGTAATGCTCAGCCAAGGGGCAACGTCATTTCACGTCACGAGAAACCATGTGAGCCTATGCCAAGTTCCATGACGATTGAGACGTGTTAATTATTGACCACAGGGTTATTGTGCTTTTGGCCAATATACTGGATTAGTGGTCTCAGGTGCTGGATGAGTGAAATCCTGCCAATGGGCGGTGGAAATGTTGAAAATCGAAATAAATGGCAGAAAATTTTTGGAGATTCATTTCCTCGCTTGACCCCATTTAATTAGGTTGCCCAAGGACGACAAGTGACGTGGTCAGGCAACAGCTTTGGTTTGGGCATTTCTCTTGCTCATTAATTTGGGAAAACACAATGAGCGAGTGTGCCAGTTAAATGTATTGGGCTTAAACATGAGACTTTTTTTTGTTCCTTTTTACATAAGAACGAGTAGGGTCTAAAAATAATTATTAAAACCAAGGTTGTGGGGTTGCACTTGAGTAGGGTGGTGGTCAGGTTTAAAATAGAAAACCGTTGTGCAGTTAATTGCATTGCTTCACCTTAATTTCCGTTTGCATAAATTTATTTTTTCATCGAGCCTAGGCTGTGACTATTTTAAAATATTATCAAGGACGTGAGTCATTGGCGGTATCTATGGTTTTCCCACATGTGTGTAGGTCTCTCCCACGAGTGGCGACTTTCCAGCGAATTCAGTCTACGAGAATTGATTAAAACGGACGTAAGCGCTATTCTCGTAGGATGATGTAGTCGCAGGCTTCCGTGTGGCTTATAGCGGCCCACACTGAAGTGTCTGCAATAAGAGAGCCTAAGTGGGTTAAGGAATGTAATCAGTTAAGTTTTTTATACATAAACAGAAGGTATTGCCAGAATTATACCAAATAAAATCAAGCTTCGTACAAGCAATCAAATTCGTTTTGTTCATCTAAGAACTGTTCTGTCACTTCGAATTCTGATTTAAGGATATGTCTTATATTGGAATCTATGTAGTTGATAGAATATTTAATAAATAGTATAAGCTAGGTGCTAGTGATGTCCAAAATTATCCCATTTTCTAGTCGAGATACTTATGAACTTCTGCTGAACTTTAATGGATTTGAAACTGGAGCTAGAATCAAACCATCGACTCTAGTATGTCGACTTGGCATACACTATAGATATGATTCAGTGACACTATATGTATATTTGTAAATAGTCGACTTGAACTTTATGGTATGTCTATTCAGAATTTACTGTGATGGAGTAGTACTTACCTATTTTTTGTTGTATTTGTGGAGTGTCTATTACTCGCTGAAGATTTATGTAACCACCTTCTTCGGGCTTGGGTATTTATTCGCACATCTGATCCACATATGTACCTGCAGTGAATGGCAAAGGTTTTGTTAGGTAGTTTTGGAAATAGTTTAACCAGTCTAACTGCTGAGGAATACAAATACTGGCCTTTCCACCTGAATATGTAGGTTAAGTAACAAAAACAGCTGAAAGCTTACAGAAGTATAGAGGAGCGAGCTAGAGTCTGAATAATGGACGAGCTGGAGTGAACTTTGTAATACATTCCCAAAAGACATATCCTATGATACTTACGTAGCATTACTATCAAGAAGGAAGAATATGGGTAAATGGCTATCAGTCAAGTCCTCTTACTCTCCTAAAACCAGTGTTAAAGAGTTTTTACATCCTTACGTCTTCGAAATTTGATGTATTTGTCGTTATGTTCCAGCCGTCATCTAAGGCACATTACTCCTGCGAGAAGCTATAACTTTCTTCCATCCAAGATCGATAGTTTGAACGAGGCATGGGCTACTACTAACCAAGTGTGTCTAGAAAACTCAAAATATCGGCAGATTTTAACAAAATTCTAAGCATATAGCTTAGATGGCGTCTGCCATTAACGAGTAGGAAAAAGATTTTCGTCATTTTTCGAGAAATTAGTACCTTTTCTGTGACTTTACCAGACACAACATACTTCGAGTTGATTGTACGTATCAAAGTGAAAGCGAAGATATTACTCGACTAACGATCTTGAGAAAACTCCATTCGGCTTAAAGCAGAAAATTGAGTTTCCCCGCAAACTATGTACAGTATAGCCCAACACGTTACACAACAGTAACTTAATTGAAAAATCGAAGTCCAAGTAGACCCACAACACGCTAATCATTGCATGAAACTGGAATTAAAATCCAAAACAAGAACATTGATTTCTCCTTCACACCAATTCACCTCCACGACCCATGGACACCCTCGAATTCTGCTCATTCCACAGACGGCAAACCACTACCACAACTTGTAAAACTTTTCGCTAGGGAGTCTGATACCCGTAGGCCATTAACCCGACTGCCAACATTGCGCACGGTTTGTATTCCACCCAAACTAGGTCAAAGGAATGCGGAAGTTTTGTCAACGACTCGTTCCGCCTAATATATGCAGTCAAACTTTTTGGACTCAAAGTTTAGCCGCCGCGCGAAACAAGGAACAGGGATACCTCACCAAACCAACTCATTACGTAAACAAGCGAAATTAATTCGCACCCGTCCAGGCGGCGGCGGCGAGGGGCCGAGAAGGAATATTTTAAAATATCTGACCGGAAGTCGGGCAGAAATTCTTGGTATTACAGTCGCGGCGTATGCAAATTGCGGTCGATTCTTCTTTTTTTTCGATCCAAAGCTGCCCATTGGTCGATGTTGAAGAAGACCTCAGCGTGGTGCACCACACCACCACAATGCAGACCATATCCGGTCTGCTAATACTGTGAAATAAATTATTCCCTTTGGACATTTAACCCGTTTTTTTGTTTGTGGAACCCTAATGTGGGAAATTAAATTAAAAATTGTTTTCAGGAAATCACAGCATACACACACATATAGAAGAAAAAATTCCACAGAAGTCACGGTCATCCTGCATGTTGCATGCCACAGCGCAGTGCCATAATTTATGTCAATGTTGGTGAAACCGTGCGAACTACAGGCTTTTCTGAGTTATGAGGCATGGGACCGTTTGCGGGACTTTCCTTTCGAAAGTTAAGACCGGGTTAATTTAGGTTTCCTTCAATAAAATTGGGTGGGTCGTGGGGTGGCAGTTTCCTCGTCATTATATACTTAAAACTGACCCGGATTTTGGAGTAACACATTTTGAAGGAACGGTCGTGTACGGCAAAGGTCAGTTGGCTCGTTTTGAGTAATTCGCCATTAGATTAATGGCTTTCTATGACGATCCTGTGGCATTACTTTCTTGCATTTGTGCATGTTCGGTTAGGTAAGGGTTTGGTCTTAAGGCGTGTCCTTTACTTAAATCGCCTTTTTTTCTGGATCTGATGTTGGAAGGCTTGTTCTTCTAAAGGTAATCAGAAGTCGACTTCTGTGATGGAATCTAGGAATCGTGCACTGAGTAATTATAATTTAAGTGTACGTTCCATGTGCGTGTTTTTTTCTTCTTCAATTCAAAACCCATTAGTCATGAATAGAAGGAATTGGTAATTCCAAAATGACTCTAACCTGGGTACTTATGATCGAAAGGCTACCGCACCTACATACGTGTGAAGGTGCAGGAATTTCATTGCAAAATTATGTGTATGATATGGGAAATTTGTAATTCTCCTTTAATGGTTCGGATGACGAAAGCCATAAAGCAGATACTTTTGCTAAGACTTCACTACTTATTAGAAACACCACGTCCACTCCCAGAAACTTGCCACTGGGTAGCATGTGACGCCCTACTGTTGAAAACATAATGAGGTATTCACGTCCATAGCATCAATTTCTTGGCATGTAGATGAAGATGTACGGGTATGTCTCTTTGGTTTTCGGAGTAGGGGTAGTGTGTCAAGTGGTTAGTGCGTTGGACTACGTAGGAAAGGTTTCCAGGTTCAATTTCTAGAGACCACCAAAAATTTCTTTCACGACTCCACTTCTCGCGATCGGTCGACAAACATCCGAGAGTACAACTGCCCTGAAAAAGCTTCTTAGACCCCCAGATGCATGACTTTAGTTTGCTAGCGTACTCAGACAATTAGAAAGAAGGCTGGCTCATTACTCAGACTAACTTTGTTTAAAAACATGATCTTGTTCATTTATTTTCACATTCTATAGCAAATAAGCCTTATAAGCATGTAGGTCAAGATCTTCATGCAAAAGCGGTAGAGGCTAGGCCCAACTCCTGCGATTGTCTCGAAATTGAGAAACATGGGCTTACAGTCATACTCTCACTTACGGTATGAATATTTTCAGCTAATCTTGCTGATAGAACACGAATTGGTGTTTTCACATTACGAACCTTGCCCGAGATACTCAAATTTATCGATAAAATTCACTGAAGCTCTTGAAGAAGGCGCCTGATAATGATCAAAAGTAGTATGAACCTTAAGAAACGTTTCCGCGATATTTCCACCGTTTTTGTAGTGAAATTGCTCTATTTCAAAAAATTGTAAGGCCTATGCCTACCCATATTTAAAAATATCCTAGTTTTTACTTATCAAAATTAATCGCAAGGATATATGATTATGGTACAATGGTACAAAATTTAAAATGACACCTCTTGTTGGATACCCCTTCTCAAGTGGTTCCAGACTTGTAACTCTCAGGCAATTCGAAGCGATTCACAAAAATAATATCAACAATTCGTGGAGCATATAACATTTTTAAAACCTTTTTTGCTTATAAAAACATATAAATATAATTATTTTCTTTTTTTTTTGTATTCACAGGACAACTACAATGTACTTCACATCGCATCGATGTATTCGCGTGAGGATGTCGTTAAACTGCTGCTAACGAAACGCGGTGTTGACCCATTCTCCACCGGTGGGGTAAGTTATAACTGCATGAGCGAGAACAGGAAAGTTTCAGTCGGATAGGGGGGGTGGGTTAAACATTTCACCCTCCTAGCTTTCGGGGTGCAGTTACTTGTGTCCAACACATTGTAGCTGAAGAAAACTCAAAATTATGTAAAGAAAAAAATCAATGGACGGCCTGTTTCAATGAACAAACTCGTTGTTGGACCCCTAGAGTGTTTCCTGAGCAGTGGCAAGGAAAAGTTTCATGTATTCAGGGTTATGCACATTTATGTACGTTACCTGTTTGTCGAAACATTCCTGCGTGTTTTCCTTCCTTTTGGACGAAAGGTCAAGACGTTGTTAAGTTAAAGATTTAACAGTTTACTAGGTCACACATCAAGTATATTTTTGTTTCTCAGCACTTGGTTCTAATAGACATTTTGTTGATGATATTGTTGTGATTGAAGGACATTCAAATTTGAGCTAGGAATTTACTCGGAGATGAAATCATTTGTCCACTTAATAACTAGAAATTGTCCTAAATTTGAGTTAGTCTGGCCCTATTTTCTTAAAGCTACGATTGTTTTGAATTCACGATTTAATTTTTCTGTGAAGAAAACAATCAAGTTTACTGGTTACAAAAAAGTCAAAGAATTGTTTTGGATTCTCAAAAGAACACTGAACTTGTTGTCGACCCATAGGATACCGATCCATCGTCAAAAAGCAACTCATCGAGAAGGCATTTAAGTTGACGAAGCGATAGCAGCTACTTTTAGTCGAAATGCTGCCAAAAATGCAGGAATCACTGCTTTTGACGATTGCTACCATGTTTTCCCAAAGAAATAGAGTCAAATTGGGATTTTTTTTAAAAGTTGGATGCTGGATGGTCATTCAAACTTGTACTCATAAGGGCAGGTGCATGCAAACAAGTCTCCTCGGCAGACCTGGGTGAGTGCTTTAAAATTTATTGTTCTAGATGAACACTGGACTTTGATTTGATTTCCATCATCTGCCTCAGCCTCCATCAGTCAATATTAATGACTGGTAGAGTCCAAAAAATGTTGCCACTCGGGCGAAAAGGCATATGGTTCTTCATAAGTGTATCTTTCCCCTTATGTGGCTGTACCACAGACATACTGCAGATGTTCATTCAATGACAGTCTTGAGTCAATAATGGCTCCAACACATTTGATGGTTTGTTGCATCTTTTTCTACTACATACAGAAAGAGTGAAAAGACAATGTGTAGGAAAAGTTACTTCCTTCGGGAACCAATTCTTCAATAAATCAATCCTTCAACTGAATTCCAGATTTGTTAACGTATCCGATGGTGTTGCAATTATAGAGTGCCTAGTATTATTCGAGTTTGTTTATGGATGGACCGAATGCATACGATCCTGCAAGTAGTTATTCAAAATATAACCAGTCCTATGACGATGTTTTCCAATACCCTTGTGAAATTTCTGAACTCCAGGATCATCAGTTTCCTAATCTTAGAGTACACCTCATGTGATTCGTGCTAGATCCTTATTGACCCAGTTCTGAGAACTGATTGTACCTAGTGACCTACCTCTCGTAACTTGTGTTCCAAAGCGCTCGGTTAGTAGAATATCTCTTTACAGAATTGTACTTAAATGTTGACTACTTACCTACTCATGAGCATACAGTGCACAAGTCTACTTACCATACGTAGCACTTAGGATTATAAACACGCTCCATCAGCAAGTTCATTGTTCGGATTAACCCATTTACCCTCAAGCATGAGAACCAACCCTAGAGTAGTTCTTTTATACAACTTTCTCAACAACCCACCACGGAATTGTGTACGTATCCGAGTACACCTTCATTCATCTTGGAATCAACTTTACGTTGAACATGAAATCCTTTTCTGTTTACCATTTCCGAATTCATTCATTCGGCCGCTCTGGCAGTCGGATATGCAGTTGAAGTTGCAAATAGTATTACTAAGCTGTCTTTACAACGTCATTCATACTTCTGACACTTCAATAAGTTGGTCGTTAATCACGCTTCAGGTTGTTATGCAACTTTGCTGCATCGAACTGCACCTAGAGATTTGCTTCGAGCTCCACAAAATTCAGTTTGTGTTTGGGTTTCCTCGTGCAAAGAAGTAAAAACTTAAAAAATCTCCTGAAAAAAATTCTGCTACCTCTGACAAAAATTTTGCAAAAGTAAGTTTCTCTAAAAGATACTCATAGATAGAATTGTGTATCTACGTGATGAACTTAGAAAACTAGATTCAAAGTCAGTATTTATTCTTCGCAAAACTTCGTCCTACTAGGAACGGTAAGTTATTAACATTTTTTTAGGAACACATAATGCATACTTTTAGATATACTTACCTTGCTGTAGATAATTATAGAATTTTTGGTTGTGCCCTAAAATTTCAACTTAAAGATCCTTCGCATTCATTCAACAAAAAACTTGATTGAAACTTTAAAACTCGTTTTTTTTTATTTTCAGTCGAGAGCACAAACCCCCGTCCATTTGGTGGCAAGTCGACAGACAGGTACAGCAACAAGTATTCTACGTGCCTTATTGGCGGCAGCTGGAAAGGATATCCGATTAAAGGCAGACGGAGTAAGTACACACATGCCCCCACCCAATATTAACTAATTCTCTGCAAAAACATCGGCAATTAACTCCACATTCTGGGAATCACTTGCCAAACTACCTCCCATCCATCCCCTGCCATCACCGGATGTGTTATGAAATACTTCCTGCTTAATTATTCTACTCGTACATAGCAAAACTCCTTCCTACACGTAACCTCCATATGCGTGCCGAATAATACTCTTCTCCCCTTTACCCGATTCCAAGGATGAGCAGACTACACATGCAGTGTAACACTAAGTTTGGCAGCCGTGTTTGCGCCATGTTTGGCTGTCTACTCTCGAAATTCTAACAAATGGAAGTGCAACCTGATGATGAGGATAACTGTCTGAGAGTCAGTCGTGCTGTAGTGGCCCGTGATATGATATATCTTGCGTGATAACGTAGAATTCCACCGCTCCCTCTCGAAAGTCTTGCCTTTAGACTGTAACAATGTATGTAACTATCAACCCCTATACAGGGGCGCGAGCGACTTCAACGGGTTGTTTACGTTGGAACTGATTGGTACCACCACGATTTGTAGTGGAAATTTTATTCCGCTTTGGGGATGTAATTTCTACTCAACAAAGGGGTTGAATCCTTCGTTGTTTCGGCGGTTTGGTGGTTGTCCTTGCACACAGATAGAGGCGGCTACATACAACCGATTGCATACGGTGTTGTGTTCCCTATCATAAATGTTAATTTATTGTACAGCTAGTCCGGGTCTTTTGATTATGAAAATTATTATGTGCGCCTATTTTCTATTTTTTTATACTTCATACTTTCATAGGGTATGCAGTTGTGAAATGTTCAAATAATAGTGGTGTATCTATCCTATAAAAGCTGCAACGATTCATTCTTATACAGAGCCAAATGTCTAGATCTGTTGCCAGTTATAGTGAAGATATGGTTAAAATCAAAGCATAGGGTGTCATAGAACTCGTTTCGTATAAATTGAAACATTTCTGTAAGTTGTTCGTTCTAGCTTTAACTACAATTTTACTTATCCTCCATGGCGGTGATTTATATCGAATTCAATTAAGTTTTCCCCTCGAGAAGGTGAAGGAACGCTGAAGAAGGAGTTTTGAAAGATGTTTTGTAATTTTCATGTCTTATAGTAAAATTGATAAGCACCTATTTGTGGTAACGTTATACCTGAAGGACATAGATACCTTTGCATGTCTACTGTTTGAAGGTCCTCAATTTGTAAATAAGAAAGCGCTTCTATGAAACCTACTCCATAGATATGTGTCCATGCATTAATTAATGTTTTAGACTATACTCGTAATATCAGAAGGATTAGAATGATATTATTACAAGAGAGAAAAATTTCGTGATCCACTTCAAATGCAATATAGCCTCCTATCTCCCATCCAGTGGCGCTTTGGACTAAACGGGCGAAATTGAACAAAAAACTTAACCAAAAAACGTTTAGAGGATGACTTAGACGTTGGTGCACTCAGCTGGTCACTATGTCGCATTTGGGAAGAAGTTGGGTATACAGCGGACAGAAATGAAAAAAAACCTCTTGATGCACTTCAAGTGCAATATCGTCACATTTCTCCTCACCCTTAGCGTTTTGGGTCAAATGGATGAAATTAAACAAAAAACTTAACCAAAAAACGTTTAGAGGATGACTTAGACGTTGATGCACTCAGCTGGTCGCTGTGTCGCATTTGGGAAGAAGTTGGGTATACAGAGGTCAGGAATGAAAAAAACCTCTTGATGCACTTCAAGTGCAATATCGTCACATTTCTCCTCTCCCTTAGCGTTTTGGGTCAAATGGATGAAATTAAACAAAAAACTTAAGCAAAAAACGTTTAGAGGATGACTTAAACGTTGATGCACTCAGCTGGTCGCTATGTCGCATTTGGGAAGAAGTTGGGTATACAGAGGTCAGGAATGAAAAAAACCTCTTGATGCACTTCAAGTGCAATATCGTCACATTCCTCCTCTCCCTTAGCGTTTTGGGACAAATGGATGAAATTAAACAAAAAACTTAACCAAAAAACGTTTAGAGGATGACTTAAACGTTGGTGCACTCAGCTGGTCGCTATGTCGCATTTGGGAAGAAGTTGGGTATACAGAGGTCAAGAGTGAAAAAATCTCCTGATCGACTTCAAGCGCAATTTCGTCACATTCCTCCTCTCCCTTAGCGTTTTGGGTCAAATGGATGAAATTGAACAAAAAACTTAACGAAAAAACGTTTAGAGGATGACTTAGACGTTGATGCACTCAGCTGGTCGCTATGTCGCATTTGGGAAGAAGTTGGGTATACAGCGGACAGAAATGAAAAAAACCTCTTGATGCACTTCAAGTGCAATATCGTCACATTCCTCCTCTCCCTTAGCGTTTTGGGTCAAATGGATGAAATTGAACAAAAAACTTAACTAAAAAACGTTTAGAGGATGACTTAGACGTTGATGCACTCAGCTGGTCGCTATGTCGCATTTGGGAAGAAGTTGGGTATACAGCGGACAGAAATGAAAAAAACCTCTTGATGCACTTCAAGTGCAATATCGTCACATTTCTCCTCACCCTTAGCGTTTTGGGTCAAATGGATGAAATTGAACAAAAAACTTAACTAAAAAACGTTTAGAGGATGACTTAGACGTTGATGCACTCAGCTGGTCGCTATGTCGCATTTGGGAAGAAGTTGGGTATACAGCGGACAGAAATGAAAAAAACCTCTTGATGCACTTCAAGTGCAATATCGTCACATTCCTCCTCACCCTTACCGTTTTGGGTCAAATGGATGAAATTGAACAAAAAACTTAACTAAAAAACGTTTAGAGGATGACTTAGACGTTGATGCACTCAGCTGGCCGCTATGTCGCATTTGGGAAGAAGTTGGGTATACAGCGGACAGAAATGAAAAAAAATTCTTGATGCACTTCAAGTGCAATATCGTCACATTTCTCCTCACCCTTAGCGTTTTGGGTCAAATGGATGAAATTGAACAAAAAACTTAACTAAAAAACGTTTAGAGGATGACTTAGACTTTGATGCACTCAGCTGGTGGCTGTGTCGCATTTGGGAAGAAGTTGGGTATACAGAGGTCAGGAATGAAAAAAACCTCTTGATGCACTTCAAGTGCGATATCGTCACATTCCTCCTCTCCCTTAGCGTTTTGGGTCAAATGGATGAAATTAAACAAAAAACTTAACCAAAAAACGTTTAGAGGATGACTTAGACGTTGATGCACTCAGCTGGTCGCTGTGTCGCATTTGGGAAGAAGTTGGGTATACAGAGGTCAGGAATGAAAAAAACCTCTTGATGCACTTCAAGTGCAATATCGTCACATTCCTCCTCTCCCTTAGCGTTTTGGGTCAAATGGATGAAATTGAACAAAAAACTTAACTAAAAAACGTTTAGAGGATGACTTAGACGTTGATGCACTCAGCTGGTCGCTATGTCGCATTTGGGAAGAAGTTGGGTATACAGAGGTCAAGAGTGAAAAAATCTCCTGATCGACTTCAAGCGCAATTTCGTCACATTCCTCCTCTCCCTTAGCGTTTTGGGTCAAATGGATGAAATTAAACAAAAAACTTAACCAAAAAACGTTTAGAGGATGACTTAGACGTTGATGCACTCAGCTGGTCGCTATGTCGCATTTGGGAAGAAGTTGGGTATACAGAGGTCAGGAATGAAAAAAACCTCTTGATGCACTTCAAGTGCAATATCGTCACATTTCTCCTCACCCTTAGCGTTTTGGGTCAAATGGATGAAATTGAACAAAAAACTTAACTAAAAAACGTTTAGAGGATGACTTAGACGTTGATGCACTCAGCTGGTCGCTATGTCGCATTTGGGAAGAAGTTGGGTATACAGCGGACAGAAATGAAAAAAACCTCTTGATGCACTTCAAGTGCAATATCGTCACATTCCTCCTCACCCTTACCGTTTTGGGTCAAATGGATGAAATTGAACAAAAAACTTAACTAAAAAACGTTTAGAGGATGACTTAGACTTTGATGCACTCAGCTGGTCGCTATGTCGCATTTGGGAAGAAGTTGGGTATACAGCGGACAGAAATGAAAAAAACCTCTTGATGCACTTCAAGTGCAATATCGTCACATTCCTCCTCTCCCTTAGCGTTTTGGGTCAAATGGATGAAATTGAACAAAAAACTTAACTAAAAAACGTTTAGAGGATGACTTAGACGTTGATGCACTCAGCTGGTCGCTATGTCGCATTTGGGAAGAAGTTGGGTATACAGCGGACAGAAATGAAAAAAACCTCTTGATGCACTTCAAGTGCAATATCGTCACATTTCTCCTCACCCTTAGCGTTTTGGGTCAAATGGATGAAATTGAACAAAAAACTTAACTAAAAAACGTTTAGAGGATGACTTAGACGTTGATGCACTCAGCTGGTCGCTATGTCGCATTTGGGAAGAAGTTGGGTATACAGCGGACAGAAATGAAAAAAACCTCTTGATGCACTTCAAGTGCAATATCGTCACATTCCTCCTCACCCTTACCGTTTTGGGTCAAATGGATGAAATTGAACAAAAAACTTAACTAAAAAACGTTTAGAGGATGACTTAGACGTTGATGCACTCAGCTGGCCGCTATGTCGCATTTGGGAAGAAGTTGGGTATACAGCGGACAGAAATGAAAAAAAATTCTTGATGCACTTCAAGTGCAATATCGTCACATTTCTCCTCACCCTTAGCGTTTTGGGTCAAATGGATGAAATTGAACAAAAAACTTAACTAAAAAACGTTTAGAGGATGACTTAGACTTTGATGCACTCAGCTGGTGGCTGTGTCGCATTTGGGAAGAAGTTGGGTATACAGAGGTCAGGAATGAAAAAAACCTCTTGATGCACTTCAAGTGCGATATCGTCACATTCCTCCTCTCCCTTAGCGTTTTGGGTCAAATGGATGAAATTAAACAAAAAACTTAACCAAAAAACGTTTAGAGGATGACTTAGACGTTGATGCACTCAGCTGGTCGCTGTGTCGCATTTGGGAAGAAGTTGGGTATACAGAGGTCAGGAATGAAAAAAACCTCTTGATGCACTTCAAGTGCAATATCGTCACATTCCTCCTCTCCCTTAGCGTTTTGGGTCAAATGGATGAAATTGAACAAAAAACTTAACTAAAAAACGTTTAGAGGATGACTTAGACGTTGATGCACTCAGCTGGTCGCTATGTCGCATTTGGGAAGAAGTTGGGTATACAGAGGTCAAGAGTGAAAAAATCTCCTGATCGACTTCAAGCGCAATTTCGTCACATTCCTCCTCTCCCTTAGCGTTTTGGGTCAAATGGATGAAATTAAACAAAAAACTTAACCAAAAAACGTTTAGAGGATGACTTAGACGTTGATGCACTCAGCTGGTCGCTATGTCGCATTTGGGAAGAAGTTGGGTATACAGAGGTCAGGAATGAAAAAAACCTCTTGATGCACTTCAAGTGCGATATCGTCACATTTCTCCTCACCCTTAGCGTTTTGGGTCAAATGGATGAAATTGAACACAAAACTTAACTAAAAAACGTTTAGAGGATGACTTAGACGTTGATGCACTCAGCTGGTCGCTATGTCGCATTTGGGAAGAAGTTGGGTATACAGCGGACAGAAATGAAAAAAACCTCTTGATGCACTTCAAGTGCAATATCGTCACATTCCTCCTCACCCTTACCGTTTTGGGTCAAATGGATGAAATTGAACAAAAAACTTAACTAAAAAACGTTTAGAGGATGACTTAGACGTTGATGCACTCAGCTGGCCGCTATGTCGCATTTGGGAAGAAGTTGGGTATACAGAGGTCAGGAATGAAAAAAACCTCTTGATGCACTTCAAGTGCAATATCGTCACATTCCTCCTCTCCCTTAGCGTTTTGGGTCAAATGGATGAAATCAAACAAAAAACTTAACCAAAAAACGTTTAGAGGATGACTTAGACGTTGATGCACTCAGCTGGTGGCTGTGTCGCATTTGGGAAGAAGTTGGGTATACAGAGGTCAGGAATGAAAAAAACCTCTTGATGCACTTCAAGTGCGATATCGTCACATTCCTCCTCTCCCTTAGCGTTTTGGGTCAAATGGATGAAATTGAACAAAAAACTTAACCAAAAAACGTTTAGAGGATGACTTAGACGTTGATGCACTCAGCTGGCCGCTATGTCGCATTTGGGAAGAAGTTGGGTATACAGAGGTCAGGAATGAAAAAAACCTCTTGATGCACTTCAAGTGCAATATCGTCACATTCCTCCTCTCCCTTAGCGTTTTGGGTCAAATGGATGAAATTAAACAAAAACCTTAACCAAAAAACGTTTAGAGGATGACTTAGACGTTGATGCACTCAGCTGGTCGCTATGTCGCATTTGGGAAGAAGTTGGGTATACAGAGGTCAGGAATGAAAAAAACCTCTTGATGCACTTCAAGTGCAATATCGTCACATTCCTCCTCTCCCTTAGCGTTTTGGGTCAAATGGATGAAATTGAACAAACAACTTAACTAAAAAACGTTTAGAGGATGACTTAGACTTTGATGCACTCAGCTGGTCGCTATGTCGCATTTGGGAAGAAGTTGGGTATACAGCGGACAGAAATGAAAAAAACCTCTTGATGCACTTCAAGTGCAATATCGTCACATTCCTCCTCACCCTTACCGTTTTGGGTCAAATGGATGAAATTGAACAAAAAACTTAACTAAAAAACGTTTAGAGGATGACTTAGACGTTGATGCACTCAGCTGGCCGCTATGTCGCATTTCGGAAGAAGTTGGGTATACAGAGGTCAGGAATGAAAAAAACCTCTTGATGCACTTCAAGTGCAATATCGTCACATTCCTCCTCTCCCTTAGCGTTTTGGGTCAAATGGATGAAATTAAACAAAAAACTTAACCAAAAAACGTTTAGAGGATGACTTAGACGTTGATGCACTCAGCTGGTCGCTATGTCGCATTTGGGAAGAAGTTGGGTATACAGAGGTCAGGAATGAAAAAAACCTCTTGATGCACTTCAAGTGCAATATCGTCACATTCCTCCTCTCCCTTAGCGTTTTGGGTCAAATGGATGAAATCAAACAAAAAACTTAACCAAAAAACGTTTAGAGGATGACTTAGACGTTGATGCACTCAGCTGGTCGCTATGTCGCATTTGGGAAGAAGTTGGGTATACAGAGGTCAGGAATGAAAAAAACCTCTTGATGCACTTCAAGTGCAATATCGTCACATTCCTCCTCTCCCTTAGCGTTTTGGGTCAAATGGATGAAATTAAACAAAAAACTTAATCAAAAAACGTTTAGAGGATGACTTAGACGTTGATGCACTCAGCTGGTCGCTATGTCGCATTTGGGAAGAAGTTGGGTATACAGAGGTCAGGAATGAAAAAAACCTCTTGATGCACTTCAAGTGCAATATCGTCACATTCCTCCTCTCCCTTAGCGTTTTGGGTCAAATGGATGAAATCAAACAAAAAACTTAACCAAAAAACGTTTAGAGGATGACTTAGACGTTGATGCACTCAGCTGGTCGCTATGTCGCATTTGGGAAGAAGTTGGGTATACAGAGGTCAGGAATGAAAAAAACCTCTTGATGCACTTCAAGTGCAATATCGTCACATTCCTCCTCTCCCTTAGCGTTTTGGGTCAAATGGATGAAATTAAACAAAAAACTTAATCAAAAAACGTTTAGAGGATGACTTAGACGTTGATGCACTCAGCTGGTCGCTATGTCGCATTTGGGAAGAAGTTGGGTATACAGAGGTCAGGAATGAAAAAAACCTCTTGATGCACTTCAAGTGCAATATCGTCACATTCCTCCTCTCCCTTAGCGTTTTGGGTCAAATGGATGAAATCAAACAAAAAACTTAACCAAAAAACGTTTAGAAGATGACTTAGACGTTGATGCACTCAGCTGGTCGCTATGTCGCATTTGGGAAGAAGTTGGGTATACAGAGGTCAGGAATGAAAAAATCTCCTGATCGACTTCAAGCGCAATTTCGTCACATTCCTCCTCTCCCTTAGCGTTTTGGGTCAAATGGATGAAATTGAACAAAAAACTTAACCAAAAAACGTTTAGAGGATGACTTAGACGTTGATGCACTCAGCTGGTCGCTATGTCGCATTTGGGAAGAAGTTGGGTATACAGAGGTCAAGAGTGAAAAAATCTCCTGATCGACTTCAAGCGCAATTTCGTCACATTCCTCCTCTCCCTTAGCGTTTTGGGTCAAATGGATGAAATTGAACAAAAAACTTAACCAAAAAACGTTTAGAGGATGACTTAGACGTTGATGCACACAGCTGGTCGCTATGTCGCATTTAGGAAGAAGTTGGGTATACAGAGGTCAGGAATGAAAAAAACCTCTTGATGCACTTCAAGTGCGATATCGTCACATTCCCCCTCTCCCTTAGCGTTTTGGGTCAAATGGATGAAATCAAACAAAAAACTTAACCAAAAAACGTTTAGAGGATGACTTAGACGTTGGTGCACTCAGCTGGTCGCTATGTCGCATTTGGGAAGAAGTTGGGTATACAGAGGTCAGGAATGAAAAAATCTCCTGATCGACTTCAAGCGCAATTTCGTCACATTCCTCCTCTCCCTTAGCGTTATGGGTCAAATGGATGAAATTGAACAAAAAACTTAACCAAAAAACGTTTAGAGGATGACTTAGACGTTGATGCACTCAGCTGGTCGCTATGTCGCATTTGGGAAGAAGTTGGGTATACAGAGGTCAAGAGTGAAAAAATCTCCTGATCGACTTCAAGCGCAATTTCGTCACATTCCTCCTCTCCCTTAGCGTTTTGGGTCAAATGGATGAAATTGAACAAAAAACTTAACCACAAAACGTTTAGAGGATGACTTAGACGTTGATGCACTCAGCTGGTCGCTATGTCGCATTTGGGAAGAAGTTGGGTATACAGAGGTCAGGAATGAAAAAAACCTCTTGATGCACTTCAAGTGCGATATCGTCACATTCCCCCTCTCCCTTAGCGTTTTGGGTCAAATGGATGAAATCAAACAAAAAACTTAACCAAAAAACGTTTAGAGGATGACTTAGACGTTGGTGCACTCAGCTGGTCGCTATGTCGCATTTAGGAAGAAGTTGGGTATACAGAGGTCAGGAATGAAAAAAACCTCTTGATGCACTTCAAGTGCGATATCGTCACATTTCTCCTCACCCTTAGCGTTTTGGGTCAAATGGATGAAATCAAACAAAAAACTTAACCAAAAAACGTTTAGAGGATGACTTAGACGTTGATGCACTCAGCTGGTGGCTGTGTCGCATTTGGGAAGAAGTTGGGTATACAGAGGTCAGGAATGAAAAAAACCTCTTGATGCACTTCAAGTGCAATATCGTCACATTCCTCCTCTCCCTTAGCGTTTTGGGTCAAATGGATGAAATCAAACAAAAAACTTAACCAAAAAACGTTTAGAGGATGACTTAGACGTTGATGCACTCAGCTGGTCGCTATGTCGCATTTGGGAAGAAGTTGGGTATACAGCGGACAGAAATGAAAAAAACCTCTTGATGCACTTCAAGTGCAATATCGTCACATTCCTCCTCTCCCTTAGCGTTTTGGGTCAAATGGATGAAATTGAACAAAAAACTTAACCAAAAAACGTTTAGAGGATGACTTAGACGTTGATGCACTCAGCTGGTCGCTATGTCGCATTTGGGAAGAAGTTGGGTATACAGAGGTCAGGAATGAAAAAAACCTCTTGATGCACTTCAAGTGCGATATCGTCACATTCCCCTTCTCCCTTAGCGTTTTGGGTCAAATGGATGAAATTGAACAAAAAACGTTTAGAGGATGACTTAGACGTTGATGCACTCAGCTGGTCGCTATGTCGCATTTGGGAAGAAGTTGGGTATACAGAGGTCAAGAGTGAAAAAATCTCCTGATCGACTTCAAGCGCAATTTCGTCACATTCCTCCTCTCCCTTAGCGTTTTGGGTCAAATGGATGAAATTGAACAAAAAACGTTTAGAGGATGACTTAGACGTTGATGCACTCAGCTGGTCGCTATGTCGCATTTGGGAAGAAGTTGGGTATACAGAGGTCAAGAGTGAAAAAATCTCCTGATCGACTTCAAGCGCAATTTCGTCACATTCCTCCTCTCCCTTAGCGTTTTGGGTCAAATGGATGAAATTGAACAAAAAACGTTTAGAGGATGACTTAGACGTTGATGCACTCAGCTGGTCGCTATGTCGCATTTGGGAAGAAGTTGGGTATACAGAGGTCAAGAGTGAAAAAATCTCCTGATCGACTTCAAGCGCAATTTCGTCTTATATTTTCTCTTCCTTGGTGTCGAACTTTCGATTCAATTCCATTCCGATTCTGAGTTGTCGATCTCGTTTTTCGTTGATTTTTGTTTTTTTTTGATATGTTCATTGACAAATCACAGATTTTTTTTTTCCATTTTTCAATCAAAACCAAATCCGCAGGAGAAATATCAACATCAATTGCGACTCTACCACATCATTTTCTAGTTCGTCCCCGAAGGCTTTTCTAACTTTATAGTCTTGACTTGGTCTGCTTAGGTCCTGGTGTAACCATCCAGAAACGTCGTCTATTTAATATATCACGCATTTCTCATGGTCCCTTTTATTTCTTTTGACAACCCTTTGTTTATTCCTTATCTTCTGCTTATAGACAGTCCGAACCTCTTAAGAGATTAGAAGACACTTGATCAGAAAAGTATCAGTGAATCTCTTGTCACTTGTTGTTAAACACTCTCACAACATTGCCGTGTCTGCGATTTATCTAAATCTGAATTAGGTAGAGATACAGCCTCTATCATAGGTACTAAACCGCAGATTCATATTTCATAACATTTTGTAATCTACTTTCAGAGAGGGAAAATTCCACTGCTGCTCGCCGTGGAAGCTGGCAATCAGTCGATGTGCAGAGAACTGTTATCAGCACAAACGGCGGAACAACTAAAGGTGAGTAGGCAAGTTTTTTCGACAGTCACTGGGTACGTCACACCGGTCTTTGAAGTACCTATTTCGGTACTACATGAGTTCACTTGTCGAAACTACATCCTGTTTCGAAACTTACGTCACCAATGACCTAAGGAGCAAACCAAAATAGTTTCGTTAATCGACTCCAACAACTGATGTCAGTAATTTACCCGCCCAACTTGTTCAGAAAGTTTAACGCACATTTTGATTGAATCCGACAGACAGGGCGAAGACAAAGACGACTTTACACACGACACACAGAAGGAAGTCGAAGAACGATTATGACATTAAAAAGTGTTTTAAAGAAATTGCGAACGACGACGAGGACGAGAATGACAACAACAAGTGAACTGGTGTGGCTTATTGCGTGCACCAGGACTCTAGCCTCAAACACGCGAAACAAATGCAAATCAGTTTATGAGACGGCGGCGACGGTGGCAACCTCCTTTCACTTTCGTTGCTGCATCAAAGTTTGCAGCGAAAAGTTTATCCTTTCACTAACAATGGAACTTTCTCTTATCCTTTCGGCTCCATAGGCGACGACGGCGAATGGAGATTCGGCCTTGCATTTGGCCGCTAGACGGCGAGACGTCGATATGGTGCGAATTTTAGTTGATTACGGTACGAATGTCGACACCCAAAATGGCGAGGGTCAGACGCCGCTGCACATAGCGGCGGCTGAAGGAGACGAAACGCTTTTGAAGTATTTCTACGGAGTTAGGGCATCCGCATCTATTGCTGATAATCAGGGTAAGTTCCAGAGACATTGCCGGAGAACATATGTAGATGAACATAGATACTTCTGTTTGACATTTCAGATCGAACGCCAATGCACTTGGCCGCGGAAAATGGTCATGCGCACATCATCGAAATCCTTGCGGATAAGTTTAAGGCGAGCATCTTTGAACGGACGAAAGATGGCAGCACGCTGATGCATATCGCATCGCTTAACGGTCATGCTGAATGTGCCACAATGCTCTTCAAGAAGGGCGTGTATCTGCATATGCCAAACAAGAACGGTGCTCGAAGTATACACACGGCCGCCAGATATGGTCACACAGGTATAATCAACACGCTCCTGCAAAAGGGTGAGAAGGTAGACGTCACGACGAATGTAAGTTGTTTCCAGACTCGCACTTGGGACCAAAGTAACCGATTTGAATTTATTTAGGAAAACTACACTGCCCTTCACATAGCAGTGGAGTCGGCAAAGCCAGCAGTCGTGGAGACGTTACTAGGCTTTGGAGCAGATGTCCATGTCCGGGGAGGAAAACTACACGAGACACCCCTCCATATAGCAGCACGCGTTAAGGATGGCGATCGTTGCGCCTTAATGCTTCTCAAGTCCGGGGCTAGTCCCAATTTAACTACCGACGATTGTCTGACGCCTGTCCATGTGGCAGCGCGACACGGGAATCTGGCAACGCTGATGCAACTCCTCGAAGATGGTGGCGATCCATTGTACAAGTCCAACGTAAGTTTGTTCTTTCTAAGATGTACTGTCCCTCATTTAGATATGGTTTCTCCCTTAGACTGGTGAAACGCCATTGCACATGGCCTGTCGAAGCTGCCACCCGGACATAGTCCGGCATCTCATCGAAACGGTGAAAGAGAAACATGGCCAAGATAAAGCCACCACCTATATAAACTCACAGAATGAGGACGGGGCCACTGCCCTGCACTTTACATGCCAAATAACCAAAGACGAGGTCAAGATACCCGAGTCCGACAAAGAGATCGTACGAATGCTCCTTGAAAACGGTGCCGACGTCAATATACAGACCAAAGTGAACCTAGAGACAGTGTTTCACTACTGTGCCGTAGCCGGTAACAACGATGTCCTTATGGAAATGGTCTCGCACATGAATCAGACCGACATCCAGAAAGCGATGAATCGCCAGTCTTCCGTTGGTTGGACCCCACTCCTGATAGCTTGCAACCGGGGGCACATGGAACTAGTCAATAACCTTTTAGCGAATCATGCCAGAGTCGATGTGTTCGATATTGAGGGTCGCTCTGCACTGCACTTGGCAGCCGAACGAGGATTCTTGCACGTCTGCGACGCTCTGCTAACGAACAAGGCCTTCATCAACTCGAAGTCGCGTGTGGGCAGAACGGCACTGCATTTGGCTGCAATGAACGGCTACACTCATCTGGTGAAGTTCCTGATCAAGGATCACAATGCGGTTATAGATATTCTCACACTGCGCAAACAGACGCCGCTTCATTTGGCTGCGGCCAGCGGCCAAATGGAGGTATGTCAGCTTCTATTAGAACTTGGAGCTAACATAGACGCAACCGATGACTTGGGTCAGAAGCCCATCCATGTGGCGGCACAAAACAACTACTCTGAAGTGGCCAAACTATTTCTGCAACAACATCCGAGCCTTGTGAATGCGACCAGCAAGGATGGCAACACATGCGCGCACATAGCCGCCATGCAAGGCTCCGTCAAGGTTATCGAGGAGCTCATGAAATTCGATAGATCTGGCGTGATTTCGGCTAGAAACAAATTGACTGATGCCACTCCCCTGCAGTTGGCAGCTGAGGGCGGTCATGCGGACGTTGTTAAGGCATTAGTGAGGGCCGGGGCCTCGTGCACCGATGAGAATAAGGCAGGGTTCACAGCTGTGCATTTGGCAGCTCAAAACGGGCACGGCCAGGTGTTGGACGCTCTGAAGAGCACAAACTCTTTGAGGATTACCAGCAAGAAATTGGGACTGACGCCGTTGCATGTGGCTGCGTATTACGGACAAGCGGACACTGTGCGCGAGCTGTTGACCAGTGTTCCGGCGACGGTGAAATCCGAGCCGCCGACGGGCCAAAGTTTGTTCGGCGATTTGGGTGCAGAGTCCGGAATGACGCCATTGCATTTGGCGTCATTCTCAGGGAATGAGAATGTTGTGCGCTTGCTGTTGAACTCGGCCGGAGTGCAAGTGGATGCGGCGACCACAGAAAATGTAAGCTAAAAGCTTTCCCCTCCAACCCCTTTGATTCGATACTGATTTGGTTTGTGTTTTTCAGGGCTATAATCCACTCCATTTAGCCTGCTTCGGTGGTCACATGTCAGTGGTTGGTTTGCTTCTGAGTCGCTCAGCGGAACTCCTCCAATCGGTCGACCGACACGGGAGAACTGGCCTTCATATCGCCGCAATGCATGGTCATTTTCAGATGGTGGAGATTCTGCTGGGTCAGGGCGCCGAAATAAACGCAACCGACAAGAACGGTTGGACGCCACTGCATTGTGCTGCCAAAGCCGGTTATTTGGAAGTCGTGAAGCTGTTGTGCGAAGCTGGGGCATCGCCCAAATCGGAGACAAACTACGGATGCGCGGCGATTTGGTTTGCTGCTTCTGAGGGTCACAACGATGTGTTGCGATATCTAATGAACAAGGAACACGATACTTATGGACTGATGGAGGACAAGCGTTTCGTGTACAATCTGATGGTGGTCTCGAAAAATCACAACAATAAGCCGATTCAGGAATTTGTGCTGGTGTCGCCAGCGCCAGTGGATACAGCTGCCAAATTATCGAATATTTACATTAATTTGTCCACGAAGGTGAGTTAAGATGAATTGTGGAACATCACAACATTCGGAAGGCACATAACTCTAGCTTCAAGGAAGAGTGTCCTCTTAATAGGACCAAACCAATTCTGAATCACTAAAATGAATAACCACTCCTACCTTATAGGAAAAAGAACGAGCGAAAGACCTCGTCGCAGCAGGGAAACAGTGTGAAGCCATGGCCACGGAGCTACTAGCCCTAGCAGCTGGTTCTGATTCAGCGGGCAAGATTCTCCAAGCTACGGACAAGCGTAACGTTGAGTTTCTCGACGTCCTCATCGAAAACGAACAGAAAGAAGTGATAGCACACACCGTCGTTCAAAGGTACCTTCAGGTAAGCTAACCACGTCTTCCACCACCAATCTCTACCATTTTCTATTCCCGCCCGCAGGAACTCTGGAGAGGTAGTCTCACCTGGGCGTCGTGGAAGATTCTTCTGCTGCTGGTAGCCTTCATCGTATGCCCCCCAGTTTGGATCGGCTTCACCTTCCCGATGGGACACAAATTCAACAAAGTTCCCATCATCAAATTCATGTCATACCTCACGTCACACATCTATCTCATGCTGCATCTGTCCATCGTGGGCATCACGCCGCTCTACCCAGTGCTGCGGCTGAGTTTGGTCCCCTACTGGTACGAAATTGGACTGCTCATTTGGTTGAGTGGGCTACTTTTGTTCGAGCTGACAAATCCATCGGACAAATCTGGATTGGGATCGATAAAGCTGCTCGTCTTGCTCCTCGGCATGGCTGGAGTGGGTGTCCATGTCACTGCGTTCATTTTCATCTCAAAGGAGTACTGGCCCACGCTGGTCTACTGTCGAAATCAATGCTTTGCGTTGGCCTTCCTCCTGGCGTGTGTACAAATTTTGGACTTCCTCTCGTTCCATCATCTCTTCGGCCCTTGGGCCATCATCATTGGCGATTTACTGAAAGACTTGGCCAGATTCTTGGCTGTGCTGGCCATATTTGTCTTCGGATTCTCAATGCATATTGTAGCACTGAATCAGTCCTTTGCGAACTGGACGCAGGACGACATCAAAAACTTCGAGAAGAAAAACCGCAATAAGCCTTACTTCAACGACGGTAAGTAAGATTGTTTTGAACCTAGTACCTTCTGTTATCCTTCAAGTGTATTGATAAGTATCTGCCAGGTGTAATGCATGCAAAATCCTTAACAAAAACAAAATGCTCACTTACTCGTACTAAAACAAACAAAAATGTCCTGATCCCGATTCCTTCCATTCAAACAGCTGCAGCGAAGCCAGTTTCGCAAGCGACCCGTCCACCCGATAACCGATACGATAGTCGAAGCCTTTACAGTGAATTTCGCCGCAAGCACAAGGATGACAGTAAGTTCGATGCAATACTTGCATCTGAATGCATTTTCACACTAAGTGTCTTGATGTACAGGCTCTGAGATATATACAGTTTTATGTGGAAGATGCTTGCGTGTCCTTAAGCCTTTTATTGAATGCGAATTAATTTTGCTGGAATGATCCACGGATTAATTGTTGTTGTTAATTTACTACAAGTGTTTGGAGCAATTCCAAGCAGAAAAAAAAATGTTTGCTTTGTGTAAATCATCGGTGTTGTCGATGTCCTTGGAATCACGATCGGTGTTGTTGTCAAAAGTTTGTGTTTTCAACTTTTTTTCTTCCGTTTCATTTTAATTGTTCTTTAATCGCATGTGGATGTTTAGAATTTATTGTTTAAGGAATGCGATTGTTTAGCTGATTGTTCCTTTAGGTTTAATTTTACTTTATGTTTTTGTTGTTTATTGCTGCACACAATATATTTTAAAATACAAACATTCGAAACATACATTTACATTTCATTAGAATAAGATTAAGGAAACTATTTAAGATAAACACAAGGACGAGGTATTAGAAATTATTCGATATATTTATAGGAAACAATGCATATTAACTACCAACCATCTAAACCACCAGTTTTTTTTGGATTTTAAATATTTTTCATACATTTGAAACGAGGTGGTGGGTACGTTTGACGTATGATATACAGAATGCAAGTGGAATACAGGACATGCTGGTTGACCGAAAACCTTAGCATGTCTTAACTTTGGCGAAAACCTCTGAATGCTCTTACTAATAGTCTTACTAAGTCTTACTAGTCTTACTAAGAGTCTTTCACGATAGTATCCACTTATGGAACATAGAAGAAATGTCATGCAATACTCGAGAATGTATTCGGATGATACATTCCCCTCCAGACCAAATCAACATTTTCTCTTTGAGCACAGATTTGATTTGATGAGATGATACTCCTTGACATGTCGCTCGTCTTAAACCAATATCACAGTAACACAGTAAAAATTTGGCCATCCTTCCCTTCTGAATAATTCTGAAATCGCTTTGCTTTTTTAATGCAAATTGGAACCTATTACTGGTGTTAGTGTGTTGGAGATGCCAGCCACTTTAACCTAAGCAACCATACCTTAGAGTGTAGTGGTCTTATAGTTTCCTTGTTTTTACCAAGGATTTCCTCTCAGTGAGATGCACGAAGTTGGTATATGCAGTCAATTACCAGGGACCCAGTCAAGTTCTAGCTTGTTATATCTGGCAAGATATTGTAATGCATCGCAGCACCACTTGACAGATATGGAATCCACAATTTTTTTGGTTCAAATTGTTGGACTCCTTACAATGTACCGAACCTGACTTTAAGGGAAATATCGCAAATCCCTTCACTCCAACTTAAACCAATTGTAGTGGTTCTGAATACCTACATTTCAAACATCACGTAACAACTCCGGATTTCACAATATAATTTCTGTAAGTATTCAAAAGCAGATCGGCCCATGAAGGATCAAAAACCCACCAACTGACTGGTTAGACAGAAAAAGACGCTTATACCAATTATACTGGTAGCCATGTCACTATGTAGGGCACCCTCGCAAATAACTTCTGCAGCAGCTGCATGGACGAGGAAGAAAACGAAACCATTGGTCACCTCCTTTGTACATACCAGGCTCTCACTCTGCTCAAAAAGGTTGCATCTACTTTTTTGATAATCTAGGTGACCTGGCTAACGCCAACATAATTAGCCTGTCGTTGCTTCCAAGAGTAGTTTTCAAGAAAAATGTCTTATGCATGCTACGGTAACCCAACCTAACATTTTCTCTGGCATCATGTCTGCTGGAGTTGCTCCCAAAGTTCATCCTTACAGCAGATAGGTTAATGAGGAGAATTTTCAAATGGAAATCAAAAACATGACACTTCAAATTGTAGCTTAGAAATTTTCTCTACAAACAAGCCATTTCTTTGAATTTTTCTCTACAAACAAGCCATTTCTTTGAATTTTTAATTTTTCCACCAAGTTGGAATCTTTCATATATGAACCTGGTGCTACCAATATTCATTCGTTTACTTTAGGTTCGCTCAATCCTTATAGTCAAGCGATAGGTAAACTTACTGCAGGTTAATGTCCTTACCTGCAAATTTTTACAAGTTCTAGCCCAACTCCGTTTCCCAACTTGTTAACAAGAAAAACATGATAGAGTTAAATACTTCCTCTCAATGGCAAACAGTTGTTATCCAACTTGTGTGGTGTGGGATCTGCCAAAAGCATTTGACTTTAACTCAGGCATTTCTTTTTCTGATAGAAGTACTGTAACTTAGGCCCAAATTACTTCGGTCAGTAATAAAGTTGTACCACAGACTTAAAATCCAAAATTCTTATTTAGATTTCGTAAAGATAGTTTCAACAACCGAACACATTTCAGTCCTTTGATTACTTTTGAGTTATAAATTGCACTTTCTTGTTAAGTTTCATTATTTCTGTTCATACATTTTGCATGGGAATGCTGGCTATCAATATTTACAAATGAAAGAATTGAACTTCATATCGATGTTTAGCTCATAACAAAAAAAAAAAAAAATATTTATAGAATGGCCTGGTGCACCAAAGTGCTGTACAAATACAAAAACAAACCGCTTCTCGATATAAATTGTAAAACAAAATCACCAAACGCACCGATATTCACTTAACAAAAATAAATTGTTGGGAATGTTGCAACAACAGCTGCTTCAAATGCGTGCATCCTTCTACAACTTTACTTAAGAATAAAATTCTTCTTTTCTCCCATGCTAATCGAATTGATTGGCCCGAAACACTTAACCAAATTTCCCATTCCGTGTGACACACAACGAACAAAAACAAAAACAAAACAAAAACAAACGCGTGTCTCTAGGACCGATGACGCCATTTCTGGCCTTCGAGCGGCTGTTCTTTGCCGTCTTTGGACAAACGACAACCGTGGATATCAACCCGATGCGTCACTTGCGTCCCGAATGGACTGAGGTCCTTTTTAAGCTGGTCTTCGGTATCTACTTGCTAGTGTCTGTAGTTGTCCTCATTAACCTGCTCATTGCTATGATGTCGGATACTTATCAACGCATACAGGTTGGTATTGAACTTTTAAACTAATTTTTTTGTTTCCCATTTCGACTACCTCCTTCTGCCCCCTTTCATACATACGTACACACATACTCGTACTAACACTGACATGACAACACAATTGCATGTGTGCGTGGGAGGATGTCGAATTTTTTTATGTTTCTAGTTCGAATGCACCCGATAAATGCATTTGAGTTGCTGTTCTTCGCTGTATTCGGTCAAACAACAACCGAACAGACACAAGTTGATAGAATTCAAAATCTGGCAACGGCTACCCAGCCATATTGGGTGGAGTATCTGTTTAAGATTGTATTCGGAATATACATGTTGGTATCGGTGGTTGTGCTAATCAATCTCCTGATTGCTATGATGTCAGACACTTACCAAAGGATTCAGGTAGTATTGTTCCAAAGGCATGGTTTTTTCTTTTTGAATTTTGAACAAACGAACAAACCCAATGTTTTTGAGAGGTTTTTGAAGGGTTTTTCAAAATGCTAATATTATGAACGAAAACACAGACTCTTTTTATTTATTTCAAATTATCTTCTTTCAGGAAATATTGCGTACATTTTTTAAAATATAATTTATTTTTAAGAGACCTTATAAGCTAAATAGGTATTTCAAAGCTTATGCAATTGAGTAGCTGAAAGACTATGTTCCCATTTGAATTATTCTCATTAAAATAGGATCACTGTAATTAGCGATAGGGTTCCTTTAAAGTTTAGGCCTTGATCCAATACACTTTTATCAATCACTATAGAGAAATCGAACACAGGACTGCTATATATATATATTCTTGTTTTTATATAGAGTCATCCTGCAAAAGGTGTCAGCACCGAAATATTCAATTCTTGTATAAGCTGGACCTCATAAGCATGTAGGCCAGATCTTTCTGTATTTGGACCAACTCCTAAGGTGAACTTGAAATAGACACTTCAGGGTTTTCAGTGACACTCTCAACTACGGTGGGGATATTTTCAGCTAACCTTGACGGATGAATGCAAATTGGAGTCTTCACATCACTAATCTGTGTGAGACGGTCAAATTTGTCCATCAAATTCACTATAGCTGTGCGAGAAGGCGCTTGAAGATGGCCAAACTTTACGAAATATTTCGACGATATTTTCCGTGACATTGGATGCTAAAGTACACAGTTTTTCAATGTATCAATAGTAAAAAGGTCAGGACATCTGGGCTGAGATAAATAATTCTCGAACCTGCTTAGATTATTTAATTTCTCAGAGTCAAATGTAGGTATCAGTAACCAAGTAAGGAAGTTTCTATAGAACCGTGGGACTAAGGTTTATCTAGACTAAGATAGCTGACAACCTTGTAATCAAATAGAGTGAAGAAAGGCTCTGTAGCATTTTTTCTAGCACAAAGCTATTTGGAATAAATATTACTTTCAACCACGGATTGTGGAGTGGTTTGGACAAAGCCGGGCATACATGTCTAAGTAAAATCCAACGATCAGTTCTTTCGTACATTAGCCAAACACTTCAAATGATGCCACAAAGGGTCTCAGTACTGCTTTGTCGGCCATACATTGCTGTTTTTTACAAGCAAATGATAGCTAGTGGAGTAGTTCGTCCTAATTCAATCTGACAGTAGTCTAGTAAAATTCCAAACTCAAAATGTATCACGAAAACTTAGACTTTGAAGTTATCATCAATTTTACCTACTAAACTACTCTCAGGCTTAATCTAGGCCTAACTTTCTGTCTTCAAAGTGAACTCTCTCTCATAGAAATTTCAGAGCATTCCGAAAATGCTTGTACCTAATCATAAAGTAGACTTGGAAGTCTTTCATAGGAGAGAATTAACTTCTGTAAACATTTTGTATTAAATGGAAAGGATAAACGTGGAAGTATCTATCTCACTGTACAGAAACTTTCGGACGCAGTGTGTTTTCCTTAATTCTTATACAGTACTTACAAGATATGCATTCAAAAATAAAAGAATAATACCCTAACGTTCTCTCGTTTAAAAAAAGGATGCTGGTGCGACTCAAAAATATTATGCTACCCATTTTTTTGACCAAAAAATTTTACAGAGCACGGCGGTAATGTCAGGTTTTTCAGAAGATTCTCGATAAAATCTTTTTGTTTATACTACATACCCTGATGTATAAAATAATTTTGTATTTAAAACTTTTCGGTTAGCAATAGTGTGCAGTTATCAACACGAGCCTGACAAAAGACAAACAGAAAAGCAACCCAATCATGTCCTAGCATCAGGAAAGCTTTAAAAAAAAGAATTTTCGCCTTGGAAAAGAAAAGAAAAGAAAATCAAAAATTATCCAATTTTTATTTCAGCAATTTACACATTTTTGAACTTTTTTCTCTACATCTAGCCTTCTGTACATTCATCGCTGCAATGTAAAATCTGAATCCATCAACTGCCCAGACTTGTTGCTTCAGCGATATAAGAGAAATTTATGGAAATTTATCTTGAAGATACAATTCCCTGCATAAGTGTATCTTTAAGATTCATTTTAATAGCAAGCAACATTACATGTGTAGTTCTTAGTCTGTGTTTAGAAAATGAGTAGATACCAAGAAATTATACACGCTAGATACATACGATGAATTGAAATACCTCCATGTTTTGGTTATGAAAGAAAATTTAGAAAAAAACTTAACAAAGAAATGTGTTTGGATGAAATTTTGCTTACGTTTTGCTTTTCTCATATTCCCCCATAAATGCACGATCAAACCAAACGCAGGCTCAATCCGATATCGAATGGAAATTCGGTCTGTCGAAGCTTATCCGCAACATGCATCGCACCACAACAGCCCCATCCCCGCTTAACCTAGTCACCACCTGGTTCATGTGGATCGTCGAGAAGGTCAAGGTAAAATATCAAGTGTGTATAACAGCTGCTCGATTGAAACTAAAAGAAATCCTTATAACCGCTTTTCTTCCACCCTACTACTACTACTACTACTATTCTACTTCTCCACCTTCTGACCTTTCCGAAATCCATTTTCATTCTCATTCTCATCATCATCATCACCATCACCATCACCATCACCATCATGTGAATCATTTTCTTTGATCATTTGTCGTGCTATCGTTCATTTGAACTATGCTTTGTGTCCTGTGTTTCATTATCCTTTTCGGTTGTGTTTTCTGTTTTGTCGTCTGTGTCTTGTGTCTTTGTGTTGAATTCCCGTAGGCACGCATGAAGAAGAAGAAGCGTCCAAGTCTGGTACAGATGATGGGAATAAGACAGGCTAGCCCGCGGACTAAGGCCGGCGCCAAATGGCTGTCGAAGATCAAGAAAGGTAGGAAATGTATGTGTCTGGCCAGTGTGAGCTGTGAGCTGGCATGCCACTATCACGTTGGCAGTCGCTTCAGCTTCAAACTTCTTATACGCCACGATCAGCTCGAATCAATGACTTGCCCTTCCATTGTATTCATTTCAGATTCTGTGGCGCTATCGGTAGTGCATCTATCACCGCTGGGCTCACAGGCTAGTTTCTCAGCGGCCAACCAGAATCGGATCGAAAATGTTGCAGATTGGGAGGCGATTGCCAAGAAATATCGTTCACTGGTTGGCGATGACGAAGGCGGATCCATGAAGGAATCAGATGCAGAGAGTTCGTCAGTGAATGAGACCGGTGCTGGGCAACCACCAGGCGCTCCGGCACAGGTGGGCAATAATATTCAAGCAAATGCAATCGGAGGCCAGCAACATGTTTAAATTTTCTCACGAATGTATTCTTTGCAGGTCTAAGTGTGTTATGATTGTGTGTGTAAGATAGGAATAGAGTTAGTAAGTGCTACTTCCATAATTAATTGATTAATATACTCGTGTATGTGTAGCGAATAGGAACCGATTAGATTGTTAGTTTTAGGTTAAGTTGCAAATATTGTAGTTTTTGTAAGATTTTCTGTTTAATTTGAAATTCCCGTAAACGCTTAAGTGTATTGTGTAAATATTAAAAAAAAAAATTGCCCAGATATTGTTTTATTATAAAGTCATCGTGAATCATTTTTAAAACAAAAATAAAAAGTGTAAATTTTTTTATACGAAAACTTAGCCCATCTGTTGTTCTTATTTGAAAAATGTTATGAAGACAGTCTATGCTGTATGCAAGCACGGTTTAGTTAGGCTAGTAATATGTGAGTAAGTTGGAAAAGGGCACTTTTTATGAATACCCAGCACAGATTCCTAAAAAACTTAAAACTGCTGAAAAAAAAATCAAGCGAATCACTCGTTCCATTCCCCTAAATGGAGTTTCTGAGTTTCAAACCGTGCAACGACTTCCAAAAATGCGTTGCTTCAACATGAAAGGCGCTATAAATACAGTAGAATGCAGCAAATGAAGGACTTGTAAGAAGAGCTACCGCTGAGTGATTTTAATGGGCATTTGACCATTCGTTTGATCCAGACCCTAATTTTGTAGAATTGCCGAATTCGGACGGAACGATTCGTAGTATTTGTTTTGAAAAATCGACGATAGAATACTAAAGAAATTTCATAAATTTATCTTGCATGTGAAAGTAGTAGTTTCCACATAACGATTCTTGGAAAACTTGTAATTCTCGTGGTCTGGTCTGATTGGACTTTCATTGAAATTTTGGGTACAATCTAATTCACTTGTCGATATCGAGCATATTCGTCCTCAGTTTGTAAAGTCCGTTTTGAAATATTCATTTACATATTTGGAATGTTACAGTTCAGTCGAAATAATCCACGAACTGGATCTATAACATACATAAGTAATAGCGCCTTAACTCAAAGCGAATTACTGTGGCGTACTATCCTTATCCTCTGTTTTATTGAATTTGCTCTGTGCTCTTAGACTAAAAGCTATGATCAGACGACTGTCAGACTAAAAAATATTGTCAAATGAAACATTTGTCCCAAATATTTGACCACGATGTCAACTACCAACTTTTGTCTGACAATATTGCAGATTGCCAGACAATTGTCAGGTCAGTCATCTGGCAATAAATTGACAGAAATTGGGATAAAATCTAAGAACTCTGTGAACTGACAATTTAACATTGCAAAATAGTTTATTATTGTCAGCTCATTGGCAATTCATTTGCCCCAACTCTTAGCAGATTTGTAGAGCGGACAATAGTCTGCACATAGCTTTAATCTCGATGTCGTTATTCGTACAATACTGTAATAGCTTGCAAAAAAACACTCCTATTTCAACTGTCTCTCAATATGTTTCGAATCATTAAGACCGAAAACCATTTCATCAGATTTTTGTCGTCCTTTCCAGCAGCAAATAATCCAACCAAAGAATGAAACGAAATTTCCCAAAAAATAAACTCCGTAGTGTAGTTCACAACCGTATTTTTCATATCTAATAAAATCCCAACCGCCTAGCAAAGGTATTTACCGGTTGTTGTCTAAATTTGGTGTGAAAAATTCTATGTCCGCATGGGATATTTATGGTTCAGAACTACACTGTCAGTTTCACTGCGCCATCTAAGAGTTCAAACGAAACACAGAAATGCTTTAAAGAAAGAAAAAAACTACAATAAAATCGAAAATGCAGCGATTGTATTTTTTCCTGATAGATGTCGCAAAGATAGCATACAAATCTGTATTTTGTTTTGTTTATTCAAGTTTTACGCGTAAATAAATAATACATCGTGTTAAGTGCAAAAACACGTATTAAGTTACAAAAGAGGAAGTGGTTTTTTCACGATTTGTATCCGAATATTGAAAGGTCTTCGAAATCAACTGTGTATCACGATTCAACAGAAGGACAGAGGTGGAACAACTACAGGTTTCATCTACTCGTAAAACAACAGCGGTTGAAGGGACGTATTCAACATTCCAGAGATGCTTAAGCGAAGGCATTTAGCTAAACGTTGACCGATCGTTAGGACGTCAAAAGCGTTCGAGCAAATCATGAAGTTTCGACCGAATACAAGCCTTAAGGATTCTCATTAAATTCTTCACTGTTTCACTTTGGTTTTCGCTCTTGTGACCACTCCTCCCTGAGAGATAGGGCCGAAGAAATAACTTAGCTCTGGCTGACATTGGGTACTTCAAAATTTTTATTTACTAAAGTAGATACCCAGGATGAGAAGGTACTATGTACATGGATCATAGGCTTGTGCCTAGTACCTACAGTGCTGATTGCGTTCCAATCTCTTTGAACAGTCATCGGTGACATCAAACCAGAAAGGAGGTGGAGGGGATGGTTTTCAATGTTTCTGTGAAAAAATTCCCTAAATAAAATTAAGAGGATTGTCTTAAGTTACAGTCTGGTGGAACGACTTAGTTAATACCTTATAAGGTACTACTTTGGCACACTTGGAGATTCCGTCTATAAGAACTTAAGGTCCACATTGGGTTTTTCAGAAAGAAAGACGACGAAGAAGTCCTTAATGGATAAACGGCAGAGCTCAGATAAGTTACTACTACCGATTTTTCTGACCCTTTCAAGTGAATAACAATCCTCGAATGTACATACATACATATGTAGATGAAAATTAACAACCTGTGTGCACTGTGTGCACTCAAAGAGTTTTTGATGCATTGATGACAAATTAACCCTGTCTGGGAAAATAGACCATTCAACCAAGACGCTAACAGCCAAAACGGTCATCCGCTGGCCAACTCGAAGTGAAGCTCAAATCCAGTATGATGGGCCTGAGGGTCTACCATCTCAACTATTCAAAGCAACTGATCAGGTCTGATAAATGGAGTATCAAAAAGCTGTGCCTGATTCCCTGAACTAAACCAGTTACACAGGTATCACTAAAGTCGTCTCACTAGTTTATCTGGCTGTAACTTTTGGTCTGCTGACCAACTATTCATCTGGTTCCAGGCCAGCAAAGTCCACCATTGACTCACTTCGGCGAATTCAACAAGCCCAAGTCGATAGTTGCCATTTTTGGTCCTCCACTTTAAATCCACATCTTTGAAACATTTCGTTTAAGCATTCTCAGTAGAAAATCATTTTTCGACAATTTAGGCGCGTAATGCGTTTGCCTTTGTTGAAATGACTTACGCCTTCATTTCCAAAGACCTTAATTAATGTTTGAGATCTTCCCTCCCCTTGACTACTTCAGGTGAGAGATTCCGACCCTCATGTCCATGGGTGGCAAAACGGTGCCATGAATGAAAGTGCCATCTTTTGTTTTCGCAAACAATAGCTAAAGAACCACCTCCCCGAATAGGCTGACAAGCCCATAACTTAAGTCTCCTAAAAGGTCGATACAATCCGCATCAAATTAAATAATTACACCGGACCGTCATCTAATATTGCATAATCGCCAGGAACCAGAGAAGAAGAACCACCACACCATCAGAGTCGGAAGCTCAAAGAAGAACCTGACTAATTTCGGAGGCGTTCCGGGCGCATGTCAACCACAGAAATCCAAATCCCACAATCGCACCGACCGACCGACCGACCGACACCAAACAAGAAACAAGTGCATAACCACCGCCGAATGCCAGGTAATTTCTTGTAATTCCTCGTGCCAATCACATCGACTGGCATTTCATTCACGACGACGAATCCGCGCTCCAATGTAATCCATGACCATTGCCAATCTTTACACAGCACAGCACCCATTGTGTTGGTGCGCTCTGTGGTTTCCTTTGATCAGCAGCGCCGATCAAATCGATCAACGAAAATCCTCCTCCTCCATCCAATCCATCCTCGGACTCAGTTACGCTGACCGAAGTCCTTCTCGGGCGCAAGAAGAACAGAACAACAAGAACAACAACAACACCACATCCATGGTGGCAGCAGTGTAATCGGCACACATCAATATCGGTGCGCGCTCTCAGAGGATAATTAAGGACCTTCTTCGTGTATGTACCTATTTAGGACTGGCGATGATTACAGGCCGGCACTTTATTGCTTGACACCTAGAGGGTTCTGCGCGCATCGGCACAAAACGAACCACTGGCCATGGCCAATCGGTCTTGAGGGCCCAAGACGTGGAAGGTGAAAGGGTTCCTCCAGCACCTGTTTGCCGTGTGGAGAGGCCCACCATCGGAAGGATGTTGCATTTGGGGGGTGTGATTTTAATTAGGCCCAAGGGTGGGCATTTTAATTTCAAATAAATATTCATCCGAGGGCTGCTGTGGGAATTCTATCCAAACCGGACGCACTCGTACACTGAAAAACAAACTATCGCTACCAGTCATTAATCACTGCATCTGCCTCAGCAGCTTGTCCACTCGCAATGACTACGGCCACACATGGCGTTTGGAATAATTTAAACAAACCACCTACAGAAGCTCTGTCACCCGTCGAAGATGGTCACTGAAACCTGTCAACTTGGATGCGAAGATCGATAACTCTCGGACGTCTAAGACGACGCCAAACGATTAATTGAATTCCTTAGCTGGGTCCCTCTAACGAGGAGATCGCTCATCCAGCGATCTGCCTCTGGCGTTAGTTTCCCTCAACTATGGCTAATGATGGTCATAGCCTGGGTCATCTAGGAAGGTATCTCAGAGTTGTCTCTCTCGATGATGGTGCAAAACGCGCTTCGTCCCCGCAAGGTTTTCACACCTCGACTCGAGGAGAGTTGAAAAATCACTACGCTAATGTGCTGATCATTTGTATGCTGGTAAGATCCTCGCAGCAAAGTGGATAAGTCCTTCACTCAGTGTGGCATAGTGGACCGTGTCTAGAGACCTTTCCCCATCTGTGGTCATTTCGTTGGTTCGCACAAGACAACTGCGATGATACCGGGTATCAGGTGCAAAGTACGGACGCAGGCGCATTGCTGCAAATTGATTTCAGCGATATTTCATCTCTTCGTCGTCGTAGTCGAGTCGTTCCACTGGATGTGGATCTCTCACATCGGGTACAAATTGCATTAACCGATCGCAGTCGAGAGGTTAAGCTTCCAGGTGAAGTTGATTGATTGTGAGGTTTAAGTGAATTTCTGTATGAAGTACATGTACTCCACTCTCTCTCTCTCGTTGTCCCGTCTCTGTGCGTTTAGGTCAATGGGCATAGTTGAGGCCGAACCATGTGGTATGTTGTACGGCCACAGGGTGCCTTTCTCGGCGATTTTTCACAGAGGAAATGTGCCAATTTCTTTTCAATTGACTGCTCGAGAAATTCGAACAAAAGAGTGAAAGCCACAAGTGGTACACTTCCTTTGAAAAGTATACCACCGCCGCTGTGGTGCTCGTTTGCTTATTTGAAGTGCCGCTCTGGCCCGGAACGAATTAGGGTTGCGAAGTGCGGAAGATTTCCATACCACTGTCAGTCACACTTTCGTTTCATTGTTTTAATTTTAATGTGCAGTGACGGTAAAATATTTATTTTCTTTAAGGAAGTGAGAGTCTTTTTGGTCACACTCGGCATAGTACCCCCAGGGTTTTAATGACATCAGTCCGTTCCTCCTCACTGTCCTTGGGAACTGCTTAAGCTCCTTGATAAGCTGATCAGCTCTCCAACGCACCCTCTCAAGTCTTCAGTCCAACTAGCTTATTTTCCGTTGTTGGATTGCTCAACAGCAACAATTAAACCAATCAAAGCTTTGAAGAAATCAAAGAGAGCCAATGGAGTATTTTTTTTTTGAGACAGAGTTGGACATGCCATGTGAAAAGGGCCCAAACCCTTTGACAGTGTACATTCGAGTTAGAGCATTGGTAAAGTACCAGATTTGTGGTCGCTTCAACAGTATCAACTCGGCACTACTTTTCAGATCAAGAGTAGGCCAAAGCTGTCTTGAAAACTGGAGGACCTTGACTACTTAATTCCGCAGAAGAGAGCTCAAGACACCACTCTGAGGAGTTTCACATCTATAAGTCTTTTAGTCGATGTACCACCCGCCTCCATACGTGAGAGCAATTGACTGATCAATACTCCAAGGGAAGAAGAAGAGGCAGACCTGAAGCAAGTGTATCTATAATTGTCGCAGATTTGAAATTGGCAAAGCCCCTCTTAATGTTCAGGAACGCGACCATTGTAAATTCGTTAACGTTCAACGATGCTAACGAGTTTAAGACTCTTTAGGCTAATTTGCCCTTGTAATAGGCACATCGGAACTCAGAGAGCATCATAGATGGACCAATGCTCTGGCATGGATAAAAATAAATTTGTCTAGTGCTCCCAATAGAAGGAATAATAAGCTGATAGATCGGAGGTCCTTTCGTTCCACGTGGGTGTATTTGCTTACAAATCCTTGTTACTGACTGACACTTATAAGAGTCCTATCAGAAGTGCGTGGGAATCAGGAGTAATTTTGATTGTGATAAAGGCTAACACAAATGAATTTAAGGCAGCGTTTGGTACTCCAGTGTATGAGACATTTATAGCATCAAACAATTGCCGGACATGTGTTGGTTAGTTTATATCTGTGAGGATACTCTTAGACCAGAGAAGGTCCATTGTACTGCCGATGCGTTGGGTAGGTGGATTACCCTCTTCCTTTGGGATACATCTACTCCTTTGCTGCAAAAGCTTATCTTAGCCATGCATGCATAGCGTAACCTTCCTGGAGTGCAGGGCATAAGCATGTCCTCCTATAGCACAGTGACCGGTTAGAGTGTTGACTATCTGAGAGAGCAGTCCAATGGACCTGGTTTCACTTAGGGTCAGCAAGCAAGATGTATTTCTTCTACATAAACCATATTAGTAAGACAATTCGAAGAAATTAAGGTGGAGCTCACATGAGACCTTGTCTGGTAGACAAAAACATCCCAGAACACTTCCTTCATGGGATACTTTCTGTCTATCTGTTCTATCGCCTTTGAGAAGGAGTATCTAAATCGAATAGTCCGCCGTTGTCCAAAATTGGATATCTACATGCAAGTTCCGGTGCTGGTAATCCAGTTCTTTTTTTTTGTGGTATCAGAATGAAAACTCCTATTTGTGTCTCTGCTTGATCGAGGACATCGACTTAACCTAGATTGTTTAACTTGAATGATCTCATCTCGTCAATATTTTTTTCGCGAAGGATTTTGAAGGCTAGAACTTCATCTTTTAACAAGCAGCTGTGGGGTAGTCATGTTTAAGGGATCACAGTACCTACTGTTCAACACGTACGCCAGTATATATTTTGGAAATAGTTAGGAAGATGGTGTTAAGGCTTAAGTCAGTGTGAGACGCCAACTGGGGTATAATCCGTTACACTGTATTATTCTGTCCAAGCCAAGCTATTCCACACAACCCTTTATGTAGTGCATTGCCATTTATTCTCCTCTGTTTGTAATTTTCGAAAAATTTCCCCAAAGGATGCTTGTTGAAGTGGAATCAAAACTACCTCTGTCTTCGTTTTGTTCTTCGAACATTAAACTGAATCAATGAAACCATAAATGATAGAAGAACTAGAACGGATCGGCTCATGTCAATGCATTTCTGAAAACAGCAAAGAATGGACGGACCAACAAATCCTTTTGGCATAACTAATCCCGTAGGCAGGCATCCTTTATGACAGATCATAAACCCACTTCTAATTCCCTCAAAACTCACCGAAAGATTGATCAACATCTGCGAAGCGAAACGAAATCTCAATCAATCCCCGACTCTGTTGATTCCTTTCGCACTTCCCAGTCCAAGTCCCTGTAATTAAATCCGGCACATCACAGCTGCCGCCGAAAGGATAAGTGCCACCAATTTAGATCGTGTTCGCTCCACATCGGTCCTAATGATTCTATTAGATACATCTTCTTCGCACCTCAAAACCCACCGACCGACATGAGACACACGAATCGGCAAGAGCGAGGAGTGGAACTCCTCGGAGAGTATTTTGTTAATCGTTCACTGGTTCGAGTGGGTGCTTCCTCTTTTCGGACCACCAGAGTTGACGATTGCCACTTGTGCGAGATGTGTATCGAGTAACTTGAGACACAACAACATGACACATGTCCTTCCTGCGTCGTCCATCGATCGATGGAATGACTAATGACTCATCCTCTTTGATTTATTATCATCCTGCCACTGAAAATCAATAGAAACGTAAAGGTTGCGTCGCGGGTCAATACGAGGCGCTTTGGGGAGAGGCTTAAACAGGTAGCTGCGCTGCTACGTGACCACCACCTGTGGGAAACCCGCTGTCCAACTTCAACTTTGTGTCAAATCCGAGGCGCGCTCACGTACACCGCACACCGCAATTTGATTTGGACAATTTGACGTTGGCGCTGGCTGCGCTGCGACCGTGGAGTATTTGAAAATTGCACCCCAGCCTCCTGCAGAAGCTGTGAAGCAGAACCGGGTGTAATGGCTCCGTCAGCTTCGGCTACCTGGACAGTGATTTGGCCGATTTGTGTGATTCGGTTGAGGAATTATTATCAGCGATTGGACACGGCCGCCAACGCGCAGGGTCACCTCTGGAATGGTGTGGAATAAATCTTGCAGATATTTCTCAGCACAGCTGCGACGGATGGATGGGAGACAAGGCTGGCCCAGTGTGGAGCGTAATTGAAATTTACATTTGAAATTGATTAAAACGTTCAAACGACACCTCGGCACGCATGGCACTGGCACTGGCACTGGCACTGGGCCTGGCACATGGGAGCCGGCAGCTTTGGGCGATTTCGCTGGATATCACGGCCCACCATCGCCATTCGATTTTAATTTCCACCAAACGGACAAACGGAATGACCGTTGACCGCCGCCGCTGCCGCCACCGTCGCCGCTGCGCCACGTCCAGAATTAATCCCGGAATGGCCATTTCGATTATCGCACAAAATTACACTCGCACCGACCAGTGAGTGCAGCATTAAATGGCAATCTGGCCATGTTGTTGCCACTCTGAGTGTTGTGTGGGAAACAATCAACAGCGAGTAATCATTTGTCCAGTGTGCATCTCCACTCCGCGACTGGGACGGCCGGCCCTAGTGGTGTTCGAGACCTCGTTTACGCATCCATCCGTCGTCGTCGTCGTCGTCGTCGTCGTCGCTGGTGCTGTGGAATATGCGTTTATGAGCGGCATAACAACCGGCCGAATGTCCCAGATGAATGTGTGTTGTCAGGTTCGGGTGGGTTGACGACGGCTGTAATGACCGTGTCGAGTCCGTAGTAGGGGTTGGTGCAGCTGCACATGCATGTATGTACATACACGCAGGACTCGCTGATGGGCTCGCGTCGTCATTTTTGCATACCCATTTGCAGCGGAGTGTTGCCGGCGCAAATGGTGATGATGATGGGTTACGAGCGTGGACGAAATTAGTTTGGTTAAATTAAATAATTGGAGATTGGACATGGAATGCTCGCGGCCGGTCGTAGTGATTATTTTGAGATTTAAATGCGCTAAACGATTTTCGTGCCTACGACACGGTGTGGATGGCGTTTTCACTGTTTGTCTAACAAGTTGGGAGAGCTGTGGATACCGGATGTGGGGCTTGTACACTATTGTTATTAAATATTAAAGAGCAACGTTGCCTGGGGTTTTATGTAGAGTGGGCTGAGGTTTAGAGAGCGTAGAATTAAGATAATTACTAGGCGGCCTATTACTCCGGTCACCTCAACTCTCACAGACAACTATCTGAACTTTCTTTTTGTCCGAGGTTTAGATAGGACAGCTGCTCTACTAAGGATCTACTTTGTTGGTTATATTTTAAAGCCTGAATATGAGTTCTGAGTCTTGAATTTTGAAGATTATCACTAGGTAGCCATTGTCCATAGTGATCCACGACAGAACCCTTACCAAGTAACCACAACAGTAATCTAAGAAACAAAGACAACTTTTAATCCACAACTTTGGAATAGGTAAGCAACTTCCCTCTATAAAAACTGATATCAGGATGATCACAGAGACTTTCCTGACAAGTCGGCCAAGTTTTTGCTGGGTTTGCACAAAGTAAGGCATTCGTATTGGAAGTAAGATGTTGATGCCGCGATTAATATGCTTATCAACACCAAAAAGTAGGACTGGGATGATGAGGCTTTAATTGCCTTCGTAGGCCAAAGAAACGCCAACTGGCACGTGTAACTCTTCGAGTGAGTTCTGATGTCTTGTTTTTGTCAATGCAGGGGAGATGAGATAGACAAAGTCCCTGACTCTAAGCTTAGCTATCTATTGTGACGTTCTGTCCGAATCGTCGATGTTGTGTGCCCCTTCTTGTTGATAGGATTTTCCAACAACACGCTACATTCTGGAGATGTCATCACCAAGACACATCAGTTTGTCGATTTCCTGTCATTTTATACCAATTTATCTGACATATTCGAATAAAAGCCATTCAAAGACTCACAACGGAGATCACTGACCTCCAGGACACACTCTCAGCCAGCAATCAACAAATCCATTCCCCGCCATTAAGTTTGATCTTAAGTACCTACCTTCACTGACGGCATCCCAATTCAGAATTCAACTGCCAATCGTAAAATTCAATTAAAGCCCATACAGTTCGACTAATAATAATTGCGTCTGTCCCAAAATTTAGGGCCCACCAATTGCATTGGCATCCCGCCCCGGTCAGGCCATTCTATAAAAATCATCGTCACCTCAAGGCACTGAAATAAAAGTCGAACACATCTCTGAGAGATGAGTCCAATTAACACGGCAGGTGACAGCGTATTTCTTGTGTATTGACACCATAAACATTCTTGATTTGTGCGCCCCGCTTCCCCCGGCCGCTGAACTACAATCCCGAAGCCAACAATAACATAATTCCTGATTGATTTATGCTGCTGCCACCTGTGGAGCAGATATCTCATCGACCTGGCCGCGTCTTCGATATTTGGATGTCTGTGTCACTTTCTCGGCCGATCTTTTACGAGAGTCGATAAATTTTACTCCGACAAACTTTATTTGTTGCATTCAAGTTGAGTGTTATGCGTTTGGTTGATTTTAATTACGTACCTGCACGATGGAGTGTGTGCAGTTATCGCGACATCGATTACATTTTGCTGTTCGATCACGACGACGGCGGCGGTGGCGGCGGCGGTTGTCAAACCTGCTAACATCGAAACGGCGTGAAGCTGCAATTTGCGATCGGGGAAATGTGTTGTGGAGATCGTAAAAAATAATTAGAAAACAAAATTTGACAAATGGGATTGTTTTTGAATACGAACTCGAAAATGAGGTTGTTAGGGCTGTTTCGTGCAAATGTTCGGAACCGAAAGATATCGATTTCGATTTCGTTAATTAAATTTTATTTGCATGCGGGAACAGTAGGTGGCGTTTTAGCATCTCGAAATGTTTTGGTAATCTGTGGGAACTGTTTCAAAAGCACGTGTGGCTGGAAATGCAAATATTAACCTTCATACGAAATTCAATCAAACTAATTACAAATATTCCCAGGCTACAGGTGGTCTTAAGCCATTGTCAAGATTGTTATCTAAGACAAGTCTTGAGGTCGTGTAAGCCAGTTTTTGTTGTATAACACATTAAATCGGAAGATATTCATGTTTCTTGTATGACAAGCTTATAAACTAGGCTAAGCATCTCGGTGTTAGGTAACGCAGTGTTCTTAGTAGAATTTCCATTTCAATTTGTCGGCCATACCTTGTGGGTGCCGCCTTAAACCAATTGTCAAATAACTTATGGCCCAAATCAGACCAGGTAAGTCTACAATCGATAAAACATTCACACGACTGTATATTCTGAAGAGAGCCCAAGAGGTCCAGATCGCTATTCAACATAAGAGGATGAAAATGGCTCGCTGCTCTGTAGAGGCAGGAGTAAGACCAACACGAACTTAGAAGATAGTATCCTCAGGCAATTCGGTTACGTCTCCGAAGTGATAGTTCATAGTTGAAGCACTCGCAGAGGAACAGACCTGTTTTTTTTTTGCATCTGTATCCCTGTGTCACAAGGTCAATGACTATTGGCATGCCCTGTTCTAACCTCTTTCTTCTTAATTCGGCCGCTAGTTCATTTATTTGCATCATGGCTTTGATGGCTTTTATAGGGAGGTAGTTTGAAATCCCGGGTTCAGATAATTAGATGCCAAAGGCAACTCCTTCACACGACCATGATGATCAAGATTCTGTTCGGGCTTGGTCAATCTGCTCGTGAAAAGAAGATTTAGAAACGTTTAGTAACGTGAGCTGGCTAGTTAGTTCTCTGAAGATAGAGTGGGTTTGATGAAGGCTTATGCACATTCAGTGGATGATACCAAGCTACATAAGTCATGTACCATTGAGTCTAAAGGCTTCGATTGGTAGTGAAGAGAACCACACGAGGTTAATTCATCCATGTCTCGGCTCCTATTTTTGTAGGACACTGAAAGGAAATTGCAGAAGTTTGGTGACGGTGCTTAGGAACTTGTCCGTCGCTATAATGACAACATCATCTCTATATGCAAGTCGAATCAATTTCAGTATACATACACTTTGAAGGTATCCTTCCAGAATACTTATGTGTTTTCTCGCCTGGAGTTGAATAATAGGTTCACTCTTTGTTGGTTCAATGTAAGTCAGACTGTATAAGACTTCTCGTAGTTAAAGGTTTCTTCTATGTCTAGGAAGGCAGCGTATGCACAAAGGTAGCTAGCCGTTCTTAGGCTGAATAACAGCGAACATTGTGAATACAACTTAAGCTAATGAAATACATTTCAGCCAAGCTTTACTAACTTCGAAAACAGTGATCCAGCCCTTCTGATTAAGGAGACTTAGGGTCCAACTGCATGACATGGTTAAGGCAATCTGCACCCTTGAGCAGAGATTCGCCTGATAGGTCCCGAAAGGTGAGTTCTAAGAAAGGAGGTTCAAAAATAGGATTTTTGATCTCTCTGATGAAAAGTAAACCATCTTCTGCTCCTGAATTAGTTGATTCTTCTTACAACAAAAGGTGAAGTGGTCAACCTGATGCATGCTGTATCTGCCACCGATTCTTTGACTCAATTTCTATAGTCGAGCTACTAGATATGCCAGTCTATTCGCTATATGCCCTATTTTTAGAAATACAAAGACTTCGTTGGCGATATCTCATAAAAATACTTTGATCACCTTTCCCATTAAATAGGATACCCCATTAAAAGGCCAATTCTTCTCACAAGCCTTTGGAGAATTCCCATAAAGCCTAAGACCTCCAAGTTCACCTCTATTCCCGGATTGACTCCATAAGTCCGTCATCTCCCCCAACGGCAACTAAACATGTCATCCGCACTTAACTGTCGCTGCGCTCGTATATCACCTCCTATTGCCGACTTAATATCTCCTCCACTCACATGACTGCATCTTAAATCTGTCAATATATCATACTTTATATCACCAGCAGCAATTATAGATTCACCTCCATCGAGAGCTGTGCGTGAGACTCCAAATCATCGTAACACGAAAGAGGCGTTTTAATCGCGCCACTGATATCGCGTGGGTTTTATTGGCAGTCCCGGTGAATGTCGATAAACGCGGTACACGCTCGCAGTGCGCTTATGAAACTTATAACGGATCTTTCGCTAGAAATCTAGATGGAAAGATACATTGCGCATGTCATCAGAAGTCAAACGTCCGTGTGCGGATGAAGACAGATAACCAAAGGAACAACACCTCGCGTAATTACCCTCAGATACAAGCGAGAAATTATTAACAACATGCAAAAGTGGCCCCCGGAGGCAATAACCGGGACCGGGCGGCAGGAATAATAGCGCGTCAGAAGTGGCCTGAACTCGATCATATTCACACTTCGCAGCGAGGTGAGAAAATTCTGCAACACTAATATTTGGGCCAACAAAAAAGGAACAGGAATACGGAGGGCTCGCTCTTGTGCGTCATCCGCTGGTACGAACGTCGGTGCACTGGAACGACCCATTTCGGCGCATCATCATCGCTTTCGCGCCCATCATCCTTCACCATTAACCTGGCAGAGACGCCGGCTTGTAATTAAATTTTTCGCCGATGCGAAGTGATGCGTGTGTGATGCGGAGGATGATTCTGTGGGTAGCCCACTAAGAGATCATTTAAGGGTCCCCTGCCACCGACCGATCGACCGGCAGCTCTCTTGGGATGCACACTCTCATAACGCGCTGCAATCTGGGGCTACCAAGATGAAATATTTCTTATTAGCCGTATTTCGTTGGCAACACGGAGGAGAGTGGGGCTCCGACGACCTCACGGAATGCAGTGGGATACGTGCGAGGATGTGTGCGGCCAAGATTGATGGGGATCTTTCAGCCGAATTAAAAGCATTCACCGGCCGGTGCAGATCATCCGGAGATCATGCGTCGACTGATTTGCGTAAAACGATCATCGTGCTGCGTTGATGCGGACGGTGTGTCTGAGAAGTTGGAATTGCTTTGCAATCGGAAATTGGCGATGATCGTGCTAAATGGTTGAGGAAAGGACTCCTAACTTGATTTGTTTAGAAATTGAGACATTTGTGGTATTTACGTTGATGTAGGCAAAACTACAAATAGTTGGCAACAGTTTTTGGTCCGAATCAGGTTTAAGTAAAAAGTTTCCTGATTTCAGGACGAAAGATGGACTGACTTGACTTGAGAGTCACAGCAATACTTTCATTCAATCTGAATGAGGTTAAATTGTTAGGACAAATGTTTAGGCCAAGTTTTTTTTGGTGGGTTGACTTTTACGTTGAAATTGTCTGAATTATGAATGAGTATGGCAAAGGGCACTTTACGAAGCGAATGCTCAGATTTCTCATGTTAGTGGTCGAGTAAACTTAGGATTTGTTTTGGTTCCAAACTCCCATCTAACTTTGATTTTATAGAGAAAGGAAGTGCACTGATGTGAACCAGACTTAAATGATCTTGTTGCTTGGAATAGGACGCTAGACGTTATCAATGATGAATCGGCGATGTCATGTTATTTCAGTGCTGACTCTGATGCTGACTTTCTTGTTGTAGGCAGCAAGCAATAACATGTTGAACATAATTGGACATTCTTCCAAGCAGACATCTTCCAACTCCAAAAAAGGGTTCAGTGTTTGATGATACTAGGCCATGGTCCACTTTTTTTTGAAAACTTAGACATTGCAATGGTTTAACTATCCGGCAACGATAGAGCGAATTAATACCAACGCTCTGGCTCCAATAGTCATCGATTCCAACCCGGATGACAAGACCTCGTCTTAGGTGGCGCGTACGAGTGAAAGAGGACCTCAAACAACTTGGTGTGCGCAACTGGAGGCAGTTAGCCAAAAACCCATGCAGTGGAATCCGCTCACTCAAGCAGGCAAAACAGAAAGACGCCCTAGCAAATGTGATGTAGAATCATAAGAGCCAGAACCACAAGAGGAATCGAGCTCCCTGGGAATGAGCTGGTGGCAGCTCATGCGGTGTTGACGGCCTATGCCCTCAAAGATTGAAGGACTTTACTTAACTCATATAGAGTGGCGGCCTTTCTCCGGTGGAATTTTACATCTCAGTACCTAGAGCGTATAGTCTGTAGTGGACTTGTTGTTAGTGACCAGAGATCTCTTCCTAAGTGCTGTACTAGCACCCAACTAGTAAACTAGTGGAGGTCCAGAGGAATTAAACTAGACATGGTCCCTATATCCTTCTTATAGATTCCAGAATTGCGATATAGGCTTCGGGAAAGAGGTGTTATTCGCACAGCTAATGTCATAGCATAGGGTCCATGGTGCTAAAACAGAAAATGTTTTCTAGGCTTGCCCTTGAGTTTGACCTCTAATTACTTCTTCAGTTTTGTGAAAGACTGCTTCTCTAAGAAAGCTTTCAAGAAGACCATGTGTGCCAAAGTTTGATTCGGTCTAATGCGAGTGTGTGAGCGATTTCTCCACCATGATCCTTGAAAAAGTGTTTTCATTTCAAACTGAATGACTAATTAGCGCTAGTACACCAGGTTCTGCAAACAACATCCTTTCACTACTACACCTATACGATTACTATCTTTCGGCAGCACATGCTTATGATCCTTCCCCCGACGATTGTAAACCACATTTCTCGCACGCTATACCTTGTATTTGGGTGTCCCGTCATCTTCCCCAAACTGATACACTCATCACGTACGAATAACATAAAAATCTTGTCATCGATAAAAGTGATATGCATGACACCAAACACATGAAGCAATCGACGACGACACAGTGCCAACTGCTGACTAGCTAGCGACACAAACAAACACCTGCAACGCAACAGAGTTCCTTCCAAATGGGAATTAATCCGAATGCAAAAATTAACGTTTCAATTCAGCACCTTTTCAGTATAAATATCGCGACCTTAATGAAGTTAATCCGTTTGCTGTGAACAGTGCACCCCACCACGCACCGAGCTGTGAGATCTGTGGCAAGGATAAGCACGATTTCATCGTCTACAACGCAATAACATCCCCCAACCAGAGGGTAATTTAAATTGGATTAATGAGTTCGCCAAAAGACAGTCAAGTATGTTGCGCTACGGTCCGGGCGGCAGCTGATACGCGACAACTTGTCATAATCAATGGATGACGGCGAGAGTGTGTGTTGCCTGAGCTGCGAGGCCAAGGAACAACAGTTTATTCATTCACACCCCATTTAATCAAAATTATCAGCCAGTTCAGTTGTAGATGACATTGACGGAGTTTTATTACCACAAAACTCATTAATTAAAAACTGGTTTAGCATTGCAATGCCATGTGCATGAAGGACACTTCGGTCATGCAGAAACATGGGGTTGGGGTTTCCAAGGTATCAGTCTAATGTGTCCATTTCCATTGGAATCAGCTTCACACAGGGGGCTGCTTCTGTTCTAAGTTGCCAAAGCAAGATAAATGTTAGCTTTGTACTGGTTAACGATAGGTCCTCGATGAGAAAAGGAGCTGTCATCGCGTCGTAGGCAGTGTGCAATCCACTGCCTGCACTTTCTCCTCTGCATAGTTACATATGTATGTATGTCTATGGATTCTTGGGTCATTCTCTGATAAAAAATCATCTTTGAAGGATTGCAGCTTGTGTGTGGTAGTGATGTCCATCTTTCAAGTACTGCACCCATAAAGTAGTACTGATTCGGAAAAACGAACACACGCTGGACCTCTTTTGGCCTGCCTATGACAGAGGGTTTTCTTTGGTTAAGTTTAGTTGCGGTGATGCACCTACCAATTCCGGCAGAATTACTGCACGCTGTACCATGTACCAGCTCATATCGTCAGAGCTAAGTTGAGATCTCCAGAGTTTCTTACCCTATCTCAGGAACTCTTTATCAGCGGTCCATTTGTTGTAAGTTCCCGTGGTAATCAGAACGACCTAACCAATATTAATCGAACTTCCTTGCAGGAATTGCATAAGGCTAAGACTCCTACCTAATGGGCTATCCGAAGGTGTTCTAATTCTAGTTCTGAGGTTAAGTTGGTTCATATGGAAAGCCATTATCCGCAATTCCCTAATGTCACCCAATAGCACTTATGTAAGTGACATCCTCTGAGATGCCTGATAGACTAGGACAGCTGCTCATTTGTACACAGACGTACATATGTACATAATTACATCTTCGAACCAAGGTCGAACTAGACTGGAATTCCAAGGTTCAGTTCCATCATAAGATTGTCTGGTATGTACTTGTATTCCAGTTGCAGTTTGATACCACATCTACCAGACCTCTTCCTAGTAAAAACTCGTAGGACGAGGGCTCCCAGTAGGGCATTACAATTGTTATCACAAATATTGGCAATGATTTGGCGATTATTTGGTCATCCCGGGAGAAGATGTTTATTTACTAATTGGCGCGATATACCAGTTTGTTTATCTACGTGAACTTTTGATTGACATTGCAATGCCACAGCTCTGACTTTGATACCACAAGATGGTAATCGGGTGCTCTTTCTATATCGGCTTCGGCATCCCGCCTGCTTATCGTACAAACTGTCTTCAAACTTTTACCAACGCAGAGCGGCCAGTTTGGTTGAATGCAAACACACGCATGGACTGTGTGTTATAACAGACCTTCTCTGCTTAACTACTGGTTTTGAGCAATCCATTCACGACTACCGTGATCCCAAAAGTCTTTTCTACTAATGATTCGAAGACCACTTCAAGCCGTGGATCTCCTACTTAAAACCATGACACGATACGTGTGGAGTCCAAGCCTGCGGCTGCTTTACCACGTAAGTATTGCCAAACTTACGAAACTGAAAATTGCCTTTTTGGATAAACACTCCGCCCAACGTATCAGCGAGCGGAAATTAAGTTATTATAAACTAATTATCTATTCTGCGGTCCGCTTCACACCGTCGAGGATAAAAATAAAACAATCAAAAACAATTACGGTGTTTTGACGTTTTGTTTTGAAAATTTTGAAAACCGATAACGCGATCTCATTACCCCCAGTAATTTGTTTATAATTGGAAGTCAAACAGACACTTTACATGTGTGTCGCTTCCGGGGGTTGACGTTCGCCGCCTCCGCCACCGCCGCGTATACACTTCACTGTTCACTCTACACCCCATCAAAGCCACGCCCGATAGCCATCGGATAATTTCAATTTAGAATTTAGCGATTAGGCCGGTGCTACACCGCTGTCAGGTGTCAGCCAGTTTGTCGAATGGAAAACCATTAGATCGTTCTTATCGCGACGAAATGAGTGTTCCCGGCAATTGCACACAAATTATCCAACTGTGCCAGGATTATGCTGTAATAGCACCAGCCCAGCTCCAGCACAGCCCCCACAATAAAATCAAGGATTTCTCTAATTAGTAACCAATCATCAGGAGTCATCGTCGCATTCGCATGATACGAGGTGATGGAGCACATCATCATCATTATCTTCCTCATCGTCAGCATCTTTGCATCTCTGTGGCGGTGGATACAGTGGACTGGATACAGTGGACTGGAGACTAACCAACTGACTAACTCACTCAGTGAGTGGCGGCTTTTGCCACTCGGATCAAAGATAAATGGGTTGCCCTGTAATTTGGTGCGCGAATCCCGCCTCAGATACTTGGTCTCCTGGAAATTATATCAATTCGGATGAGCAGCACTGCGATGCGGCTTTCCTCAAGCCTCGCCGCTTATCCATCGCGCAATGCAATGCGTGACGAGGTGAGATGTGGAGTTAATTTTCGCCCCCGGCCATGTGTCAGGACCAGGAGTAGGGAAGGGGGCTCACCAAAACCACCGCACCAATAGAACCGATCACAGACAATCATCGAGGTAACAAAACACTTTACACCGAGGGGACCACGGCCGAGGAAGTATCTTTTCGGCGGCGGCTTGGCGTTTAATTGTGTTTTGATAGCTCTAATTCGACGCCAGGCATACGTAGCTTGTGCTAATCGGTCGAACAATATCCCCAGCGGCTGTATCACGCACACGGTGCGCACTCAAGATCAATTGATCTTGTGGCTACAAAGTGATCCTCTCCATTGTTGATTCGTCACAATTGTGAGGGAGATCTGAGCGCTCTGTCTGTGTAGCGTGTAGTAGTGTGTAGGGTGCGCGTCGCCGGGCCTAATCGATCATTTCGTGCTTATTGTTCGGAGGTTTTCGAACGGTCTGTGGGGGAATGCTTGGCCAATATGTCCTACAATGATCGATAGAGGGAAAGGGCAATAAAAGGACACTTTCACTTGTAAATCGGGGTTGTATGCGATTGTGATTGACTCGAATTGTTGTCGCGGGTGCATTCTCGGGGAGAGATGTAATTCCAGAGTTTTGACTGTCAGTCCAAACAATTGGCATGGTAAATTGAAAATTTGATGGATCTTATGGGTGTAATTGTGGTTTTGGGTGGTCACTTAATAGGGGAAACTGAAACGGAGGTATGTGGTTGATGAGAGAATGATTTTCAAAAGTGGTTTCCTACAAGATACTCTTTATAGGATATCCATCGATATCCATCTGCTCTTCTGTTCAAGACGGTTATCGTTTCATTTTGGAACTAGTCTGACTGAGAGAGTCCAACTTGGTATCTGACTTAAAGCGTTTGAATGTTTGAGAGTGAATCTGGGTGAGAGTTATGTCCTTTTCGGGACGATCACAACATTTTGACCGTGGCCTACATTTTCATAAGATTCTGTTGGGACAAGAACTGAAGCCAGCTGACTACGCACAATGCACTATTTTCGCTGGATGGGTGCTGGAAAGATCATGTGGGTATGTAAACAAACAAAACGCATGTGATGCTCCGAAAATCCAAGACTTTCACTCGCAGTCTCCCAAATCTTTCCCTAGAATTGCTTTGGCTAATATGTTGAATTATTTGTCCTGAAGCCTATCCTATCCTGAATTCAAAGTCTCGAGAGACCCACGAACCGAAGACATAAGGACCAATGCTTGCGCTCAAGCCCACATCGTAAACTCTGTTTTTTTTTACACTGCGCCTCAGTACTGCTTCTTATGCCACAATTATGCATAATCTTGTTGTATGTGTAGTTACCCGATATAAAAGGGATAATTATGCAATGTGCCTGCAATTTACAACCGAGGAACGTAAACTTTCCAGAGACTAACCACTCACAGTAGCTGCAACGCTGCGTCGTAATGGTGCACTCATCGTCAGCCCGAGTGCCACCTCCACTTCGCTTGGTAATTTTACGACGACGACTTTTGCGATATTAATGATCTGCGAATCGTACGTGACAATTTGCAGCGCTCTACGATTTCTCGAATTTCCTTTGTTTTCGGTTCCCGAATGCTCATTATATTTATATGCACAATGAGCAGATAATTAGCACCGCAACACACACTCGAACGCAGGTGTAATGTGATCCGGAAAGTTTTCGCATTCAAGTGCAGTAGCGGCAGGTATCGCTGTGACGGAAATAAGCTCCATTATCGCGGGGAAAAAAATACTTTCAACTCGGCTCTGACAGATGATGCACTAGTTATCCGCTATCAAGTGATCGCTCATCATTTGTCACTTGTGTGATCTTTTTGCTCGTTTTCCTCGTTTTGCTGAGCTGGCTGTAAAAAGATTGCTAATTAGCGAGTTTTTCTTTTTAATTTAATTAGCGAGTCGAGTCGTGGATAGGAATAAAAAGGGGAAAAAGGTAAACGAGTTAATCTACCGTAGGGGGTCCGAAGGGCCGAAGGACCATTAGCTTCTTTGATAAATTAGATTTCCGTATTCACTTGATACCGAGGCTTGTATCTGAAAAATTTATGAAACGCACTTAGTGCACGCAGACTTAATTATTCACGACTTAGCCGTTTGTAGTACTGGCAAACTATGAACCGATCGTTGCGTTCTTGTTCAAGGGTCATCCACCAAGAGGTGCCATTTCGGATTACTAGCAAAATGCAACATTTTTGTAAAAAGTGGTGATATTAGCATTTCCATTTAAAGTACAAGCTCTGAGGTTAGTAAAGGTCATAAAATATCTTCTTAACTTCGGTCTCGACTCGGGTTACAAATAGTCATTCTTTCGCTGAAAATTTTCATCATATTTTCGTATAATTGAGGATGTATTTCGCTAATAACAGTTCTGATATATTCTGCAAGTTCATGAGTCGTTGGTGGGTATAAGCCTAAGCTGTGATGAACTAGCACGATATATTTCCTTTCACCAGAAACTGCATCATGCATCTAGGATTGCTTGTAACCTACCAAACTCTCATCTAAACACAGAACTCGTAGTACACTTGGAAGACATGTTGCTTCCACCCCACAGTGTATAGTAAACAAACAAATCATTATCCTTACTACCTTTACTGCGGTCATCAATATTGAAGTCCTGAAACTGTCTTTATCCAAACCTACGCATGTTTAAGCCTACGCACAGCATGTATAGATACTTATCCAGTTGTGTGCAGATGATTCTATTAAGGCATGCCAGAGTCCTATCTATTGGTTAACATGTTATGTATATTTCAACAACAAAAGTTCATTGAAAACTGAGGGCCTACACGCATCAACGCTCCAACAAATATCAAACTCGTGTTAACAAACAACTCATTACCTTGCATTAGCCTTTGTTGTGTTCAGTTCAGACTCCAACTTCCTTGATTCAGATTCAAATTATTGAAAAATTCCAATCGCCAACGATGTTGTCAATGGACGCCTTGGAGCGCCTTTCACTCATTGTGTAGCACCGCATAAATTCCCACTCTACTAACGAACGCCTCTCGTAATGGCATCATAATTAACCGCACACCATTGTTGCCGGCACCGCACGCCACACCTGATGAGGTGTACTCTGAATCTGATGCTGTCAGGCCAAACAAAGTGGGCCCCATATGCAAATCGAATCCACGCTATCGCTGTCCAAATATAAATCCGAAGTAGTCAAGCGTCGATGACATTCTGTTGAAATCAATTACCCCCTAAGCGCGGCGGTCCCAACAAAAGTCTCGCGACATGGGCCCTCGATTGTGGGCCGAACATTAAATCATCTCATGGCCCATAGAGAGAAGGAGATGCCTTCATTGTGTGCTCAGCTCATTAGACCGCACCTCTGGGGCTCTGACTCGGAGAGGTTGAATGGAACGCACCAACTCTCCTAGCCCACATGCATTGGTGCAGGCCCATTGTGCCAATCAAAGGCACTTACCTTGCGTAGGCTTGAGGACGCGAAAATAGCTCACATATAATTGATAATTTACGGCCACCACCGACGTCTCGGGGGCGGCGCTATTAGCCAAATAATCGAAACACTGCTCCAATTGTCACTAAATTGGCCAATTCATCCAGCTGCTGCGCTGCGCTGCAATTGTAGACATGAGTCGCATGAGTCATCGCATCAGTATGATCGGTTTGGGTAGGATTGAAACACCAGCAAGTGAGGGTCCATAAATTACCCAAAGATATGACCATTCTGGTGAGAGGCCCGGAAAAGCAATGCCTTCAGACATTGCACGCCGTTCAAGTATCTGTCAAGAGTAACACCTCGGAACACGCCGGCCGGCCGCTTGTCTGCCAATAATTTGTCCGAGGTGACATGTTTGTTTGTGCTCTCTCGTCCTCAGCCTCCCGGCCCACCGCCGGCCGCCGCCGTCCACCTGTATGCACTTTATGACACTGCACGTAGTGAGAAAGACTCCCCGAGGTGTGAAATGGTCTGGTTACGGTCATAAACGAACGATCGTAAGGACCCTCACCTCGTCTCTTTTGGTTTTGATTTACAATTTCCGAGTTCGACTTCGAGTTCGAGTCTGGCCCGGTTTTCATTCATTCATTCGGTTTGGGAGATGCCACCACCATGATGGCGCGCACTGGCAGACCTCTTGGTGGCAGTTAAATTCGTGAAATCTGAGAAAATCGAATTTCGAAAGGTCAGCCTGGTGATTTGGTGTCCACCAGCGGTATTTTGGGATTTTAGTGGTTCTGTTAACTCAATTAAGCCGTTGACCATTATGGATGGGCCTTTGTTATTCAAAACATTCGAATGGGTAGAGAGTTGACAATTGTCCGATGGAGCTGGACAAACGCGCAGACACAATGACTACATGCTGCGTGAGACTGTTGTTCCAAATACTCTACAGCGGACTCGGTGTGAGGCTGGGGCTCGTAGTAATTTCTGAGGGAAATTATGAGTACACGATGGGATATCGAAGGAACTGCGGGAGTTATTTTTCGGTGAGAAAATATTATCGGACATCGTGCACTGTGAACGGGACACTGGAGTCCAAATGTCTATTGGACATGCGACAAAAGAGTTTATGTGACATCGGTATTCCGGTTAAGTGAACAAAGTTGTCCAGTTCAGCTGAGAGTAAATGGAATAAAACCAAACGATGTGCTTCGCGGTGGTCCACGAATAACGTGCAATTCCGATGGTGGAACCTTGAAGGTTTACACTTTACACAAATGGAAAGGTGCTCTTGTGCAATGAGTTGAGAAGAAGCTGACATTGGAATGAATAAGGCCACTTTTTGAAACACATGTCCGAGAGTGTATGCAGAATCGGTACCCAGTGCAGCTGGAAGCAAAATGTCAATCCTAAGCCAGATCAGGCTGACGTTTCTTAATTTCAACATTTACCGTCGCTAAACAAGAAATGTCGGCCAGCAATATGTATTTCGCTTCATAAACCCTCTCATCAGATGGGTATAGTCTAGCTTTAGCTATGGCAGGACTTTAAATGGAAAGACAGACTCAGGATACCTTTGAATAGATGCCTCAGATTTGTACTGATTTGAACTGTCTTGAACTAAACTTCCTGAAATCAGAGATGGCTGCCGAAAATGCGGTGTATTGATCTAAGCCCTCAACAGATTCGCATAGGAGGCTGGTACTAGATTCTCAAAACCATCCCAAGAATGGTTTTGGTTTTCTCTTAGAAAGAAACCTCGAGCTACCAGTAGACATCCAACTCAATAGCCACGGTCTCCATATAGATTTGTTGGCGTGTGAAGTCTTTTCGCTGGCTGAGATGTTGTTCAACCAGAAGGAAGCGAGGGCAGAACACATAAAGGATGATTTATTGTTAGACAAAAATGATAAAGGCGTAGAATCTATTTTAACTTGAATTGACCCATACCTAGGAAAACCAAAAACCAAGCACAGAGTTGTTGTCTTGTAGACTAGCTTGTTCAAAACTTATATACATAACTCGATAGAAAGCTTGTGATGTGTCTCCGTTCATTGTCAATTTTTAGCAGATCTATTGCTCGGTGATCTATGGTACAACTATGTGATCCTTGGTCCTAAAAGGAATTATATTTACTTGAAGTCCTGCATTGAAGGCTATACCAGAAGACCGTTTAACGTTTTCCGTCAACAAGGAGGCAGCAATAAATCCAAACTTGTGAAGTACCGTCGAATAGATCTAAAGGTTACGTTTTGTTTGATCTCTGAACATGCAGACATAGCGGCTTTGGAGAAAGTCAACCCATTTGGCCATAAAAGAAGTCTATTTGGCAAAATAATGAAGTCCTCGTTGAGCATACAGTCTTGAGCTAAGAGAGGTGCTAAAAGCGTACGGTTTAGGTTCGATGAAACAAGGACTGCTCGACGAATACAATTTTGGTGAGAATCTCTTTTCACCATGACAAGATTTCTAACGAGGCCTAATACTCTGTAGTACCATATGACCAGCTTCCCTAGGACGAAATTTAGCTTTCCTGCGCCAGACCAGTTCTCTTCCAACTCAAGTATGAATTCCTCGCACAGCACTTACCCCTAGAACTACATAAAACTACTTCAACTGGATGCTTTACAAGAAAACCATAGAACTGTGGGGACCGCATTGAAAATAGTGTGCGGCTTCCCAAAGCGGCACTTATATAGGGGGCTAGTTAGCTAGCAAAGATACGCCCATTTTGGTCAACAAGTCAGTCAGATTTAGTTGACTTGACAAATTTTAATTTCATCGTTCCTGAGTTTAAGGATCATTTGACCTACTAAGTGTCCAAGAAGATAACGTTTAGCCACATCCAAGAATGATCTAGAAATTCTTCAAACAGGAATGCATCCATGGCAAAACTGAGTTAATAATCCCGAACAACCCCCCTGTTGCCCTATTGCCCTATATGTGAACACAGAATAAAAGCTGAACGATTTTAAATCGCGTGACTGTTCTCTCAAACTGAACTGAATAATTCGGAACCAATGGTTGATGTCACAAATTACGTGTTTCTCGAGTCGTTTTCTTGCCGTAAAATGTTTGAAAGAAATACGTGTCATAATAGTTTATTTGGCACAGTTATAACAACTCAATAAAAATTGTGCCTTCATGAACTGACTGCAATTCAGGCATCATTTTACAAAAAGTGCAGCACATTAAATTTCCTCGATCGAAAACTAAAAATTCAAAACTCGAAAACTTGGTGTATTCATAAAACTGACAGTTAAAAATAAAACACTGGCTTGACTGTCATTGAGTCGTAGATCCTTCGCGAGAATTCGCCACAGGAACATCGTGTAATACCGGATTACATATCTGCAACATTTTCATGTACTACTGCGATGTTCTCTATGGGTTGGACGTTAGAAAGACGTCAAAAGCTGAACCAAAAATTCACAAATTGCCAAATGTGTCCACAAGTCCAAAACATTTGCACAAAAATAATCCAGCAGATGGCAAACGTTATATTGTAACATAAACTTTAGTGAAATGTCAAATAATTATTGCACTCAGTTGTCAAGATTGAATGCAGCGACACGTCTTTTTTTGTTTGCTCTCCACAATGACGTTAAGAAACGGTGATACACCAGCTTAAGTGTTGTCAAGGTAGGTTAAATCAAAGAACTTTGCTTAAAATGTTACTGAATCCATCCTTATAGTCAATTCCGAACGTTCCGTAGCTTAAGGAATGGAATGCATGACATTTCCGCTGTCATAGATGTCATTGATCCGCTCGGGTGATCACCTACAAGGTAATGATGTGATTATAGATACTTTATTTCAAAAACACTATTGGATCACCGAATATCATCCATAACACGAATAACTCCAAACAATTAGTTGTATGTTTGTTAGCACTACATCCCATTCAGCTTCTTAATTACAGTACAACATAACTCAACCGAGTGGTAGATACATTGTATCTCAGTGAAAACACAATGCTGAGCGTGTAATTGGATAATTCACCACAATTTGTTATAATTCCACCAATAAGTTCTTCTTAATCCGTCGGCTAATTGCACAGGTCCAAAAAATCAAGCAAGAAACAAACTAATTCCATAGATTCCTCGGTTCCATTAGTTCGTCGCCTCTTTATCGTCGAGTCTTGTTCCAATTCAAAAGCATGCGCGCACTCCCACCAATCGCGCCTACTCAAATGAGTTTTCCCCTCCGAAACTCAGTGGACAGCACGAATTCACCTCACTCGCGGCTTGTTCTTGTTGCTTCACACCAGTATCCGGTCCGGTCATCTGTATTCCAGCTTGAGTCTGGCTTTGGTTGGTCACGCTACTAAACTTCATCTTAATCGTGAAATGGGTTCGGTTTTGGACCGGTTTCCAGACATCCTTCCACTGCCGCTTCCACCGGTGGCACCGCCCAATCGCGAAAATGGCTGCGAGGCATTCGCACCCAAACTTGACTTGTCGGGGGCTTCCTCCCTCTTCGTCAGTGGCAGTCAGCGCGTTGTTTGGTGTTTTGATTGGCATTCTGTCTTACTGTTGCGCGGTGCGCGCGCGTGAGCCCGCATAATTAGAGGCGCGCAAAAGAGGTGGAGGCAACTTGAAGGCCTCCATAAACTAGAAGAAGATGTTAACCTGACTTGATTTCGAAAGTGGGTGGGAATGGATTGCTTCATCGGATACGAGTTCTCGACTTGGGATGCGAATGCTAAGACAAATTATACACGATCATCGCGATGGGCATGTAGATTCGTTTTAACCCAATTAACGGTTTCTACACACTCTGCCTGTGAGTCGTCCTTAAATAATATGATATCCATGAAAAATGTTTTCTTCTCGTTTTCCTGTTCGGTTACGGATCGTTAGAAGAGGGATACTCACACTCCCATAACGAATGGTCATACATCTTGCACTTGTTTCAACCTTTCGCATCCTTGTTGGATTCTCATTGTGGATCCTGTCAGGGCAGGATTTCACAGTCGTTTGGATTTTCCACTCCTCTGTGTCCTTGCTGATAATCCGAGTTTCCTTTTCCATATGTGCGGCAGGTATGTGTCATGCACATGGGATACTTTCTTCATCCTGGACACACATGTGTGAGGTAAAAAGAGAACACTCCGTGAAATGGTGCATTCACCGAGATGTTCAAGGTCTCTATCTTTTTAATTAAAAACAAAGCACAGTTCGAGAATCCGATTACACAGTGTGTCTCCATGGTCATCCATCTTCGGTGTGTAACATGTTGCTGGAGGTGGCGTGTCACTGCGTCGTTCGTCATTCACGCATTTCATGTGTAATTTTTGGTACCAAATACCGAAATTATGGTTACATTTCGTTTGATTCTGTTTGAAGTCGCATGGTTGTCATATTTTGATGTAGGAATGATGTTTACAAATTACACAGCTTTTGTGGCCGCTTTGTACTGGTGTAGGGTCCCTTTTGTGTGAGTGTAAACACTTTTAATTCGAAGGTTTCATTTGATTTAGCGCACCCACATCAAAGAAGGTGGTTTCTTGTACTTATTTCTTTGCGTTAAATTGTAAATTTCTCAGGGAAATGAAAACTTAACAACGAGGGCGTAAATATGTCAATGCAAGGTTCTAAGAAACACCCAAATAGAGAAATTCAACAAAAAACTTAACCAAAGAACCCAAATCGCATGATTTAGACTTTGGTGAACTTAGTTGCCAGGAATTTAGGATTTTAGAAGAATCGCGGTGTACCTGGGTCGAGCATGAAAAATGTCCTTCAGACGCAATATCGTCACATATCTCCTCCTCCTTTGCGTTTTGAGTCAAATGGCCGAAATTCAACAAAAAACTTAAACAAAAAACCCAAATCGCATGATTTAGACTTTGGTGCACTCAGTTGGTCGCTATTTAGGATTTCTGAAGAATCGCTGTGTACCTGGGTCGAGCATGAAAAATGTCCTTCAGATGCAATATCGTCACATATCTCCTCCTTCTTTGCGTTTTGAGTCAAATAGACGAAATTCAACAAAAAACTTAACCAAAAAACCCAAATCGCATGATTTAGAGTTTGGTGCACTCAGTTGCCAGGAATTTTGGTTTTCAAAAGAATCAGAGTGTACCTGGGTCAAGCATGAAAAATGTCCTTCAGACGCAATATCGTCACATATCTCCTCCTCCTTTGCGTTTTGAGTCAAATGGCCGAAATTCAACAAAAAACTTAAACAAAAAACCCAAATCGCATGATTTAGACTTTGGTGCACTCAGTTGGTCGCTATTTAGGATTTCTGAAGAATCGCTGTGTACCTGGGTCGAGCATGAAAAATGTCCTTCAGACGCAATATCGTCACATATCTCCTCCTCCTTTGCGTTTTGAGTCAAATGGCCGAAATTCAACAAAAAACTTAAACAAAAAACCCAAATCGCATGATTTAGAGTTTGGTGCACTCAGTTGCCAGGAATTTTGGTTTTCAAAAGAATCAGAGTGTACCTGGGTCAAGCATGAAAAATGTCCTTCAGACGCAATATCGTCACATATCTCCTCCTCCTTTGCGTTTTGAGTCAAATGGCCGAAATTCAACAAAAAACTTAAACAAAAAACCCAAATCGCATGATTTAGACTTTGGTGCACTCAGTTGGTCGCTATTTAGGATTTCTGAAGAATCGCGGTGTACCTGGGTCGAGCATGAGATATGTCCTTCAGATGCAATATCGTCACGTATCTCCACCTCCTTTGCGTTTTGAGTCAAATAGACGAAATTCAACAAAAAACTTAACCAAAAAACCCAAATCGCATGATTTAGACTTTGGTGCACTCAGTTGCTAGGAATTTTGGTTTTCATAAGAATCAGAGTGTACCTGGACCGAGCACGAAAAATGTCCTTCAGATGCAATATCGTCACATATCTCCTCCTCCTTTGCGTTTTGAGTCAAATGGCCGAAATTCAACAAAAAACTTAAACAAAAAACCCAAATCGCATGATTTAGACTTTGGTGAACTTAGTTGCCAGGAATTTAGGATTTTAGAAGAATCGCGGTGTACCTGGGTCGAGCATGAAAAATGTCCTTCAGACGCAATATCGTCACATATCTCCTCCTCCTTTGCGTTTTGAGTCAAATGGCCGAAATTCAACAAAAAACTTAAACAAAAAACCCAAATCGCATGATTTAGACTTTGGTGCACTCAGTTGGTCGCTATTTAGGATTTCTGAAGAATCGCTGTGTACCTGGGTCGAGCATGAAAAATGTCCTTCAGATGCAATATCGTCACATATCTCCTCCTTCTTTGCGTTTTGAGTCAAATAGACGAAATTCAACAAAAAACTTAATCATAAAACCCAAATCGCATGATTTAGAGTTTGGTGCACTCAGTTGCCAGGAATTTTGGTTTTCAAAAGAATCAGAGTGTACCTGGGTCAAGCATGAAAAATGTCCTTCAGACGCAATATCGTCACATATCTCCTCCTCCTTTGCGTTTTGAGTCAAATGGCCGAAATTCAACAAAAAACTTAAACAAAAAACCCAAATCGCATGATTTAGACTTTGGTGCACTCAGTTGGTCGCTATTTAGGATTTCTGAAGAATCGCTGTGTACCTGGGTCGAGCATGAAAAATGTCCTTCAGACGCAATATCGTCACATATCTCCTCCTCCTTTGCGTTTTGAGTCAAATGGCCGAAATTCAACAAAAAACTTAAACAAAAAACCCAAATCGCATGATTTAGAGTTTGGTGCACTCAGTTGCCAGGAATTTTGGTTTTCAAAAGAATCAGAGTGTACCTGGGTCAAGCATGAAAAAAGTCCTTCAGACGCAATATCGTCACATATCTCCTCCTTCTTTGCGTTTTGAGTCAAATAGACGAAATTCAACAAAAAACTTAACCAAAAAACCCAAATCGCATGATTTAGAGTTTGGTGCACTCAGTTGCCAGGAATTTTGGTTTTCAAAAGAATCAGAGTGTACCTGGGTCAAGCATGAAAAATGTCCTTCAGACGCAATATCGTCACATATCTCCTCCTCCTTTGCGTTTTGAGTCAAATGGCCGAAATTCAACAAAAAACTTAAACAAAAAACCCAAATCGCATGATTTAGACTTTGGTGCACTCAGTTGGTCGCTATTTAGGATTTCTGAAGAATCGCGGTGTACCTGGGTCGAGCATGAGATATGTCCTTCAGATGCAATATCGTCACGTATCTCCACCTCCTTTGCGTTTTGAGTCAAATAGACGAAATTCAACAAAAAACTTAACCAAAAAACCCAAATCGCATGATTTAGACTTTGGTGCACTCAGTTGCCAGGAATTTTGGTTTTCATAAGAATCAGAGTGTACCTGGACCGAGCACGAAAAATGTCCTTCAGATGCAATATCGTCACATATCTCCTCCTCCTTTGCGTTTTGAGTCAAATGGACGAAATTCAACAAAAAACTTAACTAAAAAACCCAAATCGCATGATTTAGACTTTGGTGCACTCAGTTGCCAGGAATTTAGGATTTCAGAAGAATCGCGGTGTACCTGGGTCGAGCATGAAAAATGTAATTCAGATGCAATATCGTCACATATCTCCTCCTCCTTTGCGTTTTGAGTCAAATGGACGAAATTCAACAAAAAACTTAACCAAAAAACCCAAATCGCATGATTTAGACTTTGGTGCACTCAGTTGCCAGGAATTTAGGATTTCAGAAGAATCGCGGTGTACCTGGGTCGAGCATGAAAAATGTCCTTCAGACGCAATATCGTCACATATCTCCTCCTCCTTTGCGTTTTGAGTCAAATGGCCGAAATTCAACAAAAAACTTAAACAAAAAACCCAAATCGCATGATTTAGACTTTGGTGCACTCAGTTGGTCGCTATTTAGGATTTCTGAAGAATCGCTGTGTACCTGGGTCGAGCATGAAAAATGTCCTTCAGATGCAATATCGTCACATATCTCCTCCTTCTTTGCGTTTTGAGTCAAATAGACGAAATTCAACAAAAAACTTAACCAAAAAACCCAAATCGCATGATTTAGAGTTTGGTGCACTCAGTTGCCAGGAATTTTGGTTTTCAAAAGAATCAGAGTGTACCTGGGTCAAGCATGAAAAATGTCCTTCAGACGCAATATCGTCACATATCTCCTCCTCCTTTGCGTTTTGAGTCAAATGGCCGAAATTCAACAAAAAACTTAAACAAAAAACCCAAATCGCATGATTTAGAGTTTGGTGCACTCAGTTGCCAGGAATTTTGGTTTTCAAAAGAATCAGAGTGTACCTGGGTCAAGCATGAAAAAAGTCCTTCAGACGCAATATCGTCACATATCTCCTCCTTCTTTGCGTTTTGAGTCAAATAGACGAAATTCAACAAAAAACTTAACCAAAAAACCCAAATCGCATGATTTAGAGTTTGGTGCACTCAGTTGCCAGGAATTTTGGTTTTCAAAAGAATCAGAGTGTACCTGGGTCAAGCATGAAAAATGTCCTTCAGACGCAATATCGTCACATATCTCCTCCTCCTTTGCGTTTTGAGTCAAATGGCCGAAATTCAACAAAAAACTTAAACAAAAAACCCAAATCGCATGATTTAGACTTTGGTGCACTCAGTTGGTCGCTATTTAGGATTTCTGAAGAATCGCTGTGTACCTGGGTCGAGCATGAGATATGTCCTTCAGATGCAATATCGTCACGTATCTCCACCTCCTTTGCGTTTTGAGTCAAATAGACGAAATTCAACAAAAAACTTAACCAAAAAACCCAAATCGCATGATTTAGACTTTGGTGCACTCAGTTGCCAGGAATTTTGGTTTTCATAAGAATCAGAGTGTACCTGGACCGAGCACGAAAAATGTCCTTCAGATGCAATATCGTCACATATCTCCTCCTCCTTTGCGTTTTGAGTCAAATGGACGAAATTCAACAAAAAACTTAACTAAAAAACCCAAATCGCATGATTTAGACTTTGGTGCACTCAGTTGCCAGGAATTTAGGATTTCAGAAGAATCGCGGTGTACCTGGGTCGAGCATGAAAAATGTAATTCAGATGCAATATCGTCACATATCTCCTCCTCCTTTGCGTTTTGAGTCAAATGGACGAAATTCAACAAAAAACTTAACCAAAAAACCCAAATCGCATGATTTAGACTTTGGTGCACTCAGTTGCCAGGAATTTAGGATTTCAGAAGAATCGCGGTGTACCTGGGTCGAGCATGAAAAATGTAATTCAGATGCAATATCGTCACATATCTCCTCCTCCTTTGCGTTTTGAGTCAAATGGCCGAAATTCAACAAAAAACTTAAACAAAAAACCCAAATCGCATGATTTAGACTTTGGTGCACTCAGTTGCCAGGAATTTAGGATTTCAGAAGAATCGCGGTGTACCTGGGTCGAGCATGAAAAATGTAATTCAGATGCAATATCGTCACGTATCTCCTCCTCCTTTGCGTTTTGAGTCAAATAGACGAAATTCAACAAAAAACTTAACCAAAAAACCCAAATCGCATGATTTAGACTTTGGTGCACTCAGTTGCCAGGAATTTTGGTTTTCATAAGAATCAGAGTGTACCTGGACCGAGCACGAAAAATGTCCTTCAGATGCAATATCGTCACATATCTCCTCCTCCTTTGCGTTTTGAGTCAAATGGACGAAATTCAACAAAAAACTTAACTAAAAAACCCAAATCGCATGATTTAGACTTTGGTGCACTCAGTTGCCAGGAATTTAGGATTTCAGAAGAATCGCGGTGTACCTGGGTCGAGCATGAAAAATGTAATTCAGATGCAATATCGTCACATATCTCCTCCTCCTTTGCGTTTTGAGTCAAATGGACGAAATTCAACAAAAAACTTAACCAAAAAACCCAAATCGCATGATTTAGACTTTGGTGCACTCAGTTGCCAGGAATTTAGGATTTCAGAAGAATCGCTGTGTACCTGGGTCGAGCATGAAAAATGTCCTTCAGATGCAATATCGTCACATATCTCCTCCTTCTTTGCGTTTTGAGTCAAATTCACTGTCGTAACTTCTCGTCTTTACAGACATTGTACGATCTTTCCTGAAGAATACTAATGTTGTATTTACAAGGAATTAATTTACTGTATATATGTATATAGAATAGAAATATATGCAAATATGAGAGGCTATTTATTAACTTATGTATACCAACAGTTACAGTCCTTTGTAATCCTTGAACCAATAAATAAGTTTCTCCCACTAACGCTATCAGTTGTCAAAAATTCAAATATAATGCAAAATGTAGAGTTATGCATTCGAAAAAGTATCTCACCTACGAGTGAGGTCGAAAAACAAAACATCCACAAATTTATTTACATTTGTGTGATGTGTAAAAAATTCGCTGTCACGAAAGATAACACTTTTACATGGGTAACCTGCTGCAACCTTCCGCACTGGGACTTCTCGAAAAAGAAAAAAAAACAGAAAACAGAAAACGTGAACAGAAATCCTTTACAGCAGCAGTTGCTGGTACCAGCTACCACCCAACATCAGAGACAACTCTGCAGCATTCAAAGTAGCATCCGCACAACACCAGCAGGAGCAATATTTTATCTGGCGTCACTGTCGTGTCAGAGTTTGATCGGAATTCTGTTCTTTTTTTTTTGTGTCCCGCGATGTACGCTCCGCGAAGGTGACTCCTCCCGACCCGACTACCGAGGGAAACAGTTTTTTTTTGTGTTTTTCCTTGCAGGGTTTTTCTTGTTTTTCTGAGTTTTTAAAAATTGAAATTATTTATGAGCTACATCATGTATATTCCAGCACGGACTCACATGGTAGGCAAATCCCTGTTTCACAGAAGCAGAACGACACCCGGGATCAATCAGGATGGCGTGAGCCTCTTTGTTTCTGTCTGATTAAAAAAGTATTCCGTATGTGTGTATTATTACGATTTTTGAGTAATTTGATGGATGTGCACCGGGAGACTCGGCACTATACACCGGCGCGCACAATACTCCACGTTTCGTGTCCCAACCATGCAGATCAGGACGAGGAGTGAATTAATGGGCTCACAGGGCGATGGGCCGGAGATAAATTTGATTACAGAAAAAGTGACAGTATTACGAGTGAACTGCTTGTTAATACTTAATGCCAACGAGAGCTTCTTGATTAAGGTACATACATACCTACATATGTATATGTGGATGTGTTTGGGGAATTTAATTAATTGAAAACGTCATCTATCAGAGGTTAATGAATAAACGAATGAGAAATAATCTTTAAGGATATACGTCAGGATTGGTGTATTCAGAATTTCTCTGTTGGTGTGTTTGTTGCCAGATTAACTGACAATCATTTATGGTTTTCATACATTTTTTTGGTTTTGGTGTTCGAACAGTTTTGAGGGAGGATTTCGTGTGGGTCTTGATGCTACAATACCCACTTTTTTTTGTTCAAATATTACGATTTTTAGCCAACCTGCAATACTTTCGAAAACTATCTGGACACGACTCTTCAAATATGGAGCCCAAGATCAGATCAATCCTCCAATTTACCACTGACACCTCCCAGTGTTCTGACTATTATGTACGCTAGTTGTAGTTTGGGAATAATTATGCAGGTTTTTGAAAGATTGGACCTCATTTCATCGGACGTATTGTATTTGGCGCGACAGGCCTATGGGACATAGGACCTAGCTTCTCACAACTATTCGTGTTGTGCGTGTTAAATTCTTTATGCGAATGGCATACTCCTACTGTTAAATGCCATATCGGATGCTCGGTCCAAGTGGGGCCGTGAAAGAAAGACATTTTTAGGTGCTGTGCAGGGATTAAAATTTGAACCTCTTGCTCTGTAGCCCAACGCACTAACCTTTTTGAGCCATAGGTCCCACGTAGGTCCACACAGAGTTCCTTGTTCTATGTAAAGGATTTTATTAGAAAAATTGAGATTTAATTAATCTTTTGGATCCCATAACTCCCGCGACAATTCTTCGATTGGCTAATTTAAGTTGATGTTTTCCGATGTCCAACTAACATTACAGACGCTTTCTGATCCAGCCTTGGTAAGTTTATCTGGAGAATGGTTGCGTACAGAGAACTGATGATCAAGTTTTACCTTTTTCTTTCTGGTTGGAGATTATAAGACATCGTAGAGTCACCAACGCTTAGGAGTTAATGCGTTAACTACTGAACAGAGCGCTGCTTGACTATCTAAAAAACTTCTAAACCAGAGCAGAAGTACCTTGGCATTATCATAGATGCAAAGCTATAAGACAGTACCTGGATAATCCCTTTCAAATGATTTTACCAAATGTCGGGAAACACAAGAATAAATTACTCTTTGCAAGAGTTGCCACATCAATAATGAACACGGATTCCAAATATGGACTGGTGACATGGAGACGATATACAGAAAGAAGAGTGAGGGAGCAATGACCTGAGATGTCTACTGGCTATCATCAAACCAATAAAGAAGATTCTAAGTGATACTGATGTATCATTACCGACAAGTCCTGAAGAATGGCAGGAGAGATTGTGTGTCACTTTGATAAACCCAAGACTCCTTAAATAATTGGAAGCTTGAGGTGCTGAATTTATACATGACCTAGATGCAAACTGGTCATGAATGCTTCAAAACCTAGATATTGTTCAACATGCACGAAAGATGTTTGCATCACATCCCATTGTCGACACGATATAAGGTAGAACGGCATCGGCTGGTAAACCGACTAAGCGAGGACTTAACCCCAAACAACTTTACCGATGAGCAGGAAAGTGCCTAATAAAAGACCAGTGAAGCCAGGACCAATAACGAAACGCAGCTCTCTCGCAGGCTTTCAACACGAATGATCCGAGTATTTGAGACTGAAGTTCGTCCTCGCGATGAAATGTTTGACGGAAGGACCACGGTTAGAGGGGCAGGTAAGTTCAATGCGTTGACTGTTACTGAGTACAAACTCGGTCTCATTCTTAAAAAGATTCCCACCGCTCTGCACTAAAAAAAAGAACATAATACCTCATCAATTCATTGGCGTCGTGTTGTACGAAAGTTTTAGATAGGGAGTCAGAATTGAAGGCGTGTTAGATGAAGCCTATCTTGTCCACCAGCATAAAATTTACATCATAATCTGTATGAATACCGCTACAGATCGATAAGTCCTGACAACATTACAAAAAGCGGAACCTTAGCCCGTTTAGCATTCGAAACTCTCTCAACAAATTAATGTGTATTGTTTAACGTGCACATCTGTAACAATTTTCGAAAACTAAATGTTGCATCAAACCTACGGGTCTTACACTAAATCCGTCATTTGATGAGGTCAATTACCCTCCCACCGTTAAAGAGAAAACCCCATCCACCTACACAGTGAAAAGGTTATTTGAATATGTATATCTAATTGTTAGAAAATTTCAAAATAATTAAAGTGCAGCAATTAGTGGCGCAACTAGGGTCGTACACTCGAAAGTTAATTAGATGAGCATAATTGTCCGCAATTAAATAAACAAAAAGTTGTCACAACGATCACTGATCGCCGCCGGATAAGGCAAAACCTCAAAAATTGTTTGCTCTTGCCCAACCAACAAATTATTTTAATCGCAGCACCACAAGATCGTATCTGTCCCCTAAACTTACGGGTGGGTTCTTGTGCAATGGGCACAGGTTTCCTAATGATACTCAACTCAATGACTACCTGTCGTAATGATCACCTATTGCAGGTGATCCGCCTCTGAGCGGAGAGGGTGGATTCATGTTTGCCATTCTGAAGTGTGATCTGAAATGCACCCTCGACTTGTGATATAATCTATAATTTTGGACAGAAGGTCCAAGTTGGTTCGAGATCCAAAGTTGTTTGTCCACGAAAAACGATCGAGATTCCTCTGAAAAGATACAATCCGCTGGTTGACCTCATATCATGATTTGTCAGACTATCAACCAAGCTTAGCCCCGTGATTACCGCTTCATGACACGAGATTGACACGCAAATCTCCCCATGATAGCTCATTAACGATATCAATCATCACTCCATCTCAAAACGGTCCACGAGACTGCTTTCGAAACACATCTACCTAATCCGCTTACAAAATTCTGTTTTTTTTTTCCGTTTGTTATCTTCTCCTCTCTGACAAATTACGATACTCACGGAAGAGAACGATCAACTTTGATCTTTCAACTTTGATTTCTCGCTAAAGTTAGATAATCCTAACAACACAACACGCTACAAGATACAAATGCGTCGTTGTTGTTGTTTGTGAAAAGGATTTGTTCACCTTTTGTCGCTGGATAGGCCGCGTTGCTCGGCGAGTGAAACTCTTCCACGAATTAGGTCAGCAATTGTTAAGCCCTCTCTGGACGGAGAAGGGGGAGAAAATCTAAAAAATCTTAAAACTTTATCGTCGATTACATCTACACGAATCCCAATCGGGACGAGAGTGAAAAAGGTTCTGTTCGATGGCAAAGGCGGCTGTCAAAAAGCCGCTTGTGTAAACATCAAATGCGTTGACATCGAACCGAAGGGGAAAGCGATCACCACCAGCACCGTAGATACACTCAGTCACGACTTCTTGTACTCGAAACGTATTATAGATACAATACTTCGGCGGTGTAACATTTTCACGCCATTAAATATGAAGCGGAGACCGCGTCTTTGGATGTCTCTCTGCTTGGCTGGGGTGACAAGCCAAACAACACAAGACTCGGATTCAAACTCGGGCTCAGGACCGGGCTCGGGCTCGGGCTCGGGCTGGCAAGAAGTAAATGTCGTTTTGCATAATCCCACCGACGACGACGGTAGTGTTGGATTATCCAGTAGGCACTCTGTCCATGGTTGCTAAATGCTTTGCAGCACTTTAAATCCACATCGGACGATGGAGTGATTGATTGCGGCGACGGTGTAGAGATTTCCATCTTCCCGAACACCGTAAATCTCGTAACGTTGATCGAAGGTTATCTCCGTGTATGTGTGTGGAAGACAACATTCCATTATCGCACAGATACCCACTGAGGAATGTGCATCCAGTCAAGCTGAAACTTCAAATTAATTTAGTTGTTTAAGCGATACAAATAGATATTTTTTTTGTTTTTTTTTTGAACCATTAAATGTGGCTACTGCTGTGTGGGGGCAGCCTGGAGCTATGTTAAGGTCTATTGACCGCGTTACCAGTGTGTTTTGTAGAGTGTCACTTTCATTAGCATTTTTTGCCACTTTGTTTCAATGGACTTTCACTTGGAGCTATGTGGCTTAGCAGCTGCTGTTTGAAGTGGCCTATGGACAAATTGTCGAACAGATAAACCATTCGATTGTCAATTGTCAATTTCCTGCATGCGAGACAAAGTGAATGTTCCACGAATGGGTGGCTATGTAATGGATATGTGTCATTTGGAGTTTCCAGTCCAAGTAGCCTACTTAAGTAAAACACTCGTTCTTGATCATGAAGCCAAACCATCGATCTTTGGTCTACGATTTGGTCTAAGCGATTACGAGCTAAAAGTATGGTGCCTGCGATTGTGCAGTGCCTCAGCCAAAAAGTCAGACAATGCGCAGAGGGAAGAGCATTCTTAAACATGAGCAGCTTACTACATCCTGCATTGAGGACATCCACAATATTTACAGAGTTGGTTAAAGGATACGAGTTCTGCAAGTATTGAACAATTGACAACAAATGCTATATGCGCTGCGTCCAGGTCAAAACCCTTTATGAATCAGTATATATCAACGAAGGTAGAAGCCCTGTTAAGTTCTAGAACTTATCCTAGAGTCGAATGGAATCCAAGCTTTTGAGAATAACTTGGACATGGTTAAATCGTTTTGCAGGAACATAATTAGTTGACACTTGCTGACGGAAAGATGGCAAACTTCCCAATTGAATGGCGGAATTATGGTGTTTTAACTTCGTCAAAAATATTGATATCCCTGGTCCATATAGAGAAAAGAAAAATTCTAGCGGAGCAAGCCTAAGAAGCAGCAAGTAAATGCTGCAGAAAAACTGAGTACAGAATCACCATCGCAACCACCGAAGGTTACAGCTTACGCCACCACCTCGTCCAGATTTTAGACCGATCTCTGCTACCTATTTTTTCGATAGAAAAGTTTTGGACACCGAATGGAAGAATAGAATTATTGTCCAACTTCCAATTTGTAAGATCTTAATTGCACTTGGTGTTAATTGGTTTCTACAAAGCATTTAGCAGTGTAACCCGAGAGAATATGTCGTGTAACTTATGCAGGCATAGAATGGATTCTGAAAAGGAGTAATGACAGCCAAGTTTTAGGCCACTGGTAGCAGATGAAAACCTGGAGGGACTAAGGATTGCCTTACATAAAAGTAAAACTCTTGACCTTCCCTCGAACGGGACAACAACTTATATCAGCATTACTTGTCGAGGAAGTATGTAACCTTAGGAGGAGTGGCGGTGTTACTAAGTTTGATGCTAGCAGCCTCATACAATACAATAGTACCAGAGTTCTGGATCAACCACGTTGATTGTAGGAAGTTTAAGTGGACCATAGATCCGTTTAAGTACATCTTGCACGGACTGTAGCTCGTCATTGAGTATTAAAAGTGAGGCTAATTCTGAGTACATGATTACATACAATATGTACATATTTACTACATACAGTCTTTACTGACACTTTTCTATATTATGCTAGGCCTTAGGAATTTCTGAAATTCAATACCGCAAAGGTGAGTTTGTCAAAGATTCCCAGAGGATGTTCATGGCAGTTTTGGAGAAAGAAGGGAGACTCTAACTGTATCTTGCAGTGAAAAGTTCAAAATGTTTCCAAAGCCAAACTTATTAACATAGACATGTGCCTGTCTTAAGTTTGACAATATTACACGTTGTCCTTGTTATAACGAACAAGATGGTGTTAAAGGGGACAATAGGACGTGCCTACAACTAGTGCTCTTCAGGCTCTATTTCAATTGACCATATCGTAACCTTTCCCTACGTAGATCAACAGAATTTAAAGTTTTTAAAAACGATCTTGCCTGTATCTTGACTTCTCCTTGTGATGGTCTAGTAGTTTTAGAACAGTCTCGCATTGTTTCCTTCACAATGAGATTTGCTTAGTGAAATGGCTAACAGACACCACCTTTTTTTTTTTTTGTCCTTGGACCCTAGCCCATATGGCTGATACTGCGACCTAAAAGATCTATTGTATCTTAGGGTGTAGTTTTATTCTAAGAGACGTACCACCTCCCTAATGAAGGAAAGCACGTCCTTAGTTGCAGAGGTTCTAATATCTGCCGGCGAGCATGTTACCTTGCGGAAGATGCGCCACCTCAGCCAATGCAGAGCTGGACATTCACTGGATGATTCGTCATCTTCTGAGCAGAATCTGCATTCCATGTCTGGGCATAGATTGAGTTTGTTGAGGTGATATCTCAGGTCGCAATGGCCTGTTAGAAAGCACACCAGCTTCCTAAAGTTTTCTTTGAATGAGGATATATATAAGGCACTAATATTAAAGGCTAAGCTTACAAGAATATTGAGACATTTTCCTAAATAACACTAATTCCAAAACTCAAAAATGTCTGTTAAGCTGCCTGAAAGGATTAATGTGTAGGCACCATCAGTCTTGCTCATCTTGCTCGTGTTCCACTCTCGTAGTATGTAGTTCCGGGTACTTCTCTTACCCATTTCCGAGGGGTCTGCTTAACAGACTTGAGAATAAGATAGTACCCAAGACTGGAAAGTCTGTTAAACGTAGTATCTGACGATCTGACCATGGATAGAAGTATCACCCTCTGACCTTATTGGTATTTTTGTGTGTCTACAATCTCGGTAATCATTTTATCTAAGATAAACCATCCCTGCCTAGTGACGTCTTAAGTCTCATATTTCAAATCCTATATTCCAATTGTAAGCTTATGCTTGAATACCTTCTCATAGGACAGTGTAAGGATCAGAGTCACGATCACGGTTCAATTGAACTTTAGTCCAGTACATCGCATGCAACTTAGGCTATATGTACGTGATCGTGGTTCAAAATATTTTGTAAAATAGTACCACTTAGGTACTTAGGTACTATTTGTTCCCAAAGCTTACAATTAACAAAACAAAATCAGGGTCATTCATCACAGAGCTCTGCAAGGCCCAACCGGTAAGGTTTACATATTATACCTTGATTTAAGGATTTACATTTTTTTTTTTGAAAATCTCACCCTCCTCGGGACTTTTGAGTTCAGCATCTGTTTTCATTCCACTGACGACATATTTATGCGGTAAGATCCAATTTGTAAGATTGTGAATCTCCTACTCGCCTTCTTTTTGTGGCATCATCATGCTCTGGTTATTTTTCTAAGACGATTTCCCCAAAGTGGTTACCATAAACCTTTGTCCCTTCTCGACTTATCTATCCAGACTGGAATTGTTTTACCAATTCTCCCAAATTGCACTATGGAATTAATAAAAAAAAAAAAAACATTTCAGATTTATGCTCCAAATGCTGGCTGGTTGGCCCACAAAACAAACGGTCAAACCAGGTATCTGTCATAAAAAGGGACTCTCCCAGCTCCACCCCACAATGAGGCAGCACGGATCCGTATATCCATAGAATGAAAAAGAATCTCAAAAGTAATTTTCTTGCGGACATATGAAACGCATAAATAAGCAAACACAATCGGAACGTATCACTGCTACAGCCCGAGAAATGGGGTGGAATAGCATCTTAGAAGCAATTTGTGCTACATTTGCAAAATGGATCTCCATCTCCTGCAACAGAACGGAGAAATGACAACAAACTTCCTTGCCACAAAGACGAAAGGACACAACACAACTTCCACTGGTCATCGTCATAATTCGACCATTTCTATTCCGAGTGTCCAATCCAATAACCGAAGGACATGTTTCTCCGTTTTTAATATTAAGACACCGGCCAAGGATTTACATAAATTCGATTGTGAACGGTGGGTGGGAGAGGTATCCTTTCCAAAAAGAGAACAAAAACAAACAAAAAAGTAAGAAACACTTCGAGATAAGACCAAAAGTTTATTGGATCTCCCGCATTTGGGTTTGTAATGCGGTTGGTGAGGATGAGGATGACTCGTAACTTGAACCAATCCCCTCGTTCCGAACGGGCCGATGCGAGGGGTGGGAGGACAACAAAAGGATATGCCATTTGCGAAATCATATTTTTGGGATCCCTTTCGATTCGAGGGGGATACCCTCGGCATGGGGACGTACGAACGCTTTGCAGGATATTAAACCGAATTGTTGGTTCGTGCTGACCATGCATCATGTCCAGTACAGCGCACCGGTCGCTGATGGTGGTGCTTGTTGGTTGGTTATTAAACAAAAACCCATTAGCCAGTGTGGTATGGGAGAAGTTTTCCAGTTTCGTGAACTTTACGATTATAACTTATAAGAGGGAGATGATTTTCTCTGATTACCAGTGCGATTAGGGGATGGCTGACCACCACCACCAACACCACCACCACCACCACCTCAGGGATGCACAGTTGCGTCAAACCTGCGCACCGTAATTAACTAATTTTTCTTCTTTGTCTTACCTCCGCCCCCCAGGTTGCACTTATCGGCTTGTGCGAGGGTTCAAAGGACACATTGAACCGACCGACCGACCGACCGACATTGTTTGCCGATTGGAAAGGTGTTGCATTCATTTGTTTTTAGAATCACGTAGCCGTACTAAAGGTTCGTACAGCTGAAATGAGGTTTTTCGATTTCACTGCTCTCGGGGTGTAGCCTTCTAGGTGAACCTCCAAACTAGCAAAACAAATGATTTTGCCGATCCCACATCCCATTTTCTGCACTTGCGGCTGAAACATGCAATTTAATCGACCTGCTGTGGTGCTGCATTTAGGACAATTAGAGGTTTGAGCACAGCGCTAACCCAATAACGCCGATGATTACAGGTCGGTGTTAAATTGATTTCGAACTGGGAACTGTAATCGGTTTATGGAGAGAGATAGAGAAAGAGAGCGAGAGATCTGTGCGGATCTTTCTTTGGTTGGCGGAGGGAATTACTAGGCAGTGGAATGAAGTCAAATTGGTACGTAATTCGTTTTAAGAAAGTCGTGCTAGTCTTGGGAATTCTTTAAGACGAAAATCCAATCCAGGTCCTAGTTCTAGTCACTGGAACTGATTTTACTTTTTATTCGAAAATTCACGAAAAGAAATGTCGAAATGTAAGATGATCTGAAAGGCTTGGGTACTAGACGTATAGATCCGACACTATCATAGGAATATGCTTCAAGGTCTAGTCTAGTAAATTGCAATAGGTGCCCTACTGACCCCAACTACCTGTACGCAGGGTCTGCACTGCATTTATACCACCTTTCACGCTTGACTGGAGTTAGGTATATTCCAAAGAGCTTGTTACCTTTTTAGGTTCTACTCTCTTCTTCTTATGATGTCGACCTAAACATTGGTCACATATCCCTTTACTTTGCAATAGTTCAAGGAGTTTCAAGGAGCTATCTGGAGTCCACAAAGCTTATGCCTCTCGGTATAATATAAGGGCGGTGAGGGGATAATCACATGCTCTGCATCTTATCCGGAATAAGACAGGCAAAGTGACGATATCAAACGAGCATCAATCTCACTCTATGTTCGGTTTCTGGTTTTTGTTTTCTGACCACAGGCCATACTTAGTGAATCGTCTATACAAGGTCTGTTTTCAGATCAACGTCTGTTTTCAGAATCGTCAGTCATTCCTAGAGGTTCTCATCTTGGACTGGTAATTTTTATCCTTACAATAACTGCTGTCGAAACTCTGATCTTCGAGTCTATATCCAGACGTACTTACTATATCATCTTCCCCTCTACTGCCGGACAATCTTAATTGTTCTTCCATGTGTTGTAAGCAAATCTTGTTAAAGCTTAACCTTAGAACCTTGCTTAAATGAGCCTATTCTCTCAGTTATGTCAGTACCTCTCTGCTATAGAGAGCTCACTACGATTTGTTAAATTCTGGCCAAGAGAGCTCTCCGACCCATACGTTACAAAAACTCTTTACCTCAACTTCGTACGACATCTTCTCGAGTATGGGAAGTGCTTTTGCATGCCTATACCCTAAATATCGACCCTGTCCAGGATAGATTTATTCACGATCTACCCTGGCATGTTCTTTTTAAGTCTGTCTTTATTTTTAACTCTTGATTTGTTGAGTTTCCGAGAGTTGGTAGAATCGGCGTCAATAACATTCTATCACAGGAAGGCTTCAAAGCCCTACCCAATGTCTTTGGAACTCCTTTTTTAGTCTAAAGGCACATCCCGCAAAGCGATGGATGAAACTTTAAGACGGAATCACTTCAAAACTCCTAGGATTCATGGGGATTTTCTGTTTACGTCACCAGAACCGCATTTTTCGAAGGAACAACCGACTTCTGTGAAATTCCATCAATTTCCCTACAAACTCCAAACAAACGTCTGTCACGCCGACAAATGGCAAACCCAACTAAAGAACCATTAACTGCCTAAAAACATTAATAATCAACAACAAACCCAAAGCCTCATTGATTTTTAGGTCCCCATGAGAGGACATTCCATGCATTCTGTACTCGCCCAGGACCATTATGTATCTCAGCATCACACCACACAATGAATGTGTATTTTGTCAATTTAACACCTTTCCCTGTGGCATTATTACTCAACTCGACCAATGGCACTCCATTGTCTCCTGCATTGCCAGGCAACAATTCACAAACTGATGCTGCGATAACAATACAATCAAATAATTACCCAGCTATTTACATCAAATTCTGGAATATATCACCTTTCAGTCCGGACTTGTAGATGCACACACCCCTAGGCGCACAAACCCGACAAACGCCGACCACAACACGAGTATCATCAACTCAAAACCAGCCATAGGATCTGTGACACTGCCAACTGGGGCCCGTTCATGGGAGTGACAATATGAGTCTTCTATTGGGAGAATGATTTGTGAAGATGGCCATAAATTATACGATCCGAGCTCGAGTTCATTCTTTTGGTTTTGGTATCTGTTTCGACAAAACAAACAAACAGGGATCGCAGCCGCAACAGCAGCCGTGGTTTCATCCCTTGTTGTTGTGGACACGGATCGTTTAAGAGGGTTGCTTGTACGAGTAGTATGGTGATGTTGATACGAGCAAGAGCCTGCGAAAAGGTAAACCGAGAGGTGTCATAAATTATGGACCTTGTTATGCATGATGTCTGGGGTGGGGGAACGGAGAGTCGCGCTCTCACAGCTAGTTGTGTTCAAAGGTGTGACATTTGTTAAGATGCGGATAATTTGAGAGGCATTGACGGTATGGCGCGGTTTCGAATTAAGAGGATGAAACAGCGTTTTGGGTATCAGGACACCCAGAGTGAGGCTTGAAATGTGAGTACCACATTGAGTTTAAGTAGGGATGTTTAATATAGAAAAAAACACCCTGTAAAGGCGTTTAAGATGAGGTTAGTGTGGAATGTTTAAGTAGGCAGTATCTGTCGTAAGATAAGCTGGTTATACCAAATTGATAGAAAAACGATTATTTTTAGGTTAGGTTTCGGAACAGAGGCACGATCAAGAATAGTCCTCTGACGACGCTGTGGTCACATGGATTCAGTAGAGTGCACATTTCATTTCCTTCGCGAATGCTCACTAGAAAAGCTGCCCCCAGTGATTACTAATTCCCAGACCTGGGCGACGTGTCAGGAAAGCCATCATTAATTATCCTGAAATTATAACATCGTCGGGGTGGTTAAGGGAGGCCATGTACTTGATTCTCAGAAATTTTAAAAGATTATGCAGTGAAACATCAGATATTTCATGTACGTACCTACACAAGTCCTGGAAGTAGTGTCTTCTGTTTCTGAAGTGATCTAGGTTTCGTCAAGAACAGAGATCTGTTTCCTGTTTCCATTTCGAGGCTGCAGCTAAGCTAGTTTGCGCCTCGAATAAAGAGAAACAGAATATCTTTCTCGAGATGTGTGATTTAAGGATTTCACAAGATTGTGGGTGTCTAGTTTTGTGGGCTATACACCACCCTTTTTCCCACACATTTTTTGGTGGAAAAATTTTCTGTTTCCTATTTTCATTTCGAGGCCGCAGCTAAGCTAGTTTGCGCCTCGAATACAGGGAAACAGAATATCTAGCTCGAGATGTGTGATTTAAAGATTTCACAAGATTGTGGGTGTCTAGTTTTGTGGGCTATACACCACTCTTTTTCTCACACATTTTTTGGTTGAAAAATTTTCTGTTTCCTATTTCCATTTCGAGGCTGCAGCTAAGCTAGTTTGCGCCTCGAATACAGAGAAGCAGAATATCTAGCTCGAGATGTGTGATTTAAAGATTTCACAAGATTGTGGGTGTCTAGTCTTGTGGGCTATACACCACCCTTTTTCCCACACATTTATTGGTGGAAAAATTTTCTGTTTCCTATTTTCATTTCGAGGCCGCAGCTAAGCTAGTTTGCGCCTCGAATAAAGAGAAACAGAATATCTAGCTCGAGATGTGTGATTTAAAGATTTCACAAGATTGTGGGTGTCTAGTCTTGTGGGCTATACACCACCCTTTTTCCCACACATTTATTGGTGGAAAAATTTTCTGTTTCCTATTTTCATTTCGAGGCCGCAGCTAAGCTAGTTTGCGCCTCGAATACAGGGAAACAGAATATCTAGCTCGAGATGTGTGATTTAAAGATTTCACAAGATTGTGGGTGTCTAGTTTTGTGGGCTATACACCACTCTTTTTCTCACACATTTTTTGGTGGAAAAATTTTCTGTTTCCTATTTCCATTTCGAGGCTGCAGCTAAGCTAGTTTGCGCCTCGAATAAAGAGAAACAGAATATCTAGCTCGAGATGTGTGATTTAAAGATTTCACAAGATTGTGGGTGTCTAGTTTTGTGGGCTATACACCACCCTTTTTCCCACACATTTTTTGGTGGAAAAATTTTCTGTTTCCTATTTTCATTTCGAGGCCGCGGCTAAGCTAGTTTGCGCCTCGAATAAAGAGAAACAGAATATCTAGCTCGAGATGTGTGATTTAAAGATTTCACAAGATTGTGGGTGTCTAGTTTTGTGGGCTATACACCACCCTTTTTCTCACACATTTTTTGGTTGAAAAATTTTCTGTTTCCTATTTCCATTTCGAGGCTGCAGCTAAGCTAGTTTGGGCCTCGAATACAGAGAAGCAGAATATCTAGCTCGAGATGTGTGATTTAAAGATTTCACAAGATTGTGGGTGTCTAGTTTTGTGGGCTATACACCACCCTTTTTCTCACACATTTTTTGGTGAAAAAATGTTCTGTTTCCTATTTCCAATTCGAGGCTGCAGCTAAGCTAGTTTGGGCCTCGAATACAGAGAAGCAGAATATCTAGCTCGAGATGTGTGATTTAAAGATTTCACAAGATTGTGGGTGTCTAGTTTTGTGGGCTATACACCACTCTTTTTCTCACACATTTTTTGGTTGAAAAATTTTCTGTTTCCTATTTCCATTTCGAGGCTGCAGCTAAGCTAGTTTGGGCCTCGAATACAGAGAAGCAGAATATCTAGCTCGAGATGTGTGATTTAAAGATTTCACAAGATTGTGGGTGTCTAGTTTTGTGGGCTATACACCACCCTTTTTCCCACACATTTATTGGTGGAAAAATTTTCTGTTTCCTATTTTCATTTCGAGGCCGCAGCTAAGCTAGTTTGCGCCTCGAATACAGGGAAACAGAATATCTAGCTCGAGATGTGTGATTTAAAGATTTCACAAGATTGTGGGTGTCTAGTTTTGTGGGCTATACACCACTCTTTTTCTCACACATTTTTTGGTTGAAAAATTTTCTGTTTCCTATTTCCATTTCGAGGCTGTAGCTAAGCTGGTTTGCGCCTCGAATAAAAAGAAACAGAATATCTAGCTCGAGATGTGTGAATTAAAGATTTCACAAGATTGTGGGTGTCTAGTTTTGTGGGCTATACACCACCCTTTTTCCCACACATTTATTGGTGGAAAAATTTTCTGTTTCCTATTTTCATTTCGAGGCCGCAGCTAAGCTAGTTTGCGCCTCGAATACAGGGAAACAGAATATCTAGCTCGAGATGTGTGATTTAAAGATTTCACAAGATTGTGGGTGTCTAGTTTTGTGGGCTATACACCACCCTTTTTCCCACACATTTATTGGTGGAAAAATTTTCTGTTTCCTATTTTCATTTCGAGGCCGCAGCTAAGCTAGTTTGCGCCTCGAATACAGGGAAACAGAATATCTAGCTCGAGATGTGTGAATTAAAGATTTCACAAGATTGTGGGTGTCTAGTTTTGTGGGCTATACACCACCCTTTTTCCCACACATTTATTGGTGGAAAAATTTTCTGTTTCCTATTTTCATTTCGAGGCCGCAGCTAAGCTAGTTTGCGCCTCGAATACAGGGAAACAGAATATCTAGCTCGAGATGTGTGAATTAAAGATTTCACAAGATTGTGGGTGTCTAGTTTTGTGGGCTATACACCACCCTTTTTCCCACACATTTATTGGTGGAAAAATTTTCTGTTTCCTATTTTCATTTCGAGGCCGCAGCTAAGCTAGTTTGCGCCTCGAATACAGGGAAACAGAATATCTAGCTCGAGATGTGTGATTTAAAGATTTCACAAGATTGTGGGTGTCTAGTTTTGTGGGCTATACACCACTCTTTTTCTCACACATTTTTTGGTTGAAAAATTTTCTGTTTCCTATTTCCATTTCGAGGCTGTAGCTAAGCTGGTTTGCGCCTCGAATAAAAAGAAACAGAATATCTAGCTCGAGATGTGTGAATTAAAGATTTCACAAGATTGTGGGTGTCTAGTTTTGTGGGCTATACACCACCCTTTTTCCCACACATTTATTGGTGGAAAAATTTTCTGTTTCCTATTTTCATTTCGAGGCCGCAGCTAAGCTAGTTTGCGCCTCGAATACAGGGAAACAGAATATCTAGCTCGAGATGTGTGATTTAAAGATTTCACAAGATTGTGGGTGTCTAGTTTTGTGGGCTATACACCACCCTTTTTCCCACACATTTATTGGTGGAAAAATTTTCTGTTTCCTATTTTCATTTCGAGGCCGCAGCTAAGCTAGTTTGCGCCTCGAATACAGGGAAACAGAATATCTAGCTCGAGATGTGTGAATTAAAGATTTCACAAGATTGTGGGTGTCTAGTTTTGTGGGCTATACACCACCCTTTTTCCCACACATTTATTGGTGGAAAAATTTTCTGTTTCCTATTTTCATTTCGAGGCCGCAGCTAAGCTAGTTTGCGCCTCGAATACAGGGAAACAGAATATCTAGCTCGAGATGTGTGATTTAAAGATTTCACAAGATTGTGGGTGTCTAGTTTTGTGGGCTATACACCACCCTTTTTCCCACACATTTATTGGTGGAAAAATTTTCTGTTTCCTATTTCCATTTCGAGGCTGCAACTAAGCTAGTTTGCGCCTCGAATACAGAGAAGCAGAATATCTAGCTCGAGATGTGTGATTTCAAGATTTCACAAGATTGTGGGTGTCTAGTTTTGTGGGCTATACACCACCCTTTTTCCCACATATTTATTGGTGGAAAAATTTTCTGTTTCCTATTTTCATGTCGAGGCCGCAGCTAAGCTAGTTTGCGCCTCGAATACAGGGAAACAGAATATCTAGCTCGAGATGTGTGATTTAAAGATTTCACAAGATTGTGGGTGTCTAGTTTTGTGGGCTATACACCACCCTTTTTCTCACACATTTTTTGGTTGAAAAATTTTCTGATTCCTATTTCCATTTCGAGGTTGCAGCTAAGCTAGTTTGCGCCTCGAATACAGAGAAGCAGAATATCTAGCTCGAGATGTGTGATTTAAAGATTTCACAAGATTGTGGGTGTCTAGTTTTGTCACATATTTTTTGGTGGAAAAATTTTCTGTTTCCTATTTCCATTTCGAGGCTGCAGCTAAGCTGGTTTGCGCCTCGAATAAAAAGAAACAGAATATCTAGCTCGAGATGTGTGATTTAAAGATTTCACAAGATTGTGGGTGTCTAGTTTTGTGGGCTATACACCACTCTTTTTCTCACACATTTTTTGGTGGAAAAATTTTCTGTTTCCTATTTCCATTTCGAGGCTGCAGCTAAGCTGGTTTGCGCCTCGAATAAAAAGAAACAGAATATCTAGCTCGAGATGTGTGATTTAAAGATTTCACAAGATTGTGGGTGTCTAGTTTTGTGGGCTATACACCACCCTTTTTCCCACACATTTATTGGTGGAAAAATTTTCTGTTTCCTATTTCCATTTCGAGGCTGTAGCTAAGCTGGTTTGCGCCTCGAATAAAGAGAAACAGAATATCTAGCTCGAGATGTGTGATTTAAAGATTTCACAAGATTGTGGGTGTCTAGTTTTGTGGGCTATACACCACCCTTTTCTCACACATATCTTGGTTGAAAAATTTTCTGTTCCCTATTTCCATTTCGAGGCTGCAGCTAAGCTAGTTTGCGCCTCGAATAAAGAGAAACAGAATATCTAGCTCGAGATGTGTGATTTAAAGATTTCACAAGATTGTGGGTGTCTAGTTATGTGGGCTATACACCACCCTTTTTCCCACACATTTATTGGTGGAAAAATTTTCTGTTTCCTATTTTCATTTCGAGGCCGCAGCTAAGCTAGTTTGCGCCTCGAATACAGGGAAACAGAATATCTAGCTCGAGATGTGTGATTTAAAGATTTCACAAGATTGTGGGTGTCTAGTTTTGTGGGCTATACACCACTCTTTTTCTCACACATTTTTTGGTGGAAAAATTTTCTGTTTCCTATTTCCATTTCGAGGCTGTAGCTAAGCTGGTTTGCGCCTCGAATAAAAAGAAACAGAATATCTAGCTCGAGATGTGTGAATTAAAGATTTCACAAGATTGTGGGTGTCTAGTTTTGTGGGCTATACACCACCCTTTTTCCCACACATTTTTTGGTGGAAAAATTTTCTGTTTCCTATTTCCATTTCGAGGCTGCAGCTAGGCTAGTTTGCGCCTCGAATACAGAGAAACAGAATATCTAGCTCGAGATGTGTGATTTAAAGATTTCACAAGATTGTGGGTGTCTAGTTTTGTGGGCTATACACCACCCTTTTTCCCACACATTTATTGGTGGAAAAATTTTCTGTTTCCTATTTTCATTTCGAGGCCGCAGCTAAGCTAGTTTGCGCCTCGAATACAGGGAAACAGAATATCTAGCTCGAGATGTGTGATTTAAAGATTTCACAAGATTGTGGGTGTCTAGTTTTGTGGGCTATACACCACCCTTTTTCCCACACATTTTTTGGTTGAAAAATTTTCTGTTTCCTATTTCCATTTCGAGGCTGTAGCTAAGCTGGTTTGCGCCTCGAATAAAAAGAAACAGAATATCTAGCTCGAGATGTGTGAATTAAAGATTTCACAAGATTGTGGGTGTCTAGTTTTGTGGGCTATACACCACCCTTTTTCCCACACATTTTTTGGTGGAAAAATTTTCTGTTTCCTATTTCCATTTCGAGGCTGCAGCTAGGCTAGTTTGCGCCTCGAATACAGAGAAACAGAATATCTAGCTCGAGATGTGTGATTTAAAGATTTCACAAGATTGTGGGTGTCTAGTTTTGTGGGCTATACACCACCCTTTTTCCCACACATTTATTGGTGGAAAAATTTTCTGTTTCCTATTTTCATTTCGAGGCCGCAGCTAAGCTAGTTTGCGCCTCGAATACAGGGAAACAGAATATCTAGCTCGAGATGTGTGATTTAAAGATTTCACAAGATTGTGGGTGTCTAGTTTTGTGGGCTATACACCACCCTTTTTCCCACACATTTTTTGGTTGAAAAATTTTCTGTTTCCTATTTCCATTTCGAGGCTGTAGCTAAGCTGGTTTGCGCCTCGAATAAAAAGAAACAGAATATCTAGCTCGAGATGTGTGAATTAAAGATTTCACAAGATTGTGGGTGTCTAGTTTTGTGGGCTATACACCACCCTTTTTCCCACACATTTTTTGGTGGAAAAATTTTCTGTTTCCTATTTCCATTTCGAGGCTGCAGCTAGGCTAGTTTGCGCCTCGAATACAGAGAAACAGAATATCTAGCTCGAGATGTGTGATTTAAAGATTTCACAAGATTGTGGGTGTCTAGTTTTGTGGGCTATACACCACCCTTTTTCCCACACATTTATTGGTGGAAAAATTTTCTGTTTCCTATTTTCATTTCGAGGCCGCAGCTAAGCTAGTTTGCGCCTCGAATACAGGGAAACAGAATATCTAGCTCGAGATGTGTGATTTAAAGATTTCACAAGATTGTGGGTGTCTAGTTTTGTGGGCTATACACCACCCTTTTTCCCACACATTTTTTGGTTGAAAAATTTTCTGTTTCCTATTTCCATTTCGAGGCTGTAGCTAAGCTGGTTTGCGCCTCGAATAAAAAGAAACAGAATATCTAGCTCGAGATGTGTGAATTAAAGATTTCACAAGATTGTGGGTGTCTAGTTTTGTGGGCTATACACCACCCTTTTTCCCACACATTTTTTGGTGGAAAAATTTTCTGTTTCCTATTTCCATTTCGAGGCTGCAGCTAGGCTAGTTTGCGCCTCGAATACAGAGAAACAGAATATCTAGCTCGAGATGTGTGATTTAAAGATTTCACAAGATTGTGGGTGTCTAGTTTTGTGGGCTATACACCACCCTTTTTCCCACACATTTATTGGTGGAAAAATTTTCTGTTTCCTATTTTCATTTCGAGGCCGCAGCTAAGCTAGTTTGCGCCTCGAATACAGGGAAACAGAATATCTAGCTCGAGATGTGTGATTTAAAGATTTCACAAGATTGTGGGTGTCTAGTTTTGTGGGCTATACACCACTCTTTTTCTCACACATTTTTTGGTGGAAAAATTTTCTGTTTCCTATTTCCATTTCGAGGCTGTAGCTAAGCTGGTTTGCGCCTCGAATAAAAAGAAACAGAATATCTAGCTCGAGATGTGTGAATTAAAGATTTCACAAGATTGTGGGTGTCTAGTTTTGTGGGCTATACACCACCCTTTTTCCCACACATTTTTTGGTGGAAAAATTTTCTGTTTCCTATTTCCATTTCGAGGCTGCAGCTAGGCTAGTTTGCGCCTCGAATACAGAGAAACAGAATATCTAGCTCGAGATGTGTGATTTAAAGATTTCACAAGATTGTGGGTGTCTAGTTTTGTGGGCTATACACCACCCTTTTTCCCACACATTTATTGGTGGAAAAATTTTCTGTTTCCTATTTTCATTTCGAGGCCGCAGCTAAGCTAGTTTGCGCCTCGAATACAGGGAAACAGAATATCTAGCTCGAGATGTGTGATTTAAAGATTTCACAAGATTGTGGGTGTCTAGTTTTGTGGGCTATACACCACCCTTTTTCCCACACATTTTTTGGTTGAAAAATTTTCTGTTTCCTATTTCCATTTCGAGGCTGTAGCTAAGCTGGTTTGCGCCTCGAATAAAAAGAAACAGAATATCTAGCTCGAGATGTGTGAATTAAAGATTTCACAAGATTGTGGGTGTCTAGTTTTGTGGGCTATACACCACCCTTTTTCCCACACATTTTTTGGTGGAAAAATTTTCTGTTTCCTATTTCCATTTCGAGGCTGCAGCTAGGCTAGTTTGCGCCTCGAATACAGAGAAACAGAATATCTAGCTCGAGATGTGTGATTTAAAGATTTCACAAGATTGTGGGTGTCTAGTTTTGTGGGCTATACACCACCCTTTTTCCCACACATTTATTGGTGGAAAAATTTTCTGTTTCCTATTTTCATTTCGAGGCCGCAGCTAAGCTAGTTTGCGCCTCGAATACAGGGAAACAGAATATCTAGCTCGAGATGTGTGATTTAAAGATTTCACAAGATTGTGGGTGTCTAGTTTTGTGGGCTATACACCACCCTTTTTCCCACACATTTTTTGGTTGAAAAATTTTCTGTTTCCTATTTCCATTTCGAGGCTGTAGCTAAGCTGGTTTGCGCCTCGAATAAAAAGAAACAGAATATCTAGCTCGAGATGTGTGAATTAAAGATTTCACAAGATTGTGGGTGTCTAGTTTTGTGGGCTATACACCACCCTTTTTCCCACACATTTTTTGGTGGAAAAATTTTCTGTTTCCTATTTCCATTTCGAGGCTGCAGCTAGGCTAGTTTGCGCCTCGAATACAGAGAAACAGAATATCTAGCTCGAGATGTGTGATTTAAAGATTTCACAAGATTGTGGGTGTCTAGTTTTGTGGGCTATACACCACCCTTTTTCCCACACATTTATTGGTGGAAAAATTTTCTGTTTCCTATTTTCATTTCGAGGCCGCAGCTAAGCTAGTTTGCGCCTCGAATACAGGGAAACAGAATATCTAGCTCGAGATGTGTGATTTAAAGATTTCACAAGATTGTGGGTGTCTAGTTTTGTGGGCTATACACCACCCTTTTTCCCACACATTTTTTGGTTGAAAAATTTTCTGTTTCCTATTTCCATTTCGAGGCTGCAGCTAGGCTAGTTTGCGCCTCGAATACAGAGAAACAGAATATCTAGCTCGAGATGTGTGATTTAAAGATTTCACAAGATTGTGGGTGTCTAGTTTTGTGGGCTATACACCACCCTTTTTCCCACACATTTTTTGGTGGAAAAATTTTCTGTTTCCTATTTCCATTTCGAGGCTGCAGCTAGGCTAGTTTGCGCCTCGAATACAGAGAAACAGAATATCTAGCTCGAGATGTGTGATTTAAAGATTTCACAAGATTGTGGGTGTCTAGTTTTGTGGGCTATACACCACCCTTTTTCCCACACAATTTTTGGTGGAAAAATTTTCTGTTTCCTATTTCCATTTCGAGGCTGCAGCTAGGCTAGTTTGCGCCTCGAATACAGAGAAACAGAATATCTAGCTCGAGGTGTGTGATTTAAAGATTTCACAAGATTGTGGGTGTCTAGTTTTGTGGGCTATACACCACCCTTTTTCTCACACATTTTTTGGTGGAAAAATTTTCTGTTTCCTATTTCCATTTCGAGGCTGCAGCTAGGCTAGTTTGCGCCTCGAATACAGAGAAACAGAATATCTAGCTCGAGGTGTGTGATTTAAAGATTTCACAAGATTGTGGGTGTCTAGTTATGTGGGCTATACACCACCCTTTTTCCCACACATTTTTTGGTGGAAAAATTTTCTGTTTCCTATTTCCATTTCGAGGCTGCAGCTAGGCTAGTTTGCGCCTCGAATACAGAGAAACAGAATATCTAGCTCGAGATGTGTGATTTAAAGATTTCACAAGATTGTGGGTGTCTAGTTTTGTGGGCTATACACCACCCTTTTTCCCACACATTTTTTGGTGGAAAAATTTTCTGTTTCCTATTTCCATTTCGAGGCTGTAGCTAAGCTGGTTTGCGCCTCGAATAAAAAGAAACAGAATATCTAGCTCGAGATGTGTGAATTAAAGATTTCACAAGATTGTGGGTGTCTAGTTTTGTGGGCTATACACCACCCTTTTTCCCACACATTTTTTGGTTGAAAAATTTTCTGTTTCCTATTTCCATTTCGAGGCTGCAGCTAGGCTAGTTTGCGCCTCGAATACAGAGAAACAGAATATCTAGCTCGAGGTGTGTGATTTAAAGATTTCACAAGATTGTGGGTGTCTAGTTTTGTGGGCTATACACCACCCTTTTTCTCACACATTTTTTGGTTGAAAAATTTTCTGTTTCCTATTTCCATTTCGAGGCTGCAGCTAAGCTAGTTTGCGCCTCGAATAAAGAGAAACAGAATATCTAGCTCGAGATGTGTGATTTAAAGATTTCACAAGATTGTGGGTGTCTAGTTTTGTGGGCTATACACCACCCTTTTTCCCACACATTTATTGGTGGAAAAATTTTCTATTTCCTATTTCCATTTCGAGGCTGCAGCTAAACTAGTTTGCGCCTCGAATACAGGGAAACAGAATATCTAGCTCGAGATGTGTGATTTAAAGATTTCACAAGATTGTGGGTGTCTAGTTTTGTGGGCTATACACCACCCTTTTTCGCACACATTTCTTGGTGGAAAAATTTTCTGTTTCCTATTTCCATTTCGAGGCTGCAGCTAAGCTAGTTTGGGCCTCGAATACAGAGAAGCAGAATATCTAGCTCGAGATGTGTGATTTAAAGATTTCACAAGATTGTGGGTGTCTAGTTTTGTGGGCTATACACCACCCTTTTTCTCACACATTTCTTTGTGGAAAAATTTTCTGTTTCCTATTTCCATTTCGAGGCTGCAGCTAAGCTAGTTTGCGCCTCGAATACAGAGAAACAGAATATCTAGCTCGAGATGTGTGATTTAAAGATTTCACAAGATTGTGGGTGTCTAGTTTTGTGGGCTATACACCACCCTTTTTCCCACACATTTATTGGTGGAAAAATTTTCTGTTTCCTATTTCCATTTCGAGGCTGTAGCTAAGCTGGTTTGCGCCTCGACTAAAAAGAAACAGAATATCTAGCTCGAGATGTGTGAATTAAAGATTTCACAAGATTGTGGGTGTCTAGTTTTGTGGGCTATACACCACCCTTTTTCCCACACAATTTTTGGTGGAAAAATTTTCTGTTTCCTATTTCCATTTCGAGGCTGCAGCTAGGCTAGTTTGCGCCTCGAATACAGAGAAACAGAATATCTAGCTCGAGGTGTGTGATTTAAAGATTTCACAAGATTGTGGGTGTCTAGTTTTGTGGGCTATACACCACCCTTTTTCGCACACATTTCTTGGTGGAAAAATTTTCTGTTTCCTATTTCCATTTCGAGGCTGCAGCTAAGCTAGTTTGGGCCTCGAATACAGAGAAGCAGAATATCTAGCTCGAGATGTGTGATTTAAAGATTTCACAAGATTGTGGGTGTCTAGTTTTGTGGGCTATACACCACTCTTTTTCTCACACATTTTTTGGTGGAAAAATTTTCTGATTCCTATTTCCATTTCGAGGCTGCAGCTAGGCTAGTTTGCGCCTCGAATACAGAGAAACAGAATATCTAGCTCGAGATGTGTGATTTAAAGATTTCACAAGATTGTGGGTGTCTAGTTTTGTGGGCTATACACCACCCTTTTTCCCACACATTTTTTGGTGGAAAAATTTTCTGTTTCCTATTTCCATTTCGAGGCTGCAGCTAGGCTAGTTTGCGCCTCGAATACAGAGAAACAGAATATCTAGCTCGAGATGTGTGATTTAAAGATTTCACAAGATTGTGGGTGTCTAGTTTTGTGGGCTATACACCACCCTTTTTCCCACACAATTTTTGGTGGAAAAATTTTCTGTTTCCTATTTCCATTTCGAGGCTGCAGCTAGGCTAGTTTGCGCCTCGAATACAGAGAAACAGAATATCTAGCTCGAGGTGTGTGATTTAAAGATTTCACAAGATTGTGGGTGTCTAGTTATGTGGGCTATACACCACCCTTTTTCCCACACATTTTTTGGTGGAAAAATTTTCTGTTTCCTATTTCCATTTCGAGGCTGCAGCTAGGCTAGTTTGCGCCTCGAATACAGAGAAACAGAATATCTAGCTCGAGATGTGTGATTTAAAGATTTCACAAGATTGTGGGTGTCTAGTTTTGTGGGCTATACACCACCCTTTTTCCCACACATTTTTTGGTGGAAAAATTTTCTGTTTCCTATTTCCATTTCGAGGCTGTAGCTAAGCTGGTTTGCGCCTCGAATAAAAAGAAACAGAATATCTAGCTCGAGATGTGTGAATTAAAGATTTCACAAGATTGTGGGTGTCTAGTTATGTGGGCTATACACCACCCTTTTTCCCACACATTTTTTGGTGAAAAAATTTTCTGTTTCCTATTTTCATTTCGAGGCCGCAGCTAAGCTAGTTTGCGCCTCGAATACAGGGAAACAGAATATCTAGCTCGAGATGTGTGATTTAAAGATTTCACAAGATTGTGGGTGTCTAGTTTTGTGGGCTATACACCACCCTTTTTCCCACACATTTTTTGGTTGAAAAATTTTCTGTTTCCTATTTCCATTTCGAGGCTGCAGCTAGGCTAGTTTGCGCCTCGAATACAGAGAAACAGAATATCTAGCTCGAGGTGTGTGATTTAAAGATTTCACAAGATTGTGGGTGTCTAGTTTTGTGGGCTATACACCACCCTTTTTCTCACACATTTTTTGGTTGAAAAATTTTCTGTTTCCTATTTCCATTTCGAGGCTGCAGCTAAGCTAGTTTGCGCCTCGAATAAAGAGAAACAGAATATCTAGCTCGAGATGTGTGATTTAAAGATTTCACAAGATTGTGGGTGTCTAGTTTTGTGGGCTATACACCACCCTTTTTCCCACACATTTATTGGTGGAAAAATTTTCTATTTCCTATTTCCATTTCGAGGCTGCAGCTAAACTAGTTTGCGCCTCGAATACAGGGAAACAGAATATCTAGCTCGAGATGTGTGATTTAAAGATTTCACAAGATTGTGGGTGTCTAGTTTTGTGGGCTATACACCACCCTTTTTCGCACACATTTCTTGGTGGAAAAATTTTCTGTTTCCTATTTCCATTTCGAGGCTGCAGCTAAGCTAGTTTGGGCCTCGAATACAGAGAAGCAGAATATCTAGCTCGAGATGTGTGATTTAAAGATTTCACAAGATTGTGGGTGTCTAGTTTTGTGGGCTATACACCACCCTTTTTCTCACACATTTCTTTGTGGAAAAATTTTCTGTTTCCTATTTCCATTTCGAGGCTGCAGCTAAGCTAGTTTGCGCCTCGAATACAGAGAAACAGAATATCTAGCTCGAGATGTGTGATTTAAAGATTTCACAAGATTGTGGGTGTCTAGTTTTGTGGGCTATACACCACCCTTTTTCCCACACATTTATTGGTGGAAAAATTTTCTGTTTCCTATTTCCATTTCGAGGCTGTAGCTAAGCTGGTTTGCGCCTCGAATAAAAAGAAACAGAATATCTAGCTCGAGATGTGTGAATTAAAGATTTCACAAGATTGTGGGTGTCTAGTTTTGTGGGCTATACACCACTCTTTTTCTCACACATTTTTTGGTGGAAAAATTTTCTGATTCCTATTTCCATTTCGAGGCTGCAGCTAAGCTAGTTTGCGCCTCGAATACAGAGAAACAGAATATCTAGCTCGAGATGTGTGATTTAAAGATTTCACAAGATTGTGGGTGTCTAGTTTTGTGGGCTATACACCACCCTTTTTCTCACACATTTTTTGGTTAAACAAATTTCGGTTTCCTACTTCCTTTTCGAGGCTGCGGCTAAGCCAGTTTGCGCCTCGAATACAGAGAAACAGAATATCTAGCTCGAGATGTGTGATTTAAAGATTTCACAAGATTGTGGGTGTCTAGTTTTGTGGGCTATACACCACCCTTTTTCCCACACATTTATTGGTGGAAAAATTTTCTGTTTCCTATTTCCATTTCGAGGCTGTAGCTAAGCTGGTTTGCGCCTCGAATAAAAAGAAACAGATTATCTAGCTCGAGATGTGTGAATTAAAGATTTCACAAGATTGTGGGTGTCTAGTTTTGTGGGCTATACACCACCCTTTTTCCCACACATTTTTTGGTTGAAAAATTTTCTGTTTCCTATTTCCATTTCGAGGCTGCAGCTAGGCTAGTTTGCGCCTCGAATACAGAGAAACAGAATATCTAGCTCGAGGTGTGTGATTTAAAGATTTCACAAGATTGTGGGTGTCTAGTTTTGTGGGCTATACACCACCCTTTTTCCCACACATTTTTTGGTGGAAAAATTTTCTGTTTCCTATTTCCATTTCGAGGCTGCAGCTAGGCTAGTTTGCGCCTCGAATACAGAGAAACAGAATATCTAGCTCGAGATGTGTGATTTAAAGATTTCACAAGATTGTGGGTGTCTAGTTTTGTGGGCTATACACCACCCTTTTTCCCACACAATTTTTGGTGGAAAAATTTTCTGTTTCCTATTTCCATTTCGAGGCTGCAGCTAGGCTAGTTTGCGCCTCGAATACAGAGAAACAGAATATCTAGCTCGAGATGTGTGATTTAAAGATTTCACAAGATTGTGGGTGTCTAGTTTTGTGGGCTATACACCACCCTTTTTCCCACACATTTTTTGGTGGAAAAATTTTCTGTTTCCTATTTCCATTTCGAGGCTGCAGCTAGGCTAGTTTGCGCCTCGAATACAGAGAAACAGAATATCTAGCTCGAGGTGTGTGATTTAAAGATTTCACAAGATTGTGGGTGTCTAGTTTTGTGGGCTATACACCACCCTTTTTCTCACACATTTTTTGGTTGAAAAATTTTCTGTTTCCTATTTCCATTTCGAGGCTGCAGCTAGGCTAGTTTGCGCCTCGAATACAGAGAAACAGAATATCTAGCTCGAGGTGTGTGATTTAAAGATTTCACAAGATTGTGGGTGTCTAGTTATGTGGGCTATACACCACCCTTTTTCCCACACATTTTTTGGTGGAAAAATTTTCTGTTTCCTATTTCCATTTCGAGGCTGCAGCTAGGCTAGTTTGCGCCTCGAATACAGAGAAACAGAATATCTAGCTCGAGGTGTGTGATTTAAAGATTTCACAAGATTGTGGGTGTCTAGTTATGTGGGCTATACACCACCCTTTTTCCCACACATTTTTTGGTGGAAAAATTTTCTGTTTCCTATTTCCATTTCGAGGCTGCAGCTAGGCTAGTTTGCACCTCGAATACAGAGAAACAGAATATCTAGCTCGAGATGTGTGATTTAAAGATTTCACAAGATTGTGGGTGTCTAGTTTTGTGGGCTATACACCACCCTTTTTCCCACACATTTTTTGGTGGAAAAATTTTCTGTTTCCTATTTCCATTTCGAGGCTGTAGCTAAGCTAGTTTGCGCCTCGAATAAAGAGAAACAGAATATCTAGCTCGAGATGTGTGATTTAAAGATTTCACAAGATTGTGGGTGTCTAGTTTTGTGGGCTATACACCACCCTTTTTCCCACACATTTATTGGTGGAAAAATTTTCTATTTCCTATTTCCATTTCGAGGCTGCAGCTAAACTAGTTTGCGCCTCGAATACAGGGAAACAGAATATCTAGCTCGAGATGTGTGATTTAAAGATTTCACAAGATTGTGGGTGTCTAGTTTTGTGGGCTATACACCACCCTTTTTCCCACACATTTATTGGTGGAAAAATTTTCTGTTTCCTATTTCCATTTCGAGGCTGTAGCTAAGCTGGTTTGCGCCTCGAATAAAAAGAAACAGATTATCTAGCTCGAGATGTGTGAATTAAAGATTTCACAAGATTGTGGGTGTCTAGTTTTGTGGGCTATACACCACCCTTTTTCCCACACATTTTTTGGTGGAAAAATTTTCTGTTTCCTATTTCCATTTCGAGGCTGCAGCTAGGCTAGTTTGCGCCTCGAATACAGAGAAACAGAATATCTAGCTCGAGGTGTGTGATTTAAAGATTTCACAAGATTGTGGGTGTCTAGTTTTGTGGGCTATACACCACCCTTTTTCTCACACATTTTTTGGTTGAAAAATTTTCTGTTTCCTATTTCCATTTCGAGGCTGCAGCTAGGCTAGTTTGCGCCTCGAATACAGAGAAACAGAATATCTAGCTCGAGGTGTGTGATTTAAAGATTTCACAAGATTGTGGGTGTCTAGTTATGTGGGCTATACACCACCCTTTTTCCCACACATTTTTTGGTGGAAAAATTTTCTGTTTCCTATTTCCATTTCGAGGCTGCAGCTAGGCTAGTTTGCGCCTCGAATACAGAGAAACAGAATATCTAGCTCGAGGTGTGTGATTTAAAGATTTCACAAGATTGTGGGTGTCTAGTTATGTGGGCTATACACCACCCTTTTTCCCACACATTTTTTGGTGGAAAAATTTTCTGTTTCCTATTTCCATTTCGAGGCTGCAGCTAGGCTAGTTTGCACCTCGAATACAGAGAAACAGAATATCTAGCTCGAGATGTGTGATTTAAAGATTTCACAAGATTGTGGGTGTCTAGTTTTGTGGGCTATACACCACCCTTTTTCCCACACATTTTTTGGTGGAAAAATTTTCTGTTTCCTATTTCCATTTCGAGGCTGTAGCTAAGCTAGTTTGCGCCTCGAATAAAGAGAAACAGAATATCTAGCTCGAGATGTGTGATTTAAAGATTTCACAAGATTGTGGGTGTCTAGTTTTGTGGGCTATACACCACCCTTTTTCCCACACATTTATTGGTGGAAAAATTTTCTATTTCCTATTTCCATTTCGAGGCTGCAGCTAAACTAGTTTGCGCCTCGAATACAGGGAAACAGAATATCTAGCTCGAGATGTGTGATTTAAAGATTTCACAAGATTGTGGGTGTCTAGTTTTGTGGGCTATACACCACCCTTTTTCTCACACATTTCTTGGTGGAAAAATTTTCTGTTTCCTATTTCCATTTCGAGGCTGCAGCTAAGCTAGTTTGGGCCTCGAATACAGAGAAGCAGAATATCTAGCTCGAGATGTGTGATTTAAAGATTTCACAAGATTGTGGGTGTCTAGTTTTGTGGGCTATACACCACCCATTTTCTCACACATTTTTTGGTTGAAAAATTTTCTGTTCCCTATTTCCATTTCCAGGCTGCAGCTAAGCTCGTTTGCGCCTCGAATAAAGAGAAACAGAATATCTAGCTCGAGATGTGTGATTCAAAGATTTCACAAGATTGTGGGTGTCTAGTTTTGTGGGCTATACACCACCCTTTTTCTCACACATTTCTTTGTGGAAAAATTTTCTGTTTCCTATTTCCATTTCGAGGCTGCAGCTAAGCTAGTTTGGGCCTCGAATACAGAGAAGCAGAATATCTAGCTCGAGATGTGTGATTTAAAGATTTCACAAGATTGTGGGTGTCTAGTTTTGTGGGCTATACACCACCCTTTTTCCCACACATTTATTGGTGGAAAAATTTTCTGTTTCCTATTTTCATTTCGAGGCCGCAGCTAAGCTAGTTTGCGCCTCGAATACAGGGAAACAGAATATCTAGCTCGAGATGTGTGATTCAAAGATTTCACAAGATTGTGGGTGTCTAGTTTTGTGGGCTATACACCACCCTTTTTCTCACACATTTCTTTGTGGAAAAATTTTCTGTTTCCTATTTCCATTTCGAGGCTGCAGCTAAGCTAGTTTGGGCCTCGAATACAGAGAAGCAGAATATCTAGCTCGAGATGTGTGATTTAAAGATTTCACAAGATTGTGGGTGTCTAGTTTTGTGGGCTATACACCACCCTTTTTCTCACACATTTCTTTGTGGAAAAATTTTCTGTTTTCTATTTCCATTTCGAGGCTGCAGCTAAGCTAGTTTGCGCCTCGAATACAGAGAAACAGAATATCTAGCTCGAGATGTGTGATTTAAAGATTTCACAAGATTGTGGGTGTCTAGTTTTGTGGGCTATACACCACCCTTTTTCCCACACATTTATTGGTGGAAAAATTTTCTGTTTCCTATTTCCATTTCGAGGCTGTAGCTAAGCTGGTTTGCGCCTCGAATAAAAAGAAACAGAATATCTAGCTCGAGATGTGTGATTTAAAGATTTCACAAGATTGTGGGTGTCTAGTTTTGTGGGCTATACACCACCATTTTTCTCACACATTTTCTGGTTGAAAAAATTTCTGTTTCCTATTTCCATTTTGAGGCTGCAGCTAACCTAGTTTGCGCCTCGAATACAGAGAAACCGAATATCTAGCTCGAGATGTGTGATTTAAAGATTTCACAAGATTGTGGGTGTCTAGTTTTGTGGGCTATACACCACCCTTTTTCTCACACATTTCTTTGTGGAAAAATTTTCTGATTCCTATTTCCATTTCGAGGCTGCAGCTAAGCTAGTTTGCGCCTCGAATACAGAGAAACAGAATATCTAGCTCGAGATGTGTGATTTAAAGATTTCACAAGATTGTGGGTGTCTAGTTTTGTGGGCTATACACCACCCTTTTTCCCACACATTTATTGGTGGAAAAATTTTCTGTTTCCTATTTCCATTTCGAGGCTGTAGCTAAGCTGGTTTGCGCCTCGAATAAAAAGAAACAGAATATCTAGCTCGAGATGTGTGATTTAAAGATTTCACAAGATTGTGGGTGTCTAGTTTTGTGGGCTATACACCACCCTTTTTCTCACACATTTCTTTGTGGAAAAATTTTCTGATTCCTATTTCCATTTCGAGGCTGCAGCTAAGCTAGTTTGCGCCTCGAATACAGAGAAACAGAATATCTAGCTCGAGATGTGTGATTTAAAGATTTCACAAGATTGTGGGTGTCTAGTTTTGTGGGCTATACACCACCCTTTTTCTCACACATTTCTTTGTGGAAAAATTTTCTGATTCCTATTTCCATTTCGAGGCTGCAGCTAAGCTAGTTTGCGCCTCGAATACAGAGAAACAGAATATCTAGCTCGAGATGTGTGATTTAAAGATTTCACAAGATTGTGGGTGTCTAGTTTTGTGGGCTATACACCACCCTTTTTCTCACACATTTCTTTGTGGAAAAATTTTCTGTTTCCTATTTCCATTTCGAGGCTGCAGCTAAGCTAGTTTGCGCCTCGAATACAGAGAAACAGAATATCTAGCTCGAGATGTGTGATTTAAAGATTTCACAAGATTGTGGGTGTCTAGTTTTGTGGGCTATACACCACCATTTTTCTCACTCATTTCTTGGTGGAAAAATTTTCTGTTTCCTATTTCCATTTCGAGGCTGCAGCTAAGCTAGTTTGCGCCTCGAATACAGAGAAACAGAATATCTAGCTCGAGATGTGTGATTTAAAGATTTCACAAGATTGTGGGTGTCTAGTTTTGTGGGCTATACACCACCCTTTTTCTCACACATTTTTTGGTTAAACAAATTTCGGTTTCCTACTTCCTTTTCGAGGCTGCGGCTAAGCCAGTTTGCGCCTCGAATACAGAGAAACAGAATATCTAGCTCGAGATGTGTGATTTAAAGATTTCACAAGATTGTGGGTGTCTAGTTTTGTGGGCTATACACCACCCTTTTTCCCACACATTTATTGGTGGAAAAATTTTCTGTTTCCTATTTCCATTTCGAGGCTGTAGCTAAGCTGGTTTGCGCCTCGAATAAAAAGAAACAGAATATCTAGCTCGAGATGTGTGATTCAAAGATTTCACAAGATTGTGGGTGTCTAGTTTTGTGGGCTATACACCACCCTTTTTCCCACACATTTATTGGTGGAAAAATTTTCTGTTTCCTATTTTCATTTCGAGGCCGCAGCTAAGCTAGTTTGCGCCTCGAATACAGGGAAACAGAATATCTAGCTCGAGATGTGTGATTCAAAGATTTCACAAGATTGTGGGTGTCTAGTTTTGTGGGCTATACACCACCCTTTTTCTCACACATTTATTGGTGGAAAAATTTTCTGTTTCCTATTTCCATTTCGAGGCTGCAGCTAAGCTAGTTTGCGCCTCGAATACAGAGAAACAGAATATCTAGCTCGAGATGTGTGATTTAAAGATTTCACAAGATTGTGGGTGTCTAGTTTTGTGGGCTATACACCACCCTTTTTCCCACACATTTATTGGTGGAAAAATTTTCTGTTTCCTATTTCCATTTCCAGGCTGCAGCTAAGCTAGTTTGCGCCTCGAATAAAGAGAAACAGAATATCTAGCTCGAGATGTGTGATTCAAAGATTTCACAAGATTGTGGGTGTCTAGTTTTGTGGGCTATACACCACCCTTTTTCCCACACATTTATTGGTGGAAAAATTTTCTGTTTCCTATTTTCATTTCGAGGCCGCAGCTAAGCTAGTTTGCGCCTCGAATACAGGGAAACAGAATATCTAGCTCGAGATGTGTGATTCAAAGATTTCACAAGATTGTGGGTGTCTAGTTTTGTGGGCTATACACCACCCTTTTTCTCACACATTTATTGGTGGAAAAATTTTCTGTTTCCTATTTCCATTTCGAGGCTGCAGCTAAGCTAGTTTGCGCCTCGAATACAGAGAAACAGAATATCTAGCTCGAGATGTGTGATTTAAAGATTTCACAAGATTGTGGGTGTCTAGTTTTGTGGGCTATACACCACCCTTTTTCCCACACATTTCTTTGTGGAAAAATTTTCTGTTTCCTATTTCCATTTCGAGGCTGCAGCTAAGCTAGTTTGCGCCTCGAATACAGAGAAACAGAATATCTAGCTCGAGATGTGTGATTTAAAGATTTCACAAGATTGTGGGTGTCTAGTTTTGTGGGCTATACACCACCATTTTTCTCACACATTTTCTGGTTGAAAAAATTTCTGTTTCCTATTTCCATTTTGAGGCTGCAGCTAACCTAGTTTGCGCCTCGAATACAGAGAAACAGAATATCTAGCTCGAGATGTGTGATTTAAAGATTTCACAAGATTGTGGGTGTCTAGTTTTGTGGGCTATACACCACCATTTTTCTCACTCATTTCTTGGTGGAAACATTTTCTGTTTCCTATTTCCATTTCGAGGCTGCAGCTAAGCTAGTTTGCGCCTCGAATACAGAGAAACAGAATATCTAGCTCGAGATGTGTGATTTAAAGATTTCACAAGATTGTGGGTGTCTAGTTTTGTGGGCTATACACCACCATTTTTCTCACTCATTTCTTGGTGGAAAAATTTTCTGTTTCCTATTTCCATTTCGAGGCTGCAGCTAAGCTAGTTTGAGCCTCGAATACAGAGAAACAGAATATCTAGCTCGAGATGTGTGATTTAAAGATTTCACAGGATTGTGGGTGTCTAGTTTTGTGGGCTATACACCACCCTTTTTCTCACACATTTCTTTGTGGAAAAATTTTCTGTTTCCTATTTCCATTTCGAGGCTGCAGCTAAGCTAGTTTGCGCCTCGAATACAGAGAAACAGAATATCTAGCTCGAGATGTGTGATTTAAAGATTTCACAAGATTGTGGGTGTCTAGTTTTGTGGGCTATACACCACCATTTTTCTCACACATTTTCTGGTTGAAAAAATTTCTGTTTCCTATTTCCATTTTGAGGCTGCAGCTAACCTAGTTTGCGCCTCGAATACAGAGAAACCGAATATCTAGACCGAGGTGTGTGAATATCACAGGAAATAAGCCAGTAATAAGGCTTTCACGTTAAACTTGATCTCTGAGCTTACAACTGACGGTTTAATCCATTGAACTGTTCGATTTTTGGCTCTTGCAGACCCCTTTCTCTGTCTGTTTCTCAGTGAAACGAAAAAGTTAGTCCAATAATCAGTTCTTGCCAAGAGAGGCCCTCCTTAGCCAACCCATTTTCTTGATGAATTTCAGGACAAGTTCACGTGGTGTGTTTGTCAGTTCATTGGTTTCTGTTTAAACGATATTTTTTCAAGAACCGAATATATGAGTTTGCTTTTACTTTTATGTCGCCACAAGCCCTTCAGGTGTCCTTTTTATGCGAGGACACCTATAAGGAGAGTCAGTTGTAATCTAGGTGAGCGCTTGTAGCCTTACGTTGACCAATTTGTGAAAGTGGACATGAGTACCCTAATGGGTATTAGAACCAAATGGTCTTTGTGCAGTTCATTTGATTCTGACTCTTTCCTTGGCAGCTCATCGGTCATTTTAGTACCATAGTTGGTAACTAGTCTACACTGTGTTTAGGTATTCACCTACGAATTTTTTTAGAATCTGTCGATGTCCTTTGAAATTTTACTTCCAGGCGTTTGATTGACTCAGGGGCTTAAAACACTCTTGGTGGCAGATTCCTCTTTATGCAGGTTAAGGATAAGTACGTAGTTTCCAGCCCTCATTTCGGCATTGTTTTCATCATGTTGGTAGTGCCTATGGATACTAGTCTCTGCACTTAAAAATAGCATTTTCGAATGTGTAAATGCGGCAAGGATGTAACGAAATTCGTTAGGAATTTGATGCTTTCATACGAAGGAAAGTTACTGCTGAATTTATGTAGGTATAACCTACACGTACATATCCCGACTATGATAGAATGCTATGCATATTATCTTTTACAACAACTGGCGACGGCCATGTACCAATTTCTCCTTGTTGGGCTCAATTTCGGAGTAAATTCTAATGATTGGGCCATTTCGGTTCTAGAAATCGGAAATAGGTAAGTGTGAGACAGGAATCCTGACAGTACAACAGCTGCAATCCATTAGAAGTCAAGTAATTTCTGCTTTTTGAAATAAAATTAAAACTTGGAAGTTGTAGTTGTGAAGATGAACGGGTGCGCACTCCTGGACTCATGTACCACAATCAGGAAACAAAAAACTGAAAGAATCCTACAAATGTGAAAAAAAATCATTTTCCACTCTGATAGGTATCATCATAGAAAGATGATGGAATCTAGCACGGACGACCTTGGCAGAGAATATGCTTGAGGATACCCCTTACCTTTCTTGTCACACCCCAGTATTCTGTTACATTGGACACAAAGTCTCGAGGTGACATTTTTTCCAAGTCTAAGAAGAACGTTCGTAAACGCCTTGGAATGGCTTGAAAATTCATACGTTCTCATGAGGTCTATAGTAAGGCAGGAACTTCTAAGCCATCACAATGAATTTCCATTTCCATTTTTTTTTTTTTCAAAAATACAGCACTATTTCGAAGAACTAAAGATTTGATAGGAAACAACTCTTGTAAACTCTCGTTACTCCTATACTTCCAATATAGTCCAACAAATCATCTCGATTCACAGCTCTGAAGCACTTCAACCAAATTCAGTAGACCTTTGTCCAGACACCACTTGAAGTATCAATTCGGCTATTTGAATTGTCAGCCATTGACTCAGCGCATTCCCCTCCTCTTACGCTAAATAGCTCACTCAATTCCTCCCCTCCAAAACACTCAAGATGGCATGGACATGATGTGAGTTCCTCGAAAACCTCACCTTTCAGGCTAATCTGGTTAATCAAGAGACGAGGTGCCAGATGATCATGACGACGGCAACGAAAACGCTTAGCATAACAAAAGACTCTCGCCACTCCACTCGAGAACTCGAGGCCCGAGGAGTAGGTATCGCCGCTGATGCTGCTTCTGCTGATCATCACGACAGCGAGGATGCTAATGATGACTCGGCATTCCACATTTCCACATCGCATGTTTCTATCGAAGTTGAAGATTTCGAAATCTCAACGTTTTGTGTTGTTTTTCTTCGGCCAGTAAGACAGATGACATGGCATCTCATCGTCATCGTCATAGAGAGGCTCTGCAGAGGCACACGAGTATGCCAGAGCGACTTCAAATGTCGTCATTTTGTACTTCACCCATTTAAATGGGTGTCACTTGGTATAGATATGGTGGGGCATGCGTACAGCATGAGGCAACTCCTGTCCTGGTTTTTTCCTCGAAACGATGTTGAATGATGCTCAATTCGAGGTCCGCCACGGGTGTCATAATTTCACGATTAATTCCCTCTCCTCATTCGGGTTGCCTCATGTGTCTGACTTGTGTCTGTGCTCCACTCGGTTAGCGGTTGGCGGTTGGCGGTTGGCTGGAAGACCGTGTAGTCTTGCGCACTGGGATCTTTGATTGGGTTTTTGTGCGCTCGTCATTTGTCATCGGTGGGGATTTGAGTCTCGAGATCTTTTTATTCCTATTTCCTCTTCTCTTTTTGTTAATGGCAACTGATCCATCATGTTACAGTACCTACCCGTGATTGTATGCTACACACAAGACACAAGCTGGAGGTAGCAACAGGTTCGTTGACTCAAGAGGGCAAAACGTTCGAAGCGTTTTCGTTCGAAGGATTATAATGGGTTGACTTATAATCCGACTTGTTTTGGAGTTCTTTTTGTTGGTCGTGTTCACTCTTTGTGGTGCGTCAAGTTGAAGTTAACAAATTCACGCCAGGGCCACCCAAATGACATGTCAGACCGCCGATCAATTCCGCTGCTTAATGAGGCGCGGATATTTGCATATATGAGGCTGTCTGAGGTGGTGTATGTGCGCGCGGAGATCGTCGACGACGGTGCGCGGAAGCGCGCGCATGCGCACACACGACACAACGCTGTATGGTCTTGTGGTGGCTGCTTTTGTGGCAGTTCTCCGGGGGTTAAATGGGTTGAGGTGTTAAACCGTTGTACAGCCTACGAGCTGTGGCTTATGACAGAAGTATCTTTTTATCGGGTTTTGAGAAATGACACTGGATGTGTGGTTAATCTTGATTTGAATGCAACCGAAATGGATGCTTTCAATTGTTTGTGTTTTGGATAAATACATTGTGTGGGAGGGTGTCGGAGGAGAGTCGTACATAGATCGTTTGGATAGATATGGATTCCAGAAAATTTTGTTTTGTAATTGAGATTCGACGTGATAAGGCGGGAGGTTGGTTCGTGATCGAGGCATTCATGTGTCGAAGGTAAGTGATGTGTATTTTCATGACGGATGGTTGAAATGTGTTAAAGAGATGGTGAGGGGCATGCCAAGGCTACTAGATGCCTTTGGGACACATGAGATGGGAAGCTCTATGGTTTAATTTCAGTGAAATGGTTAGATAAATGAGGTGTTAAGAGTTTAGAGGGTACACTTCCGATTTCGAATGAGGTTCGGTGGTGTACTGAATGGCTTAGATGATGGTTATATGGTCTCAATCTAGTCGGAGGAATAGTATCCAAGGTCTGAAGTAGCATTGTTCTCAGCAGTAGAACAAAGCTGCAACTATTATTCTCTAACATTAGGTGGAAGCAAGTGAAAGGAAGCAACCGTGGAGGAATCAAACTGCTTGGGGGTGAGTTGGAGGCTGAAAGAATAATCGAAGACCAAAGATCCTTACGAAGTTACTATGTCTGATGGATGTGAAGCAATAGAGTGAGGAGTCACCAATGAACAATTCTGTCAAAGACCTCAAACATCTTCGGCAGATTGAGCGGAAAGCACAGCCTCTGCTGCTGCTATCAAAAAGCAAAAAATTACAAGATGACCCCCTTTGATGGTCTAGCTGTGATGGTGGTAATGTTGTGGGAGAGGGGAGGGCATGCCCTATATCATCAAGTATGGGTGGATGTATACATATCTCGTGCTTCGACAATCAGCTCTATACACTCCCTCTTACGACACATCCAACACGATCATATATGTCAAAACTATGTAAAACCTATCGAGGCATAATGTAGGATATAAGATCCTTTGCAATAGACTGCCTGAATGGAGTGTCTGAAGTATTTCTGCAACCAGTAATCTGCACGCACCAGTATGACTACCGGCCCGGTAAATCGATGATCTACCCAATTTTCACACTAAAGCAGATCCTGGAAAACACCACTGAATTTTAATTCGAGATTCATCATCTCTTGACAGACTTCAAAGCTGTACAAAATGTGGTGTGCGATGACGGAAAATGAGAGGGAAGCTATACCAAGACAGGAACGTACTCTGTAAAGTCAAAACACGTTTACTGCACTGGTCTGAATGCACTGAAGATCTAAAAGGTTGCCGTAGCTCAAACATAGACTGTTCCCATGTTGGACTTCCTTGCTGAAAGCTCCGTCATCTATAATCTTTAGCTTCAAGCTTAGATAAGTTTCATCGGTCGGTTAAGGCCGACAGCTGTTCGGACTCTAATATGACAAGTTCCATCCAAGGAGGTTTCTTCTTTCGCATTTCTTCGCATTGAGCTGGTTTGCTTACAAGTGCTAGATCGATTTAAATGGATTTGAATCGAAAAAAAGACTTTAGTCCTAATCTTTAAGACTAAGAGTGAAAGATCGGAATCCGTGGTAATAATGCTCTTTAGTAGACCTAGTCCACCCAGTTGAAGTCTGGTCTTAATGCCATTTTCCTTGGCCTTCTTATGTATTCCCTTCATACTCCAGCATACATACTACTTCATGTGCACAACACACAGAAAAGAAAAAAGGAACGGAAACCCACTTCAGCATGATCACTCTTCGTACGTATGGCCATGGCCCCTGTTAAATCAATGAATGCCCAACATCTTTTAAATGGCAAATTTCCTCACCACCCAGTGTAGCCCGCTGCACTGCAAATTGCCAACACAGCAAGGCAATCTCCGGCACATAACATTAAAAATCTATTTAGCCAGCCCGTAACAGCATCGCGGTAATTTCTCCTCAAATGATCGCATTTGCACGATCGCACATGAGTTATGCTAACGAAACTCGAACTGCTAATTCCAGCGATAGAAAGTCTTAAATGTCTGAGGTAATTGCGGCTAATAGCGGCGGCGTTTAATCAATCACTTGGCCTTTTGCAGTGCGAAAATGGCGCAATCGCTTGCGCATGCGATCGTGGTGGTGCGGTGTAGAGCTTCTCGCGAAGTGTATGACACGAAACGTATTCCCAGACTTATTGTGGGTTCGCTGACCCCGAATACCCATCGCACGCAATTAGCCTAGATTCCCTGGGTAATGGATTTGCAAAGATTACCTACATATCCCCGCAGTGAAGGAATTCCTGGAATGCTGGACAACCCCTCACGCATAGGGCTTCCAATTGAGTCATTAACTCACGAAATAGCCATTAATCGTCCGACACCACCGAAAAAATAGGTTTTAAGCGGATTTACCCTGTCTACGCCCTCGATGTGTGCGAAGGACCTCACAAGTCGTCCGGACACATGTGAGAATTTCATGATTACGTCAGCAACCGGATGATTAGCTTCTTTCACTTGGAAAAAGGATACGGCAAAAAGGAATCCTTACAGCGAGCCACAACTACAACTCCTTGGCAAACGCCCCTTAATCCGCAATTCATTACACTTTCACACATCGTTCTTTGTGTTCGGGATTAGAGTGCACGCGGGAAACTCCGAAACAGGACACCCGAATGCATCCGACACTTTTGCCAACACCTTCTTCTTGTCCAGGAGTGAGAGGACCTCCTGCGTTGTTTCGGTCTCATATGGTGGTCACGGGGGTGGGAACGGTGCCAGTGTAAAATTTGAATAAAATTAAAGGACATTACTGGTGCAGCCATCCATCTATCGTAAATCCGACGTGCGATATTGGCTGTGCAAGGATGCATTCATCCGCAACAACACAGAACACAATAAAGGACCATTTCAATATATTTTGACTTTTGGGAATGATTGATACCCGAGCCAATTAAGTGTCCTTTTTCTTTTGGTGTATGGTGTATGTCTATGGGAAGGATTCTACAAACATTTATATACATTTTTTTTTTTCTCAAACATTGTTGGCACAACAACAACAGGAGCAACAGCAGATGCTAGGGAATACAATTTCAATTTAGAGCATCTTGCAATTTGATTTGATTCAGTGTCCTTGCTCTTGTTGTCTGTCGTGAAAGGATAATGGAAGACGTTTACCTGAGATTATGGATTATGTGATCTGGATGATGAGCTCGCTTCGTCTCGGTGTGTGACTTTATGAGTGCTCTACACGTACATGTCGTTGCAATGAGAAGGATGTCTTAGGGGTGCACACGCTGCACACAATAGAGAAGTCATAGAAGGATGAGAGATGAGCCAGACAATGGAACGTTGATGATACGAGAACACATTAACCGCATTTGGCAATACAAACCGAATGGGCAACATAATGGAACTATTTTTCATTATTTAAGGAGAAGCAAATCCTGTTCCAGAACTCATTAGAATGGTGGATGGGGTGTGTATGGCCAAAACTGCTTAGTTAGTGAACGATTCATAGAAACTTACCATCATGGTGGTTCCACATTAATGGAATCCGAAATCTTTTGTCCTTTGTGTGGATTTTAAGACACAAATGTACCGAGAAGGTCATAAAAAAAGATCAGATCTCAACTGACCAGAGAAGCTTTTCGACCCTTTTGAACCAACAACATCCGGCACACTGAACAGATTTTATTCAAACAACTGCAAATAGAAGTACATATGCACTCATAGGTGCTTCTCTTCCAATCCTGCCCTATGACATACAGACTCGTCCTTCAAGAAAGTACTTTAGGTACACTCTTATCGAGCTTAGCCTACGCTCAGTCCTGGAACTATTCACCATGTTACAGATACTGATTCACTCACACTCGTGTTGACAGGAGCGGGGCTGATAGAAAGTGACTCGCAGAAGATTCTTACTTCTTCGAGAGCTTAGGCGAACTGGCTACCGTCAACATCAGCTCCTGCTGGTTTCAAGCGAAGTTTTGTGAAGACTTCAGATCGAAGTTGTTCCACAATTGCCTTGACTAGTTTATATGTCAATCCAAAGTCTGATCTCCTCCAATACACTGCAATATCTTCCTAATCCCTATTTGACAGTCTTACTCTCATGATGTATCTTCTCGCCGTGACCTACTACCTCATTTCCCAGATTTTATCCGATCCAGCCGAAAGGCTTTTGATACCATATGTGCTCCTAAGTTTGTCCATTTCATGTTTCTATCAAGAATAATCCACTTGTCAAAGCGGATTTGTGTATCGCTCTGATCCTTCCTTGGCCAGTAGGATCTTTCTGTCGCAGTGTCCAAGAACGCAGATTTATCCGACTCCTCCAGACTATTACAAATTTTCTGATGTTGGATTCTAGTGTCCTTAGCGAAGTCCAGCTATCAATGTAGACATTCCTGTCGGATATTCATCCCATCTCTGATAGTTCCTCTACAGCTTTGATCACAACTAGAACTCCTGTGCTTGGAAGAGACTGCATGTTTTCAGGGCCACTTGTTGGTTTCCCAACTATCTTTGGTAGAGGGACCACTTTCCCCTGCCAGTCCTCCCTCTCCAGGCACATTAGATGAACCCAGTCTAACTAGAAAGTCGACTCGTCGCAATTAACACATGCTACCCCGACTGAACCACCTGAACTTTCCACCTATTTCAGTTTATCATTTTTTTTTTTTAACCAAATCAACTTCCTTCATTAGGCAACGCCATGAGTCCGAACAATACCCACCTACCTCGCCTTCGTCTTACTCATCTCTCGCATCACACGGTGATCGATCTCACATTCATTCATTTCACTTTAACCTCCGATACATCAAGGATCTCAACGATTCTTATCTCCGAGATGTTTTGACTCCAAACAAATGATCTCAATTTGTCAATTTCCATACTAAGCACGGATTAAACACGGAACAGCCAACGGCCGAACGAGAAGGGATCAGCGACGATGAAATTAATTTCCTCGCCCAAAATAACCCAAAACCCAAAACCAACAGAAGACGGACCTGGAACGCATTAATAAGTCCACGACGCGCATCGAGCATATGTTAGAGAAGTCCCGCTGAGAGCTTATGGGTTACCCAGGTGAGCTCCAGAAAAAACAAAAAACGGAAAGCGGGACCGAGGGACCGAGGGAATCGAAAGAAATCTCCGAATTCGAAGCGAAACGAAACGGAGGCATGTTACACATCATCTAGCAGCGCGTCTCGTGATGGAGGACCGAATTGAATTTGGCTTACACGGTGGCTGTCAAAATATTCGTTTTGCCGTCCATCCGGCAGAAGTCGTATACCTGTAGCCGTCTCTGTTTCGTGATTTTAATTGATTGCCAATCATTTTTCCACTTCACCGGGACTCTCCTAATTTTCACAGTTGGACAATGGACGGGGTCCCCATGGAAATTGATTCCAATTAAGTGGGGGGCTGCGTTTCCGCGGTGATTTTTCAAAGCTGTTGTCTTGCCCTGCCCGAGTCTGATTACCGGGTGATTTATGGGACCGTGGGCGAGCCGATAGAAGGGTGACAAAGCTGGGTCGCATTGGACCACCCTGTTGTCGCGCGGCAGTGAATTAATGCACGACTCATAAACCCATTTACAACTTCATTCACACGCACCACCATGACCATGACGCTTCTCCTTTTACAACCGCGCGTTGTTCGCTCAGGGCATTTGGTCGGTCGGTTGGTCCGCCGGTCGGTGGTGGAGAAGTGGTGGCGGCGGCGATGGTGGTGGCTAATGGTAGCGAATTAAGTCAGCCGCAGGCTGTTAATTGCTGCGATTCGATGCCGAATAAGAGAGTTTCCACCTGCGTTTCCAGCAGCAGCAATGGCGAAGGCAGCGGCAGGGCTTGGGCAACAAATTAATTTGGGATCCTTGCGAGAATGCGGACGGCCGGAATTTTCGCCGCGGAAATTACATGAATAACAATCGGGGCGAACAAGTTGCCTAATTGCGGGGATCACATCGGGTCCGAGGCCCAAAGCGTCACTTAATCGTGATTGCTGATGATGGTGCGTTGCGTTGAGCTGCGCATGCTCAACGTCCTCTTCGTCATCGTCATCGTCATCGTCGACATTGTGTGGCTCTGGCTATACAGACGATTGAGTTTGGCTTAATTATGCCATAAAAGTAGGCTTCGATGTGGGCCTCTGCGGAGGGGACCGAGTAATTGCCACAAATTTGAATCGAATTAATACATAAAGGAGAGCGTTTGCGCGCCATTTTAGGACGTCGAAAGCGTTTATTAGGTGAGTGAGTGAATTGCATTGTTTTCGTGGATTTGCGGTGCGGATTTCATCGCTACGGGCTGAGCCTGAGCTGAGCACACAGCCAGTGATCTGCAAGTCATTAGCGGGGTTAGTAATTTGCCTGAGCCCGTAATTCGTAAAAATACTTTTTTCTTTTGTTTTTGTTTTTTTGTTTTACCTTTATGGAACAGCAATTACATTTGTGGCCGGGCACACCTTGGCAGTTTAGTGACGCATGTCACGCCTATTGCGGAAAGGTGGTGTGCTTGCGTGAGTGATCGATATAATGGCAGTGGTAGAAGCTTTAGAACTTAATAAAGCGTGTTAGTTCTTCTGGCGACTAATTATACTCATTGGATGGATTCATAGAAATAATTTGCCAGCTATCCACATTGCATAGGATGCATGTAATTTGTTTCACGAGAGGGAAGAAAATGTAGTCCCTACCTAAAGAATGGTGTGATTCAGCAGCTGGGACAGGCCTTCACCACACACACATAAGCTATTTTGCAGAATAACTAGAGAGATCCAAAGATGCACTACAGTTCCTGAGGATGCGGACTGATTGTGTGCATTCCAGGAGTTTTATTTAGGTGGCGCTACTATTTGCGACGGGGACTGCGTCAACGTGGTACGAGATAGGTCAATCCCTGGTAGGCTACCAGAACACTACTCGGCTTGTTGTAAACGACAATAAGACGTACTCATTCATATTCTTTACTAAAAGGGTAATAGCTAGATTTGTTTAAAGAAGGCAGTTTCCGTGTTAGCAACTGTAGATATAGTCAGGCAGAAGTTCTATGTAGCGCAGGAGACCCTTATGAATACTGTATACTGTTGAGAAGCTTCTTCCTTTGTTTTTATATAAAAGGAAGTCTAAATCCGAGAAGTAGTCAGACTCCGAGTTGGTCTAATGCGCTTTCAGGCCAGTTTCCTTTTTTAGAGCATGATCTCAAGAAAATTTGATTTTATATATTCCTTTCACACTGATTGGTGTTTGCTGCCCGGACTCGAACCTGCACACTTCAGGTTACGAGGCATTTCGCTGTACACTACACCATAGCCACGTATCAAGCATAGCTATGATTACTCTTCAGCTTTTTTTGATCCAAAAATTCGACCCATTTCGACACTGACCTACACAATACCTACAATACTTTGACAATGACAACCCCTAAGGCACAAATCTTGGTCAGAGGCACTATTAAATACACTGAATTATCCAGGATGAGATATTCAGAGTCTCTGATAGCATTCCCCAGGCTGATTTGGAGTCAAGGACGACCAGGAGCAGAAGCAAATACAGAAGCTGACGTTTAAGTTCATCAGAACGATTCGGAAACCAAACTTTTGGGACCAGTAACCTTTCAAAAAAAAATACAAATAATTGACTCGACAAGCCTATGGGACCTAAGGCCTCGGATGTTCGTCAGACGCTCGTAAGAGGTGAATCGTGAAAGAAACTTTAGATGTAGTCTACGAATTGAACCTGGAACCCCTGGCTCCATAGTCCAAACCCCTAGCCACTTGAGCCATGGCCCAAATGTACCTTTCTATCGGTGGTGACGGGCACTACAAACTTATAGAGATATTCTGTGCTATCCCCTTAACGATGCTGTATGCTTTTGGCTACTAGCTGAAATAGAGTTGGGGACATCACTTAGCAAATTAAAGCCTTTGTTTGAGCCTAGTTTGAAAATTTTCTTGAGGCGATGTCTGAGAGAACTGTGACCAGATAGGAAGTCATTGGTAGAATATCTTTCGTTTTTTTTGTGGGAACTTGACACATTTTACAATATTTATAGTCAGTTTGTGAATTACAGTAAAAGTGGCTTTCGTTTTGTTCCCACTAATGTACATAGCTGTATCTTTATCTAGCTGACAAGTAGACCTGAAGATATCAAGTTCATTGACAGGATATTTACATGTGTATATGCCCTGGAACCTATGTTAATATAATTTCATTGTGCACAGCTAGTTGTAGGAGGGTTTGAAGAGAGTTCTCTCAGACGCAGAGATTGAAAGCATGCATCTTTCGCTGAACGGTGAAAGTAGTGCGTAGTTGGGGACAAAAATTTCAAATCCCTTTCCATTTGACATTTTTGAGATGCCACTATAAGTAGCCTATTTTACTACAGAAACCAATCTCCCTTCTCAGGATGTGCTATTGATACTAACTTTGGTTCATTTATACTGCGTCTTCAGCTCAAAGAAGGGCGATATATGTACAAGAAATCAAAATACAGTTTGAACTCCCCTAGAAGAATCCCTGGTTGGCTATGACTGAAAATAGCAAAGAAGACTTAACCAGAAATTACATAAAATTTGTTTCCTAGTTCAAGGCTGAGATAGAACAACGACAGCTTACATACTTAGGATCGAAGGAAGCAGAAACATACAGTGGCCTTAGCAGAACTTCTAAACATTTTGCGAGCTCGTTTAGTAAATGTACTGCAGTATGCTACTGCCAGGACTTTATCTCCACTAAATTCCCAGAATTCTTTGAGTTGAATGTGGACTTGGTGGGTGTTAATAGGGTTACACTTCAATTTACACGTTTCCTACGGATCCCAAACTTCAACGTATTTAACAGAGCCATATGTTCCAATATACCTAGTTAAACAGATCTGTACATATATAAATACATATGTAAGTTATTTAGGTTCTATACAGCTCTGTCTTGAATTTACTGTGCTGTTCCACCCATGTACAATAGGAAAAGACACGTTATCAGATCCACAAATGCAAAAGTTACCTACCAACCTTCTATAGTCCTCCTATACCACTGTCCTTTGACCTTCTATCATCTTAAAAGCCATACCTAATTATTTTTACCCAAAGTAGAAAGTTGATACTTAAAACAAATACTAACTGTGCAAGCCCCTGCAGTCACATTAACCATTAGTTTTACTGTCTGTAAGTTTTTTTTTAATGAGTTCCACCTACTCGTACTCGTATGTATCTAGGTACCTTAGCCCCATTATTTTGTGCACAAATCATAGAATAAACTAACCTCAATCGAATCATAGTGAATGTCTATTTACTCCCTAATTAAGACATCATAGGTATGTACATACCACCTATTAGCCGAAGTACCCTTGGAAAATGCATACGGTCCCCTGTTATCCGTATAATTCCCGTGTCGTAACGATTCAACAGAAATCAACAAAACAGTTTCACGCTCCAAGCGCCAACGTGCAAAATTTACCATTTCCATTGCCATTCATTACGAAATAAAACCAAAACGAATGCGGAAAAGTATCTGAGATACTGGGAAACTGTTCACAACCAACAAGACCATCGGAGGAACCCACCACATCAAACGCCGAACCACATAAAAGCGAAACGATTGTAATAAAATGAAAGAACATTAATACAAAAGCGCCGAGGAGCTGCACTATACTCGTAACTCTGGGAATCTCGCCATAAACCTCCTCCAAAACAACACAGACAGACACTCAGTCTAACTGATTAACTCACCCGCCGTAATCCTAAGACTAAAGCCGTGAACCGCGCACCGCGCGCCCAGAGACGAAGACGCTTGCGAGCTCTCGCTATTTTTACGACAACTCCGTCGCGGCTACAAATTACAGCTGCACCGTACAGAGGAAGTGGCATTCGGTAGCCGTTCAAATTAGTGCCGCCCAAATAAAACGAACGATCACTCGCTCCACATATGCGAAGCGGATGCGCCCGCTCATCTGGCTGTGTGAGTGTGTGTGCAGATAGACAGTTGAAACATGAAAGGCAGGAGGAACACCATGCAATCATCCGAAACAGAAACAGCTCTATAAAAGGTGAGCACTCGTAAAAACTGCACGAGAAACCACCAAACCAAGGCAAGGTGCATATGACAATTGAGAGATCTCTGGTGTCTGGCACTACCGCCGCCGAGCCGCTGCGCCGCCACGCCGCCACTCGCCCGGAGGGTTCTTCTGTGATTTAGAGGGCGGAGTGGTCGGTGGTCAGTGGTTATCGCTTTTGGCGACACCGACAACTATGCCGTCGCGCTTTGAGTGAAGGGAAATAAATCGTCTCCGACGACGACGTTTTATGTGTCAGTGCAAGCAGTTGCATGCGGAATGATTGATGTGGCATGCCCATCAATTGTTATCGAATCGATTCTATGCCAATGATGTGCTCGGACCAACTGGAGCTAATTCCATTGATCCGGTGATTCACTTTGATTCATGTTGAGGTGTTCGTCGGATGGATGGAGAATGCTTGGCAACTGGATCAGACCGATCGAACGGGATACTGCCTGGCTTAATCGGTGTCGCAAGTATCTGTTGTTCTTACCTAACCTCTACATTATAATTATTGTAACATAAAGTGTCAGCAATAATAGCTGTAACATGAAAATTGCTAGTTGTAATCGAACTCGTCCATCAACAAGTTTTTATTAAATGATAATGCTGACAGTAATTGCTCACTCATGTGATTTGTTTGATTGTTCGGGTAAGACTATACTTAAGCCGAACCCACCTGACCGCTTTGGCTTGCTTTCCTAAGGTGCAAGTCGAGTCTACTTTAGAACAAATTAGAACTTTAACTGCGTTCACATGTTATAGATACTTCTTCAACAACAGGTAGCCAAGGACTCAGTTGGTGTAGGGTGTAATACAACAAAACAAGACGGCAAGCCTTCTATACAAAAATTCGAGTTCACTTTAAGGAGAGGTAAACTTAATCAAGGTAGGCAACCTAGTAAGCTCTCTAAGTCTTTCAGACAAAAAGTCCATCATCCTCTAAGCGATGAAAAGACTTTTAGATACTTACCTTAGAGGATGAATAGAATTATCTACTGGCTTTCGCTCGTATATTGGAAGAGTCTTAAGCCTCTAAAGATAAGGACCTCTTGTGCGTTGTATAGCATTTCCCAGTCATGACTCCACAACATGTAAAGCTACTGTCATCTCAAAGAGGATTAAGTACCTTTTCTCTCGAAATGTTCACAGAGCTTCAAAAAGTGTTACAAGGCAAGCATAGTCTACAGGCTTCTCCAGATCGTTGTTTTTCTTCATCAGATTGATATGGTGAAAATTATGCTCCATTTGGACTGATATAGCTCGTCCTGTCTTTATAAATTCTGTCATGTGCCGGTTTTTCTTTTCGACGAAGCTATGCTAAGCTAAACTAAACCAAATACCGGTCCTCATCTTTTTCAGACGTCTAGGAGAGACTCTAAACTGGTGACTGATTATCTTCGTCAGTTGACATCCATCATTCCATTGAAAACGAGGCTCAATCTGTCGTCTCCTTTGCTTCGTCAATCAATCTATCGCTTTCGGCGTACCATTATATAACACTAGCGCCCCGTACTGTTGTAAAAGTATCATCGTGCATTGGGAAGGACATCAGGTGTCTGCATGCTCTTCAAGTTAGCGGAGCCGAACCGCATATGCACAGGAGCTTAAGGACTTAAAGCAGGGCAGTGTTACACGTCTATAGTGCATGAAATCATGTGCCAATTGAATAAATCAAGCTTCCTGAGGCCCTTTATTCTGAAAATCCGGCTACGATATCCAAGAGTCGTCAAAGTCTTGCCCTTCCTTGTCCTCGGCATTGAGAACGATCAGAACAACTGCTCCACTTGGATTAGAAACAATCCCTTACTTTCTACCGCTGGACCTGTACCTCTTTCTTTAAGAATAAGCGCATCAAATAGGTAGACCTTAAACCTTGGAGGACATTACGTAGATCCTAAAGGAACAAGGATAGGGCGAAGATGGATATATGAACGGCCGCCTGTGCATAGCTCGATCAGACTGTGCTCACTGACGGATGCAGTCAATAACACCAGGGGTGATATTGGCAATTTTATTGACAGTCAGGTAGCCACTGAAACAATTTTTGCTAAAAAAACGAAAAAACAAGTACTAGCTATGCCGATGCTCACAGCACTAAATAAATCTCTGCTGGTTCGCTAATCACAAGGATATAACCTGGAATGAGAAAGCTAGTGAACTTGTAAGGAAAAAGTCGACACAAGTCAGAGCCTAATGATGGCCAACAGTTGATGGCTTGATAAGGACGCTCTGACCACGAAGGGATAACGCCAGAAACAAGCTGAAATTAAAACGATGTTTCTGGCCATAATCTCCTAGGATACCACACACTACAACTATGCAGAGGATCTATAGAACGAACAGGTTCACCAGGACTGGAGCAAACTACTTTCCAGGATTCTGAGGACGTCACGATGCTCAGCAATGAGCAGTAAGGAAGTTACTAGGAAAAATCCAGTATAGGAACTGCGATCAAGCACCCCCCTCCGTTACCACAATGGGTTCAGAAGGAAATAAGTGCTCTGAGGTTGATCCTTACTCCCCCATCAATCCAACCATATAACGTATGTTATATGTATGTAACGAGGAATAATGGTCTAGGCCCCCAAGTCTAGTGGACAAGATATTACACAATAGGCCGTCGAGGATGCAATTAAGTTAATATTATGTGGAAACTATCTTTAGAAAACGTGTTAAACGAGAACTGATTTAGAGCCTCAGGTCATTCCCTTAATAACTATACCTACATACTGCTGGAGGAAACTCCACAGACATAGAATTTTAATTAGATACTTCCGTCACCATGCTGCCAAGCTGCTAATGACTTTCGATTACTGACGTTTCACTCAACCAACAAACCTTTAATGTGTAAGATCATGCCATCCCAACAGCAGCACCCATCATTTGCATTAAACAACAACTTCCACCAAACCATTTGAGGCGATGCATGGGTGGCTTTATTAGGCCCATCATACCCGTTTGAGAGATCTTGAATAAATTATGCCCGCAATCACTTTCTTAGAAAAGAGCACTACACCCAGTAGGTACCCCATCCAGTCGCCTCACCCTTCTTCGCCCCACTCGCCCGTTGCCGCTTTCTAATGAATTGCAAATCTTTTCTTTGCACAACACAATTTGCAGGCTGAAATTAAACCTGCTAATTACCAACAATTATAGCCTTCGTGACTGCCATTAAGTAGCGAATCGCCGCCACCGCCACCACCGTCACTACCGCCTTCTCCATTCCTCAATGTCCCCTTTCCAGATCGGTACGCAGATTGAAAACCCACTATTAGTATTCGTTCTAACCTCAATCGGCAGTTATTACCGAATGGAGAGAGAAAAAGCTAAAAAAGATACTACGACTGGCCCCCGTCTACATCATCTAACAAACTCCCCGGGATCGTGTTTCTAATCGAACCGGCGGTGGCTCTACCGACAAGGAGAGAGGAGTGTGAAGTGCAATTTTCTTATAGCCAGACCCACGGAATCTCCAGCTAGACCAACCCGACCGACGACGACGACGACAACGACGACGACGGTGCGGAGCACAAAAGGTTAGGGCACTCGCTATGTTGGTTTTGCTTCCTGCACCACTGGATACACTCGCACAGTCGTCGTACGTAAGGGTGCACTATTGCCACTGATTTCGGGTCCCTGGTGTATAATTGATGGCAGATTTGTTCGGTCTAGCGTGGCCAATTGTTGTTGTTGTGTGCTGCGCTGAGTGAAATTAATAGTTTGGTTGCGGTTTTTAATTCTGCATTGCTGCTGAGAAAATCCGCTTTTACCGCTCAATTTATGAATTTTTTATTGCGGAGGACTGGCGAAAGGGGACCGCTTGGCGAAACGCCCCTTCGTTGGATTTGATGTGATAGGGACAGGAACCAGGAGTTATCGCATGGCATAATTGACGGGGACACAACGGAGAGGGGTTATTTTTTTTCAATTATTCTGTGGATTTTTTTGAAGCGAGTACGAGGATACCAGTGGCAGCGATTGGTTCAGACTCGTAATCATCGCGTTGCAGTTCGTTGACAGAAGGGATTTTCTCAGCAAATGGGGGTTGACAACTTCTATTATGAAGTCGATGTGGGTAGTAGTGGGTACAGTAATTGGTTGGAAAAGGACCCCGTTTCTCTCTATTTTTTTGTAAATAGTTGTTTGGTTAAGTTTGTACTGAACAGTCATTCCTTTAGGAGTTCCTATGCTTATTGTGTTCTCATTCCTAACTAATAAAACTGGTCTATCCAAGAGCTCTCGAAAGGACCTCCAGAAGCATCAGGAAACGAACAGTGCCAGCCATTGCCGCGATGGAGGTGCTAAGTTCCACCAATCTAGCTGCCAGAAACTACTATTTCGATGCTAAATGCTCTCAGACAAAACGTTGTAAGAAAGGTCTAGGCCAGACACCTTTCGAGCACCGTAGGACCGTAGTAGTGAAACACAAAAGAAATCGACCGAAACGTTAGATCGAGGAGATGCAAAAAATAGAACTTCTGTCAAAGGATGAAGAGGCCAACCTAAGGTTACGCTAGCCAAATCGGACCATGCAACTGATGCTGAGCACTAGGAAGGACATTTTCTATGAACTGTTGAATGGCGACAAAAGCCAAAATCCCGCAGTCAGACACCCTGAAAGTCTAGTCTTAAGTTTGAGGAAAACCAATCATTCCAACCACCGGACCAGTATGAAATTCAAGCATCCATAGATAGACAAGACCTGAGAAAAGTGAAGAAAAAGCAGGCCTGAATGGTTTAGCAGTTGAACTCTTTAGGGCTCCAGATGGTGACTTGATAGGTACCGAGTATCACTTCATATGTACGTACAATATGATCATGCGATACCATGCCCGATGATTGGAACTTTAGCATCCATAGTTCAACTTCACTTCTCTTCAAATCCTGCAGAAGATCCAAGAGGACCAGATCGAAGCCCATCATCCATTTATCGCTTTCAAGACCATGTATGGTAATGTGAAGTGAAATGAGTTCTGCAGGCTGTTCCGTCAAGGTCGAGAAGACTCCACCAACACCTTCAACACCACCAGAGCTCTTTAACTAGTCGACGCACTGTCATGCAGTTTCTTGAACCTATTACTGGAGAGGTCATCACAGCAGGCACTATCAGTAGAACATGGCGATTCGCTATCAGAATTCCTTACACTGAGGAGTAGGATAAGGACATATCTGATCTCTGTAACCCGGCACAGGGATATACGAGTAGTTGTTGGCATCATGAAAGGATATTGCGTGACAGGCAACCATGTAGCATGCCGAGGGATAGCCCATAAAGATTTCTGTGGGAAATGCCCCGCCGAAGAAGAAATAGGATCAGTTTGTCATCTCCTATGTGAGCAGCACTAAACACCAAAAGAAAGACAAGAACTGTTTCCTTGCAGAACTGGACGATCTAAGAAACACTGAGCTGAACAAACTCCTGAGATTCATTCACGTATCTGCTTGGTTTAGTTCAGCCGTAGAAGACTCATATTAGACTCTCAAGGATCTCAAATTGATACTCCAAGTGAACAACTACTTAAGTGAGGACATCATTTATTACGATTGCGTTGTTCTTTCGTGTTAGTTTTAAAGACTCTGGCTATAGCTTAAGATATCTTAGGCATCTTACCCAAGTTCGTGGTACCCTGTAAAGCCACACACCTCACACTTAGCATAAAACTAGAGGTAAACCTTCGAAGTATGGTTGTCTGATTAGATTCTTCAAAGAGCTAGACTATACCCACGACAGCAGCTTAAATTCCTGCAACTGGGATGGTTCCCTTTTTTCCACAGTACAGTTCAGCAAAACAACCTCTTCCCTCCAATACGGCAACTACCCCATCCGCAATGTACATATCTCATTAATTAAGGAACCCTTCCATCAAATCCCTTCCAAACAGATGGGTTCCACTCATCGCTGTCTCTATAACTCATTACAAGTCAATTACGTTGTGCTCCTCTCCTGTCTAATCTTCAGCTGAGATGCATTAAAATGAAGACTAATCCATGCCTAGAAGAGCTATAAAACTGAAAATAACCTTGCAATCAACTGAAAGGCTGTTATGTCTAGGACATTCATTCACTCATCTCCCATCACAGGAATTAGTTGCAGTCTAAGATAAAACAAAAAAAACATTTCCCAAAGCATAACAACATCCTGAAACGTGTGCTTCTCCCATAGAATGACCAACTACCCTTCCATCCGTCTTCTAAGCCATAAAAGGATCAACCGCACGGTGCACACCTGAGTCCAAAGTTTCTTTCATCCTCTCCTTCCTTCCTCTTTGTTTTTTTTTCCTTTTATTATCCCTCAAGATTTGCTCATCTTCTAGAAATATTTAATTAAACTCTAATAAAGGAAATCCTTTTTGTTTACTTTAGCTCAATTTTTATCTCACTTCACTTGACTCCCCCACGTTCATGTCATCTTGATCATGTCCTTCGTTCTCGACGGACCTCTCCACATGCGAGAATAGAATCTGAATCCCACCCACAAAATTAGTGCGGGAATTTTATGTCCTTCCTTTTCACAACAACCAACCCTGAGCGCTAGCTTCCCTCAATTATCCTTAAATAGATGGGGATTACAAAATAATGCAAAATGAATACAGTATACGAGAGAGCACGGTATTGGTATCCACTCTCCACTCCGAGGAGGATTTGTTTAGTGTCATAAAAAATTTATCTCCCGGAAAAGGAGCAGCACAACAACGCAAAAGATAATTGAAAGAAACGTGAGGATTTCGACCGCAAAATGGCTGCAAATCTGACGACGACGAGGACACAACAATGAAAAAATATATATATATATGTATACGGGTGTATCTGCCAGCGCGCCGCAGGAGAGATAGATTCACCATATCCGCCAGAAGCCACCATCACCTGTGGTAGTAAAAAAAAATCTCAAACAACAAAGAAAGTATCTCGAACGATAGACAATCTGGTTGATCCATAAAAAAAATTGACAAACTGCTACTTTAGCGATGGGGTCCGCAAATCCTTTAATAACACGGATTTCTTTGTTTAATACTTTTTTTTTTTTTTTTTGTTCAGTTCGCTCGTGCACTGCAGATGATGAACTTGGCGAATTGCCGGAGGATGGGCTGAGTTCACGTTTTACGACTTTTTTAGAACTTTTTTGGTTCGTTTCGTAGGCGAACGTATGCGGAACTTGAGTTTTACGTTCAGCGGCAGATTATTGTCATTTTATAAAACATAATTCAAAAGTATGAGATGAGTCTGGTTAAACGGTTGCCAGCAGTAGTGGGGTACTATCCAGGGGTGGTGGAGATAATTTTAAGCCGATGGCAATCTGTGACCGGAAACTATGTTGAGATAGAGATTTGTCAACATGTATCGTATCTAGGGTCCATTCAAGTTGAAGATTAACAGTGTAAGCTTTGCACTGGGTGGTAGTGGTTGTTACTGGTAACAGGTGGAACACCCACTTGCCGATGCAGGCGAAACTACTTTGACACAAGTCTGACATGGAATATCCGATCCCAATTGTGGACGACACAAAAAATATCTTCAACGAGCCCTCGGAAGAAACTTACGAAGTTGACCAAAGCAAAATGTCCTCCTCGTATCATTTGGATTCGTTTTAGTCCCATTTAACTCCTTCCCTCATGTTCCAGTGTCTACTCTTAAATCGGTCATGCAAGTCTCTTTTTTTTAAGGACTTCATTAACTTCTGTTTACTGCTCCTTGAATCTTCGAATATTTCAAAAACGCTTGTTGAGCATCATGGGTAGTAAGGACTTTTATTGTGCCTGTATGTGTCTCTACTTAAAGGTGGATTTGTGCGAGCGTTCTTGCCACTATCCTGTACTATGTTTCCTGAAAGGGTCTCGCTGAGTTTCGCGGATTGGAGCAATTTCCTCTAGTCTTAACGGCTTCAACTTACGGATATGGGTAAGTGACTCCCCTGAACCAAACCGAAATTGATATTTGTTTCAGGAAAGGTAATGACGACTTTCCTGAAAGGTCGTCCAGGTCTCCGAAATGGTATTCTCTGAGTGGCATTTTCTGCAGATCTACGAAGGCTTGAGCATTCGCACAAAAAATGAGATGTATACCCTTCTTCGTCTGTATCATCACAGCCTGTGCAAAGGTTGTCAAGGTTAAGTCAGATTCTTCTTCGGTACGCCGCCTGGAGGGTGTGTCCGGTAATAATCCCCGTGAAGAGCACTAAGTCGTGTCTATTTAGCGCTAGAATATGTTTTAGTGTAGCCGTGGTCTATTGGTCGTGCTTTGTTCAGAGTTTTCGCGAGGCCTGGAAATCTATCATTGGCTATTCACACGAAGGCTAGCTTTGACTACTGTTAGGAGCGAAAGAGCAGAGATAACGACTATGTCAGGTCAGCTTCAGACGTCTTTCTTGGTAAATGCATGGAACCCACTTACGACATCGTTTCACCAATTTGCATTTGGATTTGATGATTGTAAATGTAAATCCTAGAGGCTACTCCCTCATCAGTCCCTGATCCGTTGGACTGACCCATTCCATCCTCGTACGGAAGGTGGTTGATATGTTTCGCCTAAAAGTGGGAAATGGTGTCATTTAGTCTGCTCGGTACCTAGGTGTGCTCATCTTCCAATGGTTTGGTTGTTTCAAGTGGATAATCAGTACTAGTGTGACTGGTAGGTGGTAGTCCTCATCTTTCCATCCTGTCCAGTTCCTTGAAGTACGTGATCTTACGATATGGTATTGGTGCGGTGTAGAGAGTTATGAATTCTGTCCAAGAGTGCTTCTCAATTACGACTATGAATTGGATCTCCTGCATTGAGCATGATTCGCTCAACGACAGTACTAGCATCGCTCCTTTTTGGCTTACGTACCTCAAGAAACAGCTTCAAATAGAGGCTAAGGTAATATGGCGAGGCATTGCTGTGTTGGATGCCTAAAATAAATTCCAATTACTTAAGAGAATATACAGATTTCCTTGTGAGTTCCTGCCATGCTGTAAGGATCTGCAAATCATTATCTTCTAGTATCGCAGTTTCTTTTGAATTATTGATCTGCAACTGTTGAAGCTTATAAGTGAAAATGAACAATTTAGGGTCAGGACACTTAATTTTTTCAGTGAAGACCAAATTCGAATAAGAACACATCCTTTTAGTAAAATATTTCAATCCCATTCTGAACTATACCTACTGTTTGCGATTGTTTTTGAACTTATAGTAGTGGTTTAGTTCTTCTTGTAGTTCCTATTAATTCCGAATTTGATGCGGCAGTAGCTGAATTAGTTGGTTACAAGAGAAAGAAGAGGCTGACATCAACCCATGAGAAGTTCCACATTGATGCCTTCAAAGTTTGGAAACAAGAGCCCACCGATTCTACTGTAAGCACATCTCACATTGACTATCCTCCAACTGCATCCTTCTAGTATATTCTCTCCATACCTTAACTTCAACAAAAGATCATAAAAAGCATGGTTGTCGAAACTGTCAAAATAGTTTGAAATTGAAATTGACGTCAGGCAAGGTTCCATCCTGTCAACAGTATTAGTTTTATTGGTGATTGGTGATAGACTTGCTGAAGGCATCTAGAGTACACTGACGACTAACTTTCTCGTGAAATAATGAATCAACTATTAAGCTGTCAATTCAAACCCACGTGTCCTTCTAGGATGGCAGGACACATGGCTGTCTAAAAACTACATTAAAGAACAGTCATGACACGAAGAGTTGAAGGATATACCAGTCGGAAAAAGAGTTCTCCTTAAAACTCTAGCCAATTACTCTTCCTACCATTTGAAGATAGGCGGTCCATTGACGATAGCCATGCGCTATGAATCAGGTCGTCAAAATGTGTCCCATTCGAGTCATTTGTTCAAAATATGTATGTGTTTGCTTAGAAATGTTTTGGTACTTATTAGTAAGAACTTTTCTTTTTTAAAAAAACTATCAACTAGATACGGAAATACTCTTAGTCTGTGGTGACTTAATTTCTAACAATATTTTCGTGTGTCATCACAGCCTTCAAACGAAATCTTTTACTCATTCGCAGTCGAACCATCTGCCCTCCAACTTCCGGCGCGGTGAGAATTTTATTTTGTTTATCAAAAATATTCATAAAACCAACTCTAACCACATCACAGCCCGTAGCGCAGCCCACATCCCCCACATCAACGACGGCGGCATCATATGTGTACCCGTACAACGGACAACAGTGTTTACTGATCTGTGGCACACATGAAGTTTCTCGAATTCTGTGCGTCGCGTCGTCCCCATCAACCAATTATTAGCAACATCACGCGCCAAGCTTTGATTTTACGACAACGACGTTTGCGACCACTTCAAACGAGCGGCTGCGCGATACGAACGCGCCCGATTACAATGCTCCACAATAAAACATCCTTTAAACACGAAAAGCGTGAAACATCAAAGCGAGCCGCCCGAAAAACACCTCATTCATGCCATGGCAGACCCCATCAATGAATTTTCATCATCCATAATCATCGTGTTGGATCACTATGATCAGAGTCATCGTCATCGTCGTCGTCCTCGTCGTCGTCGTCATCATCATCATCAGTGGGAGAGCTCCAGCGCATCCAGGTCATCTGCCAGAAGAGCAAAGGAGCAAAAGAGAAACACTTGCTTAATTTGATTTCATTACCGCGCCTCCTATGTTTATCCCGGGATATGATGATACCGCACTAAGGACCTGTTGTCCTGTTTGATGCCGCTGCTGCTCGCATCTTCGATAGGCGGAGCTGTGTTGATCATTTGCACACTTTGATGCAAAAAAACAAAAAAAAAGATCGCTTGGCGATCTCGCATTCACATAGATACACACATGCGGCGAAAATGTATCGACCCAAGATTGGGCCAAGAACACGATGGAGAAGCTGTAGTGGTTCTGTGAGAAAATCGCATTCCTTTGTTGTACTGGAGGAGGAGGATGGCAAAGGAGCTGATGCAGCTAACCCGCCTTTTCGCAGCAGCGCATAGCGCTGAAATCTCTTTGTCGGCATCGACGACTGATCGAACTGAATGATGATGATGATGATCTGGCACGCCCCCTCATGTATCTGCGTTTAATGCAGTGCAGAAGGTGTTGTGGGGAGATTTTGCGCACCGCAACGCAGATGGATCATTGGGCGATCGTCTTGGCCGTCCAATCTGCTATTGACTTTTCAGCCAAAGTTCGAGATGAGATTTCGCTGCACATTTTATCTTGGCAGTGAATTTGTTGAATATTATTTCAGAACTAACGCCCGCAAGGGCCGTTGTGGTGGTGTACGACTAATTGGGTTGAAAAGATCAGGAGAACTATGTGCTACTCCTGGAGCGGCTAAGTCTTATTGGAAAGAGGAAAAATTTTAACAAATGTTTTGCGAATGCCAATGCTTGGCTATTTATTCCAACCGGTATATGGTCTGTAATGGAACTTTTAGGTTTGCATTCAAATTTTAATCGTTTTCCGAGAAATCAGAGAACAGAAGATACCGACGGACATTGAATGGTCACAGTGCATGTATTCGCACAGTCATCGTGGTTACAACAATTAATTGGGACTGTTCTAGTTATTCATAGATACTGCATAAATATTTTGACCAGTATATGACAGTATATGATCCTGGTTTTTCATTCCAGCGGCTTTGGTCAACTTTTTAATACAACACAGCCGATGACAGATGACAGCTGTTGACATTTGCATTTGACGTTTTGTTAAGATTCTTTAGTGAATAAAGTAAATTCGAATCTAAATACAATTTCGAACATACAATGTGCACTGCGCCTGCCTCTGATCAGAATAATCTGAATGAGATCGAACTCATTTGCCAGTTTCGTACCGAATAGCAAGGACAGTTTTGACTTCCACACTGCAGTCGTCGTTGGTTTGTTGGCATAGGGTAAACTCAGGCTTATGGCCCACAGAATGATTATAGATACATGTCTTAACTGCTCCACCGATAACTCCACAGTTTGGCCGGCAGTATAGCATATTCCGTGCTACACATGCCTTCTAGATCGATGTCAAGCAACCTTGGAAACTAATTACATCGTTCGGCAGCAACATGCTCTGTTGACTGTAACGAGGTATCATTTACCCAAAAAGTCACAGTACTCAATCAGATTGATCAACCTAAGTCGACTTGGAATTCAGTAGAAGAGATATCGTGCAGGTTTTGCAGAGATCACTAGAAAATCAAGGCAGACTATGTGGATGTCTACCTATACAGACATCTGACAGTTAAGGAAAAGTGTTTTCTGTCTGGCCAGCGCTTTCCCACTATGGACATCTCATCGTCTCATACATTAGACGGCCTTCGAACTCACATCTATGTATGTGTCCAGGATAACACTACGCGCCGTTTAGTATATTGAGTTAAGTATATTGAGTATTAGGACAAGAATAGATACACGTGATCCAATTGGTCTCCTGTACCTCCAATCTAAAAGTGTCCACAGATTTTGTCGCTGTTAATTCCGAAACAACCAAGGTTTCTAAGGATTTGAACCCAAACGGGGCTTCAATGTGGGTTCATTGCTCCAATTGTTGATTCTAGTGACGAGTTACTTTTGAAAGTTAAACCTTCTAATAACTTCATCCCTAGAGTTGGCCGGGAGTGGTATTTGTTTGAGTAGTGCATCGAGTTCCTTCGGTGTCACTTATCTCTCCCTATTCCTCCTTTCACAGTTGTTAGAATCATTTTACCAGAGCATTCTTTAACCACGAGGTGCAGAGAAGTTAGTTCCAATTGTACCATGGCTGCAGTTGGGCAAGTTCTCATTGCCCCGGTAATATAGGGACATGCCAGCCAGTCCTAGCATCTTCTTGAGTGCTTGCATCGTGGTGATCAGACTGATCCTTTTTGTCCATGCAGTTGCTGTACATGTGATTATTCTGAAATCCATTTAAGGACTATATCCGGACTGCATCCTAACTAACACTTCTGTGTGTGCTTCCAAGTGAGTTTAATGTCCAGGATTATTCAAAGCACCCAAGATTTTTCAAGATTTTCCCAGTTGTGGTTCAGGATTTTACATGTTCTAGCGAACGTCATGAACCGACTTTTCATGATGCAATATCAGCTACCTGAACCTTATCGGAAAGTCTATTCTTAAGCTTTGGTCTTCAAAAAGTCCAACGATTTTAACTCTTCTCAGCGTTGAAGGCTTCAGTAATCTTATATCTGATCTTCTCTTCATTCTCAAGTTCCACATATTCTTGCAAATTCTATGGCCGATATTATGGAACTTCGAGGATGCTTTGACTTCAATAATAGTGGGAGGACATTGTTCCATTATCCAAGCGGATGCTAGAGATATTTCCAAACCTCTTACCTCTTTCAAATTTTCATCCAATTTCCACAATTTAGGTAGTTTTCGAAATGTCCAGTCAAAGTATTCATACTCTGAATACGAAGTGCCGTGGCGTACTCGAAGGCCAGTATCTATCAGAAGAATTCCAAGATTTACCTCCATTCATCTCAAATGGACGAGAAATAAAGAAGTAAAACTGTAGAACTAAACCTATGAAATGAATTAAGTGGAACAGGACATCAATTCGAAGACAGAACTAACCTTCATTGACACATTTCTCATGATCCTGAGCCAGAGGGTCAAACATCGACTTGTTTTACTCAAACAACAAAAAAAAAAGGATTCATTCCTTGAATGCGTGTTTATCCGCAAAGAAAAGAGGAATAAAAAAATGATAAATTGCATTTAAATCACAACTCACTTGGCTGCACAGCCTCTGAGGACAAAAGTTATGACAACCGCAACAAGCAGTTTTGTCCACGCGTCAAACCCAAGCACAAAACATTGACAAAGTAAACACTGACCGATCATTAATTAAAAACCCCAGGATAACCGCATCCAAACATTCAAAACATCTGAACATCTGAACATCTCCTCGCTTCCTTGCTGCCGATGCGCACCAATAAACCACCTTTATGCTGGCCAAACGATGTCCGAAAATTCCAATAAATTATCCCGTTGTTTGCTTAATATTAATTGACTTTTTGAGGTCCTCATTCAGACTCTAAAGAGGATGCCAGGCAGAGAGAATGAAGGAAAAAAAAAGGAAAAACATTTAACGAAAGCGTTTCCTTGAAGGCGTACAACTTCGCATTGACAACGCCCACCATCTCTCCGCAGAGGTATCGGCAAAAAGGACACTGAAACCGAAAAAAATTGTCACCGGTTTTTCACACCTGACCGCGCGCCGCCATGTCCATGTTTGTCCACCGGAGGAGACGAACACAATCTCCTCTTGCGGTGTGCCACATTGTCTGGTATATGTTTTGGCATATCCCTGTCAAAGCAAGACCCCCTGGAGAGGTGTCACTAATGCCTTGGCAAACATACCGTTTCAAGTCGAGAAAGAGGCTCACGATGCCCATTGTGTTGCAGTGAGTTTCTGGTGAACGCCCCTTTGTATTCGCAATAAAGTATGAAAAAGGATTGTTTACCAAACAACGGGATCCTTCCAAAAGGGTGCTTGGGTGCCTGGGTGTTTACTTAAGGTTATTAATTGAATTCCATGTGTATTGCACCCTCAGGGGTGTGATTGCCGACCAAAACAAACAAACAGCAGAACGGTAGCCGAGTCGAGTCCTATTTCCTTCGATTTTATTGCGATTGCTTTGCCATCGACCGGATCCCAGGAGATTGCTGTTTTTCTTTTCTTCCTTTAGTTCCACTTCTCGCTCTCTTCTTATTATTTGATCCTCCATCGGCGGCGCGTCTTTGAGCATCTTGTTGCTAATATTTCTCCCAGGGGGCCGATTGCTCTGGACAATGAATGGAAGGTCGGTTGATACTCCTCTGCCCTTTTGCAAAAAAACCGTAGGAACGCGCACCAGACCGCTACCGCTACCGCAGAAGCCTTTAATTTGTGCCGCACCGATTCTGCCCGGTTTCTGCAGAAGTCGTCCCAAACTCCTTTCTCTGTAATTTGCATATCTCAGCAGAAGTGGCTGTGTGTGGCTGTGGCTACAGTGGTACCAAGTACCAAGTACCAATACCCATCCCTCTGAGGACTCGTTTCCTATTTTCTGATTTCGGTTTAAATTTGGTTTTCCCCCAGCCCTCCTCTGTCGACATCTGTCGGTGGAAACTCACATTTGGTACGACTTTGGTATTTGCATAGGCAAATTAGTTTACGGTCTGGTGATGGTGATGTGTCCCAATCGTTTTCATCATACCAGACAACGACGACGACGACGACGGGTGTTGCCTGGAGGTGCCGCTTGTTGGATGAAACTGTTGAAGGTACAATTTGAAATGGAAGTCGACTCCTCCCTCCAATCGTCGCAGGGATTTAATGTGCATTTATCAAACTGACGCAGCACTCTTTTTGCCAAAAGAGTTTTTCTTTACAAAAACAAAAATTTATTTAAATTTTTCTCTCCTATTGTTGTCTGCGTTAAGTAAATAGTGAGGACAGGGTTGCGGTCTTTTCGTCTAATTTGCATACGAATTTCGAAAACAATGACAGAAGGTTTTAATTTATCGATGAGGAGGGTGAGGAACCTCATGGTTCTACCTATCTGTCATACAAAGCGGACAATACGAGGTGGGAACTTGTGGATTGTAATTGTGGACTGTTAACTCCCAAATAATTATGACAGATGAGTCAATCTCAAAAGCGGTTCATAAACGAGCCCATTGCTGAGTGGTGTTACAGTAACGCCATCGTTGAACCAAAGCATGATGTTAACCTTGTAAGACGATCTCTGGAAAACATTTTTGATCAGAAATTGTCACAAATTGGTGATTTACCTGAGAACCCCTTCAAAGTACAGAAGTTGTTCAAAAGATTGTGGACTTACTCAAGTCTACCGCGTGAGACTATCCCCGTAGTATCTTGACTCCTTACATTGGAACTAATATCAGAAACTGTCACCTCGAATCCCATAATAAAAGCTACCCTTTCTTTCATTCTCCTGAAAAGGGCGATTAAGAATTCTGAGTAGACCTTTCTTTTTCAAGTTGTCCAACATTTCAGAGAATCTAGACGACTTCAATGTCCTTCAGATGATCCAAAGACGGAGGAGAGAAAACTTTGAGCATAACAGACATCACCAAACCTGAGATGGATTGCTGTGACTACCAAGCTAACCAAAAGCTAACCAAATGGAGGATGTTCCTGGCGTCAAGTCGGAGTGTCCTCCTGCACTTCCCTGCTGCCCTTTGAAAATCATTAGACCCAACAAACTAGGCCAGATCGACCTCAATCTTTTGTGGTTGATTTTACTGAAGATGGTGCTAAAACTCGATTCACTTCCTCACCTCTAGAATGACATCCTTCTGAAGCTATTTTGCTAAGGAAGTCTGGGACATATCTCAGGATTGGTGAAGGCTTCTTTAATGTGAATTTTAATAAAATTGTTAGTGAACAGCTGTACTGGATAGGCATTGAAGTCTTGAATATTTGTAATAGTGTTGGGAGACAGAAGCAGCCATAAATGCTTGACATGGGTACACCTCAGGGCAGCGTTCTTTCACAAATGAAAAATGTGATCAGCAGCCACGGTCTAGTAAGTAACTCATCAAGGACTCATCAATGAATGAAATATATTTTAACGCGATTTGTGTGCCTAGACATAGTCCTGCATTCTCAACTAAAGTAGTAAGTTATATCGATGGATAAGCAAACTTAGAAGAAAGTACTGTCAGAGTCCTAACAGACTTAATTGGTTGAATCGTGGCATACTACACTGTCGGTTCCGAAATGAATCAACTTATGAGCGTGCAAGGACCTCTTTCAAACAAAAATTGCATCCATTCTGCAAGCAACATCAAACACACAAAAAACATCTTCGAAGCCAATATTGAAGAAAGGATAGTCACTGTACGTTTATATCATGACGAGCATAGCATCGGATAACTAAAGACCTACATTCTTCCCAAAATGTGTGGGAAATCCATAAACTAAAATCTATAGACAACCAACGCCAATAGTCGCAGGATATATTCACAAGTGCGGGCAAATGCCAGAAGAAGAACGCTTTCTTTGAACACTCATCCTGACAAGTACTGCAGGAGCTGTGAGATTTTTTATTTATTCTATGAAATTCTTAATTTGCAGTTTATTTGTCTAGGTTTCCAAAGTGATCGGGACCCTAAAGTAAATATAAGGAAGCAGTGGCTAACGTCACAAGGCTATTATTTACCTAAACTATCAATCAGGACTAGGCTTCATAGCTATAAAGTGACTATACGAAGGTATAGCAATGTCATCAACGTCAAGCAAAGCCATATAATAATGAATAATTCAAAACTACTCAGGTTATTGTTAACGACACTCGTATCTAAACAGTTTCAATCGCTCGAAAACTTTGCTAAAATCAACGCTATAGCCAATTTATGATTGAAACAAGGACTTATAGGGGCAAGGATGCGAATCATTTGTATGTAACTGAGAATAATCCAAAAATCAAGCCTCCTTTAGTTCTACCATTCTATATCTAGTCAATTTTGTTTGTCATTCACACTGTGATGGATGTGATGTTTCTTCTATTCTTTTCCATAAGTCCTACTGAATTCATGTGTCCTAAGATTTGAATCTAGAAGCCTCCGCTTAACATCAGTTGCTTAAAACTTTTCATTCTATTCCAAATAGGGGTATTGTATGCTGAACATCGTTATTGAATGACTTCGTCCTGCACGAACAAAATGTTATGATTTTGTATAAAATTGAAAATAATATTGACGACATAATGGACCCCTGAGGTACTCCAACTATTGCAGCAAAATTATTCCATGCACCAGAATGTGAATTCTTATATCCATGGAGATACATATTATGGAGATCTGCAAGAAGCTGTATTGCTTAACGAAGGTTTGCCGAATTAGATTCAAAACTGTTGAGATATCTAGTGTTAGGGGTCTTGATTCCTCAAGTTGTTTGTTCCCCAGAGAGCTATGTCAGGAACATTCGTCTGTCGGAGTTAGTCTTCAAATTTCTAATTCGTTATGATGCATGTAACCTGTTTGTTCCTGACTGGGGCGACTCTTTTCCAAGTGCCGTGTCTGATGACGAATCCTTTTAGTCATGCAGTATGATATGACTGTTGGATTGTAACTTACATCTGCAGCACGTTTAATCATTCCATTTGTAGTATGAGTTGTCTGGATGTCAAGTGGGTTCTGCATTGTTTACTAGACAACTTTGTCTACTGATGGCATTCACTTCTAAAAACCGTCATGACGTTGAAAGATGACTGCAATTAGTAGTAGCCAAAAGACTCACCTTCACCTCCTTTGAAAGCTATGCGCCGTTAAGCAAATTAACTACAAACACCCATCTCGCTGATGAAAGATGCAATAATACGAGAACAACAACCAAATACCGTACGTCAATTCCATCATTGAGCAACCAACTAAGCCAGCAAACATCAACCTCATCAGGAAATTTAATTGCCAAGCTTATCGACAAATTAAAAACTCAATTCCACACGAGGTTGCTTATGGCATCGCCAACCAAGCCGGTTGCTCCCATCCACCCTACTCGGCAGAAGATCAAAGGAATTCTTCCAACCCATTATCCCCGTGCCAGTGGCATATGGTTTCTGCCGGAGAATATTTCATTCGATCATCCGCGCTTATCGGTGGAAAATTATTAATTTCATTAAAAACTCATAAATATATCCGCGCACCGAGAGGATCCGGCAAATTGCTCCCGCCTTTCGTCATTCAATGGCGCGCGGCAACGGTGACTGGATGGAGAATTGCTTTCGAACAGCCACAGCCACAGCCACAGAACCAGATCACCCTCCGAGAAGAGGGTGCGCAACAAACGCACTTGACTCGCGCGCCATTAGCTTTCGAAAGAAATTAATTGTTCTTCCCAAATCGAGAGAGTAGACCTCTTCAGACGCCAAGATACGCGCCCGAGATTATGGATTTTTAACGAGTTTTACGAAAAAACGCTCAAGAGCACCCGACAAGTGGATACGGGCCATGGCGTCTGCTAGGTGCTTTCTCCATCGCAGATAAACTGAATTCAGCCCTCCGCACGCACAAGAGGGCGGAAGTAGACCCATCAAAGAGAAGTTTTACCAGAAACCCGATAACAGGTCATTGCGCATCCGGCAGGAAAGTGCTCCTTATCGAAGGAGCAGCTATTCATTTCGAAAACGAAATGTTTTTCAAAACATAAACAGACAACACTCCAAGTGCCAGGAAGTTGCACGTGCTAGACCTCCAGATACCGAGCAATGCTCCAGATACCTATAAATAACCAACAAACGAAAAAAAGGACTCGAACACGATTTGAGCACCTCGAGGATCCTGCTAATGTGAATTATTAATAAGAAAAATACTCCACTCCCATTGCGGACTCCGAAATAGATCCAAAGGAAGAGACAAAGCAGGCTCCACCACTCGAACTGAGTGTATATGTGTGTGTGTGTGTGTGTGTACTTTAGGCACTGCAGCGCGATGCAGTGCAATCACAATCGCTAATCGCTCGCGCGACCAAGGAGAGGATATTCACGCCGCCCGATGCTGCTCCGCTCTGGCGAAACTTTTCGCAGGCTATCGCCGCCGTCGATTGACCGCTTGCGATAAGGAACGCATTAAAAATCCATAAATCAATGCGATAAGCATGATTTCCCGAGTGTTTTATTGACTATTGTTCCATTGGGCTGCCTGGACTGCGCGATGCGATGTCGATGTCGATGTCGATGTCGATGTTGGTTGCGGTGGATTATGGCTGGCGGCAATTATGGTCTGCAGGACTTTGAAGTTGCGCTGGTACACACCGACAGACACTCTATGGCGGTAGATGCAGAGCCGAAGTGCGATGAAATACATGCCGCTCTGCACCACCAAAGGAAGAGGTTGATCCTCTCCCAATTTGAATGAAACTCCAATTTGGACCAGTGAGCGCCTCCAGGTTGGAGTGCACGTAGTCCACCTTCTTGTTGTTCTTGTTGTTGGACATCCTCTGGTGGAAGTTGTCCATTTGAAGTGGCAAAGCCAATGAGAGAAAGATCCCAGATAACCGAAGTTCAACGTGAAAGGTTACTAAACGATGGCGCGGTAGTGTGGTGCCCGGTTAATTGGAAAAAGGGTGGCGTGAGAGTTGAGACTACGACTGCACTACGAATGGATATACCTCTGATAAATTTGGTTGCTGTGTAACGCCGCCGCCGCCGCCGCCGTCATGGCGTTAGAATTAACAAGTTTCTCGCTTGTGCTCTTGCAAATAAATTTATAGATTTGTCTCAAGGTGCTGTACACATTACGGCTAAAAACAATGGATGGAGAGTAGTACTAACTGAATCCTACTAACTGGAATATGCTCATATTGTGTATATGGTTTGCATATTGATAGGCATACTGAAGGCTTTCCCAGAAATGCAATGGAAAAGCGTTTGATTCCAAGATGATCCATTGGCTTCCCGAAACTAAATAACGATTTCAGCGTTATTCTTGCAGAACCTGAGCATTAAAGTCCAAAATCACCATCTGCTTCCCTCTACTCTGTTTGAACTATCTGGCCCAACTCCTGACATCTCAAACTTCTTTTTCAGAGGAGTCTTTCCTAAGATTTGAAAGAGGAAAGAGAGTAATATTTTTCAATAAAAAAGTTAGATGAAGTGCCCAGTACAATTGTCTTCCATTGCAAACTTGCCCTAACCAACAGGATTTTCTTCAAAGAAGTTCATCAATTCGTATCTGGCCATTAGAGAGCGGCAAAGAAGTCAATGTAGTTACCATCGATTCAGCAAAGTCTTGAAAAAAACTCACAAAAAATCATTTTTCAATGTTTTCTTTGGACCTTCTATGAGCGAACCCATTATAGCATCTTCTTCCGGAGTCCCTCGAGGGACGAGAGACTACCTCCTCTGACCGATACATTTCAGTACTCTAGTTTACTTCAAGCTCTCTTTCGTTATTATGTGTGGCAGAGAACAACATTTGCGCTGAATAAACTATGTTGGTCTCGTGAAATGTTTAAAGATTTCTAAACCTCTTAGGTCACAACTTTGATATTTGATCAATCCCTGAATATGGTACCCAAGTATCGTCGAATCGTTGCTATTCATTCTGTTTGCTCTTTGTGACTTTCCTTGGGTTATAACCTTGGATATGGCCTACCCCCTATCCGGATTGTGCCGTGTAAAACGTGGCCAAGATCTCGAAACATTGATGGTCTTACATTGCTGTAAATGATATGCCTTAACGCCAATTCTTGTAGTCCCTTCTGTACCCTTCTTCTGTCTTAATTTTCACAAAAAGACCTACAGCTAGTGTTTAGTTAAACTTATCACGTTTTCAATGGAGAGTCCTAGGACACACAAGGGGCTATTTATAAGATCTAAGTAAGTAAATATCAACTTATTGATTCCTTCCCTGTACATAGTTTTTGAATGAATGTCTTCCAGCTTCTCATACCGAGGCGACCAACTAAGTAAATGCCTTAACATCTCCCCGTTGTTACAATGTGAGTATTTCAAAGGAAGAGCTTAAAAAATCTTATCCTTAGCTGCCTTGGAACCTATTGTACTAATTGTACGACAGCTACGAAACCAATGATATTTTAACTTTCCTGTGTAAGAGGTACTATTCCTAGGATCTAGTGGAATGGCCACAAAATACTTCTAAGTCACCGAAAGGAGATTGAGTAGCTCATGTGGATAGCATAAAAGTTTGAGTTTGTTTTGAAAGGTAGACTGTGCTGGAAAATGAAATGCTTTTTTGGGAACACTGATTCGAAAGGAGGTGTTTCAGTACATATTTTCGCGCATGACTTCGGTTATCCACATCTACTGCTTTATCCCTACAAGCAGCGAGGATAGGGATGTTGAATATGATGCTGATACTCGTACAAGTCGAATGAATAATTTGTGTGGTCAGTCCCCATTTGATGCTTAGTTGGTTGGTTTAGACCGGCCCTCGGTGAAAATGCACTTAGACCAGAGAGTGTCCATTGTATGTACTGCCGATGTGTAAGGTATATGGTTCACCATCTTACTCTGTGAACCATCTGCTGGTTTGTATGAAAGAGCTACGGTTAATACTATCTAAACGAGAGGAGCTTCTTCTAGCCAGCACGTCGGCCTCACAATTAATTCCCTGGTATGTTACAGTGATCTGGTTTCCAGCAATGGGTGGGATTGTACTGTCTAACTATCTCATTTGACGATACGTAGCTGTCTTTCACTGCCGTAGATCTCATAGTGTGACAGATTTGATGGATGCCTGAAAGTCGATGTATATGACAACATCCGATGGTGATACTGCAATAACCATCAACCAATCAGCTGGTTGAACTGCATTAACTGCGGCTTGAAAAACACTGGATTAGTATGGGAGGTCAAATGAGAGGTCGATTACAAGGTCTTCTAGAAGAACCCGGTAGCGAGCTCGTCCTCTGTTTTCGATCCGTCCGTAAAAATTGACAGGGATTCGTCGTGCAGGACACCACGTTGTGTCCATTCAGTTTTGTTTGGTATCAAGAATTTGTCAAGAATAGTAGGTATATTGTCATGTCCAGTGAGTTGCCCCTTCCATTCCTTGGAACTTTTTAGTCTAACTAATGCGCAGTGTTTTTTGCCGACGTAATGATCGTCAATGATTTTCATGACGACTGTCCTACTTAGTTGAAGATTACAAGTTTGTAGGAAAAAATATTGTGCCTGTGAGCGTTTATTTGTCCTGTTCTTCGGCGAAGGCAAAGACTCCAATTTTCGATGACCAAGTCTTAGTACGTGCTTATAAGAAAAGCTTTAACTCTTTCCAGTTCCTTGTGATAACAGTGGGAAGGGAGTTCTACTACTTGGCATACTTGAGAGTTTAAACCTGCAGTAATCTGTTCACCAGTCTTGTGGCAGTCAAGCAGTCATTACGACGAACTACCATACAATCAAAACAAAGTAAAAATTTAAAGGAATTCAAATGTTTTCAATTCCTTGTCTCCATAGATTCCAAAACACCTACAGCCAATAACCCACATTCATAAGTGAAAGGCAAACCAAATGCGAATTCCTTGCCGAATAAAGGATAATTACACCCAGTCGACTGGGGTATATGTATTTAATTGATGAAATCCCTCCTCCCTGATGGGCTTCATCACAAACCGCCTGAACACTTCACATCATACCTCAAAAGTTGCCTAATCCTCGTAAGTACATTTAGAACGACATACCGAGCGAAATTGAACCTCATATGCTGTAAACATTTTCCCAAGGCGCCGCAATTCATAGTACATCACCACCGCCAATAACACTCCATATGCTGCCACCACACACCACCAACCATTGTCTAACGACAACCCTACGAGCACTACGATGACTACAACGACGACGACGACGACACATTTAATCAGTCATTCAGATTTTCATTATGGGACTCAATTTCAATTTCACCCAACGATTCGTCTCCTCGAAAACAACTTCATTAAAACGGATACCATACTCGTATCCTTGCTTCCATAATAGCAGCAGCAGGAGCAGATTGTGTGCGCGAACACGAATCCACCGAATCTGTAACCTAATCAAATCAAAATCCCCGCCGAAACCAACCACTGAAAGTTAAGCGAATCACATCAAACACCATATGCCGGGGATTGCTATTGCTCCAGGGATATGGATCCCAAAACTCTTGTCTCACACCCCCCCCCCCCCCCCCACTCCACTCCTAACTGGCGGCTGCCATCATGGAGTCGTCAGACTTCTCCTAAGGGATGACACATCGCACGTTCAAAACTTTTGCGTGGCTTACATCAATTTACACAAAACTCGGAACCACTATTGTTGCTTGTGGTGTGGTGCTAGTTCCATAATTGCACATCATGCAACCTGTTTAATTACAGAGCCCGGCTAAACACACCAGTCATTGTTGTGAGCCGATGTTGTTTTTTGCCACATAACGATGGTGCATCCCTCTCGCGGAGCCAAAGCGAAAATCTATCACAAAACTTTGCGTGAATTTGTGAAGGTTTAGAGCTTCATTGTGGCCTGCACGATGCATCAAATGTGAACCGGTACCGCCCCGAATAATTACCCTAATAATGGCCAATGTGTGTGCAGGTGAATTTTTTTTTTTTTTTTTTGCTACCTCCGATAGCTTGGTTCCATGTCACATCGTAAACACGAATGTGTCCTCATGCAAGGGGTCGTCAGATGGGAGTCTGTATAGTTAGTTGTTGGCCATTTCTCCATTGGAGCGAGCGGCGGCGGCGGCCTTATCGCGATTCATGGTGCAATGTCGCCTGCTCATGACAGCGCTCTTGATAATGCGGTGGTTATTAGGAGGGCGGTTCTCGAATTCCCCCGAAACACACACAGAACCCTAGGAGTAGTTTCTTTCTGGGCAACACTGTGGACGGAAAAAGGGTTACCCCGGTTACCCTTGTTGGAAAGCACGATGGCATGCGATGATTGTTGGTGTGTATACTTGGAAGCGTATGTGTGTTTACTTTTCTCGGGTCGGCCAAGCGTGGGCTATTAGCGTGTGCAATGGAGCACAGGCGCCTATTTCGAAACGAATAATGGCCGATGGTTGTTTGTGGAGAAGGCGCCCTTTCTTGTTGCACTGATGGAGGGGAAGACAGCGCTTGGTGGTTGAATATTAATTGATGACGATGGGGTTCGTTGAAAACTGGTTAACTGCCTGCCGCACTGGTGTGGGTGGCGTTATGTATTTTCAATTACCCGCGAGAAAATGTAGTTTGTGTTCATTTTTATTTATTTTCACGCGGCAATAGGTATCTAATTGTAGGGAAAGTGGTTGAACCAGTATTAAGCGGATTGATTGTTGTTTATGGCCAATTCACCATCTTCTGTGCAAGGCCAATGTCAAGATAGCACTTGGTGTAGCCTGTCATGCTTCCTGTCATACGAACCTGCCGAAGAATGGTTGCCAGTTTTCAGCTGACTTTGTCACTGACTTTGTGGGTGCACAAGGTTTCATGGTAAGCCATTAACTCTACTGACTTCCAGTTGAGTTTTGTTGCAATAGAAGAAAGCAGATGATCGCCCTGATAGCTTAGAAAGTATTTCAAGTCGATTTACACCAGAGGTATCCCTTGGAAGCTTAAAGAAAGCTTGTCTTGACAGGAGGGGACAAACTCGAGTTTGATGGCTTCGATGAGACACAGCATCAAGTTATCAGTCAGAATGGAGAGAGATTTTAGTGAAACCCTGAACTTGGTTTATGTACCAGTTGATGCCACAGTCAGATTCTGGCCCTATGAACGAATATTCTGTGACAGCCTTGGCTGGCTAATTTTCAAACTCGTTGCCTAAGGCCACTAAATTTGACCTCGTCATGCCTAGGAAGAGATTATAATGCTGTAGTGTAAGACTGTGATGGTGTCCACTGAGTTGGACGATAGTGCAAAGCCACTGACTCACTATCTAAGAAGATATGTGTGCATTCTAGTTCTACCTTTCCGAACTAATTCAGAGAAGATCTCAGCTTGGATTGCAGTGGAAAATCTTTCCATAGGTAACGAGTCTTTAGTCCAATCCAATTCAATGAAGCCATTTTCCACTCGAGATTCCATGAATCACGCTGGACTAGTATCGGAACATCTTTAGACCAGTTTTACGGATCAAATACTTCAGTATTTCATAACCATAATGTCGTGGACATTGCAGCACACGTCCCTTCTAGGAATCAAGTCAAATATTTTTAGTTACTCCACAAGCTCTTCTGGCTTGTGCTTGTGTGCTAAGTCCAGTGTGATACGACGTCTAACAGCCACCTCTACACATGATATCTCAAAAATGGACTGTAATGCTACCGTAGGGGGGTACTGTGTAGGTTCTGTACAAACTTTCATTCGTCAGACAAAGTGGATCTAGTTTTGACTTAAAGGAGCCTTTCGCCGCACATGACCCTTCTGACATATGGATGACGATTTCAGTTTATTTGTCTAACTTTCTTGCTTCACCCTTCTGACACGTGTACTTAAGTTCCTTGGATGAATCTTGTCATCAATATAACCAATCGCCTAATCTCTGCACATAGACTGGAAGATTATCAAAGACTAGTGATCACAGAGGAGAGAATGAACCTTTTTTTCGGGAGGATAGTCTGAAGATACAGACACTTCCATCCTCTAGAGGAGGAAATAATTTTGCCTTTTCCGTATTTTTTTTTTAAAAAAAGCATACTTCACCTCTTTGGATTAAAGTCCTATAAAGTTATAAGCTGTTTATGTACCTAATCCCTTGGTTGGTTGAATCCATGATATATCTCCTCTTGGTATTCAGTCGTGGTCAGTATTATCCTACGCGGTCACGAGGTCTAAAAAGCCATATAAGGCGGACACTACCTTGTATCTTCCTGACAAGATGGTTGAGAACGCCTTACTGACTTGTAGTTTGAATTGATTGATCGAAAAGGGTTTCGTGTTAATATACATATACACTGCTGCTTCAAAAAAAACATAAAATAAACTGCAGATTGGACCTTCCCTGGCTTGTTGCCGCCTCTAGATTCAATGTTTCCTAAACCTTACCCTGATACTGCAGTAGGCAGGACTATGAAAGCAATCCTCTCTATACATATTTGCTCCTGACAAGAAGTTAAAAACGGTTCTACTGAATAAAAATTTGTCATGATGTCTAGCCTCATGCTCTAGACGGACAGTACTGAGGAACAGTCTTGTCTTTGCTTATAGCATAAGATAGGGGTGATGTTGCGAAGTGACAGTCCGTTTTCTTGCTGGTGTTGTGTCTTGGTGCTACACCAGTGGACTCTGCTCTTCCGAAAGAAACCCACTGTCATACTATTCCTTCATTAGCCTCAACTTTGTTCCTAAAAATGAGCACAGCCTTCAACCTTGAACATGAGCACAAATATCCTTACAGCAAAACTAAATTATGTGTGCCAACCAAACGCAACATAAATCGTCTGCACACCCTACACACGCGTTTTTGTGTCCTGGAAAACAATTTATCTGACTGTTGCAGGAATAAAATTCCATTTGCAACGCCAATTGAACCGTGACAATTTAAAATTCTAACGGGGAGATAAAAAATTTACAAAAAAAAAGGAAAAAACGAGTAGAAGTGTAGGCATGTAGGCAGGGGGTAATGGTAGCAAATTGGTGTGCCGTTCTGCCAAAAAGGATTTGATTCTGATACTGCAATATGGCCGAGGCAGTTTTGTGAGAATTGCCTACGCAGGATTTAAACGGGAATGACGAATGGCACGCGATGGTGCACTATAAGGACACTTCGTGGAGTTGTGAGATGATGGATATGTACCCTAAAAGTTTGTCAACTTATAAGGAGAGGAGGATATTGTAAACAGTGGTCACTGGAAGGGATAACTAACTAGAAAAAGGATAAGGATAACGATTTACTTTTTATAGAATATGGGTATTACTCTGGACAAATCCTGTAGAATTCCCTTGTAACGTTGGGAGGCTTTCAAAGCTTTTACTACAGGATAAGTAGTCCCATAGCAAGAAGATGTCCGGTAGAAGTAAGAGAACTGGCAAAAGAATACACCCTTGAGGAACTCCACAGTGTACACCAATCATAGCTTCGAGTACACCATTCCGTTCAAACAACCAAGACGTCAAGGATGATATTCTGGCCGTCGGATGATGCATCTGTATCTAATTTACTTTGTTGTCCAGACAATTGGTTCTCCCTTAAGGTTCATGGAACCCGAAGTGAATAAGAAAAGTCAGTAGTCAACAACTGAACACATACCCTATTCCACTTCGAATGAAAACACAAAAAAAAAGCTCAGGATAATTGCTTTGTTCAAAATGTACGTATTTGTAGCAGGTCCTAACCTAACTCCGCTGTCACTAAATCTGCTGCCAAATCGCTGCAATCCCCGTCTATCGTCCATCTATTCATGTCCAATCGGTTCCATGCATCCATCCCTTGTGCTATTCGTTTATGTGTTGTGACAATTCCTCAAATTGACTTTTTTTTGTTTTTGGCTTTTTGTTTGTTTTCTGCAGCAGCAGTTGTCCTTCTCACAACTTTAATGCGATTTGTGTTTTTAAAAAAAAAAAAATCAAAAAAAAGGACATTCATTCCTGCTGTTTGTTTGGACAATACGTTTCGGTATACACGCAATGAACAATGAATCCTTTTTGTTTCGTCTTCATGTCTACGTACACATCGTCCTATCCTAAGTGTCCTCTATGCTACAGTTCGCCCTCAATCGCTCTCTCACTCTCTGTGCCAACTTTACGGCAATGATCCCGATAAAAGGATTTGGTGCGTGTCACACTATGTCACATTGTTGTCCTTATTTATTCCCTCTTTTGTTTGTAATAATTTTCTGTCATTCTATCCAATCGGCTCACGCTGTTTTCATATCTTGTCTATTGGCGGCCTGCTACATATGTACGTTTGTCGTCCTTTTCGTGACCTTGTCGAAGGAGTGTGTTCGCTAAACAAGTGGATATGGGTGGCGGCAACGGCGGCAGCGGCGGCGACGATATATAATTCCGATCGTTACGGGAAAAAATTGTTAAATGCGACTGTAAAGTTGTAAATCATAAAAAAATAATGTTTTTTTATTGCGTTTTAAAATTGTAAAATCGCTTTTGTTGCCTCCATGACGAGTGAAAGAGGCAGATCCACGCGAACGATAAGGAGCGGGGAAGATGTCGAAACGGCAGTTAAATTTGAAATGTTTCCGTTTTTAAGTTTCCAAAATATGTATGTTGTGTGCATAGATAAGGAGAAATGAGTTGTAGATACGACGAGTATGTTTGGAAAATGACAAAATTTAACGACGGATGGGATACGCAGCTACGCTACGGGGTGGGTGGGTGGATGGAGATGATATGACTTGGATTAGGAGTTTGCTTCTTTTTTTTTTTTTTGAGGACTTTTCTTTTAATGTGGTTTCGCGGATTCGATTGTAAGGTGGGGTGGTTGAATGCCTTCGGTTTGTTTTTTGGTATTAAAAAGTAAAATGGAGCCAATCGGGACATAAAAAAATATTATTAAAGGAACAGACTTTCAAATGGGTTGTAAGCGCACCCAATCCATAGTGTTTTCTGGAGCATAATGCAGGAATACCCATCAGGAATTGGTGAAAGAAGAAATAACAAGATCTATACCGAAGGCTTTAGGGATGAAGAAGGAAATTGTCCACCAACCGGTTCTGAGTATATGGAAACACTTCTTTCGCAAACTGTATGGCAGCAAAAAGGATGAGCACTCCGTTGTCTAAGAGCATTAACCATTCAGCCAAAACTTCCATCCGCCTGATGGTTTTCAATTGTCTGTAATATCCTTCCATCATCCGATTTTGCAAGCATTCGTAGCCGAGGACCCCACTTCTTCTGATGGGATATGCGAAGCATTGTCAGGTTCTCTATGTTTTCGAAGCACAGTCTGCAACTCTTGTAGTCTTGTAACCAAAACTAAGAGATCCTCGTTCTTTGCTCAGCATTTCAACACACGTTCTGATATTTTAGCTGAACTTGTTGGTTTAAGAGGAGCATCACCATTTATGGCGGTTAAAAGGATTTTGGAGTTCTCTTTCTTAATGGGTTTTGGAACACATTTTAAGGCCTGTAAAGTAGTAACGTCTGGGCAAACTCCTTATCACCTAAGTAATACCTTTGAAGTGGTTCTCAGAGTCTGTTCCAACTCTGCTGTCTATTATGGTTCTTACAGTGAAAATAGTCTTCCTTTCCAAGACTGATCTTCTCATACTTAGAGATCTGCGATATATTTCAGAGACAATACTTGGTACTTGGAAATCGGAAGGTACTCACGAGCCTGTCAGGACCACTCCCATTCTTGACAAGAAAGAAACATATGTCACCCCCATCAGAATCAATTCGAGCTAAACCATGAAGACGAGTTTAAACTCGTAATACGATGCCATGAGGGCCTTAATACTCTCACTTTAAGCCACGGTGTTACACATTTTGTGGATTGCAGGATACGGCAGTATTCAATTAAATGAGCTACCGGACGATTTAGGACACAACTGTCCAAACAAGACCTTACAATGGTCAGTAGTCACTTTGGTACCCTAAGTTCTTCTGGGTCCTAAGTTCCGCGGAACTATCTTATGAGAGATAGAGTGCAGATATAGACAGTTATGTTTCCAGAAAACAGAGCACAACAATGCCAAAATGTCAAGATCGAGGGCCTTTTCTCGCTCGTCACACAAATTAAATAATCCGACACTCTCTGGCGAACTATACGTAAAAGGGCGACATACTCGCATCTCACTTTCTATGCAAAATGTCTTTGAAAATTCAAGAAGCGGCTGTCGGCAAATACCACTTCGAAGACCTCGGCGACGCGTTAGCAAACAATCTAGGAGGATCCCACTTAAACTAATCATTGCTTCATTATTAGGTAACTGCACGATAGGGATTCGAATTGATGATTCAAGCAAATACTATCTGCGTGTGTAGCTGATGCTTCTACCTATCTACCTAAGTACATAACTCGAACTAAAGATGCATGCAAGTGCTTTCACAAATCTGGGACAAAGTGAGGCATAATCACAGGAAGTCGAACCGAGAACTCGAGTAACGCATGTCTGAGAGAAGTGTAAAGTAACTATCGGAGAATTGGAATATAGTACTCATGACAAACAAACTTATTGAGTCTGAATACATGTAATTTTTAGGCAACATTTATCATCAACAGATTGGAATACAACTCCATGAAGACATAGAGACAGTTCGAAGTAAAAAGTCCGCCATGACCCTGATTCAAATACAAAAATCCTTTATTTACCCTCAGAACAACTGCAAAAGATACCTAATACAGCAATCAAGGACGGAACTAGACCAATGTCGTTACAAAACGTGGAAGCCGCATGATTTATACTTCTATGGTAAACAGACTCAAAAGGAGGAGATTCCCAAAGTTGTCAGATACGACAAAGAACGACTGACAAAGAGGATACCATAAAAGCCTAAGACTTCTCCAGTCTAGTGATGTCTTCGAGTTTCAATAGTCGAACTAAGACTTCCCTGCTTGAGACGTGATCAGACAGAAAGTAACACTTACTAGATCATTTCCCTTCAAGTCTAGATACAAGTCTAAAGGAGAATTTCATCCCCAGATGAATAGCCACCTCAATCCACTTGGTGTCCGGAAATGCACGCAGATGGTGGAAGAATCTGTGTTACAGTCACACCCTGAGAGTAAGTAATTAATTTTCTTGATGCAAAAAGTCCCATTTGCCAATTCTTCAGTTGGTAATGGCCTTGTCTGTGATATAAACGGCCTTCAGTAACTCCATGTAGACAAACGTTTTTTTTTTCCTATTTTTCACATTTCCCACTCCCAACTTCATTTCCAATTTAGTTCCTTTCAAGGACTCCTTTCACCCATAAAATGCATATCGTCACATTCTCATCTCACGCTGATGAACTAATGTCAATCACTAGGGGTCGCCAGTTTTCAGTTACGGTGATGACTTTGACACCTATTGAGAGGTGACACGCTTGCCCTAAATGTCAGCCCAAGGACATAGGTGATTGGAGTGATTGCAAATATTACAAGAACGTCATTAAAATTAAAGGAAACACTTTGATGTGAAAAGAAATAGTAAAAGATACACTGACAGGGTGCTAATTGGGAATTACGTATCTAAGGGACATTTTGTAAATCAGGAAAGTGTTACTTATCAAGAGGCATAGTGCCATCCGTTCAATGAAAAATGATGAAGGTCCTGGACCACCCATGTAAACTCACACCCACTTACCCATCAAAGAGGCAAACCGCCATCAAAACAAAGTTAAATATTGGATTGCAAACACCAAAGTGCCACTTAAAACAATAGAACACACTTGAGTGTACAATACTGGAAGCTGGAAACCTCTTTGTTGTTTTGCTTTTCTCCTGCGGCGGTACCGCTCTACATATCCTCGTTTAAAGTCGGAATTAGTCACTGCGGTTCTTTGATTGTTTTTTGTATGTCTTTCCGCTTAAGTGGTTCCTTGTGTTGCTAAAAAGCGTTAAGACTGTGTTCGTTACCCCTTACCATGGCACTGCGATATTGGTTTTCCTCCTTTTTTTTTTCAAGGAGTTTTCTGTCTCCATTATCCTTTATTGTCCTGCGGGGTATATGTTTTTGAAAAACAAAACTACACACCGGTCTGCAGAAATAGTGCGATGTCGGTATATCAATTTTATTATGCAAAACGCAGCGCAGCATGTGTTCCAGAGTAGCACTTAATGCAGAACGTGGAAAGGATTCGTCGTCGTTTCGTAGTTGTAGTCCACCGTCGTCACATGTCGCATTCTCATATCGAATCTAATGACCAACACGAACGTTGTTTTCTCATAGAGAGTGGTTCACATTTATATCATCAAGGATTTACAATCCTTAATAGGGATATTTGCCAAGCTGGCGTTTGTTTTTGTTTGTCATTTCTGGGAATAGCCCCCTCCTCCACTGGCACTCGCTCAGCTCGGCCCCACTATGAATTTTGCTATTTTTGCGTTTCTAATGGACACCGATGGGCCACAGATGGAAAGGATAACATTTTATTGCTGCAGTACGCGCGTAATATTACAACGCAAATGGATGTGGTTTTGGTGTTTTTGTTTTTGTTTTGTTTTCACCGAAGGGGGACACACATTCACATGCGAGAGTACCTACTTAATTGGAATTAGGATGAAGGGCAACGTGTATCCTTAGACCTAAGACATCAATAGGACCCTGATTGAGTTTTGTGTTATTTTTTTTCCTTTTTGACGTGTGGTTCCCTTTGTGAAATGCAACAGTGGAAGTTGAGACCACCAATAGAGTCATCTGGGGTCGACTGATGGCGGCACAGGACACACATGTCCTTTGAGACAGTTCTCAAGTCATCAAAAGTCATGCAATTTTGGTTTGTTTTTTTTTTATTCGTTTCGTTTGTCTTTTGTAATTCGTCTTCCGTTTTCTTTGTTTTTACTGTCGGTTGGCGGAAAATACCGACACGGATGACAGAGGCCAATCATTGGTCTGTTTGTTATTTCCTCTAGTGAAACGCATCCTTGTGAATGACATTCGAAATGATTATGAGTGTTGGTAGTTTTTTAACAGAATTTGTATTTTTTTTAAATGGGTCTTCAAGGACGAATTGTTTCTCGGTCACCCAGAAAGATGTTGTGAATGCGTAGTCCTTTCAAGGTGAAAGTTGATTGGATCAAGGCCGGAAGGACAACAAGCAAGGAAATGTCAAGCTAATGAGCAGAATGGGAAATTTAAATATCGGATTTCATAACACATACAGACGGATGGGAACAGTTGAAACGGATTTTTTCTCCGCTTTCATAATCTCTGTCGACATTTTCATTGAGTGTCTTGAGTCGAATTTTTTCAATCCTGTAAGAATCCTGTAAAAACGATAGAAGTACTCTACAATTCCTATTCAAAGTTGAATCGTACGAGTCGCAGTTTTAGACGTAAGTCCATCCAATCCTAGTATCCCTACAGCTTCTGGAGAAGGTATTGTGAGTTATATCGAAATTTACTAGTTTCTTGGCTGCAATTCTGGCAATATCAGGTCTTGATTCACAAAGTAGCATGTTTGACTTAGGTATGTAGTCACAAGACCATGTCTTTCTTGATACGGCACAACTAGTCAGGCTGTTCCATCCATGATTGTCAGGCTGAAGAAAGTGAAGATTTACATTCACCAAGCAGTACATCGACTCTTTCCGCTGGCGAGGTGTCAAAGGTCGACTCTTTTGCGACTAGATGTACAGACCTCGCAAGAAGTTCCACTTTGAAAACACTAGCAGAGTCTGGGAGACGAAAGAATGTCATCTTTGACTGGAGTCCCCATTTTGTTATACCCAGTTCTCGTTCACAATGTTTAAGTTTAGCTACTTTAGGAACTCTTTGCACGATCTTAGGCTTACTTACAGTAGAGATCCAGAAGGACCTCCGAAAATAAATCCCTAAGACATCGAAACTGACTCGGAATGACATTGCACTATAATTTCAGAGGCTTTACCTGGAGTGTGGATGCGTATCAAGTGAAGACAGCTCATCAAGTGAAAAGTATCCTCGGGCAGAATGAAGCGAATATTACTGTAATGCAGGCGATACCTTATGGAGGATCAAACCACCTACCAAAGAATCCTCATTCGTGACTGTGAACCGCATCAAGGCTGCAGTGTACAACATCACACGGCTCCATCCCAGAAACTGAAGATGCTAGTAAGGATTCTTATGACCTCTTGGATTGAGCCTGTTGTGAGAACTATTACCTGAATGTGGACAGTGACTTGAAAGCTTAAGTCGGTTACAGCGGCTTGCTCGTGAATTGAGGGGGAAGAAAGGCTGCTTTACTGTGCAACCAATGGTATGGAAGCTTATGGATAGCAGCAGTTCCTTAGTACAAATCTTCAACAGGTTTGCAACATCCCTTAACAACTCATCTCCCATTGATGCAGGAACAATTATTTGTCCATTTTTCGAGAGAAATCAACACCCAAACCGCTTCAATCAATATCCCTCCGCATAATGTCGGCGACTCTCCGTCTATTATTCCCGAATAATAAAACCCCCATCAACCGAACAATGGCTACACTGTGTCTGATCAAATCGAGCACAAAGAACGTAGAAAGACAATTCCGATGACTTGCACCAGTCAGGGTCAGGAATTTTCCCAAAATTCCGATAAAATCTGATTCCAAAAGGTCTCAAGAGTCACCACACCGATACGACAATTAGAAGACTCCGACACCGAACCAGCAGGTAATTCACCAGCTCAGCACCTCTCCTCTCCATTGTGTGTGTGCGTGTGGGACATTATCGATTTAAAAATTGATATATCATAGCCAAAGTGTGATAGTGGCACTCCCTCCCTCATCTTGTGTGGACAAACAAGCGTGAGAAATCGATAAGTGCACGGCGGACCCTACGCGCGCGACTTCAGCATCTCCAGCAGGGTGAGGACTGGGACACACAATAGCCTGCATCTAGCCAAGTGCGATGACCATGACGATAATCACCTGAATATGAAGGCTATTCAACTATTAAGCCATCGAAGATCGATAACAACACTTTTTTTTTTCCAGAATTCGAAACGCGCGTAAGGACATCACAGCACAATAGATGTCACACAATCCACCGTGAAGGACACACCACTCACACAATGCACCGCGTTCGACCCTGGGAACGATGTCGTCCACGTATTAATCATCCTTTGCACCTTCGAGGATCGTGTGTCGGATGTTCGACAATAGACGAACATCGACCCGAGACAACCATGCCCCTGTGTAGGTAATCGAAGTCAAGATGGTAATTTATGTGCATGGCATCCATAAAATAGCAGAAAATATTTTGATTGGAAATTAATTGAACAATGGTGCAGTGCAGCGGCGGTGGCGGTGGCTGGTGTGTGGTCCTTTAGCCGAGCGGGATCATCATTTATCAACAAATGGGGTTCGTACCCAATTTACGTGTAACCACACACTCGACAGCTATATTACCTCGTCCTTGTTTAAATAAAAAGAAAAAAAGCAACAATAATTGGTATTCAAAAGGACTTTGAAATGGCGGCTCTGCGTACACACCATACACGGTGTGGTGCCATTGCAAAGGACATTGTTCCCCCACGCTATGTTCCAATTCAATTGCTGAAACTGAAACTCAAAACCTATCGAATGCGGTGGAAAATTTGAGAATTCGAATTCGGAATTTTTTTTTTTTGCTGTGGTACGACGCTGGTCTCAGATGGTCCCACTAACCCTTGAGTAAATAACCCACATATGTACACACAGGACTCGGAGGGTTCTTCGAATTTTTTTTTTTTCAAAACCAACTCATTTGCATACCCAACTCAGGCGACGCACGGTGGAAAGAATGGAAGAAAATGGAAAATGTAAAATGGAAAATTGTTATTTGCGGTTAGTTACCATTGGATGTGTCCCTGCACATGCATCTTTGATGAGTTATGTGTATGCGAATACGAAATTGGAAAGGAGTTAGATGCGGTACGTTCGTGTTTGTCGTTTCCTTTAATATTTTCCTCGGAAGAGTCCTTTATTTATGCATGCGGGAACGCGTTTATTTGCGGTTGGCATTTTGTCTGTTTGTGTGCGCGATGAATTTTTAAAATGGTGACAAATTATGAATTGAACAGACGCCATTGTTTTGCAGTGAATATAGTTGTAAATTGAAAACTTTATTCGATTCTGGGATTTTTCCATTTGCCACACACTGTGACATGGGTAATCGGTTTGTGGTTCGGTCTCGTGTAATGAGAGTTGTGCCTCAGATGGAGGAAACCAAACGAATGGGTATTGTTATGAAATGAATAATAAAGGAATCGAGTAGTATACTCGAATGCTTAGTGGGACGATAAATTATTGAATAAATGACATCCCTGGAACGTGACACTGTTCTGATAGATACTACTCGCTGTATTTAGGGCAACTGAGTTTTTTTTTAAAAATTCTTTCTATTTTTCCACTGAGTATGTAACCCAAGTTCTGCATTACACTATTAAGTTGAAAACCTTCTTAAAGCTGGAACGCTTTAGGTTTTGGTAGAGGTAAGTAGGAAAAAAAGCCTCTTATCAGGTCTGTATGTATCTCCATTGTGCATTTTTTCTATTTGTGGATCCCGGTTAAGTGGTTTCTTCTGATCTGATGCCATCGAAAATCTGTAAAGATCAGAGACAGAATCTTCCTTTCCTTAACGGGCTCCCGATCCGTGAAGAGTCCCTGCCTGAGACACGGTAGCCTTCCATTCTCTTCGATCCCGGGCACGCTGCTTCCAGTTGTCCAGACCAAGCACTCTGGCATCCGCGATAGCTTGGTCTTTAAAATGGAGGTTCGGTCTTCCTTGTCGTCTCGAACCTGGGGGCTGTGAGTCGAAGATCCTTTTTGCTGGAGCATTATTGTCCATTCGCTCGATGTGGCCGAGCCAGTGTAGTCGACGTATTTTGGCTTTTTGGACTACATCCACATCTTGGTACAGCTCGTAGAGTTCGCTGTTGTATCTTCTCCTAGATTCGCCCTCCTCGCATATGGGACCGAAAATTCGACAAAGAATTTTTCTCTCGAAAGTGCCCAACATGTGCTCTGCTTTCCTGCTTATCGTCCAGCACTCGGCTCCATATAGCAAAACTGGTAGGATCAGAGTTTTGTAGAGCATACATTTCGTCTTCCGAGATAGGAGTTTCGGAAGACGAATCTAATATCCTGAAAAAAGTAGATTCCTAGAGTTCTATCTCTCAGGTGACAGAGACTTGTGTAGTTCCGACGGAGATAGTGGGTATTCTTGTTGTCGTCTTCGTCTCTGCACCGTCGATAGAGGTTGTCGATCTTCTATTCTGTTTTTTATCTATATTGGCCAAAGTTCACGAGATATATCGCAAATGGGGAGTTGTTCCCATTTACAGATGGTTGATCCACCATTTCTTTGATGTGGCAGAGTGGAATACATGAGTGTGGGCAGGGATGCAGAAGAATCTAACGTTGTGCTGCGAGCCAAGATCATTTAGCTCTTCTCCTCTTTAGAAACTTCTTAACGAGTTTCGATTTTATTTCTATGACAGATATGCTTTTTTAACCATCTGGCTATCATTACCAGTCCTTCCGTGGTATTGTCAGCATTAAGGTAAAATTGGCGGCTTTCATCGCTGCTAGAACCACGGCTGGGAAACACTACTGTGGTCAGGAAGTCTAACTGAGCTGCATGTAATGAGTACTTCTGGATAGATGGCCACGACTACGTCTATTTTTATTTTCCTTTCTGCTTGGAAAGATGCTCGAGATACGAGATCGAAGCAGGACAATAGATAGTCGCTCCTAACTTCCAAGCATCCAGTAATTTTTGTTCGTAAATTTCTGTTGGATCGGCTTTTTTGCATATACACAGATCTATTGACGGCAAATCAAGAACTGATTCCAAACCCGGTGTTGGAGTCGTTCTCTTGGTCTCAGTTGTTGAGCAGGAATCAATTGTCCATTTAATTTGGTTTTCGGTGAGGATCTCCTCCGGAGGTTTAGATATTGCCAGCGTTTGTACTTTTGTTTTGAGTTGGTCCAACAGTGGCTATAAAGTAGGAAACATCGGATACTAAAGGTTAGGATTTTTCTAAGTCTTGTCAAAGCCGACGTATTTTGTATTTACCGTGGTTTTCCATTCTTTGGTTCACCATAGGGCAGATCTTAGAGTTGATATCCACGGCTTAACCTAACGCAAGTCTCAGTACCAGTGAACCACGTTTTTCTAGCTATGTACCGAGTTTTGGTGTTGGGTCCAAAGACGTCAGTTGCAACTCTAGATAATATGTTTGTCTCCACCAAAACTATACTCCTTGGAAGCATGCCATACGCAATAATAAGTACGTAAAACCAAACCATCTTTGCTCACTAGACCACCTTAGTCGCTACCATTAGTTAATCCTGTTTTCTTAAGTTCCTGGACTCGGATGCCATCTTTTCCGAGCATTGAACAGAAATAACTAGCGGAGTTGTGGGTTTACTTCAATTTAGCTCAATTTTTAGAATGACTTACCAGTTCCGCTCCCAGTGGATAGGAACATTATTACATGGAATTAGGCTAGCGCTCATACCTTAAAACGTTTGGTAAGGGAAAGAGTCCAGTTTCATAGAAAAAGGAACCTTTATGGCCATTTGGATATGACAGAAGCACATGTTGGTGTTATACTACCGGTCTAAACAGTACAAGTGTTGAACAAGTACAAGTACAAGTGTGCACCAAGTTTTCACACTGAAAAAAAACTGAAGTGTTTGACCGAAGTATCGAAAACTTGCGTCACTGAATCGAATGACAGCAGTAAGTAGGTACGTCTACAGTAGGGAAGTGTTCCAAAGATAAAGCCAGGTAATTAGTTAAGAATTTTGGATAGAATATTCTATACGACAGAGTTTTCCAATATTTTAAGCCTCAATTTAGCTTGTCTATACCTACATATAGTCAATGTCAATTTTTTCAATCTGTCTTTACGCCATACCTCTCAAGTTTGAATCTTTATGCAGACACATTGTAAAATGACTGATCGAACTACCCATGTATGTACATATATTATAAAATAATAAATGACGAACCATTTTACAATTTGCATTCGCTAATTAGCAAGACAAACAAAATACTGGAGATGACAGCAAATAAGATGAAAGAGAAGCGTAGGTGGAACAAAATATAAACAACATCCAGGAAAAGAAAGGTCTATCGACTCCAATAAAACCAGCTATAACCTTCTATCACGCATGCCTATGCATAGTGTATACCTACCTATAAGAAAAATAAATTAGACACACTTTTTTTTTTAACTCGCTTAACCAGCAAGAGCTAGCTCTATGAGTTAGCAAACTAATGAATGAATTAATTCCACTCGCTTTCATTTCAACTTTTTTTTTTTTTTTTTGTAATTTGCTGAAACAATAAATCATTTTATGTTGAGTTGAGTGTTTAAAATACAAAAATAAATATTCATTCATTCCAGTATCTCTGATTATCATATTAGTGTTTGTATCTATATACAGTATCTTCGCCATTGGCAGAAGTATGTCAGCTGGATGTTGTAGTCTCGCATAAACATGGTATCTGCAAATAGTTAGAAATGTTATAAGAAATTCAACGAATTTAAAGCATCATTCTAAAAAAACACAAAATACCCATATCGGGGAGTAGATTATGTTAAACAATTGAGTGCTGTATTGGCAATTCTATTTTAAAATTTGAACATATTGTAAATAAATCAAAAAGTTAAATAAAAAGATGAGGAACAATAGTTGAAGTAGTTTCATTTTGAGGACTGTTTCGTTGAAATTCGAGTAAACTAATACTATCTACAAATATTTGTTATATAAACGGTGGGCCATCTAGTGGTTTCTTTTTGAATCATAGGTTATTTTGACATTGACAGCTATTTCCCGCTCGAAATTCTGATAGAAAGTCAGTATCATACCTCCGCAGAATGAAATGAGTCGCTTTACGCTTCAACAACGTTGGGAAATATTGAAAACTTATTTCCAAAGTGAGTGCTGTGTAGCCCAAACAGTGCGTTATTTGAAAAGAAGTTTTGGCCAAAATGTTCGTGAGACTGCTCTGCTAGTGGACGACATTCATCGTCCCCGTTGTCGTATGGTGCGCATAGACGAGAATATGGCTGCAGTGGCCGAGAGTGTGAGACTCAATTCACGAACATCAACTCGCCATCGATCTCAACAGCTCAACATTTCACGCACTAGCCTGAGGAGAATCCTGCACAAAGATCTCGAATTATTCGCTTACCAGGTCCAATTGACTCAGCAGTTGAAGGCGCACGACCATCCGCTTCGTTATCGCTTCACAGTTTGGGGCTTAGAGTAGTTTTTTCATCTCGGCGGCTACGTTACCAAACAAACCTGGGGCTCGGAAAACCCGCACGTTATTGTTGAGAAGCCGATGCATCCACAGAGAGTGACAGTTTGGTACGGATTGTGAAGTGGTGGCATCATTGGACCTATTTCTTCAAAAATGAGGCTGGGAACATCGTTTCGGTCAACGGTGGGCATTACAGAGCCATGTTAACCAATTTTTTTTTAACTGAAATTGAAGACATGAATTTTGACGACTTCTGATTCATGCAGGATAGCGCGCCATACCACCCAGCCCAAGCGACAATCGTTCTTTTGCCCACCAAATTCCCAAATTGGCCGCCTCGGAGCTGCGATTTGACCCCTATCGTGAAGGATCGATGTTATGCCAACAATCCGGAAACGATTCGAGCACTTAAGGCCAATATCATTCAAGCAATCCGTGAGCTACAGCCCGAAACCATCAACAAGGCCTTGAAAAATTAAAGTGACAGAATGCGCTACTGCGAAGCCAGCCGAGGCAGCCACTTGAACGTTGTGTTCCATAATTAATGAGAATGTTTGCATGGTACAAATTTGATTTTATTCATTCAGCACTACATTGAAGAAGTCACACTACAGCGCATCTCCTTGCCTAAATCCAGTGCAAGTTTGGAATAGTTCAGAGGAGCTGTTCCCAAATTGCACATTCCATCGCCTGTTTTCCAGCATCACGCGCACAGCTGGATCAGTTTTGCCAGGATGCCGAATTCGGCCATCGCCTTGTAGAGCTCAAGACAATGAATGCTGTTATATGGGGCTTTAAAGTCGATAAAGAGATGGTGACTCTCGCCTTAAAATCAGTCTATTTGCGGATTAATATTTTTGTATGTTGGGAGATTTCCCGCTTAAAGGAGTTTTTCGTTCAATGTAGAATATTTTTGTGTATATCCTGTCCTAGGGTCCCAGTTTAATACATACATAGGGCTTTAGAGGAATAACAGAGATAGACACTGTAAGGTATATGGAGACAAGTGTAGAAGGTCCAATGCAAAGAGGGCTTTAAAAAAAAAGGGTATTTCTAGTAATGTCATCTACTTAAAATTATCTACATCCGTCGGGAAGATAGATCTTTTACTGAAATACTAGCAAAATTCCATGACATTGGGACGAATTTTCTTATATACTCAATATACTCATGGATTGCAGCTCATGGAATAGAAATTTCCACAAACCTGAAAGTCGTCCTTGAAATCTGCAAAGATGGCAATAAAACTCAACCGGACTGTGGAACACAGAGGCCGAGCTTCTCACAACCATTCGAGTTCTGCGTGTTGTACTCTTTATAGGACTCTGGAAGGGCCTATTGTTCTATGCCGCTTCCGAAGAGCAATTTGATGATTGTCAGACCATAATTCAACGCACTAACCAATTAAGCCACAGCGCCCAAAGATGGTTTACACATTTTTATTTGCATGTAACTTCAGTTGCACGATTCTGCCCGGATCCTGTAACCTGTTTAGTAGTTTATTCTTCTCCATACACTTTTACTACTTCATCCATAAAGTTAAGTATCCAATAGGTACCCAGTGCATTTAAACATCCTTTTTTGATCAAAATCCGAAATGTAAAAGCTTTCTGATATTTCACCTCCCAAGACCATGACTTTAGCATGTCCATGTGTGCATCCACCAGTTTCATTGGTAAGAAGGTAAGTATTCTTTCCTCATATGGGCATTTGTTCGGGCTAATTGGTCTAAGGATTGCTACTCCTGTCCAAATTATTTCATCCAGTTCCCCAATTTCTATAAAGTTCATCACGCATTCAACCAGCGGTCGAACAAAGAAGGATTAAGTAGTTTCTAGAAATGAAGTCGAATTAAATAGCTATTTGTTTAATTAACTCATTTATATTCGCGTATAAATTCAGATAGTACCCAATCAATTATTATTATTCGCACCAAATGTATAAACATTGGTCAGCAAATCCTTTCGATCTGTAGGTACCCATATCGTTGACAAATTCATCAGCAGTTGATGTAGAAGTAAACTCACCAATCCAGTCATCTTTTACTCTTCCATTAAGCACTACGAATCCTTAATATTCACAGAAGTTCAGAAAATCCTTCCCTTTTTACCTCGAATTTGTATTTGGATATTTTACCTCTCATATGAGTGCATACAGTGCCTTAGATCCATCAAAATCTTCTTCAAAATATCAATCTCTCATGCACTTACAATGGCACTTCGTCGAAACTATTCTTTTTATATTTCATTTTTAATACTATTTACGCATTCATTTCTTCAAATGTATAGTGGCATTCCTTGGATGTGATGATATCATGCATTTAAATAGCCTTTTTCTTTACCAAATCTATTGAAATACACCATAGAAGCCAAGTTCCTATCAAAAGCGATGTCAACCGTCGGTATATTGCCGGTCTACAAGTTTGTGGAAAACCTTTTAAATTTCTGTGTAAATACACCAAAGTACCTACCTCAGTTCAGATGGCATTAACTTTCCCTAAAGCTTAATTTATTTAATTAATGATTACATCAGAGGTTCACAGGACACGATATTGCAATACCCACAGACATAATTCAAAATTCATCAAAATACGATTTCCATTTCATAGTCGTCGGTTGGTAGGTATGGGATACATATAAACAAGCAACAGGATGCCATCTCATTACAAAACAATGACAGATACCTATCAGGACATCACTTAGGTGTTAATTTTGTGGCAACAAAAATATAATGGAAACTCTCATTTCCGTTTATTATTTTTTATTTCCGTATTTCCCTTCTGCATAAGTGGTAACTAGTTAAAAAAAAAAAAAACAGACAAACCAACAGCACTATGTGGGTTGGTATACATACTACATACATACGTCATAGTGATCCCTATCCCTCTACAACTATATTCTCATATTTTGTGAGTGTTTTTTTGTATTTTAACCACCCACTCTCATACTCGTATGTCCTCGAAAAAATTTGAAACTTCACCACCACCAAAAATGCTGTCTGCACTCGTCGTCGTCGTCACTCTCCTCCTCGTATTCTCACATCCTTGTGTGTTACATACATATATCTTCCCTTACATTGCCCAAAGAGCACATCCTATTTTTCAAATTCTATGAAACACATTGGAGGGGTAACAACGCTTAAGGGTGAATAAGTTCAAAGTAAACCGAAACCGCAGTCAAATATTTGCGCCAGTTAGTACGCGATGCTCACTCACACCGGCACACGCAGCGCCAAAAGTAACACATTTATCCAATTTACATTCGGTAATAAGCACTTCGTAAAAATTAACATGTATCTACCCCAGTGATTTTTCTTCCATCGTTTTATCTATGATTTTGTTTTTCCTTCCTGTTTTCAGGGGGTGTGGTTGGCCGGGTATGTGTGGGAAGTGAGATAGTATTCACCAGAAGGAGAAGTTCACCATATTTATAATTTGACAGGAAGGTGGATGGAGTTTTGTTGTAAGCTCTCACATGGAAGTTTCACCTCTCACATGTCACTTTCAAGTGTCACTGAATTTTTTCCCATTTCTTGAAAGATAATTTTTCTTCTAATTGCATCAAGGATATTCTCCTAACTCTGTTCACCACACCTGTAAGCTCTCCTCAATTGGAAATGCAATTTCCTCCATTTATATTGCATTCAGTCGGTTCTCACCAAATAGGCGTGGCTTCACTCTTATTTACATTGCCTCAGCGGAACGTGGTGGAATGAAGAAAACCCACCACTCAGCCAGCGGCAATAAAGACTCAACTCTCATCCAAGGGATGTGCCAACCAGACGTCGATTACCATAAAACAAAATGTCGAAAATGGGGGCCTGAGTATTTTTCATTTTTTCTCACTTCTTCTCTACCTCCCTCTCTCGCTCTATCCAAACCCCAGCGCGAACGAATGTGCTGTGAAAAGAAAGACAAAAGCAAACAAAGAAAACATATGTTCCCCTCTCTTATTCCCACCAATGCGTCCATCTCTTTCTGATGCATCGCACTCCAATGGCGGGAATTGAATTCGAATTGGATTAGGCCGGTCATATGGTGTGAGTTGTTAAACCTCTCCCTGTACTTGTTTTTTTTGTATTTTTTTTTGTTTCTCGTCTCCGTTCTCTCCCTCAGATACTTCTTTTGTTTTCTGTGGTTGCTCGACATGTTTTTCATAGTACTTCTCTCTCACACTCGCATGGCTTTATGGGGTTTTTGGAAAAAGAAAAAAATTTAGAAAAAATGTATCTTTTCTGTCTACACCGTGTGAGACCACTACGAAGGAAACAACTTCGCCCACTGTGTGAATGAATTTGAATGGTGGTGACGATTGGGTCGTGGCTTTGTTGTGTCTTCAGTTCGGTGTTGTTTGCCTTAAGGTTCGCACACGCACGGCTTTTCCACTTTACAAAATATCATTTTTTTGAGATACTATACCGAAATACGGATAAAAACAACAACAACAGAGAAAAAAATAATAAATCAGACAATCCCAGTTACACAAAGATACTTTCTTTTGTTTTAAGATTTTTTTCGTGTACTGTGTGGTGTAGGTACTGTGATCACAGTACCGTCGTCTTTCGTTCGGTGTCCACCTTTCGTTCGGTTTGCCTTCGGTGATAAGAGTATCTACGGACACTTGTAAGTGGATTTGTTGGAACGTTACTTCGCGGATCGCGTAACTGAACCACTTGTGCGACGGAAAATGCAACAATTTTTGTGGAATTTTATTTAAAAAAAAAAATAAAACCAATAGTATTCGGATAAAAGATGTTATAGATCGTTTGGAGGTGCAGTGTACCTGATTTTTAGTTTCGGTTAAATTCTGATTGTGAAAAAAATTGCATGTATGTCTAGATTGGTTGTGTGCAGTTCGAAGGATTAAGAGAGAGAGATAGTTGGTAGTTTGTTAGTTTTTTTTTTAATATACGAGAAGAAAAAAATGCTTTTGGGTACACAAAACCATTGCAACGGTAATTTGGCAGCATCAAAAGGCGCAACGGATTTCTCAATAGCAGCAATTATGGCCCGAGGCGGTGCCTCAAGTCGGGAACCATCCGAGAGGAGTTTGAGTGAGTACTTATCCGGGGGACAACTCTGTTTAATTAGTTTATACTTTTGAATTGTGATTGAGAAGGTATTTCCGTGGTTCAGTCAGGTGGAGTAGAATGTAGTCGGTGAGGTTTTATGAAAAACCGACGGCAAACTAGCGATTTGCGATTAGTAGCAGTGAAGACAGTGTAGTAACCACGTTACTAAACAAACGAATCATTGAGGTACTCTTGTGGTATGACCTTACAGACATTTGACATTATGCGATGTTAGTTTGAGTTTTTGGTAACTTTTTAACACCAAGACAAGGGTCTCCTTATGGAAAATTTTCAAACTTGTAAACTAAGTTCTGGTAGGCGCAAGCGAGTAAAATTGATGTTCCCGGTTGGAATAATTTCCAAAATTCGATTGTTTTTTTTTTCTTAAAGTGCTTTGGACACAATTACAAAAGTAGGAAATAGTTCTTTACAGTTGTAGAACCTATACGCATGTACATAATGTATGTGCAAATGTTTTACCCAAGATTTTACAAGTTCTGTCATACTTACCCATAGACGTTTGACAGTGCTGTGATGGCTTGATGATTCCTGACATTTTACAACTTAAATCTTGCTAAGTAAGGTTGAGTAGTGCTAAGTTCGGTTGGGATATACTTTTATTTATTATTCATATTTTTTTCAAATTCAGTTACATTTGTATTTATAGGATAGGATGACATTTTGTGAATGACACTGTTATCAAACTTTCTTATAATGGTTCAACTTTACCGATGGTACTTATGTATTTGTTGTCCTAAAAATTTGAGCCTTAACATAGCTTCATCAGTTTGATGAAATTTGGAAATATTACCATTTTTTCTGTGTATAAAATTGTTTAATATCTTTTTCGAGCTTTTAAAACCTTGAGATACATTTGTATCTGTAAGATACTTTTGTATCTTTTGACTCAAACTAGATTTCTAATGACTTGAATTGAAGAATTTTTCATATAAAACATTTCCTTATCCATATTTGTCATTGTATCAAGGTAAATAAAGTGGATTTAAGCAAATTACTGCCTCCGATACGGTTTTAAACAGTTAATAGGGACCGGTTACTAGTGTGAGGTCCCAAACCCTAAATTTTATACTTACCTATTGACCCAAATATCTGGAAGCTTGTTTAAGGCTGACAGTAAGCAGTCTCCTAAGTCGAATCGTTCGCTTTTAAAATGTTCGTCCTAACCATCGAAGGTCGATTGACGAATACGCCAAATGTCGTGCTAACAAAACATAGGATCAGTTTAAACGATAACGCTTTGATCAGTAAGGATCACGAAATAGTTTCAAGGTGGACCTTGCCGGTTTTGCCTGCCAGCTGCTTAAGGAATAGAAACCAAGTCTATGTAATGTTTCTTTTCGTTCAAAAGAATTATTCAAATTATCCATCCGCCGCTGTACATTTCTTCGATTTCTTGATTTCAGTCACGTTTCTAACGCAACAAATCTTGCTTTCATTCCTCATATAGGAATATTTGCTGATATTCACAGGAAGATGACACACGGAAGTCATTCTTCTTGCGCATGCACATGTAATCACCGGATTATTGGTATGTGCATCAATGATTGCTATTTTGACAAATAATTTCTTCAGAAGTAGGGAAGATAGTTCTAAGCCAGCGACTATCAGTGGCCCATCATTTAAGTCGGATCCTAGAAGTCTTAGCAAGTTGCTTTAGTACCTATCTATGAGTACCAAATTTATCTATGAATGAGGAAACTGTTTCGTTCCATCTCTCGCTCATGTTGAATACAAACAAAACTATCTCAGTTGGCAGAAAGCGGCCGACTATGAAGTGCACTTTATACATTTGTTGGACTGTCTATGAAAAAATGCAACCTTAACGTATGGGTAGTATCAAAATGCAAGGCCTTACATGTTCAATTTGATATCTAACAGTTCCGTGCTTTGGTGGCCACAACATCTATTACCCCCTCGTCTGGTTGAAATCCACGTAATCCAGTATTCTTTGCTGAAACAATTCCCATGTTTTTTTGCGATTGAATTTGCATAACCAGCCAATCTGTAAGCCAACAAAACGCCATAATTTTGTTTTCCTAATTGACGAACAAGAGTTTATACGACTCCTAACAAAATCAATACGAATCGATTTCGTGATTTCTACAATCACACGCCAGACCAACAAAAAAAAAAAAACAAAATGCTTGAGTAATTCGAACAACAATTAAAACCAATACTAATTATACCTACTGTCCATTTCCATGACATAGAAAAGCGCTACCCATTTGTTAGGTGTTTATGCAACACTCAGTATGTAATTCTTTGTAGGCAGCTACGTAAGGAGAACTAAGTAAACAAGAGAAACAGAAAACAGTTCTCTTTTTTGTTTTATTATTTTTTAATTCTTTATGTTAAAGAAATACAGAGAAAAATACAAACAAAACGAAATAGATACTTCACGGTAGACCCACTATTTCAACAGGTTTTTTATTGAATTTTTAGTTTCACACTTTTCTGTGGTTTTTTTGCTTAAAATTGGTTTTTTTTTTCCTCCTTTTTATTGAGGAAAATTAGTCTCACCTCGTAAGTGTCAGCTATACGTAAAGACCCATAAACTTTGCAGAATTATCACAACAGACTTTGCACTTTTTGTATCTTTCGCGAGTAATTGAACCGGATATGATCTAAGAGTTGCGTTAACTTCATACTTGGAATGCACACACAACGGAGTGTTGACGTGCAAACTTCAAGATATGAGCAAAAAAAGTGTGTTGACTGAGAGCCTCAGGCACCATATGTATGTACATACGTAGGTACTCTTACTTTTTCCACATCATGCAAGAGATACATAGACACAAACATACCGCATAGTGTGAACTCATTTTTATTTAATTATTTGATTTAATTTATTTTTCTGTCTAATTTTGCATTTTTAATTATCTAATGGGCAAACAGTTAATTTACTAATCAAAAGGTGTTATAAAAATCATCCAACCATTCAGAGGCAACACACATTGTAGGTAGGTAACTAATTGTGCTTTGGATTTCATGAAGTTCGTGCGAGCAACGAATTTGTTCTGGCAAATCGGAAATGCATACAAAAATGTGTAATGAGTATCTTTGTATCTCAGTTATTTCTGTGATTTGTCGGTGAACACACATTAAAGGTGTGCGCCACTGCAAGTCACTCATTGACAAACGTTGCTAGCGAAATCCATTGCGCGAGGCATCAACATCTGCACAGGCTAAGTCGTGTTTGTATGTAGCTATCTACAACAACCCACAACCTCAACCCCCAGTGCCGAGGGTATCCGCTGGTTTGTCGGCTTCACTCGATGAAGATCAATATCCAAGAATCCATGAATCGATTGTCGATTAATCTTTTCGTGTGTGCATGATGAAGAAACAACACACATTCGCGATGTTGCAGAGCACATGTGCGCAATGGAAAGACTCCGCTGAAGAAATTTCCACATAATCACGATTAATCCATTATTATTAGGTAGTAGTCGATTTGATTGGTTCTGGATGAAGAGACTGAGACCGAGCGGTGTGCCCGAGGAGAAAACGTGAATTTTTATTCATCGTCATGGGTATGGTTGGGATAAAGAAAAACCACAAGTGACAAATGACTCGGAGGCCTGACAGAGCGGTTAGAAAATGTGTTATTTTTTTGTACTTACCAGTTGAATAAATGACAAATTGAAAATTTTACAACGGTTTTATGGGCAACATCTATCACGAGAAGCCTGGCTATTGGAATTTGCATAGTCAATCTATTAAATCTAATTCGATGTTAAGTGGAAGTATATCCGGAGAAGTGATTAAACACACAAGAGGTTAAGAAATTATGGGGTTCCGGACGGTAGCCTACTTAGGCCATTACTTGTATAACATGACTTACAGTGATCTGTTTATATCGATGTTCAAGAATACCGTTCTTTCGGTAACAATCGAAAACAGATAGGACAGAGAATCTTCTTGTTTTTTGGTGATTTCAGTTGCGATGCTATAATACCTTCGGAATACAGTCCATGTATGTTACAGCTTGTAAAAGTCTAGGCCTCTGTGGTTCTGTCTTTTCTTTAAATTTGAATCAGTTGTTCAAACCAAATATCCACTAGAAGGTACTCTTTGAAAATATTGTTGTTCTTAGTCCTTGCACTCTTGCCAACGTTACGGCTTTTTTAGCTTCATGTTGAGGTAACAAGATATATTGGGGTTATTAGACCATAACTTTCCATATAGTAGAACAACGTATGTATCTATCCATCGCTTACTAAACTATTTACAATATAAAGAGGTGTATCTTTCTCGTCAATCTAAGCACAGTAGTGCCTAGACTTTGTTTACAAAGCGAAAACACTCAACTGGTCATCACTTCCTCTTCCAGACTCTTACATTGAGTTAAAACAAGCTTTAAATGTCTGTTGATACAACAGACAAACTGTTGCAAACTTCTCCTTAGTCTTCCCTTTAGTCGCTTCTTTATCCGTTTGACTGGACCTTTTCATCTCTCCAAGTTAATGTAGTTGATGAGCTTAACTAAGCTAGGAAGGATTTTCGAATTGAATAACATGTACTACGGGAGAGTTGATACCAAATCGGACAGACTGTCTAGAACAGCAAACATAAAATTTTACTTTAAAATCTTGATTGCAGTATTACTGTGTGTGCTAAGTACATACAAGCGCATCGCAAAAAAAAAAAGAAGAGCTGAAATATTCAAGTTGTGTTCAGTTTAAAATCTCACAGACTATCAATGTTTTGGACAGGTAAATTCAAAAAAGTTACTAGAAGACAGAAGTATCTGGCCTTAACGAATCTATCTTAAGACAATGTTTAGAGAACAGTTGTTCAATGATATGAAAAAGAGAGAAAGAACTGATTTAATAGTCTTAAGTTACCAAGAATGTCTAATTTTTGTTCTAAAACAGGCATCACAACTGACTGGCAACTATTATTTTATGCCTTTGATATTATATACAATTTCCAACCGCTCAAACTCCTCTTTGAGTAAGAAAAATACGTACAGATACATTTTATAGGTTTTGAACTCTTTCCGAGTTAAGATAGGAGCTTGTTTCTCATATTCAAGACTCGAGATGATGTAAGATACATGACTTAAATCACTTGTCACACTTATCTGAAGGCGCTGAGAAGATTTTGGATGTATGTACATTGTACAGAACTGCGCATTAACTATTTCTTTCATTTATCTTTCTTTTACCGAAGAATTTACAAAGAAGTTTGGCAGCACTTTTCCCAAAAACTCTCCTTTCTAAGGTCTAAGATTTTACATTCCCATACTTTGTAAGTGTTTGCACTAAAATTTAGCTAAGTCTTTTCCAAAATTCATATAAAATTAGAAACTTTGAACATACGTTCAGAATGTGCCCTGTCACTTACCAAATGCTGCCAAATTTCCCTAAATTTTCACGACAAATACATTTTTATACTAAGTGCACACTTTGGTTTAAAATTCAGTGCAACAATAAAGGGTTATACTTCCCCCACTACTTTGAGTAATTTTCTACTTTAAAAGTAGGCTAAACCCATTTTAGCTGCTTTCACTCTCCGCCATTGTTGTATTATTACAACATTTCATAGCTTAACCATCCGCTTAAAGCGATATACAATGTCAACCAACGTTGTTAACACGGGGCTTATCTTTGTAAACCTCCCACTCAAAATTGTACCTGATCCCTACAGCTTTGCAAAAAAAAAAAAAAGCAATACAGATACAAAAACAACGAACAAACTTATTTGCCCGATTGTACATCTATTGTCACTTAACATGACATTCAACTCGTTGCACGTTATTTCAGTGTTTTCACATTCACATTGTGGTACAATGTAGGTAGGCAGGTACCCACTCCAATGTATCTGTGCCATCAACCTATCTAATAACTCGCACACACCATTCAAATCAATTTCCTCGCGCCACTATATAATCACTATCTCTGATGATGATGTTGATAATGCTCAACGATGATAGAACATGTTTTTTTGTTTCCTTCGCTGAACAATTTTTAACTCGATTTGATAGACTGCTCCGCGGGGAGTTGGGCAAACAGAGATAAACACAGGCGAAAATATCCCAAAATGGCCATTTAAATGAATTCAAATGATGCGCCAATCATATCTTATTTAATTGAATGCTGAATGATGGCTTTACAACTTAATCGCCGATATACTTCGAGCATATCTTTCAATTTACCTGGAAACACGAACCATTGCGAAAAGTATCTATAAAATTAATTTGATGTCTTGATTCGACTCGATTTGAAAGTCGGTCTATAAGTGTAACATGTGTGTGTGCGCATTAGCATAATTTATGTAATCCATACACAGGGTGATGGTTTTTAATTAAAAAATGGATATTTTGTTTTTCTTGTCCAATCCCCCGTAGCGAGGAAGTCGATTCGTTTAATTTTGAAAGATTTATTTAAATGGTGTAACGAAACAAGACATTCTAAACTTTGAATTAAAATTTTAGGTCCTCTATCGGTAGATCGTTTCCCTGAAGTCGACGATGATGTCGATGTCGATGTCGAACAGTGTAGTGACTCAGAAGCTCCATCCCGATCGTCACGAGCGCAACAGAATCGTGCATCACCACAGAGTCCATCCACAGAAGATGATCGACTGTCACCGGAACCAGCTCAGGTTTGATAAGAGAATAAAAAAAAAAGTCTCCATAGATTGACATTTGTATCCCCTATGTGTAGCCACAACCAAAAATCACCGGATCGTGCAATTGCGATGACTTGAAACCAGTACAATGTCACCTAGAGACGAAGGAGTTATGGGATAAATTTCATGAGCTTGGCACCGAGATGATCATCACTAAGACGGGCAGGTAAGCTAATATCAAACATTTTTTTTTTAGAAACCAAAGAGTGCCAGATCGGTACCACAAAAAGGAAAAACAAAAACAAACAAATAAAGCTTAATAGTGATGTGTTAAATTAGGCCCTGGGGGGGCGTAGTCATGCGGTATGAGGCCGACAAACGCACGTATACGCGTGTTTGGTGTACGCTGCAGTTAAAAAGCGATTTGAAGTTTTTATTGCGTTTTGTCAGATGTAGCGCTAATGTGGGTTTTTTTTTTGTTCCCTTTTTTTTCTTTCTGACGAGGACCGCATCGTCTGCTTTTAAGTGTCGCTCAAGCAGTTGATAGTTTAAACATTGTAGGGAACTTTGGTTTTCATACAGAGAGAGTTGGGAGACAGAATGTCTGGCAAGAAGCTGGGAGTTTTGAGTCATAAAATTGCGCATACACATGTGAAGATGGTGTTTCTGGTTCACCTTAGCTGCAAGCCACATTATATAGCCTTCTGACTAGCAGCGCCCGTCCAAAGCCAATAAAGACCGACAAGATATTTGTGTCTTAAACACTCTGTAGACTTCCTGTCTTATATCCATAGATATCCTGACATTCAATTGAATAGTTTATCGGAGATCGGTCCAGTCGATCTGAAGCAACAGAGTTAAAAACGTAAAGATGACTGAAACGTAAGTACTGAAGTGTGCAGTATCTATAGATACATATACTTTAGGGATCACCCAATTTACTTACATTTCATCATCATAGTATAGGGTTTCGTAAATTTGAATGGATAGGGTCATCCAACACATCTAGGGAAATGGATAGATCTAGTTTTTGAGTTTCACTGTCAGCTCCGATGGCGATATTTTCCCCTGAGCTTGCCGATGAAATGGAATCTTTATATCACTAAAATGTCCAATCGTTGTCGTTCACCAAATTTAAGGGAAAGGGCACTTGATGATGCCCAAAAGCAGATTCCGCAAAATTGTCTGAATCGTACAGTATGTAGCTCAGAAACGATACATTCTGACGGTGACTCTTAAGATGAGGTATCCGCACTGTCATTAAACAAGCAACTTGGGACAGATCGGGCACTGGACTGATGAGCAAGAAAATAATAATTCCAATGTGTAGCGCCCTTCGATTCGTGCTTGAACGGCTCGAACCTCCTCCTGGGTTTAACACACTTCCTTCGAAATGAAAACCAAAACCTGTGCCGAATTCCCAACGCAGTAGCGCGTTAATTTCCAACAGTTAACCCCGATTTTACTGTAGGTCACATCACCCCAACCCTGACTTTTGTACAAAACGTGTCGGTATAATATCCTGTCGATTAATATTATATCGACGACGGGTATCCTTTTCATTTGCTCTTATAACCGCATTAATAGCTTTCCGCCATCGCCACATATACCCTCGGCGAGAAGTCCTTTATTATTGCTTTCATTCTCAAACTCTATTACTTTTGTTTGTTTGTTCGCTTTTTTGTGTGTGTGAGATCCTTTATTACTCCCGAAGTCGACATGCAAATCGCGCATTAGCGCCAACATTCTCGGTGGTGCGTCTATGCTACAAATGGCATTGTAATTGTCCTTAGAGCACATACACTAACATAAAACAAAAAAATTAGCAGCGCATATGTCATCGCCAAGGCGATATTAATCTGCAAATACTTCGTCACTTTTGATAGTCAGCTCACATGACCTGGCCAGGGTTCCTTTACGAATTAAAATTCAATGTCCTGTGGTGAAAATGACCGTTACGAATTGCAAGTGCCAAAACATGTACACACGCAGAGCGAAAGGGACAAAACAAAGAGCAGGTACCTCCTATACAAACATTCCTAGAAATGTGTGCTGTGTGAGGTCGTCCTCGTGGTGTCGACACCATTTCTGAGGCCACAATCGATCAGCCAAGACAACACAAATACCCTGACAACACCGGGATGTCAACATAGGAGGGAGAGGACGCTCTCTCCCACAGTGCAACAAGCTATTTACACCTTCACCCCTAGAGGTGGTGAACCCTGAGGGCGTTTGTGTGATGTTGTGCCCTGATCGCAAAAAGAACGAACGAAAGACGACGAGCCAAGTGCGCATCGAATCCTATTATGTCATCTTAAAAAAACAAAAAAAAAAAAAATTCAGCTGGGGTGTTTGTTAGTATCAAAGGACACACACAAACCGATTGTGTATCGATATCCTTGTCAAACAGGATTAATATTGTTTGTTTGTATCTTTAGTTTTCTCTCTTCTCTTTTGTGTAACCAATCTGCCTCGTTGTGGGTCTTGTTGACCGATTGTCGGTCAACGGATGCAGATCATAAAACCAAGAAACACAGAGGAGGACGTAAGTCTCCAACTGCAAGCAACGACAGGTATTCACGAAATTCCACGCACAGCGTGGTCTTCTTCAACAACGATGACGATGACGATGGCGATGGCGATGGCGATGGCGATGGCAATGTAGAGTGGCTGCAACAAGGCGCTTACGCGCCTCTATCACACTCAGGTGCATAAGTGTGCACAACGACGACGACGATCGCTTTTTGACTCTTTGCACTCCCTGTCGGTCGGGGCGAACGAGCGAGTGCGCGCGCGCGCGCACTACACATCTAAACACAACTGAAAGAGTTCGAAGTAATGACCCGAACCATCATAAATATGTCAAAAGGATGAAATTAACTCTGCGTGGCGCGCAGCAAAGTACACATGTTCGGTTTGTTATGTCGATCTCCACATTTATACATGCATACACATCGTTATCCTGTCAGGATGTTTGTTTATCACATTCGCGACGGAGAGAGATCATTTCTCGAGTAATAAATGAATAAATAAAAAACAAAAATTAAAATCAATAAAACGGAAAGTTTTTTTTCCAAAAATAAAGTCCTACTCGCTGAGGTGAGACCGTTTGGCGGAACATTTCGCGTACGATAAGTTACGATCTCATGCGTTTGAGACATTCACTGCGATGCGATGGCAGTTTAAAGTCAACAGGGTGCTCGATGGATAAAATCTCACGCGCCAGTCGTTATAATTATTCGACAAGCTTGTTAAGTCGAACACTTAGTTGCTATATGTTTCTGGCCTTACCTATGGTAAGGTAGTTGCTGCGATTTTAACCAGTTTAATCGGATCTATATAATTGAAGCTGGGTGCGGCTGTAGAAGAAAATAACTGTCCAAATGGCAGCAAGCCAACAACCAAGTTGGTAGCTAACTAGGTTTATCTAGTTTTGTGGTCGATGAATGCATGGAAAAATGTTGCTAATTAATGGCCAAAATTATAAGTCTGGTAGTTCGAACTGATTTGCCCTACATTTTAACGAACCTTAATGAGCTGTACATAGCCGATATGCTACTGGCACAGAGAGGTGTAGGTAGCGCATAAAATCAATAAGTTAGCTGAAGACAAGTAGATGAACAAGACCAAGATGTGAAGGTCCCTAATAGTCCCAAATTGTTGTGTGGCACTAAGGCTAGGTACTACCACAATTGGATAATATTTGTACAAACAATTGTAGGTCTTACTTGAGATGTCAATGCAGATGGCTTGTATCCTGTCATGTCAGGAGTCCAGGGAAGGAACCATCCCTGATACCATTCGATTTTAAAAATGAAAATATGGATACTTTGGTAGGAAAATCTGTGCCAAATTGATCTGTCAGATTATTTGGCAAACATTTTTAAAAACTCAGATATCAGTCCAACCTACCGTGTGGCATTACATGACTCCCTGCCTTTGCGCATAAACCTTTAAGCCACTGTAAGTAGTAATGTAAGCCAGGGATAATAATGTAGACATGAATATCATTACGCAGGATGTCTAATGAGACTATGGAAACGATACTTTAGAGATACATGCAAGTTGTTTCTGGTGTCCGTACAGGACACTTTGCCGAATGTATTCGTGCGGATCAATCTAGGACACGGGATTCGCGCAACACTTTCTGCATAACCATGTAGTTTGGGATTGTTCTGCTCTGAGTAAAAGTAAACTGAAGGACTTACTTCTTCAACGATGTACGTTTCGAAAATATGTATCTTTTTTTGGGATTAGTGTATTTTTTGTTTTAAAAAACGTGTCAATCTTTAAAGAAGAAAGATTTGTCGGGATTTTAATAATTTTAGCGATCTTAACATAATCCTCGTCATGTTAGCCACAGCCACTTTTTTGAATAAAGTTTCTCCGTTGGCCGCAGTTTTCATGTGAATTAAGATGGCAATACTGCTCTGGGCCTCCATTCCTTTATTGAAATACTTCCATTTCTCTTCTAGTCGATAGCGCGCTAGACTAGGTTTTGAAATTTTACATGTTCTGCACCTTCCATGCTTTTTCTTGGTCAAGCCACCCCATGATCGTGTGGTAAAATCTACATCGGCACAATATCGGGTACAACACAAGGTGCATTACATTATCCGAAGATGCCACGTGTGTCAGAAGTGGTCTTCTTCCACATTTTGCGAGAACTAACATCATGCAATATTCTACCTTCACCTTTCCCATGGCTGTCATACTACAGCACGTTTACCAGCTATCATCGGTTATGCATTCACTGTGCTCCTGTTCATGACAAGTGTCTGTTTGTTGCAGCAAAGGCCCTAATGCTGAATCTTGAGGAACCTGCCTGGTAATACTATGCTGTTGGTATTCAATTACTTGTTTTCGAAGAAGTAGTAAACAGATTTTGGTGCTCTTTTGATCCTCAGTGCTCGTAGATGGAATACCCAGTTTGTTGTAGATGTTATCCAGGCTCAGATACTTAATCTTTTGATCTCCCACTGATCTGAGCAGGAAATGTACATAGTCACCCATACACTTACGTACCGAGAAAAGAAAGAAGACACTCTGTACCTTCATAAGTCATTAGAATTGACATATCCTTGCATCTTCCCTGACATTTCTTCAAGATCCATAGAATTCGAAGACTATGTACCCAGTTGTGACAAACTTTCTCCATGGATCCAACGTCAAAAGTGCTAGTGTTTACGATAAGGAATTTCCCTCCCAAAATTGAATCGATTAGCAACACTTTACTGTGCAAAAAAACAACCATTCTACACCAACAAGAAATAACTCCTCGCCATTAACAGAAACATTCTCGAAGAAAAGGACATAAAAATAAATGGCGAAGAATAGTTGTAAATTACGTACTAAAAATGATTTACGATTTGTCCCACGCGGTCATGCAATCAATTTATCCACCAGCCTTATGTTTAAAAAAAAAAAAAAAAATCATTTGGATTATGACCAACTCCACCGCACACATCTGTTGGGACTCCAGAAACCAGGAAACTCTGCCACCACCATCACCACCACCACCACCATCGCCACCAACCGCGCTCGAAAAGTAATTTTTAATATTTTCACATTATTCACGTCTGGAAAATAGAGAGAAAAAAACACGCAGAAATTATAATTCAAATATCGTGCTAACGTGTTAACATTACATCATAATAATATTCACAGAGTTAGATATGAAAGACTTCAGAACAAGATATGCCTCCATATGGCTGTGGTGCCTCCATTTGTGTCCAAGTACTTTGGGAGAAATTAAAATGGTCGAGTTCCCAAAAAAACACAAAAAAAAATGTATTTTCTATGTCGGTTTGTATATACATATATAAAGGTATTTACAAACTTACATAGTGCGGTGAATATTTGATTTGAAGTGATATATACTGGCGCTGACCAGAGGGCACGCATGGCTTGGTTGGTTCTGTAATAAGTCGGTGGGCTGAACCGGCGAACGTTAGACAAACAGAAATATTTAATTGTAGATATTTTTCTTCGAGCGGTTTGTTTGCCTACGCCCAGCCCGGTCAGAAGGACGGACAGACGGCTTCTGTTTGTTTATTTTTCGGCACAAGAAGCAATTTTCTTTTGCACCTTTGTTTGCTCGGAAATTAACAGATACAAAATTGTTATTGGCATTTTGCTGAATAAACCCACAAGCAAATCGATAAATAATTAAGAGCATACCTACAAGTTGTGGAAACAATGAGTTATTGTATTTATTTTGCAATTACGCGAATTTTTTTTTTTTTTGTTTGCCCTTTGTCTGTGGATATTTAGTTAAAGTAGGGAGCACACGCTTTCTAGGAGACTTTAACTTACAGTTGAACTTAACACAATTGCGTGAAGCTTTCTCTATGAACAAAGTTAACAAGCCGTGTAGGTACATCCCATTTCTGATGTTAACCAGGTTATAATGCACCTCTCCCTAGAATGCTTCGTTCGTCTAACAATATGGATAGCTCCTTTGACTTTCACTATAGCAGAGCCACCCTTCGGAATAGCCTTCATCGTCGCTCCAATTCCGCCTAACCACTGTCCCACATCTGCCCTCTTCTAACCCTACCCCCTTTGTTTTTTCTTCTCTTGATAGTTTGTAAGTTTATCTTTAGTTTCTAAGTTTAGATTGTTTAAGTATAGCTTGTATTAAGCTCAATAAAGTACCGGTAGAGCCGGCATCAAATCAAAAGACTATGTAGATCACAACAAACTCATTAACACATTGGGAAGTGTACCCCAAGGTAGGATTTTTAGTCCTCTTTTTGTTACTCTAAGACATGTTGTCATCTGATCGGACTGTCGATGACTTACTGATGCAGAAAAATCAAAAAGGTTGAGAATATAGCACAAAACTCGTTCACAAATTTAAAGGAACCTACCAATGCATTGTAAATATCCAGCAATAAATTGAAAGATACCCCACCGTAGGGTCACCACATACCAAACTTCAAAACTAAGTCGATTTTTTCGATCTTTTGCTTGAGTTAGTTTGTACAGTATGTGGCCTTAAATTCGAGAAAGGAGTAATGGCTTGTAACTTGAAAGTAGTTGATTATTTCTTAGACTAGCGTGGTGACTCTCAACAGTCTCAAATGCATTGAATATGGATATCGTGGATTCCTATAGATATTGACATACATAGTTCGCACACTAACCAACAAGTATGAATGAACTCGTCCAACAAGAGGTGTCATTTTAAAATTGACCTCATCGTTGAAGTGCCAACATTCTGCTATCCCTGCTACGATTTTCGATAAGTAAAAACTTGGAGGTTTTCAAATATGATTTGTCATATACTTGTACATCGTGTTGAAATAGTGAAAATTCCATATCTATTCGATAAATTTGAAAATCTCGAACAAGTTATTGATTTGCAGAATCCAACTTGTGTTCGTTCTCCAAGTACAGCTGAAAATACCGCCGCCGTACCCAATAGTGGAAACTCTTTGCGCGTCTTTTGCATATAAAAATGACACTATTTGTAGGTTGAGCTGAGACAAATTTTGTATTTCATTACAAACTAAAATACAAATATTATCACTTTTCATAAAAATGTTCCATTTTTCTGTAGAGTTCAAATGACACCTCTTGTTAGATGACTTTCAATGAGAGTACGGTTTGAAGATCTCTAATGTTTGGTATGTTCTGCTACTGAATAGAGTCGAAATTTTAGCTTATCCCTCAAACGTCAGGAAGCCATGAATGCTCTTTCTTGCGTTCAGGAAGATCTTTTAACAGAATTTAGAAATATGGTGCACAGTCTTGATTTTTGAAGTTCCGGCTTTTATGAGAATAGTAGAAGCTTCTCTGTGAAACGAGCAGATTACGAAGTAGGCCACACGATTTACGAAATCACTGCGTCTTTCATGAGAATTTACCAACTCACACACAATGTAGGTACACCTACACCTCTCACGACAGACTGTCCGGGAAAAAAACGTTCTGACCAACATCGGATTTGCTAACTTTGCCTGCAGTCAACAATCCCCCCACTGAATATGTCGTAAACAATCAAGATATACTCTCCCAGCTTGTTCACCACATGTGCCTTAAGACAAAAAACAAAAAACGAAAAAAAAGTTCAAAAATTATAATTTTTATTGATTAAATTAGTCAGACTACATTTTCACACTTCGAGCACCGTCATAACTCATAAAATGCAAATTTCTAAGACAAGTTTTGTGGAAAAAGAAAAAAAAATAATAAATTCCACGAAGATAACACATCAAAGATACTTTCTGATATTTTATTAATTTTTATCTGTTTGTTCATAATTCGTTCAGTTTTTTCAGTTTTTTTTTTTTTTTAATTCTCTTTTTTTTATATCTTCCCTTCCATTTCATCTTCTTTGTTGGTCGCGCAGTAATACTTTTTTTGTTTCATATTTATGGGTCATTCTTTTGGGGTGAACATGCTTGGCTGGCTTGGCTGGCTTGGCTGTGCAACATTTCGTTAAAAAATTCATAAAAATAAGGAAAAAGGAAAATAAATAATTTTTATGGTTCGTTATCGTTGTAAAAGGTGCGTTTAGATTTAATTAAGATGTTCTTTCAATAAAGGAGAGCACACCAAAGAGGGATGTATAATACACACGAACTTTATTTTACGTTATCAACATTACAGATTCAAAGATGCGCGATGGTCTTGTTTATTATGCTAATGATGACACATTGCAATGGCTTGTGCATGCTGTTGGTGTATCTTTAGTGTGAAATAGTGAAGACTATTAACAGATCTTATTATCTTAATATCTGAAAGGTAGTTTAGCGTAAGAAAACTTATCATAGATACAACAAGCAGTGGAGAATTCTCGTTCTTTTCATTCGCATGTTGCCAGCTTATAAACTTCAACTGCGATATACCTGTGATAAGCTTCTGTGTGTGGCGGCAGTGGCACATTCATATCTACATACCTAGTCTGGGGGTAACAGAACCAGTTAAGAAGGAAGTCGAACGAGCGCTGCCGGTGAATGGCTGTGTTGCGTTGTGTGTTAGGCACATTGTGCGGCGAAGGACGAATGCGCGATGAAACTTAATTTACATGAATTTCGACGATTTATGTTTTTATTATTCGGACGATGTAGAACGGTGAGCGGTGAAGGGGGGAAAACAAAAATAATACAACCGCGTCCTAAAGAATTACCTTTACCTACTGGAAGAATGACATTAATTCCTTTTCCGGGTGTTGAGGGTGGGTGAGATAGTGGATAGAATGTGCGTGCATTGTTCTCCTTCTTAATTTATTACGATGAAATTTCAACCTTAATTACAACCTTTTTGGTTGTTTGTTGTAAGCGCAGGTATTAAGTGAATTTTATTCTCTCTATTTACAGACGAATGTTCCCGACAGTACGCATCAGCTTTTCGGGACCTCTGCGACAAGTACAACCCGCCGACCGGTATGCAGTTCTATTGGATATTGTTTCGGTTGATTCGCGACGGTATCGCTATGCATACCATCGGTCATCATGGTTGGTTGCCGGTAAGGCTGATCCACCACCACCGGCTAGATTGTATGCCCATCCAGATAGTCCAATTAGTTGTGAAGCGTTACGCAAGCAAGTTGTTTCATTTGAAAAAGTGAAACTGACCAACAATGAAATGGATAAGAATGGACAGGTGAGTTTGAAATTATTACTTCTTATTGGAGGTTATGGGTCTTGAAAAAGCATGTACTGTGTGCAGATGGACAAAACAATGTAATTGCCAATTATTCAGTATCTTTAGATTGTAGGCTATCAGGAATCTTCTTAGACATTGCCTAAGTTGGGGTTGTACTTACCTACTCCCGTTCGTCAAATGATATCTTGGAAATCAGGCTGACAGCTGATTCATACCTCCGCAGAACGAAATGAGTCGCTTTACGCTTCAACAACTTTGGGAAATATTGAAAACTTACTGCTGTGTAGCCCAAACAGTGCGTTATATGAAAAGAAGTTCTGGCCGAAATAAGGCACCCACCGCGCCTGCTGTACACAAGTTTGTGCAAAAAGTTCTTGAACTGGTATGCTAGTGGACAACACTCATGGTCCCCGTTGTCGTACGAGAATGTGGCAGATGTAGCCGAGAGTGTGAGACTGGATTCACGAACATCAACTCGCCATTGATCTCAACAGCTGGCACTAGCCTGAGGAGAACTCTGCGCAAAGATCTCGGATTATTCGCTTACAAGGGCTTCGCAGTTTGAGCCTTAGAACAGCTTGAATTAGACAACGATTTTGGGCGAATAATCATCTTTTCATATTTTTTTTCTTGAAGAACAGTGTATCAAGAAGAAATCAATTTTTTCCACTTGGCATTGATCAGTTTTCAAGTCTTTTGATTGTAGATTGCTCATTGAGTCTAAGTATAAGCGAGACAGTGACTATCTGTCAGGTCAGGTGACTTTTTAGGCAAATCAAACTGTTTTTGGTATCTTAATGTGCCTTCCAAGGACTCTAAACTCTAAGCCTGGCTTGGGTGTATACAAAATTTTGTACAAGCTCGAGGTTTTTAAGATGCGATTTCCACCAGTTTTTGCATGCTTTTCTCCTTTAAATGTTGGGAGAACCATAAATACAGTGATAACTCCTAACTTGTCCTGCGTGTCATCCAAAAAATGGCAGAACATTTTTTCTCTTTTCACATTCCAACGCAGACAACACACAGTCTATGTATCTGTTTGTGTATTTTTGTATCTCATTTTATTTCGTACATACCCAGTTCGTTACATAGCTTTGTCTCTTCGCAGTTTATTTCCTTTTATTAGTCTAAAACACCCTTTTGATTCATTTCAACCCCCAAATGTGTCTACAGTCTGCCCAAAGCGCATGACTGCAGAAATGGAATAAAACCTCTTGAATGGCAACGCTTTCCTTTTTTTTTCTGGATTTTGTGTACAGGGAGTAACAAACTTTCCTTTTTTATTGCGGGGAGATTCTTGTTGTTCAGGAATTCAGACCCATTCCAGCCTCAGGGAAACCTTTAATTTTGTTTCTCTGCGAGTTGGGGGTGAAATATTAGAAATTCAATTTAAAACAGAACTGGATAGCTACTAATTGTGTTTTTGTTTTTAATTCATTTTCAGATCGTTCTCAACTCAATGCACCGCTATCAACCACGGATACATTTGGTTCGTCTGAGTCATGGCCAGAGTATACCCACCTCGCCGAAGGAGCTACAAGAGTTGGATCATAAAACATTCGTATTCCCAGAAACTGTGTTCACCGCTGTGACAGCGTATCAAAACCAATTGATTACCAAACTGAAAATCGATTCGAATCCATTTGCGAAAGGATTTAGAGACTCCTCGCGGTTGACAGACTTTGATAGGTGAGTTGACACATTCCTCTTTGTATACCTAATCTACTACACCTGTAGCGTTCCGTGTGTTAAGTTGTAACCCTTTTGTGTCGTGTTCTTGCCTCCTGAGATACATACTATAAAAAATGCAAAAAACACCGTCGTAAAAAAAAAACAGCACACAACAACCAAGCCACTATAAAGGTTAAAACAGAAGACAGACACAATAAAGTGGGAAAAAAGTGGGCAAAGAGAAGCAAAAAAAAAAACACCGAGTGAAAAAAAAAAAAATGAAATGTATCTCAAACCCCTTTTCGGGATATGCGCCCAAATTACAGGCCGGCGCGTTTAGCTTTGATGATGGGAAACACGAAAAGTCGGATCATTATATTATCATCTTTTGCTGGTTGTTGTTGGCTGTTGTATGCTCCGTTTGGTAGTATGTAGCATCGGTGTTAAGCAGTGCGAACTGCAAAGTCAGGTTGCTGAATGTTTTGCATTTAAATATCTGCTGTGGCGAGTGGTGCTACTACTATACGGGTTGTCTCGTTTTCGGGGGTTCTGTTCTGAATTGTATATCGACTTGTAAATTAGTTCGTTTACAGTTCGTTTCATTTTTTATTGGACATAACAACGCAAGGAGCTTATTTAATTTTTTTCCTGTAATTTTATTCTGAAGAGGATTTTTTTTTTTTTTTTGGTTGAGATGCAACTTTATGCGTGAGTGGAGAGGGCCATGGCTTATATTTTATGAGTCATTAAAAGGGATATCTTCTCGTTTGTCAGTAGCTGATTATCATGATGTTTGTGAGATACAAGTTGTTTCTTTAATTTGTATCTCGGCTCAGAGAATTTTCAGGCCCATAGTAGTTTTCATTGAAATTCGTCCACATTTGTGGACATTTTTATCTTTTAAGTCCTGGTACCTGGTTGTTGTATGTGTTATCCAATGACGTATGCGACGTTATGCAACTAAGACGTGCCACTCAGTAGGTCTCACCGTAGAATGTCGTTCAGTTTGACTTTATGTAGAGAAACTGACGAACAAAATCCTTTCATCCATCCAACTCTACATAATGACGAACGTCATTACATTTGTATCTACATACATATATACATGAATTCCTTGTAATACATGTATCTACTAATCTTCCCAAGACTGGCTTTAGAAAAAGAGTGCGTATTCCTCCTCGAAACACTACTTCGTTTTACTCCATTGCTCCATTTATCTTACCCTTAAAACCTGCCTGGAGTTAGGTTAACTACTGGTGACAGTAGTATCTTCAATATAACCAGAGTAGTGGAGTGAAGTGTAGCGGAGAGAAGCGGGGCAATAGTGCACAATTATTCATGACAGTCACGTGTGTGACAGCCAAATTTAAACGATCTCTCGGCATAGGAAGACTCTTTTGATATTCCGAGTGTTCACACATTTCTGCTGTCGAATATGCAATTCCATTTCGAAAAATCTATCCACCGTCGGTTGAGGGACATCTAGCGTCGATTGGATTAAACTAGATAGAACTTAATCAAGGTTTCAATCGACTACAGAATTTCGAGGATATTATGCATGTTTTGCCAAAGTATTACAAGCCTTGACTATTGTAAAGCAATTTCCAAGAACCGAAGATCAGAGAAAACAAAATTTAAGATTAGTACAAAATTTCCGAAAAATTGGCGTCTTAACATGAGTAAGGTTCTTAAAGTTTAAAGCCATCCATCTGTTGAGTAGCACCTTCTTGTTTTTAGAAAACTTTCGGCAAGGTTGACGTATCTTTAGTAAGTACCTATGCATTCGATCAGAGACGTCAATTATATCTGGAAAAAGTTTCTAGTAGGTAATCTGATGAACATTTTTACAATCCGTACGAAGTATAATGTTATTCCAAAATAGAGTGAGCAGTATGCTATAAATACAGTCGTTGGTAGATTCACTACCGACTCGAAATAGATTGATTTAGAAACACCCAGGGTAGATTTCTACTACCAACTACCTTTCATCTTCATACCTTTCATGTGTTTTCAAACTCACTACAAGCCAGTTACTTACTTGATCCCTACAATGAAATAGAATTAAGCGGCTTTTGTGCAATTTAGCCCGACAGATCACTCTTTGCGTCATAGCCTTATCTTTCGACTGAATAGCATATTAACGTGGGATGAGTGGACAAAAAGTACGTCCACACAATATATCATATGTATCTATAAGAACAACATATTTTCTCAAATTCATGTCAGTCTCTTAATTTTATTTCTCCCCGTTCCACATGTATGATGTCACACAATATCCACTGAACGATCGTTCATTACGCGTCACTTGTCGTTCGTGGAACTCGCTTCCCACTATTGGCATACGAAGACTTTGTTTTGCTGATAATTTTGGTGACTCTATCTTATCATATTTGGCTGGTAACTATAGGTAGGTCAGTAACCTCAAGACACCGCCGAAGCCTTCACACATCCTCAATACATAAATAAAACCAAATATCCACACCAAATCGCATCCGTACTAATGAAATTTTGTTTGGTTTTTTCCTTTCCTTTCAGAGATCCAATGGATGCGCTACTGCTGGAACAGCATCTTCGAGCACCACTGCGTCTATTTCCCGATCCGCTGATGCAACAGTTCACACAACAAGATGCCGATGCCGCATCGATGGCGATTCTGGAGAAAGCACGTCAGCATCTGCAAATGTGGGGTAGGTCTCCATACACTGAATTACTCCTGCCGCAAATGTATCAGCGTCCCACCTTAGGAGCGCTGAACCTTGGACTCTGGCAACAGCAATGGCCCCAACTGCAAGCCGGTTTCCTAGCCAGTGCTAATGCGGCTAACTCGGCCCGTACACCACCGCCGCCGCCGCCAGCATCGACACCCTCTAGCTCAGGTTCCCCATCGCCGGATATGCGAGCGAAGCACTTTCAGCGATTCAGTCCCTACCAGATACCGCAACATCCTCCGACTCCCAGAAGTCCGCCCAACTAATGCGGACTCAAGAGCCGTGCGCGCGTGCAAAGTGTGAACGAGTGTGAGTGCAATGTCCTGTCGATGTCGCTTTTGTAAATATCATTTCCCGCCCCCCAAACCCGCCTCTCATCCGCATTAGATACATGTGCCTCATCTGCTGGCAACATGTTTCATGAACGAATTTTTCTTTGGTTAAACCGCGATTTTTTGTTTATAACTATCATTTTAGTAAATTTTATTTATTATTTATTGCTTTAGTGTAAAAAATAAAAATATGTGTAAGGGTTTTTCAAATAATAACAAAAAAAACAAAAAACAATTCCTCGGTATTCCTACACACAAACAAGCTATCGTCCTGTGTATCGAAAATCAAAAAATCAGTATTATTGTTAAAAAGAAAACATAAACAAAATTGTAAATAGAAAACAAGAGCTAATTAGTGTAAATAAAAAATGAAGTTATGTTCACTAAGGTTTTCTCTGTCTATTTGTTTTTTTAAAAATTTGTTAAATATTTTATTTTAGTTTTTAATTCTCATTGTATACAGCAAGTTTCGTTCCTAAATTATATACAGTTGTTAATTATTATTTCTTTATTTTATTTTGTACAGTTTTAGTTAATTTGTATTCTTTGAAAAAAAAAAATTCATAACGATGCGAAAAAATCAAAAAAACAAGTAAAAATCAATCAATGCATGGAATATTAATTTTTAAAAAATTCATCTCAGTGTTTGTATTATTGGATCTAATGTATTAGTAGAGATAAATTAAAGAAACAAAAAAAACTTAAATTATCGCAGAATACTATAGTGTTTATGTTACAAAAAGTGAAAAACAAAAAAAAAAAATATAAGTGTAGTAAAACAAGAAAAACAAAATAACCTATTAAATGTATTTTTTGTGTGAATAAAAACAATAATATTTAAAATTGAAGGATGAGTGATATTATGAAACATTATATATAAATATAAATCTATATATATATATATTAAATTAACTAAAACAACAAACATAAAATAGTAAGATAAAGTTAGAGAATAAAAGCGATATTATAAAAAAGTAAACATTATACATAAAATAAAACATATTTAATGAAATGCTTTTGTTTTGGTTTTTTCTTATATTCTGATCGGAGTTCGATAAACAGAGATCAGTTGGGTTTTCGAAAAGGTAAGTGTACTTTCAATAGAGAAGAGATGGCTTGCCCTGGACTGGCTCATATGGCGTTTCACAATTGCTTTCTTTTTTATATCTCAGTCAACTTCATCTTAATTAGGAACACAAATATAAAGTATAAGTATGAAACGAGAATCTGAGTGGGAGAGATCGAAATACCGGGGGCCACTTAGGAATGTAAGCAAGTAAGTATACGTCTGGTACACATCTTCGATGAATCAATGACACTGTATTCTGTAAAGTGCGATTCCTGGCATCCCGAAATCTATGGTATTTTGAAATATTTCCCGAACACATTTAAGCATCTGTTCATCTCCTAAGCTCTTTGATTTTGTGGTCATTGTAACCCATTGGAGTTGGTATTAATTTTCTTGCTAAGGGATCCAGAATAGGGTGAGTTTTCAGGCCCAATCCATAGAACTACTCTAGCTACACTAATGTATTCCTCAATGTTTATTTTATAGTTCAATGAGGAATCAAGTTGACTCCTTAGTAGCTAACAGAGGATTACTAGGCCAGTTGGCCATTTTGTGGAAGAAGGGCAAATCAGATATTTTGATTTTGACGGTGAAAAGCGTCCTTGAAGTCTTGATCCCGTTGACACCAAGACTTTCATTTGTGGCTCATTCGTAAAACATTCTTGACACCATGCCACTCGCATAGCCAACTAAATAATTTTTAAAGGATTTTAGTCTTAACCATAATTTATAGAGAACGTGAAATAAAACTGTTAAAATATTTAACATACCACTCAATTCATTGTATCCATAGTTCCGTGTTCCTTACTTGTCTAAGAAGTAAATATCCTTTTGTGTTTAAGGATCATACTACGTATCACCCCGTCGGGATCTGTATTAACAGATTGTTCTTTGAGGTATGCTTGCTGGGTTTTGGATAGTGTAATGTTTCTTTTTTTGCATTTCGAAGGACTCTTCGACATGACAGCATTTAGCTAGCTTCGGAATGAAAATCATTCTCACGAGCCTTTATCAGTGGTTTCTCAACATAAGGCTCCTGAAAATCCACGTATTCCATGGAATCAAAGGTATTTTCAAAGTATAATCGATGACGGGACTGAAGAAAGGAGATATGTGACGATATTGCAATTCAGGGGACTTGTTACATGCTTGATCCATGTACACACCATTTCGTCGCAAATGCTTACTAGCGGGCAGCTGAGTGCATCTAAGTCTTAGTCATGCGATTTCGATTTTTTGGTCAAGTTTTTTGTTCAGTTTGATCCATTTGACCCAAAACGCTAAGGAAGAGGAGATATGTGACGATATTGCAATTCAGGGGACTTGTTACATGCTTGATCCATGTACACACCATTTCGTCGCAAATGCTTAATAGCGGGCAGCTGAGTGCATCTAAGTCTTAGTCATGCGATTTGGATTTTTTGGTCAAGTTTTTTGTTCAGTTTGATCCATTTGACCCAAAACGCTAAGGAAGAGGAGATATGTGACGATATTGCAATTCAGGGGACTTTTTACTCGCTTCAATCATTGCTTTTACTTTTCAAAAATCATCGCAAAGATACTTCAAACTTGACAGTTCAACAATGACACCTCTTGGTGTTATACTAACTCTGTGGTACCATTCGTTACCTCACAGCTAGCAGGTAATGCTCCAACTGCTTACTTCCTAACCAATAAAAGGTAAACTAAGTTATTGTGGAAAACAAATAAATAAATAAATAAGTTAGCCAGTAACTCAGCACTATCGCAGAAATTTTTTAGTCGCCCATAAAAATTTGTAATCTCAAGTTATTTATGTCTAGATACATGGACGTGTGTACTCAACGCAGATGGCTTTGAAAAAAAAAATGTGTTTTTTTCTATTTAACCCCACAAGACCATCTCTCCTTCCATTCCTTTGGATTGTCGCCACGTTCATAACCATTGCCGTGGCCATCACCATTGCCGCCCGTAATCATCATCGTTATTGTTGTCTATTTAAACGAAAATTGCTGACATCTGCCCAAGAGAGACATTACGATGATAATTTATTGTCGAAACAAAAAACCGGGCCTAAACCACCACCCGACATAGAGACGAGAAAAACTAATGACGTCGATCTGACATAAAAAAGGGTTCGTGTTCGTGGACTCTTCTGGTCGTTGTTCTGTGAGTGTGGTCGACCGTTTGTCTCGCTAATGAAGACATTTGGAGGACAAGCAAAGGGTTAGGAACGGAATAGACGATAAATTAGCCATCGGAATTGAATGTTTAATTGTCATTTGTTATACCTGAATGGGTTTTATATCCAAATGACAACCAGAAGTGTTGTTATGAAACGATGGACAGGACGAAGCGACGCATGAACGGATGGGAGATTCAATAATAACCACCCACAGCCGCCCAGCGTCTGTCTAATTTCACCCATTGAGTCCACTTAACACTCGCCCACACTTGAAGTCGTCGCGAAAATAGGCGAACATTTCCAGCCCGGGAAACACAACAAAGTGGCCATGCATTCGCCACCGCCATTCATAGCGACCAGCAAACACTTCATGGCGTCGTCGTGCGTCGTCTACGTCGTTGTCGTCGTCGTCGTAGTCATCGTCGTCGTCGAGGCTCGATGATCGATGCATGCGCGGCCACATTTAGAGATTTCAGGATGAACATCTCTCAGCTCTGAGTGCAGTGCTGGTGATTTACTTGCTAGAGGAGTCGCCTAACCTCGCACAATGGAATACGAAATGAGATCATCAAATCTGGCTGCACTGCGGCTGGGTGGGGAGGTTGAGTGACGGGGAGCTGTGGCTGTAGCTGTAGCTGTGGCTGTAGCTGGAGTGTTGCTAATAATTGCACTGCTCCGGGGCTCACGGCAGATGATGACGGGGGCGAAGGTTTGTTGCTGTGGCATTGAATATGAATTTCATCAGATGCTGGATGTGGTGATTTGGTAATTGGATACCGTGGGAGGGGGTGGACTACATCCCAGCCAGGCAGGCAAGCAGATAAAATATTTGCTTTTGTAAATTGATCTGAAGCAATTGCAGGGAGCGAGGAAGCTTGAAACCTTCTTGGTGACCTTCTTGCTGTGGGGAAAGAGAAAGGCTGCAACACTGTCAATAGTCGTGAGCTGTATTGAAAGTTAGAGGAGCTAATTAATGGCCCTAAGAATGTATTAAGTAGTTTAGCACTGGTAAGCCATCCTGGGTAGGTCGGAAGGAAACGCACTGGGAAATGTTAAAAGGCGAAGGCCTACCATTTGAGAGTGAGCATGAAACCTGTTATTATACAGAGATGTAATAAATATCATAAGATCTGGAACCGTACCCCATAATTCGATGAACTCCATCATAATTGGAAAAGAACGTATTCAAGCGAGTCAATTCCCAAGAACCATGTTCGGAGTTGACACGATTAATAGATCATCATGATCAATCGATTCCCAATGTCGTCACGATACCCTACGAATTCTAAGAAATTGACTTTTGTCAAACCAAAACCATCATTACACAGCGTTGACAGAGCGACATTGTTCCGCCGAGAAAAAAAACAACCTTTCATCGTCCTGATCCATTAATTTCCATTTAGTTCCACTGTCATCTCACAAAAGTTGTCACTTGAGCCTTCAAAACTAAGAAACAATCACCGATCGTATACTGATCCTCTCAGATAGTGTTTCTCCCCAAAGCAAGGTCCGTTTCCCACTGCATGGCCCTCCACGCAATCAGCGCCAACTCATCCACTGAAAACCAAAAAACTCCAGCCAATCAATCAAAACTCCAGACTCATCTTTTATTTTCCATAATTAAGCGTTCGATGATGCTTCTCTTGATGTGTGTCCCATGCATGTGTGTCTATTAATTTTCAACGAGAATTCCGAAAAAAAAAAAAAAAACCAAAAATATGACGACGACTGACTACCTACTGTCATTCGGACTACCGAATGAATTTTTCATCCATCTTTACGCGATTATTAGAATTATAATTAATTTGACTTTTTTTGGGGGCCATAGTTGGGGCCGGATTTTTGAGGTACGTGCGCGCCTGTCGCAATCTATTAACCTCGACTCTCGCATGGGCACAGCCACTCAATCAGTCATCCAGTTTTTGTTATTTTTTTTTTTTTGTTTTTCTGGTCTGTCTTCCCCTCTGGAGCAATTATAAATCAAAAATTTTGGAAAATAAATAAAAAATAAACTAACGGAACTGAGAAGTTGATGTTTTCGTGAGAAAGGACGTTAGATGTACGATTGATGTTGTCTTCTAATGATGGTGGAGGGAGTTAATTAATGAAACCAAAGTGCGGAGACTTGATGATGGATATTTCGGAAATGAATACCACAACCAAAACTGGTTCAGATATCGTGTATCCATTCCATAATTCGATTATGTGGCGCTAGAGGATGGAAAGAGAAAGGCGTTTGCTAGGGAAATAATCACTCAAACATTCCTGGTACTATTTGCATGAAAGATGATTCTGGAAGATTCAATCGAACTTCTGCAAGATGTGAACCATTAATTTTGGCAGTTATTCCCTTTCCCTGATCTTCACAAAATGTTTCAGTCGTTTTTATCTGAGGAAAACACTGAAGAAGGGTTGATGACTACTATAAGTGAGTCTGGCTCAGTAGTTTTTGTAAGAAAAAGTTGATTTTCCCAACATACCTAGTAGTACCTAAAAAAAACGCTTCTGCTTTGAACTATAAAATAAATACACCGCAACACCGGCTTTAGCCCATAAAGTAGGAGACATTCTTCCATTTACCCCAATTTCTAGAACTGCTACAGTCAGCAAAGACAACGACTTGGAGCATTTCCTCATGTCACTCATGATCAATGTCTCCAACTAATGAAGTTTAGATCCTAAGACTTGGTCACCCGAACATAACCTGGGAATGGATACCCTTTTTATAAGTCACCCAAAATCGCGTTCGTCTTAAGGTCTGTCTTATAGAGAACCTCAGCCTTCGAAGGATTTTTTTTCGAGATTTACTGAACCACTGTACCAAGAAGTAAAGCCCCATACTACCTATTTTACTGCAATTTCTTCGACTTTCATAGAAATCCGATAATGCACTCCAATGATGAGGACCTTGATCAAATCAGAAAATCTGCCTACTGATCCGAGCAAAGACAGGACAATAGCAAAGAAAATAATCCATAGTTTAGTCGCCCTCTTAACAAGGTTTACAGTTAGAGGTGTTTCCTAACCCTAGAGCACAAAGAAGCTTGGCAAAGAGAAAATATCCTGAAGGAACATGAATATGTTTGCGGCTGATTTCTATAGACATTAGAGCGCATACGTTTAGTCTGCCTGCACCGTAGAGAACCACATGTCTTAAAAAATCATACCCTGATCTTCGCTTAAGATTCACAGCGAAGATGTCATTTCCCGCAACCCAATGTTACGTGGAATCCACATAAGAGTCAATGAGTTCAGCCTTGCGACCATAAGAATTTGCATTCCAAAACTATGGGTTACAGGGTTGAGCAAAGTCTTAAGCACAGTCTGACTATCGCTACAGAACTACTACTCTGATCCTCTCACCTATTCTTAAAGATATAGTCAGCAACCATCAGGACTGCATAAATCTTTTCATGAAACTCAAAGGCATGGTTGTCTATCGAATAGTAATATCTAAATTGGTATCTCCAAAAACCCCTGGATTGATTGCTTGACTAGTTTTGGAGCAATCTGTGAAAATTTGACTAAAACCCAGTCCAGGATCACATTTTGACCGAAGCCAGTTCTGAAACCGAAAGAAAGTGGACAATAAATTTTGCACAGAGTCCAGGGAACCAGAGTGGCTTGCAAGGTCTTCAATATTGTTGGTTCAAAACGGTGGCTCAAAACTATGATGAAAGTATATACTTTTATTTGCACCTTAAAATTTCAGACCTAAGCTTCGAGATAAGAAAGACACTATTTCGAAGGCCTAATAATCACTGATGTTTGAGGTTAAGTTCTTAACTATTCTCACTCCAAGATTGTCACAGTCTTGTTAGACAGTATTCTATTGTCAACTATCCGAAGATTAAGTACCAACAATCTGTTGAAATAGTAAAAATTCACTACAAAAACGTGTTCGTTTAGTAAGTTTAGCTCAAAATGTCGCCGCCTAAGACTATTCCTAAAAGCCCAGGTGTGTCCATTTAAAAACGATCACAAAAATTGAGCTTATCCACAATCAATCTGAATTTTTTATATATAGATAGAATGCATTTGGAAAATATTGTATTTTAGAACTAACCTCAGGGTGTGTACTTTCGATTAAAATTGAAATATAACCATTTTTCAGAAAAGAGAAGCATTTTCTTGATGATTTAAAATGACACCTCTTGTTGGATGAGCCTATAATAAATAACGAAGGTTTACAGCTTATAAGTGAAACCAAAGGCTTTTCGAATTTCCGACAAGAAATACAGAACATTGCCCTCAAAAGGGCTAATCATAGAGAACATCAGAGTTTAAGTTTTGAAAAACTAGCGTCCTGGGATCGACAAATATTGAAGCCGTCTACTTATGTACATATATCGCTCGCCATATATTGGGAAAAAAGCTTGAAGTATTTTTTACCTACATATGTAAGTGAATTGGATGAATACGGACTAAGTAGACAAGCAGTAGCAAAATATTGCCTGGTTACTCAGAATGAAGATGAGCCATAGGATATGTGTTAGGTCTTTATGGCTTCCTACATTGATCACAATCGCATTTGGGTTTCAGGACACCGCGGACATGATGCCCAGACCATTCTTTGGATAACTCATTAACACTGTACCTATTCAAAACTGGGAAACTTGGAAAACCAAAGCTAAACATTACTGGACGAATAGCAAGGACAAGCTAAAACGTTTATGTCAAACATCTCTGTCACAAGAACGAAACAACTTTTAGGTCTAACTAGAACTCAGATTCGTATACTCACAGGATTGCTCACTGGAGACATTGTCAAGTCAAAAAACATTTCATGACTATGGGAATAGCTCAAGATAGCACTTGAAGAATGTATACACATAGGGCTTAGGAAATAACCCGGGTATCATGGGAGAGCTCCATTTCTTTTTTGGAGGAAGTCACAATAGGACGGTCTGTGGTCGCAGTGATATATATTCCACCTCGCATCTATAATCTAATCAAATCTGCATTGGTCACAACAATGTAGAAAGGTGGGAGTCCTCGACTTTCATCTTTCTCCCTTTGGTGGAGATCATATGTTCCTGTGAGATGGTAAGTCAGGACCGTAATACCTAAAAATTTAAAAACCCAAAACATTGCCTCACATAGTGTGATGTTTTTTCGGCATAATGGTGCTTGTCATCTTATAAAAAACAGAGTAAACCCATTTCAAGGTAAGTGAACTAATTGTCCATTGGATGTGTGTACCCAATTTGCTAAACAATTATCTACAGCACTGCGCACTCGAAACTAACTTGATAAAATCACCTTCCAACGGGAGCATTTATTTAAAATCTCATTTTATCAAAAAGTAAAACAAAACCAAAAAAAAGTGGCTTCCTCAAGATAACATCGTAAATGGCCAATTACAAGAACGTTACTTTCAAAACATTTTCACAATCCACGTCTAATTGTAACCGATTGCCAACAACCGAAATTAAACGCATCACTCAAAGCAGGCCTCCTATCTCTCATCTGCGTAAAAACGAGAAAGCCCTCCCAGCCCGGACCGGACCAGGCCAGGCGCAATCTCCGTCCAATTACTATGCCCATGAACGATATAATTACCCAACAATGGTAGGATAATTAAAATATCTCTTCTGACAACCGGCAAATAGGTTGGAAACACCCCCCTCCCATGGTAGCCAAGTGCCCAAAAATATAACAAAAAAAAAAAAATTAATACGTGGGTGTACAGTACATAGATCAGAATCGCTTCCGAAATTTTTCGTTTCCAGAGATTTCATCTCATTGTGGATGCGTGCCTCATGATTTCGGACAAAGCGCGTCAGTCTTTTATCTTTTTTTTGTTTTTTTTTTGGGAGTGGAACAACCCACTGAGCATGACGTTGGCTTGAAGTTTGTCAGCCTGCCCAACTTTCACCCCCCGAATAGTACAGTACAGGTGGGTAGCACCTGCCATTTGCAAAAAAAAAAAAAGTAAAAAGAAAATAAATATGGCCGCATAAATTATCTCCTTATGATCGCACAAACTTTCTCCACACACAGGGTGTGAAGAAATTAGACAAACTGCAGATACGGATCCTTTAGTAGCTGCTGCCGCTGGCCTACAGCCTTTAATAATTCCACATCCTAGATAAGGTGCAAGCGCACAAAGAAATAAAGAACCAACAGATAAAAGGAGACCAGCATAGGACGCAACGACGACGACGACGACGCTGAGGGATGAAGTAGTAGTGTTTGCTGATGGGTTGCGCCCGATAAGGATAAAAAATTCTTTTTTTTTTTTTTGGTTATTTGTCCGGCGGTATCTTGGTGGCGGCGGCGATGGCGAGTGGAGCGACTAATGATTCCACTTTGCCTCAAACAAATTGCTTCCTTGTTGCGCTTCGTCAGTGGCGGAGGGTCACTTCGGCCGGGGGTTCTCTCTGGAGGTTGCTATGCCCAAACAAACGGACAACGAATGAGGAGATAGGACCTCTAATTTGATACCTAGCACTTGGGAATCATGTTTGATGCTTATCGCAGCGGTCAATGGTTGTTAGGTCCTGGGTAATTTTTTAACGAGTGATTATTATGTTCTAATATGACAAGGGTGGATATTTTTGTGGTTGAGAGGATGCCTGCGAGCGCTTCGGCATGTCGGATTAGCTCTATGGGTTCATCTTTTGCGAGTGTGTTTATGTTTTGTTAGAGGATATTGGGTAGCAAGCCGAACCGAAAACAATTGATTCCTGAAACCCTTTCGCGCTCGTATAAGTTGACATATGTAAGAGATGCAGATCCTGAATAGTGAATGTCGGTATGTGGATGCTAGCTTCAGTCAAGAGGAACAAACTGAATAGGGCAGTCATAGTAGAGGAGACTCATTCGGGAACTCAAAACACTTATATAAACCTCGTCTGCAAGTACTCGAGAGCTGATTCGTAAAAAGGTAGAGTTCTTCTTAAGGAACAGGAAAGCAATGTTCGGAAGAAGAACCAAAAACGGCCATCATCTGAAAAGAACCATTGCTTACTTACTTAGGTGGTGCTATAGTCCAGGGTGGACTAAGGCCTCAACCAACAAGTCCCTCTTGTTAACGAGATCTTTGGCTAATTGCCTCCTGTTGCACACTTCAAGTTGGTTGAGGTTCTCATCCATTTGTGCGCGCCACCTAATGCGAGGTCTTGCTCTACTGCATTGTCCCTTCGGGTGGGAATAGAAGACTCTTCGGGCCGAAGCGTTGGTGTCCATTCGTTCTAGAAGAATCATTGGGACATATTAAACGGAAGCAAGTTCTGAAAAGTTATTCGAAAAGAAAAGCAAAAGGTAGTCCTTGGCAATTTTTGTGGAGTAGGGCCCAAAGCGCGAGCTCTGTTATGAGATAAAGGTTCATGAAGTTTGAAGCACTAACTCTGGCAGGTCTAGTTGATATCTCTCCAATAAAGAATCTCAAATCTCTTAGAGACACTAAGCATACACCTAAAGGTGCTTTTTTTCAAAGGACAGGCACAGCCTACACTGACAGCGCACTCAGTTTAAGTACAACTCAGTGCTAGCAAATATGATTGGAGGCAGCAGGATCAGAAAACCTTATCGATCTCAATCTAATGGCATCACAGACAGATGGCATTGCAACATCTAGTGTCACATTTGAACACCTTTTCCTGACCTACTTCCAGGGAACTTCCTTGCAGGGAGTGCATCAAGAAGGACTTAAAGGCCAGAGGATCAGACGTGTCTGCCAACACCTAGATCCTCCGTACTCTGGTTTGCGGTTCGCATGAAGTGAAGTACTGGCAATCGAGTACTTATCATAACACTGGCACTATGTGTCTAGAAAGACCACTTGCAGCAAAAATTGACCTTTACATGATAATCTATCAACTCTGGAGCCATTGGCTTCTGTTGAAAAAAACTGATCACCAACGTTGTGCAGGCCGCTCAAGACGCCAAAATCAGTAACGTTTTCCTTGTCTACGAGTCAAATCACTAGAAAGACCTGATTTGTCAGTAGATCCACTGCACCAAGAGTCAATATCAACAAAAGGTTTGTAGGTTTGGTAATTTACAGGACTTATTTTCGAATTTTGTACTTTTGGTTTGATATTCCGTTGATCCTCCTGATTCTTGAAATCCGAAAAATATCTAATCCTTGACCATTCTGCACATCTCTACGGTTCTGATTCCTAGCACACCCCTTACTTAGTGCATTTATAGTAAAGTTGATCTATCACCTAACACTCTCCAGGTAAAAGCCCATAAAACACAACACCTTTGCACACTCCCTCGCCTGTGGTAGTGCTCACAAATTTGGAATTTCTAGCGAATTTTTTTTTTCCCCTAAAAGAATTCCCGGCACACGAAAGGAATGTATTTCGGCTTCGCACGCCATTCACATTCCACCTTCCGAACCCGATGATTTATTTCAAATTTGAATATTTCAACATATTTTCCAATTTTTCCTCACCAATGAGACCGAGAGGTTGCCCTCCGGACTCCCGGCTCCGGAGGAAGCGAATGCGTGTGTGTGTTCGGCCCGCCGAACTATAAACTGTGCACTGAGCATGCAAATCAATAAATTATCATCCTTCAACCCATCATAATCATCATCATTGGCATGGCATCGAGTAACCCTCTTGAAGGGTTATACTCCTTCCTCCAGAGCCGAATTCCCATAGTAAAATGTTTGGTTTTAATTTTTTGGATTTTCCATGGCATATCCTTTGGAAATTTTCACACCACGTTAGCGGCTCGTAAAAAAGGAAAAAAATTGTTTTTTTTTTTTTGGGAAAATGGAACTTGAGACGTGGAAATGTCTCAGTTCGGTGCCCGGTCCTAATCAATTGGGGGTTTCGTATGCCTGTGTAGCGTCAGGCTCCTAATTAGGCGAGTATCTCTGGAGATGTGTGTGTACATCTGATCGTGACGATTACAAGTGCGTGACCCCGACTTACAAGTGTTGATTGATGTCTGTGGAAATTGAAGGAAATCTTTGGAGTGAGTGACATATGAATGGATACACGATGACTGGTGTAAGGGAAAATACTGCCTGGGTCTAGGAACATCATCATCTGGTGAAGATGTTTGATGAGTGGATGTACGGATAATCGTGTATCTTCAAATTAGATTCATCATTTCGCTTCGCTGCACAACCGAACAACAATCATGTTCTGTTGTCGTTTGTCTGGTTTCGAAGTCATGACAGAGGAGTTGATAAGTCACTGATATGGGTAGAGATACATTTTTCCCTTTTGAATCACTTGTACCCGTCTCGACATGAGGATCAAGTGCTTGAATTCCTTCCTCTATTTGATACATACAAAGGAGATAAAGACAGTAGAAGATATTGTAGTTAACTTTGACTTGACTTAATTTGCGTCCAAAACGGAGGCCCTAGAGATAGCCATGATTCAAGACTAAAAATGGAAACTAGTATAGGACCAATTGGCAACTTAATAAGGTACAAAGAAAACTTGAGAGTCTTCGAGTCTAGTACATAACATCACATGAAGAGAAGTCCTGTATACAGAAACTAATTCATGTTGTGTGGCATACCGTGGTATTTCCAACCAAATTTACTTTGAAAATTTACTTTCTTGTATACACTAGGTAGCTGATACTAATTGCTATTGCTTGGTGGACGAAGATGATCTATTAAAACTGGCAGTCTACCTACTGTAGTCGACTCAGCAGAAATCATTTGAACCATGAAGGACTTGTGCCATGTGACACAATCCGGGAGTCTGTGTATCTTTTAGATATCTAAAGCGGGCGATCTGGAAAAGTCATCATTTGAGTAATTGGACGATAAGCCGAATACTCCTTGAGAATTTTCGAAAATCGTTCTTAAATGCAAGACTAGGTGTAGTAAAGAGCTTTAAATGGCAGTCAGTTACGCAGAGATCTCAAATGCTATTGAGTTTCAAACCATGAAACATGTTCCAGTGTCCTTAGGACATAGTCCACACAAATACGATTTGCAAATTTTCTCAAATTTTATCAGAAAGAACAATGACCAGTTAGGAAGTCAGGATCAGGATTTTAGCACTTTTTGCTAAAAAAAATTGCTAAATGCCTCAATAGCTAGTTGACAGGTGACCATAGAAGGCTACTTAGCCAATAAATCGAGATTGATAAGTCAGCTTCAGCCAGGGATGACTATATATCATGGAATGGATATTAGTATAATTTTATATTTTTTCTGTAAAAGTTTGATGACAGTTTAAAACCATATTAGACTCAAAGTTTAAGGGCATACGCCCTCCTACTCGGAAGTCTCTTCTGATGCACTCTCTGGTACAGAGCACACTATTCAAAACCTCTGCTTGGGAGTTAGAAATAGAGTGTTTCAACGGTATTGTATTAGGGGTGAAAATTCGAATGAAGGACTTCAAGATTATCCCAACAACTTCGAGTTGGTATGGCAATTTTACACATTGCTGGTGCGGATTACAGTGAAATCTTTTAAGGAATCTTCATATGAGTGATTTTGTCGAAGCGTTTGGAACCTTTTTTAACTCTTTCTGTCACTTTTGTTCATTATTAAGGCATTCCGGTGGAACTCGTGTAGCGAACTTGACTTTGTATTGCACCCATAAAAGTTGGAAATGTCAGCTGTCTATCGATCCTAGACTTCCTTCTCTGACTTCTTTGACTGTAACTGATTACAGGCAAAGATTTGTACAGCACAATAAGATTTTCGATCAATTCGATTGTACTTGTGGACGTCCTATCTATCTATCCTTAGAGGTTGATCGCGCTACACTCCCGTATTCCCTTTTGTTAAAAATTCACCTTCATAAAGTTCATGACTCTGGATGAAGGTAACAGGTCTCCTTTCTTTTCTCCAAACTAAGTGCTTAGTAATAGAAAGTCCTTCAAAACGACGCATCGGTGTGAATACAGTTAAAGCACATGTAGCTACATTTGGCTTAAATCTAAAAGAAATGTGGAACAGACTGGTGATGGCATAATAAAGAGTCCTTGTGGTTATCAAAAAGTTTAAGTACTGTCTGAATGTGACAAGCCACGCCTTGGGTCAACCGAAATGTTTCAAGTAATCTTGAATTGGACAACAACTGATGGACTAACAACGATTGAACAACTTAGAGGGACTCAGGACGCAGGTGCGTTACCGATCTAAATCCTTAACATTTCTTTGCTTTCTATCTAGTGGTACGAAAATAAGACAATCCTTTGGTTTCCCTACTCCATGGATGGTGTCCCAACTATTAGTTGAACTTTGATGCTCATTTTTCCATTCGTTTTGAGTTCTTGAATGTGGAAGTCTCACATAAGTCTGGAGCTCAGGGTTTACATCTGCAGTAAGATCTACTAATCTTGCACCCAATGGCTCAATACGTTATTCTTGCGCCAATTTATGACCGAAGTGTAAGTATATTTGTATAAAAATCTTATCCCCCTTTGGAGTCCTTTTGAAAACTATTTTCCTGTGTAAAATAAAATTCCCAAACAAAGTTCATACTCAGTGAAATTTGGAAGTACAATCCCAATGTTGTTCCCCCAGTACCTCGAACATGAAAGCCTTTCGCATATAACTTTTCTGCTTTCCTTCCTGCCATCCATCCCCAGCTCCAACTTCCCTAGATTGATTCTGTTGATTTCGTAATTCAATTTTCCCCACACATGGAACACCAGACACACAGAGTGCTACACCGCGCTCTCCTCGCGCTTTCCACATGTTTGCATATCAACCACCAGGCGAACGTTCCAGCAACATTTCGCGCGCGCTCCTCGTCATAGGTGCCCATGTTCACATGCGGAAGTCATCATCCGTTCACATTCGTTCGCCGGCTGACCCCACTCTCAGCCCACTGGTTCTCTATCGATAGCATGACGTGGATGGCTTCCACTCGATACATGAAGTTAAAGTGGCTTCTGTGAGGCGAGAGCTCCTCCGGACCCTTCCCATCCTGGCATCGCGGCATTTGAGCGATTTTCAATTTCTGACAGCGGACAGAATGGGTCATCTGTCTTCGTGCCACACTGCCGGTCGGTGCCCATGGTCAACAAAGTTGCCCGTTCTGTCGAACCGGTGACTTTGGAGTTTTTTTTTTTTTTTTTCTGTTTTCCTCCCATCCGTCGTGTCGTTGGCGTTGTCGTGATTTTGATGAATTACGAATTTATTCGATTGTAATTTGTTATAAATTCTATCAATCGTTTCGATCTTTCGATTATGCCCGATGGATTGGGGTCCTTCTGAGAAAGGTCAGCCTGTGTGTGTGTGTGCTGTTGACTGGCGGGTTCTCTGCTGGTTACTCTGAATCACCTGCAGCTATGCGCCTAAAAATACACGGAAAAATGGAAAATTCTCTATCATCATCAGTGACACGGGAACGAGGACGCACTCCCTCCTTCTCGAATAGAAGACTCACCCTAGTCTATGTTCTCTAATGAAGACATTCTTTTTTGTGTCCTGCTTCGAGGGTGTAATTAATCAGAGGACTGTTTGAGTTCGGTTTCAATGTGCTTCTGGCCCCGGTTCGTTTGTTTGCTATTACACTTAATTGCCGGATTGGTTACACAGGACACCAGGACACTTACTCGTACTGCAGGGCAGCACATATGCTGCTTCCACCCTCTGGCTCGCATGTGTGCGTGAGATTTTAAATAATTCAGTTTATTATTACTGTTGGAATGGTTATAAATAATTCACAGACTTTGGCCGAAGTATACAATGTGTGGTCTGTTGCTGCGTTGCGTAACTGCGAGGTGGTTTGTGAAAACTGTTAAACGTTGTCGTTGTCCAGTCAGACAGGATTTGGGTGGAGGCCGTCGTCGTCCTCGTCGTCGTAGTCGTCGTCGTGCTGGTGGTGGGTAATTAAAAATGGCTGATGTACTTTGTCTAGTTGGAACAGACTGAAAGAGAGAGAGAGAGAGAGAGGGACAGGGTGGGATCTCAAGCACCTTCTGTGGGCTTAAGTTCATTTTCGGGCAATTAAAAAGGATTTTTAATGTCATAGTTAAGGTGGAAATTGGACATAATAGCTTAATATCCTTAATTGTGAGAAACTTTCGATGGCACCCAGGTTGGTGACTTTGTGGAATTTAATTGTTTATGACGGGCGAGCTATGCCGTACGGAACAGAAAAGTGGGTTGTGCCCGAGTATGCCTATCAATTGTTAATGTGAACAACTTGCCAAGGAAAGGAGGTCGGCTTGGTAATTAAAATTAGTTGATGAACCAAATAAATTTCATTTGGAAAGCCATAGCAATGTGTTAATATGAGTCGATCTAGGTTTATCTCTGCCTAGTTTTGACCTTAAAATTGCCAGTAAACTTACTTTCACTAACGAATCCTACACCATATTAGGAGACCAGTTCCTTGTCGTTTTCGTGAATCCAGAATTTACATGTTCTTCTGTGGCAACAGCTGTCAAATAGACTCTGGATTTTGGACACCCTTTTGACTGCAACCGAAGGTGTACTATACTGTTTGTGGCTCCAATTGAACTAAGTCTTGAGGAGATCATATCGTTTTGAATGAAATCGTCAAAGCATACCATATCACACCTACATATATGTATAGTTGAACACCTACCATCATCTCTACACTTCTCTGAAAGTTGAGATTCGAACGATGGAATCCTGGAAAGAGCTATCGTATCGTAGGCTTTCACGAATATCAGAGATGGGTGTATCACCTCTGTCCAGATGCTCATCTGACTATAGATGTCATCGTCTGTTCTACCACATATCCGATCCACGAAATGAATGCACAGCTAATAAACCCAGGAATTAGACTAAGTTATGTCATATGAATGTCGAAAGTCACGGAAGTAATTGCGGTACCAAAACCCGGCACCGTTTAGGTATTCAGTCAATACTCTGGTGACTAGTGGATCTATTGGTGTTGTGTTTGCCCAAAGCAAAACCATTCACTCCTCGTTCGTCAAATTTTTCTTTCTAAGGCTCGCAGAGGATTGAAGAAGAACTGAAATTTTGCGGCTGGAAGTAATGCAGGACTTATTCGCTTATAGTCATTGACTAACCAAGTTAAGAGTTCAAAATCTCCCTGAATTTAGTCTAAGAATAGAAAACAAATCTCAGATTTCACCATCGTAGTGTAGCAGATGCCACGAGATACGACACTGTTGTGTTGTTACTGAGTTGCAGCAAAAAATCTCATTGTTAAGCCTGTCTTTCAAGCAGACTTTTGTGAGCTCTTACCAAACACGAAGAAGTGTATTTAAATTAAGTACCTAAGTTGAATCTTGTTAGTATAGTACACCCGTATTTAAGTCTCAGTATCTAAGTGCCATAGTCTCATGCTTTGTACTAAATTAGTTTCGAACTTACGTACTTAGCTACTTACGTATACAGCTATACTGGAGTCATCCCTAGTCCTCGAATGCCTTTTAAAATGGAAACCACATAGTAGTGAAAATATCCGTCAACTGCAATGTCCTGTATAGGGTAAGTATACATATGTATCTATGAGGACCTACGTATCTAAATATGTACTTATGTACAAAGAATTTGTCAGGGAACTTGCCATTGTAGTTGCATTTCACCCGAAAAAACTGGGACACAGAAGTATTTTTCGCAGTATCTCTCGATATATAGGGTGACCAGATAAAAACAACATGAAAAAAATTTTAAATAAAACAACAACGGTGTAAGATATGAAATTGATTTTAGCTTTATTTTGAAGCTACATTTATGCCATTATGGAATAACACATCATTTAAACAGATGTTCATCGTCTTTGCTGCCAGTGCTTCAAGCGATTGACCCAATTTTTTATAGATCGGTTCAAAAGTTTGTGCGGTGTGATTTCGGCAATAGTGTCTCGAATGTTGGCCTCTAGTTCGTTTGGTTGACTTGTTAGCGTAGACTAGTCAGTCAGATAGCTGCAATCATAATGCAACAGGTCATTCCATGATCCTGGAGAAATATCTAGGAAAAGTCTATACTACGGATTACCTCACTCCGTTCCTAGATTTTCATAGACCGTTTACTAGCTCGTTCCCAAGCGGGGAAGAATGGAAGGATGGTCAGCCTGCCAACACACGTTCCATCTCTATCTATACAGATGGATCTAAGATGGATGTAGGCGTAGGGTCTGACATTTTTTCTGAACCGCTGGGGATATCTAGATCAGCCCGCCTCCCGAACCATAGCAGTGTTTTCCAAGCGGAGGTCCTGGCAGTGACAATAGCTGCCCCTGAGACTGCGATGAAGGCAATTCCACCGGAAGGTATCACCTTTTTCATCGACAGCCAGGCGGCAATAAAAGCGATTACTGCAAACGAAATAAAATCCAAGCTTGGGAAGTGCTGTTGCGAAGAACTCAGAGTTCTTGGAACACAGCACAAGGTTACACTCTGTTGGGTCCCTTGGACACGAAGGTATTCCAGGCAATGAGGTATTCCCGACTTGCACATTGAAGCAAAAGGCATGGATTTTGGCCAGAAGTGAGGCCAATAGTAGATGGTCCTCCCTGGACACCTGTGTGATCACCAGAAGCCAATGGCCTTGCTTTGACAAGAGTAGGACCGACCGAATTATGCTAAAGGATAGGAAGTCTCTTTCTATCCTTATAGGAGTTATTACGGGGCATAACTCTCTTCGGTACCACATGAGAAAGTTAAGACTCACGGATGAAGATCTATGTCGGGGAAGTAGAGACGAGGAAGCTAATGAGGATACAACCCACTTTCTTTGTCACTGCCCTGGGCTTATCCACCTTAGATTCAAATTTCTAGGGCGACTCTTTTTCCGTGACCTCGAAGAATTAGCAAGCAGACCAATAAATGAAATTTTTAGGTTCATCAAATCAACTGGGAAGGGACATTTTCCCCTTTGGGTATCACAATGGGTCCGTATTGACCTTAGTGTGGCGACGTGTTCTAGTCGCCTACCCACATACCTAACCTAACCTAACCTAGCGTAGACTAAGCAATTTATGTAGTCACAGAGAAAATAATTAAGTGATGTCAAGTCGTAGGATCGCGATGGGACATTTATGAACCTTCGTCCAGTCGTTCACATCAGTTTCTCTGTAGCTGTGTGCCACGAATACATTCAACTTATGAAAAGAAATCTGAGCAATTGAAATAAATACAAATGTATCGCCCAAATAGACCATTCCTACGCCGTTTTGTAAGTAACTTTTATTATGGAGCCTACATGGAGCTACATATGTCTAATTCGTACTAAATGTAGTTGCATTGTTAAAAATATTCATATTCAGAGTCCAAAAGACACTTTGTTTCTCAAAGATTCTTTGTTTCCATCTCGGGAAGTCAATTTAGGAGCAAATATCTCAACAAAGTTGAATGCACAAATTGAGTCAGCTGTGAACTGTTGGCCAGAGATTGAGTCCCCATTCATGCCTGAAAAAAGTAGAGATCTATAACTTCTATTTCCTTTATAGCTGGTAAGGGACATTGGAACAGATATGCGATTTTTTAGACATGAAACTTAGGGTTATCCAACAAATGGTGTCACTTTAAATTTCATGCTATTGTTGAACTTGTCTACACCTATGTATGTATCACTTTGATGAGTTTCAAACTCGACACTATCTGCTGCTAAAGTGAAAATGAATTGCAAAATAGTAAAACTATCACGGAATCGTCGCACAGCTATAGTGAATCCAACCATTTGATCTTAACATCTCGAGCAAGTTAGTGATGAAAAAGATTCGAACTCGTATTCATCTTGCAAAGATAGCTCGAAAGATTGCTGCCTCCGCAACCGTTTTGTACCACAATTTGAGTAAAAAATTCTGCAAGTATTATTATATCACGACTTTTCCTAAAAATTTTGAGTTTTTCTATTGATTTAAATTGACTCCTTCTGTTGGATGACCCTAGAGTTCAAAAAGCTAAGATATCTGGCTTCAATCTGGGAGGTAAGTAGTACAACTGTCCCTTATTTGGTAAAAATTCGTTTTAAATATATTTCCTTACGCATTTAGAGGCTTTAGCCTTTGAATAATATACATTTTGATCAGGTGGCCCTGCTTAGTCAGTCAGGTATATATATAAACTTGAAAATCTTACCACCATATCTCAGTAGCACTAAATAAGTAGAAATATGATGAAAAGGCTTACAGTCACACTGTTGAATTGCTTGGTTCCCATGTCCCTCTGTAGACAATAATCAAGTTCTCTTAATAAAAGTCTCATATTGCCTATAACTGTGGGAATTAAATAATATTTATTGCCACATGCCTAGTTTAAAAAAGAAAACAAAATAAAAAGCTTTTATTAAGGTACTTAAAGTAGGATTTTAAAAGCCTTCCCTACATCTACAGCTCGTTTAATTTCCCATAAAGTATCTCTCGCCAACAGCCAGAATGAAGATATAATTCAAATTTGTTTCCCAAATCATCAAGTCGATAACAGATTTGTTCCCTAATCCGTTAGCTTGGCATATAGTATAGAAAAAAAAATCATCAAATCCAACAGAAGGCAATTAAACTATCTTTTAATGGGACCAACGAAGGCATACCATTACATCTCGTTAAGACTACAGTTTAATGCCATTTAAAATGCTTAACGAATGTCGTGTATCTATTTAAGTTTGATTGATTTGTTGCTCGTTAAAAGCGCCTCTAAAATGTTTATATTACATACAATCCCCTCGCATTGCACTGGTTTCGTTTAAAAACCCATTATCAAACCAATTTGTTAGTAAATCAAAAGTTTTGCGAAGGCGCTTAATTATCTTTAACACGTCCATCAAAACGTCCCCCTCTGTATAAGTTTTATTGACTTATAAGAAAATTTCAATTTCAAATATAAACGAATAACCTACCTACCTAACAACTTGGACAACATTTTGATTAATTACTCGAGAATTTAACGACTTAATGCCAATCCATTTGTTTCACGACATTATAATAATTCTTTCTTCTAACGACCAAGAAAAAAAAATACCCGAAAACTATCTAATAAAATTAATCTCCCCCTCCTCAACACACAGACACCAGACACACCAGCACAACACACTGCCGAGTTGCTAATTTATTCGCTGAAAAACCATAGAATTGTTAATTTATACCAAGCAACGTCGTATCTATTTGTTTAAGCCCCTTTCAGAGGAAAAGAAAACAAAATAAATTCCTTTAATTATATTTGAGAAAAATTTTGCAAAGCGAAACATCTTCTCCTCTCCTTCGAGAAGAATTATGAGAGCAACGCCACCACCATATATCGTATCTGAAAATAAATCCACAAAACACTGCTGACATCTCATTACAATCTCGGAACGAACGAACCCGCCTACACACACAGAGTAGGTACGGTACACACCAGAGCACACATAGTAGATTTGCAAAACACACGGAATGAGCTACAAATTTCTCAATTGTCAACACCAAGATGTGATAGTTGTATGTTTATAAAGATAAATAGTAGCTTCGTCTGAGGGAGGTGGGGGGGGAGGCGCAGATAGACCGACGGAGTCGATAGTTTTGAAACATAAATCTAACAAATATCACATGGGCAACGTAGAAATTAAAAATTTTCCCGAAAAATACCCAAATATCTATCAAAAGATACAATAAAGTCAATTTTAGATACAAAAAGTATCTATGAGTAGTTATTCCTATTTCTCTGTACTATTTGCGAGCTGGTTGGATACTGAGGTGAATATCTGAAATGACAAGCGAAAAAAATCACCTTTCAGCCATTTTGGTTGAGAGGGCGTGGCACCAGCCAACCTACACTCGCTCAATTTCGCAGGGGAACAGAGCGCGCAGTTATCCACCAAATGTGAGTATGCACACAATCTGCTGTGCTGTGCTGTGCTGTGCTGTAGGAGAACAAGCGAAAACGCAGGAAAAATAGAATGCCAGGCAGAGAAAAATGGGCGGAACTACTACCACGGCACGGAGGGAAGAAATTATGAATTCCTGCAAAAAGAAACAAGAGTCCTTCTTTTTGCATTTTTGTTGTGTGCTCCTTTCTTATTCTTAATCGATCCGCGCCGCAAATGGAAAGGTGGAAATTGCTGGAGAATATACATGCCGATGACGATGACGATGCCAAAGCGATGGCTGCAAATGGTGAAGGAAGGATGTGTTATTTTTGTTTTTTTTTTTTTTTCGTTTTGTTTTGTTGATGTGGGCTGTAGTATAGTGGAAGAAGTATGTTTGGTGTGGTTGAGGCTGCTGAAGGCTTATTGCTGAAACTGGTCACGTTGTTGTAGCGGTGAGAGACCTCTTTATGCTAAATAATCGACGGCTGCTGTTGCAGCAGCGGCAGTGAGATGTACCCGTCATCGTCGTCGTCGTAGTGTAGCCATCGCGTTGAGGAGCAACAACGAGTTTTGTCAACCACTCTACGAAGAAGAAGCTGCCCCGGTTTGTTTGGTTTTTTTTTTTTTTTTTGTGTGTATATCTGTCCTGCTCCCTTATTTACTGGGATCTGGATACATCTCCTTCTTGTTTTTTTTTTTAAATGGAGGTACATTTCAGTTTTTTGGTGAACACCACCAGCAAACAGCAGAAAAGAGGAGCAGGCAGGCAAGGCAGCATCCTCCCCGTTTTGGTGGTACTATGTGCGAAGTTGTGGATGTGACATATTCAACACATGCTCGGGTGAGAAAATTGTGCGCGTTAATGATTTTCTTGTTGGCGAGGGAGCCGCGCGGTACCATTGGAAAATGTTAAAGAGGTTGTGGTGGTTGCTCATGCTGCTGGTGGTGGTGGTTTTGGGATGAAAAGGATTTTTCGGGTGTTAAATGATAATGAGTCCTGAAAATGTTTTTCTCTGTTCTCTGTGTCTTCTCGTAGGGAAAACTAGTTGTTTTGGTGATTTATGCGTGCGTAAAAAAAAACACAGAGGAGAAATATTTTTTCACCTTTAGAAAACACCTTTTTGTGTTATTGAGATCATTCCTGGAGCTGTTGATTTATTTTTTAGGGAACATGTTTTTACAGCCACATCATAAAATCGGTTCAAATGACGCGCACACACGGACTGTGACGAAGGCGGGCTTGTACGTAGATACATATGTACATATGTATGTATGTACGTGGTAGGCACTTTAATAATATTTTTTATGAGCTCGGCGTTCTTTGGTAATAAAATGTGTTCTTTTGAACTATTGATGGCAAAGAATGCGTTGCGTAGACATCTCATTAGAAACAATAACCGTCTTTGGTAGGAGATGGACAGATATGATGGTCGTAGGTGAATGACATTTATTGGCTTACAATCCTCATGATTAGAGATGGTTTTATTGTTTGATGTTCAGATGTATTTTATCTATGTTACTCTTGGTTCATGTTGGTTGCAAGGTGCTGTGAGTTCGGTGGTTGTAGTGGTTTTAGGAAAGGGTGAAGTTGGTTGCACCTAAGTAGGTACTATACGGACTTAATATGTAAGTATTGGCGTTGGTATGATGTTCCCACTGAATACAGTTTGTACATATTTACTTACCTAGGTACGAACTATTTGACTGGGAGTATTGCACGTCATGACATCCTGTCCACATGTCTCCTGCTTAGATATGAGGCAAATTTAGAAACCAATAGTTCCTGGCCATCATTTCGTAACGAGCCGTCATTGACTATTCTCTCGTTTTTAGAAAAAAAGTACTGATAATGCCACTAACTTACACTGTCCGTATCATAGTTCAGTCTTTGTGGACCTTGGCGAATGTCATCGATCTTTTCAGGGCTATTTTCTTTTGAAATGCCCACTTAGCCAAAAATTTAATTTCAGTTAATTTAGGGTACTACACAGTGGTCACAGGGTGAGTGACAGTCAATTAGCTTCAACGCCTGCAGCAATTGAATTTTTTTAAGTCTTTAGTAGGTATGGTCAGGAAATTTTCAGAAAATCTTGCACATATTGGACGGACAAGGCCACACTTTATGGCGTCAAGCCCATACATGTGGGTCTTTCACGATCCTAGTCTTTAAAGCAAGAAATGTCATTCAAAATTCATAGTTCATAATCTGGATACTGGGTGGAAGTCTTAAACAGTGAATTCAGTCCCAAATTCATCAATAAGATGTCGGAAGAGAACTCTGTAACATTGGCGAAGTAAATTCTGGTGCAAGTCCTTCCATTCTGGTTTGCCAGAGTATTTCGACCACAACTGTCACTTTGAGCTCGAAAAAATTACTTACTTATGACAGTTTGTCTCTAATGGAAAGTAAAGTTAAGTTAAGTGTCCTTGTTTTAGTTTTTTAACTATCCGTTGTAATCGCGTTGCCAAGTTGCAATATTTTCAGAAATTTTTCATTAGCTTCATGCATATGGTGGCAGAGGCTTTTAGGACAGCTGAGGGGCAAGTGTAACGAGAACAAAACGATGTGCATTCAAGGAAGCATCTTCCCCGCTTTCTACAAAATTTTTTTGTCAAAAAATATCAAATCTATGCGCGAAATTCTAGTGGAAATTTGGACTTATCCTCGGAAACAGTTGAGTACAAAGCTCCAAACTCGGAAGACGAAATGCATGCTCTGCAAAATATTGGTTCTGTCAGGACAGCTATAAGGACAGCTATAAGGACAGCGAAAAGCAGAGCAGATTTTTTGACGGAAAGACTCTTTGGTGAGCATTTGCTCGCATAAGGGAATGGAAAAACAGATGCAATTGGGAATTCTATTAGCTGTATCAAACCACTTCCATGATACTGCCTCGGTTACAGTGCTTATGGCAGAAACGCTATTGCAAAGTGGTTCGAGAAGACAAGGAACACCGAACCTTTGTTTTAAGAACTCAGGAAAAAATATTGTACAAGCTACACAATTAGCTCCTGCTGGGCAGGATTTGTGAGCTAGTTTTGATATTACTGGTCATTTCATATACTTACCATGGTCAGAGAAGGTATTTTACTAATCAGAAATTCCATTGGCTAGAGTGGCACAGTTTCAACTTGGAGATATTTTTATAAAAACTTCATTTTGGCCAAAGAATCAAACAGGTAAGATATGCGTAGGAACTAACTGGTTGTAGACTCTGGTCTTGGGCACAAAATCTAGATCACGGTATTTGTTGAACCATAGTTTGCTTAGACTGGATCTCTTAATAGACTGAGCGACTTTTGCTAGCAGCACAATTAGTTACGTGACGGATTTACCAAAGGTGGAGAGAACGCAAGTGTTTCACAGCGTAACCCAGTTGTCTTAGCAATAGTGATTCGCAAAGGCGCAAAAATTCTGAAAACGTAGTTGTTGGCTCTGACTATGTTGTCAGTTCTCTCCTATGTTGTGAGTGTTGAAGATAATTTTAATATTTTCAGAGTTTAACTGGGAAATCTGTAACAATGGGTTATCATTTGCATACCGATAAAGGCAGCGCTCAAATATGGTGGAGCCAGCCCTAAAATGGAGGAGCCCCCAAACTTTGAAACGTAGTCACAACTACTTCACGGAACCTGAAGAGATATGAGCTCGTATCTTAATGCATAATCATTAGAAGTTGGAGGACTGATGCAATGCATTACTTGTCTTCCTACAGAGATGCATACTTCTAACATTCTAATAGGAGTACACTCCTCCTGTTGGTTTTTTTTTGCAGAGTTGGAATTGGTAACGACAAAAGGAACTTAAACATTCCTTGGCCGATCTCCAAGAAAAGAGACTCTCTAAACTGGGTCAACTACAGAGAAATAAGTCTACTTAACGTCTGCTACAAATTCAGACAATGACACCAGCATTGGGATCAAAGAAAGATTTACTCCTGCTAATCCTTGGTTCTTTGCACTAAAAAGGAATAGCAAACACCTCTATTGAACGACTTACGGAACTTCAACGACTAAAAGAAATGGGTTATGTCGAGCGAATAGACAAGAATGCTCTCATCAGATGGTTTGTCCCAGAGCGACGACACAGTATTCCCATAATAACTATTTATCTTCCATGGCTAATACCATTCGGGAAGAGAATATTACTCTCCTACAGCCCTTCATATAAGTAACTCGAAATAAATTACACATACACACGTATATATGCATGTAACAGGGCAAGTAAACAACTAAATATTCCGACTTACCGGGTCATTAAACCATTTCACATTAACCAGAGGAATTTATCACCGACTGTTCCATCTCAAAACAAAACAACAGAGAAAAAAAAAAAAAAACAAATTTAAAATTAATTATTTGGCAACCTCCAAAGCTTCAGTTTGAACAATCTTGAAGACATTTCGCATTTCAACCCCCAACCGTTGCCAATTTATCATTTTAAGTTCACAAAACAGACTCGTCCACGGCATGGCATCCATCCACCATGCTCTGGCTGGTTCTCCCTCGCAAGTGTCTGTATCTAAACAATTATAGATACACACAACGACAACGAAACTTTTCACATTTAATTAACGAAAAATTCCAAATTCACTTGGCGTTGCAAAATGCCAACATTAATCAAGGCGGTCGTTCGTCCGCGCGTCCTTTGAGCCGCGTGTGTGAACATTTCGCTAAGATCTCACCTCATCACGTCGACGGGCGCGAAATGACGAAACGAAACCCCAAACCGCAAGTGATTTTCACTGGCTCCCGGGAAGTCCCTTTGAAGTGACATTGCGAATGCCAAACACATTACACCTTTAATCACCTTGTAGAGCGTCATTCGTCGCCGAGTGTATCTTTTGGCGTGCGAAAGCTTTTCGCGCAGTTCTAGATGCATTCCAAGTGAGAGTACGAAAATAGGAAACCGTAGCGTTGATGTGACAACACGTACCGATTTGAACCCAAATCCGAGGATCGACATCGTGCCGTTCGTTGAAACCCAGCGAATCGTTTCTAAGGAACAGCGGCGATCCGCTCGATACGCAATCTCAGTGATGCAGATGCATTTTATTCTCTCTATCGTGTTGTAATAAATCACGAGCAGCGCCCAGTGTTTGTCTTAATTAACGCGAACGGTTCATTGAGGATGAAATGTGGAGAGAAGGATGCCTCCTCTGGTATGGTTATGGTGGCTGTGTGAAGTGTGATCACACGGGGTGACACTTGTTCCAATTAATTGCTCTCCGCCGGGATGAGATGTGTAATGTGTGTATGCCCTCAGAACTCATCTCGCTCTGTAAGTTGGCAATGGAGAATGTCTGGTGTCGTCTGATTGGACCACACAACCGGAGACGCTTGTTGATGGTATTTTGGGCGACAAATCAAGAGGCTTCACCCCGATCTCAGCTCGATTTCATTGTGCTTGAATGAGCTACCGTGCCACACACAGACCGAGGTGCGAAGAGATTTTGGGCACATTTTTCGGGAGCCGCAGCGCAGATTGACAGCACTGGGAACACACAAGCGGTTAAGTGATGCTTAAGCAGGGAGAATTTAAGGAGCTGATTGTGATATAATTGTCTCTGTGTGATGAAAGAAATTCCACTGAGAACCACGGATCTTGGTGCTGTGTTTCCATTCTCGGAATGCAATTAAGAGAAAAGTGTTGCGACAAAAATGTGGACAACACTAACTTTAAGGCCAGACGAGGAAGTCGAAGTTTTACACGAGCTGATGGAGATGTTCAGCGATTTGTGTTGATATCAGCTCACTGAGTGAGAGATGGTAAAAGAAGAGTCATTAAATCGATTTGTTGGTGGAGATCGATTCACAACGAACTGTCAAAGCTGAAGTTCCTACAAGTTACTCTGCACCACTTAAGGTGCGCTGCAGATAATCTGTAGAAAGATATCCATATCGCCACTAGCTGGATCGACTCAGGAGTCACTACGGAGTTGCGTATGTTGCAGTGGAATCATGAAAAAAGCCTTTGAAATGCATATCAGCTTAAGATATTAAGGTCAGACTACGAGACGCAGAGGGTTGTATGCTGAACGGTGACAGCTACTGTCAATGACTTAAACCGACTGCATCATCCCGAAACTGAACTTCAGAAAGGACTTTGCGACAGGCTTTCCATTAAGGTTGGACAAGGAAAAGTGGTTGAACGGAAGGTTAAAAAATGCGGTGGTGTATAGGTGGATGTCAGATATCTCTGTCACACTGACCTCCAGATTCATCCACTGTCTTCGAGGCTGAAATACTGGCATTACTCGAAGCTTGTCTGGTTTTGAAAGTAAACATTCCAAAGGATTCCTTTTTGACGATCAGACTACCTTTAAAGATGTCCATCGTGGTGGAGTAGTGCAAAGAGCAATTCGTTTCGGTACGACATTCCATGAAAGTCGGCCTCCTCTGGGTTGGATTGAACGAGCTACTGAGTTGGAGAGGCGCAATTCCACATCTTGTTAGGAACAATCAAAAGAAAAATCCTCTCGATATTTCTATCAGGCCGAGGAGCACATTGAGGCCCAACCACAACCAACCCAGAACACAAAAAATTAAAAAAAAAAAAAAAATACTTGGCGCAACAAGTTGATGGGACCCAGGGCCTAGCTTCTCACAACCATTCGTGTTGTGCGTGTTATATTCTTTACACGAATGGAAGGGTCCCACTGTTTAATGCCGTGTCCGAAGGGCAGTGTGTTATTTGAGAAGCTTTCTCAGGACAGTTGTACTCTCGGATGTTTGTCAGACGCTCGCAAGAGGTGGGACCGTGAAAAACTTTTAGGTGTTCTGGCGGAGACACGAACCTCAAACGAATTGCTCCATAGTCCAACGCACTAACCACTGAGCCACGGCGCCCACAACCCAGAACACAAGACTTTCAAAACAGAACTAGCATCAACAATGCAAGTATCATAGTAAAGACCCCTCCAGAGGTCCCATTCTAAGAAGGGACAGATATCGCAAACTTCACGATCTGCGAACTAGTCAGTTTCTGCATTACCACAGGGTGCTTGTTGAGAGTGTTCGGTCTCTCTTCTAGACCACGTGAAAAAATCATCATGGAACGCTAAAGTTACCACTTGTACCTACCTACATAAGCACTTTGTTTCTATGTTTCGTAGCAATTTAGGTCCAGTAATATGGAGTGAGAAAGGTGGGTGATGAAAGCACACTCTACGGACGACTTACTCAAATAGTCACTGAAGATTCTTCCCTACAGCCACACCTTAGAGGAAAGATGCATAGTGGTTCTAGCTTCTAACTAGAATGCCCTCCTACTAATCCAAACCAATGCTCTTAAGATGGTATCATTTGCTTATGGCTTCCATAATCTCCTTTGAACCAACTTGGGCAATATTCAATAGTAATCACTACTATTTCGTGTTTTATTCACACAGGTAACAACTGAGAGCTGCCCAATACCCCCCTGTAACACGTGGCCCACAAAAGTATTCATTTCCTTAAAATAAAAGCCTTTAAATATTTACACCAACCACCTCAACCCTCCTGCGTGGAACAAGGTAACCAATTTAATGTCTTGCCGGGCTCTAATTGAAACACTACTTAAGACAATCGAATCCACAAGACCCCCACGAATAAATCGGTCAATTAATTTTTAATTTTCCAAGATTTTCGGCAAATAAAATTCCTGATTTACTTCCATTTACTACACTGCACGAGCGGCAATAAAAAATCAAACTTACGTCAACCGCCACCCCCTCTCGGGGTGGGTAGTTACGGCTAACAAATGATACCAACTCTGTGTGTCTATACCAATTCATTTAACTCGGACAATGCACACTGCTCTATTCAATTAAATCCCGCGCGACAAATTGGCATTTTATGGGCCACGAACACCAGAGATACGGGTTGCCAGGGAGGAGAAGGCCTCGACAGATTTCAGCCAGTGCACGCCCAAACGATTAGGCCAGCACGTGCTGCACAGACTCGGATGCGGAACAATAAGACACCGGACACGTGTCAAGGATGATGACGATGATGATCCTGGAAATGTGTACAAATCGTCCGGAACGCACATACGAGTGAATCGCCTGGCATGGCTTTACTCGAACTCTCTAATGCTAATGCGTCATTATTTGAAGCTCACATAGAACAGATACCAATTATCTGATGGTATCTGCTAGCCGGTGTGCATGTCCAGGTGACACAGTCCGAAGTGTTATCCTAATATCCGATCGCCTGTCGAAATTGTTGAAATAATTTTTCGGCGGCGCGAGGTGCCACAGATACTTGTATTCGTATTCGTATTCGTATTCGAATCTAATTACACGAGCCACTGATGCTATGCGAAGATTATCGCCCGCGCACAGGTAGATTGTGCGGTGAGGACTTTTACCTAATTCCGTTGATTTGTTTATAATTACCCAGCGCGCATTGGACTTTATCTAAACAAATTAGGAATTATTGAAAAACAGTAACCGCGAGGAGGAAATGTGCAATAGGGACTGGGTCCTCGAGATAGGAATCTAGGGTTCGCTTTGTCGGAAGTGAAAATTACAGGTGTCGCAGATAGGTAGGTGATATCTCTTACGAAAGTGATTTGAAATGTAAACAAAATGTTTCACGATAATTACTTCTGACCCTCGAGGTCATTAGTTGAGTGCCATTGTGGGTAGTATCTGACAAAACACTTCAATTACGGAAGGTAATTTAGATTGATTTGTCTATCTGGAGGGTGCACATGGGGCTATGTTTAGCTTGCATTCATTTGGTCAACTAGATGCTGTTGGATTTGATTTCCAGATGTGGTTTCCCATTTAATCAAAATCGGTAGAGAAGTCCTAGTTTTTGAGCACATTTAGGTCATGAACCAAGGCTTATGAAGCAGATACCAAAGCGGGTCAGCACGCCATAGAGGGAAGAAGATGTGACACACAAAAATATTGTCTAGTTGTAGGATAAGGTATCCCTACTTTGCTAGCTGGAGTTATGTTATACAACATCGACATCGAAGTGTGATACTACAATGATCTGTACCCGTTCCGCTGCTGTAGAATATCGAAGAGACTAACATAGTGAGATGTGGGAAAAGCATCGCCATCCTCATTACTACTAGAATGTTTAACCGGTACGTTGGCAATGGCTTACTAGAAATCATAGGACAGACATAATTCTTTGGTTTATGGATTGAGGCCTAAATATACCCATTGTGACTTTCCCCAGTGATCTTAGCCTGGAGTACATTCCTCCCATACTTGTGAATCCCTGTTAAGGGCTCTAAGTTTGCTCCATGCCCACGAAAACGTGTAAAGATCAAAGAGAATGTACCAGCAGATACTTCTACTACGTCTTCGAAACATCAGGAATTTCATTCCTTAGGCCACATAGGTCGAGTCGTGGGTCTTTCTCTGCATCCTCTGCACAGGTCGTTAGTAACGTACCTACATATGTAAGCCCTAGGTATACAGACATTTAGAGAACAAACAGGAAACAATCCAACCTCCAAGTAGAGAGACTGAATAAAGAGCAAAAGACTGGTATGCCATTGCATAAGGACACAAGTGGGACAAGGTACAGCGATAGAATTTCAAGATATAAGACTTCACTTTTCCTCCGAAGGTGATTGGAACTACTACGGAAGGCTTGTTGCAGCATTAGATTCCCCCTTACCGTATGATTCCTGCTTGTTTTTACATAGTTTTCAAGGAGTTTCTTAGCTTGTCTCATACTTTCTTCGCCTAGAGTCGATAAATTTCACTGAAATTTTGTACCTCATCGCAAATCTCATCTCTTGTCCATAACGATCACTCGTGAGAGTTCCACCCTCCTTCAAAACAGACATTTTTCCGAATCCGCTTCCTAGCTCAAGTCCGATAGTAGCAAATCTTCAGTTCAGATGGGATCCCTACTCTTATTTCGAAGAGCTGCACCTCTAACCTAGCTGAACCTCTACTGAAATTCTTTCTACTAGTGCACGACCAAAGATTGATCCTCAAAGAGGTGGTATACCCAAGGGCTCTGTCCTCTATCCGGTTCTTTTTTCAATACTTATTGGAGACCTTCTCCCGACAGTACTCTCCACTTAACTTGTGCTTTCCCTTACAAATCCATGGCTTGGACTCCATTCTCTAGAGTCTGACCGATAGCTAAGATTGGTAAGCACCAAGCTCAACTGTGATATTGAAGCAATCACCACTCAACTCTTTAACTCTTCAATAGTTGCCTCCTGTTTCTGAAGTAGTTGGCAAAGAGTGGAGTCTGGAGATAGGTCTTCGAGACCGTCTTTAACAACCTACCCAGTGTAGCGAGTGTTTATAACCAGATTATGAAATTCCTTGATTCAGGATCCAGGATCATCATCTGAAGCATAAACCGAGAACTTATTTGACAACAGATATGTGTGTTGGAACGATGTAGCTCAACAAGTCTGTTTCCTATAGAAAGGAGATCAAACTGAAAACCTAACATTTGTGGGAACGCCAACGGATTTGCGTTGAGTTCTAAATTCAGTACTTCAAATGTGTCCCAAACGAGTACACAGAGGTAACTTCCACTTATCACCTTTCTCTGAAGACCCCCTTTCATGATAACATTCTGTTGTGTGACACAACAATGATCTATGAACTTCCAATCATCGTCATGTCCTACATATATTTTTGGGCCACAATCCTCGAAGACATTTTCCACAAAAACAAACATCAATATTCGTCCACACACACACAGGGAAGCCACATTCTTCCCAAAACCATAATCAACAACAACTACCCACACGACATGGAACTTGCAGGAGACCTGGACAACCTCGAGAAACCTGAAGAAAATTAAATTGAAATGCCCGACCACAAGAACTGTCGACCAAGCGTAAACACCCAAGCACACACTTGCTAATTGAGTGACCCTTCTGCAGATGCTCAAGTGGCAAATGAAATGTGGTCCACAATGACACACCGGCAACAACAATAAGAACCGAGTTCGGACATTAACTCACGATGTGACAATAATTATTATCCTTCTGCCTGATAGGCGAGCATCGTCTGTGGACCACAATAATTTCCAACAGCACTAGTCCCCAGCAATTGTGACATCATCAGAGTGACCACCACTGTCCTACCTGCCCCTGTCCAGCTAATGACCACAAATTATGACACCCAACTACATGACGAGCCTAAGTGGCCAGAATGCATGACCATGCCACCCCTGTACGACGAGCAAATCTGCCAAGACGCTTGATATAGTGTATCAGGGTCGAGAGTATGTGTGTGACTCCAATGAGCTGGGCATTAATAACTAAAGGCCGGTCGATAAAGGGTTGACTCCGAGCGTTGGCCCAGGTCTCTGCGGTCAGGTTTATTATATGTAGGACGATGCGTGGAGATGTGGACAATCAAATTTCGGGTCTACCACCCACCGGCCAGCGCTAGCACCAGCCAGTCCATCAATCATTCATTGACAGAGTCCCTAATTTGATTGAACCCGATGGTTAAGTGCTTGGGTTCGGGTTTCTCTGCACCTAATGATAGATGAAATCCGATTGATTGAGGGGCGTTTGGGTCATGAATTTTTCAGTTTACAGTGGTTTTAATGCTTCCCGCCCGCCTCGCCCTCTCCCCTCGGGGCATTTAGCTGCGAGCCGAGTTGACGAGGTATTCGCATGCAAATCGCGCCAACAGCGCGATAATTGCGAAATTTCAGCGCTGAAATTTGCACCTGTCCAGTGATTGCAGGCTCGATGCAGGCAGAACGCAGGCAAGCGAGGCTTCGCGAATAATAAGCCTGTAATTAACAGTGCTATGATATGTTAATTAATTATCCGCGCACAGTTGGCTTAATTAATTCTTTTCTTTGCCAAGCATAACGCAGAAGGGGGAACCACTCGACGGATGGGCAACATGTTGCGGACGATATTTCTGTGTCACTGGGTTATGACAGGGAGGATCGCCTACGCTCAATTCGGAGCACCTGCCCGATGAGTTGAGGTCATCGTGTAATCTAAGGCGGATTCATGATCGAGGCCAGGCGGCTGTGGTTAAACAAACACCCGGCTGCCCCCCGATGTGTGTTACTCCTCATGCACTCGTATCTACGACATGCCCTCCGTTCAATCATCGTTCGCTTTAATTGTATCTACAACTATGTTGAGTGGTTTACCACCCGGAACCGAGAAATTAACTTTATCAACTTAACATCGACTCATCTCTCAATCGTGCGAAATTGCTAATCGGGGCGTCTTTGCATTCTAAGATGTGCATCTCGAGATACATGCACTCTGTGTATGGATGGATGTGTATGCCGTGTCGGTTTGTCACGCTGTGTTGCACTTTTCGCACACACACCACCACAGTCGAAGACCGGTACATGACTTTATTAAGTGATAACATAGGAAGGTTGCATGCACACGCTTCGCAAGACAAAGTCCTGACATATTGCAGTCGCCAACATCAGAAGCTGCTGCATTTTGTATTGCTCTGACAATCGGCATGTTGGTAGTTGGTAGTTGGTAGTTGGTAGTTGGTAAGTTGGAACAAAAAATAAGAGTGATGTCGGCGCAATAGCAAAGGTAAATGATGTGTGGCCCTGTGGGGTGGCAGTGGCGGTGAGAGAGGCACCCATCTGAGTGAGGTGCTTGTAGTCCATGCATCATGCGAAACAATCATCACCAGGTCGGAAGGTGAGATAAAACAATGTGGTAATTAGAGTCGTTAGTGCAAGTAAAAAAAAAAAAAAATTATGAAAATTACTGCTTCAGTGTCCGTTTGGACGTTGGGAGGGGCCTCCAAGTGCCGGCCGTTATTTGCTCACTATGAGTAGCCAGATATGATATTCAGCTCTAAACTGTTTGGTGGAATGATAAACAGGTCAAGACTATGAAAACCGAACTGAAACCTGGCAGTGATACCGTGAATACAGAAAGACTCCATTTCTCCTGAACGATGCGAGCCATTTAAGGGTTAAAGAGCTGATTCGTCACCGAACATTTGGTCTGATGAAAGCCTTATTAGTAGAGTCTCCTCAGAAAACTAATTTTTCTCAGGATCGGATATATGTATGATCTTCTCGACCATATTTTGTAATAGCCGTCCTAGATACATTGGTATCTAAATATCAATGAAGGCTTGAAACTACTTAGGGCATACTTAACTTTAATTCCATGTAGGACAACAAAGATACTCACCATATCGAGCATACGGGATCTCTGTTGAAATCTGACATATCTACCTCTACCTACATGTGAGAACTAAGAACTAAGAACTATGCAGGAAAGCTTTTCTCAATCATCCTCTTTCTTGCTTGGAAAGACCATTTAGGGTCATCCGAGTCCAATTCTATGATCCTATCAAACCTCCACCATTCCCATGGTTCTTCTGAAAAATAGTAGACTTTTCGTAGCGTGTACACAACTCTCATGGTACACCTATCCAAAGCCATGGTGCTGCGAAGTAAGTGGATCTTTGGTTACCAGAGCTAAAAGAGAGCTTATCCGATTTCGTAGAACAAGCTACAAAGTCTACATTAGCTCACTTCCCTTAGCACTCGACTTACAACCAAGAACAAATTTTGTATCTACATATGTGTTCATGTCAAGTCCATTCTTAACTTACCAGCCAGCTAGTTGGTTAAGCTAGCTTTATCTTAGGTATTCCCAACTGGCTGGCTTTTTCGTACCCCAAGCCTCAGAAAAGACTTATCTTTGCCTAATTTTCTTGTGAGGGGAAGTCTGATTTTATCAGCTCAGAAGGTATGGTTTAGAAGATAGTGTCTGTACTTTCACTGATCAGCTTCACTTCTATCATTGATGTATAAGTCCCAACGAACAGTTGTGGATCCTACCTAGAAGCTGTAAGGGGGTTGGGAGCACTAGACCAGACTTGAATTTTATACTGCAACTCCTGGCCTTTTATATCGTAGCCAGGTCACAGAGGTTAAAGTATTTCTTGCATTGTCTAGGGAAACCTTTACTCTCCGACTGCAGACTTTAAATCATGTTCGAGTTAGTCTAGGTTGGACAGTGCTATCCGGTCCTGTTTATACGGACGGACCTTAGAGGAATAGTTTCAGTGACGAGCTACACGACTTATTCAGTGACATCATCTTCCTTAAAAACCCAGACATTGGTAGCTAAAACTGTTGGCTAGGATATGAAGAGTGAATGGACGCAGTGTGCAGTATTTTCAAGTATCACTCACAAAGTCGGCCTTAGGTGATCCAACTTCTTCCAGTAAAATCGTCAAGTGCAACTCTTTTAACCCCTTCTCACATTGCTGTATCATTGACACGGTTAATTTCCAAGCAAATTAAAGGCTCATTCACAGTAGAATGTGAAAAAAATAAAACAAAACATAAACAGAGAAGCAAAACTAAACAAAAACAAAAAAAGAAAAGAAATGTAGCGCATAATTCCGAACAAGAGCATAAGGGAAGCAATAAAAAGAGCGCACTACAAAAAGGTTTTCAAGTGCATTACACCACAATCGGGCATCCGTGTGCATTGTGCATACTCGGAACTATTCCACCAGGCAGCAGCAGCAGCAGCTCCCAGAGAGCTCCGCTCAACAGTTCCCCATGAGGTAATGAGCGATTCGCGTGTTGCGATAAATGTAAAAAATTCCATATAAGAATTAAAACAAACTTAATACCTTTTTTTCGCGGATATTCTGGAGTACGTCAAGTGGCTGTGAGGTACGCAGGAGTGCTGCAAGTGCACAAACCGGCTAGAAAGTAGGAATATATCGTAAAAACAAGTGCAATTGGCAGTGCACGGTGCATTGCAAGTGATTGAGACGTTCAGGTTAATTTCATTTTCGTCTGATGATAGCTAGAGGTTCGTGAGTACTCTCTCCTCATCTGGCTGTACCCACTCAGACAATGTGCCACAACTTCATGACACATGGAGTAAGGTTCGCACGACAACATGGTGGCAGGAATCATATTTCCGGCAGAGTCTGCGCTCTCTGGCGCTAACACCCCCATTTCAGGGACTCCTCAATCCATTTCATGTGAAGATTTATCCCAAATCACAAGTCTTACCGGAGATGGCGTCGAAACGTCGCCTTCGCATCAGAATCCCGAGCTCGGCATGATGTGAATATGCAAACTATCCCGCGCGTAGTTAGCATGAACTTAACCCAGACATTAGCTATCGATTTTTCCTCCTTCGCTCAGATGAGGGCAGTTCTGCAGATGCTTTCCCTCTCTGCTGGCGATGATGATGTTACCACCCACATAGAGTGTGTGCTCCCAGTCTAGACATTGGAATTCCAGGTTCGAGTTGGGAACAACATGACTTCTGGTGCCCCAATTAGTTGTGTTTTACTCGAACACACACTGACAGATATCCCAGCAGCTCCTCATCACACTTCTGGATTATTTATTACCATAAACAGGAGATCCGGGATCCGGATTGGATTTCACCCTCACTCCTCGTCGTACAAGGTTTTTTGTGTTTTATTTCTTTAAAGCGCCTAATTGACACAGATCCTGACATATGTTCGGATTTCTCCCCAATGACAAGAGGTTTCTTTTTTTTTACATTTTTTGTTTTTTTGTCATTCGGTCCACTGGTTGACACTTGAAATCACAACTGTGTGGTGGTAGTGGTGTTGCCTTGTGAATTTTAATTCAGCACATTTCATCGACCGCCCAGGATATTGTCGCCTTTTGGGTGTTTGTGTAGTTTGTATTTTTTTTTTCTGTGCGACGAGATCCTTAAGGAGGATAGAAGGACACATAAGCAACGCCTGTCATGGGATGTATAAATCACACAACGAGGGCGATGGTGGCGCACAAAAACCTGAAGCGTTAAATGATGTGTGAAATAAACGTATCCGCTGGGATTGAGGCTCGAAGGACGGAAGCAAGAAGTTGACACAAACAAGTTGACGTTATCCGCATTGAAATGCAAATTAGGCGACATTTTCAGCGAGTTAGGTAGCAGGTCATTATGTAGTCCTAATGGGAATCGCAAAGTGTTTGCTATCTCTCGTGATGGGTGGAGGTATTATGTTTGGGATTGCTTTGGGCGATGGAAGAGGTCTGCAAAATACTTTATAGCTTCTTGGTGAAGAGGATGTGGACGGTTTTTTTCTTGTTCTTGGAGAACTAGGCTTAGGTCAGGTTAGTAGGGTTATGAGGTTGCTGTAAGACATTCGGCGCCATGGTGGGTCCTTCGTGGCATCCCTCACCGTAAGAATTCCTACAGAATTTGAATGGAACTTTTCAAGATTCAACTTCCAGGTTATTAGAGAAGTATTTTCTAAAACGTCTTAGTGTACTGGCATTCATAGACCAGATATGTGGTGGGTACTATAATCCTAATTTCCTAGTGCTTTTCCCAATTTCATATCCTCTCATACCTTAAACCCCACCTCAGAATCTAATTCTGCACTCACCCCCTCCTCCTGCTCTACCTCCAACCCCCCTCCCACTCCCGCACCAAACCCACCATCTACTACTCCCCCTCCCTCAATCTCCTTTTCCAGTCCTTCCTTTCTCGATACCCTAATGCCGCCGTCAGTCAAACTAACACAGCAAACCTCTGACACCTCAGAATGTCGCTATGCACTTTCCAGACTCAGAGAAAGAAATATATACGACAACATACGCCTCTTTCTAGCATATTTACACGACAAATCTGACTCGGTTTGTTTTGAGGGTAAAACCAAAACCAGTGTTATGGTTTCCATCCAGCAGGAAGGCCTTCCTACCGACCCTACCAGCCTCAGGACCCTTTATACCCGGTACCACGAGATTTTCAATTTGTCTCCCCAAAAAGTAGCTGATGACCTTGCTGCCTTTGGCAACTATGTACACTCCAAAAGAGTCTCACACCTTCAACGTAGCAGGATGGACCACGAAAAGTTTTTTTCGTTCATAACCGGGCACCAATGTTAGTTCATCAACCCCTCTCCTATCTAAACGTCCGAGGCCTACGAACTAAAACAGCCTCTTTGTTACCCCCACGCTCTTCCAATTGCAATATTAATCATTTATCCATATATTACCAGAATGTACGCGGACTGCGCACCAAATCCTCCACTGTCTTCCTTAACTCCCAAACGCTCCCCTACGATGTTTTCGCGCTCACTGAAACAAATCTTTCCCCAGCCTTTAAGTCTAACGAGTTCTTTACCTCTGACTTTATCGTCTTCCGTGATGATGGTCTTGAAAAACTCGATGAATCTTCTGGTCGCGGTGTTCTCTTAGCTATACACAACCGATACGACTCAGAACTTTATAAAACTTCGCATACTGCTGAATTTGAGTTCATCTGCGCTAAAATTACCATCCTCAAACATAATCTGTATCTCCTTTGTTGCTACATCCGCCCCTCTCAACCTATTCAAGGCTACCAACTCGCTATAGATGCTATAGACTCTGTCTTTGATGTCACGGATCCCTGCGATGAGGTCATTGTCCTAGGCGATTTTAATCTTCCGCATCTTCAATGGGTTCAGTCTGAGGATGAATCCCATTTCATTCCCTCAAATGCAACCTCAGACAAGGAAATCCTTTTCATAGATAGTCTCTCCAACTCTGGTCTCCATCAAATCAGCGGCATAACTAATAGCCTTGATAGACAACTAGACCTTATTTTCTCATCCGATGCTGAAAATTGCATTGTTACGGCAAGTAACCATCTTCTCTCTACACTTGACCGCTACCATCCACCCCTCTTCCTCTCCTTTGCATATGGCAACCTAAATTCTAATTCTCATTCTCAGACCACATACAGCTTTAATTTCCGAAAAGCTGATTTTGCCAAGCTCAACAACTTGCTCAGCAACGCCGCCTTTAACTACAGAGGTATTTCTGTGGATATGGCTCTTGCATCGTTCTATTCTCTAATCTTCGATTGCCTTCTGCAAACTGTTCCGTACTCGCCCAAAAAAAATTATTCTTCGTCCCCACCGTGGTATAATAAACAATTGCGCGGGCTTCGTAATAAGAGGAACAAACTTTGGAGGGCATTCCTTAAATCTCGCTCTGACTCTGACTACTCCCTTTATCAGCACACACATAAACACTTCGCTGAACTAAGCGAGGTTCTTTATCATGATTACATTGTCCGTATGCAATCAAATCTAATTTCTGACCCTAAACGTTTTTATCATTTCATTAATTCGAAACGTAAATCCGACAGCTATCCATCTACCCTCAAACTTGCCAACACCTCCTCGTCGGACCCTAAAACTGTTGCAAACCTATTTGCTCACTTTTTTAGCCAGTCGTTTACTGACCACACCCCCGAACCTGACCTTGACTACTTCTCTTACATGGATAACTGCGCTCAAACATCCTTAGTCTCGGTCAATATCACTTCGCAACTTGTCACGGAGAAGATTAATAATCTTAAGGATGACTACTCCCCCGGTCCTGACGGGTTGCCCGCTATTGTCTTAAAAAAATGTGTGGCACACTTGGCGAAACCCTTGACCTCTATTTTTCTCATGTCCATTTCTCAAGAATATTTTCCTTTGCTTTGGAAAAAATCATTTATCACACCCACTCATAAGAAAGGCCCAAAGAACGATATAATCAACTATCGACCTATAGCCAAACTTTCATCCATACCCAAACTCTTTGAGAGCATTGTATACGACACAATGTTTTTTCATTGTAAATCGTTATTCTCCACCAAGCAACACGGTTTCCTCAAAGGCAGATCGACAACCACCAACCTAACAGAATTTGTTTCTCAGGCACTGAGTGCATTTGAAGATGGTTGCGATATCGATGTAATAGCTACTGACTTCAGTAAAGCTTTTGATAAAATCTCTCACCCAATTATTATTCTGAAGCTGAAAGCTCTCGGTTTTCCACCAGGTTTCATCAGATGGATCCAATCATACCTCGAAAATCGGCAGTACGAAGTTATATTTAGGTCCTCTGTCTCTAATCCCTTCACGGCAACATCAGGCGTCCCTCAAGGCAGTCACCTGGGTCCCTTAATTTTTGTCCTTACCACTAATGATGTCGAATGCATTATCAAAGACTCCTATCTTTCTATCTATGCCGATGACATGAAAATATTCAAATTCATATCTTCCACCACGGACTCTCGCTTTCTCCAAGACGACCTAAACAGATTTTTTACCTGGTGTCAAAAAAATTATCTCGAACTTAATACCAGCAAATGTCAATACATGACGTACTCCCGTAAACGCCTTCCACCACACCACAGGAATTACTTTCTGTGCAACGAACCTGTCCCTCCAGTCTCATCTTTGCGCGACTTAGGTGTCATCTGCGACAGGGAGCTTAATTTCCGTTCGCATATTGACAACATCATATGTAGAGCCAACTCTGCGCTTGGCTTTGTGAAACGTTGGTCTAAGGAATTTTCAGACCCGTACGTTACCAAATCGCTCTACATCACCTTCGTCAGACCCATCCTTGAATATGCCAGCCAAGTTTGGTCCCCTCATTACGCTGTCCACGTCCGACGTATTGAAGCTGTCCAACGCAGGTTTATACGTTTTGCCCTCCGTGGTCTTCCCTGGGTTGATAGCTTCAATTTGCCTCCCTACAATGAACGCCTGAAACTGATCGATCTACAGTCCCTCGAAAACCGCCGCATAAATGCCGACCTTCTATTTCTTCATCGTTTAATATCTGGTCACATCGATTCCCCATCGCTTCTTGCATCGGTCTCATTCAATACCAACTCCCGGTGCCTCAGGTCTACTCCCCTTTTCCGACTCAGAACTCACCGCACCAATTATGGTTATAATGCACCTCTCCCGAGAATGCTTCGTTCGGCTAACAATATGGATAGCTCCTTTGATTTTCACTATAGCAGGGCCACCCTTCGGAATTTCCTTCACCGTCGTCCCAATTCCGCCTAACCACTATCTCACATCTGCTCTCTTCTAACCCTACCCCCTCTTTTTTCTCTTGATAGTTTGTAAGTTTAGTTGGTAAGTTTAGTTTGTAAGTTTAGTTTGTTTAAGTATAGCTTGTATTAAGCTTAATAAAGTGCCGGTAGAGCCGGCATCAAATCATAAAAAAAAAAAAAAAAAAAAAAAAAAAAAAAAAAACAATGAGATCTGAGCGTCCAGGTACCCTACATGCCTTGCGCATTGTGGTTAATTCCTGAATATATCAGGACTTGTAAGGGATTACAACCCTAGTCCCTTTAGAACAACCTAACCGAAAGTCTCAGAGCCAGAAAGGAGGCTACATTCCCTTGCCAATTCTTCCTCACTTAGTACGTTACTTTATATGATGCGCACAGAAGCCATACAGATCTCGCGGTGGCTGGAATGTATGTACATATACTGGACTCCTATAGCATGGTCTATACACTCTCTCTAAATCCCTTGTGCCCATCTCTACATTCAGCAATGAACTAAGCTACATCCAAATATGTAGCTTGAAGGAAAGCTTATGCAGTGATCTGGCAGCAGTTCGGTCTCACACCTTAAGCCTTTCAAGTCTATCACTTAAACTTCGATTGGTCTTCAAATCAGGAAAACCGACAGTAAAGTTCTTTCATCATCTTGGTAGCATGATTGAAAAGTCTCTCTCCATCCGAACTGTTGCTGATGCCAAGGACAACCGAATAGATATACTCTATAGTCAGCAGTAGAATCATTTTTGTGAAAACTTGAAGAATTCTCGATTGACGTCTACCATAGTTTGTCCCTTAAAGTGGAGTTCTATTCCTCTATTACGTTTCATCACAGTACTCATACATACACGTCTTAACGACCTTAACAATAGACAAGGAGGAATCCCAGCCAACCAAGAGGCCTAACCTAGACTTTTAGAGAAAACATGGGGACTAAATCTTAACCATTGTCACCTAAACGCTTATGCATCGCACGTCTTGTAGGATGAGCCTAATCAAGCCTCCTGTCGATGTGGCTTATAAAAGGATCAAAGATAGGCCTGTGCAGGTATCTTGAGTATCTGTCCGACTGCGGCGTAACAAAGCTCGTGCGTTACATCAGCACCGCATGGATAGAACAAGATAAAGTAGCAGTGGTTTGTTAGGATGATTCTAAGCAAGATTTCCGGTATAAGACTAACTTAAGATCATTCTAAAAGGATCGTCGAAACCACCTGCTTACGCTAGTCTAATACGAAAGATTTATGGCAGCCATACAGGTCTCTGTTCCCTCGTCTAAGTTTAGGATCCTTCTGATTCCTATTCCGGTTCATATTGATTCAAAGTATTTCAAGGTCTGATTTGTTTCTCTGTATCCGTGATGCTTTCCTCTACAATTTCCTGGCAAATCACTCTGCTCAACACTGAAAATAGTACTAACCCGTCCTTGACTGGTGTCCTCCCTACACAGTCCCAGGACAGAGAGACATATCTTCGAACGAATAAATGATTACAGGACGATGATGATTATTTTATTTCATGTTGCCTGAATATAACACTATTGAGAGTACTCGTACTCCGTGTCCTTTTGTTTCTGTTTGTATCTGCTGGATGTCGTGTGCCAAATTCATCGCCCGGTCGAGAAATGCGTAATTGCTATTAACAAACCACACCAACTGTTCCTCTGCAGTTTGACGAATAAAAGCCATCGATTTAATTTTCAAATTACCAGAGACCACTCATCCCCAGAGTCGGGCGAAAAGGAATCCAATTATATAACAATTTGCTTAGGGACATCCACTAATAAAAAGGATAATTAAGTTGATTGCTTTTTTTCCACAGTTCGTCCTTTTACTTTTTGTTGTTCTGTTCAGTTGTTGTTTTTTTCTGTTTTTATTGTGAAAGAGCTCATCAATATCAACAGCTTCTGGTGTTGTTTTCAGGTCAGTTGTGCCCTGAAGGGATGTTACTCTGGTCGGGTGTGCTGCTATCTGTCTGCGGCCCTTTCCGATATCCATTAAGCTCGAGCGGGAATCCTTTTTAGAAAATTAGTCACGTAAACGCATTTCGACGAAAGCACACAGAAGTGTGCTGCCCAATTTGTAATTAAACGCATTAGACTATGTTTGGCTATTCTAGGTGGCCTCCTGGGACATGTGCGTCTTGGGGGTGAGAACAAATTTGATTACAAAGTTCCACGGAGCAATGAGAACGAAGAAGATGAATTAATAGGATCTCTCCGCTGTTAAGTGTCTCATTTCGCATCCGTCTTCGTTTTGTGATTAATTCGCCAGCTTAAATCATTTCGACGATCATGATATGCACACACGTACACACAGAGGAAATTCAAAACCGAAAAAATTGAATAATTCTGTGTCAAGACCTTCTCAAATGAGCCGTGGAAATATCGGACCACCCACTTGAAGCCACAGCAGACATCAGTGCTGCTGTTGTTACTTCTGCAGCCTTACGGCTGATTTGGATCGAAGTACCCCCAGTTGGGGGGCATTCCTTGTGTGCGCGCAGTCAAAAAATCTCGCAGCCACTGATGATGACTGTCGCGGCCCGGCCGGAGAGAGAGATGATGGGGCACTGCAGCAGTGCGGTGACTGTCTGCAGTAACAGCGCGCGCCCAGTGTAGCGAGTGCAACTGCAACTCACTCTCGGATTTCGTTGAGGAATCTCTGATCTTTTGATGGATTTAGGCCTCCATCTCAACTGCCACTGATGAATGGTTTCAGCGTTGCTCTGAGCTTGTGCATCGATGTTTTCGGTTCGTGGTTCGATAACCTTTTACCGGATTAATTTGTGCAGCCGTGGTCTGTGGAATATGACAGATTGTTAATAGGCGCATTGCCATGAAATATTAAAGTCGATTTGTTTGCGTTGGCCCTAACCGGATCGCAGTCTAAAGTGAAATTTATGTTTTTTTGTCTTAAATACCTTTCATCGTTGGAATATGATTGATTTTTGACAGAACGGGGTAATCTACGAAAGGTGTTTTGTACTTGTTTAGCGATAACCTGGAGTGGAGATCAACGATCAAGTGCTTATTGAATCTGATGCCAGTGGGTGCACGTAAATTTATGGTTGAGATTCAGGAGACATACTGCAGTCTATCAAAGCATTTCGAAGACATTGGATGGCCTTGCACAGTCGATCTTAGCCAGAATCAGAGGTTGATTCGTCTCACGGGATCCGTTCTAAGTTGGTATAAATGTCCGCTTAAAGTGGGGGCCATGTGTAGAGTAAGGAGAAAAATAGTTCATCGGAACTTTTCTAAACTCGTGATTTCTTCAGTCCACTGTTGGAACAAATAGTGCATGAGGCAAGTATAGCCACTAAAGTTGACAATTTGACAAACTGGCAAAACAAATTGGTTCTGAAATTCACAAGACCAGAACTATATAGTAACAGACAAAGAGGTTTCTGTCCTCCTAGAACAAACCATCACTAGAATGCAAGGATTTAAGTATCTGTTTTGAAGTAAACATCGATTCATCAAGTAACACGTTTGTGAAAATTAAGCTAAGACTGGCCCTAGTAAACCTAGGATTCATTCTACACTAGTTAAGCAAAAAAGATGTCTATTCCACTTTACTGCTGCGAAGACTGCACGATAAGTAAAAAATCGTAGTCGATATTAAAATATGTAGTTCGAGCGAAAAATGCTTCTTCAAAAATGTTGGACAACTATGAAATCTATTAGCCAAGTCAAGATGTGGACGATGGTGCGATTCAGGTTTTATGTGAAAGATGTGCCCACTACTCTGCCGGGTAGGACCTATGCCTCTCCATTAACTGTTCTACGACGGAAGTTATTTTTTCTGCCAGCTTAGGAATAAGGGCATTGTACAGAGACAGACTGCAACAGAGTTGTGCTGATGCCCTAAGCCGTTTCACTGGAGATATGCATCGATCGAAAACAAGGAGAAAATCCTATGATTCGAGTTACAATGGTAAACAGGATCCAAGTCCTGCAGCCATTCAGCAGTGTTGACTCAACAATGTACAGAAAAAGTAGACAGTTTAGATCACAATCTGAAAACAACAACACTTTCAAGGAAACGACTGGTTGTCAAGCAATGTGAGCTAAGAAGTCTTACATTTTTGTTATATTAGTGATCATATAAAAACAAAACTACTACTCTATCCGAAAACAAACGAAAACAAACGCAAACCATCGCAGACTATGACTGATAAGCATACGTCCAAGCCATTATAGGTGCGCTGAGTTACAAGTTTTTCTGAGCTACGACAGTGGTACCAGTCACCCCACTTAAAGTCCCAAAAAATGCTACTAAAAGGCGTCTCAAAATCGATGGCCAGGAGATGGGACTGTGTTTACCTACAAATAAGACTCGAGCTACTTGAAAGAAAACCCATCAAATCCTTCCACTTTTTACAATTTAAGTGGTCTGACTGAGGCTTAAATCTCCGTCTTATCAGGAAGTGCGATGTGAATTTTTTTGCTTTTGGACTTCGGATGCCTAATTTGAGCTTGGAACCCCAACACCGTGCTGTTAAGATATAGGTGAGGTCTTCCTCTTACTTTATGAGCTGATTTCCATCCAGGATGCGTATGTTTTGAGTCTATGCTGTATACTGTCCGGAGTTCTGAACGGATTCGTACATGGGGCTAAAATCCCACTTATTTTCCGCTTCTTCAGCCTGAATGCCACAGACATTGACCGACCGATCTTCAGAAAATGATGCATGGGGACAGACGAGAATACTCTTCCAACGAAAGTCCCTTCGATCATCGCTCCTCGCTAACATTCTATCCCACAAATCATTATCACATCCGGACCACCTAATTATGACACTACTCCTCCGCCGACCATTTAGAGTCAGAAACGCCTAATAGAATTTTTGAAACATTAATCTGACTCCATAAAATGTTGCCACCCAGGGCACCACTTCCACAGACTGCGCCGGCCGGATTGACAAATGCACATCCACCCTGCCATAAACAAGAGACAATGGGCCCAACGAGGACATAATGCTGTTGTGGTTCCCGAAAAAAAAAACAAAAACAAATAACAATGTGGCGCCCTAATTTATGTGCATTCGTAAATATCTGGCAGGCTTCTGGTGGGGGGGACGTCCCCGGCAGTACACCCGCTCCTTCTCGTCCTCGGCCTCATCAACGATCGTCGTCGTCAGGAACATGGTGCAGTGCGAACGATTTATTGTTCGCTTGTCGAAGTGTGAGAAATTTTTGATATAAATTTCCCTCTCATTAGAGATGTGTCACCGGCGAACGAAATTTTAATGAGATGAAAACTCCACGCACACACGGATCCATGGATACGGTCTGGCATGTTCTAGAGCCCTGGATGGTGCTGCTATCACCAGGAAGCGATGAGTGAACTGGGATACAGTGTGTGGCTTTTGGGCCACCAACGCGGATGATGATGATGATGGTTGGCTGAGTACTTGTACATGGCGGGTGGAATGCCTCGTGTATCTGGGAGGCTGATGATTCTCTAATTTGATTGCGTTCAACATTAATAATGTAACGATTGTTGTGACATATGTAGGAAGTGTTTTCCGCTTCTGGTGTTATCAGTGCCTGTGTTGGTGATGCGTTATCCTGGGCGAACGTTAATTAATTTTACGAAAATCCGTGCGCGTCGGAGCTGTGATATGTTGATAATCCTGGATGGCTTTGCCGCTGATAAGGATGATTCTGTGCTTTTAGGCGGATGGAGGCAATCCATTATTTGGGGATGCACAGTGGGGGGGAAGGTTGGAAGAGACTGGAACTTAAAACAGTGTTACAACTGACGTATTCAGTAATCACTCGGAAAACAGTGATGGAAAATGGGAAAGAAGGACCGAAGTTATATGGACTGATCATAGAATGTAGTAAATATTGTATAGAACACCTCCTCTTCATCGGGAAGATCCACAAAGACTGCCTTATATTGAAAACTGATTCTAGACGAAGGCGTTCAATATCTGGAATCACACCTAGGCAGTGAAGTCCTGGAAAAAATACACGGAAGGGATAATTAGGAAGGCCACTAGGGGTATAATTATTTGCCGGAGTCTAATTGGCACATCCTTGGGATGTACCCTGAACATTCTTAGATGTATGGACGAATATTGCTATTGTGAGACCAATATTCACATACAGAGCATTTGCTTGATTGGTAAGAAACAATCTGCTCGCTACAATCTGGTCCTCGTACATAAATATTTCCGTAAGTACCATGCATGGGGTAGTACTGTCTTCAGAGCTTACTCCCAACCTTCGCTTCTTAAAGAAAATTGGATTAGAAAGAGTGCCCTAGGACAGTTTTCTTTCCCTTCGTTTTGAGCCTTTGTTGCAATCCCTTTATGCTTCTTGAAGAAAAAGTAGAAGATGAAGGCACTGATCGAGCCAATCGATGATGGACTCATCTAGACACACATGTCACATGTACAACAACCAAACAGCTATGGTCGGCTCTAAACCTTCTCTTGTGAAGGTCAGTCATTGGTTTTAACCTCAATTGGCAAGTAATCCTAAAAGTCTATGTTTGTGTCCGGTATTCCATGATTCTGACTTGAGTGGTCATGACAGCTGTAGTCAAGAACCAGCTTATTCCTATAACTTTGTACTTAGATCCCTGGAACCAATGGTGGAGTCTAAGGGCTAAGATTCATGTTATACTTTCCATATTCCTCAATTGCCAATCCAATAAGTGGTTCGGGCAAAGTCACCGGTATCTATCACTCTCTGAGTCAATCACAATAGAACACATCAAACGAATTTCTGTAATACTATGCGCCTGACTTTTGATTGAGGCACACACCGTCACCATCCACCGTCCACCGTTCCAATCAAATATTCAACCTAAATCGGAGTGAAGCTCTTTTGTCTTTCAGTTGCATGTCGGCCCGAAAATGATTTCCTCACCCGTGTGTAGTGTCCCGGGAATAAAAAAAAAACAAATCACTAAACAAATTGACAATAAGAACAAACCCCGACCAGGAGAAGCACAACCACCACCATCGCCACTGTCACCGATGACGTGTCAGAATTTTCATATGCACGTCAATTTTCCCTTAGCACATGAGTTCCTCTATCGATGGCGGCCCTTTGTTGGGATTACTGGACGGAACTGTCACGTCAATCCGAATGTTGTTGCTGGAATTGCTGTCAATCTTCTTGTTCTTTCGTTCCGTGTGATTACAAGACCTCAAAACAAACGACACTCTACACCAGTTTACCACAATTACCTACCACCAGGAGGATGCAATGGATTCGTTCCATGAACGGTAGTTGTTGCCTGTAGGACATGTCAAAAAGTTAACAGTTTTGTTACAACGACAACGCATTCTACAAACTGTGGTCGATGGAAATTTGATTTGACATTGACGAGTGGAACGTCCTTTTTGCTGCTGCAGACGCGGATACTATATGGGTTTCCTCCCCTCTGAGTAAACAATGATATGTTTGGCATACGGAGATGATGAGCAATTGTGTTGCTCTGCGATGCGAATGGACCAATTAGGGATGTCTTTCACTGTGAGATGAAAATTAGTTTTCTATTGAGAAGAGCTTGTTTGGGAAACAAAGTGTTTTGTCAAAACACCGACAAGGTCCTTTGAACTAAAATTTTCTGGTTTAACGCTTTGCTTGCGGATAAGAAGATCGTGTAGCTGTGACAGTCAGCAAGAAGTCACCTGGAAATGGTTATAGCAACTGTGGGGTTATAAGGTTGTGTGAAAAATTCCTCTCGACTGTGAAATTGGAGTCAGTTTCCGACGTCTTCAAATCATCACGACACAAAGGAGTTCTGCAGGAGGTAACCCCAAATAAAGATTAATTGTAAAAGAATGATTCTTTATTGGAACTGTGGTCAGCATATGTTACCTACATACATACATACTTACATACATCTCTTAGCTTGCGTGACCAGTACACATAGCGTTCAAGCTTATCATTTTTGGTGCCTAGTTCCATGCATCGAACATGAGGCCACCGCGAATCAGTTGTTAGTCAGGCAAGATCATCTCTGGCAAGCGTCTGAAAAACACGCAAGAGTATATCTGTCATTTGAAACAGTCCAGTCTTTTGATGGACATTTTTACGAGTTTACACCTTACTGTAACTAACTGACAAGAGTAGCATACTGTGAACACAGATACTGCTTCTTTTGCCAGAAATATTTCCCTCCATGACCATGTCCGCACTTCGGTTTATTGAGTTTGCCATATCTGGAGGATCGATTTATATTTTAAAACTGGCAGTGGACGACAGTACCAGTATCTGCATCCAATTTGGATACAGACTAAGGCATCATCTCACTCCGCAATCCTAGGAGTTCGTATAGTGAAACTTCAACTAAAATTTGGAAATGAGACGATCTAGTCGGTTTCCGTCCGGAGTCTCGATATCTAGGCAACTGGAAAAAGGATTTGTTCCACATTCCGCTGCACTTCGCCAGATATTATACCATATCTGGTCGAGGAGACTTGAATGGCTTGAAGTCGCTTAGAATTCTTCTTTTGCTGAGAACTCAGTTGGACCCGAAATGGCAATGCAGCTTTTTGGGACCTGAATATCGACTAATAGATCCACGGATTCCATAGTGGAGGTGACTCACGAGTTAATTCCTCTTCTAAGATAGCTAGGCATTCTAGGCACCAATGCTTCCATCCTCAGAGTCTTCGAATCAAGCCCAGAGGCACAATGCCTTAAAAGAAAACGTCGCCTTAGGTGACCTGCACAAGTAGAAAGGGACCTCAGCCGACTTGTGATGCACAACTAGAGGCAGTTACCTAAGGACCCGACTAACTGGAGTTTTGTTGTTTGAGGCCCACTTTCACCCCGAACTGTAGCGCCCCCTAAGTTGGGCACATAGGGGATCTTCCTGAACTAGGTTGCGAACATCGTTCTAACTCTGGATCCCTCAGTGATCTGTTCTATTTTACCACAGAAAAGTCTTCAAGATTTCTATTGAGCTTTCTGATATTGGTTGCATGAGTCTTGAAGGCGTCTTTCTATGAGATCCAATCTTTGCGTTCAAATGAACGTTTTAAAGAATTCTCTGCACGTTCAGCAGAGGGATAGAATCTACTGATTCTTTGCTTCAATTGATGACCTTCTTTAGTTTCTCTGCAATCGCATCCAACTCGTGAGTTCCTATAGTAGGGTCACTTCGTCTTACACAATGAAGCATCAGATGTAAAAGTCTGAGAATCCTCCATTAGTTGGACCAATAATGTCCAGCTTGCTGTTTAAAATGAATGCCTTACATGGAGCCTTACATGGAACACTTTCTCCAAACATGGCTGCAATGCCATAAACAAATTCACAAATAATGCCCGTTTCGAGGAACTGCTGGAGTACACTCTGTTAAACGATCATCGAACGAACTATTAGTGCCCTCAACTCAATCAAATTTCGAATTTAGGTGAACAGCTCTTGCATCTGATTCTCTCATAAAATTTCAGAACCATTTTAATAATTACCTTACCAACTTCCTGAAACCAGAAAATAGTCAACACTCAATCAGCTAATTGGTCTGGGTCTGGAAAAAAATAGAAAAAAAAAAAATTGGAAAGTGTTCCTCGAGCTAGGTATGTCTAATTAAGAAATTAATTCCTCAGATTAAGTAATTGCAGATCTTGGCTATCTTGCGCGCGCTAAAAACAAATCCCACATCAATCCGAAACCAGAACGTTACACGCTCTCCACAGCCATTTCGCTAATTGCGTTGATCGACTGGCCACCACGATCTCTCGCCATCATCAGATAGTTACACGAATCCAATTCATTCGAACTGACACCATTCGCTGTTGCGACTATACGACTGACGCCGCCGGATGTGAGGATCATTAAAAATCTGGCTAAAACAACAACAACAACAACAACAACAACAACGACGACGAATTTCATCATCCATCATTAAGAATGATTAACGTTGAATATTTCATGGATCAGCGAGAGATGCTGTATCAAGCACCAGCACCAGCACCAGCAGCAGCAGCAGCAGCAACAGTCAGCCAGAGACCATTTAAAGCGCCAAGATCAGGTTAAGACGCTAAACGTTTGTATATCAAACTCCAGGAGATCGGAGCTAATTCTTGTAATAAAAAATAGCTAATGATGCCCCCAAACCAGGTATTCACTCTCGCACACACACACACACAACCGATTGTGTTGAATGCACAATGTCAAACCGTACAACCCACCAATCAACAATCAAACCATCAACAGAGTCTGGAATTTCAAAATTTCAGAATTTTCATATTCCAATTCCATTTCAATCAACGTCATCCCAATGACTACACAAAAACGGTCGTTGCTGGTGCTGGTGCTCCTAAAAGACAAGAAACTCCATCCATCTATCCGATAGACAGACAGACGGACAGACACCAAGAGAGAAACCTGCCTGGTGCCGGTTTGTTCGTTTTTTTTTTCTCTCTCTCTCTCTCTCTCCCGTCTTTCCTCGTGCGAGATTAAGTCGGATTAAATTCCATAATTCGAGCGAACACACTGTGAAACATGTGTTCTGCGCCCGAGAAATGTTTCCAAATTAATAATGTGCGCGGGTTTTTGTCAGAGCGTGCATCGGAGCGTCCCGAGCCGAAGCGATTCCCGGGAACATGGTCCCGTCGTTGAATGTCCATCAGATTCCTAAGCGATGTCCATTTGTTTCACTTGTTTTTCCCGGGACCATCCGCTGGGGCAATTTTTCAAAGCGGATAGGTTTCTCCTGTCTCCGACTCGGTCTTGGAGTAACTTTCAACATTATCTCTCTGTCGTTCGGGTCGGGGTCACTGGGAGTGGGACTTTGAATGCCATTAGAAGGGTTGGAAAAACTTTCGATAAAACTCTCTATCGTAAAATAAATTTCCACTTTTTCCACATCCGCATTGGTCCCGAAAAGGGATGCGAACAGCCCTCCAGGACATGAATTAGACTATGAAGCGAAACTTTTCTCCAGCAGAGTGTGGTGCTGGTGGTGGTGGCGTAGATGATAGACCTTCATGCTACTTGGCATCCCTTTTGCAACTGCGTGCGGCAAAGTAGATAAATCCGAGATAATTTTCTGTAAAAAGGTCCTTAAAAATTACTTCTCTCTTCGTGTGCTCCTCGTGGGGTGGTTTGGGGCTTTATCGGGGGGCTGAGGGTGGAGGAAATTTTTTTCGGCAAAGTCTTTTAACTCGTTGTTGCCATGTAATAACATAAAACCTAACTGTGGCGGCGACGTCGAGAAGGAGGGCTGAGTGAGTGTAATTTGTATCATGCTACCCCCTTTGGGGATCCCATGGTGGACTATCAAATTTACAAAGTACTTGGAACGAAAAAAGGGATAATTTTACGTAGAAGTTAACGATCGTGAAAATGTTCTTATCAAAGCGGCGTTGAGTTGGGTGGTGATGGTGGTTGGTGGTGGTGGAGAGGCGCGAGATGGCAGGGGTGAAAGAGCCTGAAGGATTTTTCCACCCTATTTTCAGGATTTTGGTTTTTACTTTCGACTGGAAATCTACTGGGATGCTAATTATGTGTGGCTAGGGGGTTGGTGTGTGACAGTGAAGTCAATGGGAAAAGAATGAGATTGCAATGTAGCCCGGGAACCTCAAGGGACTGCATATGTACGTACGAGTATGTTATGTGGATGTGGTGGGAAGAATTGGGAAAAGCCGAAGAGAATCAATTGAAAGGTGGATAGCAATTGCAATCATCGTTCGGTTTTGTATGCCGATGTCTGGGAATACCCCAGAAGAGGGTTGACATAATAAGGACTATTGAACAAGTGTCAGCTTGATTGCAGCTAATGTGAATCCCTTGGAATTGACAATATTGGTTCTCACGCTTTAGGATAGTCACATCGAATATTGATTATCACAATTCCTGGAAACTATAGGAAAGGAATTCAAAGAACTGACAACTTAACAAGATAGTGAGTCCATATTGAACGGACTTGAGACAAATTTGTATCCTAAACCAATATTTGAAAGACCATCGATTTTCTGGCCGAATACCATCAGTCTACTCACTAATTCTGAGTTCTACTTTCTTGAACTTTACGAGGCCCTCTGACAATACCAAATCGCCAGGACGACTATAGATGAAAGCTTATTCTTCGCTTGGAGTACTGATCGATTAATTGGTTGCATGTAGATGACTTGTTCGCAGCTGAGCTATTTATTGGCGGAAATACTAGTTAGTTCCGGACTACCCATGGGCGTGTCTTGGCCTCTCATCATTGATATCTAGTGCGCATGCAGATGACATTACTTGTACGGCCTCCAAAAAAGATCGTGGGTACACTCACTGTTCTCCAATGTCCTCTCCCTGCATATCGTCAGTGCATCAGCAATACTCTCAGAACTGTTCTCACAACGCCACTGGATATTATGCTTCACCTTCTCTTCACCTTCACCTTCTAACCTTGGCTGTTAATGCAGCTACCAGACTCAAACCCTGTTCACAAGACACTTAGAATACCCTGCCGTTCCGGTTGTTTATCACATAGCGCTCCATCTCTTCAGCGCTGCTGGACTCACTTCTATACGTCATCCGTTGCCATGTGTGATGAGAGAGAGAGAGCTGTGGTATTTCAGACGAAAAGTATAACGTTCAGGGTCTGAAATGTATTGAAATATCTGTCAGTCAAGCTCCTATCAAACCTAGGTCATACTGTTGCTTGAATGATTTAGAGATGACTGAGCAACTCCATTTTCATAAATAGGTGGTCCCAGGCAAGGGATTTGTCAGACAGGGTACGATCCAAAAGATCCTCCCGAAATAACACAGTATGCCCCTGTCTGCCTATAAAGTTTTACTAAAACTGAACGAGGGTGTCAATGACGATGAGCCCAGGTGTTCATATGAAATTACAAAACCAAGTTTGGTTCCATTTTCTGATTTCCAAAATAAAACAAAAAAAAAAAAACTGCAGCTCTATCCCCACCCACCATCGAATGGCATTTTCTAAGCCATTGCAGGAGTTTTTATCAATTTGTAACACCCATCATCCACATCATCACGTTAATAACAGCCAACGGGCTCACATAGCACTCTCACTGCTTCATCCTTCATCCAGTAGTTGGCTTCTTCTTCGATTCGATGTGGTCTAGGCAAAAATCTCCACCTCTTCATGTTGCAGGACAAACCACAACCACAGTCGCCACACCACATTGCAGCGCAATTCATCTCGGTAACGCCTTGACGTCGACTACCACTGGGGCATTCCAGGCGAACAGTGTATGCCAAGAAACGAAACGTGGAAAGGAATCTCGCCCTCGAAACATACCACAGGAGGTTTTCGCTTATCGTCGTTGTCGTCGTCCTATACAACTCTTTCTCGCGTTATATCACGTCATGGCATGGCATAGCCCCCGGAGTCGGAGAACGGGTTGCACCGTGGCGCAAGTAGATTTATGACCATTTATTAATTATCATACAAATTGAAAATTCGTCACGCTCCAAAGTGCACACCACACTATCGATTTGCAACGACCGGCTCGACGTTAACCCAACAGATGTCTCCAGGAAGTCAAAGGAATCGTTTTTCCTGTTTTTTCTTTTTTTTTTTCTGTGTGTTAACCAATCCGCCCCCACCTCCACAGAACGATTATCAGCTGAGATACAATGAAAGTGCTTACACCCAGGAGGCACACATAGTGCGATATGATTCGGATGGGGTAACTCAGGGTGCGGCATCCTCTTCACAGTTCGACACCAGCCAGCAACCTTCACCGCACCACCAGCCAGCGCTGTGACTGTCAGAGTCATCAATGCATGACACGGCCGAATGACCTCTATTGATTTCCTGTGTCGTTTAATCGACAGGCGCTCACTGTTCGAAGGTGCTAGACGATCGGACGGATGGACGAGCGGGTAATTTATGAACCCCAACGCTGGCTTTGACCCTGCGGCCCAACCCTTTACTCACTGGAATGTGACACAGATGCGCGAGACTATGTCTTAATGATTTTTATGGTGTTGAGTGCTTTGTTCGAGTGACTAACTGCCCGTGACAAAAGTGTGAAGTTCTGCAAAACGGAAGTTGTCACACCGTGGACGACTACGACGACGACGAGCACCAAACTGCCTGACTGACGTACGCTCTCAGTCAGTCGGTGAGTGATTTATGGAGCTCATCGTTTTATTAGCACGGAATTGCTCTCGATCGATGAAGGTGCCTTCGTGTCTGGACGGAAAGGTTTATTGGGGGCAATTTTCAGCGGAACCGACGCGGCGATGCTCCGAATTACTCATTCGCCTTTTGCGCGCATCTCTCCTTCTCCTGCTCCTTCTCCGTGTTACCTGGATCAGGCACATTTCGTCGGCACAATTACCGAAAAATATGATAATTAAAGGGCGGCACTGCCACAACGGAGTTAACACTTCTTTTCGGGTCCAGGTTCAGGTCTGCACCGCGCCGATGCACCATGAGGCTTTGACTGATGTCTGGTGGCGTGAAATATTTTGTGCTCCCCTCCTCGGTCAGGCGATTAAGAGCGGTTTCTTGAATTTTTGCGCTGGTAGCCTGGATTTATGATGATTGTCGAAATTTCGATAAGAGGTGGGTAAATTAAAATTCCGCTGGTGGTTATGGTGGAAATAATTATTTTATGATCATCAGGCGATTATATGATTTTTATCATACTTTGAAAGCTGATGGGGAGACATCGTGTACCAGTTCAAACCGAAACTACTTGCGTCAGATGCTAAAGTTCAGCTGGCAGGATGTATCTCTTTGTATTCTTTGGTATATTTGACTCCAAACTGAAGGCTTATTGATCCTAGCCACAGTTTCCTACTGTGTCCAACTCCTTTTTGAATTCATATTTCGAAGGAAATCAACTTTAGAATAAAAAACAAGAAAATTCCATTTCACCCAACTCCTCTTGCAGTGAAAACTCTTTTAAATCGGTTTGGAGATACTGCTACGATAATTGATGTAACGAAATTCGGAGGTAGTTTGAAGGCTACGTACGATAGGAAGTATCAGATGGATTTTATTCACCAAGGTATTAGTGAATAGGGCACATCCTCCACTACTTTGTTTGATGAGTGATAGATCGTATACAGGATAAAAGACCGCATCGATATCTGATATTGATTAAACCCTTTTCCCGAAACATGATCATTTTAAATCACAAGGTTAAGCTCAATTAAATCAAAGTTGAGTCAACGTTGAACAGGTGTGACTGTGTCAAACCTTAATTTTCAGCCGAATTGACCAAGTTTAAACAGATAGGCTTTAGGCATGTATCCATAAAATACATACCACCACCATCCGCATAGTCAAATGTCGAGAGCGCCTTCTTTCAAGCAACTAGATTTTGCTCGTGAGATAGGGAGGAAGTACAAGAATAATGGTTGCTTGGACAGTAAATTGGTTTTGCTTGATTTTATTCCCATAAATTGTAGACTTAGGATGCGAGGTGGACTCTTTGCATCACCTCGATCGACAACAAGGGAAAAATTTGTTCTAGAACTTCTTTGACATCTTAGTCTCTATAGTCTCTGAGTTGCACCAAACCACTGGCGATTTTTTATAAAGTTTAATCACCCAGGAACATCATATTAAAATATGTACTCAGGTTTTTAACTCGTCCTTCAAACTTGTTCTGAGTTTAGACTCGAATTCACAACTTACTGAGACCTTTGATATCAAAAAAAAGGATTTAAACACGCTGACGAGGTGTCATGCGATTTCTGTACCATGATAACTACTTGAAAGAATAGTGGAAACGTCAGAAGGAAACAGGGCAAGGCACGATCTTTCTCATATCGATGGAACTACTACTCAGCGAGCGACAAACAATGGCAACACCATGTCTAGAGTCATCCAACAAAAGGTGGTTCCTTGATCGTCATGATTTGTCTCTGAAAAACAGGGGGAGGTGGAAAATGGTGCCAAAATTAACCTTTTAGAGATGAAACATACAAAAAAAAACTTGCTTTAGGTCTTGAACCCATCTGTGTAGAAGTGACATGGTCTATAATCTAAAGTGCAGTTACAAAATCTTCCAAATATCTTCCTCGGACCTGCCTATAAATAGTAATTTTTTTATAAACATTTTTCCTTCTGATATATTCTCTTGGTACACGAATCGTTGGTAAAGCATTGCCGTAGACTTTAACTTTAAGAAACCCTCAAAGGAGGACGTCTAATAGTGTCTAGGCGCATTGTCCCAGCGGGCAATTCCAGCAAGCATACGTCTAGAAAATTTCCCACGAACTGTTTTACGCGCTGTCTGGCATGTGGCGCGATCTTACTGAAAATAAACAGAGTTATGCGTGATCTGTTGACTTTAGTTCTAGGAAATCTCTATGCAGAATAGGTGGAGAGCTCCAATTTCTGTGATCATCTTGAAATGGAGGAACTTGATGAAGTATATGATGAAGGTATGGCATTTTCGTAGTGAATTTACACTCTTTCAACACGTATTGCGAGCATCTATAGATCTTTACCTAGTAACCTCACAATTTTTATTTTCCAAAAGTCATCGCAATGACAGTTGAATGTTGACAGTTCAACAATGGCGCAGAACTCAAAATGACACTTCTTGTTCGATACTGTCAACAAGAAGAGATATGTCACATCAGACAGCTTTTGCCTAACTTGGCCCCGCTATCCTCTGACATCGATCAATAACGAGGCAAAACCTATTTCCGCTGCCAGTGAAAGCCGCCAACTCATCGTTCCCACTAAACCATCACCACTCTGCACAAGATCATCCTAAAATACCGACTGTGACCAATTCAAAAGAACTCTCGCCCTAGCGTTCCCATCCTAATTGAATAGCCATGATGCACCGTATAATAGAGGTTCCTCCACAGCCATCCATAAACCACTAGGCGCATCGAATTATTTCAATTCCATGGGCGTGGGTTGACCAACAACCAAATAGCGCTCCCTGTGCAAAAAAGCGGATCGAACACCCAATCTCACACACTATCGCCTCATGCAACTGTGACAAAATTAATTTTCAACTTCACTGCACCGGGCGACGATAATGAGACCATAGATAACAAATAAACGACCGAATGACGTCGTCGTCTCCTTCGCGCTGAAGTTTCACACTTTCACCAGAGTTTCTATACGAATAGTACGAGTGTAACCAACCCCCCTGGCATGTCATGGCAGATTGCTTCATCATCATCATCGCGTACTCATCCCAAAACAAAGATATACAGACACAGATACAGCATCAAAGAAGTCTTCTTCCAACGTTGCTGGTGGTATACTAGGCAGGAAGGGCCATCACCCCTTTTTTTGGGAACAAAGTCCTTGCATAAGGGTGCAAAACAAGAAATTGTTCCGCTAAATAAATCACGATTCTGATTATCACCATGAAATCGGTATTTTCCAGGACATACCCGGAGCGGGTGACTCTCATCTCAATGAATCCCTCAGTTGAGATAGTAATTCCGGGCGGTAAATCAATGGGAATTGGGTGTATCGTACACACGCACGTCCTGCGGCCAATGCACCTCGAAATTACCACCTTGGCGTCATTAGACTCTGACTCCACCGAAAAAAAAGAGGAAAAACAAAAACAACTGACCGCGATCAAAATATCATCAAAAACGATTTAAAATCGATTAAGAACCTCCACAGATCGAGCACCGGCGGTAGAGACTGGATCAGGCCATCAATCGGTACCGGTACCGACCTGCGCCCTCCATCTCGGCACCGACACCGACACCGACACCGACGGAACGTTCAGAAACATCAACGCCCCCATTTCTGAGCGCGGCCGCCGCCGCCGATGCCGTCGAGGAGGTGAGAAAATTCTTGATTACCTCTTCGCTTGCTCTATGATGATGATACTGCTGCTGCTGCTGCTGCTGCTGCTGCTGATACTCTCTGGAGCAGTGCTGATGATGATAATGATGCCATGGCGGTGGCTTTCTTGGTGATCTCTCTCTGGAAAAAGTGGGAATTAAAAAGCCTCCTCCTTCGGAATCGCCAGCCACATCTTGCTTCAAGTTGTAGGCTCGCCGGCCTGTAATTAACTTACAAAAATTAACCGACGAAAGAGTTGTTCGTGTAGATGGACAGGGCGCGAGAGAGAGGACGCTGCTCCTGCTTGACGCTCCTCCACTGGTGCTTGGTGATGCTGTTGATCATCATCATCATCATCATCATCGTCATGATCGTCCAGCGATTCTTCTTTTTCTCACCTCTGGGCCAGAGCAACGGAGTGGAGCAGTTGCATCTTCGACAAACCGTCGAACAAATTGAGAAGGAGAACGTCGTCGTCGTGGAGCAATTACCTCCGATCGATTATTAATTAAATCAATGCCAGTGGTTTGCCACGATGATCTTGGCTATAGATACTCCACTCGCTGGTGTGTGTGCGCAACATTTGCGCTGTTACAATCCGTGTATTAATTTGTCCGCGTTGTTAGCTCAGCATGCGGTCGGTGGACACATCACACATCATTACTCTCTACCTGGGGAACGGAGACACCAGGAGATCGAAGACTTGGACAAAGGATCAGCGTTTTGTCGTTAAAAAATATGACATGATCGCATTGCATCGCCAACGAGAGAGGTGGCGCGAAGCAGGAAGGACATGGATGCACATTGCAACATTTTTGGTTTATGTTTCGCAGAATGGTTCTTCATCAATTATCTGATGGAAGAGAGTTGTGAGTTGTGTCGCAAACACGGTTTCGTGATCACCTCGGAGGTGGTGGTTCTTGGTGCTTCGATAATGATTAATTTAATGTGGCTGGCAGTGAGGGAGCAATCATTGCGTGGTGGGCTAAAATGATGGCGCTTTGAGTTACATTCCAGGATGGTGGTGCGATCATAATGTACCTGAAGTTGTCCTTGTTTGGATTCGAGTAGGTGCATCTGGAGGGAGTCTTCGTTAGAAGTTTTTTTTAAGAATTTTGCCATGTGGTCATATGATCCTGCAAACTACCGGGCCTGCCAGCATTGGAGTGTGAATCAAGAGATCTAATGTTAAGGACCTGGGTTTATGTATTGTAGGATCTCATGCATCCTAGGAGCTTGTTGCAAGGTGTCCTCTGGATTTTGTTGAGACCTGAAAAAGTTTATTCTTTTCAAGTGTTTTCCACCATTATGATGTCTATTTGGGTTTCCTTCCCTTTTTCGATGAGATTGTCGACGTTTTCTTTTCAAGACTACGCCCCTAGGTATCATGGTGATCTTGAACTCTTCAATTCAGGAATTTGGATCAAGTTTTCGTCAAGTTTTCGAACTTTTTCAGAAGAAATAGGACCAGGTGATCAAAGTCCTTAATTACAAGTCACAGGAACTTCCCACTAAGCCTTGGGAACGTATATAAGCTTGAGAAAATCTTGCACTTCACATCTTGCACTTGTCCAAGATTTTATTAATAATGTCCGCATCCTGTCCTGGCATAGTGTCTAAAATAGGTACTCTAGTAGGGTAAGACCGGGGTGGTGTGCTTCTACGGCATTGACTAACTTTGGCTTCGATAAAAGTTTATCAAAGGTTCAAAGTTCAGGCTGTCAATTATGACATTTATTCAAGTTGTCTACACTGGCTTGTGTATCTATGATGATTTTGGGTTCGGATTTTGTTGTATGACTAAACCGGACTATCGAATGGTAATGTGTCTTCTGTTGCCAATTACTCAACACATCGAGACCACAGTGGACCATAGGACTACTTTTTTAGACAGTAGCGGCCAGAAATTCTGACAGTCAAGGAGGATGTTTGAATCGATCATGACACTCCTCCACAAGTCTGCTCATTTATTTTTGTCAACTTATCAAGACCGTTTTACAGCACTTGATTTACGATAGCCTCGCCAATATCATTTATAAACCCATCAAAGTGAGGACGCAACAAAGTCTCCACTCTTGGCACGGTCCCTCCCAGCCAATTCTATTCGCGCGATCTAATTAAAATTGTTCACACTTTTGCTTAATTAATTGTCAAATCGCTAAGTGCAACGCGTTGCTGCACTAAAGCACCGTCCTCAGCCGTTCAGCGTTCAACGTTCAACGTTAATTATGAGAAATCATATTCGATGGCCTTTGTTTTGTGCCGCGCGCAAGCTAACCCGCTTCAAGCAGTGGTGTGCAAAAATCATGACAAATAGTTGCGTCTCTAAGGTCTCGAGAAACCGTTGAAAAATGATCATTCCACGATCAGCGTGCACATGTGCATGCAGCACTTGACATATGACATTCTCGGATTTGACAACTCAACAGTCTGGGGAAGGACCGCTCGTATGAAGTTATCAAATAGCGCACGATACTGATGGCAAGAGCTCACTAATTGGCGTATTAATGCGCCACCCTCCTCCACTAGGATGCCTCGCTGCCAAGCATCCATGTGACATGTGTGCAATACAGCAGTCGGGAAATCGGCGTTGTAACGCATCTTCGTGACATAAATCAATAATACACTCGCTCGCTCGGTTTTTCGTCTTAGATACCGAGACACTTGAGTTGCTCGCTCGCGAGATAAATCTTCCCCTCCACCAATGGACCGAATTCATTCATTAGAAGACAATGCTTACAACTCATACAACCACCAGCATTGGTACAGGCACAGGCCCCGCGTACAGACTTGTGATTCTGACAGAAGGAGAGCGGGACAGAGCACGGCAAGCAGGATCATCTTGTCAAAGTCGTGTAATTATTGCAGTTAAATGCCTCCATGAGGAATGGAAATAAATCATTCTGTCCCGAGAGTTATTTACGAGTTTTAAAATAAGTGACGTGGAAAATGATGCATTTGAATTTTCCGTCCTGTCGAAATGGGGGAAGCAACGCGTGTAAGGTGATAGAGCTGGTGTGCCGCCGCCGCATCGGTTCGATGGCAGGTTTGTCAAAGTGAACTCAAACGATTTGGACAATTCATGACATAGCATATGGCGTTGGCAGGATTCTAGCAAGTGACAGTTGAATGACCAAGATACGAGTATGATGCAAATTTTACGACTGCATCGTGGACGCTAACGAGTTTTGCTAAATCGGGTGGAATGTTCACAGATGGTGAAATGGTTGATTTTGTTTCTATTAAGATTCAATCGAAAGAGGCTGTATGAGTTCATGAGATAATTCCTTTTCCAGCAGATCCTGGAAACAGCAGAGTTTCAACGACTTTAAAGGAGGAAACAAAAAGTAAACAGAGACAAATCACAGATTTTAACTGTCAGAGCTGTAAAGGAATGCATTCGTTTTCGAAAAATGTTTGAATTCAGTGACTTCAATTGTGATTTCAGCTTAAAAAAGAAGAAAATCAATCATTTTCACCAAACAGAGTGTTGAAGTGAATGCATTCTTTTTGATTGATATGCAGCCTTTGAAGTCACTGGATTCATTCAACCCATTGAAGTCATTCGGAGTCACTGAATGCATTCGAACTCTCAAAATCAGTTGAAGCCATTTAAGTCCATTGAAGTCTTTGAATTTATTGAATGCATTCAATTTTGTCATTTTATTGAAATAAAATCTACTAAAATGTTTAGCATGACTTCAAGGAATGCATTTCACAATGATTGCACTTATTACTGACTTCAGTCTGAGCATTTTTTTTCACCTCCCAGATCATTGCAGCCTTTTTCTTGGCGATCAAGATAGCAATTGAAAGTCCTATTGTCCTATCTGTCAGGAACATCAGCATTTTCACTGAGAGTCAACTGGCAGCCAAATCTCCTTTAGAATGTTTTTCTTTTCTGGGAATGACTGCTTCACCTATGCTTGGTGTCAGAGAGACATTGCAAGGAATTGCGGGTCTGACGAGGATTATGCCCAAATGGCCGAGCCTAGGTATGCCACTCGCTACTTGCAAACTACACTTGGACTGTGGCTAAGCTCAAGGAATGTAGAACCCCATATTGCCAGAGTGCTCCAAGCTGAAAATGAGTTATGCATAGTTCCATTCAAATTCTTTTCTATTCTTGTAAAACCACCATGGAACCCATTCAGCCAGAAGCTACTTCACAGCTTACCAGCACCCACATGTGTCAGCTGTGTCTTGGCTAACAAAGCTCTGTTCAAGATTTAATTCAAATCACCAAACTTGCTTCCACAACAAATGACTTATGGCTAATCTCAAATAATATATAAATCATACATTGTAGACCGGGCCCAACCTTGCCGTTTACACCACCATTGAAAATACCTTTTCACCAAAGTCACACTCAAAGCCACAGTCGGGAGGAAGAAAAAAAAACCGAACCAACCATCCATAAGCTCAAGACCATCAAGTTCTTTATGACCACCTCCAAGAATTGGCTTTGTGTCTGCAACTGGTATTAAGCCATGATTTATGCCGCATCCTCAACTCGTGCCATTTTTCTTCCCAAATTACTTCCACTGAAAGAATTATTGTTTATTTATGCCTTTCTGTCGCGTTCTCCCAAAAATAAGATTCTTAAGCTCCAGCGCGTCTCCCCGTCGTCCCCGCTACCGAATTCAATGCTGGCCCGGCCATATGCGTCAGCACAGCTAACTGGCTGCCTCGAAAGTTATGCAAATGTATAACGCGTCACCTTATGAAAATTATGAAACATTAATACCCTGTCATCACTTTGGTTTTTTTTTTCTTCTTGTCTTGCAGCTCTTCTGCGCGCTAACTACCTGGCAGCCTCCTTGACACCACAAGCCGGGCGATAAATTATCCCGAACTCGGAGCGAGATTTTACCAATAAACCATAAAATATCCCGAAAACGCATCCTCTCTGTCTCTTGTGGTTCGTTCATAATTTTAATTAATTAAATCTTTACGTTCGAAGTGTTCCAAGTCGAAGTCGAAGCTTGGTCCACCACACGACTTGGTTCACAAAATTATCGACGAATTCCAATCGTCGTCGTCGTCGTCGTCGTTGTCGTAGTCGTGGAGCAGAGAGTGTCGCCCTTAATGATCTCGCGGGGAGCAGCAGCAGGCTGCGATTGACATATTTACGATCATTTGAATTCGATCGTAACTCATACGCGCATATGACGTGGACTGTGAGTGTAAAAGTAACAGCCAAGGTGTGTCCAGCGCGCCGAGTGTTGACTGAACTCAAAGATGTCCTGCTGTGATCTTATTCATTGGTTATTGGGATTTTTCTTCCTTCGTCATCTTCTCGAGCGTCTCCTGGTTTTGTGTGGATTTTTCCATTTCGATTCGGGATTTCCCATTGTGCGAGTGCCGGTGATGGGCCATTGTTGGGCGAGAACGGTCTTTAACGACCTACAGGAGATGGTCGCCGAAACAAAATATTATTTATCGTTTATTTGTGTGTTATTGTTGGTTATTTATATCTGTTTGACTTTTGGGTCCTAATCCTTTTGCGCGACTTCGATTTGTCTTGGGTTGGTTGGTTGGTTCCTTGGTTGCTGCACCCCCGCAATAGCCGCAGGTGGTAGCAGAGTGGGCTGGTTGACAGAGGGTGCTCTGACATCCTTGTTTCTGGTTTTGTTTTGAAGATGAAATTGACGGAGTGCGATAATTTTTCATCGCCCAGTAGTATAATTGGTGACATCGGACTTAATCCCTTTGGGCAGTGTTTCAGGGGAAAAAGGATTTTTCTCTTAGCAGGTAATTTCTTTTGATTACGGAGACAGGTTGATGACTCAAGGGTGTTTTGTTCGAGTGGCAGACTGGAGGATGGTAATTTCTTAATTTCGAGAGGATTCTTGGTTGTGCTGAGGTGGAATGCCTGAGTCTTCTAAAATTGAGTGCGACAGGGAAGTGTACTACCCGGTAGTAGTACAATCCATGACAAGGAGCCTATAGGGTGCTTATAAGAGCAACTAATACTAGTCACTCTAACATACGAACCTGTGCGAATCCTTGCGATAGAGCCTAAAGCCTACAGCCTATCATGATAAAAATGGAGTGACGCCCCCATTGTAAAACTGAAAGGCTTCTCCAAACTTATGATTATCTCAAGTCAAACCTGAAGAAAAGAGCTTTTTAAGATCAATGGAAATGACAACATCATAGTGACTCTGAGGAATACAAGAGTACGACATGCCGCAGGGATTAAGGACAGCCTCAGTTTTATAACGTTCAGGCACTCCACAAGGTGGATTCTTGTAGCAAGGAGTTGTCCTGGACAGGAAATATAACTCAAATCGCAATATTAAGGAAAGAGCATAGAAAGGAGTGAAAGGATTTTATACATGTACCAGGATATTCGGTAAAACCTAGGGTCCTAGTTCTGATATGTGAAAACAATGACCAAGATTCGAAGAATGGACTGCATCGACACGACAGAACCACACAGACTTTGGCAACTATACACCATTCTAATGCTGAAGGACTCATATCTTCACTCAATAGTATGCCAAACTAGAAGCTGGAAACCCTGACCATATATGGACAGATTACACAGTCCTCATGTAGACTCAACGAACGGTTTCGGTACTACACATCCAAATAGAGAAGAATGGTACAAAAATCAATCACCAGACTACGAATCAACAGTCCATTAAGATATATGGCTCCAAGATGGACATTAACGTTGGCGCAGTATTCAACTCCTAAATTCTCGGACTATCCAGTTCACTCTAACTTTCTGAATGTAGCAGCGTTTTCCAAGCTGAGGTGTAAAGAAGAACTCAAATTCTCATGTTCAAAGCGCAGCTTAATCCTCTGTTGGATTTCGGAAAATATGGGGTCTCACCAATAGCAGTATTGGTCTTTGTTTTTAAGGGAACCCCATACTACACTGAATGCAAATGAGACTGATGTCCTGTGTTCCTTTGGCAGAATACTCAGAGTTTGGCAGCAGTGAGTCTACAAATATTTGGCAGGTGAGGTCCGTACGAATCCCATGGCCTGACTTGTCACAACTAGTTGTATTGGGCATGCTTACGAATCGAAGGAACTTTGATTAAATTTGAGAAGCTTTGCATGATGGGTATACCCTCGGATATTTGTCATGTGTTTGCCATAGGCGGGACATTGAAAAATCATAAAGAATTTGATTTTTCTCTGGGAATCTGGAACTCCCACTCAGTAGGTCCTTAAATCTTCCCAACCAAATCTGACTAAAGCATTTCTTAGAAGCAACAGCAGCACATCTCCAAACTGCCAAAATTCTCAAACTCAATTATGCATCATAAAAACCACCTCCGTTTGACCATCAATACCTCATGTATTCCAAAAAAACAGCAGCCATTCCCCAAAAATATAAGAAAAAACCAAATCCCTTGGAGAAAAATTAATTTCCCTCTGAAACCCAGAGCAAACCATCACGTTTCTCCTGTCGAATCGAAACGGCCTCCTGGAAATTAGATCACGTTCATTAACATTGAATCGGGGCGAGCACATCTCTGCAAACGATGCCCTTGCACCCAGAGCGACGATCCTCATCCTCATCATCCCCATGGCCAACCTCCCCTCAGCCATCATCGTTCTCATGTGCAGCAATCTTCTGCGTCTGCTGCACAAACATCAAACGCAACCCGTCCCGCTTATATGATTTTTTAATAGCCGGCAATTTTCTCACCTCGCAAAGTGTGAATATTACAGTGTAATAGCATCAACGGGCCAAGCCTTCTTCCTTTGGATCGCCCCGCACAGAGCCAGTCGTCGTCCAGTGGTCCAGTCGTCCTTCCACGTCGCGCACAAACTCCTTTTTTGGTTTCGGGTAGCCAAAGGTGCCCATTATCAGACATGGAGAATTATTTAGAGCGTGGATAATGTGATGGCGAACTCTGGGATGCGCGCTTTGATCTGTGTCCAGCGCGACTGTGCTTTGATCGAGGTTGATGGCATAATTTCATCGCAGCCCCCAGGGCCTATTAGTTCTGAAAGAAGTGGGCACACACATTGCACAGTCTCATGTGTTTTCTCATTTCATACGAGAAGGACTCCTTCGCGTTCGTATGCCTGCACCCAACCTGAGGAATTCATCTGACGACGAGACCAAGAAATAATTACACAGTCTCGAGTATCGGCCCGCTATGGACTGGCCACACTATTCATGGTCGCGATCGGTGCCATTGTCTCGACGAATCCGCCCGAAGGCGTTGATTGGAAAATGCAAATTTCATTCGAACATAATTTAGCCGGTAGCTGCTGCAAACTCCTTGCCACCACCTTGCCAGAGTAGTGGCGGTGTATGTTACCGGTCCACAGTAGCCGAACAGATGTCATGCCCATTTCACGAACTCGAAGGTCCGAAGATTTACAGCTCCAACTCCTGGCGACGCCAAAGCGTGATGCTTTATTGTTATTATGTGTCATTGTAAATGTCATTATTCGCTACTACTGTACTGTGACTGTGATCCTTTTGTGGCATTACTCGCCTGCGGTGGCGGGCGGTCCAAAGTTCCTGCCCAATTAAATGGGATAGAAAATGAAGATTGAAGAGGATCCAAAACCGAGGGCATAAATCTCATCGCCGCGACCCCATAAAACAAAGTACCGGGAGCGCAGAGCACGGCTCCCACGCATAAAAATGTCACAGCGAAACCTCAGTCGCGTAAATTTTGATGTCGAAGTCCGAGCAACGAACGCGTGCTCGAATTATTTACAATCAGTCCGGGCCGGGCAGTGGTTGCATCCGCATCTAGTAAATTTCATCGAGGCCGGGCGGTTGGGGGTGATTTATGAGTGAGCGGTTCTCATCGAATGGTCACCAATACCGCGGGTCGATAAATAAAATTTTCAATTCAAGCAAAAGTACAACATCGATGTAAATAAATCCACGAATTGCTGCTAAAAATAATCAATTTAAATTGTCGGCCATCGGAGGGTGGGTCAGGGCTTACACAGTGCCGTTTGGGGGGTGGAGGGCGAAATAAAAACCCGGTCTGGCCAAAACATCGATTTGAATCAATTTGAGCGCGACCAACTGGAAGGGAGACATATTTAGAGCGGTGGTCATTCCGAGTCAGAATCATCCATGACAGTTAAATCAGCGACAGATTTTTATGGCTGAGGCCGTGGAGTGGCGGATGATGTAATGCGCTGGTGATTTGTTAGAATTGGAAAAATGTTAGAAATGCAACGGGGATGGAGCCCTAACCTATTCTCAAACCCATTTAGTGGGTGGGTACGTCGAAACCATAGCGTTGGGAGAGAAGTCCTTTGCCCATTGGCTAGCACAAATTTCGCAGAAATTGTTGCAAAGGATGCTCTTCCAGGTCCGAGAAGAAGTGTCGACTAACAAATCCAAAATGGGTAAAACCTGGACTTGAAAAGAGAAAGTGGCTAGTATTCTCTTTGATTTCCTCATCTCGGATATAAATCTCCTTCGATTATTCTCAGCTTTTTCGTATGGAACCGTGAAATGTAATATTCTATGATGAGTTCCATCAGGGTAGCCAAATCGAGGGTATGAACCTTATGTAATCACACAAGTGTCCAGAAAGGACAGTCTGATGTTTGCCTTTAGGACCTTAATCTCAACCCTTGGTGAGCAAGACGGCATGAACATCAAGGTATCGGTTTATCCTGATGTGAATTCCCGGCCAATTTGCTGGGCTTCTCATTATTTATCTAATACCTTCGTGTCCAGAGTCCCAGCAGATGGCAACCTTGTACTGTGTTCCAAGAACCTTTAACTCTTCACGACATCTCCACAGAAGATAGGACTTTATGATAAAAAATGTGATAACTTCTTGTGGTATTGTCTTCAGTCTCACGAGCATGAAAGAGCAGATTGAGGATAGTCTACGGGAGCGGAAACCGGAGGTATGGTTCTCATAACGATCGTGGTGCCAATATAACCCAATCTTTTTTGTGAGAGTTTCTAAGTTAGTAGTCTTGCTGTGGGTTTGACTTTTCAGTCATAGGACAACCTTGGGTTTTAGTTTCCAGGTTTTCTGCTGCAAGTATAGATTTTTGATTAATGTTAGATCGAACAGTACCTGACAATGGTCAGTGCCTCTTTTCTAATGCTCTAGCTCTTGATAAATTCAATATAGAGCAACCCTTCGAGAAAACTGGGAGAAATGGGAGATGGAGCGCATCGACTAAGTTTGCCCCAACCCTTTGCAAGACCATCTTATGGGTTTTATTGCTGTTTACTCTTGGGATCGAGTAGATGTAGATATACAGAGTGAATAAAAGAACAGACTCCTGAGGTTCTTCAGCGTTAACAACAAAATTGGACTAGGTTCGGTTGTTAGTCCGTGAGTCTACAAAGCGAGTGTTCAAAGTTTGATACCTAGATAGCGTTAAACATTTTTTTAAAGCCCCAACTCCTGGGAGAGTCTGATAGACACTTCAGAATACAAATGTCTCGTACAAGCCTACCGAAAATGGTTCACAGGGAACCGGTTAAGGGAAGGTTCCAGCTGATGGATTCGAATGACTGACTAAGCAAATTCTGACTCAGAATAAGACTATCCGAATTTCGTTCTTTCTAAACTTCAGAAAGCTTCTAAAAGTGCTAAGCCTACATTTTCTTATGAGTTGTACAAGAAAGTGGAGCAGTATTCATTTATAACTCTTTGATCACGGTCCCGATCGGTGTTTTGATGTAATGTGCGTTGGTTCCGACGGTTCATATAAATTTGGGAACATCACGAGGTAGTGTCAAGGCAGTACCTCGAATGTAGCAGTCCTGTTGTTGCTTCCGAAAGTTGGAAAGCGGCGCACCAATAATATTTCTTGACTTGTTTCGAACATCCATAGACTATCAACAGCGAGAGGTATGCTTCCTTTTAAGTTCAGGCATTTGCTGCCCACATTGTAATTCCTTTCAAAATCTAATTTCCATATCGGCATTCGCCGATACACTTCGCCCATCCCCTTCCGCCTATATCAATCATAACCACAGTGACAAGTCCAATTCTGTCAATCATCCTGCGACAAAAGAGTTTTGACACAAATTGATGGCATATTAAATGCTCGTGTCAAATCCCACCACAGAGGAACCACCGCAGCAGCATTATGTCGTTCGCCACCATATATCGGTGCGCAGCTGTCGCTCGATCTTGTTTGACAAAAACACACACAAACACATTGATCCAGGCTGACATTTAACATTGTCATCGTTGACACTTTACCACAAACATCAAATTGTTACAAGAATCTATGAGTAGTGCGTTCTGCCGTCACATTTTCGCTCATTCTTCATTCGGGATAAACAGATGATCCTCTAATTACGCAACGATCATTCATGTCATCCCAGTGTGCAGAGGAAAAGAGACGAATAAAGAGTAACTTTCCCGAGATGTCAACCTCTCAAAATAGAACGTGTGTGTGTGTTTGGTGTGCCACAGGGAACACCGTCAGCCACACCGCGATCGTGTCAAACTCCAATGAATGAGGAAAATTTATGCCCGCCACGCAAAGTGTGTGGCCCGCTGCGATGTTCTCTCGCGACTTTGACAACCATTTAATTAGGATCACTTCATCCCAGGGATATTTTCATTAAGGATTGCGTGCGCGCGCGATCCTCTTGTTCGTCAATTGGCTAATTAAAACATTTCACTATTCGGCGGATGCTTGTGACGCAGCGATTCACCTTTGACTTTATTTTTACGTCGCGTCGCGGCAAGGAAGATGCACTGCGGCAGGAATTCGGTGTGAATCCGTTAATTGGATTCTAGTCGAGTTTCAGAGTTCCGCGGGAATGCGCTGTGATGTGCCAATGACGGGCATCTAGCCAGCGGCGTTGGTACTTCAGTGGCGGTCAGGAATTTGGCGAAAGACACAAAGTTGTCACAGCGAGTTATTTTGGTGATATTTTTCAGCGATCGATGAGAGTGCATTGGCCATTGGCGGAGAGTTGCATAACCACTTGGCGCTACTGGCTCGGAGTCGATCCACAACGACGCAATCAAAAGACCATCAATCGTACGTCAATCCAATTGGGTGGGTATCATATCGAATTGGAATTCCGACAGTTAACTGAGAAATCAAGCAACTTCATCAATTCGATTTGACGCGGTGGCGCTGGGTATGGAGAGGTGCCGGCGCCGGTGATGGTGCCGGTGCCGTCATGCAATTTGGGGGGTGCTTGTCAGTTCCTGCGGGGATCGCGTTTTTGATTAATGGTCTGTTGCGTTGATTGTGTTGCGTATGTGGCCGCCATGTAATGTTAACCGTTTTATTGTTATTGGAGTCCGCAATTTTTTGAAGAATTCACGGAAATATACTCGTTTCTGTGGCCCTCTTGGGATCACATATCAGGCGTGGGATGCACGTGCGAAATGGCAGGATACCTTCAAAAGCCATTAAGGTGTAGATGCTGGTGTATCTAAAAGTGCAATTCACTTGACACTTGAAGTGTGATCAACACGTGCAGCCGGATGGTGGTGCTATGTTTCACATTTAATGAGAGGACAGGCGGAAAGGACTTTTCCTACTTCGGTTAATTAATTTCCAGTTAAGGGATGGAGATCAACCATAAACTGGAAATTTAATGCAAGAACAGATAAGTGCTTGTCACTATAAGAGTGGCCACTTGTCCTAGACATTGATATTGGCTTTGGTTCGGGGAAGTTTAATTGTGATTGCGTTTCAGGGACGATTAGTATGTAGGTACATGCATTCGCAACTTTGAGTCAAACAAATAATTGAAACTGGGATCCGACTAACAATGAAATGGTCCTTTGATTGCAAATATTCAGCGAAGGAAGACAATAATCCGACATATCTGCTTGGATCGGCTCAACATTATTTCAACAGTAACTCTTGCAAATAGATGCACACAACAGCAGGACAAGGCATGATTGTTATATACTGAGTCCGGACCCTTATGACAGCGTATGGATCCTTCAGCGTAACCTACTCTAACATAAACTAGAAGCTGACTAACGATGTTCACTCCTCCCGTTGATCAACTAAGTCGTTTGTCTCTCAGATGCAAACCAAACAACAAAGGAAAATGTCCCCAACAGTATAGGTAATGTATTGAAACACAATGTTTCCTAAGGCAACCACCACGCAGGACTCTCCTTCTAGTCATTGTCAAGAACTTTATAGCAAAGGTAGTCTCGAAATCGATTTGGGAAAAGGTAGAATTGCCCCATTGATTGTCTAAGAGACCAGCTCTCTATTAAAGTATAAAAAGGCTCAGATCCATGGTATTTTTTCCGCGATCCAGGCCAAGTTTGATCAAGACTGCATGGCTATCTGAAAAGATGCATATCGCAACCTTTACCAAGGCGCTCAGTCTGGAAGCCCGTGAGCCACATTCATATAGATATCAATACTTCGGTGTTGAGTCGAAAGACACTAGCTCCACCTCCGGATTCCATTTTCCAATAAATTATGAACCAGATCAGACCTCTAGGGTCGAAAACCCGAAACTTCATTAGACTAGTTTGCACAGTCAAATATTTCTCTGGCGAATATCCTACCGAAACAGTATTCTCTGACCATGAAGTCGGGAATAGTCCAAAACATGTTCCTTTTGTAAACTGAGTCAACCATTTTCAGGAGTCCCAGTTTCAACTGTAAGCTAATAGACCATCTAGTGCTCGTCTTCCCTAAGAAGATTTGTAGGGCTGAAAGGGTAGTTTCGAGTGCTGCCGGAAGGGAGGAATAGTACATGGCACCTCTGATGCAGAGACGGACATTTGTCTTTGAATCATAGTTGCCCTTGTTTGTTCATGAATTACCAGCCACCATCATTGTGTATATCAAACTAATTTTTTTTTTGATTTAGACTCAAAATTCTGAAGTAAATGCGTTTACTGGCATACATAGTCCTAATGTCACGTTCGATGATGACAAGGTATTTGACGTCTCTAGAATAAACTGAAGGGGTGTCTTTGATGGTAATAAGTCCTAGATTGCACAGACATAATATGTAGACACTTCTTCGACTTTCAATGCCTTGTATTCATTGGATGGTCGAATACCCGGTACCTCTGATACAAATTGCACTTCCTATTGAGCCATAGTTGTCAATATCAGGAAATGTGTGCTATTTCCTTGTTCCTTCTATGTATCTTCCTCCCAAGGCAATACTGAATGACTTGAGTGCGAAGTGGCGAAGACATCTAACCGACCTCGGTTGTCTTACTGTCATTTGATTCATGCGAGGATTATTGCTCTTCTTCCGCCAAATCGAGTTTCGATACGCTGACTCCGAGACCTTGATCCTTGACTGAGTTATTAGATATAAATTGTCGGACATAACGATTCAATCAAGTACCATTTCCAGGAGCCATGTGAGTATAGTCACATTAGTGAAAGATACTTTTGAGGAACGGTGACTGGAATACCTGTTACCAAAATATCGATCCTTCTCTCATCATTGACGGAGCGAGAATATAGGGCAGCTCTTCTTCTACTTGTATGCCAATACAAAAGGCATTTTGCAGCTGAACCCATTCTGCGACGGATGAAGCCCAAAAGCACATTGAAAACCCCAATTCCGGTAGGCAATCTAACGTGGTAGTCTTACACGCAATTAATAATTTATTAATTGAAAACATTAACTTGTCTGAAACACATTCCTCACATTGTGTTACAATTTGCGCGCACTCGAAGTGGAACGCCGCAAAGTGTAAAAGCATTTTAATTGCACACTTTTTTCAACAGTTGTTTAATTAGTTCAAGTTCCGTTCGGTGCGGTGCACATGCAATTTGCAGCAAAAGATACAAACACGTTGGATGGCTAAGAACTGGCCTCTCATCAACAAAGTGTCAGTGAGTGGAAGTCGATAAAATTAACAGCATTTGGCCGAATGCGAATGAAGTCGAGTTCGAAACTAAAATTTTATTCGTTCCTGCTGCATCTCAAGGAATAATCGGTTCTGACATTTGCAAATATTGCCACATATCGCTACCCAGGAACACATGTCCTTCAAGACACTCGGATTGGTAGCATCCGCAGCCCTCAACACATCCATTCGGGGAATCAGCACTTGCATTTACGGGCTAATTAATGACAACACCCGATGCGTTTGACTTCTCGGAACGGAGCCAACGACAACGAGGCAAGTTGACGCACAGGCGCACACGGCATCGGCCAGGATGTACGAGTACAAATCGTTTTGTGTTCTCATGCCTTGGCCGGACAATAAGCACCTGTGCCGGGAGTGTACGAGTATGTAACCCGAGATGGACACAGTCCGTCCTGTGAGTAATCACCTCTGATCGATTGATTTATTGATTCATCAAAACTCGTGGTCGAGGAAGAATTCATGTCTGGCTGGAAGAGTCGATGAAATATCGTCTCCGCAGGTGGCTTCCGCATAAATCACCCCCAAAGTGTGTGCACTTTTCGAGGATTCTCATCCTCATAGCGATTAGCCTTTCGCAGAAGTCTGTGCGGACATACGTCCTCAGACGTACCAAGGTCCACTTCTAATTCAAATATTTTCCTAATGCCCTCAACTGATGGAACGATTGCTGCCAATGAGTGCCAGGCACAGCATCCATCATTCCGATGTCAGTTTGTGGCATCGCGACCGAATCTCGTTTTCCTTGGAATTCGATTCCGTCCCGAGGAAAGTTTTCCCCGAGAATTTTCCGTTTTTCTCATTCCTAAAACTAAGACATCAAAGTTGGAGAGTTAATCATTAAAAAATTATCGATCGATAGAAGTAGCTTGGAGCCTCCGCGTCGTGCCGCACCGTAGAGGAGAGGATACGTTCCAATCGCTGAGTTGACACACTCCAGCCGTGCTAAGAATAATGAGCTGGCGAAGAAGATTAATCGATTTGGTCATGAGTTGACTTGGAGTTGAGTTTCGGATGCCGACAACGGCGCGCAGGGAGGAGTTCGAGGCGGAGTAGTGGGTCAGTCTCTGCGTGCTGGTGGTGGTAGCAAATGGAATTTGGAAACAACAAACCGCCAGCCGATTCGTCATGCTGATGTTAGAGAAATTTATTAAAACATTAAATTAACTGTTAATGGTTTTGTTTGACTACGAGTTTAGATATTTACTTCATAATAATTGATACGGGTTGGTTCGGGGTCAGGCTGGTCGTTCGTCTCGGAGGAGATTTATTAAAATTCGACGCGGAGGACTTATCGGACTTTGATGAATCGATCGATGGATAGGAGTTGGAAGTTTACTATATGTGTCGGTGCCTGTAATCGGTAATTAGATCCACGCCGTGACCTTAGAACTTTACTTACTTTTTCTTTGGATGTAGGGTGGATAAGCAAGGCACCTACTGAAGGGATCTTGTAGTGCACTCTCACACTAGGTGTCGTTTCACAAAAGAAGGACGAAGTTTCAGCAGAGAAGGAGTTTCTGATCAGATATACCGATAGAGAGGAGACTTTCATACCACCTCGGCTTACAAGTAGGAACTAGTATTGGTTCTACGACATTAAAACGAGAACATTGAATCGAAGGGCTTCCAGAAAGCAAGATATTCGAACGGTGACCATGAATCCGTAGATCCGTGGCTCAAGTGGTTAGTGCGTTGGACTAAGCAGCAAGAGGTTCGAGTTCTTTGTCCCAGGCAAACCACCTAAAGGATTTTTTCACGGCTTCACCTCCCCTGACCGTCTGACAAACATCCGAGAGTATAACTGTTATGAAAAAGCTTATCAAATCACAAATTGCCTTTCGGACACGGAATCAAAAAAGTAGAAAACGCGAATGCCTGTGACCTGGAACCCAAAATTTGTATTTTAATCGATTCCAAGGACAACACAGGAGTACCCTTGCAGCTATTAAGAAGCTACATCTTGTTCATCTTGCTACTCATACCCGACTACATACATCACAACAATGTCCTTAGTCGTTCGTATGAGGAGTTGAGACACTTATACACTCATCCTGTCGGCTCTGGTAGGGTGAATGGGGATTGACTCAGTGCTTAGGCTTATACAGAGTTGGACTGAACTTGTGTAAGATCGATGATTGTTAGAAATAGGCTTTTTCTAAAGATTTTACTCAGAAAGACCTACTGAGTGTGACCATGGTTATGAGCTCAAATCATGTTAAATCGGAAGGATAGAATGTTACACGGAGTGTGAGTATAGTAGTGGATACTATGCTCCCCTTGCTCTTCTTAGACATTCTTGGCAACCAACTGGCTGCTAATAAGGCAGTCACATCCTCCTCACAGTAGTCTGGTTACCATGAGGAACGCTCCTCTAACATCGATCGCCTCAACTTCACCCTAGCAAACACTGACTACCCTCTTTTTTCACCAAGTGAATGGGTCAGTCACCTAAGGAAAGTTCGGTATACAGCAACACGGACGGCTCCAAGACTAAGAAGGAAGTTGGTTGCGGTGTTTTCTATAACAAGATAGATTTGATCGATCGATAAAATCTTGCCCTGGTTTAAATGTAATGCAATATCTGTCAGGAATGTTGTCCATTTCACTACAACAGTCTCTGGAATCGGGGCCGCTTCACTCGCTTCAGGTACTCACTACTTTGGGGAGCCTCTGCAGCTGTACGTCTTTTGTTAGACCTACAACACACCTGCTGGGCCAAACTGCCGACATAAGGTATTTTCTACAGAAGACTCCACTTCCAATGGGCCACCTAACTGATCTCCAGGCCACAAAAAAAAAAAATAAAACCTTGTTAAACAAACTAAATTCATTCAGAATATGTAATGAGAAACCTCCTTTGACAAACATTCCAATTCACAGACAAGCCCTCAATCAAACAACCCAACGTCACCCAATAGCTCGTGTCTCATCAACAGTCCATTATTAATGAAATAAAAAAAAAAACAAATGTTATTCCCACAATAGACCACCAAACATGTAACCCTCTGGCATTTCGCCTTAATTGGAATGTTTCTTCCATCCCAAAATCGATTCGATTGTCCATCCAAATCCTACGCCCATTTCTCAAACGCCGCATAAAATCCACTCAATTTAACCATAGAATTGCTTAATAAATTGCCCAAGTCATTCCAACATCTCATCTCTCTCTCCACCAGACACCATCCGAGCATCAGACCATCAGAGCATCAGAGCATCTCGTCAAGACCACCAGACACACTACCTACCAAAAGCCCATCCATTCACTTCATAAATTATATTCAAACATCAAAAACTCAATTTTATTAGCATACAAATCGTTTATCATCCCAGCCCAGCCGTCCCGTATCGCCGTATCGCCATATCGCCGTATCGCGGCGAGAACATTTCGGACCGATAATTATTGCCTAACAAGAGTTAACAACAGTCAAAATAATCTGTAAACATATTTCAGATACAAGCATAATGTCAAACATGGCAGCCCAATAAAAATTCGTAATTTATTCAAAGTTTAACTCGATTTGAATTGAGGAGTATTTCGGATCTCCTATTCTCTTGGCCAGGTCGGTTAGCTACTGCTGGCTCTCTGGCCGAGAGGAGGAACAATGCCAAAACACTGTCATGTCATTGTCATTCGGCTGAGATTATATGTATGTATGTATGTATACAGTATAAAATAAACTTCGATACTTTAATGACTTCAACAGACGATCAAGACTGAAACGGATTAGCATTTTTGGAGGGAGTGCGACCGTGCGAGCCGTGTAGAACACGCCGAGACAATGGTCATTAACCAAAACGACGCAAATCATCGTCATCATCATCGCACATCATAAAATTAACAGAATCCGACGATCAACAGATGAAGGTAGATAAGGAATATAATAAAGAATCGGACGGACATGAGGAGAATGCTGCGGCGAACAGGTTATACACTCGACTACACCCCACTCGCCGAGTCGCCGAGTGTGTTCCAAGTGTCATTTGAGTAATCGAGAAAATATGTTAAATGCGCGCTTGGACTATCGGATATCGTAGATATCGCGGCTAATTGGCGAACTTGTAGGAACAGAAACAATTAGGCTGGTCGGTCACATGATATGGCATGGACAGCGCACAGATTGGTATCAGCAACCTGCAATTCATTCATTCGAATTGCAAACATCAAGTTAGATAAACTGGTATGTGACCCACGGATCAGTTCTGATCGGTTGTAACCTTAACTGGAGGGTCCTGGGACTTTATGGCAGACACTCAAGTAGACTACACATACTATCAGTCCTGGGCCAACAGTTTTGCTTAAATTCCACATAAAATGACAGTGCATAGCTTGGAAGGTATAAGCACAATTGATGGCTCGACACTGATAGTGTAGCCTCCAAGTAGCTTCCAACCTTGTCATCTAGTTTCCTTGGTTTGAGTACTGCCACTATTTTCGATCTTTTAAAATACTTGGAAAAGATTCCAGGAAGTTGACTGCCATTGGACAGCCAGATCTTGACATTTGTTCCAAAATTCAGGGTAGACGTACGAACAGTTAAATTTACGACATCTGCTCATTCTTTGGTAATGGTTGGTAGGACTAAAACCTGATCCATGCAGCTACTTTCCATTTGGAAACCAGTCTGTCTGGAATGACCCTGAATGTAGAGTAAGATATTTTTTGAAGTTCAAAGTCTGTAGGGATTCCTTTTCCAAAATCAGTAGCCATTTATGGGACCAATAGGTAGGTAGGTTGAAAGATGACTGCAACCAATAGAAAGTGCAGTCTCAATCGGATCTTGACAGCCCCATTATGTGGTGTGGGATACCTGGAAAATATAAAACAGGGTCCCCGTTTTCGCTAAGAATTTTAAGATGGTTTTAGGCTGCGTACCAGCTACTTTGTTGAGTTCGTCGAAAAATACTATCCCGAAGATTTGGTATTCGCGTTGTGTCTTTCTATACTTCAGCGTTGCCACAGTCTCTGCATATGTCTGAGCTATTGTGGTGTATAGAGTGATAGGAGTTCTCTGGTCCTTTTTTTGTCGTATTGGGACCAAAGTAGCCTCGAAACACAGCGCAAGGAGAGTGCACTCCACCTAGCGTTGGCCATGTTGCGGAAGTCCGATTAGATCATGGAAGAGAGGAGGCTATTGGGCGGTCAATCCGTTGGGATGTTGATTGATTCCGATGCTGTTCTACCTAAAACAACGACCCTCTCATTTCCTTGGAAAAGTAGTAGAAATTTCTCTCACAGCTTTCCAGTCACCATAAGTCGTTGAAATACGTGTATGCTTGAGGGATTATCAATTACCATTGACCCTGTAAAGTGGGTCTCTGTCTTCATTCTGAAATATTGTTTGGAATTCTTTCGAATTCAACCTCGAAATTGTTTACGAAAACATTCCACTGAAGCACTGAGGCGCAAGTGGTCAAAAGACGGCACCCAAGGGATGTTCCTCTTCTGTCACGTGTTGTTCCTTTCTCTTCGGGGGAAGCAGATAAACGCCTTAGAGTTTGATCAGTTGGTATACGATGGTCGGGAAATCAGCCCCAAAATACACGTAAAGGAAAGTAGTCAGATAGAGTATTCCGCAACCTTGAGGAGCGTAGCGTTCACAATGCTCATGGAGTGGAGAAAACCGATTATTGGTAGCTCTGTTGGTTAGTTGGTTAGACCGACCCTCGATAAGGATGCACTTAGACCAGAAAAGGTCCATTGTCATGCCGTTAAATAAGTTGGGTGGGTCACCTTCTTACTCTTGGAACCATCCACTCCTTTTTATAAAGAAGCTGATATTAGCCGTGCAAGTGGAAGCCCTTCTAATATTGGCAAGTGCTGGGCATGTGCATATGAGGTGACTGATGGTCTCCTCTTCCTCCTCGTCCCTACAACTTCTGCAGAAGTCATTGTAGGGGATGACCAGTCTTTGAGCATGCCTACCTATAGCACAGCGGCCGGTTAGAGTGTTAACTACCTTGGAGAGGGTCCTCTCGTGTGTTTTAGAAGTCCTGTGTTCCTATGTTCGTTTATTTCGTTGGCCAGAACAGTCCGGCAGTGTTGCAATGGTCAAGCTGATGCCATACGACGGCGCCTCGATGACGGTGACGTTTATGCTATCTAAACCAGATGAGTCTCTTCTAGCCAATGCGTCAGCTTCACAACCACTCTATGGTGTGGTAGCTCTACTTATATAGAAATCAGTAGACAACGAGACCACATACTTTATCCAGTGACTACCTGTCATACGTTTGCCATTCTGGAACTAAATTTTTAATAATTCGTTAGCAACCTGAAAGAAACTATGCGGATACCAACGTTTAAGGAAAAAACTTAGCAAAACCCATTCGAATCGTATTCTTCCTTTGATTTGGAAATTACCCTCAAGCGACGTGACATTTGTTTGTTCTACAAATTACTCCCTGCCAGTTGGCAGTTGGAACGCATCAAAGTCCGTCACACAGAAGATCACCTCCATGCACGGCCACATCCACATTCAGCGAACAATCAAAGCGCCCCATCCAACTCATTTCAATTTGATGTCATTAGGTGCAATTTGTCACTGAAAGGTCGTGGCTATTGCGACCACGTCCGAGCCACTGGATGGGGATGGACGACATTCGTGACAAATGTGATTTTTCTTCTGTCCCAATCAACTCTAACTCGTCGCCGCATTCCAATTTAATTCAATTAAATCAGGGAGCACTATGGAAGGGGGCGTAGCACGAGTGTAGGAATTCAATTCGTCTAAGTAGGTTGGCACACGAATTTCTTAACAACCGATGAGTGGGGTAATGGAAGGACAAGAGGTATACGTGCCGGACACTTAATGGTAATCAGCTCTTAAAAACCCGGATTGAATACTGTCCAGCGAACGGAACTTTTATTGCAATCCTTGGGCAGAGTTTAACGTCCCGACGGACTCAACTCAACAACTCCAAATCATGCCTATTAACCATCGGAGGAGCACAACACAACACAACCAGCGTACTGCTTAACAACTCAGCAATTAGTAGGCTCAGCGTTGTTGTTACACTGTGAAGCCACTCTCGGGTAATCGAACACCACAGCCCGGATAGGCAAACGGTGTTTAGACCATGTACTAATTAATAGCCACCATGTTAATTAAAATAAGAAGCCATCAAATCGGCCCACTCGCTCTCGGTGGATGTGATGTTGTCTATATATCATGCGTCCGACCTGTGATAGGTGGGGAGACGATGAGTCGCGCAGACTCACATCGCATCACCAATAAATAACGACGGCTTCCAATTTATCATTGTTGCCCGAGACTTGGTGGTGGTGCTGGTGGTGGTAGTAAGCAGACTCTTCTCGCAATGGGGGATAAGTTGGGATGTTAAGACGCCACTTAATTACCCGGAAACAGAAGACCGGTCTACGTGTGGTTGCAGCTCAGTAGATGATCATGTTGATCGTAGCGCTACACTCTCCTCATCTACATCCACCTACTCAAACCCAAGGCTTGACCCCAATGTGTGTCATAAACTTGTCACTTGTTTCTCATCTGTCATGAGAGACTGAACATGGAGGAAAACATACATTGCGCGCCGCGAGGATCAGTGATCGTGTGGTGAGAGGCCACATAAAACATTGTGTTGCCAATGTTTTGGCGCTTTTATCGTTGCCAACACGACCATGCGAACGCCAACACTTGCACCGCTCTGCGAGGGCTTTACGATCCTCAAACGATCGGCGATGATTTTACGCCTTTTCTATTCTTCGGATCCTCGATGCTGTCACCAATCTTCTACTGATCGCTGGGTTGGGTGGTAAACTTTTCAGATTTTCCGTGGAAAGCCGATTACTACCTTCCCCAGTCACTTCAGCCACTCCTCGGAATCTTATTACAAAGAATAAATCATTTAAAGTTTCAACAATAATGCAACGATCAGCAAACACTGTCGCCTTCCTCTTGGACAAAGTCTGTCACTTACTATGGCTGACTTGACCCAAGCACGGATGGGGGTCGCGATCAGTGATCGCCTGTACCAAACTGACACTGCGAGTTGTGTTCTGTGTGCGTTTCTGCGCGCGACACCTTTATTGGCATGTCTTCCCTGTTGCTGGTTTGTTTGCTTTGGAGGGCCCTCTCTCTCTCTTCCTGTGCATCGATGGAATAATAATGGCCCGATCGTAAACCATGTGGAAAAGGTGTGCTCCGTAGTCGCCCGCTGGGTATTTGACAGTGGCTAATAATGTAATGATTTAGATTGGAATTAATAATTACCGCAGACAGTCGCGAATTGATTGAGATTCGTATTTGTACCCATGTGAGGTGGTCATATGAGTTTAGTTACATGTCTATGAGGAAGGTGGTAGTTGGCCGAATACGTTCCATTGCTAACTAATGGCGGAGGGACTGCAAACATGCCTATTGTGCCATAGTTGGAGATCGGATTCGGCCAATAGATAAGAAGACTTGCTTTTCAAAAATAATATCTCCTCGTGAAGCACTCTGTTGGACCAGGTTCTATACTTTTGGTGGAGGTTCGATAGTATACGTCTGAACTAGGTTCGAAGTGTGTATAAGCAAAGAGCACTGCTCTGCCGCATTGTCGGGCTTGAAGTATTCAGAAGATCATCATTACAGTCAGTGGTAATCTTTGTATCTTTCTCGTCAAAAATGACTGGATCGAACACATAGTCAATCTCGTTTTGGAGTAACTATAGGAATCTTAAAAGAACTAAAGGAATCGAAAGCCAGAGTAGGTATACCCTGATGGAATCTCAAGCTTACAAAAGATCTAGATACATCTAGGAAGACTAGATTTGCGGCCAAGTAACAAAGGATAGGAAACTACGAAAGAAGTCATCACGAGTATGACGCAACACCAGCATGTAGAGGAACGAGTAGCGTGCAACAAGCAATTTGGTCAAACCTAGCCCTGCGGAGAAATGCCTTGCCTGCCAGTGCCGCAGGGGACAAACAGGACAGAACTTATTTTTCTGGGTTTTTCTTTACACTTATTCGATGCAGTAGCGTGGACTCGGGCATGTGTATCCCTAGAGAATCTACACAGCTATGATAAGACCACTTCTAAACGCTACCATCATATTTGTCTACTCTCTTCGACGGGTGGCTTTTGATGGTATCCTCAATGGAGGATCCTCCTACCTTGGTTCTCTCGCATGCCGTCTGCTATGCAAACTTAGAGTAAAATGTTGTTGCGTTCAGAACAGGCTTCACCCAGACTCTGTACCTGGGCTGGACTGTAGTCGAATCTTCACGGATCACTGCAAAATTTGTCAGGGGTCAAGTGTTGGTGTCTTCATGTAGATTGACAGCCGAAATCTTTGCTAACCTAACGACTGACTGTCGACTACATTGTTAATAAAATCGATTACCCGAACGCATGAACTGCTTGAGTTCGATCGCAAGGCTTAACTCTTTGGCTCTTGCTTTTCTCTGGACCTGAACCTATATTGGGTCTTCCAGCGTCCTAGGTCTCTGTGGTTCTCTTGAAAGCAGACTCTCAGCAGAAAAGATTGTTTATTTTGGCCCAAAGATTTTAGTGTTCTAAACTTAAAAGGTACCATTGCCTGCGATGCTTGTGGCGAGGGCGAGGGTCTCTGGATCATTTCCTTTGGTATTGTGGTGCCTTTCCTCGGATCAAGTTCTAGATTTTTGGTCCTGATGTGGTGAGTCCTGATACTTTAGGCTTCTCATCGCTAAAGTGCATTCTCGGCTTTCTGCGAGAGTCGAAAAAATTTCAGTAAAATGTTTAATACTGTATTTCGCAATGGTCTGTTGGGTCTGAGTGATCCAATGGTGCTAACCTGACAGAAAAAAATCCCCACAGGTCTTTCACCTCTTCCTGTGCAAAAAAAGATAAAAATCGTTGAGTACTAACTCCTTTACCAGATGATGCAACTTTTGTGCTTTCTTCCACTGCATAAAGTCAACCACTTCCTTTGAATAACTTCTCTGATTGGTGTCCTAAAAATTCATAGTGCGTAAAAGATTGCACAAGCACTCTTGCTCCTAATCCCCCCCAGACCCATCAAGCTCACCATACACATGAGGAGGGTAAAGGTACATCTTAGACAATGGCATCCGTTTTTCAATTTCCCCAACGGATTAGCATTTCCCACAGAAAGTGTGTTTTCCAATTAAACCAGGCTACACCCGGGGATTACGCCAAGGAGAGAGTCAATTAAGGGGAATTATGAAACCCATTTGAGTTTGCAAATTTACCTTTCATCCGCCGTGCTGATGTTGAACTGCGATACATCACTCATTCACAATCAACAACTCATTCAATCGGAGCTGAACTGCAAGTTAACCGATGCTAATTGCCGATCACAACCTACTGACAGGCAGCGCTGGTAATTTCCAACTTAAATCAAAACGTTGCACATCCGTACGTACATACGAGTACGTGTGTACATACGAACTACAGTAGTATCTACCACTTTATCCAACGATAACGCCTTTAGATTAGTTACCACACATTAATTAATTGCTGCGCTAACTCTCCTCGCGCATGACATGCTAATTAAATGTTTGCCGTCGGTATGTGTTCGGGTCTGACATTCAACCTATCCTACGAGTACACCCTGCGCCTCCCAAGCTACTCGTATCTGTTGTGGTTCTAGATGTTTTTTTTTTTTTCTTTTTGTTATTTTTTTATTTTCTGCAAAATCACTCAACATTTAACGGACGTGTTAACAATTTTATGGATCTTAATTCTACAATGAGAGGTTGATCGATGGCAATTATAAAACTGGGTGCGCCGGCGATCCACCGCGCCCGCTCGGCCGTGATGTTGAAATTCCAAATGGAAACTGCTTTGCATATGGAAAAGTCAGCGGCTGACCTCTGGTGAGTATCTCATACAATTTATTGTGAGATTTTGTATGAACGTTTCTGTTTTCGTCGAAACTACCCGCACCACGTACTTGAAGATCAAAAGGATGAGGCGGATGGAAGGAGAGTGGGGGAGGCATCGAAACGATTGAGAATGTTATCGCAATTTGGGAAGAGGATAATGTCCTGGTAGTGGGATTCGACGTACAGCCGGGGGCTGTACTGCTAGTGTGCGGAAGTCCCAAATGGATTTTTAAAATGTTCGAACATTAGCTTAAGTGATTTTTCAAAAGAGGTATTCGATGAGGAGACTTAGAATTATGGCGATATGTTTGGCGATAAGGAGATTTTGTTGTTCAGTGGTTTTCGGAACGGAATGGCTCATGGGGAATTCGAGAAACTCAATTGCAGGCACTTGGGTCCCGTGCCATAAAATTATGAAAATAACAAAACACTTCGAGTCCGGAAAAATTCCTCAACTAAAAATATATTCACATACCATGTGCTTCCTCTGTTTCCAACCTGGAAATAAACTTGGTGGACGAATGCACCATTCAGGCACTCCAGTATCAATCGTAACGTGTGCAAAAAGTTATGCAAAAAAAAGTTGTTGAAATAGTTCGTAGGATGTCAGTTGATTATCGGGGCAGACTTCTTGAAAAAGACTCACATTTAGACCAATGTAGCAGGAAGATCTTCAACTGGATTAAAACGACGAAGGAGTCTTCGGATTAAGACAGTTGTAAGAGGAGGAGGAGGAATAAGGATCAGAAAGGTAAAAAGAAGTATCTGGCAGTTCTTTTGCTCAGTAGAATTCGGAAGATCCTGTCTAAGGTACCTGTGTGTAGTAGGGAATCTGTGGATTTCCTCCTAGATCCACACTTTTCAGAAAACACATTTCCTCATGTCTTCGGTATTGAGGGGCTCAGCCCACGGATCCCACATACCTCCTTGGAGACATTAAACCATCATACGCTTCAGTAAGCTTCCTTCTATACAAATCAGCAGGTCCGGATGGAATCATCTCAGTGGAAATACAACAGTCATATGGAATTCTTACAACTACCATACACTATCCACATCCAGAAAACAGTTTCTAGAAAAATAACTCTTCAAGGAGGCTGAAGATAATGTCGTTTCAGATGTACAACTTGTACGACTTGTGTGGTATAACAATGATACTTTCCTGCTCCCATGCGCAGAGAATAGTCATGTTACCTATACCATAAAACTTAGACCGACGTAGGTCCACTATGATCCCGCAAGGGTCTAGGTATTTACTTACTTTGGCAGGGCTACAATTCGGGTAAAACTGAGGCCCTGTTCTTCGTTAACTGCCTTCAGTTGCCCACTCAAATTCGATCGAATTATAAGTCCACCTATGGCGAGGTCTTTTTGCACTGAGTTATCCCTCCAGACAAGATTCGCAGACTTTAAGGACCGGAGCATTTGGTCTATATGTCCGAATAACGCGCAATTTTTCGTTTAGGTTCTCCTGCTCCTTTAAAGGACCAAAGAGCAGATGAGGATAATCACTGTTTCATGCAAAATTTCCGTAGCTGTTCAGGATAGGGCTGTATTATGTAATTGACTTCTCAGCCCTATTTTACGTTCAATTTTTGGTCAGCCATGCACAGAAGTTCCTGAGCTGTCAGTTGTGACGTTTTGTTCAATTCGTCAATGTTGGGTGCCCCTTTTGGTAGACAGCATATACTAGGTCTTGTCAGCTTGTACAAGGATGTAAGACCCCAAACACTGCTCACACTGTTTTCATGTTTGTGAGATGTTTATCTTAGCCATTTCGTCAAGGTAGTCATTTGCGAGGAAGCCTAGTCTGATGATTAGCCTACAAACCAGATATCTCTGGTTAATCGGAACGTAGTGCAGTATTTTCATCCTGTGGTTGGTCATGTTGGCCATTGATTTTTTCTGCAAGCATGGTGAAATACCTTTTAACCTATTGAAGCGATAAGTTTGTACCCTGTCGCGCAAAGTTTTGATTGGGGTTTGACTCTGTGTACAAGTGGTGATATCACGATAAGGCTTCTTTGATCGCTTTGATCTCTACCTGAGAACATGGGAAGACGGAAAGAGACCATATACCTGTATAGAAATATTTGTATTCCCTTTGTGGTCGAAGATCCTTACCCAGTCAAGCCTGTGGCGATTGCAGTTTTTGTGAAATAAAAGATATGAAAGGGGATAGTCGGTGTTTAAAGGTTATTCAGCGGAAAGAAGTTGACACCGAGATGACAGTGTTTGGCAATTCAGATAAGTTGGGCATATGTGTACCATATATCCACCATTTCCACGCCAGTTACATTATGCTTTTCTTATGTCTAGTAAGTGCCCATTCATTCTTTTGCTGCTCAGCCTCCACAATATTCTAGAATCTATTCCGAAATCTGATGTCTGTATGACTAGATAGCTCGCGTTAGAGATTCTACTCCACATTATTCCAAACTTGGTGCAGTAACCAGATCCTGCAACACTTGATGGCACCCAATGTTGGTCTTCATATTCCTTGCAACCATTCATACGAGAAACATTTGCCGTCCCCCTAATTAAGTCGCACCCTTCCGTCTGTGGTCGGCTACTTATACCGTTCACCGAATTCAAGAACATCCTTCCGGCAGTTCGATATGACTGAAAACCATCTCTCATCCTTGTCATCCATCAAACTGTGGTTTCCACAGTTATGACAGATGCATGAGTAGTGCTTGGATCCTTCGATTCCCCAAACTCAAACATCTTTCAAGTGTCTTTCAATCTCGTGCCACCAAATAATTATCCTCCCCACAGTAACACAGTGCGCTATCTCATCTTACCGTCCTGCATGATAGTGCTTCGTCTCCGTTCACCCTGTCCGGCTTAGACAAGTAGGCAAAGGGAAAAAGAGTGTGTAGACTGGAGTGGAAGTGTCTTATCTTAATTATACGAGTGAGTTCCACATCCCGCCACGCCAAGCAGGAAAAGATCTCCCAAACACAACTCGGTGTACAGCCACTCACACTCTTCGACGACTTAAGAGCGCTGGGCTGCAGTGAAGGTCTTTATTAGGTAAAATCGACGCAAACAGTGTTGCTGTATGTGCATGCGCCGCCGTCAAGTGTCGGATATCAAATTACCCACGGGCACTGGCATTTCATCGGATTGAAAGGGATAATGACACAAAGGATGCGTTTCACTACTCGAGTCTCTCGCCCTTTGTGCTCGCTCTCACACTCACTCGCGGGCTGGGAGGATGTTTCTGTTCAGGGTGCAACTTACCAAAGTCTTGAGTTTCTGCCGCTGTAAATTGAGATGTTGCCTCGTTCGGATTTATGTTGAGTGTTCACGTTCCCCTCAAGCTGCTGGCTGCAGAGGTATCTATGCACTCGTTCGTAAGTAGTTGGGGTGCCAGCGCGTCGTCGTGGCCAGGCATTATCCGTGAGGCAGACAATTGAACACAACAAACATCGAATCCGTGCCTCATTGAGGTGGTCCAACACCTTGGGAAAGTCAATCCCACCAGCCGACGACCGCCCTACCCTCGGACTCGGATTCATTTGTCTAATGCCGCGGTGTGGCTAAATAAATTTGTTACTTTGCACCGTATGGCTTTCTCGGATCGGTTACAGTCTCTTCTCACTCTCACCGTCGCTCCGGCTTGGCCAGCCAAGCTATTCGGCGGTTTTATTATGCGTTCAGGTGTAAATTTTAGTGGCAATAAAATTCACCTAACATTTTCATATTTTTTTTATATGTCTCCGTGTCCTCGGTGCGCCGCCGAGACATGGTGTCTCATCTAGATGAGGCATGTGTGCTTGGAGCTGAGCTGAGCTGCTGCTGCTGGCCGGTGTGTTAATGCGGAATTCAATTTGAATTAATTAGGCACGCTAACGATTTGTTATCTGCGTAGGTGTGAGAGTGCGTATAAGGGCGCGAGAAAATGTCGCTCGAAATACTAAGGGAACACAACACCTTTTCGTATACAATTTAGCACAATATTTCATATTTTATGTGAGCGCTGTTTAATGACCTTTTTAGAGGTTTTGCTTTGGGCACAGACGCGACGCACGATTCGAAGGGAAAGTGTGAGTTAGTATGTGCGACTAAGTTGTAAATCAATGGTCACGGATGTGTCCACTTTTCACGATTGTATCTTTAATGGTTTTCAGGTAGGTACTCCAAACCCGGATGATAGTTTAGGCCCAGAGGGTGGTGGGCATAACGTCATGGCATAGGAAAAAGTAGGACAGATCTTATTGTTTTTTTTTATATGTCATGGCGATACGACAAACTGAGAGTACAAGGTCGGCTTTCAGCTGTAAGTCGATTATCCTTTCTGATAGTAGTTAAACGATATCAACGTAGTCGATGGTTCCCAGTGCATTTCACCGCTTCCCACAAACATAGCAGGTCGTATGCTGATCAAAAAAGACCAGATGACGTGATCATGTCCCTCCCACTGTGGACAACAATAACTCCATCAAAGAGTGTCTTACGATCTCCTCGACCATACATATGAGCAATGCCCTGAATATGACGTTAAAGTCATTCTGGTCTAATTGAACGTCAAGTTCGGAAAGGAGGATTAGCATTGCAGCGGAACTCAACATCACTATACTAAACTCAGGGTAGGTATCTGCATATACCTACAGGCAAGGTGGACATTGCGACCTTCTGATCATGAGAATCAACTAAATTTTCCATATTCTGATCAAGGTGAGGCACGCATTCTGAAATCAGGATCTTCAAACCAACCAACATCGAATCTTTGCCTTCTGAAAGGCAAGCTATCAATGTGGGAATCCAAAGCTTCATAACAAAGAAGACGGTACTAGTGTCCATCATGGCATAAGAAACCTTTGAACTTACATATGTGCAGTGTTTTACTCCACCACTGTCAACGAACTCCTGGTTTGACGAGAATCCTGGCAAATGGATAGTACCGCACTCTAGCTCTACAAACAAAAGGGCCAAGAGGAACACCAGATTCTCTAAAGGAAGACAAGAGAGCATATGAACAAGATAATCAGACATTTTGGGAAGGAAAAATGCAACTTAAAAGGTAAAAAGAAGAGGAAACTTTGTTTTAATCACAGTCGTAAGAGTTTCCAACAGCGACGAAGATCAACATCCTTTTTTAGACTACGCACTCAGTTTTGGACAATCAATAATAGAATAACGAATAACGAAACTTGTCTGTAAGTTTTTAACTCTTAGACTTTCATCAGTCGTCCCATCAGTCCACTCATCATTTATCACTCAAAACTACAAACTGTCAGTTTTCGTATCAGTCCAGCAAAAACTGATAGACTGTGTGTAGTCTACTGAAGGCAGACTGAACCATTCGACTCAATGTCGACTGCTGGATCTTATGGCAGATATTTAGGGAATGCCCCAAACCCATGGCCAGAGTCTCTAAAATGTTCATGCTTTGGCCGATAATGAAGAAAACTCAACATGTTGTCATCTCAAAGGTCGCCTATGACGTCATTTAAGGATTCGATCTATGTAGGGCCATGTCTGGCTTAGACATTGACAGACTTGTCAAATTCGTCTGAATTTTCAAAATAGCGACGGAAATGATCGCTACTTCGCTGATCGAATTGAGAATTAGGCAAGGCGCTGTCTATAATGCGACAACTTTGACACCGTCTAGTTCTACAAAGCCAAGCTTTTAAAGGCGATGATCCCAAAGGTATATAGCACCATTAACTTAGTCAAAAGCTATGCATCAACTGGGACTCTAGTACTCAATGGAGCTAGCCCTCACATGAGCTAGCTAGGAAACTCGCTCCTCTAAATAGTCACGGTAATGGAACAGGATTTAACTGAGACAGTCACATCTTATTTGTGGAAGACTGTAGGGTCCACAGTAGACCAAGTCCACAAGACTGCAATTGAATTACGATTTCTAATTGGCTTCCATGGGCAACTGAAATGGATATAACAAAAGCCAAGAACCCCATGATAAAAGAACAGATACCACAAAATCCAAATAATATTCTGGTTGTCTCTAATCTGGAGAACATGATAGTAGGTGACATCAGAATTCAAAGGAAACTAATAGTGTAGTGCCGCCGTAAGCAAGCTGGATTTCGACAAGAAGGTGCAACTCCATCTTCGTGAAACTGAAACAAAACTTCTAATTCGAAGGAACAGGACGATCCTCTAAGAACCTGCTAAGAAGCTGCCGCTGGCTGGGATGGAGGTGTGTATTGCGATTATGGGAGAGACTTGAAGTAGCCACTATTCTCCGTAGATGCGTGGGCAAACCAGCAAGAACTTATTCCATTCATTCGATAGTCTTCTCCATAATTACACGCTTATGCTTGAAAGCGATATGGTTGGAGAAAAAGACAGGTTTGGAAGCAACAACTGACCTACACATTGAATACCAGCAATGGGAGCACGTTTCTAGTCCCCCGCAGGCATTTGCCATTTACAGTTGTCTCCCAATGCGCACACAAAACCCAACCACACCAACAACAACTATCTCCAGAGAGAAGAAAACAAAAGAAAAAAAAAACAAACAAATTGATTAAAAGGCCCAAAATCAAATCTCATTAATAAATTCATTCCATTCATTCAATCAACAAATATTTATCAAACCTCCCCTATTGTTTCGGAGGTGCCTGGAACAGGCCACGTACCCACGAGGTGGTAAAGGTGTTAACAAAACAACACTTTGACAGAAAGTCTCCCCCGCTGAGCGGCATTCTAAGCCGAAAACAAATCCACTAAACTATGATCACCTTGCGTCTCGATAGCCATCGATATGTATCCAGTTTCCGACAATTTAAATGCAAATCGAAGTTTTGTAGAAAATGTATGTAAATACCACTCGCCGGAATTATATTACCCGAATCAATCGGCCTTTGTTGGCGCGTCCCCTTCAATATCCCCGATGACAGTTAGTCCGGGCCTTATGAATTTAAAACTGCACTCACAGAAAGCTTAATTACGGCATCTGATTCGCATAAATATTTAATCGCCAAAATAGGTTTTCGATTTTACGCGGCTCTAACGAGGAATTGTCAGCTGGAGCTCACGGAACCTAATTGGAGACGAATCGAGACGCCACAACCAATCCAAACAAACCCCCAACTATCGATGATTAATTTGTTACAATTTTGTCTCTCAATTAACCGCTGATAAATTATTCATACGCGATGTTCGTTTTTGGGAAACGTTTTCGGCTTTTTTTTGGCTGTTTTCGTGTTACACTCGAAAGCAACAAAATTATGAACCGAACATGACTCGACAATCACCGCCGGGGGGGACCGCTTGACCTGCTGAATAATTTCGAGGTTATTAATTAGACGGGTGGTAGTTTGTAAAACGTCTTCATTAGCATGGCTCGCAGGCATGGAATTGTGTTTTTGATAGTTGGGCCTCCTTTGGCCACAAGTCCATACAAGATTAATTCGAATTCAAGAATAGGGAGGTGCATCGCATGATCCAGTTGGTGGTAATCTTGCAGAATCTGGTTATGGGTGGCCAAGCATTACTTTTCCACATCACACAGCTGGGGACCTAGAGAAATTGAATTTAGATGAATTCGGCGGATAATGCTGTTTAAATGTACTAATTAATCAAGATGTCATAATTGGGTTGTCAAAATAACAAGCGGAACGGTTGCTCGGCTAATAGTCTTGGCACTAGTAGCACACTAGGATGGTAACTCAGGCCTCCTTTTTCTTAACCCCTCACCAGTGCAGAAGCTTTGCCAAAAAACCTAGAAGACTTTCATTCTAGATGGCTTACTTCCAGTTTCACGACTTTTGAAACGAAAATTCGGTCCCATCGGCATTTCATTGCACCTTATTGCTGACATCCGCCTCTTAGTTGGAACTTCTTTCGTCATTGCGTCCATAAATTGCAGTTTGAAGTCAAGGAATACTTGACGTTTTCTAGCTTGACTCTAGCACAAGTAAAAATAAGTTAAAGCCTTGGTAGATCTAATTTTTTAGTCTAATTTTGGAAAAGGCTTAACGCAAACCAAAAACTGAGGCTTAGCAAACCAAACTTACTAACTTGGACTTAAAACTTAATCAAGGTAAGGAGAATGGTAAGAGACATGGATTTTAGGGCGGAAAATAATGCAGTTGAACTCCAAAATGGAAAGGTTTGAGGTATCTTTCCGAAACATACGGGAAATCGGTGAATTAGACCCTTAAGAGGAATGGTGGGTCTGTGAATAGGAAAGACGAGGACATCCTAAACAACCAGGGTTCATTGTTGTGAAATGAAAGTGGATTTGAGAAGGGATGCGCAAACGATGGAGCAATCCTCAAAGATTAAGTTAATGAGGCTAAGCCGGTCTTGAAATTGAGGCAAAATAAGATGGTCGTTCCAGGATAGACCTTGAAGGAAAAATCGAAGAAAATGATTTTGAATGTTCTCATTCCTGGGCACATAAACTCCTTGAATGGGAATGGCGTACTCAAAAAAGGCAGAGCATACGACCGACTTGCGCCAACCACCTAAAGTCTGAAGAATTTATTGCACTACCATGTGACAAAACCAAGTGCTGAGTTGACTTTAAGAACCATCTCAAAAATGTACGAATGAAATTGAAGGTACCTATTGCACTATATGCCAAGATCCCGAAGTGACTGGACTCTAGATTAAAGTTCCCGTGGAGAAGTTAAAGCCGGAGGTTGATCTTGCACGAAAAAAGTCCAAAACTGGCATTTGGCATGTTGAGCTCTAAAATATTTTCCAACAAACCAGCAAAACTAATTGATGCCTGAAGACCGTTTATAGCTCGAATGATATCTCGAAACATCGGGGATAGCCAAGAGAGGAGCCTATAAAACCAACCTCAAGAGGGATTCCTTCTGCAGATAAAGAGGGGGAATTGGTAATACGTACAAGAGAATTTTAGGAAAACTGAGGAAGCTGATGCTGATTCTGACTGGCATGTTCAAAACTGATAATCCCGGACTGTTTGCCGAAAACTAGTAGTGTAAAGTGGATGCTAGGTCTATACAGCAGAACAGATTCCATATTGAAACACAGTGCAGTGACACTGGCTTGCAGTACGCTTTATACTCTCAAGGTATTGGAACATCTTTATCTCGACTTTTCTTACCGATTATCCAGCAAAGCATACGCGAACTGGTATTTAAGTTCCGAGTTCCGACTTCGTCATGTTAATTTACAGATCCAAGAGGTGTCCGCAATCATTTAGTGGAGATCGTTCGAAAATGTGCGGAATTGGGTATATGTAGCTACATCCACCTGCACCGAGAGAGTGACAATTTGTCGGGTACATTCGCCCTATGCAACGCAAGCCAGATAAATTCTCTGTTAAAGGCTCTCTTAAAATCAATATACAAAAGGTATGGCTCCATCGAAGCAGAATTTTACTGTTAGTAGCATGCATGGGTCCGATAGCTCACTCAGCTGGTGCTCATTCGAAGGAACTACGACAATCCATTATTTCCTTTACTAATTTGTAAACGGTTTTGCTCTTGCTGCTTCCTGAGTTTTTGCTTCTATAGTTCTGTTCTGTTCTGAACTGGTCTGAACTGAAAAGAGTACTCACTAAACAGTACAGTGCCTTGACATGATCCACAAAGAGTGGTGGCGAATATCAAATAGAAACAACCTAAGCCTCCTTTCACTGTGATTAGTCTAACAACATAGCTAAGCCCCTATACGAATCATCTTTTGTTGTTTCCAAGCCCATCCTCATATTTCTGCACAAAATCACTCTACAGGCGTACCAACACTCAATTTAACCCTTTTTTTTTGTTGAAAAAATCTTCCTTAACAGCGTGAAAATGTCTGTCTGATAACCTGCGACATCCAATCCCACAAATATAAACTTTTCATAGGCATTACATAAATCAAACTATCGTATCGACACATACCTACTCGTACCTCTCCAGGAACATACTTAATTTTGCACACACACACACAGGCTCAGCTCTTCGTGGTGAAATCCTCGCCATTCATTGGGAATATTTCCCACAAATACTTAAACTTTCACACACAGCCATTTTTATTCGACGGGGCGGAACCACCTCTCCAACACAAGCAAACCCAAACGTCCTGGGGAAAGGACTTTCACTCCTCGACTAACTATCCTCGCTATACATCATGAGATGAACAAATTTTCTCATTTTCACTGTTCGCCACCATCACTCCCACAGTATATGCATGTGTCTGTGTCGGTATCCTTTTTCGCAGTAAATATATCTCAGGAAATGCTTTTACACATTTCAGTGTTAATGCTCACCACCCACCGTACATCGCCCACATTGGCTAAGTGGAACAGGAGCAGAGTGATGTGTTCGTGGTACGGTGATGGCATTTACTCAACACATGCTCTGGTGTGGAAATCTCCGAGTGTTAATGATTTTCCTTTGGTCACTACATACATATGCAGAGGCTATGTGCGCTGCACTATGTCGGGGGGTTGGAGTTTGTTGCCTCTACATTGTTGTGCAGCTAAATGCAACATTTTGGAATGAAATTGCATGTAGTACGGGGAACGAGCACATTCGGGGCAACATTGCTGCGAAGATCTAAGAACAGAATTACTTGGAAAATGGAGTGAAACAATCTAGCGCCTCAGAGGTTTTATGCGAGTTTTACATTTCCTGTAGACGTAGGGTGATACGGCTCATTAAGCGGCGACACATTTGGAGACAGCGACAAAGCAACATTATCACTTTTTATGGAGCCAATCTGGAGGGCAATTCTATAGATACTAAGTCTAGTAGGTTACCATCGCTAATGAGCGAATTTAGTTCTTTGATTATACTCCCACTTAGTTGACTAGAAAATGTATGAGGTCCTCTACCTTATACAGGATGTCGAACTCCTTTACCTGTGAAGTCAATTCATGATTTCTCCGGCTGTTGAGAGCCTTTCACTCTACAGGTCGTAGAGGACGATCGATCTAATCATTTTGATTAGGTTAGTGCCCTGGAATCATTTCATTCATGCAAGGCATCATCAGCATTCACTAAAGTAGTGCTTCACATACCAAAAGGTTGGTCGAACCGCTGTGACTAACATGTTACTCCTCACTTGATACTTACCAACCTTTTGGACCTAAAAAATCTGAAGAATACTGGACATTCCACAAGCCTTTTGTCAAGAAAGTAAGCTTAAAACCGAAGCAAATCCACTGGATTTACACTTGCATCGCTAGGTCCATCTTATCACTGCCGATAGTGTAGGAACTTTATGCCCGTGCACCACCATTCTAATACCATGTAGCCAGTAACCATGGAGACAATCTTGAACTCACTCCAAATAGGACTAGAAGCCAAAAGAACAGTCGGCAAAACTGAAACAGATTCCAACAGCAGACAAGAGGCAGGGCTACCCGAAAGGCAGTATAGACCTCCTCTAAACTCGTATGGTATTAATACAAACTACTTCTTAGTATCGGTATCCATACCAACAGCGTTTATGTCTACTTGGACATTCAAAATGCACCTGAAGCCATAAAATTGGTGAGGGAATGCAAAGAGCAACTCAATATTCTAACAAGTTCTTCCAAGCTCACCCTGCTCTAGACAACTGGACACTGAAACATGCCCGATACGCTGACGATTACAACCATAGTAGTAGGAAATAAAATGGGAAGGACTACCTACTTTGCAAAGCAAGCGAAGCTAGAATTGAACACCCTTCGTCTTGCGAAATAAAGAGGTGTTCGATCTACCGAGCGGGACCAGACATTACCCGAGCACTTCGACTGCGAATATCTTGCTTAGGCTGAGATTTCTTAAAAGTTTTATAATTTTGGAGCAAATCTGGGAGATAATCTTACATTGATTTGACTCTCTATTTAAAAATTCAAAGAGTCTTTACGGCCATTCTCCTTTTACCTTCTTTTATCAGACATTTTTATAGAAAGGAACAGAATGTAGTCATCATTCCACTCCTTTTCACCAGTAAAGTCCTTCTCCTCATTGACGTATGGACCGATACTCCTTAATAAACCAAATAGTCCATGAGAGGACGTCAGATTGAACCCAGTACATCTGATTTCCGACATCTTGCTGAAAAAACTAACAGAGGTCTTCTGGTCCTGAAAGTCAGTACCTCTCCTATGTACATACATTTTTCAGTACACAAAGAGTTCGAAGATGTTTCGATTCTTTCGAGTTTGTAAACTTGTCAGTAAGATCAGTCGAATTATCAATAAGAATGCCCCTACAGTCTAATAACTTAAGACTTCTTGCCAAAGTCTGCCTCTGAAGGCAGCTGCGCACCCAAACAGCCACTGCAAGAGACTTCATGGCTATTTGTTCCTCTTCTATTCGTTCCAGCTGATTACACTTACCAGATCCTGTCACGTTTGTAATAGTTAAGTTCACTAGTTGTTCGGACTTTACAGGCATTGACTTCAAATATGCCCAAGAAGCTCTTATAAGGCATTGACAGCCAAGAAGATATTCTTCCTCTACTCACTCGCGCCTCTGTTTGAAAAGAACTGAAAATCAATTTTCTAGGGCTTTCCAGCCGTTTAGACTGTTTTAGTACATCAATCTTAGACTGAACATTTTTCCAAAACCAATACTTAGCCCTTACTCGTGCAGGAACAAATAAAAAAGCAAAGCCAAAGGCTTTATTTGGCTCAAACAAAATCAATATTTATTTTGTTTCTTTCAAAACTCAGTTTCGAAGGCCATAAACACCACAGCAACACTTCATATCTCAGGTGAAATTTCTTTGGCCAAAATAAATTACTAAAACCGAAGATATGTCGATGATGGAAAATTTACAACCTTTGAACAACGGGAGACGGACAACAGCCACCACATGAGCCATCTCGAATCACACAACATACTCGTACACATACTGGCCAGGAACATTTCGCATCGCAGGACAAAAAAGAAACAAAAACAAACACAGTACACCTTCTGCACACTGAAGCCCATAAAAACACATTTTGACGAATAAATCGCTCAGCAGCTCACAGCACGCAGAGGGTGTCCCTCTGCCAAGGATGCGCGAAATCCAGAGCTCACCTCGGGCAGGACCCATGTGTGTGCATACAGTCGTCGCGAGCGAGAGCGCGCGCGAGAAAATTGAAATATGGTCCGGACAATCATAAAAATGTCAAAAGTCTGAAATGTTTGAAACACGCATATTAATTGGACTTGCCTCCAACGACGCTACACGGTGTAGTCCTGGTAACGACACTCGCCGTGGAGGTGTCCAAGTGCATCCCCAGCTGGAATGGAATTTTCTCTGTTTGTTTATCCTCTTCGTCGTCATCGTCGTCGTCGTCGTCGTCGACTTCGTTGTTGTCGTCATCATCATCGCTGCCTCCGCCGCCGACGGAATGGTCACGATTTGCATTTAGAAGGCTTCACAATGGCGACTGTGGTCTGCGCATAGTTGCGACTACATTCACTGGCAGGCACTCTGATTTCACGGAAATCAAAGGGCCATAAATTGGTGGCTTATTGGTGGAACTGTGGGGGATTAAATGCTGCTAAGTGACAAGTGTTAAATTAGCTTTCTGCCTTTTCGACACGTTGTGTGCTGTGCTCTGACGTTGTTCGGCTTTGGTCTGCCTGATTCCAAGTGATTGGCTAACTACGCCTGGAAGAGGATCGTTAAAAAACAAGTTTATGACAGCGAGGAGTTTGGCATGGCCATAATCGGGTAATATGAAAGAAATTCTCATCAAGATGTGGGTGTTGAAGTACTTGTCTATGTGAGAATGAGATTGACCCACTTGAGGTTCTCTTTTAATTTGAAGAATATAAAACAATAAGGACGACATGAACGGCTATTGTAGGTGAAAATTGCGCGCCAAAGATTGACAAGCAGATTCGCTGCCATTGGAAATTGGACACGAAGTATGCATAGTACCTAATAGCTTACCTAGCCGTCCGAAGGTAACATCTGATCGTAGATTCTTAGCACTCGGAGTGGCAGATTGCAGTGCTCATCAAGGTAGAGGTATAGTGACGATGACATGATAAATTGGTAGTCTTAGTCCCATGTTATTTAAAGACGGCTTTTCCAACACAAAATTCCTGAGTTTTCTGTCGGCTTGCTTAGCTGGTATCCTCATGATCTAACGTAACCTATCTCCAGACGCCTTTGTATATGGTTATGTAACTCCAACTTCTTTACCGATCACATAAAGCCTGTTATCCTGTTATTTTCGCATTATTCATGACCTCTAACCAAGCATTACAACTTGTCTCGCAGCTCACTGCCATCCTTTTACTCGAACCAATGTTCATAGACTGGTAGTACAATAGTCCGTCTCCATAGACTATCCAACCTTGAAATGGCGGGTATCCTTCCAGATTTCCTTGACTCTATAATGCACAAGAACCCATTTCAAAGCAATCAGGTTAAGCTTCCAAGACGTATCTTAAAACTTAAATTGAATTTACTCATACTGCACTCATTTCACTCACATTCTTCACTTCATTTTCACTTCAGGGGCCTTCCTAGATACGAAAGAGGTCTTTAACGATTTAAAACCTATGCCCAGCAATCTCAGACTAGGTTAAATGCAAATTCAAAATGAAAGACTGGGAGCCTGCCAAGTACATGAACCAAGTTCAAGAAGAAACTCGCAAGGTGGAGTCCTATCTCCTATACTACGAAAGACTCTGATACGCTCTCAATATCCTTGGAAACAAGGCTGTTCCTAGTCACGAATAAGAGGACCATCCCACGGATGGGACCCGTGTGACTCAACAGTACAGCCCTCCGAATCTCCGAGAAGGCTACATACTTAGTCTATGTGTTTGACAGTCAGAAAGGATAGAATAGCCTCCAATACATACAACAAAATCTATCCTATGAATGGCTTATCTGGTGGCTCGCAAAAGATAAGATCACATACCTCAGGATACTGACCAAACTAAAAAGATTGACATGAACTCGGGTAGGAACTCCCAGCCCCATCAGAACCACGCTGACTGCAGCTCAGGCACTAAACCCATTAGATTTCCTTTAGAAAATAGGTACAAGCGTACCCTATACTTGGAACAGTCCAACTTTGGAAAAGAGGGCTACAAGAAACACTGGACACTTGGGTACCAAGACAGAGTAGGCTCTGGTAAGTACATATCTGAACCCGAAATTGTGAAAAAGTGTTATAGAAGTGACACGAGAACTATCCACGAACAACACACAAGTTGCCATAAAGGACATTTCAGCCACAGTCATCGAATACGAATTCATAAAATGATGCCGTGAAGGCCTCAATAGTCCCACAGCTCCTTTGAGTTCCAGGATAGGATTCTACGGACCGGACTGACAAACAGTTTACCAAGATATAGGTCCAAACCAGATCTGACAATCGAGAGGTAACCTCTGTTCTATCGCTCCTAACTCTAGTTAAATCCAACTTAGAACAACCATTACGCCAAAAGGGAGTGTATACTCTTTTAGTCAACAAATATGAGAGACAACCCAACCCAATCCATTGACTAGTTTCAGCAACTTCTCGTTATCCTTGGACCAGTGCCAGCCAGTTGCGAAACCAAATTACCCCCGCGTTTCCTAATTATTCGATTAAGAGGTCCTTCTTCATCATCTCTCTGTCACAGCACTTCCTCGTGTTGTGGTTTTTCTTTCATTTTTCGCTCAATTAAATTCAAATTTTCATTACAATGAAAATTTCCATCGCTCCCTGACTCCGGCTTCGTCCTGTGGGTGGGGTAATGGAAATTTAAGAACTGCCACTCACAAAACTTTTATGACAGATGGTGATCTGACGTCAATACTGGTAGTCGGTGCCGGTGTCGGTGTGCTGCGTCTTTATCCAAAATTTTTTGCCAAACGAAAGAGAGGAGCTACGAGTACAGCCCACAACCCCTTGTCCGGGGGTTAATTTTAGAAGAGCGAACCCTGTCGAGGAGGGATTATTAAAATGCAATTAGAGCGGGCCAAAGTTAACAAGGGTATAAAAACTCAATCAATTACGTGTGAAATTCCTTCCACAGAGGATGGTTCCTTGTCACTGCCGCCGCTCCTCTGGTGAGTTGTTGTGACATGCTTTGTGGTTAACCAGCAAAAGGGGTTATTGGTAGCCAATTGATTAATTGCCCATCGATGGCCCGGTGTGACAGAGGGACGGACACATATGGCATGGCCATCATGCGGTTAATGATGTGCTCGTGCTACTCGTTTTGCACAACTGACCCTTGTTGTTAATTAGTTAACTAGGCAGAATTTATGGCAGGCAACAGTTAGGTGATAAACATATGCAAATGGTACAAGTTTATAGTCGGTAATATGTGGTTGGCATTGCCATAGAGATGATGGGTAAGTGCCTGATCATGACGGTAAGGAAATTCAATGTACTGATGGTGCTTAATGCACTCATTATTGGCTAGGAAGCTGTGTGTTTAAAATGGGAATAGTTTATTAATCTTTGCAACCGTGGGATCGTGTACTCTTGCAGTAGGTTATAGTGCTACGAGGTCTGGGTTAATGCAGAGGCTAATGGAAACAAACGCTATACTGGTTTTATGGCTTATAATAGTAGTACTTGTGGCAAATATTTAATATTTTGAGTATCTGTAGTGTGTACTAAAATATTTACGCAGCGAAAATTATAGTTTTTCATGTAAAGTATGCAAATACTGTCTTCCTAATGGAAATCCCCACAGTAAGAGTGATTTCTAATCGTAAGTTGTTGTCAATAAGAGTTACACGAATTCGGTTATCGAGTCAAGACCGAAAGGAGCTTCGAACCAACTTTTAATTGTGTAGGCCTACAGATAACAAAAATTAGCGATTATAAGATCAAATGTATCTAGATAGGACTACTGGGACCCATTACCATCACATCCACTGTTGTGAGAGCACAAATGGCTGAAATAAGTCATGTGTTGGCTTTTATGCGGCCTATATTTTTGATTTGTAGTCATGTTGGACAGCTTCTTGAAGAAAGGTATTCCAAAAGAAATCTTAGAACAGCTGCATGAAGAATATTAGAACCATTCGAGTTGGAGAACTATTTTTAGCAAGTCTGGATACATTCTAGAGTAGAATTAGCTTTGTTTACTATGCCCTGGAAATAAAAACAAGGATTGGTCTTCTTATCACTCCCTGGGGTTCCTACTTACTTACTAATATCCTTTCATGCCCTTGACAGACATAGAAGGTACAGTGCTCGAGTAAAGGCATTTGAGCTTCATCCAACTCATTCCCGAAGAGCTTGATCTGTACTTGACTATTCTGTGGTCCATTTGCCTATTGATTCCTGTAGTTCTGCGAGTGTCCAAACCACTGCAGCCCATTCTACTCCACAAAGGAACGCATTTCGTCTCCTACACGCATTTCGAGGCAGCAGCTAAGCTAGTTTGCACCTCGAATGCACAGAAACAAAAGATTTGGCTTGAGATGTGTGATTGGAGGATATGCCCGGATTGAGGGTATCTGGTTTTGTGGGCTATACACCTCCCTTTTTTCATACCTTTTTTGATTGAAAAATTTTCTGTCTTCCACACGCATTTCGAGGCAGCAGCTAAGCTAGTTTGCACCTCGAATGCACAGAAACAAAAGATTTGGCTAAAGATGTGTGATTGGAGGATATACCCGGATTGAGGGTATCTGGTTTTGTGGGCTATACACCTCCCTTTTTTCATACCTTTTTTGATTGAAAAATTTTCTGTCTTCCACACGCATTTCGAGGCAGCAGCTAAGCTAGTTTGCACCTCGAATGCACAGAAACAAAAGATTTGGCTTGAGATGTGTGATTGGAGGATATGCCCGGATTGAGGGTATCTGGTTTTGTGGGCTATACACCTCCCTTTTTCGTACATTTTTTGATTGAAAAATTTTCTGTCTCCTACACGCATTTCGAGGCAGCAGCTAAGCTAGTTTGCGCCTCGAATGCACAGAAACACAAGATTTGGCTTGAGATGTGTGATTGGAGGATATGCCCGGATTGAGGGTATCTGGTTTTGTGGGCTATACACCTCCCTTTTTTCATACCTTTTTTGATTGAAAAATTTTCTGTCTTCCACACGCATTTCGAGGCAGCAGCTAAGCTAGTTTGCACCTCGAATGCACAGAAACAAAAGATTTGGCTAAAGATGTGTGATTGGAGGATATACCCGGATTGAGGGTATCTGGTTTTGTGGGCTATACACCTCCCTTTTTTCATACATTTTTTGATTGAAAAATTTTCTGTCTTCTACACGCATTTCGAGGCAGCAGCTAAGCTAGTTTGCACCTCGAATGCACAGAAACAAAAGATTTGGCTTGAGATGTGTGATTGGAGGATATGCCCGGATTGAGGGTATCTGGTTTTGTGGGCTATACACCTCCCTTTTTCGTACATTTTTTGATTGAAAAATTTTCTGTCTTCTACACGCATTTCGAGGCAGCAGCTAAGCTAGTTTGCACCTCGAATGCACAGAAACAAAAGATTTGGCTTGAGATGTGTGATTGGAGGATATGCCCGGATTGAGGGTATCTGTTTTTGTGGGCTATACACCTCCCTTTTTCGTACATTTTTTGATTGAAAAATTTTCTGTCTTCTACACGCATTTCGAGGCAGCAGCTAAGCTAGTTTGCGCCTCGAATGCACAGAAACACAAGATTTGGCTTGAGATGTGTGATTGGAGGATATGCCCGGATTGAGGGTATCTGGTTTTGTGGGCTATACACCTCCCTTTTTTCATACCTTTTTTGATTGAAAAATTTTCTGTCTTCCACACGCATTTCGAGGCAGCAGCTAAGCTAGTTTGCACCTCGAATGCACAGAAACAAAAGATTTGGCTTGAGATGTGTGATTGGAGGATATGCCCGGATTGAGGGTATCTGGTTTTGTGGGCTATACACCTCCCTTTTTCGTACATTTTTTGATTGAAAAATTTTCTGTCTTCTACACGCATTTCGAGGCAGCAGCTAAGCTAGTTTGCGCCTCGAATGCACAGAAGCAAAAGATTTGGCTTGAGATGTGTGATTGGAGGATATACCCGGATTGAGGGTATCTGGTTTTGTGGGCTATACACCTCCCTTTTTCGTACATTTTTTGATTGAAAAATGTTCTCTCTTCTACACGCATTTCGAGGCAGCAGCTAAGCTAGTTTGCGCCTCGAGTGCACAGAAACAAAAGATTTGGCTTGAGATGTGTGATTGGAGGATATACCCGGATTGAGGGTATCTGGTTTTGTGGGCTATACACCTCCCTTTTTCGTACATTTTTTGATTGAAAAATGTTCTCTCTTCTACACGCATTTCGAGGCAGCAGCTAAGCTAGTTTGCGCCTTCAATGCACAGAAACAAAAGATTTGGCTTGAGATGTGTGATTGGAGGATATACCCGGATTGAGGGTATCTGGTTTTGTGGGCTATACACTACCCTTTTTCTCATACATCTTCTGGTTGAAAAAATTTCTGTCGCCCACTTGCGTTTCAAGGCAGCAGCTTAGCTAGTTTGCGCCTCGAATGCACAGAAACAAAAGATTTGGCTTGAGATGTGTGATTGGAGGATATACCCGGATTGAGGGTATCTGGTTTTGTGGGCTATACACCACCCTTTTTCTCATACATCTTCTGGTTGAAAAAATTTCTGTCGCCCACTTGCGTTTCAAGGCAGCAGCTTAGCTAGTTTGCGCCTCGAATGCACAGAAACAAAAGATTTGGCTTGAGATGTGTGATTGGAGGATATACCCGGATTGAGGGTATCTGGTTTTGTGGGCTATATACTACCCTTTTTTTCATACATTTTTTTTTGAAAAATTTTCTGTCTCCTACACGCATTTTGAGGCAGCAGCTAAGCTAGTTTGCGCCTCGAATGCACAGACACAAAAGATTTGGCTTGAGATGTGTGATTGGAGGATATACCCGGATTGTGGGTATCTGGTTTTGTGGGCTATACACTGCCCTTCTCTTCACACATTTTTTGGTTGAAAAATTTTCTGTCTCCTACACGCATTTTGAGGCAGCAGCTAAGCTAGTTTGCGCCTCGAATGCACAGACACAAAAGATTTGGCTTGAGATGTGTGATTGGAGGATATACCCGGATTGTGGGTATCTGGTTTTGTGGGCTATACACTGCCCTTCTCTTCACACATTTTTTGGTTGAAAAATTTTCTGTCTCCTACACGCATTTTGAGGCAGCAGCTAAGCTAGTTTGCGCCTCGAATGCACAGAAACAAAAGATTTGGCTTGAGATGTGTGATTGGAGGATATACCCGGATTGAGGGTATCTGGTTTTGTGGGCTATATACTACCCTTTTTTTCATACATTTTTTTTTGAAAAATTTTCTGTCTCCTACACGCATTTTGAGGCAGCAGCTAAGCTAGTTTGCGCCTCGAATGCACAGACACAAAAGATTTGGCTTGAGATGTGTGATTGGAGGATATACCCGGATTGTGGGTATCTGGTTTTGTGGGCTATACACTGCCCTTCTCTTCACACATTTTTTGGTTGAAAAATTTTCTGTCTCCTACACGCATTTTGAGGCAGCAGCTAAGCTAGTTTGCGCCTCGAATGCACAGACACAAAAGATTTGGCTTGAGATGTGTGATTGGAGGATATACCCGGATTGAGGGTATCTGGTTTTGTGGGCTATATACTACCCTGTTTTTCATACATTTTTTTTTGAAAAATTTTCTGTCTCCTACACGCATTTTGAGGCAGCAGCTAAGCTAGTTTGCGCCTCGAATGCACAGAAACAAAAGATTTGGCTTGAGATGTGTGATTGGAGGATATACCCGGATTGAGGGTATCTGGTTTTGTGGGCTATATACTACCCTTTTTTTCATACATTTTTTTTTGAAAAATTTTCTGTCTCCTACACGCATTTTGAGGCAGCAGCTAAGCTAGTTTGCGCCTCGAATGCACAGACACAAAAGATTTGGCTTGAGATGTGTGATTGGAGGATATACCCGGATTGTGGGTATCTGGTTTTGTGGGCTATACACTGCCCTTCTCTTCACACATTTTTTGGTTGAAAAATTTTCTGTCTCCTACACGCATTTTGAGGCAGCAGCTAAGCTAGTTTGCGCCTCGAATGCACAGAAACAAAAGATTTGGCTTGAGATGTGTGATTGGAGGATATGCCCGGATTGAGGGTATCTGGTTTTGTGGGCTATACACCTCCCTTTTTCGTACATTTTTTGATTGAAAAATTTTCTGTCTTCTACACGCATTTCGAGGCAGCAGCTAAGCTAGTTTGCACCTCGAATGCACAGAAACAAAAGATTTGGCTTGAGATGTGTGATTGGAGGATATGCCCGGATTGAGGGTATCTGGTTTTGTGGGCTATACACCTCCCTTTTTCGTACATTTTTTGATTGAAAAATTTTCTGTCTTCTACACGCATTTCGAGGCAGCAGCTAAGCTAGTTTGCACCTCGAATGCACAGAAACAAAAGATTTGGCTTGAGATGTGTGATTGGAGGATATGCCCGGATTGAGGGTATCTGGTTTTGTGGGCTATACACCTCCCTTTTTCGTACATTTTTTGATTGAAAAATTTTCTGTCTTCTACACGCATTTCGAGGCAGCAGCTAAGCTAGTTTGCGCCTCGAATGCACAGAAGCAAAAGATTTGGCTTGAGATGTGTGATTGGAGGATATACCCGGATTGAGGGTATCTGGTTTTGTGGGCTATACACCTCCCTTTTTCGTACATTTTTTGATTGAAAAATGTTCTCTCTTCTACACGCATTTCGAGGCAGCAGCTAAGCTAGTTTGCGCCTCGAGTGCACAGAAACAAAAGATTTGGCTTGAGATGTGTGATTGGAGGATATACCCGGATTGAGGGTATCTGGTTTTGTGGGCTATACACCTCCCTTTTTCGTACATTTTTTGATTGAAAAATGTTCTCTCTTCTACACGCATTTCGAGGCAGCAGCTAAGCTAGTTTGCGCCTTCAATGCACAGAAACAAAAGATTTGGCTTGAGATGTGTGATTGGAGGATATACCCGGATTGAGGGTATCTGGTTTTGTGGGCTATACACTACCCTTTTTCTCATACATCTTCTGGTTGAAAAAATTTCTGTCGCCCACTTGCGTTTCAAGGCAGCAGCTTAGCTAGTTTGCGCCTCGAATGCACAGAAACAAAAGATTTGGCTTGAGATGTGTGATTGGAGGATATACCCGGATTGAGGGTATCTGGTTTTGTGGGCTATACACTACCCTTTTTCTCATACATCTTCTGGTTGAAAAAATTTCTGTCGCCCACTTGCGTTTCAAGGCAGCAGCTTAGCTAGTTTGCGCCTCGAATGCACAGAAACAAAAGATTTGGCTTGAGATGTGTGATTGGAGGATATACCCGGATTGAGGGTATCTGGTTTTGTGGGCTATATACTACCCTTTTTTTCATACATTTTTTTTTTAAAAATTTTCTGTCTCCTACACGCATTTTGAGGCAGCAGCTAAGCTAGTTTGCGCCTCGAATGCACAGACACAAAAGATTTGGCTTGAGATGTGTGATTGGAGGATATACCCGGATTGTGGGTATCTGGTTTTGTGGGCTATACACTGCCCTTCTCTTCACACATTTTTTGGTTGAAAAATTTTCTGTCTCCTACACGCATTTTGAGGCAGCAGCTAAGCTAGTTTGCGCCTCGAATGCACAGACACAAAAGATTTGGCTTGAGATGTGTGATTGGAGGATATACCCGGATTGAGGGTATCTGGTTTTGTGGGCTATATACTACCCTGTTTTTCATACATTTTTTTTTGAAAAATTTTCTGTCTCCTACACGCATTTTGAGGCAGCAGCTAAGCTAGTTTGCGCCTCGAATGCACAGAAACAAAAGATTTGGCTTGAGATGTGTGATTGGAGGATATACCCGGATTGAGGGTATCTGGTTTTGTGGGCTATATACTACCCTTTTTTTCATACATTTTTTTTTGAAAAATTTTCTGTCTCCTACACGCATTTTGAGGCAGCAGCTAAGCTAGTTTGCGCCTCGAATGCACAGACACAAAAGATTTGGCTTGAGATGTGTGATTGGAGGATATACCCGGATTGTGGGTATCTGGTTTTGTGGGCTATACACTGCCCTTCTCTTCACACATTTTTTGGTTGAAAAATTTTCTGTCTCCTACACGCATTTTGAGGCAGCAGCTAAGCTAGTTTGCGCCTCGAATGCACAGAAACAAAAGATTTGGCTTGAGATGTGTGATTGGAGGATATACCCGGATTGAGGGTATCTGGTTTTGTGGGCTATATACTACCCTGTTTTTCATACATTTTTTTTTGAAAAATTTTCTGTCTCCTACACGCATTTTGAGGCAGCAGCTAAGCTAGTTTGCGCCTCGAATGCACAGACACAAAAGATTTGGCTTAAGATGTGTGATTGGAGGATATACCCGGATTGTGGGTATCTGGTTTTGTGGGCTATACACTACCCTTCTCTTCACACATTTTTTGGTTGAAAAATTTTCTGTCTCCTACACGCATTTTGAGGCAGCAGCTAAGCTAGCTTGCGCCTTGAATGCACAGAAACAAAAGATTTGGCTTGAGATGTGTGATTGGAGGATATACCCGGATTGAGGGTATCTGGTTTTGTGGGCTATACACTGCCCTTTTTTTCTTACATTTCTTGGTTGAAAAATTTTCTGTCTCCTACACGCATTTTGAGGCAGCAGCTAAGCTAGTTTGCGCCTCGAATGCACAGAAACAAAAGATTTGGCTTGAGATGTGTGATTGGAGGATATACCCGGATTGAGGGTATCTGGTTTTGTGGGCTATACACTGCCCTTTTTTTCTTACATTTCTTGGTTGAAAAATTTTCTGTCTCCTACACGCATTTCGAGGCAGCAGCTAAGCTAGTTTGCGCCTCGAATGCACAGAAACAAAAGATTTGGCTTGAGATGTGTGACTGGAGGATATACCCGGATTGAGGGTATCTGGTTTTGTGGGCTATACACTACCTTTCTCTTCAAACATTTCTTGGTTGAAAAATTTTCTGTCTCCTACACGCATTTTGAGGCAGCAGCTAAGCTAGTTTGCGCCTCGAATGCACAGAAACAAAAGATTTGGCTTGAGACGTGTGACTGGAGGATATACCCGGATTGAGGGTATCTGGTTTTGTGGGCTATACATTACCCTTTTTTTCATACATTTTTTGGTTGAAAAATTTTCTGTCTCCTACACGCATTTTGAGGCAGCAGCTAAGCTAGTTTGCGCCTCGAATGCACAGAAACAAAAGATTTGGCCTGAGATGTGTGATTGGAGGATATACATGGATTGAGGGTATCTGGTTTTGTGGGCTATACACTACCCTTCTCTTCACACATTTTTTGGTTGAAAAATTTTCTGTCTCCTACACGCATTTTGAGGCAGCAGCTAAGCTAGTTTGCGCCTCGAATGCACAGAAACAAAAGATTTGGCTTGAGATGTGTGACTGGAGGATATACCCGGATTGAGGGTATCTGGTTTTGTGGGCTATACATTACCCTTCTCTTCACACATTTTTTGGTTGAAAAATTTTCTGTCTCCTACACGCATTTCGAGGCAGCAGCTAAGCTAGTTTGCGCCTCGAATGCACAGAAACAAAAGATTTGGCTTGAGATGTGTGACTGGAGGATATACCCGGATTGAGGGTATCTGGTTTTGTGGGCTATACATTACCCTTTTTTTCATACATTTTTTGGTTGAAAAATTTTCTGTCTCCTACACGCATTTCGAGGCAACAGCTAAGCTAGTTTGCGCCTCGAATGCACAGAAACAAAAGATTTGGCCTGAGATGTGTGATTGGAGGATATACATGGATTGAGGGTATCTGGTTTTGTGGGCTATACACTACCCTTCTCTTCACACATTTTTTGGTTGAAAAATTTTCTGTCTCCTACACGCATTTTGAGGCAGCAGCTAAGCTAGTTTGCGCCTCGAATGCACAGAAACAAAAGATTTGGCTTGAGATGTGTGACTGGAGGATATACCCGGATTGAGGGTATCTGGTTTTGTGGGCTATACATTACCCTTTTTTTCATACATTTTTTGGTTGAAAAATTTTCTGTCTCCTACACGCATTTCGAGGCAACAGCTAAGCTAGTTTGCGCCTCGAATGCACAGAAACAAAAGATTTGGCCTGAGATGTGTGATTGGAGGATATACATGGATTGAGGGTATCTGGTTTTGTGGGCTATACACTACCCTTCTCTTCACACATTTTTTGGTTGAAAAATTTTCTGTCTCCTACACGCATTTTGAGGCAGCAGCTAAGCTAGTTTGCGCCTCGAATGCACAGAAACAAAAGATTTGGCTTGAGATGTGTGATTGGAGGATATACATGGATTGAGGGTATCTGGTTTTGTGGGCTATACACTACCCTTTTTTTCATACATTTTTTGGTTGAAAAATTTTCTGTCTCCTACACGCATTTCGAGGCAGCAGCTAAGCTAGTTTGCGCCTCGAATGCACAGAAACAAAAGATTTGGCTTGAGATGTGTGACTGGAGGATATACCCGGATTGAGGGTATCTGGTTTTGTGGGCTATACACTGCCCTTTTTTTCTTACATTTCTTGGTTGAAAAATTTTCTGTCTCCTACACGCATTTCGAGGCAGCAGCTAAGCTAGTTTGCGCCTCGAATGCACAGAAACAAAAGATTTGGCTTGAGATGTGTGACTGGAGGATATACCCGGATTGAGGGTATCTGGTTTTGTGGGCTATACACTACCTTTCTCTTCAAACATTTCTTGGTTGAAAAATTTTCTGTCTCCTACACGCATTTTGAGGCAGCAGCTAAGCTAGTTTGCGCCTCGAATGCACAGAAACAAAAGATTTGGCTTGAGACGTGTGACTGGAGGATATACCCGGATTGAGGGTATCTGGTTTTGTGGGCTATACATTACCCTTTTTTTCATACATTTTTTGGTTGAAAAATTTTCTGTCTCCTACACGCATTTTGAGGCAGCAGCTAAGCTAGTTTGCGCCTCGAATGCACAGAAACAAAAGATTTGGCCTGAGATGTGTGATTGGAGGATATACATGGATTGAGGGTATCTGGTTTTGTGGGCTATACACTACCCTTCTCTTCACACATTTTTTGGTTGAAAAATTTTCTGTCTCCTACACGCATTTTGAGGCAGCAGCTAAGCTAGTTTGCGCCTCGAATGCACAGAAACAAAAGATTTGGCTTGAGATGTGTGACTGGAGGATATACCCGGATTGAGGGTATCTGGTTTTGTGGGCTATACATTACCCTTCTCTTCACACATTTTTTGGTTGAAAAATTTTCTGTCTCCTACACGCATTTCGAGGCAGCAGCTAAGCTAGTTTGCGCCTCGAATGCACAGAAACAAAAGATTTGGCTTGAGATGTGTGACTGGAGGATATACCCGGATTGAGGGTATCTGGTTTTGTGGGCTATACATTACCCTTTTTTTCATACATTTTTTGGTTGAAAAATTTTCTGTCTCCTACACGCATTTCGAGGCAACAGCTAAGCTAGTTTGCGCCTCGAATGCACAGAAACAAAAGATTTGGCCTGAGATGTGTGATTGGAGGATATACATGGATTGAGGGTATCTGGTTTTGTGGGCTATACACTACCCTTCTCTTCACACATTTTTTGGTTGAAAAATTTTCTGTCTCCTACACGCATTTTGAGGCAGCAGCTAAGCTAGTTTGCGCCTCGAATGCACAGAAACAAAAGATTTGGCTTGAGATGTGTGACTGGAGGATATACCCGGATTGAGGGTATCTGGTTTTGTGGGCTATACATTACCCTTTTTTTCATACATTTTTTGGTTGAAAAATTTTCTGTCTCCTACACGCATTTCGAGGCAACAGCTAAGCTAATTTGCGCATCGAATGCACAGAAACAAAAGATTTGGCCTGAGATGTGTGATTGGAGGATATACATGGATTGAGGGTATCTGGTTTTGTGGGCTATACACTACCCTTCTCTTCACACATTTTTTGGTTGAAAAATTTTCTGTCTCCTACACGCATTTTGAGGCAGCAGCTAAGCTAGTTTGCGCCTCGAATGCACAGAAACAAAAGATTTGGCTTGAGATGTGTGATTGGAGGATATACATGGATTGAGGGTATCTGGTTTTGTGGGCTATACACTACCCTTTTTTTCATACATTTTTTGGTTGAAAAATTTTCTGTCTCCTACACGCATTTCGAGGCAGCAGCTAAGCTAGCTTGCGCCTCGAATGCACAGAAAGAAAAGATTTGGCTTGAGATGTGTGATTGGAGGATATACCCGGATTGAGGGTATCTGGTTTTGTGGGCTATACACTACCCTTCTCTTCACACATTTTTTGCTGGAAAAATTTTCTGTCTCCAACACGCATTTCGAGGCAGCAGCTAAGCTAGTTTGCGCCTCGAATGCACAGAAACAAAAGATTTGGCTTGAGATGTGTGATTGGAGGATATACCCGGATTGAGGGTATCCGGTTTTGTGGGCTATACACTACCCTTTTTTTCATACATTTTTTTTTGAAAAATTTTCTGTCTCCTACACGCATTTCGAGGCAGCAGCTAAGCTAGTTTGCGCCTCGAATGCACAGAAACAAAAGATTTGGCTTGAGATGTGTGACTGGAGGATATACCCGGATTGAGGGTATCTGGTTTTGTGGGCTATACACTACCCTTTTTTTCATACATTTTTTTTTGAAAAATTTTCTGTCTCCTACACGCATTTCGAGGCAGCAGCTAAGCTAGTTTGCGCCTCGAATGCACAGAAACAAAAGATTTGGCTTGAGATGTGTGACTGGAGGATATACCCGGATTGAGGGTATCCGGTTTTGTGGGCTATACACTACCCTTTTTTTCATACATTTTTTTTTTAAAAATTTTCTGTCTCCTACACGCATTTCGAGGCAGCAGCTAAGCTAGCTTGCGCCTCGAATGCACAGAAACAAAAGATTTGGCTCAAGATGTGTGACTGGAGGATATACCCGGATTGAGGGTATCTGGTTTTGTGGGCTATACACTACCCTTTTTTTCATATATTTTTTTTTGAAAAATTTTCTGTCTCCTACACGCATTTCGAGGCAGCAGCTAAGCTAGTTTGCGCCTCGAATGCACAGAAACAAAAGATTTGGCTTGAGATGTGTGACTGGAGGATATACCCGGATTGAGGGTATCTGGTTTTGTGGGCTATACACTACCCTTTTTTTCATACATTTTTTGGTTGAAAAATTTTCTGTCTCCTACACGCATTTCGAGGCAGCAGCTAAGCTAGTTTGCGCCTCGAATGCACAGAAACAAAAGATTTGGCTTGAGATGTGTGATTGGAGGATATACCCGGATTGAGGGTATCTGGTTTTGGGGGTTATACACTACCCTTTTTCTCATACATTTTTTGGTTGAAAAATTTTCTGTCTCCTACACGCATTTCGAGGCAGCAGCTAAGCTAGTTTGCGCCTCGAATGCACAGAAACAAAATATTTGGCTTGAGATGTGTGACTGGAGGATATACCCGGATTGAGGGTATCTGGTTTTGTGGGCTATACACTACCCTTTTTTTCATACATTTTTTGGTTGAAAAATTTTCTGTCTCCTACACGCATTTCGAGGCAGCAGCTAAGCTAGTTTGCGCCTCGAATGCACAGAAACAAAATATTTGGCTTGAGATGTGTGACTGGAGGATATACCCGGATTGAGGGTATCTGGTTTTGTGGGCTATACACTACCCTTTTTTTCATACATTTTTTGGTTGAAAAATTTTCTGTCTCCTACACGCATTTCGAGGCAGCAGCTAAGCTAGTTTGCGCCTCGAATGCACAGAAACAAAAGATTTGGCCTGAGATGTGTGATTGGAGGATATACCCGGATTGAGGGTATCTGGTTTTGTGGGCTATACACTACGCTTCTCTTCACACATTTTTTGGTTGAAAAATTTTCTGTCTCCTACACGCATTTCGAGGCAACAGCTAAGCTAGTTTGCGCCTCGAATGCACAGAAACAAAAGATTTGGCTTGAGATGTGTGACTGGAGGGTATACCCGGATTGAGGGTATCTGGTTTTGTGGGCTATACACTACCCTCTTTTTCATACATTTTTTGGTTGAAAAATTTTCTGTCTCCTACACGCATTTCGAGGCAGCAGCTAAGCTAGCTTGCGCCTCGAAAGCACAGAAACAAAAGATTTGGCTTGAGATGTGTGACTGGAGGATATACCCGGATTGAGGGTATCTGGTTTTGTGGGCTATACATTACCCTTTTTTTCATACATTTTTTGGGTGAAAAATTTTCTGTCTCCTTCACGCATTTCGAGGCAACAGCTAAGCTAGTTTGCGCCTCGAATGCACAGAAACAAAAGATTTGGCTTGAGATGTGTGACTATAGGATATACCCGGATTGAGGGTATCTGGTTTTGTGGGCTATACACTGCCCTTCTCTTCACACATTTTTTGGTTGAAAAATTTTCTGTCTCCTACACGCATTTAGAGGCAGCAACTAAGCTAGTTTGCGCCTCGAATGCACAGAAACAAAAGATTAGGCTTGAGATGTGTGATTGGAGGATATACCCGGATTGAGGGTATCTGGTTTTGTGGGCTATACACTGCCCTTCTCTTCACACATTTTTTGGTTTAAAAATTTTCTGTCTCCTACACGCATTTCGAGGCAGCAGCTAAGCTAGTTTGCGCCTCGAATGCACAGAAACAAAAGATTTGGCCTGAGATGTGTGATTGGAGGATATACCCGGATTGAGGGTATCTGGTTTTGTGGGCTATACACTGCCCTTCTCTTCACACATTTTTTGGTTTAAAAATTTTCTGTCTCCTACACGCATTTCGAGGCAGCAGCTAAGCTAGTTTGCGCCTCGAATGCACAGAAACAAAAGATTTGGCTTGAGATGTGTGATTGGAGGATATACCCGGATTGAGGGTATCTGGTTTTATGGGCTATACACTGCCCTTCTCTTCACACATTTTTTGGTTGAAAAATGTTCTGTCTCCTACACGCATTTCGAGGCAGCAGCTAAGCTAGCTTGCGCCTCGAAAGCGCAGAAACAAAAGATTTGGCTTGAGATGTGTGATTGGAGGATATACCCGGATTGAGGGTATCTGGTTTTGTGGGCTATACACTGCCCTTCTCTCCACACATTTTTTGGTTGAAAAATTTTCTGTCTCCTACACGCATTTCGAGGCAGCAGCTAAGCTAGTTTGCGCCTCGAATGCACAGAAACAAAAGATTTGGCTTGAGATGTGTGACTGGAGGATATACCCGGATTGAGGGTATCTGGTTTTGTGGGCTATACATTACCCTTTTTTTCATACATTTTTTGGGTGAAAAATTTTCTGTCTCCTTCACGCATTTCGAGGCAACAGCTAAGCTAGTTTGCGCCTCGAATGCACAGAAACAAAAGATTTGGCTTGAGATGTGTGACTATAGGATATACCCGGATTGAGGGTATCTGGTTTTGTGGGCTATACACTGCCCTTCTCTTCACACATTTTTTGGTTGAAAAATTTTCTGTCTCCTACACGCATTTAGAGGCAGCAACTAAGCTAGTTTGCGCCTCGAATGCACAGAAACAAAAGATTAGGCTTGAGATGTGTGATTGGAGGATATACCCGGATTGAGGGTATCTGGTTTTGTGGGCTATACACTGCCCTTCTCTTCACACATTTTTTGGTTTAAAAATTTTCTGTCTCCTACACGCATTTCGAGGCAGCAGCTAAGCTAGTTTGCGCCTCGAATGCACAGAAACAAAAGATTTGGCCTGAGATGTGTGATTGGAGGATATACCCGGATTGAGGGTATCTGGTTTTGTGGGCTATACACTGCCCTTCTCTTCACACATTTTTTGGTTTAAAAATTTTCTGTCTCCTACACGCATTTCGAGGCAGCAGCTAAGCTAGTTTGCGCCTCGAATGCACAGAAACAAAAGATTTGGCTTGAGATGTGTGATTGGAGGATATACCCGGATTGAGGGTATCTGGTTTTATGGGCTATACACTGCCCTTCTCTTCACACATTTTTTGGTTGAAAAATTTTCTGTCTCCTACACGCATTTCGAGGCAGCAGCTAAGCTAGCTTGCGCCTCGAAAGCGCAGAAACAAAAGATTTGGCTTGAGATGTGTGATTGGAGGATATACCCGGATTGAGGGTATCTGGTTTTGTGGGCTATACACTGCCCTTCTCTCCACACATTTTTTGGTTGAAAAATTTTCTGTCTCCTACACGCATTTCGAGGCAGCAGCTAAGCTAGTTTGCGCCTCGAATGCACAGAAACAAAAGATTTGGCTTGAGATGTGTGATTGGAGGATATACCCGGATTGAGGGTATCTGGTTTTGTGGGCTATACACTGTCCTTTTTTCATACATTTTTTGGTTGAAAAATTTTCTGTCTCCTACACGCATTTCGAGGCAGCAGCTAAGCTAGTTTGCGCCTCGAATGCACAGAAACAAAAGATTTGGCTTGAGATGTGTGATTGGAGGATATACCCGGATTGAGGGTATCTGGTTTTATGGGCTATACACTGCCCTTCTCTTCACACATTTTTTGGTTGAAAAATTTTCTGTCTCCTACACGCATTTAGAGGCAGCAGCTAAGCTAGTTTGCGCCTCGAATGCACAGAAACAAAAGATTTGGCTTGAGATGTGTGATTGGAGGATATACCCGGATTGAGGGTATCTGGTTTTATGGGCTATACACTGCCCTTCTCTTCACACATTTTTTGGTTGAAAAATTTTCTGTCTCCTACACGCATTTCGAGGCAGCAGCTAAGCTAGTTTGCGCCTCGATTGCACAGAAACAAAAGATTTGGCTTGAGATGTGTGATTGGAGGATATACCCGGATTGAAGGTATCTGGTTTTGTGGGCTATACACTGCCCTTCTCATCACACATTTTTTGATTGAAAAATTTTCCGTCTCCTACACGCATTTCGAGGCAACAGCTAAGCTAGTTTGCGCCTCGAATGCACAGAAACAAAAGATTTGGCCTGAGATGTGTGATTGGAGGATATACCCGGATTGAGGGTATCTGGTTTTGTGGGCTATACACTACCCTTCTCTTCACACATTTTTTGGTTGAAAAATTTTCTGTCTCCTACACGCATTTCGAGGCAGCAGCTAAGCTAGTTTGCGCCTCGAATGCACAGAAACAAAAGATTTGGCCTGAGATGTGTGATTGGAGGATATACCCGGATTGAGGGTATCTGGTTTTGTGGGCTATACACTGCCCTTCTCTTCACACATTTTTTGGTTGAAAAATTTTCTGTCTCCTACACGCATTTCGAGGCAGCAGCTAAGCTAGTTTGCGCCTCGAATGCACAGAAACAAAAGATTTGGCCTGAGATGTGTGATTGGAGGATATACCCGGATTGAGGGTATCTGGTTTTGTGGGCTATACACTACCCTTTTTTTCATACATTTTTTGGTTGAAAAATTTTCTGTCTCCTACACGCATTTAGAGGCAGCAGCTAAGCTAGTTTGCGCCTCGAATGCACAGAAGCAAAAGACTTAGCTTGAGATGTGTGATTGGAAGATATACCCGGATTGAGGGTATCTGGTTTTGCGGGCTATACACTGCCCTTTTTTCATATATTTTTTGGTTGAAAAATTTTGTGTCTCCTACACGCATTTCGAGGCAGCAGCTAAGCTAGTTTGCGCCTCGAATGCACAGAAACAAAAGACTTAGCTTGAGATGTGTGATTGGAAGATATACCCGGATTGAGGGTATCTGGTTTTGCGGGCTATACACTGCCCTTTTTTCATATAAATTTTTTGGTTGAAAAATTTTGTGTCTCCTACACGCATTTCGAGGCAGCAGCTAAGCTAGTTTGCGCCTCGAATGCACAGAAACAAAAGATTTGGCTTGAGATGTGTGATTGGAGGATATACCCGGATTGAGGGTATCTGGTTTTGTGGGCTATACACTGCCCTTCTCTTCACATATTTTTTGGCTGAAAAATTTTCTGTCTCCTACACGCATATCGAGGCAGCAGCTAAGCCAGTTTGCGTCTCGAATGCACAGAAACAAAAGATTTGGCCTGAGAGTGCATCTGGGAGTACATCGTTGAACAATAGCGGTGACAATTTGTACCCCTGAAGCACTCTACATTGATTGTTGGCATCTGGATTTAAATTTTCGGAAGTTTCAACAGAATCCGTGTACTGAAGCTGTTTTGCATATTTTTCATGGACCTTCAGCGCAGAAGTCTGAGCAAGCTATTGGAATGAGATAACGAGTGAGATAAAAAGTCATTTTATGGTTTTTGGAATCCGTAAGGATTGGATGAGATCGCAGCGCTATTCATACTTCATACTCAGCTCAAGTCGTTGTTTTTAAGATAACCTAGGATGTTGGTCCAATAGATTTTTTCTACATAAATGCAGGTGTATGCCCTGGACCACCTACAATGGCACTAATAAAACCTGTAAGGACTCCAGTTTATTTCGTCGTGGTTCAGTATGTTTCTTCTTAATCGACAATTGATATCTTCTACGTTCCCCGTTTTATTGTCAACCGGGAAGAACATCCATTACAGCCACTTTAATCCAAAGGATTCGCAGTACCACTACAATAGATCACCACACACTTCTCCATGTGCAAAACAATCCGATCGCAATCCATTCCCAATGCGGCGAACTTAATGAAGATTTACTGTAACTACATTTCGATTTGGTAAAATTCCAGAGTGCGCGTATCCTTTACAGCTTCTAATCCCAATCTAAAACTTGGTAATGTTATTTTTATACCCCCTCCCCTCCACCATAAAAGAGCTGTCCGGTGCATTGTACACGAACACACACCGTACTGTGTACTCGTACATCCTCCCTCTCTAATTGCTTGACTGAGCAATTATTTCACTTGTTTCCAAAGTATCTTCAACCATAAATCAGTTGTCTTTAATCCGATTTAATTGCCATTTCTGGGATAAAGTGACCATTACACACTTATGGCCATTATAATTCCGTGGCAATTCGGACAGACAGAGCGCCAGTGCAATGCGACCGCACCACGTTTGTCTATACGAGAGGACTTGCCGCAAACGGTACCACTAGCAAACAGCAACAGCAATCGTAGAAAAGAGTGTTTTATGTGGGCTTCCTGAGTGCATTGCAGTACCAATACCACCACTGCCGACACCACCACCAGAAAGAACATTAGTCCCAACCGGCGACCGACAATATCCTTCTGCACATATGCCACTCATTTAAATTCATTCGATTTTACCAATAAAAGACAAATGGGAGCCAAAACTTTGGTTTATTGTTTTTCTACGTTGCAACGGGCACCGGGGGGGGAGTAATCCCGCTTGGTGCAGGGACGACACCCATTTTGAGAATGTAAACTGGCCATTAATAGTCGGATCCCCTAGATGGAGATTTTATTGCTTGTAGTCCTTGTTGGATGTTCCTGCATGTGAGTCTGTGTGTGAGTCTGACGGCAGCATATGGAGCCGATAGCTCTTGCCACTGCAGAGTCCTTGAGTCCTAAAAACATCTTTTTATGCTTTTGCGGATTTCTCTTTTCTATTGGACAACGAACTAATGTGCTCCTCTGAGGAGGTGTCATGTAACTGCCAGGCGTCCTCCCCACCCGAAAAGGACATTTTCATTGTGATATGTCTGGCGAAATTGAATTGCAAATGTAAAAAGGACCAGACCAGGATTTATGGGATAAAATTTCGTGGGAAAAATTTCGTTACTACAACATACGGCATTGCAGACTTGTTGACTGGCTGTACAAGGATGAGTTCGGTGCGGTTGTAACTGCTGTCGCTGCACATAAGCTTGTAATGATTATCCCTGCCAATTGAATTTCATCCCTTGAGGCGTAATGTGATGTGTGATGTTTCAATATTCGAATTTGGTATCGATATCCTTGATAAAGTAATAAAAATGTTTGCGAAACGCACACACTTGACTGTGCAGCGTGCAAATCACCCTCGAGGGAGACGGCTGGCTTTTTGTGGGAAATTCGACAGAAAGTGCGGCCATTTGTGCACTTGTTTTTCGGGTAAAGAGCGTAAAATTTAACTGAAAGTGGATGGGAAAGTATTGAATGAAGTTTGACATTAAAACTACGATTACCCTGTGCGGTTCCAAAGAAATTTCAAAGATATTCAAGGAAACAGAAAGACATATACTGTTGTAAGATGTTTCGAAACTGGATTTTGGTGGAAACCGCAGGAGCCTTCTCAGACTACACTTGACTCCAGTAAAATTCAGTAAAATTTGGAAAATTCCAAGGATATCCGTATAAATGGGTACTTTAGTCAGGACAAGCCCTTCTTAAGCGCAATGTTCTCCGCCTGGCCATTCATGTTTTGTAGTCACAAGTCCTCTATGCAATCAAGTCTTGAGAAAATGCGTACATCAAAGTTCATATCGAACAGAACTTGGGGTTTCTGTTTGAGAATAGAGCAGTGGCCTGTCCTAAGACTGTATTTTCACAGGGTGCCACTTGCGTGCTATAGATATGCACTGGCGGTATGCGAAACAACATATTCAAAGGCGGTGTCGGGATAGTTCTTAATCCCCTAATGATCTAAACCCAAATCAATCTTTTTTACCCGCCTGAGGTGAGTTACCATTTTTTTTTCCAAAATTCATCTGTCACTGACAGCAAAACATTGCAATTAAATGTCATCTGTCAAATGTCTCCTATACTTTAGTGTGCAAGGGTCTGTTTTAACCTTAAGATTTAGAACTCAAAACTTTCATATCTCGTTTGGAGTCATTAGATTTCCGGAGAAATTCGACTACCAAAACCGGCAATAAGCAACGATTTTCTACAAGCCCCTCTCACGTTTAATTGTAACTCATCTGCATATGATTTTTTATGTCTCTATCGAAAGTCCAATTAGAACACTTTCTACTCCAAATTAGAAATGAAATATTCACGCACATACGAGCACACGATTCCCCATCCCAGATCGATGCAATAAAATCAGTCATCTCTCGTTTGGTCTAATCCAAACCGCCGTGGAGGATAAACAACAGTTCGCGTCATAAAACCCAAAAACTGGAAAATGAATACAAAATCCAAACAAGGCACTAAAACACAAGACCAACACACAAAACTAGCTGAATAGAAAAAATATTAAAAAAACTAATAATCCACGCTCGAATGATGAAAAATCTTTTTTAACACTTTCTCGGTCGTTAAATATCCCCATGCGAGATCGTATATCATCGAATTTTTTTTTTGTTTATAGCCACAGCGTACGGATTGTTTGTTCCCTAATCCATAGTTTTACCCAAACGCTTCTAATTTACACTAAAAAGCAAACTATTGTATGGAGGCGTTGGCCTTTTTATGACATAACACTTTATTTCATATTCATAAATGCACCATTGCCGCTGACGCCCTTATCAGTGACGGAACATCTTAAGTGAGTGCCCGAGAAGTCATCAAACCGTAGCCGAGACGGATTTTTGATACACGACTCGGTTTGTAGACTAATTTCTTTGACAAATCTTCTCCGATGTCAAGAACACGAAACAGATGTTTTCATCGACGAAACATTAAATTCCATGACTTGGCGGGAAATCCCACTCTCTTGTGTCAGCGGGTAGATGAAATCCTTTCTTCGGATTGGTTGTCATGACAGAAAAATACGAGTAATCTTTCTAATTAGGATGAGATTATTGTTTCACTCATCATTCACTGACACTTCAATTAGATAATGAAGTGAATTTTTATTTCATTTTTTTCAAACTCCGCCCTTTGACATTTGATACTTTGACGTTTGTGGATTGATTTGACACTTTTTGCGTGTCCATATACTTCAGATTACTTTGTTTATCCTCAGTTAATTGAGACGACATGACTTTTGCATGTTTTGTCAAACTTGATTTTATGACAGTTCAACTTTGTAAGTTTTTTGTTTTCTTTTTGTTTTTTTCTGTTTCAAAGAAATCGTCCCATCATCCCCATAGTAAGTGTTAATTTCTGTTTGTTTTGTGACAATGACAGTTGTCATGTTTCTGACACTTTTGGTGGCATATTAATATATCAACTGACATTACACGGCAACTGGCAATTTTCTTGTCTCTCAGGTCATTTTTTGGTACCAAGGCACCACACGGTTCGTGGAAGAATAAAAAAAAATAAACAATTACTCAGAGGAATAGAAATCAACTTCTGTCGTGAATATTGAAATTAAGAGTCCATGCTACCAACATGCCAATTGCACATTAACGGCCTGTCATTTGTTTTGGTAAATCTTCTTTACGCCTACGATGTCACCGGTGCATATGGAAGCGCGGTGCTTATTGACAGGCAGGCAAGCCGTGTGTATGTGTGTGATGATTTCAGGAAAAACCCTGTTTAATTGGAAATAAAGTGACAGATTTGAATGTGGCGAAGGATTTTGGGGTGGAGGCACATACTGTGTGTGTCATTTCGAGAGTCATTAGTTAGAAAGAGGCAAGGCATTCGCGTTCGCGTTCGCGTTTTCTGTCAATGCTGTCATTTATTTAGCGCTGCGAACTAATGGGAGTATAAATTTTGTGAAGCTTGTACGGGTTGTTACTCAATTAAGTCTTTGATAGTACAATTACAATGCTAATTGTTTTAATTTGACTTTTCAATTTGGGACCTAGGACAAAACAAAACATGCTTAATGGTCTTTAACCCCATTAAGACTACTGCAGTAGCAGTGAGGTTCGATGTACTTATCTGCGATCTGTTGGCGTTGATTGACGCAAACTTCTTACTTCTGTGTAAGAATGGATTTCGAATGATAGAGCGTGACTTGTGGTATGTCACAGGTATCCATGGTGGGTCCCGGTATGATAAGAAACTGACCTTGAATAACAAAGGAGTCAAACGGGCGTACTACCTTAACTACTTCAAAAACTAAAGCAGATGTGGTACTAGTAGTTGGAAAATACTAAAATTCCTCGCAGAAAAGGAGAAGGACTTACCGATTTTCAAGCTAAGATTATCGTTGGTCACTTATCCCTGCTTTCACTAAAGGTGACTATTCCCTCCTGCTGAGGGATTCCGCACATCTAGGAGTGAACCTGGATGAAAAAATCTTCTTTGGATGAATGAATCTTCTTTTAAGTCAAGGACATCTGAAGTTCTCTCAGATTTTCTATAGTGAAGGGTGCCTTTGGCAAGATATGGGGTTAATGACAGAAAACACTTCCTAGTCACACTGAAGTTTCGATGACCTTGCAGAGAGGCATATCTCTGGTTTTATAAAGAAGGGGCTTTGACAAAAGTTTGTATCTGGATCGGGCAGTTGCGGAATTTTCACTGAGGGTTTCAAAACCAATCAGGGGCTTTGTGGTAGTATCGTTAAAAGGGTCGACAACTTAATACTTACTTACACTGCTCCTTAGGCAAGTAGAGTTGTGTTTTACAAGTGAAGAACTATGTCACCCTTAAGAGGTACCACCTCTTATAGATATTCCCCTCGGAACGAGCACTATATGGCCTTCCGGTGCCTCCTCTCTCACGTGTTATTCCAGTCTCTTCGAAGCGAGGCGCTAGACGTCTTCGTTTTAGTGTAGAATGGCCGGAATATTTGGGCTAAAACTCGCGTTTCGCCAAAATTACTGATGAATTGTTGAGTAAAAAATAGTCAGATAGTGTTTTCCACGATCTAGAAAAGTATAGCGTTCCATGGCTTCTCGAATCAGAAGCAAGTTGAGAGAGCATCTTCCGAAGGGGTGGTACACTTTGGGCCATCTCGTATCGGAATGGACCTATTACTGGTTTAAAGGTGTTGGCTACCATTTCAACCAAACCAAAGTATGTTCGTACTTTGCCTTGTGAGTCCTTGAATCATAATGACAAGGTGCTTTTCTTCTGTGTACCGCCCGGTGTTTAAGACGTATTTACATTGTTAACCAAATTACACTTAAGACAAACCTCATTTAGTCGGACCCTCTTTTCAATATTTCAATGGATACCTATACTCTCATCACCATGTCTCTTGTTTTAAATTATACTATTAAGCCAATTCATCGGCTTAAATCAATATTTTCCTTTGCCAACTATAAGTACTTTAAACAAAACATACTTACTCTACCGCACGTCTGCATTGTTGTTTGCGAAACCTTGTCCGCGTCATTATTAATCGAAACTCCAGATCACGCAAGTATTGTTATTAAATATTTTATCCTTTTTTATGGCAACATCGAAATAAATAGCATATCAATATATTTTAATCAACAAGACGCCGATGATTAGTTGAACTAGATACTCGTAAGAATGTGGATTAAAATCAATTTGCAGTTTGAACGTGAGATTGTTTTTTGCCTTTTTATGTGCCAATCGACGGGCTAATAATTGAATATAATTAATTTTTAATAAATCGGAAGAAAAAATATATTGGCCATAACTAATTCATGGCATGAGAGGGTAAACTAGCGCAAAGGGGCAATCATTGTGTCTGCTATTAGAGTAGGAAATTGCCAACCTCCTGTTTGGTTATTAAGTGAATGATTTATAGAGCATGGTCATTTATAGCCGTTGCAGCTATTTTATTTATTTAAGTGTTTTTAATTTATAAATTGAATGTGGAAATAGTGAGCGTAGGAAGGGAGTTTGTCGGGACTTTTTCGAGGTTATTCGTAGGCACAGACCACATTTTAACCCCCTTCTTTGGGACTGCTAAAGTTCTTTTTCCTTTAATACTGTATTTTGTTCGTAATATACCAAAAGACTGTCAGTTTGAATCATCTAGCATAAGACATCAAAGATAGAAATATCCTGTGCATCAAGAATGATCAAAACTCAGAATTTGATGGTGAAAAAGGAACTGATCTCTAGAGGTATACCAAAAGAAGGAGTTCTACCTCCTCTACTGTGGATACTGATTACAAACAAAACAAAGGAACTTCAGAACACAGTAAGGTCCATGTCGTTCCACAGTGTTCTCCATACAAATACAAAATATTACAACCTCCCTTGCTATGAATCTGCTCTTACCTCGAATCTGCACAAAAAAAAAATACAAATTTTTGGCTCAACAAGTCAATGGGACCCAGACCCTTGCTTCTTCGTGTTTTTTAATGTCACGTTCGAAGGGGAATTTGTTATTTCAGAAGTTTCTTCATGACTGTTAAACATACTCTCGGATGTTTGCCAGACGCTTGCGAGAGGTGCGGCTCTGTAAAAACTTGTCTGAGAACCGATCCATGAACCTCTCACTCCGTAGTCCAACGCGCTAATCAGTTGGGCCGCGGCGCCCACTACTCTGCACCATTGCAGACTTCAATAATTAACTGAAAGCAGATGGGACAGAGTATTATTTCGTGAACACAATATATTGGAGACCCTATCAACAGTCTCCAACTGACTACATATTTTTGCTATCGAGGATAATCGCAAGTACTTTTCATACCCACCTTTAATAAGAACGCTACACCCGTCAACATGGTTAAGCCTGTTTAAAACTGCTTTGACTGCTTCGACATTAGATTTTCCCCCTCGATCCCGAAAAAAAGATGGCAAAATGATGTCCTTTTCAATGATTTCTCTGTAACTCTTGGTGACATAAAAACTTCCGTCAGAGTGTAAAGATAGTGTGGAGACATGGCCTATTTACATCGAGACCCTGCTTTGAAGACTATGCTAGCAGAAAAAACGTAATCCATCAACTCAATCTAGGACAAAAGCTTATCCAAATAAAAACACATAGCAAGGTCGAGTCTTTTCTAGTAAATCAATCAATCTTGAGCATTTGATTCTGAAACAATCGTGCGTATCTCATAGGATGCTCAGAGTTCGTGGGGCGATCGACATCAAGTGAATTCTAGATTCGACTCCCAGATAACTTCAAAGGGTCTCTCTGTCCATAAGACAGTTCTAAGAATACTCCTCATGTTTAAGAAGGAGTTTTACAACTTTGAGCTTCGAATTATACAATCAAGCCGAAATTTCAAGATAAGTATTCATACGTATAGATAGAGAACAGGACAGGTTCTTACCTTAAGAAAACGGCTTCATTACTGATTGCTAACAAAGTACCTTTCTTATAACAAGAAACTAATGCAATCCTATTTTGTTTGTGCATCTCATCCAACTTCAGACTTATTTATGAATCCACACAAACTGCTACCGAAACCAAAAACTGAAACCGAACTCTTCCGATCTGTTTACCATAAACTTTTAATAAAACCCCCACTGAAATTAAATTCTCATCTTTTTCGAAAAAAAATAGCCAATTTTTAAACTTTCCACACCCAAAATTCTGCACCTAAAGTCCACCCTCACGACCCCTGTACAACTTTCCCAATCTATATTCCGTAATTCTTCTCAAAAACTTGGAAACTCTTGCAATAAACTTTGCTCCTCCACCAAACTAACGAACTTTTAAATTCGTGTTCGTCCCTAAACTAGTTTAAAGGTGAGCCCCAAAACTAAGAAAAAAAAAAAACCAAACCAAAAAATTAGTATCCTTGTGTGAAAAAAATCGATAATGTCCTGTGAGCGGAGGCAGCAGAGGAAACCGATGAAAAAAAAACCAAAAACACCCGATAAAGCACACGAAAAGGGAGAAAAGAAGCTGCGAAAACTTCCATTTTCATCCTTTCACCCTGCTTGATATTCTGCGGAGCATCAATTCGCCAAGGGGATGGCGAAGATGGAGGAAACCATCCCATCGGTGGTGGGAGATGCCTCCAAGGAGTTGTTGAAGTGGCAAATTTTCACGAGAGCACTACCACCAAATACACGAAATGGAGGACGAGAACGAAAACGAGAACGAGAACGATGACTACGACGCCATGGTCTATCTCGTTACTTACGGCAAATACAACGAAGTGTCATCACATACTTTCGAAATGGTTTTCCAAAAACAGGCAAAATGAGAGGATATCGGATGGACCGACGACGACGATGATGACGATGCCGAAGGAACAGGGCAGGCAGCAGGGTATCGGCAGTCAGCCCTGCTTATGTACACAACACCAGCGTGACCATGTTGAACTTTGGTTGTCCTTCTCTGTTCCGAGATGAAATATACTATACGCAGGGGTGGACGAACAGCCACCAGGATGAGATGAATTCAAGAAAACGGAGTAACCGTGTCGAGGGCGCAATCTCACAAAATTTCCCCTGAGACTCAGCACACAGGGAGAGAATACTGTTGTGTGGTTCCACACCAAGACTGAACGAACGAGAAAAGGGGTGAATTTCAAATATCCTTGACTGGTGGGCGGAGGACGGGTGGGGTGAGATACATAAAAGAGTTTACGTGAGACGAATACTTGCCGGAAACAATGGGGGGCCTATACCCAAGAGGGCCGAGAGCGAGCGAAAGAGATGCACTGGTACAGACCATGTCAGGGTGGTTTGTCGCCACGCTGATCTGGAATTCAAGTCGAAATGTTTAATTTTCAGGATGCCTTGGAGCATATGTTACCCGATAATTTGCCGAAAGTTTTAATGAAAGACTTGGGAGCCATTAACTTTGGGGCGGCACAGCTATAGAGCTGTATGTACTTAACCCAGCACCCAGTACCCAGGCACAACCATCACCAGTCACTCACTCGACACACAGTAGAGCAAAGGAGAGGCTGGGTGAGTCTCGATTGCTCCTGATTTCTGATTTTCTATGCACGACGAGGCGTTGGCAGGCGTTTTTGATTTCATTTTGGTATTTCTTCCTCTTCTTCTGTTTTTTTTTTTTTTTCTTCTTCTTCATGTTATTGCTTTTGCTGTTCGTTCTTTATTGATGTGGTGCGGCACAGGGAGCCCATTCCGTAGACTTGGGAAGTTAATTAACGCGCCAAACCGATGGAAATTCGCACAGCATAGGATGAGAATGGGCCAGCTCGCAAGCCCAACCAGAATAGGGTCACACGGCACAAAGCTATAAACCGCTTTATTTTTATGGGCAAAATAAGGTGTCGGTGGCAAGTGACTTAATTACAGGGCGGCGCGTAGCAGCGATTCGATGAAAGAAAAAACGTGCAAAGGTAGTCGAATGCGTGAATTTGATCGAAGTGCACCATGCACACTCGAGACGTGCTACACTGGAATACAAGAGATTTCCTTCACTTTGGATCCGAGGTTGAAAATACAAGGAGTGCAACGCTGAGAATTTGAAACTAGACTGTGAGACTTCTGTCTTAGATGGCGCTGCAATTGAAGATTTTTAGCCAAGCCAATGCGATGACATTTCCAAATACCATACATGCCACCATCTTGTGGTGCGGGAAATTTTCTAAACGAGTTTGGCATTCCTCAGTGCCTGGAGAGCAACCATGATATAGACCTGAATGCTCAGACATCTTTGAATTAATTGTAGGGCTGTCAAATCGGATCGAATTTAATCAGATTTTACAAAATTTTCAGCATAAAAGTGGATCTTTGATTTTGCTTATTCTAGTAATACTACTTTTGGCCATATGGTCAACCTTGCACATACTCGTCACATGCCTAGCACTTAGCATAATGTTCAAGACCGTCGTTATCTGCCTGAGAAACAATACCCTGGTTTTCTACTCCATTGTCGAAGGCACCATCGGTATATGGAACTCCGCCATTTTTCACAACAATGTCTTCAAAATGTCAAATTTGACAGTACTTGCTCATTTCTTTCTGACAAACCATTTGACATTTCTGAAATTCGCAAACTTTTCGTCACCAGTGTACTCTAGCGTAAGCCTGCATTCCCCAAATACAATTATCTGTAATCAATAATTCATCGAGGCAAATTTCCATTCTCCTCTTCATCGCAACTTTGTTTCATACTCCATTTGGCTATGGTCAAAGGATTTACTCACACCGCCTCACACCGAGTGTAGCAAATCCCTTAAAACGACCGAAAACTATACCCGAAGCCATTTGTACCGATTCACGTGTGTGCCGGCTTCCTCCTCCGCCCAACTTGATGCCACACACATTGGTTACCCCTCATTTGTCGACTTAATTTAAGTCATCATATTTTGATAGTGATTAGAGGGATAGCACAGGAGACACAAAGTGCCATAACATCAACATCACCAACAGAGCAGAGCAGAGGGGATTATATAAGCCAGCAAGCGATAAAATTTTCGAAAACGCCTCGAAATATTCCTTAACTCGCTCAATCATCTCGCAACTGTCACAACACACCGTACCGCCGCAGCCACCATCACACGACAGACATATTGAGTTTATGACAGAAATCATATTTGCTGCGGTAGATTAGCCGAGAAATTAACGACGACATATAATTCGTGGTGTGTGCCTTTGTGGATGCTTCTTGATTTTATGTTAATTTTTTAAGGCCCAAGGGTGTGAGGAAGGGTTTACTACTTTACGAGGGATGTAGTAATATTTCTCTCTCTCTATCGCTTTTATTAATTGAACAGATTGCGTGATTAATGGGTGGGGTTGAGGTTGACAAAATATTTACGTTTCCGTTTCGACCATATGAACATTTTTTAGATGCACTCCGGCTGGGCAACTTGGTGATCCGCAATTTACACCTTTCGAACAGCATTTGCATTAAATTTATATTTTGACACGAAACGGCATCACAAATTGATCCTCGATAACCGTAATTATCCTAATTCCTTTGATTCACTTCACTTCTCCTGCGGTTGGGCTGGAAATGTCGTAGGTATAATGGATAAACGTTACGTTTACGAACCAACCGAATCGACACATTTTCAATAGTCATTCGAGTTTAACATCAGCGGCTGGCGGCCGGCATGTGCGTGAGAGTTTAACCCGTTTGATGAGGTCCTTTGGACAAATCAGCAGTTGTATTTTTGGAAGACTGTGTGAAAGCATCGGAAGGTAGCAATCATTTAATGGGTTCGAATATTTCTAACACGCAAACTGTGGTTAATTGGTTTACTTAATAATATTTGGAGCCTATACGCTTCTTCTCAACTTTATGTTGTTTAGTACTTATACTGGTTGTTAAGAAAAATGGGATTAGTTGCGTTACTACTCTTATTTTTTTGAAAAGCAATGATATTTTTATATGATTCTGAAATACTAACTCTGAGATTAGAAATGACATACGACATCTGTCAAATGTCACCTCGACTCTGTCTACAAATAGTCATACTTTTGACGAAATTTTTTACCGCATTTCCTCATAACTGCGACTGTATTTTGGGAATAAAAGCTTCTATTTGGCTCATGAATCATTGATCAAACTTTGACTTAATAGCATGAAATTGCACGATTTTGGCAATCTCTGCACGATCTCACGGCTGTCCGAGAAGCCGCTTGTTGATGATTAAAAGTTCTACAAACTTTAAACGATATATTCACCGTTTTCATAGTAGATTTGAAATACTTTGACACGCTCTGTGAGCCTCCTTATTTTTACTAATCAAAAGTCATAGCCAATATAGTTGAAGATTGACAGTTGAACAATGAGGCGATATTTAAAATGACACCTCTTGTTGGATGATCCAACGTGGAGCCATGTACGTTAATCCAAACTCTGACTTGTGCGCCTTATATCAGGGACTTAGGATACAAATCACTATGATAGCCGAATACTGTGGTAAAGCGACGCTGACTCGGAAGAACAATAAGGCTTGATTCCAACTATAGAGCCGCTCACGGTCAAAAAATGTTCTTTTCGATCGAGCTCTCTCATTATAAGGCCATTGTTTACGATACACTAAGTTAGCTTCTTGAGCACAGTCTTTCAAATACTTAACCTTGCAAGAGCTCTTCAATTTCAATATGTACAGATGACAGTACAGAGTTCTCAGAAGAAGACCTAAAGGGACTTTAAAGGTTGAAAACAAAGCTTGTCGCACTTGAGTTTTCATAGACAGGCTATCAGAACAAACAGTGACAGCCCAAAAAACATCTTAGTTCTTCTGCTGTCAAATCTTTGTTTCGCAAGACACATAACATACAGACTAGTCTATCGCAGAATCAGCAACTCTTTGTGCACCTAAACAAGGATCAACATCAACGACTTGCTCCAAACATTCTAGGTCAGTCTACTATTTATTCCTACTAGAACTCCAAGAGTCTTAATCCCTTTGGTAACTGGTAGACATTTTGAACTTGTGTCAAGTAAAACTCCACAACTTTGTAACGAACTACCGTCCTTAGCCTTCCAATTTAAGGATCACCATCCACTTGAAAGAACTAAAACAAGAAGCCACCTTTTTTGGTAACCATTTCATGTTTGCGGTTTCTGCGATTGCATGCTACCTTTACACCACCGTCATCATCATCATCATTCTCAATCTGAGAAAGGTGTTCGTTTCATTTAAGTGTTCCAAGGATAATTTCTATTATTCCTCCTGTTTCTCTTCTTTTTTTTCTCTCTGTATTCATGTTCACCCTCTCAATGTCCTTGCGTTAGAAAAACAAACCAACCAGCCAACCAACTGACACAGGGAGACAGGAGGCGGCTATGACGACACACTGCCATAAACCGCTATGCGTACGAAAAATTGTGAAACGCCAAATGATCCTGGTGTCGGTCGAATCCAATTTGTAGCAATTTGTCGGACCACTAAATGAAAAGGGCCATTAGGATAATTAGATCTTTGTTTCTCTGTACGTCCAACTGTGTCTGTTTGCATTTCGTAGTGGCAGTGTCCTGGTGGTGGCTTGTTGGTACCGCTGCGTGTGTCATTCTCCGCTTGTTACGGTGGCATCCCATCAAATGACAGTGTTATTTAATTGGGTCGATGGCGGACGAGGGGGAAAGGACCACCATTTCAGTTGGTTTCTATCTTTTTTTTTCCTTTGTGTTCATGTTCTTGGTTATGCGTCTTTCACCTATAAAGTGTTTTTTTTTAGAGTTTTTAATTTATATTGGCAAGGTAGGAGAGTGGGACGACTGGGTCAGGTCATCAGCATCATGCTGTTGTAGCCGGGCTCATCATCATCATCATCAAGTGATAGTTAATGAGACACTTTGTGCATGATGGCTGTAGCGAGTGCCAATGGTCACGCAGTATTGTCTTACCCTCGATCAGGCCATGGGTGCATTTGTGTAATTGAAATTGAAAGGTTTGCGTTTGATTCCTCTGTTGCTAAATGACCAGCTTCTACAGAGTGAAATTGGCACCATCTTTCTGATTCTGATTTGCTTGCACTTTGGACAAATCTAGGCACTTCAGCACTTCAAACTTGATGATAACTTTGCTGAGTGTCCCCAATCCATTTACTTTCACTGTCTACCGTATTGAACCAAAGCTACGTTCTACATTCTAGAAATTTGTCAGACTTTTTTTTTTCCTGAAATGGTCCTGGATATTATGGAGCATTCCCCACAAACGCGAGTAAGCTGTTTTAAGTCTTTTATGCTGAGAGAAGGAAAAATGTCGGAGATTTCGAAAAATATGGCTAAAATCTACCTTGGGAGTCAAAAATCCCTCGAGGTCTTGACCTAGAATGAAGATAAACCCAAAGTACCTAAGAAGACGTCCTTTGAGCTTTGCTAGCAAACTCTATATAGGTCTCTTTTCCCTCGACCGCATTGCAGAGTTAGTTGAATAGGTTCTTGAGTTCTTGGACTTGACACTACCTTTAGCGTGACATAGCTGTCATTACATAGACTACATAGACAGTCAGTAGACAGTTGATCTATTCTTCCTTATATAGTTCACCAAGCTCTAGAGTTTTAAATAAATTTGTAGAAAATGCAGCTACAACTTCATCTTTGGTCAAACTCTATCGAATCATACCAAGTGTGGGGAAATGGCTTTGAAGTTTTAGGGTTCTGATAGGCTTACGTCAGAGTCAGTAAAGCCCTGATGCAGGTTGTACCAAAGTAGAGGAGGTTAAAATAAAATCATTTTCTTCTCACAATAGCGCTTCGGTCTCCATTTCGTTACATTCCATCCGCTTTCTAATAATATTTCTGAAATGACACAAAACTTTTGACAGCTGTTTTATTTTCCGCAAATATTTGACTTTTTTTGTCCTTTGAATTGAAAATATTGATATCGCGTCTTGATGAAAGTGGGCTGGACAGAGAAAGTGCAGACTGAACGACGTTAGCTGGTTCTGGGCACAATTTCCGGAGAAACGACGACCACTTCTATGTTCTAAGCCTCGAAACCATAAAGAAAGGAATCCGGAGCATTTCCACTTATGGAACCACACGTGCATAAGACGTCAAGGAGAAAGCCTAGTGTCTGTTTTATTCCTGTGTTCCAGACCTGTTAATTGTCAAATTTAAGCAAATACGTTGTTCCCTACGAATGTCAAAGTTAAGGTCGAAATGAAAGCCACATTATGGTGGGATGCATGGTTTAACTAAAAAACGTAAACAGTAACGTTATTGTGTTTTGGATATAAAGGAGGGTAATGCCTGCGGAGCTTATAGCTAAGGAACTTCCAAACCTTTACCAGAAAAGTGATAAAACATCAAAGGCCTAGTTCCCAAGGACACCTAGTTCATGCTTGCATTTCAGTGCAATGTTTCAGGCATTACAAACCCTGCATCGATGATATGCAATATTTCCCTGAGCCTATTTACCCAAAACAAAACTCCTAATCCCAACACATACTTTGACACAAAAAATGGTGTCAACCACTGGCACCCAATTTTCAGTTCAACTAAACAAAGAAAAGCCGCCCCCTAACCATCAGCCCCAGCACCTATTTACAATTGCAAATATTTATATTTTTCCCCAGGCCGCAAATGTTACATTCTCTTCGGTGTTCGGTCCTGACCAAACGACCTGTCCGTCCTCGCGCTTCCTTCAACACATACCCACCCACACAGCCACAATCAACCACCCCCGCCAGTGCAAAAGGGGAAAAATGAATGTATCTTTTGTCCCCATCAACAAGATGGCAACTTGCTTGCTCTCATAATAACTGAACACGTTAACAGAAAAGAGGATTCAAACAGAGCACAGAAAAAAAAAAACAGAACGAACTTCAGAATATATATGAAAGCAGAAATTCGCGCTAACATCCCCCCCTTCGATCTGGTGGTGTTCCGAGTCCCGAGTCCCGAGTCCCACATCACCATGGTCACCAGGGCGTGTAATTGAGTGCTACAAGACCCTTTTTGCCATTTTTATTTGCGCATTAGCACAGGGGTGGAAATTTTTCGCCCGCACACAAATATCTCTCCACATACAGAAACAAATTACAGATGGAAACGAACGCTGCCGGAGCAACAGTGAAGCAGGATCGCAACGCCGAAGACGCACATAAACCATTTTATGTCAGCCAGTGTGGTTGGCGGAGTAGAGAGTTGCCAAAGAAGCAAAAACAAAAAAACAAAAAAAAAATCACAAAAACTCAGCAATTTTTCACCCACAAGGGTGGGTGGCAGGCGAAAGCTGCCATTTTACGATGGGTTTTTATCATGGGTGAAAATGTGTGTAAAAATGCCACCCACGCCCACTCGCCAGCACCATGCCTGGACCGATTACGCGGGAGGGCAATTTTAAGCCTCCTTCCACCCTCTGAGGGTGCAAAAAAGCAAAAAAAAACACAGAAAACAGAAAAAGGTGGTAAGGACACAATGGTTTGCTTTCTGTATACTATGTACCAGGAGTTGGGTGGTAGTAAGGATATCTTTCTTCAATTTTGTGGGTTTGCCCTCTGCCACTTGTGAATTTGAAAAAGAAAACGAGAAATGGTTGAGAGCGCAAAAAAAAAACAAGGAGACGAGGAACCATAACCCACCCCTACCATCGGGGTGGGTTTTTATTCTTTAAACCCCGGGGGAATGAGGTGATTCGATTTTTTTCCTGGCACGGCTTCTTTCTTTTGTTTGTTTTCATAGTCGTTATTTACTTTTTTTTTTTGTTTTTTTTTTCTTACCGAGTGCACAGGACACAGCCATATGTTGCACGCCCTTGTTTGATTGATTTAACGGGAACGATTTAAGGATTACGATGAGAGTACACTGCTGGCTGCTCTAAGGGAGAGGTAGTATCAAATGAGTCAATTTCATAATAAGACCATGCCGTACAGGAGGAGGAGGACATGAAGCAACATTTGTTTGCGTATCAATATGCAAATTTTGCATAATTTGAGCATTTGTTTCGATTCACGAGGATTCTTTTATCCTGTTGTGGTGAATTTATGGCGGATTTGGTTCTTGTTTACTTTTTACCCAACCGTGGAGGGTTTGGAAGTTTTTATACACGAATGGTGTATGGTGGAATAGGGCTTGGAGGATAGGGAAGCATTCAATAATATGGCTTGGAGTCTGCTAAAAATTCCACAAGGCTTAAAGCAGAGCGGATGAGCAGAGTAGGTACCTAGTTGGATCACCGTGATGCAGTGGTTAATGCATGGGACTTCTGCTTTCCTCCTCTAACAGCCAAGTTTTTTTTTTTATTTTTCATGATCCCAACACTCGCGAACGTCTGACCAACAACCAAGTGTGTTCTGTTATTCAACAGAAAGTAATACGCTCCTTACATTCCTGTGTGGACTGAAGGGTGTACCCATATGTAAAGTAGAAATCATTGCAATCGTTGGATGCTTAAAGACCTATCCATAAATTTTGGAGCTAGGAAAGCTTCTATGCTTAATGAGACTTGGAATCAATCAATGAAGTTTCACACAAAGTTTTGTGAAAGGAATGCATTACGAAATACCCTTTTGATTTGAGTAGGAAGGAGAACATGTTTACATCACAGGACACAATGTATGATCCTCTTATTTGTGACTCTTCCTTTGCTAATGTCTTGCTTTTCAAGAAGCATTCAAGAAGCAACGCACAATGTCTTTTAAGTCGCAAGTAGTAGTTCTCTGAGATTATCTGCTTGAAATCGATCAGTAGTCTTCCATTGTCTTCAGCTCGCTACACGCTACTGGTCTTCAGACCAAGCACACTGGCATTATTTCGAAGCATAATACCAGAGAACCGAAGACTTTCTTGGCTCGAGCTTTGTGGTCCATTTGTTCCGTATGCCCGGGCCAATGTAGCCGAGGTGCGAGATCCTCATCTTGCTTCTGGTCATAAAATTCAACGGAGTTTTTCTTTCGAAAGTCCCACAATTTACTCCCATAGTTTTCAGTTCGATGCTACGTGTTAGAACTTTTGAGTCTAATCGCTTTGCATGACTGATCTTTCGACCGATCTCCACTGTGGTGTCGTCAGTAAGTGGGCATCTTAAACTCTCGAAAGCTGGAACAGCTATTTACTCCTAGTTAACCTTCAGATTCACCTTTGTTTCGATTTCCGTAAAATCCTCTACACAACTCGCTAGAAATGTTGGGTGATGTCGATATCATCTGCACATCTCAGAAGCTGGAATGACTTAGTATCCTTCTTGTATTCTTTATCCAGCCCTACGTATTATCCGAATGAGCACCCAATTGAACCACATGACAGACCATTGCTTTCTGGAAACACGTAGCATCGAAGACAGTTCCGAAATGGAACTTTAAAACTGCATATTTCCAGCGAGATGTTGTAGGGCTAGATTTAATCATTTCGCTTTCGCTTTCGTGAGGTTAGTTCCATATTTGAAAAATCCGACGAAAACCTTTGCAAGTCAGACTTTGGTCGATGATGGATCAAAGTAACCTCACGGAGCTGGTAACATGTCGAGGAAGTTCTGACCGCGATATGACAAAGCCTGCTCCAACAAACTTCTGCGAAAATGACAAGAAATCGCTGTCAATGTTGATAAGTGCACTCACTGGGCATACCTATCTGAAGGATCTCACTACTTCTGTCCTATGTCACTTGAAGTACAATAATGGACCAGTAGCAAGACATTACTGACAGGACATACGAGAGCTGATGTCTCCTTGCAATCTCTCCAAGTTTCTAAAATAGTTGAAATCCCCTTCACCAACAAGAAGCAGTGACAATGACACCCAGTACAGTATGAGACCAACAATCATATTCGATGATTTTTTTCCTGTCCAGCAGTTTATTTTGATGGAAAGAGGGTTACCCCTTCAACCTTTTTGATGAAATCACGAGATCATCTCCCTTTCTGTCCTTAAATGCCAGCAACGCCCCCCTGAACTCCCCGTTCAACAACAAATCACTTCGAACTGACATGGGAAAACAAACTAATTTCGAATTTTCAATTGAAATCGAAACAAGAGCAACCGAAGAAAACGAGGAAGAAGAAGAAGCCCTGACAACAACACCAACAACAACGGTGGCAAAAGATTTATTGCCCTCCAGAATCCGACCACACAATCAGTGACACATTATTTGGCACTTGGAAGTCATTGCGGCGTTAAAAGAGTTATCATCCGCCGCACCTCGAGTGTTCACTGTGTGTCTGCTGATCCACCGGGGATCACCCCGTCAGAGCCAACAAACGACAGACCAACCAGCAAACGCTGGCGCTGCTGTTGGCTTCCATGGCATTCGTAGATTCCAAATGCGACATCACCCGAGATGAGGAAGAACCAAGCCAAGCATACACGCTAGAATGGGGGTTTAAGGGAAAGAGAACAAAAAAAAAAGAGAAGAAGAGCGTACAGTGACTAATGCGGTGTTTTCATCGTTTTTCCTTTTGTGGTCATTCACGGGTGATGCTACTACCTTCGTATGTTGTTTGATTTGTTGTCAATGGGGTTCGAAACCGAGCCACTCTCCAACTGGAGTGGCTTTGTGGTTGTCGAGTCGAGTCGAGTTGGGTGTTTTTTTTTTTCTCGATTTCGATTCTCAAGAGCTTCCGCAGTTGTACAAGCTACCACCGAAATGAAATGAGATACAAAATGGTTCTTTGTCCCTCTGTTCAAATGGATACGAGTGAATCCAGAGATTGGCCTCAGAAACTCATTCGTTTAATTTCGTTTTTGGGTTTTTGTCGGTGGCTGCGGCTGCGGCTGTGGCGGTGGCGGTGGCAGTGATTCCTAGGGTCAGAGTCAAACCGATAAGCGATGTGATGTTGTCGTCGTCGTCGTCGTCGAAGTCATTGTCGTCGACGACGACGACGACGACGACGACGACGACGACGACGACGACGACGACGACGACGACGACGACGACGACGACGACGACGACGACGACGACGACGACGACGACGACGACGCCGATGCGATGGTGGCGGGGCGTGGATAGTGTGTGCTGCCATCAGGAGAGGATAGGTTAAATGGGTGCGGTATGTGGATAAATGAGCTGGAGTCAACTGTGTGTGTGTGCCAGTTTGTGTATGTGCGATACGGTGGCGAGTGTAGCAATGAATTATTGGTCCGCATTAATTATTTATTTTCTTTCTTTGAAGTTGATTAAGGTTTCGATAAATCACACAGTAGTCAGTAGTCACCGGATGGGCGGCCATCAGATGAGAACAGTAGCGGTGATTCGTCACGCTTTCCCATTGAGGAATGGAGCTACTTTAGGAAAGGTCACTCTCGGGGAATATTTTAACAACAATCTTAAACTGCTTTCCCCTCAGTAAATCATCATCCCTTAGATAATAAATCCGATTGTCAAAGTCAAACAAATTAACCTCTTCCCAACCCGCCAAACAGCCAATCTGTAGACTGTAGTCTCGCCCTCCCCCGAATCCCCTGTCAAAATCACCGAAAGATAAACTGTCATCTAATTCGCATAATTTTTATGTCATCTCAACACAACTTAATCTGTGAGTGTATACACTCAGTCACCCTTCGGGTGATTGTGATGCCAGCACCACACCATCCACCCACCACCCTTGGCGAAGAAGCGGAAACAAATCGTTGAACCCTAGCAGGCGCACACCCCTCCCACAGTGATGCTGTAAAATTGTAATGTGATAGAAATACATGTGTTGTAGCATCTTTTATCATTTTCCGGCAACCCACCCAAGGGGGTGGAAGCTGATCAGAGGGTTGGCGGCAAATTACAGCAATTTGTTAGACCTTTGTCATACACATCTCACCCTGCCTCCGCCACCGTACTGGTTTTCATAACTTTTTCGATTAACTTTATGCTCGGGCATTTGGCAAATAGACTTAATAACTTTGAAGGGATGCCAACCCTTTCGGAAGTGTGGAGCTAAATTGGAGTGAATTATGAATTGTGGACTGTTCACGAAAGTTTTTTGCGGTGGCAATGGTGAGTAATAAAATGTTTGAGGCATAATAGAGTGGCGTATTGAGTTCGGTAGTTATGCAAAATTTATCGATAAGGTGTGAGTTCGACCTAAAAAAAAAGAAAAAAACTGGGCCTAGTTTGGATTTACTATAGGTATGCATTGAGGTACATACGTAGATTGTACAGGATCCACCTTCTAGGGCATTTTCGGAAACGTCATATGCTTTTGAAAAATGACCCTCAATGCACGACTCAAATCAATCGGCCATTATGCTTCCAACTGACAATTTGTGTAACTGACTTTTTTTTGTTTGCTCTGCTGCACAGCAAACGACACGCAAATGACGTTTATCAACATCTGACTCAAAGCAAACTGCATTATCGAAAACTGTGCTAATGCAGTACTACTCTGACGATGATTTCGAACACATGATTATGGGAACTTGCGTTTTCGAAAATGCAGATGACGAAGGGGGTTTTTAAATTTCGACACGTTTTCTGTATTTTTTGAAAGTGTAAGTCGGACGTCCAGTCCAGTCCGGAGCCAAAAAATCCCCTTTAGTCACCTCGACTATAACACACATATCATATTTGCTGAGATTCGTTCCTAGCTTCGCGATCGACACAGATATGGGTTCCGGTTTCACTATTTTTTACCTAATAAGTGGAAACATACTCTTTAAGATGGAATGCTTGTAAGGAAGATACATATGTAAAAGGACTACGCTTTACGAAAAGAACTTTCTAATGTTTGATTGAAATTGTGAAACTTTAGACAGTTTTGAGGTCAGGTCCGGGAGAGATGCATTGATTTCCCCAAAAGGAGGCCTTCGACCTAATTGAGATCATTGGACCTTAAGAAGCTGTCTCTCCAGATTTGCTTTCCAACTAAATCCAGTTTGTGCATGAAGTTTAGGATTGCTTAAGCTGCTGAGAGCTTTCTGAAAGATTTTGAACATAGTCCGAGCAATGGTGGGACATTCGCATAAGATATGTTCGGCAGTATCAGTGTCCTCCAAACACATGTACATGACTAATTCTAACAAACTTCTATAGATGGAAAAAATAATATTCTATAGATGGAATTTGACAGAACAACGGTCAGTTAATAAGTCATATCAAAGCTTTACTTGACTGACAGAAAGACAGCAGAGATCTTTGAGGTCAATAAATGGACATTATTTCGGGCTGGGATGCCTCTGTGACAAGAAACTTATGATGGTTTAGTGCTTTCAGCAAGCAGAAGGATAGGTTGAATACATTGCCAAAGCAACTTATTGTTAATGCAATTTCTCACATCAATATTCCTCTGATTGGAAGATATATTACAACTTCGCAGGGTCGATGGAGATCAATTTTGTGCCACATGACATCCGAAGTGGATTCAGCACTGAATGCAACATCTAGGACGGTTTCACCAGATCAATCGGACAGAAATGCATTGCACTCATAATAGCAAAAGACAATTTCGATGAGGTCGCTTAGAAACATATCCACTTCAAGTAGGTATAATACATATCCGTCCTGTAGTTTCTGAGTAAATGTTCATGTCATCAGCATCAATCTATAGTTAAACAGGACACCTGAATGCCTCTGTTCCAATTGGTGTTTGTTTGAATCCTGTTGAAAGAATTTGTTCAGGTCACGTAAATATCCACGTAATAAGAAATCAGGCAATCTAACTAAGAAGGATGCAGAGTACAACTTCGCTGAATGTAGAGAATGCCCATCAGCACATAGTAAATCGATAAAGTTCCAGTTTGATACTGCAGCCGTCATGTGGTGGAACACTAGTACATGCCTCTTAGCTAAACAAACCTGACCAAACATGGAAAACAAAAGACTTATCTCCGTTAACAAAAAAAAACTATGAAATATAGTCTGTTCTGCCTCGTGGACATGCTAGCAAACTGGACGGTCCTTTCAGTTATAGAAGCTGACCCAACTTTGCACCAGAAAAAACCCCATTGACGAATAGTTTTGATGATAGTGACTAGCCCGGAATTCTACAGGTACTAGGTGCATGTGGATCCCAGTACTAGTAACCAGATTCTTTGATAGCCACCTAACTCAACCAAGGACGATAAAAACGATAATTTTAATCGAATGTCAATTCCGATCAGAGAGTATTCAGAAAGTGGATTCAGCAGGACGAAGAGAAGAAGAGCAGAATGAAGAAGAGCACTTCCTCTTTATGAACATTTGGAAGAAAAGACTAATGATTTTGTCTTTATAATGTGTACCACGCAAATAAATCCTTAGCTTTTCTGAGGTAATTGAGTTAAAGATTCTTAAAACAAGTCGGATCCTGAAAAATCATTCTATTCAGTCCAAGGGGTACATACGAGTAAACCCTTGCTATGCCCTGCACCTTGTATAGTACATTTCTCACAACTAATGTGACACAATTCAAATTGTAACTACCTTTCAACTGCCATCACCGAAGGCAGCAAACCCATTCAAATAACTCATAACAATGATATTATAATTTTCCTCATCCAGACAATAAATCGCCCGTAACGAAATTAAGATAGAAAAATTATATACGTACTCACATGGACCCCTTCCTCCTGTGGAAATCAAATCATCGCGCCAAACCGCAACCGCGCCCTCCTATAACACACAATTACTCAGCATGCCATCCCACCACCACCATTCTCAACAGTAAGTAAACAGAGTATCAATCTTGATATCAATTCATAATTCATGTTTTCTAATGTTCGGGAGAGAAATTAGCAGCAGGGGGTGGCACACCACATCAGCTCGTCGTGAAGGAGATGACTTTTTCTTTTCATCCCCTAAACGAAAAAAAAAACAATACAAACAAACAAACAAACAAGCAACATCGACAGCAGGAGTACAAGCAAAGCTTTTGAGAAAATTAGCTACTGCTGTTGTTGTGTTACATGACAACGAACCACCCTCGATCATCCCTAATTGGTGTTGAATTAACTTTCGCAACTTGCCACAAAAATAAGAGCGCACCACCATCACACACAGAGAGATGTCAGGGAGTGAACCGTGTACCACTTGATATGTTCGAGGGTGGTTTAGCATTTTATTGTGTTTGTCTTCGCTTGCATCCCTTGTTGACTTCAATCTCTTGTTTTTTTTTTGTTTTTTTCTTATGCTCTGGCCCACCCCAATTGCCTTGGATGAGATACATTGCGCATTGTTCCATTGAGTTTATCTCATTACTTAGGGATGATCATTATTAATTTATTGTATCTCACACAAGTGTGGTGGTGGGTTTTTGATATAGCACTCGTTTGACCGGAGTTCTTTCTCTCTGGTTGAAGACGTTACTAATTTTTGACACTAGCAGAGTGGGTTCTCTCCCTTTTGTTCGGATGAAGGAGGGTGGGCTAGGCTGCTAAGCACTCTTGGGGGTTGAACTGATTGATTTAGATTAATACACAACATACTGCCAGGATCAGTGGGATTTTTACAATGTTCTGTAGAATATATGAGTAGCAGGTTTTGTCAATTTCAATTGTAAAGATGTAGACAGAAGGATTTGGAAAAGATAGTCCCTTGGATACGATACGTAAAGAGACTACGAACTAAGAAAGAAACTCAGAGGAAGCTAGAAAACCTGGTTGAAGATCTTTTTCCCTCCTGTAGCCAATCATGAAATTTCTACTAGCTCGTATAAGAAGATTCTCTTACACAATTAAAAGATGAGATAAAACAGAAGCAAGACAAAGTTCTGGATGTAAGAAGGACTTGAAGAATTTAAGAAAACCAGAAAAAGAACTAAATGTCGATGCTTTGACAGACATTTCACCTTCGTCGTACCTTTAAACATGGAGGTACCTTGGTACCATGTATCAAGTACGTCCGATAACTTGAGTACTTCCTGAATTTGACGGTCTTTCAAAAATAGCGTTCCATGTCTTGCAAAAACTATCGTGACTTATCCGGGTTAATGCTTTAAATAAAAATATAATTTAAATACAGATTTTAAATTTAGAAACGAGTTGCTTCCCACAAGATACCACACAGATACCCTAAAAACCAAAGAATTTAAAATTGACCAATATTCCAGCACCCATGGATGAGAATCACCTTTATTTTCAAAAACTTGCTTGCAAGTAATCCCCACTGAAACGCATAAACATATACATCCTCGTACAAGTAGCACTCACGGCCCTAATGCCAGAGAAAACCTATTTTTAAACTCCAATTACATGTGACTACTGACTTTTCCCTTCAAATCTATGCCAACGGAAAACTCAAACACAAAACCCCCTCGAACCTGATGCAGAAGGATTCAATGCGTAATCCTCTGCTCACATTCTTACCAAACAATGTAACAACCAACAACCACCCAATGATTTCATCCATTTCAAGGATTCAATGTCGAAATTACCAACCATTTTGTTTCCTAATATTGAAATGCCTTAATCCCGTTGCTAATCCCAACGAATAGAATTCCCATAAAACTCCCTGACTACGAAATGGAAACGTAAAATTTTACACTTAATTCCTCTTAAATTGAATCGGGATCCTTTCGTTCTGCTCCGACTTGACTGGTATAGTTGTTCCTTGCAAGTACCGAATATTATATACCGAAAGTGGATCAGGAAATGCTCCACCTACCCCACCCGGCACCGGAAACAAGCCGAAAGGGAGGCAAGAGGCAAATCCTTGCAAATGTGATTCAAAGATTTAGATTGTAACACCCAACTAGGGATATTCCTAGCACTTCGTATTTTCCGAATAAAAATGAAATGAAAATCCTTCCATGGATTTTGTGCGAAACAATGGATTTTTGGTTTGGGGTTCCGCCACCAAATCTCTCTTTCTCTCCCGATGCTTAGGCCAGAAAACAAGGACGACATACAGTACGGCAGAGCTTCTAGGAGTCGAAATGCCGAGGAAATTGTTGTCAGTGTGCTTTGGAAATCATTTGCAGAAAACAATACGAGGTTTGTTCCTAATTCCGTTGGGTGGTGGGGAGGGCAGGATACCAAATCGACTCGTAATAAAGTGAAATCTTCGTTTTAATTATCTAATGTTTAAGGAGAAGGACGCGAGGAGGACGACTGTGTAGTCGAGGGATTATTGGACACAGAGTTGAGAGTTGGGCGGGCGTCTGTTCCGTTGAGCTTAATGTGGTGAAGAAAATCCACTTGAAATTAGTTTTTATGTTTGAAGGAGATCGAAGACAATCCGCTGTGGTATCCTTCTGGAGTGTATGCCCGCTCTGGGGTGGTTGGAGTGTTAAAATTCTGCTGCGAGGGATTTCGATTTTTAATTGTCTTCCATTGTATTGCTCGTCTATTGGCGTTTGGGAGGCTATAGAATTTTACTCAAACGTTAGCATGTTAATCTTCTAATTATGAACAGAAGCAAGATGTTTGAAAGGAGGAAAGTGACACCCTCGCTAAACGAGAGATGACCTTTTCCAGTCGGTTAGGTGTATAGTACAGTGTGTAGCTGCTTTATGGAACTCCGTGCACCGTGTATACCAAGACAGGCTAGTCCACACCATGATAGAGACCTACCCTCTTACAAAGAATGGGAGAACCTTCTACATGACATTTTTGTATCAAAAGGGAAGACTGATTCATTGTGGTCCAGTCCCACTTAATTTCTCAGTCCGATGTCTAAACAAGGGCTTGACACAACAACCACCTCAGTGTAGCTAATAATGGCCACCAAAATCGGTTAAGGCATTATCAGGGTCCCATCATACATTATGTTCTATAGGACAGCACCAAGCACTGACCCTTGAGGAACTCCTACCGCGATTTTGTGCGAATACTACTTTTGACCTTATTCTGTTTTATATTAAGAGTACCGTCCTTGAAGTACCTAGCTTTTGGTCTTAGTTGAAACTTTGGTATCTGCAGGTTTTTAAACGCTCTAACTTGCAGTTCCCGCTGACTGAGTTGAACGAATTTTTCAAGTCACAGTATCGCTTGGTCCCTGCCATTTTTTACTTCACGTGCTCATGCGCTCTTCCGATAAAGTCATTAGCATAAATGGATGATCACTGCAACATTGTGATCCTAAACTTAGCATTAACTCGTGTCGCTACTTAAGTTTTGCATAAACACCAATCGACTCCATCAGCCGAGTCCGTCAGAAACTGCTAAAACAGGATTCCCCAGGCATAATTTTCAAAGAAATCTCTAATATGCTAATTAGATTCTTACTCTTCACACTTTCTAAAGAAATGACAAAGTGTAGCCATTACTAACTGATCCAACGACAGAGGGTAAACTCAGTTTGCCCCAAAGGCAAATCGAAGCCCACCCCAGCTTCCTCCTCTGCATCCAATACATCCATCGTCGTCATGAAACCAGATCCATACATTTCATTTAGACGAAGCAGCACACAGCCAGGCGATCCATGGTAAAATAAGATGCATCCAGTGGTGATCGCAGCACTCAAAACCGATATTAATTATAACTAAGTAAGCCTCCAAAAGTCCGGATTTCTCCTGGCCTCGGTCTCCCACTTCAGTATTTCATACGAAGCCAGCACACACAGCCAAACATATTTATTACACAATTTATGATCGGGGAATTGTTTGACAATTCTTTATGGCAAAATTGTCCAGAGAGCATAAACATAAAACTCTAGGTGGTCCACTAGATTACACACCTCCTCAGGTGTGTTGAACATGCAACGCAACCAGAGTTGACTCGAGTTCTCTCTCTGGTTGTCGGGAGGATTGAATGAACCCTTTACACGGATTCAGGTAAATTCAGGTACCCCGTTGCATTTGCATCTTTCTTTATACAAGAACGGATGCGAGGAGCTAAATGTAAGAAGAAGTTATGAACCTCTTATGGGCGCAGACCTCTCAGTTCGGGATGTGGATAAGTTTCATTCATGAGTTCGTAGTGTTGAACGTAAGAATGTTGCAGCGCGGTGTTGATGGGCAGATTAGTGACGGGACACTCTGACTGGAGCTGGAGGACCTTTGGACTTTGTGTGTGATTTTCGATTTTCAATGAAAATTTGGCCCTTTCTCGGTGACCCCTTTCCACAAGATGATCTGGTTATTTGTTGATCGTTGTCATCGGCTGAAAGAACTCGAAAATGTTGTGATGGGTCAACAGACACTTGACGGTCTTTGAGATGCAAACTCATCTCACAGTGTGTGGATATCTTTATTAATTGGTGAAGAGTTTATGGTTTGTTTGTTTGGAAACAACTTTTTTGAGTTAATAAGTGTTGTGGCGGTAAATTAGGATGATCTGTGCTCATGGTGTGGTAGTTACAATTCTGTTTAATTCTTACGGTTTTTAATGAGAGAATTTGTATTCAAATTCGGATAGTTATCGGCACATTTTGGTCTTCTATTCTGGAATGTTGGATTTCATTGTATGAATCTAGTTTTTAATGGTCAAAGGTACGAGTATGGTACATAAGAGATGGGCTTAAAAATTTGGGGTGTTTTTTTGGAATGCACAGTACGTTTTATAAGCACTTAATGTCATGAGAAAGGTTTATAGAGTTTATGGATCTTAAAAAACAAGAATCTTAGTTTGAAGTTTGCTGTGAAAAGATCGGATTCCGGTTTCTATATCGCCATTTTGCCGTCTAACCAAGTTGTCCTTCTTGTAGCTCATCGGTTGTGCTAAATAGTAGTAGATTACGCATTCCGCAAATGTAAATGTATAGTTAAGCTATGTTCAGATGAGTGTTAGATCTACAAATGTAAAATTTGTTCCAAATATCTGACAATCGTGTGAACTACCGTGGTTTGTCTGACTCGGTTGCCATCAAAGTACCGTCTACTAATCTTGTAAACACTATTTTGTGTCATTGCCACGCCACAATCAGACATTTATGAGCCTGTTCACACAGGACTGTCGGACGTTTGGAAGCGAAGAGGTGACATGTTATTGCGACGCAAATTTTTTGATTTTTTTTTTAAATATTCTAGGTTTTTTGTTTGACATAATAAATTTACGATAGTAAACCAAATTACGTCTTACACAAGTAACTGCACAGATTTTGACAGATGGTGACGTTTTCCACTGTCAGTTACCAATGATGCTTAACGCTTACCTAAACGTCAGTTGTATAGATTCAGTCCATTTATGCTAGGATGGTTGTTTGTACCATGATACAGATACACTTTGACTAGAAGAGGTCCTTTTTTGATACCATTTTAGCTACAGAGTGACCAACCGTATATTCTTATGAACCGAATAATTCTCATGATGTCCTTAAATTTGAAAACTGTTTACCGGTGTCGGCAAGAACTAAAAATAATTTAAGGTGGTAAAACTGGGTTAAAGGTTGTTAAATCGAGAAGCCGGTTCTGTATAGGCGTCCCTATTCATCGTGGCCTTTATGTTTAATCAAGGCAACAGGCGACTGAAAAGCAAGAAAGTGAGAACCTGGTTTGTGACCACTGTAGACGTACCTCTTTAACATAAGTCTGTTTTCTCTACTTTAGCATTCTGCCATGTACTCGTACTCGAAATTGATTGACAAATAGACCTTCGGTCGTACTGTCGAAGATGAAAATATGAGCAAAATATGTTCCTCAACGTCATTCATGTTCAACAAGTAACAGCCATAAACTTCCAACCACTCGTTCACACATACCAACAAAAGCCAAACCTCCGAAAAAAGCCAAAAAAAAGTCCCAAAACCCAGCTACACAAAACGCAATCAACAAATAAACGAGAAAAGTAGGAGCGCACTGCAATAAAAATTGAAGTATATGCGAACAAGTTAAGAGGTTTATTGCGTTTGAAAGTGTCGTGTTGAAAAATATGATGGTTCCCTCAGAGCCCCCTGAGGTCTTCACCTCCAACACCAAAGATGATTACTTAGCCCAGGCGGCTATGGGTACGACAACGCAACAGCAGCGGCAACAGCAAGTGAAACCCCAAACCGCCACCATTGCCACAGCAACATCAGCAGCAACAGCAGCAGCAGCTTCATCAGATTATAATCGGCCGAGGAAGACGAAGACTTCTCCGACTGTGTGCCCATCTCAAGTGTTTTCGAATCGACAAATCGATTGTCCGGCGTCTGGCCCGTCATCCCACCAACACTAGCCACCAACCACCAGTGTCACCAGCACCAAGTGAACAAATATTCCAGTGTCCACATTCACGAGCTTATCGGCCATGTTCATCGAAAGTTATTGATTGTCGTTTTTATGAGCGAATTACAAAGATTTTTATAACGTCATTATCTGTCCGATGCTCGATGTCCGAAGTGCGAAGTGCGATGTCCGAGATGCACAAGAATAGGGCTGGGGTTAAAGGCGGATGAGTAGCCAGCGCGCACCATCCACGATGGTATACGATTATTGGGTGACGCACACACAAAGTGGTGGTGGGACAACGATGGATCTTAAAGTACGTTAATCCGCCGATGTGTGAGAGCATTCTGTGTGTGAAATGTCACGAGAGCTCCAGCGGCTCAGCCGTATCGATTTTGGTAACAAATTTAACGATTAAGACGTGTTAAATTGTTAACAAGCCAGCCATAAGCCTCGAATTTACGATGAGGCTCGTGCAATCGCAGTCGAATGGGCATAATCTTCGCGCTCGCAAGTCGGTCTCCCAGTTAACCGCGCATCTGGGTGACCATTCCTTCGACTTAACGATGAAATGATGCATTTTCCAAATAGGGGATATTCCGGTTAGGGACCTTTTGGACGCTTTTTTGTTATCTCAAATGGATGTCGTGCATTGAGATCATCGTCCATGAATCACGCGTCAGCCTCAGAGTGTCAAAGTAATCTTCGAGGTGGCATCTGACCGATTACCTGTTCTGTCACGGTTCTGATCAAAGCGTCAATTACAGTGCAGCCGCTTCGAGATTAAATTCTGATGAACGGAGAATGGGTGAGATTACGTGTGGGTTGATATTAGCGGGCTTACTTATTATCGACCGTCTATTACCCTGTGGACAATATAAGCTGTGAAAAGATAAACAAAAACGAGAGCGGGACGTGTTTGCCTTTGAGGTGGGGTTATCGGGGATTAGGCGAAGTGATAAAACAAAGTGATCGCAATGAAGTGTGTGGGGGACGGAGCATTGATGTGATACTTAAGAAAGTTACCTCACGTTTGGATACTTGAATGGATGTTGTTCTTACTTGTGATCTATACATTGTTTGCTGGAACTGGGATGTAAGACGCACTCAGTCAGCAACAATATGGGAGGGATTGGGGCTTGATGGACGCCCAGTCAATTGACGAGTTAATCTTTAGTACAATATGGCACGAAGCACACTGATCAGTGGTTGAAGAAAGATCTAAAACGGACCCAGTTTTAAGAATCAAAGAGTACTTGGATTGACAAGCTGGCTTGGGTGCTTTTAAAGAGATGAGCAAGGCCTGGCAAGGGTTTGCATGTAGTTCAACCCCACCAGATACCTCACCATAAATGGCATGGTGTGTGGAACAGCATAGGCCTCTGCTAGGGTTGGGTCTCCTCCAGAAGAGGATAGATGTACAGGGACAAGAAAAAATATATTTTTACAGAGTTTACTCATTATCCTCCTTCCATCAACCGCCATCAGAATTACCATCAAAAGAAGATTTAAACTCTCACTAATTCTTTACATTGCTTGTAGCGACATCTCAATATCGTAAACCATGTCTGTGGCACCTTCGTTAAGTCAATACACAGTTAGAGCTGGACAAGCTGCGAAGGAAATGTCTGCGTCTCTGAACCGTCCCAATACACGGACCGGTTATGTTCCAGAGGAGTCCATTCCTAAACCAACCCTCGGCAGACCGTACAGCGCCACCTATTTGCAGACGCAACACTAATCACATGGTATTGGAAATAACTATTTTCTTTTTGAATATTTACTGTCCGTCAGAGGGCAACGATTACGTTAGTCACCTAGCAACCAGTTTGGCAATATTTTCGTGCAAACGAAATAACAGTTTGTGCTTGATTCTCACTTCGCCAAGATGAAGTTCGTCCCCCTGCACACCAAAAACACTGCCATTGTGTATAAAAATTCCATTTGTTCCTCCGCAACGCTAATAGTCTTCACTCTCATCATGTTATCGGTGATGGTTCCAGTTCTGCTGGTCTCTATGCTTAGTCCTTACTCGGGAATCTCCGAGAGTCGAGTACTCTATGAGCAACCAAAGATGACGTACACCTTCCAGTACTTATTCGTCGGCGAGTTAAGTGGCGAAGGGAATCCTCCTGTTACCTGCAGTACATTTGCATACTTCAACAGTCGGACAGAACAATGGCAGAAGAGCTGTGACAGTGCTAAGGTGAGTTTTACCCTCCGTTAAAAAGGTCCTCCAAATAATGTTGTCTTCGCAGTTCTTTTCGAAGGATTACAACCACGACACACAGATCGACACTGCCAACTTTCAACTCCACTTAGATAGTTTAGACAGTAATCTTATGAACTTCGAGCTGCTTCTCATCTTTAATGCCGAACTCCGGCACAAGTGCAAGTTGACACCACCAGCGGTACTCACGCAATACTTGGATATACCCAAAGGTGGCCAATCCAATGGGGTAATCACCGTGAAAGGAAATCTCCACCTCACACAGAATGCAGAATTCATATGCCCCTTTTATGGACGCAACGCTAAGACCCACTTTCGAGAGGAAATCCTCCCAGAAAATACCACCACCATGGAGAAATTCCAATTTGAGTACATCAAGGAGCAAATAAAGGTAAATCCTGCCTTCTTTGGGCTGGACATCACTGAAACTTACTTCAAACGAACCGAGGAAGATGGCCTCACCATACAACTCCAAATAGGAATATTCCAAGTCCCGGCTAGGTACCATCTTAGCGTCTGGGAACGTCTTGGCCAGTTCTGGCTGTATTTCGCTTCGTTCTTTGGGATTTCCTTTTACATGATGAACAAGACAAAGGACTTCCTCTTCGGCAGACACATCATTCGCTCGTGGGAGGTGATTCCATGGAAGAAGCTCTATTAAGTTTCATTCCTTTTTATTCTTAGCCTAGTGTAACAAAAAAGATAAGCAAATGGTAACAATAAAACGCAAAAACTAAGTTGCTTGGATGTATCACTGGCCGAGCTCCATGTTGGGACCCAAGATTTGCCTGTCCGAGAGCCTGTTGTCCTCGAGAATGATTGTGGTGTGGGGATAGTGATCAAGTTGAACGAAAAGATATCTATAAACCAATTTTCCCGATGAGTTCTGCAAAGACATTGAAATTGAAATTGAGCGACTTCTCAAGGAGAACAATCTTACTTCCTTCATTTCCAGATGTACCGTGGCTTTGCCTCTAATTCCTTGAATGTAGAACCTCATCCTCATGTGAGGCACGCCATCTCGTTCGAATTTCGTGTGCGCCACATGCTGCCGTCGTCCTCGCCTCGATTCTTCTCCAAATCCCTTAAGGGGTGCACCCAATGCATCTTGAACTCTAGGTTCCTGGTAAAATAGGACTAGAATCGCATTGCAGTCACTATTTTATGTCGCTTCTCACCTCTATCACCTTCTCGAGAGCTTCGGAGTACACATTGTTCGGACTGTTCGAGGAGAAGAGCTCTCTAAAGATCGCATAGAAAAGTGCACCAGTTACTCCCACACCCAGGAGGATGACTCCCATGTAACTAGCGGTCTTTGTGTTTTCTTTGATTTTCTCACCCAATGGCCTAACATCGGTGGACACATCAGTTCGACCGCTCGATTGCGTGAGAGATCCAGAACCAGAGCGAGGTTTTTCTTGAGGTTGCGAGTAGAATCTTTGCTGAACCACGCCGACCGAGGGGAAAATGAAACGACTACGGTGGTTGACTAGGTTCCGAAGGATGACTAGGTGAGACATGATAGGTAAATAAATGTGGGAATGAATAATAAATACAAATAAATCGATGTTATATAAAATTGAACTAAAAAGTATTAAAGCAGTAACGAAATGCCGACAAACGTCAAAAGGTTGACAGTGGATTTCGCAAATATTAAACTTGTAGTGGAACTAAGTTTGGCATCACTAGATGTGCTGAGGGATGTGATCAGTAAGCACAGTGTCTTGTAGACCTACACGAGGCCTAAGTGTTTCGAGTTTTAAGTGTAAGAAGTGTATAAATGTAAGAAGCAATGAAATAGTTGCACTCACTTCTTGTTAATAAAAAAAATATTGTAGGGAAACCCCAAGTATGTGTGGAAGAACGCAAATATTCGACAAATTCATTAAATGCTTATTTAAACCAAGAAATGTCAACAGGTGCTAGAACTATTGAGTTTCTAAGTGACAAGATTACATATACATATACAATATAATATTACTATTTGGGTTCTTAACAAATTAATACCAGGTCGAGGGTTTATCATTTAACCCACCAAAAACTAACCGCTTTGTGTTCTATCGGAGCAAAATAATTCAAAGCCGCGAAATTACGAATAAAAATCAATTTCTTTACGAATTCTTCAAGTGACAGTTGTCCCAGTGACGAAAAACTACAGAACTTGGCATTACTTAGTGGAACCATTTCATTTACCAGTTTGTTCCTCATAATCCACGTTCAAACACATTTTTCCTACTCTTTCCCTCATCCACCCACGCTTTCTTCATCCATCTCTCTCCTTCTCCAATCAAAACAAAATGAAAAAAACATTCCACTCTGTTCCAATTGTCATCTTTGCAGGAGAGCACCAACGATTTTTCCCTTCTGTTCATTTGACAGAAAGAAAAGTCGCGCGTATAACAAAACACGTCAAGTGAACTCGCCTCGAAACGCAAAGCAAAAACGCTCCCCAACTGCTTGCAAAAAAATCCACAAATATCCGCAAAACAATTATTTCCCCTTCTGTGTGCCAGTGCTAATGGAAATGCAGTTTATGTGACTTATTTCCAAGTTTTTGTGCCACAAAATGTAGGTGGGAAGTAATTCGGTCGCCGAAATAATGCAAATGCAAATGCATTCTTCCTTTCAAGTGTCGCTGTCGCTGCTGTCGTCGTCGTATACGTTTCTTATTGTCCAATGGAGAGGAGAGCGTTTCCGTAGTTAGATAAGCAACAAAAAGTCGTGAAATAAATCCCTGGTGTCTCTGTCTTCTGTCGTGTATGTGTGCAGTGCATTTTTCTGTCTATGCCTCTTCCGCAACAAATAAAAATAAAAATATATTTACGTGTCTACTCAATGTTATGCAAAAAATAACAAACAAAAAAATTTCAATCAAAACAAATATAACTAGTCGCACAGTACCGTGAGCTTCCACTTAACTCAGTAGATACAGAATTTTCCATCAAAATAAAGAAGAGTTCAGGAGGAAGGAGAAAATACTCCAGTGAGTCGTTTTCTGCCGGAGGAGCACTGTACGCGTTCATGTATGTTGGTCGAGGAGAATCCATCATCCGCTAGGCACTAAAGAAACAGATCCCTCCTGGGTTTGGAACCCAGTGCATACGAAAGGCTTTAAACGCAGTAGGTGTCTTCCGTCACACCGAAATGGATTGGATTATCAACGATGAGATGGGACTCACAGTGGGTCACCTGGTTGGATGGGCTGCAGCATCGGCAATGGTCGTTGGTGGCGTTATTCCATATGTGCCGCAGTATCGTGAGATTAAAAAGACCCAGGACGCTGAGGGCTTCTCACTGCATGTGTGCTTTGCGCTGCTAATAGCAAACTCTTTAAGGATACTTTTCTGGTGAGTACAAGGAATGGACGTTGATAGCAATTTGTTTTTTATTATTCCTTGCTTGAGGCAAATGCGGATACTAATCGCTGTAATATCGACAAATATCTATGAATGGGGGCGTACCCTCTCGTGAATGAACGGCAGTTCATGACCCAAATCTTCGAATTGATGGGAATCCTTATCTCTCCGGGGGCGGGTTTTGGTTGTTCTTTTCATTTCAACCGCATGAGATACCTAATGAAACAAATAATACAAATGTAGCTGATCTTTGTCTTTGTAATCGTAATAAAGTGAATATATCTATTGTTTGTATGTGGAAGTTGTTCTGACTCTAAGCAAAAAGATTTCAGAGGGACAGACAGATCTGATCTTTGATCTAAGCTGTGATTATTACGCTTTGTTAATTGGTTCGACACTACATATTTACGCAACTATGAGATGAAATGGCCGTGTGTCTGCCTTCCTCGGTCTGTCGCCAACCGGTTGTCTATAATGGGCTTTAAAATAAATCCCGTTCATTGGTTCTTGGCCTTGGCAAGAGCAGCCACATTGTGTCTCTGCCTTGTCGACCATAATATGTTGTTTCTCTGATTATAAGTTGAAGGTCGTGATGTCTTTGTTGATTCAACGTCACTCGCAGTATGAAGTGCATTCGTAATGCCAGATACGTCTCCAATTGAAGATCAAAAGCATTCTGTTGGAGCACTTTCACTACATTGTCTACTGTTCGATATGTTAAACGAGATTTTTGAATTCTACCAATTCTCGTTTCCAAATGGTATGTGTATTTCATGGACAAATACTTGCATTAGATAATGAAAACTGGTTTCTTAGCACATCTCTGAATATAAATAGCTTGATCGCGCTTTGAATGCAAGAAGGTCTGCTACGTATTTGAAGTCAGACGAAGCGGGAAGTAATGCTCCTGCCTTATTTAGTCTGGTAACATGAAACATCCAAAATATAATCGATACGAAGAACTAATGTATCCGCCTACACGTATGTACATATGTATGTAGGCGAACATTGACGGAAGATAGGTACTCCAAATCCACTTGATTGAGTGTGACACAGTGCTCTTGTCATTAAGCTGAGCACCTTTAATGTAGATAATACATTTTGCAAATAGAATGGGATTTTTACCCACTTTGCCGTAAGTGTTGACACATTCTAAGACTGTCTTGCGGAGTTGTAATGACTGCTTTATAGTCATTTATTTGCTTGAATTCAATTTAACGCACTTCAGTACTATAAATCTAGGTATCATAGAAATGTAGGCATATTGTGCTATACAGGAACCTCTACCACGTAACTTTTAAGACACTTGTCGTCTAAACGATAGCAACGAAGTCTGTAGTTTGCTTCATCGATAGTTTTTGATATTTAGAAGCAAAAGTCAAGTCATCACAACGTCGAACCCGAAGCAATCGTCACACGATTGTCGTCGTACGTGATGCGGGCCCTGTTGGTTTCAACTGGTTGTGGGCCGAAACCTGCCTTTGCTCTAGAAGCATTTGTTGAGTCCCTTTTCCTTTTGTACCATTCATTGGTAACACTGTAAAAACTTTATATTTATAGTACAACGCGCAATTTCTGATGACAATCCGGTACTCCTGTCCTATAAGTAAACCGCCTGACGCAGTCCAGCCTGGCAAAAGTATTTCTCCAAACCCCGTCTGGTGTCTTCACTTTTTGGGCAATCCTTCATCCGACTCCAAAATACCTTGAGATTGAATTTGGACTCTGGATTCGGTTGAATCTCTTTAATATTGTTTAGGACCCAGGTAAAGTGAAATTTCCGATGATCTTGAGAACTTTTTAGGTCCTTATCTACAGAAAAGATTGCAAACAACTTGATAGCATAGTTGCTCAGGAGATCAGTCTAGATGTACTGTGCATCTGTACGAAGACACATCTCTAGGGCATATTGGGTTGGTATTCAATCTAGAATATTGCTTTTTCATGTGATTTTTCATGGATTCCCATGATACGCGCAGTTTATTAGACGCAGCTACTTAACACTTTTAATTTCTTTATTTCCAGTCACGAACCTCTGAGAGTTTAAAATCCCTATTGCTCTACCTCTCGGTTTAAGAAAGGTTCTCTAAAGCTATACGAAGGGCACTACGTTTCTGAAGCATTTTCAAATGAATAAAAGCAAACAGACTTGAGTTATGGGCGCGATACATCTGTATCTCTCAAATCAAAGGCGTTGGCTTCATTCTGTGCTTCTATCTATGTGCAAACAAATGTTTATCTTTTGGTTTCCATATCAAAATAATGTATTCTCTTCCCATTCAACCGAACTTGAGTCGCTTTATTGCAACGTTTATATTTGGTTAGCCATAAACACACAGTAGGATTGATAATGTTATTTATTTCCTAGGCGCGTGGGATAGCTATCCATCCATTAAGGAAAGATTTTCTTTTGTATATTTCTTTTTAAGAAATAATTCATGTGACGACATGATGTGTGATTTGGCTGTGACTGGTGATTGTTGTTGGCAATTTACTTTTAAACAAGTTGCTGCGATCTAGATTTACTTTATTCATGTTTTTGTTGATTTGAAGGTTTTCCAAGTTGAGTGTCCTCGTTCGAGGGGTAAGTATGAGGGGTTTTTTTGAATTGGAATTCAAGGGTGTGCAGCAAGATTACGTCAATATAGAGTCTTCTAACTCCTGTTTCTATTACATTCCATACAAAATTATTTAACTGCTGCTTCATGTATCAATGGCATGAGTAATTTGTCACCACAATTTTTTAATAGTCTCCTGTGGCTATGACTGACTAGTCGCCTAATGGGTGACACTTTTCTCTCTGAAATATGGAATATTTTTCGTTCTGTATAGGCATGTGTGATCAATAACATGTTCCCCGTTTGTTCATATTGAATCATAGCATCACGACTTATGAAGCAACCATAAGGAAACTTGTTTAGCTCTACAACATAGTAACTGCTTGAGCTGAGCAGTAAAATGTTTAAACAATCTTTTGTTTTTGAATTTCGATAGGGCATTACTCATGGCTGGCTTCGCGATAAAAATACTTTAACCGAAACAAAATTTCCATTACCAGTCTCAGTATGAACTTCAAGTTAAGATAAGCACATGGAACGAGCGATTACAGTCCTCCAGAGAAGAGCAACGTCGAAACGATGTCCCTTTGTTGTAAATAAGTTTACAACTTGATAGCATCCTTCGGCCAATTAAGTATATCAGAAATCAGGACAAGCACAACTTTATGCATTAATCATAATTAACTAAATCCATCATGTGCCTGCTGGTACACGAATGCTGGCACACCACTGAACCACCCCCCAACTCGTATCTGTTCGAAATCCTCTCCAGATCCTGTTTTGTACTTGAATCCCAAACAAACCACAACGACTACTAGGTTATCATAGGTCCCGCACGCTGATTTATAGCTTAATCACACAAAAAATCAATAACCACTAGCCATTGTTACTCATTCAACATTTGTGGCTTGACAAACGGTTGGACTGCGCAAAATGAACGCGTCCATGTGTAAATTATCCCCGATAACACCAGTGAATCGCTCCGGCAAATAGGTTTAATTTAATCAAATAAATAGAATTCCGTTCCCCGAATTAACTAGCAACAACAAAACGCAGACACAAACGTCCGCACACACAGCATGAAATCCCATTTTGGAAATTAGATTAACCTAGCATTAGAGATGAATTACTTTGACGCGGTGGCACATAGCTGATGCTCATGCTACTAAACCACCATTTTCGTGTAGTTGCTGATGAGTTAAGTGACGCCAACCGCTGGGTAGGCTGCCTTAATTTGAAGTAGGGGACTGGCAAAGAGGGTCTGCAACATCACGTTCGACTGCCATGTGGACGACGGCTGTCACAAATTCAGCAGTAGACGCGAAAAAAGAACAATCGAACGGGTTTATTGATCGCTTAACCGATTTTTCCATTCTCCACCATTCACCATTCCTGGCTCATTCAAATGACTGTGTGTGTTGGCACACAGCACAAAAGCGGCTGCCAAGGTCAACCGGTAGAGCACTTGAGTCACAGCACAGGGCCAACGTCAACGACACATTCCATGCAAGGAAATATTTATGTGAGCTTTTGCTGAGAGTAGAGTAAACGGTTTTTTGTTCTCTTCGAGATGCATGTAAATAAAAACAAAGGCCACTGACCACTTAATTCAGTCTCAGCTCTGGTGTTAGTGTGCCCGAGGCACGTTCCATTTGCAGCCGGACACGTACGGAGTGGATTTTGTTTTATTCTCTTAACTCAACCATCGATAGCAGGAAACGAATTTGTAGTAGTCGCCTCGCTGATAAGGCGAAATCTAATGTTCCAATTCGCCATAGCCACTAAAGCCTAAGTAATTGAAAATCGCATGAGAGCACCACAATAAAGATAAGTTGGAACCTCGTCGTGGTTTTCATCGTCTGGAGGAGGCCCGATAAGGCCGCATGTTAGCAAATGTTAGTTTTTTGGTTTGATAACTCCCGAATGGGCTTGTAAAGCAATTCGCTGTGCCAATAGCCCCTTTAATTGGTAGTATTTGTGGTTACAGTAATGGCACCACAATGACGCCCCTTAATTTTGCGTTTTTGTTGTTCTTTTTCATTAGCTAATGAGAGAATCATTTAAACTTAGAAGATAGAAGCAGAGGGCACTTACTTGTATCTGTCCGCAAATGGAATGATGCTTTTTGATAAGAAGTAATGATCTTAAATGTCGTTGAGTAACTATTTGTAAAGAAAAAACTTGATAACAGACAATTGAATGAGGCAAGCCTTGCCAATCAGTAATTGGTTACGTAACAGAGGCGAAAATGTGCTTAATACTTGGGAGAGTCAAGATTAAAGCGCTGATTAATAACACACCCGAGCTTTGGTCATTTTTAGGAACACTATCTGTTGGCCTATGATGTGATGAGAGGCTGTTCAACTTGGCGTTAAGAATAGAGTGCTGCTTTCATAAGAAGGGCGGGCAACAAACAAGGTGTGTTCCAAAGTAAACAGAACTATAAAAATGAGTTTTGTTGTTCAAAATAGTCAATAAAGCGATTTTTGCATTTTTTCGAAAAGGTAAAACTCACAATGTCCCAACTCAGACTTTTGACACAAGTTGACCCAAAGTGCATCACCCTACCTTAAGATCCTATAGTTTTGCAAATGGCGGCAGCTGTCAGTTTTGTTTTGAAATTTTTGAAATATACTCCTAATGATCGCGGAACACCATATCTGACTATTTTTTTACGAAACCATGGGTCACACGCTTACTGCACCTAGTGAGCTACAAGTTGATGAATCGTGGGACATATGGTGTCAAAAGGATGATGGAACCGCACATACAACTCGTACTGTGCATTTTGAAGTATGCTTTTCAGGTCGGCTAGTGTCTCGCGTTGGTATTTTGCATTAGCTTTGACCGCTCTTTTTTCTTTGAATATTTAAAAGTCACGGGTCTATGAGAACAAACCACAAACTCTAAAAGATCTCATAGAGAATATCTGACAACTTATCGCCTTATGATAAGATAATGATTGAAAAGGAGCCCAAACTGATATTAACCTTTAAAAATAAAGAAAAGTCCAAATAAACATTAAAAAAACATATTGCTTGTCGTTTCATTTTAGAGATATAGCAAAAAAACATCAGAGTGTTTGAGGGCCACCCTGCATTAGCTGTTCGTTCGATGCTCATTTTTGTACCGATGACACAAACATATTGTCACTTCAAACGTCATGAAGTTTTGACAGAAGATCGGCGAAAGATATACTTTTAAGACGCATTCACCTGGCTGTAGATAATTTTACTAGAAATACGTATTTTTAAAAAATCCTAATTACATACATACGTATGTATGCAATGTACATATGTATACCCCATTTCCTAAACTCTTATATGTACTTTTCGTCAAACAGGATTTGCTGTAGAACAATCGTCAAAATGGATGAATTCTGAACTTCAGCAGTTCCGCATATGTATGAATGTCAGGGATGTACAATGGTCAGGGTTTACTCTAACTAGTAAAGCGTGTGTTTTTTTAAAGGTCTGGCATCTAGACATTATTCTGCCAGCTTGAACCTGTAGCTCTGAACGTTTTTGAGGTTTGGAACTTCTTTAAGTTTCTCTGAACAATCAACCAAATCGAATGGGTGCTTTGGTTAGATGTATGAAAAGTAGGGCTGAGTAGAGCTTGTTATATGTTTTCGAAACCAATCTTATGGATTTCGAGTAAACATTTTCACAAAAATTCGATTAAACTTGAGAAGTCATCCAAAAGCTATATAAAAAGAAGGCCAGTACTTCTAAAGATGAAAGAACATTTTACACTGAAATTTCTCAAAAAAATTATATACACAAACTTTTGGTTATAAGCACTTGGCAGTACGCAAACCAGATGTACTTTATGGTGGATTTGATTGCCAGCGCTTTGATCTATTGTAAAACTTTCTATCCAGCAGAATATTTGCGTTGTTTATGATCTGTTTGTGTGTACTTGCATGTTCAGGATTAAAAGCCTGTAAATGTTATCATCAACAAGTCTGGCACTCAATGAAAATCAATCGATGATCACACATTCCTGCAGTCCTTCGCACATACCACACATAAAAAGGCTTAATTCGTTAACATCACGCGAGAATTAAATGTCGTGTATTAGTTTGTGCTGACACGCTGGCTGCGAAGCCCTATGCAATACACAACACCGCCCAAGACCACAGCACCACAGCACCACCGCCACCCACATCCGTTCATCCATGCACACAGGTTGAACGGAATGTTAAGTGAATAATTTACCTAAAAGACATTCGTGGACATTTTCTAAGGCCGTCTCTACACCGGCGTCTATTTATAAAACAAACAAAAAAAAACAACAGGAAAAAAAAGTGCTGAGCTAATAAAATTTATCAGAAACAAGATTTCAATCGAAAAGCCACCCAAAGAATCTTCAAAAGTGGAAACAATTTATCAGACTGTGCTTCGAAATTAATTATCAACCAAATTTGAACGCGCGGGTTTTATCTAGACTGGGAAATCACCGTATATACGAGTATTGTGTAATTTTTGCAATTATTTACGCTAATACGAGTGGAAATGACGGGACGCATTAGCGACTACTAAATAATAATGGTTATGGTGTCATAGGAGAGATTGTGTAAGCCACATTTGTGCAAGGGAAAATCTTCAAATTAATAATTATCTACTTTGTGTATAATCAGTTGTGATTCTGGTTGGTAGTCGGTTTTTAAGTGAAATATTCCTTCCTACGAATGCATTTAGTATTTGACAAGACCGACTGAACTGAAGTGAAGAATTCTGTTCCACCAAAGTGTCATGAACAGTCCGCTGAGTTCTCGCAATAATGTCAACATCGTCGGCGCACGCTAATAGTTGCACAGACTTTTTAAAGGTTGTCCCTCTGTTGTTGGCTTGTGATTTTCAGACAGTTCGGTTAATGACGTTAAAGAAATCAACATGACAGCGCGCCACCTTGTCTAAATCCCTTTTTGACATCAAAGATCTCGTTGAGATCGTTACCAAATTTGATGTAGCAGCCGGAAGTCTCCATCGTCATTCTGCCCAATCTGAGGAGTTTGCCAAGGATGCCACAACTAGGCATCGCTCTGCATAGCTCGTCTCTATACATGTTGTCATATACGGCATTAAAATCGATAAAAGTGATGGTGGGTCTTCATGAATTTTCTCCAGGATCTGGCTAAGAGTAAAGATTTGCTCGATGGTGGACTTTCCGGGTTGGAATTCTTTAAAGTCATACATAGTCGTTCTTGCTTTGGTCATCGTTTTTTGTTTGACAGCGCGATCGTTTGACGGAGAGCTAGCAAAGTGTGATTATCATAGCTTCCCGCTGTACAAACGAGAAAGGACCAGTCATAATGAATGCTTGTTTAAGATGCTCTTTCAAATGAGGGCAGATTTACGAACTCTTTATGGTACGAGTACAGTTTGTAGAGTCAATTGTGCATTGTTTTAAATTTTTGAATTGAGATACATATTATTATGATATGATCGAACGTATGTACGCTGATAATGCAAATTATCATTACTTCATACAAACGCTCCAAAAGTGGGCGTGGCCACATATAGTGTGCTGTAATTCAGCACAAGATGGTTTCGCACTCTCCACTTTGTACAGTTGCCCAAGTCTTATCTCGCGTTCCGTACCCTGCCGTGCCCATAAAACAGAAGTGAATGGTTTTTTTTTGGTATCTCAAGACCTTTAGTCATTTTTTTTCGAAATCAAACAATGTACACCAAGTCTGGGATAAACAATGAACTCAAGAAATACCCATTTCCCCATAACCCATCTGTTAGTGGAATGTATTCACAGTTAAGCCAACGAGATCATGCACATTCACCTGACCCCCAATAAAGTTTATTGGATGTAGAAGAAGTCGTAATTAACGAAATGTGAATTCACCTCGATTTTGGCTTAAATTTCGCAAATGCACGCAGTACCCGTACGGTTACTATGGCTTAATACGATTATTCGTGCTGCTTAAGAATTGGTCATGCGGAGTACACTACATAAATTGCTATTTCTGTATTTCTGTTTGTAATCTCTCTATGGCGCTTAATTGGATGTGTAGTGTTGGAAGTGAAATCAGTATAAAAGTTGCATGTAATCCCCCATCCCCCTCGTTTATTGATTTATGATACAAGTAGTTGTTTTCAATTTTATACCACCGAGCCAGGGTAGCTGCAATGTTTTATTCAGAGTACGAATGTGAATTTTATCAGCAATCGTCCGACGGCGCGGCGTATGAAACACTTATCGTGTGGATAAACAAATTATTTACAATATCGTACATGTTTCTATGTTTGTTTTGAACACATACACACTTAGGTACGTATGTAGTAATAACCCGATTAAATGAAGATCAATAGTAATTTCTTTTAATTAGTTTGAGCGTGGAGGTCAGTGGAGATTTCAAGACCTTCGAGGATATTTAGCAATTAAAGTTTTGTACTTAAATGTCAGTTCAGTATGAGTTCGAAACACAACTAAAGATGACGCTCTCGACAGTCTTTAGACTGGAACCTAGCATGGAGAGTCTGAAAAACGCACCCTGTTGGATGCAGTCACAAAAACTACTTTCAAAACCAATCGGAACCTGTTATAAAATGCTGGAGGCTTTAAATCGCCTCGTTAGGCAACGGAAGTGAACCATAGTTTTCTCCTTTGTCTTCGACCTTACACTTTGGACGGCAGTCTATAGATTGTGCAAGGGTGTAGTCGAGGTTTTAGGGTATATACCGATGGCACTAATGCTTGTTAATGTAGAGCTTCTGTTAGAGTGGTTCGTATTGCTCCGAAATGGTTGCAGTGAATGCCATTACTCACAGTATAGAGCGACCCAAAAGAATTCATGATGAACATCTAATTAAGTCTGAAATTTTTGCAATTGTCATGCGATTTTTATGAAAACCACATTGACTTTCTCGTAAGACTTACTTACCTAACGGGCTCCCGACCCGAAGAGCCCCTACCTGAGATATGGTAGCTTTCCATTCCCTTCGATCCCGGGCACGCTGCTTCCAGTTGTCCAGACCAAGCGCTCTGGCATCCGCGGTAGCTTGGCGGTAGCTCAAAACGGAGGTTCGGTCTTCCTTGTCTTCTCGAACCTGGGGGCAGTGTAGTCGACGTATTTTGGCTTTTTGGACTACATCCACATCTTGGTACAGCTCATAGAGTTCGCGGTTATATCTTCTCCTCCATTCGCCCTCCTCGCATACGGGACAGAAAATTCGACGAAGAATTTTTCTTTCGAAAGTGGCCAAAATGTGCTCTGCTTTCCTGTTTATCGTCCAGCACTCGGCTCCATATAGCAGTACTGGCAGGATCTATGTTTTGTAGAGCATACATTTCGTCTTCCGAGATAGAAGTTTTGAATCCATTTGTTTTGCCAAACTGAAGTAGCAGCGGTTTCCTAGGGTAAGTCTTTGTCGAATCTCCACTAGGGTGTCGTTCGTGGAGTTGATATTTACTCCGAGGTAGGTAAACTCCTTAACTACCTCAAAGCTACTGTTGCCAACAGTGACGTTTTGTCCCAGACGATGGACCGATGCTTTTTTGTTTGTTGACAACAGGTACTTGGTTTTGTCCTCTTTCACTTCAAGGTTAACTCGTTTCGCCTCCTCTTCGATTGCCGTGAAAGTTTCTAGTACGGCGCGCTGGGAGCGACCGATGATGTCGATGTCGTCTGCGTATTTCAGTCAACTTTAAAAGATTATAGTCACCCGGGGAAAGATCAGCTCCGTTCCATAGTTTGCTTGATTTTGGCCTTGTAAAGCTTCAAGCTTCGTATTGGTCATAAAATTTTGTTTTAAGTAATAAGATGAGTTGACCTCCAAGGCACTGATACCCTCAGGGGATCGTCTACAACGTCCTATATTTTTTCAACTCGCAGGGAACTCGAAACTCCAGCTAGTCCAAGGAGTTGAAGTAAAAGTGGTTAGAATCTTTCCGAACTTGAATGACTCGCAGGTCTCCTCTATTTTTCCAGAAAGAGTTTGCAAAATCTTTGTTGAGCCTATGAATTTTTGAAATAGCAATAAGTTTACCTATTTCAGGATTCACAGTCGATTGAAGTCAAACAATGTCTTGGAATGCCACTACCATACGATTAATCCATCCTTACGACAAGACGTTGCTCCATATTTGTTTTTAATTCCAAAAACCTTCAGTTTTATGTTTGACATGTTACACAGTCAACGCATTCGGTTACTCCATCCCAACATCCTTGATAAACATTCGAAAAAAGATGTTCAATATTCTCCACAAGGATGTGCAAATATACGCCGCCCTCCCATCCAATAACACTCAACTTTTATTTTCTGCGACAAACCTTCCTTGCCATGGAAAGTGTTGCAGGTTCTCAGTATCCTTCCTCAAGTAGTATGCTAATTCAAAGCTTTTTTTTCAATTCCATGGCTCTACCCTTCAAATGTGTACCATAAAGAATTTACATGTGGGAGTGTTCGATTTTCAGAAAAAAAAAATTGCTTTTTCTCAAAGTCAGATACATTGGTGAAAACAGTAAACAATGTGCCTACGGCATTCTATCGATTCCTTCAAATGGATATGGATACGATTTTCTGCTCTCCCCCAACTCTCTGCTAATTCAAATTCCAGATTGAAATCTACGATTCCCTCAGATACTACTCACTCCCAATACAAATCAGTAGCAGGTAAGTATCTGCATGAATGTTTGGTTAACCTATTCACACACTTTGTGCATACCGAAGTACTCTATGCAGTATCAGTTGGAATGTCTTATTTCATTAACAAGTCTAGACTCTCCTTTAGAAATCTATTTCGCTAACTGAAACAGCAATGTGACTTTCAATGTATCTACACATAATAATTCGTTGAATATGTGTAAACAAAGTTTTCAATTCAAGCGCGCTTATCAAATGAAAACAAATAGCTAGGTATGACAAGCAGTATTTATAAGATTGTTTATCTATGTCATATTACATTTCTGAAGATATTACTCAATGGGGACTTTTGAATGACGGTTTATCGGTCGCGCACTTAAACCCATTAAAGGCCATACATCAACCGGATTTGAAAATTGAATTACCTATTATAGTCTGTGCTGTCGTTGTAGCGAAACAATTTAAATCAGTTATACAATTGTAATGAAAAATATAGTAGAAAATCCGCACGTCAGTGGCTAATTGAGTTTGTAAAAATCACATTATCCAACCAACGATTGATGGTAGTAAACAAAATTAACATTTTGCTAATGAATTGTTGGTAGTAAATCTGAGACGTACAGGGTTTCTCAACACATTCATCGGGGATGAGTCAGAGGTGCTACTTATTTATATGGTCTTTCGTTGCCCATCCATTTTGACTTTGAATGATTATTGGAAAAAAATCGATGACGGGTTGTGCCCGGTTTAAGAATTCATGTCCGATTAGCTCACTTATTCTGAATATGACAGCACCATCGTTCTTCGTATTCACGACATGACTGCGAATTTAAATGAAGCTTGAACGAGGAAGGTGATGAGTTACTCAAACTATCTACTTCCATCTAAAACGAAAAATTTGAATTGAATTTACTTAAATGTTTCCTCAGATGTTTTGGAGGTTATTTATTTAAATTTATCATCGCAATGAGCACCACGATGATGCTTTATGTTTAAAAAAAGAAACTTACTCAGTTCCCTTCCCACACTGCGGTGACCTTTGGATTGGCCAAATCTTTATTTTATTTAATTTTGTGGATGAGTACTCCTACACCTGGAATGCACTTATCCGTTTTGTTTACTTAAAAATCAGACTTTATTGTTTCTTTTTTTTACTGGTATCTTTAATAGCAGCAATCGGAATTTTTTTCGCAACTCATGATGATGATTGGTTTTAAATTATTTTGTGGAAGTGTAACGTCATCGTTAGATCAGTCTAAAAATATTTATCGAAACGAGATAAACCCTGGCAACATAGTCCACACGGAGAAGTAGAACTTGACTGTGGAATCATAGATGGTGTGGTCTTATCGAAGTCTATTACCTCGTGGTGCGTGTTTTGATAGCCACCAGGTGGAATATGCTCGATGATAAGTCTTTACGACTACTTTTGTGTAGAGACTTACCAGACCTTGCTATAGTTGTCAATTATTCCTTTTTCTCACTCGCCAGCTAAGGTCAGCCAAAAAGCCGGACTATGGTTAGCTAAATCTTAAGATCATGCTTAGTTTTGAACTGGTACTACATTATCTCGGAGATTCGCTATAAGAGTTCCCGGCAGGGAGTTGTTGAATGACTTTAAATGATTTAAAAACATTTTTCAAGCCGAAGTCGCTGCAATAAATGAAGCTCCGGATGTGATGATCGAGGGAAATATTGATGTTGACAGTCAAGCAGTTATCAAATCGTTATAATCAGCATCGGTTAGGTCCAAACTCATTAAAATATGCATAAAAAGACTGGTGTCCCTCTGTTTTAACTAAAAACTGAATGAACTAGTCAGTTCTGGATCACTCTAAGCTTGTCGCAGGCCCTTTCTGACACTACTACTCGGCTTAGCACTCTGAACAGGGAAATAGACATCGAATCCACCGACTGTCCCAACTGATGATGGTAAGTACTACATACCTCCAGCCAAATCGTTATGACTCGAATATTGAAATTAGGGTCTCAAGGGTTTTATATTTGGATACAATGGACTCATAGACGGTCTAAGTGAGGCTTTTCAAACAATCCGTCAACAAGGACACCCATTTACCTAACCTAACCTAAATACCAATTGCTTTTTAAGGCGTCTGGGTGTCCGGAAACTAGTCGCTTATATCTCGTGGCATAGCAATCATCATGAAGATTTATTCGTCTACTTAAGTACGTTTAAGTATGTTATGAGTGATTTATGTTTGATTTTCCACGAAGCACACACAACGACCCCGAATCTTGAAAAGTTTCGTTTTTCTTTATAAAAATGAATTAAGTCTTATCTTGACAATGACTTGTGATTTATATCTTTATGTGCTAATCTTGTAGATCTGTACACGAGTTACAATCCATGACTAAGTGTTTGTTTGTTGGGCTCACTCCACTCAAAGCATAAACATGTGGCCTTAAACTGTTTTCTGGTTGCAACAAGTGTGACTAATTCGATATCATAATCGAACTTCGCTCATTTCATTCAACTCTCTTAAGTATGATCTCAAGCCCCAGCATTGTACCATGAAGTTCTGTTTGAACAGTTTGGGTTTCCACCTTTGTGCTTGTTTACTTGTGTATCTCTAATTTTTCCACAACAAGTTAAACTCTGACACTATATTCCTGGTAGTAAAGTTAGCAGAATTAGCAGATTTAGTGTGCTAATTTAGTATTGTAAACACCACATCAGTTCTATCTTGATTCATAAAGTTGGCTAATAAATTGTAAATTGTTATAAAATTTAATTACTACCCATAAAGTTGGGCCATGAACCACCCTTAATTTCCTTTGATAATCATTCAACAAATATTTGGCTTTTAATGTGTTTCAGTCATCAAATATGACTGTAAGACTACAGTGTCATCTCCAGAAACAAACAGGTACCAGCCGACATCTTGTAAGCAAAAGTGTTACCATAAAACAAAATGTCGTTACCAGAGCAATGTAACCGATAACAATTTGGGTTGTGGCAAGGGATTAACACTGAATCATGGGTTGCGGCTATGTTTTATAAGATTCTTGTCGTTTGCAAGCATTATACTTACCTTTTGTTGACTGAGCAACTCTTGACATTTGCAAAGTATGTTGACTAACTGCCACGTAACATCTGTCAAAAAGACAGAACTACCAACCATAAAAACAGAAAAAATGATATATTTCAGTCCAGAGCTCGAATTGGGACACACTTTACCTAAATCCTTTCGAAAGTGATATCCTCTTTTGTTATTCATATCATATTCGGGTCATACGATGTTCGACCTCGCTTGACAGCGCGGTGCATATGCAATCCTTGTGAAATATGTACATACAATGCTGATATCCCCAACTTGAGTTGAATTCTCTAATTGGAATGTGGGACGGTAGATATCTAATTGCTTCCGGTTGCAAAGTTTTAAGATATAAATAAAAACCTACTCATTTGCCAGAATGTCCAGGTCCAGGTTTGACCTGATTATTCGGATTGCAAATATTTTTCGCAATGCTTTAGAGAAAAAAACCACTCCAGCACTAATTTTCATTTCTTTTGTTTGGATAATAAAATAAGTGGCAGGAGGCCAATTATTTAAAAATTATTTACAAACTTCCAACGAATTCATCTCATTTTTTTGTATGCACAAAACATATATAATCCAAGTGTGAAGGCTAATTGCTTTTAATTTGGAAACCCCCAAGCACCAGTGAAAGGAACCAGTTTTCAGTGCTGGACTCAGCCCCCTCTATTCAAATTTCAATTGCCATTCATCGATTTGTCGAGTTCAAAAATAATCTCCCGACCAACGTCAACACTGACATCGCACTGTGCAGTCTCGGTAATTGCCAACTTCCATATTCCCAAGTAACCTCAAAGTAGCAGAAAAAAATAAAATCGACCACTCGTGCCTCGTTTCATGATGTCATCGGCGCATAATATGGCTAACTACGAGTACAAGAGATTCAAAAGCAGTAAAACGTGTTCCCACTAATATGCCATGTTTTCAGGTGCACAAGCAACTAACCGACACATATGACACAATGTTCCATTGACATTGACATAAAGAAAATACTAATAATAGTCGATAGGCTGCGTTATGTTGACATTAAGCTGCAGTTAAGCCTACTTGAACGGGGGAAGACACTGCACTGTGGCACCACTTGGGGAGCGCGCTTCGCTCGAGCGGAACTGATTTGTATTCTTTTAGTTTTGTATTATTCATACCTAGATGTGTGTATGTGTACATGCAAATTGTCCACTCCTTCTGAACACCATGGTATTGCATCACTGTTTGAAACCAGCTGCGCTGCCACGAACCCGTTCTAATAAAAATCCATTCCTTTAGATTTATGACGACCACAGATAAAACGTAACAAAAAAGCGCACAAAATCCCTCTCCGACACGACACATGGCGTGTCCTTGTGGGCTGTTTAATTAAGGCAAGGATTTCGTATTTTTCCTTTTCATTTCCATATATCATAGGATACTGCCCATCCCACAGGCACTTATTAATGACTTCAAATTAAAAAACCACACAGGATACTTGTGCATATGTACGTTGTCCACCTCCATTGAAATTACATTAGGTAAACAGTAAACATTCCTAATGACACTGGACAGGCGACCATAAACATACCAAAACATTAGCAGTGGTTATGAAGCCCTAACCAAATCCATTACAAGTAAATCAGATACTTCCTTTGGGGAGATAAAAATGCCATCACGCACTACATGCCTAATGATGTCATGTTCCATCCTTTTTCTCGTAGATTTGTTTCGTAAAAAAAAAAACCAGGACTATGAGCCAGCGAAAGCTGACCCAGAAAAAATCCAAATTGAAGGGGTAACTTCTGCACATAAGGACATTCAGCCTGGCGGCACAAATGAAAAGAAGTAAAATGTCAGCAAAGCTTGTAACTCAAAGAAGGTGCAGAGAGCGGAAGAATGCTTATTATCCTTCGGAATAAGCCAGCTACTCTATTGTGTTGTGTTGATAGTTTTTTATTGCGACTATTTTAAAATTTCTTAGAGCCATGAATTATGATCAGGGTGTGGGTTGATGATGGCATGAAATGAAAGGGATTTACCCCCGACAGAATGTTGGGGCGTGCTTCGAAAGGTGGAAAGGAATTTCAGCAGTTAAGTGGTTGTTATTGTTTTGCCCTTAAGAGTGTTGGGAGTGACACAAAAAAATCGATGCTTAATTGAACGGGGGCGAGAAGGGCTATGTGGTCCCAATTCGCAGAGGAAATTAAACTTTTCGAAATCCCTGGCGAAGCAGTGGATTGTGAAAAGGACGTTAGCGGCGAAACTTTGATTGTTTGATCTAAATAATTTTGCAGTTTTTACTTTTTCACTTAAGCATCGATGGGGATGTTCATATACACATGTGCACTGGGTCCTTACAAGTCATACCATCATGCAGTTTTGCTGAGGGAAGAATTTCCTTACTAAGCTCAGCAGCAGGAAAGAATGATAGAATAAGCAGCCATACCCCAAAGCTGTAAACATACATATGAATCAAGTACAATGTACTATTCCACATATCTAGCTACAACATTGGAAGTTTGGAAGGAATAATCCTGTAAGGGATTCGAGTTTTTAACGAGCTCCGAACCCGTAAAGAGACACGGTAGTCTTCCCGATCCCTTCGATTCCGGCCACACTGCTTCTAGACTAAGCACTTTGGGAGCTGTGATTCGAAGATCCTCTTTACTGGAGCGTTATTGTCCATTGGCTCGATATGACTGTGCCAGTATCGTCGCCATTGACGGCTCTTTGGCTTTTTGGACTGCATTCACATTTTGGTAAAGCTCATAGAATTCGCGGTTGTTTCTTCGCCTCCATTCGCCATCCTCGTGTAGGGAATATCTGCTCCGTTTTCCTACTTTATCTTCCGAGTTAGAAATTTTGAACCTAGGGTAAGTATTCAACAGTGCTGCTTTGTCCTAAGCCGTGGACAGATGCTTCTTTATTTTTTTACAAGTACTTGAGTACTTGGTTGGTACATGTGGGTGCCGTGGCTCAATGGTTAGTGCGTTAGACTATGGAGCCTTTTGACCTTCACGCAGTTTCTTTGACAGGGTCTTATATGCATTAGGTATGAATATGCCTCGATAGCTCTTACAAGATAAGTGTAGGGTCGCCTTTCTTGAAGATAGCGCTGATAGTCTAGTCATCAGAAATGGCTTTATGCACTCATACTTGGTCGACGATTTGGTTCATGCACGCTACCAAAACATCACCAGTGAAAAACTCTGTTGGTAGGCCATCAGCGCCGGCGGCTTTATGGGTATTTGAAAGCCGATTCAACCTCTTCTTAACTGCGTCTTCTTCATTGACTGGATGCAAGTTCTGTTCTTGCCCTTTCACTCTCCCTACATGATACCCTTAAGTAGCTCCTGAAAGTGCTCCTTAAGCACATTAAAAAAAAAAAATCCAACAATTTGTGTTAAATTGGACAAGTCTTCCTAAACACTTGAGCTTATGTGAATGATTCTCATTGTTCTGCTTAAGGCAGGACTTCATCAAATTACTAGCACCTTATTCTAATCCTTTCCTTTCATCATCCGTCGGGTTGGCTGCCCTTCTCGTGTAACCATTTGCACATCCCTTCAGTGTATATGTATTCCAACCACAAACCATAAGATTTCACTCATCCACACCTGACCTAAATCCTTAGAATTGCTACCCTGGACAAAGGATAAGAGCTAAACTGTTTCCGCACATTTAATGCGTACATTTCGAAATTCTATAGACGAATAATTACTCTCTTAGCATCTTAAATTGCCTTCCTGTGCCTCCTTTCTTCTCTCATTAGATCTATGCATGGTTCCAAGATTCCCAGACTACTTGAGTCGCAAAGCCTACTGCACCAGAGATGTGTTCATTTGCAAAATGCCTAATTAAATAGTTCAACATCAGTTGGCTGCCTCAAGGGACCTGGTCGATAGAAAACACAAAGCAAATACTTGTCTAAAAGCGACTGAGGGTGAAAGATAGGAGGTTGCATGAGGGATGCACTGGTTATTTATAGAAGTCCGAACAAATGCTCACATTGTGTTTGATTTAATTATAAAATACCAGATTAATATGATTGAAAGATGTTCATGTGTTTTCGAACGCACCACTAACGAATTCTGTCTGACATTGAAAGTTTTGGAAAATTGTACACACACGACGTGACAAGAGTGGAAATTGAAACAGTTTTTCAAGAAGGATATTTCGGTTGAAATTGGTTAGAAATGGTGTCTCTTGAGTTAGTACTTTGTCTGGCAACAGATGTAAGGCAAAGTTTTCGGAGGCAATTTGTTGCCGGTTGACGTTTTTAGTACTCTTTTCGAAGTTTCATTAAATTCTTTTCGGTTTTCATTTGTCTTAAATGAAACGGGAATGGTTGATAGCGGTGATTTAGTATTTTGTCGAATTTTATGTGATTTAAGATTTTTTTTATGAGATTTCCAAGTGAGAATCCCTTCGAATAAGTATCGATTGATTCTGCTTGGTTTAGTCGATGGGAACTGTGTATCTTGAGTTATGTCAGTCGGATCGTACTGAAAAATTCCAATTTAAGACTGAAAATGGCAAATTTATTAGGAGAACAGAAAACGATCACCGTGATCCAAGACAAGACTAAATCACTGAAATGAAATTGAGACATTCACTCGGGAAACATGTGTGTTAAGGATGATGTTGTGAGTAGCTTCGTCTTAAACAAGTCCAGACAAACGTCACAATTGCAGACGTAAATCTTATAGATTATTGTCTAGTTTGACTTGAATTTCTCCGTTCTGAAGCGAGAGCGAATGGTTCAAGAACAAGACATGCAACAAGTTCTTCATAGTCAAACGTTTAGAATAGGGTTGACATGTAGTCGAGAAGAATCACGTGAATACTCCCCTGTACCAAAAGTTAAGGGCGATGAGCTCTCGCACACTTGTGGTCTCATTGAGACCTTCCAGAGTATGTAGCTGGTTCTCGTAGACAGGTGACTTCAAAAAACCCCAAAAAGATAGAAGTCTAGAGCGATCGAATCGGGCGATCTTTGGCGGCCTGTGCACATCGGAAACACATCCTTCAAAATGCCCGTTGTCGGATGAGCTGTGTGTGTGGTTACACCGTCCTGTTGAAACCAAATGTCGTCCAGTCAATCATCAATTTGCGGAAATAAAAACTCGTGATCATGGTCTTGTATATAGGGTCTAGGGTCACAGTAACTATTAGACCCACAAACGCTAGCCACAGCGAAGATATTTTCGTCCGAACGAGCACTATGCGGCCTCCTGGCGCCTCTATTGCCACGTGTTGTTCCAGTCTCACTGTCTACAGACGGACATGGCTCAATGATGAATGATGATTCAATCTCTTTGGTGAAGATTCACTGTGTGACCGAATAAGTGGAAAAGAACAAACAAAACTTAACTAAACACAGCCAATGGCAATTGTCTTTAAAGTGGGCTGCCAAAGGAGCACCCCCTCCCAGGATCAGCTATTGGCATTCGTTTCGTTAAAGCACAAGACATAATTCAACTCGGATTTTATGTACATATTATTTATTTACTGTTGGGTTTGTTTGAACCTCTCCTACCAGCTACTCTACGGATACCAGCTACTCATACTGATTCTCGGTAAATTCATTACCGAAATTGACTGAAATGTATACAATTTACATGGCTGAAGTACGTCGAGTGGTGCCTAGATCGAGACTTCATTGCTGTCATCCTGTCTCCGGCACAAGGAATAAGAAGATTTTGTTCATATTCTTAAATCAAAAGTGTTTTGGGTGGTTAGGGAAGGAAAAACGAACAAAAATAGGACTCACTGAGGAGGTTATAAATAATTCATATCCTTCCGCATCCAGCGATGATGAATTAAACCAGCAGCAACAACAATAACATCATTTGTAGTACTATGTGTGTAAGGATGAGTTGGGGTGCACCACGACCTGCGCAACCTTACCGCGAATCGCCGAACTTTCGTATAAATTCACAGCCATACACGTTGCGGCGTGTCGGCTTATTGTGACCATAAATCTATTCTCATGGAACGTTGCACAAACAGAGATCATTTTAGGGAATCCCTATTCCACTGCTGTATGCTGCGAAATGTAATTGAAAGTAAACATTCCCACATTCCACCTGCGGCAAGTCACAGTTTATGGATGTCTATGAATTCTATTAAACTTGGCTTTGAGCTCACATTCATTAAGGTCTCTTTGCCGCAATTGGCAATAAATTTCAAACTCAACTTCTGTGAAACAAAGTCCTCGACTACATACACACATAACCTTTGCGAAGAACAAAACACCCTTCTCTCAAGGACACTTAGCGCCAGCGACATGCAATTCTACGAGTTCGTTCGCTGAAACAAGCAAAGGATATTCCTCACATAATCCTTACCATGGCTCGGCAAACAAATAAAATTAGAAATTCAAGATAATCCACCACCCTTAGGTTCTCAACCCAACAATGTGTGTTGAGCTGTTTGCTTTTGATCATCTAAAGGTCAAGTGTTGTGTTTTTTTTTCCCATCCAAAGTGCATTCGCGTTGAGGTCGTTAGTTTCAGTCGAAATATGAATAAATTTTCTATTTTTTATTTTCCTTTAATTTGCATTCGATGCCAAAGTGGATGGGATATGTTTTCTGCTACTGAATATCCAGCGCGAAAATTGCTAAAAGATTGGAATTCTCGAATTAGGGCATTGGAGCGCGGTTTCCATACACAACGCGGCGAATTCATTTCTCGCCAGAGTGCAGTCAAAGAGACATTAATAAAATTTTAATTTCGAATCCACAAGCTGTTTCGTGGCTGCCTGAAACGCGCGAGGAACTTCGGATAGTTATAGGCATGAACCGCATTACCTAACCATAGCCGGTGTTGGTGGTGGGGGAGTATCTTATTTCGCAAATGAACTATATACGAGTACCCTGTACATAGACGCAGAGGATAGTGGAATAGTGGAACATGTGGTCTTTGTGAAATTTAATATGCAAAAGTCATCACCGCCTTAGGATGAATGAATATATGTAAGTTCCCTGGAGATCCAATTTCATCAAGTGCTGAATTATGTAATATTTGACTGCGGATAGTGGCAGTATTTAGAAGTTTTTTTTTTCGACTTTATCCGCAAATTGTTACATTTAATGATTTTCCACTTTTGTGGGGTGGTTTTACAGATAGCGTTAAGTGGCTGTGGATCAGGTTAAGAAATGAAGCCACTCAAGCTACTATTTGTAATGGTATACCATGGCACAAGGTGTGAGGCTGGATAGTAGATATTGTAACCTACTTTGCAGGCCATATACAGGTACATAGGGGATGCAATGTGAAACTGCGTGGGAAATTAATCTCTAGTTTGGGAAAAACATTTGTAGCTTCTGCGGCCACTTATAGATTTAATTTGTAGAGGTGAGGTGAATGTTTACGAAGCCATTAGTAACTTCTGTTCTTTTCTTAGGTTCGTTAACAACGGTGCCTACACATTGGACTAATGACTTATAAATTTCGTATGTCCTTTCGACCGGTGCAACATTTTGTCAGTAAATTAAGAACTCTATGACTGGAAACAATATAATCGATTGAGGTTTTTTAGAACAATTGAAAAGTAAAGAACAACAAAGTGCACGACTGGGTTGGTCGTACTTGCACCTCAAAGCTATAAGTATGGAGTCTGAAGTTTAAGTCTTGCAATTCTAACACATGACGCCTTCAAATAGTGGGCGTGGCCAAATATGGTGCTCAGGTGAATTGTAGAGAATTTCAAGACCAACAAATTTTACTTTAACATTTTTTTTTCGATTCCTAGTAAAAATTTTGAAATAAGGTCGATTTTTTTAAAGTGCACCCACTTCACAGTTTTTGAAAAAATTTATGTTTTCTAAATTCAAGCCCAGGTAAGGTACCCTTAATTTTGAGTTTAGAATAAAAATTCTGATTTACCGTCGAATCCTAGCTCTACAGACTCCAGTTGTTGAAGAAAATCCGTACAGCAGTTGACGGACCCAATTTTCGAACTTCTACATCACAGTAATGCCAAGTTTGGAGAACAATCATTAAATCAAGTTTAGAAGTTTGTTATTTGAGAAGCTTTCTCAGGACATTTGTACTCTTGGATGTTTGTCAGACGCTCGCGAGAGGTTTGGCCGTGAAAAACTTTTTAGGTATTCCGATTGGGATTTGAACCTCGAACCCCTTGCTCCATGGTCCAACCCACTAACCATTGAGCCATGGCACCCACGTGTACCTATAGGGCAAGTAAAAACCGATTTAATAATATATTGCGTGTAGCATCCTTAAACGTTCGAAGGTATCGCGGTCACTCAATGAAAGATTTCCGTATGCCACGCCCACTTTAGTCAGCTCCAAACACATTGTAGATTCTCTATAAGTTTTGCATAGAAATTGAACTGTGCTGTCTGCGATATCTAGATACGTTGCCACATGCATTTTATAGACGAGCTGTTATGAAGAGCATTCTTAAGAGTATGTGTTCAACTATGATACATTCTGGAATAGAAACTTTAAGGCTAATCTACAAGCTATGAGCTTACCTTGTATGGGGCATGATTGGAGTAGCATCTGTCTTCAATCAACGTGCTCATGGAAGTTTTATTTTAGAAGAAATCAGGACTGAATGTTATATTGTTTGTCCCTTGTTAGCTTGCTAAATCATCACTATCAAAAATTACACGAACGAATTACTCGCATTAGGAGTAATTGCGGAGGTCAACTCAACCGTAAGTGACTTATCATATCTGAAAATATCACGTAAGGTACATGAAGTACACCCTGCACTTTACAGGGCCAACTGCAGACATATTACATTGCAAAAAGACAACCAGATATGTTTATGTACATATATCTGTACATAGACACGTAGGCAGGAAGTACCCCATCTTCGAACAGGAAGAAGAAAACGTAATTAACTTCCATGCAATTAGTTTCAACGTATGAATAATACATCATCTTCAAAATGTCAACTCGTGATGATTAATAGAACAGTGATAAATCTTAATACAGCAAATCACTTGTTTGGTTTTAATCATTGGAAACCGCCTTAAACTACTCTAATTTGTGTGCCAACAAAAGAAAAATAATCAAAATCAACAAAGAGGCTTCGAAAACCCCACTACATCTAATCTACCAGACATGCAACTAAATTAGACTGAAACCTGCATAAGTATCTCACTATTTCGAGTGATCCACAAAGCCCCAGCTGAGTACTCTAGCGTCGTTGAACGAGGGAAACAAATGAACCGAGACGATGTCGAACACATTTTGGAATATTTTGTTCTTTTTTTTTTGTGCAAATAGAAAAATGAACGAGACTTAAGTGGATTTGTATACCACATCACGCTGTCTGGGCATTATTGTGTTCTATTGTGTGAGGCTCCATAAAACTAACGACTTGCCTAACTTATAGCGTCTCCTCAATAAACAAATCATCTCTATATATATTCTCATCGTCATCATCGAACACATCTTGTCAGGGAGAATCTCTTGTCTGCATATTGATCAATACCTGTGACCGGCTTTATCCATTCACCCACCCATCCCACACCGATGACATAGTTACGAATTTTTAATGAATATCTGCAAAACTTACGGCCTCTATAAATGGGATGTGTGTGGGAGCTCATTTTTTTTTTCTTAGTTTCCAGCTGGAACATGGGGTCATGCTCGTATGCCTGACTATGTAAGGAGTGCGATATGATTTATGTGTTTGCTGAATGGCTGAATATACACGGAAAATCAATTCAAATAATCACGTACAGACGATTCATAAATCAGAATGCATTTGAAAACCTCTGACAGCTTTAAGACTTTGGCAAGCAGTTGTAATAGAAGTGGAAATCGATGCAACATATCACGTAATGACAGTTCACAGCGATTTTTGTTGTCTAATATGATAGAAACTGAATAGCACAGCAATAGTGCCGTTGACAGCCGCAGCATATATCTGAGAATCTAATCAATTTTCCAAATTTAAAACCTTAATTGTCAAACACAAACCTACTCCCGATTTATTTTTCTTTCAGACAAAATTCAGGTGTCAAATACTGCTGACAACTATTGCTGTGAGCTGTCTTATTTGCAGTACTCACAGCTGTCAAAGTAGCTGTTGTGATATTACATTCTTTCTCGTTGTCGAATCTTTTTCTGTCACTGTTTGGAACATGTGTTTCCAAACTTAACTTCAGTTCTTAGGATTTGAACAATGGCAACAAAAGTTTAAACTTTTACTTCGAAGGACAAACTTTCAGACTAAGTCATTTGAGCGTGTAATTCTTTGATTTCGTTGGGAAATTGTTTGAATCAGGGTTTCAGTTGGTGCTTCAACTTGCTACAACCAGCCACTCCCTCTATTCATTTTGAAGTCGTGAATGGAGCAATTATTTTTGCCAATCAAAAGTTTAAATTCAAAGGATTACAATCCTTTCTTAGTTCCTTGGATCTGTTGTTGAAGTTACTATGCAATTATTTGCATTCCTTGAGGTCATTAACGATAATGTTACTATTATGAGGATACTATCGTAAACCATGGAAGCGTTGGTGGATGATAGAAATGCTTGAACATCTCAACGACGAGTATATTTGTTTTCTTGTTGGTGCTAGTAGATGTTAGATTAGGGAACTCATGCATTTTCTTATCCTTCACAATGACCCACAATAATGGTCTACCAGTGTATGTTATAGGGTGCACCAACGTCCTCCAACCTCTTTGTCAAACAACACTCTAGCTCAGCATGGGGATGTTTGCTTGTAAGTATTGGGTCGATCCACTAGCTTCAGTCTTTAAGCACTTGCTTGTTAAAATCTTCCTCAATGACAAGCAAGGCCACCATAGGAAACCTGTGTTCTCAAAAAATCTCTCATTGATATTTGACCAAAGTGTGCAAGACAGTCTACCAGTTTTTACTTGAGGATAAGCGTCCTTAGAAGGTATGTGAGACGCTTTTAGAATGAAAACCCAAAATGAAGAAATGCAGTCAAAGTTTAGACAGGTCTTCACTGCATTAAGATGAGATGATTTGTATAGAAAGAAGCCGTAGCTTCCAAGTTATAATATCTTCTTGCTCCAGAGATCGAACCCTCTTTCATTTTGGGACCTAATTTCACACAACCAATACGAGTATGTTGTCATTTTTCTTCCGAAAGATTCACTGCTTCATCCAAGACGCAAATCCCTTTATACGCTGATAGGAGTAATCACGGGGTATAACTCTCTTTGGTACCACATGGAAGAAGACATATGTCGGGGATGTAGAATGAGGAAGCCAACGAGGATACAACCCACTATCTCTGTCACTGCCCTTGGGCTTATCCACCTTAGATTTAAATTTGTCGACCAATTAATGACATCCTGAACTTTATCAAATCTACGGATGGTTTGGTGGTTCACATGAAACAAATTTGTAAGACTAGGGTTAACCAATGGACAAGGGACACATTCCCCCTATGGGTATCACATTAGGTTTGTACTGACCTGATTGTACCTACGAATCTAACCCAACCTAAGGTAAAATAGTTTGATGCACAACCGTCTGGAAGCAGAAAGTCAGGGTACAACAGAATAGCCTGAGCTTTGTTGGATTAAATAAATAAACATTTGCCGTGAAAGGCCTAAGGATTAGCCTCCCTGCTGCATTCGTCAAGGACGTTAAATATTTTGTTCACGCAGAAACTAAAATGCACCACCCTATCCTTATTCGTGCTTTATAATCGCCTGCAGTCATTTAATTTTCACAACGGAATTAGAGCTAATGAAATTTCTAAAAGCCATATTTTGGTCCATCTTGGCAGAGGAAAACTCATCCAATTAAGTGAATTACGGCTGAAAATGACCCAAAAACTTTTATTTTATCTTCTCCCCGATAAAACACGAGTATGCCCGAAAAGGATGCGAAATAAGACTAAAATTTCATTTATGCTTCCTGCCATCTGCACAAGTTACAAGACAGTTTCATTAACAACTTCCTTTCAAACCCAATTGCTCTTCTAATGTAATAAACCTAAATATTTCAAAAACATTTTGCAGTCAACCTTTTTTTTCTTTTTTGGTTTTTGTTAAATTATTCAAATTGCCAAAGCGTTCGTTTCCATTAAGTAAATTTCGTGACGGGAATTTGTGTTGCCTCCTCCTCCTTGGCTTTTTGCCTCATTTAATGTGAGTACTACCTCGTTGCAAAATATGTGCCCACAAAAAAAAAAGACGTAAGATAAATAAGTAACCATTTTGCTGTCAATGCCACAACGCAAGTTAGCAAGCCTATTAGGATTTGAATGATTTCGCGCACAAGGATCTCGAAAAGGACAACCATAACATAGACACCATCTCGTTCCAGTGAACCGTGTCAATTTGGTTAGGAAAAATATATACGCTACACGTTTTTCTCATTCTCATCGTTTATGGAATCAAAACCTTTTTCGTTGTTCGGCTGCCAGCATTGGAACGACCTTGAATACGGCCTTGAAAATCGAGGAATGCTCAACCACCACCCCTGAGGAGGAGAATGTTGCCGTCGTTCTATACACTTAGGGGGAGTCTTACGTACAATACGAGATGATTGGCAGCATTGCGGTATGCTATACACAGGGTGCGGGTAAAATAAAAGAATGGCCAGTTTTATTACCAAGGGGTGCCGTTAAGGGCGATACAATGAAATGACTACCGACTTCAGCATGCAAGGCATTAACTCATCGTTCCAACTGGTATGTCTGTCCCATTTTCAGTTGCATTCCTGTATGGACTAACTGCAACCCTCTGCAGAATATACCACGAACTGCACGTGAACCCACAGCTAATGGAGTACAAAGTGCCTCATTCATACACCCCTAATGGATTAATAACGAAGTACATATGCAGCCCGTTCAAGGGGAGTGATTCTAAAAGGTGAAACTCTTGTTGTTGGGTAAACTTTTCAATTACCAACGAAGCGGAAATTGTTTTTCTTATGTTTTTCCAGGCGCAACCAAGGAGGTGTTCCTGTTGTAACACTCACCGACGGCGATGAGAAAATTATCCACCCAATCAACATCCCTCGCTCAGGTCGTCTCAATCAAGGCTAGTGCTGCCAGTGATTTGTGTTTCTCTTCAATTTTTCATAAAGTTTATGCGAAATATTCTTGTCGACTTTCTCAACTGGAAAAGCCGTCACGGTGTTGTAACATTATTGAAAGGGTTGTGCGCTGTGAAAAGGATACGCCACTAGTATAGTGACCTCGCCCCAAGGAGAACTACCGATGGGATAGGTTCTCCTTCATGTAAATTCAAATTAAAATATTTGAACTGTTGTTTTCTTTTTACCTAACTTACTCGTAATTATGAAAATTGGGAGGAAAAAAAAACACTTGCCAAAGGCAATTCCTGTCCTAAATGATTGAATTTAAGGACATGGTGGATACCTGCTGAAGTGGTTTAAATATTTCAGCCATCATTTGTGGTAATATATTCCAGTTTGCAGAGAGTCTATCCACAGGCGTATTTACATATTTGATGTTTTGAAATGCTTGCACGTTCGTTGAAGAGGGTGCAAGTAAATGTTTCTTATCTCTGAAATGCTAGCTTTACATTTAAATACATGCTTACGGGCAGAGATGTTTTCTTAAATGAGGGAGAATGGGTCTGCTCATAAATTAGTATGAAATACAATATTTGTTTTGCCGTTGGCAAGACAGGCACTCAATTTTTTTGAAGGGCATACCGTTAAAATATGTACATGTTTAGGGGCTCTTGCAAAGGTTACTGTGTAGTATACTCGTATCGCCACTATTTCCTTAAGGCAATAAAGGGGATAAAAATGCTAAGGAGGATCCTACAACTATAATAAAACCTTTTATTTTGAGCGCAGGTTATCTGAGGTAGAAATATATTTTCAATATCCTCTGTATAGTCAAGAGGGCGCTCCTACCCCAAGCACAGTGTAACACTATGTCCGGATTCTCCTTGGTCCTCAGCAATACCACTTCAACTTTATAAAGTTTATTTGTTTAACCTCATAGTCATTGCAACTCATTTCTTTCAAACCATTTTTCAGTATTCAGAGAGAGAGAGAGATCATTGAAAATGCCTTTGAACGATAGGTATGGAGCTCTCAGCATTTCACCTGCTGCCACTTGGATCTCGAATTTCTTAGACTGGATTATTTTTTGCAGAACCTGATTAGAGAGCCTTGATAATTGATATTTCATTATAGGGAATTCGTATCCTATGGAGAATATGTCATATAGTTGACACCATCCAACGCCTGGTCAACACAAAAGGACCAAGAGAATGCACCACATTGTTCGGCATCGGGTGTGTCTTCAAAATGTTGTTTCATTCAGATTGCATAGAAATTCTACCTCGTCATTCTGGGGGTCGTCGTACGCTTCAGTCTGATTTGGGTTCATCTAGGATTTGAGAAGTCCTAGGGTGTACCAAGGCAAAGCGTTGAAAAAAGTCACTTTATCCAATCAAATGCAATATCGCCCCATTTCTCCTCTCCTTTCGCGTTTTGGGTCAAATGGACGAAAATGAACAAAAAAACTTAACCAAAAAACGTTTAAAGGATGATTTAAACTATGGTGCACTCAGTTGGGGGCTATCAGGGATTTGTGAATCCCTAGGGTGTACCAAGGCAAAGCGTTGAAAAAAGTCGCTTTATCCAATCAAATGCAATATCGCCCCATTTCTCCTCTCCTTTCGCGTTTTGGGTCAAATGGACGAAAATTAACAAACAACTTAACCAAAAAACGTTTAAAGGATGCTTTAGACTATGGTGCACTCAGTTGGGCGCTATCTAGGATTTGAGAAGTCCTAGGGTGTACCAAGGCAAAGCGTTGAAAAAAGTCACTTTATCCAATCAAATGCAATATCGCCCCATTTCTCCTCTCCTTTCGCGTTTTGGGTCAAATTGACGAAAATGAACAAAAAACTTAACCAAAAAACGTTTAAAGGATGAGTTAAACTATTGTGCACTCAGTTGGGGGCTATCAGGGATTTGCGAATCCCTAGGGTGTACCAAGGCAAAGCGTTGAAAAAAGTCACTCTATCCAATAAAATGCAATATCGCCCCATTTCTCCTCTCCTTTCGCGTTTTGGGTCAAATGGACTAAAATAAACAAAAAACTTAACCAAAAAACGTTTAATGGATGATTTAGACTATGGTGCACTCAGTTGGGCGCTATCTAGGATTTGAGAAGTCCTAGGGTGTACCAAGGCAAAGCGTTGAAAAAAGTCACTTTATCCAATCAAATGCAATATCGCCCCATTTCTCCTCTCCTTTCGCGTTTTGGGTCAAATGGACTAAAATAAACAAAAAACTTAACCAAAAAACGTTTAAAGGATGCTTTAGACTATGGTGCACTCAGTTGGGCGCTATCTAGGATTTGAGAAGTCCTAGGGTGTACCAAGGCAAAGCGTTGAAAAAAGTCACTTTATCCAATCAAATGCAATATCGCCCCATTTCTCCTCTCCTTTCGCGTTTTGGGTCAAATGGACGAAAATGAACAAAAAACTTAACCAAAAAACGTTTAAAGGATGATTTAAACTATGGTGCACTCAGTTGGGGGCTATCAGGGATTTGTGAATCCCTAGGGTGTACCAAGGCAAAGCGTTGAGAAAAGTCACTTTATCCAATCAAATGCAATATCGCCCCATTTCTCCTCTCCTTTCGCGTTTTGGGTCAAATGGACGAAAATGAACAAAAAACTTAACCAAAAAACGTTTAAAGGATGCTTTAGACTATGGTGCACTCAGTTGGGGGCTATCAGGGATTTGTGAATCCCTAGGGTGTACCAAGGCAAAGCGTTGAAAAAAGTCACTCTATCCAATCAAATGCAATATCGCCCCATTTCTCCTCTCCTTTCGCGTTTTGGGTCAAATGGACTAAAATGAACAAAAAACTTAACCAAAAAACGTTTAAAGGATGATTTAAACTATGGTGCACTCAGTTGTGGGCTATCAGGGATTTGTGAATCCCTAGGGTGTACCAAGGCAAACCGTTGAAAAAAGTCACTCTATCCAATCAAATGCAATATCGCCCCATTTCTCCTCTCCTTTCGCGTTTTGGGTCAAATGGACTAAAATGAACAAAAAACTTAACCAAAAAACGTTTAAAGGATGATTTAGACTATGGAGCACTCAGTTGGGCGCTATCTAGGATTTGAGAAGTCCTAGGGTGTACCAAGGCAAAGCGGCGAAAAAAGTCACTTTATCCAATCAAATGCAATATCGCCCCATTTCTCCTCTCCTTTCGCGTTTTGGGTCAAATGGACGAAAATGAACAAAAAACTTAACCAAAAAACGTTTAAAGGATGCTTTAGACTATGGTGCTCTCAGTTGGGGGCTATCAGGGATTTGTGAATCCCTAGGGTGTACCAAGGCAAAGCGTTGAAAAAAGTCACTTTATCCAATCAAATGCAATATCGCCCCATTTCTCCTCTCCTTTCGCGTTTTGGGTCAAATGGACGAAAATGAACAAAAAACTTAACCAAAAAACGTTTAAAGGATGCTTTAGACTATGGTGCACTCAGTTGGGCGCTATCTAGGATTTGAGAAGTCCTAGGGTGTATCAAGGCAAAGCGTTGAAAAAAGTCACTTTATCCAATCAAATGCAATATCGCCCCATTTCTCCTCTCCTTTCGCGTTTTGGGTCAAATGGACGAAAATGAACAAAAAACTTAACCAAAAAACGTTTAAAGGATGCTTTAGACTATGGTGCACTCAGTTGGGCGCTATCTAGGATTTGAGAAGTCCTATTGTGTACCAAGGCAAAGCGTTGAAAAAAGTCACTCTATCCAATCAAATGCAATATCGCCCCATTTCTCCTCTCCTTTCGCGTTTTGGGTCAAATGGACGAAAATGAACAAAAAACTTAACCAAAAAACGTTTAAAGGATGATTTAAACTATGGTGCACTCAGTTGGGGGCTATCAGGGATTTGTGAATCCCTAGGGTGTACCAAGGCAAAGCGTTGAGAAAAGTCACTTTATCCAATCAAATGCAATATCTCCCCATTTCTCCTCTCCTTTCGCGTTTTGGGTCAAATGGACGAAAATGAACAAAAAACTTAACCAAAAAACGTTTAAAGGATGCTTTAGACTATGGTGCACTCAGTTGGGGGCTATCAGGGATTTGTGAATCCCTAGGGTGTACCAAGGCAAAGCGTTGAAAAAAGTCACTCTATCCAATCAAATGCAATATCGCCCCATTTCTCCTCTCCTTTCGCGTTTTGGGTCAAATGGACTAAAATGAACAAAAAACTTAACCAAAAAACGTTTAAAGGATGCTTTAGACTATGGTGCACTCAGTTGGGCGCTATCTAGGATTTGAGAAGTCCTAGGGTGTACCAAGGCAAAGCGTTGAAAAAAGTCACTTTATCCAATCAAATGCAATATCGCCCCATTTCTCCTCTCCTTTCGCGTTTTGGGTCAAATGGACGAAAATGAACAAAAAACTTAACCAAAAAACGTTTAAAGGATGCTTTAGACTATGGTGCACTCAGTTGGGCGCTATCTAGGATTTGAGAAGTCCTAGGGTGTACCAAGGCAAAGCGTTGAAAAAAGTCACTCTATCCAATCAAATGCAATATCGCCCCATTTCTCCTCTCCTTTCGCGTTTTGGGTCAAATGGACGAAAATGAACAAAAAACTTAACCAAAAAACGTTTAAAGGATGATTTAAACTATGGTGCACTCAGTTGGGGGCTATCAGGGATTTGTGAATCCCTAGGGTGTACCAAGGCAAAGCGTTGAGAAAAGTCACTTTATCCAATCAAATGCAATATCGCCCCATTTCTCCTCTCCTTTCGCGTTTTGGGTCAAATGGACGAAAATGAACAAAAAACTTAACCAAAAAACGTTTAAAGGATGCTTTAGACTATGGTGCACTCAGTTGGGCGCTATCTAGGATTTGAGAAGTCCTAGGGTGTACCAAGGCAAAGCGTTGAAAAAAGTCACTTTATCCAATCAAATGCAATATCGCCCCATTTCTCCTCTCCTTTCGCGTTTTGGGTCAAATGGACGAAAATGAACAAAAAACTTATCCAAAAAACGTTTAAAGGATGCTTTAGACTATGGTGCACTCAGTTGGGCGCTATCTAGGATTTGAGAAGTCCTAGGGTGTACCAAGGCAAAGCGTTGAAAAAGTCACTTTATCCAATCAAATGCAATATCGCCCCATTTCTCCTCTCCTTTCGCGTTTTGGGTCAAATGGACGAAAATGAACAAAAAACTTAACCAAAAAACGTTTAAAGGATGCTTTAGACTATGGTGCACTCAGTTGGGCGCTATCTAGGATTTGAGAAGTCCTAGGGTGTACCAAGGCAAGCGTTGAAAAAAGTCACTTTATCCAATCAAATGCAATATCGCCCCATTTCTCCTCTCCTTTCGCGTTTTGGGTCAAATTGACGAAAATGAACAAAAAACTTAACCAAAAAACGTTTAAAGGATGATTTAAACTATTGTGCACTCAGTTGGGCGCTATCTAGGATTTGAGAAGTCCTAGGGTGTACCAAGGCAAAGCGTTGAAAAAAGTCACTTTATCCAATCAAATGCAATATCGCCCCATTTCTCCTCTCCTTTCGCGTTTTGGGTCAAATGGACGAAAATGAACAAAAAACTTAACCAAAAAACGTTTAAAGGATGCTTTAGACTATGGTGCACTCAGTTGGGCGCTATCTAGGATTTGAGAAGTCCTAGGGTGTACCAAGGCAAAGCGTTGAAAAAAGTCACTTTATCCAATCAAATGCAATATCGCCCCATTTCTCCTCTCCTTTCGCGTTTTGGGTCAAATGGACGAAAATGAACAAAAAACTTAGCCAAAAAACGTTTAAAGGATGCTTTAGACTATGGTGCACTCAGTTGGGCGCTATCTAGGATTTGAGAAGTCCTAGGGTGTACCAAGGCAAAGCGTTGAAAAAAGTCACTTTATCCAATCAAATGCAATATCGCCCCATTTCTCCTCTCCTTTCGCGTTTTGGGTCAAATGGATGAAAATGAACAAAAACTTAACCAAAAAACGTTTAAAGGATGATTTAAACTATGGTGCACTCAGTTGGGGGCTATCTAGGATTTGAGAAGTCCTAGGGTGTACCAAGGCAAAGCGTCGAAAAAAGTCACTTTATCCAATCAAATGCAATATCGCCCCATTTCTCCTCTCCTTTCGCGTTTTGGGTCAAATGGACGAAAATGAACAAAAAACTTAACCAAAAAACGTTTAAAGGATGCTTTAGACTATGGTGCTCTCAGTTGGGGGCTATCAGGGATTTGTGAATCCCTAGGGTGTACCAAGGCAAAGCGTTGAAAAAAGTCACTTTATCCAATCAAATGCAATATCGCCCCATTTCTCCTCTCCTTTCGCGTTTTGGGTCAAATGGACGAAAATGAACAAAAAACTTAACCAAAAAACGTTTAAAGGATGCTTTAGACTATGGTGCACTCAGTTGGGCGCTATCTAGGATTTGAGAAGTCCTAGGGTGTACCAAGGCAAAGCGTTGAAAAAAGTCACTTTATCCAATCAAATGCAATATCGCCCCATTTCTCCTCTCCTTTCGCGTTTTGGGTCAAATGGACGAAAATGAACAAAAAACTTAACCAAAAAACGTTTAAAGGATGCTTTAGACTATGGTGCACTCAGTTGGGCGCTATCTAGGATTTGAGAAGTCCTAGGGTGTACCAAGGCAAAGCGTTGAAAAAAGTCACTCTATCCAATCAAATGCAATATCGCCCCATTTCTCCTCTCCTTTCGCGTTTTGGGTCAAATGGACGAAAATGAACAAAAAACTTAACCAAAAAACGTTTAAAGGATGCTTTAGACTATGGTGCACTCAGTTGGGCGCTATCTAGGATTTGAGAAGTCCTAGGGTGTACCAAGGCAAAGCGTTGAAAAAAGTCACTTTATCCAATCAAATGCAATATCGCCCCATTTCTCCTCTCCTTTCGCGTTTTGGGTCAAATGGACGAAAATTAACAAAAAACTTAACCAAAAAACGTTTAAAGGATGCTTTAGACTATGGTGCACTCAGTTGGGCGCTATCTAGGATTTGAGAAGTCCTAGGGTGTACCAAGGCAAAGCGTTGAAAAAAGTCACTTTATCCAATCAAATGCAATATCGCCCCATTTCTCCTCTCCTTTCGCGTTTTGGGTCAAATTGACGAAAATGAACAAAAAACTTAACCAAAAAACGTTTAAAGGATGAGTTAAACTATTGTGCACTCAGTTGGGGGCTATCAGGGATTTGCGAATCCCTAGGGTGTACCAAGGCAAAGCGTTGAAAAAAGTCACTCTATCCAATAAAATGCAATATCGCCCCATTTCTCCTCTCCTTTCGCGTTTTGGGTCAAATGGACTAAAATAAACAAAAAACTTAACCAAAAAACGTTTAATGGATGATTTAGACTATGGTGCACTCAGTTGGGCGCTATCTAGGATTTGAGAAGTCCTAGGGTGTACCAAGGCAAAGCGTTGAAAAAAGTCACTTTATCCAATCAAATGCAATATCGCCCCATTTCTCCTCTCCTTTCGCGTTTTGGGTCAAATGGACGAAAATGAACAAAAAACTTAACCAAAAAACGTTTAAAGGATGCTTTAGACTATGGTGCACTCAGTTGGGCGCTATCTAGGATTTGAGAAGTCCTAGGGTGTACCAAGGCAAAGCGTTGAAAAAAGTCACTTTATCCAATCAAATGCAATATCGCCCCATTTCTCCTCTCCTTTCGCGTTTTGGGTCAAATGGACGAAAATGAACAAAAAACTTAACCAAAAAACGTTTAAAGGATGCTTTAGACTATGGTGCACTCAGTTGGGCGCTATCTAGGATTTGAGAAGTCCTAGGGTGTACCAAGGCAAAGCGTTGAAAAAAGTCACTTTATCCAATCAAATGCAATATCGCCCCATTTCTCCTCTCCTTTCGCGTTTTGGGTCAAATGGATGAAAATGAACAAAAACTTAACCAAAAAACGTTTAAAGGATGATTTAAACTATGGTGCACTCAGTTGGGGGCTATCTAGGATTTGAGAAGTCCTAGGGTGTACCAAGGCAAAGCGTCGAAAAAAGTCACTTTATCCAATCAAATGCAATATCGCCCCATTTCTCCTCTCCTTTCGCGTTTTGGGTCAAATGGACGAAAATGAACAAAAAACTTAACCAAAAAACGTTTAAAGGATGCTTTAGACTATGGTGCACTCAGTTGGGCGCTATCTAGGATTTGAGAAGTCCTAGGGTGTACCAAGGCAAAGCGTTGAAAAAAGTCACTTTATCCAATCAAATGCAATATCGCCCCATTTCTCCTCTCCTTTCGCGTTTTGGGTCAAATGGACGAAAATGAACAAAAAACTTAACCAAAAAACGTTTAAAGGATGCTTTAGACTATGGTGCACTCAGTTGGGCGCTATCTAGGATTTGAGAAGTCCTAGGGTGTACCAAGGCAAAGCGTTGAAAAAAGTCACTCTATCCAATCAAATGCAATATCGCCCCATTTCTCCTCTCCTTTCGCGTTTTGGGTCAAATGGACGAAAATGAACAAAAAACTTAACCAAAAAACGTTTAAAGGATGCTTTAGACTATGGTGCACTCAGTTGGGCGCTATCTAGGATTTGAGAAGTCCTAGGGTGTACCAAGGCAAAGCGTTGAAAAAAGTCACTTTATCCAATCAAATGCAATATCGCCCCATTTCTCCTCTCCTTTCGCGTTTTGGGTCAAATGGACGAAAATGAACAAAAAACTTAACCAAAAAACGTTTAAAGGATGCTTTAGACTATGGTGCACTCAGTTGGGCGCTATCTAGGATTTGAGAAGTCCTAGGGTGTACCAAGGCAAAGCGTTGAAAAAAGTCACTTTATCCAATCAAATGCAATATCGCCCCATTTCTCCTCTCCTTTCGCGTTTTGGGTCAAATGGACGAAAATGAACAAAAAACTTAACCAAAAAACGTTTATAGGATGCTTTAGACTATGGTGCACTCAGTTGGGCGCTATCTAGGATTTGAGAAGTCCTAGGGTGTACCAAGGCAAAGCGTTGAAAAAAGTCACTTTATCCAATCAAATGCAATATCGCCCCATTTCTCCTCTCCTTTCGCGTTTTGGGTCAAATGGATGAAAATGAACAAAAACTTAACCAAAAAACGTTTAAAGGATGATTTAAACTATGGTGCACTCAGTTGGGCACTATCTAGGATTTGAGAAGTCCTAGGGTGTACCAAGGCAAAGCGTCGAAAAAAGTCACTTTATCCAATCAAATGCAATATCGCCCCATTTCTCCTCTCCTTTCGCGTTTTGGGTCAAATGGACGAAAATGAACAAAAAACTTAACCAAAAAACGTTTAAAGGATGCTTTAGACTATGGTGCACTCAGTTGGGCGCTATCTAGGATTTGAGAAGTCCTAGGGTGTACCAAGGCAAAGCGTTGAAAAAAGTCACTTTATCCAATCAAATGCAATATCGCCCCATTTCTCCTCTCCTTTCGCGTTTTGGGTCAAATGGACGAAAATGAACAAAAAACTTAACCAAAAAACGTTTAAAGGATGCTTTAGACTATGGTGCACTCAGTTGGGCGCTATCTAGGATTTGAGAAGTCCTAGGGTGTACCAAGGCAAAGCGTTGAAAAAAGTCACTCTATCCAATCAAATGCAATATCGCCCCATTTCTCCTCTCCTTTCGCGTTTTGGGTCAAATGGACGAAAATGAACAAAAAACTTAACCAAAAAACGTTTAAAGGATGCTTTAGACTATGGTGCACTCAGTTGGGCGCTATCTAGGATTTGAGAAGTCCTAGGGTGTACCAAGGCAAAGCGTTGAAAAAAGTCACTTTATCCAATCAAATGCAATATCGCCCCATTTCTCCTCTCCTTTCGCGTTTTGGGTCAAATGGACGAAAATTAACAAAAAACTTAACCAAAAAACGTTTAAAGGATGCTTTAGACTATGGTGCACTCAGTTGGGCGCTATCTAGGATTTGAGAAGTCCTAGGGTGTACCAAGGCAAAGCGTTGAAAAAAGTCACTTTATCCAATCAAATGCAATATCGCCCCATTTCTCCTCTCCTTTCGCGTTTTGGGTCAAATTGACGAAAATGAACAAAAAACTTAACCAAAAAACGTTTAAAGGATGAGTTAAACTATTGTGCACTCAGTTGGGGGCTATCAGGGATTTGCGAATCCCTAGGGTGTACCAAGGCAAAGCGTTGAAAAAAGTCACTCTATCCAATAAAATGCAATATCGCCCCATTTCTCCTCTCCTTTCGCGTTTTGGGTCAAATGGACTAAAATAAACAAAAAACTTAACCAAAAAACGTTTAAAGGATGATTTAAACTATTGTGCACTCAGTTGGGGGCTATCAGGGATTTGCGAATCCCTAGGGTGTACCAAGGCAAAGCGTTGAAAAAAGTCACTCTATCCAATCAAATGCAATATCGCCCCATTTCTCCTCTCCTTTCGCGTTTTGGGTCAAATGGACTAAAATAAACAAAAAACTTAACCAAAAAACGTTTAATGGATGATTTAGACTATGGTGCACTCAGTTGGGCGCTATCTAGGATTTGAGAAGTCCTAGGGTGTACCAAGGCAAAGCGTTGAAAAAAGTCACTTTATCCAATCAAATGCAATATCGCCCCATTTCTCCTCTCCTTTCGCGTTTTGGGTCAAATGGACGAAAATGAACAAAAAACTTAGCCAAAAAACGTTTAAAGGATGCTTTAGACTATGGTGCACTCAGTTGGGCGCTATCTAGGATTTGAGAAGTCCTAGGGTGTACCAAGGCAAAGCGTTGAAAAAAGTCGCTTTATCCAATCAAATGCAATATCGCCCCATTTCTCCTCTCCTTTCGCGTTTTGGGTCAAATGGACGAAAATGAACAAAAAACTTAACCAAAAAACGTTTAAAGGATGCTTTAGACTATGGTGCACTCAGTTGGGCGCTATCTAGGATTTGAGAAGTCCTAGGGTGTACCAAGGCAAAGCGTTGAAAAAAGTCACTTTATCCAATCAAATGCAATATCGCCCCATTTCTCCTCTCCTTTCGCGTTTTGGGTCAAATGGACGAAAATGAACAAAAAACTTAACCAAAAAACGTTTAGAGGATGCTTTAGACTATGGTGCACTCAGTTGGGCGCTATCTAGGATTTGAGAAGTCCTAGGGTGTACCAAGGCAAAGCGTTGAAAAAAGTCACTTTATCCAATCAAATGCAATATCGCCCCATTTCTCCTCTCCTTTCGCGTTTTGGGTCAAATGGACGAAAATGAACAAAAAACTTAGCCAAAAAACGTTTAAAGGATGCTTTAGACTATGGTGCACTCAGTTGGGGGCTATCAGGGATTTGCGAATCCCTAGGGTGTACCAAGGCAAAGCGTTGAAAAAAGTCACTCTATCCAATCAAATGCAATATCGCCCCATTTCTCCTCTCCTTTCGCGTTTTAGGTCAAATGGACTAAAATAAACAAAAAACTTAACCAAAAAACGTTTAATGGATGATTTAGACTATGGTGCACTCAGTTGGGCGCTATCTAGGATTTGAGAAGTCCTAGGGTGTACCAAGGCAAAGCGTTGAAAAAAGTCACTTTATCCAATCAAATGCAATATCGCCCCATTTCTCCTCTCCTTTCGCGTTTTGGGTCAAATGGACGAAAATGAACAAAAAACTTAGCCAAAAAACGTTTAAAGGATGCTTTAGACTATGGTGCACTCAGTTGGGCGCTATCTAGGATTTGAGAAGTCCTAGGGTGTACCAAGGCAAAGCGTTGAAAAAAGTCGCTTTATCCAATCAAATGCAATATCGCCCCATTTCTCCTCTCCTTTCGCGTTTTGGGTCAAATGGACGAAAATGAACAAAAAACTTAGCCAAAAAACGTTTAAAGGATGCTTTAGACTATGGTGCACTCAGTTGGGCGCTATCTAGGATTTGAGAAGTCCTAGGGTGTACCAAGGCAAAGCGTTGAAAAAAGTCACTTTATCCAATCAAATGCAATATCGCCCCATTTCTCCTCTCCTTTCGCGTTTTGGGTCAAATGGACGAAAATGAACAAAAAACTTAACCAAAAAACGTTTAGAGGATGCTTTAGACTATGGTGCACTCAGTTGGGCGCTATCTAGGATTTGAGAAGTCCTAGGGTGTACCAAGGCAAAGCGTTGAAAAAAGTCACTTTATCCAATCAAATGCAATATCGCCCCATTTCTCCTCTCCTTTCGCGTTTTGGGTCAAATGGACGAAAATGAACAAAAAACTTAGCCAAAAAACGTTTAAAGGATGCTTTAGACTATGGTGCACTCAGTTGGGCGCTATCTAGGATTTGAGAAGTCCTAGGGTGTACCAAGGCAAAGCGTTGAAAAAAGTCGCTTTATCCAATCAAATGCAATATCGCCCCATTTCTCCTCTCCTTTCGCGTTTTGGGTCAAATGGACGAAAATGAACAAAAAACTTAACCAAAAAACGTTTAAAGGATGCTTTAGACTATGGTGCACTCAGTTGGGCGCTATCTAGGATTTTAGAGGTCCTAGGGTGTACCAAGGCAAAGCATTGAAAAAGTCACTTTATACAATCAAATGCAATATCGCCCCATATCTCCTCTCCTTTCGCGTTTTGGGTCAAATGGACGAATATGAACAAAAAACTTAACCAAAAAACGTTTAAAGGATGATTTAAACTATGGTGCACTCAGTTGGGGGCTATCAGGGATTTGTGAATCCCTAGGGTGTACACTAGAAGGCAAAGCTAGCCCATCTTCACACTTCAAAATGCCTTAAAATAATCTAAATTTCTGTGCAATTTTTAAAACAGGCTTGACATGAACATTTCAATTTTTTGCAAAGTCTCTTGATCTACAACTAGCAATATATTTCCCCCGAAATACATAGTTAAACGTTTCTCTGTTTTCTATTAAAGTTCACCATTAATTCCTGGACGTTCCCATTATCCTTCGTACAAAATAAAAGCACAATTTCCGAAACATTAATCACCGCACTTGAATGAGGTGATTTTGGTTGGAATTTATTTCACCCCCTGGAACCAACAACACACCACCTATGTATGTATTTTCTGCATAACACCGACGGACTAGCGCACCCAACCGACTAATAAAGTCAAACTCTGTGTTGTACATATCTGCCCATGTATGGCGTCGAACGCTTCATGGTCTTTCTAAGCATATATCACTTCCTTCCCTATCGAACCACAAAACCAATACGTATCCCTTGGAAGAGCATGTAAAAAGTGAATTTACTGAGAGATATGTGTAGAAAAAAAATCGATTTAATATCCTTCCACTCGGTCCGCTTTCCGTCCATTAACTATCGCAATGTGGTGATAGTGTTTATCTCGTACCACATACTATGTTCAAATATGTGACACAAGGAAGTGTATCTGCACGTTGTAGTGTACGAGTATTGATTTTTGTTCTCATCCCACACTGGGGCTTTTGTGTCATTTTAACATAGATTCACAAGTAGGTCTCAACTACCCAACGAATAGTCATTGAATTTAGTGCTGTCCTCACCGAAAAATACCAACCCCCTTACCAATTGTTCCGAATCGCATTTACGTAGAAGGACACTACCCCTCCGCCCACCTTGATTGTTTTGTCATTTAACGCAGGGAATTTGAGCTGAATCGTAATTTAGACTTTTAGGGGATACTAGCTGGAACTGATTTCCGATATCTATGTAGTATCCGTGAAGGCCCGTAACCCAGCGTTAAAGTATTACTCGATATCAAGAAGATTAGATCCAAGTGTGACTAGGATAAGATATCGCAATCGCAGTATTACAACAGATTAAGATAAATTGTTTAAACGTTCTTTTTTCTGTCAGATTTGAACAGGTGATTATGAGGTGACGCGTGAAACTTATTTTGTTTACTTTGTTTGTAGTTTACATTTGATTTACAATGTTTGGCTTTTCAATTAGCTCAGGTGTACATACGTGTCATAACAACATTGTATTGCGCTTAATATGTGCTTAGACGTGGGAATATTTGAAAAGCTGTTAGTTAATTAAGTTGAATAAATTCCAAAATTGTTGCGGACACGTGTGTATATTGAAACGCAGATACATTGTACGGACATTACCGCATTTATTAACCAAAATCGCGGTCAATTGATAACAGATATCAGTATTCTAGGCAGATACGCTACTAAAACAATGCCAAGGACGTGCTCTGTTCAGACTGTCGTAGTATTGCCAGGCGATTGATTCAGAGCGCCCACTGCTTTAAATCAGATTTCACAGTGGAAGTTACTGGAATGCCAATATACTATAAGCATTTCCGATTGTTTTGCTATCAGTTATCAGTTGGATGGAGAGTGGTTGAATTCGAATACAAGTGTATGTTCTGTTGAAGTGTGATCTACATGGGAATTCTGTCACCATTTGGCGAAAAATAAATCCATATTTTCGTGAAAGTGAGCAATAACCCCGTCAGTTTCAAAGTCATACAGGGTATTGCTTAGTTTTCTGATGACCTCCAGCAAGGTACCTTACGTAAGTCTTGGTATTGAAATGACTACACAATAAGGAATCTGAATCTGCAGCGAATTGACACGTCATAATAAAGTGTCATCCAACAAGTGGTGTCATTTTAAATCGATGGAAAAATCTTAAGTACAATCTGTGAAGCAGAATATCTGACTCGAATTTGCTTACAAATACTCGTAGTGATTCTTTTGACGAAATTTTTCATCACTTTTCCGCATAATTGCGATTGTATATCGCTGTAACAGCTCTGCGTTTTATCGTTCATAGCAGCATGGGCGTAACCTTAGAAAAAGTCAAACGAATCCAATTGAAGTCTCCGTTTCGATAAATTAAATATTCGTCATGCAATAGAGCCTTTGTTTCACCAACTGTGTGGGATGTGGTGCCGTCCTGCTGAAAATAAACGTCGTCTACGTCCATAGTAATTCATTCACTGAAGCGGTCGCACCAGCTTCATTTTCGAGTGAATATGGCCCAATGACACTGCCAGCACAAAAATCGTATCAAACTGTCATTCAGTGTGGATGAAAATTTCACAATTTTTTGTGTTTTTTACCAAATGGAATGAGTCCCTTCACTCAGAATAATTTTCTATAAAAAATCATGATCTTGTGTATTCCGTTCCAGCATCCAATCAACGAAAAGATGACGTTTTACTTTAATTGGTCCTCAAAAGCATGTATGACAGGATCTTTATAAAAATTGCGATCCAAAATGGTTGTCAATAGCTAGGCCCTATTCTCGCGATCGTCTTCAAAAAAAACAAAGCAGAATTTTCATCTCTTATCTCTATAATCTTACTAATCAAAAGTCATCACAATAGGTCTGTTCGCGTACTTTCTGCACCAAAATTCGTAGATTGTGAAATTTTCAGAAATTTTTTACTCTCTCGTGAGCGCTCTCTTCTACGAAACTTTTGCATACTCGAACAGGATTTGGTGACTTTTTGTAGATAGATTTTCGTGAAATTTCGCTGTTTCGGGAGAGTACGCGAACAGACCTAATGTTGGTTGAACGTTGATAGTTCAGGAATTTTTGGATGACCTTACACATGTAAGACAGCAGAGGGAACAGCGATTGACATTTCCATTGCCTCGTGAGTTTGATATGCTATAACCCTATAGCCCGAACAGATACTAATGGCGCTGTTTGGTTTTGGTAAATATTGGGGGACTTACAATGGCAACACTTTTGTTTACTGGAAAACAATAAATTTAAGTTTCTTACGTCTTTTCGTTCTTCCTTCTTCGCTGTAAGATTTCTTTTTCAAATGCATACACGGCACAAATGATCATCGTTTGGTCGCCTTTCACCTTGGTAGTCTGATAGACACATGAAAAACATTGCACAATGCAAGGAATGCAGGCATCTTATCCCAAAAGAAAGGATAGTACGTCGAAAAACCAATCGGTGTCACGAAAAGTTTGCCAAAACCTCTTTATGTCTGCAATTTAATCTATGTATGAATATATTTCGAATCGAATTTGCTGCAACAGCATAATATATGAAAACAAAATTGTTCTTCCTTTGCAGGTTTTCCAAACGTTATGAGCTTCCTCTTCTTGTCCAGAGTGTTATTATGAATATCACCATGTTCCTAATGATCCATCTGTGTGTAAAGGTTAAACGAAACAATGCCGGTCCATCGATACGAGAACGTGAATTCGGAGGTTCGTATATGGTTTTTCTATTGCATATTGTACCGAATGTCCTTTCTGCCAAAACTAAAGTAAGCTCAACTATAGACAAACAAAAAAAACTATGTATTCTTAAATTTGCACAAAATAATAGAATTAAATGCAATTTAAATAGAAAAAAAAACCTATATTATTCGCATAAGGTGATGACCACTGTGATCTTCGTCTGCCAAAGGTAATTGGAGACACTGATACTGGTGCTGGTGCCTCATCTACTCCTGCTGATGCATTGAAACGCAGTCGCTCTAGACATTACTTAAGCGGTATGTGTTCAAATTCTGGACTCTTCTTTTAATTGTTGTTGTTGTTTAACTTAGAAACCATCTTTATATTTTTATGTTGTCAACTAGTCTAGTTATTGTTGTTGTTTCACTGTTGTCCTTATACGACTCCTAGTGCTCGTATATTGGACGGTATTCGTTTGGTTATTCATTTATTTATACATTTCATTGTACTTTTCTTTGTTTTTTTTTGGGTATACGGCCATTTGTAGTTTTAATTTTGCATGCATACGTGTTTGTATGTTACTGGGCTTAAGTGCTTCATTTCATTTTTACAAAGATTTTTGTTATTTTCTTGACTTTACTTTATATTGCAATATATTTTAGTGCCAAGTATTCCAACGAATGTCATTTGGCTTTGAGCCAAATGGGTGGAGGCCTACTATGCGAAGGCAGGCAACATGCAACCAAATGACCGGAAATTAAGAAGAAAAAAAAAATACGTAACACAACTTTAAGTCGTAGGATGTTGGAAGAAATTATAAAATTTTCGTTGAGTACTTGCACTTGCACAGACATAATTTAAGGATACCTACGGTAAAGAGACGTAATGAGTTGGAGGGACGAAAGCGTACTTCCGAACACAACTGGTGCCCACGTGACCCAGTTCGTTGCAGGATGCTCCAACAATTAGTCAATTTATTTATAGAATCACTTTTTTTTTACTTTCATACATTAAAAACCACTAAAAATAAACCCCGTGACCTCACATGCACAAACAAGGCTGTTTTCATATGAAGCCCAAATGCTGACCTCCTTTTTCTCATTCTGGGAACTTTGGAATTAAAATTCCCATTCGTAATGCTGCTGCTGCGAGGCAATTAACTAATAAACTGGAAAATATCGAATTCGTACAGAATCCTCCAAGTTGATGGCGGTTTTCGAATTTAATTTAAGAATTCAGTCGAGTTCGTGTTTAAATGAAATCAGAGTGAATCTTTTATGACATAACTCGAATGGAGGCAAATCCCCTCTCCATTTCAAGCCGTACTGGTCCCATAACTCATATGTTAAAAGTCGATATATATACACAATGTACATGTCCCTTTGTTGTGCATTCGTAAGGAGCTTGAACTTCCTTAGACGATATATAATCTGTTCCTGCTCTCATAATATTTATCTTTCTTTTTGTTTAAATCCATAAGGGAAATGCAAACCCCAGAACACTCCGACTCCGAATTGGTCCATTATAGAAGAGGCAAGTTCTTCCTTTTCAGTGCAAGGGTTGGAAAAACTTTAATTTAATCCATTTTTCTCTTATGCTCTGGTGGCTGTTGGTTGTTATTCCCGACCCGACTGGAATCTGTATTGTTTGCATTACAACAACCACACTTCGTACTGCACCAGTGCCATCCCCATTTTGCACTGTAATTTGAAGCCAAGGATTTATCAATAACAAAGAGGATTGTTTTTCCTGGAAGTCCTTTACAATTATGCTGATATACGCTTTGCCAATGAACTTTACTGCCACCGAAACGAAAATCCTGTAATGTTCTGAAGAGAATTGAATTTCTGTAGCACAGATACGTTCATGACAGCAAGTACTCAATAGCAGAATTCTTAGAGAATCACAATTAAAAATCGAACTAGACAAGCTGTTCCGTCCCCTGTGATTAGTGTCCACCAGTCTATGTTCACTGAACTCCTCAAAATATGACTTAATAGAGAACAGTTCTAAAGAAGTTTCTAAAACACAAGTTTTTCACATGCGTGTCGTACTAACGTATTGATAAACTCTGTCGTAAAAAAAGGTGTGTATTCCAATAACCCAAAAACTGCACCTCATGGAGGGATACTGAGTTTTGTCTCTAACTCTCTTTCTTATATTTATAAATGCTCGCTTGGCTACTACTGACATACATACATGCGTTAATTATAATGCCAGGTCTACTCCGTGTCACCCAAAACCTCTGCACCTGCCAGATGGAATTCAAAATCGCCCGCCAACTAACAGGAGACAGAAAAATAGCTAAGTCAATTGGCTCATTCCAACACCATAGAATTGTTTCCTCTCTCACATTTTATCCTTTCTTTCACCAACAGTGCTCCAGAGTAGTAGCCAATTGCAGTAGAAATAACGCCCAATAAAGTGGGCGTGACATTCTGCATTTTTGATTGAGTAACATACGATTACATTTTTCAAAATCCCTTCAAAAAGTAGCCGTGGCACTATATAATATTTTAACGATTTTAAGTGAAAACTTGGGCGTGGCTCTTTCAAAACTTCCTCAGATAATATTTTTAACCCATTCGTCGGAGCAATGGACAAGAATTCTCCAAATTTTTCAAACTAAAAAACATTGTATAGGTATTTTTCGCCAAAAACGTAAAATACCAAACTAACCTGAAACCGTAAGAGGCGTTTTTGAGAAGATCTACATAATTTTATTCAAATCAGTATCCTAAGTACCCTTAATTTTGAGGTTAATATGAAGTCTGATGTACCTATAAAAATATATTTTATTGTGTTTCCATATAATAAAATTAAGTTCTAAGCTCTACATTAAAGGATAAAACGAATGAATTCCTTAAAACACCTTAAAGCAGAGAACACCAATTTGTTTTTAATTAAAACACTGACAACACCTGCGGTGAGGATAATATTTGTTTTTACTCAACTCTTTACCTAATTTTTGCACTCTTGAACCGAATGAATGCTTAATTTTCTTACGCCAAAACGAAGCCCCCGCCAGAACGGATGCTCTTTTGTTCACCTGCATTAGATATCACTTTTAGCGCGTGAAATTCCACATCAGCGACAACGCACACAGAATCTCAATTAAAATGGGGAGCGCAGAATAAACATCCTGACCTCTTTCCTTCAAGTCATTGCAATTAATGGCCTCCTGTTTTTAATGTTAGTTCCGTTTTGCTTTTGACAAAATGGGCTGGGCGACATCCATCCGGAAAAAGGATGAACTCCACGTTAGCGTGTAATTTTAATTAACAGAACGTGTGGAAGGGTTTTACTGGTGAAGGCAGGTGTGCCAATCATCGATTTGTTGAAGCTAAAGATTGTCATTGTTGTCATTAATTATTGTTTAGAGGCGTTGTTTTCGTTGGTCCTGATAGAAACGTGTTTTTCTTCTTTTATTTGAGGGTGGAAATCCATTAGGGTGTTTTTTTTTATTTTTTTGTAATTTGATTTTAATTAATCAAATTGGATAGTTAATCGCTAAGGAACTTACAGGATTTAGGTTAATTGGTCGATGTTCTACCTATTTGGGGGAACTCCATTTATCGCAGAGCCGATTGGGGTGTAATCTGTGCGATTGTTTAAAAAATGTGTCAATTAGGTTTTTTGGTATAGCAGATGACTTCATACATCGTCTTATCTAGTTAGTGTAGCTATAAAGTTTGAAATGTTACGACACAAGCCACAAAGAAAACCCACAAACAATTTCTTTTGAAGTTGAGAATTACGTCAGCGTCAAGCGTTTTAATGTTTTGATTGAAGAAACCAATAAGCAGTATGGGGGTTCTGTTTGCAAATAAATTTTGACGACCAAATCCCTAAAATACCCATAGAGGCCGCAAACGCAAATGATTGGTGCAGTTAGTTGCGCATTACTAAGTACATATATCTCCTCTCCCTAAGCGTTTCCCGTCAAACGGATGAAATTACACAAAAAACTTGATCGAAAAACCCAAATTACATGATTCAGACTTTGGTGCACTCAGTGGCCAGCTATCTCCCATTTGGGAAGAACTTGGGTGTAGCTACGTCAAGAATAAAAAAAAAATTCTGGATGCACTTCAAATCCAAAATCGTCTCATATCTCCTCTCCCTTAGCGTTTTGGGAGAAATGGACGAAACTGAACAACAAACAAATTGAGAATAACGTCAGCGATTAATTGAACTTTGAAGCGTGTTAATGTTTTGATTGAAAATACAAACAAGAAGTATGCATCAAATAAATTTTGACGACCAAATGCAAACAAATACAAATTCAGAAATGGATATTGGAAACTTTTTTGCCATATAGAAGAACATTGATAGAGTTTTTGTTAATAAACATTGCCTCGTTTCATAGTCGGTACTGAATTTTCGATGATAGTCGATATCTAAGACGGAGCGCTAAGTTATAAACAAAATTGTGTCACCAGAAAATAGGTAGCTCGGAGGCGTATACGTAATTTTTTCATATATTTTCTGAGTGAAACATTTTCTGTGTACACAGTATTTTCTCGGTAGATAGTGAGACAGCAGCTAGCCTAGAAGGTGCCTGGGATACACAGAAAGAGAATATCTAACATAAATTGTGTGTACAAAAGGTCGAACTAGGAAGGATGTACCTAGTTCGGAGGCGTATTCCAGGCTGATTCTTTCCATTTTAAGCCAAAAAATGTTTTCAATGGGCCAACTAAAGCTGATTAGCTTGTCGTATATGCATTCAGTTGTGCATCTGGCATTGTCTTAAATGCGCAGTTAACCTCCCTCGAGCGATGACTAGTGCCCACTTAGCAGAGAGGACAGCTTCTACTTGCAGTTTATGATACAAAAGAGATATAAAAACTCCAATTTTTTTTTAAATTTGAGCATACAAAGCAATTTGACAATAAATGTTCCCTCGGGATGATTAAAATGTTGCCCCAACTGCGGTGATATATGTAATTCACAGAAGGTGTGGACGGTCATTCAAAGCTGTTTATCTATGTGAACCTTAAATCTAACCATAAAGAAGCAAATAGCTCTTTAAGGACAGTCCTAAATGGAGCATAAATATGTATGTCCGCTGTACTGATTTGTTAAGAGAATCGTTCTCTAATGGATCTTTAAAAAAAACAGATTGGAGAATTCACATCGTCCCCTACGTAAGCGAACACTTAAGATGTTTTTCTCTCCTCTCAACACAATTGCGTATTCGCTGAATCTTAACGATGTCATAAATCGAGAATGGGGACTGACGCATAAACTTTATTTTCCATTTAATGGTCACGAAGTCCCCCCAAATGGTCAACCTAAGTTTATGTATAATTTGCATACCTCTGTTCCAGTAATCCTCTTAGCAGCAGAGAGGTCCTTTAAACAAATTAAAAGTAACGTTAAAATCAAATACACACAATGGCAAAAAAAAGAAAACGTATAAGCCACAAAGGTGCCCTAGTTCGGGACGAAGCAAAGTCTTGCCATATCTTCAATCAGAGACTAAAGATAAGTCTGAAGAAAAATCATCTAAAATTCATCAACCCCTATTCATTGGAGCAACTTAACAGGACAAATTCTCAAAAGTAGACCAATTGACATCATACTCCAGTCTCAATGAATACTTATTCGTGTACACCCTCTTCCATATTGCAATTATCCTTTGTTGTTGAAATTCATTTCCAGTGCATTTGCTGCATTCTCTTGAAAGGAGTGTGTACCCCACACATACACGCAAAGATGAAAAAAGAATTCCTATCACCAACAACTTAATCCTCACACTAGTCTCATACTAGTAAAACGAACGAAAGTGGCTTTCTGTCAACTTTTTGTTTAACCAAAACATTTTATTTTTTTTTAAAAGCCTACCACGTTTACTCTCTATCAAACTTGCCACAAAAAAAACCCCAACACAAATGGGAAACAGCGACATACATACTACTACCTCCCTGTCAGAAACTAGGATACAAATTTATGGATAATTCCATACATAAAGGCATGGGATAGTGCATAGAAACTAAGCACCGTTCAATGACACACATACATAAGTACTAAATGGGGCGAAAACTTTGTTTGTTGTTTAGATGCGTTTTGTGTGTTTCAAGGATATCATCATACATACATACATTATGTATTCTAAGTCGATGTGTGTGTACTTTCTTTTCGTCATACGCGCCTCATTATGTTTCTATTTGCAAATGGCGTTTGGGTCTGTAATTGGATATAATGGTCAGTCCCATGTCCTTATAGTTGACATTTTAAGTTTGTCCTGATAATGGACAGTTACCACATGCAAATGATGATTACACACATAAGAGTGTGCCCTTGCTTATAAGTAAGCACCCACCCCCTCGCCAGGAAGTGTAATGGATAACATTTAAGACAAAAGCAATTTGTTGATGCTGAGCTAGTGGGCTTACAGACAGCTGAGGCAATGTGTGTTTGGATTAATTGCCAGGATATGTTTAAGGGTGAGAGCAGTAACATTTAAGGATCACGTATCTACGTATACATATACTAAATTAAGTGTTTGGTAATTTGTGTGTGTATATACAACGTGAGTCGGTGAATTGTTGTAAGTTTATTTTTCCATGGACTAGCAATTTAGGGATATGACGGATAATGACGGCGTTGAGTTTAAGAAAGGAATTCATAATTAATATATTTTACTCCCAACTATAATAAGTAATTCCTGTCACGTGTCATGAGCAAATTAAATTACTTAGAGGTGAGATAATTGTAGCAAAAATAATCACAAGTAATGGCTTAGTGGTTATTAAGACTGCGAAAGTCTTATTCAAATGCCAAGCATTACATTTATGTTCCTGTGATGTCTGGCAATGTTTTCCGTCGGCTGTCTTAAATTTTGATGCCTTGCCAATTATTGATATTTTATGTCTTTTAACAGGAAAAGCGCAGTATTTATGTATCCGTTGATAGCTTGGATTTTGATTTACTTCTTCAGAATGTTTGTTGAAATTTAAAACTGGCGGCTTGCATCATGCATGTGGCATTCCACTTTCGCAGAGATGGTAGTTCTGTAGGAATAAATAAAGTTCAGTTTTAGGCCACGATCGGATATTTAGGAACTGAGTTTCCATCAATGCAGTTGTGTTGTTTTTGGTTACTCTATACACTGAATATTTAGTTAATCTAGTGGGATTTTTTGTTGTTTGATGAGAACAAAGCCTTTTGTCTGTTCACTCCTACTTCATAGGATGGACATGGTTTGTTCCCTTTAAGATCTTTAAGACTTAAAGCAGACATCAGTTAACAAAAGCCTATATCATGCTCGAGACCCTGATTTCACATTACAACTAAGGAGGTTTAACTTAGTACGTGGCGATATTTTGCTGGGACTCCAAACGCACTATGACTTTGTCTATTACATTGTTAATGTCCAGAAAAAATTCTCCAAATTCATTTGTATATGGTCTTTGGCCTCGGAATGATCTGCTTTGTTTGTTCCGATCTTCGTACAATTTTTTAGTTTCTCTAGCTAATGAGCTCCATGCAGACAATGCTGAATGCATCATAATATGCCGATTGTCTCTCAACGATTCCCCGTATTCGCCTGATTTGGGACCAAAAAATGCATTTGCCAATGATGAAGGGAAAGCGGTTTATGGACGTAGAAGCCATCCAAATGCCTTGTACCGAAATCCAGAAGCACATCCCCCGCGATTGTCAAAAACACTCATTTGACATGCTTAGCAGACCGTGATAATCTGTGTACTGAGTCGCAAGGGGACGATTTTGAATGAACTAAATCGGTTTTGCCAAATAGTCCTCATTTTTGTTCTTATATTTAAAAAGTCCTGTTTACTTTGGATGAATAACATCTTGCCACTCAGTTTATTCTTGATTTATAGGAACGATAAGCTAAGTTAGGGAATGGAAATATCTAGGTACGAATCAGACTAATCATTCCTTCGAATGTTGGGCAATAACAATCCCCTACTGTCAGGCAAAAATCTTTACCTGTAATGCACATTGTCTTTATCTACATAAATACGTATAAAACCTAGCCCTGTATACATCTTATTCTTAAGATAACCCTGACTTTTGGTATTCGTCCAACGTTTACCTGAAATACAATTAAACTTTGTGTTTGACGACGAACTTATTTTGGCTGTAAATATTTTAAGACCCATCAAACCTTCACGTTTAATGACACAGAACGTCTTCCCGTGAAGTGTTCGTTCAAAGGACTAGCAGAGTCATAAAAGTCAGTCAATCTGTTCGTAGATACATTTTTCGCGAATTCGTGCTTTGCAGGAGGGTATAAGTTGTCCATACTAATACGGTATTGATCAATTTCCTAAAACATCATCTCTCGACCAAATAACGATAAACTTTAGTAACTATGTCATAACAGTCAGTCAATCTCATCATGTATTGGAACACTAATTAGTGGATGGTTTTAATCTCCTCAAAATCATTTCCCAAATCAAAAGGAACAAATAACGATTACCTCAACAGCATTTCATCAACATAGTGCACATCAGATATAAGTACTTGGCAACAAAATTCGAATCACTTTGGCGTATGTGGAACATTTTGTTTATATATTTTCTAAGCAACATCTCCATTAACTACACTCTGGCGTATGGATAACATTTCACAGTGAATGGTTAAAATTAGCACAATTCATCGTTAAAGGTTGTTTATAATTTGTTTTATGGTTCTATTCATTCAGCACGCTTATTTATAATTTGGTCATTTGTTTGTAACCGATTCTCGCCCGTCGACACAACTTGAAAGCCACAAATCTATCTCATTTTATTTCCTTACAGATCTCGATATGAAGTACTTCTGGTCATGGACGGACTTTCAATCGTATTTGGATTTTATGCTTGTGGTTTGGGCTGTTGGTGCAGCTATTACATATCTTATGTTGTCAATTGAATGGTTCATGGAAACCCTTGGTTTCTTCGCCGTTTTCACGGAGGCTATGTTGGGTATAAGCTTGAGTTATGCATTCCAAAGGATTTTTTTATTAAAACTTGTAATTTCTTACAGGAGCCCCGCAATTCGTAAGGAATTTTAAAAACAAATCAACATATGGAATGAGTATACAGATGGTGATCATGTGGACGCTCGGTGATATGTTTAAGACTGTATATTTTATTTTAAGAAAGGCACCATCACAGTTCTGGATTTGTGGCACACTGCAGGTTAGTATTTCATTTATTTGATTTGACACATGGTTTAGTATTATTTATTTATTTTCTTTTGTATAAAATAGAAAAGTAAAACTCTCTCCCATCCACGTTGTTCGTGTGGTGACGTAACATTTCCAGCTCGTTTGAGTTTAATAATTGTATTCCTCCTGAAGGATACGAGTACATTCATACGTATATTGTGACAGACATAATCTAGTTTATTATTTGTTCAGAGTGATGGCACTTTTATTTATGCTTCGAGTGTCCTTGTCACATACGAGTATATCAGCAGTCGTAACTTTTCGAATCAGACATCGGCTACAGGATATTAATGATATGCGTCCTCTAAACATTGACAGCGTCGAAAGAAAAATTGTAGGCACCCAGCGAATGTGACAATGGTTGAAGGACACCACATTTTCTGAGCGTCTATTTACGGCTGAAAGTAATCCTTTTTGCAGTGAAGGATGCGAAGTGAAATTCTTTTGATAAATGTGCATGATTAAGAGGTGAAGGATGTTTTGTTTTATTCACGTTGAGAACTATTTGTGGATGCGGATGGTGTTATAAGGGTTATCTACTCAGTGTACTTCAAAGCGAATGTACACTCTGAAAGAGTATGAAGAACTTTTTTTTTAGTTCTCTGTGAATAATCTTATCTCTTGCTGGTGGAAAATGCAAATAGTCTACTTAAAGTAGAGAAATATATGAGAATATACCACCTCTTAACTATTTAACATTATTATTTTGGTTTTCGGAATCAGAGTATGAATTTCAAAGACAGTAAGAACTCGTCTTCTCTTTTTTAGTTCGCTTTTCTTTTTTGACTGCGAAAAGTAGTTGACCTGGATAACTACTAAAGCATATGCTTTGCACCTCTGACATGATCCTTGGACCAGTTATTAAAATAAACAATATTACGTTTGGTTTCTTGTCGTAAATAAAACCCGATCCCGCATTTAAAACGGAGCATAAATTTGCTATAGCCAATATGTTCATGTTTCGAATCCGTATAAAATCGTATTGAATCGACTAACAAAACAGGACCAAGGGAATAATAATTAATGCGAAAAAAGAAAAAGAAATATCCCTGGGCACTGTATGGGAACGTTTTTGATCCGCAAACGTAATGCAAATACCTCGTAGTATTACTATCGGATACATTTGCTGACGATAATGTCATGTTAGTAATAGGGAAAACGAAGTATTGCATCCTTCTAAAGGCAGCTCTTTATGAATCCAAATTGACAAGTAAACCAATAATTCCTCTTTATTTCTACACTCAATTCGTAATTTATTCGCATATCTTCGAATGTAACTCGACGCAAAGTTGAAATAGAAGCCGCGCGTGAAAAGAAGCTCAAAGAACTTGAAACTGAATACAGAAATCAGTACTTGTTACATGGAAAACAAAACTTAACATGCAGAATAGCATGTTTATTACATATGTACATACCAACAATCCATGTTATATTCTTCACCGAATGATAGGGGTCTCTTATTTAAAAGATCTTCTGTTTTTTATATATTTCGTGTACACGATCTGATATAAAATTTGACTCATATTTGTTTTTTTTTATCTTCTCCAGGTCAGTTTAGACATCGCCATACTCCTTCAAGTATATATATATCGAAAAAATTCACAACCACGCAATGTCCACCGCGGAGATTAGCAGTTTGCCCCCGATGAACAACAACAACAACAGCAAAATCATCCCCAATTGCAGCACACCAATTCCATACCTCATACAGTAAGCAGTGGCGATGATCATCTATTAGCATCTCACACGGACATTCGTCATTTGAACGACTATGACAACAGAGCCTTCCAACACACAATCACGGGTAATAACAAGAATAACAGTGCTGGCCTCAAATCAACAGCTGCTGACTCTGCCATCTCAATTCCAGATCCAGATGATCTCAATGCAATTTTTGTGACAGAGCGAACCTGTCGCCATCATCGTGGCAAAAGACAACGACACAATGCTACACAGACACCAGATTTAGGCCTTACAAATTGGAAGCAACCTCATGGTGCTGGCTTCGAATATTATTGCCATTGTTGCTACTGTTGCCACTGCCATTATCACCCGCATCATCATTGTCATTGTACACCTGGTGTACCACCTGTAGTTTCTCACAACCGGAAGCAGATACACCATCAGCATCAGCAGAGAAAGAGAATCGCGACAAAGAGACTTCCAGAACTACTATCTAGCAAGCAGCAGCATCACGTACCACCAGAGTCTTCCCAATCTTTGTCAAGCACAGACGATAAAGTTTATGAACGTCGGCAGGTTAATCACTTGCATCGCCACCCTCAGCGGCATAATCACAGCAGGCTTCCAGAAAAGATTCCAACTGGTGGACAGATTGCTATTGAAATCGATGCAGCGACTCTCACCGATGACGCCAGCTATTGTAGTAGCATCAGTAATCGCTCATATGCGCTGGCCAACGATGCGACCAATAGCAAGGACATCCTTGCACATTGTAGCGGTGACAATCATCATCAGCAACATCTTCATCCAAAGGAGAGAAGTAAATCCAACATCAAATGTGAACCATCTAGTCGTATTGATTCGATTTGTTCGACCACATCGGCAGCTACCACAACAGAAGAAAGCAACGGTGAAGTGGTCATTGTGACACGAAAATGTAAGCGATTGCCCTTACGTAAGGGTAAGGGTAAAAAATTTATGCGGCAGGACACACTCGACGGAGCCGCTGATGTGGAGGAGGACGACGATGAGGAGGATCCTGCGCGACAGTGTTGTGATGCCAACTGTTGTAAATTTAGTGTTAACGAAAGTGTAAAAATAAAACGTAAACAATTCATTAATCTTAGTAAAAATTACTACTGTAGTAGTTGCAGCAAGTGTAGTAGTTGTAGTTGTTGTCACCAAGACCTGGATGATGACCACCTGCAAAAGACGTGCAGTTTCAGTAGTAGTCTCAGTCATATGGAAGACAATGATGACGGCGTAGAAGGCGATGATGAGATTTGTTCGCATTGCGATGACAAGGCGGTACTGGAGGGCGAGAGCAGTAGTCAGCAAAGTACAGAGAGCTTCTGTTCTTGCAATTCGACAAGTCGCTGCTATTGTAGTTGCAGTTGTGATGAGAGTGAAACAATCCGAAGAGATTCAAGCACAACTACTCCGGCCACAATGTCGGATGTTTCTACGCCAGTTGAGGTTCCATCGGATGGAAATAATTGCGAAGATGCCTTTAGTATGGCTGGGAAATCCTCCGTTTCCCAATCTGAATATTTTTCTCTGTCCTCAGAAAAGCATCCATCTCATAGCGTAGGTTCTTCGCCAGCGTCTCCTCCAGTTTCAGTGATGCCCAGCCCACCGGCGATCCCTCGTAAACAATGCAAACACTACAGTAAACATCATCGGCACAAGAGTGACGGCAACTTTGACACGGTCTTATGACGAAGTGTGTCGCTGGTCGCGTGGCCAGCGATTGATGTAAACACACTGCTGCAGCAAACCATTCGCAAATCGGCTCTTATCCATGAGACACTGCCTGTTGCGCTTAAGCCAAGCGCCGCCTACTGTGGCAGTGATGATAGCTCTACACTCACTCTCACACCGTCGATCACGACAATTGCCAAATTTCCACCTGCCACAGAGGCAGGATCGAGTGTGGCCACTGCTGTTGCAGTTGCAACTATTCACCCTGCCTCGAATGTCAATATTGGTGTTAGTACAGTGGTTACAACAGCCACCACCACCACAAGTTATCACCATGCGCATGATCACCACCATCGTAGCAATATGCCGCGCACCGCAAAACATTCACCTGTTGCCGCAGAAGCTTTCAGTTGTGATCCAATGCTGCGATCTGCTGAAATTATTTTATAGCAGTTTTATTTTGCATTCACTGTCGCTGCTGCAGCAACAGCAACTTGTGCATCAATGCCATATCCAAGAGTCTCCTTAAAAAATTGTGTCGTCCAACGGACTGAGTGCTACTACTCACTTCTCGTTCGTGCGTTTTAGTAGTCTTTACTCGTTTTGTTAGTTTTACTATACTCGTATGCTTCGTTCAAAAGATTAACTTAAATTTATGTAAAATGGGGTTTTTTTTTGTCAAGATCGGCGATTTGACATTGCTTTAATTATCACCCCTATTCTCCAAATCCAGTCAGTCAGATCGAATTGACACGTTTTCTTAAATGCCATGTCACCATTATCATTTCATTTTACTTTACTGATAACGGCGATATGACTTTGGGAATAGGGGCGTTTCTCTCTATTTCCTTTCTCATACTATATCATTCACTACCTTACTCGGATTTAATTTCGTTGTTTTTCGGGGGAAAAATATATCTACTCTATCCTATTTATTTGGAAAGATTATTGATTTCAATTCTAATAAAGTTAATCTTTGTGTAAACTATTTTTTTTTTTTTGTTAAGAACTGAATAAGTTTATTTATTTTTTTTAGAGAAAACAAAGAACGAATTTTGGTTTGTAAACATATCCTTTAGTTAAATATACACGAAAACCTTATAAGAGACATAAGCAAAATTATAAATAATTTTCCATAATTTTCCTATAGTTTATCTTAATGTTTAATTTTAAACGGGTTGTTTAATAAGTCCACTATAAATACAATATTGCTTCGGTTGTCCCTTTTTTGGTAAATTTTTAAAAGCGATATGAAAACATACATATATTGAATATACTCAGTGAAAGATTTGTAATAAAATATAGATTTTATCTATTGATAAAAGTTCCATTATTGTTTTAGTTTAATTTTACTATATTTTAGTTTTTACATATACATATATATTTTTTTTTTGTTTAAGCATTTTATGTTGAAATGTCCAAAATAAAATCAAAATTTTTTTAAATGAAAATCCATTTTGTACAAAGAAAGAATAAAACCTCTGTTTCTGTAATTTATCTTATAGACAAATGTTATTATGTAATAAATAGAAACAAATTACTTTTTTAATTCGCTGTTTATTTCGTAATTTTAATTTTGTTTGGTTGCAAATTATTTTTGTGCCTCACTTCGTGATAAAGTTTGGGGAATGAGGACATTTCCAGTTGAGAAGGGTGCCTCCCTGTAAAGTGTGATTTGTTGTATTTTCTGGTCTCTTGTCGGTTCTAGAAAGTTGCTAGATTTCCACTGCTTACCTACAACATTTTCTGTTCATTAGCTGTTTTGGTTTAAATTAAGGGCGAGACTGTTTCAGATACTTAAGTGGAATATTTCAAGTAAAATTACTTACCCAGATTATATCAATAACTAAGTTTTGTATTCCATCACTTGTCTGTCTAAGAAAATTTTTTCAAAGTTAGATGTTAGTTGATTGAGATTAACTCCAGTCCCGGTTGAGCGTATCATTAGATGGTGTACTGTGTGATTAGGTGAATTTCTTTTTTGATTTCTTTAGAAATTTAAATTCGAGGAATAAGAACTTTAGACTACGCTTTGCTTTGAAAAAGGTAAAACGGCATTAAGGTATGAAGCTGCAAAGGTTTTTGATTTATCAATGTTGGCAAATTAGTCGGTTCTTTTTGTTTTCAATAAAGTTTGGAATCGTGTAAAGCTAAAATAATAAGTCACTCGTTGGCAAATTAGTGGGTATCCTGGGTTATAACAGTACTACATTTTAGGGTAATTGAACTCTCGAGTGGATGCCGTGGTTCAGCGTTTGGTGCTTTGGACTACTGAACGCAGGTTCAAGATTCTATGTGTGACGCTGTTAATTTATTATTTCTTTATTTCTCAGAGTAAACAAGTTGGCGAAGCTAGGCCCTGGGTCCTATCAACCTGTCTGCGCAAAAATATTTATTTTTTTTTAAACAGGATTTAATATGCTAGATCAATGTATGGGTATGGGTATCGAGAAAATATACGGTTCAACTAGGGTCAATTAAAAGACATTTTAAGATTTCCCTCCTCAAAAATATATACAAAATGCATGGCTCTTGCAAATCGTCCGATTCTATAAGAAAGATTAAGACTATTGGGATGATGTTATTAAGGCAACCCTGCACAAACAGAAAGGTGTACTAAATATTCAAGTTAGAGACAAATACGACCCAGAAGTATTTTACAATTTAAGAATTAAAAGAACTCTGGTGTATGAGATTCTTAATACTATGCCACCAACTTTTTACCAATTCTGTTTCCCTCACGTATTCTGCTATATTACGTCCATCTTAAGAAACAAGGAAAACGATCTCAATAATTGTGTTTTCTGTGATTTTTTTTTATAAGCTGAACTTCTTGCTATTTAGAAGAATAGAAAGCAAGGGAACCCCTAGAAGAGTCTAGGGTTCACGGATTCTTAATTTTTCATTTCTGGATACCGTCATTTTAATTTTTCGAGTTATCAGTATGTTCATACAACGGTTGTTTGATTTTTATGTTTTTTATTTTATTTTTATTTAAAATGAAACAAGTTTGTAGATTTGCACGAAAATAAAACCACATTTCAAGCCACTTACGCGTACAAGAATAGATTTGAGAGCAACAAACTGAAAACAAATGTTTAAATAACTGACTACTGATGCACCACCTACTTATATAATCACACAAATCTCGTAGTACAATATACACATATGTATGTATCTCTTTATGTGCTTAAAAACGCTTTATTACTTATTCACGAATGTAGAGAGGTTTGTTTATTTATTTATTTATTTATTTTAATAATAATTAAACAACCCTGTGTATAGTCACTGACAATGATTTGTAAATATTACTAAGTTAAGTCATTATTTACATATATTGTACAAAAATTGTTTCCAATCGATTGTGTATCATATTAAGTGTCTTAGGTTTGTTAATTATTTTTTAATATTAAAATGAATGTTAAATTTGCTATTACAACTATATACATATATTTTTCTTATTTTAGTGTAAACTATCTTCCAAGCAATGAGAGATTCCGAATTATCATACAAAAATTACGAACATTTTATTAAAAACAAACTACTAAGCAAATAAAATTATATCAAGTAAAATTAGTTAAAGTATATAACAATATCCAATTGGAATGAAAATGTTAAAAATTTTGTTATTAAAAAAAAAAGACGTCTTACATATATCAGTAGCAATTAGAATTGTTTGCATAAAAGAAATGTTAATTGAATTAAAATTTACCAAAGTATTAGAAAACGGGCCCAATGTAGAAATGGTTTTAACTCAAATGGGATCGAAGTTCCCTAAAGAACCAACAAATTTAATGAGTTGAACATCCTCAATTATAAGGCCTTCAAAATTCGTATACATATTTATCATTTTTAGAGTTCGTTAATTACAAAAAAAAAAATCAAATGTAGGAAATGTAGGGACCGATCAGTAATTGAGTTGAGATGTAGTATTTTTATTAATTAATAAAACAAATTCATGTCTAGAAACACTTTTCACAATTATGTAGGACAAATAACCCCGCATTTTTAAAAAGGGAAAAATCAATTACATTTTAAAACAATGAAAAAATAAAACTCTTCATTAATTTTACAATTAAAGTCATAACAAACAAGCAATAGCAATTTTTTAGGAGAATTATTGTCTCCATATAGTAAATTATATAAATGTACCACTAGCATATACCAACAAAACTGTAAAACCAATATATTCAGCAATAATATATGTTAAAATGAAAAAGAAGGAAGCAAAAGAGACCATACTCCGCCATTATTGTAATTCTTAGAATAGTTAACAAAACTTTATAGAAATCAGTAATTAATCGATTTATATAAACTAACGAAATATAAATATCCATAAACAAAAATTCTTAATACACACTCAAATTAGAAGAAAACAAAAATAGTTCATTGTAAAGAAAAAAAAACTGTTTTGGGCAAAGAGAAAAAAATATATAAACATGTAGAGAATTTAATCGAAAAGTGCCATAAACTCAGTCTTTATTATTTTATTAAATCAATTACCCGAAAAGTGTTTATAATCGAAGGAACGAGTAAGTGTTGTGTAATTAAATTAACTCTTGTTTCGGCTGAAGTGTACATTTTGATTAAGACCCAATCAAAGAGGCCTTGCTGACCTCTTAAAGGGGCATGTAAGTATTTCCATCATCTGTTTTCTTTTGTTTTGTAATTTGGAACAAATTAAGTGAAATGGATGTTGTAATTTAGGTTTGTTGATGGTAAGTAGATTTAGTTCAGACAAACTTTTCTGTGCAAAAAATTGTCTGAAAATTTTAATGAATTTATTACTGAGAAGAAACCCAGGAGCCTAAACTTAATTTTTTCACATATCTAAGTGTATATCCATATCTTTACGTACCTTTCCGTTTTCTTTTTTGCGTTTTTTTAGTAGAATCGTTTTTCAAGAAAAGAAGATTTTTATTACCAATAATTTTTCCGCACTTAATGATTTGTACTTTTCAGACTTGAAATATATGTACATACGGTGATGCGTTCTCAACATACTAGACGCAGTACCTCAGTGATTAATGTGTTGGCGGATTCAACGGAGGATGCTAGATTCCCGGACAACACGCTTCCGTGAAAAAATAAAAACAAGTTGCCCTTCAGATACTACATCAAACAATTGGCATCAGTGAGTTTGTTAAATTTTCTTTCTACAAGGAAATTATCATTTGGTCACCTAATACTTTGTTTTCATTGCTTACCTTTGGATGATTCCTATTTCCATGACCTTGCCAATGAGGTACTCTTTCCATCCAATCAATTTGAACATCTATTCCATCTACATATCCCAGCCACTGTAAAACACTGATGCAACATTATTTTAACTAGGCGTCTGGTATCTATTCGATCTGCATATCCTAGCCATCGTAAACCACTGATGCCACTATGTACACAGCTCACATACGTGGTCGTTGAATCTCCTCCAAAATGCTTTTCTATATTCCTACGTAACGTTTACTATTTGAACTTCCGGTGGCGGTATTTGGTGACAAAACCACTTGTTTCTGCAGCGGTTTGAGGGAGTCTGATGTAAAACTCAATGTAATAGACTTTCTTCGATGTAAATGGATTCTCTAACATCTGCTGTAATTTTTACATTACATGTTTAAAGCATAGAAAAACAGGATCCTTAACTACCTCCAAAAGCAACACATAATTGGGACACTTGTAAACTAACAGGCCTTCACTTAATACAACCCAAAAGCTTGGATATTTCTGTACTAAGAGCAAACACTTATCAGCCCCACCTCTCGCGATCATCTGACTAACACCCTAGAGTACAACTGCCATGAAAAACTCTTCAACACGGCATTAAGCACCAAGACCCTTCCCTTCCTGTGAAGAATAAAACAACCACAACGCGAAAGGTTCTGACAAGGTAGACCCTGGGTCCCATCAAGCTGTTGCACCAAAATATTTATATTTATTTATTTTAACAACAAATTGGTACTATAATTGAGATGTTATATTAGAATTAGATAGCGGGTGAAAGAAGTTGTGTCTCGAAGGAGAAGGCAATGCTCTTGTGATCGAAAGAATATAACAACCCTGTTCGATAGCACGGTTTCAAGTCTCCATCTATCTAGTGTGCAAACCGTTAATCATCCACATACTCTCAAACTGAACTGTAATTCGCTCTTCTGCGGCGAATAATAAAATGTATTCTTCGCAATTGAATTCATTTTATTTATCTCCTTTTCCTCTGTTCCTTTCGCACGAACAGGGAACATCAGCGAATCTCACCAACGTTCTTGTCGCCTTGATAATATTCGTCGGCGAAAACAGACAGGCAGTCATTTTTCAATTCTCCTTCGTGAATGTTCGGTCGCTTTGGGGAATTGCCGATATTTTTTTCTGCAGAAAATGAAACACGAGAACGGTGAAAACTGAGAAATAAAAGTGAAAAAAGAAAACAAATCCGAAGAAAACATTCGTTTTGTTTTGTTTGCTTTTCCTCTCATCTGCGGTCTGTGCGTGTCCAAAATCCGAGATAACAAAACCGATGCGTGTTTAGTTCAAAGAAGAGAAAAAAAAAGTGAGCCGAAGTGAATTTTTGAAGGAGAATCCTTAGAAAAAAGTTTGTAGCAGTGTTGTGCGTGAATTTACATTTGTGTAACAAGGTATCTCACACCAACTGCAGCGGAAGTAGCAGCTGATTAGAAAGACGATTCGAGCATCATCCATTCATCCATCCATCCACCTGTACTTCAGACACAAGGTAAGTTCCTCAATGTCCTCCCCCATTGTAGGGATTAAAATTGGTGTGTACCTGTACAGTGTAATCCGAAGACATTTCCTTATTCAGGAAAAGGACGCACCATCTCCAGTCCTTTGGGCTTTTTTTTTTGTTTTTCTTTTTGTAGAAGAAAACCCATTTTCACGGTCATTGTCTTAGGGTCGGTCGACACTGTGCCGCCATCGAAACAAAAAGTTAGTCAACCGCCATCCACTCCACATACACCATCGATGGATGCTTTGAGTGTAAATTCATCCATTTTTCTGTTACAGAGGGGAAAATCGATAAAAAGGATTTTCTCAGTCACTCTGACTGAAGTGAAGCTGTGTGCTGTGTACTGTGTGGGGAGAGATGAGGGTAAGCCTCCTCTCTAGTTGCTGGGTGAATTTTGCTAATTTTAATATTTTTCTTTTTTTTTTTTTAATTTAATTGAACCAATTCGAGGTGAAATAGGTGGAAATTTTTGTTTTGTCAATATTGTGCGACTGTGATTGGCTGACTGAGCAGAGCATCACGGATGATAGCTATCCGTTGTGGTACCTATTGGTTTTTTTTGTTGCCTAGGAGATGTACTTGAATGGAATCGGATAGGTATCTGGGGACTTCATGGAAAATTGTCTTAACGCTGGGTACTTATACAATTATACTGAAGACAGCTTAGAAGTCCTCAAATAGAGGTCGAACCCCTTCATTGTTGATGAAGTTGCTTAGGTTTTGAGTCTCATTGTTGGAGTGTACTTGGTGTTAAACATGTGGAATCAATGTACTATCTGTAGATTGATGTAGATACTATCTTCTGATAGGATTCAGCAGTTTTTATCGAGAAGCACCTCATGACAACATAGGACTGGGCCACCTTTCATGTTGTTTAACTGGTTTATAGCGAAACAATGTGTATTTGGCATAAAACTAGTACTAAAGTAGACAAACGAAGAATTACTCTTGCCAATCGCTGTTTCTTTGGGGTGAGAAGGCAATTGAGTAGCAGAGTCCTATCCCGAAGGATTAAAGAGACACCTTGTAAGAACCTGATGATCGAGAGAAAGATTATTCGTAAAATTTTTCGGTACTATGTAGTTGCATTGACGAACTATACAAAACTAAACGAGCTGTACAGCGACATCGGGAAAATGCGCATCAGTCGTTTAAGATGGCTAGGACATGTAAATCGAATAGAGACGAATGCTCCGGCCCGCAGAGAATTCGAATCAAAACGGGAAGGGACAACGCAATAGAGTAAGACCTCGCCTTAGGTGGCGCGTAAAGTAGAAAGGGACATCAACCGACTTGAAGAGGCTTGTTGATTGCAAGATAATTGATGGATGAATCTACAGAATACAGATGCAAAAGGTACAGATGCATAGTTCGGTACAAAGTACAGGATGCAGACAGTCAGATTCAGGATATAAATTGTCAAGTACAGGAAACAGATAGTCAGGTACTGAGTATAGAATAATCCGCCACAGATAGTCTGGTACAGAGTAGAAATGGAGAATGTGATCCAAAATACTGAAGGAGTCAATGCCACTAAAAAAATTCGTATTTGGGAATCGAACTGACATGACGGAATTCTGACCTTAGCAATCTCAAAAAGCTTCTAGAGGGAAGAATTTAGCCTCAATGTGTGTTTTTTTTTTTTTTTGTCTCCCTAGTAGATGGTGCTATCTTGATACGTGCGATCATGCGATCCAAGTTTGTTGAATTATGAGGGTCATTGTGCATTAGGCAAACACGCCTTAAGTCTTGAAATACCGGTCAATAAGGAGTGTGGAAGGGGTCACTTTAAGAGACTAATATTTTCCCAACCAAAAAAAAAAAAAACCTTTCTCCTGTCAAGGCTTTTACGTTCTCGAACATTACCCAGAGGAGGGTTCGTGAATAGATTTGTTGCCGTGTCCAGGACCTACGGTTTAGCACCACCCACTCTATAGGCCAACACAGCATAGTGCTGGCAACAAGTTGTCTTTGTCTGTTTCTCTGGACACTGGGCTTTATCATGTCTTGTTTGCTACTCGGAAACTTACGGGCATGCATGTCCATGCAATCATAATTTATTGTTAGATTTCCAGCAACACAAAGCCAGAGGTAATTGAGCTTATAAGTTTATGTTCTGAAAGTCCTTTGTAATTACAAATAGAATCTACAAGAAAATTATGCATGTACCCTAGGTGCATTGCAAATGAAATCACTAATCTATCATAATAGGATTAAATTGTCTAATTAACATGCTACATGATGCAGTTGAGGTCGTGTGTTTACAAGTTTGCTTATGATGACCTGTACTGGGATGGAATTCCATTTAAATTGTTGTCCTACACTCATTGTCCAGGAGAATAGGACATCCTTGTTTCTGTATATCAAAGGCAGCATTGTATTATTAATTTTTTCTCAGAACTCAAGACGTGCCTCAGATCTTTATATCTGTCCCTTCGCTTAGAACGCACTTCACACCATGAACAAGAGGGACTTAAAGGTTATCGTGTCAAGTGTTTTGAATTCAAAATCAAGTCTTAGCGGCGACAGAATCATTGGATATCGATTTGGTTAAGAGCTGACTGAAATCCTCCACTTAAAACCCACCCAACCACGACCTAAACCTAAACCATTTAAGGATACCAATACACACCCAATTTCTTTCAATCATCATCAATTGACGAAGCAAAGTTAAACTTTGCAACATACGCGTTCAGAGTTCAAACAGCAGCAGGGGATCCAGCCGTATCCCGTTGTCGCCATCTTTGTACATATTTTCAATATGTTTTCCATTTTGTTTGTTGTCTTCTCTTGTCACCGTGCGCCCGAAATCTCCTCACCTCTCGTTTTCTTTTCTGTTCCTTCGGTCGCTAAAGGAAACACATTCCATCCGAATTCTTTGTCGTTTGTTGATTCGAGTGCATGACCTTGGTGCTGCTTACTACTGGAAGTGTGAGTCCTTTTTTCTTATTCTTCTTCCTTTCTCATCACATCTCAAGGGTAAAGTCGTAGGAGTTGTTGCTATATGTATGCTTTTGTACTAATCTGTGTGAATATGAATCATATGATGGCTAGTATTAGGAATGGGGAGGGGACCGTATGACGCAAATCGCTGGGTGAATGCCTACGTTCCAGCTTTCAATTGGCATCGTTCAGGGAATTTGCAAAGACAAGAGGCGTGTATGACGCCAGTAGGTGGCGAATACATTTGGGAAACATTAACATGAGAAGTTAAAGTTTTTTTTTTTTAAATATTAGCGATACTAAATTCGTTAGGGTGTGTTTTCTTTAATGAGATCTTTATAATGTGTAAAACAACAGACAACAGGCAATGTTACTTTACATCCAACAGTTATTGCATCCATTTCGATTCTATTCACTTGGATGTTGCATCAATTGATTGACAAATACCCGATAATTAGACGCATTCACTTTCCAATTTTGCATTCTATATATCTAACCTGACACTGCAGAGCGCTTCGAATGTTAGGGCTACATGCTAAAGGAAAGTCTACTATTCCCATACTTTCATCTGTCATATTGGAAAAGTTGTGACTTGTTGTCCAAGTGTAAAGTTGAGCCCGACAAGTTTTACGATGCCGAGGGAATACGACTGATGCTATGACAGTCTACCCCAAAAATTGCGCTACACTCATGCTACATGGTGTGATCTTTTGACATGACATTAGTTTACAAGTCACTTTGACTTCTAAGTGGTCATCCACTAGTTTCTTTTCACGGTCCTACCTCACATATCGGAGGGTATAGATATCATGAACATTTTTCTTCGGAGACGGCTCCCATTTATTCGTGTGTAGAATACATACTGGTAAACGGACCAGTGACAGCTCCCTTTGTTCTGTCAATGATGTCAATGTCAGTAATTGCACATGCTTTTGGAAAATTATGCCTTTGTTGCATCACATTGAATCTTTTTTGATTTCCAAACTCTCGGTGAGATTGGTTCGCTTTGTAAATGAAGCACCGTATTCACAGATTAAAGGTTGTCAGTGGTTACTCGAAAACAGAATTTTTTGTATGTTTCTTCAATGCTCGCCAATATTTCCTTTATTCGACAACAACAGATTACTTACTCCTACCTATGGTACTGCAAATTTCCGCTATTGTTGCTCCTTGTTAAAACCTATTCCAAATAAGTATGAATGTCTACATAGTCGTATAGGCCTGCCTACGTAATTTTTGGTTTAAATATACACATGTATGTACTGTGAGTATCTATTTTTAATCTCTGCGCAATTGTGGATTTAGGCTCCTTCTGTGTGACAGGCGATTTGATATCAAAATGTCAAACACTTTTTATGAAGCGGAAGCAATGACTAGCTTCTATTTAAATGGGATTCTGTTGTCGCATGTTAAGTTCATGTGTCAAATCATTATAGACTTTTACCACCATACGGCGATAGAATCTAAATTTAAATCGTAGTATATCATTATGGGTGAAGTCGCCCAAGTACAATCGTCCTGCGGGAATTAGGTTATAAACCGACTGTGACGTTATTCCTTCAGATTTCAGACAAACTGTATCATTTTTTCCAAACGCTTGCACATGTGAACAACTCGTACATATGCGATAACCCAAGATCCAGTACTTATACATGCTCTTAGCTTAATTTTAAAAAGACATTACATGGCTCATTAAATTGGCAATGCCAGGTGCTAAATGAATGCGCTTCTATACGCAAAGAATGTAGCATGAATTTTAAAAACAAAAATATAGATTTTAATAAAAATGTAATTTGGTGCTGTCAGATCTGTCAGAACCGAAATCACTGCGGCCATGGAATGGATGACAAATCGGTTTGTTAACGCCCTAATTAAAATTAAATGTACGAGATCTTTAGGAACTAAACAAAATATTTTCTATTTACGTAGTTGAAAATCGTCTTGGAAATTTTATGATAATGTGCCTTAGTGTGTTCGGGAAGAAATTAACCAGTTGGCATCAATTCTACATGTTCTACCTGTTTGTTGTTCAGACGCGGAAACATAAACATTAATATTTTGTTCAGCGCAGTGAAATAATTAGAAAAAGTGAGTGCATAGCCTCTTTAGCGATTGGTAGCTATTTTTACATATGTCACAGTCCTACATAGCTAAGCAAACTTGACAATACTGCTCCTTAGCTTCATTGAAACATGGAATAAAAACTAGACTTTAAAAATAAGGTTTCAGCCTTAGAATGCTGATCTCTATCCTAATTCACTTGGATGACTGTACCTCTGCACTAAACAACAGAATCATTTCAGGTAACTCTTGACTTCAGAAAAACTATCAAAGGCTGTCTTCATGGTGGAGTCATATCAAACCCTAACGACCTGAACAATTCCAGATTTCTAACTTAAAGATATGCAGACGTCTTAGTCGTAAGAAAAAATTGCGAAATGTCTTTAAGAATTCGTTGGTATCAATAAGAAAGGTATTCTCATCACGTAGGCCGCCCCTTGGTCCCACTGTGTTCCACTCTAGACATTTTGTTTAAGGGAGAAGAATAAAAAAGGTTGTAAGTGAAAGCTGAAGAGTCGGGTTCTGTATTTCTAAAGAATTCCAATGACTCCAGATCAAAAAAATCAACGAAACATGCACGGAAAGGCTTTTGAAATAAATCCAGATTTAAAAAAGTCCCGCTGTCATCCTCATCTACAATATACTCTTCGGACTCCATGCCGAAAAAAGTCAACCTCTATCGCTCCCTGGAAGTTCTATTGGGAAAATCCTCAAATCCAACGATGGGAACTCCCGACGATTGACGACATTTCACGATTGAAAGAGATTCTATAAAGGAAGAACTTGGAAGCCAAGATTTGTAAACAGCCTTTAGTGGTAGAATGGTTGGATTGTCCGCCCTTAAGGATAAAAACTTTTCTCCATTTACTAGTTACGTACCCTTAACGCATATAGCTTGAAACGAGGTGTGTTACAGACGTGTTTAGATGCTGTCGCAGTATCGCACATTTGTAGTGTTTTACCGAATATCGACGAATCCAAAGAATCCAACCAACCAAAAACCCTTTAAAAACCCGGATTACATCATCTGCTCCCCGTCACCATGTACGTATGTAAATCCAATACAAATAATGACATACTGATGAGGAAATCTATGGACCGCAAACCACGTTATATTGCATTGCACCGTCCATAAATATTAACGTTCCAATGAATTTATTACTCATTCCTTTGGACCCCATTTGAATAACAATGTTGAAGTAGCAACCCATCCCCAGGACATCCGTGTATCCTCCGCCAAAGAACTTTCCCACTTCCTTCTCTACAATTTATTACACTGCCATTCCGCTTACGACACCCCCTGTACCCTCTTCGATGCGCCTCCGTAAAAGTTTAAATAGAGTCGAGAGTGTACAAAGTCCATTCGAATTGATAATGCAATACGTTCACCGAACAACATCTCTTCATTTTCACTAACACAACACTCGAGTTGCTTGACTTGCTTGGAACCTAAATTAAGAAAAATCATCAAACAGAACATTTGTTCAGAGGGCGATTATGGGGATGTGTCATGCACATGGAACTGCCATGAATGCGGGCTCATTATTGCACTTGTCGGACATCTTCGTGACACCATCTAGAACAAACAAAGAAAAGGCAAGGAGGAGACAAAACAAAAAACAAAACAAACTATGCTATGACGAGGAAAGAATTTATTGAACCCGGAATACCATCCGAGGGAGACTTGGAGATAGTGCTGACGTCTGCCGGAGTGAAATATGTATAATAAACTTTAAATGCGAATAAAGTGTGTATGTGTACATCCTTTTCATTTACACAAACCACGACGACCTTCGTCAATGTTCGATTGTTGCATAAAGAGTACGCTTTATTGTTGCACCCTGTGCGATAAGGGTGGTGCGCATTTTGAGTAGAATTCGCTGACGTCGATATCATCACCATGCCGCAGGGAGTCAGACATGTCACTGACTGAGGCATAACACGTTTGGCATTGATTGTTTGTTTGCGCAAAGTGAATTGAATGCACTTGTTTAGCTTTAGTTTTTGTATTTAAAAAAAGGGGTGTGTGTCTGGGGCCTAGTGTATAAGCCATACAAGCCACAAACAGGAGCCAACAATGGCACAGTCTGATTTGTGTAAGTCACGTGGTATCGAGGTGTTATTATTGTCTCAGCGTATTGCTTGCAAACGGTCGAGTTCCTTGAAAACGAAATTAATGCAAATGGGTGCGTCTAGGTGCGGGAAATACTGAAAAGTTATTCATTCATAGCAAAACTGCATTGATGGCTGTCTGTTGGTATTTTAATTTTCTTGAGAATTCAATTTGAAAAGCCTTGTCTGTTGTTTGGATTCATTTAGTTTTCAAGCTTGTGATTCCACTAAAACCTTGACATGTGGTTTACAGAATGTGACGCGTTAAGAGAGAATTCTTTGAAACAAAGCGAAAAGCGAACCGAACGGAGATGGGAAAACATGGATGGTTCTTTGTGTAGAGAAAGGATCTACGGAAGAAGCAAATACGAATTCTTTAACTCATTAAGACGAACAGCACTTTCACAGAAATATAGTTACTTCTACTAATGGAACATCAGTCAATTGGTCACCGTGTCTCCGAACACGAGTGTGGCGTCCAATGGCAGAGGAAGAAGTGCAAACAGGTTTAATCGCAACTTTTGGACTGTAACTTTATTATTTTACTGCAGCGCGTCATGTCAATTCGGGCAAACAAAAAACAGTTGATTATTAATTTGACGAAAATGCAGACAACTGATCTGTCAGTGTTTTTTAGGACGTATCGCACGTTAATCTGCTTGTTGACGTAATCGTGACTGTCATTTTTGTGGCACGTACATATGTATCACTCTAGCGGAAGCAAATGGCGGCAACTGTCATGTGTGAAGTGGTTAAAAATAAATCTTAGAATTTACCGTATTCCTTCATTTCGACATTGATACACTGCTTTGTATCTTTGTAAACAAATTCGCCAAATTCGTGCACAAATTTAAAAGTCTCCTGTGACAAATAAAATAGCCAAACACAGCATTTACGTTTTTGCTGAATTTTATTTTGCATTTGTATAATTCGAACTATTTCTATTTATTTATGCACATCCACGTTAAACCATATCCTATAAACATTGAGCATTTTCCAACGAAAAGATGTCACAATCAATAGAATATCAAACGCTGTCATCGTGCCTACAAATAACATCAAGTCCATTAACGCGATCACCAAGTCTTAGTGGTGAAGATCACGTTTCATAGACATGCTTGATAGACTAAAACTACTCAACACGATCAGTGCTCAATGCATATTTGGCGAGTCTCCAATCGTACTCAGAGAGATGTTTTCTGCGTGAGATTGCTGATATTACAGGAAATTGGCACGTAAATAGATTTGATTATTTAACATGAGGCAAACAAGTGTCAACAAACCTATCAACTTAAGCAATGTAATCACTCGCGAATAAATCTGTTGTCTTCATCCGGGAAAAAAGGGGTGTATCATCGTAAAGGCAGATTCACACCCCCCCTGAGAAGTGATTCAGGAACGAAACTGGTAAGAGACAACATTCGGTTAACCAGTCACGCGATAAAATCAAGTAGCGCCTCCATACATACACACAGTCCTTACTGTTAACCACTTAATTCCTTTGTACAAATCTGTAAAGTCTCTTTGGATAAACTGTTTCTGTATGCTTCACAAAGTCCAATGTTGAATTGAAGTTTACTTCGCAGAATTAAATTCGATTGCTCATAGCAGCAATAAGTTGGCCGCTCCGTCTTCTGCACCACCTCCTGTCAAAGATTCGCAGAACTGGTTTAGTTTCCCTCCACCGCAATGGTTGTAATAAAAAGTGTCTGGGCAGATTAAGAATGTGCCCCATGTGCGGGGATACAAAACAAAACAAAACAACCATGGTGGAGGAAAAACAAAATCGAATTGAAGACGGAACAAAGAAACCGGTACGAGTCGTCGTGTCCACAAGGTCTAAAAATACGTGTTCAATTTCTGTAAAATATTTTAATTTTATTTCCTTGAAGACTAAAGGAGGATCATTCGGAGATTCCGAGACAAAACCCCTGGTGCTGACTTTTAAGCACAACAATGACATTTTATGTTAGACTGACGTTCATTGACCTGCGTTACCACCATATTGGCGAATGTGACTATTTTCAGAAAACAGAAATCGATACGATAATTAACGCATTAAGAAAAAAACACACTACGTAAGTGACATGTGTAGATGACATGGCGTTTTTTACTGTCAACTGGAAATAGACGTGTCTTTTGAAGTGTCGCCTACGTTCGAGTACAGCGAATATAAACAGCTAATTGGTAGGCTGACAGTAATGCGGGAGTAATTAAGTTTGAATTGTCGCGTTTTCTGGCCACGTGTGTCAAATGAAAACTAAAATTAGAAAAAGGGACATTTTTTAAAGGTTTATGCATTTGTTACTGTCAAAAACAGTACTAAGCAGACATTAGCAAAGTCGAAACGCATTGTCTAGCCAAATCGAATTATGCACACTATTTACGCAAGTACTTTCTCTTAAACGTGGAAACGTATTACATTTATATTTTACGGCTTGCGAGATTACCTGCAACAGGTTTGAATTTCTCTAACTTGTTTAAGGTTAACTTGTAAACGATTAAAATGCAAATCAGGCTATCACGGAAGCTTTAACAGTCTTTATTCAGTTCTAGCGATATAACAACCTAGTTAACGGAATGACAATGTTCTGCAAGCATATATTTATGCGCACTGGAATCTAATTTCTTGAAAACAAAGTTTATAAATGTACATATCAAACCCAAAGCACAATATCCTGTTTACGCGCTGACATATTGAGTAAAAACAATGACCTCAGGCACAGGCGTTTGGTTGGGTTTTTATCATAAATTTCATAACCGACCGATTTGACACAATGTGTAGCTGGTGCGCTAATGTTTGGCACTTTGAAACTATGAAAAGAAAAAGAGTTCACCGAAAACTTCAATTAAATTTTTTCTATCACAAAAATAAAAACAACATTCACGAAACGCAGAACAATGATTTTTCATTTTTGACAGGAGACCACCGGATGTCTGTACAGCTCTGTGAATGGCAATTTTTAAAAGCTTATCGCTGTAGTATTTTATTTCCCGCTGAGATTGCTCGTAGCATTTAGATAGTAAATTAACACGGAAAGATAGATTTTACGATATCCTTAGTTGAAGTTAAGTTAAGCTGTTACATGTAGCATGACAACATGCAATCTTCTAAGCCAATAGCTCTCAAACTTCTGTTAAGGCTCCAGAAATTTATGCACTTGCATGAGGACTGACACATATGTAGGTGACAGCCACTAGTATGCCCCCAGATATCCAGAAAGATGCCTAAGTGAAACATCAGACAACTCTTACGTGTTATGAAAATAATATTTTCCTTCTCGTAATGTTCTGTTCCTCAAATGACAGAGACTTAAACAATGCGAAGGAAGTAAGGTAGACATATTTCCCCGAAATTCTTTCTGTCACTATTCTCTCCTATCATCGAGTTAAGTTCTTAAGTTCTACCTCTTTTATTGCCTAATACTCAAAGCATTCTTGAAGGCGGATTTCTGCATGTAGAGGTCTGAAGGTAGTGTGTTGAAAATTGCTTTCAAACCAGCTGTTGGCACTGTTCTCATCGCACTTGTTGCGCCCATCAGTCGATCTGTTTGATTCTGTAACCGAAGAGAATTTTGGAGCTCAGGGCTTTAGTAACACGTCCTGAACGTAGCTGTAGTAACACCTTCAAGGATACCAAGATTTCAGCTAAGTTTTCTTATCAAATGTTTAGCTTTCTCTGAGTAACTATCTTCAGAATTACTTTTTCCCATTTTCTTGCCCGGCCTTGAGGCCAGCGCAGCTTTAATGTGATATGTTTACTCTTGCATAACGTATCGAGTTTCCCGTCTCATATTATAAGTCCTAGTCTTCGTTGGAAATAAAGAACTACGAACAAACAAACTGCTATAGTTTATTGCTTTTATCTGTGAGAAGCGTCGGCAATAATATTTATTGTGATTCCCAATAAGTAGTCGGTATCACTTTCATCGTCGTATCCACAACCATTATCATTCTTCATGAAACATAAAGTACACCTCTAACTTTGTTCTCCAACACAACATACTCCTACAAATGTAGCAAGTATCGACAAGTGCAATGAAACATATTTCCTTAACCTCCTTTATCATCATCTAATTAAATCAGTCAATAACACATCTGCGCTCCAAGTAAATAAACATGAAACCAGAAACTCTTCAATTAAAAGTTCAAATGTACATTTTCCATCATGTACATCATGTATTTAGTTTTGGATTCGTTTTGTAACGATAAAGAAACGTGTTCCATTGCTATTTTATGTTCGAATTGCACAGAGAAAATGCTGCTATATGCAGGGTGCGCTTGTCGACGCGGGCTGTGTTCGTTATACAGTCACAAGGGGTGAACACGAAGGCGGTGTCGGTGAGTTGACGATCGCAAACAGTAATGGCTCATTAAAATGCAAAAAGAACATTGCAAACTAAATACTCTGGGGTCTCTGTATAATGATAGTTCAGCTCTGTACTGTCGAACTTTTATTCCGATCAACTTGGATCGGATGGATACAATGAGATAATGACAAAGAAAGCTTATACCTTACGGATGCAACTACCATATCGTTTCAAGCGTGAAGACTATTCCTTTCTTGTCTTTGTGTACTCCTGAGGTATCTGAGTTCAGGTTTGAATTTTTGCGGTCATTGTGAAATCGAAACTTTCTTTATTTGTCAATTTGTATATATTACTTGAATTTTATTGCATTAAAATGTGTCTGGTCACTGCTTTAAGATGAAAATATTCAGCGGCAGTCAGAATGCAAAGAGGATTGTGTAATTTAAATGAACGTGTCTACAACATAACAAACCGATTAAACCGCCGACACGTTGAATAATGTAACGAACTATTGCGGTTTTAGTTTAAATAAATATTTTCTAATAAAATTTTTCAAGTTCATTAAATAGAACAAATGTCAGGTTCTCAGGTCGAATCAGCATTTCGATATATTTGTAAATTAAAATGATTTCTGGTGTATTTCATGGGTCAAAGCTTTATGCTGTGGTGGTCAACAATCTTAAAAACACAAAATTATCTTTACGTCTGTTGTTACTTCAACAAATTCGTCATTGACAAGCTTATCGGAGATGTATGTATGTACTTACATTTGTATGTGTATAGAGTTATCGATTCATGCATAATGGTCAACAGCAATTAGTTTGGAAATAGGAAATTATCCTCAATTAGTTCCAACCCACTTTATTATGCTGTATCATGGACGGTATTTAACTTTAACCTATTTAGCTTCTGCAGTTGCATGACCAAGCCAGATATGGTAAACGTACTTATTGCCAAAGGACAAATGTTTTCTACTCGACGTTGGATAAGGGTCGTTCTTGGGTATAAGAGGTACCGGATAATTGGTCAATTATTAAAGCTTTCAACAAATTCGATACCTAATGTCGATTTGAAGTCTAAAATTTACTACTCAAGCGGTGTTTGTACTGAAGTTTGACCTGGAAGGTTAGGCCAGATCTGTTTCGAATGTTGCAAGCGTTCAGCTTTATCAAGAGATTGCATGTTCGCATTGCATTTTGGTATCAAGTCTGGCGAGCACGTCAGCAACCATTACAATTCCCTTCAATGTCTTTGTGGTCTTGCACCTAGTTTAGGTGAATGTTAACTGCTCAGACACTTCTAGGAGAAGTGCCAACTGGTAGTTTAAAGCGGCATTTGAATCGAAAGAGGACAAATTCAGGGATTTGATTGAAAGTGCTAATATCCCTGACAGACATTCCATTACATTTTCAGTCAGGACAAGCCCTCCTTGATACTCACCTGAAAAAGGCTACAATACCCTTTGAGTCGGTAGGAGATGCTCAGATTGAGTTTGTCGGAGAAAACACCGTGACCCAGTAGATCGAATTTTGCTCAGGAGAGCGAGCAGTGATCCATTTAGCATGGTGCCAACCCTGTTATAGGGTGTAGTCGGAGTCTTCTAGGCCTAATTTGAGAAGATCAATGATCGAGGAGTTGCCTTCATGATAGCCAGACCACTGTGAAGTGGCTTTGAGTCGGATAGCCGCGTTAGCAGTCAATTGCTTTGGAGCATGTGGAGCATAATATCCAGCATCACTGAGGATTTGTGCAAGTGGTAACCAAAGATTTCGTCAATGGTCTCATTTCGTTTTCTAAATATGGTTTTCAGAGATTTAGATTGTATATTGAATTTTTAGAGTCACTCAGATTGTGCGGCATACCTACTTATCGCTCCTTATGTCAGCTCTTACTTCAAAAAGTAGGTCCAGAATTCTGAACGTGCCTAGTAATCACATAAGCTGTCATTGTTGCGTTAGCCTTAATAACTGTTCAGGTGTGTCACCAAAATAGAGATCTTATGGCACGTTTACACCTTAAGAAGAGAAATGCTCAGGCATCTGCAATAACCACCCACTTTCAGCAGTAAGTACTTGGATAATATGCGTGCGAGTACTGCTCGTTAAATATATTCTCTTTGTATTATGGGTTATGAGTTTATGAACCGTTTCACATTGTATTTCGACTATTTAATACGTCGTTAGCATTGAGTTAAATTTTAAGGAGCTTTACGTGCTAAAATTTATAAACCTCTGGCTTGGCAATAAACAAAATAATGAAATTTAGTCGTTATTTGCTGAATTCGAACAAAAGCTTCATAATGTACATATATCTGACTCATTATGTGACCCCTGGTTCAGGTGAGTAATATGTGGAGGCCGGTAATTTAAGGAAACCTCTTCCGTAGCCAGTGGTCAATAAAAATGTGTGCATGACTAATGTTAAACAAAGAAGTCGCTGTAGTTATCACAGTTCGCCTGTTTTTGGAAGAGGGATCCGAAGTCACAACTACTAATAAAAATAGCGTAGTAAGTCCTGATCACATTGACTGCCTGGGACATCTTGCCACTAAAATAGAAAACACAGTGTAAACCAAATGTTTATTCAAGTAATGTACACTAAGAAAACCACGACAATAGCCTATCAACATGACACTGCCAAGATTTATATCGGTCAGAGAGCTAATGTCAGGAACACTTGCTGCCCAGGCAACAACAACGGAATTCCTCATGCATTCAGTGGGCAATTTTGCGGTTAATTTCATTCCTATGCATCATCTCCATAAGTGGCACCGAATGTACGTAATAATGGCCAATCAATCATAGACCGCTCCTCGACATGCGACAACCACAGTTTAATCCACCACGAGGACAGAATATCACAGAAAAATGACATTAATGTCCATGACGACGACGATGACGTCCAACATATTGTTTAGTGATGAGCTCATGAGACAAGTGCAACTTTCTGACCACGGAAGTAGGACAGTTGTTGCTGTTATCGATCACATGTAATACACCAGTTTTTTTTTAAATAAATAAATTGCATATTATTGTAACAACTCTCAGCCGCGACTGCAATCAGTGGTCTAAAAATATCATACCCCCCAACCTGACCATGTCCTGACTTTGGGGACAGTACAGAGAGTGGCTCCCCAGAAGCGTCAACTCAGAATAAATAAAATCGATAATTTATTTTCAAACAATTGTGTATATGTGATGGACGAGCTAGTGCTGTTGTTCATGCTCGTGTCGTTCTTGTGAAGAGTTGTCGTCGTCGTTGTCCTCGTCGTCGCCTAGGTAAAAAAGGCCGGGTGCGGATGGACGACACCAGACTAAATTAATAACAATACATTGTGCGTCACTTACGTTAGAGCATCGGATTTAGGTGTTCTTTGTCTGAAGTGGTATAAAGCTAGTTACACAGATACATTTCGAATTTATACTTGAAGAAGGATTTACAGCACACATTTGCCCGGTGTGATGCTTGTGTAGGAATCTTCTTAGTTAATTACTTTCATAGGATTATTGAGTTGTGTTGAGAACAGATTTTGTTCCCAAATAATTAACTACGCACGTTTGATGGGTTAATTGTAATATGTAACAGCACCTTTATATGAGCTCCAAGGCTTTGTTATGACAATTACGTGCTACAGTTGAATCCGTTTATAATTGGATTCTTATAAGTATGAGGCGAGGCAAAGAAGGTTACGATACGTTTTAGTTTTAGTGCCTATAAAGCCGACAAATGACTCGAAGGAAATTTCAACATAGAGTAGGACTTGGATGATCAAGTTATTGTATTGATTTACTTTAGTTCTTCTACCTATAAATAGGGCTTTGCTTCTCAATTGCCTTCTTTGGCCAAAAAAGTATCTACTGATTGGCAAGAGTTATTCTCCGTCTATCCTCAGTGCTGTCATTCAAATCGTGGGTAGACAAGAGGTCTGTTCGCGTACTCTCCCAAAACAACGAATTTTCACAAAAATCTACGATAAGTCACCAAATCCTGTTCGAGTACGCAAAAGTTTCGTAGTTTTTCGTAGAAGAGAGCGCTCACGAGAGGGTAAACAATTTCCCCATGCAACGAATTTGAGTGCAGGAAATTTCTTTCCACTGATTTACGAAATCTGTCAAATCTGTCAGATAACTGTTAACATTTGCTTTTCACGTCTAAAATGTGGGCGAATTTCGTAGCTTTCGCGTTCGCTTACTTTTTTGTGTTTTTACCACTCTCTGAGAGAATTTTACCCCTACTCCTTGAAATTTGACAATCTACGAATTTTGGTGCAAAGAGGATGCGAACAGACCTAAGGTTCTTAACTATCTCCAAGTTATATCTGTCAAAGTTGACGTTCTGTTCGAGACGTGGTGTATTTCAGGATATTCGAAATTCTTAAGATTTTTCCAAAACCTTCCGCACTGATATAGATTCATTAGGTTGTTAAGATAGGGTTTTAAGCTACAGGCAAGGTTCTCCCTTCTTGAGGACCCTGCAAACGATGCTGGGATTCTACTCCTCGCTCAGACGAAGTATCTCGATCGAATTTCATGTAAATTCCGGCATTTGAGCGCAAGCTGGCTGAGTCCTTTCTAAGCAGTATCTTTTACAAAATTTTGCATAATCCCGTAGACTTTTTCATGAGTAAAGCTCGGAAACCCATTAGAGCTCTATTTACGTTTATAACATCTACAGGACAATTTCTCTCCTCATGTCCTGCCGAATAGACTGATTCAATTAGTTATGGAAAATTTTGTCCTAAAGCAATGGTCGTAAACAATTTATTTTGTTTTGTTTTGACGAAGCAAATAAACCAAGATCTATGCTAGGTATGTACATAGTTCAATTTATCCAGCAAATACAGTCGTCTATGCCAACCCACATGAATCCCTTTTGTGTTGTTATCTCCCCCACTTTATCTAAACGTAATGACCTAACGTATGTACTCTCACATTTCATTTTAGTGTCCATGCAATGATGTCCATGTGTGGGGTTTGTGGTGCCATAATAATTCCGAATTCCCAAATGTTTAATTAGAACCGAACACCAGCCAATTAACCCTGCAAACCTCTAATTTTCATTTGCTTACGTAAAAAAGAAAAATTTCAAATTACTGTTGCTTATTACGTAAATACAATATGTATCTGCCTCAGGACGAACTGAAAAGAATCGGTTTTCTAATCCTCATCCAAGAATCCCATTACATAGTCAATGGCATAGAGATAGCGGGTCACTATATTATCATATTTACATCAACCGACTTGAACTCCTGCCAAGGAACATACCTAGTCTCCTGTATATGATTGAAACATATAATTTTTTTGTTGTTTTTGTTTTTCTGCTCCAGAAGTAGCACATAGATACAATAGAGCTATTCTTTTCGTATATTCATACATCCATATGTATGTACGTATCTATGCAAATGTCCTGCCATTATTACCCAAACATTGCCTGCCGCATCTGTTGTTGTTTCATCTTGGGTTGTGGAGTACATTAGTTTGCCCTCTTCTCAACAGGATGATCTCTGGCGCATGGAAGCGAATGGGCCCACACAGGAGAAAGGAATTTCCCTTAGAGCGGTTACTGATTAAGGAAGAAACGAAATTAAAGTTTTATTAAGAATTTGGGTCCTGGATTACCCATGCATTAATAATTTGATTGAAATCACACACAACTATACGTCACAGCTTAATAGCCTTCACTAATGCTACACCCACAAGTGCCAGGGTTCTGTCGCAAAATAAAACTTTCTGACACTAATCATGAGTTACGAGGTATTTTATGCCATTGCCGCATGGTCACTTTCCTTTCCCCACATGACTAGGTGGAAATAAAGTTCTAAATGCTTGTATAATTCCTTTGAATTAATTTGCAATTTTGACGTTTCGAAAGTACCGAGTGACATTTCGAATTGATACAATAAATGCACTTGGTTTTGGTATACTACGTCTGCAATCGATGTAATGGGTTTGAAGGGAGAATTGTCTCCATAGCCTACCTCGGCGCCCACTCACTTACTTACTTATTCATCAAGGTCACTTTATGACCACTCACGCGTAAATTGTATCCCGAAATGTGATTCTCTGAATTGGAAAGCAAAACGAAAATATACTCAAAATTGAGTGAGAGGTTTCATAAAAGTTCTAAAAATAGACTTGTGCTTTTGATTTTATCCTCATCACATACAGAAGTCGACGACAAAGGAATAAGAGAAGGGAAAAAATTTATTCCAAAACGATTGTGGCGGAGATATCAAAACAGAATGGTTCCGTTTGCAGTATGGGACTTGGGAGCGAACACACAAATTGTTTAGGTTAGCCATGGGGAACCTTGTGACGTTGACGACGAGCATGATGGGGTGTCAATTTCTGTACTTTTGTACCATCCTCGGAGACGCTTTATATCCGTTTGCGATACATTTACTCTGGTTAATGGGATCATTGAATTTAGAAGTCCGCTTTTGCCTTCATCATTTCCCTTTGATAAAAATATGATTTCTTCTGAAATATACATTACAACAACGAATACATATTGCTCATAAGATAGATAAAATTTGCGTATGTCAAAATGTGTAAAGAAAGCCTTGAGCTTTATCAAGAAAACGTATGAGATTATTGAAGTTGAGATACGTCATAAAAGGTTCATGATATCGTAACTTTCACTCAATGTGTGTACATGTGAAGGCCGCATGTTTTTCTCGGCTTCCAGTCGTAGAGGTCAGGATTCGTGAGTATCGTTCAATTATTTCCACATTGCGATGACTTATCACATTTCAATTACATGCAGCCATGGTGTTCTATATCAAAGAACATTTAATGACTTCAAAAAGTTCGAAATGTTTTCATGTACTTGTCAAAATTATCAGAAATAGAATTAAATCTCCAAGCTCGAATGTGCTGAAACAATTTACGTGTTTCCGTGAATTTGCGTATGTTAATGGGATGTTAATTATGCAATTGGGCAAAAATAAAATGCCCACACACACTGGATTTGGCGTTACAACGTATTTAACATAAGTACATAGTTTTGGAAAAATAATCCTAAATGAAAATATTCCCAAACATACAACGATTGTGTAGTTTGTAATGTACTATAAATGTAGCATGTATTTACATGTTAATCTGAAAAGCGAACAAAACAATTGGATCTTAAGATCTTAATGTTTGGCAAGTATATGGAATTATTGATGCAAATCACAAATAAATTGCTGACTAGGGCAGTGAATAGTGTGATTCTTTGATGACGGGCCATAGTGAGCCTTTTGCAATGTATTTCGATAATTTTTCCTTCTAGCCAGCTCGGCAAGTAAAATCTGATCTACAGATGTATACACCAATCTTAAACCATAAGAGGTGTTCTGTGATACCACCTACATCTATATATTTCCGATTTCAAGACGTCGCATATGTACAGGGTGGTCCAAAAACACTCAACCGATGGTATATCTCTAACATGAAGATAATTTACAAATGTTTATTTGGACCTTTTGTCTCCATTGCTTTTTGAAGATAATGATCATTTGGGCCCTTTTACCGCATTTTTAATCGTTTTGGCGAGAACTTAGTACCACAGGTCCTTTGCGGTATTAAAAACTCATTTATCATGGTTCTACGTCGCTCAACAGTCGTAGTAACCGTTCTCGCACCTTTTTTCTCCCGTGTTGTTCCAGTCTCTTCGAGGTGAGAGGCTAAACACCTTACTGTTTGACCAGTTGACGTAGGATGGCCGGGATTCACGTTGTGCCAAAATCTCTGACAATTTATTATTGCGCGATCTTGAGGAGTATAGTGTAGAGAAGTGTATTCTGCATCTGTATGCTTCACAAATATCAAAACAAAACTGCCATTTGCTGCCATAACCATTTGTAAAAGTAGCATCTTCCGAGACTATGTAGGTCTGTTCGCGTACTTTCTGCACCAAAATTCGTAGGTTATGAAATTTCAAGGAGTGGGGGTAAAATTCTCTCAGAGAGTGGTAAAATCACAAAAAAGTAAACTAACGCGAAAGCTATGAAATGTACCCACTTTTTAGATGTCAAAGGCAAACAACAAAAATTTAGTACAGGTATCTGACAGATTTGACAAATTTCGTAAAACAGTGCAAAGAAATTTCCTGCACTGAAATTCGTTGCATGGGTAAATTTTTTACTTTCTCGTCTTTGCTCTCTTCTACGAAAAACTACGAAACTTTTCCGTACTCGAACAGGTTTTGGTGACTTTTTGTAGAATTTCGTGAAAATTCGTTGTTTTGGGAGAGTACGCGAACAGACCTAATGTGACACATTTAAGGCCACCTTGTACATCATATGTCTAAATTCATCAGTTTGGTGAGGTTATCTAAGAGCAGAACTCCAAACTATTCGGAGAGGCCCAGACAGGTACAAATCGATAAGATCGTTTCATTTTTTTCTGCATCCGTTGGAACCTCTATACATAAGGGTACTGTGATCGCTTTAACAAAACCAACACTCTGTTTCGTTTCTGATCTAGTCTAGTCTAGGAGTTGTGTTACGTTCACTAATTTTCAAAATGCGCTTGACCTTGTGGAATGCATCTAAAAATTCTAAGAGTAGTGCGTTAGTTCTTCAAAATGTCTGTTTTTTGGAAAATAGGAGGCGTGGAGGAACACCTTTTCAGAAAAATGGGTCATATCTGTACTTGAACACGAATAAGCTTCACAATCTCTTAGAAATCACGTTCGTAGTTTGATCGGTTAAGTCACTTGGAGTATTATCAGATGGTATGAAGTGGGCGAAAATCTAGACATGGAGCACTCATTTAGTTACTTATCGAGCTTCCAACTCGTAACGAATCTCTACTTGAGACACTCCTATACGTTATACAATAAACTTGTTTCCTTCTAATACAACAAATGAAGGCTTCATCAAAAGAAATCCAATCCTAATCAATCCTTATCCCACCGAAATATAGTATAGTCAAAGTATTACTCATCTGCTATGCTTGTAACCTACTTAATCTACACAAAGTCCATTAGACTAAAATTCGAACTCGTTTCTATGATTTATGTATGCCCCGATCAGAGTAATAACATTAGCATTACAAAGAAGCTTAATAAAAGGAATCCAGAATTTCAAGGATTTCTCACTTCAGAGTGCATTAGAGAACAAAGTATGTTACACAAACAACTTCGTCTGTCTTTATCGATATCAGAAACCAGAAATAACTTTTCTGTGATGAAAATTGCATTTCCCTCGCTCAAAAGTATATAAATTCCCCATTGACACAGTTTTAAATAAAATAAAATCTCTAAGAATGCGTTGTTCGTAAAAGTATTCCTTTGTATTGAAATGCAAATGTTCAACAATGGAAAACTCAGAACACCCTTAAGCAATCAACAGCGAATTGTATCACAATCATCTCACTTGGGACATCTTCAATGAGCTCTTCTCCCAGTTCTTCGCCACAAGTAAAAGAACATTATATACTATATGTATGTATCTATTTACATTTATTTTCTATTATTTTTGTGTTTTTTGTTAGTTTAAATTCTGCGAAACAAAAAAGAGCATTTTGTCAAGGATGAAGTGAATAAAAATCAATGAAACTCAAATCCGACAAAGATACTTTAGCAGAAAGAAAATAAACAAAAAGAATCTCTAAGGTTTATCGAGAAATATAAGAAAGAGAAGTGGATGGGTCGGACGGACGGAAAATATGAGCTAATTGTAAAACTTGCTTCCTTCATAAACTGTCACAGTGTCCTAGAAACGTCGTGTTCTCGTTGTTCATGGTGTAACAATGCGAATGCAATCCACCAGAGATGAGACACTAAATGAAATATTTTTCCTTTTTTCTTTTGTTATTCTAGAGCACAACTGAAAGATATTGAAGACTGAAATAATATTAATCGCCAAAAGCTAGCGAAACTCGATTAATTCTTATGAAGAGCGTTTCGCTAACTACTGTGGAACTGATAGATTGTGGAATTCAATAGAAACAGTCAGAACAGTAATTATTAAGTGGACAGAACACTCAGAGGGAGTATATAAGCGAAATTAATCAGAGAAAGTTCTCCGCCAAACAATGTCATCACGATCTAAGGAAAAAGTTGCGGCAGCTATTCGAAAACTATTCAAAGGAAATGACAAACAATCGGAGGGTGCGGAAGGTAATCAACCACCCACTGCCAATGGTGGTCCTTCAGGTTCTCCTGGTCGACGTTTGAGACGGTACGTATTATTCTTTATTCACTCCAATTGAAATGTAATAGTTTGTTTTTGTTTTACAGAGGCGTGTCACCAGCCACAAGTAAATCGACTTTAAAACTTAATGATTCCACGATTCGTTCGAGACGACTTATGAAGGAATTCAGGGAAATACAAAGAATGCAGACCAGCGCTATGGGGCCCATTTTCACAGTAAGTAATTATTTAATAACCAAAAGAAATGGAGGTTACTTCTTAGTAAACCCATTCAATCGGCCACACCACTGGGCATTAAGTTGCTGTGGGCTTCTCCGCCATACCATGCCTATACATTTGTTTGTTTAAAATACAACCTTCCTTATATGCCCATACGTTTGAATGTGATCTTAAATTGTTGCAAACAATTATTGTTGTTCTGTTTGCACTTTCAAAAACACGTGAACTCCTCTCTAGTGTCTGTACTTTTACTACAAGAATCAATAATTTTTTAATGAATTGTTCCAATCCCTTTATTTCCAAATATTTATTTAAACAATGAAGGAAAACAACAAAAGAACATAAATACGCCTCGTCTTCCGGTTACACGATTACAATCTTAATTAGTAATACTCCTACACCTCTGTCGTACTATATAATGGAGTTGAAAACTTCAACTAACTAGGACACCCACATCCTGGCATCCACTTTATCCACACCAATGACGTTGCTAATGAGATATGTTGCACCAACTTAAGTCCCTAAGGCATTGAACATCGAGGCCGTTGAATTTGTGTGCGCCATATACAATCCAACGAGTGAATATGCATTTGAATATCCGTCCCTGACAATTACAGTTTCAGTCGCATTGTGAACTTTTTTAATTCGCACTGAATGTGTAAGAAAACTCATGAAAACTAATTTTATTATAATACACACCATTCGCCACTGTCAACTTAAACTCTAATTGCTCCCAACAGAATAAAAACAAATTTGTATCATTTGAAACCACTCGTCTGCATCTATTATCCTTTTGTAACATTCCACAGGTAGAGCTGGTAAACGATAACCTATACGAGTGGTACGCTCGCTTGCATATTATCGATCCGGACTCACCACTAGCCGAGGACATGGTCGAATTGAACATTCCGTTTATCCTGTTACATTTGGTATTTCCGGAGAACTTCCCCTTTGCCCCACCGTTTATGAGGGTCGTCGAGCCGCGAATAGAAAAAGGCTTTGTCATGGAGGGTGGCGCTATTTGTATGGAACTCTTAACACCGCGCGGTTGGGCAAGTGCCTACACCGTTGAAGCAGTACTCATGCAATTCGCGGCGAGTTTAGTCAAGGGACAAGGTCGGGTAGCTAGGAAACCAAAAAGTACAAAGGAATTCAGCAGGTGAGTGAAAAAGATTTTAATAATGAAATAAAATGGAAAATTTAATTTAAATTTGGATGTTTTGGCCTTTCTCTTATCCTTCCAGGCGATCTGCTGAGGAGGCGTTCAGATCATTGGTGAAGACGCACGAGAAATACGGATGGGTAACCCCAGCTCTATCTGATGGTTAAAACGGATGTTATTTGAATCTATGTATCCTTACGGTCAAATAAGTTTTTATGTATGTGCATTCGTGTCAGTATTTTATGGTTAAGCCATATACCCATCGGTTTTATTTTTCTTATCGTTTTGCAATTTACTTTTAATGTGAGTAGATGTTGTTTCCCATAGTAAAATGGGTGCACATTGCGCTTTAAGCTTCATGTTTTCAGTTAAGAATAGGTTTTATAATTTTGTATATATTTGTATACATACATAAACAATACATATGAAATATGAATTTGATGTTTATAATACTAATAGCGTGCCCTTCAATTTGTGGAAGAATACACTACAGTCGTTGGGATCAGCTAGTTAATATGTACGTCTCTTAACCAAGCGGAGAAACATACTTTATGGCAAGTGATCTTGTTTTCGGGTACAATTAAGACACTCGTCAGATTGTTTAGTATGGTGTCAACAAATCCCGCGTTATCCACTGTTTTCTGTTTAGTTCTAAAGTTATTCTTCATATGCCATGCTAGTATTATTCTAAAGCAAAATCGTTACTCCGGAAAAAAAGAAATTCGAAAACTTAGTCATAGCCAATGTATTAGAGTACACAGAGCATTGAAACCAAGTCGATGATACTGGTTTTTGGAGGGATTTCTATATAGAAAGTTCGAGTAGCAGAAAACGATTCTATTTTCCATTCTATAGACTTCGATTTGGCAGTTGTACTTTATGAGGTTTTAAAAATGCCAAGAAAGAAAGACACACCAGTTAGTTTCTTAGCGTTTTGCCTACCTCTTCGTGCTCGCTCAGTTCGTAGAAAGTTGATTTAGATTCACAAAACAATATTTAAGAATAATAAGTAATTATCGAGCTACAAAATATGTATATGTACAGGGTATTCTTGTAGAAAGAAAGTTCGTTATATGATATATATCACTCTGACGAAAATGTTGGAAGCTGGAATTATGCTTAATTTATTTTTCCTAGCTGAAAGTAATGACTACAATCGGCCTTTACTAGCTATCGTACATTTATTATTATTACATTATTCCTATTTCTTGTTTGTTTTCAGAAAATAGAATCACAACCGGAGCACAAAGCCTTAGTTTATCATTTTTATTTTTTAAGTATCATCTTTCATTCGATCTCTTTGTTACACTTAAAACTGTGTTTTGTTTTAATTTATTTTAATTTTTGTTCCAAAAAAAAATGTGAGCCGGATCTTGCACATCTGAACTCAAGAAACACAAACAAAAACAAGAAAAATGTAAAACCATCCAACAAATTTAGATTTACTATATAAACACAATTTTTCGGACTTGAATTTCCAAAAAATAAATATTTATGTAATAAAATATACCTTCGTGCTCATATTAGTAATTAAAGAAAATAAAATATATACATTACTGGATAAATCGAATTGTTCGAAAACAAGAATTAAAATATATATAAAAAAAAATCGCTGTAAAATATATTCCAGCTTTAACATTTAAATTTAAAGACAAAACAAAAAAGGAATTTTTAAACAAATTTACAATAAAATATAAAAATAAGATAAAAACAAAATCTCCCGAATTTTTTAAAATTTAATTTAAACAAAAGGCCAAACAATTTTCCCCTTTTTACTATACTATTTTGAAAAATAAAAGTGTTAAATGAAATTCAACTGTGTTATGAAAATTTTTTTATTTAAAAAAGAAAAAAACCGATAAATTAGTTTCTATTTAAATATGTTAACTAAATGTCAATAAGGGTTAGAGAAAAACTTTGAAATTTATTTAAATTTTTAGTTTTTCGTACACTTTGTAGAATGGTTTTATTTTGACGAGTGGTAACTTTCAGTTTAGATTAAAGACATTTAATGTGAATTCATAGATTCATAGGTAGTTATTAATGTATTGCTGTTGAAACATGTGTAACTAAATATAAAAATGATTTACCTAAATAATGATCGTATGTTTAATTATTTTTATGTTTTCGTAAATATATACATTTAATAATTACATATACATATAAATAAAATGTTTATTTGTTTTAAGAATAACGCCTTTGTTTATTTTAATAAAAGTGTGGTAAAATTTTGCTGTCAAACGGTAAAATCAAACAATCTTTTTACAGTTTTCAAAGCGCTGGATGTACGGCGTAGCGTCACTTTTATGCTCCGATTTTCATTAGTTGGGGTTTTTGAAAAAAGGGTTGAGTGTGTGGGGAAATGCACTTCACAAACTAGTAGTATTCCTCACATTTGTCATTTCGATTTGCTTTCAAAAATGTATGGCTGAAATGTTATTTCGACACTGACTCTGTTTCAAAAGTAAGTGTACACACACTTACGTATGTATTCGAAATAGGAATTTATAAAGGTGGGGTCTGGGGACCTTGGAAGTCCAGAAACGCGCAGAGTTTCCATTGGTATGTATGTTTCTCTCCAAACTTTTGACGGAGTGTGTTGTGTCTCGTGACGGATGTATCCATATCCTTGAAACCATGAGAATTATATCTTTCACTGTCACAATTCTGGACAAGAACTTACCTATTACTCATACCCATTCAACTCTTTCTGGTTTTAGCCTCCTCAAGACATTATTACTTTATTCATGGACTTTGAAAATGGGGTTTGGCTGCAGTTCCTATTCCTTTTCGTAACTAGTCCTGTTTCTTGATGTTATGCACTGAAGAAGGCGTTGATTTTGGTCATTTGGTTGAAACTTTTCGGGTAATGAATGATGACTGCAAATGCAGTTTAACGGCTGAACGGATTTACCTCAAACTTCAGAGCTAGGTTCTCCTTCCATATTGGGGATTTTTGAACGATGTTGATAAAAATTTAGTTTTAATTATTTATAAATGAAATACATTACACGAAGCATGTCATGTGTGAATCTATCCCAGTTCACGACACAGACAATAAGAAAAAAGTTTTTTTTTCTTCACGATTTACATCAAAGAGTATAACGGCCTGAGAAAGCAATCAGGTATGGCTTTATTGCATTTCCTTTCAAATTGTGCGAAGAAATTTAAGAAAGTTAGCTAACTCAACTCGAATCGATGCACTAGCCACTTGAGTCACGGGTCCACTTTACCTATCTCGGAGTACATATCATATCACGAATGACACCTTAGTGGAGATTCGGCGGAGACTTACCCTAGGAAATCGCTGTTAGTTCGATTTGGTGAAAGAAATGGGTTCGTAACTCCTAACCCGAAAAACTAATTCCTAACTCCTAGCTCTGTAAAACATTGATTCTGGCAATTAAATTCTGCTAAGTCGAGGATGAACAAGTAAGGGACAGAACTAGACGCTTCAGTTAATTGGCAAGTAAAGGTGTGCTCACGGTCAACAAATACAAATACTTTGCATTGGCAAGAGCTTGTAGCATGAAATCTTTTGTTTTTTAAATTTCTTGAAAACGGTTTGATGATAAAAAACTGAAACCCAATATAGACCCAATGAAGTAAATTTATCTGTGCAAGCTATATGACAGAAATTCCTTTGACGTCATGAGTTGGAATTCGAGGTACTTCTGATTATCCAAATTAATATATGTACATAACTCGAAAAGTTGTGAGGATCTTGGCTCTGAGTTTCACACGGACCTGTCGCTCAGAATTAATGCTCAAGGCTATGAACTAGGACCTGAAAATAAATATCCATTTCAATTTTCTCATCACAATTCTCTTTCATTCTTAAGCCTAGCACACATTGACTGTGATATTAAATTTGATTTAGCCTATGGGTTAATTTTTTTACCTACTTATCACAATAATATTTATTTGTGAATTTATCTATATACTGGTACGAAGAACTAGTTAAATACGATGCACCAATAATTGAAAACTTTAATAACTATTTAATCCTCGTAAATTTTTATTAATTTTCCTTTAAGTATCGAAATGGTAAGTATTCAGAACTTGTTCTATATACACTTTTATTATTTTATCTCTATGTTCATACACACTTTTTTATACAGTCTATTACAGAATATTAAAAAGACAAAATGTTTAAGTTTTCAGTGAAATAGTGTGGATTAGTCCTAATAATAAATTAAATACATATGTATGTGTTAGCATGTTAAGATTACAGGTAAGAACACCATCAAAAACTGAGTCATCGAATTTAGAGTGGTGGAATACTCGATAAAAAATTGCTTATCTACCTTACAGGTCATTGACACAGCTTGACAATGTCACTGCTGACGTTGACATTGGTTATGTCGATCGAAGGCCTGCACAGGTATACAATCAGTAGTTAATTTGATTGATAATTAAATTAAGGATCTTAATTTCTAACGTAATATACAGGTAAGTTACGTACATATGTATACATACATCTGTATGGTTGGTATGTCAATAACTACCCAAAAAGGTATGTGAAGAATAGCACAGCTTGGCATCACTGTTTGCAACGGCTTCAACTTTTTTTTAAAAAAAATTCTGAAACTTGGTAGCAGTTACTTTTGTAATTCCATGATCACTCAGTTTTCTGAGAACTAAAATACACAGTCCATGCCTTTCCCCTTCATTATCCGGTGCAACCGATTTCACCCCTGGGACAATGCAATCATGGCCATCCAATTTAATCACAGTTTACATTGAAAATGTAAAGTCTCAATACATTAATAGATGTTCAAATAAATCTCGAATCAAATATCATTTCAGTGGCAATCTCCACCTGCCAGACTCCATTAGTATCGGGTAAATGCGGAGAACCAACACCTTCATCCAGAGAAGTATAATTTCCATAGGCAATTGCACAGGCAGTGCATTGAGATGATGATGGTATCCTTGGTTGCAGTGCAACATCATCGTCCAACAAAAAAAGCAAACAAGCCACACGAAAAACAGGAGACAGGAGGTAATTAGAAGAGAGTGAGAGAGAATCAAAATTTTTCGCCTTGAGAAGAAGTTGGCCGCACAGTTTGGCAAGCACTGTTCCCGATCAACTTCGAAGAAAAATCAAAGATGTCAGCAGAAATTTTCTGAAATTTTTCACAGAATCTTTGGCAAAAAATCACCATTTAACTGAAGTGTGCGTATGAAATTCACTTGAAAGTGTAAAATATAAATATTTTCAAAAGTTTTTAAAAGAAATACCAATCGAAAACTATTGCTTTTCATCGAGAAAAATCATTTCAAAGTTCCCATCGCGAATTTAGGTAAGAAAAGGATACCTAATTTTTAATCCCACCAAATACGATTTATCACGAAAATTAGTACTGAAAACCGATACCCAAATAAAGTATAAATTAGAAATATTGAAAATAGGTAAAAAATAGGGCTAGCATGCATAAAAAATAACAAAGAAATCTTTGTTAGAAAAATTTGCCAACAATCGCCCATATATACACATAAAATGACAGTCGCTGGTGCTAGTGCTGCTGCACTTGCATGAAAATTGACATTTGTTAGTGACAACAAAAATTGCACGTATCGTGGCGAGGATTTTTTGTTGATTTACTTGGAATTTAGTGTAGAAATCTAATTTATCATTGACCGATTTCATCTGGCAATGGATGTGGACCTTTCAAAGTCATTGAAACGATGTCTGAGTGTGCCAATCATCAATAATCTACCACCGAATCAGCCATCAGCCACGAGTTCAGTCAATCAACAAACACCCAAGAAACAGCTACATAAGCAACAATTGCCACAATCAATTGAGAAGATGACATCGACAACAGTGCCACAGAGCTCTAATCCACCTTCCAGGTAAGTTTGGATAGTTTTTTTTGAAGCTTTTCACGTGAATTTCATTTGATTTGTTTTGCGTCCCCAGAGAGGTTTCCCCAGCACCAGTATTTAATATATTCGCACCACGAGCTCGTCGTTACTCGGCTAGTTTTAGTCCCATGGGAGCAGGAGCAGGTGCTGCAGGACCTAGATTAACTCCGCGTGTTTCTCAGCTGCGGCAAGAGGAATGCGCCGACTTGAACTCTCGTGAAGTGAATCACGAGCGTGAAGTACACAGCGCTATACAAATGTCACAAAGCTGGGAGGATCTTACGCTGGTGGCTGAGAATTGGTCTTGCAAGTCGGATGAGTTGAGTAATCCGCTGCAGGTGAATTTGCCATCTGGAATTTCAAGCTGTTCCAGTCCTAGTCCAACCAGGTAAGTGGGCGTTGAGATGAATGTAATTGATGGGTTAGTCATTCGTTTGAAAGCCATTTATAGAATAATGTGTTTTAGGCTGAAATTTAATAGAAATTCTAAATGTACATCCAGAAGCATTGTATAATTTGCTTCGGAAACTTCCGAAAGTAATTTACTTACAAAAATCTGTTCTGACATAATTCGAGTGAGCGTCATAAATAACATTTATAGAAATGACAAGAACAGATGCTAATCATTTATAAAACAATGCGCTATTAAATAGTGTGTGACACTGGAAGCCAAATCAGATTTTCCAATCGCGGATAACCAGATTGTTTTGCTCTCAAATATGTTTTAAAAGTCTCAAGAATCAATCACTGATTTGCTAGAATAAACTGGTATATCCAATGTACTCTGTACACTTACTTCGGAGATAAGAAGTTCCATTTTCTTCATGCAGCTATAAAGATTTAGATCGTTCAGTTGATCTACTGTTTAGCGCCAAAATCATTTCGTTGAACTTTGGTACTTGTGACCAAGTCAAAGCATACATTTTATTTGCCTTTAACCGAGTCCAATCAAATATTCAGCTCCGGACTACCTACAGTAGAGTATTCCTCGTTTGCTCATACCTTTTTTCCATTTTTCGATAGTAACAGAGCTGGGCTACGCCTTCCCTATGGCCTGTCGCCCTCGCCAACCCGCCGCACCTTTGCCACTAGACGCTCTATGTCACCTATTGCGATGCGTCCCAGCCAGCTAGGACCAGTGAAACGAAAATTCGAGTTGGAAGACTCCAGTAATTGGAATGTGTACTCTCCGCCTCCGTTGAAAAAGATTTTCACTGAAAGGTAATTTGATCTCATCGAAAAACTGAAAGATTAAATTTTATTTTATTTGTTTTCTGTCTTCAGTCGTGGTTCATCTCCCGTGTGCCAATCACCTTCCTCCGTTTGTCCCAGCCCAGATTCCGGCACCTACGATGGCCGTACCACACCAAAGCTTTTTATTTCTAAACTCTGCACCAACAATACAACAAATTCTTCGACATGCTCTTCCCCAATGGCGGCATCACCTGGCATTGATGCTGGAATAGATGTCCAGTCAAATGGTTCAGTGTCGAGTCCCGCCACAACCACATGCTCCTCGAATGGCAGTGAACCAATGTGCGTCACACCATTCGACAACTTGTCGGAGGAGAATATGTCAGTCACCGGGAAGAAGGTCGTTGATACCGATGATGGAACTCTGATGGATGACGTTAAAAGTGAAACTTCCTCTATTAGCGGAGAATCCTCAACCGGATCCACTAATGAAATTCCAAAGCCAAATTTTTTAAATAAACTCCCAAGCAGTGGGTCACTGTCTAATCGGTCTGGTGGCGATGCAGGAAAGATCGATGATAAGTTAATGCCAGTTGATGAAGTGGTTCCATCAACCGCATCCATTCAACAGAGTAATACTTGTAAGCCGGACAGTATTTTCTAAAGCCCTGATTATATGAGGTTATGTAAATAGGAAATATATTTAAACAAATATTTAATAATTGATATTATATTACTAAAACAAAAACAAAACAAAAAAAAAACAAACAATAAATGTTCTTAACAACAATAATAATGTAATTAGATGGTAGGTGAGCGTATATGAAAGTCGAAGCTTTATTGGACAGAAATGGAGTGTGTTTTTGACGTTTTTTGACTCATTTTTGTAGAGTTGTTTTTTGTCTAGTTGTTATAATTGAAGCGCTTAGTTATAGTATCTCTCTATCATTTTCTCCAGTTTCTTTTTAGTTTCTTTGTTCGTTCTAACATTGTATAACTTATAAATAAATACATAATAGATTAATTTGACAGATATTATCGGATGGAATAAACTGTTTTTTAGTTGTAAAATGAATTTAAGTGTATTTAGGGGAGTTTTTGTTTATTTTTTTTTTGTTTAGTAACCTTTACCAGGTGTGACTTTGTAGGAAAAAATATTTTTGTTACTACTGCTTGTGAATAATAGAACGATATAGACGTACATATATGTATACATATTCAGCACATGTTTTAAAAGAAAAATATAAATGAAAACGAAAAGCCAAAATAATAAGTAGATATTCGTATTCGTTTACCTGGTTGTTCACCTTTAAGTTCTTATAATATCTTTGGTATTGTAAAACGTTTGCCAACAAATAAAGAGTGTAGGAAAACTAATTGATAAATCTTTTATTTCAAATTACACAGATTATTGGATATTATAAGGTTAGATTGCTTATTTGGTGAATCAGAGGCATGGGAAAGGATGTCCAGAATGACAGAAATTGGAAACTACACTTTGACGCAATGAATTTTATATTATTTGTGATATTGTGAAAGGCACAATGCAACAAATAAGAATAACCGCCTTACTACCCTGGCAGATCCCTTTAAAATTTTTCGAATGTGTTCCTTTCAACTTTTTTTTTTTTTTTTTCATTAACCTCCTTGTGTTCCATTGTACCAGTTACATCAGTTTCACATTCATGCTACACATTGCATTCTCTTACTTCGATTCATTCTTGTAGAAAGATCAATCGAAACCATGTTGGTCTCACTTTTGCCAAATCTTCCAAGTTCCACGTATCAGGATTATCTGATGTTTTAGGATCCCTTCACATAAAAGTGTGGACTAGAGATAGCATATTTTAAGTCCAGCTGTAAATAGATCACTGCAACATAACTTTTAAGGTGAAGTTTGGATCACCTGTTCCCCCAGCTTACAGCTTATATGAATATTCCGAGTTATTTCATGCTTAAAAGCATTGGTCTCTATGAACCCAAAATAAAAGCGATAGAATGTATGGTTTTACATTTTTCCTTAACTCCTTTCTATCTCCATATTCTCTAAGATGAACGTACTTACACTTTCACATTCTCCATCGTTCGTGCTTCCAGCCGTGTGCTGAAGAGCCTCACCCTTCTGTAATGGAGCAGAATGTTCTTTCTGGAAACACAAACCAAGTATATTGTTATAATAAGATCTACCCATCTGTCGATTTGAGTAACCCGCAGCTTCGCAGTCTAATTTAAGTGTAATTAAAATGATAAATAAAAACAAAACTTGTTGAATTACTAATAAATATATTTACGGCTTTTGCAAACCAAGTTTACAATAATGATTTTCTAGAATAAGTTCTTACGTTACAAATATAACTTTCTTTTCATTTTGTATGCATGTCCTTAGCCTTAATCCATCTGCATTATGAGTACTTCAATTTAAACCTAATGCATACATAAATTTATTTGTATGCTTAATGTGATAATGGTGTTCTTAGTGCAGAACGTTAAGAAAGTAATCATATAATTACTGTACAAAAAAAAATAGAAAAAAGGAAACAAACATAATAAATATATAAGCAATAATAATATAAACGATTTTTAAACGAAGGATTGCACAAATTTTTAATTTTTTTTATTCTACAGTTTTTTAGTTTCGTTTTTACGTAAAGCCCTTGTGCTCGAAATATTTATTTATTTTTTCAAAGCAATTCTGGAAGACATGGTGCAAATAAAAAATAACAAAGTGATGTTTTTATTTCGAAATCGTTTCAAAAGAAATTGAAAGGAAGTCGTGTATCACAAAAAGAAAGCTGTGCCCTTTTTTATTAATTTTTAGTTAACTGAAGCGCGGAACAACATACTGCGGATCGGTTGTGACAAAGATGAAATATAGATTCCTTCTCCTTAACATCTGTTAAATACGTTGCAGGAAAACTTTAAACATGAAAGAAATTATTAATAAACTTAAATGCACCAAAAGGCTAAAAATAAAAGAAATAGAAAATATGGAAAAGCTTTGCTTTGCCATAGGCCATTTGATATTCGTTAGAAACGGATATATTTTTTTGATAACTGAATTATCAATCAAGATTTCTTTAAAGAATCGATGATAAGCAATTTTCAACATAATCACAATTTCCAAGCACTTGAACATACCGGACTGCTAAAGGCAATTCATCATTACGAACTGGGCAGTGCCTATCCAAGATTCAACTGAAGCGGATAAAAACGAAATAGTCGACTGTATAAAACATAAACAAAAGGCTTAGTTTCTCATTTCAGATTTGTAAAGCCCAGGTTGTTGTAACATATCGTGATTCAGTGGTTATTGCGTCAGATGAGTGAGTGAAAACTTTAACATTCGATTCACGGATAACACTAATAGTAATTTCATGATTCCACCTCTCACCAGCGTTTGACAAACATCCGAGAGTATAAATGAAAGAAAACTTCCAAAATCAGTAGCATTAGTTGTGAAGATCTGGGCCAAATATTGGTATTTGTGTTCTTTAGTTGGAGGAAAATTGATTTTTTAAGCCAATGCACTATCCACCACACCATTGTCACTTCCCAAGGCTCACGTTGATACCATCAATCATCAGTGTCCTGCTTAAATGCTCGGAAAATCGATTCAAAAAAACAAGTATAATATAAAACAAAAAAACAGACCTACAATTTCAATAACTTGATAAAGCATTGATGACTAAACTCTCAACCTTTAAAGAGTCATATCCCGCTCTTAGAATTTTTTTTAGAGTTGGCACTATTCCCTGCACAATATCGAATATATTAGAAACGTACGAGCACAGCCCATATATTTACTAGAATGTCGTACTATGCCATGTCTGAATGGAATAAAAAAAAAATTAACGCTCGTAGTGTCAATCAATGCAAATTACACAACAATTTCCGAACCCAAAACCTTCATCACAGAGCGCAGCAAAAGACTCTGAATTTACTAAACAACTCTTACTTATGTACATGATTGTAAAATTGCTCTCCGCATAAGAAAAAAATATTGCTTTTGATCAATACTACCGCGATTTTTCCTTTTCTATGCTGGCTTGCTTAAAACAGACCCACCAAGAAAACCGTTATACGGCTTTACTTGGGTATAAAGCAAAATCAAAAAAGTCAGCTTCTAATCACAAGGGCTTCTAGTTCTCAAATATTTAAGCTAATTCTTAACTTTATGTGCACAAACAATGATACAATTACCTGGAAATACCACCGAGGCGAGATTGGAATATGCGGCAAAAAAGCGTGCACAAAATAAATATGTATACATACTGTAAACAAAATAATAAAACAAATTAATTTCAACACTTATAACATCTAATTAAAGGATTCGTATTCTAATCGTTAAAATACTTTTTCTTACTCGCACTGGTGGTTTTCTTTTTGTTTTGTTTTGTTGTATACCAGAAGAATTTCAAGTGAGAATACCCTTCCAAATCAATATCAAATGGAATGGTCGATTTTTTTAGTTTTCTTTGAATGGATAAGTACGATTGCTCGTTTTAGATCACAAATAAATGTAAGTATATGGATATATGGAATGCGTTTACGTATAAAATGAACTTTGTTCTTTAGACTAACCCTCCGCACTTGATTCATCGTCCACATCGTGCAATGAGAAGTGCGACACCAACAAATCCCTAGACTCAAACATTTGCTTACATATGTAGCACTGAAACTCAACAGATGAATCGTGCTGCTTAATATGATCTGCATATAGTTCGATGGAAGCCGACTTTTCACCACACTCTGGACATTCGAACTCTTCTTCATCGTCGGCTACTGCTGATTCTGTATCACTGCGCCGTCGTTTACTTGGTATTACATGACCTTTTAAGCCTCTCATCCGCTTCACTGCAGTACTCTTCTTTGGATGTGTATCCTTGTGCTCCACATACGAATCGTAGTCGGTAAATCTCTCGTGACAGTGACCGCACTTGTATACCTTCACTTTGGTATGGGTGTGCATATGCTTCTTGAGAGTAGAAACCTCGCGGAATGGTTTTTGGCAGATGCTGCAGCTAAACGGTTTCTCACCAGTGTGAATCATAAAGTGGCGTTTAAGATTATGTCGTGTGCCGAAAATACGATTGCACATCGGACATGGGAATTGCTTTTTACCTCCGGGCATAGTCGGTGTTGCGACATTCGGCACACTGTCCAGCAGTAGATCGGCCATTTCTTGACTTCCATCGCCAGAGGTACTTTTGTCACATGCCACACATTTCGTCGGATCATACGTCGAGGGGTCATTCACGCGACATACCATACACTTGAAGTTCATTTGAGTTGAATGCACACGGCGATGCTTTTTCAGGTCACTGAATTCACGAAAGCGCTTGTAACACATGTCACAGCCGAAGGGACGTTCGCCTGGAAATAAATAAATAGACACATGTGTTTCTTTTTTCATATATTTGGGGATTTATGACCATACGAGTACGTATGGAAATACGTGGGGAAATAACTTGCAACCTTAGTTAAAAACAAATCTTAACTGGAACTATTATAAAAGCAACATATGTATATGTACGTTACTAACCTGTGTGGATCATCATGTGTCTTCGAAGATTGTAACTAGATACAACACTTTTCCCACATAGAAAACACTCAATTGATTGTTTCTGTGCCTTTTGTTCCAAATCAATCCAATTCAGCTCAATCCCTTCCTCGTTTTCATCTATATAATCCACATCTGAGTCCAAGAGAACAATCTCCCCATCCTCATCGTACTCAACATCATGCATTGTACTATCATCGCTCTCATTAATTGCATCAACAATACTGTCAATGGGTTCTACAGACTTCTCTTCATCGTTTTTAACTTCAAGTTTCCTTTTGGCCTCTAACTCTTCCTCTTCCTTTTTCTTTTGCTTTTCCTTCGCCAGTAAATCCAATAGAAACGATCTGACTTTTGCATCATCAATCGAAATAAAGTTCTCATCGGGTTCATGATACTCGTACTTTTGATTTGGATCTATCTCTTCGTAAGTGCAGTTTTGGTCGTAGGCACTATGGTAAGGGTTTTCCTCTGTGTTCGGTTGTTGCTGTTGATGATAGTATAGTTGCTGTGTATCGTATCCATTACTGGGATATTGGTACATAGGTGGTTCCACGCCATTGGGTGGCATGATTTGTTGATATTGTGTAAGGCTCTCATATGGAACATATTGCATACCATTGTTTAACCCAATGATATGGGTTTCCGGTTCAGCTTTTACCCGAACATCCATTAGTTAACACTTGAAAAAGGAAGCGACGACCTCCTGCCACCCCCATGCAATAAGTTAGACAGTTGCAAAATAATTTGTATGGGCTGTGGTGAATGTCTCTATTTTGTACACACGATAGACATAGTCGAGTTGAGCTATTTATTTATTTAGATAATATATGTTTCTGGGCTTATTTTGCAAAATTATTTGGATTAATTTGTTTACGTCGAATAGAAAAAGGTTTCAGCAGCAACCAACTGTCAAATGGGGGTTTTATGCATGACAGGAGAATGTAATAGCTGGCTTAAAATTTGAATTAAGGGGGAAAGTCAAATGTATCCACAAAACGGAGGTAAAATTAAAATGTTCAAACTTTACTTTAAAATTAAATGTTTTAAACAATGTTTCCTTAGTAGTAATAAATAAATGTTCTTTGTCGAACGTACTTATTCCTAAAGAAAAAAGGATAGTTACCAAACTATTGTCCGGATAATTTTGAAATCGATTAGCTCCTATGAAGGTTTTGAAATGCCTTAACTAACCACCTTTAAATGTAAACATTATTTATATTTTAGCCCATTAAAAGCCCATTTTTAGTTTTCAAAACTGCGCATGTTTGCCAAATGAACTACTTTACATATGCCATAGATGACGTTTCTCCCACTTGCTTTGAGTACATTTTTATGTAAAAACTATCTGTCAAACTACACTTACTACAAGTTTGCTATGGTAAGAGATATATTACAATTTTTCTGTTCCGATTTAAAATCTTTACGTGCATGGTGACTTTCAAATCAGGAAAGAAAACGTTCAATTAGGATGAACGATAAAAAGGCGATAGTTGTGACCTTAATTAAGGAAAAGAGACACATTTTATTTGGAAGATGTTCCGAAACACTGACACACCAACTTAAAACGGACACTTGGACGCGTATTTATGAGAAAGGTTGTTCTATGGGAATACTAGATCCATCAAAAGGCTGGCGGTATTTACGCGATACTGTGTGGCAGAATTGGAAAAAAGTTTCACTTGTAAGTAACGTTTTTTTTCTAATTATTAAATCCTTTCCTATATTTATTTGTATTTGTTATTGCAGGGAAAAGCTAAAAACAGGAAACATTCCCGCTCTATGAGCAAACGATCTAAACTAAATGAAATCGATAAAACGGTGTTAGAAATATTAGGTTCTGAATCTTATGTAACGAAATCTAAATCAAATCGTTCGTGGGATAAAGCATTATTGGGAACAATTAAATCTAATACTCCCACACAAGAAGAAACCAAAGTAGTATCACCATCTGAAATAGAATCCAATTCGCATTACACATTTGAAACAGTAACTTCACAAATAAAACCGGAGATAAGTCAAGACTCCAAGGAGATAAGGGAAGAGTCCAAGCCACTCACAAAGGAAGAAATAGAATTGAAAATCTTGAAAACTAAGTTGGATTTGCTGGAAAGAGATGTCCACATAAAAGATATTGAAATATATACAAAGGAGAAAGAATTTAACTTACCCATCTCCGAATTTACCAAACAATTTTATAACGACGATTTCAACAGTTCTGACGTGGAAAGTAATTTGCATTGCGATTCGTTTGAATTCGAATGTAAAGTAGAGAAAGATGAGTAAACTGTTCACTGTTCCTGAACACCTATGACCTCAAATATAATATAGTAAGCTAGGATTAGGTTCTATATAAGATTAGTTGGATCAACAAATGATACAGGGACACTCGTTGTAGACGTTTTTGTGTACAAACTTAACTTCTATTTCTAAACAGGGTACTAGTCTTAGTTTTTCATTTCCTAAGCATTTCTTCATAACTTTTCGCAAATGAAATAGTAAAACACTCGAGGTGAAACAATTCCTTAATAGATCGTACTTGGAGATGCCACCTTTCCACACTTCTTAGCCGTTTCTCACGACGAAGACTGACGTCCGACCTACGACACTAGTTGAATTCAAATCATAAAGTCTGTGCATACATAAATTAATACTTATTCCGAAATATCTTTACTACAAGAACCAACATTATTATATTTCTATTGTAAGAATGTAGAATTAATAAAAACGACTTCCTCATAGCTATTTCTTATTTGTCTATATTGTTTAATCCCGTTTTCTCCACTGAATCAAGTAAGTTTTGTAACTTTTGATCGAATAGTTCACATCTTATAGGCATTTCCAGTGAATAAAATGGATTTTTAAGGACGAAGTCTGAGTAAAGTTCGTAGATCTTCCTAAGCACAATATCCATTCCATTTAGACCCGTTTCGGATATCATAATGAATTTTACGCCTGTAAAATAAAAATAAAAAAAAGGGGAGGATAGAATAAAATTGAGATCCAGTGATGTTTCAGATCACTATAATCGCCTAATGAAACCTTCTATTAAGTTATAGAACCAATTTCATTCCTTGACGGAGTACTAACCTGTTAAAGTTTGAAAACAATGCAATGTAAACGTATCCGCCTCCAGAATTTCAATGCCCGAGCTCTTTAACTCCGGACTTAGTTGACTTGCAATCGCAAATAGCGGATAGAACATGCTGGCTAAGAAGATTTTCTCGTTTGTAGTCATTTTGGGACGAGTAAATTTCAAATTTAATGGATAGTTTTCCTTCCCTTCGATCACTGTTTTCACATCTCGCCCATCCTCCAGGGTGGCACCATTGGCAGCAACTCCATTAACAGAGACCAGCACATGACCCACTAAAAATATTTCATTGAATTAGATGCCTGCAAGTATTTGCTTATTTATTTAAGTTACCATTTATTCCATCTCTCTGATTGAAGACAACGGAGACCTTCTTGGGATCATAATCAAGAACCAATTCCAGAGGATAGCCAAATGTTTTTTCGTGCTCAATTCGTGGTACATTATTGTCCAGGTTGAAAATTAGACCACCCGATTTACTTACTATATACACTCCGTAAATTATCATTCTTTCTTAGTCAAATAGTAAATACTTTGTTTAAAAGGAAATATGATGGAATAGTTTGTGAGAATTGCCCAAAGATTGGTTTTTCGTTTGTTGTCATACACAGCTGTCATTCCCACGGATGACAAGATAGGAAGAATCAGCTGTGGTATTTAGTATTACCAGGTTAAAAAGTTTTTGTAAATAGGACATTACACATGCCCATACGTAATACACAAAATTAAAAAAATATCAAATATCTCCCTACAATCGAAATTTCTTGATCCAAGCTTTGTTTGAATTTTTTTCTACATAAATCTGTTAGAAGGCAGTGCCCAAGCAACAACATCGATGGTTGTTGATGATGTGACTTTGGGAATCCGGATGAATATTGGCGTGCATTTCAGATGACGACTATTAAATTACCCCAAAGATTGCCTGTGTAATCTCGTAAGAAGCCACCCTTCCACTATTACAGTTTTCCCTTTCTAATTATTTACCTTTTTGTCTCTGTGTAATTAGCTTATCTCAGGAACTTATGGTCGGCGCTGTCTCCTACTAACACTCCATTAACAGTCAACCCTATTCTCTAAAACAAGATCGATTCAATCTAATCTAATCGAAGCCACAGAAGAATTGAATGAAAACCTTTAAGCGTACACAAATAACAAAAGAAAAAGGTTTTATTTAAATAAATGCAAAGATTACACAATGATCCAAAAACATACATAACTAAATAAATACATAGGTGACGCCAATATGCAGTGTATCGCAGATAAAAACAATAATTACTAGAAAGCGAATGCGATGTGTATATGTGCATACACAATTCAAATAAAGCAGCTTTGGTTAAGAGATTTCCTCGCCTTTTTGTTTTTTTTCTTATCACCTTTTTCCTTATGCTTTGCATACTAAAAAGAAAAGATTAGCTTTGCATAAATTAATTGAAGTTCTACATTAAGTCGAGGTTTAGTAGTAATGCAATATAAGTTTCGAGTATTATACTTTGTGTGTGTTGGGGCATGGATTGGCTGGCGGCAAGTAGGGATGTGGTTACTCTATTTATTGACTAGTCCTCTGGCTTTGGGATAAGCTGAAGCTGGCTTTTTTAGGCCCTTCTGTTGCAGTGATTGCCTCTTATTGCTATCGACCTTGGAGGATTTAATACTCCTCACACCATTAGTGCTGACTGACTGGGAATTCTGGTTGATTATATTCTCCAAGCGATTCCGAATGCTGTTTGCATTGTCACCAATGTCTATGTCATCACCGGTTTGCATAGCCTGAGCTAGCACTGCCTGTAGGGAGGCGGATACCTTTGGACTTCGGTACTCCTGTGTAGTTCGGCACGGCATATCCAGTTCGTAGTTGACTATGTTTTCACTCTTGAAGCGGAGAGAGGTAGGGACATTCTTTTGAGCCTCTTGCAAGCCATACTCGGACACGGGACGACGCCGTTGAAGGTGCGATACGGGACGCTTCTTGTTACCTGTGTCATTTATGCTCAAGGCTGAGAACTTCCATTCTTCTTGTTCTTCGTCGTACTTGGCTTGAGTGTAAAGTCGGTTCTTGACTTCCACTGGGACGAAGTTGTCTATGATGAGGAGTTGCCGCTTCAATTCCTTAACCAGTTCGTTTTGTGCCATTTCCAATTCTCTCAAGTCCTGATTGTGTTCGTATTTTGTGTCGTTAAGCTCCTGTTGCAGTGCTAAGTACTTGGCATAGCACTTGGATAGCTTCCTCTTCTTCAACTCAACTTCTTGCTCGAGCGAGGTGACAGTTTCTCGGATTTCCAGAGTTGTCTCCTCTTGCAGCTCCAATTGCTGTTGGATTTCAATCTCACGCTTCTTTCGTTCGGCAATTTCGCCTAGTTTCTTCTCGAGTTCCTCCTGTCGCTCGCTATATGTGTCCAAAAGATTCTTGCCTCCACGGACTAGCTGACTCTCAAGTTCGGCTAATTTGGCTGCCAATTGTGCGGTTGCAACGCGTTCCTTCTCAAGTACCTCATTTGATTTCTCCTCATCTTCCTCAGCTCTTGGTTGTTCCTCCTCCTCCTCCTCCTCCTCCTCCTCGTCTTCTTCTTCGGCCTCTGCTACCTGCAGGGATTCCCGATTCTCCTGCTGCTTAACCTTCTTTGACTGCTTCTTCTTGGCACGTCGTTCAGCACGCTGTCGCGGTGCAATAAACCTCTTCAATCGCTCGATCTCCTCTTGGTACTCCTTCAGTTTGGCATCCTGTGGGTCCTCGTTCTTCACTGGTTGATTCTGGATGGTCTTAGCACGAGAAGCATATCTGAGAGTAGTAAGTGTCTCGTTACAGTTGTAAGCAGAGGGTCCAATGTTTGCAATCATAATTGTCTTAGAATTGCCTCCAAGAGAATCTTGCAACAGCCGAGTCAACTTCGAATCCCTGTATGGAACATGTGGAGAGTTCTCTGCCAGTGCAGAGATCACATTTCCTAATGAGGATAGCGCCAAATTAATTTTACTGGCTTCCTTAAGCCGCTCAGCACTAGCACCCGTCTTGGATTGCCTCTCACTTCCAGCCAAATCGATAAGGTTCAACTTTCCCACCTTGACCGCATTTGTCTCGGTGTCGCACATCTCTATTTTGATCATAAAAATGGCATGAGATCGGGAACTATGCTCATTCATGTTTGTAAATCCAACTGTGCGGTTCTTATTGCCCTGCTGCATGACATTCAACATATCCTCGACACTTTTGCAGTTGACTGAGTGTAAATTGGGTACATAGACTCCCAGGTTCTCCCTCTCCCTAACTTCTAAATGCTTGCTGTTTGGACGCAGCAGATCCCTCAGCTCCTCCATATAGATCTCGAGGTAGGACACATCCACCAAGAAATTCATGTTCTCCGTTCGGTTAATGTGTGACCAGATTTGGTCAAACGACCGTGGAATGATACCCATCAATTGCTCATGTCCCCGCACACCTTCCATTGTGAATGTCTTCCCTGTACCAGTTTGTCCATAGGCGAAGATGCAACCATTAAATCCCTCAAGTACACTTGACACCAAGGGCCATACAACCTCGTTGTACACATTCGTTTGGGTGGAAAAATGGTCATATGCTGCGTCATATGTAAACACCTTCCTAGCCTCCTTGTTCAGTTCCTGTGCATTAGCAATCTCGACCACTCCTCGATTTGGATAGACGGTGATGATCTCTGCGGAGCCCTCAATCTTCTCCCGATTGCTCATGGGGCGGCAACGTACCACCACCTGTACGCACTCATTGGCCACCTTTTCTTTTTTACTCTTCGCACTCATCTTGTTGGCCTATTTGTATTGCTTTTATATCGTTTCCCGGCCGACGACAATGGGAGGAGGACGTCACAAACCTAATAAATCGATAAACGGAAAAATGCTTCGTTTAATCTTTCATGAAACGTTTTATGCGAAACCTTTTCACTTACGTAGGCTAAAAGTATGCAGTCAGCATCTACAATTAGAGTTTTCCTTCAAGTGTTTTGTTTTTGTTGAGATTTTGTTCGTTTTTTGTTGAAAATAAACAATTAGTCACGATGGGGTCGTAGGCGAAGGGAACGAATTTCGAGTACTTTTTGTGATATTTAAAACGGAGACGAGGAATTTTTTCACACAATATTCACGGGTGTACCTTTAATTTTTATTAGCAAAGTATTGTTTTGTTATATATTTGAATTTTATTGTAAAATTTATTATTTCCTTGAAGAGGTTGAAAGAAAAAGTTTATGCAAGTGGCAAGTGCCTCCCACTCTGCCTGACAGGCTGACATTGAGGCATTTGACATCACGTTTGAGAGTGTTCAGAGACGAGGGAGTAGAGATTTTTAAAATTAGTTTTCATTGACAAGAAAAAAAAAATAGTTTAATGGAATTGAAGGGAATTATAAAATTTAATATCAATTGGAATTCGCAATTATACTGAGCTATGTATAGCCATGTGTGACTTTAGAATCTCTACTTAGCTCGGCAGTTTGTGATACCTCCAAGGACATTGTTTCCAAATAGGATATGGAAATGCTACCATACGAAATCTTTTTTCAAAGAATTGTGCAGAGATGACAAGCCAACGCCAGAGGCACAATCGTTATTCTCGTTGACAAAATTTATAGTAAGTGTTGTTATGTCAGAATCGAAATGGAATGTCAACATAAAGTGTATTCTCTGCTTGGCCTTGATCATTTTTATTAGGTGATTAGCTCAGAGCTAGATTCGTTGTTCCCTTGATTCGATAGAGAAGAAAAGTCTGGGAGAGTGGAGATATTTGACGTCTACCCTAAAATTGCCAAACATCTTGAAGCTCGCATACTCGACTGAATGTGTTCGCGCCTCTTAAAAATGATTTGGCATCACTACACCTTATTTCTCTTTGACATGTCGAAAAGTACCCGTCGTTGCAGAAAGCGGTGTTGTGTACTGTTTTGTTCCGCCATAGTAAAATTAAATGATTTTAAGTTTGCGCCTAGTAGTCCCTGCGATAAATAAGATTATTGAATAAATAAAGAAAACTAACACTTATTGCATACAATAACTGGCTACACTATGTGCACATTCCTTGAGCTAGTATTCTAAAGTAATTAATAGTGCCGCAGCCGCCTAAATATTCATCGAAGCTATTTTTTTGGATTCCCATTGACTTAACGTGAAGACCACTGCGACAATATGGATCAGATGCTAAGTCCGGGTTTTTCGATACCCAGTATCGGAACTCCGCTACATCAGCCAGAAGCTGACCAACAAATCGTTCCAAATCCCGTGTATCATCCAATAAGTCAAATGAGCAGCTCTCCCATGGGAAACCATGGGCAGAACAGTTTGAGCAATTACGGTAACGACATAAATACGATGGGCCTGCCTTCACTTATATCGGCTTCGCAAAAGCAGATGCAGTCGTATCAGCCCAGCTATTCCACGCCACAGAGCCTTATGCAACCACAGACGCCGGTGGGTAGTTAGTTTGTGGATTTGTCAATCTGGATGAGTTTGTTGTTTCTCTTCTTAGCAAAGCCTTATGTCGCCGATGGTCCCAATGAGTGAGCGCATCGAAAACATCAGCAACATTCACCAAACAATGGGACCGGCTACTCCGATGACACCAATGACTCCGGGTTCTGCCGATCCAGGTATCGTTCCACAGCTACAGTAAGTAGACTTCTGGCATCTCCCATACCAGTGACTGATATTTATTTCCTTGCAGGAACATAGTATCCACCGTAAATCTCAACTGCAAGTTGGATTTGAAAAAGATCGCCTTGCATGCCCGTAACGCTGAGTACAACCCGAAACGATTTGCCGCTGTCATCATGCGGATACGTGAGCCCCGCACAACCGCGCTGATCTTTTCGTCAGGCAAAATGGTGTGCACTGGGGCCAAAAGCGAAGACGATTCTAGGTTAGCTGCTCGCAAGTATGCGAGAATTATTCAAAAGCTAGGCTTCCCGGTAAGTACCTTGTCCAGTCATTTAGAGATTCCTCTATAACACGTGCAATTTCAGGCAAAATTCTTAGATTTTAAGATCCAAAACATGGTAGGGAGTTGTGACGTTAAGTTCCCCATTCGACTGGAAGGTCTCGTCCTCACCCACAGTACTTTCAGCTCGTACGAACCAGAACTGTTTCCCGGCCTCATCTATCGTATGGTAAAGCCGAGAATTGTGCTCCTAATATTCGTGTCGGGTAAGGTGGTGCTCACAGGCGCCAAAGTGCGGCAGGAGATCTACGAAGCGTTCGACAAGATCTTCCCCATCCTTAAGAGTTTCAAGAAGCAGTCATAGCGGAACGGAGACTTAACTTGGACACAAAATTTGTATTTTTTTCTTGACCCTTTGTTTTAATAAACGTTACGAAATTTGTAATTTTATTTTAAGAATGAAAATCCAGAGTTTTTTTGTTCAAACTACTTAGAGACATTGAGCCATCAGACCGCCAAGGTTCTCGAAATCGATTTTCTCCGTAATGTTCTTCGTCTTGATTTTTTCCTCTTGCGCTGCAATGAGAATAAGGGCACCTTGGTGCTTCCAGCCGTTTTTCTTCATCCATTGTTCTAGTGTTGATTCTGCAAATAAAAAAGAGTTAAACCGTGCTATTGAGGAGATTCCAATGCAACTAACCATCAACATCGCCCAACAGCTTCTTGAGCAAATCCTTGGCAATTGTCTGGAAGGTAATTCCAACGACATGGCACACGAACTTCCTAATCGAGTCGTAGAATCCGTTGATGTGTCTGAACAATTCACGATTCTTATCGACTCTCTGCCAGAAGAGAATGAAATCTGTCCTCTCGAGAATGTCTGCCAGGTGAATTATTGTTTGCACAGTTTCATCCTTTACTTGTTGTGGGAGCAGCAAGCACTTGGCCATAACAAAGTCGGTGTGAGGAAGATTCGTCAACGACTTGAGAAGAATTGTGTACGTAATGTCAATGTTCAGCATGTGTGGATTGAATTGGTACAACTTGAGGACAGCCAAGTTTGCCTCCAAGTCGTATGTGTTGTTTTTGGCTTGTTCCTCGACGTAGTTCTCGAGAGTTTTCAGGTGGTCCGGATTGTACCTGGGTAGAAACAATGAGTTTGTAGGTTAGGATTTGTATTTTGTCGATTTATGGGGATTAATACCTTTCGATGCATCCAAGCATTTCGGAGATTGTTTGGCTGGTGCCATTTTCCATTTTAACCATGTGAGTCATCGCGAAATATTAATATTTTACACTGAAAACCGAGAAAAACTTGAGACGAGTGAGTTGATGCAAACACAAATTGATGAGTTTGACGTTTGAAAAGAAGGGGAATGCTATGCGTCGGTAAGTGGGAGAAAGAGTGAATGTAGTAGAATTAGCTTGCTGTTGTACCAGATTGAAAAGTCGGCCATATTGTGGAGATTCCGTCGTTATATTTAAAATATGAAGGTAGGAAGAAATAAAGGAGAGAATTAAGGAACCTTTGATGAGTTTGAACCTTACACATATAAACTGTCACTGAAAGAATTATTTACACTTAGCCTTAGTCACCCAGGTCTCCAAACTTAATCAGCCCACACTAAGTTTGCCGGGATAAATTAATGTGTCTCTACAATTTGTAAATGTTTTGAGGTAAAACCTTTGGTGCAGCTGCTCGTACTATAACTCTGCTAAGCATTGTCAATGTCGATGATAAATGTTTGCCAATCGCTGGAGCTTGGTTGAGAAATGTCCATTGCTACCTCAAAGTTTTCATATGTTTTTGTTCTTATTTTCCTAAAAAATAGTATAAATCGTTTTGTTTTCCAATTATACCAACGTATATGGGTCTTCAAAGATTGGACCTCCTGTACTATAAGCCTCCAATTCTTTAAAAATAATGTTTTCATCGACGTCATCCTACAAAAGTGGATCTGTTTGGCAAGAACACTAAAAATAGCTTTGGATGGATCTTTCAATGTCTTTCCTGTTAATCGATGAAAGTAATCGATATGAACACTATTTAATAACTCTCACAACATTATATAGTTTATGGAGTTCGCAGTTTAATTAATTTCAAGATATTTTCCGCACTCGCTGCCGTAGAGTAGGAATCGCAATTTTAATGTTTCAAAGAGTAGCATTTCTTGTGTGGGACTTCGTACTAGTTCCCAAGTGGTGATTCGAAAGCTGATGTTGCATCATGGTCTTCACAGCAGTTTTTTTTCCCGATTTTTGTGGTAAAGTATGATTTTAACATCGTATTCAGCAGAAAGTTTGTAGGGAGCTTGTATGGTTTGTTTCATGTTGTAAAACGTGGCTTTAATGGTGATCACAGTTCGGCGATCCATTATGAGCTCAAAGTCAATGAGCCTTGATCGGAGCCAATGTTAAACGACGAATCCACGTGTTCAGATGTGCAGCCTTTTGTTGCAGTTGTCGTAACTCTATTTTTTCTTTTATTTTAGTTTACTTTTAAATACATCATTCACACAAGTTAACCCCAAAGAAGTAAGTAAGTACGATCTTCTGTTCTCATATCTTCCATAAGGAAAAGGATATCTAAATGTACTGCACAACATCATAAAACTTACCACGCCTCTGACTTTCCAATTCATCCGAAGGAAAGGAGTTTAAACTTCCGTCGATAAGGACGATCTTTCTGCGAAAAACTTTGATGACATATGTAGTTTCATGGGTCGCTGGATCCAATCCGTATATTAAATATAGAAGTGTACGCTACTGCACTGTACTTAGACCTCTTAGTCACGATGAAACCCACATACCATGTATTTACGGCAACAATCGTCAAACACCTAGTTAAACTTCTAAGCTACAAAAAGTTTTTTTTCTGACTTCCCAACTGCAGTCGGGATTATTTCAAAGAAAAAAGAAAACATTTTGTTTGAAGCATAAAACCACCCATCATGTCACGCCTTAATCACACCAACACCATCCATGCATAAAGTTCTCGCCTCCTCATCCAGGGAGAACATTACGCATAAAGTAGGCATAATGTGCCTTCACAAATCCTGAAACGGATAAAAAAAAAGACTTGACAACCATTTTCATTAAAATTAGCTCTCCTCCTTTTATCATTTCAGGTCTCCGAGCTCAAGTATTTACCAGATCCGCTGAAAGGTTGGACAAAAAAAAAAGAGAAAAAAACAAGAACGGACAATCCGCGCCACACAAAGGTGCTTCGTCCCAAAAAGGACGACAAATTACATAATTATCCCCGAGGGGCATTATTTATATACATTTAGTCAGCACAGAGGGACAAAAAAAAAAAAAAAAAAACAGTAACTACCCTGCTGCTTACCCAAACACCATAACAAAACAGCTTTAGACTCATTTGTATGCGATTTCATGTCCTTGTTGCTGGTGGATGTGGTTGTGATTGTGATGCTGCTGATGCTGATGCTGATGCTCATCATAATGATGGATATAAAAATATTTCAAAATCTCTTCCGGAATCTCACCAGGACTCGGTGTTGTTGTTGGCCTTGTCGTCTGCATTTACACAAAGAATCCATCAACCATGCAACCACTATTGTTTTCTCTGTCGCTCGCAAGGATATTTGTCCACAATGCCAACTGGCTAAAACACACCTTGGAAGAGAAACATACACTACTCACACATGGGTACGGTACATCCATCAGAAGTGGATTGATATAATATTGAGTGAAATGCTATGGTTACCATTAGATAATCCTGGTGACATCATCCCATCCCCTTGCTGACTGGGCTCTGTTGGCGGTGGTGTAGATACTGTTGACGTGTTGGTTGAGTGCAAATGGGGGTGCGAAAAACCAGTACTTTATATATTTTCGATTCCATTTCGGATTAAAATTCAAAAAACTAGCTGCGAGGAGTTCAGAAAGCTATGTCCTTGTGAACGAGTGTGTCAGGTCTTAAAAAGAAGCTTAAGCTTATGCCACCGGGGGTATTAGGCTAAATGGGTGTCGCGACGACACTCACTAGTCATACTCTCAGGATGTTGAGTGTTAAGGATATTTTGCAAAATATACTTTCAGAATGTTTTCCTTTTGCCAAGGGGTGAAGCTATGAATCTATCACCGCAAGTAAAGATGTTTTCTAAAAAAACACACGTGAATTTCAAAAGGAAATTTCTAATCGATGGAAATCTTCACCTTAGGCTAAACTACACTCAGATCCTTCTATTGGTAAGAAAAATGATACTAAAGGACAATTTATGCATAAATTTAGTCCTGGAATGAGGGTACTACGAGTTATACGACGAGAAGGCTTTATATATTTCGGGGATTGTCTGTAATCCTTGTTTGGAAGGAGAATATTTCTACGCAGTAAGAAAGGTTTACTTATGTACATGTGTATCCTACTTTGTTTAGACGGAACTCTTATTTCATCTGGCATGTATGGCCCCAGTAGATCTGCTCAAATAACTTTTGTAGTATAAAGCAGATTCATCTTCATCTTTCCTAAGTAGTTATTTTCTAAACTAACTATTCCTTGGAGTTTGTTTTTTGCCTGGAAACGTATTGCAGTTCTAGGGACTACACTCTACTTCAACAGTCGTTTTGCAATGATTATTATTGGATAGAAGGAATATTTCGTTCAAAGGACATAACTCTGCTTGCCTTCTTTGAGATTGAGGTCGCTTTCGATAGCACTGGTTAAGATTCAATAACGAGGCAGTTGGTAGGAGATGTGACTAGGTTTCGACGAATCTGTATATAGCAATAGAGGGGTCTGGACACGATCTGATAAGGGTCGTTACCTCTGTTTTACCACCTCAAGCTTTTGTTAAATCCAATAGAGAGTAAACCTTCTTGTTTTCAGAAAATTCCGTACAAACCACGGGGTTTATTACTGACCACAACCTCCAGGCGACCCACCGAAGAAGAATGCGACTAGACATTGACGTCCGACCATTTCTACCGTCATGCAAACTCAAAAGTCAAAAATTCTTGACTTAATTCCCAAAAAATATAGTTTTAATCTGAGAATACTATTTCGGTAGCTTATTTGTGTTAAAATATTGGATCGCGCATACTGGTCTATTGATGTTCCGGCACTGAACCCTAGGAGTCTGGTTTTGTTCATAAAGGTATCAAAGATGGAGTCTAGAGGTGGAGCTGCCGTTTTTTGAACTCAATACCAAAGTCTCAATGCATAGGAAAATGTGTTCCAAACTATTTGAAGCTAAATACTGTAACATTAAGATCTGCGCTAAGTTACCTTAGTAAATGGTATTAGGGGCGCTAGGATATATCTCTTCAGATAGGTAAGGACTACTTAAAGCGCTGTCGCCCAATGTAATGGATTTTACATACGTTAAATGCGATGCACGACCATCTCTTGCCAGACATAACAGGGCTAAATCCGGTTGGGTGCCTGGTCATCGAGGAACTGGAGGCAGTAAATCAGGAGACGAATTAGTTGGAGCTTGATTAGAATCTGCGTGAACCCTACTGGGGTGTCAACTGGACTGCCACCAGGGCACCAGAGCCCTTATTAATGAAAAAAAAAATGTATATTTAGCGTGAAAGATAAATGAGACCCAGTCTCTACACAATGGGAAGTGATCAAATTTTTAATGCCATATCCGAAGGCAATTTGCTATTTGTGAAGCTTTCTCATGACAGTTGTACTCTTGCATGTTTGTCAGAAGCTCGCGTGAGGTGGGGGCGTGAAAGAAATTTTATGTTTCGTCTATGGATTCCTTATTCCTTAAAAGAAATCCTTAATGTAGAGAGCTTCTTACTTAATATGTGATCAGAGACGGAATGTACTAGGTTCTATTCGGCACGTGATGAATCGTCCGAGCCAGTTTCCAGTATTACAATGATAAAGGAGACGTATTTATAGCTCGGAGAAAGAATCAGTCATTATGTGGACATTCTGTCTTTCAGGTGGTCACTCCATTTCAATAAATATTCATACAAGGTTTTCACTTTTACTACTTTATGTTATCACTTCAATTGACAAAGAAATTGTGACAAGTGAATGCAAAAACGAATTTCAGATGTATAGCGAGACCATTTCTAAGTCCATCTCTACAACTTATATAATCCATGTCCACTCAAGTGTATCTTTACAAAAATGTGACTGGTACTTCGGTTATGGTAGCTTCTTCAACACCGTCACCCAAAAATAGCTAATTAGCTACTGACTTCTCGGGTAACACCTTCATCCACATGCAAATATTTATTAGCCACTCAAAGTCACTATTCAGCAAATACAAGTACCATCAGGGGACAATCGAAATCGAAAGCATGATGGATATATGCTGAAGGCAAATTCAAATAACCTAGAGGTTAGGCGACTACTCGGATGTGTGTCAAATATTTACGAATTTCAATTAGCTACATTTTCCACTAAAAGATAGTTTAACAATAAATGAAAACCGCCCCGTAGTTAACTCAAACAATACTTCTTACTAATCAGGATAATAAACATTTGTAAACTATCCAAACGGGTACCTGCATCTAATAAAAGGATAAACATAACAATTTGGTGTCCGGTAATTCTAGGTTGATTAGACATTTGTAATCTCGGACACCCCGTTGAGAGTTCTACTAGCAGACTGCACTAGATTCATTCAAAATGTTCCAGGATATCCTTCGAAAGTACGTTCTTAACAAGATTAAAACAAAGGGTGGACGCGTGTGCAGCGGTTCCTGTTGAGTAGGTAGATTTTGAATTTCTTTAAATTATAAGTACTTATATTTTCATGCCGAAAGGCACGTCTTAGTTTGGAAAGAAGGATGAGGTGAGGAAAAGGATATCCTTCGTGTTTCGTTGAAAGTAGAACAATGTAATTGTTGTCAAAAATGTTGGTCTCCTTTTAATGGGCTTAGGATAATACCTAATAGGATGTATTAGGAATCAATATGAGCATCCTTTTGCATATTATTTGTTTCATGGTTTTTTTGAAGAAAAATATAATTTCTATATCTGTACACAGGATTCGCACAGAACCCTTACCAAAAATAAAGAAGCCAATCTTGTCATAGTTGGTGCTGAAAATATGGAGAAACTTCTTCAGCAGACTATATAACGACGACGAAGATAAACATCTCGCTGCCAGGCAGAAATTACTATTCTATCTAGACGATGACAGTCAAAACTTTGAAAATTTAAATCCAACAAGACTGCTGGACCCGACGAGCTGTTAAAGCAGCTGAAATTTATCTGGTAAGGTGTCTTTACGAACCTATTTCTATGATTTGGTTAAATTAGAGTATGATCCACAATAAAAAAGATCCTTCAACATCGCGTACAAAATCTTATCTCCCACCTTGTGTACGTCTGACACGTCAACAACCTGATTGACTCCTATCAGTGTGGCTTTAGATCAGGATGGTCCACAAACGATCAAATTGTGACACTTCAGACGATTCTGGAGAAAACTGAGGAAATCCAAATCGATACCCGGCATCTTTCCATTGATTTTTAAGTTGCTATATACATAGAAGAACGAGCTATACAAACATATATCTGGTTTCGGCATCTCTGCCAAACTCGTCCATTTATACAGATTTACACAAGAGAGAAGAGCTTTAACAATATACTTAAACAAAATTGTGGGAAACCCCCAAGCCGACACAGAAGGCACAGTCTAACTAACGTACGGCGAAGATATTGACTTATTGGCAGAATTCAGCGGGCTGTCACCAGTGTTTTCGATAGTTGTCAACGAGTAGGGACACAAAGCATTGACAAATTGAACAAAACGTCACAATCGACAGCTAGAACTTCGAGGTTGTAATACACTTTCTCTGATAATAACACCTCAGCATAAATTGAAGGAATAATAACTTTTGCCAATCCCTGAAAAGGCAATAGTAGGGCTCTATCCTGAACAACTGAAAAGATTCTGTATTAGACTTTGGTTGACGGGTATTTAGGGAGAAGATTTAACGAGGATTACACCGACATTTGTCTGTCGGACACAAATGTTCGATCAGTAGAGAAAGCCCTCGCCTTAAGTGTCACGCACAAACTGTAACACCGTTAAACTAAGTAAATAAGGATTCATCACTTTCAGGGCTGGAAAAGCAATCAAAAAAAAGTTTTACGAAACTTTTTGGTCCATGTGCTCAAAAATATGGTCTTTTACGATCATGAGATTTGGCTACTAACTGATGTTTGGTTCAAATGCAAATTCCTTCTAAATGAGTCTTCCGACAGTTGATCTGAAGATGGCTGAATTTTTAAGATTAATACATCAGCTCCTCACCAGTCTTCTAGAAAATTGAGCCAACTAACCAATCAAATCCTTTACAAATTTAGTTTACTCCATTTCAGTCCTAATACTCCCCACTTGTTGGTATGTTCAGAGTAAAATGCTTCCTTAATTAGTAGTTTGAAATTTGCTTTTTGGTTGGATTGTGCAGGTGGTTTGCAAAGAATCCCCCTGACCAGCTATTACTACCTCAAACCCTACAATTCCACTATTGTACTACCACAAGTTTAACAGAGCTTCGCTTTACGGAAAAAAAAAGAAAACCCCGGCATTGCATTACCACCCCTTAGTTCAACAGAATAGAACAAAAAAAAAAAATAGAAATGCACGTGAAAAACCTTTTATTCCTTCGGCTCCATTCCCCAAATACCCAAAAGTTAATTTAATTTTTTATTTAAAATTCAATTTTCGAACTAAAACAAAAAGCACTTTCCTATTCAATTTGAGGATGAAGTAAAGAACCAAGGAAAAACTCACGACTTTGCCCCCTCCTCGTCTAGAGTCCTATCCCTGAATTATAAGGGAAAAAGAATCGTTGGAAGTAAATAAAACAAAAATTCCAACGTGCTGCATATTGTGTGTAACCTTGTCAAACGTAGGTACATAGGTACACCTCCTGCTCCATTGGCAAATAAAATTTAACCCACTGCCCAGCTTGTTCTCCTCACACACCATCTCATCGGTAGGAGTAAATCTCAGAAATCCCAATCGAAATCGAAATCCCTGCGATTTCATTACAAAATCAATCGATTCGGGTTTCTGAATGGCCCGCGGCTGAATTTCGTGGTTCCTTTGGTCGTCATCTTTTGTATGGCGAATGAATGTAATAAAACATATCCTAGAAGTCCTTCCATTTTTTTTTTGTATTTTACTCTCCTCGTTCGAGCTTTGTTTTCACTGTGCCCTGGTCGTTGTTTGAGTTCTTAGTGACTGGATTCCAATCCAATTCTATTACCGACTTTAGCCCTTCGCACACATGATTAATAATTAAGTGAGATTTCTCTGGGAGATGTTTGGGGGAGATTACTCTACTTGGTGGGTTTGTTTATGGACTGCATGACATGTGCCATGGGAATTTCACAAAATCCTCGGTCGGGGGAAGTTGTTTGAGTATGCGGTCGTTGGGTAAGGGGATATCAACTTGCTTAGTTGAAGGAAAACCACAAGTTTCGATTTAAGAAAAGGAAGCCTACTAGGACCATAGTGAATGTTTTCAGAAAATCGAGTTCTTAAATGCTAGGATAGGACACTGCAACAATGCTACATCAAAGCGGCGTATCGCTCCTTACCGTCAACGAATTACCTTACAGCAGAAGGGTATAAAGTAATAGCTTATCAGTGGGAAACATCCACCAACATTACGTGCTTTCATGGGAAAAACCTTGTCAAGGACCACCAGATGCCAGTATGGACCAGCACCTTCAACCAGCTACCGCTCGTTCATAGGTAAGATTTTGAGAACTGCCTTTGGACATTTATGGGAAAAGGTTGCAATGAAATCAACGGTAGGCCTAAGTGAGTAATTGCAGTGGTATATCAAAGATACGAAGCTAGCCACAAAATAGAATACCGCAGACTAAAGAAATTAAATCTGTTACTCATCAACACACTATGGTAAGATGCCCTGATCGTTCTAATGACGGATCATTGTATGTACATTAGACAGGCACGTCTTGTGACTTAGTAATACAATGCATCCCTCTACTGTGAGCAGAGGGATCTAACTCTATAGTTCGAGTTGCATATTGACATCAACCTAAAGAGTGTAAGCTTATCCAGCTAGCCTGTTCTTAGCTTACTGCTCTCTCATATGTAAGCTAGCCTCTCTCTTAGATAACTGCCTCTAATAGTGGATTCAAAGCCTAAAGATAAGGAAAAAGTTTAAACAACTTTAGTTTGAATGCTACTGTTTATCCTCAATAATGCCAAGCAACGTGTCTCTTTATATGTATGTATGTATGTATGTATGTATATATATTTGGCGCAACAGGTCGAGGGGACGCAGGGCCTAGCTTCTCCAACCATTCGTGTTGTGCGTGTTATATTCTTTACACGTGCCCGAAGGGCAGTGTGTTTTTTAAGAAGCTTTCTCAGGGCACTTGTACTCTCGTATGTTTGTCAGACGCTCGCTAGAGGTGGGGCCGTGAAAAACTTTTATGTGTTCCGACTGGGATTCGAACCTCAAACCCCTTGCTCCATAGTCCAACGCACTAACAACTGAGCCAATGCGACAAGACTAGAAACGTGACTCTAATGTGTTAAAACAAGGTGTCTGGCATCTAAATTGAAAATTGATTGAAACGCACCGATAAATGTGGCAGAGAACGACTTAAGAAGTCCAAACCGTGCGCTGGACAGGATCAGTAAAATCAAAGCCTCTCTAAACAATCCAACCAAAATGGGAATCTATCACGATTTTATCGATATACCGTGCAAACTGCTAACAAGGAAACACAGGATATTTCCTAATCAAAAACCACTAAGCAAGATCGAAAGTACAGGATTGAATATCACATCAAGAACACAATTATGGTGAAAAAATATATATAAAAGGAAAAGCTATTTACCATCTCCTGTCAATCCTTCCTCCAGTAATGGTTATGCAAATTTGTTCAAAAGTCAATTGACTCCGAAAACCCAAAGTGTTCCCAACTGATGTTTATCGCCTAATTGAGTCACACGTCAGCGACTGTAGAATGCATCTGACAGGATAACGACTTTCTTAAGTGCACGCAAAGCGTTTAGGAGATGATTGGTATATCAGAATCAGTGTATCTCCAGTTTCACCCCATTTATTTGTTGTCCTTTTAATTAAAACCTACTAGACCCTGAGTAGAGGGTGCGCGCAAAGTTACTTCTCAATCCGGCTCACATATCGAATTCATAAAACCATAAGTTAATATCGCACTTCTATTGTCCTGCGAGTGCCAGCGCAGTGCCAATGAGCCACCACCGAGTAATCAGCTGCTGGAGATTTCATCCCTTCCACAGAGTACGAGTATGGATCTGATGCTCACACATGGGGGTGATATTTTGTAATTCAATGCTCTCTCTCACTCTGTACATTCAGTAGGGTAAGGGATGCCCAAAAGGACTGTCTATACAAACGTCAACAACAAATAAAATGTCGTCTTTTACGTCGCGTGAGAGTTTTGGTGCTTTTAGAGCGTTTTATTGAACACTTCCCGGAGAGTTCGGTGTATACTTGTAGTCACCCTAAGTCGAAAGGATTTTCTTCTTGCACACACCGTTGGTCGCGTGGGAGCGGGGGTGCAAATTACTCGTTATGTGTTCGAAGACTAGATATGCGCCGTAGGACGGGAGATGACATTCGCTTGTGCTTCCTGCCGGATGTCGTTTACGAAAACTTGGCAACGTATTGGGGATCGAGCTGGGCCAAGACGAAAAGAAATACCAATGGGAAATTCACATTCCTTGCCATTCCTTTTTCCAATGCCAGCGCTAAAAGGATGCTAGGGCGGAGTCAATTCTCCGTTTTTCTCCGGCCATGTGAAGTGGAGGAAATGCAAAAAGAAAACATTTGTTATTTACTGAACCTTAAGTAGGGACTTGGAGTTTTCTTTTTGCGCTCTCTATGTTGATGTAACTAAATGGAAAAGCAGATGAAATAAGCGTAAAGAAAGAGGATCAAGTTTTAAGTCATTTACTTTTTATATAGATGGCGTAAGGGTAGTTTTAGAAGATTTCCTCTCATATGCTAGATTTGGAGAATTTCGTGCGTTTTTCTCTTCGGATATCGGGTGGTGGCGGTGGGATAAACTTACATAAAATCTAAGCGGCCGATGTGATTAAAATAATTTAGAAATGATTACATGAAGGAGGTACCTAACTACATAATGATGTTGTGGTGGTGGTTGTTAACAAGGCATCCTTTATGGCGAAAACTGGTTTAGGTGAACATTTATTTTGCTAAGTAGGTATGTAATGTAATACTGACTAAAAATATTTAGGTGGAAGAAAATGAATCCTTACAAGCATAAGTAGGTATGACAAATTTAAATAACGCTCGCGTCGTAGGCATCGTCGATCGTTAAGAAAATATGACTCGTCTATTTGTCCGTTTAGCCATTCCTGATTCGGTTACAGCAGTAGGGACTTGTGACACTTTGTTGTAAGCCAGGATAGAGTGGATAAACCGGTTGTCCCGCAATGTGGAAAAGTATATCCTACAAATCTAGTACAAATCTAATCACAGGTGCGAGGTGAAAGCTGTGTTCAGGGATTACAACTTGGCTTTAAGCACGCAGGCAATAGTGATTTATTCAAGGACCACTTGGAATAGCTACTTAATAGGCATCAAGTAGGAAGAGTGATAGGGCAAGAAGCAATCAGTGAATGAAGAAGTTATCCCCTTCTAGTTTGGAAGAGGTCGGCTCAGCCATGCTCAGCTGAAGTACAAAAAAGCCGCCGGCTCTAATGATCTACCAGCAGAGGTTTTCAAACATGGTGCTGATGTGTTGGTATAGGTGGATGAAGCCATGTCTGATGACTGTACTATCAGCTCTATATGCCTCATCTTCAAAAAAGGCGATCCTATGAGTATCGAGGCATATCCCTGCCGATCCAACTTACTGTGTTAACATCTGAAACCTTTCTGAAATTCTGAAACCTTAAGTCTGTAGATTCAAGAAGATTTACCCTAGAAAGCCGCTGCTATTTTGGTTTGGCGAAACAAATAGGTTCAAAATTCTTAAATCCGAAGACATCATGCATACTATATGGAGTGGTGCCGAGTGCATCCTAAGCAGAAAACCAGAGGATGCGAGCAGGGCAAATGAAAGAGAAGATATAACCGCGAACTCTATAAACTGTACCAAGATGTGGATATAGTCCAAAAAGCTAACTACACTGGCTCCGCAATAATGATCCGGCACAGAGGGTCTTCAAATCATAGCCCCCGGGCTCGAGACGAAAACGAAAACCGAATCTCAGTTTTAAGGATCAAGCTATCACGTATGCCAGAGTGGTTTGGACAACTGGCCCAGGATTGAAAAGAGTGGAAGGCAAAGACTCTTCACGGGACGAGAGCTTGTTAACTAAGTAAGTCAGTAGGTCACGGTTAAGAGTAGAGGTCGCGATTTTCTTTGGACATTGCATTCTGAGGAGGCACGCCCTGAATAACTGCAGATCCTGCTCCACATGTCGAAAGAGGTCAGATGTCCATTCTGTAAATGACAGGGCGAAGCTCTGATAAGACTAAATTACTCAGACATCGGGTCTGGGAATAGTTAACAAACACTACCTTTCCTGGGTACCTGGGTGCATAGTAACGGATCAACTTACTCATATGTACTTGCGATACATTTCGGGCTAAAATTGAACCTCAACCAACAAGGCTCTTCACTTGGCTTGGTCCTAAGTAAACTCTCTTCAGTGTCGTACTCCAATTTGGTTGAGGGTTCCTTCTACTTATGCGAGTCTTCTTTTTCTCCATCACGTTGTCTGTAAGGATTATATTCGATTCTATTCGATCTACATGTCCAAGTAAATATGCCAGTTGCAAACTCAAACACTTTAAATGAAGGCTTATATCACGTCCAACATTTGGCATGCTAACAAATAAAATCCTTAATAGATTGAAATTTATGTAGATACGTATATTCACAAGAGAAGTTCATCCAAATCCATTCGAGGCAGAATCGGATTCTTTCGTTTCAGTCGATTCTGTTTAAAACAGATGAATAAAGTCAAAAAACTGTCAAAAAACTGTCAAAAAACTGGTAACCGATTTTCAAAAACAAGGATCTACTAAACCTGATTGCAAAAGATGATATCAGTGAACTTACGGTTTGAAGCTGAACGACTTTTGTAGGTAAACATATTTATACCAATATCCACATATCAAACAATGAGGGAGAAGATACAAAGTAAACCTGTGTCCTATTTACAAAAACCTGTAATCTGTAATATCTGTTTCAATAATGCTACAATTCTTCGAATCAAACCGGAGGGACAACGCAGTAGAGGAAGACCATGCCTTAGGTGGCGCGCACAAGTAGATGAGGACCTCAACCGACTTGGAGTGTGCAGCTGGAGCCAGTTTACTAACGACCGGGCTAACTGGAGAGGCTTGTTGCTTGAGGTCCAGGTTCACTCCGAACTGTAGCGCCACCTAAGTAATGTTACAATTTAGCTTCAAATATCCTGAGCCTGAAGTATGAACTGACTTTATTCCTGTCCTTAATGAGTGTTCTTTTCCTTTTTTTCACAGAAAGTACCAATGGCATGCATTTTTTTTTCAAAAAAATTACCATAAGATTATAATGTTCATATTATGGATTACCAAACTGCAATCTATATTTTCTTTATTTTCCCAATCCCTCTGCCAATCCGAACAATGACACGGATAACCCTTTCCCTCGACTCAGTACCAAAAACAAAACGATATCATTTCACCGCTATACGCCATCATTCAGGCGACCAAACATAATACCTCTAGCCGCACACATATAAACAAGCCATTATAAAATAGGTTACCGAGCAAAGTAGAACAAGCTGAGGATGAAATAAAGGATCAAAGGATCACGTTAATCTATGAACGATTTCATTTTTTGATTAAGACTGTTTAGCACGCTGATCTGCGTATGACATTAATCCGTGTGAGCGCATGTAAAACCAGCTGCGCTGCTTTGAATTCACGCAAACGGAAACACAGCCGAGGGTTGGACATGGACAGGCATGCTATTTACATTTCATGCATGCGTTTTCCAACAGCCAACCAACCGCGTTTGAGTCAATAAAGAGGATTTTCAAATCTGCAAAATGATGAAGACATCGTTGCTTCAACTAGAGTTCCTGTGCGGCCGTAGATATGTAAAAAATAACATTTAAGCGTGCAGTTTTAATTTGAGTTATTTTTTTTAAGACCGCTTTTCACATTTTTTCCATTCAAAATACGGAAAATCCTTTAAGAAATCCCTACCTTCGAGCATCGATTCTATTGGAGCAATCGCACATGAAAATTGCTTTATTCCCATGGCTGTATCGGCTTTGATCCTCATATCCTCGTTGGTGTGTGTTTCCATACACAAGTACACATAGGTATCAAAGGACCTATAGTCCTTTTGGACATAACAATGAACGACTTGTTTCCGGGGAATTGAACGCTTTTTGATGGTCAATTGAAGATCGTTTCACAAAAAAATATATTCCATGGTTCATGATGAGAAAAATGAGCAAAGTTTTACTACAAACAAACACGCCTTATCCTTTTGTAGTAGTTTCTGAAACCGAAGCAGAGAAGACCGCATTTTTTTAGTGTTTTCAGGTGAAGCGGTAAGCCTACTGGTATTTACTCAGCCTTTTATGTTTTGCTTGTAACGATTTTTTTTTCATATTATTCTCAAGGATTACCAAGTGAAACCTTGTAGCTCTTTTGCTTGATGTTAAGCCGCTGGAGTTTGTTATTAAATCGATACATTACAAAAATATCCTACCGTAGACTCCTACTGAAAGGAGTAATCCTTTCACTTCACGATTTATTTCGAGATGAAATCAAACACTTTTGAGTGTTTGAATCCCTTTTTTATAAATTTTGCTCATTGATTCTTGATGATCGTCAATGTAATGTTGTGATAAGACTGAGAATCTGTAAACAAGCAAACAGTGGTGATCTTAAGTTGGTAAGAGTTGAATGTTGAATGGTTATTGTTTTGATTGGATTTGAGGCCAACAACAGGGTTTCAGAGATCAACAAAATGTTACGTAGGTGATGGTTTTACAAGCGGTAGCAGCAATAATAATGATCTGCTACAAATAACAAGTTTTTCATCCAGCAATGTTCGTGGGAACATTTCAGCGAATATTATTATAAGTTTACTGAATTGTTTCCTCACCCAAAAATTCGTAGAATTCAACTACAACTCCGCTTCCTAAAATAAAAAATTATAAAAAGTGGGAGACACGAGAGAGTCTCCTAAGTTCCTAAGAACTCTACAAATAGATTTCGTTGGTAAAAGTTATTCTAGCAATTAAAACTCTAACTTTCTTGAAATTTTTAGCTAGGGAATTTTCTCTCTAGGGAATTTGGAATTTTACGATTTATAGGGCGAAAAGTAAAGGAACAGAACAGAAAGCTTAGGGCTCCACTGTTTTCTTCATCTGACAAATCTAGCAACTAATTGTTAAGTTTAAATCGGAACAAAGACATTTATTTGAAAATTCAGTTTTTTTTTCTGCAAGTGCAGATTGAGAGAGCTGACTTGAGTTTTGGTCAAACAATAGCGATACCACTGCTGGAGTCAGTGACAGTTTTTCGAATTTTTAATGCACACAGTTCGACAGAAATGGAACAAAGAATAATTCTTGGCAATCACTGTATATGGTATCATAGGTCGTATAATCCTATATTAACTGACTAACTAACCTAAGTTCGTGTACTCTACCAAAAACGACGAATTTTCATGAAAATCTAAGGGAATTCACGAAATCCTGTTCGAGTACGCAAAAGGTTCGTAGTTTTTCGTAAAAGTAAGCGCTCACGAGAGTGTAAAAAATTTCCCCATGCTACGAATTTTAGTGCAGGAAATGTATCTGCACTGATTTATGAAATCTGTCAAATCTGTCAGATACCAGTACATAAGTTTTTGTTCTTCGTGTATTTGCATACATTTGTATTTGACGTTTAAAAAGTAAACAAATTTTGAAGCTTTCGCGTTCGTTTTCTTTTTGTGATTTTACTTTTCCCTTTTCCACTTCTTGAAATTTTAAAATCTACGCGAACAGACCTACATATATTACCTATTCTATCAGAAAGTATAAAAAATATTTACCTTTCTTTGATAATAACTTTCACGAGAATCTTTGACAATCAGAAAATGCAAGGTGCCCCAAAATGTATCAGCCTGTCGGAAAATAATGTAACTTTTGCAAATGGCTGTAACTGTCACTTTTGTTTTGACATTTGTGAAGGAAGCAGATGCAATCGACAAGCCATGGAATGCTATACTTCTCAAGATCGCGGAATATTCTTTCTGACTAAGTTTTTACTTCGCCTGTGATTTTGGCCGAAAGTGAATTTCGGTACAGATTTCGCAGTCGTCGTACGCTTTATAGTCTGTGGTACGCTTACTAATCAAACACTAAGGCGTGTCGGTCTTTGCCTCAAAGAAGCTGAAGTAACACGTGACAGAAGAGGTGCCGGAGAACATCGCCGCTGTGACTGTGGCAGTGCAGATCATGATCAACAAGTTTTTACCGTCGCAAATTGTTGAATTGGGATTGGAGGACATATAGTGCTAAGAGGACAGCTCACACCATACCGGACATTTTGTAGAATGCGTTTCTACTTCGTTTAATGTCTCGTATTGGCCATTTGCACGTCCGGTAAGATCGCTTGATGTAACCGCTCCAGAAGTTTTTCTTCGCAATGTGTCCACACGCACAATTAAAAAGAAAATGCCTACTTTTTTTTGAAAAATAACTTTCAGACAAACGTAGACAAATGGAATACAGGTTCCGATCGATTTGGCTGCAAAAACAAATGCAGAACATTTTGAATTGCAGAATTGCCCTTATTATTTAAAAGTGGCGTCCAAGTGACCCGATTACCAGAAGCGTCCAAATATACTGTACTACACTAGTGTTATCGAGCCTTAAATGAGTCCAGTGAAACATGAAATCTTTTGTCCTGTTCCTCGGACTCACGTGGTGTTCCAGTCCTTTTTTTAAAAGCGAGGCAGGACACCACTGGTTTAACGGCAAAACTAAACATCAGTTGTTTAAGCGATTGGATAACGTTACTCCGTCTCGCAGATTTTTCAGATCGAACCTGAAGGCCCCGACAACAGAGAAAGACTTCGATTTATGAGACTTGCATGAGTAGAAGGGTCTTGAAGTGCGGATCTGAAGGGAGTTTGTTCAGGACCAGACTAGATGGAGAGGTAGCAAGCCGAAATGTCAGTTCTTTTACTTAAGACGTCCAGAGACCCAAATAAGACACATTCCTTCAATGGAATTTATATTTTTATGTAAAGATATACATTGGATACATTGGAGGTTTGATATGTAAATATGATTTCTCTTTACTATCACCCTTCCTGTCATAAAACCAGAAAACGTTTTGAAACTATTTTTAATTAAAACGCCCACCTAATCTGCTAGTATTAGTTACCATTCGCAATATGTTGCCGATGAAAATAGAAAGGATTTCCCCAAAAATACCTACATACTCATAATTATCATACGATCCGTGACTCTATGACACATCATAGCTACCTCTGCATTCACATTTAATTGAAACATCGTCATGTTAACATATTCCACTCATCATACGTACGCGTGTACCTACATACTCGAAAGTACCTATTTTTATCTAAACGAATGCATTAGATACAAAAAAAAAGAGGTATAAACTGTAAAGATCCACATGACAGAGAAAAATACGTAATACGAAAGCTAACAACAATATACCATAATAATGTTTATGTATTGCCAACATAAAAGCATTAATTTAGTCATTATCTACTTAAGATACGAACCTACATCACATCGTACATAGTACGTCCCATGCCCACAAGCTCCGAGATCTGTGCATCCCGTCACCGCACCGCACCGCACCGCACCGTTCCACCTTCCTCCAGAAACCATCAGCATAGCGTACTACAGACAGAAAAACAATCAAAGCAGATGAGAAGTGAAGGAGAATAACAAAAAAAAATTGTTTCCGAAACGCCTACACCCGTCACTGATAATCATCATCATCATCCTTATTTAAATACACAAAAATGTATCTGAGAGATACAAATAGAAAGAGAGAAGGGGCGAGAGGAAATGAGAGCGCGTCTTTTAATGGAGAATCCGAGGCGTGGCCTACCGCATTTACCCTCCATTTGTAAGAACATTCAGTGCACACATGCTTCTATCCTGTTTGGCTGAGTGTATGGGTGCTGTGTGTCCATGAAAAATGAATGGAACAGGAGCACTCAAGGGGACAGAGGGCGTGGCCTGAGTGCGCGCACTGTGCCACTGTGACTGGTTTTGTGCGGAGGGTAACCAGTTCGGTGAGTCTAAAGCCAACTAGCAAAACAGTTTCGGTTTTCGTTGAAGAAGGGTTCGTCACACAGCCAGCGGAGAGCAATTATCCGAGTTATTTACGAGTTTATCCGCAGTTACAGTGTCGGTAATTCACTAATATCGTCTCCAGTGATATACGAGATTAGACTGCGATTTAGTGCGAAGCGATCTAAGAATCGCAAGCAAGTGACTTCAGTGGTTCAATTTGAAATAGTGCGTGTGTGTGATAAACCGCCAACATTCTGAGCTCACTGTGGCAGTCTCCAGCGCAGCTAGGCCTGGAGAAGAAATCGGATTTCGGCGGAAATAAAATCATAAACATTCACACGCCCAGTCCGTCGCCGCCGGGACACTCAGCCATGGTTGAAACTGCCTCACCTCCCTCCGGACTCACAATCAAACCCTGCTCCAGTCCAATCGAACACCATCACCCGCATACCACAATGCACAGTCAAAACGTGAACACCAACACGAATTCGAGTAGTAGCAGTCCCAGAACACCGCCCAGCTATCTAACCACAGCCATGCTGTTAAACAGTCAAAATTGTGGTTACCTTGGTCAGCGGTTACAGAGTGTATTCCAAAACCATCAACAGCAACAGCAGCGTGAGCAGCAACAACATCAAAACGACAGTCAACTGCCGAACGATGATCACATCCACCGCTCAACATCGACGGGAACCACATCGGCCGCTTCACTTTTCACCATCGACAGCATTTTGGGCTCTCGCAATGGTGCGAGTTTTAAGCGCGCCGAGAGTCCTGCCTCACCAAGTAGCAACAGTTCGGCGGCCACCAGTCCAATCAGACCGCAACGAGTACCCGCTATGCTCCAGCATCCTGGCTTGCATCTAGGACACTTGGCAGCAGCAGCAGCGTCTGGTTTTGCCGCCGCCGCATCTCCATCGGATTTTTTAGGTAGGTAAACGTGTATGCACAAATGATCTCATTAGGTATTATCGTAAGTCCATTAAAACAATACCAGGATACTCCTATCCATCCGAATTTCAACAGAAACTAGACCCTTTTTACACACTTTTACACCCTTTTGTGAGATCTCATTAAAAGTCGACCATAGGCCAATTTGTTTTCTCACCACAGACCAAATAGAACCGCCTGCACTTAAAGCCAATTGTACGGTCCACTTGATCCCTTCTTATACTCCGGCAGTTGGTTGCACAGCATGCGGTCTGGTTTCCGTGTTGAAAGGATAATAATAATTTCATAACTAGCGTTTGGCAGATTATCCGGCGGGCGGGTTTAAGTATGCAGAAAAAAATTTAAGAAGACTACCTCAAGATACTACGATGAAATGAATTTACATTTGGATCAAATCGAATTGGCCTTTTGAAATACATTGCTGGGCTTTGGTGCCTTCGTTAGGTTGGAGTCTAGTGAACTAATTGATGAGGTGATCGTTTTACTTTCACTTTTAAGTAGGTGTAGCTATTGGTTTTCTCACAAATTTCGAACTTTCGAAGATTTTGATTGTCTGTCCCCCTCAAGTCACGCTCAATTGCAGTCTAAATGTCTAGATGGATTGGTTTCTGGGATCATAATTTGAGGGGCAGTTGGGTTTGTCATTCTATCATTAAAATAAAAATTGATTTCTTCCAAAAACGACCCCGTTTCATACTCGAGTTGGCTTGGATTAAGGCTTGAAGTTCGTGTACCAGAACTTTTTGTTTTAGAAAAATGCCTGTAGCATTACTTGGCTTCCTGACAGCTACCTCTTTCCGAAGGAATATGGCGTAAAGATTTGGTGTACCAAATTTCAAAAACGTATTAAAGTTAAATAACTTGTAGTTCTATACTGAATCGATTTGAAATGTGTAACCTTATGGTGGTGCTATAGCCGAGTCACGTAGTCACATAGGTCGGATGTTTCTAATTTCTTTTATATCAGTCTTGGTCTCGGCTTTAAGATTTATTGCACATCATCGTCGCTAGTAAAAAATTCTCCCTAAACACAGGATTGACAAAACTTTTAGTCCTAATCCTTGCAGAGGCCATTGGAGGCCTTTATCGATATGATTTTGTTTCGATTTTAAGCCTGAATAGTTTGTAAATGATGAGCACGATTGGTTGGACATTAAATCATTATCATCGGAGAAACACAACGAAAAAGACTGTGGGTCTCGTATGAGAATGCAAACCAGAGGTTGTATGAATTGTGCGGAGTATATGAATTGAGTTTTTTTAAGACGAAAGTAATCATCTTTAATGGCACGATGTCGAAATATCTTTAGTTTTAAGTTAACAAAAGGAGTTCAGAGATAAAAGGAAGGCTCTAAGGTGGAAACAAATGTATATTGAAAGCGAAGAAGGTACTAGATTGGTGTATTCGAAATTCGGCGGTATTCGAATACAATTGGTCGCGCCATAAAATTGTATGGGAAAAGGTTCAGGAAACCGAACAGTTCCTTGAGGTATATCATCAACTTTGGACTTTCAAGTCTCCTGAAACATTTTCATAAAGAGATAATAGCAAGGCATCAAGAGTTGTTCGGCGGATATATTGAGTAACTACTTCAATCGACAATGAAAAAACCACTGACGGGGTTTTCAAAATATCACCTACCATAAAAAATAGTCTAAATTCGATATGAGTTGGGCCTGGCGAAGTATCTAATAAGCTTTCTACTTTTGTGCATGTCGGGATAAGAAGACTAACGCTCTGTAGAAGGCGTAAATGATAAATAGTTTCTTCATAAGCATGCATTCTCTATAGTTAGTTTATAAGGAATCTCTCTTGAAAGACTGAGTTGCGAGCTTGTAGAAACGTGTTTGGAAAAAAACTTCACCGGAAAAAGGTGAAGTGTAGACTCTACAAATGTTATATTATCGTACAAAGTTCTGACACAACTTTACCGATGTGACGAATTATTTCTTAGCCAATTGGTCATCTTTGTGTATAGTCTTGTATTACTTTAGAACCGAACGTAAGAACTGTGAACATCAGTCCAGTCCTGGCCTTAAGTATTATTTATGTCAATTGTGGCGATGTGAGGTACTAGTTTAGGTAAACTCTTGATGCCGAAGAACTTACGAACTCATTAACAATCTTAACGGATGTCCTTTCAAGCTTTATTCATTTGCTCGCTTAGACACAATCGAAGGATTGTCTCTCATTTTCTTACATCTTCTGATTTGTGTCCAAACACACAAGGTTTGTTTTGACATATCGAACGTAAGTCTGTCTAAATATTGCAATGAATAAAGTTTGAATTACTTAGAGTTAAAAATTGTGACATTATGTCGTCATGTCTGGCAAGTGCCCTAGTTTAACTTGAAATCTTAAGTCAACAGCTTTCACATAAGATATGTCTTGAAATGATATTGTAATCCATATCCAGCACAAGTAGCAACTAAGTTTTCCTGCAAAGCATTCTCAATCATTTCTTGACTTTGACAGAATTCTGACGGGCACAAAAATTACTATACTGCTACACGTATGCAGTACCTATTCTTACACTGATCATTCTGATCATTCCTAAATTTATGGAAGTATATCCTTTCTTGAATCAGAATATGTACGTCCTTATAACCATTCCTTTCAATAAGTATATTTGACAGATGTCAGATTATAAAATTCGAAAGTCACATCGTACCACGTAGTCCTCACACTTTATTTCTTTTTAAAAACTTCTCAACATTTTTTTCCTCCAGATTTAATGCTATTTAGGGCACCTCTTGAACTTCAAAATTACTTCATAATACATTCTGATTTCGGTTATTTCCGAAACCTTTCAATGACGTAATAGGTCAAATCCAAACATTTTTACAGATACACACATATTTTAATAAATCCAAAAGAGATTTTTTATTTCTCGTTGCGGGGAATCCGTGCAAGTTCAACCGCCACCACAAAATAATTTACTTATTGCTGCGTTCGTCCTTGTGTGTAAAGCTCCTTAGGGGATTTCAATTGAACATAAATTCCATGAAACGAAGATGGGAAAAATGAAAGAAACAAATCTCCAAGCATTAGAAAACACATTTCAATATCCTTGTTAAGTAGCAAGCATCTCCACTTGTACAGGACAACAAAAAAAAACACCTTAAGGTTATTTGCACGGAAAAAAAAAACCCGAATAACCGCTAAATCAAGCGTTGATAAATTCTCCTTCTACACCCACAGGATACTTCAGGGAGCTGAAAAAAAAAAATCCTTTCTTAAAATATTTGTAAAAATGAAAATGAAAAAATTATCATGTTTCACGTATTTGCATCTATTTTTTTGTTATCGATTCCGCCGTCGCATCTCATCAAGGATTTATCACAAGTCAAGCGCGAGAGGCAGACGTTAGACGAAAAGGGTGCTGGGCCACGTACTCGCATGCATATGAATGTAAGGAAGTTTGCGAGGAAAAAGTGGAAAAATCCCCCAGCGAAGTCCTGTTAACTTTTAAGTTTTCCTCTGATTAATGCAAATGTGAATAATATTCATTTCGCCGTCAGGGTTCTTTTTTGCAGTTATCAGGATTTACAGTCGTAGTCGTCGTCTACATACATGAATATCCTGACGGAATTTTAATTTAAACTTTTTCTTCTATTTTATTTCAGTCGCTTACCCCAACTTCTATCCGAACTACATGCATGCAGCGGCCGTGGCACACGTGGCGGCTGCACAAATGCAGGCGCATGTTAGTGGGCACGGAGCGTTGGCGCATCATCACCATCATGTGGGTCATCTAGGACACGGTCCGCCACCGAAACGGAAACGACGCCATCGTACCATTTTCACGGAAGAGCAGCTGGAACAGCTGGAAGCGACCTTCGATAAGACTCACTACCCGGACGTGGTGCTGCGCGAACAATTGGCGCTTAAGGTCGATTTGAAAGAGGAGCGTGTCGAGGTGAGTTATCTGTCTATTTGAATTCATGTGGCCAAGAAGCCATACCGCTTAATAGAGCTGTTACACTTAAACCGGGGACATGTGCTGTGTGCTGTGTTTGCAGAGTAATTTGAAAGGTTTCGCGTTAAGGATCTTTTCTTTGAAGAAATCCCCACAATACACCACGTTCATTCTGCTCAAACAAACAAACAGAGAGATGATTGTGTAAACAGAGATGGGTCTGTACCCTTAGGCTTGTATGGACTGCAGTTTGGGGGATGAAAAGGATGAGATGGTTGAAAATACTTTTAAAACGATTTATTTGAATGTAAACCATTAGCAGTGACGATAAGAGTGATTTTAATTTTTATTTATTTCACTCGGACGGAAGCGAGGGTGACAAGGGTGACATTTGCGTTGACATTGGCATCGGTGACAAGGGGGACTGGCTGTCAAATCAAAGACCAATTTGCTTGTAATTAATTTAGTACACACTTGTAGTTATGTATGTGGGAAAATAATGGATTGCCATAGTGTTTGAGTATGTCCTCGGGGCGTTGGTGATATAATTAAGATAAGTAACATAACTAATAGGTGACAATTGTGCTTTGGGCATAGATAACCGGTGGTAATCCGACTTGGGCGAGGAAATAGATTTAACCATACGGTTTGATGGGGTGGTACGTTTGTTTAGGTAATGTGTGTATGCATTTAATTTAATGAAGTTTAACAAAATTGTGTCCTTTGTGAGGAATAGGCGAACAAAGAGTATTGTTATTTCCATTTCCTGGTATTAACATTCTGAATATTATCATAGTTGATGAGATTTATAAATAGGACAAACCGCATATTCATTTTAAACTTCTGAGGCCATCCCTGTGTTTTGTGTTGGACCAATTCAGTGAAATGTTTTTGACAGTTATTCGGATCGCTCGTGGTCGTTTGAAGTCGCTGGTAGTCGTTCAGTTCGCCTTTAGCTACTAGTGTAGCGATTTGGCAAAAACCGAACTGAGCGACTATGAGTACAAGCGACTTCAGGCGACACCGATCGACGAGAACAACTGTCAAATCATGAATAAAACTAGGCGAAATCGCTCTGTTAGAAACACTCAATCGCTTGCGATTTCGCTAATAGCGATTTCTCTGGAATTCGTAAGAAAAGCCATCGCGTCGCGCAACGCGAATTAGCCTTGATAGGATTCTTTTAGCCTGGTAGGCAGGTAGGTAAAGATGGCTGTATCAGCAAACTATGATGCTAAAGCAGAAGTAGCACGACAAGCGTGGTTCTAATATCACGACTCATGTAACCTGTCTAATAAATGACATGGAGAAAACTGATGATGTCCTCTATTCCCATCCCCTTTAACTCTGTAAATTAGCCTGTGTATCCATAAAATTTTCACAACCATCCTCTTTCCTGTGATCATTACAGTACCAGTGTGTCGGCATTTTTTTATAAAAGAGATCAACCAAAGATCAGGTTATTTTTTTTCTGATCTCTTTAACCATCAAACGCACCGAACGCACTCCACCGCCAGTCTATTGTTATCCACTTGAGTGCGAAATTTTCTACAAGACCTTGGTTGTACATTTGTGTACTTAAATTGTTTTTCCAAGAAATAAAGGACTAAAGATAAATCCACCCCAAATATTTCCAGCTGCATTAGCAGAAATAAAGAAATCAAAATATCATCCACCCACTGAAAAGACCGCATCAACTCTGCGCTAAAATTGTGGAATAAATACTTCAAAATACCGCCTAGGGTACACTTTTCACAGTAAGGGTGGGTGAAAGAAAACCTCACTCACTTAGGTTACACTGTATATTTAGAGCGCTTAATATTAGTTTATAAGCATCAACAGGAAAGTACAATTGGAGAGCAAAAAAAAAAGAAGAAATATTAAAAATAATAAAAGTCCCTCAATTTGGGGTGTAGACGCAATCATAACTCCTCTGTTATGATTTCGAGGCATAAACAAACAAGAAGGACCATATTTTTGGGGTGGAAATCCTCAAAAGCGCCCAAGGCGTTTCGATGTTTTTTTCTCAGTCCGTGATGGTGCGTGTTCATGTTCGCTTTTTAAATAATTACTCAAGCTTTCGGAGAAAATCTTCTGATTCCACCTCATTGCCATTTAATTTTGTTAATTCACTAAAAATAAACACCTCGCAGGGTTCACCGTGAACAAATAAAGTGGGCGTGGTCTCTGTACTTATTCAGTTTCAACCAGAAAAAGGAGAACAGTCTCTTGATTTAATTAAACCAGCAGAGGTAGGCGGCAAATATTTGACGAATTGTAATTGAATGAGTTAATTTAACTTTCTTTGTTTTGGGACGTACAAGTACATATATTTTCCAATTGACAAGAACACCTGGCTCGTGTGTATATACAAGGCAAGGAATATGTATGTCAAAAAGGTTGCCATGTAATCCTTTTTTGTTCAACTCATGTTTACATGTGATCTTGGCAAAAAAAGGACTGAAAGTGATAGCAAAATCCCTTTTGGTTCATACCCCTACTTGGCGGCTTTTTGTAGGCGTCCTTCATTGCTCAATTTCTGTTGTCGTTGACAATCAAAACAAAGGATAGAAAAAACATGTCCTTTGTTGCAAACATTAGGTTCGGTTCGCTTTTCTATAAGTATATCCCACACACTTTTGGAACACAAAAAAAAGAGCATGTTTGTAGGATCAGCTTGTCGACACCTTTAATCCGTTCTTTATGTTGTTAGCCTTTCTTCTTCTCTGCGCAGCTGGGTGTTCTTTATTTTGCAAACAGTGGGGTAATTGCTCTTTTATTGGAAAATAATTGGTCTTTTCACGGCGTATGATGAAAGGATTCCCAGCATGTGCGACAGATATAGCCAACAGACATGAACAGTTTAAGCCAGGCATACGAGAAGTATATAAGCAAAGCCTGTAGCAGGTGTCAAGTTGATTAATTAGCACTGTCCGGGTTTTCTCGTTCAATTAGAATTTGTCCAAGAAAATATGGACAAGAACTGGGCGGAAGATCAATTTTATGCTGAAAAGACTCTTGGTTTCCTAGTAGCAGTCCCAGTCGACGGGTTTCTCCGTACTCTTGGCACGTTGTATAGTTTTCAGACATTTTTTGACGAAAGGTTGTAACTTGGTTGGCCAGCATACATCGTTGAGCTATTTTTTGGCCACGACTGTGTAGTAGAACTTTACAATCGCTAGATGAAGAGTTGAGGTAAGTTTTCTTGTACTCCCAACACAGGTATGCATGTCTTTCAAGACTTTCTTAGTCCAAAGCTCAGTTTCCAACTTATTGGAAAATACTTGATAAAGAAGAAGTATTCATGACGAGCTTGGTACTGAGCTGCAAGATCTGTGGACGTGTGACAGGTTTAACGACATTTGATGGACAAGTTCAAGAGCACTTTACTTACTCTTTATATTCTGACTTAGTCTAGGACTTATTTGCAATGAACTTGAACTCTGCTGTTCTCTCTCTTAGACCACATAGAACTCGCACCTTATTTTAATATGCTAAGCGAAATCATTTAACCATTTCGCAAGATCGTGTTTATTTCATTTATACTTCTCATGTAGCTACTTACTTCACGTGCTATTGAACTCCGTCATTGTTATTGTTGTTTAAGTGCCGATAATCAAAAGTCTCTTACTACATTCTTTAGTCGTTTTCAAGCAGAGCTCCCTAATCAAAATATGTATACACCGGACCGAATCCTTTTCCCCATCAAGTGCACCATCATCGTCATCATCATCATTATAATCATCATAAACAAAAACATTGGTGCGGTGTGGTCGTAAACATCCGGACTAATAGACAACCCATATAGGAAAAGGACCACACGCTTCAATTAGAATCAGAAGCTGATGTGTACACACAAGCATAGAGTTTCCCTCTTAAGCCTCTCTGTTCTGTCCCAGCAGCAGCAGCAGCACAGTGAGTCTGTTTGTTCTGACATTCCTCACTCGACTTCCTCGTCCTCGTCTTCGAATATGCGTGTAGCTTTGTTAATTATTCTTATACTCCTCGTATACCCACAATTAATTGAGATGCATCTTCAAGTGGCTGAAGATGGTGACTCCTCTCGTTTATCTATGCAATTTCCAGTAGCGCAGCACTCTCTGTTTGCCCTCTTGAGGTGCTGCTATTGGAAAATCTTTAATTCATAACACAGATGGGTAATTTTTTGTCATAATAATTTCATCTGATTCCCAATCGTTGCCAAACTTGGTGCCGCTTTTGGTAATAATATTTTCAAAATGCCGTGATTTAACCGTCAGTAAGCGTCACTAATAGCCAAGAGGGTGCAGCTACCATAAACGAGACGTCCATCAATAAATCAATAAATAAATAAATACTCGCCCGCAATCAAATAAGAAAAAAAAAAAAAAAAAAATACCTCAATCACTTGAGACCAAGGATTAGGAATGTTTGAATTTTCCCGCTTGACCGATAACGCATAGTGTGTGGCCGTTCAGGCGACACTCTACAGAGTACACCTACCGACCGACACGCACGGTACCTACACAGCTACCGGTTTTGAATTCACATTTTCGAATTGGATTTGGTTTGCTGTGTTATTTCTTCTTCATGACCAAGAGAGGAACTTCAAGTGGCTACGACGCTACGATGTAGTGATGGTGGTGGATTTTGGGTCTGGTCAATCTGAGACATCTTCTTGGCACTTGGCACTCATCAGCCTCATCTGTCCTGACTCCTCGGTTCCCTCTTCTCACGTATATTTGCATTTTCTTTTCAACGAGATGAGATTTCGATAATTATTGCCACTTATTTCATTTTCTCAGCATTGTTAGGTAGGTTTCGCTAAGGCTGACCCATAGGCACATAGGCATCTGTACTGTATGCTAAACAGTAGCTGCGGGCTCAAGTGTTTCTCATAGTGTTGTTGTCCACACCGGCCAGTTACGAGCGCATCACAGAAGCCACCATAAATATATGACAATTGTCGCTTTGGCTAGATTAAATACTTCAAAATTATAATAAGTCTTCTGACTTAATTAAGATAATTTCTGTTTGGGTTTTTTTGATTTCTCATTCGGAAGAGAAGACGTACGAGTATGTAGCAAGAGTGGAATAATTTGACAATTTGACAATATTCACTTCGCAGCTTCGGTTTCAAGTGGTTTTTTTTTTCGATTTTTATTTTCTGTTTACCCCCGCGCTCTGCACTTCTCGGGGTTCGGCGCTGAAATTGGAAATTTGGATTAGAAGCCATGAAATGGGTTAACAATTTGTTGACAAAATACTTTAAGCCAGAGACGGTTATTGTTGGTATGTTTGTGGCTTAAAAAATTTGAATATTAGTGAGATCGAATGTTGTTGGATGGTGGAGTTGGATTTGAATTAACATTTTTAAAGTGAAATCTGTGGTCACACCAAAATGGCGTGCTAGACAATTGAAATGCTCTTGAACGATGTTATCAGTTGACAATCGGTGAATGGCTAAGGATGGCAGTGGTTAACAATTGTTAACCTTATTTAGAGTGTGAACAAGCTGCTGGAACTTTCACTATTGTTCAGGTATGTCCACCAGTCCAGTCAATGTATCATTGTTTTAGAAATGTGATTTGTCTAAAATATCCGTTGGTCCACTTCACAAACTTTTGTAGTAATGACATAGAGATGAGCTTCTCTAAGTGAGGCACCTTACTCGTTCAACAGCGTTCTGAGATGCGTTCAGATTTGAGATGGTCCTTGATTTCTTCATTCTATTTGGCGCGACAGGACCGTGCTTTGCTTAGGGACCCTAAATTCTCACAACCAACTGTTCAGTGCCGTGTCTGAGCAAACTTTTTTCTGACAGATTCTGTTTTTGTTCACCAAAAATCCAAATCTGTCACTGAATCTATAACAAAAGTAATTTCTGACTTTTGGCCCATCAGATGTTAAATGCAAATCTTTTTGAATGTGTTTAACCCGGATTTCGTTGATCTGTTCCTGGAACGAAAAATCTTTTAAATATCATTTCTAATTGTATTTGACTTCTCTCGGCGAATTTAAAAAAGATATACCAATACTGGAATGGAAGAGCTTAGATAACAGCTTTTTAATTTCGGTTTTGATCTGCTTAGTAGACGGGAAGAATATGTATGATTGTCGACTGAAACAATAAATCTCACCAAAGAAACAATGCGGTGGCTATTAATGACATTCCAGCCAAACATCGTAAAGCGGGGAGAGAGTGTGTCAAAGGATTTTGAAGTCTAAAGTGGAGTACGTCACGGGTGCATACTGTCACCTAGGTGTGTTGTTCTTGATGATGTTGTTCTTGACGATTTATTCCATGCGAGGTTTGTCTTCTTTTACATGAGAAAGTAGATTTTCTTCCTAAGGTCTCTGCAAGCTAAGACAAACAAAGAAGGTATAAAATAAATTCACCTCAGAACTTCTAACAACCGCTCTTAGCACAAAATTACCTGACAGGAAGTCGAGGAAGTACAATTCTGCGATGTGTGGTCTGAGCTATCTGACCTAAATGGAACCGAGAGCTACCTTCAGAGAAGCAACGTCTTAGCTCACAGACTAAGCTTAAGTTCAGAGAACTACAAATGTAAATAAATACTCGAGAACCCTGCTTGGTTAGTACGAGTATATGGATAACATGTTGACACTTAGCTGTCAAATGGTTAGAGGTCCCATTTCTTTGTTCCCTGTCAGTTGTCAGTAGCACGGAGGGAGAGACTGAGATTAAGTATAGGTACCCCATCGTTAGTTTTTGAACTGAATCGACTATCCACAGTAGAATAGTAAATTTTTGCACCTTTCCATAGACAATTTTTAAAGTTTTAACCATCGTGCTGTCACACCTAAATATTTCACTCTACACTCTCCTACTGGGCACTCCTGTGGCCAAACATTCGCAATACACCCGCAGCCTACAATCCAATCTCAAGCCAATCATCGAAACCGTGAACTCAGCGTGTTTCATAATCTTCGATTGAAATTCAAACCCTCCATCACCTTTTAGAAGAAATTCTTCGCCTAACATCCTACCCGTGCGCGATGTTTCTCGTACAATGCACCGAACCGTGACATTTCACTCCGAAAAATCGTCAGGACACGGAGAATTCGCCCTTGGAACAAAAATCTAATTAGAGACTTGCCAAGTTGGCGGCGCCCACTGCCTCCACTATTGCTGCTACTGCAACAATATCCGCTTCATTGAATGTCCACAAATCACACTTTGATGACCACAAGGGATCGCAACGCATCACCATCGGTCAGTGAGAGAGTGTAGCTGTATACTTTTGCCGCCATTTCCATCAATCCCACCATTTTCATCGCTGCAAAGGATATTGAAGATTACCCATGAAACAGTGCGGGGACGAGGCGAACAACCAACCAGGCCAACTTTTACTTCCAATCGACACGACGACGTTAACGTCAACGTCAACGTTAACGTCGACGACGACAGAGACTACGGCATCGAGACTACGGTCAATGTTTGCTTAAAATTTTCCAGCAGTCATAACACAAAAACCCACCGCATCATCTCGTGGAAACTTGCCATGCACGAGTACGACTACGACTACGAGTACGGGTAGAGCGCTATACCTACATTTAACCCCGACCCGACCTTAGTCCAGAGGGCAACGCAGATAGGCTGGAAAAGTTTAATCCATTTTGTGGTTATGCAATTTTGATGACGTATTACATTAGTGACGATCACAGGTCTTACACATACCCGCATGTGTGTAACGACGGGTGGGTGGAAAAGTCTCTGGCTTTCCATAATTCATGTGCAAACGGCAAGCGAGGCGATGTTTGTGGGGCGGATTTTGCAGTCTCCATTCTTTTTACTTGCTGTTGTTCGGTTTTAAATCGCCTCGAGGCACATCGGGGAATCCCACCCAACGCCAGGGCGTACCCACCGATACCGACTACCATGGGTTAATTAAAAATCAACCGCTGTTGGGTTATTTGTTAAATGGATTTCATCGGTTGGCTAAAGGTCTACACACACGTCATCATTGTGGATCGGCGGTGTTACAAATCCATTTCGGAAATTGATTATACCGAGAGGGCGAATCCGCAGTTCAAGCGGTTTTTCGTCGAGTTTTTCTGCGCCAAGGTGCTTTCCGGGGCGGGGGCCTCCATTCAACGGGCTTGATTGAACAAAACATAAAAAAAAAAACAAAATCGATCCGTTAAGCAGTCGATTGGATTAATATTCTCGCTCTAAGGCTATGTGCCCATGGAGTCCTCGAACACACATCCTACTGTACGCGATTTATGGTTTTAATTTCTGATGTTTATTTTAATAGAATTTCCCGTAGATGGGTGGCCGGGTGAACTTATTGGATTAGAGGGAAAATTTTGCGAAAACTCATCAAAAATTTATACCGAGCGATGCGCGATTATGGTTTTTTGTTTCTTTTTTTTTTGTATTTTTAAAATATAAAAGCAAAAATTCAAATTAAAATACATAAGGCCAATGATTTAATTAAAATTGGTCGCTAATTTTAATTACCCTAACCGTTGAGGCGGATTAAAAGGCCGACGTTCAGCGGAAAATCTGTTTACATTATGAAAATTTATCGATTTTAACAGAAGCTTTACTTTAATCCTTTTGATTAACATTACTTATTTTTAGGTGGGTGTGTGTGCGAGTTAGAGTTTTGCCAGGATAAGGGTAACCCTCTGTGAAGGATGAAAGTGATGAACTCGTGTGATAGCCTTGGGGTCTATCAGACATCGCATAAACACCTGCTTAGGGTATAAGAAAGGGGTTGGTTGGTTCGTGATGTGATGTGAGATTTATTGTAACCACATACATATGTATTTCAGAGAGAGTGTGTACTTTTATCAAAGTAAGTGTGAGTATCACTATGCAGGCATTTCGAAGCACATCGCATTTCCATAGCCCGATAGAAATTTTATTTTAAAAATAACGAAATTGATTGACAGGTCCTTTCAGAAATCAATGTAAGGACGTAACATATGTATGTACCTATTTTCGTTTTGTTTTACTTTATATCTAACAATTTGCATATTATCAAACCTGCAAAACAACAGGTCGTATTTCAAGTCACTATTCTGACAAAGAATGTCATACGGCTGTGGGACAGTATATATTTGTAGCATTGGTCATAGTTTGGACGCATTGGTCATAATTTTCTATGATTAAATTCTTCATTTCCTATTACTTCTCGTCAAGCGTAAGAAATAGGAAACTCCTGCACCCCATCGGGTACGAGTATTTCAACGCGTCGACTTCCTCTCGGTGACTGGGTTTGAACGGAGTCCATTTCATGGCATCACTGTCAAAAGAATTTTCTCAAGACAAGCATGGTAATGTCAATAATGTTGGTTTGATATGATATTAAGCCAAGAATAAGTAGATATGTGCACTATACGTACTAGTTTCATAATCCCTTTGTTTTAGTGTTTTAAGCAGTGTACGTCTGAAATACAGTATAAGCCGAAGAAATGTTTTCTACATGTCTAACGTCAGAGCTTATTGTATGCCGCTTTTATTTATAGTTAGAGCCTTATGGCTCCTCATAGGTTGCCTTAATAATAATTAGCTCTCCAGAAATACTTCTCTTCCTGTAGGGTATGATTAACTCTCTGGTTATGCCTCCAAAGGTTTCCTTGAGGTCAATAAAAACAGATGGGAGGTAGGTACTCAAAGCATTGCTATGTAATGATCCCTAAAGTATTTAATTGGTGAATCTAGGGGAGCATCCCGACCGCAAACCTGTTTCTTCAGCATGAAAAGAAATTGTAAAGTACAACTTTTCAAAAGTCGCCCGTCGGAGAAGATACAGTGTGTTTAACTTTACTTTATTTTTGGTGACGCTACAGTCCGCTGTCGATCGGGGTCTCAACCTATAAGCCTCTGGAGTCAGCTGGAGTCAGCTCGATCTTTGTGCAGATGTCTCCATTTTCGGACAACAAGTTGATTGCCTACTATGCCGCCCCGCCGGGGTTTTGTTTTTGTACCAAGTTAGTTTAGTTGTTCGAGGGATAGATTACTAGCGTGTTAGTGCAAGATCAATGCTTTGATGATCGCATGACTGCGCGTTGCCTTATTTAAACCCATTTCTGACATCAAATGTCTCGATGAGAGTTTTCCTGACCTAATCCTGTACAACCGAAAGAGTTTGTTAAAACTAGACATAGCTCTGTACAGCTCGTCTCTAAAGATGCTGTCATAGATGCCCTTAAAAGCGATTAAAAGGTAATGGGTATCGAATTTCGATTCCCGGGTTTTTCTAAACTTTGCTATAGTGTAAACATTTGATCGCTGGTGGATGTTTCTAGGATCACACTTACACGGGCCAATCAGGTGGTTGAGACTTACAAAATGTGTAGAGTATAGGACCAACATTACACATTTCTCTATGTTTCGCGTAGTTTAAAGGGTGTCCTTTCTTTCTCTAACTACCATTACTTTTTTTCAAAATAGGACACTGTATGGTCCATTTGTCCTCAATGTAGCACATAAAAGGTCAGTTTGCCCAGGGTTATAGCGAAGTCTAAAAGTAACGAAGTAGAAAAATTGTACATATAGTACTCTTTGAATCCGTAAAGTGACCTAAATCTGTGACCAAATCTGGAACGAAAGAAAGGATTGCACCTTGAATTAAATCTCCATTTTTAAATGCTTGATTACTGGGATTCAAATTTAAATCTCTGATTGGGAATTTATTTTATTTTATAATTTATAGTCATTCAAGGGCGGAATATATACGGCATATGTGTACATACATCAGATGGAAATCTCTCACGCCCTATTACAATGAGACATCGCTTTGCAGAATTACCATAAACAAAGCACCGCCACCACAACCGAATGTTTGCGGTTATCCTCAATTCAAATAATGATATAATTCAATCTTGTGAATCACTTTTGGGATTATTATTTCTATAAACAAACAAGTCGAAACCAATGAAATGTATACCCATACACACAGAGCTGCAGATGCTAAGGGATACACTCTTTGTGTATTCCCGCAGATCCTTCACTCTAGAAATATATGTACAACACAAACAAACGAGCAGAACCAAAAAAAAAAACTGATAATATTAATATTAAGCGCACAATGGAAATCCTTTATTCCACTTCTCCCAACCCTGTTCCATGGAAAATATCTAAAAACGAAAAGCTTTCTAAGAATAACAACCTCATTGAAATCGTAAAAGTTATCGAAAAGAATGCCAGCGTTTTTCCTCCTTTACGGATAATGGAACAGAATAAATACATAGAAATTTTTTAATTCACTGGCACTGGCATTCAGGATGAAGCACAATGGAAGGATATGTGATGAGATGAATATCGGATTCGTAATCGATTTTGGGAGTATTTTTGCAAATTTAAAAGTCAAAGAGGAGAAAAACACACTCGCATGACTAATTTAGTTAAGAAAAATGAATCTTCATCTCATTAAAATTGTTTCACTTTGTGCGAGTCCTTTGAAATGAGAAAGAGAGAGGAAGAGAGCTCTCTGAAACAATCTCCCATCTGAATGTTCATTAAAAATTGGAATGGAATAAGTATGTATCTACGTACCTATCGTTGTACAATTAACCATCCAACCAGAAGAAGTAAGTACCACCCTTCGTTATACCTGCTTCCAGGACAACCTTTGATCTACTGGGATAGACTAGGTACAGCATGGTGTGATGCGAGATTTTGCTTGTGGATTAATTTTGATCTCTTTGGGAATTTGTGCCTTGAATTTGTTCTGTCCAATCCGGTGAACTTGTCACATTTGATTTGTCGTTGCATTTTTAGGGGTGATTCGTTTTATTGGTTGTCATTGGGACACTGATGTTTATTGGACTGGACTGGTGTCTAATGAATACCTAGACGAAATCGCAATCGCAAAAGATTTTGTCAAAAAAATGTTGTATGTAAAGGACAGATCCATATCTGGATTACCTTGTGTTATACCAGTAGAAGTCGTTTATAAGTGCAGTTCATTATATCCGACTGTCCTTCATAAGTGTCCAGTTTCACACCAAACTCCTGGGTGATTGCACTATTTTTTCGTCGAACTTCAAGAGGAAGTTAATCGAGTTATTAACAACGCGGTATCTAGTATCATCAGCGATGCAACTCTTAGTAATGCCGCAAGTATGAAATGAAATATTTAATTTTCTGTCATTCCGTCATTGTCGGCGACTGGTCGAATAAGACAGGTCGTTGTAAGCGACTTCCACTGTACATAAGAGTATTTAAAGTACAGACAGACTCTTCAATTTTAAATTGCATTTGTGATCACTAAGAACTGGGCAACATAAAACTAGTTCTGGAGAGATCCATTTGTTGGTCCTTACTTTTGATAGCGTCGGGGTTTGGGTTAACCCAAAGTCTCAATCATAAATCACCTCTAGCCTGCATGATTCTTAGCCAACTGCTTCCAGTTCCATACGTCGACTTGGTTCAAGTCGGAGATGAGATCATCGGCTGACACATTGTGGTTCACCCGCTCCTCGTACCTCACCATTTTAATTGTTGTACACGATTTTTTTTGGACAAGTCGATGCACTGCTCGTTAAGTTTGTGGTTAAATCTTCTCTCGAAACATAGCATTTCGGGGCGCAAAGTTGGTGGCGAAAGATACTTGATGGGCGAATTGGTTTACCGTCGGTTGAACGCAGTGAGATCTTCATTGCTTCAAAAGAAAGTTCTTAAAGGGCTTTCCGTTGGTAGATACTTAATATTTTCAATCAGTTCAGAGACATTTTTTTATAGTATTTCTAATAAAACCATACCTAACTGTCAAAATTTCATGACATTTAGAGAAATATAAGCGAAGTTATTGCGTCGGAAGTGACAGTAGGTTTGTGTCATCGGTATCAAAATAAGCATCAAACAACTATGTAGCTAACACTGATATTAAGTTTTGGTTTTCGGCTTGGTTAAAAAAAATGAAATCCGTCATCACCGCCGCAGTTGCCATAAGTCATAATCTTCATTCCAACTCATTAGCGATGCATCTATTGACACGCATTTCCACTATCCAATCCTAGAATTTGGTTGATTTGGCACGGCGCAGCTACATTTTCGGGAAAATACATGTTCAGATGAAGGGACAGGGTTTTGTAGACGTAAAAGCCATTCAAACGGCTTGTGCCGATATCCAGAAGAATATTTCGACCGACGGCGATCTAAAGCCCCCATTCGACATGCGTTAAACCGTGCTGTGCTCTGTGCTGAGTCAGATTTTGAATGACTTTCGATAGCAAAATCTCAAAACTAATTAATGCAAAATTAAATTGGAGCGTTTAGGCTATGATTTCTCAAGGAATAGTATATGAATCTGAAATTAAAAATTGCCCTTCTTCCAATTTTACCTATTTTTCATATTTTTACAAACAATTCAAAACACCTCACGGAATATATATTGATATCACTTTATTCTAAATACACACCTATGTCCGTATATTCTGCATAAAATGTAGAACAACTAAAGAAAGAAAACACAAAACAAACTTCAAATAGTGTTTCCTTCTATTTTGTTAACAAATTGTGTGCAACAATCAATTTATTCAATAAAAATACGTACGATCCACCGATGCACCATTGTGCAGTATACTTTTATTTCTTTACCATTTGTTTTCTCACAGCTACTATCAATGTTATCTACCCTTTCTAAAAACAATAATACTTCTAACATAAACCATTCTGTTGGAATACAAACGGTGAACTTTTATTGTTTTCTTAAAATTATTGAATAACAAAGTTTGAATATTGTTTTAAGTTGTTTACACACCCCTAAAACAAAAGCACAGCAAGGGTAAAATAGAATGAATCAAGTTATTTACTATTTCCTACCCTTTTTTCGGTGAACTTCTTTCGCCCGAAAAATTTTTGGATGCTCCCAACGTGGAGGGGTAAAACTTTTGAAACCTCCCCCCACCCAACTGGGGATGATTGATTCAAATGTTAAATGGAGCTAAAGCAATAATTTGATTAATTAATATGTTTTTAATTGGGTAAGAGAAAAGAATTCTATGATTGGAGAAAGGGTGCCGAAAGAGAAACACAAAGAAACAATAAATAAATAATTTCCAACCCTTTCTTTTAGTCCCATGTAATGAAAGAGTAAAGAAAAAAAGAGCCCCTCTACGGTACTTCTGGGGGGAAAAAAAGCGAAAAGAATCCAACAAAGAACAGAAAAAATGATGGAAACAAACTGAAACAATTCACCCCTCAATCTTGGCACTGAAATGAAAATTAATTACAATTATAATAAACCGCCTAATTAGTCCTTGAGAAAGCGGAAAGTTTTTTCTTCGCTTCTTTCAATATCACTTCCATCCCTCCCCAGTGATATAAGTATATCCTTGTATATAGAGATGTTAAACAGGATAAAGGAAACCTATCATCGTCGTCGAATCAAAATATGACTCTACACAGATGGAGGATCAAGGGGAATATAAGAAAGTTGGACAGAGGGGCAAGGGGGTGGCAAAAGAAAATTCTTCTTAGGGAAATTTAATTTCAAAAACCGATGAAAGTGTTTTTGAAGCCATACAGAGGGAAGTTGAGTATTTTTCTTTTACTCGTATTTTATTTCTCCTTTGAACTTCAATAAAATTGAAATTGAATTTTTCGTATAACTTGTCAGCACTGTAGACGTTATAACACGTTATACGTTCAACTTTCAAATAATTTTATAAGAACATTAAAGAATAGAAAGTTTCATTTTTATTTCTTTATCATTTCCAGGTGTGGTTCAAAAATCGTCGAGCAAAATGGCGAAAACAAAAACGTGAGGAACAAGAACGTCTGCGTAAACTCCAAGAGGAGCAATGTGGATCGTTAAAGTGTTCACCGGAAGAGTATGCCGCCCAGATACAAATCAAATCCGATCCAAATTTCAGTGATGCCGACGAATCATCCGACCTAGAGGTAGCATAAACAGGCCCACCATTTTGTTTCATGTGTAAATAGAGAAAAGAAAAAAATTGTAAAATATATTTCGATTTAATCAAAATGCAATTCGTATGCAATCTAAGGAGAAAAATGAAGTAAATGTAGTTGAGATGTAAAAATTAATTAAAAAAATAGTAAATTATAATTTTAAATGTGATGTGACGAATTTTTAATAATGTAAATAATAAAATCTAAACTAAACCTTCTTGCTTGGATGATAGCAAATTGTAATTATATGAAGCCGTAATATTAAATGTAATTCAAGAATTTTAATGTGAAAATGTATTCTTTTTAGTTTTTTTTGTTATAATCTCAATTTTGGTTACTTAAATTATTTTATATGAAATACTGTGTATTTAATAAACATAGATAAAAAATCAAAGAATAATAAATCATAAATGAAAAATTAAAAGTCATTTTTAATTCAATAAGGAGCTGGAGAAGAGTTAGGTTTTCGTCTGACTATGATTGGATTTGTACGGAAGGTTTTGAGGAGGTTTCCAGAAATCGACGCTGAAGAAAAATGTAATATGTTCCTCCCTTCGTGGTATGGATAAGCGACAAATGGATCTCGCATAGTGACTGAATTACTTTGTTTCTGATATTATATCTTCAAAATTCTCATAGGTGGCATCTTCTACATCAATAGTCAAGACTACTTCCTGGTACTTCGTAAATGGCGCTAAGGTTTGTATGAAGAGCAATGTTGTCTTGTCTATTTGATAATTAGAGGTAAGTTTGCATTAAACATGTTTGCTGAGATTAGAAAATCTCTTTTTGGTTGTGAGTGCTTGTAACCGACCTCTTAATTGAGTCCAAACACGTTAGTAACTTTTTCCTTTATGCCCTAGTCCATATGGCTAATACTGCGACCTAAAAAGATCTATTGTATCTTAGGGTGCAATTTCAATCTAAGAGTGGTACCACCTCCGTAATGAAAGGAAATACGTCCTTAGTCGCAGAGTTTTAGTCTAATATCTGTTGAGCGCAATACCTTGTAAAAAAATGTGCCACCCCACCCCGGGCATTTGCAGAGAATGTGCTTAGAGGATTTGGCATCTCCCGAGCAGAACCTACATTCTATGTATGAGCACAGATTGAGTGTGTTGAATAGTTCAGGCCAAAATGACCTGTTAGAAAGCTCACCAGCTTCCTAATACTATCCTTAGTTAGTGGCTTATTCCGTTTCCATCTATTTTTTAAAAGATACGTTTTAGTTGTGGTGTGTTCTGAAAAATTAATAAAAATAGTTCTTCAGAGGGTGAAAAAATGTCGAGAGCAAACTCACGAAATAATTAATGTCAATAAAAAAACAGATCCATCTGATAACACCGGTTGAATAAATCCTTTTGTTCCTCTATCAAGGAAAGATATCACCTTTTGTGGGTTCTTGGACATCTTTGGAGACTTTGATAATACGTCTTTTCAATCCATCAGATCTTCAAGCCAAGGGCACTGTTTTACACCGTTGGACTGTTTTTAATCAGTTTTTGAATGATTGTCATACCATTCACCTAGAGCAGGCTGTAACTCTAAATGAAATGAAATACAAACTTAATTGGAAAGACCCACTAGAAAGGCGACCAAAGGCGTCTGGGATTCCTCTATCGGGGAAAATGGGGGCTAAAACAGAACATCGCTTGTATGGTGAAGAAAGGCTATTTAAATCTCCTCCAGATTGCTGCACTGGGAGATCGGAAGTAGATATTTTATCGGATATCCAAGCAGTTCTAAAAACTCTCTTGATCTTTGACTTTAACTCTAAGCTGTCTGATAGACTGCTGATGGTAAGTTTCTCCCGTGTCTAATCTCCGTACATTGGGTCTATATCTTTCTGTAGTCTAACTATCGTGCCCCGCCATTGCTCGGACTATGCTCAAACTCGTCCACAAAGGCTCTACCTTGTCTGTAGTAATGGATGGTGCTTTTGGGTCAATTGCATGTTCCGCCACAATGAATTTGGCTGATCTATTTTACGCCTAAGTTCAGTTTGTACCGAAATTATTTGTTGAAGATTCATGAACCTGTGAGGTGTAATATCTTGTTATACCTTCTGGTTCATTCCTCCTAGAACCATTTGGTATTGCATTTCCCTAACCCTATCATCGTCATGCATACGCAGGACCCGGCTAAGTCGATGGCATCAGTTAGTTTATCAATATTCGTAAATAAAAACATCGTAAAATCTAGCCCTAAACATCTGCCCTTATAAGCCACAAGAATGCAAGTGCAGAGTAAATCGACATTACTTTGGCTGGGACATTGTTTTGAGATCAATTTACTGTTAATTGAAATCCCTTCAAGTAATTAGATCTTTTCCGAAAATCATTCTCGCCTACCTGTAGTGCATAAAACCCTTCCTTCGGGATACTTTGCGGATGATATCTACTTAGAATGAAATATTAATAATTCACGATCCGGGAAAGGACTTTTGTCACAACCGCTCTAGTTATGATCCCTTTTCTGTTTCAACAGGCGGGTGCGTTTTGAAAGCAAATTGGCCAATGCGGGTGATTTAAGTGATCTCACAACAAAGGGGTGTAAGAATACCTAGGCATATTCTATGGGCGAGATACACTTGGCAGTAGGACATCTAACATCTAAAACTGTCGTTAAATATGAACTGAGTGTCGTTTAATATGAGGATGAGTGCGTTTTCTTGAACTTGAGTCGTTTTCAATAATTCGAGGCATTCAAGGCTGTGTTTTCGTGCCACCAGAAAACATGAATTTCAGAAACACAGATCAGAAAAAACCAACCAGACATGTGTCTGAATCTGAGGAGTTTTTTCAGTATTAGTACTTCCAGTTCCGCAAGCAAATAGCTTCCAAGAGTGTCTTAACAACAACTGTCTGACTGAGTTCCATGAGAGACCAACACTTAAGATCTAAAAAAGAACATCGTGAGTCTGCCCTGCTGTCTGCTTTATCAGGTTACCGAGGTAATATGGACTTTTTCAATGCTTTGCCTAGGTACACCCCAGTACTTCTGAAATCCTAGGTAGCGCCCAACTGAGTGCACCATAGTCTAAATCATCCTCTAAACGTTTTTTGGTTAAGTTTTTTGTTCATTGTCGTCCATTTGACCTAAAACGCCAAGGGAGAGGAGATATAGGGCGATATTGCATTTGATTGGATAAAGTGACTTTTTCAATGCTTTGCCTTGGTACACCCCAGGACTTCTCAAATCCTAGATAGCGCCCAACTGAGTGCACCATAGTCTAAATCATCCTCTAAACGTTTTTTGGTTAAGTTTTTTGTTCATTGTCGTCCATTTGACCTAAAACGCGAAAGAAGAGGAGATATGGGGCGATATTGCATTTGATTGGATAAAGTGACTTTTTCAATGCTTTGCCTTGGTACACCCCAGGACTTCTCAAATCCTAGATAGCGCCCAACTGAGTGCACCATAGTCTAAATCATCCTCTAAACGTTTTTTGGTTAAGTTTTTTGTTCATTGTCGTCCATTTGACCTAAAACGCGAAAGAAGAGGAGATATGGGGCGATATTGCATTTGATTGGATAAAGTGACTTTTTCAATGCTTTGCCTTGGTACACCCCATGACTTCTCAAATCCCAGATAGCGGCCAACTGAGTGCACCATAGTCTAAATCATCCTCTAAACGTTTTTTGGTTAAGTTTTTTGTTCATTTTCGTCCATTTGACCTAAAACGCGAAAGAAGGGGAGATATGGGGCGATATTGCATTTGATTGGATAAAGTGACTTTTTCAATGCTTTGCCTTGGTACACCCCATGACTTCTCAAATCCCAGATAGCGGCCAACTGAGTGCACCATAGTCTAAATCATCCTCTAAACGTTTTTTGGTTAAGTTTTTTGTTCATTTTCGTCCATTTGACCTAAAACGCGAAAGAAGGGGAGATATGGGGCGATATTGCATTTGATTGGATAAAGTGACTTTTTCAATGCTTTGCCTTGGTACACCCCAGGACTTCTCAAATCCCAGATAGCGGCCAACTGAGTGCGCCATAGTCTAAATCATCCTCTAAACGTTTTTTGGTTAAGTTTTTTGTTCATTTTCGTCCATTTGACCTAAAACGCGAAAGAAGGGGAGATATGGGGCGATATTGCATTTGATTGGATAAAGTGACTTTTTCAATGCTTTGCCTTGGTACACCCCAGGACTTCTCAAATCCCAGATAGCGGCCAACTGAGTGCACCATAGTCTAAATCATCCTCTAAACGTTTTTTAGTTAAGTTTTTTGTTCATTGTCGTCCATTTGACCTAAAACGCGAAAGGAGAGGAGATATGGGGCGATATTGCATTTGATTGGATAAAATGACTTTTTCAATGCTTTGCCTTGGTACACCCCAGGACTTCTCAAATCCTAGATAGCGGCCAACTGAGTTCACCATAGTCTAAATCATCCTCTAAATGTTTTTTGGTTAAGTTGTTTGTTCATTGTCGTCCATTTGACCTAAAACGCGAAAGGAGAGGAGATATGGGGCGATATTGCATTTGATTGGATAAAGTGATTTTTTCAATGCTTTGCATTGGTACACCCCAGGACTTCTCAAATCCTAGATAGCGCCCAACTGAGTGCACCATAGTCTAAATCATCCTTTAAACGTTTTTTGGTTAAGTTTTTTGTTCATTGTCGTCCATTTGACCTAAAACGCGAAAGAAGAGGAGATATGGGGCGATATTGCATTTGATTGGATAAAGTGACTTTTTCAATGCTTTGCCTTGGTACACCCCAGGACTTCTCAAATCCCAGATAGCGGCCAACTGAGTGCACCATAGTCTAAATCATCCTCTAAACGTTTTTTGGTTAAGTTTTTTGTTCATTTTCGTCCATTTGACCTAAAACGCCAAGGGAGAGGAGATATAGGGCGATATTGCATTTGATTGGATAAAGTGACTTTTTCAATGCTTTGCCTTGGTACACCCCAGGACTTCTCAAATCCTAGATAGCGCCCAACTGAGTGCACCATAGTCTAAATCATCCTCTAAACGTTTTTTGGTTAAGTTTTTTGTTCATTGTCGTCCATTTGACCTAAAACGCGAAAGAAGAGGAGATATGGGGCGATATTGCATTTGATTGGATAAAGTGACTTTTTCAATGCTTTGCCTTGGTACACCCCAGGACTTCTCAAATCCTAGATAGCGCCCAACTGAGTGCACCATAGTCTAAATCATCCTCTAAACGTTTTTTAGTTAAGTTTTTTGTTCATTGTCGTCCATTTGACCTAAAACGCGAAAGGAGAGGAGATATGGGGCGATATTGCATTTGATTGGATAAAATGACTTTTTCAATGCTTTGCCTTGGTACACCCCAGGACTTCTCAAATCCTAGATAGCGGCCAACTGAGTTCACCATAGTCTAAATCATCCTCTAAATGTTTTTTGGTTAAGTTGTTTGTTCATTGTCGTCCATTTGACCTAAAACGCGAAAGGAGAGGAGATATGGGGCGATATTGCATTTGATTGGATAAAGTGATTTTTTCAATGCTTTGCATTGGTACACCCCAGGACTTCTCAAATCCCAGATAGCGCCCAACTGAGTGCACCATAGTCTAAATCATCCTCTAAACGTTTTTTGGTTAAGTTTTTTGTTCATTTTCGTCCATTTGACCTAAAACGCGAAAGAAGGGGAGATATGGGGCGATATTGCATTTGATTGGATAAAGTGACTTTTTCAATGCTTTGCCTTGGTACACCCCAGGACTTCTCAAATCCTAGATAGCGCCCAACTGAGTGCACCATAGTCTAAATCATCCCCTAAACGTTTTTTGGTTAAGTTTTTTGTTCATTGTCGTCCATTTGACCTAAAACGCGAAAGAAGAGGAGATATGGGGCGATATTGCATTTGATTGGATAAAGTGACTTTTTCAATGCTTTGCCTTGGTACACCCCAGGACTTCTCAAATCCCAGATAGCGGCCAACTTAGTGCACCATAGTCTAAATCATCCTCTAAACGTTTTTTGGTTAAGTTTTTTGTTCATTTTCGTCCATTTGACCTAAAACGCGAAAGAAGAGGAGATATGGGGCGATATTGCATTTGATTGGATAAAGTGACTTTTCAATGCTTTGCCTTGGTACACCCCAGGACTTCTCAAATCCCAGATAGCGGCCAACTTAGTGCACCATAGTCTAAATCATCCTCTTAACGTTTTTTGGTTAAGTTTTTTGTTCATTTTCGTCCATTTGACCTAAAACGCGAAAGAAGGGGAGATATGGGGCGATATTGCATTTGATTGGATAAAGTGACTTTTTCAATGCTCTGCCTTGGTACACCCCAGGACTTCTCAAATCCTAGATAGCGGCCAACTGAGTGCACCATAGTCTAAATCATCCTCTTAACGTTTTTTGGTTAAGTTTTTTGTTCATTTTCGTCCATTTGACCTAAAACGCGAAAGAAGAGGAGATATGGGGCGATATTGCATTTGATTGGATAAAGTGACTTTTTCAATGCTCTGCCTTGGTACACCCCAGGACTTCTCAAATCCTAGATAGCGGCCAACTGAGTGCACCATAGTCTAAATCATCCTTTAAACGTTTTTTCGTTAAGTTTTTTGTTCATTGTCGTCCATTTGACCTAAAACGCGAAAGAAGAGGAGATATAGGGCGATATTGCATTTGATTGGATAAAGTGACTATTTCAATGCTTTGCCTTGGTACACCCCATGACTTCTCAAATCCCAGATAGCGCCCAACTGAGTGCAACATAGTCTAAATCATCCTTTAAACGTTTTTTCGTTAAGTTTTTTGTTCATTGTCGTCCATTTGACCTAAAACGCGAAAGAAGAGGAGATATGGGGCGATATTGCATTTGATTGGATAAAGTGACTTTTTCAATGCTCTGCCTTGGTACACCCCAGGACTTCTCAAATCCTAGATAGCGCCCAACTGAGTGCACCATAGTCTAAATCATCCTTTAAACGTTTTTTCGTTAAGTTTTTTGTTCATTGTCGTCCATTTGACCTAAAACGCGAAAGAAGAGGAGATATAGGGCGATATTGCATTTGATTGGATAAAGTGACTTTTTCAATGCTCTGCCTTGGTACACCCCAGGACTTCTCAAATCCCAGATAGCGCCCAACTGAGTGCACCATAGTCTAAATCATCCTCTAAACGTTTTTTGGTTAAGTTTTTTGTTCATTTTCGTCCATTTGACCTAAAACGCGAAAGAAGAGGAGATATAGGGCGATATTGCATTTGATTGGATAAAGTGACTTTTTCAATGCTCTGCCTTGGTACACCCCAGGACTTCTCAAATCCCAGATAGCGCCCAACTGAGTGCACCATAGTCTAAATCATCCTCTAAACGTTTTTTGGTTAAGTTTTTTGTTCATTGTCGTCCATTTGACCTAAAACGCGAAAGAAGAGGAGATATAGGGCGATATTGCATTTGATTGGATAAAGTAACTTTTTCAATGCTCTGCCTTGGTACACCCCAGGACTTCTCAAATCCCAGATAGCGCCCAACTGAGTGCACCATAGTCTAAATCATCCTTTAAACGTTTTTTCGTTAAGTTTTTTGTTCATTATCGTCCATTTGACCTAAAACGCGAAAGAAGAGGAGATATAGGGCGATATTGCATTTGATTGGATAAAGTGACTTTTTCAATGCTTTGCCTTGGTACACCCTAGGACTTCTCAAATCCTAGATAGCGCCCAACTGAGTGCACCATAGTCTAAATCATCCTTTAAACGTTTTTTCGTTAAGTTTTTTGTTCATTGTCGTCCATTTGACCTAAAACGCGAAAGAAGAGGAGATATAGGGCGATATTGCATTTGATTGGATAAAGTGACTTTTTCAATGCTCTGCCTTGGTACACCCCAGGACTTCTCAAATCCCAGATAGCGCCCAACTGAGTGCACCATAGTCTAAATCATCCTCTAAACGTTTTTTGGTTAAGTTTTTTGTTCATTTTCGTCCATTTGACCTAAAACGCGAAAGAAGGGGAGATATGGGGCGATATTGCATTTGATTGGATAAAGTGACTTTTTCAATGCTTTGCCTTGGTACACCCCAGGACTTCTCAAATCCTAGATAGCGCCCAACTGAGTGCACCATAGTCTAAATCATCCCCTAAACGTTTTTTGGTTAAGTTTTTTGTTCATTGTCGTCCATTTGACCTAAAACGCGAAAGAAGAGGAGATATGGGGCGATATTGCATTTGATTGGATAAAGTGACTTTTTCAATGCTTTGCCTTGGTACACCCCAGGACTTCTCAAATCCCAGATAGCGCCCAACTGAGTGCACCATAGTCTAAATCATCCTCTAAACGTTTTTTGGTTAAGTTTTTTGTTCATTGTCGTCCATTTGACCTAAAACGCGAAAGAAGAGGAGATATGGGGCGATATTGCATTTGATTTAATAAAGTGACTTTTTCAATGCTTTGCCTTGGTACACCCCATGACTTCTCAAATCCCAGATAGCGGCCAACTGAGTGCACCATAGTCTAAATCATCCTCTAAACGTTTTTTGGTTAAGTTTTTTGTTCATTTTCGTCCATTTGACCTAAAACGCGAAAGGAGGGGAGATATGGGGCGATATTGCATTTGATTGGATAAAGTGACTTTTTCAATGCTTTGCCTTGGTACACCCCAGGACTTCTCAAATCCTAGATAGCGCCCAACTGAGTGCACCATAGTCTAAATCATCCTCTAAACGTTTTTTGGTTAAGTTTTTTGTTCATTTTCGTCCATTTGACCTAAAACGCGAAAGAAGAGGAGATATGGGGCGATATTGCATTTGATTGGATAAAGTGACTTTTTCAATGCTTTGCCTTGGTACACCCCAGGACTTCTCAAATCCCAGATAGCGGCCAACTGAGTGCACCATAGTCTAAATCATCCTCTTAACGTTTTTTGGTTAAGTTTTTTGTTCATTTTCGTCCATTTGACCTAAAACGCGAAAGAAGGGGAGATATGGGGCGATATTGCATTTGATTGGATAAAGTGACTTTTTCAATGCTCTGCCTTGGTACACCCCAGGACTTCTCAAATCCTAGATAGCGGCCAACTGAGTGCACCATAGTCTAAATCATCCTCTTAACGTTTTTTGGTTAAGTTTTTTGTTCATTTTCGTCCATTTGACCTAAAACGCGAAAGAAGGGGAGATATGGGGCGATATTGCATTTGATTGGATAAAGTGACTTTTTCAATGCTTTGCCTTGGTACACCCTAGGACTTCTCAAATCCTAGATAGCGCCCAACTGAGTGCACCATAGTCTAAATCATCCTTTAAACGTTTTTTTAATAAGTTTTTTGTTCATTGTCGTCCATTTGATCTAAAACGCCAAGGGAGAGAAGATATAGGGCGATATTGCATTTGATTGGATAAAATGACTTTTTCAATGCTTTGCCTTGGTACACCCCAGGACTTCTCAAATCCTAGAAAGCGGCCAACTGAGTTCACCAAATCATCCTCTAAACGTTTTTTGGTTAAGTTTTTTGTTCATTTTCGTCCATTTGACCTAAAACGCGAAAGAAGAGGAGATATGGGGCGATATTGCATTTGATTGGATAAAGTGACTTTTTCAATGCTTTGCCTTGGTACACCCCAGGACTTCTCAAATCCCAGATAGCGGCCAACTGAGTGCACCATAGTCTAAATCATCCTCTTAACGTTTTTTGGTTAAGTTTTTTGTTCATTTTCGTCCATTTGACCTAAAACGCGAAAGAAGAGGAGATATGGGGCGATATTGCATTTGATTGGATAAAGTGACTATTTCAATGCTTTGCCTTGGTACACCCCATGACTTCTCAAATCCCAGATAGCGCCCAACTTTGGTTAAGTTTTTTGTTCATTTTCGTCCATTTGACCTAAAACGCGAAAGAAGGGGAGATATGGGGCGATATTGCATTTGATTGCATAAAGTGACTTTTCAATGCTTTGCCTTGGTACACCCCAGGACTTCTCAAATCCCAGATAGCGCCCAACTGAGTGCACCATAGTCTAAATCATCCTCTAAACGTTTTTTTGTTCATTGTCGTCCATTTGACCTAAAACGCGAAAGAAGAGGAGATATGGGGCGATATTGCATTTGATTGGATAAAGTGACTTTTTCAATGCTTTGCCTTGGTACACCCCAGAACTTCTCAAATCCCAGATAGCGCCCAACTGAGTGCACCATAGTCTTATTCATTCTCTTAATTTTTTTTGGTTATTCTCCGTCCACAGTTTTTAAGGAACGGTAGAGGAAATAAGGAAATAATAATACCTATTTTTTAAAGCATTTAAACGACCACAAAATCAGCTGTGGACTGCCGGTTACGGCCGCAAGTTAACCGATGTTTTAATTCATGTTCCGCATTCAGTGAATGCATCTTGTGTTGTTGCAATTGCAAATAGTGCGTCAATGAAGCGTGAGATTCAATTTTACTTTGTCCACCGTGGTCACAATTCGGAGAGGAGGAGACCTTAGCACCTATAAATACCTTGACATCTTGAGATACCTACTGATATAGTAGTCTCCGCTTTCACTATGCGGTATCTAAGGGCATTCATACTTCTACTCTTCGTAGTATCCCTCGCTTCGGGTAAGAAGGATGAATCCAGCGAAGAGGAGGAAGAGAAAAAGTACGGAGAACATCACCATGAAGAAAAGGGGCACAAGGGCGATAAGGGACACAAGGAAAAGAAACACTGGGAGGAGGAAGAAAAGAAACACCACGAGGAGGACGATCATGGACATAAGTACGAGGAGGAAGGTGGCAAGAAAAAGAAAGACTGGGATGAGAAAGACGAGCATGGAGAGCACCACGAACATGGAGAGCACAAGAAGGGCGGAAAGCATCACCACAAGAAAGGCCACAAAAAGGGCCACAAATCCTCCGAGTACCACAAGAAGGCCAATAAGGACGAATATCACAAGGAGAAGAAATTCTATGATGAAGAAGACAAAGGAGGACATCACAAAAAATTCGGTAAAGGGCACGAGCATCACGAAAAAGAAGAAGGCGGACACAAGAAAGGAGAACATCATGAGGCGGCTCAGAAGAAAGGCAGCAAAGGACACAAGGGACACTACAGCAAAGGACATCACGATGAAGATCACAAGGGATACAAAGAGGAACACGGTCACGATGAGCACTTTGATCATCATGAAGATTTTGGTAAGAAAGGTGAAAAGAAAGGTGGACACAAGAAAGGATACAAAAAAGGACATCACTAGTAGTAGTAGGCATATGAATGGTTTCTTCAAATAAAATGGTTATTCTAGAAATTCATTTGTTCTCTGTTTACAATCCCTTGTAAGACTCTAATTGTTTTACGAGGTTGTCTTGCTGCCGAGTGCCTCCTGCCACCAAAAGGATTCATAACATCCTTACACCCTTTTGTTGTGGGATCATTTAAATCGTAGCATAGGCCAATTTGCTTTCTCACCGCACACAAAACGAACCGCCTGTTGAAACAAAACGAGATCATAATTGGAATGCTCACCACAGGAGTCATATTCTTTGGCTGGAGTTGAAGGAGGTGAAGGATTAGTGATTTTCTAAGCCAAATGCAGTTATTAAGTTAGGGATTAACAATTGGACTAGAAGATTGCTGCTTACTGCTTCCGAATGGGACTCGCAGTACAGGTAGACTTATAGTGTGGAACCGAGAGAAGATCTAATTACTTGAACGGATTTCAATTAACAACAAATTGATCCCTAAACAAAGTACCCCAGCTTAAGGCAAAGCACCAGAATTGGTGTATTCCAGTCGATGTGCATTTTTCCTACTTAAGCTGAATGTTGTGAAGTGTCAAGTTTTGGTTGGTTGTTTGGCTTGAACTCTTTCACAAACCTTCTACGAACTAAGCTCATAGATGCAAATTAAGAGCGGACTCCCTTTTGAAACTCCCCTTTTCGGTGACAAAAAATATCAAAAGCTTACCCATTCCCGAAGCAGGACGTCTTTCTAATCCAAGAAACCCCACAAACTACTACAGTAAACCGGGTGGGAATTATTAAACAACTTTGGGATTAGGTGCAACCTAATCGGTAAACTACTTCCCATTACAAAATGGGATAGATTCGATTTAGCACACTTTCCTCCACAGCACAGCACAGTCCAGCAGCATTATACGAACTGTAAACACCTTAGAGGTGTGTCATGAAATACAATATCATTTTAATTCACCTTGGTACCACTTTGCCTCTCCATCTTCTTCTTACGGCTTTGTCCTGCACGACAACCAATCAGCCGGGTAAGCAAAGAGTACCATAGTAACAAAGGCATCCATGTAATAAAGACAAACGTCCAGTCCAGGATTAATTGCCTGGAACGAAGGAACCGTCCAACGAACACCCAACCGAGAAATATCAAAACGCATACGTCCGTCCAGTATAAACTCACAAAAAGGCCCTTTATTGGATATTTGCACAAAGAGTGGGTGTGTGGGCAAATAAGCACTTCTTGTGCAAGCTCCACACACAACACTCAAATTAAATTTTTTCCCTTAATTAAGTTTAAATAAAAATACAACAGAGAACGGTGCCCATTATGATCATTACAATGAGGCTTGCACCCTTCCGGTGAAATAAAATTTCAAATGAATGCCAAATGAGTGGTGAAATTGGTGGAAAATATTGATATTTTTAAACAGTTTGTGCTTGGACACTTTCACTTTGCCCGCCAACGTATATTCTGGCCAAAAGTGCATCCATTAACGCAGTCTCGGCACGGTAGGCAAATAGCAAATGGAACGCATTCGTGTGTGAAGTAATGAAAACAAAAAATATGCCATATCGCGGAAATTACAACGAAAAAAATGTTCGCGATTTAATTAAATTTAAAAATAATTTGCTTAAATAAATACATGTAAAGGAAAACATTCGGCTGAATGAAGCCGGCGCGAGGAATGAAGTCAACCAGCAATTCTGTAGCAATCATCGGAGGTAATTTGATCCTGGCAGCCTCAAAGGTGCATTTGTTCAGGTTGTCTGCTGTCATCACCATGCTTTCAGGTTCCATAATCATTTGATGAGTATTTGATGTATGAGTGATTGCAGGCAATAACCAAAGCAAAACTATCTGGTGTCGAAGAAGCCGCAATCAGTTAGTTATTATTTGCCTACTAACAGTGTTGCCGTAGTCCTTGGCGGTTTATAGAATGTTTTATTCCACCCAGCACAGAGGTCTGTTTCACTTACGAATTAATGTCATCTGGTTAAGGTAAGGGTGGCTGGTTTGGAATACTAGTTTTTAAATTCCCAAAGTGTTCTTTAGCGCTTTCAAAGGCACTCCATAAGAAGGAGTAGTTTCCCGCTTCCATTGAAACTGAAAAACAGAGTAGTGAAGATACATATGTAGTTGCCGATACAATGGAGCTGACAATTGCAAAATGCTTACCATGCACAGAGGCAGCCTGATGAAAACAAAGCTGAGAGTTGATTTAAAAACAATACAGGAGTCTGCTGCCAAGAGTGAAGATAATAAAACTTGAAGGTGAGGGCAGTTTTTGGAAAACCATTCACTGCACAAGTAGAAAGTAGAAAGAAGTAACAAACCAAAAGTTTATATCTGTGCACTCAGTCATCAAAGGTACATACAGAGGTCAATCAATCTTCCTGACTGCAGAAGTGTCTTCGAAGCAGATGTACTGGTTGTGACAATGGCAGCCAGTGTAGTAGACCACGTGCTGATAGCACCGTAGGTCTGCTGTGAATAATTTAAGGATTTTCCACTTAAAACAATAATCTGTTCCTGGTTTCTGAAAATAAGAAAAAGCTGTCGAACTTCCAAGAAAAAGCATACAAAGTACGAATGAAGTCCGTCAGGCATCACAATCTCCGTTCAAGAGGTTTATAAGACTCCTTCTTGTTAGAGTGTTCAGCCTTGTTAGTAGAGGCGTGTGCAAATATTATGCTGATGCTCTAATATGTTGGTTTGATGCGGATCACATCCAGGCGATCGCTTATCGGCTTAAAATCAATGACAGCTGTCATAAATGTAACAATTTTTTTTAAATTTTTGCATACCTGATCCCCTCCATTGTATCTCCTAGATCGCGGTACTATCTGCTTTGTACCGCGTAATGACATATTCAAGTTTTTGAGCAGCTTCAGGGGTGAATACTCTTAATTCATAGTACGTGATTAAATGCATTAAGACTCCACTTGACCAAGCAGCGAATCGGTCGTAAGATCCTTACCACAACCAGCAATAGGGGCACTCGATTACCACTTGGTATATTTTAAGGAAACTCTGGGCACCTTAGGATAGAACCAGAACCAACAAACTTCTACAAATCGGCCTTCCCCTACCAATCCATCACCTACCATTGGCTCAAACCTAGGTTAAGTTCTCATTTACTAGAATCTCTGCGGATTCATTGTATTGATTAGGGTTTCTTAAAAGAAATGAAGAATAAGTTACTTTATAGGGTTCCTTCCTTAGAGTTCTGTTTCAAACTGCTTTTGATGGCCCATTGAAGGAGTATTTTGGAGCTTTATTTGACGGTTTAGACTGAAACCATAGTACGGATAGCATCATTTATTTATGTTTTGAAATGATACCTTGTAACAGAGCTTCCGCTTTCTCATTGAGAAGGTTTACATTCAATCTTTGAATCCTTTTCAATCCTGTTTTCCAGAATTCAGTGGAATCAGTCTCCAAAATTGGCAACTCTTCCTCATTGCATACTTTTTGAAATCTTTCTTTTCTTACGTGTACGACCATTCCATTTGCCGTAGTGATTCCCTATTCGTATGTATAAAAGTCAAACTGTAGGCATACGAGCACTTGTGCCTGGTCCCCACTATCGGACAACAAAAATCCAATATTAATTCAATTTCGTATCCACTGTACCAGAACAGCCCCCAACTCCTTCGAACTCACCAAAACCCACTTCAGAGACCATGTCTCGTTTGATGCTCTCAAAGAATGGAATTTTGTATCCTTTTGGAATCCCATTCAGTGACTGCACACACATGGTAGCTACCGTTCGTGTATTTACAGAAATTTCATGCTTTGCTGCAAGAGTTCGTTCATCTTCAACTGTCCAAGGACTTGTCCTCCTGCTGCATCATCATTTTTCTATGTTCCCGTTGATTGAATATTAACACAAAAATGGTCCTTCTTCCTTTGCTCTATAATACGTATAGGTATATTGAGAGGACACACACCTTTTGTCATCATCCTCACCAGGATGACAATGACGACAAGAAGAACAACGACAACGACAACTACGACGACGACGATGTGTGGTAGATATAATTTGTTTATTGTTTGGTAAATAGACCCAAACGACTGTAAGGACAAACTTTGAGAAGAGTTACCCAAACGACAAACCGAGATATTTTCCGAAAGAACCATCCGACGGCGAAAAGAAAAATCAGGATCCTTCCTTCTCATTTTTGAATTTGCTCGATGAGTTCAGATGGGTAAACAATGCTGAAAGACCATAAGACAACAGAGACAGAAGGAAAGAACAAAAAAAAAATGAGAACAAACACAAGCAACATTTTTGAAAGAAAAATTGACATGTTATGGTTTCGAGTTACCCTACACTGTGTGTATGTGTGTACATTTGTGTCCTGGAACAGGGGAGTCCTAATGTCAGTAGCTGGCGTGCATATTAATACCTTATTTGTCGACCCTAATAGTCCGTGTAAAAATGTTTAAATATTGAATTTCCGTCTTTTTTTTGGGAAATCAATTAAGATGCAACATTTTCGAAAATGGTACCCATGTACACAGAGGTTAAATGAGGCGTGGATATCGGAATACCAGTTCATCCCTGTATCTTGTATTTGCAATGCAATTTGGAGAAAAGTAAATGGAAATGATTTGTATAACGGTCTAGCATTTTATCACTCATTTTAGGGCGAGATGTTGTCCTATTACGAATCAATGTCTCAAATGACTTTTATCGATTTATAGCTGACAATTTGCAGTAGAGCCGATGAGAGTATGATCCTACTTTGTCTCATAAGAAAATGCTTGTAGGTTTGAGATATTGTGGAGTTGACTGTGCTTTTCTTGGTTTCATCTTGAGCTCGGGAGCTGGTATGCATCAATTTTAATCCATTCGTTCTTCTTTATCACTCCTTTTCACACACAAATTGGACTTAAACAGGACTATCTGGCCGTTTATTTAAAAACCATTTTAGGACGAAAATATTCGGAAAAGTTGGAGCGGGTTTTGAAAAGTTCACTCAGTAATGGACGAATTTTTAGGCTGCAGGACGATCAACGCTTTGGGCAGCTTTGAAGTCGATAATACGTGACGGTGAGTTTCGACTTAAACTTTGTTGGCTCCTTAGACTATATCGTTAACTTCAATTGAGGTGCTATTTGGGTGGCCTTGCACAGGAGAAATTCAGAAAAACTCATCAAGGCTGCATTCGATGGTAGTAAGTGTCACGTCTTCCACAAAATGTAAAGTGAAGGATTTTTAAGAGGCAAAGGTACTGTCACCATAACTAAGGTATTCGATGGATTATGTCATCTTACCTCGAATATGCTGACAAGGTTTGCAAACTTTTCCAAACCCGACAGTGCACAATCTAAAACTGAGCTCAAACAAATTGGGCGTTTAAAAAACCCTAAGGACCTCTAACACCCGCGCTCAACTAGAAATCGCTGGCCAAGAAGTCGAGAAAGTCGAGAAATGTTTGGGACATGAAGTGTGGACTCGATTATTATGGTGGTAATGAACTGAATATGTCCAGCACTTTCAACCCTGATTAAGAACACAAATTGTTGGTTATTGTTTTCCAATTTTCAAGTACTCGTCCTTTTTTCAATTTTCTTCTTATCACTTTCGAGCTCGCAATCCTTATTCACAAACTTTCGCCAGTGAAGTTATACTGCTTTTCGTTCATTCTCGTTGCTTGGTTTTATTTATAAGAAAACTCTTACATTACCAGACTCACGCCGGATGTAATGACATAATTTATTTTTGTCTATTAGTCCCGTAAAGATTACCATAATCGCCATGTTAACATATTGAGTCCATCAATCTACCTCTCCTCGTTATTCGGTGCCGAGGGTTGGGCATACTACACGTATATCCAGCCACAAACAATGCATTCCATCAAAAAAACACATCCCCTTCGGAGGACAAAAGGTAGACTTAGGGGCTGAGGCAAATGTTGAGGTAACATTGCACACACATATAGGTGGCTGTGCGATTCCCACATTAAGGATATTTCTTTGATTCGTACGAATTCCACGCATTGGAAATTATATAATATTTACACACATATCCTTGTTTCATGATTTTGATTCGTTTCCTCTCCGTGCAGTGAATTTAACATTCAATTGAGGATAAGAAGCAAATGAACCTGGGGTTTCCAGTGCTTTGGACGACGGGATAAAACCCCTAATCCACGCATGAACAAATGTGCAAATAGACGGTGAAGTTTTAACACGATCATGGCATTACGAAGACAATAGGAGCTAAGGATTCGTCTTTACACAATTAACGGCGCAAAATGAAAACATTGTATGGTTGGTGGAGGTTTCTGAAAAGCTCACCATGCCGGTATGTCGGTAGTAAGTTTTGTGTTGTCTGCGGGATTAGAATTGTTTCCGCTGGGCTAAGGACGTGTGTGCGGGATTAGATTGGGAATGTGCGTCTAGAGAATCGTTGAAAGAAAATCCAGGTTTGTTTAAAGTTCTCATGATGCTGGTTATTTAAGGGCAAACTGGATAATGGCGTACATTTGAGAAGTATTTACTCAGTGTCGGAAGGTTAATACCACTTTAATGGAAGCACATAGGTCAAGGAAGCTATCTGGGAAGTGTAAACTGTTTGTATTTGATAATCCTCTACGGCGAATGAATTTTAAGTGGAAGGAGACAAAAAGTTTTCGTGATACTTTAGAGGTAAATTCTGACAAATAGGATGATTAGTTGCACCTTGATCGAATACATAACATGCAGTTCAGGAGAGACTACTGAGCAAGCGCGGTTTCAAGTTTCACCGAAGAAATGCTTACTTTCTTTAGAATTGAATCTGCCTTTTGGAATGTCCTGTCATAGTTGCTTTAGACGGTTTCAAGTCAATCGCTTTTTAATTGCTGGTGTGTCCCATGGTTCTGTTTTATTATCTTCTACTTCTAATCCAATACTAGATTAATGTCCCTGATCTTTGGCTGAAGAGCTCATTGAAAATAAGCATTGATGGCTTAATAGCAACACCATGTGAAGTGCAACTGAGATCGAGAAGTTATGGAGTGTATAAGGTAGGAGAGATTGCGGGAGACCAAGTAGTAACCATTCTAGATATAATGATGAAGGAATACTATTTTCGAATGGTTCTTGAGATAGAAGTATTGAATCGTAAAACCTTATCGAATAGTATGACAACCAACACTGAACCCTAGAAGTTTACCGGTGAATCGAAGATGGAATCAAAAGGAGTTGGGGTTCTTGGTCGCAAGATATATCTACATATATATCGATATCTATGGGAACGTGGGACACTATGTTCGAAGTTGAATTTCACCTGCGTTTCTTGATCTGACCATGCTTTGCAAAAGATATTAGAGGCGCTAGGGAAGTTCAAGGCTAGGTTTGGTGCAAAAACTGTGTTTACTGTGTCAAAAACTCTGCAAAGTTAGTGACTGACTGCTGGATCCCTAGTGACATCCCAACGAACCAGTCTGTCCTACCAGCCATTAGCCTTCTTTCCTCCAAAATCTCTACGGACTTCCGTAACATGGCCAAAGCTAGGTGGAGCCCACTTTCCTCCTGACGTGTTTCGCGCTTACTTTGGGCGCAATACAACGAAAAATGGGCCCGAGAACTTAAAAATAGAACCCAGCTAACCCTTCTATACATATGCAGAGGCTGCAGAGGAAAATACGACACCTCTGTGAATCCCCAGCAGTCTCAGCAGAATCAGACATCAAACCTTCGGGAAAACATTTTCGACCAACTTTCGACTCAAATTCATAACGAAAACGGGTTGGTTCAGAAGGGGCGTTCCAGAGATGGTTAGTGCGTTGGACCATGGAGCAAAGGGTTCGAAGTTCGCGTCCCAGTCGGAACACCTAAAAGTGTTTCACGGCCCCACCTCTCGCGAGCGTCTGACAATCATCCGAGATTACAATTGTCCTGAGAAAGCTTGTCAAAATAACAAATTGCCCTTCGGATAGGCATTAAACAGTAGGCCCCTTCCATTCGTGTAAAGAATATATCACGCACAACACGACCTGACCCATCGACCTGTTGTGCCAAGTATTCTTGCAGGTATCCCACCATGCATCCGTTGAGATCCCAGTGAGACACTTCACTCCTCATAGCTTTGCAGTCCCTTTAACCTAACCTAGTGACTGACTGCGAACGCCAAATATGGTCATGCCACTTGAAAAATATCTCGGGGTTTAACAATCTAACACTTCAATCGATTGCTTCAAGGAAATCGTTGGGACAGAATATCGGAATGTCGAAATATTGGAATATGTTTCCTGCAATACCTTGATTAAGAAGACGTATCTTTCAACTAATATATTTAGTCCAAGTAAACTTGTTTTAATTAAATTTTTTACTTAATTTTCGTAACCATTTTTATTCAAATAATATGAGTTATGGCTGCTTTACGATTTCCTGCAATTATCTTGAACACAAACCGCAGTACTCTAGTACAAATGAAATTCGATGTTCGAAATTCAAAATCTGTATTACCATCACAACACACAGCTGGTTGTCAAGTTGACACTTCGAGTTCGCGCGATTGTTTACGTTTAATTGTGATTATTTACAAATTTTGTGAATTTTAGCTAAATATTGAATATTAGTGATTATTTAAGTGAAAATCTTCATCTACAGTCATGTGAGTAATAGAATAAGTATTTCAATTTGTTAAAAAACTTAAAATGGCAGTGGAAACCTCGCATACCGTACCAATATAAAGCGTTTCTTCTCCTCTCATTGAAACACTCGAAATTTAAAAAATACATTTTACTGCATATAACTGAGGAAATATTTATTATTTTACAAACTTACTTATTTAATATTTATTTGCCTTCAAAGTAGAAACTAGAAAGAAGCTGGTTAAGAACACAATTCGTAGATAAATTGATGTTACGTTGGGAAACGTTGATGTTCTTTGAACAGTGGGGCATCATTTTCGGGTTCTCTTGGTCTGATTACATTTAAGTATGCACACGCAATAGTCTAAGATCGATAGGATGTTATGAAAACACGTTAACAACGTTTGAAACATGCGGTCATTCTCCTTAACTTGTACAAGCCCCACTTCTTTATCCAATCACTGCTTTTATTATTCGTTTTCGTAGTATTAACGTCTATGGCAGTACCATTAATTTTTGTTAAGGAACGAGCGCACTCTTAGGAGAGCTCTCAATCTCGTGCTGCTTTGAAGAAGCATCCTAATATGCGCCCAGTTAAGTGTCCCGATCGTTTTGTAAGTGAATTGTAGTTGAACACAAGGGAAGTTCCAAAAAAAACCAAGTAAACCCAGGGGGAGACAGCAACTTCCTGGGATTAAATATTCCGATGGTAGTATCGTCACACATTCGGATCTCCGGGGAAAATATCTCGAGGATATAACAAGCACATGGACAAGCACATACGTCCGATATGGATGCTGGACGTATGGAAATGAATTTCATGTTTGTAAGGTTTGGGTAAGGCTTCTGAGGCTTAGGTATTACCTCCTGAGACGTCAGCTTTCAATGGAAATTTCAGTCGATCGATTGGTGGATTATACTGAAATGCAAGAGCTTCAGTCTGCAAAGTGGTTGGTTTTGGTGGAACACGAGTTGTTGACCAGCACATAGAAGGAACTTTGCCATACCCGACAGCTAACACAGCATCATGATGCATCAGGTGAACATAGTCAGCCACCGAAAATGGTTCGTTTTTGGTCAGAGCAATCCTATAGGCATGTAAATCTTTACTCCATCATTGTTGCTGAATTTCCACGAAAAGTCAACGAGAGGCTGTAGTGATAGACGAACGAAGTCGCTGCCGTACTTAAAGAAGTACCACCATCTACTAGTTCCGGAAGCACAGAATAAACCACAAATCGATTGATATTTGACAGGGGTAACAGGGCCAAGTAGTGTCCAATGTTGTATGGAAACGACTTCCCAGTGTTAAATACTACAGACCAGTTGAATCTACCTTGTACCTTCAGTTCATCGTCGGTCTTAAGAGCGAAATGATGGATTGTCGATTATTTAAATAGATGTTACGAAAATTCTGATGGATCCACATGTTCATCAGACGTGTTCACGTAATGGAGTCCACAGTTTCCCTTGAGTCGCTTGGCGTTAGAGGGATCAACTCCTCCATTAACTCCGAAAACTTCATTCGTTACATCATCATGCGACTAACTATTAAAACTCATAACGAACTCATAATGCACTGAAAGCAAACTGATTGGAATAAGTTTTATGCATATCTCACGTGCACTCATTCCCATCAGACACCAGGAAAAGCATCTCTCGGTGACTTTCCCAATGGCGCCATGCACAACTAAGTTCAACAAATTCGCACAATCAAAGGAAACGTTACTCACCGTTTCCTTTAATTTGACGACATACACTTCCCTCTCATCAAAATATAAAATCCTAATTAATTTATTCATCCTCCACACTTACGTATGTTGGCAAAAGAACAGAGACCGACAGACAAATCAAGGGTGCCGGCAAATCTGCAAAATGAAAGTTTCGCATGAAAGAAAGTCACCCAACATCCGTTGCAGCCAAATGGCGTGTACAGAATTAATATTCTTTTTTCTGTCTAATTTTGCCCCTTTTCTGATATTAAAAGTCATAAAAATTACACCTAACATAAATTTTATTAAATTATTCTTGGAGCTTTGGCTTTGGCTTTGGCTTTGGCGATCGAGAAAGCGACCGCGAGAGAGAGTGCCATGCCTTAGCCAGGTGCTTCGTCAGCGATACGCGACATGAATTTTAAACTTTGCCAAATAAATTAGAAAAATAATTGTACATCATTTTTTGCCGTTTGCCTGTGTTATTGGATCTATTTTTATGTTTGCATTACTACTGCACACTAAGTCGTCAAACAAAGACCGCCACAGAGTACAGCAGAGTAACCCACTTTATATTGTAGAATTGTCAATAAAGCCGTCGACGGTGTAATTAGACTTCAATTAGAGGTATAGTTCACAACTGGAGTGCTACGAACTTGCCTTATCGAAGACTCATTCAAGTTCTTGTGTTTGTCTTCCATCTAGTTAATTAATGAGTCTCATCTGGTTGACGCGTTTCCGAAAGAAGGGAGGACTGTACTGGCCGCTGGGGGACGGCGGCTTTTATTGATTGCTCAGAGGTCATAGAGTGTTTTCAACTCTCCGGTGTGTCACGAGCTTCTGTAAATCAAAGTCAAATTGATGGAGTGTGTATGACATACATAGAGTGACACTCTGGTGACTTGGTCACAGATGAATGTAACAATTTCTGTTTATTTATTCTTACTCCATGGTGAGAAGATTTTTTTGTATTCTGGTGGGCGTGTGGAAACGCATCAAATGAAGAGATAAATAAATCATAGATTTGTGTGTACACAGTGCTCGCTCGTATAAAAGGTTAATGTATCTAGAAATGATTTTTTTTTTGTATCTCTCTACCTTGTGCTGTTTGACCGTATCGAGTTGGTTTGGTTTGCTTAGCGCTGATGCTGATGCTGAGGCAGGAAATACTCAATAAGCTCCTGTCGAGAATGGCAACGGGGCGGAAGTACTCTTCATTATTTGAAGTAGATATCAATGCATTGAAAATGGATTTGTTATGGAATTTCCTAGCGCCACACTGATGGTTGGGGTGTGTTTGTTTTCATTTCCTAAAAACCCATTGTTCTCAGTGCGATTGGAGAGGAGAATTGACTGAGAACAGACAAATGTGCTGGTGGCCTTGCAATGGACATACGTATGTATGTTTAAGAGTAGATTAATAGAGAGTAGGAGCGAAAAAATTCTATTTTACACTGGAAGCGAAGAGGACCGAGCTTGTTCTGCTTTGTCCGTCCCGAACAAACATTTTTTATATTAAATGAAATTTTTGTTTCTCTAAAATGTTTTTAAATGTGTTTGGTGTGGTCAACCCTTGATAGAGCAATCTACTATAAACTCAAAACGTCCTCCGAATAGAGCAGTGAATTTCTGAAGATCTGTGAAAGAGAATTAATTATTTGTAGCCACATCCCTATTGTGCTCAAAATCAATGAATCTGGGGCTAGTCAGAGTTCATTACCAGATTACCAGACTCTCGATTTCAGGATTGCACCCTCAGCTTCTCATATCCGTTCCCAGACTAACGTCCCTATTTTTCAACCATGAAACCGAAGCGATAGTGTATATTCCGATCTTGACAATGGATGATGGATGGATAAAATGAAGTATAAGCAACAGAGTGGAATTTAATGCTTCAAAAACCCAATGCTGTGTTCTGTCGCTTAAGCGAAACCTAAACACTCTGCCATCTCTGTTGATGGCAATCTTCCTTGGAATGGCCGTGCATATATTCGACGTTGCTAAGAATGCTGCGAAATGCCTAGGACTTTTTCGAACGATGCTAGAAATACTATGGCCCCTCTGATCTGGGTGGAATATATAATGCATACATCCGCCCCAAGCTTAAGTATAATCCTAGTTATAAGTCTATAAGTCTAGCCTGGCCCACGCAAACCCTCTTTACACCTTCTAAATAGAGTTCAAACAATTTTATCGGAACACCGGGCAGGTCGAATGTGCAAACATCTCTTCGGTTGTCCCGTCAAGATTAGGGACTCTAGGTAGCACGGGGTGGCCACATGTGCAGCGAACACTCTGATCACTAGTGGATCCATTGTAAGCCCCTGTCGTGGGTTTATCTGAAAAACAAATACGAAGGTTGCTCTGCCAAGAAATGCTCTGCCAAGCTCTACTTTCCTCCCACCTTATAATCCACAAACATTCAAAACCAACATTCCTCGGCATCTACTATCTTCTCTGATCTTTCTGATTCTACTAATGGTCGCGATGTATCTTATTATCATAAGGGCAGCAATAAACCCTTGATGTCGGGTGAATTATTTAAATTTTTGTGTCCAGAACAGGCCTTCATCCATGGTAAATTAAGTTTCACTTCAAGAAATCCCAGGTTTAAACCATTTTTTCCTCACTTAATTTCTGAAGCCAGTGGGCGCCGTGGCTCAGTGGTTAGTGCGTTGAACTATGGAACAAAGGGTTCGAGGTTCGAGTCCCAGTCGGAACACCTTAAATTTTTCACGGCCACACCTCTCGCGAGCGTCTGACAAACATCCGAGAGTACAACTGTCCTGAGAAAGCTTTTCAAATAACACACTGCCCTTCGGACACGGCATTACACAGTAGGCACCTTCCATTCGTGTAAAGAATATAACACGCACAACACGAATGGTTGTGAGAAGCTAGTCCCATCGACTTGTTGCGCCAAATATTTATTTTTTTTTAGCTTCTGAATCCTACAACTTTAAATATGTTACTGTGTTCAAGATTCTATTGGTTCATGGTCCGTTTTAAGTACAATAGCCTATAACAACCCTGCTCAAGCAAATCAATCTTCCCAAGATCGTAATCGAGTCAAGTAGCCTTTGGAATTTCTATAATAGGTCTTTGTAAATACCAATTAGAAATCACTCCCATCAATAGCCGCGTTATCTGTAAGAAAGTTAATTCGCTCCACTTCAGCCGTATTTACTTAGAGTGGTGCACACTACCTCGTTAAGAGTGCAAAATAAAGCAATAAATTCTGTAGAACTAATTACCCTGAAGTGATAAGATTTTAATCCGAATACATTCATTTCGAAATTGTTTTCGAATCATTGTCATTACGCTACGTTTTACTCGTATCTTATCGCTCGGGTTCGGTAGCTTGCTTTAATGTTTTGGCCAAGGAAACCGAAACGCGCAGTTAACATATAAAAGATAAGAGAAAGATAAAAAGAAGAAAACAATGTTTATTATGGAATTTATGTTCCGATGTTACTCGTGAGATGGGAACACCTTTCCATCGTTTTGCGGGCGCCACTGTTGGGGAAAAACTTGTGAATGAAAAAAGCTTTTCCACCCTCATTCTCGACACATACACTGCAATGGAAAAGTTCTGTACCTACAGCACTGTCGATGTCGATACAATACGCTTCAGTCCTTCATTGTGCGGCTCAGCAGCCGGTCTAGAGCATTGCGAGTGTGTAGCTAAGTGTATTCCGGCGCAGTGGTATCACGTGCCGGTGTTTAACGATATCATCGCCAAGTGCTGCATCTGTGATTCAGCTATCATATCTGTTTATCTATTGGCGAACCATTGGATTTGTGGCCGAAATAGTTTGCGCTGATTTGCGGTGTATCTGCAATAATCTGGCTAACAGCTGCAGGGATTTTTTTTGGTTATTTTCGTTGGTGTTGGTCGTAAGGATACGACGTGAGATTGCACGTGCTAAAGGCTCTTGTGGGGCACGGTTGGAGGTGTTGTCGGTGTTTTTTTTTTTCGTTTTGTTTTTATGGAACCGTTGATATGTTTGTTCTTTGAATATCGAAAATTGCGGCAATAGCTGCGTGTAGTGTTTCCGGTAGTAAAACATAGTCGAGGGGGCCACTCTGGTGCAATAAAAGTGATTGTCGTCGGTCAAGTCCGTGTTCTGAACAGACCCTTCGGTGTCGTGCTGTTCGTCTTCTGCAGTCCTCATATTTTACACTTGAGAGTTTTTTTTGTTTTCTTTTTTTTTTTGGCATAAATTCTTTTTCTTTTTGTCTGCTTTTGTGTTGCCACTTGGTGTCTGCTGGCTCTTGTTTTAGTGGCGTATTCCTCCTCCTGCGGCTGAACTGTGAATGCTTTAAAATAGCTGCAGTGCGGTTTGATTTCTGCTGCTCATTCGGTCGTTCTCGGAGTGTTTTATTGTGCTCATCTCTGTGCACTGCTCTGTGTGTACATTTGGATAAATATTGTGGAATACGTTCGGTATAAAGCAGATGGAAAGAGGGAATAGATGAAGACATACTCACCGTAGCCGCATTCGACTACCGGCGGTATAAGAGTTGTAATGAAAAGAAAATAGAACTCTCATCCAATTGGCGGTTTTTTCCTGCGGTCTTCGGGGGATTTCAATTGGATACTAAAAACCAAAACCTGACAGTTACGGAATTGAGGTATGTATACCTATGTATGTAAATAGATTAGTAAATAGAAAATGTAACAAAACAAAAAGTGATAAAGCTCGGACATAACTTTGTAGGGCAACATGACCGTTAAATTGGTTATGGTGGTGTGGTCAGGGGTGATTTTTTTTTGTTTTTTATTCGACAGGCGGGTAGATTCAAGGATGGAAAATTAACATTTCTTTGAATAATAATAGAAAATAAGGATTGCTTCTATAAAAGTTGAAAGAAGTTAGCCTTTAACATGAAACTTCGACTATTGGCTTGATTTAATCATGGGAATTTGTGATGAGTAGTTCGGTTTCTTTTTGGTTGGAAAACAAACCTAATATTCGTGCAGGCTTCATAAAACTATAAGTATATTCGATATTTGTTTTCATATTTTGTTATTTATCGTTTCATGGGAAGATATTATCTGAAAAATGTTTATATTTGCTTCTGTCTATCAGGTACTCTGATAACTAGAATTCATCAGTTACGATTCGTTTTACACCAATCGATCAAAAATGCCTTCGATGTTCGAATATTTGTCCTTTATTCCTTCAGCGAATATTTATATATGAGACTGGAGACACTGCCCTTAACAAACCCAGATACATTGTTTACTTTTCTTAAGACAGAGCCAGAATTCATACGATATTTGTTTATTCTTTTGTCGAACCTGGGGACTGGGTTTCAAGGATTTTCTAAGTATGTAGCTCTACATCATGTAGAGTTGATAGAGTTCATCAATTTTAAGGCAACTTAAACAACTTGAACAAGGCTTCGAAAAAAAGGTGCCAAAATCAACGCTATACAACGTGGTCAAGCCAACTACAGGTTTCGGATAAGCCGGGAAGTTTTTGCCTGAAAGCTGTTAACTTCTATAGAGAACTGGAATTGATTCTTCCCGATCTGGTCAGGCGATGTAGAAAGATTAGGCGTGGGATGGGACAGATCTTCTAGTAGAGAGTGAGAAGCACCATGCACAACGTGAAATAACTCTTGGTTGGCATCACCTTAGCTTCGATATTTCGGAAACCAATATGCCCAACACGATTCAGACCCGAAATAGTGTTTAATGAGATTGTCACTTTGACTCTCTAATTCCATGTCTGTGAAACATTAGAAAAATGGTGTGGCCAGCAGTGTGAAGTAAATCAATATCAGCTCCTGGTTGTAGATTTCCAACTGTGTGAAGTTAGTTGAAGTTGCTTTCCTAGATCACTGCTCATAAATATGCAAATGTTTTACTCATTCGTGCGTGAGCTATTTGATTTCAGCAATCACGACCATGTCACGCAACCTAAAGGTCGAAGGAGAGATTTCTTTTCATTATAATTAAGTCTTGAATAGGATACGAAACATTTGCCATCATTCATGTGCTGCCAAATTGACATTTAAGCTAAATAGAGGAAAAATGGATGACTGTCAGCCAGTGACGGTACAAAATCAAAATGTTTTATACATTTGTTGGGTCACTTTTTCGCTAAGAAGGATTGAGTATTTCTTAAGTCACGTCAAAGAAAATATGGACTGACTTGGCCATACATAAACCCAAGCCAGTACATATTTCTAACAAAACTTTAAGTAGCACGCGACGAAATAAGGTGACATGGGTGGGATTTTTTGACATACTTATGCGACTTTAATTAAATGTTTAAAGGGTTTAGGATCTTATGCTTCACCGCAACCTATGTTGGAGTCAATGGTATCATACGAGTATGGCTTACAATACTTTTTACATTTCCATTTATTTCCCCTTATTCTCTACATTTTATAAGAAAATTAAAGAATTTCTTTGATTTCCTCGCAAGCTAGAGAGAAAGGCGTTTCATCATGACCGAATCTATACCCTCGAAGTCACTCATATCCGGTGAGGACAGAAATAGATATTTTTTTTGGGTTTGTGCATTCATTTTTGGAATAAAAGTCGATGCATCCATCCTGTGTTGCATAAGGCTCCCAATATTTAGCACCATTTTGAATAAGTCTTGTAAGGTAATTGTCTCTCTTTTCTTTCGGATATTCTCTAGTACTGTAGTCCAACTACTGCCCTCAACTCACTCAATTTTTTGGTCCCCGGTCGCATTTAGGATTCCAAAAACTAAGAACAGCTTCATACATAATGAGGCTTAAAATAAATCCTAATTGGTTAGGTTAGGTAAATGAGTGAACTTGTTAGATTATGTATCTAATTTCCTGCTTAGAGTGCTAAGCGTTGCCTTTTCATTACCTGGGATATCCATGTGACCATAGGTTCTAATACCAATCTTTGTTATAGTCAGGGTGTAACTCCTTCTTTTCGTGTGGCGATACGATAAACTAAAGAGATGTTCCACATATCTGAACGAGCGTGTACATACTCCCTTAAATTACAAATGAATACATAATTCAACGCTTAATGTTCGCAAAGGATTTTATTCGGAAGGGATATCACACATCAAAGGATTTCCATTGAAAATAATATACGAGAGTACCGAGTACCTCCTCGAATTAATTATTTAAAAAGGTAACGAACTTCGCTGCCATTGTAAGTATTTACATTTCAATTTCACTGTTGTACAACTCTGCGTAAGGAAAAATCCCAGGTTTTCCTCATTTCCCCAAAATTTCCGAGTGCTGAGTACACCTGACACTGAAATGAAATGAAATTGAATATTTATTACACACCCACATCGCTCTCATAATGAATGCATTGATTTCAATTTAATAAAATATGATTTGAAATCGTTTCGCATAAACAATCAGCCTCGCCACCTTTTGCCATATTGTTACGTTTATTGACCATAATCTAACTTTTAGTGCGAAATTCAATTAAAAACCTTTTTGTGTTGCGTCTGGTTCCGGGGTGGTTCGGGGTTTGTTCATTAGTTTGCGTTGGGAGCTGGGAATTCGCGCTCTGTTTGGATTCATTAAAAATAGATATGCATCCATATTTGTATGGCAGACGAGTTCATTTAAAACTTAATTCTAATTTAACGATTGTATCTGGGGATATTTGTTCGTTTGAGTGCGAGTAAATATGTATGTTTGTATCTATTCTGTTTGATTAACTCTGGGCTCTGTTGTATAAAGTTCAACAAACAATTCCAATTACGAGACGTGTACATACTTTTACGCAAGAAACTTCTTTCAAGAATATTTGCTGTTCCTTGAAATATAAAACAAAATGAACAGAAAAAACCGTTTATTTTGTGTAGGAAGTGAATTTTTTATGTTTTTAACTTTAGGGCGTTTTTGTTTTTAGATACATAATTAGGTGTTTTAGTTGTTGGCGAAGAGGGTGCCTTAACTAAATCCATCCTGTGGAGGTATTTGCTGCTATGGCTGAATGATGTAGTGAGGCTTGTTTATGGGCAGGACATCCCACCTGGAACATAACATGTTTTTTTATGATAATTGCCATAAGGATAGGCGTAAACACATGTTTGCCTTGGCTAGGAGTTGGGCCAGTAGTTCGTGTGTCGGACTACGGATATTCGCAATTCGATTCCGAAACAACAACATCTTTCACCAACATTCGTATTCGTTCTTTGTCAATCCTGTCTTCGTTGTTCCTTCATAATAATTCTCACTGGTTCTCATGACGCTTTTTTACTCATTTTCTGGTATAACACCCTGTATGTTAGCAGGTCACATTCTTCGTAATATCGTGGCGAATGCAACAAAACCTGTGGATGTAGAACTTGAGCCATCCGTGACTAGTAAGCACCTGTCAATCTTCCAGACTTACTTACTTTACTTATGTATGTCCTGCATCACCTTGTGGGTCCTGCAAAGTCTACCCGCCATCGTGTACGATTTCTGGAAATGCGCATCACCTCTTCCCAACTCTTTCCCAGTTGCCATGCTTCCTTCAAAACTATTCTGCGCCACGTAGTCCTAGGACCGCCGCGCATCCTGTTATCCTGTGTAAGCAGGTTCAACGTTGGAACGCAACAGTCGTAGCTTGGTGTTTTAGCTAATTGCATTATTACGCCAAACCGTGGATAGCATCCCAACCGCAGATTTTGCCTATTTGGCTGGCTATATCCAGTTCAGTTCCATCATCGGTTGAGACAATACTCCCAAGGTATTGGAAACTCCCTACTCCCTCAACCGTTTGTCTAGCAATGCATGTATGAGTTGATGAGTTGATTCTTTCAGACTTGGGCTTGGGTCTTCCTTTCTCTATTCGAGCAATGCTCCTTCCTTAAGGCAAGTGTGGTATATTCCTTCGAACATTTGTGGGCGTCATTTGATTGCAATGTTGACCATTTCTAGGCCTTTTTGATCTTTGATCTTAGCCCCCCCCCCCCTCCCCCCCCCCCCCTTTTGGGGTATTACCCGTAGCCTATTATTATCGCTCATAATGAGGTTTCTAAATTTGTAAGGCTAACGAAAAACACAAACATTTGCTATCTCCACTTTGCAGCATTCCTACTCCCGAATATATTTGGCGAATATATACGAATATATACGAATCCTTCGAAACAAGGTTAAATGCTCATCTTATTTTGCTTATACCTATCTATCTCCAAACAACGTTGGCCCCCTTTCCATGTATAATTTATCTTCTCACTTAACCCCAACCCTTCATCCCACATGTGGCATTCACAAAAAGACAAACAATCTGTCAGAATGAAAAGCTTGATTAAGTTGTCATCTCCATTCTTATTTTTGTGAACTCATCTCCTAGTTCTAGTCACTCCTCACAGCAAAAATAAGCACAACAACAGTCATAGCCATTATTTTTCGGGGGGAAAGGCACGAATAGTTTCAAACTTTACCCCGGTTAACCCTTAATGAAAAGTTCTTCATTCTCTGCACGATATACGTAGATAAATCCCTTTTTAGTCGACCATTAAGGATTCCATGTAAAATTGACAAAAAAGCCACTCCCTACGATAAATGGCTGAAATAAATTTAAATTAACCTTATTATTGCTTAAAATGGAATAAAACATCTGACAGGAGATTTAAATTTACGACCTCTTCTGCCAAATAATGTCCTGTGCACAAAAAAAAAAAAAAACGAAAACGAGAAGATTTCCTGCATCAATTAAAGTTGCCTCTCATCTTATCCTTTATTAGAATTGAAAAGAAACGTTTTTCGTTATTCGTCCTTCCTTCCTGGTCGTTCCCTATCGTTGCGTTTGCTGATTGATTAATGAGGTTCAATTGGATCGAAGTAATACGAATAAAAATCTGAGAATCCTCCACAAAAAGGATACACGCGGTAGTGGTGTTGTAGGTGGATTGGATGCTTTGTATGAATAGGAAATTATGATTTTTTGATTAGTGAAACGTGGAACGTAATCAGTATTCATTTCCATTTCGATGAACGTTGGGTGGGTAATAATTTATCATCCTTCGAGTTTCAATTTAATCCTAAGCTTCAAAGAATGCTTGGAGAGTCAGGCATAGAAAAGCAGAAAAAGGGGAAAATTCCTGGAATTGCAACAGTCCTGCGAATGCATGTTCGGTATAACAGTATTGATTGAATGGAAGTGGAATCTGTCGAAGGACCAACGCTCGGCATAAATCGAAAAATCAACTTTGTTGTAAGGATAGTCATACCGCAGCCGTTTCTAGATGAGTAGACTTCAAAATACATAGAAAAAGGGTGTTTCCCATGCAGTTAGATGACCAGAGACTACATAAGATACGCCTGGTTCCATCGGTCTCTAAACGTAAAGTTTCGCTGAGACATACAATTCTTACTTACTTTACTTCCTAAATACAAAACACAAAAGTAGCAAACTACAAGTGGCAGGTTCCAGACAAGAGCACGTGTACACTTGAACCCTGATCTCATTTCAAAATTGAGTAAATATAGTCGGGAATGTTTCTGAATTGTTATTCAAAATACAACTACCCTCGGTCTTCAGAGACCGAAAACGAATGTTTTGAAAATGATGAGTCAGAGGGAAATAAAAGTCTGTGTATTAAAATTTGCTGCATTTTTTATTTCCTTTATTATAAAATACACACAGTTTGTATGTAAATATAATAAAAATGCTAAAAACTAGGCATTTGGCTTTATTTTCATTAAAAAAGTGTAAAAACAACAATTTTACACAATTGGTCCTCTTTGCCCCGCTGCTTCATTCTCCTGTTCTTGGAGAGGCTACTGGCACCTAAGTCTTGGTATTCGTTTTGCTGGGATTTACCTAGCATTAGGTATCGTAGATGAAGTGGTGCGTTATTAATTAAAACAGAAAGCCATTGGTTCCGAAATAAGATAAATCACTTTTCTTGTATGTACATACTGGGTCTACACTAACATGCTATAGTCTGTTCCAGGGAAGACCAATCCTAGTCTCCTAGCTAGTTCGAGAACTTCTTGAAAGATTTCAACTGCATCGCATGTATTTTTGCTTTGAATTATCGCTCAAAACAGAGCCGGGAACCAGCTTGCTCTGATCCAATCCATCCAATCCAACAGCGCCTTGAGGAACAATTATCCACGATCTTGATATAGAGACCTGAAATGCTTACAAATTTTGGATTAGCAATTTTTGTCGAAAAAAGTGGGCGTGTCTGTTCGTACGTTTGACAGCAAATGTCTCCTTAAGAGCCGTTTTCGAGAAAATAAATTTTTCCTCAAATCTGTCTTAAGTAAGTCAGGGTTATACATAAGTTAAAGAACAACCAGAGATAAAATGCTGCAAACAATGTTCCATCTTCCATAATTATCTCAAGTTAAGATATCCCATATCCACTATACATTACCATCACATTTATCGACACCACCAGCAGAGAATTTATGAAATCCTTGATCCATTCGATAATATGTTCGCATAACCATTCAAAAGGGATAAAAAAACAAACAAAACCACCCGACTGGACACTGATTACAACCTAGTCGTCTATTTTTACTGCCCCTTTTTATCCAATACACATGTGTCCTACACACAAAACCATTCCTTAACATTCTCCAAAGCATCCCTTTAAGTCCAAGTTGTAACACGATACTTCTCTCCCGCAAAGCATCAACATCGTCATCGTTATCGACATCGATTTGTTTATGTATTTTAATACAATAACCCATCTCCTGCACCTATTGCTGGCTGGGTACTTATTTGCAGAGAAATAAATTTAGGTAAACATGTCATAGACATCGATTCTCCACATATTATACGCCAGGACATGGTACCACAACAGCATAAAGGAGGACAAGTGAAGCATCAACCAATGTCGAGCTGTTCTTTATTGTATGTAGTATGTGAACAAAGAAAGGACGAAAATTGCCTCTCAGTGTGATTTATTATTTCAAATTATTCAGATAATTTCTGTTGTGATTCAAATATTTTCAACCAGGGATCACCCAATCTGAGCGCCATGTTCGCGCGACTATCCGCACATTACCATCGAATTCAGGCATTGTAGCGCAGATAGCTTTTGAATTATTCAAACGAGCAACAGTGAAATTGAGAAATGGAATCATTCCCCACAAGAGCTCATCAACAACAACTCACCGAGATAGGAATCCATAGCAATGAATAGTTCAACTAAAGAAAAAAAAAAACACAAAAAAAGAAGGTAAATTCGGTTGTAAAACTTGAAAAAACAGGAACCCAACTACGGTGCCTCCTCTACTATTATTTATCTTGTAGGTCGTCTGTTGGAAAACTGCAAAAACAAAAAAGAATTCACTTTGAAGCAAGGATGCTTGGAAATGTTAAGCATAGATGCAGGATACTTTTTTTTTAATGTTGGAAACAGTCATGTAGCCATTAAATGATGTGAGTAGTAGGGAATTTCATGCTTAAGTATCCTTCGGTATCCACTTACAGATTTTATAAAATACAGATGCTCGAGATGTTTTTACAGTTAGTTACAGTCCCGCAAAAATTAAGAACCTTCCCCATTATAGAGACATTTTTTCGTAGGAATTGTACTCTGGGATGTTTGTCAGACGTTCACGAGAGATAAAACTAGGAACTCTCCCCCACAGTAGTCCAACACAGGTACCGCCATTAGGCGGAAATGCTAGTAGACTGTTGAATATTGAAATTTCAGCGTCAACCATACCCTTCTGTCGTAAAACTTTCGGCATTACCGAGTCTATTAATGTAATTTCGACGAAGGATATGGTTCTTTTGCAAATGGAAGGAGGCTAGACAGAAGTCTTCTGTCAACAGTGATTACTGAACTTGTCAACTCTGGGTCGCATAACTAATCACAACAAGCACATTAGGGGGGCAACACATCACTCTGTATGGAATAAAGAACATTTAATTAAAACCTAGTTGACCTCTACATGGGTGGATAAATGACTATATTGGAGGCTAGGTAGCGGACCACATAGCAGCGAGGCAAGAAAGTTTAATTAATCCACGAGTACGCACAAGTTCTTATTTTTATCCATTACGTCGTCCAATCCCGAAGTTTCTGTCATCAAACCACATTTGACAGCATAGGACTGTTATAACTTAAAATCATTAATATGTAGGTCACCCAGCTTAAAAACTGGTGCTGGTATCTAATCTTGGTAAACTTAAACTTTTGTTATCATCAGTATCCTCCATTTCGCAATTCTTCTGCCTTACACCGATGGACTTCTGACTTTGACAGTTGACATTTGGTATTTGTCATCATCCACTTCAAAACAATTTCATTTTTTTTTTCTAAGTTTTAAATTTTATTAAAGATAATTCACTTACCTATTTCTTTTGTGAAATGTGGATTTTTTTTCCACACAAATATTTCGTTTGTACATTTTCGGGGCGGATAGCGCAAAAAAAAAGAAAATTAAACAACCACCATGTGCAAATGTGAAAGTTCGTTTGGAGATAAAGCGAATTTATCAATGGCACTCCGCCCTGTGACGTATCACCAGTGGCGATGTGTCTTTAGTGAGCAAATGAAAAAAAATTACTCATTTGACTGTTGCAGATCTAGTGCTGGAGGCAAGTTTTTGCTCTTGTTTCCTGCGGCGTTCGCTTGAATTTTTTTCAAGAGATGTTATGTTTTGTTAATGTTTTTTTTTTTTGGATATTTCCATGAAGAAAAGTTTAAAGCGACGTTGCCGTTGAAATGGGAAATTTTAAGCAGTTTTCAGGTTTGACGTATGGATGCCTTACATCGACAGATGGACTTGACGAGGGTAGTTGGCCGAGCATTCTATTTTAACAGACCTGGCTATATGATCAATGTTAAAATTAATGACAGCAGTTTGACACAAGTCAGACCGGACTTCTGCACTTAACTGTGAATGTGCATTTAGAAAAGGTTACATTTCCTGCGGAACAGTGCTGATTCTTTTGAGTCATTTTGATGGCACATTTGCTTAGAAGTGCCTGATGTTAATGATAGTATAGTGCATTATTTGACGGTAACCTCTGTTTGACAGTAACTCCTACAATTGAAATTCGAACTTGACAGCATTACACTGAGTGTCAAATACTTAAATGTCAAATACTGTCAAGCAGTTTTAAACGAAGACCGGGATTCTAATTATGAAATGACAAGATTTCCCCTTTGTGTCAAGAGCTGTCACATACGTGCCAATTGTCAAATCTATCCATCTATCATATACATTACTAGTTTTTTGAAATATGAAAATGGTGCTGTTCATTTGGTAATTATTTGAATAGATCCTCGGTAAAAGTAACAAATTGATCCATCTGCCATCCCTGGATTTACCAAAATACCATTGAAGCACTAAGTCTGCTGTTTAAGATTAAATCTACAAGAGTTCTCCTCTACCAAAAATAAAAACATTTACCTAATCTACTGTCATTCACAGCCCATGTGTGCCAGTTTTTCCCTTCAGCATGGCATTTTTACTCGGCCGTAATTCCATACAACCACCTCAACACCGCTAAATAAACAAAAAAGAAGAGAAACAAAGAAAAGCAAACAACCACGAATGCATAGTAGACGCAAGTCAGGCGCTACCATGCAACCGGCCAGCAGCGTGCGGGCGTAAGATTCACACATGCCAATCCAGTGATCATTCCCCGCCATGATAAACTGTCGATAGTTTACCACCCGCTCACATTGTTCCATGATCGATCGGGCGATCGTCGGCTGACTCACGAGCGATTAATTTTCCATCTCGGTTCTGTTTACATTTCGTATATTTACACAAAAATTGTGTTCCCAATGTGTGATCAACACACTGCTCCGCTCCGCTCCGCTCGTGATCTTCGTCCCACTAATAACACGTACCGTGCAGCTGGTCAAGAGACGGACATGGAAATTTACACCGAAATAGCCACCAATTGAGTGAATCTCCCCATACACAGTACAGTATATACAAGTTGTATTCGCACATCCCGCCACCGGCACTTGTGCCAGCAGTATCTTTTCCAAAAACGGCACGAAGCGCAAATTGAACCCGGAAAGTGTTTTATGAATGCAATTTCTGGTCAAGTAAATTGAGATGATTCTGCTTTTACAGGTCCCTCTCTGTGGCAGCCAGCTTCGTTGTTGTCGTCGTCGTTGTCCTTCTGCACCTCTCGCCTGTTTTGTAGTAATTTGTGTACATTTTGTAAATTGCTACCACCCAGCAAAGTCATGGGTGCACATGGGTGGCAGAGGGATTTTTTTTTCCCCCAACGCGATTGTTCGCTCGCTGTAGGGGTGTATTGCGATACTCGCACCATATAGATACATTTTGCCTTGTTTTTGTTTGACGGGGCATCTGGTTTAGCTCTGACTCTCTGTCCAAATGGTTGGATGGCAGTTTGCGAGATAACTGACGCAAGCCGACCGCTTTTTAGTTCGACCAACTAAATGAAACCAACACGATTTGCAACTGCAAGCGCGCGCTAGAGAATCTCGTTGGAATCTCTCGTCAGAATATTTTGGGTTTATTAAGTTTTTTACGATTTGCAGCGCGCAGGAGGGTTCGCCGACAGTTAGTAATTTCGTTCGCTCCATGTTTGTGATTTTATTAAATTCTGTGGTTCTCCTGTGAGGTTTAGGTGGTTTGGCATTGGCATCTCAGCGCCAGAGGTGGATACAAAATATTGCCTTGGAGTAGTATTTTTGTAGAATAGGGTGAAACTTAACTTAATTGAGTAAAACCATCTGGCGCGGATATTCAGAAGATTAAGTTACAACGAGTTCACAACCAAGTGTCAAGGAGTTTGACATTTAGAGTTGTCGCTGAACTTATACGTCCTCAAAACTGTCTCTTTATTTCAACTCTGTGACGTGATGTACGTGGGATAATGACTGGCTAGTTTCTGACCTTTAAAAAGCACACTTTGGCGTCACCATTGACGTCGGGCATGAGTCCTTTTACGTTAAATAACTCATATGTAATAATTGACATAAAGTTGTATCCGAATCTAAATTAACTGATACACATGCAAGGGATAATTGTAGAGAAGGAGCAATTCGTATTCAATTAATCAATAATGTTCTGACTCTGCTTATTATTTCGACCATTAGCTTTGGAGAACTTTTGGTGTAGACATTGCTTTTCACGTACACACGTAGCTGCTCCATCGCGATCTCTACAGAACTTTTACGGTAAGAATCCTAAACCGTTTCGCTCATGTATCTTCAAACGTTCTTTAGTCTACTCCGGAGTATGCCATGCCATTGAGGTTTTATAATCTTAATCTCTTAGCGTGCTTCTCTAAAAGGCAATGTCCGTAGAGAACCCTCTCAAGCGTATACATGACCCCGTCTGTCAGTCAGTCCTGACTGTTTTTGCAACCTTCGTGTATTTTCTAATCGTTCCTTGACATTCATCTAATTCGTCAGGGATATCGGGAATAGTCCGGAGAATACCTGTGATTGCAAATTGAACGCCTAATCCGACCTCTGTAGTCTGTCATTATCCAAATATGTATGTCATGATTCGATATCGAATAATCTTCGAAGGAAATGTTTCGATGACTTCCTCACACTAAAATCTGCTCCAACAGTGGTTTTTTTTGTGGATCATCGCCCAAAAACTTGTTGAATAATAAATACCTGCATTTTTTCCCCGTGTACCGTTTCACGTCATTTGCTCACATACGTGTGCGTGTACAGACAGCTGTCACAAATGAGTGCTAAATGTTTGACAGAAAATTAAAGGTGCCACGGAAGTCAAATTCCAAATACCCTTTACTAGACATAGCGCCATTTCTCTACGTAAATCCATACGGATAGGGTAAGTATGATGTTAGGATTTTGGTGAACTCTTTAAACTTCATAGAAGTTAAGACAACAAATGAGGGTCTGACAGATCAATCTTCAGTTCATCTCATCTCATTTTGTTTAGGTAAACTTTCGCGTCATTATATCGTTTCGGGGAAAAACACTCAACACCCGATTTCGACAGCTAAACCGTGATAAATATTTTGAAAATTTTATGAGCAAGTTCATTTAGCCGCAGCAACACTTACACTTATATTTAATAGGGTAATCTGGTTTGCCTCATTTGGATCTCACAGCTTTTCGGCAAATGATTTCCTTGTGCTGTTGAAAAGAACAATTAAATACGAAACTGTATGTCCATCAATCCCGGCGGCTGCAACCAGACAGACAGACACATTACTCTGCCTTGGACAAATCCGCTTGTAAACATATTTTTAGATATTTTATTATTTATTTTGTTTCCCCTCCTCGGACACTAGTGTCCCGCCTCACGTACCCAAAGAATACACATTTCTCAATCACAGATACGCCAGACCGCCCGCTAATCAGCCGCCAATTCTCCGGGGCGCGATCATCATCATCATCGTCGTCGTCGTCGTCGTCGTCGTCGTGCAGTGGTGGTACAGTTGCAGGCCTTTAATTCGAGTGGGGTGCGAATCAACAAATTAATGGTCTTCGCCCCGTAATTTCCCTACCTCCCCCCAATTGATACGATATCATCTTGTAATTCAGTTTTCGAGAACGCACACTTGTGGCATCGCGTTGAAAGATTCTTTATCGCGCTCGGATCTCGGTCTGAATGTTTTCGAAGAAATTAATTTACGACTCGTGGGTGGAACTCTCTGTGTGTGTACACACAATCGACGCATTGTTAGGCCATGGCGGGTTTCGGTTTTGGAATCACTTGTTGGCTGGAAGTAGATATTTCGCAAGCGTTTCACATTTTTTCCTGAACTCGCGTGCAGCAAAATAATAAAAATAGAAGAAAGGTCAGAAATCATAATTTTGTATTTGCATGTCAACGAAGGCGTTTGGAAAATCAAACACGATGTGAATTACATCCTGTATTTGGTTACTGGTACGAGTACACGGAACCGTTTCCGGCGAAAGTGATGCCCACTTGAGTTTAGCGTGGTCAGAACCGAGGCGATACGTGACCATACGTGTGTGGGTATGCTTCATGTCCCAATTGCTATTTTAATCGAAATGGATAAAATATTTTGAATGCAATTAAGTTTGAATGTTTGTATTTGTAAACATAAGCAGATTAGTTGTGCCTGAGATTATGTTTGGAACGCTTTAGTTGCGATGTTTATACCCTCCACGCATTTGCTTTTGAAGATTCTTTTCCTCTTACTTTGATGTTGTTTTTTTTCTTTTCTTGGAAGTTCTCGCTGAAACACGCATTTGTATGTACAAAGAGACTAAAGTTTCCCCAAAAGAATTGGTGAATTCTCAGAAACGCTTGTATTTATTCGGGAATGCTCCAAAGAGTCTGCTTTTGGGAATTCGTATTCGAAATATGAGTAAACTACTCACGGTGGGGCGCCAAATAGCGAATTGCAGCGGATAGGATGTGCCAGAAGAAATCGGTTTCTAATATTGTTAACTCCTTCTGACAGCACAATTGACACTACAACAGGGTATTCGAAGATTGCTCAACCCTCATAGAAAATTCGAAAAATACATATATTGACAGGCTGTAAATCGGCAATAATCTCTTACCTCACACTTTGAACCGCTGCCTTACGAATACTCGGAGAATAGCAAAATAGATGTTTGAAAGCAATCATCGACGACACATGCTTCCTCGTCAAAATATTAGTGGCAGCTAGTCTGTCCAATACGTTACGAGACTGATTTTTCTCTAAATCTCCTTTTCTTTGATAAAAGATTCTAAAGTTCATCCCACTGACTTTAAAGACGAATTTGTAAGCTAAAACTAATTGCAGAATGTATAATGCTGTGAAAGTCGTTCAGGTCTGGAAGGATCAGCTAACATTAAACTCGCTCTTTTCTTAGGGAAAGCATGATACTCGTAAACTGCTATCGAAACGAATTTTCTAAATTTGACCGGCCCCATCCACCAATCTTTGGTCCAGCTAAAGGCAATTTCAAAGCATTGAGAAGCACCTAGTTCTTTCGACAATATTTGAGATTCCTAAAACAATTTGGATTCAGATTCTATCAAAGCTTCTGGATTCTTGAAAATTCTGCGCATAACAGGCCAACTTGCTTACCTTTCGTGAGTCTTGTGTTTTGCTGAGTGAGTCAAATAGTGCGGCAATCATTTATGCAAATTTGAGTACTTTATATTCCACACAATATTTTCGACCAAACGGACTCTTCTAGTCTTGTCTCACCTTTTGTTGAGTAAGTGTTTTCTAGCGTCGAACTGTGCGACCATACGAGACCGAACAATGATGCCATCATTGCTCTTGTTCGTTGCCATCGTTCCACTGTTCATCATCGCATCTGTTTACTACAAAACTGTCAATGTCAAGGTGACAGCAGTCGCCATTTGCATATATGCTTCGGGTCTTTTGCGTTACCTTGTGTAAATGTGGTTTGTTAGTGCCTATCGGTAGGATAGATATTTTAGGATTTTCAAGAAATATTCGAGATCCTTCGTAGACTGCCAATTTCCGGATTGGAAACCCATTTATTGGGCCTTTCTCTTTGGAGAAGCGGTAGACTAGGATTTGACGGCCTTTACATTTTTTGTTTCCTGTCAAACGTCGATCATTTCCAAATAAAAAATAACTCCGGTGTATACTTGAAAAGATTTTTCTTTAAAAAGCCATCGCTGAACGACTGAAAACCTAAACACAGTAGCAACCATTTCGTTTCATTTGACAAATTGAAAACAAACATTCATTCGTTTTAATAAATTTTTCATCGTTTTTCATGAGTGCAAATTTATTTTCCATTAAAATAAATTTAAACCCGTACACATGTAGCGACGTCATCCTTTAGAATCGTATTTTAAAACAATAACCGCATGGGCGCTTCTTTAAATACAGATTTAAAATAAAATCCCCAAAACAACGAAGCGAAAAGAAAAACAAAAAAAAAAACATATAATAAAGCAACAAATTCATTTTCACAATGACACAATTTAATTGGCTTCGAATGGATGCGCGCTCACTCATCAGTTCGCCTTGCAGCCCACAACTAAGCCCAGCACAATGTCCTGTGCCCACAGAACACAGCAATGTACTGTGCAGTGTATTACCCCACTTTGGACATTCTGGTCCAATAACCTCGAAAAAAAAATATAATGAAACAGAAAAACTCCATCGAACCGTGTTTGCACATTCTTACTGCAAGAGTGGCAAAAGGATTCTTTACCTCTTTTTTTTTTTTTGTTTCCGTAATCCTTTTGATGAATTGTGAACTGAATTGATTTCGGTTTGTGACGGCGAACACGAGTATGTATAGTTGCCATGCCATGAATCAGTTTATGCATTTTTAATTGAATATTAAATGGAATTGGAAACTCACTTTTCTGCTGAATACTTAAAGGAATTTGAAAATGCACTGTTTGGTTTAAATTATGCATTCAGCGGAGTTGTAAGCGCTGTTGCTGTTTCACCCTCTCTAAAGTTTTGTTATCGGATTAGATATGTATGTAACTTGAAATCAATTATTTGTTGTTGTTGTGGTTTGGGAAGTGCATTTTAAAATAGCTTTTGAATTACTAACTTGGGACAGTGAGGCATGGAGTTGGTCAACAACATGGAATTCCTTGACTCAGCAGATATCAAAGGGAATGCTCCAACTGGTGCCGACCACGCCATCTTTTGCATCATGACGCAATTACGAATGCACTTTACACTACGAAACTGGTCCGTAAGAATGCCAATAAGTTATTTACTTTTTTTCTGCTGAGAGACTGTAAGATATCCGCGGAGTTGCTACAAATGTTCGGGAGAATCCGTTTTGTTGTCATCCTCCCTGGACAGTTAAGTAATCCAAAGCAAGCTCTAAACTTTGCTTAGCAATAGCATTGGAGATCTCTTTTTCCGCAATCTCAGTGGACTAGGACTCCGCCAATGATTCAGCTTTGCGACGAAATTCAATGTGTTCTTGCATTTTCGAATTATTTTGGAATGGGTTACAGGTTAAGTGTCGATACAGACGCAGACACTCTGTGCCCTATTCCCAAACATTTGGTCAGTAGCTATTAGAATAGCAAGGATCAGCCTAATGCGTAGTAAAGTCTAGAGTTGTCGGTCTCTACGGACACGGAGACACCAGCATCGAGCCTTGACGTGATTTGGAGCCACTCGTAAAGATTCGACTACTGCCAAACCCAGGCTTAAGCTCTGGTCAAAGTCATTCCTGAACGCAAGGAACGTCGACATTGAAATTCGGGAGTCAATGCATTAAGATGAGCGTGTCGTGCGATCATTGGAACTCTAGCAAATGATACCAAAAGCTTAAGATAGCAGATTGCTTTGTAAGTGTAGCAAAGTATCATAGGAAGAAGGTCCAAAGCAGCCGAGACAGACCGTTTTTTTAGGTTACTACAGAAGTCTGTTACATACTTACGTGAGAGTCTGCTCCACCAAACACCCAATATATCTGAATAAATCCAAAAGACCTTTCTTGGGTATGAACCCAAAAAGAGCCTAGATAAAGTCCCTTCCTACCTCAAAGTTCTAACTATCAATAGTGACGTTCTGTTCAATTCGCCGATGATGTGTTTTCGTTCCTATTGACAGCATATCAGCTCCTGATTCAATACTAGCGAATGCATCAGACAGAATACTGTGGTACTGCCTATGACGTCAATATCGTCGGTATACGCTAGTAGCTACACAGACTTTTGAAAGATTGTGGTAACAGTGTTGACTTGTGAGTTTCGCTAGATACTTTCAAAGTACGATATTGAAAAAATCGCATGATAGCCAGTCTCCTTATCCTTTTGATATCAAAGGTCTCGGTACAAACGTTCTTTATCGTTATCGAACAAGTTTGACAGGAATCCCAAAGTTAGACATGGCTCTGTATAGCTTGTCTCTATAGATGCTGTCAGGCTACCTTGAAATCGATGAAGAGGTGGTGGGTATCGATTGTATCGCCGATGTAAATAATGGTTATACTTATACCTGTGTACTTTGTCACAACTTTTCGGGATCAGAGTTCAAAACGAACGACGTGATTCTTTACTGATGACAGCTGTCAGTCGTTTTCATGTGATTGACAAAGATTGACTGTACAAAGATGACAGCAGATAGTAGATAGTTCCCAAGTGTGGCAATGCTTTTTGTTGCCAATCCTCTTTGCGTTCACTCTGGCTAATAGCACCACGTATGTAATTCTATCCGCAACTTGTTATTCTATTAGGAATATTGTACCCGGTCCAGACATGGACCCCCTACGTGGTTTTGGCAGCACTCGTGAATACCATTTGTGTATCGAACAATATGCTCTTGTTACAGTCAGGGTTTGTTAACCTCCAATATCTGGCTACCCGACTGAAAGTGATCTTGGCTAAATTTACCAAAAACCATAAGCCTTCCCTTGTCTTCTAAGACATAACTCACTTACGAGCTATGTACAATAAAATATACATCCGAATAGAGTTACATACAGTGAGCATATTTTATCCACATTTCACAGTGATTCTCTTAACACATTCACCGCTCTAAATTGATAATCCTGGAGCATAGTAATTCCTTCTTGACGGTTTTCGTTTGTTCTCCTTTTTTACGAGTATTCGTATTGAGATTTATAGTATTTCATGTTTGAGGAAGATTACATCTTTCCTTCTTTCTTTTTTATTCTATAAAGCATGGAGAACAAAAATTATCAAGGATAATTCCTTCACATTTCTAACATACACGGGAGGTGATGGAGGCTTATGTATATGTGTAGCATGCGTGCGGCAAATGATACGCCCATCATCACACACCCAGCTCTGCTGAGTATTTGTTGGATTTGTTACGAGCCCAGGATATTAAGCGTTGAAGGCAAACAACATTACTGTGAAAAATATTATCATGTTTTCATTCATTGAGGCAAATGGCCACACACAAGTTGAGAATCCCAGGAGGAGACGTTGAGTCTACCACAAATACAAATGAACAAATGGCATCCGTGCAGATGGGGGTAAGAAAGGACACCGAGATGGTTAAATGAATGATTTAATTCGGTTGGAATGTGTAATGATTTTAAACTGTAATGAGGATCTGATTCGAGTTGAAAATTTTAAATTTAAGGACGAAGGCGAAGTTTTTTTTTTATTTTTAAGAGATTTGATATATTGTTTGCGATTGTTCAGCAATTTTGTTTTATGTGCTTTCAGTCGGTCAGGAAGAGACTAATAAATTGTCTTTGGTTTGAAGGCGCCCAGACATCTCCGTTTGGAAGTGGGGTGATTTATTTATTACAATAAGATGGTCATCTCAGCACTTTTCGGCGACTATTTGGTGGATTTTATGCAGGGTGTTGGTGTAGTGGATATTCTATTAAATATTGAGTCCTTTTTGGAATGGGTTTTGAGTTTAGCGGATTACAATGGCATCATAATCAGTCGTCCTGCTATGACTTCCATTCAATCAGTAATACGCTCTCCGGATCCCAGATAATAAAGGACAGAATGGAGACGACCTTGAGTTGAACTTTTTTGGTTGTTTTGAGGTCATGGTGGTACATCTAAGCCCCATTGGTCTTGAACGCCAGTCGTTGGCGAGATTCACAATATAAATTCATTTGAGATGTTCAGAACCTCTCTCAGAACTATTTTGCTCGATTTCATTGCCAATTGCTTCGACGGGACGTCCACTCCGAGGATCTACAAGTGATTCTCTGTCAAAATTGAATTAAATGAAGGTGCCATGCCCCTATTCCACTGGTCGTCGAAGACGTTTCTGCCTCCCTACGTGTCATAAGGAATCGTATAGTCTTTGAATGTGTCTTCCTTTGTACACAGGTGGTCTACATCTAATGTTAGAACTGGACTTCATGAAGTGTATCCTCTTACTTAGGATTCATTTGATTTGTTCCACCACGGAGAGTTCGCGCATCCTCTTTTTTAACTATTACCTCCGTCTTCGTACTGTTTCCGCTATGAGTCCTTAGATAAAGTCACTTCCCTATTCCAAAGCTAAATGTGGTCCTTTTCAGTTAAACAATCGTTTAACGTTTGGCCACAAGGAAACTCTAAAAGAAAGTCTCTTCAAAAACCACCGCTCTAAGGATTAAGATTATCTTTTCAAAAGATGGAAGAACACCACATTCTCGTAAAACTTCAAGCTCGCCCACCAAAACCGTACCGTAAATTACGAGTACACGTGTCTTGCTTGAAGGAAACACCTTCGCAATTAACTCCTTTCCTGAATCCATGTCAAAAGTTCAATTTTCTTCTTCCTGTCTTCTACGGGAGTGTGTGTTTTGTGTTTTTTTTATAGTAAATCCTGGTTTAAAAAGATAACCTTTCCGGAACTCCCACAACCCCCATCCGAAATAAAGCAACGGAAATCATAAGACACATCTCACTCTCCCTCCTTCCGGCGAAACTCATCGCATAAAAAGCCTGAAAGCCTGAACGATGAAGAGCGCATCCGATTTTGCCACTTCAATTCTTGTAAAAGGTTTTCACCGTCCTCTTCTTGTTGCCTCCTTCCGTTGCACCCACTTTCCCGAATCGTTTTTTGTTGTCTTCGCGAAACTCCATTAAATTAACTAATTGGAATAGTTTCGCGTATTTGCACCGGTTTAAGTGAAAATTTCACGGTTGCTTGTGCTCCTTTCAGCGTGCTCAGCCACTTTATTGAAATAAAAGTTTACCGCCTCTCCGTTCTTTGGTTGACTTGCACTCTCGGTTGTGCTAGATTTAAGATTGCACGGCCTTCAGTCGGAATAATTGGCACAAGACTCACTCCAAATGCAAATGATTTCATTAACTTGGCGAGTGTTCACAAAGCGATTGCATCCGCAGCATCATGCATTGCATTGGGGGACGGACGACCAAATGAATGACCTCCGGTGGCAGTAATTAAGAGAGGAGGTCAAATGGTTGTATTGACGCGTCGCACGTTCAGCGACAATCCGATGGGTAAATTCTCGAGATTTCACTTTTGAGGATGGTCCCACCTGCAGTATCATGTTCACAACCTGCCGTCTATGGAAATTGTTTCGAATTCCCTTGGTCCTTGCTTAGATCAATACAGAGACACACGGTTGGAGATGGAATCTCGTGTGCAAGGCATGTGCCTGCTTGCTCCTGCTGGGGCACTTAGTTCTGTGTGTGATTGATACTGGCATATTGGCATGTTCGTTCTACGTTTTACGTTTCCCGCGTACCTCGAACGAACAACATGCAATGAAATATGAAAAGGGATGATGGTGTCCCTCCCCTAGTCGGATGACAGTGCACGTGGTACTGTTCGTGGTGGCAGCTTACTGGCACTCATGCATGCGCTTTCCATTAGTTTGGTTGTTTGGCGAAGATTTAAATTGGCAGAGAAAGTTGCATATTTCTTTGAAATACAAATAATGGATCGTTCGGTTGGAGGCATACAATTCGTACCTGTGGTAATTCAAAATGAAATGTTGCTTTTGTGCATTGGTATGTCAGATTGACAAATGCGGTGCAGTCACTGTAAAGTTATTTACGTCTGTTAAATACATTTATTTCTATGGAAGAAACCCTATACAACTTCTAGGAAATGTGCATGAAACGAAACTAAGAGGTGCACTGATTTTGATCTGAATTGAGTCGGTTCCAGGGACACTTAATAACGTACACACACACGATACATACAGTCGTCAATCCTAAAAATTAAGTTTGTATAAGGTAAGGAAAGTGTCACGCTAGCATTATGCTCGCTATTAACTTGATGGATTGTTACCACATACTTACCTATTTCGTAACGAATGTTCCTCATTCCTTTGGGATTAATACTTTACTGTCAATGACTGGTCAGTGAAACTTTTCATCTCAAGCGATTGAAGGAGTAAAGTCTGGTATAACCTTGTTAAAAACGCTTGCGCTTCAAGATGTAGCCGGAATGTCACTTTCATTTTTCTTTACCATTGAAGCTCCTTTAAATAACGTTTTAAAATGACATAAAGCGTTTGACAGCTGTGTTTATTTTCTATATACACATTTTTGTATTGTTTCTTGGAGCCTGTTCGCACAGGATTGACCTACTATTTTTTTTTTGACGTTAACAGGCAAAAGGAAATGAAGAGGTGACATATCATTTTCTGAAATTTTCCGGGTTTTTTGGAAATGTCCATTGCTGTTACTCAACAAAAGGGTGAAAACATAAACTGATAAATTCACGAGATAAACAATAGAAATACGACAGTAATTTACTTGCTGCGAAAAGCATTACCTTTCTTGTTAAAATCATTCTTTGTTCAAACCGCGGAAGTGTTCAGATAGCACCAAAAATCTGAACACGCGAATGTCAAAAAAATCCAGTCCGTCAGTCCTTGAATGAAAAGCATAGATTGAAACAAAATTGAAAAAGTCCCATTTATCAGAAGATATGCAGACCGAAAGGTGAAGGTGAATTTATGAGCTTAATTCACCAAAATATGCAAATGGTTAACAAGCGCCATGGTACCTAGTGCTTGACTATTTTCAACATCAATTGCACCATTTTCTGTTCGTCTGTTTTCTGTTACAACTGTTCAAGTACAAGTACAACTCATCCCAACTTCTAATACTCCTTTAACCTACGTTTCACTCTTTACAAATGTCAAACGTAAGGTCGAAGTTAATGTGACATTGTGACAGAATGCATTGATGTGGTTCAACTTGAAAACGGCAGGCAAAGACGAACCGAAAAAATATAACTATTTCATAGTTAGTTCTCTTTAAATAGTTAAAAACCTGTTCAAAGGTTAAATTTCCTCGTTTCCAAACCATTAAAATCCCTAATAAAACTCAAAATCTTTAAAAAGTCATAAAATAAAAACTTTATCAGCAAACAACTTTTCGAACATCAGTGACCAAGCAAAATGGCGTGTCTTTACCTTTTCACGAAGGAATACATTTTTTTCTGTCAAACTTTAGCATGTAATCAACAACACCAGGCACTGATGAGACGAAAAAAAATACTTCATTTGCAAAACATTTCAAATGTAATCACATTAAAAGCTCCTCGACGACTCCAGAGTGTTTTTTCGTCATCAAATTCTCAACCACACTTTTAATTAAAAATTCACGAAAAAAAAAACCTTTTTAAGTACTCTACAGCAGAAGCGCACAAAATACTTTCTACAATGATATCCGAGCTCTGCTTTACACTCCTTTTTTGTATTTTTTTTGCTGGTTTCCATAATATGAGGATAAACTTCTGACAAGATACGCGCGAATTAAAATTCCTGAATGAATTGTTAACTTCCATGGAAACAAAAAACAAAAAAAAGAGGAAAGACAGGGAAAATGTCATAAAATGTTGGCCACTTGCAGGAGAAAGGCACACACTCCCGACTTTTTTGAGTTATCCTGGAAAGAACTATGCAAGCCAAGCGAAACCTAACACCGTTTATTACGAAATGTTGTTTTTTTTTTGTTTTTTTCTACATGAGAAGGGTTGGAAAAAGGACGAATATTACGAGGATATCAGTGTCCCATGTGATTAATATTCATTTATTTGGAAAGTTTTTAGTTCTTGCCAAGATTTTTGAAGAGGGCCTTTCTTTTTAAACAGATGAGGGTAATCAAGTATTCCACACTACGTACGTTCTCTATTAGCCCCATTTTCGAAGAGCTTAAGCACACATCGTACTTTCCAGGATAGTAAATCGATGCACATGCATGAGATGCACTTGCCGACGACGGCAACGACAACGACGACGATAAAATGGTTCAGTAGAGGAGGCAAGGCACCATATAGTAGGCTCGCATTCAACCGTTAAATCTCGGTGGACAGTGAAGGATTAAGTGGAATCGCTTCTGGCAGCCATAGCGTTTAGTTACACTTAAACAGTGACGAAAGTGTCTATTCGAACGGATGAATAAAACATATTTTTTAGGAATAAAAAAGATAGAGGCATTCCCCAAGGTTCCATACTTGATCCACTACTTTCTGGAGCTTTTGAAATAAAGTTTTTGTGAGATTTATTCACACTTTTTTAAGCTTTTTATTGCTCTCTAAACCACAATCTGACAGTTGTCTGTCTGAATGAGAGGAATAACATTTTTTTCCGTAGCCACTGTATCGACTCTATGTTGGTCTGACCTTTGTCGCAATTTTTGGACTCGTGTCAAATTTTGTGGCATTGCGTTTGTATGAAATGAGGGTAGGAAAGTGCAAGTGTTATGTGTCATATGGGACACAACGATAGAAGCAGGCTTATTGATTTTGTCTTAATGACACAAATGGAGAAGAAACTGCTCCTTAAAGGTGTTGAATTGTGATATCCTGCATTGCATCTGGGTAGAATACAATATCAGGATACAACAGCAGACCAGTTAAATTGTTGTGGACAAACCCATTTGGATTACATGGCATTTAGTTTGTGTTATGTAAGAGTAAACGTTGTCGTTTTGATTACCCGAAATGGCATCCGCACATTGAAGAAGACTGAGGGGAGTTTACGAGTATAGCAGGGCAATAAAGGGATTTGAATGTGGCTCTGTGCTGCCAGTGATATATTTTTCAATACCCCGAAGGTCATAATGGTTTTGACGTAGATTTGAGAGTTAGGAGGAGAAGAGTTTGATGGTGGACTTTTCATTTTAAACGCTTAACGCGAGGGTGGGTCACGTCCGTTTCGTTAATAACGTGGATTAATTACAAACTCATCTTAGTTGCCCGGAGGCAATATTCAGGTCATAACTATATGCACGATTTAATTAATTTAATAGTTCATGGAAAGAGTGAGAGATATACTACACTTCTATCGAGCAGCACTGTTGGTCTATCTAATTCTATTTGTGGTGACTGGGGGACACATTAATTGATGTGAAGTGGTTGATCGCTTGCTAATGACCTGTTTATGACTGTTAAGTTCGGTCGTTGAAGTGAAGGACTCGAGGTGAAATATCCTTCCTTGAGGTTAATGGTTTCCTCCTCCCTCTACTGATTTGAGCTCCAGCAGTAGTCCCACGTTGGTCTATCAGACATCGTCCAGTCAGAAAACTGAATATGTCTCTGATATTATATCATTTTAGTATAACCAACGTAATGCAACATTTAGGCAAGATCTGTCTCAAGAAATGACACGTCTAGTCGTTTTTCCATAATTTTGACAGAATTCTAAGTGTAGAACCCTTTCTAGCGAACTTCTCAGCCTGTTGCTCGCTGTTCTCTCTGTCTCTCTTTTCAAAAAAAAATTCTATGTTGAATTCCTTCGAGAGTTGTTCGAAATTATTTTCGAAATTATGTTTTCGAATCAAGTACAGTGGAACTTATCTCGAGCTAGTTTTTGACATTTGGTCTACAATTAAATTTAAGTTTACAATTACATCAAACTGTCACCTAAAGTTCGTTCAAGTTTATCGTTGACATAGTGTTGTAAAGTGAGGAGAAATGTCAACTTTCCAAATATCAAATGTCATATACAGTTTTACTTCTTCTTTTAAAGGTTGATGGCGCCAATATCTTGATATACCTTCGTTCAATTAGATAGATGAGATCATTCAAATCTTGTGAATTACTGACAGTAAAGGAGCATCAAATTTTTCCAAATTCATCTTTGTGGTTCGAATGCAAAAAGATGCGGAATCTATGCTATACCATTCTCCTGAACTCAATGTGAATATTCAGAACTCCCTAATGACGTCGGTTATGGAATATGTGTTGGAATATATTGTCTAACTTGAACTGTGCAACCTCATAATGGAAATTCAAAAAATAAAACATGACAACAGAATGAATGGCTTAGGAAGGATAGTCATAGAACCCAACATTCAAATACTAGGACTTAAACATTTTACTATTTTCATTGTTCCAACTCCCTCGAATCAGAGTCCTGAGAGTTCTCGTCGTAATACCGCCTAAGCGCACGCATTACCACCCCCAATATTTGTTCCGTTAGCAATCGAAATCCTTAAGCTCCTTTTCCCCATACCTTCAATGAATTTCCACAAGTGCACAGAGTGATAAAAATAAACTTTTCCCACACATATTGTAGTCAAAACGTGAGCAAAATTATTTGTTTCGATTTGTTTTTTTAGTCGGTGTTTCGCCTTGAAGCTTTTTTTCTTGTTTTTCTCATAAAAAATGTATAACTACGTGGCAGAGGATACACCCCATGTGTGAGGATTCTTCTTTGCACATAGTTTGTCGGCGCACTTAAAAAACGATAAAAGTATCTGTTTGTTGTACTCTGATCCTTGATCACAAGGCACACATGCCCACCGTACCCATCGGTTTGACCAAGCTGTCCTTCGTAAATTATTCCACTGACATTAAATCGAGTAATTAAACGTAACACCTTGTACTGCATGGAGTATGTTTCCAAGGATAATACAAATCCGTATATTTTTCCTCCTTTTTAAGTCTGTATGTACACACAAATGCGGAAAAAAAGAACCATTTTCACATTAAAATAAATGACTTATCCATTAGAAGGGTCTTTGATGAGTAAATTAGGCCAGCCTTTCACTTTGATTTAAGTACATCAATTCAGCTACCATTCCGGTAATTAAATCGAGCCCCATCTTTGAGTGAATTTAGACCAACCAACCGACCGACCGATGGCTAAAACAAAATACTTACTGTAATTACATGTCATTAAAACTTTTCTGAAAATGAAAGAAAATTAAAAAAAAAAAAACAAAAAACAGAAGCCAGACTAAAGAGCGAATCAATATCCCCATCTTCTTTTGGTCGAAATAATCGTCATTCATTAGGAAGGGCTTATCTACTAATTTCCCTTTGAATTGTGTCCCTGAAACGTCATCGGGGGCAATGAAGGATGTCCCTTTGTACGGCTATGAGCTTTCTCGTGTATACACAATTAATAGGACTCTTTTATGGCGGATGTTTATCTAAAATGGTAATCGCCTTATTTAGTGCTCTGCTATGACTGTTTGACAGGATAAACGAATGGATTCGCCTTGTTGTCAATTAAACGAGCAACGAAAAGTATTGGTGTATCCATTTCGTTTTGATTTACTGTTGTCAGTGAACGTAAACTGTGAGATGTGAGATGGTGTAATAAAAATCGGGATATATGGCCGTAGATCTAACTAAAGTGATATCTATAAAGAGGCGGCGTTAAATGCCAAATTAAATTTTTTGCCTCAATTGAGAGGAACTTGTTGTTGAACTGGAGTTGGTGGCTTTTATGTCGAGTTTTATGAGACACCTTTTAACTGAAATGGGCCAACCAATGATTTTGAAGTAAATGCCGAGCCTAAGAATTCGTTTAACTGGCTTATTTTGATTAAATGAGTTTTGCACTTAGGTTAGGTTAGATACGTGGACAGTTCCCACACTCATTCATTGTGATATCCATGGGGGAGAGATGTCCCTTGCCCATTGGTTATCCCCAGCTCCAAAAAATGGTTCCTACTCTTGTGAACTAGCAAAACGAGTTATAGTTCTGAATACTTACACAACGTGACTGAAGAAGTGTCTTCCCAATAATTGAATCTAAGGTGGCTAAGACCTGGCCAGTGACAGAGAAATTAGGTACTATCCCCATCTCCAGTTCTACAATACAAGTATCATGGTAGAAACGAGTTTCCTAAAGAGTGACCAACAACATTTGTGAATCGCATTCACTCCAATAATTCCAATTCTGCCATTTATTCTGTTGACATGAGAGAGAAGATGATTTTTTGGCCATAAGCCGGATCTCCAGCGCCCAATTAAGTAGCGAAATCCTGGCGTTGTCAATGGTCATCTGGCTTAGTTTTATACGGATGTAGGCGCAAATCCAATCGCAAAATAAGACTATCTTGCGACGCCTAATTCAGTTGATCGGCGCCGAATTAAAATTTCTGGGTTTTCTTCGATACTGGCCGCTACGTCGGCTATGTTTTCTTTATTTTCCACCAATCTCTGTCTGGTTGATGGCTTAAGGTCCAAAAGAGTGAACTTATGCTGAAACTTTTCCACTATGCGACGAATTGCCTGCACACAGCACAGAATCCATGATGACAACCGACCTAACGATGAAATTCACGTTGCTTATTTAGATTTATTTTCTAATACTTTCCGCACTTTCGCCAAGCGTGGAATTTTTTGACAGTTAGATGTCATTGGTAACTTTGACAGTTGCTGAAAAATAAAAGTTGGGACAACTATCACTGCTGTCTGGTCACCCTTCATCATTTTGAATAGTTATGTCGGTCGTACAATGGCAATTAAGATGAATCCTGTCAAGCAGGTTAGGCTCAGGTCAAGTCGACTTTGAAAAACCTTGAATACCCCAAGCAACAATACAGACCCCACCTGAAATATTTCCGCATTTTGGAAATCAATTTCCCCACAATTTTCAAAGCACTAACAATGTTGTTTCCCCAAAAAAAAAAAGGTTATAACACCTAACGACGCCAATACCCCTAAGTTGTAATCCTAAAGAAGAAAAGTTACTCCTTCTGCACGTGACGCGAAACTTTGAATTGGTCCTTAAATTTAATTTACCCTAACATTAAGCCCATTTAATATTCAAAGTTTGAATCAAATCCAATGACACTGTTCCTTATCGGCAGCGCGTATTTCCATTTTAATGAATTCTCCTTTTAATGGTCGACTCCCCTTAGCCAGCCTTAGTGAACCTCTCTTCAGATTGACCTTTAAGACTGTCGCCCTATATAAATATTCCTTCCAGATGAATACGCCTATATATTTTGTACACTGGTTAGTCTTTGGAAATCCCGCGAGTTAGTAAATTAAATCCCTAATCACCATCGCAGGGCGTGCGAACCAAAAAAAAAAAAAAAAACAAAAACAAAATTCGACCCTCTTCACAGCTTTTCGCTTTATTCCACCTCAGTCCGCCTTCACTTTTGATTACAAAAAGTGTAACAAAAAATTTATTATTTTCACACGAAGAGAGAACAAGAGCATTCGTGTTGTCGCCGAATTGTCGTCGTCGTCCTTACCGTCATCATGATGGGAAAGGATCAATAGACGCAATCCTATTTTAGGAGCAGCGAGCAAAACACTCGAGCCGAAACCAAACCAAACGAGAGGCGTATTGATTTTTAGTTAATAAATCCTTATGACCGCCCTTTCGAGGTTTGTGGTGTCTCTATTCTTGCAGATACGAGTATTGATGAAGAAATAGAATCCTGAGACCTGATGGGACTCCCACAGCCCTTTTTCCAATCGATTGATTGCGGTTAATTGAACAATTAACGAAGTCCTGTGGTTTCGTTCTCGTTTGAGAAGGCTTCCATGGGATTGAGTTATCCATTGCGCCGTGAAGCCATTTACCACACCACTTGGGGTGATAATTCCTATCAACCATCTCACCCTGCATACTCGTATGTATACCAACATACATCTTGTGTCATTGTCGGTTCGGAGTCTTTAAGCGCACACAACAAAAGATCTAATTCAAGGGGAAGCTAAATAGGTATGTGAAAGGAGTGTTCCAAGGATTCTGGTCTCCCTAATGTCATATTAAATAAATAACATGTGACAAAAACACCAACATACGGGGCGTATGTGGAACATATTTTTGCACCTACACTTACCGACTTGGAAATGGTTTTAGTTGGATTTTTGTGTAACATCGTGATAGACTTTCAGTAGTTTCGGAATCCTTATTCGAATCATCAAAGTTTGATGTTAGTTACATTTGAGCTCAGGAGCCCCTGATTTGCATGCCAAGTTTATCAATGAAGCTGAAGACGAGGTAAAATTGCAGATCGAAGTAAAGCCTTGTTGAAGCAATGTCACATCAAATATGTTCAGCAATTTCGATGTCCTTAAGGCATAGTCGCCACATCTACAATTGCCTAATGCTAACGTCCTTAAGGTAGAATGTCTTCCATTTTTTGAGAAACTGATGGTGTCCTAAGCCAGTTTGTGAATTTCAGTAAAGAATTTAGCTCTTATCTGGCTAACAGGTAGAATACAGGAGAATTCGGGCTCATTAAATGGGGACAAGGCAACGGATCTAGGCAGTTCGTCCTAGTCCTGGGACCGATGTTAATATGAGTTTCTAGTTAAGGAGTGATTTGAAAACAGTTCCACAGAAGGTTAGACTCAAATTTTAGGACATGTAGGCTTTTAGAACTCCTTGGCTTGACTGATAAAATATTTATGTGCAAATATTTCTTTTGATACGCCGTCTCGTAATACATACAGCTTTACTGCCTTTTGTAGGTCGAAGCGGGAATAGGTTTTATTTGTGTTTCTAGATCAAGTCCATCTAGGTCAGAGTTAGACGTCCAAAATTCGTCAGTTTGTTTAGAAGTGTATCCGGTACCATGAACTGTAGACGTGACATCTTCAGTGAAAGGCATACTTTTCCAAAAAAAAAATCAAAAAAGTCTGGTTAGACCCTTGGGGAACCTAGAAAAGCTGTTGAAGTAGCGTCTGCACAGATTATCATTTGAGGAGTACGTATCAGCGGATTACGGAAGTTGGGAATTGAAAAAACTTCGCACTGAGTTTTCATTTAAAAAATGTACTTTGAAAAACAACTCACGACATCAATTCCTTAGCCTCGAGTGTAGTACCACAACTCGAATTAGGTGTCACCCCGCTAAGAAACGCGTTACGTTAACTATGTCTTCGCCATAGTTTATCTTTGCAGCTCATAAACTTTCCCTAAGATATGTGAATTTTGGATAACTTTGGCCAAAACTGCCTCCCATGCCGGAGATATTTAAACTTTTGTATGCATGTGGCAGGGAGAGAGAGAGAGAGTTTAATAAGTAAAAGCTGCTTAGATTGAAAATCTTTTCGAAAATCCTTTTGTGTTAAGCGTGACATAATACGATATTGTGTAACTAACGCTTGTTAGTGCAGATGTGTGTCAATTTGCCGCAGGGTGTTGTGTGCTGCACACCCATGTGAGTCTCACTCCCAAACTAGGACAGCTGTACAAAATTTAATTTTTGGTTGAAAGTCGGTTTTTGTTGCTTTTTTTGTGGGATTAAGGATGTGCAAGTCACACAATAGATAGTGTAACATCACATCAGGGAATTCGTGACGGAAGCATTGGGTTTGGTTAAATTTATATGGAATTTGAGTTATGTCGCGTTTTGGGTATACTCTATGTATGCCATCACAAATTGTGGATTAAATATACTTATTTTCGAATCGATTTCATTGCTGTGCACCATAAATATATCTACACAGCAGCTGTCTCGTGCATGAGAGATCCTATCACATTTATGGCTGCTGTTTGGAAATATTTTAGGAAAGGCTGAGTATTTATGACGTGAGAAGGTCTAAATTAAATCAGCTTATGTCCATTTAATTTGTATCTTGTTATGAAGTAGGTTTTTTTATTAAATTTGGACATTGATTTCTGGTGAGATTCATGGGTGATGTGTCCGCAGAATAAATTTGACAATGTCTGCATCCGTATTTGGTAAAGTGTATTGAAAAGCCTTTCTTTGTTTATAGAATGTTCGGAAAAGCATCAATGCCGACGCAAGATTAGTATTAAAGCATTCATATCTGAGTCCTGAATCCATAAGACTAGGACTGGACCACTAGAGCGTAGACCCCAGTAGTATTAGATTGGGTTTAATGGACGGAGTGGTCCTATCTTCTTTACTATAGCTCACAACCCGTTTGAAACGAATCGTATGATACCCTATACTCCCTATTATGTAGCCCGTGTAAAGTGCGCATGATATGCAAAATTTCATCAAAATTGTTTTATTGATTCAAAAATCGCCCCCTAAAAGTGGGCGTGGACAAAACTGATGTATGAAGGACTTGTAGAGAATTTGAATATCTCAATATTTTGTGCTAATAAAATTTTTCGATTTCTTTTAAAATAGTGAATCACCGCTCTGCTATAAACCGTCCCTACGCAAAGGTATGATCATGTTAACTTCCTGAAACCCTTGAGACTCGATGGTATGCCACACCAAATTCCAAATTCCAGCTATCTTCAGACCCATAGACCTGCAGAGAATTAGCCCACGTCAACTGCATACCTTGAAACTTTACCGTCACCGATTCCGTTCGACTTGTTAGAGCAGCCTAGAGTGTTTGAAAGAACCCAACTTTTGTAAAGAGGTCGCTTTTGCGAGATCCACATGTCTGTTTACCAAGACAGACTATACAACAGCTTCTTCTAACTCCAGTGTAGACCTTACAACAATCTTCCCCACAAGAGAAGATTTTGTGAACGGTAGAGCCATCAACCCAAATAGAGCTTCGATTTTCATAGACGGTGCCATAAAGAGCTTAATATAGGCACACTCACAGCAAATCACGGCGACATTTTACTCTGTTGGTTCCGGGACACACCCGAACACGACAATACTAAAAACAGGGAATCCTAGCATTGAAAGAACGCATTTCACGAAGAAGCTAAAGTTCCTTTCTATGTACCTGGACAAGGCGTTAAACTCAGCTTATAGTTCACAGTGTATACCCAACTTCTATCGAAAGAATTTTACATTAAATGCGCCATACTTCCCCTTAGCCCTAACAAGTTGTAAAGCGTGATTCTCTGCTCCAACCGTGGAACATTAAATTTAAATGAAACAGAACATTGCTGCAGTTCCGGATCGAAACAGAAAACTATTTCTATGCTGACTACTCCCATCAGATCCAACTCACTGCCAATTAATTATTATGCTCAACATTCCAGCGGGCCTTTTCCAGTTTGTTGGCTCAGTTAATCTTTAATAATCCCCCAAAGGCAAACATAATATTCAGTTACAGGACATTGATACAATTTCGTATCATTTGCTATTGCCTCAAGCCCTCCTCTCCCATTGCGGGAGTTGTCAACAAATGTAGAGCCTCCATAAATTTCACGAATTCTTTTCCAGTTCAGGGGAAATTTCGTAAGCTGATTACACTTGACCTATCGTATGATTTTCAGGAACGAAATCGAAACAATTTCTTACAGGAAATTTAATCCCAAGCAGCGTTTTCGTGTGCTCCTTGTAACCAATTTAAAGTTTCCAACGACATACATACAGCCTTGAACAAACAAACACTTTTGTCACAACAAATCTAAATCGGATCATTGAGTTCTAAAACAGGGAGACGAGCGAAATCTTTGAAGTCAACGAACTATGAACTTCCTTTGTGAGCATAGAACTCTCGGTAATCGGTTTAATGTCAGCAATTCTCTTGTTGGTTATTCCTGCCCTGGGATCTCTAGGTCTGGCCCTTGCACACAGAGAGATGGGAATCAATTGCAAAATCACTTTTGAATTCACCCCCCATTTGGTTGTTGAAAGTCCTTTAAATTTGTCCTCTGCGAAGTGGATTTCGCAACGTTTTCAATCCTCATTCACTGCTTTCACTCAAATGGGTACGTGAGTGTGTGTCCTCGACGCCTACTCACTTGATTAGCTAGCTGCACGACCTGGTACTGCTGCCAGACATAGTCGTCAGCGTTGTTGCTCTATTAGAGGTAGTCCTTACTGTTTACCGGAATTCCCTTTCACTTGCTTGTGTGTACGTACGGAGCCTGACCGCCCCTTGAGTTTGACCGAGGTTTGGTCGTCTCCCTGATTCAGCGGAGCACTTCTCCCCCGAAAAAAAAACAAAGTTAATTCTGCACGTTTCAATATTTTGCAGTTTGGAATCGAGGGGGCGTAATGATTTTTCTTTGCAAGGTTTCTCGCACGCGATCCGTTGGGAAGAGGATACCACGCCGAGGGAATATTTGGGATTAAATTCGTTTCGTCAACCCTGCCCCCTTGGCTAAATTCTAATTCAGGTGTTGTCATGCAATATAATTCAATTTCCATTGCATGACTACACACAAATCTGCATGACACCCCCATCAGGGAGAGGTAAGGGCCTTCTAAGAACTATGGGCGCTTACCTGTCGTCTGCTAACTAGATAGTGACGACAGAGAACATTCATAACCCGATTGTGCAAGTCCAAGTATGAATCAGTTGTCATAATCGTCTGGAAAACGCGTTGCACAAAGACCGGCTTAACAAAAGTCTTAGTGGCATAAGACTTGAAAGATAATTTAATAATTCTGTCCGTAGGGAGTGGATACAATGGAAACTTTGAAATCCACGCGCAGGGTGAGTGGCCCAAATGAAGTGGCTGGATCACGTAGCAGGGCTGTGCGTGCTCGGATTACATTATGACCTTTGCGTTGGACAATTATTGGATAACTGCTGGAGTGGCTGTGGCGGCAAAAATGTTGGATTGTTGGTTCTTATAATCGCATTATTGAATCGAAATACTTACGAGAACCGTGTTATTTCTAAGTGAACGCATTCCATGTTATTGATTGACAAAGCATTGGCGAAAGTATGAATTTGGGAACAATTTGTTGTGTCAGTGTGCCATTGGTGTTGTTTACTTTCGATTCAGGTGCTGAATGGGGTCGTTGTTGAGTTCTCTTCACACAGTTGCTGTGACATACTAGGTGTTGAGAGTGTCAACATTTGCAAGAAAAACATATTTTTTTTCGTTCATGTCAACAGGAATTCATGGCAGAATAAGAGTTGGGTTATGGATGTGTAGATGTGTCCTTGCGAGACATCTCCGGTGAGTGCTTCTACCCGCCAAGGTTAATTGCAAACTATGCGAGGAAAACTGAAGGTCGGTGGAATTCTAAGTTTTTTCTGTTTACGTATTGTATAAATATGTACATACGTATATGTATGCAGACTGGAGGAAAGGTTTTACGCTTCTTTCCAAACATTGCCCACTTAGCAGGCTGGGTTATAGTGTTTTTTTCCACATTTGCTAAGAGCCTTCATCGTCGTACAGAATGTGGAATTTTTGAGTAATACATCCAAGTATGATGTTGGAGCCATCAATCAAGCACCAAGGCGTAATGCAGTTATTCGATTAAAGCTACCCTTTGGTATTTTGAATCTTCGCGTAACTAGAACCAGCAATCCATTCTTAAAATCTTTCTCAATTATTGCAATTCCTACCAACGAGTATAGGACAGTCTCTACCGGTTTTCCCTTGCACTATGCTTGTTGGACTACTATCAGTCTGTCCAGAGTCTTGATTATATAGAAAGATGGGGCGATCGGACGAAAATGTTTAGGTGATGCGTAGATAGTCTTTCCAGCGTTCCAAAACCTTTTAGCTTTTGTATCATTAGAAGTCAAGCAAACTAATGAAAAGCCTTCGATGCACATAGGTATTCCAAAAGCAGGACAATCCTTGCTGTCACTCAGCATTAATTCAATTTGTAAACAAAAAGAACTTTAAGCTCTTAGCTATGCAACATTCCATAGGGGTATCACTGTCGTCCTATGTTGTTCTAAGTGCATGTCATCAAGGAACCTTATATCTACATAATGTATCTATCTACAGATATATGTACGTTCATCGTTCCATAGATGTCGTAGGAATTGAATCACTCATGGATAGCTGCCAAAAATTACTCTCATGTGTATTCTTGTTAGGAGTGGATGAGCTAAATAAATTCAATTTAAATCGAAAGGATGCAGAGGCGACGAGTTTTACTTGCAATGCAAATGCATTTTGCATATTAAATCAAATGCAAATCAAACTGGTCTGATACTTACCCAGATACGAAACATTTTCCCAGCTGGTTTTAATACTGAAAGAGATGTCCTTCCTCTGTCAAACATAAGGCAAATAGGCCTAAATTCAATACACAAACGGAATGTGCATAGTGCTTTTAAAAAACTCTATAATAACACAATCAAAACAGGTAAAATGCTTTTCCTTTCATAATTTCATTCAGCAAGAAAAACTAGTTACCGAAATTTCGCATCTGCCCTTTTGAGTGCATGCAGCATATACCATTAGAAACTTTGGAAACTTTTGCAAAAATAACAAAGAAATTTTCTATATATTCATCTTTGAGAAACGCATACATCGTACGTACGTGTATTTGCACATCCTTCTTACATCGATCGAGATATGAATGCAGGAACCAAACAAAATAGAAAACAATGCAATGTGTCCTATTGTTAGGTATTCCATGTTAGCATGAATGCCTACCTCATACTGGGTAATGCATTGTTACCGCAAAGGGTACTGGGAAACGCCTTGAAAGTTCGAAATTCACTTAAGAATATGTTGACTTTCATTTTATGCCCTAAAACAATAGAGACTTCTAAGGCAGCTACACTGATGGAAACTGATTGAAACGACTTTGTATTTGCGGAATCCTTGTGTGTAACACATTTCCTATCAACGTAAGAGAATTTATTGGAAGGCTTCGTGGTCAAGAAGTGTCACACATAACGTTTCCGTCGGAATTAGTGGAAATAATGAACTTAAATGCGCAGAACGTAATGTTGCTTTTGTGTCAATCTGACGTTTGGTATTTGTAGAGAACAACATTAAGCCACGTAACAATTCGGAACTAAATTTGGTATGATTGAACTTATGCTTCATTTTGACAGTTGACAACTGTAGAACGAAGCAAGAAAAACGAAAAAATAACCGAAAATAGTTTTGTGTCATTTTCAAGCTCAATCAAAGCGGATGGTACGTAACGTGTCCAAAGTCGAAGCACTATTGCATTTTACCCATAAAAACGTCGTCAAATAGAAAACTGGCTTCGCTGCAGTGGGAGACAGAAAATCTTTCAACCAAAAAATGTATGAAAAAAAGTGTAGTGTATCCACAATCTGCCTATATCTTCCAATCACACATCTCAAGCTAGACCTTCTGTTTCTGTGGATTCCAGGCGCAAACTAGCTTAGCTGCAGCCTCGAAATGCAAGTGGGAGACCAAAAATTTTTCAACCAAAAAATGTATGAAAAAAAGGGTAGTGTATAGCCCACAGAACTAGATACCCTAAATCTGGGTATATCCTCCAATCACACATGTCAAGCTAGACCTTCTGTTTCTGTGCATTCCAGGCTCAAACTAGCTTAGCTGCAGCCTCGAAATGCAAGTGGGAGACCAAAAATTTTTCAACCAAAAAATGTATGAAAAAAAGGGTAGTGTATAGCCCACAGAACTAGATACCCTAAATCTGGGTATATCCTCCAATCACACATGTCAAGCTAGACCTTCTGTTTCTATGCATTCGAGGTGCAAACTAACTTAGCTGCAGCCTCAAAATGCAAGTGGGAGACCAAAAATTTTTCAATCAAAAAATGTATGAAAGAATGTGTAGTGTATAGCCCACAGAACTAGATACCATCAATCTGGGTATATTCTCCAATCGCACATCTCAAGCCAGATACAGTTTTTCTGTGTATTCGAGGCACCAACTAGCTTAGCTGATGCCTCGAAATGCAAGTAGGAGACAGAAAATTTTTCAACCAAAAAATGTATGAAAAAAAGGGTAGTGTATAGCCCACAGATCTAGATACCTTCAATCTGGGTATATCCTCCAATCACACATCTTAAGCTAAACCTTCTGTTTCTGTGCATTCGAGGTGCAAACTAACTTAGCTGCAGCCTCAAAATGCAAGTGGGAGACCAAACATTTTTCAACCAAAAAATGTATGAAAAAAAGGGTAGTGTATAGCCCACAGAACTAGATACCCTAAATCTGGGTATATTCTCCAATCGCACATCTCAAGCCAGACACAGTTTTTCTGTGTATTCGAGGCACCAACTAGCTTAGCTGATGCCTCGAAATGCAAGTAGGAGACAGAAAATTTTTCAACCAAAAAATGTATGAAAAAAAGGGTAGTGTATAGCCCACAGAACTAGATACCCTAAATCTGGGTATATCCTCCAATCACACATGTCAAGCTAGACCTTCTGTTTCTGTGCATTCGAGGTGCAAACTAACTTAGCTGCAGCCTCAAAATGCAAGTGGGAGACCAAACATTTTTCAACCAAAAAATGTATGAAAAAAAGGGTAGTGTATAGCCCACAGATCTAGATACCTTCAATCTGGGTATATCCTCCAATCACACATCTTAAGCTAAACCTTCTGTTTCTGTGCATTCGAGGTGCAAACTAACTTAGCTGCAGCCTCAAAATGCAAGTGGGAGACCAAACATTTTTCAACCAAAAAATGTATGAAAAAAAGGGTAGTGTATAGCCCACAGATCTAGATACCTTCAATCTGGGTATATCCTCCAATCACACATCTTAAGCTAAACCTTCTGTTTCTGTGCATTCGAGGTGCAAACTAACTTAGCTGCAGCCTCAAAATGCAAGTGGGAGACCAAAAATTTTTCAATCAAAAAATGTATGAAAGAATGTGTAGTGTATAGCCCACAGAACTAGATACCATCAATCTGGGTATATTCTCCAATCGCACATCTCAAGCCAGATACAGTTTTTCTGTGTATTCGAGGCACCAACTAGCTTAGCTGATGCCTCGAAATGCAAGTAGGAGACAGAAAATTTTTCAACCAAAAAATGTATGAAAAAAAGGGTAGTGTATAGCCCACAGATCTAGATACCTTCAATCTGGGTATATCCTCCAATCACACATCTTAAGCTAAACCTTCTGTTTCTGTGCATTCGAGGTGCAAACTAACTTAGCTGCAGCCTCAAAATGCAAGTGGGAGACCAAACATTTTTCAACCAAAAAATGTATGAAAAAAAGGGTAGTGTATAGCCCACAGAACTAGATACCCTAAATCTGGGTATATCCTCCAATCACACATGTCAAGCTAGACCTTCTGTTTCTGTGCATTCGAGGTGCAAACTAACTTAGCTGCAGCCTCAAAATGCAAGTGGGAGACCAAAAATTTTTCAATCAAAAAATGTATGAAAGAATGTGTAGTGTATAGCCCACAGAACTAGATACCATCAATCTGGGTATATTCTCCAATCACACATCTTAAGCTAAACCTTCTGTTTCTGTGCATTCGAGGTGCAAACTAACTTAGCTGCAGCCTCAAAATGCAAGTGGGAGACCAAACATTTTTCAACCAAAAAATGTATGAAAAAAAGGGTAGTGTATAGCCCACAGATCTAGATACCTTCAATCTGGGTATATCCTCCAATCACACATCTTAAGCTAAACCTTCTGTTTCTGTGCATTCGAGGTGCAAACTAACTTAGCTGCAGCCTCAAAATGCAAGTGGGAGACCAAACATTTTTCAACCAAAAAATGTATGAAAAAAAGGGTAGTGTATAGCCCACAGATCTAGATACCTTCAATCTGGGTATATCCTCCAATCACACATCTTAAGCTAAACCTTCTGTTTCTGTGCATTCGAGGTGCAAACTAACTTAGCTGCAGCCTCAAAATGCAAGTGGGAGACCAAACATTTTTCAACCAAAAAATGTATGAAAAAAAGGGTAGTGTATAGCCCACAGAACTAGATACCCTAAATCTGGGTATATCCTCCAATCACACATGTCAAGCTAGACCTTCTGTTTCTGTGCATTCCAGGCTCAAACTAGCTTAGCTGCAGCCTCGAAATGCAAGTGGGAGACCAAAAATTTTTCAACCAAAAAATGTATGAAAAAAAGGGTAGTGTATAGCCCACAGAACTAGATACCCTAAATCTGGGTATATTCTCCAAACGCACATCTCAAGCCAAATACAGTTTTTCTGTGTATTCGAGGCACCAACTAGCTTAGCTGATGCCTCGAAATGCAAGTAGGAGACAGAAAATTTTTCAACCAAAAAATGTATGAGAAAAAGGGTAGTGTATAGCCCACAGAACTAGATACCCTAAATCTGGGTATATCCTCCAATCACACATGTCAAGCTAGACCATCTGTTTCTGTGCATTCCGGGCTCAAACTAGCTTAGCTGCAGCCTCGAAATGCAAGTGGGAGACCAAAAATTTTTCAACCAAAAAATGTATGAGAAAAAGGGTAGTGTATAGCCCACAGAACTAGATACCCTAAATCTGGGTATATCCTCCAATCACACATGTCAAGCTAGACCTTCTGTTTCTGTGCATTCCGGGCTCAAACTAGCTTAGCTGATGCCTCGAAATGCAAGTAGGAGACAGAAAATTTTTCAACCAAAAAATGTATGAGAAAAAGGGTAGTGTATAGCCCACAGAACTAGATACCCTAAATCTGGGTATATCCTCCAATCACACATGTCAAGCTAGACCTTCTGTTTCTATGCATTCCGGGCTCAAACTAGCTTAGTTGCAGCCTAGAAATGCAAGTGGGAGACCAAAAATTTTTCAACTAAAAAATGTATGAGAAAAAGGGTAGTGTATAGCCCGCAGAACTAGATACCTTCAATCTGGGTATATCCTCCAATCACACATCTTAAGCTAAACCTTCTGTTTCTGTGCATTCGAGGTGCAAACTAACGTAGCTGCAGCCTCGAAATGCAAGTAGGAGACAGAAAATTTTTCAACCAAAAAATGTATGAAAAAAAGGGTAGTGTATAGCCCACAGAACTAGATACCCTAAATCTGGGTATATCCTCCAATCACACATGTCAAGCTAGACCTTCTGTTTCTGTGCATTCCAGGCTCAAACTAGCTTTGCTGCAGCCTCGAAATGCAAGTGGGAGACCAAAAATTTTTCAACCAAAAAATGTATGAGAAAAAGGGTAGTGTATAGCCCACAGAACTAGATACCCTCAATCTGGGTATATCCTCCAATCACACATCTCAAGCTAGACCTTCTGTTTCTGTGCATTCGAGGTGCAAACTAACTTAGCTGCAGCCTCGAAATGCAAGTAGGAGACAGAAAATTTTTCAACCAAAAAATGTATGAAGAAAAGGGTAGTGTATAGCCCACAGAACTAGATACCCTAAATCTGGGTATATCCTCCAATCACACATGTCAAGCTAGACCTTCTGTTTCTATGCATTCCGGGCTCAAACTAGCTTAGCTGCAGCCTCGAAATGCAAGTGGGAGACCAAAAATTTTTCAACCAAAAAATGTATGAAAAAAAGGGTAGTGTATAGCCCACAGAACTAGATACCCTCAATCTGGGTATATCCTCTAATCACACATCTCAGGCTAGACCTTCTGTTTCTGTGCATTCGAGGTGCAAACTAACTTAGCTGCAGCCTCGAAATGCAAGTAGGAGACAGAAAATTTTTCAACCAAAAAATGTATGAAAAAAAGGGTAGTGTATAGCCCACAGAACTAGATACCCTCAATCTGGGTATATTCTCCAATCGCACATCTCAAGCCAGATACAGTTTTTCTGTGTATTCGAGGCACCAACTAGCTTAGCTGATGCCTCGAAATGCAAGTAGGAGACAGAAAATTTTTCAACCAAAAAATGTATGAGAAAAAGGGTAGTGTATAGCCCACAGAACTAGATACCCTCAATCTGGGTATATTCTCCAATCGCACATCTCAAGCCAGATACAGTTTTTCTGTGTATTCGAGGCACCAACTAGCTTAGCTGATGCCTCGAAATGCAAGTAGGAGACAGAACATTTTTCAACCAAAAAATGTATGAGAAAAAGGGTAGTGTATAGCCCACAGAACTAGATACCCTCAATCTGGGTATATCCTCTAATCACACATCTCAGGCTAGACCTTCTGTTTCTGTGCATTCGAGGTGCAAACTAACTTAGCTGCAGCCTCGAAATGCAAGTAGGAGACAGAAAATTTTTCAACCAAAAAATGTATGAAAAAAAGGGTAGTGTATAGCCCACAGAACTAGATACCCTCAATCTGGGTATATTCTCCAATCGCACATCTCAAGCCAGATACAGTTTTTCTGTGTATTCGAGGCACCAACTAGCTTAGCTGATGCCTCGAAATGCAAGTAGGAGACAGAAAATTTTTCAACCAAAAAATGTATGAAAAAAAGGGTAGTGTATAGCCCACAGAACTAGATACCCTCAATCTGGGTATATCCTCTAATCACACATCTCAGGCTAGACCTTCTGTTTCTGTGCATTCGAGGTGCAAACTAACTTAGCTGCAGCCTCGAAATGCAAGTAGGAGACAGAAAATTTTTCAACCAAAAAATGTATGAAAAAAAGGGTAGTGTATAGCCCACAGAACTAGATACCTTCAATCTGGGTATATCCTCCAATCACACATCTTAAGCTAAACCTTCTGTTTCTGTGCATTCGAGGTGCAAACTAACTTAGCTGCAGCCTCGAAATGCAAGTAGGAGACAGAAAGTTTTTCAACCAAAAAATGTATGAAAAAAAGGGTAGTGTATAGCCCACAGAACTAGATACCCTAAATCTGGGTATATCCTCCAATCACACATGTCAAGCTAGACCTTCTGTTTCTATGCATTCCGGGCTCAAACTAGCTTAGCTGCAGCCTCGAAATGCAAGTGGGAGACCAAAAATTTTTCAACCAAAAAATGTATGAAAAAAAGGGTAGTGTATAGCCCACAGAACTAGATACCCTCAATCTGGGTATATCCTCTAATCACACATCTCAGGCTAGACCTTCTGTTTCTGTGCATTCGAGGTGCAAACTAACTTAGCTGCAGCCTCGAAATGCAAGTAGGAGACAGAAAATTTTTCAACCAAAAAATGTATGAAAAAAAGGGTAGTGTATAGCCCACAGAACTAGATACCCTCAATCTGGGTATATTCTCCAATCGCACATCTCAAGCCAGATACAGTTTTTCTGTGTATTCGAGGCACCAACTAGCTTAGCTGATGCCTCGAAATGCAAGTAGGAGACAGAAAATTTTTCAACCAAAAAATGTATGAGAAAAAGGGTAGTGTATAGCCCACAGAACTAGATACCCTAAATCTGGGTATATTCTCCAAACGCACATCTCAAGCCAAATACAGTTTTTCTGTGTATTCGAGGCACCAACTAGCTTAGCTGATGCCTCGAAATGTGAGTAGGAGACAGAAAATTTTTCAACCAAAAAATGTATGAGAAAAAGGGTAGTGTATAGCCCACAGAACTAGATACCCTCAATCTGGGTATATTCTCCAATCGCACATCTCAAGCCAGATACAGTTTTTCTGTGTATTCGAGGCACCAACTAGCTTAGCTGATGCCTCGAAATGCAAGTAGGAGACAGAAAATTTTTCAACCAAAAAATGTATGAGAAAAAGGGTAGTGTATAGCCCACAGAACTAGATACCCTAAATCTGGGTATATCCTCCAATCACACATGTCAAGCTAGACCTTCTGTTTCTATGCATTCCGGGCTCAAACTAGCTTAGTTGCAGCCTCGAAATGCAAGTGGGAGACCAAAAATTTTTCAACCAAAAAATGTATGAGAAAAAGGGTAGTGTATAGCCCACAGAACTAGATACCCTCAATCTGGGTATATTCTCCAATCGCACATCTCAAGCCAGATACAGTTTTTCTGTGTATTCGAGGCACCAACTAGCTTAGCTGATGCCTCGAAATGCAAGTAGGAGACAGAAAATTTTTCAACCAAAAAATGTATGAGAAAAAGGGTAGTGTATAGCCCACAGAACTAGATACCCTAAATCTGGGTATATCCTCCAATCACACATGTCAAGCTAGACCTTCTGTTTCTATGCATTCCGGGCTCAAACTAGCTTAGTTGCAGCCTCGAAATGCAAGTGGGAGACCAAAAATTTTTCAACCAAAAAATGTATGAGAAAAAGGGTAGTGTATAGCCCACAGAACTAGATACCTTCAATCTGGGTATATCCTCCAATCACACATCTTAAGCTAAACCTTCTGTTTCTGTGCATTCGAGGTGCAAACTAACTTAGCTGCAGCCTCGAAATGCAAGTAGGAGACAGAAAATTTTTCAACCAAAAAATGTATGAGAAAAAGGGTAGTGTATAGCCCACAGAACTAGATACCCTCAATCTGGGTATATTCTCCAATCGCACATCTCAAGCCAGATACAGTTTTTCTGTGTATTCGAGGCACCAACTAGCTTAGCTGATGCCTCGAAATGCAAGTAGGAGACAGAAAATTTTTCAACCAAAAAATGTATGAGAAAAAGGGTAGTGTATAGCCCACAGAACTAGATACCCTAAATCTGGGTATATCCTCCAATCACACATGTCAAGCTAGACCTTCTGTTTCTATGCATTCCGGGCTCAAACTAGCTTAGTTGCAGCCTCGAAATGCAAGTGGGAGACCAAAAATTTTTCAACCAAAAAATGTATGAAAAAAAGGGTAGTGTATAGCCCACAGAACTAGATACCCTCAATCTGGGTATATCCTCCAATCACACATCTCAAGCTAGACCTTCTGTTTCTGTGCATTCGAGGTGCAAACTAACTTAGCTGCAGCCTCGAAATGCAAGTAGGAGACAGAAAATTTTTCAACCAAAAAATGTATGAAGAAAAGGGTAGTGTATAGCCCACAGAACTAGATACCCTAAATCTGGGTATATCCTCCAATCACACATGTCAAGCTAGACCTTCTGTTTCTATGCATTCCGGGCTCAAACTAGCTTAGCTGCAGCCTCGAAATGCAAGTGGGAGACCAAAAATTTTTCAACCAAAAAATGTATGAAAAAAAGGGTAGTGTATAGCCCACAGAACTAGATACCCTCAATCTGGGTATATCCTCTAATCACACATCTCAGGCTAGACCTTCTGTTTCTGTGCATTCGAGGTGCAAACTAACTTAGCTGCAGCCTCGAAATGCAAGTAGGAGACAGAAAATTTTTCAACCAAAAAATGTATGAAAAAAAGGGTAGTGTATACCCACAGAACTAGATACCCTCAATCTGGGTATATTCTCCAATCGCACATCTCAAGCCAGATACAGTTTTTCTGTGTATTCGAGGCACCAACTAGCTTAGCTGATGCCTCGAAATGCAAGTAGGAGACAGAAAATTTTTCAACCAAAAAATGTATGAGAAAAAGGGTAGTGTATAGCCCACAGAACTAGATACCCTCAATCTGGGTATATTCTCCAATCGCACATCTCAAGCCAGATACAGTTTTTCTGTGTATTCGAGGCACCAACTAGCTTAGCTGATGCCTCGAAATGCAAGTAGGAGACAGAAAATTTTTCAACCAAAAAATGTATGAGAAAAAGGGTAGTGTATAGCCCACAGAACTAGATACCCTCAATCTGGGTATATCCTCTAATCACACATCTCAGGCTAGACCTTCTGTTTCTGTGCATTCGAGGTGCAAACTAACTTAGCTGCAGCCTCGAAATGCAAGTAGGAGACAGAAAATTTTTCAACCAAAAAATGTATGAAAAAAAGGGTAGTGTATAGCCCACAGAACTAGATACCCTCAATCTGGGTATATTCTCCAATCGCACATCTCAAGCCAGATACAGTTTTTCTGTGTATTCGAGGCACCAACTAGCTTAGCTGATGCCTCGAAATGCAAGTAGGAGACAGAAAATTTTTCAACCAAAAAATGTATGAAAAAAAGGGTAGTGTATAGCCCACAGAACTAGATACCCTCAATCTGGGTATATCCTCTAATCACACATCTCAGGCTAGACCTTCTGTTTCTGTGCATTCGAGGTGCAAACTAACTTAGCTGCAGCCTCGAAATGCAAGTAGGAGACAGAAAATTTTTCAACCAAAAAATGTATGAAAAAAAGGGTAGTGTATAGCCCACAGAACTAGATACCTTCAATCTGGGTATATCCTCCAATCACACATCTTAAGCTAAACCTTCTGTTTCTGTGCATTCGAGGTGCAAACTAACTTAGCTGCAGCCTCGAAATGCAAGTAGGAGACAGAAAATTTTTCAACCAAAAAATGTATGAGAAAAAGGGTAGTGTATAGCCCACAGAACTAGATACCCTCAATCTGGGTATATTCTCCAATCGCACATCTCAAGCCAGATACAGTTTTTCTGTGTATTCGAGGCACCAACTAGCTTAGCTGATGCCTCGAAATGCAAGTAGGAGACAGAAAATTTTTCAACCAAAAAATGTATGAGAAAAAGGGTAGTGTATAGCCCACAGAACTAGATACCCTAAATCTGGGTATATCCTCCAATCACACATGTCAAGCTAGACCTTCTGTTTCTATGCATTCCGGGCTCAAACTAGCTTAGTTGCAGCCTCGAAATGCAAGTGGGAGACCAAAAATTTTTCAACCAAAAAATGTATGAGAAAAAGGGTAGTGTATAGCCCACAGAACTAGATACCCTCAATCTGGGTATATTCTCCAATCGCACATCTCAAGCCAGATACAGTTTTTCTGTGTATTCGAGGCACCAACTAGCTTAGCTGATGCCTCGAAATGCAAGTAGGAGACAGAAAATTTTTCAACCAAAAAATGTATGAGAAAAAGGGTAGTGTATAGCCCACAGAACTAGATACCCTAAATCTGGGTATATCCTCCAATCACACATGTCAAGCTAGACCTTCTGTTTCTATGCATTCCGGGCTCAAACTAGCTTAGTTGCAGCCTCGAAATGCAAGTGGGAGACCAAAAATTTTTCAACCAAAAAATGTATGAGAAAAAGGGTAGTGTATAGCCCACAGAACTAGATACCCTAAATCTGGGTATATCCTCCAATCACACATGTCAAGCTAGACCTTCTGTTTCTATGCATTCCGGGCTCAAACTAGCTTAGTTGCAGCCTCGAAATGCAAGTGGGAGACCAAAAATTTTTCAACCAAAAAATGTATGAGAAAAAGGGTAGTGTATAGCCCGCAGAACTAGATACCTTCAATCTGGGTATATCCTCCAATCACACATCTTAAGCTAAACCTTCTGTTTCTGTGCATTCGAGGTGCAAACTAACGTAGCTGCAGCCTCGAAATGCAAGTAGGAGACAGAAAATTTTTCAACCAAAAAATGTATGAAAAAAAGGGTAGTGTATAGCCCACAGAACTAGATACCCTAAATCTGGGTATATCCTCCAATCACACATGTCAAGCTAGACCTTCTGTTTCTGTGCATTCCAGGCTCAAACTAGCTTTGCTGCAGCCTCGAAATGCAAGTGGGAGACCAAAAATTTTTCAACCAAAAAATGTATGAGAAAAAGGGTAGTGTATAGCCCACAGAACTAGATACCCTCAATCTGGGTATATCCTCCAATCACACATCTCAAGCTAGACCTTCTGTTTCTGTGCATTCGAGGTGCAAACTAACTTAGCTGCAGCCTCGAAATGCAAGTAGGAGACAGAAAATTTTTCAACCAAAAAATGTATGAAGAAAAGGGTAGTGTATAGCCCACAGAACTAGATACCCTAAATCTGGGTATATCCTCCAATCACACATGTCAAGCTAGACCTTCTGTTTCTATGCATTCCGGGCTCAAACTAGCTTAGCTGCAGCCTCGAAATGCAAGTGGGAGACCAAAAATTTTTCAACCAAAAAATGTATGAAAAAAAGGGTAGTGTATAGCCCACAGAACTAGATACCCTCAATCTGGGTATATCCTCTAATCACACATCTCAGGCTAGACCTTCTGTTTCTGTGCATTCGAGGTGCAAACTAACTTAGCTGCAGCCTCGAAATGCAAGTAGGAGACAGAAAATTTTTCAACCAAAAAATGTATGAAAAAAAGGGTAGTGTATAGCCCACAGAACTAGATACCCTCAATCTGGGTATATTCTCCAATCGCACATCTCAAGCCAGATACAGTTTTTCTGTGTATTCGAGGCACCAACTAGCTTAGCTGATGCCTCGAAATGCAAGTAGGAGACAGAAAATTTTTCAACCAAAAAATGTATGAGAAAAAGGGTAGTGTATAGCCCACAGAACTAGATACCCTCAATCTGGGTATATTCTCCAATCGCACATCTCAAGCCAGATACAGTTTTTCTGTGTATTCGAGGCACCAACTAGCTTAGCTGATGCCTCGAAATGCAAGTAGGAGACAGAAAATTTTTCAACCAAAAAATGTATGAGAAAAAGGGTAGTGTATAGCCCACAGAACTAGATACCCTCAATCTGGGTATATCCTCTAATCACACATCTCAGGCTAGACCTTCTGTTTCTGTGCATTCGAGGTGCAAACCAACTTAGCTGCAGCCTCGAAATGCAAGTAGGAGACAGAAAATTTTTCAACCAAAAAATGTATGAAAAAAAGGGTAGTGTATAGCCCACAGAACTAGATACCCTCAATCTGGGTATATTCTCCAATCGCACATCTCAAGCCAGATACAGTTTTTCTGTGTATTCGAGGCACCAACTAGCTTGGCTGATGCCTCGAAATGCAAGTAGGAGACAGAAAATTTTTCAACCAAAAAATGTATGAAAAAAAGGGTAGTGTATAGCCCAGAGAACTAGATACCCTCAATCTGGGTATATCCTCTAATCACACATCTCACGCTAGACCTTCTGTTTCTGTGCATTCGAGGTGCAAACCAACTTAGCTGCAGCCTCGAAATGCAAGTAGGAGACAGAAAATTTTTCAACCAAAAAATGTATGAAAAAAAGGGTAGTGTATAGCCCACAGAACTAGATACCCTCAATCTGGGTATATTCTCCAATCGCACATCTCAAGCCAAATACAGTTTTTCTGTGTATTCGAGGCACCAACTAGCTTAGCTGCAGCCTCGAAATGCAAGTGGGAGACAGAAAATTTTTCAACCAAAAAATGTATGAAAAAAAGGGTAGTGTATAACCCACCGAACTAGATACCCTAAATCTGGGTATATCCTCCAATCACACATGTCAACCTTCTGTTTCTATGCATTCCGGGCTCAAACTAGCTTAGCTGCAGCCTCGAAATGCAAGTAGGAGACAGAAAATTTTTCAACCAAAAAATGTATGAAAAAAAGGGTAGTGTATAGCCCACAGAACTAGATACCCTCAATCTGGGTATATTCTCCAATCGCACATCTCAAGCCAAATACAGTTTTTCTGTGTATTCGAGGCACCAACTAGCTTAGCTGCAGCCTCGAAATGCAAGTGGGAGACCAAAAATGTTTCAACCAAAAAATGTATGAGAAAAAGGGTAGTGTATAGCCCACAGAACTAGATACCTTCAATCTGGGTATATTCTCCAATCGCAAATCTCAAGCCAGATACAGTTTTTCTGTGTATTCGAGGCACCAACAAGCTTAGCTGATGCCTCGAAATGCAAGTAGGAGACAGAAAATTTTTCAACCAAAAAATGTATGAAAAAAAGGGTAGTGTATAGCCCACAGAACTAGATACCCTAAATCTGGGTATATCCTCCAATCACACATGTCAAGCTAGACCTTCTGTTTCTATGCATTCCGGGCTCAAACTAGCTTAGCTGCAGCCTCGAAATGCAAGTGGGAGACCAAAAATTTTTCAACCAAAGAATGTATGAAAAAAAGGGTAGTGTATAGCCCACAGAACTAGATACCCTCAATCTGGGTATATCCTCTAATCACACATCTCAGGCTAGACCTTCTGTTTCTGTGCATTCGAGGTGCAAACTAACTTAGCTGCAGCCTCGAAATGCAAGTAGGAGACAGAAAATTTTTCAACCAAAAAATGTATGAAAAAAAGGGTAGTGTATAGCCCACAGAACTAGATACCCTCAATCTGGGTATATTCTCCAATCGCACATCTCAAGCCAGATACAGTTTTTCTGTGTATTCGAGGCACCAACTAGCTTAGCTGATGCCTCGAAATGCAAGTAGGAGACAGAAAATTTTTCAACCAAAAAATGTATGAGAAAAAGGGTAGTGTATAGCCCACAGAACTAGATACCCTCAATCTGGGTATATTCTCCAATCGCACATCTCAAGCCAGATACAGTTTTTCTGTGTATTCGAGGCACCAACTAGCTTAGCTGATGCCTCGAAATGCAAGTAGGAGACAGAAAATTTTTCAACCAAAAAATGTATGAGAAAAAGCGTAGTGTATAGCCCACAGAACTAGATACCCTCAATCTGGGTATATCCTCTAATCACACATCTCAGGCTAGACCTTCTGTTTCTGTGCATTCGAGGTGCAAACCAACTTAGCTGCAGCCTCGAAATGCAAGTAGGAGACAGAAAATTTTTCAACCAAAAAATGTATGAAAAAAAGGGTAGTGTATAACCCACAGAACTAGATACCCTCAATCTGGGTATATTCTCCAAACGCACATCTCAAGCCAAATACAGTTTTTCTGTGTATTCGAGGCACCAACTAGCTTAGCTGATGCCTCGAAATGCAAGTAGGAGACAGAAAATTTTTCAACCAAAAAATGTATGAAAAAAAGGGTAGTGTATAACCCACAGAACTAGATACCCTAAATCTGGGTATATCCTCCAATCACACATGTCAAGCTAGACCTTCTGTTTCTATGCATTCCGGGCTCAAACTAGCTTAGCTGCAGCCTCGAAATGCAAGTAGGAGACAGAAAATTTTTCAACCAAAAAATGTATGAAAAAAAGGGTAGTGTATAGCCCACAGAACTAGATACCCTAAATCTGGGTATATCCTCCAATCACACATGTCAAGCTAGACCTTCTGTTTCTATGCATTCCGGGCTCAAACTAGCTTAGCTGCAGCCTCGAAATGCAAGTGGGAGACCAAAAATTTTTCAACCAAAAAATGTATGAGAAAAAGGGTAGTGTATAGCCCGCAGAACTAGATACCTTCAATCTGGGTATATCCTCCAATCACACATCTTAAGCTAAACCTTCTGTTTCTGTGCATTCGAGGTGCAAACTAACGTAGCTGCAGCCTCGAAATGCAAGTAGGAGACAGAAAATTTTTCAACCAAAAAATGTATGAAAAAAAGGGTAGTGTATAGCCCACAGAACTAGATACCCTCAATCTGGGTATATTCTCCAAACGCACATCTCAAGCCAAATACAGTTTTTCTGTGTATTCGAGGCACCAACTAGCTTAGCTGATGCCTCGAAATGCAAGTAGGAGACAGAAAATTTTTCAACCAAAAAATGTATGAAAAAAAGGGTAGTGTATAGCCCACAGAACTAGATACCCTAAATCTGGGTATATCCTCCAATCACACATGTCAAGCTAGACCTTCTGTTTCTGTGCATTCCGGGCTCAAACTAGCTTAGCTGCAGCCTCGAAATGCAAGTGGGAGACCAAAAATTTTTCAACCAAAAAATGTATGAAAAAAAGGGTAGTGTATAGCCCACAGAACTAGATACCTTCAATCTGGGTATATTCTCCAATCGCACATCTCAAGCCAAATACAGTTTTTCTGTGTATTCGAGGCACCAGCTAGCTTAGCTGCAGCCTCGAAATGCAAGTGGGAGACCAAAAATTTTTCAACCAAAAAATGTATGAAAAAAAGGGTAGTGTATAGCCCACAGAACTAGATACCCTCAATCTGGGTATATTCTCCAATCGCACATCTCAAGCCAAATACAGTTTTTCTGTGTATTCGAGGCACCAACTAGCTTAGCTGCAGCCTCGAAATGCAAGTGGGAGACCAAAAATGTTTCAACCAAAAAATGTATGAGAAAAAGGGTAGTGTATAGCCCACAGAACTAGATACCTTCAATCTGGGTATATTCTCCAATCGCACATCTCAAGCCAGATACAGTTTTTCTGTGTATTCGAGGCACCAACAAGCTTAGCTGATGCCTCGAAATGCAAGTAGGAGACAGAAAATTTTTCAACCAAAAAATGTATGAAAAAAAGGGTAGTGTATAGCCCACAGAACTAGATACCCTAAATCTGGGTATATCCTCCAATCACACATGTCAAGCTAGACCTTCTGTTTCTGTGCATTCCGGGCTCAAACTAGCTTAGCTGCAGCCTCGAAATGCAAGTGGGAGACCAAAAATTTTTCAACCAAAAAATTTATGAGAAAAAGGGTAGTGTATAGCCCACAGAACTAGATACCTTCAATCTGGGTATATCCTCCAAACGCACATCTCAAGCCAAATACAGTTTGTCTGTGTATTCGAGGCACCAACTGCCTTAGCTGATGCCTCGAAATGCAAGTAGGAGACAGAAAATTTTTCAACCAAAAAATGTATGAAAAAAAGGGTAGTGTATAGCCCACAGAACTAGATACCCTAAATCTGGGTATATCCTCCAATCACACATGTCAAGCTAGACCTTCTGTTTCTGTGCATTCCAGGCTCAAACTAGCTTTGCTGCAGCCTCGAAATGCAAGTGGGAGACCAAAAATTTTTCAACCAAAAAATGTATGAAAAAAAGGGTAGTGTATAGCCCACAGAACTAGATACCCTAAATCTGGGTATATTCTCCAAACGCACATCTCAAGCCAAATACAGTTTTTCTGTGTATTAGAGGCACCAACTAGCTTAGCTGATGCCTCGAAATGCAAGTAGGAGACAGAAAATTTTTCAACCAAAAAATGTATGAAAAAAAGGGTAGTGTATAGCCCACAGAACTAGATACCCTCAATCTGGGTATATCCTCCAATCACACATCTCAAGCTAAACCTTCTGTTTCTGTGCATTCGAGGTGCAAACTAACTTAGCTGCAGCCTCAAAATGCAAGTAGGAGACAGAAAATTTTTCAACCAAAAAATGTATGAAAAAAAGGGTAGTGTATAGCCCACAGAACTAGATACGCTCAATCTGGGTATATTCTCCAATCGCACATCTCAAGCCAAATACAGTTTTTCTGTGTATTCGAGGCACCAACTAGCTTAGCTGCAGCCTCGAAATGCAAGTGGGAGACCAAAAATGTTTCAACCAAAAAATGTATGAGAAAAAGGGTAGTGTATAGCCCACAGAACTAGATACCCTCAATCTGGGTATATCCTCCAATCACACATGTCAAGCTAGACCTTTTGTTTCTGTGCATTCGAGGCGCAAACTAGCTTAGCTGCAGCCTCGAAATGCAAGTGGGATACCAACAATTTTTCAACCAAAAAATGTATGAAAAAAAGGGTAGTGTATAGCCCACAGAACTAGATACCCTAAATCTGGGTATATCCTCCAATCACACATGTCAAGCTAGACCTTCTGTTTCTGTGCATTCCAGGCTCAAACTAGCTTTGCTGCAGCCTCGAAATGCAAGTGGGAGACCAAAAATTTTTCAACCAAAAAATGTATGAAAAAAAGGGTAGTGTATAGCCCACAGAACTAGATACCCTCAATCTGGGTATATCCTCCAATCACACATGTCAAGCTAGACCTTCTGTTTCTGTGCATTCCAGGCTCAAACTAGCTTTGCTGCAGCCTCGAAATGCAAGTGGGAGACCAAAAATTTTTCAACCAAAAAATGTATGAAAAAAAGGGTAGTGTATAGCCCACAGAACTAGATACCCTCAATCTGGGTATATTCTCCAATCGCACATCTCAAGCCAGATACAGTTTTTCTGTGTATTCGAGGCACCAACTAGCTTAGCTGATGCCTCGAAATGCAAGTAGGAGACAGAAAATTTTTCAACCAAAAAATGTATGAAAAAAAGGGTAGTGTATAGCCCACAGAACTAGATACCTTCAATCTGGGTATATCCTCCAATCACACATCTTAAGCTAAACCTTCTGTTTCTGTGCATTCGAGGTGCAAACTAACTTAGCTGCAGCCTCGAAATGCAAGTAGGAGACCAAAAATTTTTCAACCAAAAAATGTATGAAAAAAAGGGTAGTGTATAGCCCACAGAACTAGATACCCTCAATCTGGGTATATTCTCCAAACGCACATCTCAAGCCAAATACAGTTTTTCTGTGTATTCGAGGCACCAACTAGCTTAGCTGATGCCTCGAAATGCAAGTAGGAGACAGAAAATTTTTCAACCAAAAAATGTATGAAAAAAAGGGTAGTGTATAGCCCACAGAACTAGATACCTTCAATCTGGGTATATCCTCCAATCACACATCTTAAGCTAAACCTTCTGTTTCTGTGCATTCGAGGTGCAAACTAACTTAGCTGCAGCCTCGAAATGCAAGTAGGAGACCAAAAATTTTTCAACCAAAAAATGTATGAAAAAAAGGGTAGTGTATAGCCCACAGAACTAGATACCCTCAATCTGGGTATATTCTCCAATCGCACATCTCAAGCCAGATACAGTTTTTCTGTGTATTCGAGGCACCAACTAGCTTAGCTGATGCCTCGAAATGCAAGTAGGAGACAGAAAATTTTTCAACCAAAAAATGTATGAGAAAAAGGGTAGTGTATAGCCCACAGAACTAGATACCCTAAATCTGGGTATATCCTCCAATCACACATGTCAAGCTAGACCTTCTGTTTCTATGCATTCCGGGCTCAAACTAGCTTAGCTGCAGCCTCGAAATGCAAGTGGGAGACCAAAAATTTTTCAACCAAAAAATGTATGAGAAAAAGGGTAGTGTATAGCCCGCAGAACTAGATACCTTCAATCTGGGTATATCCTCCAATCACACATCTTAAGCTAAACCTTCTGTTTCTGTGCATTCGAGGTGCAAACTAACGTAGCTGCAGCCTCGAAATGCAAGTAGGAGACAGAAAATTTTTCAACCAAAAAATGTATGAAAAAAGGGTAGTGTATAGCCCACAGAACTAGATACCCTCAATCTGGGTATATTCTCCAAACGCACATCTCAAGCCAAATACAGTTTTTCTGTGTATTCGAGGCACCAACTAGCTTAGCTGATGCCTCGAAATGCAAGTAGGAGACAGAAAATTTTTCAACCAAAAAATGTATGAAAAAAAGGGTAGTGTATAGCCCACAGAACTAGATACCCTAAATCTGGGTATATCCTCCAATCACACATGTCAAGCTAGAACTTCTGTTTCTGTGCATTCCGGGCTCAAACTAGCTTAGCTGCAGCCTCGAAATGCAAGTGGGAGACCAAAAATTTTTCAACCAAAAAATTTATGAGAAAAAGGGTAGTGTATAGCCCACAGAACTAGATACCTTCAATCTGGGTATATCCTCCAAACGCACATCTCAAGCCAAATACAGTTTGTCTGTGTATTCGAGGCACCAACTGCCTTAGCTGATGCCTCGAAATGCAAGTAGGAGACAGAAAATTTTTCAACCAAAAAATGTATGAAAAAAAGGGTAGTGTATAGCCCACAGAACTAGATACCCTAAATCTGGGTATATCCTCCAATCACACATGTCAAGCTAGACCTTCTGTTTCTGTGCATTCCAGGCTCAAACTAGCTTTGCTGCAGCCTCGAAATGCAGGTGGAAGAGCAAAAATTTTTCAACCGAAAAATGTATGAATAAAAAGGGTAGTGTATAGCCCACAGAACTAGATACCCTCAATCTGGGTATATCCTCCAATCACACATCTGAAGCTAGACCTTTTGTTTCTGTGCATTCGAGGCGCAAACTAGCTTAGCTGCAGCCTCGAAATGCAAGTGGGATACCAACAATTTTTCAACCAAAAAATGTATGAAAAAAAGGGTAGTGTATAGCCCACAGAACTAGATACCCTAAATCTGGGTATATCCTCCAATCACACATGTCAAGCTAGACCTTCTGTTTCTGTGCATTCCAGGCTCAAACTAGCTTTGCTGCAGCCTCGAAATGCAAGTGGGAGACCAAAAATTTTTCAACCAAAAAATGTATGAAAAAAAGGGTAGTGTATAGCCCACAGAACTAGATACCCTCAATCTGGGTATATCCTCCAATCACACATGTCAAGCTAGACCTTCTGTTTCTGTGCATTCCAGGCTCAAACTAGCTTTGCTGCAGCCTCGAAATGCAAGTGGGAGACCAAAAATTTTTCAACCAAAAAATGTATGAAAAAAAGGGTAGTGTATAGCCCACAGAACTAGATACCCTCAATCTGGGTATATTCTCCAAACGCACATCTCAAGCCAAATACAGTTTTTCTGTGTATTCGAGGCACCAACTAGCTTAGCTGATGCCTCGAAATGCAAGTAGGAGACAGAAAATTTTTCAACCAAAAAATGTATGAAAAAAAGGGTAGTGTATAGCCCACAGAACTAGATACCCTAAATCTGGGTATATCCTCCAATCACACATGTCAAGCTAGACCTTCTGTTTCTGTGCATTCCAGGCTCAAACTAGCTTTGCTGCAGCCTCGAAATGCAAGTGGGAGACCAAAAATTTTTCAACCAAAAAATGTATGAAAAAAAGGGTAGTGTATAGCCCACAGAACTAGATACCCTCAATCTGGGTATATCCTCCAATCACACATGTCAAGCTAGACCTTCTGTTTCTGTGCATTCCAGGCTCAAACTAGCTTTGCTGCAGCCTCGAAATGCAAGTGGGAGACCAAAAATTTTTCAACCAAAAAATGTATGAAAAAAAGGGTAGTGTATAGCCCACAGAACTAGATACCCTCAATCTGGGTATATTCTCCAAACGCACATCTCAAGCCAAATACAGTTTTTCTGTGTATTCGAGGCACCAACTAGCTTAGCTGATGCCTCGAAATGCAAGTAGGAGACAGAAAATTTTTCAACCAAAAAATGTATGAAAAAAAGGGTAGTGTATAGCCCACAGAACTAGATACCTTCAATCTGGGTATATCCTCCAATCACACATCTTAAGCTAAACCTTCTGTTTCTGTGCATTCGAGGTGCAAACTAACTTAGCTGCAGCCTCGAAATGCAAGTAGGAGACCAAAAATTTTTCAACCAAAAAATGTATGAAAAAAAGGGTAGTGTATAGCCCACAGAACTAGATACCCTCAATCTGGGTATATTCTCCAATCGCACATCTCAAGCCAGATACAGTTTTTCTGTGTATTCGAGGCACCAACTAGCTTAGCTGATGCCTCGAAATGCAAGTAGGAGACAGAAAATTTTTCAACCAAAAAATGTATGAGAAAAAGGGTAGTGTATAGCCCACAGAACTAGATACCCTAAATCTGGGTATATCCTCCAATCACACATGTCAAGCTAGACCTTCTGTTTCTATGCATTCCGGGCTCAAACTAGCTTAGCTGCAGCCTCGAAATGCAAGTGGGAGACCAAAAATTTTTCAACCAAAAAATGTATGAGAAAAAGGGTAGTGTATAGCCCGCAGAACTAGATACCTTCAATCTGGGTATATCCTCCAATCACACATCTTAAGCTAAACCTTCTGTTTCTGTGCATTCGAGGTGCAAACTAACGTAGCTGCAGCCTCGAAATGCAAGTGGGAGACCAAAAATTTTTCAACCAAAAAATGTATGAAAAAAAGGGTAGTGTATAGCCCACAGAACTAGATACCCTCAATCTGGGTATATCCTCCAATCACACATCTCAAGCTAGACCTTTTGTTTCTGTGCATTCGAGGCGCAAACTAGCTTAGCTGCAGCCTCGAAATGCAAGTGGGAGACCAAAAATTTTTCAACCAAAAAATGTATGAGAAAAAGGGTAGTGTATAGCCCACAGAACTAGATACCCTCAATCTGGGTATATCCTCCAATCACACATCTCAAGCTAGACCTTTTGTTTCTGTGCATTCGAGGCGCAAACTAGCTTAGCTGCAGCTTCGAAATGCAGGTGGAAGAGCAAAAATTTTTCAACCGAAAAATGTATGAATAAAAAGGGTAGTGTATAGCCCACAGAACTAGATACCCTCAATCTGGGTATATCCTCCAATCACACATCTGAAGCTAGACCTTTTGTTTCTGTGCATTCGAGGCGCAAACTAGCTTAGCTGCAGCCTCGAAATGCAAGTGGGATACCAACAATTTTTCAACCAAAAAATGTATGAGAAAAAGGGTAGTGTATAGCCCACAGAACTAGATACCCTCAATCTGGGTATATCCTCCAATCACACATCTCAAGCTAGACCTTCTGTTTCTGTGCATTCGAGGTGCAAACTAACTTAGCTGCAGCCTCGAAATGCAAGTGGGAGACCAAACATTTTTCAACCAAAAAATGTATGAAAAAAAGCTTAGTGTATAGCCCATAGAACTAGATACCCTCAATCTGGGTATATCCTCCAATCACACATCTCAAGCTAGACCTTTTGTTTCTGTGCATTCGAGGCGCGAACTAGCTTAGCTGCAGCCTCGAAATGCAAGTGGGAGACCAAAAATTTTTCAACCAAAAAATGTATGAGAAAAAGGGTAGTGTATAGCCCACAGAACTAGATACCCTCAATCTGGGTATATCCTCCAATCACACATCTCAAGCTAGACCTTTTGTTTCTGTGCATTCCAGGCGCAAACTAGCTTAGCTGCAGCCTCGAAATGCAAGTGGGAGACCAAAAATTTTTCAACCAAAAAATGTATGAGAAAAAGGGTAGTGTATAGCCCACAGAACTAGATACCCTCAATCTGGGTATATCCTCCAATCACACATCTCAAGCTAGACCTTTTGTTTCTGTGCATTCCAGGCGCAAACTAGCTTAGCTGCAGCCTCGAAATGCAAGTGGGAGACCAAAAATTTTTCAACCAAAAAATGTATGAGAAAAAGGGTAGTGTATAGCCCACAGAAATAGATACCCTCAATCTGGGTATATCCTCCAATCACACATCTCAAGCTAGACCTTCTGTTTCTGTGCATTCGAGGTGCAAACTAACTTAGCTGCAGCCTCGAAATGCAAGTGGGAGACCAAACATTTTTCAACCAAAAAATGTATGAAAAAAAGCTTAGTGTATAGCCCATAGAACTAGATACCCTCAATCTGGGTATATCCTCCAATCACACATCTCAAGCTAGACCTTTTGTTTCTGTGCATTCGAGGCGCAAACTAGCTTAGCTGCAGCCTCGAAATGCAAGTGGGAGACCAAAAATTTTTCAACCAAAAAATGTATGAGAAAAAGGGTAGTGTATAGCCCACAGAACTAGATACCCTCAATCTGGGTATATCCTCCAATCACACATCTCAAGCTAGACCTTTTGTTTCTGTGCATTCCAGGCGCAAACTAGCTTAGCTGCAGCCTCGAAATGCAAGTGGGAGACCAAAAATTTTTCAACCAAAAAATGTATGAGAAAAAGGGTAGTGTATAGCCCACAGAAATAGATACCCTCAATCTGTTTATATCCTCCAATCACACATCTCAAGCTAGACCTTCTGTTTCTGTGCATTCCTTGTGCAAAGTAGCTTAGCTGCAGCCTCGAAATGCAAGTGGGAGACCAAAAATTTTACAACCAAAAAATGTATGAGAAAAAGGGTAGTGTATAGCCCACAGAACTAGATTCCCACAATCTGCCTATATCTTCCAATCACACATCTCAAGCTAGACCTTTTGTTTCTGTGCATTCGAGGCGCAAACTAACTTAGCTGCAGCCTCGAAATGCAAGTGGGAGACCAAACATTTTTCAACCAAAAAATGTATGAAAAAAAGCTTAGTGTATAGCCCATAGAACTAGATACCCTCAATCTGGGTATATCCTCCAATCACACATCTCAAGCTAGACCTTTTGTTTCTGTGCATTCGAGGCGCAAACTAGCTTAGCTGCAGCCTCGAAATGCAAGTGGGAGACCAAAAATTTTTCAACCAAAAAATCTATGAGAAAAAGGGTAGTGTATAGCCCACAGAACTAGATACCCTCAATCTGGGTATATCCTCCAATCACACATCTCAAGCTAGACCTTTTGTTTCTGTGCATTCCAGGCGCAAACTAGCTTAGCTGCAGCCTCGAAATGCAAGTGGGAGACCAAAAATTTTTCAACCAAAAAATGTATGAGAAAAAGGGTAGTGTATAGCCCACAGAACTAGATACCCTCAATCTGGGTATATTCTCCAATCGCACATCTCAAGCCAGATACAGTTTTTCTGTGTATTCGAGGCACCAACTAGCTTAGCTGATGCCTCGAAATGCAAGTAGGAGACAGAAAATTTTTCAACCAAAAAATGTATGAAAAAAAGCTTAGTGTATAGCCCACAGAACTAGATACACTCAATCTGTTTATATCCTCCAATCACACATCTCAAGCTAGACCTTCTGTTTCTGTGCATTCCTTGTGCAAAGTAGCTTAGCTGCAGCCTCGAAATGCAAGTGGGAGACCAAAAATTTTACAACCAAAAAATGTATGAAAAAAAGCTTAGTGTATAGCCCATAGAACTAGATACCCTCAATCTGGGTATATCCTCCAATCACACATCTCAAGCTAGACCTTTTGTTTCTGTGCATTCGAGGCGCAAACTAGCTTAGCTGCAGCCTCGAAATGCAAGTGGGAGACCAAAAATTTTACAACCAAAAAATGTATGAGAAAAAGGGTAGTGTATAGCCCACAGAACTAGATTCCCACAATCTGCCTATATCTTCCAATCACACATCTCAAGCTGGACCTTTTGTTTCTGTGCATTCGAGGCGCAAACTAACTTAGCTGCAGCCTCGAAATGCAAGTGGGAGACCAAACATTTTTCAACCAAAAAATGTATGAAAAAAAGCTTAGTGTATAGCCCATAGAACTAGATACCCTCAATCTGGGTATATCCTCCAATCACACATCTCAAGCTAGACCTTCTGTTTCTGTGCATTCGAGGTGCAAACTAGCTTAGCTGCAGCCTCGAAATGCAAGTGGGAGACCAAACATTTTTCAACCAAAAAATGTATGAAAAAAAGCTTAGTGTATAGCCCATAGAACTAGATACCCTCAATCTGGGTATATCCTCCAATCACACATCTCAAGCTAGACCTTTTGTTTCTGTGCATTCGAGGCGCAAACTAACTTAGCTGCAGCCTCGAAATGCAAGTGGGAGACCAAACATTTTTCAACCAAAAAATGTATGAAAAAAAGCTTAGTGTATAGCCCATAGAACTAGATACCCTCAATCTGCCTATATCTTCCAATCACACATCTCAAGCTAGACCTTTTGTTTCTGTGCATTCGAGGCGCAAACTAACTTAGCTGCAGCCTCGAAATGCAAGTGGGAGACCAAACATTTTTCAACCAAAAAATGTATGAAAAAAAGCTTAGTGTATAGCCCATAGAACTAGATACCCTCAATCTGGGTATATCCTCCAATCACACATCTCAAGCTAGACCTTTTGTTTCTGTGCATTCGAGGCGCAAACTAGCTTAGCTGCAGCCTCGAAATGCAAGTGGGAGACCAAAAATTTTACAACCAAAAAATGTATGAGAAAAAGGGTAGTGTATAGCCCACAGAACTAGATTCCCACAATCTGCCTATATCTTCCAATCACACATCTCAAGCTAGACCTTTTGTTTCTGTGCATTCGAGGCGCAAACTAACTTAGCTGCAGCCTCGAAATGCAAGTGGGAGACCAAACATTTTTCAACCAAAAAATGTATGAAAAAAAGCTTAGTGTATAGCCCATAGAACTAGATACCCTCAATCTGGGTATATCCTCCAATCACACATCTCAAGCTAGACCTTCTGTTTCTGTGCATTCGAGGTGCAAACTAGCTTAGCTGCAGCCTCGAAATGCAAGTGGGAGACCAAACATTTTTCAACCAAAAAATGTATGAAAAAAAGCTTAGTGTATAGCCCATAGAACTAGATACCCTCAATCTGGGTATATCCTCCAATCACACATCTCAAGCTAGACCTTTTGTTTCTGTGCATTCCAGGCGCAAACTAGCTTAGCTGCAGCCTCGAAATGCAAGTGGGAGACCAAACATTTTTCAACCAAAAAATGTATGAAAAAAAGCTTAGTGTATAGCCCATAGAACTAGATACCCTCAATCTGGGTATATCCTCCAATCACACATCTCAAGCTAGACCTTTTGTTTCTGTGCATTCGAGGCGCAAACTAACTTAGCTGCAGCCTCGAAATGCAAGTGGGAGACCAAACATTTTTCAACCAAAAAATGTATGAAAAAAAGCTTAGTGTATAGCCCATAGAACTAGATACCCTCAATCTGGGTATATCCTCCAATCACACATCTCAAGCTAGACCTTCTGTTTCTGTGCATTCCTTGTGCAAAGTAGCTTAGCTGCAGCCTCGAAATGCAAGTGGGAGACCAAAAATTTTACAACCAAAAAATGTATGAAAAAAAGCTTAGTGTATAGCCCATAGAACTAGATACCCTCAATCTGGGTATATCCTCCAATCACACATCTCAAGCTAGACCTTTTGTTTCTGTGCATTCGAGGCGCAAACTAGCTTAGCTGCAGCCTCGAAATGCAAGTGGGAGACCAAAAATTTTACAACCAAAAAATGTATGAGAAAAAGGGTAGTGTATAGCCCACAGAACTAGATTCCCACAATCTGCCTATATCTTCCAATCACACATCTCAAGCTAGACCTTTTGTTTCTGTGCATTCGAGGCGCAAACTAACTTAGCTGCAGCCTCGAAATGCAAGTGGGAGACCAAACATTTTTCAACCAAAAAATGTATGAAAAAAAGCTTAGTGTATAGCCCATAGAACTAGATACCCTCAATCTGGGTATATCCTCCAATCACACATCTCAAGCTAGACCTTTTGTTTCTGTGCATTCGAGGCGCAAACTAGCTTAGCTGCAGCCTCGAAATGCAAGTGTGAGACCAAAAATTTTTCAACCAAAAAATGTATGAGAAAAAGGGTAGTGTATAGCCCACAGAACTAGATACCCTCAATCTGGGTATATCCTCCAATCACACATCTCAAGCTAGACCTTTTGTTTCTGTGCATTCGAGGCGCAAACTAGCTTAGCTGCAGCCTCGAAATGCAAGTGGGAGACCAAAAATTTTACAACCAAAAAATGTATGAGAAAAAGGGTAGTGTATAGCCCACAGAACTAGATTCCCACAATCTGGGTATATCTTCCAATCACACATCTCAAGCTAGACCTTCTGTTTCTGTGCATTCCTTGTGCAAAGTAGCTTAGCTGCAGCCTCGAAATGCAAGTGGGAGACCAAAAATTTTTCAACCAAAAAATGTATGAGAAAAAGGGTAGTGTATAGCCCACAGAACTAGATACCCTCAATCTGGGTATATCCTCCAATCACACATCTCAAGCTAGACCTTTTGTTTCTGTGCATTCGAGGCGCAAACTAGCTTAGCTGCAGCCTCGAAATGCAAGTGGGAGACCAAAAATTTTACAACCAAAAAATGTATGAAAAAAAGGGTAGTGTATAGCCCACAGAACTAGATACCCTCAATGAATACTGTAAAAGAAACTCTTGCGAATTAGGCGGAAGCTACAGTTTAAGCCTCAAGATCAAGTCAGAAAGATCCCTAGTCAGCTATCTTCAGTCGTGTCGCCTATCTCGTTTTTATATAACCTATCCATCTTATCCTATCCGTGGCCATAATTCACACATAGAACGCACTTTTGACAAAATCCATGACAATCTGTACAGCTATGCAGGATTTATGAATTTTTTCGCCAGTATCTGGTTGAAAATCTTAACTCGATTTAGAACCTCTAGTGGAACGGAACGCTCACTGCTCTTCATCTTCATCTATCGGTCTGCGACTCTTGAGTATTCTCCAATAATGAATTTGTGGTCGATCGTCAATTTTCATGTCTGAAACTGCACTGATAATTCCCTAGCACTTCGCCTTTGTATGGTTTCAGGCTTGTCAGAACTACGCCTTATAGATTTACTTTCTATTTTTCTTTTTTTTAGAGATTTATATTTTGTGCATAGCATCACGGCTTAAACTATGTACATAGCTTAGCTGCTTCGGACAGGCGATTTTGTTACTCGACAAGGGCCAGTCATAAACATGTGATTTGAAGAGTATAGGGACCCGCATCCAACCCTGCGGTAGGCCATCTTTTAGTGTAACATTTCGAGAACGATAGATGCAGGTATCCATGGAACTATATTCGATGAAACCCTTCTCGATTCCATAAGAAAAACCCTTTAAGTTCAGAAAACCCTTTGCCCCTGACAGTAAGAACGAAAAATAAGAATCCTCGTTTTAATGACAATTTAATCTCAAAACTTATCGTTCCTTACTGACCTTAAAAATCAATTGTTATATCATCGAAATCGTTTCCATAATCCATAACAATTTCGAAGATAATCCCCTTAAGCTCCAATAAAAGTGTTCCTTATCGTAGCGGACCCAAAAAACCATCGCCAGAAAGGTCGTCTCTCCGCCAAAAGTAAATATGAATAACAAACAAAAAAAGGTTCAGTTTAAGAACATCAAACTGGTCCGATTCACCTACCCCTCTTCCCATGCAACTTTCTTTTGTAAATTGTTGAGTAAACTTTAATATTTCATGTCTTGCCATCCGAAAAACGAACAAGAAGTAAATTAAATATGATTTACATACCGAAGAGAATGAAAACCCCTTTTCCGTTTCAATCAGAGAGGGGGGTAAACGCGATTTTCATTTTAATTATTCAACAAGGTAATTCTCTTAATGTTCGTCGTTGTCGTCGTCATCGTCATAGTCGTCGTCGTCGTCGTTGTTGTCGTTGTCCCTCCGCATAGGAAAAGCTTTCCAAAAGAGGGCGGTGTAATCCGTAATTCAGTGCTTAATTTAAAATCGAATAAATTACTCGCAGCTGTAATTTATTTCGCTAAACCCACTCTTGTGTAGCTAAGGTGGATTCGCGCATATCTTAAGAGCATAATGTTGTACGAAGGCAGCAGTCGCTCCTACGCCAAATTAGATGTTACAGCGATAAAACATTATGACTAGGGCCATCGGGTAGGGCTAATCCAAACAAATAGTTGGCATTCCCTAAATATGCCATCTCGTCGTGCGTCGTGTTGTCGTCGTCGTCGCCCTAAAGATGTTATATTTCATATATTTCTCCGCAGGGTCTAATTATAGCACTCAGCGCACAAAACATCGCGCGCACATTTCAAACAAATTTCAAAACCCACCTCTAGGGAACTGAGGATATGTAAACAATTTTTGTGATTTCATTTCACTGTTACATGTTGTTCTATTTTATTAATTTACCTTATTAATTTGTAGTCTGACGACGAGGGGGCGGGGTACCGCATCAACGGACACGTCTTGCTTGAAAATTTATTTATTTTCATACACTCAAGGTTAAATCAATAATTAATACTTCTCTTAGCTTACATAAGTCTATCTGTCTTGGCTGGCAGATACAGATACAGATACTTGTGCACGTAACATCGTCTTGCGGGCTAAATGCAATGTCACCCTTCCTTGGATTGTTAAAATAAAAAAAAAAAAAAAAAAAATGTCTTCAAATCGAATTCTATTTTAATGAGATGAAATTAATGAGATCTGAAAAGTATGTCGGGTGAAGTGCTAGACGCTGGGTCAACAATGAACCAATTATAGAGGAAATTTTCTGCACAGCCATCTCTGTCGCCAGTGCTGTTCAATTGATGCAGAAGATAGTGCACGGCGCACAGCGCACTCATTCGATCCCACTTAATGTGTGTAGAGACGACTATCATGTGTGCATGATCGAGTCAAGTGAGCTCTTTGTGGCGCTTGCCAAGGAATCGTGTTGACAGTCTATGGTGAAAGGTTTCGGACAACTTTTTCTTTGAAATCTTCTCTCGGAGAAAGTGATACTAGTCATGAGTTGCATCTCCCTATAGTAAGCTTCAGTTCTTTGAAAACTAGGAGTTGAGCATCAACATAAAGTAAAAAAGTATCATACTTTCAAGGAACTGAGGTGTCGATGGATTTCGTGCCTTCAGATCCTTGCATGCCTTTAGATCGTCGCCCGGAATGTCCTTCAAGGTGTCAGTACAAGCCATTTGGATGGACTCTATGTCCACAAAACGCTTGGCTTTCATTGAGATTTTGGCTTATCACAGATGATTCACTCACAGTTTTCATGGAATCCACGATGATGACTCATTTCGGTTGGTCAACATGTTGCTCATCATTTATGACCTCTCAATCGTTTTTAAACCGCGTGTTCAACTCACGATCTCTGCCACGGGAGAAACAAAACTCTCCCAAAACTTAGTTTGCCAATCAAATCGTTACAGTTTGATTGATAATTGATGGCCATTTTTGTACAGATGACACAAATATACTGTCACTTCAGACGCAGTATATCTGGTTCTATTAGTCCAAATGTCATTACGACAGTACATTAGTGAAGATAATTGTCAATAGATGGCCTCACTTGGACTACAAAATAACTAAACTGATGTTTTTTTGTTCCCACTGTACCCCGCTAATTCCTATCACTTTGTATATTCTTTCTTTGGCGTTTATAAACAAAAAAAAAGAAGAAGGAGAGCGACAATGACAACGTTGGCTGCGATGAACATCCAAGATGACGATGCCGATGATTCTAATGTTATTAATCCAATTAAAGAGAGTATATGAGTATCTTTAGCTGTTTTGGCATGATTTCTACTTGTGCAGTGATTGCATAATTTTGCATAGCTTTTTCGGCATGTGTGCGTATGTGCTCGGATATGTTATTCTAAGGAACGCAAATGCCAATTCTTGAGTTAAAAAATGTTTAAAGTGCTTCAAGGAAATGTACATTATGTGTAACTATTATTCCAAACCAAAAGTAAGTTGTAGACGCCTAGCTTTAGGCTTCCGAAACAACTTTGTTCTTATGAACTGGATACATGAACAAATTGGTTGTTGTTTCCAGGGATTTGAAACATGATCACTCGATCCAAACACCGATCCACTGCTATTGTAACAAAAACTTAACAAATTGTTACTCATGATTTCTAACCTTTTCAACCATATAACTTCCGAATATAGTTAACAAACCCATTATTCCTTGGGACAGTTAAATCAGGACCGGGTCCCGATACCAATTTGTATCACATACTACGACAGTCCCTTCCTCCGCTGGCTTTTATTCGCTGATCACTTTGTTTTTGGATTTCACATCCTTAACACATTTTAAAGCTCTACTGCGAGACAGTCATTTCCGCGATAACAGAAAGTCATGAAGGAACGGATATGCAGTAAAATCTGAACTCACAGAACTTGGTGATATATTTTCAGGAGCTGGATGTTGGTCTCAGTCAAGTTTACTATGCCATAAAACCTGCCATTCGGGGATATAAAATAAAACTCTCTACTCATTAAAATCGTTCACATATCCTAGATCTGTCAGGTGCTCTGCCAGTGGTACTATTTCAAAATAACAGCCAAACAGCACATAAAAGTCAGACACCAACGAGTATGCAATGAAAATCTCGGTATAAATTTGATCATCATTGATATAGTGTGTGTGTATCGTGCAGATCCTTAAATGTTTTAGTACCCAGTTTTAGAACTTCATCGAGTTGAAGTATCACAAGTTTCTCACACTTTCACATGACCCCATAATTGAATTGTACATCTCTGTCGTAAGTTGAGTTAGGGGGGTGGGGAGTCAATCTTAAAGCAAACACCAATTATATCCACATTGCCTTAAGCTGCTTCCATAATTGAGTACTTCCCTCTTAACTGACAACTTAAAAACCACTTGTGAAACTAACTTCCTTAACATTATCCAACGCTAACTATGATATAATGTCTCAATTACCACACCGCCGGCCGACACCACCCTCAGCGACAAAAGTGATTTTCCACATCTTTGTCCCTCCAAGGAATTCGACAGAGGTAAATAAACCGTAATTTAAAATGATACCTGCCTCGCTATCTTATAAATTAGATGGAGCAGCAATAATGTCCCAAGAATGCCAGAGGAGAAAACGAGGTCCTTTCCATTTTGCCACACGCTGAATCCCCTCTATTTCACTTTCAACAGACAAAAAAAGGACTCTCTCCGACTGTACACTAAATTAAATAAAGGCATTCAAGTTTATATCCGTTGAATGTAGGTCGCCTGCAGCACACACAAGAGTGATACAACAGTTCTGTGTTGAAAAGCGCCGAGTCCTGTCTGATTGGGATTGTACAGATATTCCCTTTCCGGAATGAAAACTAAATCAACATGAAAATTTTTCTTAAAAATCATTTTATCACCATTACCACCACCATCATGACCGATTTTTAGTTAAAAGCCACGGGGGGGCGGGAGCAACAAAAAGTGTAAAATAAAGTGAACTATTGTAAACTAGAAAGTTATGTCCGAGCACTCACCGTATCTACGCCCTAAAGACATCATTTGCATTCGCAAAATCGTAAAGTTTTATCCGTATCCCTTTTCCGACAACGACGAGCTGGTTTTGTGTGTGTGTGAACAGGAAAGCGGGTGCACCACCCACTTCCTGTATCCTTTTCATATTCACGCTATTATTATTATTATTCACTTTTACACAGCGGTATGGTTTATCCGAAAATAAATTGCATAAACAATTTGTTTAAGGACAATTGGGGAAGGGGATAAGGAGGGACTTAAAGTGCAATAAACGTTGGAAACTTTTCGCGGTAAAAACTTCGTAACAACCATTTTTATGACCCACAGAAAGCGTGAACATAAAAGCGTATAGACGACAGGAGCTAAATCGACAAAAACGCCACTGTAAGGATTGTCACCTCCGTCGGTCGTGTCGTTGGTGGTTCACCCGCATCTTAACCGAGTTTTTCGCCGAACAATCGCGTGAAAGCATTGTTAGAGATGTTGCCTCTTCTTACCATCTTTCCACTTTGAATGCACTGCCGTTTTGTTTGATTTTCTCAAGGATATTTCACATTTGTTATCCTGCATAAGTACTATCGCGAATAGGAATGGGGGGTGAGAATTTAGCAATGATAGAACATCCAACGTGTGTATGAATCTTAAAGGATTAACTGTCGCATGAAATACCTTACACGACACACGATACATGGGGAACGACAAATTCAATGTCGCTAAGGATTTTCATGTTATCCTTCCATTTTGTGCCAGCAGACGGCGGGTATTATTTGTGTGTGCTGCTGCGCTCGCATTGTTGTTGGCAATAATCGTCAAGGATAAATGTTTCAGAATTTCTAAGGTGTTCCGTTGAATAATTCTTTTCTTTTTTTCTTTTTCCTTTGCTTTGGTTTTTTTTCTTAGCTTTTTCTTGGGCTCGGAATTGTGGGTTGATGGCGCGGCCCCCAAGAGAGGTGGAATAAAACGACAAGTTATTATGTGGAGATTTGGGGGCAGGATTATGCTATTAATTGTTTTGCTATTTTATGTGAGAGTGGATGAAGAGGAATATGGATTAGATTATGGAGGAAAGAAGAATGTTTGCTTGGCACCCTGGGGAAGATTTAATATTTTCGGCCTTGTGAGTGAGTTAATTTTTCTTCTTTACTGGGGCTTAGTCGGTTCGGGGAATTGGGTAATCAATTTAGCATTGGAATTGTGCCCAAAAATACAAGTTTTTCGTATAATGCGGATACCATCGTGGAAGGTGGCGATGTTAACTTTAAGAACTTGGCTAATTGTATAGTGGATGGGCATTAGATTGACAGATACATGTAACTTATAATTGTAGAAAGTAATTTAGAAAACTGGAGTCAATCCAAGCATGGACTTTGTGTGTCCTTGTGTTCTATTTTGAAACTTTGAAAGAATTGTCACCGCTATGTCAGTTATAACGTTCGAAATACCTTCCGAGTTAAGTGTTCTCCCATAAGACGTTGCAATCGTTAGAAAAGTACTCCCACAGCATTGGTTCGAAACACTGCCTTTAGTGTTCTTTTAATTCGTTTTTTCCAGCTTTGGTCCATAACGCGACTCTTGGTAGCACCAGTCTTTTCCACGGCCAACCAACATTTGATATCATCCTTGCAAGACCGTACAACTACGACTGTCAAAGTACTCCAATTCTAGCTTGGAAACCTATGGTCATCTGGTCATCGACTTTTACGTCTACAGTCTGCTTAAAAGTACCAACTTTTCTTTAGCAAGCTTTGACTCCTGGTTATTTACCCATCTCGGATGTTCCTTATGACTTCATTGAAGTCGTTGCCCACTTCTTTTAGGAGTTTTGCCGCTACAACGATGGCTATGTCGATAGCAAAACAATCAGGCACCAAAGTAGTGGACTCAATACAGAGCCTTGAGGGACGCCACCTATAAAGTAGTCATCGATTGCGATACATCATCATCCATCCTAAGCTTCTGTGGTTTATGGTTTCTAGTGGTGCTTGGGAGTTCTCACTAAAGCTTCCTTGATAATCATTTTGCGTGTACTCAGGTCTCATAGTTGTGGGGAATAGTTCAGGGCAGTGCTATAATTTTTTACTGTGAATAGTCCGTTTCATTGCAAGTTTCTAAGGATGTCTCCAGATCAGCATCGGTGCCTTGAAAGTTGTCAAAGACGCTATGTTAAGTAAAGTAGTCCTTGCATAACATATCAGATTCATGCATCATCGCAAGATTGTCCAAATTTACCCCTCATTCATCGCCAACGTCGGTCTTCATTCCTACTTCAACATCCGATGATGCAGAGAGATACTTGTATAAATCTGTATAGTCAAGAAATGTATCTAACAATATTTATGTTTTGATTAAAATTTCAATCGTTTGGCAGGCGCCACGTTGACCTCCTTAACAAGAATTTCTGTTCTTGCTACATGGTGCGCCCTTCCAAATTATTTATTAATAGTTGTCGGGCGATTAATAAAAAAAATACACAAAATTTTAAACGGTCGCCTATATTCGTGTCCACACCTCCACAAAACCAGCTCTGCGACAAAAAAAGAAAAAAACTTTTAAAATACAAATGTACAGCATCCTCTCTAGTTTAAAAAAAAAAATAAAATAAAAAAATTTTCTACCAGGTTTGCCAGCAACAACACTCGTCATGAGATAAAACCCCTGGGATACTCAATCAAAGCAACCCAAATCAAAACATTCGTCATATCGAAACGCTGTGAAAGAAATTTAAGTTTCAAATTTTCAAAATCAAAATTATGGCCACCAAAACGATAGTACAAACTAATAGGACGCCATCTGCCGAGTCAATTCAACAATTATCATCGATATCGTTAATGCTTGAGTACGACATTGACAACACTCTCAATACGATCAAGGAGAACGGACATCTGATGAAAGAAATAAACAGCACAATGAGCAGCTGCCTCCCAAAGCTGGAAATCAACAACAATGAGAAAAAGTTGAGTCGAAGTCCACCATCACCGGCGCTGCCTACAAATGCGCGCAAACGTTGGAAGATTCTTGCGAAGGTTCTTCGTAAGGATTCCGAAGAGACCGTGTCGTCGGAGGATGAAGAGCGTACAGCCTCGGTGCGGCGCTTCAAGAGTTTTGATCTACTCAAACAGGACAGTTTTGAGGACCACATAGCTTTAAATTGCCTGGGCAAATCGGACAATTGGTACAAGTACAAAGTTCTGATCGGATCCATAGAGTACTCAGTGAATATCCACCATATCGATCGACATTTGACAGCAAACGACCTGATGGGCTTCAACAACACTGGAAACATTTGTGTATGGCCTTCAGAGGAGGCACTCACCGTCTACGTGCTGTCCGATCTGGAGAGGTATCGGGGAAAATGGATCCTCGAGTTGGGCGGTGGTATGACCTGTCTCACGGGACTAATGCTGTCCAAGTATTCCAAGCCTTTCGCTGTGCATCTGACCGATGGTAATGATGTGTCTGTGGACAATGTCCGAAAGACAGTTTGCCTTAATGAACTCTCCTGCTACACCAAGTGTTCGGTCTTAAAATGGGAAGAAGCAGCCGCACGTGCTACAAATGAATTTGAAAAGTTCGACTGCATCCTCTCGGCGGATTGCCTATTCTTCGATGAAGCGCGTTCAGCACTCGTAGACACCATTTGGTACTATCTTTCCCCAACTGGTGAGGCTTTAGTTATGGCACCACAGCGTGGTAAAACCCTAACCCTTTTCGTGGAGGAGTGCCTTCGACGAGGTTTCAACTGTGACGTCGTTCATCGGTACAATGAAATCATCTGGCAAAGACATCTGGAACTCCAGGGTACCGAACTCTACGACGAGAACATCCACTATCCCGTCCTGATAAAGCTGACGAAGCCCGCCGTGCATGATTAATATTCAATTAGTAGATTAGAACCGAAAACATATGTTATTCCAGTATACTGCTCCAAATAGTCATAGATAACCTAAAACACAACTGAAAGATTGAATGTGTATATTGTCGGATTGTAAGATTGTGCGTGTTTACAACCAAAACCAAAAGACCAAAGAGTTATATATTTATTAGAATCGAGCGATGAGCGCAATACTATTATATACCAAATAAACAAAACAACAATTCCCTCGTTTTATCGTTCCGAACGTGTATTCCTTTTGTTATTAATGATCAAATCAAGTATTATTTATCGTTATTAGTCGATTGATAATTTAGTTTTGTTGATTTTAAGAGAACAAGTGTTTTTTTGTTTCTTTAGATCCTAGATATTGTTCGAATAGAAAGATGAACTATACGTATACGTATGTATGTGCAAATTCGATGAAATAAATAAATCAAAGTACGTATATTTATAGTAAAATTAATGATGTATATATACGGTGTTTTATTTGCAATCAAATTGGGATTTTCTCCCATGTAAACGGTGTTCGATTTTGTGAGAAAAGTTCCAGTGGTTTACGGTAAGGCTTTATTGTTTGGTTATACTGAATTGCTTCAGCTCATCGCGTGAAGCTACTAACTGCTTTAAAGATTATAACGTTCTTAAAAAATTGTTCAGGGCATCCACGTTTAATTTGAGATTGCATGTAGCGGTAGGAATATCTAAGGTAGCTTTACTGGGTACTGTAGTTCCATAACCGTCAATGCATGACACACGTCAATCGGCCATCATGTTTGCAAGTGTCAGTTTGTGTAGCTGATTTATGTCAAGTCTTAATTTCTTTTTGCATGTGTTGGCTGCTCTGTCGCACGAAAATATGCGAATATCTGCAGTGAATATCGCGTTTTTCTTCAACCGAGATAAGACGTCTTTAATTACCATTAATTACTCCTGAAACAGGCTACAAAGATTAGGAAAACGCCTTCACCTATATCGATACTTTTCAAACCGTGTCGGTGTCAAATCGACTTGTCTTCCAGAAACAGGTCTCCTTCCCAGAATGTCCTACAGAAGGAGTGCTTATCCGGAAGTTTTTGTTAAAGCCTAATTTGATAGTAGCTTATTGAAAGAGTGCCCAAAATTTTTACTGCTCCTCTGAGATACTGCTTTGAGACGAAAATCTAGACTAGAAGCCATGTGCCGACAATAAATGTCAAGAAAAAGGGTGTCGTACGAAGCGCTTATGCACAAACAAGTTAATCGTTAGACTTTGCTTAGATAATTTCGGGTTATGGCTTTATCTAAGGTAACCCGTAAGTAAGTATCGGTCTTATGACCGAGATATGGAGCCAATCTACGAGATTCGTACGAGATTACTCCACTCAGCCATTAATAGACAGTTTACCAGGTTACCAGGTTACCTCTCATTATATTTTCCACCAAGTACTCGTACTTGCGAAAAAAGAAATCCAATAACCCCGTAAGTTGCTTAACAAAATGAATTTTGTAAACAAATCTACAAATAAATAAATATTATCCAAATATTACGTCAACCCTGTGGCACACATAGTGGCAGTAGACAATTACCTTAAACAAACAGGTGCTACCTAACACACAGTGACAACAGTGCCAAACATCATTCTGTTAAAGTACTTCTTCCATTTATCTTGCCTGGTTGTGCGCCACACACCACAAACACATTATAATCTGAGAAGTGTGAACTTCGAATGTTTATGAGGTGCTCACAGGCCTGACATATCAAAGCTGATACTTTCCGCATGCCGTTGATAAGGAGCGCAATCAAAATAAAGTATCTAACAACACCGAACAAAGTTTATTCAAATGACTTTCACACTCCGCAGAACGGAGACGGAGTGTGAAGTGAATTTCTTTCAAATTTTCTGCGATTGATAAAAATTACACATTTTAGGCAAAATAACCAAAAAAACACATTAAAAGGAGGCTAGATGCTGTTGATGACAGATGGAGTAATACCCTATTGGCGGAATTCCGTGTAAGGAATTTGAATCTTAAGCCTAATCGCCTTGTCTCTAGAGAGAGAGAGAGCTGGGGAACACAAAACAAGATCAAATCAAAGTCAATTGGAATGTCTATTCCCAATGGTCCCGATAAGTATTGTAAATAAACTTTTCCTTGATTGTGTTCCTATGACACATTTGCCTTCCTTCCCATAGCTACCGCTCCCAATCCGTGTTGTGTGTGTATCTTTTGATGGAAAAAATGAACAACATTCATTAATGAAATTCTGTTTACTTTGAAGATTTTTACACCATCCACCCACCCGAAAGTAGATTTTTCCATTGTAAACGTCTCAAATATAGAACACACCGATTGCCTGTCATTATGGGGGTGGGCGTCGTCATTCGACGGCAGCAGCGTTTGCCTGCTGACAAAAGCCAGGCAACACACATGTCCTTGTTCATAAACAGAGTGAGAGTAAAACATAACCGACACCGGACCAATATAATAATTAATACGTTTATGGCCTTATAAACGATAATGATTTGCCCCAGCGGGTGACAACCGACGGTGTGACGTAGGATGGCTTTGAAATGTGTCTGAATATTCCCCAGATCGATCGGCGGACGACGCGCCGTGACTCATTACTCATACGTTTGGAAGCGAGAGCGAGTCTTGCTCCAATTGCTTATATTTCGCTAATTGGTAATTAATGAGAACATTATAGAAATATCTCACATCGTGTTTGTTTTTGTAAAGCAATTTTCTATTTTATTGGAGGTGTAGTCTCTATAAATACAGATGCATGCATGTTACAAGTTATAGATGCGATTATCGGTGGGATTTCGAGTGAACTCACCGGAACTCAACAGGAATAGAACTACGTAGTCATGGGAATGTGGAAGACAATGGCATTTGAACTGACAGCTTTGTTTTCTTCGAAGGATGTTGCTGACAAAGCAAGAGCATCTGAAGGTTGGCGCAGAACGGCCGGAAAATCTGCGTAGAAATTCACATTTCATTGCCGAATTAATCCATTAAAAAGTAGTCAGGTAGAGTACGACGTGATCATGAGGAATATAGCAAAACAAAACTGACAGTTGCCGCCATTTGTAAAAGTTATAGCATCTTCCGACAAGGTGGTAGATTTTTGGTCATTTTATACTTATAAAGCGGTGGAGACTATTGATGTTGACGTTAGCCAGATCGGCTAAGTTCTCGAAGAAGTAGAAACATAAGTCAAATCTTCTACGAGCAGAGGAACGTTCGCGTATCTTTCTTCATTCATGCAGCTTCTATAGGAGTCATTACCGGAGAAACTGTGCGGTGAAGCAGTGCCATTTAAACAGACGGTTCTAGCTTTTCTGATCACGTAGTACCATCTGCCCATCTACGATTGAGCATTGAGTGTTGGCAGCACTTTCATTGTCAGTTCGACTGTCATGGAATTTTTTGAAATGTCGCTGTGTCAGGGACTCAAATACAATGAATATCCAATTGGTTAGCCATCTCAGGTGAAAGATTCCAGAGTTTTAATCACGATCTGACCGCACTATACTTCGGGATAGTGCTTACTTGATTGATGGGATTTTCATTCCACTCCTCAGATTTAAAAAAAATTCAAAACAACTTATGCATGCAAACCAGTACTGCCATCAATATTTTATTTCGTAAATCTTTAAATAGTTCACGCAAATACACTCTTAAACTGTGCTCAACCAAAAGATTATCTAAAACAGAATCCCAAATTCATGTCACATGGCTGTTCCTTTAAAAAAAATCAAAAAAAAGAAACACCAAGTGCCTCAACAAATTGGCTGTTCTACTAACATAAATTCTTAGCTTCAACGTCACCCACCCCCACACTCTCAACTGCAAAAGCATTTGCATAAATGCCAGAGTGTCACAGTGTCAATCCTTTATTTTGACAATGGCCTATAACACTATTCATAAATTAAATAAAGTGTCCACCCTTGTCCGGAGCACATGGGTAGGTCATCGGTTGGACGTACACATAAGAAGTCCCACATGCGTGCGTGCTGACTGTAACATCTGTTGGGATTCCAAGGCGCCTATCTATTTTCGGGTCGGTATCCACCCCGATGTCCTTTTCTCACTGACAACTCACAAGTCAAGGAGTCATTTATTTCTTTGGACGAGAAGAGCTTTTGAATCATTATTACCGAATGGTGTACTAAGTGCCAGTCAGGGTTAAAAGAATCTCGTGTCGGTGTACTAACGAATCATTCTGTGACATATGGACTCTGACGCGGCAGGGCCTCATGTATGAGGTAATAATGTGTGGCGTAACAGACGAAGGAGTTAAAAGGACGAAGAGATTGATAATGTTCTGCACCTGGCTGTTGCTATATGTATTGGATACACGTAAGTATGCGGGACAAGTGTTGACGCACGCGGAAATGAAGTCAATTGGTAACAGGGCTTAAAAATTAAATAGCATTCCATTCATAGAAATAAATCAATTTGAATGGGACTTCAGTTGGTAATTCGTGCTCTGTGAGTCCTTGATTAGACGCATGCTCCTGCTGGATTATAATATAATTCATTTAAACTGCTTTTTAACATAAATGGATGGCATGCGGGTGGAGAATTTAAATGGGCTTCTCCACGTGAAAGGGGAAGTGTTTCTACCCATTACTTTGCTATGCCCTTTTTGGAGGACACTGTGTGGAGTGTTGGGAGAACAAGCAATGAATTGTAACTGCTGTGAGTCTTTCAAGTGAGGAAATTAGAGTTTTCGGAATGTTCTCAGGAATGTATTACAACTTCATAAAAATATTCTCATGAAAACAGCTCCTAAAGTATCTCCAAATGTTATACCGATTAAGTTTATCAACCGATGAGTAGGTATTCTTATTGAAAGTGGAATCAGCCCTGAAATCTGAATCTATCTCCTCATGGAGATCTTATCCTTAAATATGTGTGGATTTGGCTACTAGCTGAAATCAGGTCCATGACTGAAGCTTAGGATTATTCGAGCTAAGGAAGAGATGACATCAGCACTTCCTTTATGGAAGTGTTTTAGCTGAATCCAATGGCGGGATATTCAAGTAAAATATCACAATTACTATGGCGTCTAGGCATAGTCGGCATGTGTCCGATTGGTTGATACCAATTTTGTATTTGAGACATCGATGACCAGATAGAAAGTTCGTCAAAATCTCGATCATTGCTAGAATCTCTTTCGTGGTGAAAAGTTAGTAAATTTTTCGGCAAAAGCCAGCTTGTGTGTTCCAGTGAGAGATCTCCATCTGGTTGTGGGTCAACGCCTAGTATTGAATGATTGAAGAGAGGTACTATTAAAGGCTCCGGAGATGTCGAGATAGCGACTTTTCAGTCGTGCCAATAAGATGATACAAAGCTGTTACTGCTGATTTACCTGATTGATATGCGCATTGAGGCTCATTTAGAGGGGGTTCTGGCACCAGCCTTAGACCAGAGAAGGTCCATTCTGCTGCCATTTAGTAAAGTGGGTGGGGCACCCCCTTACTCCTGGAAAGAGCCAATTCTAGCCGTGCAGGTGGTGTTCAGATCATTGAGATTGGTGAAGAGGTATTTACCTAGTGTGGCCTTTCTGATGTTGGCAAGTGCAGCGCATGTGCATAGGATGTGACGATGGTATCCTCTTCTTTCTTATCCCTACAGCTTCTGCAAAAATTATTGTAGAGGTTGCCCAGTCTGTGAGCATGATTTCCTAAAGCACAGCAGTCTAGCAGTGTTGCAAAAGGCGAGCTGTTGCCAACGACGGTTGGCCACCCTTACTGCGTCGACGTTGATCAGGAGGTATTTAGCATAGGACATGGGCGCCTCGATGTCGGTGACATATGTATATGCTATCCAGACCAGAGGAACCTCTTCTAGCCAATTCGTCAGCTTCGCAATTTCCCGAAATGTCACAGTGACGTGGTACCCAGCAAAAGGTGAGGTTATACTGTCCAGTTATCGCGGTAGCCTTTCACTGCCTTTGATCTTATAGTGCTGGATACGAAAGATTTGATAGCTGCTTGACTGTCGATGTAAGTATATGACAATATCCGATGCTGATATTGCATTAGCCGTCAGCCAGTCAGCTATTTGACGGCTGGCATAGATTTCGGCTTGAAAGACGCTGCAATAGTGTTTGAGGTTGAAGGAGAGGTGGATGCCTAAGTCCTCTGAGAAAACTCGGGCTCCCACTCCGTCGTCAGTTTTGGATCCATCCGTTAAAATTGACAGCGATTCGTTGTACAGGATCTCACGTCGAGTCCATTCGGTTCTATTAGATAGCGAGATTTTGTAGCCATTGTTGAAACTGTTCGGCGGGGAGGTGGTTGGTGACCTGAGGGAATCTAAGGCAGCAGCCTTAGATATGAACACTAGATTAAATTTCTCCAAGCTATAGCGATGTAGCTAAGTTCATAGGAACTAAATCTAAAGATATCCACTAGAGTCGCAATGAGATTGTCTACATATGAGTGCAGAAAGAATTCCCTCGCCACCGGGAGCTTTGAGTGGAAATGATGATGAAATCGTGGGAAAAGATTTTCTTTGAAATGCTCCTTGTGTGGCTGCTTGGAGGATGGTAGCCGTTTAAATTTTCTTTACGAAATACAATCTACAATTCTACGTATCCCTTGCAGCACTTAAATTCTTTCCAAAACATTTTCACTGCCCTCACAACCGCAAACTAAAGGTGGAGCAGGATCGTAAAACTTTCAACGCGAACAACTCCAACAGAGCTTGTCGTGACAGCAGAAGAATTGTTTGTTTTCTGGTAATCACAACATTGGTCTTCTGGTAACGTCAATAAGTAAATTGAATTCAGCCAACAAAACGAATCACTAGATTTTACGAGGAACTATAAAAAATTCTCTCCCTTAATTTAGTTCTATTTTAATTCACGCTACAAAGCCACTCACCGCTAATGTTCGACCGCATTTAGCCTGAAATGCAGCGCGTGTGGTCTGCTTGTTATTTAGGTCAAATCACCACTCCAGCGAGTCGCCTTTCCTATTCGCCCTGGGACCACTTCCATTTCCATGCCCATTTTTAAGTTAATTTAGGAATATGCGCTTTTTTCTTGCCAAGTCCTACGATATTGCGTGCGAATTTGTACACAAAGACTTCGTAAATAGCAAATTTCCAAGTGGACATAGGTCAGTTAACACTTCCATAAAGAACTCTGTCACGCGATGTAAGCCAACAAAAAGGTTTCTCCTAATCATTGGAGCGCATTTGGCGTGCTTGCGGCGCATTAGAACGCATTGATTTGCTTACATTCGCTGCACCTTTCATGTTTAATTAAACCCATGGACAGTCATGCAGACGTTTGTTATTTGAGCGGTATGCCGAGGGCTGTCTTAGATTTGTTGTCAACATTCGAAATGATTTAAATTTAATAATGCTTGTCTTGATTTGTCTAGGACCGACTACTGGAAGTCCAATGAGAAGAAGTACTGCGACTTCTGCAAGTGCTGGATAAGTGACAATAAGGCGGTAAGTTTGCCCTATCGACATGGATTAGTACAAAAGATTGAGTTTGTATCTTTTCGCAGAGTGTAGCGTTCCACGAGAGTGGGAAGAGACATAAAGCCAATGTGGCCAAACGTATCACCGACATTAGTCGGAGCAGTGAGAAGTCGGAAAAAGAGCGCCAGAAAATGGATATGGAAATCCGAAAGATGGAAGAGGCCGCCTTGAGATCGTATGCCATGGATATTCATTCTAAGGGTGATATGACTGCTCGATCTGTGTCTTCAGTTATGGGTGCTGTAGGTGCCTCAAGTAGTCACACAAGTGGAGGAAGGGGGGGTAGAAAACCCGGTCAAATAGATCCAATGCGTCTGGCTGGCAGTTCTGACGAGGACGAGGACAACCTTCGACCATCGGTGTCAAAGGTTGCTGATGCAGAAGCTGTTCCAAATGCCTCCCTCTGGGTCGAGGGTAAGTCACCTGAGGGCTATACATACTACTGGAATGTTAAAACTAACGAATCCGTGTGGACCGAGCCGAAAGAAGGTTATCTGTCACTGGACGAGTATAATCGCATAAATCAAATCGCTGAGGCCCAACAGGAGCTACAGTTACAACAACAAGCTAAAGATTTCCAAAAGAATGCTCCTGAAGAGGTGGCCAGGTACAATCGTGAACGACTGAAAGTATTTCGGCGAACGGATCCGGTAGAGGAGACTGCTAAAGAGGAGAAACGACAGACATTCAAAACGGAGGAGGAAGCTCAGACACCCGAGATCGGAGCCTGGCAAACTGTCGAGAAGAGGTAAGCTATTTCTGGCTAAATACTATGCTATGTTACATTAATCCTTCTGTTAACGCCAGGGAGGAGGAGAAACCTATCAATTGGGAACTTCCAGTTCAAAATAATTACTACGTGCCACCTGTTATAACCGAGTTCAACCCTGAGCCACCTGTTAAACGCTTTAAGGAGAAGATGATCGAGAGACTGGACCCAAGTCTTGGCGAAGGAACATCGACTACATTTAAGAAAAGAAAGTTCGCTGCTAAGGGGAATGCTCGTCAGCGATTGAATGATGACTAGCGTTGAGTAATTTTCAATGCAAATAAAAGATTTTATAAATGGATTGGTTTTTCTTATTTTTTTAACTCGAGAAGTACGTTTTAGTTGGGAGGGTGGTGGGAGTTGAGATAGGTTTGGTACTCCAAGTAGAATAAGGCATACATAAAGGAAATATGCTGTACTTTCCTCGTTTGGAATAGACCTCTGTTAATCTTTTTAATAGCGGGCAGCTGAGTACAGCAAGGTCTAAATCATGCGATTTACGTTTTTCGGTCAAGTTTTTTGTTCAGTTTGAACCATTTGACTCAAAACGCGAAGGAACAGGAGATAGGTGACGATTTAGCAATTGAAGTGACTTTTGCAATGCTTGACCCATGTAAACACCACTCAGCTGCCCGCTATTTAGCTTTTGGGAAGAAATGGTGTGTACATGGGTCAAGCTTGGAAAAAGTCACTTCAATTGCAATATCGTCACCTATCTCCTCTTCCTTCGCGTTTTTAATGGAAATTGTTCAAACTGAACAAAAACTTGACCGAAAAACCCAAAACGCATGATTTAGACTTTGGTGCACTCCGCTGCCCGCTATTTAGCTTTTGGGAAGAAATGGTGTGTACATGGGTCAAGCATGGAAAAAGTCACTTCAATTGCAATATCGTCACCTATCTCCTCTTCCTTAGCGTTTTGAGTAAAATGGTTCAAACTGAACAAAAAACTTGACCGAAAAACCCAAATCGCATGATTTAGACTTTGGTGCACTCAGATGCCCGCTATTTAGCATTTGGGAACTAATGGTGTGTACATGGGTCAAGCGTATAAAAGTCACTTCAATTGCAATATCGTCACCTATCTCCTCTTCCTTAGCATTTTGAGTAAAATGGTTCAAACTGAACAAAAAACTTGACCGAAAAACCCAAATCGCATGATTTAGATTTTGGTGCACTCAGATGCCCGCCATTTAGCATTTGGGAACTAATGGTGTGTACATGGGTCAAGCGTATAAAAGTCACTTCAATTGCAATATCGTCACCTATCTCCTCTTCCTTAGCGTTTTGAGTAAAATGGTTCAAACTGAACAAAAAACTTGACCGAAAAACCCAAATCGCATGATTTAGACTTTGGTGCACTCAGATGCCCGCTATTTAGCATTTGGGAACTAATGGTGTGTACATGGGTCAAGCGTATAAAAGTCACTTCAATTGCAATATCGTCACCTATCTCCTCTTCCTTAGCGTTTTGAGTAAAATGGTTCAAACTGAACAAAAAACTTGACCGAAAAACCCAAAACGCATGATTTAGATTTTGGTGCACTCAGATGCCCGCCATTTAGCATTTGGGAACTAATGGTGTGTACATGGGTCAAGCGTATAAAAGTCACTTCAATTGCAATATCGTCACCTATCTCCTCTTCCTTAGCGTTTTGAGTAAAATGGTTCAAACTGAACAAAAAACTTGACCGAAAAACCCAAATCGCATGATTTAGACTTTGGTGCACTCCGCTGCCCGCTATTTAGCATTTGGGAACTAATGGTGTGTACAAGGGTCAAGCGTATAAAAGTCACTTCAATTGCAATATCGTCACCTATCTCCTCTTCCTTAGCGTTTTGAGTAAAATGGTTCAAACTGAACAAAAAACTTGACCGAAAAAACCCAAATCGCATGATTTAGACTTTGGTGCACTCCGCTGCCCGCTATTTAGCATTTGGGAACTAATGGTGTGTACATGGGTCAAGCGTATAAAAGTCACTTCAATTGCAATATCGTCACCTATCTCCTCTTCCTTAGCATTTTGAGTAAAATGGTTCAAACTGAACAAAAAACTTGACCCAAAAAACCCAAACTGGATGATTTAGATTTTGGTGCACTCAGATGCCCGCTATTTAGCTTTTGGGAAGAAATGGTGTGTACATGGGTTAAGCGTGGAAAAAGTCGCATGAATTGCAAAATCTTCACACATCTCACCCAAGTGCCTCTACCCCATTTCTTTCCAAATTCAAATCACACTGGAATTTTCCAATTACCAACTGTCATACTTGTATTTACTTCAGCAGTAGTCAATCGTTCTGAAATGTCAATCTGACAACGAACACAATCTCGCGCCGTCTCACTTGCACCAATATGCTGCACTAGTACTGTCTCCTTTTATAAGTCATCCCAAATTTATAAATTATCAAAATAAAGAGTTGTGGGTGCTCATATTTTGACAGATTGATTTATACTCCCTGGTCAGTGGTTTTACGTGTGGAAGTATCATATATTTTCTAATTTTACATTAAATTCGTAGGGTGGAAGACGAACATAATGGATGAAATAGACAAAATCATAGTGCACTCCTTGCGGCAAATCGGATGTGAAATTGATGAAGAAATCGTTAGCCTGTCTAGTTTCTCCCCGGAGCTCATCGTGCAAACAGTTTCCAAATGTTTTCAACTGATAAATCCTTCTCTGGTTCTGCCCAGTGTGCTGCCAGCTGCAATGGCTCAACGTTTCTCAGTTGCAGCGTCATTGGCAGAAGCCTGCTCATTCATTGGATTCCGTGGCGACATCGGTTACCAAACGTTTCTGTACTCGAATATCGTCGAAGTCAGGCGGCTCTTCATGTTTCTTATTGAAATGCTTCCGAAGGAGAATGAGAATTTATTATTTGAGCAATCCCTCGAGGTTTTGACGAATAAGTTGACGGCCTTGGAAGAGAAAATAAAGAAAAATGTTTACTTTACGATGAATACCGCCTGGGTTACTCAATATTGTAAGAAGTTCGGCTTGCGTGAGTGGAACAAGGTAATTATTGATTCATATTCTCAGACTACTCCGTTTAAATCGAAAGTGAGTTTAAACGTCCCGCGACTGTCACAGAAGAGTGAATGTGATGCACCTCAGGAGCTGCGCAAGTACTGGCTAAAGAGGTCCCCTGGTATATTCCAAGAAACCAAAATCAACACGCTCCCCAATTCGCTGATTCACATGAACGACAAGGAATGCAGGGCAATTGAAAGTCAAAAATTGAAGACAGACAGGCTGATTGAGTTAATAAACACCCAGAGCGAACAATCTCAAACCTTGGCGGCTGTTGCTGTTCCGAAAGCTAAGAAGGTAAACGCAACTCTAAATAAGATTGCGTCGATTGAGGGAGACAAAATGAAGTATCAGGGAAACACCTACATGGCTAGCCTTATGACTTCAATTCAAGATTTGAACACTGATATAGAGCAGTTGAGACAATCGATTGATGAGTTGGTGTCCGAGCATAAACACATTCAAATTGGTATCAGCAACGTAAAGGAACAGCGAAAAGACTCACACTCGAAACAGGGGAAATTGAAGGAGGAGAAGAAAATCCACGAAAGAACGTGTGTTCTTCTGGAAAATCCAGATGTTAACATATCCAAAATGGAAACACTAATTGCATCGACTCAAAGCCGAAAAGCCAAGTTGGAGGAAAAATGGGTACATCACCGAGAACCACTGGAGCAGGCTTGGGAAAAGACTAAAACAAAGAACAGCATTAACTCTCAAGCTAACGAAGGACTGAAGAAACTCGAAAGCATCCAAGAGAAAGTCTCCAAAATGGAAAACGAACTGAAAGTCAAGTCTGTATTGCACTCCCAATTGGTCACTGTTTTGCAGAAGGAAAACAGGTCAACCAGCCGAAAGGCATACACCACTCGAATTTTAGAAATCATTGGAAACATAAGAAAGCAGAAGGACGATATTGAAAAGGTCCTACGAGACACCCGGCAGCTGCAGAAGCAGATTAACACCATTACAGGGCAATTGGACCGTCAATTCACAGTCGCTGATGACCTTCTATTCACAACCGCAAAGGATAGCGAGAGCTCAAAAAAGGCTTACAAGCTACTTGTCACCTTGCACTCCCATTGCACAAATCTTATAATACTCGTTCGGGAAACAGGCTCTGTTATGCGCGAAGTACGAGATCTCGAGGATCAGATCGAACAGGAAAAATCAAGGAATATACTATCTAATCTGGAGAACATACAAGGTGATCTGAAGTTAATGGAAGCGGAAAGTAAAAATCTACAGGAGAAAATAATCAAAATTGAAAATCAAATAGTTAACGAATGAGGGAACACTGCACAAAGTAAATTAGTTCAAGTTAGAAAGTAAATATTTGTTTGTTACCTTCACACGATATTTTGTTACGTTTAGATGTCTCTATTGTTTAAGTTACTGCTAAAGCTGTGCCAATGTAGACGTATACAAACGTTGGAAACGTACTTTATACATTCAAGAATATATTAACACTTTAAATTAAGATTATAGTTTCTAGCCTTAAGTATCAGTCCGGCTTCAAAGTTTAGAAGATCTACGTTAACTGAAATTTAAATAAAATAAATCAAACTATTGCGCTTATGATTGATTAACATTGTTTAGTCTTTACAGTAACAGAGAGTCGTCGGCGTTGCTCGAATCTATTTCGAAATCTTATTGTTTAGTCTGAATATTAAATAAATAAAAATCTCTTAACAATAGTTTTTGGAATTTGTTATTGAATGAAGAGAATCTTGGTGGTAGTTCGAAAAGGCTTTCGACACTACAAAGATAGGAGATCTGTTTCTGGAAAACTCCTAGTAAAAGTTTGGAACTAAGTGGCACATCTTGCACAAAGGTAAGGAAATGTATTGCTCACATCTTGCGGCGAAAATTCAGTTCCCAAACATGTCATGCTATGGTATCCACTTTTCCAATCAGACAGAAAAGAGATTAAAGAAAATGTAGCGCGGCACTGTTTGTAGGTAAATATAGAGCCTTGGGAAGGAGTTGAAGGTAGTTGAAACGGAAACGATGGCGCACAGGCATGGTTAAACCCTTGTACCTCGCAAGAAGTGACAGAAATAATTGATGTCAAGGAAGGAAGGACTTGTAAGCGGGTTTGGTACATCATTAAAATTTACATTTCTCTCTGAACTGCTGCTTACACAAAATACTTTGTAGTCAGAGATCGAAGATAAATCAGCATATGAACATTATGATCTCGTGAAACCTAGACGATACTATATATTGAACGTACTTTAAACCAAACTGCGACAAGGCATGAAGTACGTACTAGATATTGTAGTCGACAGTTCAGTCAGGATTTGGATTGATTTTTCACAAGCTTTTCATTTCAAAACGCAAAGAACATGCACAGATTTGTATTGATGAAGGAAACAGGGTAAGAAGTAAAGAAATAAACTAATCAAATTCAAATGCTCAAGCGGCCACTGTTTAACCCAGAATTCTTCGAACTCCAACAGTTCTATCTGGAACGCAAACGTAACAATTATTCATAATTCTGATGAAAATGGGATATAGTCGTACACTCGCGTGATCTATTGCATCATTCTAGTAATTTACCTCTTCAAATGCCAAGGTCGATGGTTAATCTTTTTTGCGTCGACCCATTATTCACCGAAGTAACAAAACAAGTAGTAGAGATGAGAAACAATTAATTTCTGGGTTTTCTCTAGACAATTGAGAAACAAATTCAAACTCAATCTTACGATTGCTGATGAAAATGAAAATACATATCTAAATGCATTCAATTAACAAATGGTCAACTAATTGCATCGATTTTTAGAGAAGGAAGGAAAAAGAGTATGAGTAACTACATGGAAAATAATTTACAAGTGGAAACGTATGGATTTTAGTATATGCATTCAAATTGAAAAAAAATGGCATTGTAACGATTAATCCAGACTTTATTTGACTGTCGCGTCATTGGGAAGTTAAGAAACACTCAATGTTTTTAATATTTTCTTTCCTCCAGCACTTTACATGGTTGCCTGAGGTCAAAGCTGTGAATGTCTTCTTCTATCTATAATTTGGAACGTGTCTAACTAGTGGACTAGTTCAAGCTACACAACAATACCAACCATCTTTAAATAAAAGCCCCCTGCCCATCTGTACATCTGTGGGTACAATCAACATTTAGTCTCTCGCTGTGGCATCTTATTTGTCAACAGAAATATACACTTTACAGCAACAAACAATTGTTTAATTGAAGTCACATAGGAGGGTGAAATCTACACAGTTGACGTAAATTCGATTGTTTGGACCACGATGTTCTATGTCATCTTGACTTTGGATAACCTTGATTTTGGGACAATGTCACGATAATAATTGTGTTCAGTCCGAACAAAGTAATTAGATTTTATACTGAGTTCAATGTAAGCTTTCTGAAATGACTTCAAACTCCGATGATATTATTGTTATGCAAATAAAAGCCAAGCACTTAACATTTCGTTTTGTAATTCCACTTTCGTGCGCTGCAATTAATTTACAAAATTTATTAGGTACTAGTCATTAGTTAACAACAAAAAAAAATACTTAAAACAAAACAAACATAAAGTCAAAATAAGTAAAGTTCGCTTGAGTTTACTTAGTTGCGTTTAAGGAACCGATTTTGAATTCGCTTTCAATTTTGTCAGCAACCATTTTCGCAATGGCCAGGGAACTAGTGGCTCCAGGCGATGGGGCGTTTCTGCAATGCAGTACTTGTTTGGCCACAGCTCCAGTTCCTACTCCTCGATCGAACACAAAATCGTCCACCAAATTACCATCTACATCAAGGGCTTGAGCTCGAACTCCCGCTGGGCCTCTTGAGATATCGTATTCATTGATCTCGGGGATGTACTTTTGCAAGTCCTTGATCTGGAGTGGAAGGAAAGCAGACTTTGAGATTTCACACAAGCCGAACGTAAAGTTTTTGAGAGCCATTTTGATGAAACCAGGATACCGAAGGGCGTCAGCAAGCTCAATAGGATTAATATCACCCCATCTGCAAGAGAAAACTATTATTACAACTGGAACAGATAGAAGTGTGTCTTAAACCCACTTGTATCCCTCTCGTTTGAAGGCAAGCACGGCATTTGGTCCCAGCCACACACTGCCGTCCATTCTGGGTGTGAAATGCACTCCGAGGAAGGGCAGTTTAGGATTCGGCACTGGATAAATGTTACCCTTAATCATGTGACATTTTTCTTTAGCCAGCAGCAAGTATTCCCCACGGAATGGCACAATTCTTGGCTCTCTCGGACAGCCCGTCAGCTCAGCCAGAATATCCGACTGCAAACCACCACAGGTAAGTACATATCGCGTCTTTATTTGCTGATGGGATTTTGATCCTTGGATTGTTACTGGGTAAGTAGCATTTGTTGGAGTTTCGTTGAACTTGTTTACTTTGAAATTGAGGAACACTTTGCCACCAGCTTGAGTGAAATCTTTCGCATAGCACTCCGTCACCATACCATAATCCACAATACCAGTTTGCGGAGACCACAGTGCCTTCACGCCCTTGCAAAACGGTTCAACTTCTGCAATCTTTGGGCCATCAATTATCTGCAAGTCGGGAACTTCATTTTTCAACCCTCGTTCATACAGATCATTCAACGGTGCGATTTCCGATGGATCCGTAGCGACTATCAGCTTGCCGACCTTTTTATAGGGGATTTTCTTTTCATCACAATACTTGTACATCAATCGCAATCCCTCAACGCATAGTCTCGCCTTAAGTGTCCCCGGTTTGTAGTAAATTCCCGCGTGAATCACTCCACTATTATGCCCACTCTGATGGAATGCGAGTTTCCTCTCCTTCTCCAACAAAGCAATCTTTAGCTTGGGATTACGTAGGAGAATTTCACGTGCAGTTCCCACTCCAACAATGCCACCCCCTACTATCACCAAGTCAAACTGGCTGTACACATCATCGAGAATCAACAGAAAGTAGACAAGCAAGTAAAGGTAATAAAAAAGTAAATATAACCACTTGATTAGAAGGGCAATCAAAGTTTATTTTCACAGAATTCTACTTACTTATCGGCGCCCGCGGCCCCAGTGCTCATCGGTTGCAGTCTGTTCACTGCCCCAAGACTCCCATTTAGCCTGGAGAACAGCGCCGGAAGCTTTGAATTTCTAATTAAAGCCATACTCGTGCGTGTCAACGTCGACAGGTATTTAAAGTTTTGAGTAAAAATTAATTTTCGTTGCACTATCGCGTTTTCTATTCAAAGGACCTTGATTGACCTTTCCGTCATACCACGCACAATCCACTGCCAATACCAGAGTGAAAGTATATCTTTGGAAATTTATTTGTCTAGATTACGGGGCCAAATAGCGCGCACAGAATTTTAATTCCATAGATGTCAAGTAATCATGATTTTGGCTAATAAAACAGCTGATAAGTATTTCGAGTCTTGTAAATGCTGCGAGCGCCATCTGTTGGGGGGTTTGGAGGCAGTGAGTAGAACTTGGCAATGGATCTATGTAGACTTATGCAAACTTAGACTTGGTATAATGTCGAGATTTTACATTTATCTATGAAATGACAGACTTTGTTGGCAATTTTCTATCGAAATCCATTCAATGTCAAATAAAACTAGTTTCACTTTACAGCATTTCGATCGATGAAAGTAATTATTTATGAAATCCACGACAATGTTGTTCTTTTTCACGAGTAAACAGGAATAGTCCTACTGATTCTCAAATGATCATCAAACTTTTGTTAATATTGCACAATGAAATACGAATCCAAAGTTCCTATTTAATTGTTAGAAGAATATTAAATTTTTAATACGCGCACAATTAAATAACATTTAAAAAAGGCCGGTTAAATAGAATCAAATAATTTTTCTTTAGCACCTGGCAGTGCTTTGAGCTTCACAGCTGATTTTAGGTGACATTTCTCGTTGGTCACAGATTTGTAAACAAAACTTTTAATTCAATTTGCGGGTTTTCTCTAATTTATTTTAAATGTAAAATGCCATCGTTTTGTGTTGTTAAGAATTGCGAAGATAAATACACGCACTCGGAGAATGTATCCTTTCACAAGTGAGTACAACACTACACAACTCATCGTAGAATAACACAAATTATCCTTCACAAAGGTTTCCCCACACGCGAAAGGATTTCCTCGACAAATGGGTTAAATTTGCTGACCGTGGGCCCAACTGGAAGCCATCCAAATGGAGTGCAATATGTAGTCGACACTTTGCACCAGAAGACTTTCGGAACGTAAACTCCAGAAGAACTCTAAAAAAGTTAGCAGTGCCCTCCTTGAAACTGTCTGAAAACGAACAGATCTCATTACAAAATTCCCCAGAGATTCATCCGGACGACTTGAAGGTAAACAATAGATTTTAAGAAAGTTAACAACTATAAAACCCTTCCATTTAGTTGCCTGATAGTAGCTGTCGCCTATGTGGAATCTGCTGTCGTCCTGTAGCCACGTTTGCCACTAATTTCGAAATCTTTGGCATGATTCAGAAGTGCTTTCCTACTTTAAATATTCAATTAGACGACAGTCTACCCAAGGATATGTGCTCTGGCTGCTTGCAAAGGCTTAACAATTTTTCAGAGTTTGTTGATGCCGTGTTGGATACTCAAAAACTCCTGCAAGGCAAATTCCGCAGTGAGAAATTCATTAAACCTCCTGAGAGGCAACTTAAAATCAAACAAGAACCAGTGGTGAATGTGAAGCAAGAAGTCGCTGAGAATTTTGATAGCTTCCTCAGTGATGAACTGGAAGAGGACCAGGACTGCGAGCAGAAGTTTTCCTTCTGCGACTTTCCTATGCTCAACACACAAGACATTATTAACAACTGTGACATTATGGAGATCATCAATCTCGACGATCCGTTCATTGATATTCCTGACGACGAGAACGGCAACGAAGTAGATCAGATGGTAAATCCAGACTTTATGAGATCGAAAACTCAACACGTCGTCAAGCTGGACGTTGGCAAAATGATTCATGAGCACAACTATGCAATGCCAATTGAGTGCAAGGATTCCATTCACTTTCCAAGCGTTTATAAGACTGAAAAGGCAGAGGAGAAGGATGAGGTGGTGACTAGCAATGTGCCCCCAAATACCTTAATAACTGCGAAGCCCAAGAACCCGACCCATCCTCCGATATTCAGTGAGTCCACCATCCTCAACAGCAACTTGAGATTCTCTGATAGCCTTCAATCCGCAGAAAAGCTTATGGTGACCTCAGTGAGTGACTTACTACCTCTACCAGCCATTGAGCCGAATGTCAAGAAGCCCAACATTGTCGTGCTCAACGAGAGCATTGTTAAGACAGCTTCTGCATTCCAATTGTACCCGTGCTCCATGTGTCAATCACAGTTCTTTTCCCCCGAAGGACTAAGCCACCATATCACCAATACACACGTCGAAGCCGCTCCAATGGTAAAGCTGCCTCTAGACAGTGTGTCTGACCAATCGACGATCGAACCGGACCACAAATCCATAACTTGCCCAACATGTTCAACTGACTTCTCATCTATTCAAGATCTCCTAAAGCACAAACACAAATTTCACTCGAAGGCGATGACTAAAAGAGAAAAACGAGGTAGAGAGTGTCCCGTTTGTGAAAAATTCTTCATCAGCAAGGTAGCTCTTAGCAACCATCGCAAATATGTTTGTCAGCCGAAAGCCGCCACCACCCTGAACACCTTTAAATGCCGCTTCTGTTCGAGAAACACTTTCAATCACTGGAGACTTTACCGCAATCATGAAACACTCTGTAAGCGAAGGCAGCTAAAAAAACTTAAACTAATGAGGAAGCCTGAACTGCTTCAGCCACCTGCCAATGTTGAAACACCCCCAAGGAAGAATATAAACTCACCTTTGCCCGACGATCGGAACCTACTTTGCCTTGGTTGTGACAAACGTTTCAATACCATAGATCTCTTTCGCGTTCACTACATCGATGAACAGTGCAAGTTTAAGCCATCTGCCGACGAAGTACTTGCATTTTGTCGCACATGCAATAGACCCATCACCACGTTTGCGAAACTCCGCTCTCATCGTCACTTTCAAACCTCAAGGAAGTACGAATGCAAAGAATGCCCGAAGGTCTTTGCGACTTCGAATTTGTTATCACAGCATCGTATCACTCACTCGAACGTTCGGAAGCACAAATGTGAACTGTGCGAGAAAATATTCAAAAGAAGAGGTGGCTTGCAGCAGCACATGAGGGGCTATCATTTGAAGATGAAGCCACACGAGTGCGAAGTGTGTAAACGACGGTTTGCGCTGAAGGCGGATATGTGGCGATGTAAACATTCAACGTTGAAGTATTGATTTGATAGTGGTATAGTTTTTTCTTTTCAAATAAATCTGTTGAAACAATATTGTTGAACTGAGTTTTGTTTTGATTGGGAAGCAGGGATTACGTAGAGGAGTAAGTATGTCGAAATGCCGACTGAACACGAAAATCATTCCGCGATGGAATACTTAACCAATCTCTGCGAACTGGCGATTTATTGTCCTCTCTACAAATCCTTGAATGCTACACTCAAGCGCCTTCTCTCTGAGGAATCTTCCTCAAGTTAAAGTTTCTTATTTTTGTCCATTTTGATGTATACTTTGAATTTTATTTGGCTATGTTTTTAATTCTGCTTCTTAGATTCCCTCCGACGTTCACTATTTTTCTAAATTATTCCCATGTCCTTCTCGTCCAGCCCTCAAATCACCTGTCCAGATCATTAATATACTCTAACCCGCAGAAGTTTAGTCCCAATAACATAGACAGTGAGAGACCTGTTGCTTCTTTAACGGCCTCGAGGTTGTCGATAGATTCAAAGTACTTTGTTGCTGACCCAAACACTAATACCAGTATTTGAACGACCTGTGTACCTACTATTTTATCGGTCGCATCTCGTTCAATAGTTTGTTTCGCTACAGTCATTTTTGTGGCTGAACTTAATGATCCAACTATTGTTTTCATTAAAAGATACTCACATCTTGTACAGAAACAGCAACGTTTTTCCACAACGACGAAGTATTCTTCCTGTCGACATTGGTAGGTGTGCCTGCAAAGTCTGGATGGTTACCATTAATAATCTTTTTCTTCCCAGCTCCGTCAGTCACAGACCCAACCAAATGGTTATGCCACCTCGAATATTCTCTGATTGATCACCTATCTATTCATCTCCTTCAGTTTTTTACGCTTAAAGGTGAGGATCTTCTAATTACACTGAAGAACCAACAGTTGGCCTGGTACCGCCCAGTAACTATTTTATAAGGAATGCATCCCGGATCGCATTTGTAAATAAAAACATCAATTTATTCCTATATACTGTACATTACTTTATTTACTTGAAGAATATATTAAAATTTGTCAAATATATACATACGAACGTAAAAAAAAGAAAAAGAAATTACAACTTAAAACTCAAAAGGTGGTGGCTCTCAATCTACATAGATATTCGTGCTTTTGCTTACATATGAACGAACGATTGTGTTATAGTATATTTGTGTTTCCTTATTTAAACCGTTTCTGTAAAAATTTTACTTATTGCGAGTAATCAATCCAATAATGATGGTTCTCTACTGATGGCACTAAAACAGCACTTAAACCCAAAAAGATGAAAATACAAAACCCGACCTACAGGCCCATACGAACCCGATTAACATAAACATAAAAAAGAAAAATACAAATACAAATATTATTGCAACTACATTTCCTTGTGGCTCTTACAAATCTACGATACAATTTAACAGTCAGTATTAATATTTAGTTATAATCTTAAATATGAGTTCTGCGACCCCACTGTAGATACTACGAGAGTGGGCCCTTTGTGATGCTTATTGACCTTAGTTCTGCTGGAATATAGCGGCTCTTTGTTGAAATTGTGCTCGCCGCATGACTTTCTGCTCCTCGGCCATTCGTCGTTCTTCCTGTTCCTGTCGAATTTCATCGTGAAACTTATTCGTTCGCAGTTGTTGCTCGATTTTGGCTTCGAAAAAGTCTTTCGCACCACAAACACCGACCTCTTCGACGTTGATTTCCGTTAAGCGTGCCAACTGGCTTAGACCAGAATCTGAGTCCAATTCGCCAGCTTGAGCTTTACGATAAATAAGGAGGAATTCACGAAACGATATTTTTCCATCGTGATCCTCATCGACTTCGGCAATCATTCCTTTCAGTCCCAAATGGGTTTGGGGTGCGCCCAGTTTCTCCATCATTACTTTGAGTTCGGTCAAGTCAAGATAACCATCATGACCACTGTCATATCTGGAAAAGAGAAGGAAAAGAATAATAAATTAGAAAATAATAATTGGTATCATTTAAATTCATAGAGGGATCAGCATAGAAGGTCCTACTTTCACAAAAAACCACTCGTAAAGAGGTCAGCGCAATGCAACACTCAGTACAAACGTACACATATTCGTACATAACACTACAAATACTGCAGATACCAGATTTGGAGTTGCGGCATGCATTTTACGAACCTCATTTGGGCTTAACTCATTTGGAATTCTGCATGCGCTGCAATCAAATGTGATTACATGATTGTTATGGGTTAGGAATCCATGAATGCCTGAATATGTATTGTGATGCGCTTTCATAATTGGAATGGAAGTGTCTCATTATAAGGGCAATTTAATTGCAAAGGTGTGATTAGGATAACAATGGATAATAGCATGAGGAAGTCGACTAGCGCAAGTTTCACACCTTTTTCTATGTACAGTCGGAAACTGCTACAAGAAATTATCGAAAATGATATGTATCTCTACATCTGTATGGGAAGTTCCATTTTACTGTTTTACCTGCATATATTCACATACATAGGGTTTCACATACTTAATCTAATCTTTCAAAATATAGTGCGTGTCAAGACTGACAATTGTCTACATATCGAGCCTTCGTGTGCCACTTGACTAAACTTCCAAGAACCGTAACAAATTGCATTCCAATTAGCCAACTTAAACAGGAATCAAATCCCAAAGGTAAATTAGAAATATTAATTGAATGATAAAAATATGTACGTAACCGTCAAATTAACTTGCGACATACGTTACAGCCGAGCAGGTGCTACGCATAATAAACTGCGGCTGTTTCCGCACGGACAATCATACTTTCGAAAGTCACACTGCCACCAACCGTCAATCTTGGCAATTGACACGCAAGTACACCACATAATGACAATGTGCCCGGCCAAAAGCCCCTCCGTTCACTTAACCAATCATAATTGATCCTAATCAAGGAATAGTAAAATATTCATACTTCACTCGGTGCCTTGGTCACAGTGGTAATAAACGATGCGCAAACCTGACACAAAATCGTATTAGTGTGATCGGCCCCGCAATTGAGGAAATATCAAATTATGCCCTCCCCCCCTTCTCCTGAGACTGGAGTGTATTGCTACGTGTACTAGGCGACTATGCACACGGGAAATGGTGTATCTACACGCCAATTGTTTTCAAATTAGTTTTTGTTTCGTGCGTTGCGTCAAAGCGACAGATTGGATACTGCTGCAATTAAAGCAAATGTCGATTCAGACTAAATGACATGCGTCAAAACCATGCACTTCATGTGAAATGAATCAAAATTGCCATAAAAGAAGTGGGGATACCTCCGACAAAGTGAACCATTCAAACACAAAAGGATTCGATTCTCGACCCCTTGGCATGAACTCAAATTCGACGGAGTTTATTATGTATGCGGCAGAATCAGACACAATACGGCTTTGTTTCTCTATTGCCCTCCCTTCCGGAGGGGTTTTTCCCTAAATTAAATTGCAACATGCAATGAATTGTATTTACCACCCTTACACCAGCTGTCGGAGCAGCAGGGTCCTTATGTAGGCCAAAAGCCTTAGAGCTATGATGTAACCGTAAAAAGTAATTTCAGACACTTTCAGTGTAGTGCAATCATCATAAACTATTTTCAGACAGTGTTTGCCCTAGATACTGCTGAGTAGTGACAACTCCTCGTATTGTGAATAGCCTTACGGCATCAGCACTTTTCCTCGAGCATATGGTTACGACATACAGTTCGCATTCCGTCTTTCCCAAAGCATGTTACACATGTGTATACATACATATGTATGTATGTATGTATGTATATATTTTTGTGCACTTTCGTTTCTTATTTTGTATCTTTCTCCAACATCAAGCAATAAGGAAGTTGTTGACATCGTTCGGGGAGGAATAATTTTCCTACAACCTGCACCTATAGATGTGTTAAGACCTTAAGTCGGTCTTTTGTTAGCCGTAACCGTAATTATGTTAAGGAATCCTTTTGATGAATAATTGCCATAGTTGGAGTACATAATTGGAGTGTAATGTGGGAGTGGTTTTGTTTTAAAAAAAGGAGAGCAATTGAACTTTCTAGCTAAGGATTTCTAGACTTATTGTGGATAGTTAAAGCTTGCCATCATCAAGAATTTTCAATACATCCATTTAAGTGCCACTTTTGATAGTTGATTACAACCAGCAACGTTCTGTTCGTCTGGGTAAATCCTTGCAACTATGAACTCACAAGGAGACTATAGGTCCGTTCGCATACTCTCCCAAAACGACGAATTTTCACGAAAATCTGCGAAAAGTCACCAAATCCTGTTCGAGTACGCAAAAGTTTCGTAGTTTTTCGTAGAAGAGAGTAAAAAACTTCCCCATGCAACCAATTTTAGTGCAGTCAATTTCTTTGATTTATGAAAGCTGTCAAATCTGTCAGATCACTATAAGTATGTAATTTTGGTTGTTTGTGTATTTGCATACATTTCCTTTTAACGTCTAAAAAGTAAGCAAATTTCGTAGTTTCAACCACTCTCTGACAGAATTTTACCCCCCTCCTTGAAATTTCATAATCTACGAATTGTGCTGTTCAATACTTCCACCTTTGACAGTTGGTTAGAACCAGCACATGCAGGGAATATATTGGTACATATTTAAGCTCTTCATTTTATTATGATCGAACCACATTCACTCACGAACCACCCTATTTCCTTTCGTTCTATGATCAGACAGTTGAGTCTCAACATTGCTAATTTTGTAACAAATACATATGCAAGCATAATCTCCAATTGTATCGCCTTGTTGACCCTAGCAAATCAAAAAGTCAACATAGTAATCTGTCATCTAACTAAGGAAATCATATCACGTCCAACAAACACATTTTTTTTTATTCATCACGCACATTACAGTGACTCACAACATGACAGAACTATTTATGTCACAAAAATATTGCACATACTGATTTCAGTGAATTTACAAGTCTGTACAGCGTTTCATCAAATGCATTGAAACAATACGCTTTGTACTTCAAGTAGCTGGATACATAAAACACATGGACAATCTGTGATTTGAATATGCAATTAGTGGAGCATGAGCAATATCAACGAGAATGGTTTTCCCTTGCTCCACTTCTAATTATGTTTTCAATGTTATTCAGATAAAAGCTGAAAAGAAATTCCTGCGCGCGCTGTTACGCTTTTGCGTATAATTAGGGAAAAATAAAGCGTTGACATTGGAAAATCCACTTTTTTTTTTTAATTTTAACTTAAGTGGGCAGATAATTTCTGTTCTCGTAAAGTGGAAGCTTTTGTGTTTATTTTTCTGGTTGAAACAACACAAATGTTACGTGAACGAGGATAAATACGACACACAAGATGCAAAACTTAAAATAAATAAACGTTCCTTTTTGTGTTAGCTCGGTGTGCGCACATCCTTTGTGAGAAAATTAAACATAAACAGAAAGCAAACCGAAAGTGGGGATACTTACAGTAGGGAGCGAAAGTTAGAACATAGAGTGGGAAAAATAGTAAACAAAAAATAGTCAGATACGGCTGTGTTGTGTGTGAAACAGTGAAAATCAGAAGAGCTGAAATCGACGACGGGAGAAACAGTGATTGACAAGAGTCATTTGATTTCTAAACGTCAGAGTTGACACCATATACGGTTTTGCCGTCATTCACAGTTAAACCCAGGATACTGTTCCAAAAACGAAAACACACATGCAATACGCCCGACAGGATCTTGTGTGGAATGTTACGAAACCTAAGTTGGCCCAGTTTATGGGGTCTCCTTTCTTGTGGATCGGACAAACGATGCTGAGGTTCCAGTCATTTACACTCTATTCATTCTTTAAGTGATTCCACATCAACCAACTATCATCTCATTACCTTCAATTAACATCCCACTTCTGATGTATTCGCTGTTCCCATTGCATCCGCAACAAAACTTTATTTAACATTTTAATATCTTGTTATCACATTTTGCATTTCCACACTCTACGACCAACTTGAATGCCACATTATGAAACCTCTATACATTCCCTTCACTACAGACATAATGCAAGTGCAGCCACTTCTGTTAGCTGCTGCTGCAATTGCCGCAAATTGTCACACAATTTCTTCTTCCAGACATCCCATCAAAAGAGGTGGTTGCTTCCAACATTGAATGCAGTGCTCATCCGCACTTCTTCAGCAAACAAGACTCAAGATCTTATCACATGTTCGGCACTTAACCCAACGGATGGATGGATGGATGGTGGTAGTCAAGGCTTCTTTATCCATAAATAAATATTTGACGACGACTCGTCAAGTGCCCCCAACAAGATGAGTTTAATTTTATCAGCCCCTTTTGTTTACTCATAAAACGCACTGCGCACCGTAATAAGAGTGTTTTTTAAGAGTGGGCCTGGACTCAGGTGGAGGTGCCCATATTTGTAAAGCAAATGAATCTATATTTGACACGAGTTTGGAAATAGATTGCATTGCGTGGGTCTTGCTTGACAGGGAGTAATTAAATAAAAATGTATTTGTTTTTTACAAACCGCAGAGTGCTTTAGATACTTAGAGGTATTTTCTGAAGTATTACGTCTGCAGTAGTTAGATAGTAATTAGTGTATGGGATTGCTGATGTCACCAGTTAAACAAATTTGAGATAAAATATTATATTACTGACTGCAATATCATATTTTATCTCAGCTTTTTACTCCGGAAATTGTTTAAGTATACAGTCTAGGTGGTATCACGAATAGAAGAGAAAATCATTATGCTCTTGTGTATCTTTTTATAGTTTTTAAATTGCAACTTCACTTACAAGCTCCATGAACCTCTCAAACAAACTTGCTTTGCCTTTCGTCGTTAAACAAAAATCATTTATCTGTACATACACACCATATGTATCTGCCTTCGTTGGTGACCATCAATCAAACATTTCGCATAAAATACATTTGACCACAAATTTTAATGTCAAATGACCTCTGATTGATGGCTACGTACTCCCGTGCCAACACACAATACCTCTCACCGTCATCATTCAACTAAAATGAAAATGAAGCAAACTTTGCAAAAACCGAAGGACAATTGTGTACAACACACTAAGCTGCAGCATATTAAACAGCTCAACAGACCATATTGACCAAGACAAGACATAAGGTGCGGTATGACATGCTAAGACTCCATAAAAGCACATCTTGTTGGCCTCTTACAAACTGAATAAATTGCATCTTGTGGCGGTTGATTACTTCAGATACAGCCTGCGTACACACAGTGGCTCCTACGTATAAACAAAGAGCAGTTCGGGTACACCACAAGACTACTACTGGTCTTTTGAGTCTCGAGCCTCAGATGTTAAGAGCTCTGAAGGAGTAGAACGCGGTGTTGCAGTTTTTTTTTTTGCAGTTTGCAGGTGAATGACTGCGAAATGATTGATTGAAATTCATCCTGAAGGTGGCTACGGCACAATGGCTATGAATATGCACTATGGAAGCGAAATTACGACATCTGACGTTCAGTTATGCGAGTTGAAGAATGCCATTAATGTGAGGTGGGTTTTGGCTTTGCCAGGCGAATTTCTATTGAGAAATTCTCCTTTGTTGGTACTTGTATTTGTTGCCAAAGCTGAATTGACTTTTGATCTAATTTTTTATAGTGCACTGGTAATAGTTTGGTTTAGTGAAAGATAATATCGGTATTACGGAAGGGATTACGTAATTTAATGGAGGTATTACGTATTACTAAAAGACTGTGTCGAAATGAGTGCACAATAGGGCGACAAGGAATGAAGTGCACATTTGGACATTGTAAGAGATTCGTGTAAATCTTCCTCCATTTAATTGCTCCTTAAAAACTTGAAATTTTTGACCTGACAGCTTCATATGGAATCCATTTCTCTTTCAAAAGGTTTTAACATACATTCTCGGAGGTTTGTTAGACGCTCGCAAGGAGTAGAACCATGAAACATTGAAGAACAATTTGGTGTTAAAAGTGCTTTCGCTGAGAGAAGAAGTACACAATTACCCAATAATTTTTCAATAACCATTTCCTCACGAAATAATTTCTTCCTCTTCTCGAATTCAGGAAAAACTTGTTAACATCATCAAACCCATTTTTTCTCGCCATGCAATTAGTTATGCTATTTCCCATAACTCAAACGTCCGGATATTGCAAGTTGCTTACTTTGCCACCTTTACCAGCCACACAACCATTTCACCTTCACCGTCACACTCAATTAAATCGCTTGTACTATGCTAATCAATTATGTAAACCTACTAATTACCCACAAATAAAAGTGCACAAACACAGTACGATAATGAGAAACAAATAATCGACCTAACCAAGTGCGATTGCGGCAGGTTCTACACCAACCGATACAAGGTATTCACCCATCACCTTCACTGAAATTCTAGATTTGTAATCCTTCTACTAAGTCGGATATCGGCTAAATGTGCAACAGGTGCGCCCCCATTGTTCACTGAACTGGAGCCAAATCGACTTATTGGCCATTTTGTTGATTTCTCATTTCGCAAATATTTCTTCTGCACACACATTTACTGAAACAAAAATCAATAAATAGCTAAACATACATGCTTAGTGAGAAGAGGGTCAATGAAGTTTATTGCCACAAAGAAGAGCCGGCCAACAACACCTATCAAATTTGACATTCACACGTTCTGCATCGGATCTAATTAGTTGCTTATAAAAGTTTTATAATCATGATGCCTGAACTTTCGTTTTCCCGGCCAAAAGGTAAATAAATAAAATTGCCAATAAATAGACATAAAACAAACCATCGCCAATGTTACTTGGAATTAAAATTGCAAATTTTAGTTTAGCAACAAAAATGCTAATTGACATTGGGGTATCACATAATAACATACACCAACAGACACGGCAGCCATATTGAAACACCATTCATGTTGGCTTGGATCTTCTAAATGTCAAACTAAAGAGGTGCACCCAGCATAAGGCAAAAATGCATCATCGTTAGCGCAAGTCGATGTCACTTTCACTGATTCAAGCCTGACTTCGATTTGGCCTATGAGATGGTGTACATAGTGGCTGATAGACGAGTACGACTCTCTTACGTTCGATCTCGCTCAATATGCATTTCTCTCCTTTGAGCCATTTCGCAATGAAAGCGAATGTGTTCCGGGAAAACTGAAATTGAAATCGAAGACGATGCAATCAAGACTCCCCTGAGCTTGCGCTACTGAATGCAATTGCATTTGCCACTGATGGCTATCATTGCTCGCGGTTTGGTTGTCATGGTCAAGCGTCTACGAATCTAGTTATTCCTGATTCTCTAGGTGAAGCTGAACAAAAATAAAACAGAAACAAGCCATCGAGACGCGCAAATAAAGCATGGACAAAGAAACCTGAAATTGTTTATTGCATTAGGTTATGCGGGACATTGAAGAACCGGATGGAGTAGTGGGTAGCAATATGTGTCCACCACCATTAGCTTAGGAATACTGATGTGTGATGTATGGTCGATAGAGAGACACTGATTTCCTGATATGGTCTTCGTAATTGTTGGGCTTTCAATTACTTTTTAATTGAAGACATGAAAGTGATGATGACGTTGGAGTAGTATCGTTTCGAGAAACTGATGAGATTGACAAGGGTCATTGAACGCTGGAACCAGACAGGAAATCCAATATTATTTTTAATCGATGCATACTAGTTATTCATCGAGAGTCTGTCTTTCGTCTAGTTGTTGTGGACGGTCATAGTAGACAGAAACGCATATTTATTTATTTACTTATCCATTAAGACTTTTTTTTTTCGTATTAAAATCGATATGTAGGTTGGTATAACGAAATTCTTTGGTATAGCAACTAGAGAGTGTGTGTTGCACAGTGTATTGGATCATTTTAGATTGATATCGGTCACTTTAGCTACACGGAAATCGTATAGAACATTGAGAATCTGTATTTGAAACATCATGGACATGTGTATACATTATAAGCAGCTACGCAAAGGCGTACACACATGTCGAACGATACAATAGACGACCTAAATGACTATCATGCGACACTTGTAGTTATGTTCATAGATGACGTTAGACTTATAACCATTTCGAGTTATAACGCAAATTGCTTTCTATCGAAGGGGTATGTCTGAATCCATTATAACAGGCAATCTGTAGGCTTCATCGATGCCATTGTGCTTCGACGAATAATTTAGTAAACACTGCCTGTATATACAAAGATTACGAAGATTTAAGTGCACAAATTCCATTGTTTCCGACTTAATTTATATTTCGAAGGAATATCGTTCTAAAGCTTAGATAAATAGTTGTTATAACCTGAGTCTGAGGTTTTGTCTGAAAATTAATAAACTTTACCTCAAGTTGAAAGAAGATTGAGGTTAGAAAACCAGCCAAAAGTAGTAAGTAGTTCCAATCGAAATCTGCCTGTCTGCTGAAACACAACAGCACTACGACTTTGGCTTGGAGCACGTTACATTCCAGCATACATGAGATACAACGCTTGACAGCTGTGAATATTTTCCGAAAATACTTTGCTTTTTGTTTTTTCTTTGATCAACAACAATTAACTTTCAAAATAAAGCAAACGTTGATCTCAATTAAATTTTTCCTTTGAATCAAAGTCACGTTACGTGACATTACTTTGTTCTGAGCAAATGACAAACGTCAAGAAGAAGCAAATGCAACACTGTGATAGTATATATTGAGTTCCTATGCTTGAACTCGAAAACGTCAGTACTGCAAAATGGAAATACTAATACTCCGCGAGAGTAAAGTCCAACCATCCATGCCTCTTCGAGCTAGTAAGACCATTTATAACCTAAAACACAATTGTCATTGAACTGTCAAAGTAACTTCGTAACGTAATTCAATTACTGTTTTATTTGCATACTTCAGACTAAATACCAAACTTAAATTGACCCCTAAGACACCATTTTTTTCGTGCGTGATGAAAAAATGTAACTCTGACGCACTATGGCTATGAGTAATGGTAAATATTTGTCACTAAATTATAGGAGAGTCAAACTGTGCAACACACGTTTTCGCGCATAATACTTCCCTACAAGTTTAATTACACACTTATTTCCTATATCCTGCTAATTGTGTTGTATTACTCATTTGCTTTTTTAATGAAACACATAGGCATAGCACCTTCAAGGTAACCCCATGAAATAAACAGCTTCCTCACTTCGAACTGCGAAGTTTCCTACACCAAATCGATTTCAAACTATTAAATGCACGTGTAATTATTCATTGACTCGACCCCCAGTGAGTCACAGTTGTATCTACACATATGCAATTGAACATACTGCTCAGAGGTGAATAGCTAATAAAGTTTGTAGCACAGACCACATGCAAGGCAGTGCGTTGTGTTGTCTGGCGGTTCGGCTTCTTCCTGGGAGCAAATGGAGAACTGAAACACCAGACATTCAAGCTATTAATAGCATTTCGTTTTTCTAAAGTATTCCCGGAAATATTATACAATGGATTACACTGGCCTCCTGAAGTATCTTTTACCCTTAGGCCATATTCTTGCTAACCGAATCGTGCCCGGTGAATAGTAAGGTTGCGGCCATAAAGACATATGGGTTGGAACTCATTCGTTGTTTTATAACTACTCTGCAACTCGAAATTTCGCATTGGGGTAGGTTAGTTTAACCCTTTATTTGTCCAACGCCGAAGCGTGCATGTTGGCAGCTGAAAACATTTCTGCTTTTTGTTTATGCCATAATTATACTCATTGTTATCCAAGAGAAATACCTGGTATTTGCTAACTTTTTGCCAAGAAATTACACATGTATCTACATATGTATCTCTTGCTAAATCAATAATAACATGGGAAAGTTAACAGCAACAGTAACAATTGCAGTTGGCACATTAGTTACATTGAAATTCCATGTTGTGCTGGCGCAGAAATGTTACCATAAACATTACGTCAGCAAAGATTTTTCCTGAATACTTTCCAAAAAAACATTTTTTCTTGCACGTGTAAGCTTTCTGTTCCCATAAATTGGTATATAGAGTCTTTTGGATAAAGATACTCCTTTTATGAATCCGAGTGGAAATTGATTGATTTGTCAGTTTAGGGAATGGCTTCCGGCGAACGCGAACTGTTAATTTGTTTGAAAATGATTGAATTTCTAAGGAAATTGGAAACAAAATATTTTGTCTAGTTCTGAGAAATGGGTTGTAAAATGTTTCATTTGCTTTGGGAAATTGTTTACTAACAGGAAGTTCTATTAATACATTTGTATAGACTTTAACAATCAATGACCAGTTGCTTGAAGATATATTCAATTTATTTGTTTAACATGTTCAGGGAATCAACTTTGCAGGGAATATGGACTCTGTCAGTTCTGCTAAGAATACTGGACGAGACACAGGAAAGCAAAACAAATAGTTCCAGAGAGAAATGCGTCCAAAATGCATATTCGGTTCTATATCTGATAAGGACGAATGGAAGAAAAGACACAACCCCTTGACCTTACTGACTTGGCACAACGACAATACGAGTAATTCTGCAGCAAAGAGTATCTTCGAATTCCAGTCCACAGTTTCGAAAAGATCGAACTTTTGTTTCAAGCATTAAGTCTTTATAACTAAAAATACCATGCCCCAGAAGCGGAGACTCTTCATAGATTAGGAACACGCTGAAAAAATAAAGAATATGCCAACAACATCATCTTATTTTCAGTTTCTGACTCTGGTGCCGTGACTTGGAGAATCGAGGTTCGAATGCCAGTTAACACCGAAAACTTTTTCAAGGCTTCCTCTCTCGCGATCGGTATGAAAAAGCTTCTCAAATCAAAAAGTATTGAACGGACACCGTTGAAACTTGCCCTCGATGAGGATGCACTTAGATCAGAAGAAGGTCCTTTGTGGTGGCGATGGGTAAGACCCTTTTAAAGTATAATAATAGTGTATCCACAAAGAGAAACCTTGGTATATTCTTATAATTTGTACAGTTTCTACATTTCTACAATTTCCAACAATTTAGATCAGTTTACTTCGAATCCTAAATTGTCCTAAGTGTATCAGCATGCTTTCGATTAACAGCAAGTAATTGAGTTTACCTGTGCGTTCAACCGCAAATATATTGACCATTCTTACTAATCGAAACGAAAATAAACAACTTATTTGCTTAATTAATTTAGGATATCTCTCCACGAAGAAATCAACACTAAAAAAAAACCAAAACTGCTAATTGACTGAATCCACTACAAACTGGATGGATCCAATCAAAACAATGAACCCCACTTGATTATCACATTATAACTCTCGTATTTGCAGAACGTGTCGTTTCCACCATCGTTATTCCAACGCTCAGTGCATGAACAACGCAAGTGGTGTTCCATATTTCGGATTGTGACCCCAGTATTTCCAAATAACCATCACAATTTATAAATAAATGTAGGTACTTGTGTTTATCACTAAACGAATTAAGTAACGATGTCAACGAACGTCCTAAAAACAAAAAACAAAAAGAAAGATCCACGACTCACTAACAAAGCTGACAAAGCTGAAAAGAGGCAAAGACGGTTTTTTGTTTACATTATCCATTATCAAATAAAAAGGAAAACAAATGCAATGAATCACTGCCCTGTCCGTTGCATTTAGGAGACATTCACCTCCTCCAATGCGCTCCACTGCGCTAACAATAACATAACCGGGACTACGTACTATATTTCCAGAGATATGCAATTGCAGTGCATCGTTGGCACAGAGTAATGAATGAATCATCAAACTCGTCGTTCACGTCCAGTGAGACATAAAGGCGCTCCTCCGGCTGCAGTCATGAGTTACACTGTCGCACTGCTAGGAATGGTAAAATCAATTGCATCGGAGCTATACCAGTTTTATTATAAACCCTTGGTTATGAGTTTATATCTATTTGCATACGTCTATCTCTATGTATTGATCAAAGTTGTGGTTTGTCAGCGTACATGAACCCTCGGTTTGCATTCCCTGAACCCCATGTACAATCTTTTATGCAAATATGCACTGTGATTACGTCGAAAGACATAGGTTAAGCATTAAGTTTAGCTTAGAGCGCCCGCATAGGGCCAGTAAGTTAGTCATAACATAGTTAAGTTAGTTAAGCTAGTTTTAAACAATTTTGTCTAGCATGTAAGAGTTAATGAATAAATAAACAAAAATGAATTTAAAAAAAAAAAAAAAAAAAATATGCACTGTGATAAGGGTGGTGACTACTTGAATATGATTTCTGCAGTGCATCCAACCAAGAGGGGTTGATTCATTTAAAAATACTCGTTCCCAATGCACTCGGAGTGATCCCTTTTTTTTCTTATCAAATTATGACCGCTTCCTGCAGCGCAAAAAGTTGTTTCTGAATCGCTAGAGGGTCGTAATTGGATAAGTTTTGATTTCAACAGCCCAAGAGATTGGCAGGCGACGCCATAGATATTTTCTTTCGTTTTAATTAAATTAATACATAAGAGTGGCAGGAAATCATTTCATGATTAAAACATACTGCATATATGCTAGAATGTGTACTATTGCGTCGTTTTTTTGTTTCTTTTTTTTTTATCTTAGGCCGACCATTTCACTTTGTTCTGAGAACGCGTGCAACTATTTTCTAGCACAAGACTAAGAGATCACGTTTCACAATTTAATTCCTCACGATTTTGCTTTCATTCGTTTTGTTTTTTTTTTCGAAACACTGACAGTCTTGCTTAAAGACCTTTAAGAATGCCTAAGTGCACGTATCGATTATTGATTTTAGAAACTTCATTCAGCGTGTGCCCATAGCTGGGATACGTACGTACATCGAGATACAGACAAGTAATACACAAGCTAATGAGATTTTATTCAGTCTAAGGCTTATGGTATAATGGATAAGAAAGTAAGATACGTAATAATAATAGTTTCTCTGTAATGGATTTTTATTGCCTGAGACGTTCGATTAGTCAATGTGAATGGTGGACTATTCCAGATCGACATTTATGGGGAAATTCTTTTGTCTCTGTTGAGTGATGATGTAGTAAGGATGTTGTCATAAGTTGAGGTAAAGAATCGTGGGTCTTTCAAAATAAAAAATTACTGCAACTCAAGCAGGTAATCGATTATAATGAGTAAAATGTTTGAACCAATTTAAGGAGATTAGTTATGCGTAACCATGTTCAAGTAGAGAGCGAGTAGAGACCTTCCAATTTCTTGGGAATATTGTCTCCACCGAGTGGAGGAGCTGAACTGGATTTAGTCACTCGAATTCGCCAAACGAGCGGGTAAAAGCCAGTTGGTGTACAGGACAGCCGGGGAATCTGCGCCAAAATTCAAGTTGGCCTTTGACAGTTGCCGCCATTTGCTAAAGTTATAGCAACTTCCGGTATTGCGACATATTTTGGGCGATTTTGTATCTGGATATGTCATTTGGAGTGAAGCCACTACTATTTTAAAAAACCTGCAAAGCAAAAGCTTTATCAAAGAACGATCTATTAAGCCCTGAATACAACAACGGTACTGGTGATAGGTTGGTTACTCTTTCCGAAAAAGGTGGCAGGTCCATAACTAACCACCCAATGTAATGAATGCCGCCTTGTCTGAACGGAAGCCTACTCGGCAATCCTAGAAGTATATGGCGGAAAATAGTTAAGAAAGTTACTCGAACCCCACACGATGACGTTTAAACTTTGTGAAGGGCCATTAGGGTCTTTATGTCTCTTTAAAGAGACTCTCGCAAAACTTCATTGATGTATCCACATTCGGTTAGCAAAATAAATTGGTCATAAGGTTTCTACAACAATCATAACACAGAAGAAGAAAACAAATAACAAACCTCCACACTCATGGCTGTCACTAATCTTCAGCTTGACTCTCATTTTCCGATATACATATATAAATTCTAAGAAAAACATCTAAGTCAAGTGTGACAAATTGGTTTTAAAAATCAAAACAACTGATCCGTATCAATCACAATTTCTCTTTATGTTCCTCTTGCTACTGAGGCTGTCATCAGTACAAACATTGTGAAGAGCAATGATCCACATTATGAGTATGACAACACATGGATTCCCCTGACTTAACCGAGGCGTAGTCTCAAGTAGGTGTTCACCCAAGTTATTGTCCGTCTTATTGTCACGCAGTACAGAGAAAATTATATGTATACCCACGGAATAGACAATGGAACATCGCGTTGTCCACGACCGACGTCACTACGAACTGGAACTCTTATTCTAATTATAGTACGCCAGTGTATACGATTTCTAGAGCATCTATCATGGAACGGTAATCATTATAATAAAAGTGAAACCAATTTTTGAAAATACCCAGAGATACATGCACCTAGTTATAGCATAAATAATGTATCGATAAGTAAGTGGATTGTGACATTTCAGTTCGAGATACTTTTCGTTATATGTTATTTTTTGTGTTCTTAAAACGAAACCTGTCATGGAACCACATAGATTGACCTTATTGCTTGACTTTAATCAGCAGGAGAGCCAGAAAATTGCCATGTTCCCCCATCGGCTTTCAGAAGGTAAATTTATGCACATGGAAGAGACTACAACATATTCTCGTGGCTGAAAGGTTATTTTTATAATAGAAACAAGCCGGAGAGACACACACCAAAGCCAGACACGTTCTTATGATTATGGTTATCCTTGAACCAAGTCGCGGCATCGAGTGTTCGCCAAACGGTGGCATTATGCGGAGCCGAGTGCAGAATATCTATTTATATGAAGATGCACTTGTGTGATTGGAATGGGATGAGACAGGATTCAAAACAATAACCGCCGTTTGCCTAAACAGGTTTTTCGCTAAAAGATGTAAAGGGGAAACAGATAAAAAAGGAGGAACAAAAAATATGTTGCCAAGTAGATCTGCCATATTCGACTGGTTCATTCGAGTTGAACTTATAGTGGATGGCACTTCTGTTTTTATTTTATCAAAGTGCAGGACAAAAGATTGTTATTTTTAACAAAGTGGCTAGCTCTTGAAAGCTTTTTTAAGATGCTTTGATAGTCTAGATTGTAGTTAAACAGTCTTTGATTCAGAAATATTTAATAGAATTAAGCCGAGCGCCTTGAGATAGGTACATGGTTCATTTAAAAACAAAAAGTATTCGATTCCAAGATTAAAATTTATGGGAATTGGTACAAAGCCTCCTGTACCTACTAGCAACAAGCTAATTCTTAGGCCAAGTGGGTAAAGCTCTCCACAAGCGCCGCAGACAGATGTGTCTCTTAAACCCAGCAAACGAAGATATTTAACAAAAGGGAAAGTATCCCCAAAGAACGCCAATGAGTTGTCTAATCTTGTCAGTAGAGAGACAGAGAGAGACAGCAAGAATGCCAGTGATTTCCTACAGACGTTCGGGAACATACATTTAGTCTGCCCTGGAGAGCCCTGCTACACACAATTCTGATCATAAGAGACCCAATCGTCAAAGGAACCCCTGACCTGACATCAGGAAAGAATAAATCTGCACTTGAAAAGCAGAAGTATGGTTACCTAATAAATAAGGAGTCATCTGTGAAAATTCGAATATAGTCCAGTCCAGACTCCGACTCTAACTGAAGCCAGTCCTAAACACAGGGAACGTTGACTCTAAATTTGCACAACAGCCTAAGTTAAGGTGTACTATATGCATCGATGAAATCGAAAATTCCACTCAATTAACTCTCCATTTATTCTCCTTTATAAATTTTTAATGACACAACTATAATCCCTCCGACACAAATAATATCACAAATGTTATGTGTGCCCTATCAACCGCATTTAATTGGATTAATTCCTCCATTGCGCACCCCCAAAGCCTGTGCTGGTTGGTGTCAAATCAGCGTGCTATTCTAAATCAAAAGATTATCTAACATCGAGCGGCTGGTTCGCCACTGCCCGTATGTGATATGTTGACACAGGAAAACGACATTCACTGTGGTTGGATGCACGACAAAGAATCCATCCGATGAATTATTTGTTTATTATCAGCGTGTATGTCGTTTCTCGTAACGCTGTGTGTACTTCACGGATAAGCAACAAAAAAAAATATTCAAATCCATTATTCAAGCCCAGAGAGTCTGCACGCATGATATGCGCGCTTCGTATCGGATTTCACTCTTTTGTATCGCTGGCAGTGCTCTCGAGTTGCAATGGCCCCTTTTGTAATTATCTAAGTTAATAGATTCAAGTTCGTAGAGTGGTACACTTAAACTGATTAACCTTGACCTCCTAGAGCTACTCACAAGTCTACTCACATACGAGTAGCTATCAACTTCTATCTAATGCTATGAGTTTTATAACCGGTGACCAGGTAAATGACGGTTTAGCTTAATCTTGTTATTGCGGATACTGTGATGAGTACTGCTAGTTCACAGAATTTTCATAGTCATTATTCATTCGTTTAAATTTACAACAATATACGTGCGCTTAGTAAGCTTTGAATAAATAGTAAACAACCCAAACTGGTTGGCAAAAGGTGGCAAATTCGCGGAACGACTTAAGACAAGTCATGTCGCCGCTACCAGTCACTTAGCACAAAACTGGATTTTGAATAAAATTTTTTTTTCAATGCAAATTCTGTTAAATTTTTTGTGTGAAATAAAACAAAAAGATGAGAATTTGTTTTTTCTGAACTATAAAATCTGTTTACACTCACTGATATACCTATACGCAGGCTATGACGTCAATGGAAACAGTGTAGCTCTCTGTTCGGATACTGTATAAACAGTCAGAACGTTTTGTTGAATTTAATTTTCGTAAAAATTACGATCAAAGTTACGAGTATATCAATGATTCACTTTGGTTCTGTGATGCGGTTTGGGGTTTTGAGGTGATTACTAGTAATGACAAATGTAATCGTAGTAATGGAATAAAATGAACTGTGAGCTTTGTTCAATTGGGGTTAAGTGCATCTTGGATGCGATAAGACGAAAGTGAAAATTTGGAAAGTAGTGGGAAACAGTGAAATGGATTCTATTTTTACTTTTTCCAAATGTTTGGTCACTTGGCTGAGGGACAAAGTAAAATCGATTGTGTTGACAAAAGAGAAGAAGAACTTACCGGAAATGAGATAGAATTAAGCTGATGTTCACTGATAAAGGAAGCATAAGTTCAAATTTTGGAATATGTTTACTAAATGCAGGCTTAGAAGTTGAATACAGGGTCTAACAGAAAAGCTGATGAAATGCGGATCGATATTGAAACTAAAAGTGGTCGTCTACCTTTGGTGATTGTTAATAAAGTCACCGACGAATATTTTTGAATCCATTTTGAACTCGGAATGGTGCATTGGGTCCTAAAACACTTTTTTATATGACACAGACAAATCAGTAAAAAGAAAAGACAGCAGAAGGTACATACCTATATCATTCTCTCTTAGTGCCAAAACTAACCCCAAAAAATGTCTGCGGGCAAAAGTTGTGTAATCTGTCAAAAGTACAACCCAAAAAATGTCTGCACGTAATAGGTGTGTGATCTGTCAAAAGTGCAATCAACTGACACTTTAGCTCAGTCATTTCTTTTTCTTATGTTTATTTAGTTTTGAAAACAATTTTTGGAGATTTTAACGATCTTTTTGGGTCTGTTCTGCCTAATATGTACACTCATAGCATTCCGAATTTTAAAGCAAAAGTAAAGGAACAGACCTAATAAGGAGCACAACAAATCTAAGAGAGGCGATGCGGTATGACGTTGACACTGCCTGGGTGAAGGCATCTCGAAAAGTACATAATACTTCACTTATATCAGCTGACATCATATGTATGTTCCCTTATAATATCCTCGTTGTTGACATTGAGGAAATTTTACTGCTTGCCTGGCTCTATGACCAAGTGCTCCACAGAAACGTTGGAATGCGATGTACTTAAACCCAGCAAATATCATAAAACTACACATAAACTAAGCGTTTTATCCATTTCAGGCCATTCAAGTTGACTTTGAATATCAGTAAACACTAAAACCGTGTGCCTGCATCTTTACCTTGCCCTCTGCTTGGCTAAAATGTGAAAATTTTTGCTATACATTACACATAAGTAGAATGGCAGTAAAAAGTGCATGGGCGCTCATTGACACACCCTTCAGCAAGGATTTGAAAGGCTTGGCACTATTCAGTCTGCTTTGCTGGCAACCAATTTTATATTCTTGACGACACACGACCTTGGTGATTTATCCTTTGTTTTTTTTTTTCTTAAACTAACGTAAACACACTCAAGGACATTTTCTCATCTTAAATTGTTTTTTATTCTCTTTCAGGATATACTCACTTATTGAATGTTGCCTGGTAATCCTTAATCTGTTTTCGGGTAAACTCATGGAACTCCGTGTAAACATTGACAACCTTAAATGTATGTTTAACCTCTTGGCCACTTTCAAGTGCGTCGTTGATTTGTTGACGACGATTTAGGATGTTACTTAACTCAGAATCAGCGGACGAGGACATCTTCCTTGTTTGTCTAGAATTTAAATACTGCAGCGATGCGAAAAAAAAAACTATGTCAATTGACAGCACTGAGGATTCTGGTATCGATCGACCGGTACGGTGCACTCTTGGAAATTGCTTCCCCAGCAGTATCTATAAATAGTCCTGCGTCCCTGTGTTTGTGTCAGTTCACAATCTTTTGATTGGAAATTTTCAGTTCCCACGTAAACAAAACAAAAGGAAGGATGTATTCCCGACTTCCTGTGATACACACCCCGTAATCAGACAACAGACAGTCCCGAAAAAAAAACAAAAAACACTTTACCACACGCAACGAGAAGGATGTGTAGGACAATATATTGGAAAACACCTGCTTCACAGTAGCTGGTATATAGAAAACCGTTTATTTTCAATGGAACAGCTATGGTATGGTGTGGAAAAAACGAATTTGAGCAGAGAACAAATATGCTGTTAATGCTTGGCAAGTCGAATTGCGACTGAGTGTCGACGGCTGGAGGAGCTGGTGCTTTGGCGTTTCGGTGTCTCTACGATTTGGTTTGATATCAGATAGAAGAAGGCGGTGGGGTGGGAGTTATGTTTATGTTGGTGTGTACACTTTATGCATCGTTCTCTTAACTTCGCTTTAAAGAGAAAATTTTGTTTACTGAGTGTGCGCCTGCATATAGAGTAGATAACACAGATTTTTTCTTATCACTGAAGAAAGATAAATCTATGTGACGGTCTGGAGTATGTTACCGATTGAGCCATCTGTACAAATCTGACGATATTTGTAAAATAAGTGAACGAATTCTTTAGTTGGAAACAAAAATTAACGACTTTGCTGAACAAGTACAATTACTTATGAAAGCTTTGATGAGACTAAGACCTTATTTCAGATTTGTTTTTGCATTAAAGATGATTTGCTGACAGCCTCCAGTTGCGCACTCCAAGTCCATAAACATGCGATTTTTATGAACAGCGTTCTTCCTCTCGGTAATATACCTAGACGCTGTTTACAGCCTACTGATACGCAGTTCTCCTACGTTGAATCTCCTCCTCGCTGCAACCGCTTTCGACAGAGCTCATGGTTCCGAATAGTTTTACTAAGACTGAACTAGTTATATAGGTCATACCCACAGTCTCTTTTTACTCGTTATATTGTTTAATGTCCTAATCTTGGTCCGGTACTGTTCATTTTCCGGGTTGTTGCTATCTTCCTTCAACCCTCAACATGTTTATACATAAAATGAGAAGGAATTTGTTTTTATATTGCCAAAAGTAACGGTTCCTCACTTACTTATTTCCAAACTTTCTGTAGTACAGTGTTACTCAGTTAATCTACATTTAATCGTAATGGCAGTGTTCCATCAATTTAAGGCTAAATTATCCAATACTTTGGTTCTCGAAGATACTTTTGAACGGGCTGAACATGATAAAAATTACAGCATTTTCGAAAGGGCTCACTGTTCCAAGGACATGTTTCCGAAGGTAAGAAAGTCATGATTTTAAGGAAATTTTTGTATTGTATACCTATACGTGCAATTGTGCCTATTCACATATGTAGCTCCGCTCTTTGCATTCTGGTGTCGGGAAATATTGACTTGCAATGCATTGAAATATTTCTTTACATCATATAAAAACGGAGAACTTTAAATTCAAATAAAATATAGAAGAGTGTTTTTGGCTTTGTTTGACAAATCATGGCATTAATTCACGTGACAGCCGCAGCGGCTACATGACCGAAATCTATGCATATGCCATAATCTGTCAAATAAAGTTAACTTCATGGATATTAAAAACTATTTGCTGTGTTTTATTTCAATCTAAGGTTCTCCGTCTCTATAAAAAAACATCCTTTACGTTTGCATGTGCCACTTTCTTTTTAGGGTTTTCTATTAACAAATATTTTACGAATATTTCTAGATAAAATGTAACTTTCGTGTGCAACTAGTCCAAACTTTATTTAAAACCAATTTGGAAACTTACTGCTTCTACATGAATGGTCTATATTCAATGTCTTCTTTAAAAAATTGCAATTATTTGACGTGATAGGTCCCAGGGACCCTGGCTCTAGCTTCTCACACCCATTCGTATTATGTGTGCTACAATCTTTACACGAATGAAGGGGCCTTCTATTTAATGCACATCCGAAGGCGCAATTTACTATTTAAAAAGCATTTTCATGTCAGTTATACTCTCGGATGTTTATCAGACGCCAGCGAGAGGAGTTGCAAGATTGAACCTGAGACCCCTTGCTCCGTGGCTCAGTGGTTAGTGCGTTGGACTACGGAGCAAGTGGTTCAAGGTTCGAATCCCAGTCGGAACACCTAAAAGTTTTTCACGGTCCCATCTCTCGCGAGCGTCTGACAAACATCCAAGATTACAACTGTCCTGAGAAAGTTTCTCAAAATAACAAATTGCCCTTCGGACATGGCATTAAAAAGTAGGCCCCTTCTATTCGTGTAAAGAATATAACACTTACAACACGAATGGTCGTGAGAACTAGGCCCTGAGTCCCATCGACCTGTTGCGCCAAGTATTTTTTTTTTTTTCTTTATGACCCCTTGCTCCGTAGTCCAATGCTCTAACCACTTAAACCACGACGCCAAATGTATATCACCACCTGAATTAGCTCAAACTCCCTGTAAAATTCGAGCTCTAATAACCTATAGTCATTGAAGGCATGTAGACCTGGCAGTACTTATTGCCTCTTTCCTTCATTCTAATGCCATTCAAAAATCAGCTGGTTCATTCGAGTTTTCGAACATGTTCATGAACAATTGGTTTCGAAATAAACAAATAAGTCAAAATGCAGGGATAAATGTCACCGCAAAGAGTACATAGCGATAAGTTTTTTTCAACGTCACACATATAGCAGCAAGTACAAATCGAATACAAAATTTGCCCCTCGTCAGCGGTTTAGCGCAAAAATCAAAAAGAATATTTTTTTATTTTTTGTTTTATTATTTTATGCTTGTTTCGTATTATCGCCAGTCATTAAATTGAGCAAAAAAACAGCGAAAAATACTAAGAGAATAAAGCAATCTAATTCCAACGTTATCGCACTTCTATGGTGCTGAGTAATAAACGATTCTAGTTGAATCCCTTGAAAAGAACAAATTAAATCAATTTTCTGAAGATTCCACACAGAAGCAGGCAACAATGATGGTAAGTCTTGTGATTTCGACGCATAGGCGACATCAGTTTTTCGTCAATTTTGGTACATGCGGACGGAATGCTGTTAATTGCTTTTGTTATTCAGGGCGTTACACTTGGGCGCAACAGTTCTCTAAACAACAACAACGAACAATTTCTTATCAGGGCGTACATATTTAACGAACGTTTGTTTATGGTTTTCTTTTGTTTTCCTTTTGTTTTCAGGACGGTACAGATGAAGCCACTGGGATAGAAAATCTGCATATCACAGATTCTCCTAGTAATCAAACACTCGATATTGCCTCATCTTCGGCTCCATCTGGAGGGACTATTGGCAATCCTGGTGATTCGTCATCATCCACAGGCCAACAAGTGACGCCTCTAACACTTCCGGAAAACAGCTTACACGTAGACATATCGGATGCACTCAGCGAGAAAGATAAGGTAAAGTTCACTGTGCACACGAGAACAACATTGCCCGGCTATAGCAAGCAGGATATGCTAGTCGTGCGTCAGCATGAGGAGTTCGTTTGGCTGCATGACCGCTTCGAGGAGAATGAGGAATATGCTGGATATATTGTAAGTCACGCCTTCAAAAATGTTATAGAACAATTTATTAATTTTTATATGAACCATTTTTTTTTATTGATTTTTTCAACTCTCTTGAATGGCATGTCACGCAGTAGTTTTAAACATATTGTAGGAGCTAAATAATGGGTACTCAGCTTTTAAATATATCAACATATGTACCAACATGTAGTATTAATTATATATTACTGCAGTATTTATAGGTTTAATTATTGTTGAGGATATGTTGATCATTTTCGCTAAAAAGTAATTGTCGTACACTGCGTAGCCCTTTGCAATTTTATTTTTCTGAAGATATTTGAAACGGGCATGCATGCATACATAAATATATCCCATTCAACTGAGCTGTGCCAATAAGCAACTCTTTTTAAATAGAGAGTGACATGGTAGGGTTCAATGTTTACTCAATCTTTCAAGAATTCCACAACACAAACATCAGATTTCGACTGTGTAGTTCTGCTTTTCACTAAATAAGACCAATCAGCTTATCTCGAGTTTCGGTTTCTAATAAACTACATCTGGACTGTAAATTTTCAGATTTATACTCTCAAATAGCAGTAGTTTGCCATTACACCTTTGTCGAGACTTGAGATAGGTAATTGCAGCAGATTGCAGATTCTTTAGTCTGTTGTGACTTCAAGAAGAGCTTATATTAAAGGGGTTAAGGTTTTGATCTTTTTCTCCAATGCTTTCTTCTTTCTCAAAGCTTAACCCTAAGATCGTGGAACCATGCGCTTGTCCCACGATTGAGAATTCATTTACTCTGTGTGAACTTAAAGTTTTTGAGTAACTAGGAATATTACGCTAAACTAAAACAGACTCACTTTAAACCTTGAAAGGAAACTATTGTATTTAAACTATGATTTGTACCTTTTCCAGATCCCACCTTGCCCGCCTAGACCAGATTTCGATGCATCGCGGGAGAAACTGCAGCGTCTAGGAGAGGGTGAGGGCAATATGACAAGAGAAGAATTTAAAAAGATGAAATCTGAACTCGAAGCGTAAGTTTTGTCCTCTTTTTTGGTTGGGACACGATGAATAAAATTGTATTTTCGGATTTAGGGAATACCTTGCCACATTTAAGAAAACTGTAGCAATGCATGAGGTATTCTTGACACGCCTCGCACAGCATCCTGTTTTTCGCATGGACCAACATTTAAAAGTTTTTCTAGAATACGACCAAGACTTGTGTGCCAAGCCACGCAAGAAGATGGCCCTGTTTGGGGGTTTTGTTAAATCTCTCGGCAAGACAACCGATGAGATACTCTTAGGAGCAACTGTACGCGATGTCAATGACTTCTTCGAGAATGAGTTGCAATTTCTTTCTGAATATCATGGTCACCTAAAGGAGGCTGCTGTTCGAACCGAAAAAATGACACACAAACATAGGGAAGTCGCCGAATGCCATCAGAAGGTTTCGAATGCTTTAATGCAACTGTCAACGGCAGAGAAGGGTAGCATGGAAACATTTTACGCCAAAAGTGCTGAAATATTCGAAAAGCTTAAGGTTGTATGATAGTTTGTATTCCAGAATGTAGAACTTAATTTTTTTTTTTTCTTTTTTTGTACAGCATTTCGAATCCCGAGTGGCCAGCGATCAGGACCTTAAACTCGGAGACACTCTCAGGTACTACCAAAGAGACAGTGATGCTGCTAAAGCATTACTTATTCGTCGTTTAAGATGTTTAGCTGCATATGAAGCGGCAAATCGAAATCTAGAAAAAGTTCGAGCGAAAAACAAAGACGTCCATGCGGTAAGTGCAGTATTTGTCTCAGATATTTTGTTTCTTGTATGTTTCTGTTGATTTAACTTCTATCGCCGCACATTCCTTTGTCTCGAAAATCATCACCAATATATTTAATATTTTCTTTTTTGTTTTTAATTCGCAATTCAAAAACGAATTAACTTTAAATGCAGCCTTTGGAAGTACAAGAGGTATTTGTCGTATTGTATGTTGTATCGTAGATGAACCGTGTGAATGTTTTTTTTTAGTTTGCTTATGTTTTCTTTGAACAAAACCACATTCACTTACATTTCACACTCCACATGTGTTAACAAAATTGAACTGTGTAGACCAGACGATATGTATTGAGCCCCTTTTTTGCATGCAGTTTTGTAAATAAGTTTTATCATATTTGTTTGCTACGCCTTGTTTGTATTTACGGTAAATTTGAATAAACGTTGTATTAGGCCAGTTGCGTCCTGACATTGTTTGTAAAGTAAGACTTAAAAATGTTTTTGTTTTGCTTTGTAAAACAATAAAGTTCGTGAAAAGACGACCTTTCCTATGTAAAGTTCTGCACTTAGTAGCAATTGAACCAACAAATTAAAGGAAGGCTTTCAGTTTCATCGTACTCTTGAATTCCACGCCGCTATCACGCTTCTGACCATGCTAGGCACTGCTTATGTATATCTGTACTTGGTACATTTAGTTTGGAGTTTAATAAGCTCAAAAAATACAGAAAAGTGACAACTTTCTCTGTCGATGGTATGCCGAGTATGGATTTAATCATTTTAAATCAGTTTTAACAGCAACGAAAGAATACCTATTTGGCTTGGGAACACTTTCTATTTCATAACATAACTTGTAATATATTCTTCAGTTTTAAATTGTATTAAGCCTCCAAGTTTGTGAATCCTGGAGTGGAATCTTCAAAGGTAATACTTGATAGTCAAACTTGATGACCATGCTTAGACGATGAGACAGCAAAAGGAATGATTGTGGTCTTCAACAATCAACTATCATCTTAGAGGGATCCACTCCTGGTTTCACAAGCATTCAATCTGCTTCTGTGTTATACAATACCCGTACAGTATTCGTTACCTAAATGGCTAACAATTGCCTGAAATACTATTTATAAATTCTCAAGATAGAAAGTAATATTTATGTTATTGATTTGTTATCAAACCTTGTCCTACTCTCTTAAAGGGGCTAAATAAACATTGTCCAACCTACACAATACACACCCCACATACAATTCCAAATCACAACATATTATTTTTGAGTCTTGTAACCACCAATAAACAAACCTTGTTTCAACCTAAAAATGTATTAAATACCCGGCTTTATTCCAGGCTGAAGCAGCACAGGCAGAGGCTTGTGAAAAATTTGAATCGATGTCGGCTTGCGGCAAAGAAGAACTCGTCAGCTTTCGCAATCGCCGTGTAGCAGCTTTCAAAAAGGGGTAATGTCTTTCAAAACTCAAAAACTCTATCAATTATCTAATGTCGTTCATTTCAGATTGGTTGAGCTGTCCGAATTGGAAATCAAACATGCCAAAGCGCAGTATGAATTCCTTCGACAATCTCTAAACGCTCTAAAGGAACTATAATAATCTTCTACTCTCGTACTCTTCTGCAGTTTTTCTTCGCGAAAAAACAAAACCACTTTCTTCTATTCAAAGATAATCACTGTTACTGTCTTAAAGTCTATTGCAAATAACGAGTATCGGACATCACCATAAGTATACCCTATCAGCTAAGAAGATAATCAAACGTTTATCGTTTGAATGTGTATATTAATTACATAAAATAAAAACAAACAAAAAAATAATGGCGCTAAGTATTTACACGTACATTACATAGAATATGTAAATCTGCTGAACGAACAAAAAAACAAACAAAAAACTTATTCAATTGAATATCGTTAATCCATTTCCTAGGCCTCTAAAGTTCTTTGTAAAATAAATAAAACAATTAATATTTATAATATATATACACACATCTACATATATACATGCATATACTTGATAGAAGAATATATACAGAAACGTGACTTTTTTTACAAATACTTTGAAAAAAATCGCTAGTACACGAAAAAGAAATTACATTGAATTCTTGGAGAACTTTTTGCATTCCTTTCTCTCTGTCTTCGTAGACGTATCGTATGATTTTGATGTAAAAACAAAAAAAAATTAGCAAAGAATAAGCTCATGGATTACACCTAAGCATACAAATGTTAAACATTATTTTTTCGGTATTATTATTGTTATCATTTTCTTTTCTTCTATTCTATTGTATACTTTTACTTTAATTCTGTGTTAAAATTACGCATTTCAAATGTATAAAATGAAAATTTCAATAAACATGTTTCATTTCCAAAACAAAAGAGGTTTTGTTCTTCTTATCCGGTTATCCATATTATCAGAGTCCGCCCCTTTGCATTGCAAGGTTCCATCCAGAGGCGTCGAAGTTAGTGCAAATAAAGAGAAAACTGTTCTTATCCCTGTTGCTATCATCTTGTCAGGCTACATCATTTTTCTTGTTGCTATTAGACGAAAAAAGATGTAAAACCAATGGCAACAGTTCTATCTGGAAAAGGAGAACCTTACGTAGAAAGCAAACATTTCAAAACTGCGTTCCTTACATTTTTATTGTAAATCTAATTCTAAGTCTTAATAGGAAAACATTAAGATACTCATACAAGGCACTTTATTTAACTTTAAATGCACGCTATTGACTCCTCAAACAGCTCAGGTAAACGATTCAATTCCGTATTTGATGAAGTCTCCCCAAATTCACTTTCCACTATTTTGTAGTTACTTCTGTTGCTCTCGGCGATATCTGTTGTATCAGACCGTTCATTCAAAAAGTCAAAGTACTTCCTATCCTCTATGCTGGACAATTCAAGGGCAGCAGAGGACAACTTCAGAAGTTTATTTTCTGGTGACACCGGTGGTCTATAAATATCCATTGTCGGTTCGACGCAATGCTCTTCAATTAGAATTTGTGTGGGAGGTGACACTGCAATGGGAATCTCTGGTACCCTTTCGTTTTTATGATTCATTCGGTAGTGTATAAGAAGACGTGTTCGGGATGCATATTGCTTATAACACAATTGACACTTTTGCACATCAGTCTTTATACAGCCAACAGTTTGAACATGAGCATCATTCAAACTTGGATTACTGCGAAAAGATGGAGGAACTTCCATGCCAGGGTGATTTTTTAGAATGTGCGCCTTTCGCTTTGCATTGTTTATATACATTTTTGGACAATACAAGCAATTAAAAACACTCCGAAGCTTTATAATTGGCTGATTTAATTCCTCAATGGAATCGATGTTACGCTCCGGGTGCCTTTTCACCATGTGATTGACTAACATGCCCCGTCGCTTGAAACCCAATTTACAATCGTCACATTTAAACTGATACTGCTGGTAATCATCGGTGGATGTAGGATGTAGTTTAGGGGAAGTTAACAAATTGTCCTTCTTCGGTGTACGTTTAAGGTTCGGAGACCCTTCGCCATCAACTGGATTTTTTTCTGTGGTAAGTTCCTTTTTTCTCTTCCCTTTATGAAGAGTTTTTAGATGTTGTTTCAGTTCTTGCTTACTTTTGAATTGTTTATCACACTCAGAGCAGAGAAGCGCTGCCTTTTTTGCATGTGTTGCCTTGTGACGACGTAAAAAGCTCATATGAAGGAACAGACGGTCGCATTCATTGCAGGGATACTTCACAGCTGGATGGAAAATTCGAACATGCTTTCGAACCAAGTGATATTCTTTGTATTTCTGCAAAGAAGACGAAACGTTTCTCCCAGTTACTCTATGTGTATACACAAAAAAATTATAAAAGATACCTTCTTGCAGTGAACACAGGGATACATTTCATCGATAGAGTGCACGACAACATGTTTCTTAAAGTCCATCACATATTTGAAAGTTTGTTGGCAGTAAACACACGAATACAGGCGATTCGTGTGACTTCGGATATGAGCCGCTAGTGCTGTTGGCGTGGCACAATGCTGCTCACAGTGTGGACACTTATGTGGTTTTTCTTCGTTCCCCGAATGACTTTGCTGGTGGGACTGCAAAATAAACCCAATTAATACAAAATTCATCCATAGCGCCTAAGAATGGACAATGGGTTTGGCGAAACTAAGTCATTAGGACCTCAGTTTCAGTGCAAGTAAATGTTATTTCTCTACAACATCGTTCTTACCTTTAGTTTCTCCTGCGAAACAAATTTTCTTGGGCATAATTGACACTTATGATGAGAACGCTCTGAAAGCTTTGCCGTAACCTTAGGTTTTGGTTTCCTTGCAGGCAAATGTGTGGCGAAATGCTTCCTAAGACTTTCGTTCGTCATAAATACTTTAAAGCAAATCAAGCATCTGCTGGAATTTTTAGGTAACTCCGATAGTTTATTAATTTTCTTTCGCTTTCGTTTGATTTTCCTTTTAGATATGATGCACGAAGCATCTTCCACATCATGAACCTCTAAATGTTTCTGCATATCTTGTGACGTCGGAAATCCCTGATCGCATTCAAAACACTTCCAAGGATTGTTCTGTTCATATTTCTTCAGATTGTCTTCCATGGACGGTTCTAAAATGTGTAAATTGTATTTTTCTGCATAGGTGCTGTGATAACCAACTCGAAGTTCTTCTTTTGGATGGATATTGCGATTGCATTTGAAATAGATTCGATCACCTTCTTCGATTAAATGTAAATTCTGCTCAGCATACGATTGAGCGAGGCGAACAAAGCGCATCCAATTAGATGTGTCTGCGATGGAAAGAGATTTATTGAAATGGGATCCTTAAAAGCAGTATATAGCAAAACCTACTTTCATTAGTGAGAATAAGAACTCTTGTTTTACCGACTAACAAAAGCGGGTAGTGACGCGGATGTTGGGAGCGTAAAATATTTAAATATATATCACTAGTGAACCGGATTTCTCCTTCGACAGGTCCGAATTTTGTTCTCTGTGGAATAGCTTTCTTCGCATAGACTGATGGTTCTGCAAGTATAAGTAAAATATATACTCACTGAGTACACGCAATCGATTACAACGCTAAAAAAATTATAACAACAAAATAGTCCTCACAATATGGACAATGTAGCTCGATAGTAACCTTGTCAGTATGTAGTATGAGAACCTAGGTTCCCATATAGCACTATCGCACCAAATTTATATCTCTAGTGAGACGGAGATTGTTCACTGAACTTCATTAGAACTCGTTCGAACAAAGTTATTTAGACCTGTAAAACAGACGAGATCTAGAATATTAGTTACCATTTGTGTCAGCATCCACAACTCCAAGGTAAAGATAGTTTGTGGGAAGAGTAGCTCTCGCGCGGCTCTCAATGGGTTTGTCTGAAACGAGGACTGAAAATTGGAATACAAAATAAGAATCATTCATAAAACAGGAATTAGAAGTGTTTCCTAATTTTTGATCTTCTATAGCTAAAGTATACGAAGACATGTTTTTTTTATTTTTAATCAGCTTATCGACCAACGAAAACCAGAACTATTGAGCATCAAGTAACCTTGCCATAAAGCAAACCGTCAAAGCACTACTTTTCCACTCGTTTATTGAAGTGCCTATGCCGAGTATAAAAACCTAAGTTAGAACCGTCCAAGAGTCTGAATTCATAACACTACAGCGAAACGACAACGGATCAGTTGGCAGTGGCATTCCTTTACTCTTATGTTCACAAAGAACTACGTTTCACAAAAGATATACTAACAGTAGATGAAAGCATACTAAAGTAGGTACTTACTGTAGTCATCATCGTCGTCTTCAGATAAATCTCTCCCATTCCGGTTTCTTAAATCAGTGCTGAACTCATCCTCTTCGGGAACACTCTCCTCAATTACTTGCTCCTTTGCAACATGCTGATTGAGATACGAAAGAAGCTCCGCATCTCTTTGCGTAATATCATTCACCGCAGCCACTACAAGACAATTTTATTTGCATTTTCCCCTAATCTGTTCCAAATAATGACTTACACAAAGGGGACATTGTGCTTTCTAGCAAAATTCTCTGTTGCTCCCTCTCTAGCATTTGGGCTGCTAGGATATTCTTCTCGTTTTCTTCATTTTCTACTCCGCTTATCTGTTGACTTTCGTTTTGCAAATGTGCTTCCAGTGCTTCCATATTGCATTCGACCGGGAACTCATATGGTTGCATGGCATAGCTATCCTCCCCGATCTCCTCGAACCGACTGGCATCGTTAGGATCAATTGGAACTAGCTCGACAATTTCCCCTGGTGTTCCGTCTTCATTTGCTACATAGTAATTCTGATACAAATGTCCATTCGGTGAACGATGTAAAACGATACCCGCTGTTATAGGTTCCCCAGTCACTTCATCAATGTGTTGGATGTAGTCGATCCCATCGCCATCACAAAGTACAGAATCTTCATGTGCTTTAACATTGAATGCAACCGGATTTTCTATTTGATTTTCCACAAACACTTCTGTGCCAGTATGGCTTTGTTGGACTAACATCTCATTATTGTACGTAAGATAGGACGGATCGACGGTCTTAGAAGCAACATTACTGTGATTCAAATTATTGGGGGAATCGACATCGTGCGTAACCACACTGGTCGATTGCACATAGATAAGATTCTTGTGCGACATCTCAGTGTTCTCCATGGGATGCGTTGCATTGCTCTTCCCATAAAAAGGACTAAAACGAACCGCAGTTGAACACATATTCGGATCGTATGAACTGATTCTTTGGAATCCTCCATAGGAGTATTGGCCATCGACTTCCAATGCATTTTCTATAATATTTCAATGTAGTGTTCATTTTAAATTACAAATAGTGGGATTTTGTTTACCTGAATTGTCTAAATTTTCAGTCATAGTAAAACTAAATCATTTAAACTCGAATTTTATAACTTGCACAACACCTTTTGTTGACTATGCGATGCGGACAGCTGTTTAGAAAATATTGACAGCCTGTTCGGACAAAAAGGTGCGTTTACATCTTAAAGTTTTCTTCTTAAGAATCTAAGGGTTTATGTCGCGAAAGGTATTAATCAAATTTTAATCAGAAATGCAGAACCCTTTCGCAGACTTCAATACTAAAAATGAGTTATTGTGTGACGTTAGTCATGGATACTGAAATTGAAGGAGCATTCTATTGTCGTACAGAAATTTGAACAGGAAAGTACAAACATTCGCTGTGAACTGGACTGATCTGATACTACTGCACACAATTTTTGAAAAATTTCAAAGTGTTCAGGGTACGGAAAACCTTTTGAACTAGAATACCCATTCATATCAATAGATCACATACTTAGTACTAAATCTACTTTTGTGCATATAACTTGCTGGATCATCCTTGTATGGTACATCTCGCCTGAAAGATTCTTTCAACAACTTAAACCACCATCTTACATTTCCCATATTTATTTCACAGCTTTAAATTCTCTCTTATAAGTACATTTGAAATTTCCAAAGTATAATCATTTTTATGATAATTTAAACAGATTCAGAAATTTTGTACTCAACGTAGTGTTAACATACAGGCATTGTATTAACCTACGTACTTTGAAACTAATCTTCCCGATCCATATATCTCGTTCTCAGTATCGGCTTTCATCGGTGGCTCAGGAGCGCTCATCAATTTATTCTTAATATGAGTGATGTCAAAGTTCAGAACCCTCGAATGCTTTGGGAAGTTGTGTAGGTACTCAGTAGTATTACCGCTATTTGGAACACATTTAACCTGAGTTGCAAATTCCGCACGGCGTTTGGGGCATTCCGCTGACCTGTATACATCACATTGAGTTTGTTTTATTTTAAAAACATTTTTTCTCTGCTTATCCCAATTCCAATAAGTTATGTTATCCCTAGCAGCAAAAGCTAGCTGTTCAACAGTTTGTGGAATATAGTCCAGATTTGAAGTTGTACATGACGGATCCAGATATTTCGCATATCCTGGTTTTCCACGAACTATTAATAGAGGGGTGTTAGGCCTAACAGCATTCTGCATATTCAGAACTGGTGGGCTCTCTTCATAAGCTTTGGGTTCATATTTGTAATCTCGCCTAAAAACGCTGCCAGGCAATGGCAATGGTTTCGGCGCATTACGGAGGCGAGCTTCTTCATATGGTTTCATGTAAAGAACACCCTTCACAGTAGGATTGCGAACGATTGTTGGATCTATTGCCTAAGAATACTTTTGTACATTCATTTTGAACACATCTCAACTATTTACTTTATAATCACCTTCACAGTGTATTGCTCTTGAATTTCACTTTTGAACAATTGTTCTTCAGTATTATCCCGTAAAAAGAACTTACAGACATTAGTTAAATTACCTGCAGGTCTTGGTGGGATTTGCTCAACCAGATGGATGTTACCCCTGTAAGTCGATGTGCGATAGTCATTTTGGGTAGCTGTTGGTCGCTTGTAATCAATGAAGCCGTAATCATTCATAACTGATACTTATGTGGATGAATTAACTTTAAGCGTGTTATTTACAAAAATTACTAAAAAATAAACTCAAATAAAGCAGGAAATAGTCAGGAATAGAAATATGAACAAAATATTCGTTGGTTGCCAAGATCCCAGATATTGAACAAGCAGCATTTAAAGTATGAAGCAAATAAAAAATGGCCATCTCCATGGTTTCCAGTTATTAAGTCTAGGAAATTTGTCAGCAAACATCTTGAGATGCTATTGCTAAGTAAGAACTATGTAAATCGCTAATATCTCCAAGTAATCCATATAGAGTACATATGCTTCAAGTTCTTAGACTAAATCAGGACAGAGCCGGAATGGGCTGTAGCAAATAAGCATAGTCTAATAATTATTTGTAACTATTTTCATCGCTACTTTCGTGGCAAGAGATTTTGCTGTAGGCATTATTCAAATTTAAATTTTTAAAACAGCCCCATAAATGCAAAAACTTAGTGCACTGTTGAATCGGGTTTTATCCGGAAGTGTAGTAAGCGAGCGAGCCTAATATCATACATAATCTTCTTCTTAGCTTTTAAAGAACTGATAGTAAACCAGACAAATGTCCTGCTGTATTGACAGTTTAAGCAAAGAAATCATTCACTTCTGATACGATATGCTTAATGCTTATTCAGTGACGAACGAGATTAATCCTAGTACTATACCAAATAATTGAACGACTCATAAAATAACACACCTCTAGTTATAACGACATTTAATTATTCTTTTGACATACTTATCATTTATAAAAAAATCGTCCATATTCGAAAAAATAAGGTGAATCAGGACACCTTGTCTTACTTATCAAGCGTAAAACTTTTAGGTAACAACTGCAAAATACTTGTGCACAGCACACGAACTGGTGGATTGATTGGCTTTGCAACGTAGATTGGGAAATCGTGTTTGGTAAATTCCATTAGAAACTGTCGACACATACCACAGGGAGTGGTAAAAGCATTCTCTTGTAGCCCAACTACAGCAACTGCTGTGAATTCACGCTTTCCGTCGCTGATTGCTTTCGCTGCTGCAACTCTTTCAGCACATAGCGATGCACTGTATGCTCCGTTTTCTATATTACTTCCCGTGTAAATTTGACCGTCTCCAGTTTGAACAGCAGCACCAACCGCAAAGTTACTATACGGACAATATGCGGTTTTCCTCGCTTCTATTGCGGCGTTGATCAGAGCCTGGACAGAAGCACCTAAAAAGGATTTTCAATTATTATGAGTAAGAAAGATAGCCTAAGGATAGGTACCAAGTTCACTGTAGTTTTTAATTGATTCGTCATCCTTCACTCCATTTATGTAAAGACCAGACATATCGCGTCACTGGAAAACTTATTGTGTATTAATAAATGCTGATGAAACGATGGTCTTAAATTATTTAATTCATCTGTAGGATTCTTGATGTATAGTTTGCATATTTTGGGTACTGATAAGGATGACGTTTCAACAGCTGTTGCAGAGCATGTGTTCAGTTGATAAAATCCCAATGAAGGCATTCGAACAGTAACACATATGAATTTGCGTACCAGGGGTGAGGAACTCAAGAGGGTTTTGAGTTCGAAAGACCATGTTTACTTCTATCTTTAAATATCATCCCGTTCGGAGAAGAAATACTAATGGTTAGCATAGTTGCCGTCCAATGATAGAATGTCTAATCAGAGTCACTTCAGTCACAGTTGCGAATTATGAGAGATTTACTAGTTTGGAAGTCATTCTAGAGTATAAGCACAAAGGTATCTTTGTTGAAATCTCAAAAATGTCCGCTTTGTCTTAACATTAACAGACTGATATTACTGTGGATGTCATAGCTTTTGGTAAAAATTCCATTCTGGTTTGGTGGTACTTTGCAAACCTTTTTTGGGTAGTAAGCTGCCACATTGTCTATTCCAACTGTCATTAAACCGAAGATGTAAACCGATACGTGAAGCTCATTCATGGAAAATTACAAATGAAGAATTCTGAACGCCATGTAAAGACCTAGAAACCCACAATGTTCATTATTCTTTTTAATTATAGTAGCGTATAGAATAGGATTAATACATAGGTACATATGCCTATATAGACACAACACTAAAGGATTAGGGTAATCAAAAGTTGTCTGCCTGGTGGAATCGACAGCAAAGCTCTTCTAACCATGTAAATTGTGGGCTTCGTGGAGGTGGTTTGGACTACCGAACGAAATTGACACGAGATGAACAGTAGGCGCCCTCCATTCGTGTAAAGAATATAACACGAATGGCTGTGAGAAACTACGCCTTCTTTGATTTTAGTTTCCTCCAGTCGAAAACAAGACCCAAGGTTGTATAGAATATAAGAGACTGATAGACGTCGTAAATTCATCCCATAAGCGGTTACCTTTGCAAATTTTATTCAAAAATTAACTCAATCAAATCATTCCCTGGCTGGGTTCATTATTCGCACAAAGTATAAACAAAGCCTTATGGAAAAGCGAATTCCCCGAAACTTCAATTCGCTTGCATTCAGTTCAGTTTGTCGTTTTCTGTAGTCATTCGAAGAAGTCTGTCCAAGATACCACGAAAAAAAGAAAATAGAAAGAAAAAAGTGTAGGGAAAATTGCCAGTGGAAACAGTGGATCAAGAAACCCAAAAGTTTATTTATCTATACCCCTAATAAAATTGAAAGTAAATTATATATAGCAGCCAATTGCCTTTCAATGCGATACCAGTGAGATGATCCAGTGATTTTTTCCTCATTTAACTGTAATTTTAGTCATATAAAAAAAATGATTTGGTGAAAACGCAAACGATATAAGGCGAATTGAAAATCAATCAACATAGAAAAAAAAAATTATTTTAACTCTAATATTGCAAAAGCGGTTCCAATTATGTGGCCCAATTGTATTACATTTGTTTGTTTCTGATAAAAGTGCAATTTTGTTTTTGGTTCTATCAGTTTTTGGTTTATCAATTATACACTCCTGACACTTGGCAAGGAGAAATCGTCGTCGTCTTCACCGTCTCATCTCAGATATAAAAGAAAACGCATATTTTCAAGAACAAAGAAGTCAACGACAACGCAACGGAAAATCGCTGAAAATACTCTTCTTTTTTTGTCTGCTTTCAGGAAAAACAAACGTCAAACGACAACAAGAGCATAACAATTTATTATTATTATTTTTTTCGATCAATTTTGTATTGTTTTGGAAAATAGCTAGCTACTGTCTGTGTTGAGCTGTGTGTTGTTACTCCCTGCAGTAGGAAATTATCTTTGGGGACGCGTGTCGTTCACCCACATATCCGACGGAACAAGATTTATATTTTTCGGAAGAAAAATTTTCGCAATTTTCACCTTGTTACGCGTTTAAAAGTATAGAAGGTGGAAGAGAAGAGGAAGGTGGTGGTACGTACAGAAACAGAGTGATCGCAACGACCAGCTGAAAATAGGGCAAATTGCCAAATAAACAAAAACAGTGAACCGAGTGACCGACAACGCAGAGCAGAGAAGGAGGAGGAGCAGCAGAAGGCGTTTTTGCATTATTGAGGATATTTACGAATTATCTTTATCATCTGACTGGCCGTGAGTAGCTGGAGAGAAGAAAGAAGTTCAACAGCATCAGCGACGATGAGTGAACTATCGCCAGAGGAGGTGAGTTTTGCATTGTTTGAACCATTGTATAGATTTAAGGATGAAATTGTGTGTACATACAGACATACGTTTGGTTTGGTTTCTTAAACAAAGTAACACATTTCACTTGCTACCAACAGTGTTATACTTGTTCATGTTGGAGGTTATTCAAAACGTGATCACTATGGTTCAATGAACTTTCAGCAATCAACAGCTGTAATGTCTATTCTCTATACAAGTACATTTTTTTTTCTCGCCCTTTATGTGCAGAGGCCGCTCAGGCTGTTGGTATCCATTTTGCGTAGGTACCTCATTAACTTTTTCTAACCTTGTGTGACGACCTAACCTGGGCTTTTTTTAGTGCCAAACTGAGCACAGTAATTCTAGGATTCCTTTTTTTTTTTTTGGTTAATATGTGTGTAAAAGTTCGTACTGCCATATGCACATACACATACATACGTGTGTACCTGGTGCTGATCATTCTAGACTACATTCGCATATGGAAAATATTTTGTATGTCATGGCTAATTGCGTTTGGGAAAGGTCCACGAAATGAGATTGACATTTTCCTGATCTTGAGGTATCAGAAGAAGTCGAAGATGATTGAAAGATTTCCTTTGCTGAAGTCGAACCACTTAGAAGACGTGTGTTGGGACATCTTGGTACAATTTATAGTGTTTTCGGTCGTATCTTCTCGCCCTCGCATTCGGAAATTTGTCTCTCGAGAGCGTTATTTATCTGTTCAGCTTTTCTGCTTATCCTCCAGCACTCGGCTCCTTATAGCAAAACTAGCAGTACCAATTCAATGTAGAAATGCATTTCAACTACCAAAAGGTAGTTTTAAACCCATCTTGGTGTTACTCCTTAATTACTTCGAAATTACAGTTGTCAACAGTGATGTTTTGTCCTTTGCGGAGGACATATGCTAATTTACCTGCTAATTTGTTTGGTTTTGTCGTCATTTACAAGCCCAAATCGAGCGAACGATGATGTCAATGTCGTCTTCGAACCTTTGGAAGTCTTAACCTGAAGTCCTTTGTAACCAATCCCTTCAACTGGGGGACTATTAGTAACCCAATATAGGGTAAGCGCTGCTATTATCCCATTGAACACTCAGCCGTCACTATTTCTTTTTCAAGGACTTGACTTATTCTTGGAAATTTTTATTGGCCTGAGTTCCGAGTCGAAGTAATCTAGAAGTAAAGTATACCCTTTCGCGTCAAACAGAAGTTGTGACCCCATCTCTGACTCCATCCAGGAAGATCGACCGCTGTTGTATTTATGTGCTGCTATGAGTTCAACGAGTCAAGTCTGGACGGACATTAACCAGAATCTGGTTGCTGATTGTGTACTGCCTATTCCGAATGTTATAAAACCCATTTGTGAGACATTTACCGGTAAAAGCTTCTTGAAAAAAAATTCAATCTTCTAACCTGCTAATTGTTGTGGGCGCCGTGGGTCAGTGGTTAGTGCGTTCGTGGTTCGAATCCCGGTCAGAACACCTAAAAGTTTTTCACTGCCCCACATCTCGCGATCGTCTGACAAACATCCGAGAGTACAACTGTCCTGAGAAAGCTTCTCAAATACCAAATTGCCCTTCGGACACGGCATTAAACAGTAGGCCCCTTCAATTCGTGTAAAGAGTATAACACGCACAACACGAATGGTTGTGAGAAGCTAGGCCCTAGGTCCTATCGACCTGCTGCGCCAAGTATTTATTTATTTAACCTGCTAATTATTGGAAACTCTTTATTGAAAATCCTCCTTCAATGTACATTTGGCTCTACCTAAGTCTGTCATCCCTTTCGACAGAGCTTATACTTTGTCGCCATAAAGTTAAACTTTATTCATATATTGTTGCGCGCCTGTTGTACATATGTAAATATGTATGTTATGTATTTTCAGATCAGAGCCAGAAGACTTCGCACTTTAGCCGCTGGCCTAAACACTACTCCACGTACAGTAGAGACTGAGAGTTCCGCACCAGCGGAAAGTAAGTTAATCTTCTCTGTAAGTTCCAGAAGCTTATTTCATTATTTATTTCCAGCTCCACGTAGTACAACGAATGTGGCCAAGGAGTCCCGACTAGTAAAAAATGCCCTACAGATGACATTGGATGCCAACAAAACAAACCTACAAGCACTCAGCACATCACCCACTTCAACTGTTACACCAAAATCAATTGCAAATGATACCATTCAAAAAATGGACACTGATGATTGCCCCTCGACCGCGAACGTATGTGTAAACTCAACTGATGTTACCGAAAAATTCAAGGACTCCGATTCTGGCATCGAAAATATGGAAACCAGCGAAAATACATCACCCGTGACAGAAGGACCATGCCTCATCATCCCAGCGATTGAAGCCATCGAAGAGAAAATAGAACAAATCGTTTCGAAAATTCTCAATGCCACCTGGAATGACAACAGTAGCGGATCAATGATTTGTCCACAAGTTGGAAATTTTATTGAAATGTATCCCGAGAAACGTTACGATTTCAAAACTCTTGTAACTGATGTCCTCATGGAGTGCGTACTGAAAATATATAACAATGATCAGTCTGATTCCATTGATTCAGATAACAGTGATCAGTATTCCACCCCGAAGAAGATAAAAAGCGATGACACTGAGGTACAAGAAATATTGGCTAATGTTGTGGCCAGCGGCAGTACTACAGAGCTTGATCCAAGATCAGATCAGCCAAGCACATCACGATCGACAGCTGGAGAATCTGGCTGTCCTGCACCGGCCCTAAAAGCTCTGCGACAAGGGAAGACAACTGTCCTTTTGTATCTGATTAAATGCTACAAGAATTATCAAAATATAAACAATAAGCCGGATGTATCAGTAGATCCACTTTTTAAGACAACACTTTCCTTCGTTCATATGTCCATCATGCGCAGCACAGTGCTCGTACTAACAGACAGAATCTATCAGAATCTTACTTATAATATGGATCAGTCTTGCCTGTTAGAACTAATATACCAGGAGCGGGTGCCTGACGAATTCTTGCACGATCTAGTGGCCGAAGCTTACACGAATTCGGTTGATTTTGAAATGATATTCGGGCAAATGCTGCGAGGACTTTTCATGGGCATGCAGAGAAATATTTGCACTACCTACATACATACCGATCAAATACAAACGCTGGCCAATTTGATTGTTATAAAGGTTGGCAATGCCCGTCCAATTTGTGATTTAATGGCAAAGCAAGCAAATTTCTTGCCAGAAATTTGTACAAAGATACCCGGACGGGAGATTGTCAAGTGCAGTTATTTGGGTCCGTTTCTATCAGTTTCAATGTTTGCAGAGGAGAATATAAAATTTGCCGAAGCCCATGGACGAAGTTCGATTTTAGCTGTTACGTCAGGAAAACTTAGATTGGTAAGTAGTGAACTTCACATACGCTCATACTCGTCTCTAGGATGATCTTCTTTTAGCTAATGTTTAACTTATATTTGTTTACGTTTATCTATAGCAACTCCATTCGATGCGCACCCTAATGCACACCGTTTTCCACTCACTACTTGTCAACGTCAACAGTCGTCCGATAACCCTCTCGTATATCTCAAAAGTTCTTTTGCATAACGACCGTCGAGTGCAAATTGCATCCGATGAAAAACTTTTAGCCCGCGATGGCTTCGTCATCAATCTGATGGTTGTTCTCCAACAACTTTCAGTTAAAATTAAATTGGATCGTGTCGATCCTATGTTCCCATTCTACTCGAATTCACTAATTAACATCGATAATGACACAAAACTTCGTTTCACCGAGGATGAGTATAAGAAATTCATTGAACGTGACTTCAAAGATATGGAACACAATGCCAACTTCCAAACGCAATGCTGGTTCCTAACTTTACAAGCCCACCATTTGGGATTCATGCCGGCTATCCAAAGGTATAGACAAAAAACACGCGCCATCAAAGAGTTGCAGAAACTAATAGACGAGTTGGACAAGACCAAATCACATTGGGAGAATACTCCGTATGCCAAACGTAACAAGCAATTTCGAGATCGTTGGGTGAAGCAATTAAAAAAGCTAAATAGGTAAACTAAGAATAAAAAACGCGGTTCTTTGTGATTGATAAAGCTAATATTTTTCATTATTTCAGATCAAAACTGTGCAGTGAAGTATGCTTACTGGACCCGAAACTAATCACATCATGCATGTATTTCTATTCGACTGTCTGTGAATTCCTATTGTACCAAATGGAGGGTCGCAAGATCGAGGGACCGTTCATTTCCAAAGTGAATGCGCCGCTGATGAAACCCACAGATGCATTTGCAGCACTGCCTGAGTGGTATGTCGATGACATTGCCGAGTTCATATTGTTTGCCCTGCAGCATGCTCTAGCCGACCAGAATGCAGTCCGTCAAGCTATTGACCATCCAATTATTACATGGTTGCTGACGTGTGTCTGTGCTCCGCATTGTATTAAAAATCCGTATGTCACTGCCAAATTAGTTGAGGTACTTTTTGTGTTCTCATTGGCTCCTGCTAGTTCGTCTTTGAATGTGTTGGTAAGATCTCACTAACCGCTTCACCAAGATGAGATTGTTCAGCTATTTACTTTTTTATTTAGATGTGGAACCATGAACTGTCGCAAACCGTTTTGGTGAGTTCTTTGATGAAATTCTACACTGACATCGAAACGACTGGACAAAGTACTGAATTCTATGATAAGTTTACGATAAGGTGAGTTGATCACTTAGATTTCTGATCACTTACACTGACTATTGCATTTGGTTGTAGGTATCATATAAGTCACTTATTTAAGTCCATGTGGGACAGTCCAATACATCGGCAGGTCATGATAACCGAATCGAAATCGGGCAAACAATTTGTAAAATTCGTCAATATGCTGATGAATGACACAACCTTCTTACTGGATGAATGTTTGGAGAATCTTAAACGCATTCATCAGACTCAGGTATGTTGTGGAAGCTCGTATATGTTAAATACTGTGCCGTACTGTACTGGGTATCAATCTGTAACGCCAGGAGCGTGTTTCGACAAACGATTAGAAAGCACAAACCTACAGGGTAGTGGGCATAGACATTCGACAGCAATGGATTTTTTATTAGCATTTTGTAATTTTGTAATAACTTAAGATCATTTTTATAAATTATCCATTTCTCTGTAGGTACTGATGATGAATGAGAGCGCTTGGGCTGAATTAGGATCAGAACAACAGCAGAGTCGTCTATCACAGCTCTCAACAGACGAACGACAATGCCGGTCGTATCTTACACTTGCTAGAGAAACTGTAGAAATGTTCCACTATTTAACTGTAAGTCACCTCAACCGCTCAAATTATTGAAACCTGTTAAGACACTGTTCACCCTTTTGTAGGATGATATTAAGGAGCCCTTTATGCGAGCCGAACTAGTTGATCGGCTCAGCTCAATGTTGAACTTCAACCTTCAACAGCTATGTGGGCCAAAGTGCAATGACTTAAAAGTCCGAAATCCAGCCAAATACGGCTGGGAACCCAGGCGCCTCTTGGGTCAAATCTTCGACATTTATTTACATCTTGACTGTGATAGATTCGCTCAAGCGCTTGCCGCCGACGAGCGATCATTTCAAAAGCATCTGTTCGATGATGCTGCAAATCGAATCGAACGACTTGGCATCCGGTCACCCATTGAAGTGGAGAAATTCAGAGCGTTACTGACAAAAGCTCACGATATTTATGGTTTGCATAGTCGACACATTAGCATTTCAAAAATAATCTAATTCCTATGTTCCACTTTTTTTGTTTTTTTGTCTATATATAGTGGCTAATCAACAAGCGGAAGACGAATGTGCTGATGCGCCAGACGAATTTAAAGACCCACTCATGGACACACTAATGCTGGATCCAGTTGTTCTTCCGTCAGGCACGGTAATGGATCGTGCGATTATCACCCGCCATCTCTTAAACAGCAGTACGGATCCCTTCAACAGACAGCCTCTCACCGAGGACATGCTCATACCCAATGTAGAGCTGAAGGACCGAATCGATGCATGGCGACGAGAGAAGCGAGACAAAAGACAAAATCAGCAGCAATTGAACTTATACGATAAAAGTAGCTAAGCACGATACCATTTGTTTTCTCAAATATTATATTATTATGATTTTTTTTTTATATGCAATTATTATATATAAAAAGAGATATTTCCGTTTTTTCGGTTCGTTGTGGTTCAGTCGAATTGAATTTGTTAGGATTTAAATTAATTAATTTTTTTTACTGCGTACGTCGTCGGTTAAGTTAGGAATCCATGTTATACGTGGTCCAATAAACCCGCAGGCATCTGCTTAAATTGTGTTGCTGTATGTGCTGGGGATTATTGGCGCTAGTTGAACGTTTCGTTTCGTTTTTTTTTTTTTTTTTTCCTTTTCATTTCTGTATGAGATACATAGTATTTAATTGCATAAAAGAAAAAACAAAGAACAAAAAATGTCTATAAAAGAAAAACAAATAAGAAATGATAGTTTATTCATTCAGAGAGTGCACATGAATCTCTTGGAAATGTAACAGGAACTATTAAATATATACATACATGCATACATAGAAAAAGAGTTTAGAGAAAGGAAACGAAAAATATACATACATTTTTGTCATAAGCAATATTTTTTTGATTGGACCTTGTTTCAGGTGGAGATTACCAGTTGATTGGATTTCTTTTATGGTTTTGACTGTGTGTGATGAGCAACCTTTGAACGTTAACTCGGCAAAAACAAAAACGACGGCCTAGGACCGAGCTCATTAACTCATGTAGACATTGTTGGACAAACGGTTGAGAGAGTAGAGAGTTTTCAATACCTTGGGAGTATTGTCTCAATCGGTGGCGGAACCGAACTGGATGTAGTCAGGCGAATAGGCAAAGCAAAATCTGCGTTTAGGATGCTATCCACAGTTTGGCGTAGCAATGCAATTAGCTTAACCACGAAGCTTCGTAGCTCCGTTCTAACGTTGAATCCGTGCTGCTATATGGATTTGGTACCTGGAGGGTGAATGGCACTATCACGAGGAAGCTGCAAGCGTTCGTCAATAGGTGCCTACGATATATCTTTAGGAATTTCTGGCCAAACCGTATCTCTAACGAACAACTCTATCAGAGAACGGACCATGAACCTATAGGCACAACAATACGACGACGAAAGTGGCAGTGGATTGGAAATACTCTCCGAAAGGGTGACAGGTCCGTAGCTAACCACACGATGCAATGGAACCCGCTTACTCAGGATGGCAGGATACGCGGCGGTCCTAGGAGTACGTGGCGCAGAACAGTTGAAAAGCACGGCAACATATTTCCAGAAACCGCACACGATGGCGCATAGGCATTGTCGAGGCCCTAGGACCCTAGGACAAGGGGATACAGGACTTAATCAATCATTAATCAGGAGTGTTTGAATCCATGATGTATTTTTCATATCGATGCTTTCTATGCTAAGGTTTGGTCCCATACATACTGCAGAAACCTGTGCACTAATTTTCTCGCCATTTCAACAGTTCCGAGAATAATTATTAAATACTATAGATGCGATATACATACATATGTATGTAGGCATACCTACTCAAGTATACAAACAATTAAGTGCTCTAAATCTCTGCCCCCCGGTTGAGTGCTTGAATCGTTTAGTAGACCTTATTTTTAATGTATGCCCAAGGGAAGAAGTCTATCAGCCTCAAATCGGACGGTCAACGAAAAATTAAATTAAAAGTTCTCGTGGAATATTACGACTTGTAGGGTTCATAGGCCTCTTACTGCTGAAAAAAAACATGCAAGTCCAGTTTTTCAATTTTAGGCAAAAACACATTGGTTTGGTATCCGCAGTGCTATTTTGGTAATACTGGCATTATTTTCGAAGAAATAGGTCGGTTGTCACTCGCGGAGGATGGACAACCGGTGATTCTGCTTATTAAAGAAACCTTGCAGGCCTTGCGAACAGACGCCACATAGTCTGTGATCGCCCGCAACAGATCCATTCGTAAAAGTTGACTACTGAATCCTTCTTCAGAACTGTCAAAAACTTATACAACAAATGTCAAATCGCTTATATACAAAAAACCAAACAAATCCCTATTATATAGAACAGCTGATAAGCGAGTGGTGCCAGTTTTGATACATCTTCGACTCAAGGGTATGACAGCATTACGTTTTGCAAATTACTCGAGGCGCTGGATGTGTTTCCTCATTTACGTCCTATATCATATTTCCTCCAAATCGATACCTTGATATTTCGATGAACATTTACCGAAAAATCGATAAGCCGTTTTTATTAATTAGAAAAGCAATGGAGAACTTAGTATCAGGAAAAAAAATTAAGTTACACGGAGAAAAAACTATTAGTGCGCGCAGTTAAACAAACCTGACAATGAGTTTAAATCCAGCCTGGAGGGACATCGGACAAATAAAGCTCCAAATGAAGTTCTTCTAAGCCCGTCTTAGTATTCTACTAGACCTATTGACGTTTTAATGAAGGAAGATTTCATGGACAAAAATTCAGGCGCAATTGTTTTGCAATCATTGTGTCACAGTCTTGTTAAAGTTTCGCTCAAATAAAATCCGAAATTTAAGGTATATAGGAGCTTCAGAAAAATTTCATCAGAGTAAAATCTTTGCGACTTGGTAGCATGGGAAATTTCTAAACATTTCTTATCTCAACAGAAATAATTGCCCGGTAGCCAGCTGATTCGATATAAGTAGTTGGTAGTAGTCTTCCAAAACAAGAAACCTGGTGAAATTGTATACGCTGTTCCGCTGATTGTGTTGTGTTTGGTGGACCACTTCCATCATTTAATTCAATTAAGAATATCAATTTTTCACAATACAATATTTCAGGAGGAAGTTGCTGTGTAATGGAGTAAACAGTGAACCTGTGAGGCGTCAACTATTGTTCTTTCAACACAAACGTTCTGCGGACATCCCGAGGAATAAACTATACACGTTTGCTCCTAATTTGCGTAAATAAAAACTATTATTTTTATTTTTGTATACATAATTTATTTTGTTTTCAAAAAATAACACAAAATTTTAATTAAACAAAACATAATTGTCCTCCGATTGGCGTTAACTTGAAACTCCTGCTTTTGTTCCCTTGTTTCAATATCCTGTGTATTTTAAAATATTTTGTTTTTAGCAAACACATGCGAATTTTTTTACCACAATACTTAGTATATAGAGTATTTTGCTATTCAAAAATTCAAAAAAAAAAAACTAGACATGGACCGCAAAATGATGCTAACTTATGCGGTCGTTTTAGGTAAGGTACTCGTTAACCTTAGAGAAAGTCAATGTTTCATATTGAGATATCCGTTGAAACACAACTCGGCATTCATATATCACTTGCACATCACACTGTTACTTGTCCCAACGCTATTATATGCATTTGTTTGTATAAACGCACATATGTACATGTTCTTGTTTTATTTTATAATTCATATCTATTGATATAAACCGTTAATCTACATCTATCAAATGATTACCGTCAATTTATTTACTGTATTTAGGTTAGAATTGATTTCGTTGAGCTTATAATCTTCTCTTTGTTTTGTTTCTTGTGATGCAAGCTAAAATAAATAAACGAACCATCGACAATTTGATAGCGTAACTGATACTTGTAAATGCACAGCAATTCCCACAAGCTTTTTTAATATTCACAATTATTACCAGGTGTTTTTGTATTTCTCGTCATTCTTTCAAAAATAAATAACTCTGCAATTACTTCTTTACACAAATGTACATACATACTCAAATCTGTTTTCAAATAGTTCGCCCTAATAAATACAAATTCATACGACACTGGAACTAAACACTGCTACTGTTCTACCTTGATTGCTGTAATATAAACTTATTTTGAAATTGATGCCAATCTAGCATTTTAGGTGTTTTTTCCAGATAAAGATAAACCAAATTCAATCCATTCACGCACTTCGTGAGGAAATAATAGAAGTGTTTGGTTTTGAACGAACCAGATTTTTGTTTTCACTGATCTCTAACATATAAAAACTGTATTTAACATTTAATTAAACCCTTTTTGGAACGCTAACTTCTATTTTCTCCATTCTCCATTCAGCCTGTGCGTCTTTTATTTCTCTACACGAATTGAAGGGGTCTGCTGTTTAATGCCGTCCCCAAAGGGCAATTTGTTTTTTAAGCAGCTTTTTCATGACAATTATACTCTCAGATGTTTGTCAGACGCTTGCGAGAGGTGAGGCATGAGTATGAGAAATGTTAGGTATTGTCGTACTAACCACTTGAGGCACGGCGTCCACCAACTTTTATAACAAAATCAACTGACTATAGTTAGTAACTAATAAACCTATGTAAATCGTACCATTTTTAAAGTACAGATAGCGCTAACAAGAATGACATCAACAAAACATGTTACTTGGGCTTAATGTATGTAACCGATTAGCTTAGTAATCGTATACGTACTTATTTCAAATTTATTTCGGAAACAAAATAAATTCTCTTTTCACGATCCCTAGGTATAATTGCCGGAATATCGGGAACACCTTTTAACAACTTAACTCAAGAAGTAGTAAATTGTACCATTATGACGAAAACATCTGATGCCAATTTAACTGAAATCAGCTGGGCACATGCAGTCAACAGCCAGAAAGAATTAGATGACGCATTGAAAAGTAAGTTTGTTCCGCATATTGGATTTAAACTCAGCTATTATATAAAAATCATGTTTAAACTGTTAAGGTACTGAGGCATAACAAATGGATTTAAGTCTCCTCATTCTGAGCATGCATTTAGCAAGTGTTATACTTTCACGACCTTAGCTGCGGTTTTTATCTCAAGATTATGAACAACAAGTATCGATAAAGCTGCATAGAGCTGAAACCGGTGATCTTAGTTTTTATTGGAAACGAATTGACATATTTCTATCCCTTAAATGGAAGTCGGTCAAAATGGGTGGTAATTCCAACCTTGAATTTGCGGCATTAACGAGAATTGGTCAAACATTTTCCATTCAAACATTTTCCATTCAAACTTTTTAGAGGAATGCGATAGCCCATCTTATTCACTCAATACATACTATGATACAAGGTCGTTGACTGAAGGAGCTTTTTTAAAAACTGATAGAACTGCTAATCAGTGAAATTCTATTTAAACGAAGTGTAATTTGCCTATTTGCATATAAACTGAGTGGTACACCAAGGAAAAATCCCTAATCCTCATTGTAATCTGTTCGCCAACTCGCGCGATTTTACAATACTGCGCTTCACAGTTGTTATATTGTAGAGACCACGTGACTCCATACACTTGACGCCCTCAGTCCGATGAATATATTAATTTGTAGCAATTACCATCATTTTATCATAACAAATCGTCCAGCTGTTGTATATAAATTCCAATAATTGAATAAATTGCAATTACTTTCTATTGATTCAATTAGTCTATATGTACATATGTAGTACAAAGTAAAAATCATGTTCAATCCTTGATTTTATCACCCATATGCACTGCTCTGCTGTTTCACAGGCGATGTTGATATGATCGAAGCAGATATTGTTCTTGGGAAAATAAACAATACTGGACCGGATCTCCCAGTAATGGGTCACCCTCCAGCTGTTACTTCTGATATAACCTTAGATACATTTCTCCATACAATTCTGGAATTCAACAATAACGCCACAAAAAAGAAAGGTGTAAAGTTGGATTTTAAATCGATCGAAGTTTTCGAAGGTTCACTGGATATACTTCACTCAATATGGCCATTGGTAACAGCGTCTTAAAAGTGTATATACTCAAAGATCAACCTATCCCTCTCATTTAGATGACATATCCCATTTGGTTGAATGCTGACATCATCAAGGGTCCAGTGAATCAAACCGAAACGATACCTGTCGACCCAGAACGTTTTTTCGCTGGCTGCAGGAACTTCGATAAAGCCGTTCTGTCGATTGGATGGACAACACGGTGGGGAAGTAACTTCACTGAAGGCTCCTATACCGAGAGTGAAATTAATAATATGATAGAAGCTATCAAGGTGAGGATGATTACACTACACAATACTTGACTGACGGGCACTTTTTGCAGGAAAACAACATTACTGAATCCAAACAACCTATAACATTTCCCGTACGAGCTGGAATTGCCGCCAACAGTGAGACGACCCTCCATCAACTTGTGAGCGCTATCAACGACACCAACGAAAGTTCGCTGACCATTTGGTCGTCAACGGACGACAAGGTTGATATTAAGAAACTACGCAGTTTAATTTTCTCCTTTGGTCTGAATAGAGTCTATCTTGATGTCCCTGAAGAGGTTTCTAGTAAGCTGGAATTGCATAAGGGACCGGGCAATTCCGCTGGTATTCCATCGTTAGCAAATTTCACTCTTATCAGCCTGTGTCTTCTTGCAACAAGTTTCATCTTACAAAAAACACAGGTGTAGATATTCAAATTAATACAGTGATATCAAAATATATTTCAGAATTTTATTTCTTAACATAACTTAACGAAAAAATTACAACTAGTATCTTAGCAAATAAACATTCATTCCACTAAATAAATAGTAAATCTTATGTAATCAATTCATCTCTTAGTAACAACACAACTATAAGTCTCTTAACTGTTATCTTTGGATTACATTTGTTGGCTTGCCTAAAATGGACAGTTTTTGGGGTTTCATAATGATTGTCCCTATGTCATTTTTTTCCACAAATGGGGCAGATTCGTGTTTAAGCTGCTTCATTTCGGAATTCTTTTGAGTGGGCAGTTTTCGCTGATCCTTCGGTGTGCATTTTGTTTTGATTGCATTAATGGGATACCAACAGAAGAGAACGATTCCTATTAAGGTTAGTATACCCGCACAAACTTGTCCCCAATAGATGATGAGTGGGACCAGCGCGATATCGGCAGCTATTTCTGGACTGACGCGGACACGTTGTTCACACCACATTATAGGTAGCATGATTCGGGGAATTGAGTTGTAAATTCTGAAAAGAAATTAATATTTAAGTAAAATCTACATGATTTTATGTCTGTCGTAGGCTAGAACAGCATTAGCGAGTTTATCCCAGATAGGCTATAGTAAAACGTCCGAATAAAAGTTAGTATTTGCCTTCTAAGAACAGAACTGTTCACTCAAGATAATCAAGTAACTACGAAAAATCGGAAGTTTTACTGAAAGAGCGATGGGCCTTACAGCACCCTAAGCAAGACAAGCCTACTGATCTTAACGAATATTATTACAGATACGGACCGGAAGAGTCTTTAACCATATTTTATAAACCAAGAAACCTCTTAGGTTTGTAATAGGAAAAATGGGATTAATCCCCTTTTAATTTAAACCGGACTGTAGAGAAATAAACTTACCCCATGTCCGGGACGCGTTCCATTAGTACATTCACCTGAAATCCCCCTCCCACGTCCATTGGAAGGCCAGAGTTCGGTTCCAATGTCATGAAGAATTCATGTTTCTCTTTTACAGGTTTCAGACCTTCAATTTGTTCCAAGTAATACGGATCAGCTTCATAAAAATGTGGGTATGACATGAATGTTGTTGAACCAAATTGGCAAGGTGACATGTTCATAACACCTACTCGCTCGCATTTTCCACCAACACAAAAACACTTTGTTTCTGGATACATTGTTCCTTAAAAGAAAAACAATAAATTTGAGAATACAATTTTTACAATAATTCTGCCAACTAACCATTGTCTACCGATCGCCGTCCACCAGAAAACTTTAAAGCCTTCACACCATGAACTTCCATTGTCTCGGTGTAGTCTAATGGAATTGTCCGACACATGTTTGGTGTGTACAATTCTATGGAGCCTCCTTCCTTTAAATTTGGCGGAAAGAACTCCCCAAGTGATCCATTTATCATCCCACAATATGACTCATAATACCCAGTGTGGGTCTTGGAATTCCACGTATGAATCTGTCCCATTTTCACAGGATCATCGCCGCCTGCATACATATTGAGGAGACCATTAAAGTCTATACTCCCATTTCGCTAAAATACACATGAGATTGTTGTTATTTAATAGCAGTGGTTATTTTATGAATCTACCTTGTAAAAATACCCGACACGATCGTATGGAATGGAACCGATATCATTTGAGAATATTGATAGATCATTACCAAGGTCAATCATTGGATCTTGATATCCAGTGAACAACAGTTCATCTGCTGTCTTTGTAACCGATAGTTCTTCATTGTTATAGGAAAGTGCAGCCTTTAAGCTTAGCTTTACGAAGTACCCGGAATCACGTTTCGTGTAAGCGGCTGCCTTTGAGAAATTGAAAATATGTATGTGCCAGATCAGTTAAAATGTATTTTTTGTTGCTAAACTGCTTTACTACGTACCCATGCAACCATATTTACTGTAGTTACTATATCACTTAAGCTTCCATTACTTCCTTCTGCGTCGAAGTGAAAGAAACTCTTTTTATGGAATGTTACTGAGTGATTTTGTGGATGGAATACGATGTTAACCTTATCCGGACTCTCTTTAAAGCGATAAGGGCCAAGTTCTTCGAATCTCGGCTTGATGGAGTGATTGGTGAATTCATGTGGATTTGTCCAATTAAATAAATAAATGTCTAGGGATAGTGGTAAAGGCGATGACTTCCAGCCTGCGTAAGATCGAGATTTTGGACTGAGTGCCATTTCCTGGTAATAAAAAATATAAAAAAAATAAGTTAACGTGTGCATTTAGAAGTTTGTTGTTTCTTTATGGAATACAAAATAAACAAGTAATCAAAACAAATAACCAAGATAACGTATCAAATCAAAATTGTCCCAAAATTAATCTACGCTATCTTGATTTAATAAAACGACATTTGCTTAATCATGGAGGCTTTTTATAAAAATGGAAACAGAGAGCTACTTTATGCTCTAAATGGCATTATAAATGAATAATCCATATAATGCATACTTAAAATACACATCAAGTATTTATCTACCTGAATACTGCAAGTATTATACAATATTCTATGCTTAATAGGTTTTGCACAATCAAATCGTTTAAATGATAACAATCTGAAGTGATTCTCTAGAAGAAAACGAGCATTAATTTGGAAGCAAGCTTTTCTTTCCGGTTTCATAAATGCTTTAGTAAATATTGTTGAACAAATTTTGAATCTTTCCGTTGAAGATAATTAACCTGAGTAGTAAATCGTGCAGGAGATTCATTTAAAAATAAAAGATAAATATTAATCTACATTTTTATTTACACTTTTAAGAGCAGCTGTGCTAACAGAATCGTATTAAGTGTATTACGGCAAAGAGCAATGCCTATTACTCTCTTAGCCTCCATGAAATTATGTATGTAAAGAATTTGCTTAGAAAAAATTCCCACAACAAGCAGATTAGAGTAAGGACATCGGACATTCCATCATCAATATCAGTTCGTTGAATACGCGAGCGTTGATAAGAATACATGAGTAAGGTAGAAATGTAAACATAACTTTTTTTTTAGTTCAAATGTTTTAGACAAATAAATAAATCGGACAAACATTAAGCATACAAATAAATGCGGGGCGATACCGATTCAATTATTTACTCGTACGACTCTTGAAGAGTCAACCATCGATTGCCGTTTTTCACTTTGATTCTAAGATATGACGGATTCTGAGAATTTGATTTCTTCCGAGTCAAAACGAAAATGCAATCTATGACTTTAGGTATTTTAATTAAACAAATTCTCTCAATCTCATGGTAACCTCGAATGGAAAATTCTTGAAATGTCTACTTCTAATCACACGATACTACTATCAGAAGATAAGGAAACATACGAAAAATGGATTTTAAATGGGTTAACCATGTGGCTATGAACGAAATTTGATTGAATTTTAATTCACTTCTTTTCAAATATGAATACTCAGCGAACAGAAACTGATATCTAAAGATAAGCATTTTATTATAAATAAACCCTCCTAGGCTCTGGAAGATAGATTCGTATATCTCACCTGCATTTTTCTTTTTCTTTACTGAACACTTGTGACATTATCTTTATAGTACATACATAGATAACGTATATTTTGGGTCAATTACGAACATATTCTAAGCTCTCGAAAGTTGTTAAAGAATTCCTTGCTTGTTATAATGTTTTATTTGATTTAAATAACTTGAGTTTTATTGAAACTCTGATAACAAAGTGGTACACCCACCTGTTTTGTACTTGGAGACAGAAAAAAACTGTCGTGTCTGATAGCGATTAGATCAACTTTTTCTCGACACAAAGACAAGAAAGCAGTTCATTTGATATCACTTGAACATCTCTCTAATCTCAATCGGAAGATATTGGAAAAAAGGGTGGACTTGATAAGGTAGGCTTATCGGGGTTTATTCAACCGACTAGGCAAACAGTTTTAAAAATATATCCCATGATTCATCGGAATCAATCGCGTTTCATACACTATCTCATCCTGTTTAAATGGAAAACAAGTGTATATTTTTTTCTGGCATTGCTTACTGGGTTTGTTGGAACAAAGACACTTTGAAAATGCACTTTATAATCACGTGGCTATATGAGTTTACTTAAGATTATTTATGATTGAATGGTTTTCCGAAACGGATTAAGATTAAAAGAAGGATTACAAGCAGTAATTCAGCTATCAATTTAACGACATCACTGACGATGAAGTATATATATTTGTTTATTATATTTATAATTGGCTTGTTTGCAGGTTGAGTGCTTCGATACTAGTGGATGCATTTATTACTCTTAGGTCAATAACTGCTATTGTGTTCCTACCGTCAATCGAGAGGTTGTCTGGCAATTGGAGGAACAATATAAATTGCTACACGTATTCCACGTTATGCTTCAGCTCATTGTATCTACTCTGTAAAAGGTTGGGAATTGGATTATATAACAGGAGGTTCAATTTCAAATATTAACAGCCGCAGTATTTCTCACAAATCTTTTATTTTCAGATTTCGGGTCCCTTCTGGCGTTGCTGATTCGTCCGTCTTTGCGTCCACATGTAACTTTAAAACTATAAGTGCTACATGGATAATATATCCACAGATTATGCAGAGTATCGATCCCTATACATTGGATGGTTTCAGTACAAACAATATGCACATTTCTTACATATCGACAAACATAAACAATTTTTTGGATCAGAACACAAAAGAGCGCAGACGCTGTATGTCCCAAGAGAGTAGCCTTGGGTTAAGGGATAATCTTATCTAAGAATTGATTTCATTCGCGGACACAATTGTTTCAGGGATCGTTATCATCGGGGGGAGTTTGTAATCGGACTTCATTCCTAGGAATTAAGTAAACAAGTCTACAAACTTTGAATGGAAACTAATATCACACGTAATCTAGAACTTTTTTGATATTAATGAACCAAAAAGAAACGAGTATTATCATTCTTCTTTTTATAAACAATAGAACGAACCAATTGGGATAAGTTCTCTAGATCCTCAGTGCAAGAAAACAGGAAGCTATGTAAATACATGCTATGTGTATGGTGATAAAATGTTGATATTCGTTGTTGACCTTGGAAAAGTAACGCGTGTGAGCTTTGTATTTGCGGTTACAAATATACATTTAGTGCGTATACGTAACAATTTGTTTTGCGCGAATATAGTCTCAATGTTTTATGACTCATTTACTAAAGTTTTATTTTCTACATGTTTCACTCATGAATTATCTTATGCAAATAATAAATTACACTAAATCCAGACCATGACGCAAGCATACACTTCACGAAGTGATTACTTGCTTTGTTATTGATCTCTATTTGATGACTACCATTTTAGCCTCGTTATTAAAGTCATGTGGGTTTTCGCCCTTTTACTAAACGAGTACAGTGCAATCCATATCATGCAAAGAGGGTGTGTTATACATACATATGTACATATGTAGTTACCCAAAAAAGGCGATTGAACTACGTTATCTTCGCACGTACGTATATTTGTTTGTAGTAAGTACATGCACACGTATCTAATTTTGTTCAATAAGATATAACACACAATTTTGCACCGAGACAGGTACATCACACCTGCTGGTACAAATAAAAATAAACATTGCAGGTACAGTGCGAACCCTGATTGTTTAACACTCTGTACTTATCTATATTACCGCGTGTATCTAGAGTAGATCTTTTGGACGATTGGCTGGAAAAGCACTTGGGTGCATGCACCCACCTCTGACATGTTATAATAAAAAAAAAACCCAAGTATCTACAAATGTTTGTATATGCAGGGGTTAACATTAATTGTTCAAGGTTAACGAACTGAAATTTTTGAACCACAGCGAAGATGACAATCAAGCTGTGGGATACTAAGATTATTTAAGAATATAAAAATATAACTATTGACTTGGGGATGGAACCCCATTAATGATATTCTAAAAATACAATTTTGAAAAACATCAGTCAAAATCACAAAGATTTTAGAAAATGGTTTATATGGTTCCACGCCTTAAATTAATGGACACATATAGTTTCAATTCAGCTCACATTGTAGCAAATATGACACTGTGATTCAAAAGTGAACTCTAAGTCGTAATAGGAACAGAAAACCAATACGAGATACATTGTATATGTATATAAGTCGAATGTAAATAAATAATCCATACGTTTAATCAAACACAACAGCTAGTTTCATAGATACAAAACTTTTAAGTCTGTAACACTCTCGTCGAACCGCCACTGAGACTCCGTTGACAGAGGTATATCTTTGGTTATGGCAAGGGTATAAGACTTAAATTTCTTCCTAGAGTTGTTGAAACATCACAGGAGGGCTCCCTTACTTTTCAAAAAGCTGGTTAAGACATAACTTCTTTTTTTTTTCTTCATCTAGTTAGGGATGGCAAAGCGTAATTTTTATTTGAGAAGCTTTTTCATGTCTGTTAAACTCGTACTTCCGGTGTTTGTTGGACGCTCGCAAGAGGCAGAGCCGTTTAATAACTTTTGGTATTATTTGGGAATCAAACCTAACCAGCGAACCATGGCGTTCATCTAACTTAAAAATGACATCTTTTTAGTGAATTTCGGGAGCTCACATGTACCAATCTAGCAAACTGAACTAGAACGGCACCCATTGTTCCGTGTGCGACTGCAAGACACATTATTCACTTGTCATTTCCATCCAAAATAACAACAGTTAATGACATCATAGTTTGTTTTCACTCAATAATGCACGTTTTCAAATTTATACTTGTGGACTTCAGCTATGTAACTACGAATATACAAATAATATCCGTATTCTTAGATGCGCAGATTCATCACTATCTCCAAACAAAAAATGTTTCAGATCTCACTATAAAAAGTTATCTGCAAAGCTATGTAGGCAGAAAGTGATCATATGTAGTCATCGGTTCATTTATTCCCAAACTCATCTAAGAACATCCATGAAATATTTGGTCCAATTAGCTCTGAAGATGCTCTGTCCATACAGTTACGGACAAGTGAAGAATAGGATCACCAGCACGCTTCGTATAGAGTACCAACAAATCCAAGTATTCATTGAATGTTCTTCAGTTTTTTATTGTCATATTCAAGATCAAGTATTAAACTTAAAAAAACATAAAAAAAAACCGAATAATACTTGACACCTTCATATGGTAATGGACAATAAAATAGGGTCACAATATCAATTGCCTCTTTTTTTTAATTTAAAAGAAAAAACTAATAAAGTTTACAAATAAACATAACAATCAACTAATGAGTACTAATACGCTGTCTTAATGCAATGCGATCTAAAATGTGGAAGGTATTAATGGAACTATAAACGCAGGTCAGGTACACGTGAAACTAACGAACTTGATCTGTTGCTCTTAATTATTCATTTTTGGCTTTATGGACTCTTGTTCATTACTACACATTTATCCACGTACAGCAGAAACCGATCATTTCCAAAATTACTTAAGAACTTCTCTCTTATTCGAATCAAATCATTACTTATTTTATTTTCTTCCTTGTCTGAGACTTGCACGATAGTAAGTGCTTCAACAGTGCACTGAAAACTAAAGTTCTATTATACAAAAGCCAAGTGCGACTGTGAATTGAATTGCACACTATTCCGACCTTATTATTATATACTACATATTTCGATCTAAGCACAAAACACATTCTGAAAAAGTAAACATAATTAAAATGCATAAGCGTTACTATGCCTGTTATTTACCATGTCTACGCATTCTACAATCATCCAGCACATTGTTCGAATACCATATCTGTAGACTACTAGTCGTCATATTTGCATAAATTATATTTTTCGTAGCACACACATGTTTTTCGTAGACAGGTGCTAACAAAAAACTTGACTACTTCGCGTTTCAAAACGGATTGTTTCTCAAAGTTTGGAATGTTATTGCGAGTTACTTACCCTTCCACGAAGTATCGTAAACCAACTGATCCAGTTTATATAAAGTACTATTCCAATAACAGCCAGGATTAGTCCCAGCCCTGTAACGATACATTCTCTGCTACAAATTCGAAACCTCATTTTGACTTCGACACAAACTCAATAAATCGTACTAGTATCACTATTCAATTTTGTTAAACTAAGACCATATTTTCGAATAGTTCATGTGCAGCAATACTATGGCTATTAACCTTCAACCCAGGGAAACCCACAAGGCTGCTCAAGAAATAAACCGACACAAGCCCCCTGCCGTAGTCAACAAGTTGTGCGTACAAATTTTTCTTTTTGATAGTCGAACGTTTACACCGATCGCGCGTAGGTTTCAATAGTCTCACGTTATCACTGAGTTCTTGCGATTTCTCTTTGCTCACTAATGGTGTTCTTTTAAAAATAGCTCATTTCGAACTCAAAAACAAGATTCAACCAAAAAAGAATGGAATTCAAAAAATAATACTCGAGTTTATGCAATGCTCGGGTGAGTTTGTTTTTTATATTTCTTTTCTTGTGACAGAGAGTAACTTTTCGATGGATTTGTTTAACACGTCTGAATCGCTCGGCATTCAGTTTTGTTTTGAGTCTCTTACAACCGCATAACGTTTACTTAGCCCGACCTATCACTGATAATCAGCAGAATAGCCTCAGTCAGCCTGCTTCATGTTGATAAAACTTGTTGTTAATTCTGTTTGTGAGGTTGGGTGTACCAGTTGAAGATAGGAGCTACATACATACGTATGTATGTACTAAAAAGACGAAACAAAGAGGCGTTTTTTGCGCTCTTTTTGGTTTCTATATTTAAAAGAGCAAAGGAATGTATTTTTGTCGAGGTTTGTTAACTCTATCTTATAGGGTATGTATATGTTAAGTCATTCAGATTGTAGCTTAAAACGATGAGATAGACGATGATTCTTAAAAATAAAACTGAACTGCAACTGTAACCAAGTTCACATTATGACTGAAAATTTCATTCTTTTTTATCAGTTTTATTACATGCGCCCTGCCTTCAATAGATTATAAGGAAACGATTTATCGCAACACATACATACATACATATCGAAATATGATAGATTGGAAACAAATATCTACTGAAAGCTGCTAAGCTGTTGAGTTTCCAAGGACTACGAATCATATTAAAGGAGTTAATTAAGATGGACAATGAAGTCGAAAGCGAACAGCTCGTCTTCATTTCGTATGTGTTTTAGACTTTATGTCAGAAATTTTGATTATTTTTGATTGGGTGGACAAATTTATGTCATTCTGAACCACGTCGCGTACGGTAAGCAACGACTAACATTAATTTCTGGAAATAAGGCAGTTGCCTGATTTTGGAACCAATTTGCAGCATGATTTTTGTGAAATTCTCCAATCAGTCATAGGTTTTTTTTTTAGTAAAACTCAATTATCCACCGATAAGGCAAGAAATAAAAACAGATATTAATGTCATGAAATAAATTACTTCAGGAATTCGCAATTTCTATACGAATTTTAAATTGCATGGCACATGTCTAGCAATGAATTATTGCCAGGGCGACCAGGGGTAACGACTTTATAGAATACAAATTTATTTCAAATGTTAACTATAACCTGATATTCGGATCCTTTACAAAATTTATCATGAACCTATTAAAAATGAAAATGAAATTATAATTCTGTTTTATAACTAAAAATTAATAATTAATTGTCATTCGTTTATTGACCTGACTCGCTTAAAAATTCCGATAAAAGAAAGTAACTTATTTTTTCGACTCAACATTTTTTCGCAATAATTTCTAATAATTTGATTTTTTTTAGTAAAACGGCGAGAGAGACTTAAAAATGCTTCCTCGGCTTAAGGGTAAGTTAAGCTCAGAGTTAACCATATACATCATCAGTGTGACCAGAATGCAATACATGAAAGGTTTGAATTATAGCAAATAAATTGTAAATTTGTCGGAGGAAGTGGAATATTTCCATGAATGTCTTTTAATTACACTTGCTGCCACAACTTCAGTTTAACTATTTAATAAAGAAATAGAGGTGAAGCGTGAAAATATCTATTGATCCACATAAATCCAATATCGTCTCATATCTCCTCTTCCTTCGCGTTTTGGGTCAAACGGACGAAACTGACCAAAAAACTTAACCAATAAAGGCAAATCGAATGATTTAGACTTTGGTGCCCTCAGCGCCTCGCTATGTAGCATTTGAGAAGAAACTGAGTATACAGAGGTCCAGAGTGAAAAAATCTCTTGATCCACTTCAACTGCAATATCGTCACATATCTCCTCTCCATCAGCGATTTGGGTCAAATGCATTAAATTTAACAAAAAACTTAACCAAAAAACGTTTTGAGGATGATTGAGACTCTGGGGCACTTAGATGCCCGGCATCTCGCCATTCGGAAAAAGTTGGGTGCACTGAGGTCAGGAACCAAAAAAGTCTCTTGATCGACTTCAACTGCAATATCGTCACATATCTCCTCTCCATCAGCGATTTGGGTCAAATGCATGAAATTTAACAAAAAACTTAACCAAAAAACGTTTTGAGGATGATTGAGACTCTGGGGCACTTAGATGCCCGGCATCTCGCCATTCGGAAAAAGTTGGGTGCACTGAGGTCAGGAACCAAAAAAGTCTCTTGATCGACTTCAACTGCAATATCGTCACATATCTCCTCTCCATCAGCGATTTGGGTCAAATGCATGAAATTTAACAAAAAACTTAACCAAAAAAAGTTTTGAGGATGATCTAGAGTGTGGTGCACTTAGATGCCCGGCATCTCGCCATTCGAAAAAAGTTGGGTGCACTGAGGTCAGGAACCAAAAAAGTCTCTTGATCGACTTCAACTGCAATATCGTCACATATCTCCTCTCCATCAGCAATTTGGGTCAAATGCATGAAATTTAACAAAAAAACTTAACCAAAAAAAGTTTTGAGGATGATCTAAAGTGTGTTGCACTTAGATGCCCAGCATCTCGCCATTCGAAAAAAGTTGGGTGCACTGAGGTCAGGAACCAAAAAAGTTCTTGATCGACTTCAACTGCAATATCGTCACATATCTCCTCTCCATCAGCGATTTGGGTCAAATGCATGAAATTTAACAAAAAACTTAACCAAAAAACGTTTTGAGGATGATTGAGACTCTGGGGCACTTAGATGCCCGGCATCTCGCCATTCGGAAAAAGTTGGGTGCACTGAGGTCAGGAACCAAAAAAGTCTCTTGATCGACTTCAACTGCAATATCGTCACATATCTCCTCTCCATCAGCGATTTGGGTCAAATGCATGAAATTTAACAAAAAACTTAACCAAAAAACGTTTTGAGGATGATTGAGACTTTGGTGCACTTAGTTGACCGCTATCTCGCCATTCGGAGGAAGTTGGGTGCACTGAGGTAAGGAATCAAAAAAATCTCTTGATCGACTTCAACTGCAATATCGTCACATATCTCCTCTCCACCAGCGATTTGGGTCAAATGCATGAAATTTAACAAAAAACTTAACTAAAAAACGTTTTGAGGATGATTGAGACTCTGGTGCACTTAGTTGACCGCCATCTAGCCATTCGGAAAAAGTTGGGTGCACTGAGGTCAGGAATCAAAAAACTCTCTGATCGACTTCAACTGCAATATCGTCTCATATCTCCTCTTCCTTCGCGTTTTGGGTCAAACGGACGAAACTGAACAAAAAACTTAACCAATAATGGGAGATCGGCCTTTGGTGCACTTATGTTGTATTTAAAAACGCTGAGAGCTGGAGTAAGGGCTTGTATTCGCAGAGCTTTCAGCATCGTTGAATTTTATTCTTCGAATATTATAAGAAAATTATTTCGCTCTCCCCATCAAATGTCTAAATAAACATGTACTTGTGTATAGGTAGCACAATTAGATGAATAATCATCATTTAGTAGTTGTAATGTACACACCTTACTTAAATACATATTCTAAAGTGTAGGTAATTTGAATTTGGAATGATTAGAACGACCAACTTATTATATTTGTGTCCAACCCTTCTACTTATAGAAAAATTTAAATGCGCTTAAAATATACTCGTGTTGGTTGTTTTTTGATTTCAGTCTTGAAAAAAAAAGAATAGAGATTAAAGGTTGTCTGTATCCTTATCTCATCGATTACGATTGCAACATTTTATTATATTGAAATACACAGAAATATAGAGGTTTTTAAATTATTGACCTGTTGTAAATGTACAGACACAAATGTGGCTGTTTCCACCACGATTTGATATCAATCCGTTGTGCAAATTGTGTAATTAACTACGGAATAAGGAGACTTTAATAATAATTTAAAAAAGTGGATTACTTTTGATGTTTTTCATTCACATGTGTACATAGTTCGGTAACTAAGTAAATATTTTTTTGCTATATATACGTAACTCTTTTTCCGAAGACAACACCTCAGCAGAAATAAAACGAAGAAGAACTCTTGCCAATCGCTGTTTCTTTGAGCTGAAGAGGTAATTGAGTAGTAGAGTCCTATCCCGAAGAACTAAGGAGATTCTTTATAAGACTCTAATCATCCCAGTTCTGCTTTATGGTGCTAAAGCATGGACTCTGTCCAAAGCGGATGAAGAGATCCTCAGTCGCTTCGATAGGAAGAGGAAATTCAATGCCGAACTAAAGGGGTTCACAGCAAAAAAATGCAAATCAATCATTTGAGATGGCTAGGACATTTGGAGCCTGGACAATGATCCGGCCCGCAGAGTCTTCGAATCAAACCCGGAGGAACAACGCAGTAGAAGAAGACCCCACCTAAGATGGCGCCCACAAGTAGACGGGGACCTCAACCGACTTCGAGTCTAACAACTGAAGGCAGTTAGCTAAGGACCGGGCTTGTTGTATGAGTCCCAGGTTCACCCCGAACTGTAGCGCCACCTAGTAAGTAGATAAGTATGTATACGTAACTCTTTCGAAATACAAGCATTTCTATTCACACCATTTAAATTGTAAAAAAGTTGGTTGCCAGTAGCTCCTGAACTTATGGTATTACCATTGCCATTGGAATTTTTCATTCAAGATTTCTACTACTCATCTTTGTCAAAACTGAGACTCAATTTCTAGACCTCACGACTGTTGCAATGGAAGACGGGGGTCAAAATATGAGGGACGATATAGAGACTTAGCAGATATTTTCTTCGCATCTAATTTTCATTAAAAACAACAAAGTCTTTATGTGTAATACAAAAATTTTGTATAAATTTTATTTTTTTATATTTATTTGTTTAAATATAACAAACATTTATAGGCTTATATAAAATTCATTTGTATATGTTATGTATAATTTCTTGCATGAGTGAGATGAATTCTATGGTTATTCAACAGATCTTGTCATAAAAGACCGAAGATACTTTTTCTAACAATAAAATACGTAAGCATGTACATACATATTTTTCACATTCAAGTGGGCTTTAAGCAGATCCATTTGAAAATGTGACTGGCATGTCACAGAGAATGTATAATGAATAATCTTTAACTTCATTTTTGATATAATGTAACAATTTCTTAAATTATTTTCGACTTTGGCAAGTTTTTCGGACACAAGGCTTCTTTTTATTTAAAGCAAGGTGCGCATACATAGCTCCTTATGTATTCTTAAAGATTACCTGACCGATTCTAGATTATTTATAAAAAAAATATCATGGTTTGTCGTTTGGCAATGTTTTTTGTCTTACAAACTAGATTGTTATATTTGGAAGGAGGATTTCGTTCTAAATTTTGAGTCTTTCATCTAGGATATCACTTCGGACGGCTTTGCTGGGTCAGGTTGCTTGAAAGGCACAATTTTTATATTCGAAAGGTAGTGTTGTGATTTGTCCAGCAAGGGAGATCCTTCTGGTTGAACTTCAGCTTCAACGGATTTCTTATAAGTAGCCACTGGCTCTATGGAAGCTACTGGCTTTGAAGATGATTTTTGTGTGTTTGAGATTGGTTTAAGATCTCCACGCCATTTGGATATTAAATAACCTGTTGGATACCAACAGAGAAGTATCAGTCCTATGGCAAAAGTTACACCAGCCAAAATATGCCCAACGATGAGTATGGTGGGAACAATTTTTAATTCAGCTGCCAATTCTGGAGATATCCGAACTTTTTGCTCAAACCAAATGAGTGGAAAGAAGGTCCGTGGAACGCCTTCATAGAAACTGTAATAAAAATAAGAAAATCAAAAATATGAATGAAAGAGTTTCACGAACTTACCTCATGTATTTGATGGGTTCCACGAGCATATTGACCTGAAATCTGGCTGCAACCTCAAGCGCTACACCGGTATGGGGTTCCAAAATCATGTAAAATTCATGATCTACTTTGGTTGGATTGAGACCTTCGGCTTGATTTACATACACCGGATCGGCGTTGTAGAAGTGTGGATATGACATAAATACTGGTGATCCAAATCGGCACGCAGAGATGTTCATTACCCCTGCAGGAACGCACTCACCTCCACAGAAACACTTGTTTTCTGGGAAAAGAGTTCCTAAAGAAGAAACACAGATGCATGCATGCATAAATAAAGCTGACTTAGAGGAGTTAATAGAGAAGAACTATCTGAATTTACTTTTTACTATCCTAAGCAATGTTCGAAAATGTCAGCATTTAGTAAACATTTATCTGATATTGAAATCACGTCTTACCATTATCGACAGATCTCGGACCACCACTGAACTTAAAACCTTTAATCCCTTCAATTTCGACTGTTTCTGTATAATCCAAAGGCACACTACGGCACATGTCTGGAGTGAATAGTGAGACTGATCCACCTCTCTTCAAATTGGGTGGATAAAATTCACCTCCTGAACCATTGACCATCCCACAATAGGAATCCGAAAATCCGGTGTGAGAACCGTAATTCCAAGAATGCATTTGTCCGATTTTGTAAATGTCATCTACACCCGTGAACACATTGAATGTACCGGTCAGGTCGGCACTTCCATTCCTCTGCAAAATTTTAAAAATACTTGATTCATCAAAAACTGGTATCCAACAAGTCTCACTTACTGTGTAAAACCATCCAAACCTATCAAATGGCACATCCACATCCTCACCGAACAATTGAGCCGTTCTGGCTATGTCAATCATGTCATCTTGATAGCCAGTGAATAGTAACTCATCAGCAGTCTTTGTCACAGCCATTGGTTGCTGGTAGATCTTCAAGCTAATGTCCACCATGTTCCGTCTTATGGGATCCCACTGCTTGGCCTTTGCTGCTGCTGACTGCATATAAGTTAAGTTTCAAATGTAAAAAAAACATAAATTTGAATAACTATACCAAAGCTACAGCATTCAAGATAGTTATCTCATCATCGAGACTACCATTACTGCCCTCAACATCGAAATAGAAATCGCTTTTCTTCCTGTAGCTCACGGTGTAGTTCTGGGGATGCCACTTAATGTCTACTTTGTCGGGTTTCTCTGTGAAGCGATATGGTCCCAATTGTTGCAGGATGGGCTTTGTCGATTTGTTCTTGAAATCATCAGGATTTGTCCAGTTGAAAAAGTAAATATCCAAGCTTAGGTCTAATGGTGGTACCTTCCATGAATCATAGACCCTTGACTCTGGTCTCAGGGCCATTTCCTATTGAGATGAGGAAAGTAAACAGTCAGTTTTTAATTGTCTTGGATGTATCTAGAACTAAATTTGTTGAATAAATGTTTAGTACTTGGGCAGGCGACATTTCTAAATTTACAAACAGAAATGTGGCTCAGACTTGAACTATGTTTGCTTTCCTTTCCCAGAAATTCTTGGTGTGAAACCCAGGTGCTGTGATATAACATATACACGGTCGTGATTTTGAGGTTTCCATGACATGGACATGCTTGGGTCCCCTTGAAGGCAATTGAAAGTGAAGCATTGCTTTCCGTTTAACCCAAGTCAAGTGAATAGCTCTCAATTAAACGCCCTTGCACAAAAACTGACGAGGAACTTGCGTGCCTCCAAACTGACTTTAATTGCAATTGAAATAATCAATCAAAGAAAGGGGCGGTTTTAATAAAAGGAATCACTGATGTCGGCTTAAACATGCAATTTAACTGCGATAACCTCCCACTCATTGCTATTAATTGCCGGGATTATTTTAATTGCTGCGACGAGAACAATCAAGAAACAAAACAAAAAACCTTTATAACAGATATTTATAAACAAACACAATGTGTCCGCAGCTTAATAATTCGTTAGGGGGATGTCAATTGAAAGTCGATTAAAACGATTTATGGATTCATCTCGTGTGGCATGTAATCAAAATTCAATACCTTTCCCATTCCATATGTGAAAAGATCAGCCCAGAACATCCCGCATAGCAATCCAAATAGCGCCAAGACAAATCCTGCGCCACCTATGCAAAGCTTTCTGTTGCACAGTCTCCTCAAGCTGAGTTTATCGCTTTTCTTTGGCATTTTGTTGAAGAAAATTCTGAAAAATTAAATAAATATATTAAGTCTTGATTAAGAAACACAAATACGAGTCATTAAAATCAAAATGAGGCCTATTACCATACAACTAATGTGCCTATCATTTCTTAATCGTCAGATAAATGGTCAATTACCGAATGGAACAAAGTAACTTGTCGGTCGGTGTTGGACATTCAACGCACTCAATCTATAGCGTTATTGATACTCAGATACTGCCCATGGAGATCCATTTTCAATGCTTGGCTTCGGGGGTAATGCAGGCCATAGGGTCAATTGAATATACTCATCAATAAAACGCTAATTGAATCAGAAGAGCGGGAAAATTCAATTCGTGACAATTTGCCACAATAATTAGGAATTGTCAGAGTCTTCTTTTCAGTGTATTCCACACATATGGAGGTATGCTCATACATATACATTTTGTGAGATATACAGTGTCACTTTGATGCAGATGTTTCGTGCAAAATTCAATTTTGGAATATGTATGTAATTGGATTAAACTTTTTAGGTAGTCACAGCCCAGTGTGCTATTTTAACGGAATTGATCTTTGCCCTTTGATCTAACGTTTACCTATCCTTTAACACATTCCTTTTCTCTTCTAAAAGAAAGGAAGAAACACAAGTAAAACTAAGGTAAACAACAGAATGGTTGCTTAGCGATTCCTTTCACAATAGCAATGATGGTCGTCAAGAACGAGATCTTGAACTGATACCTCCAAAGTTCACCCGCATACTTGCTAATTCACAGATATACCTGCTACAGCCAACAAATTCAATTAAGAATTAGATTAAATAAACAACTAAACTCAAAATGAAGTTAAGAGCCTATGCACTGATTGACTTCACTTAAGCTTCTCCGAAAATCCCATCTCTTGGATCTTAGACAGGGAACTGACATGGAAATTAAACATACATAACATACAAAAAGCTTGGAAGAGACCAATAGGACGCAGGTAGGAGTCCATCAGCAAATAATGTACTAGCACAGCGGTTAAGAAGCAATACTCAAGGAATCCTAGTCTGAAATACTAAAACCATAAGTAAGATTCAGACAACGTCTCACATTTCAATAATCCGTAACTCGTAAAACGTAAAACAGGAGAGAGCGTTGGAGGTGGACTGTTTTTTGTATCAGTCTTTTAGACTACCAAACTTTTGCAGTGTATGGCGTAAAGTATGGCTTTTCGTAGAGCCATTGAGTGGCCGTCAAACGTAATCATGAGATTGCATTTTTGGAAAATCAAACATTTAAGGAAAATGTAAGGTTATGCAGCCAGAAAGTGGCAACAAAAGAAGCTCTCGACTGTCATCACGTATTTGGAAAATGTAAGATAGCGTAGTCTTGACACGTGTAATCACGCGAGGAAGATATGGCCACAGTTGAGCAGCCGCAGGGCAACAAGTCTGCCCAGTCTGTTACATATCAGCACGTAGACAGGGACGCGTTGAGGTTTGGGATGACGGGCAACGACTTTTAACACCTTTTCACTCTCTCCGCAGCTACCCTGCATTATCCTCTTGAAGAAAACAGATTCTGGGAGAATACTTCCTCGAGGAGTTTAAAGATATTGCCATCGTCAATAAATCGAAATAGTTCCAGGAGTAACACCAGCACAATGGATCTTCTTTTTACGGAGGATAGCCACCTAACCTAATAGTTACATTGATCTGAAGCAAGAGATCAAGAAATCAAAAATTAACAATGAAATGTTTTGGTAATCTGTCAAAATGTACTTTATTTGAAAATAGTGTTTGAAATCACTTGATTAAACCCTTTTGTAAGATGAAAGTGTGTATTTTCTGTGAGCACGAATGTCACCAGATTCTCAGCCTTTTATATTCACATTTATAGAAAAAAAAACCATAAAGCATGTAGCTGCATATGTCGCCTCATGAAGCGGCTAAAATGTGTTATTAGAAACAGAACCCATTAAAACGTGCAAAGAAATATCCAAATCCAATCACATTACTCATTTCCGCACAAAACTGAACATTCAAATTCAAACCCAATACCACTTTTATTCCCACGTGTTTTTCGAACAAGCAATATGTATTACTAATGAAAGTATTATTACTATTATTATTAATAACAATTGTGTGAATAACCAACAACACTTGATTGCAACAATACAGTCATTGCCACTGTTCCAAATGTTCCACTTAAGTTTTATTGAACGCTAGCCAGCTGCATTTCCTGGCGGCTTGAGATAATTTCTGTTCTGTTAATGATATCTAAGTCGCAAGTTTTTGCGATAGCTGACCCCTACATTATAGATTAGAAAGGATTGACAAACAAATCACTTACATAAGTACATTGCCTTGAAAACTATGTACCGCATGATACAGGCACAATAATTATTTTTGACTTTTTATATCTTTTCTTCTTTTTTTTTTTTGTAACGTCACCACAAATTAATGCACAAAAGCACAAGCCGTACTCTGTCACTCATGTTCATCAATCACACGTAGATTAAACTCAAGAGAGGGGGCGGGGCGGGACCACATATTCTGTGGACTCTGGTCAGCTCTAACTGTTACCGGCACGGAGATGAGAGAAGTGTATTCAAATTAAGCGGCTGTATACAATATGTTTTTCTTTTTTATTATTGCATTTCCAATTTATGAACTGGAGAGGAATCCTTGCATCATGAAATGTGTAAATGAGGTTAATTGAGTTAAACTTTGTCAAAGCAAACGGAACTACCTTCAAAAAAAACTATAACCGAACAATATGGGCCAAGTCGCACCCTCAGTCTACGTATCACGATTGATTGTCCTCGATTGTATCCCAATTTGAAATGTAAATATACACGAATACCTACTTTCCTGACACTTATTGGATGCAGCATGACAAGCTTCAAAATTATATCTTTTCCAAAGTAAAAGCCCTCTTTGACATTGCATTGATATGGTCCATACCGTGAGGTATACGTTCAGTTACACAAGTAATAGATAGGTGTGGTATGCTTTAACCACCGCAACCACTACCCACTGGACCCTGACAGTAGACAATAACTAGGATTGGCGTATCCAAAAACATAATGGACACCTTTGTAAAAAAATCGAGCGTCTGTCATTGTCATTTTCGTAATTCAGCTTGGTCTACAGATTCCCTCTCATTTTGATGGGGCAAATGCCTACTTCTCATCTTTTCCGTCAATTTCCGTAGCGATATGGTTAGATCGATGGGACCCAGGGCCTAGCTTCTCACAACCATTCGGCCATGGAAGGGGGCCTACTGTTTAATGCCGAGTCCGAAGGGTAATTTGTTATTTGAGAAGCTTTCTCAGGACAGTTGCACTCTCGGCTGTTTATCAGACGCTCGCGAGAGGTGGGACCGTGAAACAACTTTTATGTGTTCCGACTGGGATTCGAACCTCGAACCCCTTGCTCCATAGTCCAACGCACTAACCACTGAGCCACGGGGGCCACGTATATAAATCGTGGAATTGGAATTTATTCAATTATTTAAATTATTTGAGTCATAGTTGCCTACATATGAACTGTATTAATATGTAGGTCTGTTCGCGCACTTTCTGCAATAAAATTCGTAAATTGTGAAATTTCAAGGAGTGGGGGTAAAATCCTCTCAGAGAGTTTTAAAATCACACAAAAGTAAACGAACGCGAAAGCTACGAACTTCAAACACTTTTAAGACGTCAAAAGCAAATGTGTGTAAATACACAAACAACAAAAAATTTCTTACAGGGATCTGACAGATTTGACAGATGTCGTAAATCAGTGCAAAGAAATTTCCTGCACTAAAATTCGTTGCATGGGGAAATTTTGTACTCACTCGCTCTCTTCTCTACAAAACTTTTGCGTACTCGAACAGGATGTGGTGACTTTTCGTAGATTTTCGTGAAAATTCTATGTTTTGGGAGAATACATATGTTAATTCGTGAAAAGCAAGTTTACCAAGCTGGGATTCGCTGAATCAATTTGGTTTTCGTTTAGTCTTGTATGGTAAGTCGAATAAAGTTAAACATAATCTAAACCACATACCTTTAAAATAATATAATATCACAGATAGTCAGGAAAAATGTATGTACGGATGCCGCTGAATCCTAAAAAGAAAACATACCATATTTTATATAATTAGCTTAAACAAAATAGAATCAAAAATCAAAATAATATATCACAAAATAAATACCCAGTCCCAACTATAGTTCTTCACGAAACAACTCCGCAAACAATTGATATATATCCTTGCAACCATTAAGGATTATGGGTAAATACGTAAGAATTCTTTAGCAACCCCTCACTGTTTGCTTGTGAACTTTTATGTTTTCTTCAGAATGTAATATGTAATTCGTAAAGAACTCATATTGCTCGGTATATACTTACATGCATACATGTGCATTAATACAGGTTGAATACTAAAATTAACTTGACTAACTAGCTTAGGTAGATACGACGTAAATGGCAATTTCGAAGAATGTTCCAACTGCCAACAATTCAACAAACAATTTTATTTATAGTTAAAGCAAATTTATATGGAAAAAAATTGTCTACAGAAGTTTGTTTTATTTATTGTTATACCAAACAACTTTGATTTCCCAGTAAAAGTAGTTTGCCTACTTTTCAATTCTCAGCGTTGGTACACCCCAGTGATTATTACGTAGGCTAAAGGTAAGTGTTTTCTTAAACTATATTAAGATCTAACCTGATGTAATAGGTGCTGTCTTCATTTCATGAAACATGTCGATATTGATCAATCTTAACAAATAATCTAAGGTAAGTGTTGTAATTGTTGTCATAGAGGAGTTTTGTGTAATATGCATCTACTTACGCACCATACGCATTAGTATCTGACGCGCTGTTCACTGCTAGTTTCATTATTTAATCCAAATTTTATTAATGGTCTCAATTTCGGTTGCTAAATAATGGATTACTTATCCAATAGCAGAACCTGATAAATATGTGAAAAGAAATCGCGTGACATTCATGTGCAATTAAATTATAGGAATTGTATAAATAGCTCATGTCAATTAATACCTTCTGTATGAAATGATTGAGATAACAAGTAATAACAAATTACTATTAATAGGTTTGTGTCTGTCATAAACCAAGGCTGTACAGTGTTTGAGGAAACTAAGATTGTGTTTGTTTCCTTGCAATATCTTCCAGTAGATTATTCTAGATTTGCACACTAAAAACTGTACAGAAACTATCGTTCTAGAGATGGTTAGTCAGTCAATCCCAGCAAACCGAAGTATATATAAATTTACAAATAACTCTCTTCGATGGAAATCGATCCTAGAATAGATTAGATTATGTTATTGTTAAGCAGTTACAATGACATAAAGTGTGTTTTCTGATTCTGTTTCTGTTTGCTTAACAGAATGAACTAGATAGAAATTGTAGTCATCTGCAGATATGAGCATAAAATAAAAATCGATGCTAAGAAACGCTACAGTACTCATAGTAGTAGTTCCAGGGTTCTAATTCTATGGAAAATAATATACACTGTAGGTCGTTGACAGCAACCTGTTTGCAGAGCAAATATGTGGCATATTGTGTGGAGGTTATGATATAACAGGGAGTTCTGCAAACTAAATCGACAATTGATTAAAATGTCAAATGAACAATAATATGAGTAGGGTCTTTCAATCCCAGTCCCAGCTTCTAGAGGAAAAGAAGGCATAAAACCGTGCACGGGGAGACATTTTTAAAAGTTTTCATCTTGGATGTTTGTCAGCCGTTCGCGAGAGGTGAGTCTTTGAAAAATTTGCTGGTGTTATCTGGGACTCGAACCTAGAACATCCTACTTAATTGTCCGAGGCACTTACCACTGCACCACGGGGTCCACAAGAACTAGAAAGCTTGGGGCAGACAGCGTGTATCGCCAAGAATAGGAGTGCAGTACGGTATAACTTCTCATGATAATACTGACCAAGACAACGACCCTTTCTGCTCGAGTCACATTCAGTGATAGTGAGTGTTTTATTTCTTTTATGCTTAATGCGTAGATTACCAACAAAAGTAAATCAAGGCTATTGGTCGCAGTATATACATAGAGGGTATCAGCAATGGTAGTAGCTATGATGTGATGAAACATTGTCTTCCAAACAATTAACTTCCAACCCACACCCATTCGAATCAAACGTACACACATATGTACATATATCTTAATGAATACTTCCTTTAATCATTCGTATACCCGTTTGCATATCTCGTCCGCCAAAACCAATCGTTGTCGTAGGCCTCAATCACTTCATCTCGAATGACTAATTCTACCGAACGTAAGCTTACACTTCCATTAGAACTTCTATTAATTTCTATTTACCTTAATCACATAATTCCCGTTCATTGGGGTACAGTAATTCGCAAAAAATAGCAAACCAGTATCTAATACATGTTTACCCTTAATTTTCAATTGCCACCCCTTAGACCCTACGGGCAACTAGCGATTCCTTGGGAAACAAGTTCTAAATTTTTTTCTATGACGCTTCTACAGCTGGCTTCTTTGTTGTTGGTCATGATCTCAGACACACGTGCACATACATAGTAGATTGAAATACGTACGTGGATACGAGAGTAAGATTTTGTGCTGACACCGCCCTTTGTCCATTTGACGGATAAGTAAGCCACATACTTCCTCTTTTTATTGAAGCGATTAGTTAATTTTGAATTAGCCACTCGCGTACACAAGTACATATGTACATATGTACTCGAGAGTAGCATTATTTTAATCTGTTGTCAATACTAACTGGCAACTGTTTATATCACAATTTCGTCGTAACCTGTTAATTATCGAGCTAATTGCCTTCAAGAAATCAGTAATCTTTTATTCAAAGAATGTTTGTTTAGCTTTTGCTTTTGTAAGATGAAAAGTGAAAAGTTCTACTTGAAAGAATATTAATTTATAGTTTTAGTAATAACTTCTGAACTGTGAAGACAAAAGAATGCACTTACAGTATGGGTCACATAAATGCGGACAGGAAATTTTAGTTGTTTATGCTTTATATGTTAAAGATTACAAATTATAGTCAGAATATGTCAACTAATGTTTTGAATCTAGACTCATCAGTCCAAAGCATTTGTTTCCAGAAATCGAGCAGTTTTGAACCGTTCTTTTGGGAAGTGAATTCGACGTTAAGGATTTTTCTTTTAACATTTTATTCTCGGGCAATGGATCCACTAAGTCGGTTATCAAGGAGTCGGGGTCTTACAGTCCGAGTTGACATGTCTTAGTGCACATGGTCCGCTTTGTCAAAGAAGGGTTTTCTTTACTTAAATGGGAATATGAACAAATTTCTTCACCAGACTGTATAAGGGCGACGGGGACCAATATCGGGGTGTCAGGCAGAATGAACCATTCAACATGGGCAATGATAGCCAAAATTTCTATCCAACTGGTCAACAGCCCGAGTTGTTCAAAACAGCTGGAGATGATTTGAAAGAGAGCCAACTCATCTAAAATATTTGGCGCAACAGGTCGATGGGATCAAGAGCCTAGCTTCTCTCAACCATTCGTGTTGTGCATGTTATATTCTTCACACGAATGGAAGGGGCCTACTGTTTAATGCCGTGTCCGAAGGGCAATTTGTGATATGGGATGCTTTCTCAGGACAGTTGTATTCTCGGATGTTTGTCAGACGCTCGCTCGAGAGGTATGGCAGCGAAAAAACTTTTAGGTGTTCCGTCTGGGACTCGAACCTCGAACCACTTGCTCCATAGTCCAACGCACTAACCACTGAGCCACGTTCCCCACAAGTGTATGTCTGATGTATGAAATTTTGAACTAATATACGATTTGACGAGAAGGGTGACACAAAACAGCGAATTAGACAGAATGTCAATAAGGGACCTGGTCTACCTTAGCTCTGTTGTAAATGACATCTCAGCAGAAATTTAACGAAGAATGACTCTTCCCAGCCACTGTTTCTTTGACAATTGAATAGTAGAGTCCTGTCCCAAACAACTGAGGAGGTATAAAACCAGTCCTGTTTTATGCTTTATAGCGCAGTAGCTTTAACTCTATCCAATGGACATGAAAATGTCCTAGGTCGCTTCGAAAGAGAGATTCTTCGTCAAATGTTCAGTTTCCGAAGATGGAGTTTGGAGGAAGCTATATTTAATAAGGAACGAACTGTTGACCAGACATCCAACTGGTGAAAAAAATTTCGCATCAATCGACTAAGATGACTAGGACATGTAGAGCTCCGTCTTGTAGAGTATCCGATTCCAACAAGTCTGGAGAGACAACCTCGTAGAGGAAGACTGCGCCTAAGGTAACGCGGACAGGTATATGGGGACGTCAACCGACTTCGAGTGCGAAACTGGAGTTTGTTAGCTATGGACCAGCCTAACTGGTATTGGAGGCCCTAGCTCACCCCGAATTGGCAAATTGTACGATCTTCTATTATTGTGGATTTCATTGAATTGAATTGTACTACTTATAGGCATTGTCCACAATTGCAGGTGCCCCTAATTGTGCTACCAGTTACGTGTATGCATTCAGTGAATATCATTCGATCATACCTCACCATTCTACGCATAAACAACTTAACGTCTATGAAAACCACAAACGAAATATGTCCTTAATTTTGTGACCATCACTCAATGTGCACTTCTCCAAATACATTTATACAGACTTAACTTTTATAGTAATTGCATTTAACTAGCTCATAAAGCATTAAATGAGATATTTGATGCAATTAAATCCTGGCAAGCGACACTTTAATGTAAGACCGACAAAAAGTCGATTTAAAATATCAGATAAAGTGTTTTACTTTGTACTTGTTCAAGTGCGGCTGGGTAATAAAGGTCAACAATAATAGAATCTTAACATTTATTTATTTTTGCATACATAAACTCAAGAAGGAGTCACCTTGGACACGCAAACTCTATACGTCGATCGAATTCGGAATGCATCTCTCTTCCGATTGAATTAATACTGAAAATTTTAGAATCTTCATCATTTTGAGACGTTTTGACATTTCAGTATTGTAAGCAATGCTGATGTTAAGGTCAATACTGATGTAAACACACATAGAATAGAATAACAATCATAAGCCAGCAGTAAACTAATTTAAAATAAATGCTTAGCATAAAACGTTTACTGACTAAGCAGCGCCAAAGGTTAACTTCTACTCCAAGATTCATGTAATATTTTTCACATTACATCACATTAACTTGGACTTTATCCGAATAACAATTTTATTATTTCGAGAATCTTTTTCCTTGGTTGGGAATGTTCCCTAGAACGTTTGTTAGACTTTCGGGGGCACTTGGGGCTGTCGGGGATTTGAACTTTGTTCGAAGCAATAACCACTGATTCACATTTTTCATATGATCGTCCAGTTGAAAACAAAGATATGGTAAGCCGATGTGGATTTGTACGGTTTCCAAGGAATTTCAAGCAACGAGACAAAAGGAGTACGCAAATCTTGAAATAAGTTGTTGAGTTAGGCTATCAAAAGTAAAGTAAGGAATCAATCAATGTATGTACTAGTGGAAAACTGCGCATCGAACATCATGTTGGTAAAAATCAACAAAGAAAAGAAAACTCTGGTGGTATGAGATCTAGTTTGTCATTCACTAATGCACAACAAGCCACGGACAAATGCACTCGCCAGATTGCACAATTTGATAATAATAAACCATCTGACAGGAAGTACTCTTACTAAAACAACGCCAACCACTTCAATCTGAATACTAGCTAGTTCGTACCACAGACCAAAGGAGTATCTATTTAACTGACATAGTTTTGTTTATGATTTCGTAGACCAGTCTGGGACTTAGGGTATAATAAGCTCGCACTGATTAATGAGGCCGCAGTACACGACCCAACATTTGACAAAGGAAACTCTAAATTATATACAAAATTAAATGCATAAATTCATGTACACAGATGATGTGTTTTTGAATGTAACAATCATTTCAATTAACTTTTTACACACAAGTCACCAAACTAACCTGGTGGCGAATTCACGAGCACGACCTAATAAAACCACTGGCAAACACCTTGTTATAATGACGCCTCAGTCATTGTTTCCAGCGTACAATACTATTATTAATCTGTAAATCCACTCACTGATTCATGCACATCAACTTTTTGATTCCTAATAAGTATATTTATATTGTTGTTGTTATCAGAACAGATATTGACTTGTTGATTCTAGTAAGGGTGGTGCTGGAGATTGATGTATAAAATTAGAATAATCGTTTTAATTTATCTTGAAGAACCAACGCGTTTTAGCACACTTACAAGTGGTCAGATACTATCATCTGAATGTTGCACAATTCGAAATTACAATTACAATGCGCATTACTAAGAATCACGATTTCATAATTCCACAATAAAGCTAACAATTGACCGCCATGGATTAAATATTTAATTCAAGTACGCTTGTGAACTTTGAAATTCCTTTTTAATCTTTCCGGATTATTGAAAGGTATCGAAATGCAAGATAAGATTTGCAACAAAAGGCAAGAAACTTAAAGCAGAATTCAAATTAAAAGTACAATATTACTGGGACAACTGAAAAGAACGTAAATTTTAAGGCTGCCGGTGACAGCGACTCTTATTCGATGCTAGGCACAGACTGTTCTGTCAGCTTAGAACTTCTACGGTTCTTAAAAGTGCTCTCGCGTTCTGCGTTCGATTGAGATACTAACTTGAATGTAATAGGATTTGTTTCGTGCATTGTATTTGATGGATACGCATGTACGATATTTCAGTTGTAAGTAATGATGATGAGCAAACAAAGGCAACTGACACTTCCAGTTTCAACCCCAATTTCGCATATGAGAATGAGAGACTCGAATGGTGGTGATTGTAGCTTACGACTTGTATGAATGTTTGCTTGACATGTCGCATTGCTGGATCGAACAAGGGGGACACGGAACATATATGCACATACATCTGCATGTTTGTATCTACGACTAATTAAACCTAAAGTGTATGGCGGGTTACAGGTAAGTAAATACAAATTTATGTATGGATGTACTTGAATTATTTTATAGATACAAGTAGATACATATGTACATAAATATGTGTATTCTAGGAAGTTATTGTTATTCGAAATTCGATACTAATTTCAATTGAACATAGAAATGGTAAATTTATTAATTTTACTTTGCAATGAATATGTATGAGGCTTTGAACTTTCTTGGACTTGGAGCTGAGACGGATAATGCCTCTGGCTCATAACTTGAAGTCTGAGGCGAACAGAGTAGGGATACAAAAAGTACAGAAACCACCCTGCAATGTCTGAACTTCACATCAGCGCTACTCAACGATTGACTGAAGTTTCACGCAAGTGTCGTTTCATCAAAGATTTCATTACCATGGAAGCGACAATTCTACGATTGGGCCCTACTTTTCGAAAAATAAATGTCATAGCCGAGTTTTTGAGAACCTACATATATTTCAACAAAATATGGACACTCTTTCAGCTCGCTCTGTCTCCCAGTTCGGCAATCTCCATTACCCGATCTGACCATGCATGAGCACTACATAGACTCTCGAAGCGTTGAAAAACAACGCAAGACAAGAAGCAAAGTGGTGGAAAATGCTCAAAAAGGGCTTAAACTAAAGGCTAAAAAAAGTTAACGAAAAACAATGAACATGGAAGTATTCAATTAATTTTTTGATAAAAATTGAAGTCTATCTTGAAATATGAAAACCCTTCTTTGGCATAAAGCAGCACTGACTGTAGCGTAATAGTAAAATTATAGTGACAGGGCAGCAGTTCGCACACATGTTCTCTCAGGTATTACAACATTTGAGTTTAAATTCAATTGAACGTAACAAACAACAAAATAAGCAGCACGCACAAACCCATCAATTATTGTAAGTCTCGTGCAATACTTACCCCAAATTGTAATACAAAAAATGTTCCAATGAAATACAGCCATTGGATAGAATTGAGTTCAGTAATTGAATTATGTGAAGTTATTAATGGTTCACTTCACACCAATCCGTATTAAATGAACGAAATTCAATACTTACTGACAACCACAAGTACCATCACCTACTAGCCATTTCTTTTAAGTTAAACTGCTTTACCCTGAATTCAAGTTAACAAAATCTCTTTGCGACCGCAAACATGCAAATACCTTTAACTCTAATAACTTTGGCGTGTTTGTTCCACACGACAGTTTCTGATTGCATGGGCTGAACTAGAAAATATTTTAAATATCTAAAAACTGAAAGAAAATAAACTATAAATAAACAAATTAACTGACTTCATCAACAGGCGCTGAATTTGAATGCAAATTGTTATGCAAAGGTGTTCACTAAGTCAATAACTTCACCAAACGGATATGCGCCATAAATGTTTAGTTCTCCAGTAAATATCCACACCGGAACAAAATGGCAGAAGTCCATGTTCAGTGCGGCCTTCCAGTCAGTAGCTCTTACCCAATACACACACCAAGTTTGTTAGAAATGTGTCCGATTCACAATCAAAAATTCAATATGCTCCTGATTTCTTAAAAAAAAATTACATTTTGTGGTTAATATCGTCAAAAAAATGAATTGAAATCTTTAAAAAACTCGGACGACGTAAATTTGTATTTTCAAAGGAAAAAGTGAAAACTTCCAACCGGTGAACATGAACGCTTGCAGGCTATTAAATCTTAGTTTCCGACTGTAAAATTCTAGGTCTCGCTAATTCATGTTATGGAGAATTGACATCAGAACTTATATGTTTACGATAGATGAAATGCATCCAAACATGTATAGAACCACTCATAAAGGCTATATACACCGAGTGAAAGATCCACCCCGGACTATACCTAATACCACCTAAGTAAGTAAAAAAGGTCCCATTCCCATCAAACAATATTACATAGTCTCTTTCAAATTTGCCCAGAAGTCAGTTGAAAAAAAGCCAGGTCTCATAAGGCTGCGTGTGATAGTCGACTTAGCCGAGTCATGGTAAGACCGTCTTCGAAGGATGCGGGCGGTCGAAGCAACTATTGACGGAAAAGTAGTAAAAGTTTGACGTTTTCATGAATTGGAATTGATTGGCGAAAAAAGAATTGGATCCGATGCTTAATTATGAAAGATCCAAACAAACACGTTGTCACATAATTTGTATCGACCACAACAATAGCGAAATGAGATAACATAGCCTGTAATGGAAGAGAAATAGAAACTGTGCCTCCATGTGCCTGATAATTTTTTAAAGGCAAAACCACTGAACATTTTCCACTCATAACTCAATTCAGTGCTGAACACACTCATTGGGATTGTCAATTGAGCCAGCAAAGATTTGTTTATCACAATTACAAAAAAGACTGAACAATTCGACAGGATTTGCATAATTTTGGCAATGAATTCAAATATTCTAAGTAACTCAGTAGATAAAACTCAAGTATAGGTATTCAATTCCTCGAAATCGTCCCCGATAAACCTTCCCTTCATATTGTTTTACAGATACCACCATTGCAACAAAAACGAATCCTCGCCTTCGTCAACCACTTTGTGATCAGTTCCTGTTCATTCCTTAATGATTTTGCATCAAAATGTGAAACAAAATTCATTGAAGTCGAAAGGAAAATTCAAAAAGTTGAAGCTTCATTAATAATTATAGAATCAAAGGTAGGTTCTCCTTCTCTATAAGACGTATAGCTTTAGTGTACCCGTGTACGTTCTTTGCTCTAGCTTTCATCAATTCCTGATTTGAACGATGCCTTTAAGAAAACAGAGCCTTTGACGAATGAAGCTGTAACCAAAGTAGATCAAGAAAAGAACGAAATTGTTCCTAAAGTCGAAACAGGGAACGAAGAACCCAGTGTTGCACAAGAACAAGAATCTGCGCCAGTGGGAACCGGAGTCAGAGCTTGTGATGACGCGCGGTATAAGAAATTCTTCAAAATGTTGCAATTCGGTGTACCTATCAATGCGGTGAAAATGAAAATGCAAGTCGAGGGCGCAGACCCAACGATTTTAGAGTAAGTTTGCCGTTTTACTTTGGGGTATTCACAGACGGGTTCCTATTTTTCAGCACACCAAATCTCCTCTTGCCGGATGGAGTAACCAGTGAATTGTAATTATCATGAAATAAAGTTTTTTACACAGTAGAACAGTAGCGTTTTCAGTTCCTTTCGTTCGCAGTACTATCAGCACTGCATGTGCACGTATGTGGTACATTGAAAAGCGGCTTTTCAGGTTGTTTTTGTTTTTTAATTATTAAAAAGAGCCCAGAAGTAAAAATAACGTTTAAATTAATATAAACTCGATCATATTAATCTAGAACTGGATCATCTGTCCCTTCCTCTTCTTGTCGCCGCCCAATTCGAAATGTTTGCAACGCTTGAGGGGAGTTTGTTTACGGTACTTGCATTCGGTACACTCCATACGCAGGACAATCTTTTTGGTGGTCTTAGCCTGGAATAAGAAAGAGATTCATGATAAGTTATGCTCATCCACTTCAGATAGAATTAAAACTGTGCAAGCACACCTCTAGGAGACTGGGCGATAGAGCACACCAGTCGCCGATTTAAAGGGAGCACTCAATTACTTTAGCATACTTTTTCCCACCAAAAGACTTTTGATTTTTAACAAGGCTTTCAGTTCTACAACTATGCACAAGTACTTGTTCTACATGAACTTACCTTCTTCCTGAAAATTGGCTTAGTTTGTCCACCGAAACCTTGCTGTTTCCTGTCGTAACGTCTTCGGCCTTGGGCTCCCTTACGCTCCTTGGACTTCTTGTACTGTGTCACCTTGTGCAGCTTGTGGACCTTGCACTTCTTGCAGAAGGTACGTCTTTGTTTTGGTACATTCACCTATTATTGAGAAATATCACAAATTAATCCAAATTGCACCAATACACTTCACATCGGCGAAATCCCGAAAATATTTATGAGAAACCAAAGATCGAATTGATTTTAACATTTTCTCCATGAAATGATTATCGGATGGTTCAATATGTATGAGATATTTAGAGATATTATGGTAAAAAAGCAAAAATTGTTCGAGGCATACCATCTTGACGAATTTCAGTTGTCAAAGAACGAAACGAAAAGAAAGGGATGGTGACATAAACGGAAGTTCGGCATTTCGTAATGTCAAAAGTGACACTATAGTTCGAATTTCGATATCAGCACAGGGTTGTTTGAAAGATTGCACACGTTGAACTGTTACTGACACTTATTTCGACGATGTGCACATAGTAATTGGCATTAGACTAACTCATTTGTCACAAGTTCCAGACTGTGTGTCGCTTCTGGTAGCAAAACAAGAATCAGTTCTATTAGGTACTTGCTCCTTATAGGTGTTAGATCATTAACCACACTGCCCTGAGCCATTTTATACAACGACCTTACTGTATTCGCCCTTGTCGTGTTAGCCGATTGGATTAGATGGCAACCATTGTTGCAAAATTCGTTTGTTTTGAAAGTTTTTAGAACCAAAGTTGTCTTTGTCAAAAAAAATAAGCAGCTACAGTAATTAAAACATAAACACCTTATTATTATTAATAGTTAGGTTACGTCGAAAGACATAGAGTAAGAATTAAGAATTACGGACGTAGAGTAAGTACGACTTAGAACGCACGCATAAGACCAGTTAAGCTAGTTTTAGACACTTTCCTCTACCATGTGTTCGGATAAAATAAGGTTTATAAAGCATTTTGCTGTATTTGATTCTTATAATATTCCTAGTACTATACTGAATTTCACATTACAGCGGACCAGTCATAGCTCGGAATAAGATAATTGTTCTGATTCTTCATATTTTAGACAACACACGCAATGCAGTCTTAGCTTTACATACATACATATATGCGGATTCAGCACCATTCATCGAGACGATACCAAGGTTACGTAATCCGTCTATTCTTATTCTCTGTAGAACACAAATTATCGGCTTCATTTTCCAGTTTTTCAATTTGATGAGTTAATCTACTCAGCTCGGTTTCGAGTGGACCTTTTAACCTTCGTATATGTACATGCGAACTTGTTTTCATTGGTAAACAAAATTTCAAACAATATCGCAGCTCCTTTTCAAAATTTGGAGTAAATAATGTGTCCTTCTTTTTATACGTACATATGTATGTGTGTAATAGAAATCCAAATGGTTTGGTTCAAACCCCAACTAGAATGAGCCAACTCACACTGGATCAATTTTCCCCCGGGGTGAAATCGGGGTATTTTTTCCTTCAATCGCACACTGGCTCAATAATGCGGGGCAAAATAATGCCGAATTTCATTATAGTACTATTTTTTACATCTCGAATGAAATTGACAACTTATGTGTGCCCGATGTTCAACCATTTCAATACTGGATGAATATTGAATATTTCATCCCTCTTCTATGAAGTCTGTTTTACCCCAAGGGAAATGACTAATGCGTGTGCTGGCCGATAGAGGTACATGAATTCCAATTTTTTTACCTGCCTCTCCAATTTTCAAAATATAACTTTTTCTGTACTTGTTCAATACTGTTGCTAAAATAATAAATAATAATACAAATGTATGGGGACAAACGACAGGGTTCACGTTCCCGATGAATTGCACATTTTTTTTTTTTTTTTTTACAAAATTTGGTTGTAAAAAACTGCGTCCACCTACATTGCATTTTTTCTTTAAACCTTAATCTGTAGTAATTATGAAACAAAAAAAGCTAGTCTCGAAAAACTTAATTGTAATCTTAATTAACTTTCAATTTAGTTGTACAGTTGCACAAAATTACTAACTAACTTATTTATCTAAAGTCTACATTCTTACGTCCACTCAATTATGCATACAGTAGTAAAAATAGACATAATAAAAATAAAAAAAAAACATTATTTAGCGACAATCCATGCTTTTATTAACAAAAACTTATTCGATTCCAAGACACTTAAGCTATTTTTATATAAGAACTATTAATGAAATTTTATTAAACATGCAAAAGCAAATTACTTGTTCCTGCTCCGATTATAGAAAACATTACCTATGGTTCTAAACAAGAACTTGACAACAACAAAAAACTCTAAAAGTTCATTTTTGCCTTTTCCTTTGATGCACACTAATAAAAAGCTCGAGTGCACTTCCTACACAAAATAGCTTTCTTTACTAAGGAAACACTTTGAAAACAAAACAAAATATAGGTAAACTTACAAATTTACATTCAGCAGCTCATGCTTACTATTTAAAATGAACGTGAAGAAGTAAAATGGTAACTAAAATGGAGTTTTGTCTGGCAACTCATCATTAACAGACTCGAGTTTGAACTACAGTCTAAAATGAAGTTTGTTAATATGCGCGAAATTTGTAATTATCAAACTGTGAGATTCAATAAAGAATATCCCTGTTGTAGGTTTAATTCCATTGTTGATAGTATAACACTTGTGCTTTTTATAAGCCACTCAGCAAGTACTAGTTATGCAGCCGATGAAGTTTGTTTACACTAAAATTGTCCAGTCAGTCTTTTGAATTCTTGGAAATTTCCTTTGCTTAATAATTTTACAAGCAGTCCATGCTGAACTTAACCGTTTTGGAACATGTAAACCACCAATCATACCACCATACCCATTCTCCCCCCTTCAATCGTTCTCCATTTCGACGTCCAACGATTTGAGAACTCAAGATTGGCCTTGAAGTCATCTCAAAACAACGAAGTCAAATGTACCGGTTCTAATTCTGTTTTTCTGTTGTCCATTCCAAAGCCAGACGACTTATCTTAATTCTTGGAGTATATGTACATATGTACGTATGTTTCCACCGGTGTTTTCCACTAAATCCATTCAGCTACTGACCACGAATAAAACCTATGACTTATCTCGATTAGCTCTCTCTATATGTATAGATAGATGTTTTTTGAATTATGACAGTCTTCAAGTAAATGAGCGATATGGTATACATACATATGTATCGGGGAAATTTTGTAAGCAAGGAAGGATAGGATAAATGAGACAACTAAGATGTTTGCTTACTCGATAATGAAAGGGTTTTCCCCGTTTAATGAAAGAAACCAAACCAACCAACAGTGGCCAGGTCAGAGTCAAAATTTTCTGTTTTACTCCAATGGGATTTTTCGCATATCTAGCATTAGAACGTGTGAAAATATGTACACATGTCTGTATGTAAACGAACGTGATTTCGTGTTTTGTTCTCACAATTAATGGAGAGGTACAGTTTTAGTATATCTAAATCTCTTGGAAGATTATTTCACCATAAGGATGGCGTTCTTTAACTGTATCCACTGCTTTTTCTTATTCCAACTATAGAATTTCCCTTTTTCCTTGTTTTTAAAGAAGAATAACTTTGAAATAAGTATGTACACATTCTGAAATTAGAAATGCCTGACTTCTTTGAAATATTGTTTAGTTTCGAGCTTTAAAGAAGTTCTTGGATTCACACATTTTTTTAGAGTGCTCCCAGTATCTGTACTGAAAAATTACATTTTTTTAAGTACTATTACTCCAATATTCGAATACATGATGCATTTATAATGATTTTACTTTAAAAATTCAACGTTGGTCATAAGGATTTGACAATTTTATGAAAACTTTTCAACTAAATATATTTGAGGCCCATGAGACGTGATTTCCACAAAAAATAAATAGAATTCAGAATTAAAATTATTGTTTATACCTACATACTTATGAACCATGCTCATAATTTCATTGCTACCAAACATACAGCTATTAAAAGCTGCCAAATTATATTATGTATTTGATAAGGGAGTGTAAATTGTCTACCGAGTTAGACTCACTTAAGAAATGTTTGTGCAAATCAATACACCATGCAAAAACCACCAGAAAATATTTTCGAAATGTTTGCTTCAATATTTATGGGTGTATTACCCAATTAACCCCTAAGCCTACTATTTAGGGATTTCACCTCTTTCAATTAGAAAAAAAACTTAATCAGAATAAAAATCCGTCAGCGCTCACCAAAAGCTTACCCCCAAATTAAGTGTAATATTTACAACACAAAAAGTGTATAAGCCCCCAATCGGCATACACACAAATCTGGGCTGGTAAGTGTTCCGCAGGCATGTCCTTTTATTGACAAATACAATGTGATACGAAGGCGAGAATGAAGGCGTTACTTCTACAGTGTATGCTCGTTTAAGGGATCGGAAACAGAAAACGAAACTACCCCTCATCAAGGAAACTCGTACAAAAACATTTCATGATACACAACTCAGAGAATAGTAAAAACTACTAAATTGATAATACACAACTCGTGGTTGAATTCATAACAATATAAGTTACGAAACTAGAATTTGACTAAACGAAACGAAAACGAAAAAAAAGCAATCTTTTCTTCAAACCGCATACCTACTGTATGAAGACACTAAGTTTTCCTTCACAAGGCAAAAGTAAAAGTGTCGTTGATAACAACCCAAGCACAACAGGGTAGATTCAATATCAATGATAGCACAACACAAGGCAGCATACACATTGGCTTGTACGTAAACCACACAGAAAAACTTTGCTCTTATGACTGCTGCCGTTGAGATTGGGGTGATTCGGTGGGCCTCGTTAAATCCTTGCGTACTGAACCGCGAAACACAACAGCCGTAGATAGTACCCCTGCATGTAATTCCAAATATGACCTATAAATATGCAATTCAATAATTATGACAGGGATGCTAAATTTTTTTGCAATTAATTCAAAAACTATGACGTCAGGAGTGTCTATTTTCTTTTAACGTGAATAACTGCAATACAAATGGCACAGAGGCCAATCATCTAAAGTCAGTTAATTTCTTCAGTCATAAAAGTTAACTCTTTATAAGAAAATACAATTGTTTGTTTGAATATACCATCCGGAAAAACATTTTCAAATTTACCGCCAAACACACTTGCTATTACAGGGTTGCACGCTATACTCATGACACCCAAGCACTTTTACTATGAAAATACTCATGAAACCCTCTTGGATGGTCATTTGTCGGAGCAATTTAATTCAAATTAAAAAAATAAAAATACTAAAAAAATCCTGGAAAATTTCTCTTTCGAACTGTATTCGATTTTTTAAATTTTAAATAAAATCAACGCCGTAAGAAATAATTTACAACTTTTATTCATTTACTGGCATGAAATCTCAAATGGCGCGCTCCCTTCAAAATGTATTTCACACTCTAGAAGACGCCTTCAGTCGATTTCGAACATTCAACGGGTGAACATCGGTAAAAGGCTAGCATTGTAATAGTAAAGAAAAATAATAATAAAAGATTTCAAATAAAATAACATAGTGTTATAAAATATATTTATATCTCTAGCCAAGTAGTTTCTCGTAGTGAGTGTAGTAATAAATAGATTTTATTTAATTGCATTCAAATTAGTACCTACATTTGTAATAAAAAAAAAAATAACCAAAAACACAAAAATTAAAATGAGTTCAGCAACAGAAAATAATGGAGAAGTTGCGGTTGAAAAAGTTGCCGCCGACGCCACCGCAACCGCCGTCAAAGAGGACAAACAAATAACAAAAGCAGCACCCGAAGAAACATCAGCGGCCTCAGATAATGGTACTACAAAACCAGCAGTCACAAAAGACCAGGTCAAAGGAACAAAACGGCCTGCAGACGTAAGTACTATGAACATTCTAAAACTCATATGAAAAACTAGTAAGACTATGTCGGCTGTGATGTGAGTAATCATGAACGAACGAATGAGCGTACACCACACCGGAATTAATTTATATCTATTTTTATAAAAAAGTAAATTTACAACGACGAACGCGAGAAAGGGCAGCAGCCTCACCTCTCTATCTATCTATCTGTCGGATAACTCTCTGTTAAAATAAACGAGTGTGAGTTGAGTGTGTGTAGCGCAATATATCAAAGGCGGCATGGAGGAGGATACCGACCGAGAAAAAGGACATACTCTGACGTAAAAATATGTTTTATATGTTGTGACTTCAAAAATTCCTCAATCTAATGAGAATTTCGTCCTATAAAATGAAAAAAAAAAAAAACCAAACTTCGCCGAGCGCGCGCATTTGTAAACGACGGTCACACATAACTCGGTTGTCATTCTACACCCCGAAAGTCTACGAAGTACAATACACACATACATTTTATCAAAAGCTGTATAGTCATCGGATTGGGAGCGATTGTGACATACTGATTTAGGGAGCGGGGGCTGCCGCCGCCGATACAAATACATAACGATAACAACAATCAATATCAGTAGTAGCAGCTAGCAGGTGAACAGTGCAATCGACTGCTTTTTTTTTTTAGCGTGTTTAACGCCTTACTTACTTTGTTTCTCCTGCTCTCACCACTGGCTGCTCTAATAATTCACGTAATTTCTCGAAGTGAGAACGTTTAATTAGATGTCGGCGGTACAAACTTGGGAGATAATTAAATTGCTGTTTGTTCGTATTTCTTGTTTTTACTTTCATTTCTCTCCCATGTAATTTATAAAAATAACATTCAAGAAAAGAACAGAAAAAATGACGCTCCCCGGCGTGTCGCGCCTTAAAGTTTTTCTCAAACAAATTTGTTTTGATGTCGGCACAAATTCAACTGCACCGCGACTCTCTCCGCGGCTCTATCGCTTCCTCTATTATTTCAAATTATATTCTATTTCTGGCTGTTTTTCAGAGTTAATGCCTACTGTACACAGAGAATGTATCCACAGCGATGACACTAAAAGTTGCCTCTTAAGAAAACACCAACACATCTCAACCATCCTTCGGTCCCCTTCTTTCGTTCCCCCCCGTCCATCCATCCATCTCTACACTTCACAACTTGTCAAGTTAATGACAGCAAGAGCGAGAGAGGCACAGGTACCTGTTCGTAATTGTGTAGTATTTACAAACATATACACGAGTGAATGCTCAAAACCCATTCAATAAAATTAAGTCGGCGTCACCGCCGCGACCGCTGCTGCATTGCATTCAAATATTGCAAGCACGCACGCATACCGCAAAAGAGGGGAACCTATCGGTAAGCGTATGAGCGAGCGATCGTATATATGTGCCTGTATTAGTGTACAGAGTGCCGGCCGGTGTTTCACACCACACGCTTCTAATTTTTTCCATAATTTCTTGAAATTTCCGTTATCAGTCGAAAACGAAAAACATCGAAATAGAAAAACCGATTTCTAATTATTAAGTATAAAAGTAAATAAAATGAGAACAAGAATGCTCTCATATACAATTAATTTATTCTTATTCTTTGGCTGTGTGAGCCAATCAGCGTTGTTTTCTATCTCTCTCCAAGCTCTGTCTCTGTCTGGCTCTGTGTGTGTCTCTTTCAATCATGAGTATGTCACTTTTCGCTTTCTAGAAACTGTTATATACACCTTATTTATGCACATAGGAGTAAAGAAAAAAAAGTTTCTTTGAAAAGATATTGGAAATGAGATTGTACGATGAATATACAGTAGCAGCAGGTACAGTTCGACCGTCGCATTAGAAACGAAAAAGCAACTTCAAGGCCCAAGTGCTTGCGCCATTACACACAATATATGTTTTGTGTAATTTGTGTGCCCTTGATCAAGGTGGCTATCATATTTTGGTAAATTACCTACCTACTATGCGCATAGATTATCATTATTGACGCCTATCAGCAGGACATCTGTTAGTCAAACTAAAAAAAACAAAAATAACAACTGATAATCTGCAGACGAAACTGTACCCAGTACCCAGTAGTTTTATATTATATTTCCCTTCCCATAAAATAATGACAGCAACGTGTGTAGAGTACATGTAAATACAAACAAATGTGTATTTCCCATAAAAAAAAAACTGAACTCATGAAAGCGTGCACTGACGATGTAAGTCCGATTAAAGTGTCCATTCCCTTTGCTGTATACAACACGCCGCTTTTTTTTGTATTCGTAACTACAAATCTTTCAACGGAAACCCAGAATGAGGGTGAATAATAGCAGCGTGGCTGTGTAGAAGAAATGATTCAAAGGTGGGTTACCCTCGGTCGGCTCTTTCATTTGCCTTTTTACCCTCCGCATAAGAGTGGTGTCGACTCTTTCTTCCTATTATTTTTGAGTTTTATACCCATGAGTAGTACGGAGAGTTCTATTGGGTCGTAAAAAGAACGCGCACACAAAATATAATAAAATGAGCAGTGGAACCAACAGCACACATTGGGCAGATGTTAGCAGAAGCAATAAACTGTCCAGCGGTCGCAGGCGCATAGAGAATTCAAAAAAAGAAAAAAAAATGTTTGATGCGCGCGTCATGTGTATTTGATATGTTTTCTTTCTCTCTCTGTACGTATGTGTGGGGACCTATGACGGTCTACTGCGAGCTTACAAAACGCTGCACTTGCTAGTTCTACTTACAATTACAGGAATGCTTTTCGTTATATTTGACATCTCTGTTCTCTTTTTGTTACAGGGAAAATCAGCGGCGTCAAAGAAAGCCAAAAAGGATAATACTGCCAATGCTAGCGATCGCTCCGAAGATGAGGAAATTGAAGAGGAGGAGATCATTGAAGAGGAAGAGATCATTGAAGAAATTGACAGTGAGATTGAAAGCGACGAATATGATCTCCCGTATGACGCTGAAGAAGGTAAAAGAAGTAATAAAATTTGATATTTATTAATAGCAGTTAAATCGAGTTCGATTTTGTATACAGTCTCCATACGGGAGGAGGGTTATTCACAAGTGAACATTTAGGCTACCTTTTTGACCAGCTTTTCGACATTGAGAGCATCAGAACCTTATCTCAGGGCGACATGCGTTCAAATTTAATGATACATAAACATGTACTTTGTTTGACCGCAATTTTATTGGCGTTATGCGATTTTTCAACAGTGCCGAATTGAATTGAATATTTATCCACGAATATTCGTAGAAGTCAGTAAGATCATGAAACATTTTGTTAGACGTCAAGTAATGCTTCTGCTTTAAACACAAACAGTAACTACTCTCTGTAAAAAATTAAATATTTCGGTCAAAATAAGCATAACTGATAGGTACATGCGTACTTGCAAAAAGAAGCAAAACTTGACCGCAAAAAGACAGATGTCAGAGCTTAAATGTCACTTTCTTCAACCTTCCTACCAAAAATACGAAAACGAAATCGAATTAACTAACCATTCCCAGTGTCAAGTAGTAAATTTGTATCTATGCATGTTTTTTGATACCTATAAAATTGTGTGTTCCTCCCCCTTTACCCTTGCCATAAGTAGATTTCAAACTAAAACCGCTTTTTAAAAATGTCGCTTTCAGATGACGAGGAAAACGATGTCTCAGGCTCCGACGATCAAGCGTAATAATAATGTAGTCAAACAAACATAAATAAATAAAAAAAACAAAAAAACAAAAAAAAAATTATATATATATTATATGATAAGAAATAATTTTTAATTTCTTATTCTATTTTTTTTTATTATGTAATTTTTTTTATTTAAAACAGAAATAAGAAAAGAAAAAAAACAAACTCACGATGCAAGATTTTTTCCTTTAATATCTAAGTTCTAATATATTGAAAATGATTAAAACAAAAAAAAAAAGAAAACGTTAAAAAAATAGAAACAAATAGCAGTTACAACAAATGAAACAAAAAAGTATTTGAGAAAAAATAAAAAATACATTTTAAAAACTAAATCCCACTCTCATAGATTTTGCAACCAAGACAAAAGAAAAAAAATGAAAAAAAGTTACGCGAAACTTTTTTGGGAAATCGTTTGTATTCGCTTTTCTGTATGTGTGTTGAGAAAACATTTTTTTTTACATATAAGTCTCTTATGCTGCCACAGATAACGTTCTTTTTCGTTATACATGCTTTTTTATTTTCGATTAATCCAAATTTCTGAAATTTAGCGAAGAACGAAAATAAAAAACATATATGTATATGTATGTATAAAACAATAAACAAACGCAAGTTCAACGGACCTAGGTAAGTGTTAAGTTTGGTGTAGAATTTTGTTCAAATTTCGTCACTACTGCGTCGCCATTCGCCATCTATAACCCTCTTTCATTGTTTATGTTGTCGCTCTGAAAGTCAAATCTGATTGATATATTGATCCCTATTTCAAATTAAATATACAATGATATACGAACAACAAAAACAAAAACTGGCTTTCTAGGCGACACTAAAATATGTTGATACTATATACTGATGATGACAATTCACTTGTAGACTGTTGTGTGTGCGGACTGAAGAATGGAGAGATTGCTCTTTTTTGATTTTTTATAAATCTAGACAAATTCGTATTTATTGTTTGTTTTGTTCTTTGATTTCTCTCTTTTTTCCTCTAATTTATACATCAAACGTTTATTGATTGTCGTGCAAATAAATAAAATTAAAAACAAAAAATTAAGGAAATGGTTCGTATTGTTCGCTTCAGTATTAGTTTTACGTAGATGTTCGACCACTTTATCGATTGTGTGAAAAGTGGAGAATAGGTTAATTAAGTAACAACATGAATAATGTAGATAATAGTTGTAGTTATTAAATAATAGTCGTAAGTCTACAATTAATATAAGAGAACAAAAGGTTCATTATACCCGGTATTTAGTTTATATTAAAATTAGCGTAAAATAATAACGATAAATAAACATGTACAAATTATACAAAAAAAAAAACACATAAAATGTAAATTGTTGAAAGAATAAGAAAATAAAAAAAATGTTAACACGAAAAACACGAAGGTTTTTTCTCTGACTGAACTGTAACCAAATACTTACTAGTTTAATTCCTTATTTTCAAATTTGGAAAATCATAAGAAAATATATTGGTTTACCAAAAAAAACAAAAACAAAAACAAAATGATACATGTCTTTCACCATTGTAAACGTTGAAAAATATACCAATCAAGAGCAATAAACTTTGTACCATGAATCTATTTAAACACGAAAATAAAGTATATATTTAAAATAAACAAATTTTAACCTTAATGTTAATCTTAAAATATTTATATTATTTTGTAATTAAATATTATTGTGTAAATAAAAACCTGAAAGCGATGAATTACTTTAAAGAAAAAAAAATAATTGTTTTTAAACAAAAACTAAGAAATGTTGTTTGATTATTGAAATTTAATTAAAGAGAATAACATGGAATTTTATTTTACAATCTATTAAATACTATGCGAAAAATATGAGAAAAAAAAAGTAGAAATTTCGAAGCGTTTAAGGGTCTAATTGTTTCTTTTAGTTGTTAGGTATACAATTTTTTGTAACTAAAGTATGTTTTTTGATAGCAAAAAATCAATTTTAAATACTGAAAAGTAGAACTCCGTGCCTTACTAAAAAAGACTTGGGGGAGCTAGCAGATATTTTTCATTACATGTACTATATCATTTCTTTTTAATTGAATGGTGGGTGTCGTTAGCTTCAACTGGAGTGGAATCCTCTAAGGTTTGGACTTTGCTCTCCCTAAACAAACGATCGCAAAAATGTGATTATCGTGCTGATGCTCACCTTAGAGCAAGCAAACGCGATAATTGTGATCATCAAGACTCAACTACCACTTTAAGGGATTCCACTCTAGGTTGTACAGTTGTTAAGTTGTTAAGTTATCTTTGGGAAACAAATAGTTTTCTTGTTCGAATGGGGTGTCATTAATGCAGTAAATACGCACTTATGAACAACAACTGCAAGAAACCCAAGAAAATTTGTGATGTGTATTCGTATTTTTATCATCGATGACTAAACGACGATGAAATTATACTTCGGCACACCTATTCGCAAAAGTGAATTCACCATTTAAATGAAATTAAAAATTAATACGCATCGCAATAATTGCACAATAAATAGAACTACCAATGTATACATCCATGTATCATTGTAAGAAAAATTGCCCATTTTACATACATATGAGTGCGAATGTACATTTATAATTTAGTAATCTAGAAATAATGTCTTGTGTTTGGAAGAACTATGAGGAAGTACTCTGGATTTGAAGTGTAAGTATACATAGTATGTTAAATAACTTATTTGAATCTTTCGTTGTAAAAAAATCATATTAATCGATAGACAATGTCCTAATTTTTCTTTCCTCATGTAAGTATGCATGTACACCATGAATTGTACTCTCATCTTCTCTGCAATCGATAAAAAGAGTAAGTATAACAGAGGAAAACTGCACACAAATATTGGATTGTTCGAAGCGAACAAAAACATTTTTCTTCCTATCTTCATGTATATGTACTCGGATACAGTGTAGATACATATAGCATACGAAGTTTTTCTAAGGGTAGCAAATAGCCGCAACATGCGAAACACACCCTTGTCAGTAGCAGCGACACGACATGCTATATGATATCGTGTTCCTACGGTTCTATTGAAAATTTCCAGCAATATGCTGTTAGGCATCAGAGACTGTACACTTTTCGGCGAACAAGGGTAAGGATAAGGATGGTTATGCGCATGAGGGTGCGGAAAGGGAATACACATGGAATGCATAACACTCCCGCCAATTGAATCGCTTGTGTTAGCTGATAATCCATTTTAGGTCTTTATTTCTGTGACCTATTATACTCCTCCTCTCTCACCCTTATTCGCTGGCGTGTATAGTAGGCATTTGTTCGCACAGAAGAAAATAAATCAAACTCATTTGGCAAGATAAATGTATGTACACTTAACGAAATCATTTTTTATGTTTGGAATATTTTGAAGCGAATGAAGCTTGTCCTTCCAAAGTCCTTGACGAGAAAGTTTTCTTCCTTAATTTTTATTCAATCGATTAGTGATGGATAAAGATTAATACGTTTGATGTATTTAGTGGGATCGGTGGTTTTCGAAATTCATATGTACTTCTGTTAATGTAGATGCTTGGAGAATCATCTAAAAATAAGTTGTACCATAGAATCCTCCCGAATCAGCTAAATATTAACTTCGAATATAGAACAAGGAAGCAGCTTATCCTCGTACATATTTAGCACATTGAAAAAAGTATATCTGTGTGCGTATATACATATTTATGTATGTACATATGTGTGAACTCAAAGTGTTTTGCAGTCATAAACTGTTTTCCTTTACAATCTATCGTTTGGTTTGATTGGGCCACGGATTTTTATTGTTCTTTACTCGACAGAACATCATACGTGTTCGCAGCTCATTTACAATTTATTTATTTTTTAAGCAAGAAATTGCAGGTTTCTACAATGACTACAATCATTTACTTCAACTTGACTGTTTATTACGACGAGTAATGGCTTCATTACTCAGTGGAGTGTTGTTTTTAAGCTTTCAGTTAACATAGTCATCATTTTCAAACGTGAAGCCCTCTTTCTTCTACAAGTAAATTTTTATATTTATAGTAAACTTATAATCAGCAGGATTATTGATACAAGAGCAGTTTCTAATTCCGGCTCTAACTGACCCTTACGTTTCAGTTACTTACAAACGGTACGTGATGAGTCAATAAAGAGCAACCGTATATGCACCTTAATCCCAGGCATAATTTTATCTTCATTTGGGTAATGGGAACTAGTATGTCAAACTTCATACTAAATGTAAGATCATATAAAAGTTCATGCTCAAACATTTAAAGTTACTGATGCATTTTGGTTTTGAAAAGCAAAGCTTAGTATAACTTTCCACCTTCCAGTTGTACGGCTCTGCGTACTTGACGGGACGTTCAGAGATACCTATGTACATAGAGCATTTGTCGAGGATATTGCGAGTAAGGAATATAATAAATTGTTCCTCTGGGTGAGTTTCGTGAACTTGGATCTTGCGTTTTCAGTAGTCACCACATAGTATAAGAGAAAGTTCCCGAATTGATTGAATGCTGGTTTTGCATTTTCATGTCTATTATGAATCGCCTATAGGAGCTAAATCCTCAGGGTGTAATTAGCAGAAAGGAGTTTAAAAATAATAACACCAATCTAACTCAACATTGAATAATGGCTCATTAAACACTGATTCCCCTGCGTTGTCCTGATGCTAAGCAATGGCTAAAACAATTAATCAAATCATGCTTATAATTTTCCATTAGGGGAGTCAAGATCACTGCCAACAGACATGGCGCAGCTGCTTGGTTAACATGGTCATGGTACGCGTGAGTGCTCGGTCGATCATATTTTTAGTTTGTACATTGCGGCGTGGGAGTTTCTTTGCAACTAGGTAGCGGTCCGATTTAATGCTAGGCACTCGGAAGATGTCGAACTTCTGTACTCCTTGAATTATAAGAATTATAAAACAAGGTGATGGTTTCTCTCCATTCGGTATCCATTTGCAATAAGGGTTTATTCTGATTAAACAAATATTTGTACATGTTTCTACAATTAACGGCAAAAAGCATTACTAAATGATTTTGATCACGTGTAATTTTAAGTAAAACTTTTATTGTCTTTAACAGTCCTAATTTCGCCAAAATATCTCTCTTTGTATTCAGGAACAAAGGTAAATAATGATATTTCCCGAAATAAGCAAAGTCCCTCATACATCTGAGTATAAAAAAATAGCAACACTAAAAGTGCTATAACCAAAACTGGGAACACACTTCTCGAAATAAACGTCAATAAACAAAACAAAGATGACATAAATATCGTTTGTGACACTTTCGAACTAATGTGGATGGATTAATATTAAAAAAAATATTCCTCGGAATAAATTAAAATTAAAATTCATCTTTCTTTGCCATGGACAAAGACTCAGACAGCACAGTCACCTCTCTAGACGAAAATACTGAGAACTTCTGCAACAACCCTACACGAGACATCCTAGCCGAAGGTATTATAAATTTGTTTAAACCATCCGTAGATCGCCTTGATGAGAGAATAACAGCCACCCGGGCTGCACAACAAGAGCTGAAGGTTCAATTGGATTCCCTTGAAGAGCAGTTGCGTGAAATTGAAAAAGCCCAGGCGACCATTCCCGAATTCTCCGACAAGGTTAAGGAACTTATTAATATTAAACACAAGGTCACGGTGATTGCGAACATCCTCACAACTAGTCAGGAGCGACTTACCTCACTACATAAACTTATCGACAAAGAGCAAGAAAGGAGACAAGCTCTCCTGGAGTCAGCAATTTCCTCCAATATATAACAACAATTTCGGTAGAACCCTTTTGGAGAAAAAAAAGTATGGAAACACCATTTTACGACCACCTAACGTCACAAGATTATGAGAAAGTGTATGAACCGGCGGAAGATACTTTTTTACTTCTTGACGCATTGGAAGACGACTTAAAATATCTGGACAATCTTCAGCCTAGATTATGCATAGAGATCGGATCTGGAAGTGGTGTCATCATATCAGCGCTTGCAAAGAGGTTTCCAGGCGCAATTTGTCTATCAACAGATATCAATCCTTGGGCTTGTAGCACCACTAAAAGAACTGCTCTACGCAATGCAGCCTCTGTAGATCCAATTCGAACTAATCTCTTGGATAATATCAAAGAGAACCTTGTTGATGTATTGTTATTTAACCCACCATACGTTGTTACATCGGATGAAGAGCTAAAACACGAGAACAGATATAATATAATCGACAAGAATTTGGTATACTCATGGGCTGGAGGTGCAAATGGACGACTTGTAACCGACGCTCTTATTGATCAATTAAACAGTATTCTTTCTCCAGATGGGGTTCTTTATTTGCTTGTGTTAAAGGAGAACAAACCAAACGATATAATAAGTAAATTGGCGAAAAATAACTTCTTGGCGGTCAACTTCAAGGAGCGAAAGATTCCTGGCGAACATTTGTTTATTTTAAAAGTCACTCGTTGTTAATTCGATATTATTTAGATGTAAACAAAGGCAAATAAATATTTTCTTAGTAAACTTACCTAATTGTTTTTTACGCCACTAATATCAGTTTCACGAAAAACGTAATATTCAGTTTTTGCACAGGACAACTCAAATTTGAATAGACGCGAAAAAAAACCTATTCTTAGAAATGTGCAATGTGAACGTACATGTACTACTCGCTTCTCGCTACATTAAAGAGTCGTTTTAAATTTAAAAATAATCGAATGACTCCAAAAAATTTGGAATACATGCATACATATGTATAGATGTATTTATGAGTATCTGTACATAAACAATTTCAAAGTATTTTGATGTCTTGGCTTGATCTTTCATCTCTAGCTGATTGGGTTTTTACCTAAAATCAGATTTTCAGAATCATAATCACATTGCGGTTCTTTTTAAAGATTTATGGCTTTAAATAAAATAATAATGAAAGTAATTAGGAAGCAATTTTATTATATTATATTATTACTCATTACGTAAGGAAAAAAAATTACTTTTCAAAATTATTTGAAAAATTAAGAAATCATTTCTGGGAAATGAGGTCATTAGGCAAATGATGTAATTAAGGATAACATGTGCCGAAGGATAATTAGATATTTTGCAGCAGTTTCTAATTTTGTTTAGGTTTAAATTCGGTATATAAGTTGCTGCTCACAGGAGATGGAGGCAGTATTAATATTTACGCTGTGCGCTGTTACGCACGTTTAGTAATTCAATTATATTAGTTACTTTCTTAAATCAAAATTATTTGGACGTTTATTTGATTGCACATCACTAATTTGGCCTTGCTTGCGGAATGCTAAAAAATTACAATTTTGCTTCCTTATCAATCGGTACAGCGGCTTTCGCAACTCCCTGACAGTTTTGACATTTTTTTGTAAATAAAACCCAACATTCGAGACGAGTCTAAAATAAAAAAATTTTCTGTTTCCATTTTCCCTCTGAAAAATGAATAAAAACTTAAACTCTTGCATGGAAAACATTATAAACTATTGAGTTAAACATAATCTAAAATAAGAAGTAGGTTATACTCACGAAATCGCGTGCGAAATATAAAGAAAATTAGTTCGGCCTTAATGTTGAGTTGTCAAATTTTTTCCTCAATCAAAGAATAAAATCTTGTCCAATCTTTGTGAAAAGTATACAAATATAGGCAGAGCCGAAATAATGGAATCGGCACCATCAACAGATGTTGTCTACCAAGGAATTTATACTCTATTCAACAATCCAAATTCAAGGGATAAGGAGAAGGCATCCAAATGGCTAGAAGAGTTCCAAAAATCGGTAAGTAAACTTCGTTTTCCCTTTTAAATGTCACCTAATTTGGATTCTTTTTGATAGATATACTCTTGGACGATAGCTGACGAGCTGCTTCAGCAGAAGCGCGACCTTCACTCATGCTACTTTGCAGCTCAGACCATGCGGAACAAAATCCAAAATTCGTTCAATGAGCTGCCTCCGAATTCACATGAAAGTCTACGGGACTCTCTAATAGCTCACATTTGTCAAATAACAAGTGAAACTGATCCAATAATTGTTACACAACTCTGTTTAGCCGTTTCCGACTTGGTTCTACTAATGGCATCTTGGAAGGATCCCATTTTGGCTATGGTTGAGACTCTGTCGAAACGCCCGGAAACTGTTTGGCCTTTAATAGAAATACTCACACTTATACCAGAGGAAATCGACTCACGTTATCTACGTTTGGGAGCGAATCGTCGCGAGGAAATCCACAAGCAATTGGACGCTAGTGCATGTACTGTGAACGAGTTTTTGGTAGCCTGTTTGTCAACGTATATGCAAAATGAGTTCATACTAAACAAGATATTACGATGCTTCACGTCATGGATAGGAATTCATGCGATTCCTCTGAACACCTTCCCAGAGAGTCCCATAGCACAGCATGTGTTCAACATACTCAGTATATCGGATACAACGCGGAAACTGCATGATTCAGCTACTGAATGTCTCTGCACATTGCTAGGATGCTTGGAGAGTAATAACAACCATTACAACGTAGATCAGTTGTTGGAAATGCAGATATTCAATGGTGTGCTTGCGCTGGAAAATGCTTATCATAATAGCATCGCTCACGAAGATGCCGAGAAGACGATAAATTATTGTCGCATCTTCACCGTGCTATCGGAATCATTTTTACTGCTTATGGTGTCCAACGAAGAAACTCCCCATTATTCGGTTAAAGGACTCGATTTGGTTTTGCTGTGCGTGGGACATTATGACTACGAAGTGGCTGAGATTACTTTCAACTTATGGTATCGCCTGAGTGAGGAGTTGTACCAGAGGAACAATGATGCCTTGACAATGCATTTTAAGCCACACGTGGAGCGTCTGCTAGGGGCTTTGTATCGCCATGCGCAAATGGATGCAGATCATGATGGACTTATTGATGAGTCTGACAACTTTAACGTGAGTACAAATTATATATATATTTCATTAGTATTTTACAGTTTTTAGAGTAAAAAAAACACGTTAACAGCTTGTAATATGCAACCTCTTTACCGATCCTTTATGTTTATCGTATTAAGTGGATATTATGGACTCAAAACAGAGCTCCGAGTGCCCCACTGACTACCCATACTTTCAATTTGTCGCAGATCACTATTTGGTGTTGATTTTTGCAGTTGTGTCTTTTTCACACCTTCGTCATGCTGCCAATTGCCTATCATTTCCAAAACCATAAAAATTCTTTGGGTAAGATCTCCTGTGGATTTATTTTCGACTCAGAAACCGATTGTAAATTGTACGCTAGAACGCGGATTTTGTGTAGTGGACTACTTACTTATTAAATCACAGCGTGTTTCATGTTGTCTCTAGCTTTGCTTACTCGTCGTTTCACAACACTTAATTGTGGGATTACTGTGCAAAGTAAGTATCACTTTAAAATTGATGTATATAGATTAAACTTTGACTTGTTTACCTTAATATGTACATTTGTCCCTTGTTATGTGAATAAGAAGGTTATGACTGTACATCTTGTAGAAGAAGTCAGTTATTGAAACTGATCCATTGGCATTGAGATTGACATTGATTCATTGGGTGGTGGTCTCTTATTCGAACTTTTGAACATAAGTCATCAGTACAAACGCCCCCTGCAACCCCTTTTTCGAGGCATGTGGTCCATTTGGAATTTGGATCTTTAACCTTCCTTTACAGCTTAACAAACAAACAAAAATTATTTTGAAGATGAAAACTTACTCAACAACGTAATTTACTTGCAGGATTTTCGAAGAAAAGTGTCGGATCTTATAAAAGACGTAGTATTCATCGTCGGGTCGGGAGCTTGTTTCAAGCAGATGTTCATCACATTGCAAAACCCCGCAGCAACGTGGGAAAGTACTGAATCGGCTCTGTTCATCATGCAAAACGTTGCCAAGAATATTATACCGTAAGTAGTATATATAAATTCATAAAAAACTTACTAAACATTTGTATTACTTTATAGTGATGAAAACGAAGTCATACCCAAGGTAGTCGAAGCGATCTTAAACCTTCCGGAAAACACTCACATCGCTGTGCGTTACACATCTATTATGCTGTTAGGAGAACTCTGTGATTGGATTGAGAACCACCCTGAGTCTCTGCAAGCTGTTCTAAACTTTCTTCTGTACTCTCTGCAACAAAAAAACGGATTAGCTGCTGCTGCTGCAATATCTCTCACATCGATATGTGCAGCTTGTCGTCAACAAATGAGTTTCCACCTCACTGGACTGATTGAAATCGCTCGTAGTCTCGATAGTTTTGAAATATCCAATGAATTAGCGATTGGCCTTCTAAAGGGAATCTCTTTGATACTGTCACGATTGAATCGTGCATTACTAGAGCCGGCACTGAGAGAAGTGTGTTCCTTCCAATTTAATCCTTTGGCTCAAATAGTCGACACCGGAAGCGTAGTTGTGACAAAAGGCGAACGTACAGATCCGGCGTACTGGATAGATCGCGCTTGTGCAATTATCAGACATACTAATCCGGACATTCAACCCGAGGAGGTGCATCCAACACTGCAAATATTCACTGACGCCTGGCCATTACTCTCAAGAGTAATGGAAAAATATCAAAGCGATTTGCGAATAATGGAGAGAACTTGTCGCCTCATTCGGTACGCTGTTCGAATGGTTGGTAAGCGTGCATCGCCACTAGTCGAACCACTGGTAAAACAAATGGTTGGCCTCTACGTGTTACATCATCACAGTTGCTTCCTGTATCTTGGTAGCGTTCTTGTGGATGAGTTCGCTAAATCGGAGGATTGCATTGCTGGACTTCTGGAAATGTTGAAAGCATTCATCGAGCCAACTTTCAACATGCTACAAGTGGAAAATGGTCTAAAAAACAATCCCGATACAGTGGATGACTTCTTTAGGCTATGCTCAAGGTTTATTGAGTGCTGCCCAGTGCCGTTTCTACAGAGTTCCCTAGTAACACCAATTTTTCAATGCGCCCTATTGGCATGTACCCTCGACCACCGGGAAGCCAATTCTTCAGTAATGAAATTCTTCTGCAATCTCTTGCGATGGGGTCGAACTACCTACAAATTTCCCGAGTGTCGTCCCCTAGTCAAGAACATTGCGCAACAAAATGGTGAGGCGTTAGTCATGAATTTAATTCATGCATCTGTATTCTGCTTGCATTCGTACATGTTGCCAGATGTCGCCGAAGTCTTAACCGAAATAAAAGCAGTCGAAGGTGAGAACATGCAGGCATATCTAAAGCGAGCACTAGATGCACTGCCAAAGAAGAATACCGGAGGCTATGTGACGGCGACGCAACAGCAATTAGATGAATTCAGTAACACTGTCTTGAAGTAAGTTTACATTTCACACTAACTGTTGCCAATTAACTAAACTGTTTGTTTTTTCTTCTGTTTTTAGGGAAGATACAACAAAGGCCGTGACAATAGCTCTTAAGGAATTTACAAGATTGTTCCGATGAAATTTATTTCTTATGTTTTACGAAGGAAATGTGTTTTCTTAACATTAATTTGAAAATGTGGACTATTAGACTAACTAATAAAGAGTAAAGAAAATTGAAATGTTAAACTGTTTCGAGAAAAAAATTGTTTTTACTGATATTCATACATACATAGGTGGTTTTGCGGTAATGCATACACGAAACTTCAACTCATAACACATATGCAAAGGAATGAGATCACAAAATTGATTCGTTGCGAATTACTTACCTAAAACTTACGTACAAGTATGTACATATGTACACCCTCAGGGGTATGATTCATCATTCTTCTCTGACAAACTCTTCAAAGACATAATTCAATCGTCACAGAGATGGGTTTTATTTGGTTAATAACTTAATGATAAATTGGTTAATACGCTGTAAGCCAACTCCAATGAAAGGAAGTGAAGTTTGGAAACGTAATGTAGTTGCATATATTTTATATTTATCTGCATGTCAAGAATCGCTTAAACGACAGCCTTGATCCTCCGGCGACAGTAAATGCTAACAAACCAGTTGCGACTGTTACGCAAAAGTTCGTAGTCAACGATGGTGCATACAGTTCCGATTTATTTAAAAAGGTCATTCCAGAGACAAGCAAATGAGTACCGAAAACATACGCAACATGAAGGTACTTTGATGTATCCATGGCATTAAAGAATATAACACTCCAGAAAGTGTGCAGCAAGATAATGGATAGTGCCTGAGCTGCCGACACTAAGAAGAACATCTGGGAACCACTTTTCAGCCCCATTGTTGCGGGACCAGTCTGAAATAATCACAAATTGTAGTTTTAGCCGAAGTTATTGTAGCCTTCTTACCATGTCAGCTAAAACGTTAATAAGTGCAAAAGCTGCACTTATTATGCCAAACCCAAGACCTGAAACATATGCCAAGATGTGCTTGTTGTCGGTGACACAACTATCACCAGACACCTCTCGTAAACCTCCTTCAGTGCGACGGAGAATTTTATAGATGACGTAGCGGAAACATTCCTGTAGAATAGTTGTATATAGAAATCTATTAATCGACGAAAGATTGTTTGTGCGTACCTGAAAGATTATGGAGAAAGTCACTCCGAAAGCGAGATGATCTCGTAACGGGACTATTGCAAACCAAAGCACTGATGATATCAGTAAGGAAAGCAACCAAAAGAACGCAGCTGCTATGAGTATTATAATCCGAACCGGATCGTGGGCGATAGTAAATATGAACATGGATAGTGGAGGTCCAAATGCAAGCAGTGTGCAACCGAAAAACTCAGCTAGTGTCATACTGATGTATCGTGGATGTTTATGATTGAATAGTTAGCTTCCCGAACTCGCAGAATATACTTTTAGTCCTATTTGTTTGAATCCTGCACAAAACTGCAGTCTATTTCGAAGTGATTACAAAAGTAGGGAACAAAAACAGGCAAAACGTCAAAAAATTACGGTGTTGCCACTTCCAAATGTAAACTGAAGGTAAGAATGAACATGTACAGGGAATTGAACAAGAGCAAATGTAATATAAATTGTATAAATTGCGTGTTTTTTCGAAATAAGAAAATTAAGTAGAAATGTCCGATTATGGTAAACAGAAAAAAACGCCAACTTTGACGTTCCATACAAATTATCGATAACACATGCAAAATGTTTCCTGGTATTTCTGTTTCTATTGGATCTACGAATTTAATCACCAAATTTAACTAGGTTTGCTTAAATATTCATTGCAGTCCGTGAAGCCCCGATCTGGGTTTCGATTAACTCAATAAAGTGCAGCGTCATTGTTGTCTATATAGACAGACAGTTTGTAAAGCAATGCCGCAGATCTCTCAACGATATCACTGCCAGGTGCGAGGTATTCCTGTGCAGGGTTCTAGGCCACATGGATATTTCAGGTAATTGCAAAGCGGCGGAGCTAACTAGGGAAGTTGCAGACCGGAACCTCCCTGATATTAGGGGAGCCGTCAGCACCTATTAAATCGATAAAAATCCAGCTAGATATCGCTGCCATTAGAATGTCGAAAACTAAATGGTCTTTCTTCCAAAAAAATTTTGACCAGAGCTGAATTTTAGGAAAACTATTATGGCAGACTTATCTCTATCAATAGGACTGTAAGAAAGATAGTTGGCGCCCTCACGGGACACTGTATGATAGGTAGGCATGTCTACGATTTCTATCGAGAATGTAGATATGTACAAAGAAGAGCAGGAAGCCATGACACATCTCCCGTGCACCTGTCCTACCCTATCGGTTCTGAGAAGAAAAACCCTAGGCGAGTATTTCTCCACAAATCTCAACGATCTAGCCAGTAGAAGAAAGAGGTTCGTCACCGCCTTTTTAACCGAAGTGTAAATTCTTTATGAAGGTCTTTGGTGCAGGTAATCAGGTTATTTCAGCAGTGTTATTACAATGGACCTTCCTACGATCTAAGTGCATACCAGCGCTGAGCGGGAACAATCACCCAACCAAACTCATATGGGATTAGTTGGTGTTTAATTTAATCAATAGCCGTTGCTCAGTTCTAAAATAAAAGCAAAGTTTGTCTCCATTTTTATAGTCCACGACACATTGACATAGTGTAGCTATGTAACTTTTCTGCATTTCGGCCATCCATAAATCTCGCGAATACTCTTTTCTCGAAGTATCAAGATAAGAGCTCAGTGAAACAGCATTTACGGCATCACTGAACTAAACAATAAAGTTTCCCTTTGTAAGAAAAAAAAAACAAATTCTCCTAATCACAACACTGATTATGAAAAATGTATTTAACTCCCAAACGCATAGTAATAAAAAGAATCAAACAAAGTAGTTCGGTTTCCTGACTGTGATACCATAGTCAGCCAATGCGGGCACCATATCCTCCATAGTCAAGGTATACTTTCTGTCCTTGGTTGGCTTTTGTCCCTAAAAAAAACGAGATATGTTGGAATTATTCAACTGTTTTGTAAGTATATAATGTAAAGCTTAATACCTTAGGTAATCCATGGCTTGTCGGCTGCTGATTGTTGCTCCTAACTTTACAGTGTTGTAGGGAATCATTTGCGACATCAGATATAAACTTTTGTGCTGCTACAGATATCAGTCGAACAATGCGTGGATCTGTGGACTCAAAGCCCGCCGAATTGAGATAATGCGCTGTGACTGCATCTGGCACGGTAGGGACGTAATCCTCAAGTTGAAGCAAGAAATCACTTAAAATCTGTCCTTGGATGCGTTCTTCTTGTCCTTGACGTGAGGGGCCACGGTAAATACCAAAATTATCTCCGCTTATCATTGCTTTATTTATTTTATTTTCAGATATCTTGACAAAAAAAATTAACACGACGAACTAAACAGCTCACTGAAAACTAATGACAAGTTAAGTAGGTTCAATTCCTGATATTGGTTTTTGTTTATTTGCGTTTCACTTTCAGAGGAATAAAACAGAATGGAAACGTAATTAATGATGCCAATACTTGATTTTTTTGTGTTTTCAATGTACATCGTTAATTATGCTAAGCACAATACACAATGGAACTGAGCTACAGCAATCTTTTTAGAATTTTCTTCTTACTCAACGGGGCATTGCGTTGTCTTAATTTCTCAGAAAGTGGAAATTTAACTTTAAACAAACCAGATGTAAATATAAAGCATTGTTGACAAGTGCTTATAGACACATTTGTGAATTTGATTGTGATTTGGCAGCACTGAAAGATATTTGATTATTAGTGAGATTCCCACCAGACCCAATTCCATTCATTTCTCTTTATTATATTATGGAATGTAATGCATTTAATGTATATTTATGAATTGCATATCTTTTATTGACAATCAAAATTAGACAAAGTATTGTGGTTTCCGTACAGTAATTCCATAGTCAGCCAGTGCTGGAGTTAAATCTTCCATAGCAAGGGTGTATTTCCTGTCCTTCGATGGTTTCTGGCCCTGATATGCCTGTATCATGGAAATAACTGTTTCTATACAATGTATTATAAGTACTTACTTTTGAAGAGCCATGACCCGAAGTGTGTTGGGTATTACTGGTTCTAGTTTTGCAATGTTGCAGAGAATCATTTGCAATATCGGAAATAAATTTCTGTGCAGCTACAGACATTAATCGAATTATTCTTGGATCAGTGGCATCGAACCCAGCAGCGTTGAGATATCGAGCAGAAACTGCATCTGGCACGGTTGGTACGTAGTCCTCGAGTTGGACAATTAAATCGCCTAGTACTTGGCCAGGTGCTTGTTCATCCTCAGCAACTGCAACATCGTTTGTTACGACCATATTCGCTGAATTTCCTTAAATAAGTTTCACTGCCCACTTTCGGAAAATATTGAATGAGACTGTTTTTTTTAGTTTATGCTTTGACAGTTTTAACAGCGGGAATGAATCGAAAAAGATCGGTTCACAATAATATTTCCGTCAATGGAAACATATTCTTTTTCACTTACCGTTGAGTAAGGTGGGTGAATCGGTCACCTTCTTACTCTTGGAACCATACACTCATTTTTATGATTGAGCTTATACTAGCCGTGCAGGCGGTACTCAGATCGTGTAGTCTTTCTAATATTGGCAAGTGCTGGGCATAGGAGGTGACTGACTGATGGTCTCCTCTTCCTCCAGTCTTTGAGCATGCCTACCTATTGCACAGTGGCCGGTTAGGGTGTTAACTATCTTGGAGACGGTTCCTCTCGTGTATTTTAGTAGTCCTGTGCTCCTGTTTTCGTTTAAACTTGGCCAGAGAAGTCTGGCAGTGTTGCATTGATCAAGTTGATGCGATCGATGGTTCGCCCGCTTTACTACGTCGGCATTGATAAGTGCGTCAGGTTGCAATATTACACATATTAGTGCAGAAAGTAAAGAAACGTAATGATTGCAGTTCTAAACAGAACATCTTTATGATGGGAACGTTATGTATTTTTTAAGAAATAAGTTGAAGATTGACTTTCCATGGTGACCCTGCTTATTGTTTCGTTTTTGTTCTGGAACGTGTGGAATGAATTTTTGGACATAGAAATTCAGATACGAATTTGTCAACAAAACAAAGAAAGTTCGTAAGCGCAACCGGCTGTTAAAAACTTTTTAATTTCTTCTGAAAGTACCACTCAGGGTCGTTTAAAATCAATATAATACAACATGGCACAGAGTGAAGAATTAAAAGACGATGACCGTCCATCCAATACTTTGGAATTATTCGTAGAACTTGAAGAAGTCTTGCAGATGATCGATTCGATTAAGGTGTGTCATTCACCTAGCTTCGAGAAGGAGTACGAACATTTTACTGAAATTCTTACAAGGTAAGCTTAATTCATGAAATATGCACCCTTTAGAACCTAATATTTGTCGACACCCATCAAAAGGTATCAAGAGCAACCTCATCTACTGGATCCACACCTCGATGTTCTGCTTACAAAACTACTGGAAAAAATTCGCGATCCTAACAGCGAAGAGAATCTCATGCATGCATGTTTTAAATATTTGTACACTATATGTAAGGTGAGGACACACAAAGCCTTAGTGAAGTTTCTCCCCCATGAATTAAGTGATCTGGAATTTGCTCTCGAGCTACTGGAACGTCAGGCTCCTAAGGAATTCGAGAATTGGGAAACACGATATATGCTCTTGCTGTGGATGTCTATTCTGGTGTTGAATCCATTCCATATGTCGCGTCTGGATGCGTATGTCACAGAAGGCTCAATGAACTGCACAAATCATATCAACGCCAAGACCAAAATGGAAAGAATTTTCGATATCTGCAAAATGTATTCTGAAACTAATGACACGTGTGCAGGGATAACAGCATACTTGTCGGCAAAGTACTTCATTCGATCCGACATCAAAGATATATATTTGGAGAAGTTTTTCGATTGGGTTATTGAGAACAATAATGCAGAGACGCAAAATGTAAAATTCGGCCAATTAGCTGCAGTAGCTGCAATTCTCAAGCATGGAAAGCGTGAAGATCTGCTGCCCTACGCCCACAGGTTACAGGTGTGGATTCTGTCCTGTAACTACAAGTCTAGCTCGGATTTTTTGAAATACAAGTATTACATAAAGATTATTCAGAGGATCGGGTTGGTTTATTTAAAGCCACGGATAGCCGCTTGGAGGTATAAGAGAGGTGAGTGCTGGCAACATATCCCAGGCACAAGACTTCTATACGCTTGCGCGCTTCTCTTTCTCACCCTTTCTAGGCACACGGTCTCTAGCTCTAAATCTCTCGCAAGCAACGGATGGTAATGAGTCTCGAGCAGCCAATAATGAGGACATTGATGGGGACATGGAAGATGGTGAAGAAATAATCGTTCCAGATTTCGTAGAAGATGTAATCGAAGAACTCCTTCAAGGTCTACGAAGTGCAGGCAGTGATATCCGATGGAGCGCTGCCAAGGGTATCGGTCGTGTAACCAACCGTCTTTCACGTACACTTGGTGACGAAGTCATTGGATCGGTCGTAGACATACTAAATCCACTTGAATCTCACGAAGCCTGGCATGGTGCTTGCCTGGCCTTAGCAGAACTTGCTAAACGTGGTTTACTCTTACCGTATCGCTTGAAAGAACTCGTCCCTTTGCTATTGCAGGCATTATTTTATGACGAAATGAAGGGATATATGTCAGTTGGTCAGCACATTCGAGACGCAGCTTGCTACATGTGCTGGGCATTTGCTCGCGCCTATAACCCTGGCGACTTGCAACCTTTTGTGCATCAAATATCTGCTGGCCTCCTGACTGTAGCGTCATTTGATCGAGAAATCAATTGTCGAAGGGCAGCTTCAGCAGCATTTCAAGAAAGTGTTGGTCGCCTTGGTAACTTCCCCTATGGCATTGAGATTTCAACGACTACTGATTTTTACACTGTTGGCTTGAAGCAAAATTCGTATTTAGTAGTCAGCGACTACATTGCACAATACGAAGAGTACCAAGTACCATTGATTGATCATCTAGTTGAAAAGAAAGTTGGCCATTGGGATACTGCGGTTAGGGAGTTAACATCCAAGGCGCTGCATAAGCTCACTTTTAGAGCTCCACAGTATATGTCCAGTGTTGTCCTTTCCAGGCTTTTTCTCAAAACCAATTCGATAGATATTAACACGAGACATGGTTCTGTTTTAGCGATCGGGGAAATCGTTCTTGCATTAAAGTTGGTTGAAGGTACATCAAATGAAACTCTACTCACAAATCAGATTGTAACTGAATTGAACGAATTAATTGGAAAGTTCCTAACACGTGATCAGTTCAGAGGTAGGTTAAACTCAATCGAAAAATTAAATTCTGTATTCGAAATGAGTATTTTGTATTCTGTATTTCAGGAATGAGTGGCGAAATAATGAAACAATGCTGTGTGGAGTTTATAAGGAATTGTAGTGTTGCTATGATAGCCGCTAACCCTAAGTGTTTAAGTAACTATTTGAGTTTGACTCCTAAATTTTTGTTTACCTAGGATATCGCTAATGAGCAGTAGAAATAATTTCGAATCTCTTGTCTCTTCCAGAATCTTGGCAAGAAATAATTGACAAATGCCTAATAGGTCAAACGCGAGAGACAGCCACATCGGCTCTTTTCGAACTGTGTAAGGCGTATTACGATACGCCGGACCGATGCAATGAGAACGAAGTTATTGTCGCTGCATATCTAAAAGGATCTGAAAACGACTTGGAAGAGCAAGTTCGCATGGGGTACCTATGCGCGTTGGGAGCACTTCCAAATTTCATGATTTTACCCCAATTAAACAAAATAATTGATTGCTTGGTGAAGCACTCTTTGCCTCCACATGCGGTACAAGCAACTGCCACCCAAGGTCGTGAGCAACAGCAGGACTGTGAAAATGTTATTACATTTAAATGGAGTGAGGCACGCCGAGAAAGCGTCCGAGCACTTTCAAATGTGGTCCAAACAATTGGATTTCATGATGCTACCAATGGTTCTATAGCGAATCCAAAATATTTCGAACAAATTTTCCAATGCTATTTGAAGGCCCTCGATGAGTATTCCGTAGACAATCGGGGTGATATTGGAGCCTGGGTTCGAGAAGCCGCAATGAATGGTGAATTAGTTATATTTAATGGTGACTTTATTTTAAGTTTATGTTTCTAGCCTTGTACCAATTGTTAACAAGTTGTCCCAAGGAAATCCTTAAGCCGCACCATGTACGCCGCGTACTACTAGGACTAGTTCAGCAAGCGGTAGAGAAAATAGATCGTACTCGAGGTCTCGCTGGACGCTTATTCTGTAATATTATAAACGCAAATCCACCCATTCCACATATCAGTCAACATGATCGACTCAAAGAAGTTTTCCCCGAAGATACTACAACCGTTCTTTGGTTGTTTGCTGATCATACATTCCCCATGTTCTGTTCTCTGCTAGAATTGCCAGAGTATTCACAAAAAGTGCTTCTGGGTCTTAGCGCAAGTATTGGTCAACTTACAGAATCACTGGTAAGTAGAAGCGGCGATCCAGTCACAAACCTATGCCTCACACAACTCTTTCTTTTCAGATAAAATATTCTTCAGCGGCTTTGTTCAAATTCCTGCGTGCTCATCCAAATGAGATTCCTCGATTGTGTAATGAAATCGTTCTAAATTTTGAAGAATACTTTATGATTGAACGAGTGACCCATCCTATGCTAAACTTTCTGGATATATTAATCGGATCAGGTATTATCGGTGTCCCTTTAATGTTTACATGTAATTCAAGTGTTTTCTTTAAAGGCACTATAAACGCAGTCTTAATGGACGAAGAATCGCACTTTGCTGACGAAATCTTTCGTCTAGTGAGCGCAGAAATCAAAGGACATAAGAAGCTGTACAAACTTGTGTCAAGTATTAATGTTTTCTGTCAGTTGATCCAGGTACCACGCCTTTGTAAGCGAATTTTGGCCAAGATGGCAATATTTTTAGGACTTACTCATGTACATGTTCGTAAGACAACAGCAACAAAACTATATGAAGCGCTTGCCCTCCATGGTGATTCCTGTGATATTCCTGAAGAAAATATGGATGAGATATTGAATATATTGTCTGAGACTGATTGGGGATTGCCTTTGCTGGAGATTCGTCCCATTCGTAATGATCTGTGCACTTTGATGGGTGTAAAGCCGCCAATCAGTGGAGTAGCGACAAGTGCAGGACATTAGTTAAAGCTTGTTTAGTTTTAAGAAATCGCTTTTAGAACACGTTTGAGTTTTGTTATGCCTGGGCACTATAATATTTACTGATATATAACAACTAAAGCTTCGTTTTTGTCATGGATTTGCCGCATAGTTAAACAAAATTTTTAATAAAGGGCATTTATTTTACAATTTGCATTAAAAATATAAAGTTTCTAAATTAAGTTTAGCCTGTGACAATGGGTTGAATGATTGCACTATAATATATATTTTTCTGGCTTTTAATTGCTATGGAAGAGTGTAGCGAAATTAATAACCGAAACAACGATGGAAGGAGCGATTTGGATAAATTTCTTAGCTGGTGCTCTGGTGTAGTACGCAGAGTTCCATTACAGCATTTAGTTGGAACTGCAATCAAGGCAGTGTAGTGCCTTCGTTATAACGCTTTTATTTGGACATACAATAGGTCTGTTAGCGTACTTTCTGCACCGAAATTCGCAGATTGTTAAATTTCAAGGAGTGGGGGCAAAATTCTCGCAGAAAGTGGTAAAATGATAAAAAACGGACGCAAAAGCTACGAAATTCGCCCACATTTTAGACGTCAAAAGCAAATGTATGCAAATACACAAACAACAATAAATGTCTTACAGGTATCTGACAGATTCCTGCACTAAATTCGTAGCATGGGGACATTTTTTACTCTCTCGAGAGCGCTCTCTTCTGTGAAAAACTACGAAACTTTTGCGTACTCGAACAGGATTTGGTGACTTTTCGTAGATTTTCGTGAAATTTCATAGTTTTGGGAGAATACGCGAACGTACCTAATATCGTTCGGCTCCACTGTGCGCTGAGTCAATGCAAAGAAATCTATTACAAATCCAAGTATGACTCACGTCAGCTTGACATTAATTGTTTCTGTCATACAAAAGTTTTCGTGTTCCCAACCCAATCGAGATAAAAGTTGTCCTTGTGCGGCTGGCTGGTCCTTTGCTACGGTTTTAATATTATTAATATTAATAAATGCTTTACATATATTAAACTCTAAACCAGTTCAAGTAATAATATCAATACACTACTCGATTAAAAAAAATGGTAAATATCATATCATCAAAAGCAAAATATATACAAAATGACTAATGCAATGCAAAGCAGTGTTTAGTGATTTGCTATTGATTAAAAATATGATTAATTGACTGAAAATGACCGCTTTTAGGGTGACAGCAAGATATGCGATATTTCCGATGAAGTGCGTGAGGAATTGAAAAAGTTTCGATTCAGGAAAAGTACTTCGAACTCAGCTCTGATATGTGAGTAAACCCAATTTGATCTTTTGTTCCACATCATCTCCCGCTGTTTACCCCCCATAAACAATCATTTTGTTTTGTTTACTAGCGATGGGTGAAGTAAAACTGTTATACCACAATAAAAAGGGTTTTTTTCTTTTCTCACAGTAAAAGTTGACCGTGAAAAGCAAGCTGTTGTTTTGGATGAATCAATCGACGACATATCGGTCGATGAACTGCAGGATATACTGCCAGGACATCAACCAAGGTATGTGATTTACACATACAAGATGGTGCATGACGACCAAAGAATTTCATATCCAATGTGCTTCATATTTTACACTCCAAGAGACAGTCAGGTAATAGTTATTTGTATATAAATCTTAGTTTTATATGCATATACGTTCCTGTTAATAGATTGAACTACAAATGATGTATGCATGCACTAAGAGTGCCCTACAGCGAGAAGTAGACCTGACCAGAGTCTATGAAATTCGCGAATTGGATGAGTTAACAGAAGAATGGCTGAAGGAGAAGCTCAAGTAAAGGCCAGAAGAGTTAAATCGCAGACGATCTGTGTTCAAAAACAATTCCAATACCAACGACAACATACCAAAATATTTTTTTATTAAAAGTATTCCCAAGAACGTATTCATTTATTAAGGTATTGATTTTGTAAAACCATAGAGACCAAAACACATTCAAAATAGAAATTTATTCTACATTTCTTTTCTTTTTATTAATATCTATGTATACAAACAACTACACAAAGCCTTTGGCTACAAAGAAAACCATTTCAAAGAAGCTGTGCTTGCCAAATTTGTTTTCTTTTTTTTTTACCATTTGTAGATGTAGAATCTTCACGAAATTTTTTTGTGTGATTTTCACATTTGTAGTGATAGTATCAAAAAAAATAAAAACAAGTTTATAACTTAGAATAGGATGTTTTAATTTATATGTAAATGATGCCCTTTTTTTAAGAGCTGCTGTTCTTGATACCTAACCGAACTGAACGTGTGGTTCTGAAATAAAATTGCAGTCTTGTAACCTCGAGACAACGCAGCAGCTCCATGACCATCAAGGTTGCATTGTAGGCCCTGTACTACGTTGGACCCTGAACTGGAATTGATTTCTAGAAGCTAAAATAGATGAAATTAAACAAAAAACGATTCGTGGATGATCGAGACTTTGGTGCACTTAGTTGCCCAGCATCTCGCCATTCGGAGGAAGTTGGGTGCACTGAGGTCAGGAACCAAAAAAATCTCTTGATCGACTTCAACTGCAATATCGTCACATATCTCCTTTCCATCAGCGATTTGGGTCAAATGCATGAAATTTAACAAAAAACTTAACCGGAAAACGTTATGAGGATGATCTAGACTGTGGTGCACTTAGATGCCCGGCATCTCGCCATTCAAAAAAGTTGGGTGCACTGAGGTCAGGAACCAAAAAAGTCTCTTGATCGACTTCAACTGCAATATCGTCACATAGCTCCTCTCCATTAGCGATTTGGGTCAAATGCATGAAATTTAACAAAAAACTTAACTAAAAAACGTTTTGAGGATGATCTAGACTGTGGTGCACTTAGATGCCCGGCATCTCGCCATTCAAAAAAGTTGGGTGCACTGAGGTCAGGAACCAAAAAAGTCTCTTGATCGACTTCAACTGCAATATCGTCACATAGCTCCTCTCCATCAGCAATTTGGGTCAAATGCATGAAATTTAACAAAAAACTTAACCGGAAAACGTTATGAGGATGATCTAGACTGTGGTGCACTTAGATGCCCGGCATCTCGCCATTCAAAAAAGTTGGGTGCACTGAGGTCAGGAACCAAAAAAATCTCTTGATCGACTTCAACTGCAATATCGTCACATATCTCCTTTCCATCAGCGATTTGGGTCAAATGCATGAAATTTAACAAAAAACTTAACCGGAAAACGTTATGAGGATGATCTAGACTGTGGTGCACTTAGATGCCCGGCATCTCGCCATTCAAAAAAGTTGGGTGCACTGAGGTCAGGAACCAAAAAAGTCTCTTGATCGACTTCAACTGCAATATCGTCACATAGCTCCTCTCCATCAGCGATTTGGGTCAAATGCATGAAATTTAACAAAAAACTTAACCAAAAAAAGTTTTGAGGATGATCTAGACTGTGGTGCACTTAGATGCCCGGCATCTCGCCATTCAAAAAAGTTGGGTGCACTGAGGTCAGGAACCAAAAAAGTCTCTTGATCGACTTCAACTGCAATATCGTCACATAGCTCCTCTCCATCAGCGATTTGGGTCAAATGCATGAAATTTAACAAAAAACTTAACCAAAAAACGTTTTGAGGATGATCTAGACTGTGGTGCACTTAGATGCCCGGCATCTCGCCATTCAAAAAAGTTGGGTGCACTGAGGTCAGGAACCAAAAAAGTCTCTTGATCGACTTCAACTGCAATATCGTCACATATCTCTTTTCCATCAGCGATTTGGGTCAAATGCATGAAATTTAACAAAAAACTTAACTAAAAAACGTTTTGAGGATGATCTAGACTGTGGTGCACTTAGATCCCCGGCATCTCGCCATTCAAAAAAGTTGGGTGCACTGAGGTCAGGAACCAAAAAAGTCACTTGATCGACTTCAACTGCAATATCGTCACATATCTCTTTTCCATCAGCGATTTGGGTCAAATGCATGAAATTTAACAAAAAACTTAACCGGAAAACGTTATGAGGATGATCTAGACTGTGGTGCACTTAGATGCCCGGCATCTCGCCATTCAAAAAAGTTGGGTGCACTGAGGTCAGGAACCAAAAAAGTCTCTTGATCGACTTCAACTGCAATATCGTCACATAGCTCCTCTCCATCAGCGATTTGGGTCAAATGCATGAAATTTAACAAAAAACTTAACCAAAAAACGTTTTGAGGATGATCTAGACTGTGGTGCACTTAGATGCCCGGCATCTCGCCATTCAAAAAAGTTGGGTGCACTGAGGTCAGGAACCAAAAAAGTCTCTTGATCGACTTCAACTGCAATATCGTCACATAGCGCCTCTCCATCAGCGATTTGGGTCAAATGCATGAAATTTAACAAAAAACTTAACCAAAAAACGTTATGAGGATGATCTAGACTGTGGTGCACTTAGATGCCCGGCATCTCGCCATTCAAAAAAGTTGGGTGCACTGAGGTCAGGAACCAAAAAAGTCTCTTGATCGACTTCAACTGCAATATCGTCACATAGCGCCTCTCCATCAGCGATTTGGGTCAAATGCATGAAATTTAACAAAAAACTTAACCAAAAACGTTTTGAGGGTGATCTAGACTGTGGTGCACTTAGATGCCCGGCATCTCGCCATTCAAAAAAGTTGGGTGCACTGAGGTCAGGAACCAAAAAAGTCTCTTGATCGACTTCAACTGCAATATCGTCACATATCTCCTCTCCATCAGCGATTTGGGTCAAATGCATGAAATTTAACAAAAAACTTAACCAAAAAACGTTTTGAGGATGATCTAGACTGTGGTGCACTTAGATGCCCGGGATCTCGCCATTCGGAGGAAGTTGGGTGCACTGAGGTCAGGAACCAAAAAAGTCTCTTGATCGACTTCAACTGCAATATCGTCACATACCTCCTCTCTATCAGCGATTTGAGTAAAATGCATGAAATTCAACAAAAAACTTAACCAAAAAACGTTTTGAGGATGATCTAGACTGTGGTGCACTTAGATGCCCGGCATCTCGCCATTCAAAAAAGTTGGGTGCACTGAGGTCAGGAACCAAAAAAGTCTCTTGATCGACTTCAACTGCAATATCGTCACATATCTCTTTTCCATCAGCGATTTGGGTCAAATGCATGAAATTTAACAAAAAACTTAACCGGAAAACGTTATGAGGATGATCTAGACTGTGGTGCACTTAGATGCCCGGCATCTCGCCATTCAAAAAAGTTGGGTGCACTGAGGTCAGGAACCAAAAAAGTCTCTTGATCGACTTCAACTGCAATATCGTCACATAGCTCCTCTCCATCAGCGATTTGGGTCAAATGCATGAAATTTAACAAAAAACTTAACCAAAAAACGTTTTGAGGATGATCTAGACTGTGGTGCACTTAGATGCCCGGCATCTCGCCATTCAAAAAAGTTGGGTGCACTGAGGTCAGGAACCAAAAAAGTCTCTTGATCGACTTCAACTGCAATATCGTCACATAGCGCCTCTCCATTAGCGATTTGGGTCAAATGCATGAAATTTAACAAAAAACTTAACCAAAAAACGTTATGAGGATGATCTAGACTGTGGTGCACTTAGATGCCCGGCATCTCGCCATTCAAAAAAGTTGGGTGCACTGAGGTCAGGAACCAAAAAAGTCTCTTGATCGACTTCAACTGCAATATCGTCACATAGCTCCTCTCCATCAGCAATTTGGGTCAAATGCATGAAATTTAACAAAAAACTTAACCAAAAAATGTTTTGAGGATGATCTAGACTGTGGTGCACTTAGATGCCCGGCATCTCGCCATTCAAAAAAGTTGGGTGCACTGAGGTCAGGAACCAAAAAAGTCTCTTGATCGACTTCAACTGCAATATCGTCACATAGCGCCTCTCCATCAGCGATTTGGGTCAAATGCATGAAATTTAACAAAAAACTTAACCAAAAACGTTTTGAGGGTGATCTAGACTGTGGTGCACTTAGATGCCCGGCATCTCGCCATTCAAAAAAGTTGGGTGCACTGAGGTCAGGAACCAAAAAAGTCTCTTGATCGACTTCAACTGCAATATCGTCACATATCTCTTTTCCATCAGCGATTTGGGTCAAATGCATGAAATTTAACAAAAAACTTAACCAAAAAACGTTTTGAGGATGATCTAGACTGTGGTGCACTTAGATGCCCGGCATCTCGCCATTCAAAAAAGTTGGGTGCACTGAGGTCAGGAACCAAAAAAGTCTCTTGATCGACTTCAACTGCAATATCGTCACATATCTCCTCTCCATCAGCGATTTGGGTCAAATGCATGAAATTTAACAAAAAACTTAACCAAAAAACGTTTTGAGGATGATCTAGACTGTGGTGCACTTAGATGCCCGGCATCTCGCCATTCAAAAAAGTTGGGTGCACTGAGGTCAGGAACCAAAAAAGTCTCTTGATCGACTTCAACTGCAATATCGTCACATATCTCTTTTCCATCAGCGATTTGGGTCAAATGCATGAAATTTAACAAAAAACTTAACCAAAAAACGTTTTGAGGATGATCTAGACTGTGGTGCACTTAGATGCCCGGCATCTCGCCATTCAAAAAAGTTGGGTGCACTGAGGTCAGGAACCAAAAAAGTCTCTTGATCGACTTCAACTGCAATATCGTCACATATCTCCTCTCCATCAGCGATTTGGGTCAAATGCATGAAATTTAACAAAAAACTTAACCAAAAAACGTTTTGAGGATGATCTAGACTGTGGTGCACTTAGATGCCCGGCATCTCGCCATTCAAAAAAGTTGGGTGCACTGAGGTCAGGAACCAAAAAAGTCTCTTGATCGACTTCAACTGCAATATCGTCACATATCTCCTCTCCATCAGCGATTTGGGTCAAATGCATGAAATTTAACAAAAAACTTAACCAAAAAACGTTTTGAGGATGATCTAGACTGTGGTGCACTTAGATGCCCGGCATCTCGCCATTCAAAAAAGTTGGGTGCACTGAGGTCAGGAACCAAAAAAGTCTCTTGATCGACTTCAACTGCAATATCGTCACATACCTCCTCTCTATCAGCGATTTGAGTAAAATGCATGAAATTCAACAAAAAACTTAACCAAAAAACGTTTTGAGGATGATCTAGACTGTGGTGCACTTAGATGCCCGGCATCTCGCCATTCAAAAAAGTTGGGTGCACTGAGGTCAGGAACCAAAAAAGTCTCTTGATCGACTTCAACTGCAATATCGTCACATAGCTCCTCTCCATCAGCGATTTGGGTCAAATGCATGAAATTTAACAAAAAACTTAACCAAAAAACGTTTTGAGGATGATCTAGACTGTGGTGCACTTAGATGCCCGGCATCTCGCCATTCAAAAAAGTTGGGTGCACTGAGGTCAGGAACCAAAAAAGTCTCTTGATCGACTTCAACTGCAATATCGTCACATATCTCTTTTCCATCAGCGATTTGGGTCAAATGCATGAAATTTAACAAAAAACTTAACCAAAAAACGTTTTGAGGATGATCTAGACTGTGGTGCACTTAGATGCCCGGCATCTCGCCATTCAAAAAAGTTGGGTGCACTGAGGTCAGGAACCAAAAAAGTCTCTTGATCGACTTCAACTGCAATATCGTCACATATCTCCTCTCCATCAGCGATTTGGGTCAAATGCATGAAATTTAACAAAAAACTTAACCAAAAAACGTTTTGAGGATGATCTAGACTGTGGTGCACTTAGATGCCCGGCATCTCGCCATTCAAAAAAGTTGGGTGCACTGAGGTCAGGAACCAAAAAAGTCTCTTGATCGACTTCAACTGCAATATCGTCACATATCTCCTCTCCATCAGCGATTTGGGTCAAATGCATGAAATTTAACAAAAAACTTAACCAAAAAACGTTTTGAGGATGATCCAGACTGTGGTGCACTTAGATGCCCGGGATCTCGCCATTCGGAGGAAGTTGGGTGCACTGAGGTCAGGAACCAAAAAAGTCTCTTGATCGACTTCAACTGCAATATCGTCACATACCTCCTCTCTATCAGCGATTTGAGTCAAATACATGAAATTCAACAAAAAACTTAACCAAAAAGCGTTTTGAGGATGATCTAGACTGTGGTGCACTTAGATGCCCGGTATCTCGCCATTCAAAAAAGTTGGGTGCACTGAGGTCAGGAACCAAAAAAGTCTCTTGATCGACTTCAACTGCAATATCGTCACATATCTCTTTTCCATCAGCGATTTGGGTCAAATGCATGAAATTTAACAAAAAACTTAACCAAAAAACGTTTTGAGGATGATCTAGACTGTGGTGCACTTAGATGCCCGGCATCTCGCCATTCAAAAAAGTTGGGTGCACTGAGGTCAGGAACCAAAAAAGTCTCTTGATCGACTTCAACTGCAATATCGTCACATAGCTCCTCTCCATCAGCAATTTGGGTCAAATGCATGAAATTTAACAAAAAACTTAACCAAAAAACGTTTTGAGGATGATCTAGACTGTGGTGCACTTAGATGCCCGGCATCTCGCCATTCAAAAAAGTTGGGTGCACTGAGGTCAGGAACCAAAAAAGTCTCTTGATCGACTTCAACTGCAATATCGTCACATATCTCCTCTCCATCAGCGATTTGGGTCAAATGCATGAAATTTAACAAAAAACTTAACCAAAAAACGTTTTGAGGATGATCTAGACTGTGGTGCACTTAGATGCCCGGCATCTCGCCATTCAAAAAAGTTGGGTGCACTGAGGTCAGGAACCAAAAAAGTCTCTTGATCGACTTCAACTGCAATATCGTCACATAGCTCCTCTCCATCAGCAATTTGGGTCAAATGCATGAAATTTAACAAAAAACTTAACCAAAAAACGTTTTGAGGATGATCTAGACTGTGGTGCACTTAGATGCCCGGCATCTCGCCATTCAAAAAAGTTGGGTGCACTGAGGTCAGGAACCAAAAAAGTCTCTTGATCGACTTCAACTGCAATATCGTCACATAGCTCCTCTCCATCAGCAATTTGGGTCAAATGCATGAAATTTAACAAAAAACTTAACCAAAAAACGTTTTGAGGATGATCTAGACTGTGGTGCACTTAGATGCCCGGCATCTCGCCATTCAAAAAAGTTGGGTGCACTGAGGTCAGGAACCAAAAAAGTCTCTTGATCGACTTCAACTGCAATATCGTCACATATCTCCTCTCCATCAGCGATTTGGGTCAAATGCATGAAATTTAACAAAAAACTTAACCAAAAAACGTTTTGAGGATGATCTAGACTGTGGTGCACTTAGATGCCCGGCATCTCGCCATTCAAAAAAGTTGGGTGCACTGAGGTCAGGAACCAAAAAAGTCTCTTGATCGACTTCAACTGCAATATCGTCACATATCTCCTCTCCATCAGCGATTTGGGTCAAATGCATGAAATTTAACAAAAAACTTAACCAAAAAACGTTTTGAGGATGATCTAGACTGTGGTGCACTTAGATGCCCGGGATCTCGCCATTCGGAGGAAGTTGGGTGCACTGAGGTCAGGAACCAAAAAAGTCTCTTGATCGACTTCAACTGCAATATCGTCACATACCTCCTCTCTATCAGCGATTTGAGTAAAATGCATGAAATTTAACAAAAAACTTAACCAAAAAACGTTTTGAGGATGATCTAGACTGTGGTGCACTTAGATGCCCGGCATCTCGCCATTCAAAAAAGTTGGGTGCACTGAGGTCAGGAACCAAAAAAGTCTCTTGATCGACTTCAACTGCAATATCGTCACATAGCTCCTCTCCATCAGCAATTTGGGTCAAATGCATGAAATTTAACAAAAAACTTAACCAAAAAACGTTTTGAGGATGATCTAGACTGTGGTGCACTTAGATGCCCGGGATCTCGCCATTCGGAGGAAGTTGGGTGCACTGAGGTCAGGAACCAAAAAAGTCTCTTGATCGACTTCAACTGCAATATCGTCACATACCTCCTCTCTATCAGCGATTTGAGTAAAATGCATGAAATTTAACAAAAAACTTAACCAAAAAACGTTTTGAGGATGATCTAGACTGTGGTGCACTTAGATGCCCGGCATCTCGCCATTCAAAAAAGTTGGGTGCACTGAGGTCAGGAACCAAAAAAGTCTCTTGATCGACTTCAACTGCAATATCGTCACATACCTCCTCTCTATCAGCGATTTGAGTAAAATGCATGAAATTTAACAAAAAACTTAACCAAAAAACGTTTTGAGGATGATCTAGACTGTGGTGCACTTAGATGCCCGGCATCTCGCCATTCAAAAAAGTTGGGTGCACTGAGGTCAGGAACCAAAAAAGTCTCTTGATCGACTTCAACTGCAATATCGTCACATATCTCCTCTCCATCAGCGATTTGGGTCAAATGCATGAAATTTAACAAAAAACTTAACCAAAAAATGTTTTGAGGATGATCTAGACTGTGGTGCACTTAGATGCCCGGCATCTCGCCATTCAAAAAAGTTGGGTGCACTGAGGTCAGGAACCAAAAAAGTCTCTTGATCGACTTCAACTGCAATATCGTCACATAGCGCCTCTCCATCAGCGATTTGGGTCAAATGCATGAAATTTAACAAAAAACTTAACCAAAAACGTTTTGAGGGTGATCTAGACTGTGGTGCACTTAGATGCCCGGCATCTCGCCATTCAAAAAAGTTGGGTGCACTGAGGTCAGGAACCAAAAAAGTCTCTTGATCGACTTCAACTGCAATATCGTCACATATCTCTTTTCCATCAGCGATTTGGGTCAAATGCATGAAATTTAACAAAAAACTTAACCAAAAAACGTTTTGAGGATGATCTAGACTGTGGTGCACTTAGATGCCCGGCATCTCGCCATTCAAAAAAGTTGGGTGCACTGAGGTCAGGAACCAAAAAAGTCTCTTGATCGACTTCAACTGCAATATCGTCACATATCTCCTCTCCATCAGCGATTTGGGTCAAATGCATGAAATTTAACAAAAAACTTAACCAAAAAACGTTTTGAGGATGATCTAGACTGTGGTGCACTTAGATGCCCGGCATCTCGCCATTCAAAAAAGTTGGGTGCACTGAGGTCAGGAACCAAAAAAGTCTCTTGATCGACTTCAACTGCAATATCGTCACATATCTCTTTTCCATCAGCGATTTGGGTCAAATGCATGAAATTTAACAAAAAACTTAACCAAAAAACGTTTTGAGGATGATCTAGACTGTGGTGCACTTAGATGCCCGGCATCTCGCCATTCAAAAAAGTTGGGTGCACTGAGGTCAGGAACCAAAAAAGTCTCTTGATCGACTTCAACTGCAATATCGTCACATAGCTCCTCTCCATCAGCAATTTGGGTCAAATGCATGAAATTTAACAAAAAACTTAACCAAAAAACGTTTTGAGGATGATCTAGACTGTGGTGCACTTAGATGCCCGGCATCTCGCCATTCAAAAAAGTTGGGTGCACTGAGGTCAGGAACCAAAAAAGTCTCTTGATCGACTTCAACTGCAATATCGTCACATATCTCCTCTCCATCAGCGATTTGGGTCAAATGCATGAAATTTAACAAAAAACTTAACCAAAAAACGTTTTGAGGATGATCTAGACTGTGGTGCACTTAGATGCCCGGCATCTCGCCATTCAAAAAAGTTGGGTGCACTGAGGTCAGGAACCAAAAAAGTCTCTTGATCGACTTCAACTGCAATATCGTCACATAGCTCCTCTCCATCAGCAATTTGGGTCAAATGCATGAAATTTAACAAAAAACTTAACCAAAAAACGTTTTGAGGATGATCTAGACTGTGGTGCACTTAGATGCCCGGCATCTCGCCATTCAAAAAAGTTGGGTGCACTGAGGTCAGGAACCAAAAAAGTCTCTTGATCGACTTCAACTGCAATATCGTCACATAGCTCCTCTCCATCAGCAATTTGGGTCAAATGCATGAAATTTAACAAAAAACTTAACCAAAAAACGTTTTGAGGATGATCTAGACTGTGGTGCACTTAGATGCCCGGCATCTCGCCATTCAAAAAAGTTGGGTGCACTGAGGTCAGGAACCAAAAAAGTCTCTTGATCGACTTCAACTGCAATATCGTCACATATCTCCTCTCCATCAGCGATTTGGGTCAAATGCATGAAATTTAACAAAAAACTTAACCAAAAAACGTTTTGAGGATGATCTAGACTGTGGTGCACTTAGATGCCCGGCATCTCGCCATTCAAAAAAGTTGGGTGCACTGAGGTCAGGAACCAAAAAAGTCTCTTGATCGACTTCAACTGCAATATCGTCACATATCTCCTCTCCATCAGCGATTTGGGTCAAATGCATGAAATTTAACAAAAAACTTAACCAAAAAACGTTTTGAGGATGATCTAGACTGTGGTGCACTTAGATGCCCGGGATCTCGCCATTCGGAGGAAGTTGGGTGCACTGAGGTCAGGAACCAAAAAAGTCTCTTGATCGACTTCAACTGCAATATCGTCACATATCTCCTCTCCATCAGCGATTTGGGTCAAATGCATGAAATTTAACAAAAAACTTAACCAAAAAACGTTTTGAGGATGATCTAGACTGTGGTGCACTTAGATGCCCGGCATCTCGCCATTCAAAAAAGTTGGGTGCACTGAGGTCAGGAACCAAAAAAGTCTCTTGATCGACTTCAACTGCAATATCGTCACATAGCTCCTCTCCATCAGCAATTTGGGTCAAATGCATGAAATTTAACAAAAAACTTAACCAAAAAACGTTTTGAGGATGATCTAGACTGTGGTGCACTTAGATGCCCGGCATCTCGCCATTCAAAAAAGTTGGGTGCACTGAGGTCAGGAACCAAAAAAGTCTCTTGATCGACTTCAACTGCAATATCGTCACATATCTCCTCTCCATCAGCGATTTGGGTCAAATGCATGAAATTTAACAAAAAACTTAACCAAAAAATGTTTTGAGGATGATCTAGACTGTGGTGCACTTAGATGCCCGGCATCTCGCCATTCAAAAAAGTTGGGTGCACTGAGGTCAGGAACCAAAAAAGTCTCTTGATCGACTTCAACTGCAATATCGTCACATAGCGCCTCTCCATCAGCGATTTGGGTCAAATGCATGAAATTTAACAAAAAACTTAACCAAAAACGTTTTGAGGGTGATCTAGACTGTGGTGCACTTAGATGCCCGGCATCTCGCCATTCAAAAAAGTTGGGTGCACTGAGGTCAGGAACCAAAAAAGTCTCTTGATCGACTTCAACTGCAATATCGTCACATATCTCTTTTCCATCAGCGATTTGGGTCAAATGCATGAAATTTAACAAAAAACTTAACCAAAAAACGTTTTGAGGATGATCTAGACTGTGGTGCACTTAGATGCCCGGCATCTCGCCATTCAAAAAAGTTGGGTGCACTGAGGTCAGGAACCAAAAAAGTCTCTTGATCGACTTCAACTGCAATATCGTCACATATCTCCTCTCCATCAGCGATTTGGGTCAAATGCATGAAATTTAACAAAAAACTTAACCAAAAAACGTTTTGAGGATGATCTAGACTGTGGTGCACTTAGATGCCCGGCATCTCGCCATTCAAAAAAGTTGGGTGCACTGAGGTCAGGAACCAAAAAAGTCTCTTGATCGACTTCAACTGCAATATCGTCACATATCTCTTTTCCATCAGCGATTTGGGTCAAATGCATGAAATTTAACAAAAAACTTAACCAAAAAACGTTTTGAGGATGATCTAGACTGTGGTGCACTTAGATGCCCGGCATCTCGCCATTCAAAAAAGTTGGGTGCACTGAGGTCAGGAACCAAAAAAGTCTCTTGATCGACTTCAACTGCAATATCGTCACATATCTCCTCTCCATCAGCGATTTGGGTCAAATGCATGAAATTTAACAAAAAACTTAACCAAAAAACGTTTTGAGGATGATCTAGACTGTGGTGCACTTAGATGCCCGGCATCTCGCCATTCAAAAAAGTTGGGTGCACTGAGGTCAGGAACCAAAAAAGTCTCTTGATCGACTTCAACTGCAATATCGTCACATATCTCCTCTCCATCAGCGATTTGGGTCAAATGCATGAAATTTAACAAAAAACTTAACCAAAAAACGTTTTGAGGATGATCTAGACTGTGGTGCACTTAGATGCCCGGCATCTCGCCATTCAAAAAAGTTGGGTGCACTGAGGTCAGGAACCAAAAAAGTCTCTTGATCGACTTCAACTGCAATATCGTCACATACCTCCTCTCTATCAGCGATTTGAGTAAAATGCATGAAATTCAACAAAAAACTTAACCAAAAAACGTTTTGAGGATGATCTAGACTGTGGTGCACTTAGATGCCCGGCATCTCGCCATTCAAAAAAGTTGGGTGCACTGAGGTCAGGAACCAAAAAAGTCTCTTGATCGACTTCAACTGCAATATCGTCACATAGCTCCTCTCCATCAGCGATTTGGGTCAAATGCATGAAATTTAACAAAAAACTTAACCAAAAAACGTTTTGAGGATGATCTAGACTGTGGTGCACTTAGATGCCCGGCATCTCGCCATTCAAAAAAGTTGGGTGCACTGAGGTCAGGAACCAAAAAAGTCTCTTGATCGACTTCAACTGCAATATCGTCACATATCTCTTTTCCATCAGCGATTTGGGTCAAATGCATGAAATTTAACAAAAAACTTAACCAAAAAACGTTTTGAGGATGATCTAGACTGTGGTGCACTTAGATGCCCGGCATCTCGCCATTCAAAAAAGTTGGGTGCACTGAGGTCAGGAACCAAAAAAGTCTCTTGATCGACTTCAACTGCAATATCGTCACATATCTCCTCTCCATCAGCGATTTGGGTCAAATGCATGAAATTTAACAAAAAACTTAACCAAAAAACGTTTTGAGGATGATCTAGACTGTGGTGCACTTAGATGCCCGGCATCTCGCCATTCAAAAAAGTTGGGTGCACTGAGGTCAGGAACCAAAAAAGTCTCTTGATCGACTTCAACTGCAATATCGTCACATATCTCCTCTCCATCAGCGATTTGGGTCAAATGCATGAAATTTAACAAAAAACTTAACCAAAAAACGTTTTGAGGATGATCCAGACTGTGGTGCACTTAGATGCCCGGGATCTCGCCATTCGGAGGAAGTTGGGTGCACTGAGGTCAGGAACCAAAAAAGTCTCTTGATCGACTTCAACTGCAATATCGTCACATACCTCCTCTCTATCAGCGATTTGAGTCAAATACATGAAATTCAACAAAAAACTTAACCAAAAAGCGTTTTGAGGATGATCTAGACTGTGGTGCACTTAGATGCCCGGTATCTCGCCATTCAAAAAAGTTGGGTGCACTGAGGTCAGGAACCAAAAAAGTCTCTTGATCGACTTCAACTGCAATATCGTCACATATCTCTTTTCCATCAGCGATTTGGGTCAAATGCATGAAATTTAACAAAAAACTTAACCAAAAAACGTTTTGAGGATGATCTAGACTGTGGTGCACTTAGATGCCCGGCATCTCGCCATTCAAAAAAGTTGGGTGCACTGAGGTCAGGAACCAAAAAAGTCTCTTGATCGACTTCAACTGCAATATCGTCACATAGCTCCTCTCCATCAGCAATTTGGGTCAAATGCATGAAATTTAACAAAAAACTTAACCAAAAAACGTTTTGAGGATGATCTAGACTGTGGTGCACTTAGATGCCCGGCATCTCGCCATTCAAAAAAGTTGGGTGCACTGAGGTCAGGAACCAAAAAAGTCTCTTGATCGACTTCAACTGCAATATCGTCACATATCTCCTCTCCATCAGCGATTTGGGTCAAATGCATGAAATTTAACAAAAAACTTAACCAAAAAACGTTTTGAGGATGATCTAGACTGTGGTGCACTTAGATGCCCGGCATCTCGCCATTCAAAAAAGTTGGGTGCACTGAGGTCAGGAACCAAAAAAGTCTCTTGATCGACTTCAACTGCAATATCGTCACATAGCTCCTCTCCATCAGCAATTTGGGTCAAATGCATGAAATTTAACAAAAAACTTAACCAAAAAACGTTTTGAGGATGATCTAGACTGTGGTGCACTTAGATGCCCGGCATCTCGCCATTCAAAAAAGTTGGGTGCACTGAGGTCAGGAACCAAAAAAGTCTCTTGATCGACTTCAACTGCAATATCGTCACATAGCTCCTCTCCATCAGCAATTTGGGTCAAATGCATGAAATTTAACAAAAAACTTAACCAAAAAACGTTTTGAGGATGATCTAGACTGTGGTGCACTTAGATGCCCGGCATCTCGCCATTCAAAAAAGTTGGGTGCACTGAGGTCAGGAACCAAAAAAGTCTCTTGATCGACTTCAACTGCAATATCGTCACATATCTCCTCTCCATCAGCGATTTGGGTCAAATGCATGAAATTTAACAAAAAACTTAACCAAAAAACGTTTTGAGGATGATCTAGACTGTGGTGCACTTAGATGCCCGGCATCTCGCCATTCAAAAAAGTTGGGTGCACTGAGGTCAGGAACCAAAAAAGTCTCTTGATCGACTTCAACTGCAATATCGTCACATATCTCCTCTCCATCAGCGATTTGGGTCAAATGCATGAAATTTAACAAAAAACTTAACCAAAAAACGTTTTGAGGATGATCTAGACTGTGGTGCACTTAGATGCCCGGGATCTCGCCATTCGGAGGAAGTTGGGTGCACTGAGGTCAGGAACCAAAAAAGTCTCTTGATCGACTTCAACTGCAATATCGTCACATACCTCCTCTCTATCAGCGATTTGAGTAAAATGCATGAAATTCAACAAAAAACTTAACCAAAAAACGTTTTGAGGATGATCTAGACTGTGGTGCACTTAGATGCCCGGCATCTCGCCATTCAAAAAAGTTGGGTGCACTGAGGTCAGGAACCAAAAAAGTCTCTTGATCGACTTCAACTGCAATATCGTCACATATCTCCTCTCCATCAGCGATTTGGGTCAAATGCATGAAATTTAACAAAAAACTTAACCGGAAAACGTTATGAGGATGATCTAGACTGTGGTGCACTTAGATGCCCGGCATCTCGCCATTCAAAAAAGTTGGGTGCACTGAGGTCAGGAACCAAAAAAGTCTCTTGATCGACTTCAACTGCAATATCGTCACATAGCTCCTCTCCATCAGCGATTTGGGTCAAATGCATGAAATTTAACAAAAAACTTAACCAAAAAAAGTTTTGAGGATGATCTAGACTGTGGTGCACTTAGATGCCCGGCATCTCGCCATTCAAAAAAGTTGGGTGCACTGAGGTCAGGAACCAAAAAAGTCTCTTGATCGACTTCAACTGCAATATCGTCACATAGCTCCTCTCCATCAGCGATTTGGGTCAAATGCATGAAATTTAACAAAAAACTTAACCAAAAAACGTTTTGAGGATGATCTAGACTGTGGTGCACTTAGATGCCCGGCATCTCGCCATTCAAAAAAGTTGGGTGCACTGAGGTCAGGAACCAAAAAAGTCTCTTGATCGACTTCAACTGCAATATCGTCACATAGCGCCTCTCCATCAGCGATTTGGGTCAAATGCATGAAATTTAACAAAAAACTTAACCAAAAAACGTTATGAGGATGATCTAGACTGTGGTGCACTTAGATGCCCGGCATCTCGCCATTCAAAAAAGTTGGGTGCACTGAGGTCAGGAACCAAAAAAGTCTCTTGATCGACTTCAACTGCAATATCGTCACATAGCGCCTCTCCATCAGCGATTTGGGTCAAATGCATGAAATTTAACAAAAAACTTAACCAAAAACGTTTTGAGGGTGATCTAGACTGTGGTGCACTTAGATGCCCGGCATCTCGCCATTCAAAAAAGTTGGGTGCACTGAGGTCAGGAACCAAAAAAGTCTCTTGATCGACTTCAACTGCAATATCGTCACATATCTCCTCTCCATCAGCGATTTGGGTCAAATGCATGAAATTTAACAAAAAACTTAACCAAAAAACGTTTTGAGGATGATCTAGACTGTGGTGCACTTAGATGCCCGGGATCTCGCCATTCGGAGGAAGTTGGGTGCACTGAGGTCAGGAACCAAAAAAGTCTCTTGATCGACTTCAACTGCAATATCGTCACATACCTCCTCTCTATCAGCGATTTGAGTAAAATGCATGAAATTCAACAAAAAACTTAACCAAAAAACGTTTTGAGGATGATCTAGACTGTGGTGCACTTAGATGCCCGGCATCTCGCCATTCAAAAAAGTTGGGTGCACTGAGGTCAGGAACCAAAAAAGTCTCTTGATCGACTTCAACTGCAATATCGTCACATATCTCTTTTCCATCAGCGATTTGGGTCAAATGCATGAAATTTAACAAAAAACTTAACCGGAAAACGTTATGAGGATGATCTAGACTGTGGTGCACTTAGATGCCCGGCATCTCGCCATTCAAAAAAGTTGGGTTCACTGAGGTCAGGAACCAAAAAAGTCTCTTGATCGACTTCAACTGCAATATCGTCACATAGCTCCTCTCCATCAGCGATTTGGGTCAAATGCATGAAATTTAACAAAAAACTTAACCAAAAAACGTTTTGAGGATGATCTAGACTGTGGTGCACTTAGATGCCCGGCATCTCGCCATTCAAAAAAGTTGGGTGCACTGAGGTCAGGAACCAAAAAAGTCTCTTGATCGACTTCAACTGCAATATCGTCACATAGCGCCTCTCCATTAGCGATTTGGGTCAAATGCATGAAATTTAACAAAAAACTTAACCAAAAAACGTTATGAGGATGATCTAGACTGTGGTGTACTTAGATGCCCGGCATCTCGCCATTCAAAAAAGTTGGGTGCACTGAGGTCAGGAACCAAAAAAGTCTCTTGATCGACTTCAACTGCAATATCGTCACATAGCTCCTCTCCATCAGCAATTTGGGTCAAATGCATGAAATTTAACAAAAAACTTAACCAAAAAATGTTTTGAGGATGATCTAGACTGTGGTGCACTTAGATGCCCGGCATCTCGCCATTCAAAAAAGTTGGGTGCACTGAGGTCAGGAACCAAAAAAGTCTCTTGATCGACTTCAACTGCAATATCGTCACATAGCGCCTCTCCATCAGCGATTTGGGTCAAATGCATGAAATTTAACAAAAAACTTAACCAAAAACGTTTTGAGGGTGATCTAGACTGTGGTGCACTTAGATGCCCGGCATCTCGCCATTCAAAAAAGTTGGGTGCACTGAGGTCAGGAACCAAAAAAGTCTCTTGATCGACTTCAACTGCAATATCGTCACATATCTCTTTTCCATCAGCGATTTGGGTCAAATGCATGAAATTTAACAAAAAACTTAACCAAAAAACGTTTTGAGGATGATCTAGACTGTGGTGCACTTAGATGCCCGGCATCTCGCCATTCAAAAAAGTTGGGTGCACTGAGGTCAGGAACCAAAAAAGTCTCTTGATCGACTTCAACTGCAATATCGTCACATATCTCCTCTCCATCAGCGATTTGGGTCAAATGCATGAAATTTAACAAAAAACTTAACCAAAAAACGTTTTGAGGATGATCTAGACTGTGGTGCACTTAGATGCCCGGCATCTCGCCATTCAAAAAAGTTGGGTGCACTGAGGTCAGGAACCAAAAAAGTCTCTTGATCGACTTCAACTGCAATATCGTCACATATCTCTTTTCCATCAGCGATTTGGGTCAAATGCATGAAATTTAACAAAAAACTTAACCAAAAAACGTTTTGAGGATGATCTAGACTGTGGTGCACTTAGATGCCCGGCATCTCGCCATTCAAAAAAGTTGGGTGCACTGAGGTCAGGAACCAAAAAAGTCTCTTGATCGACTTCAACTGCAATATCGTCACATATCTCCTCTCCATCAGCGATTTGGGTCAAATGCATGAAATTTAACAAAAAACTTAACCAAAAAACGTTTTGAGGATGATCTAGACTGTGGTGCACTTAGATGCCCGGCATCTCGCCATTCAAAAAAGTTGGGTGCACTGAGGTCAGGAACCAAAAAAGTCTCTTGATCGACTTCAACTGCAATATCGTCACATATCTCCTCTCCATCAGCGATTTGGGTCAAATGCATGAAATTTAACAAAAAACTTAACCAAAAAACGTTTTGAGGATGATCTAGACTGTGGTGCACTTAGATGCCCGGCATCTCGCCATTCAAAAAAGTTGGGTGCACTGAGGTCAGGAACCAAAAAAGTCTCTTGATCGACTTCAACTGCAATATCGTCACATACCTCCTCTCTATCAGCGATTTGAGTAAAATGCATGAAATTCAACAAAAAACTTAACCAAAAAACGTTTTGAGGATGATCTAGACTGTGGTGCACTTAGATGCCCGGCATCTCGCCATTCAAAAAAGTTGGGTGCACTGAGGTCAGGAACCAAAAAAGTCTCTTGATCGACTTCAACTGCAATATCGTCACATAGCTCCTCTCCATCAGCGATTTGGGTCAAATGCATGAAATTTAACAAAAAACTTAACCAAAAAACGTTTTGAGGATGATCTAGACTGTGGTGCACTTAGATGCCCGGCATCTCGCCATTCAAAAAAGTTGGGTGCACTGAGGTCAGGAACCAAAAAAGTCTCTTGATCGACTTCAACTGCAATATCGTCACATATCTCTTTTCCATCAGCGATTTGGGTCAAATGCATGAAATTTAACAAAAAACTTAACCAAAAAACGTTTTGAGGATGATCTAGACTGTGGTGCACTTAGATGCCCGGCATCTCGCCATTCAAAAAAGTTGGGTGCACTGAGGTCAGGAACCAAAAAAGTCTCTTGATCGACTTCAACTGCAATATCGTCACATATCTCCTCTCCATCAGCGATTTGGGTCAAATGCATGAAATTTAACAAAAAACTTAACCAAAAAACGTTTTGAGGATGATCTAGACTGTGGTGCACTTAGATGCCCGGCATCTCGCCATTCAAAAAAGTTGGGTGCACTGAGGTCAGGAACCAAAAAAGTCTCTTGATCGACTTCAACTGCAATATCGTCACATATCTCCTCTCCATCAGCGATTTGGGTCAAATGCATGAAATTTAACAAAAAACTTAACCAAAAAACGTTTTGAGGATGATCCAGACTGTGGTGCACTTAGATGCCCGGGATCTCGCCATTCGGAGGAAGTTGGGTGCACTGAGGTCAGGAACCAAAAAAGTCTCTTGATCGACTTCAACTGCAATATCGTCACATACCTCCTCTCTATCAGCGATTTGAGTCAAATACATGAAATTCAACAAAAAACTTAACCAAAAAACGTTTTGAGGATGATCTAGACTGTGGTGCACTTAGATGCCCGGTATCTCGCCATTCAAAAAAGTTGGGTGCACTGAGGTCAGGAACCAAAAAAGTCTCTTGATCGACTTCAACTGCAATATCGTCACATATCTCTTTTCCATCAGCGATTTGGGTCAAATGCATGAAATTTAACAAAAAACTTAACCAAAAAACGTTTTGAGGATGATCTAGACTGTGGTGCACTTAGATGCCCGGCATCTCGCCATTCAAAAAAGTTGGGTGCACTGAGGTCAGGAACCAAAAAAGTCTCTTGATCGACTTCAACTGCAATATCGTCACATAGCTCCTCTCCATCAGCAATTTGGGTCAAATGCATGAAATTTAACAAAAAACTTAACCAAAAAACGTTTTGAGGATGATCTAGACTGTGGTGCACTTAGATGCCCGGCATCTCGCCATTCAAAAAAGTTGGGTGCACTGAGGTCAGGAACCAAAAAAGTCTCTTGATCGACTTCAACTGCAATATCGTCACATATCTCCTCTCCATCAGCGATTTGGGTCAAATGCATGAAATTTAACAAAAAACTTAACCAAAAAACGTTTTGAGGATGATCTAGACTGTGGTGCACTTAGATGCCCGGCATCTCGCCATTCAAAAAAGTTGGGTGCACTGAGGTCAGGAACCAAAAAAGTCTCTTGATCGACTTCAACTGCAATATCGTCACATAGCTCCTCTCCATCAGCAATTTGGGTCAAATGCATGAAATTTAACAAAAAACTTAACCAAAAAACGTTTTGAGGATGATCTAGACTGTGGTGCACTTAGATGCCCGGCATCTCGCCATTCAAAAAAGTTGGGTGCACTGAGGTCAGGAACCAAAAAAGTCTCTTGATCGACTTCAACTGCAATATCGTCACATATCTCCTCTCCATCAGCGATTTGGGTCAAATGCATGAAATTTAACAAAAAACTTAACCAAAAAACGTTTTGAGGATGATCTAGACTGTGGTGCACTTAGATGCCCGGCATCTCGCCATTCAAAAAAGTTGGGTGCACTGAGGTCAGGAACCAAAAAAGTCTCTTGATCGACTTCAACTGCAATATCGTCACATATCTCCTCTCCATCAGCGATTTGGGTCAAATGCATGAAATTTAACAAAAAACTTAACCAAAAAACGTTTTGAGGATGATCTAGACTGTGGTGCACTTAGATGCCCGGGATCTCGCCATTCGGAGGAAGTTGGGTGCACTGAGGTCAGGAACCAAAAAAGTCTCTTGATCGACTTCAACTGCAATATCGTCACATACCTCCTCTCTATCAGCGATTTGAGTAAAATGCATGAAATTCAACAAAAAACTTAACCAAAAAACGTTTTGAGGATGATCTAGACTGTGGTGCACTTAGATGCCCGGCATCTCGCCATTCAAAAAAGTTGGGTGCACTGAGGTCAGGAACCAAAAAAGTCTCTTGATCGACTTCAACTGCAATATCGTCACATATCTCCTCTCCATCAGCGATTTGGGTCAAATGCATGAAATTTAACAAAAAACTTAACCAAAAAACGTTTTGAGGATGATCTAGACTGTGGTGCACTTAGATGCCCGGCATCTCGCCATTCAAAAAAGTTGGGTGCACTGAGGTCAGGAACCAAAAAAGTCTCTTGATCGACTTCAACTGCAATATCGTCACATATCTCTTTTCCATCAGCGATTTGGGTCAAATGCATGAAATTTAACAAAAAACTTAACCAAAAAACGTTTTGAGGATGATCTAGACTGTGGTGCACTTAGATGCCCGGCATCTCGCCATTCAAAAAAGTTGGGTGCACTGAGGTCAGGAACCAAAAAAGTCTCTTGATCGACTTCAACTGCAATATCGTCACATATCTCCTCTCCATCAGCGATTTGGGTCAAATGCATGAAATTTAACAAAAAACTTAACCAGAAAACGTTTTGAGGATGATCTAGACTGTGGTGCACTTAGATGCCCGGCATCTCGCCATTCAAAAAAGTTGGGTGCACTGAGGTCAGGAACCAAAAAAGTCTCTTGATCGACTTCAACTGCAATATCGTCACATATCTCCTCTCCATCAGCGATTTGGGTCAAATGCATGAAATTTAACAAAAAACTTAACCAAAAAACGTTTTGAGGATGATCCAGACTGTGGTGCACTTAGATGCCCGGGATCTCGCCATTCGGAGGAAGTTGGGTGCACTGAGGTCAGGAACCAAAAAAGTCTCTTGATCGACTTCAACTGCAATATCGTCACATACCTCCTCTCTATCAGCGATTTGAGTCAAATACATGAAATTCAACAAAAAACCTGAGCCAAAAACCCAAATCGCAGGATTTAGACTCAGTTGCCACCCATAAGAAGCGTCTCGATTTAGGATGTTAATTAGTGAAAATAAGATCCCGACTGGTACTCAATTGTGACAAGCATGTCTGATGGTGTACCATAGTGCCAATAGTTCCCAGAGCAAGAGGGTGACGTTCTTTCTTTGGTCTAAGTGCATCTTTACCGAAGGCTGGTCTAATCCAACCAATCAACACCTTAGGATCTACCTGCTGAGCAAGGTGTTTTTATATTCCTTCTCTCCGGGGATTACCCTTCCCTTTTTGAAACACATTTGCTAAGGTAAATACTTATAAACATACATACATATGTATGTCTGTGCATTATATACTAAAGTTATTCCGTATCTTGAGAGATTTTAGTTGTTTGGTTGAAGTCTTGGATTACCTGGGACTAGTTATCTCTCCATGCAAGGCATTGGAATTCTCGACAAATAATTGCAAACTGAGTGCAATTTCCTTTTCCGTAGCTCTTTGTTGTTGGAAAACGTGCTGTTGTACATATGAAGAGCATCACAAATGTGAAATCTAAGATAAACAACATTTATTCATTGAATTATTTACATTACTAGACATTATGGTCACTTATTGCCATCACTTTAAGAAACGTACAACACCTATGGTTCCGTCACAGCCAGCTTTATGTCATCCAAATGTGTATCAATCTGTTTCTCTAGCGATAGAATGTGACCCGTATTGCAGTTCTCTGCTCCAACAAATGTTAAAATTAGTGGCAACTTGTTCATTTGAACAACCTATAACAAAGTGATAAGCAATCAGTATATTACACGAAACGAAACACATCGCAACATTACCTGAAAGTTGGAGTACATCGAAATAATTGTCTTATTTCTACCCAGCCCTAGTTTGCCAGCCTGGTCACTAGCTGTGGTAAAGGTTGGTATGAAAGAAGGCATCAGGGCGAAATCAACATTCCTTTCTTGGCTCACATTTAGGAGTGGAACTCCGTCTCGGTCGGTAATTAGAATTAAATACAATCCGTTGACCCTGCAATAATAAATGTTTTACAAACTGTTCACAGCTAAAAGTAAAATGAATACTTTTGCAAAAGGGAGTTAAAATATTTTTTAATATCATCAGTCATTTTCCTTTATGTTAACAAACAAATTAAGTTCGACTGATAAAGAAATCACAACAAAAAATACGCATATCTGCTGTCAAAGTGATTGAGTAATCTAGTACGTTGTAGCGGATGAGTTTAAACAATAAGATAAATTAAATATAAAAAGTAAAAAATAAGTGAAACCTACACACCTTGTAGACGACCCTGCCAGGAGTCGAACCTGGAATCTTCTGATCCGTAGTCAGACGCGTTATCCATTGCGCCACAGGGCCATGTGAATCTCGCTGTGCAGAAAATTATTAGTTGTGTAGTTGGTTAGGCAAATTTTCTGAGGGGAAGTAACGTTGGTCCAGAGAAGTCCATACGGACGTACTACGCGTATATGTTCTAACTCTGACCGTGATTAAACCTTGAGTAGAGTCGTAAAGGAAATTTAAAAATCGGGGTGATAATCACGTTTTTACCCGAAGTGTCACGTTCTATCAGTACTAGCTAGTCCAGCAACAAGTGGACGGGACATAAGCAAAAATGCCGTTTTGTTTTCAAGCCATTTCCGAATATTTCGATCCTTACCAAAGCAGTACAGGACTGTGACATGCAACGTATTGGACAGTAATCATTTAATCAGGGTCTAAAGTCACAGCCATACGTTAAATTCTCATTTAATCAGGGTCAGGGCTGTTGCCAATATGCATATTTCATTTTTTTTTTTGCATTTACAAATCTACCCCTATTCTATATTTACTTTGGTTTTGCGTCCATTACAAGTTACATATTTTGCCAACTCCGTTGTCTAACATAAGAAAATCATAAAAGAGAGAGAACACAAGAAAGTAAAACATTTTCGCTCAGTGACATAATTTATGACTTTTTACCTCATAAATTTCTGTTGGTATATGGAGGGCGATATGTCAAACTCATTTAAAATATAGTTTTTTTTCAGATTTTAACTATTTATAAGTATTCGCTGTAGGCGTTTCAAAATAACTAAAACTCGTTGTGTCAAGCGTTCCCCAACCTTTTCGTATTTTTACCTCTCTCTAAGAGACTTGTACCAACACTCTCATAATTTTGAGGACTTTCGATATCTACTGCAGAGAGTATGTATGTATGAAAAAAAAAATTTATAAAATATTTCATATCTTTTAGGTAAAACAGTGATTCAAAAGCCTTTTTTAAAAAATATGTAAATTTTATCAGCTTGAATACGTTCATTTCTATTTGACAACTAAAAATAATTAGTAAGTTCATATCAGCTTGGATGCGTCCATTCCCAATGATCTGTCAAACTTTCTGTGATTTTTTGTGAAATTTGTTAATTTTGTGCGGATTGTTAATTAGCGAATTTTACCTGAGAATGAAATTGCATTTCAAATTACTTGTCTTGTGTAGAACAAATTTGAACGTCTCAAAGTGTAGATCAGAAAAAAAAAGCTCCTGTTGATCCATATTCTCTGATATCCGACACCAAGAACGCAGGACGTAAATATATCATGACAGGCGAAACTACTAAAAGACAAAGTAAAGCATCGCAGCTAAGGTAGTACATATTTGTTTATTATTCATCGGTTAACTAAAACAAAACCATTACAGCAAAGAACAGCTTATTCAGGCAGTGAGGAAGAAACGAGAATGCACAGCCAGGGCGAATATTATCATTCAAACTCTCCTCGAACCACATATAGACACCGATGACTTCCTCGAAAAGGTAAAACAGTTTCGCATTCACAGTTGTCCTGATTCTTACATTTCGCATTTAGCAGATTAAACACATAAACCAGTGCCATTACGAAGATATCGTGGAAGAACGATTCATTACCAAATTATGCGGTTACCCCCTATGTGACAACATTTTGGTTGAGTGAGTAATTAGATTTAACTATGTTTTCGATCACTTTTTTCATTATGCATATTTTTTGTCATCTTTGCAGCATACCCTCTAAGAAGTATCAAATTTCAACAACCGTCAACAAAGTTTATGACATAACGGATAGAAAGAGGTTCTGCAGCACAAATTGCTTCAAGGCATCGGACTACATAAAATCCCAAATGCTTACCAGCCCTCTGTGGCTACGAGATCAAGAAGATGTACCTGAATTTAAGCTTATGTCGCATAAATAAACTCACTTTTTTACAGAATACAGTTTAGTTTTCATTTACATTTGTATATTCGTCCACTTGGAGGAAAAATTCAACGGAAATTTATTTAGTAAAGGCGTTCGTAGAGAAGTCTGACAGTAAAGAGCTGCTTATGTCCATAGAGAGTAACCAGAACCAGTTCCAATCGTAGCTTTAAGTGACCACAGAATAGTGAACCCTTAACTGTCAGAAATTAGATGTTTTAGTCTCAGATTTGAATCTGGAAGCTCCAGCTGGTGAGTCTAGAGTGTCATTTGGTATACATTATTCAAACTATTGGTCATGGCTGTATGGACGGTTCCTCAGGTTTTCTACTCTCAGCTTGATGGCGCTACCATCGGTTAAGCGAAGAGTTAAATGGGTACATTCGAAACCATTCCATTGACAGTAGTTCCAATTAAAAGCAAAAAAAAAGAGTTCTGTCAAACAAATGTCACTCCAACATCGGTGAATCTATATTTTCCGTCGAATTTTCTTTTCCGAAATATAAAATTATAGGCAATTTCTAAAATGGTTTTCAACTTTTCCGCCTTCACATATATCGTGGCATTGATTGGCGACGCATTTTTGATATTCTTCGCTATTTTCCATGTAATAGCGTTCGACGAACTCAAAACAGATTACAAAAACCCAATTGATCAGTGCAATAGCCTTAATCCGGTAAGTCCCAGGCCTTTTGCGCTCACACATCACAAGCATATCCTAAAATAACTCGATTTATTATTATTATTAATTTAAGCTCGTGCTGCCAGAATATTTGCTGCATATTTTCCTCAACTTGCTATTCTTATTCTCGGGCGAGTGGTTTTCGCTATGCATTAACATACCATTAATTGCGTACCATATATGGCGGTAAGTGGCGTACGCGTACGCTAATGAATAATAAACTAATATGACTAATCATATTTTTGTTCATTTAATCTCAGGTACAAAAATCGACCTGTGATGACAGGGCCAGGTTTATACGACCCCACGACAGTTCTTAGCACAGATAATCTGTCCAAGAATATGCGAGAAGGTTGGATTAAGCTGGCTATATACTTGATCTCTTTCTTCTATTACATTTATGGGTGCGTATATACACTAATTTGAACTTGGAATTTCAATACCTGAGTGATGATTACTCGTGTTTCAGCATGGTATACTCGTTAATTTCGACGTAGAGTTTCTAAAAAAAATTCTTACTCAGTAGTAATATAATTCTTCCCAAAGAAAATGAACGAACAAACAAGTTTAGGGAAAAGCCGGTGGAACTTTTCAATGATTGGCCAATTCTCATTGAACGAGGGTTTAAAACTTAGCAATAAGAAATTACACACACATACACAAACACACAGAAAACAAACAGAAACACAAGATTGTGCAGAAAAGCTCTTTAAATGTTAATTATATTACATTTTCATAAGTCGTAATTTTTCATATATGTTTTCATTATTCAAAATAAAAAGGAAATAGAAAAAAACGTGCATTCTTCATTTTAGTTGTAGTTAATCGTATATGATCCTCTTATTTGGAGCTGTTTTGAGCAGTTAAACTAAAGAAACATTGGATGAAGTGATTAGATAACAGTTATCACATTACGATTTGGGAGTTTTACGGTCAATCAAATAGTTTGTCTAAAGATATGTCACACAAGTTGATAAGACTACACAGCAGTGGTGTCGGGTATAACTTTAACTCAAGCGTTCATCTAATCAAAAGATAAATTGTGAAATACAACTCTTTCTTTCGAAATTACACCAGTTTTATTTATTTATATTTGTCATCACAAAATAACTCCTCTGATAGTTTCTGTACCAGCAGATACATATGTATGTATATGTATGAAATCCTTTCGAAAAGTGAAGAGTCTCTGCCTGAGACAGTGCAGCCTTCTATTCCCTTCGATCCCGGGCACGCTGCTTCCAGTTGTCCAGCCCAAGCGCTCTGCCATCCAGTGTAGTCGACGTATTTTGCCTTTTTGGACTACATCCACATCTTGGTACAGCTCATAGAGTTCGAGGTTACATATATTTTCTCCTCCATTCGCCCTCCTCACATACGGGGCCGTATTTCGAAAGTGCTGAAAATCGTCGCAGCTTTCCTGCTAATCGTCCAGGACTCGGCTCGATATTAATATCAATGCTTTGTAGAGCATACATTTGGTTTTCCGAGATAGGAGTTTTGAACCCATTTTTCTAGGGTAAGTCTTTGCCGAATCTCCACTAGGGTGTCGTTGTCGTGGAGTTGATATTTACTCCGAGGTAGGTAAACTCCTTAACTACCTGGAGATGGTGAGTCTCGACTTCACTATCAAGTAAAACGAATTAAGTCTTTCAATTCTGCAAATTGTACTCCCATCTGCTCCACTACTGTATCAATAATTTCCAAGAACAAAAAACTCAAGTTTTCATCATTCATACGGTCCAAGTGATTCGTTTCATTAAGGAAGTATTTCTCTCAAGAAATGTTATGCAATAGACTACACCTACGTGGACACTGTGGCTCAAGTGGTTAGTGGGTAGAACTACGGAGTAAGGGGTTTAAGATTTGAGTCCCACCCAAAACACCTAAAAGTTGTTCATGGCCCCACCTCTCGCGAGCGTCTGACAAACATCCGAGAGTATAACTGTCATGAAAAATCTTCTTAAATAACAGACAACGCTACGCAACGCAATCTAGTTTTACATGAAATGTTGCAGTTGTGATGCAAAATAGTTCACAAAGTACAGAAATCCCTAAAGCCTTCTTTTAGTCCATCCAAGCAACAAATCTTTTGGAAACTGAAAAAATTGGCCATACTGGATCGCTTCTCAAAAAACCGTCGACATTTAGGATTTAACTTGAGATCATCTTGCAGTACCAAAGGTTTAGGGCGGCATAGTGTATAAATCTGGCGTTTGGAAAAACTTGCTTCACTCTTACTGCTGCATAAGTTTGACAAATTACTTTGTAACTAATGGTTCGGCTGATCTATCAGAGCTAATTCCTGAAAAATATTCTGCTGTTACACGAATATGGATTCATTAATTTCCTTGATGACGCCACTTCAAACTAAGGCACTAAGCGGTGATATAATGCCATTGTGGATGGAACTGAGAGTTTCTCGAAAAATAGTACGTACTTCTAACTGATTTGAGAAAATAAGCGATTCGTGGTTGTAATAGAAGGGTCCTTATGTTAAATACCTCATCCGTGGGGGATATTTAGATTTAAAGTTTTTTATGACTAACCACTGAGCCTCGGCGAGATGGATGTGCTAAAGTTGACGGTCGTTTAAAAGATGGCACAAAGAAATCCTTTAAATTTTTTAATATCACATCCCTTACAGGGGATCAAGTACAATCGGTGGTTACTTTATCAACTTATTATTATTGGTTTTGAGTACGTATTTAATATGCATTAGTCACACATGTACATACGTATGGAACCAAAGCATTCAATATAAATTCGCCTACTTATCACAAACTTAAAGTATAATTTCTTAATAAGGATGCAATCGTTGAGAATGCATCATCGACAATGTCCCTTGGCTATGACCAAGCATTCCTAAGCTACCCGGCGGTGGAGGTGGTGGTGGCATCCCCATGGCTATACCACTTAATGTTGGCGGTGCTGGCGGTGGACACATGCTACCACCAATTGCGGTCGGGGCTATTGGAGTTGGTACTGGAACTTGTGGCAGAGCGGGCTGATGTACTAACGGCAAAGAACTAGTACTGCTTCCATGACTACGGAAATGTATACTCAAACTGCTAGAAGTTGCGAACACCTTATGACACTCGGGACATTTGAAATTCTCCGAATTCACTTCATTGAGATGAATTTTCTTCTTATGAGCCACCATGTCTCTGTTTCGACTGAACGTCTTCCCACATATATCGCAGTGGTGATTCTTAAGACCCGTATGCGTGACCATGTGTTTCGACAGATCGCCAGAGCTGAAGAAAGCCTTATGGCACACTGGACAGATTTGATCTCGTACTCCGGTGTGTATTTTCTGATGTGCTTGGAAGTTTCCTAGTGCAGAGAATTGTTTACTGCAAATTTCACATTGAAAGGGACGCTCGCCAGTGTGTGTCCTTACGTGGATTTGAAGATTGTACTTCTGGGCGAATCGACGCGGGCAGTAATTGCAGACATACGGTTTTTCACCAGTGTGCGTACGTATGTGCATTTGTAGTTGAGCTGCACATTTGAATGTTTTATTGCAGTCATAGCAGGTTTGTGGAATCTTTTCTATAGGTTTCGGGCCACGTTTTTTATGGTCTTCAGGGGCCTTGCGCTGATACCGCGATTTTCGTTTGCTGTAAACAAGGATTTCAAAGACATATGGTTGGAAGAAGGTATTTTAAAGTACCTTTTTCTATTCTTAGCATCGTCCTCATCGGGATCGTCGTCCTTATCGTCGTCGAGGAAAAGTTTCTTAGGCTCTCGCTGAGGCACTGGATCCGTCATGGTCTCAGCATCACAGAAACTATACAAAAAAATGTATATCATATGCACAGTAGTAAGTATAAATGACTAACCCATAGCCTCTATCCAGAATTCCCAGATACTGTCTCAGTCGAATATCCGAGTTTTCGCATTCTTGCTTAAAGTGATAAGCTACGCCCAGGCGATAAATGCAATTATTACAAATTACTGCCGGTAGTCCATCTGTTTTGTAAACCTGCAGAATGAAACCTTAATCTCAAGGGAAGATTGTTATTGGCAAATTCCAGAACTACTTACTCTAATTTTTGCGCACATCATCATCATGGTGGAAGGCATCATAGCAAACTCGGTGCTATAGATTGAAGTTAGGGCGCCTTCTTCCAAGCACACCCGACAGATTTTGTGAATGTTATAGTCCATGGTAATAATTTTAATTTAGTGTTTTAGGACTTTTCCTTGCTTTCTTTCGCAAATTCTTGTTTATGTTAGTAGTCTTGACCTCCTCGAAAACAGTTGTTTTTGACAAGTCGTTTTAAATTCACAAAGGTGAATGTAATAGAATTGGACCTAAGCACTGAGGAGGTAGTAGAAAAGACAAAATATTTTTTTGGTTTATTATTTTTCATAGTGGTTGAGAAAATTATAAGAAAAATCCGTCAACTTTCCGGGAACTTCATCAAGCTGGATCTGCCGAAAACGATATGTCACTCCATAGCATATACTATCGCTATTCAAACCATGCATTATATGGATGTTATTTTTTTTGGTTGATTGCTATCATTGGTGTACAGATCATCAGCGGTACACAAACATTTTTATAAAATTTTCAACATCCTACAGGTAGATGGAAATTAAAGTTAATTACTAAATTACTAAATTATTTGTATTTTTTGTTTGCTTTGGAAATCAAATGTGTAATTAACTATCAAACATGTATTATACTCATTTCCTGAACGCTGATAACTGCATGTGCTAGAAAGTGAAAGCATGATTTTTAGGTGACGTGACAGTTGTTTGATTAGACAAAATATAAGAAAAAAGAGCACCTCCAGCAGAAAGTTTTTTTTGGAACTGATTTTCCACCTTACTCGCCTTTCGGGATGCCGATTTTTTTCATATCGTAAACAACAAAATTTCTAAATTTAACTCTGGATACAGTGCTTAAACAATACCCAGGTGTTCGTGCAATGTTATGAACATAACAATTGGTTTTCTCATCTTTACATTTAGTATAATATTCATGAGGAGTCTGGCTGTTTATTTCCATAACAAAGCCAGTTGAGCGACGGTCACCGCAATATTTAAGCATTGGAATTAGGATATTCGGATGATTCTGTTCCGCAATTTCTAAGATTCCAGTCAAGTGTGTGTGTATTTTGGGAAGTTCTGAGAGGTATCGCATCGTATTCAAGTAAAGTTTTCATTCATAGTTTGTCGCATTCGTAAACACTTGTTCTCTATTCTTTTGATTTGTGTAGATCGCCGTGAAAAAATGTCCAATGAAACATTAAGGGTACCATTGCTTGCCACGAATCCAGCGGGCATGGCAGAAAGCAAGGTGCAGTGTAACGCCAATGGTCAACAGGAGACGCAGGATAATATTATTTCTAATGGGAAACCAGCGCTTGTGGAGCGCAACACCCACCACCATTCGGGAACATTTATGAAGCTAAAGACATATTTACATGCTTTGCGTCCGTGGTCACTGTCGGCGAGTCTAGTTCCTACTCTAATGGGTTCGGCCCTAGCATATCGGTCCCAATGGGCATCGGGTTTCAATTTCATAACATTTTTGCTCACCATCTTCACTGTTGTGACTGTGCACTGTGCGGGCAATGTAGTAAATACGTATTTTGACTTCATAAAGGGAATCGACAATCCTAAGGCGGACGACAGAACCCTGGTTGATCATATACTGACGAAAGATGAGGTGAGCAAGTTAATAGTTTGTTTTTCTGACGAAAGTTCATAAAAAATATTAATTTCTAATTTAATGGCTTGCTTGTGTTGCTTGCCGGGGGTCTGTTTTAAATCGCTTCTGTAACCTTTCGTGAACTTCAATTCGCCGGCATTTTGTGAAAATTAATTAGATTTCATTTAAGTAAACATTTCTCATGAAAATTTGGAGTTTGCAGTCTTTTTAGATTTCCGTTTGATATGATAATGCGTACTAAATCTATCCTATTGGTGTGGACAAAAGCTTTTAAATTAAAATTGGGTCAATGAACATGTCAAATAGCATGAACGGGTGCAAATAGGTCAAAAGCTTTTCAATAACTCGACCTTCTTTCACCCCTTGGTCTCGTGCATTGGTTGCCTGTGGTTAATCTTTTTTGTTGCGAAATCTTCAAACGTGCTGCATTATTTTCTTAGGTTACCGGTGCACTTGACACTTGACATGATGCAATGAAGGTATTCTTTGGATGGAGGTCATTTTAAAATAAAAGTATTACATCTGTACGTACAGCTATTTGTTCAAAGGGAAAGCAATCGCTTGCGAAATATGAAATGGTTTTGGTTTTCGGGAATATTGAAATATGTATGCTTCTCCACTTTGTTTTAAAAATGCAAGTAAACTTTGGATTTGTTCGGAATATATTGTTCCGCTGTCCGGTGGGAATTTATGGTGTAAATTTGCATTTTGTCTGTTATTGTTATCTAATACTAAATTATCTGTGTTTTTCCAGAACAATTCATAGTTCTTCAATTAGTATACTGTTTTATACGCTGAATTAGTGAATACTACATTGAAAGTCTAAGCAACGAGGCATAAAAAAAATAAAAGTTCAACATGTAGATACACATTTCCAGTCTTTAACGCGAAAAGATAGAGAAATACTTGGCACATTGCAATTATTTATATGTTTTTATTTCGTTTTGTAATGAGCTTCAGTAGAGACATGTCTATATGTTTTTTTCTTCTTACTGATGTTTCCACCAAACGCATTCGGTAGGAATGTTTAGCAAATTTATATTATTTTTGTTCTTAATCGTTAATTTGTGTAAAAAAAAAGGAAAAACTATTAAATAAATCGAAATTAAAAATTGACAATCGCTATACATTGAACAATATGGTTGAAGCTAATCATGCTATGGAATTGAATTTGTCATGTCACTGCGAAAAGAATGTTGGTAACCTTCGTGCATATTGACTAGAATGACTGAATAGAATGTCTTCTAACTTAGGTGCTGCTTTTGCTTCCAATGTAAAAATAAACAACAATTATGGCGAATAGCTGTTTGATCACTGCTACCAAACATGAACATTAAATCGGAATGTAGGGATTTCTGTATGAACTCCCGGAATATTTATTTTCAAAGTATTGTATTCTATCATAAAGTTGGATGCGGCTCCTGCTTAACTCGGCAGATCTGTTGCCTTACCTGAAAATTCTTACAATTTCTAGTCCACTTCTGTTTCTTAACTGTTTTCAGTGACAAAACCTACAAATTCTTGCTCAACGTTGCTTATTTTATTTATTTTTTTCATACCGCGGTCCATACCATAAGTAAATACCACCATAACAAACAGCATAATCCAAAAAATGATCAGTATTTTGAAATAAATTGAATATATTTAATGAACTAACGTATTTTAAATAACTATGCTTGAAACGAATATAATTGACTGACATTCTTTAATTTTTTTTCAGGTTGTTTCTTTAGGAGCTATACTCTACATGGCAGGCTGCATTGGGTTTATTTTCCTGGCTGTGCTCAGTCCAGCAAAAATGGAACACTTAGCTCTCATTTATTTTGGAGGGCTTTCATCGAGTTTCCTTTACACGGGCGGCATTGGTTTCAAATACATAGCGCTCGGAGATGTTGTCATACTGATTTTGTTTGGCCCTCTGTCCGTGCTATTTGCTTTTATGACGCAAACAGGTCATGTTGACTGGAGAACAATTTACTATGCAATTCCATTGGCACTTAACACCGAAGCTATTTTACATAGCAACAATACTCGTGACGTGGAAAACGACCGAAAAGCTGGCATCGTTACCTTGGCAATACTAATCGGACGAACTTCATCGCACGTTCTCTATGCTTTGCTACTATTCACCCCATACAGCATTTTTGTAGTCTATGGCTTGAAATATTCACTGTGGTTTCTGCTGCCGCTAATCACAGTACCGCAGGCATTCAAAATCGAGAAACTCTTTCGCAATGAGCAAACAATGAATTCTGTTCCCAGACAAACTGCAAAATTGAATTTTTTCTTTGGAATCTTGTATGTGGTAGCCTGTTGTTGTGCTAAAACACTGCCCGCATTCAGCTTTAGAAGGTACTAGACCTTCACCTTTAGAAATACATATTGTATGAATTTGCTTTTGAATAAGAGAATATACTTATATATATGTACATATAAGTATATGTAATGTGCTCAAAAGAAAAATAAAAAAAAGAATAAATTGTAGCGGACTAGTTCTTCGATGTTCGATGTTCGATGTTAACAGGAGATTGTGAAAAGAAAACAAACTTAATTTACCAAATTTTTTTAGATACGTAAATGCGAAAGATGTTAACATTTCTCCATTTTTCAAAATTTTATACGGCAGCTGTGTGATTGGTGTTACATGACCAATCGATCTGTGAGCTTTACTCTTAAATATTTCTCGTAAAATTCTGCTTCGAAGTAAATAATAAGCGCTTTAGTCACAAAGTTGTTTAACTTTTCTACGTTAAAGTGGTAATATTAGCAAAGTAATTAGATGTTAAAATGATACATACATATAAAACTAAAGAGAAACTCGACAATAAGTAACTTTAACGACGCTGAGCGAAACTGAGAATGAAACATACACAATACACCTTTTTGAAAGACATCATTGTTTGTTTACACTGTTGATTGTACCTTACTGTAATTGTTTTACAAATTGTTTTCCCAAAGTTTTTTTTTTTGTATTTTGTTTTTTGTTTTTTAGAATTAAAAGTCTCATCAATCGCTATAACTATATAGAAATAAAATACGTTGCAACACTTGAAGTGTTTATCATGAAAAATAAAATATTTTAATAGAACATATACTTGTAATAATTCTTCCCAGAGTTTATATTGTTTATAATGCATCATTTTATTTAATTGTTATTTATTGAGAGAGAAATCATCTTTACACTTTTTTAAAAAGAGGATCAAAATAATAATATTAAAGAAAGAAAAATAAAAAAATAAAACTATTCATAGGAGTTTTACATTTTTTTAAGAATCAAATGAAATTATATAATAATATATTATTGTAACTAGAGTTGTACTACAAAATGAGGAATATATCATCAATTAAATTCTAACAAACGATTAGTTTTAAGTCTATTTACTCGAAAAAAATAAAAAAAAATATTTATATTACTGTGTAAGTCTAGCAAAAGTAGATGGTAGTTGAAAATAAACGAAACTTATTGTGAAATCTTTGCTGAACATGAGTTTGTTTTTATTTGTTTTTGCATCAGTCGGGTCGTTCCTTTGATGCTATCCTCAAAAGAGGAACATAACGAGTCGTCCAGGTGCTTTGTGAACATCTAACATAAGTTGAGACTTTTAAATACTTGTCCGGTGTGACTAAGAGTGTGAGTCCTTTCAGTAAACCAAGCTTGCTGAGATTTGCAAGTAAGTAACGAGTTTGACACATCCTTAAAATCCTGCATATCAAGGACTTCTTATTATTTAGTTAAGAAATCAAATATTACTTCCTCTTTGTATGACTTGGGTCATCAAGTTTCGAAAAGATTGATTTACATATACGTAAAATGGTAAACGAGGAAGGAATGGTTTAAAACTCAATCTGCAAGAAAATATATAAATGCTATGTATCCGCCAAACTATCTACCCGCGCACTGCATTAAAATAATAATAAAAAAAAAATGATCCAGTCCATCAGTGACAAACACTTTAATTAGGATCACGTCTGGCAAATATTTCCTCCCATGCAGGCTTGAATACCATTTTAATGAACTACTACTTGCACTCCCCATCTTGTTGGTGGATACGCACTTTCATGGATATTCTGGAAAAGCCAGATTGGTAATTCGTGCCCTGGTCCAATGCCACCAATGTGACCATGTTACAAATGCTGGCGGTGGTTACCAACCGGTTTGGATGTTCGCCTCCATAGCTAACTAAGCTACACGCAAAATTCCCAACTCTGCAGATAATGTTGTTATGTCATTGACTGCAATCGAGAGTCCGGAAAAAAACATCTTCGATGGTGGTTTCCGGTTTAGGAATTTCATTGCAATAGCAAGCGAAATTGAAAGCGATATTCCTAAAACGATCACTAGCATTTAGTTTGTGTTTAGAGTTCGTCCAGTGTGTATAGTTAAGTGGTAGCATTATGGGATTTAGGTACGTTGCTTTGATAACAAGAAGAAGAAAATGTTAATTCATTAATTGGTTAAAAAATATCTCCAAAGGCTCATTATTCTCGCAGCAATGGGATTGGGAGCTATGTATATGATGCATCTATTAGCTCAGGACTATGATCGAATTCGTCGACCGCTGACAAAAGCCATTGAGACTGCACTACGCGGCAAACGTGACATAGAAAGTAATGAGATTGCTGATATTTCTGTGGATTGGAAGAAAATTCTGGATCGTGACCCGTTTAGTTGTTTGCAGTCGTTGATTTGCCAAGTAATGTCAGGTGCACAGGAAAACGATACGGAGGCAGTTATGTTCATGCATTTCGTTAAGTTGAATTATCAGAATGCACCGCCAACTGTGACATCGGCTTATGCGAGAGGAATAGCCTTAAGGGGCGCTACTGAACAGTGCTATGCAGAGTATCCGTACTGCTGGTACTCGGCCAGCATGATGCTAAGAATTTTGCGATGGTTTACATGAAGTTTTCAATTCAGAGATTGCTGTTCATAAGATAAAGTGTATTCTTAGTCATTCTATATTAGAATTAGTTTGTGAATCTAATTAATCTTATATGGCACTTATATGCATACATATATGTATACAGATTATTGTAATTTAGTGACAAATCAAGGACGGAGAGATTTTGTTAAATCACTTTTAATAACAAACTATGTAACTATGTAAAGTACATAAATAAATATTTAAATTTAACCATTTCAGTGAATATTTGTAGATTTACATTTATTTTTACCACATAGGTAGGCTAAGGCTAAACAAGATCTATCCATTCATACAGCCTGTTGCATTTTTTGCAAAACATGTCATGTTTCCTTATTTTTATTTAAATTTGAACAGAATTTCCCGCTTCTAACTTCCATTAGTGGAATATTCCTCTCCTTTTGATAACTGGTCTAAATCATTTCCAGTGTACTGCTGCTGTCAAGTTTGTCTGTCAAAATTGTCATTTGTTTACCAGGGTGCGATAAATTTCATGTTTTCATATAAATTAGAAAAATCTATTTGAAATTCTAAGTGTAGTAATCGAAAATGGGTTCCCCTGAGCTACCCGGTGATTCTGGTGGAGATGATGTTCGAGCACATCCTACGCACATAGTGCACCATGGAGGAAATAACAGTGATGATAGCGATGGGGAGGATGGCAATGAATACGATGGATACCAACCACTTCCCATTTCCGATCAAGGTGACGACACAATGGAAGTGGAAAACACCCTTTCCGAATCCGAGCCAGTAACTCATGGAGATCCCAATTTTCCCAATGTCGAGAGTGTCGATGCCGAGGTGGAACGTGAGGTTTGGAGTCAACCACGTCCTCGTGAACTGGAAATTGAGTTGGATAGCTCAAGAACAGAGCAGGTGAGCTAAATTAAGGCAAACATATTTCAAACATTCAAAACATAATTTTAGATTATGTCCGCAATGGCTGGGATAACATTACCCAATGTTGCAATCCCGGACTGGGCCCAGGGTATACCCGAAGAACGCTGGAAAGAAGACCTCCTGGAGAGGATACGACAGCGCAAAGACATCTCACCAATTGCAAACACGACCAATCGCAGAACCTCATAAATATTTTATTCACTTAATTTGTCTATCTCACAGAAGATAACTGTTTCGAATTAACAAAGAAAAGTGTAAATATGTTCCATAAGTGTTACAATTAAATAAAAAACAAAATAGAAAATCAGCATAAGTCCGCAGTGCGTGTCTCTAAAAGGCAGTCAAGAGTGCCTTAGCCGCCACATTCAGCTTTTCGAATCCTGCCGACTGGGGAGTGTTGGCAAAACCCCGAATCTTGTCCATAACATAATCAACCGATATCACTTGAGCGCTTGTTAATTGTCCATGTGGTGTCGTTGTGAGGTTTCCAATTGCCTGGATCGATCTGTAGCATGCTTCCGGATCGATTGACCATTTAAGGAGCTCTATGATGCCTTCGGTGATGATGCGACACATGTCCCCATTGGCCGCGGTTAGATTTTGTGAAATAGTCGCGTTAAGGTAGAATGTTGCTATTGCTATTTGAAGATTTGGACTGCCTGATTTGATTTCTTTAACAATTTCAATTGTGGACTCCAGACGCGACTCTACTTGGTGGCGACCGCTTGAATGGTTCATCATATTCGCCAGGCAACGAATGATCATCAGTTGATTTGCTGCAGAAGTGTTGAGGTGCGGCAGGATAATATCAAGGAATTTAAAAGAGTTAAGAAAATTGAAGATTTGTTCGTTTCGAATAGCTAGTCGGGTAATGTCCAATACGGGGAATAGAATATCACTGGGCCATCTTAGTAGATGACGTAGTGCTTCAATGGCAGTCTTATCGAATTCAGGTCCATCCGCGGCTAATCGGACGACTGTTTCCAAGAGGTTATTGCTAACGCCTGTTCCTTCCAGTTGCTTTTGATTGAATTCTCTGCAAAAAAAGAAGACTCCGTGTTAATGTTAAGCTAATGACTATGTAACTGTAATTGGGAGATAACCTAAGTAACCCACATCAAAGGAAAACCTATTGCATTGTAAGGAATCGCCAGAATCGAGGCGTTAGTAGTGGTGGTTTAGAAAACCAAAACAGTTGATGAAGTATATGGATATACAAATGTATACATATTAAGGTTTACTGTTAACGGTTACTAAACAAATCTACATAAGAGTTTCCGTGGAAGGTTTTTCTTTATCAATAAACTTACCTCAGTTTCTCTAAGACTTTCTGTGGATCACACTTGTCAAAGGTCAAAAATATGCTTAGTGGAAAATGCTTTCCCTGAGAATAGTTAGGATCAACCTTCGGAAGGGCAGTAGTTGAGTAACTCGAGGCACCAGTGAACGGGTCAACATTTCCACCAGATGCAACACTACTTCCGCCCATTCCAGGAACATAGCGCGATTCTCCGGTAAATGGATCTTGGTATCCGCTGAAAGTAACAAAGTTTTTCAAGAGCTCGCAAATATTTTGTGTCTATTCTTCTACCTGACTGGAGCTGGCGAATTGACAGGAGCACTACCATCTGCGTTCTTTATAATAAAATTTGCTACTTGATCGAGATATGCTTGAGGTAGACTGTTTTTATGGATGAATGTTTGTGCCACTTGCCATGGATCCTCTCCACGGTTGTATGGTAATTGGAGCGGCGGCGCGTCATCAGAAATATCAACGGAGAACACGTAATCGTATGACTGGAAGAAAAAAAATATCAATAATCCAAAGTTTTGATAGGTTTCAATGACGAACCTTTCCTTCGAAAACTTTTTTTGCCGAGGATGACGCTCCTGTTGCCCCGGTAACCGTTCCGACCAGGCCCCACTTGCCGTTCTCCCAAAGGTAACACTTCACCGAACCATCTGGGTGCTGTATAACCGCTTTATGCCCCTCATGGGTGCCCTTGCTGTTTAGAAATTCGGGTCCTGGTAAGCTGTAAACACATTTTAGAAACTAATGGCATATGTGTAATAGAATTCCGAAATTTACTCTTTTTTTTTAATGTCTCCCAGCTCTTCATTCATCTTTTGTAGTCGCACATCCACAGCCACTTGGAAAGCCGCGAGTATTGCTTCGTTAGCATATCGGGAGGCATCTCGGGTGAAGACCCTTACAACGCCATCACTGCCGCCAGTTATGATGTCTCCATTCTTAAGGCAGGCAACAGACCAGACCGACTGAGTTGGATGGACAATCGGGGAGCCTAATTCTCCGGAAGTAAGACTCCACATGCGCAGTGTACTATCTTCACCACCTGAGACAATTACATTACTTCCGAGACTAGCGTTTTGTGCAAGCGAGTAGATATAATTCGAGTGACCACACAATTCACGAACACATTCACCTTCGTCATTCCAATACCGGATTACCGCGTCATTAGCACAGCTAACTAGCGAGCCATCACTGAGGCCGATAAGTGCACGAACACAGTCCGTATGTCCTGAAGAAGACGCACTTACATCAATAATGCACAAAAAGAGACATTAGTCTTACCTTTTAAGACCTTCAAACGGTCGCCTTTTGCATTCCAGTAGACGATTGTCTTGTCTGCGGATCCAGTGACGAACTGTTTGCTAGGTAATGATGCTACAGCCCATACTGCAGCTTCATGGCCTTTCAAAACAACCACTTTCGTCGACCCCGACTCTTCTATAGTCCAGATACGAGCAGTTTTATCCCAACTTCCCGAAATAATGCTCATCGGCTCGACCCCTTTGCTTATCGAACAAACGGTACTCTCGTGGCCTTTCAAGACCAAAGCGGGCACGTATCCGTCCTCCTTGTAGATGCAGATTGTGGCATCGTTACTTCCTGTACAGATCAATCGTTCCGCTTCAAGATAGTAGACAGACGACACAAAGTTCGTGTGATCTTGGAGTGTTACACCTTCGATGTATTCATTGCTGGAAAGGACATACGCCCATTTTTACAAAATTTTACATAAATGTTGTTTGGCTCCCATGCGATTACTTGCGCTTGAAGCCAATCGATCCGACTAATCCACTGATTTTTAAAATCTAATCTTCGCATGGGAGCTTCCTTATTGATAATTGTTTTGCAAATTTCACATTTACCCTGATTTTCTCCATATTTTCACGGATTTATCGCGTGATCCAGAAATTATGTTCTCATCAGTGCCCGGCGAAACAGCTCGCACGTCCAAACTATGACCATGCAGTTCGCAGCTTAATTTGTAATCATCCAGAGTATTTGACGCGTCCATTGTGTGCGAGGTAAGGGTAATTTGAATTGTTTAAAGTATTATATGTAAATGTTGTTCAGAAAACAATGAAAAACGATTTTACAAAACTAATTTGCCGATGCGGTTGCGTCTTTGAAAGTAAAATGCAATTATTGGCAATTTTTTGACATTTCTTTGTATGATGTGTGTGGTATTGCCAGTTGTGAGTTAAATAGTTTTTTATTCGCAACGATTGGTATAAACTCAGTGACTGGCATAATATAAGCGCGCTGAATAGTGGTGAATTATTCAAATTTTGGATTGATTAAGTGGAAATTCTAAACGTTTCGTTTAAAATAAATAGAAGAGAAGGTAAAATATTTGGGACCTGATCTCCGGTACTTAATTAAATTATATGTAAAGTTTTTTTGACTATAATTAGTTTGTTTTGGCGCTGTTACTGAAGATTATACATTTGATCTGTCATTTTGGTACTTTTGTGTTTTATTGACATGTGTTTTATTGACTAGTTGCAGTTGCGGCGCGATATGCCTCTTATATCGTCGGCTTTCATCTCCATAATGTGCACACTATTACTGGGACATACATAGAAGTCTTAATGGAACTTTAGAATTCGTCATTATTGAGTAAAAATGAAGTAATTTGCGTTGATTTTGATATACTTACAGTTTATTTCCTTTTCGTCATACATGTACGTAATAAAACAATTAAATTTACTAATTAACAAATTGATTTATTTTAATAACTTTTGTATGATAGTTCAATGAATTTTCTATGCTTATAGATTAGTGCGAATTAACTTACGGAGGTTTTGTTTTTAATAAGTTTCTTTATAAATTATTTATCTTTATTATTTTTTGTTGTTTCTATAACTTACTGAATTATATTTTTTTCAAGCATTTTTTATTGATGAACAATTTTTGAGGGAAATGGTTTATATTTTTATTTTTTTTCTCCAGAATGTCAGTATTATTTAGCAGCAAGATTATTAAAAACTGATCTGTTTAGGTCCAAGTTAACATGCGGATAAATTTTGTATTTATTTCGTTTATTGTTGTACAATAATATTTCTTTTTTTTGTATAAAATGTTCGCATTTACTTATGTATAACAAATTTTCTACAATTAATCTCTTTTGAATTATATTTAAGATATACTATTTTTCTTTCTTAACCATACATATGTATATTTACTAAAAAATACTTTGGTTAACTTATGAGTAATGAATTTAAATATTTTTCGTTAATTGGCATCTTGTTATGTATATATTGGATTTGTGTTAACAAAAGGAACGCACAATCATATAAATTAATAAAAAATTAAATTTATTCATTTCAATTTAAGAAGAGAGTGGTTGTGTTTAAGGCATTGCTTATCTACTAAACCATGATCTGTATTCAATAAGCAGTAAATAGAAAGATAAGTATAGAAGGAAAGCAAATACGTAAGTTACTCACGTATCCGAAAAGAAACGTTAAATATTGTCAAAGCCTTATATAAAATATTTACAATCAGAATACAGAATGCACCCATTACAAACGAATGTTCTCTAAACCTGAAGACGGTAATATTTTCTAGATTTTCTAACGATGAACAGTCAAAATTGAGAAAATTACAAATTTGGTTCTATGAGGTTGCCGGCCTAGTCTTCTAGCAACGATTCTTACATACCAGTATCCACTGATCGTCATTTTGATTCTCTCATTATATTTTTATATATATGAATGTTTAGGCCCGAGGACAAGGACAACGACCCTTACATGATCGGGATAAGAGGAACAAATTCAAATGTAAGAGTTTTTTTTTGGGAAAGAAAAAGAAAGAACTCAAGAAACGAAAGCATAACATCCAAAGGTTAAGGTTATTTATTATTATTTATTCCACTGATTTATAAGGTTAAACTGCAAAACTTCTTGAAAAAATAAGTAAATTATAAAATTAAGACGAAATTCTTTGGTAAAACACAGTTGAGGTAAAAATAAGAACAAACTCTCTTCTGATTTAAAGGAAAAAACTTTGCGTACTATTATAAAAATACAAAATCCTATACATCTTATTATTACGGATTGAATACATGATTATTTTTTATTTTCTAATTTTGGCTTAAAACAAGATACGACTCCATAGGAGACATTAGTGTCAACTACAATACAACGGTTGCTAAGCTAACATACGCTTGACATTTATCCATTCTTTTTCTCGACTTTGTTCGCTCAAACTTAAATTTAAAAACAAGAAAGAAATATAAAACAAAAAAAAAACAAAGAGTCCCAACATTGGACTTTACAGCACTATGATGTTTGTTTTGTGTTTTTGGTATTTGATTACATAGCGACTGTCAAGAACAATTATACATACATATAAATAATAAGCTGTCTTTAAGATAATTGTCACTTTCAGCAGAGATCAACGTTTTACATAGTCATACGCGTTCTATAAACATTCCGCTAATAAAGCTTAAAGGATCGTGCAGGTTCGATTTTGTTTGGGAAGTTTTGGCTGTTCTTGCAGTGCAATCTCTACATGACGTTTCGCCAACCATGACTGCTTCTGAAGACGATTTATTACAATCCTATAAGCTCCTATAACATCACTTCGTGGTCCATTTTCACTAGCGTTTCGTAACATCTCAGATGTCACGCCAAGCTCATCGAGAATCTGTCGAGCTTCAGCTTCAAGTGGGGTCAGTTGGCCCAGATCGTCGGTAGCAGTTGGCAACATTATAAAAGTACCCTTCTCTTCGTCGTAGTTCTTAAATAAAGGTGATTCAGATGCAGCTTCCGCATTCCATCGACGATTCTCGCAACACTTCGAACCGTTCATTATTGTCTTTTCCCTGGTCGTATCCAATGGGCTAATTTTTTTCTTCAATGTACTTCCAAAAAATGACTTCCGTGGAAGACTCGTTTGGGAACACTCCACCAAAGTGGCATCGTAATTAACCTCAATGGGCTGTAAAAAGTTATCCACGAAAATTCCATCTGTCTTCTTGGTATTCAAGTTCAGCGGAGGCTTATTGGAGATTTCCATGTAACGTTCCCGCAATGAGAAACTCTTTCGTATTCGTCGAGATTTGGTGCGAAACCAAAATCCAGATCGTTTAGTTGGCTTTGTTCGTAGATTTATTTCGTGCTGCATAAGATCGATGCTAAGATTTGGGCTCGTCACCCATTGACTTGCGAGAATGTTGTCTAGAGTAGGTCTGCGTGCTGGCAGGTGGACTAGAATTCGTTCTAAAAAAAACCAAACAATATGATTGAATGAAAACTGAGAAAATATTGACGAATGGCTTACGAATAAGTCTAATGCAGGGTACACTGATGTGTCCTGGAAGAACGTAGTCTCCTTTGAGTACAGCAGTTCGTAGCGCTGGAACAGTTGGCGCACGGAATGGCATATTTCCAACGACCATAAAATACAATAGAACACCGAGTGCCCAAACATCGACTGGTCCTCCTATGTAATGATCGTCTGAAAACAGTTCTGGAGCGGCATATGGCGGAGACCCACAAAATGTATCAAGCTTTTGGCTGGCACCTGAAATATATAAAAAATCCAAATGAGATATACACGTATCATTTGTTTACATTTAAAAATGAATAAATATTTGGCGCAACAGGTCCACGGAACGCAAGGCCTAGCTTCTCACAAGCATTCATGCTGTGCGTCTTACATTCTTTACACGAATAGAAGGGGTTTACTGACTGCCGTGTCAGAAGGGCAATTTAAGATTTGAGAAGCTTGCTCATGACAGTGATGCTCTCGAATGTTTGTCAGACCCTCGTGAAAGGTGGGGTAGGTGTTTTGGCTGGGACTCGCACCTGGAATCCTTAGTTCCGTAGTCCAACGCACTACCCACTTGAGCCACGGCACTCACTTTGAAGGTTTGGAAGACCCTGTGTCTCTAAGTAGGTAGCCTCTTAGTCGTTTTGGATTTAATGGCACTGAAAGCCCGATTTAAGGCCCGATTGGAATGAGATTAGTTTGAGTTTCAGTTTCTTCTGTAAGATTAAGATTAATGGCAAGGTTTCCCAAGCTTAAGATATGACTATTTCTTGTTTTTTTTAGTTAAAGGTCTTTGACTAGAACTTGGTATCTATTTAATACATGTTTGCGTTAAGAGCCACAAGACATTGCCATTCAATTTGTAAAACTATGTACATTTCTCTATCTTTTGTGTAAAATTGAAACAACTGTCGAGATAACAATCTAAGTGCAATTTAAACACACAAAAGATTTTTCAAAAAACACAGCAAGTCCGTCCTTTGAAGTGGCAAGCTTTTATGGTATCGCATTCATTTTTCTACATTAACTAGCCGCACGATGACACCATTCCAACCAGACCACCCAACCGAACTGAACCAAGTCGAAACCAGAAGAGTTTATGCAAAAAAAAAACACGGAACGTTTAAACGTTGGATTTCAATGGAATTCAAATTACAGCCAATTGCAATTGCAATTGCAATCTCCTCTTGTACAAGGTGTCACTTGCAGTGGAAGAATAACTGGAATTAGCGAGGTTCGTTTGGGGGTGGAGCAGAAAAAAAGTCGCAGTTTGCTTGTGATTTTACAATAGCAATTAAGTGACTACATCCCAACTCCTCCCCGGAAAAGAAAACAAACACTGAAGGCAGAGGAGATAGATATTTTGCTTGAAGTCGGAAGAAATTTATGACCCAATGTAGAGGAGAAGGACTTGGTTTGGTGGCCAAATTGCTGACCAGACTAGACATGGGAGAGTTATATGGCAAAATCACATGACATAGACATATAGGGATGAAATGGAATAATTTGTTTTTGACACGAAAAAATTGCTGTACATGGATTATCCTGTGGCACTGGGATGACACGAATTAAGAAGTAATGGCCATGAACTTTAAATGAATTTCTGTGGGTGTTTCAGTTAAAGTTTTGTGTTTTGTTTTCTTCTTCGCATCAAATCAAGGATTTTTATTGAACAAGAGGTTGTTGTATGCATTCTTTTTTTTGCTTTTTTTTGCTCTAATCGAATTAAGCTGACACTAAATCCTGGCAAATCCTGGAATAGACCAACGAATTTCAAATCGAGAAACATCATCTCTTCATCGACATCTAAGCCGCATATGATAGCATTCTACAAGTCGATGACCGAATTCGGGATCGCCTGGAAAACACTCAGGCATCAATTCGGGAACAGTTTCTATGAACTCAAACATGCACCGGTTATGGCAAGAAGCTGTGCTGTCATGCGATTCCTTTAATTTTGTGCTGGAAAAGATAGTGCCTTCTCTACGCACTGTGTGAACAGCGAAGGCACTTCAACAACTCTCTTCAGCGACATCATAGAAGTTTTTATGGCAATTGAAGAACAAGTGAACTGACTTGAAATAAGGACAAAAGCAAGTCCTTTTTGTTAATAGCTTAGGCCATGATCCGGCTGAGACTTATCCTAGGAACCGTTGATGTTTCAGTTTGACGAACTAAATGGATTCAAACCTCCAATCTCGAAGCGCTGAGCCCGTGAAAAATGACAAAAAAAAGTTATCTGGGAACAGAATCCCGAACATCCTCTCAGTAGTCCATCGTAATGTTGACTTAGCCATTCAATTTCAATTTCATTTAAACCCCCACTGTGTAATTCAAAAGACAGGTACACAAAGAAACTTTAATTGAAGTCATTTCAATTAAGTAATACGTAACAACTCCAAATTAATACATTTCGCTGATGATGTACAATTCACTTTCAATTCATTGCAATTGAAAACAAATCTGGTCATTCAACAGCTATGTCGTCGTTGTTAGACATTCCGAGTCATCTGCTTTTATCTGATTGTTACTCTAAATTAATATTTATCACTTTCAAATTGCCTTTATGGTCACGACGTAACGCGCAAGAGACATACGCGTAAATCAGATCCACCACTCCATCGAAATTGAACGCCCAATCAATTGACATGGGAGGCAATTCGACCAACACAAATTAACCATTTTCGCCCGCAATTTAGGTGGACATATGCATGTACTTCTCCAGTTTAGTTTCATGATTTGAGACGTGCAACAATGTTCCTATCCCTTTTTTTTCTCAAACCCATGGTACGTAATTGTCTGATAGATGATAGCACATTTGACTGCCCAACCTAGATATGTCAAGCCGTTGTCAACACAGAAAAAAAGAAACAAAATTCAATGAACATTGAATGAAATGGAGTGGAGAGTTCGAAATATTTGGTAAAGCCACTGACCTGGCACTGATTGATCGATGGGTCTGCTACACATACACTTTTTTTGTCACCTAATTGGCAGAAGGTGTTAAGAGGAATTAGTGACGCTTAAGTACTCACCATTTATCAGTTCCGTGCTGAATCCGAAATCGGCCAATTTGAGACGATTTTCGGACACAAGCAATACGTTCTCAGCCTTGATATCGCGATGAACAAAACCCAAACTGTGCTGGAATTTAGAACAAGAACAGGAAGAGATTTTGAAAGAGGATGAGAATAATTCAATTCTATTCAATTGCGTCAAACAATACGTCTACAACAGAGCTCGTGGGTATTAGTTGACAACAATGAAGATTTGTTATTTGTTATCATTGACGGTAAGGAGAACTTCACATCTCAGAATACTTACCATATGCTTAACAGCTAAAAGCAATTGCTTGTACAATGGCGAAGCATGAGGCTCCCTAAGTGGTCCATTCTGTGTGATGTGATTGTACAGCTCACCGCCTCGCACCCATTCAGTGACCAGATAGACACGACCAAGGGTTTCAACAACCTCAAATAGCCTAAGATTGAGTTTGTACGTATGTACCTAGTATAGTGGACTTGTGCGATTAATTCCGATGTACTTACCTCAGTATATTGGGATGATGAACACACTCGAGGGTGGCAACTTCTCTGGACAGCATACGAAGGGCTCTGGCATCTAGACCACCCCTGTCAACTACTTTGATGGCAACTTTGTCTGGAAAATTACAAAACAATAAACTTTTGAGAATCAAAGGAATAATGAAGAGAGAGGACAAGAATGAATAAATGGAGATGGGATATTGCAAAAGGATCTCAGTGCCGTTGAAATGCCGGCGGAGGTTAATGGGATTACATCGTTGGATGGTTCACATTGCTATTCTCTGGCTCCAGAGAGTGAAATGTGTTAAGAAGGTTAGACTGTGTTCGGAACGACATTTTCTGGGAAATTCAGTTAGGTAGGGTACGGGCACTACTCGTATATGTACTCCCTATCACATACATGTATGTAGGTAGAAAAAGCTTTTAATTTTTCTAACATAGTTCCGACGATGAGAAGGATTGACTCACTCGATGTCAGTTACGGAAGGTGCGTTGGTAAATTTGACAGTCATGTGCTGGTATAAGACAAGATGCAAAGAAAGGTCATTGTTGTTTTCATTTCATAGAAACCAGTTTTGTTTTGCATTATCCAAATGTATTCACTGATGTAACCATACATACAAACCTATTATTATTTATTTTCTGGGTATGATTATGAACATTGTTCTTGGAAGAATAGTTTCAGCATTTTCTTCAAGTTCATTCGTATGCATCAAGAGGATGTACCCATCTATTTTAATCTGATAGATACACATTTTCTCAGCTCCAGTTAAAAGATTGTTTTCAATTTAAGAGAATTCTTTCGGAATACAGGGGTGATATGGTCTACAATGTAACATTCCTTGGAGTTAATTGAGTGAAGCGAATAATCACGTTGCACAATCAGTAAACTTCAAACCTTGAAGCAGCTTCGGACCCATAACTTATGTAAGTTAATTTATTTTGTTTGTATATTTAAGGGTCAGAGCAAGAATAGTTAGATTATGTATATGTAGGTACGTCTTGTAATAGAAAAAATATGTGGATTTCCCATTAGAGACGAAAAGGAAAGGATAGTCAGGTTTGGTGTCAACCTGTGCTACTTAATGATTTGCCGACCGAAACTAATAACTTGTCTTGAATCGAGTCTGGCTGGATTTTTAAATACTTGTCAATGGTTTGCTTTTTCAATGCCGATAAGGTGAGGTATGTACGTAATAGATGGGTCGTGGTTTCTTCCTCCATATAATACAAGCGATAGCTTTGAACTTTCAAGTAAAGATGTGCAGTCGAGATATGCTATGTAGATCTTGAGACTTTTAAAAAAATGCAGGGTTGTCTCTTCCTACTTAGTGTACGTTTAGACGGCTTTCAAAGGTAGTCAGGTCCTAAAATTTCAAAGTTCTGTTAAATATCATACGATTGGTATAGAAGGATGCTGTTTACTATTTTCTGCTACTGCTTAATAGCAGAGTCTCCCTAAGAGGATTAGCTGAGAATAGCTGTCTTTCTACAAAACGAGATAGCTATACATATACACAATGCCCAGAGCGTTCAGATTAGTCGGCGTATCTGGAGAGATCTCGGCATAAAGAGGAACTTATCAGAAAAGGATTACAGCTTCCACAAACCAATCAATGTGGCTGACGAAAAATATTCTAACTTAGGTTGTTTAAGGTATTCTCTCTGGCCATTGTCTTCTGAGGAGGCACGTCATGAGAATAGGATTAGCAAATAAGAATAGGTCTGTTCACGTACTTTCTGCACCAAAATACGTTGATTGTGAAATCTCAAAGAGTGGGGGTGAAATTCTCTCAGAGAGTGATAAAATCACAAAAAAGTAAACGAACGCGAAAGCTAAGAAGTTCGCCCACTTTTTAGACGTCAAAAGGAAATGTAGAGGTATCTGACAGGAAGAGATAGTTTAAACTTATAACCTTCCATATCGCTTGACGTATCAAATAAATTAATTTAAAGCTATTTTTACTCCTCCGAAACCGAAAGAAAAAAGATATAAAAGCCAACCGATAAAGTGAGATTAACAATTAGCACTGAATTGGACTGCAGATCAAAGTAAAGTAAATAGAAAGGATGAAGGCTCCGATTTATTCAAACTCACAAGCTGACCACTACTGTGAGTAGTCCACCACCTTTGGTTTTCACCTACATATATCGGTTCTAATTGCAAATAACGATCCATTTCCAAATAGATTATGTGTAAACAATTTTTAAATAATTCCACTTTCATCGTTGTGCATGACATAGCCACACAAACATGTCTCAAACTTTCAATTTACTGTAATAAAACAGAAAACCGAAAATCGAATAAATAATAGAAATCCTTTGCATGTGCTCCAAAGCCGATATGAATTATATGTACTTATTTCTGTGTAACCTCCAAGGATAGTCGGATATCCTTTGATATTTACCAAACCATTTTGTACCCAATTTCACACGCAATCATTGGTACTCCATGTGTTAGAATCGTCCACAAATAGCATTCTATTATTTACAGTTGAAATAACTTGAACCCGCAGCGAAATAGGATTGTTTTGTGTGTTTACCAATGATGCAATTTTAATTAAACGAAATCGATAACTCATTTCTGGAGGCACACAAGCCCAGTTGGGCTGGAGGAGCCCATTCCTCCGCCTCCTCCTCCTCCATGTGCCTACGTGCAACAAGTCCTGAAAGAGTTGTGAAGTCGCTCACAGGACGTCATTATTGGTTATTCGATTTTCCTTCAGTGTAATATAATTATCCTTCTTTCCAAATGGAAAACGCTTAGTGATGTAGCTTCAAGGTTGATTCTAGGCTTCTTGTATCCGAAATTGGTTAATTAAGAAACCATCTAACCGGGTAACGTTGTGCACAATATGCTAATTGATAATTATTCAGTGTTTCGGGGTAGCCATTAGTCAAGGAGCTGGGATTGGGGAATTCATTTAGGCTGTGTCTGCATTTAAATTGTGTGTTTTTATTCACACGAAACGTTGCCGCACGAAATTATTAGAGTGGAAGGGGGAACGATGGATTGAATTATGGGCGACTGTTTGCCGAAAATTTGGAATTCTAATTCGAAAGTACGGCGGCGGTAGTAAATAATAATTAAATAATTTGGTTAATTTTAGCGGTGTTATCGATTTTATCGAGACCAAGGAGAGGTAATGGCTTACAGATGTGACAGGGTATTTATGGGCTGCTGGGTGGCATTCCAATGTAGTAGTTGATACTTCAATTTGTACATTAATGGAAATAAATGGGCCAGATGTGAGCTCAAGCTGTGTTCCTTTGGCGAATTTGCTGGATTTTATCAATGAAATTGCTTTGTGGTTTTGCTTTCTTGACAAATTTCAATATTTGTGAAAATGAAATGCTTTGTTGGGAAGATTGGTTTTAGAAAATTTCTTGGATGGGTTTTCTTGTGTACAATGTCTTTCAGGATCCAACTCTAAGGTTGGAGGTTGCATCCTTATTTTCAGAAATGATGAATTTACGAAGTTTGGAACTGCAGATGCTGCACCATTGTTAGGACTCGTATCACTGGAGCACGCAGATGCAACTAGTCCATCTTGCAATCCCAGTGGTACCCGACACCCAGACAAAAGTGAAAGAGTTCGATCTTGCATCCTTCAACTATTTTGAAATGAGTTGCAGGATTGATCACGAGAGGTGAAGTCTATTGTTATCTCCGTGAAAATTTGAAGCCATCCGTGAAAATTTGACTACAGCCCAGTCCATGTTCAGAGTCTGACTAAATCCAGTCTAGAGCGCATGAAAAGTCGACTTTAAATTTGGACAGTTGCCAAAGTTCCGGTGTCGCGTAAGGTCATCGAAACTACAGTGCGAATGATACCAAAGGAAACCCTGTCCAAGACGGTAGATTACTTTATGATGAAATTACCAATGAGAAGTGAAACAAGCAGATCATGTGGGTTAGAGTCCGACATACTTGGGAAAGTTCCTTTACAGCCGAGACAGATAGTTCTTTGGAGAGGGCAGTCGTCACACAACCATGCATAAGGCACAAAACGGTGTTATCACAGCAATATAGGTTAAGAAGACGTTTTCGATGATACGCCCTATGTTTTGGCAAAAGAATCTCCTAGATTTCTAGTAGGCGAAGGATTGGATGTCATAGACTTGACATGTACAGGATATTTAGATTGTAGATCTGAATTCAATTGAATACACTTGAACGTTCGTGTTTATTATTCTCTCGTAGAGTGAAATGAGTGAAAAGTTATTCAAGTAATTGATATTTGTAATTACACCAATTAGCCGTTTATTTTCCACATCGCCACTAGTTCATTGCCAATCCAGGAATAAGATTTAATTAATGCCACCCACACCCACATCCAAAAGGTTCTACGTTACAGTATATCAACTATTTAATTAAATTAATAATGTCCATGGCAATGAACAGACACTCTCCCCACCACTGGCTATAAATAAAACTTACCTCGTGTCAACTGATGCACGGCCAGTTTGACTTTTGAAAAGTTTCCACGCCCGATATCGCCGCAGAATCTGTATAGACCGACACGCCTCCCGAGGGCCACCTGCAAAAAGGGTAAAACAGAATTCAGTTAGCAAATCAAATAATCAATTGGTGTTTGGACTAGTTCCACTATCTACTTCAAAATATCAACCGTCAAAAATCAGAGCTGAAACTTTGTGTGGACCTGTTGGAAATTTTCCCACACACACTCATAGCGTTCTCGTCCTATTCAAAAACCTTCCGTTGGCGGTGAACTAATGAGCCAGAAACGACATGCTGCCAACGTAAATTAGACTCCTCGCTCGAGACCAATTACAGTAAGCTAGACAGGAGGGAGAAATTGAAAAGGATTTATCGTTGTCGCCAGTTGTTCCTGTAGAGCAATCGACTGCATTTCGAACTGAAAAGTTGGCCCGTCCTCAAGGAACATAAACTTTTCCACATGTGGAATGCCATTTAGGAACTTGGTCGTGCTACACGTACCACAGTCATAGTCCCATAGACAAAGTTACGTTATCGACAAGGATTTTGGTACAGAGTTCCATTGCGCGCGTGTTATGGGTGCGGAAAAGTCGTTAATTACAAAAACCCATAATACACCCTCGGCTATGCCTACGCCTGCCCAAGTTCCGTAGATTTTACATAATTGAAAACAGCACCGTGTTGGGAAAGAGTCTCTCAATTTATGCTCAATACACTGGAGGGTATATAACCCGCTGCTACCCCCTCCCCGTCCCGCCCTGTCGAAAAAATTGGCTTAACGTTGAACTTACGGCCATGACCATAGCTAAGGTTTTAGAAGTCAGAGTGGGGTTTTTAGGGTGTTTGAACAGCTTTAAACGGTAAGGTAAATATTTTACAGAAGCGATTGGATTGTTTTGCTATTTCGGTGGTGATTCCAAGGCACACAGTGTGTTTTTCGGAAGGGATTAGTTCCGATTATTTAGTGTCTGTGCAAACCCAAAAAGGGGCTCTGAAATTTGTGCGCGCCCACCCGATGCCAGAGACGTTTGTATGCGTAAGGAATGTGGTAATTAATATTTGCGGATGTTATTGAGAAATAATAAATTTGCTGGCGTATTGTACACTTGGCAAACAGAGATAGGAAGTGGCGTCAGTGCTATGAGTTTATTATTGACTTAAATTTCATATTAAAATGCTGTGTGGCTTTAATCTATGTACATATTTGCTTTTTTTTGTTTTTAACTTTAGTTCGCCATATCCGATATAAATATGACGTGTTGATACATTGATACGCACCTGTTTTTGACGTCCACTATTTTTTTGCTGCACAATTTTGACAATCGACACTAAGAAGAAATTAAGGTTCTCTGTCAGACTTACTGTCAAATTAATTGTTATTGGCTTACGGAAATCCATGCAGTTAATTACTATTCCGATAAAGAAAATTATTTTTTTATGTTATACATCTGCGTTTCATCATGCTTTCCCTCACATACTACATGTCCCCAGTTCTATACTAAAGGGCGATCAGTTGAGACAGCCTTGCATAAGGAGGTACAAAGAATCGCTCCTTCGCAAAGAGTTCACGGTAGCGGCCGTCCTGAAGAGGAAGAAAGAACCTTCAACAATGTAAAATCTATATCCATACGACTACCATTGGATTAACAAAACAAGGATCCAGTAATCTAAGATTGAGTTGAATGCATGCCCAAAACGGGACACATCAACTCAGAACTGAGTGACGGTCAATCTACTTGATGTACACAGCCATTGTTACACCCATTCTATCTCATGGGTGCCTAGTCTGGTGGCCTGCACTTAGATCACGTACCTTAAGGCATGATATACAGATTAGCGTGTATAAGAGCTAACAATCCCATTAGAACCACGCCCATTGGAGTCCTTGAAGCCAAACTGACACTGACCACATTAGACCTACACCTAAAGGCAGCAGTTCCAAACAGGCCACTTAGATTTCCCAACAAGTGCAGTGTGGACAAGTGGAAAAGCGCCACGAAAACTCTTCACGAAATTGTACTCAAAAAAGATGATCAGCATATACATATGATACATCGACAGTCAAGCCGCTATGAAGAGCTCCCAGCACTTACAGCAAACCACAACGTTATACTTATTTGGGTCCCAGGACGAAGCGGCATTTAGGGAAATGAACGGATGAACGATTTTGCGAGAATGAGTTTCAGACAGGACCTGACCTCTTGCCAAATGCAATTTAAAGGCCAAGTCGGTGGTAATGAAAATGATACAATATTCGCCGGCCTGTCCAGAACAAGTGTACAATTTTTTCTATCCCCAAACTTTTATGAGAAATCGTACAAGAAATGCAAGCATAACGTTGGGTATCGTAGGAGCCAGATAATCCTGGAGAATTACGCATGAAAGATACATCGGCTGTCCCCTAGACTTACGAAGGCAACCTTATTTTAAATGCTTTAAGCTTATAATTCAGTTATGGATAACGCATTTCATAAATACAGAAACGTAATTCAACCATGCAGAACTATGGTAACGCAACCGTCTAAAACCATTATTAGTTGTTACACTGAATTATAAAAGTCGACAACCTTTATTTCAAATGCATGGCACATGCTATTATTAGAGTGTTTATTTATTTGAAGTGGCCAAGAGAAAACCACAAAACCGTTCTTGGCATTGACACAGTCATGCAAGTGGTTGTCAGTCGATTACTTAATACTTGAACGAAGTGGTACTTGGATACACAAGAGAAATAAATGAGTTTTTGTATCTACGGATTGTTTTGTTCCTGAATTTTTGAAATGTTTTAATAAATTTTTTTTTGTTGAACTCTGTTTGTATACATTTATGTACATTTCGATGTGAACAAGGAATAAAACCATCACACTTCATCACCAGCAGGAGTTGGCTGCTTATGTCATAGTGGTGTACCTACCATGAGAGGCATGATTCCTCGAGCATTAAACTCCTCAATTTGACTCTAGAAAACACTGACTACATTTCGCTGACCTTGTTCTTTCACTGAATGAGCATCCCTGATCGTAGGTAATGGCTCTTTTGAGGACAGTTTGGTTTACTTCGGTCCAAGAGTGTGGTTTTTTCTCCGAGAAGTTCAATTTAACCATCTGTTTCCGCTTTCCATTGTAGCATTTTTCAGGCGGAAATCATGGCGATCAAGAAAGTCTTGTTCTGTGTGAAGTGTATTAAAAAATCTGTCACAATAATTATCATTTTTACTGACAGCCAAGCGGTAGTCAAACTCCTTCAAATGCCGGTGTTTCTCTTGGAGGTGACGGAGCAATTCTACCTTCACCAATGCTGGCTCATTCAGTCATTGCTGGAAATACCAAGGCTGCCGAGCTCACTAGACTGGGTAGGACCCCTTCAATCTTGCCACAATGGAAACTAGGTATTCCACTTTTACTAAATTTGTATACTTTCAGGAAAATCAACTGCAGATGCAAAAATTCTTCCATTTGCAAAATTTGCAGATCTGGCCTTGTCTTGACCTGAAGCGTACCGAGTTGTTTCTGTTCAAGTGAACACAGATCAGACATGCTGTGGATGTTTTTCTGAATAGGCCAACACAGTTCTACAGAAGCTGTAGGTATGAGGAGGAGGAAGAAATCATTCTTCACCTCCTATGTAGAGGGCATCTCTGTCCTAAGAAAGATGACTCCATCTAGGAGCCCCTTTTCATCGACAACCTAGACGCTTTATCAAAAGCTCCGGTTGATTTAACCTCATCTAAACCTAATCCATAACCAACAAGAAGAGGGTAACATAAAGATGATTTACCCGGCGTAAGCACACTCCACAAAATCCAAAAACGACACCAAACTGTTGATTTAATCAACAGATGGCGTTTGAAAACAGAATTCCTAAACATTTATGTTTCTTATCGAATGAGTCGTAAAAAAAAAATATGCTAATAAGGACTCTCGCGCAACCAAAGAAAGCTATAAAGCACATCGCGTATACAATAAAAACGGAAATCAGAAAATGTGTGCCGTCCTGTGGCATACATAAATTTAATGAAAATTCCATCCATTATCATCATTCCAAGTGTGAGAGATGTTCATCTGTCTTCACGCAGATGTGTGTCAAAAACTCGACGTCATGTTCTCCAAAGGAACGGCAACGTGTCTTCTTAAAAACCATGACGGTGCTCGTTAATTTGCAAATCACATCGTACTATCAATTTTAGCGAGTCAGATATGTGTCCTTTTGTCATTAATTCACCACACAACGTGCTATGCAAATCGCTATCACTCTCCGAATACACCAAAAGGTATAAGGGAGTTGGAAACTCTGGCATGTTGATGTACGAGTATTAACCGCCACAGTCATTCATCATCAAAATCGATCGTCAACAAAAGCCTTCTCGACAATAAGACTGTCTGTTCCCTGTATGAGGGCAATTTTGTTTCTCCATCTCTCCAGGCGGGTTCTTATCCTTGCGACTTGTACATTGCATACGGAGGAGGTGGCATGGTAAGTGAAATACCCGTAGATGGAAATTTTCACGCCTCATTTGTGTTTTTAGGTTTAATGTGGCAACTGAAGTTGAAAGCCGCAGAACTCATTTAACTGGCATTAAAAAATATTCGGCTTAATTGTGTGGTGAAATTCTCGTAAAATTCTGCGGTCGCCGCAGAGTGGAGCACACGCTTTGAGTTCTGTGTTTGGGGAAGTAATTTGTAAAACTTTTGCTGTACTAAAAATTCCTATGGGGGTGTATGTCTCGGTCTGCCAGAAATACAACGTAGTGTGGGGAGGAATAGATAGATACATACACGTGGTTGCAACGAGTACAAGGTGACCCAAAATGTATTTTCTCATCGGAAGGTACTAAAACTTTTGCAAATGGCGGCAATTGTCAGTTTTGTTTTGATATTTGTAAAGTAAATGCGTCAAAATCGTGGAAAACTCTGTCTGACTATTTTTTCATCATTGAATTTGGTACAACGTTAATAAAGGTGGAGATTTCCCGATTGTTTATTGTCAAACTCTAAGGCTTTTAGCCACCCGTCTCGAAGAAAGAAGTTTTGTAGTCTTGAAAATGCAGCGGATGTCAACTACTGGTTACCGATACAAAACCATGATCAGCGAGGTTTTACTGCCGTAAATTGATTAGAGGACACGTGGTGCAACTTGCATTTTTGGTCACCCTGTATATATTACTTTGCTTTCCATTAATAGTTTCTGCAATAACTAAACGCCTTCTGTAAAGTTTCTTACTTATCTTCTTTTTTTTTTAAAAAAAGGCTTCCAAGCTTGCTAACTTCAGAAGCCCCATTTTCAAACAAAGCAAAGTTAATTGAAAAGAACTAGTACAAACTCAGTTCCATTAATTAAAAGAAAATATTTCCTTTGCCGTTTGTTCCTCAATACTACCCAATCTTTGGGCTTTGTAGAGAAGAGCAGCATCATGCACAAAGACTCAAGATAGAAAAATTAAAATTCCTATCATAAATTCAAAGGAACTATTCAAACTCGAAAACTATTAAACTCAAAAGGAAATTATGTCTCGTTCCGCCATCTCATAATTCCAAGTGGGTATTCAATTTCATAAAGGAACCAAACTCCCGCTGTTGGGACAAAATAAAACTTTTAATTAAATTTTCCAAAGTAATACGAATGAACTATGAAGTTCAACGTGATGTCAGCTTAAATTGATTGTACTTGGTTCGGTATAAGAGAAACTATCTGCATGCTGGGTAGTTCTAGATGAAGTGGAAACATTGTGCATAAAAGAGATTATACTTGAGTTCACCGCGTTCCTTACGTTCCGTAATATAAACTGATTTTATCGAATGTTATGAGAGTCCTACTTAGAAAATTTAGAAAATGAAATTGAAACAATTGATGTCCTAACTTACCTCGTGTCCACATCTTGGATCAGTCTGTAGGGCTTTTGTTAGCCGCTGATATGGTGGTGTTGTAGGCGATGGTGGTACGGGCGACTCCTGGAATTCACTGACGGTATCCACGACTGCGAATTTTATGCAAAACTTTTTTATTTATAGATATTGAGACGAGAACCGTTTCTATCTCTCGTTTGGCCTTCGTTTTTGTATTTTCTTGTTTCCTTGGAAAATAGCCGCCAATTTGGTGTGTGCTTGTGTATATATTTTCCAGATGCTCCTTCGTTTCGTCCTGCTTCCCTTTCTCACTTTTACTTTTGATTCGGTCCGTTGGCGATTCTCACGAGAAATGAAATTGAAAATTTATGGCCACTGTTGTAACTTTCACCTGGAGCATAGCTCTTCAATTATTTATGAGATATTCTACCCAGAGTGTGAGTTCCGTGCGTTGGGTGGTCGGGTAAAAGTTGCAAAATTTATAACAACATCATTTTTAATGCCATCACTTAAGGGGGCGATTCACATGAGTTGTTACGCAGAGTATCTGAAATTGGAGGAAGAAAAGAAAAGCGGTTCGGAATTAGGATATATGAATTTTTTAAAGTTTAGGACTTATGTCTCTTTTTTTTTGTGAATGATTCGAAAGGACGAGGGTAAAGGAACTGTGTCGAGGAGATCATATAACACATTTTAGTGGGTAATTTTGTTAGATATACGAAGTTAGGGAAAGGTACTCCTAAGGCGACCATTTGTCCGTCTACGGAAATTTACAACGCGGAACTTTTATCTATACATGCAAAGTGAATTTGCAAAATTTGCAGAATTGGCTTTAAGGAGAGTTTGGTTGAATTTCTTTTGAATAGAAATGATGTCTAGTTGGTTGGTTAAGTATGATAAATTTGTTTCAAAGTATTCATAAAAAAAACCTACGATATTATTGCAAAAGATCGGATAGGACTTTTTTGTTACTCACTCAGCACCTTTGAGAGTGTCACCAGGTGCTGAGAGGCTACATAGAAGGTGAAACCTGGAAATCATTCGAAGTAACAGTGTTGGGAGTGTCTGATCTCTAGAAAAGGATGGTATGTGGTAAAGTGGACACGAATGCTTTCAAGAGCACAAATATCGCCCCTTGAAGGACTAATACTACCCGTATTGTAAAGGCGGTGTTCAACGACCTTTCGTAGACATTTCGTAGCACGTTTGGCGATTCATCTTTTGTCTTTCGATTCGTAACACCCGTACTAGTCTATAAAAAAAATCATTTTGAATCATCGACGACATTTGAGCCTCAAAGCGAAGGATGCATTTTCAATGGAATTGGATTTGTCCACTTGGTTCAATAACCACTGACAGTTTCTGAGAAGGCCTAGAATGTCACAATGTTGAAGGACTTATAAGCTGAGAACTTGCTCTGGTTTTGGGCTGTGCCTAGCATAATACAATTTTATTTCAGAATAATCTTGTAAGCAAACATCTTTTCTGAGTTCTAGTGGCGCAAATTAAATTTCCATTCTTCATGAATGCCTCTCGTTTCAACAAAAATTGAAATCCACTCCACGACAATAATACCTAAATTTGCCAATCATTTCATTAACAATTCATGACCTATTCAAAAATATTCCACACACGCCACGGAGGCTTAGTGAAAATCCCTATTTGCCTCCGTTTTGCACATCCTCTTGCATCACCGCTTTTATTGATCTACCCCAGTTGGCATTGCCGCATCTGACCGGATTAACCCTCGTTGTTCTAAAAAACAAAAAGGACATTGAAATGCAAAACTTTTTGAATAGTTCAAACAGAATGGATGTCATAGCTCCGCATCGCATCGCATCGTCCCAGGATATGTGGGTCTAACGTGCTGTCACAAATGTAAATCATATTTGCGCTTATTGTTGCTGTGTAATCCACCACTCACTCTTGCCCTGATCAGGGATGTCAGGTGGGCGGAGGTTTATTTTAATTTTTGTTTATTGTTTCAACAAGTTTCCTGGTAGAAACTCATTTATGTTTTCTGCTGGCATTGGTAAAAAATCAAATCAAGAGCTATGAGAACAAATATTTTTTTTATAAAATTTCTGAATAGGAATAGAATGCCATTTCAAGCGAATTGAATTAAAGCCATCGTCTCTGTTTTTGGCGCTGTCTTTACGGTCACAATGTCATTAATTACTGTTGTTGTCAATTTTTGTTTTCGCTTCGAATTTAAACACCATCTGTGGTTTATTTTAAAAACCCTCTCAGAGAAACAAAAAATTAATTATCCTTAATTTGAATGTGGAGTACATGAATCCTTATTTATGTGCGCCACATATTGGCATTGTTGGCATTTTGTATCGAGTTCCAGGAAAGGGGAAACAAAAAACCCCAACTCTGTTGACCGTAAACGTTTTAAAATATTTAAAATTTATTTATTTGTATGTTTTCAGCTGCGAAAATATAATAATTTCCAGCTTATTCGTTGGCATATTGCGTTTTAATTCATGCGTTCTATGAATGACCATGATGTCGCGTGTGCAGGTATGTCGGATTGAGAATATTTTAATTTTAATGCATCGAACGGGTAAGTAGGACACCGCATCTGAAAAGTACAATATACCAATATTGGAAGGCGGAGCGACCGAGCAAGGTTGACCAGGTTCGGACAAATGGGCAAGTTGCCGTCACTGAAATGAAAATTCGTGTTTAATGTAGTCAACATGTCGGACCTTTATCATGTGTCAGGCGGACTATTTTGCTGGAAATTCATTTTGATTAAATGACATCTGTGCTGTGCAAAATGGATGGGCGATTTGGAGACAAATTGACAGGTTTTCATATCGGTGGTTGATGGAGCTTATTAGTGGTATTGGATTGCATTCGTGTGCTTTAAGAATTAAATGGAACTGAATTTAGATTTGTTTTGAAAATTTTAGCAGAGAAAATGTCATGTATAGAACTCAATTCAATCAAAGTGTGAGCGTATTAAGTTGAATGGATAATATATTCTGTTTTGAAACAAAAAACTATTTTGGATCTTGGAAGAAACTTGGTACTTGAAAGATCCAATAAAAAGTATGGCGTTATGAAAGCTTGTAATGAAAAGCTTGGGATGCATTGCCAAATTAACTGACAGCTGCTAAATGACAGCTGACACTGTATTTGGTATAGTTTGTGATTTCATCTTTCAACAAAACCACAAGACGCAAAAAGGCTTAAAAATTCAAAATTTCAAAAAAAAATTCATTCAAATTTATTTCGAAGGTAATCGTATTTATGTGAAATTTACGTTCGACATAATCGTTCATCTGAGCAAGCAATTTGTTGAACGGTCAACGGATTTTAGAACACTTAGCCTTATTGATTCTAAATGTATGTACCTTTAGGTCCACAGTTTAGTGCGCTTTATTGTATCATCGGCTCTTATTTCCTCGGAAATTCTGCTGGAGCCAAGGTTACAGGCAATTTAGACTGTCAATACAAGACAGTGTTTTGTAAATACACATAGTATATGCACGGTTTTATTCAGAAAACATTTTTACTACTTTTTAATTCTGATTTAATTCATATCAATTGGCTTCTCTTCACAATTTAATCGTTTAAGAGTTGTGGGTGTTGTTATTTCGTGAGCCAAAGTAGTTACACTAAACGATTTAATGAATCCTAATGACTATTTCTGTGATTACCTGTAAGTAAACCTCATCCGTTCTCTATCCCTTTGGCGAAATCATTACACAGAGCCTTTTCTTCGTTTAAATTACTTGAAAATTCCCTCACTTTCAGGCCCATTACGGCTACGGCTGACTACCAGCCACCTTTAAAAGCAATTTTATGAAATTATAAAAAAGCCCAAGAAAATAATTATTCTCCCCCTCACAGTCATGGCTATTAACCTATTTTTGCAAAATCAAATAAATACACGTCATGAGAAACCCCAAACTTACTGTAAGAATTTTAATTTCAATTTTATTCACCGGCCGGCATACCGAAGAGTTCTTCCTTCAAAACTTGAAACCTTTTTCAACTTAATGGCCAGAATGGGGGAGTTCGGGTGGGCGTTTTCTTGTTTTTTTTTTTTTTAAAAGGAACTACACAAATGGCTACATGGCACCCTCTTTTGCAATTGAAATCCTAATCACCGTTTACATCGTGTGAAAATAATGTTCTTTGAATTTAAATAGCAAACAAACAGTGACAGCAAAAAAAAATTCCCATTAGCATTTGATCACAATCAAAAGTGTACGTTGGTTGAGTGTACAAAAGAAACGCCCGGCGCCGACGACGACACGACAATTCATTGGTTGGTAGTTGGACACGGGCCAGAGGTGCCGACCGAGGGGAAACACCCTATGCATCCGGGTTGGAATTCTCAACCGACACCTTAATTTACTGGCGTCATTTAGCGAAACAAGAAACATGAGAAAAATTCTTACGAAAATCTAATTCAAATGTGTATGTTGCATGGCATGATGCGTGGTGCATGCATGGGCATTCGGTGGTGACTTCAGAATTCATGTATAGCAGCATTTTGCCTTGTGATTAATATTGCACTTGCCGTTCATTAGTGGAGAGGAATTTTCCAACTGAAACATAAAGCTGGTTTGAAACGATACTCCAGATACAACTGGCATTATTTTGGTTCAGATATACGAATGTGGGAAGCACCCAGGTGGCATAGATGATAACAGGGAAAACTCCATCATAATTCCATCATCTTTTATAAAATAGAATCGTTTTCATTCGAAATATTTTTTCTAAGTGCTGGCAGATGCTTAGGAAAAGGAGTCGACGGAGCAAAGCGGAGTGAAGCGAGCAGTACCTATAGAACAAGATCCAGTATAATTTTGAGTAAAAAAATGGAGTTCCTCTAGATAGTATATCATACATTGTTAGTGCAATGCTTGAGATTAAATTGTTATGCAAGTTTCTCCAGCCTGCTTGATTCTGTGCTCTATTCTAATGCGAAAATTGACAGCATAAGAGTCGGACGATTGCACGCATACGTTCGTATCAATAAAAATCTACTTCCACAACTAGAATTTGTGCAACGTATGCAGTAAGCGAGATGCCATTTAGAACATCTGTATGAATAAGCGTCAATGGTTGGCTAAAGAGATCGATTATTATACGCTGACATATCGCAAAATGAAATTACGTGAGTTTCATCAACAAGTGCAAACATTCCCTTCAATATGAGAAAAAAAGATGTGTCCTCTCTAAAGAACAGTTTATTATTTATTCTGCTTTCGAATTTATGTGCACGTATTCACGTATTGTATTGCACAATTCGAATATACAAAATGGTGGCACTTGACAGCTACCAAGTGCAGTATAAAATGAAAAAGATGTGGCCCGATGAAAATATTTTCTAATTGTTTTATTTTGTAGATAAATCTATCTACAATTGATGCTAATGATAAATCACATCGATTGAGAATTTTTATATTTAATATTTTCTTGCCATATGTACAGACATATGCTTGGGAGACGTGGCTATAAAGAATCACATTGTCCATCAAAGTTGCTGATTACTCGAAAGCACCATTGCAGTAGGAGTCTTATGTCAGTTGAAGGTGAATCCAGATCATTTGGGTGGTAAAGCGAGTAATGATAACTTTAAAAGCGAATGGTGTACAGCGGTTTGCGATGCATTGCATTTTATTTTGACAGTTTCTATGAAGTCTAGTACTTCCTTTTGAAGTTCAAGCTTTGAAAAGTATAAACATTCTGATTAACACAGATTTTAAGACACAAATATTATAACGTTATGGTAAACAGGTACTGAATACCCCTTTCCTAAGCAGATTGGTTTGTTTTAATGGCTTTTCTTCTAAAAGAAATGTTGATGTCACTGAATACTCCGGTATTGCCAATTGAAATGACCTTCAATATGTGACATTTTACAAATGTATATCCAAAATTTGAAACAGGTTAAAATAAATCAATCTTAAATAGGCAAAACACATTACAGATGACTTTTTCTGGTTTTTCTATCAACGTAACATGAAATCAGACGAAATCAGTGAATCAGATTAAATTGTTGCATCAGTTCTTGGAATAGTTGTTGTCTGTCACTGCCCCCACGATTGCTGTTTTCTGTTTTTTTCAGTTTGTTTACGAAACTAACTTCATTTCATGGAATCACAGTGAAATATAAAAATGAAAAGAAAAGAAAAACAAACTGCTACATCATAAAATTTGTGCTTGCGGCCAAAGCACTGTTTGAGTTAAGTTTTTCCGCAAAACTTCATACAAAAATGCTGGCGAATGGCGTCAGCACAATGCGAACAAACCTGATGCGGAAAACTGCAGCATCATTCTTCTTCGGGGTATACTCTCGGAAAACGTCCTCCTCCACCAGTGAACTATTTTTTTTTTTTAATGAGAATGACGACCTCGTTATTATTCAGAATCTCAATTCTTTGTCATCATCTGTGGACTAAATCCGATGGCAATGTTCGTCGAGATGTCATATGTATGTATAAATTTGATATTTACGTTATGCGCTAAAAACAAACGTCAGTGCTAATGATCGATTAATTATGAACCTCCCGCTGCTTGCGGCCAATCTATTATTTTTTTTCTCTTGTTTTAATTTTCTTCAAACTCACAACAACGAGGTATGAGTATTCTTCAACAAGTCCGCTGACAGAGCATTTCGTTTTCTAAAAATAATCACCGACAATGCACACTCGACGACGCGTCATCGTGTAAACAAGTGGAAATGATTCGACCCAACTAACCTCCCCCCGCAGGCAGGCAAGAATAATGTGTGGAGGGTGAAGAGCATTGGCATGGCCAACAAAGCGGTCTTTGGACGCGCGCAAATAATGAAATTAGAATAAACGCCCCGGTGACAGTGGTCAGCGGAGAAGAGTAATTTCTCGACCGACTGACCAAACAATCAGCGGAAAGTGGCTCTCGTCTCGTCAGGCTACATAGAGTTCTTCAATTGAGTAATGCAAAAGTGGGGGCGTGCAATTGGCAGATACGAGTAATGCATACAAACACTGCTACATATGCCAACGGTCGTTGAAAGTAATTTAACAATTTAAAGTCCTCACGCAAGTGAAACAACAGATTCTGGATTGTTGTACATAGTGGGTAGCGCTCGATGATCCAAGGGCTATGGGGTTCAATTAATGACAGAGAATAGTATGTTTTCTTTTTTTTTGTCAAAGAAAAGGGCTCTTGTTTGCTGTCACTGACGGCATGTTCAGACAAAACATTCATGTGTACATACGTATTGCATAATTGCATTAAATCGATTAACCGTTAATGCGAAAAGCCTTCATTGACCTCGTAAGCTCTGCGGTTTTTTCGTCACGAGCCGCTGTAATATTACATGTATCACAAAAAATACTGCTCGTAAATGCTTATTTTTAGGTCTGAACCATTGCTATTGCCAATTACTTGTTTTTATGAATTGTTATCTTTGCGATATAACGGTCTTCTCCACACCACCGGTACATAATTTTATTTATTTTGTACATGTTATAGGCTTGTTATTGAGCCCTTGAGTACAGAAATAATCTGGTTTGATGTCAGCATTTTATTTTAATATAAAAAAGCTGATTTCTTCAACCTTTGGTTTAAAGATGCTGGATGATTTGGTTATGGTAGAAGGCTAAGGAAATTTAAACCTAAACACAGCTAAAGTTATGATTGGGATTCATTTCCCCTTTTGGATTTAACATGGCATCACAGGTTCATTGGTGGACGCGTGTCACTGTCAGCTCGCACATTAGACGATTGTCAACGTACGAGACGGCATTTATCGCTAAGTTAGATATAATTGGTTTTCAGGCCGTTCGTCCTAGTATTTATGTACATAATCATACATTAAAATGACGTATGAGTTGTTTTTTGGCAAATATCTTGAACAGATTGATTGGTTCGGTGTTTTGTTTGGTATTTGGTGTTGTAGGGTCTGCCAAATGCAATACGACAAAAGAACTGTACAAACACGTGTCTATTAGTCTATGTTAAAAATATTTGACAGTTGAAAGACAGTGTGCGAAGTACAACCAGGTGTTTTTGATTTCTAGCACTGATGATGATTTATGATTACAGAATGTCATTAGTAAAGTTTGATGTATGTATTTAGTTGTAGTCTCGTAGCAGTTCTTTCGAGAGTGTGCGGTATCGCTAACTGAATGGTGAAAAGAACCCTGTTTTCATGTGAAATCCGGTCTTATTGAAGTACATGTATGCAGAGTACACCTGTCCAAATGTCCAAATGTCAAATCTCCAATACGATGAGCAATCGAATTACCTAAAGTGAAAGTAAAACCTATCAAATTGTTCTAAGGAATATTGCTAGAGTCACAGGTTCCCTTCAAACTTAGGTTCAGCTTACATACGTTGTTTACAACCTTCGTTTGTACAATTTTCAGCTTTAAAGGTTTTTCATTATAAAATTCGTGTTCAAAATCTTATGCATATTCTTGCATGATACCATCCAATAAGATTAGTATACATACTCCGAAACACGCTTAACTAAGACATTAAGTTCTTAGAATTGCTTCGAGGAATATCGCAATTTTCAAAATTAGTCCTTACAAGTTTCACCACTGCAGTTGATGTGCTGAATAGTCAGTAATTTCCCGACAAATCGTCACCTACACTGGTTATGGAAGTAGTTGTTGCTCCTGCACAAGGTACAACACTCAAGCTCATTCAATCAGCGTATTAAGGATACCTTCTGGGCTACCATTTCATTCAATCTTTTACGTGACCAACAATCTAACCATGGCGTACCGTTTAAATTCAAACTTAACCCCATGCATTATTTTCCATTAAACTACAAGGATTGCAATATTGTTAAAAGTCCTTGCACTCCAGATTGTATTCTGGGTCCATGGCACATGTGTAGGAGAAAATGAGGCAGACTTTGAAGACTAAAATCGACAACCACTACTGATTAGGGCTATGAAATTTAATTTTATGCCTCCGACTCTTCCAATGCCCTTCTCGGTAACCCCGTTTGGATTTGGAAAATTGAAGTTCAAATATGTACATTTAAAGCCTGAAGGATACGAGTAGCACTTTAACGTAATTTTGTGGTTAATTATTGCTTAACCACATAATCATTAACTGTGGGATTTCTCATTTCGATGGCAATCCCCAGACATTGTTCAAAATTTGAAAATGCAAACTTTCAGCTGTCTGCCTAACCTGCAAATAAAGAGACCACAAATTCGGTACGTTACTTTGGATCGCTGCAATGAAATAAACTCAAACCCGTTTCACCCTTTGCTGGGTGTAACCTCACGAACCATAACCACAAAGCCACGTGAATTTTATTATTTCTTTTTTTTGAAACAAAGTAAAGAATTACATATTTTATTTTTAAAATGAAATTACGGGACTCTGACGTTTGGCTGGCATTACTTTTCAGATCGCTCGCCGACGTACATCCGTTTTGATTTTGCGGTCACATAAAGTCTCCTTACAGCGGTGCACTCATTACTATTCAAAGAAAACTATACCTACGTTCAAAAATTCATGGCACATTTGTCCTCCAAGCTTTTGAAAAATACTATATTGCAACCATTCGCCCACAAGTAGACGAAGGGGAAAGACAGTAAATACAACAATGAAATATGCATTTCTTTGCTGCTCATGACAATAGAGTCAAAGGGGTGCTTATTACCTTCGCCGGGGAAAGTATAACGTGGTTGGGGGTGTGTTGAGTGAGGTGGAGGTGCGCACCCTTAACCCAACAGAAGAGTTGAAGGCAAAACAAAACTCTTTGCCATTGCAATTTAGACTTGAAGGTGAAGAACGACGCGACGAACGATGCACGGTTGTGTGCATGATCTAAGGGTAGTTGGCTTACCCCACCACTTCCGTTGAGTTAAGCCATTTCATGACGATTCTCTTTCGATTCCCGACCTTCGGGTGGTGCAATGCATGCGAGTGTCTTGACACTCTTATCACCGCCTTCACTTTGATGTCAAGCAGTGATGGTTTAATTGTTGACTCAATGGTTTCCTTCGGTTGGAGTTAACGTACTGGCTTAGGGAAATGTTTTTTTTTAAGAAAATTGAAAAATTAGTCTGTGGGAATGGCATAAGGGTGAATAGAATTTCTTTGAAAAAGCTCGTCAGCAACTAGAGGGATGAATTTACGGAAGAGTAGATAGGGATTTTATTAGGTGTGGTAGTTATGAAATCCAGAATATTGTATAAACTTGTTTTCTAAAGAAATGAGTGGTTATGGCTTATAATTATGCAAGAAGGGTGCTGCCACTTGCCGTTGGCTTTTATTACTTAAACAGCTAACGATGCATCTGGGTTTTGCAGGTTTCTAAGGATGGATTGGAGCTTTAGCAGAAAGCCAGAGACCATGTAGATACGCATGAACATTTTTTTCCCCGAAACCGATTTATTTTATACGAAAAAGTTAGTGATGTGCAAAAACATGTGCAATGAGTGTTTTAGATTGTTTGGCCGGGATGTGTTTAAGTACGTTGGTACAAGGCCTTTTACGTCTAAACAAAAAATCCTTAATTTCATCTGAAAATGCGATTGTTGGTCAAAAGATGAAGTCAAAGGGTTCTGTTTACTTTGGAATGCTCACACACTTTTTGCACACAGCCTTTGAGAGGCTTAATTCCGATTCCATGAGTATCAATGGAGATTTTGGCTTATTTTTGATCAATTCACGCAGAGTTTATGGAATCTGTGATCACGGATTTCGATTGGCCAAGATGTTGTTAATCATTTCTGCCCTCAAAAACTCTTCCATGGAATAAACTATGATTACTTCAAACAATCAACTTGACAGATGTTAAGCCTTTTAATATCGTAGGCATATACGGCTGATCCTAGGATCGCAGTCCAAAACGGATGTACTTGCCTTACATTATACCTATTATCACGTACCTGATCATAGGCTGGTGACCGAAAGTTACTGTACGCACTTACTCTATGACGGCACTAGAAGCCGTTAGGCTCAGAACTCTACAAATCTTCATTACGAAGGTGGCAGCTAGTACACAAACTCAAGCTCTGCAAACGTGCATTGAACCTGCCTCTATAGTCAAAAAGTGCTAGATGGTAACCTTTCCTACAGGAACTGGAACTGGAGGTATCATCTTACCAAATTAAATCTGTGTCGTGTGAGAAAACGTCAGTTTTCTTTATTCACCCGTACACATTCTCTATGAGATCGGCAGTGAAGTCGTAAAATTCTGTAAACTGAGGATTCACTGATCTCCATGAGGGAGGTAGTAAGTCCTTGGCCTCCACTTAATAGAGAATATCTTTTGGTTGCAGTGTAGTCAGTTAAAAAAGATGGGAGTTGATACTGTTGACAAAAAAGTAAATACTTGGCGCAACAGGTCGATGGGACCCAGGGCCTAGCTTCTCACAACCATTCGCATTGTGCTTCTTATATTCTTTACACGAATGGAAGGGGTCTACTGTTTAATGCCATATCCGAAGGGCAGTTTGTTATTTGCCAAGCTTTCTCCGGACAGTTGTACTCTCGGATATTTGTCAGACCCTCGCGAGAGGTGGGGCCGTGAAAAAACTTTTAGGTGTTCCGACTGGGATTCGAACCTCGAACCCCTTGCTCCATAGTCCAACGCACTAATCACTGAGCCACGGCGCCTACGAAGATACTGTTTAGTATAACACTGGGTCCTGACAATTTTTTTGGAATCAAATGTAGACCCTTTTTGGGTTACAAGCACTTTGAAGTGATACGCTCGCAGCTCGCAAAAGAAAAAAGCAAAAATGAAATGGACTTCAATAGATCCAAAATCTGTCCATGGAACGATTAACTAAAAGCAGCTTCTGTGACTTTTTTGATCAAATAAACTCATTATTCACAATTCCTTAAGCAAAGGACTATTCCTTTAAAGGAGTACAACTCTTAGTCACTACTATATAACTGCAGTCTATCCTTACCTTATAAAGTTTTAAAAACTAAACACGTTTTGAATTATCTCCTCCGTAGTTACACGTACACTCTCCACCCGTATATTTAACTCACTACTGATTTCATCCGGATCGTATACTCAAATGAATGGTTTTCGATCCTTTTGTGTTCTATTCTCACTCTTCTCATGTGCTACCTGGGAAAGAAGACTCAGTCGGAGATAGAGATGAAGCATATGTAATGAATGGAAGTGAAATCGATATGAATATTACCATGTGTCTAAAATTTGAGCCCTGTATTCGACCATGTGTTAAATGTGTTTTTCTGTTGGGAATCCTGTCTTTTTTCCCAGATTTCAACAAAAGAAATTCCCATCTCCGAATTTATTTCCAGAATTTATTGATCTTAATATTAATAAGTTTTCAATATTTCCTTCTTCATTTCCCAAAAGCGGAAATCAATTAAAATATTCCTCCACCAATCTAGGTCATTGCCAAAAGTGTTATTCCCTAGAATGCAATAAAAAAGCTATCAAGTATCCTTTTAAGTATTTCATTGACTCGATGAACACATCCCATTGAGAGTAAAATTTCTGAATTAATTATTTTCGTAAAGTTCTGCTAATTACCTTAATGTACTACCCTCACTGTAAATTTCATCAGAGAAAGCATTTGTTTTCATATTTCAACAAACCATATCCTTGAGCTGATTCGAAATCGATAATTGCAACGAGCATAGCTCGAACTACCTCGAATTGGTTTATAATTGCGCCTGTAATTTGCCAAACACCCATAGCAAGTTCCTAATTTATGGAAAATGCGAAATGTATTCTAATGACCAACGCCTTACAGGACACTTCGTGGATTTGCATATTATGGTGTATTCGCACTACCTGTGCCAGGATAAGTAAATAAATTCATCGAGCGGCTGACACAGCGACCTCTATGGTGGAATTAATCATCCGGTTAAATGACGTAAAGCGAATTCTTAACGAACAATTCATAGATTTCGCCTTGTGTCCAATTTGAAGCGAATGCTGTCTGCACTGGCCTGGCTGCTGTACTGACTAATAGTGGGCGGCCATCTTAGATGGTTGCGAAGTCAACAAAGCAAAACATTAAAATTTAATGAAGTGATATTCCGGTGGGATGGGGAGCGTGGGCGCAAAATATTTGAGGTGCGAAATTTGAATTGAAACGAACCACATTGCGTGCATCGGACACATTGCTGGTGAGTCGTCGGTCGTCGGTCGTCTGTCTGGGTTTCTAATTTAATTATTTTGGAACAAAAAATATTACCTTGAGAGTTTAGCAAATCGCTGCCATTAAGGAATGGCTAGTACTTGGATATATTCTTGGAAAAAAGAAACTGATTTACTTAGGAGAGGTCAGTGGACTGAGTGACTTTCAAATTTATTGGTTAAGGTTGTTTAAGTACTATGCAGAGAAAGGTACTCAAGAGTGTTGAGGTCGATTTTTTAAAAGGGTTGGAACACATCTATTCAGCTTAAGAACTGAACTCGTTATTGAGAGTTCAGGTTAAAGTATTTGCTATTCATATACAATTGTGTGTGCCTGAACGAAATGGTCAGGAAATCTGCGACAAAATTCACGTTGCACCAAAATCTTTGACTATTCTGTAAAAAAAATGGTCAGATAAAGGATTCTTGAAGAACATAGTGTCCCATGGCTTATTGGCATGTATTCTGCGTCTGTTTATCTCTCAAATATCAAAACAAACCTAACAGTTGCCTCAATTTACAATTTACCACTTAGTAGCTCAAACTACCAAGTGGCTTGTGGGTTGAACTACGAAGCAGGAGGTTCCAAGTTCAATACATAGACAATACCAAAAACTTCTTTTAGAACAGCACCTCTTGTGAGCGTCTGACAAACATCCAAGAGTATAATTGTCATGAAAAAGCTTCTAAAATGACAAACTCCCCTTCGGACACAGAATCAAACTGTAGACCCCTTCCATTCGTGTGAGGTACGCCCTGAGTCCCAAAGATATATGTTTTTGATACCACTCTGTGTGAAGGTATAAACTGCACACATAAAATGACAGGTCCACCATTGTTGGGTTCGTTTGAAATCTGAAATTCATATCTGCCTGCAGCGTTAAGTTGGTATTTTCTTCTTAGTTTTCTAAAGATAAATGAATTAGCAACTGTGAGTTGTCCAGGATCAGGAAAATACAAACGTTGCTATCTTATGTAGATGTATAGATACAACTCTATCCAGGGGTGAGAACCGATTAACGTATTTGAATATCTCAAGTCGTCTAGGTAGACTCCTCGATAATTATGCAGATAGACACTCCACCAAACTATGAATGAGACTTGAATCCAGAGGCTACATTTGAAGTATATTGTCATAACCACTCAGATATTTGCATACAGAAATTGGGTCTTCAGCGGAGCTGCCTCAATTCATACCAACTCCACTCATACGCAATCATCTCTTTCATCTTGGAAAATGTTTTTTCAAGAGTTTTGCTCTTCTGGCCTCCTGGTTTTCATTCTACTTTACTTCAAACCTTTAGCAAATACATTTTCTACATCCCATCGTTGAGTGCTCCTTAAATCCCCCATCCATACGATCATTCATATTTCCACCTAGTAGATGGACAAAACGACAAGCCCCCGAGATAACGAAAAACTTGTGAAAATAATTGAAAAAGTTGTCAAGCATAATCCGGGGACAAAAGTCGTAATTGAAATAAAATGCGAGATACACAAGTGGATAAGGAGGCCAACTAGGTATGTGGAGCGAAACGAAATCAAAATGCTTCTTGTGTACATGAGGCAGGACTAAGGATTTCGCTTTTTTTTGTGCAGGAAATCGTGGCCACAACGATAATAATCAACAATTCCGCCGCAGGGCATAGGTCTGGGCGCAAAAAAAAAGTACCAACAATTTGATAGCATCTCCAGCGTGCGTAAGAACCCAACAAGTCAAGCGTAATCCTGACACAGGAGCAACAAACTTGCTGTTGTTTTTTGTGTGGAGTCCCAACAGGTCAATGAAACAATTTCCCTTATTTCCTCATTTATTTATGTCTCCGTTCTGGTTGCGATTATTAATATCCGTGGTAGGGATAAACTTTAATGTCACACAGCTTGCTTTAAGCTAGTTACCACTCTGGGGATTGATGTGACTCTGTCTGTCACTTAATCTGACGCGAGCAGGAGAAGGATAACTCATGGGAATGCTTAATTTGAGTTGCAATAAAAATGAGGTTATCCACCCATTTGTGCTGTAAGCCTTTCGTGTTCTTAAAAAGGGAGGAATAACCTTGTGTCCTGAAAGGATGCAAAAACTTTTCCCTTTTTTTTGTTTTTGTTTTGGAGTGCAACTGGTTGTTGTAAAGAGCCCATGTTAAGGATTTGGAATGTTCCACAAGGGGTAGTGAATCTTTCACTCCACTGAGGAGGCATCAAGCAAGGAAGTTAATTATAATGGGGCGCAAACATATGTACACAGTTTGTGTTTCCTCCTGTAATGGCGGACGACGCCGATGGCTCCATTGGGTGGAAGTGCTTTTTGAGTAAATGTTAAACTGTACCAGATTGTTAGAGCTGTCAGTGGAAGCAGCTGCTAAACATGGGTTCAAAGATTATATTGGCGTGACTGGTTTTACGAATATTCTGTACTAACTGGGAACACAGTGATTCGAATGAAATTTTATGGGAGAGCCAGTACATGGCATAAACTTTACCATGCAACATGGCAGCTGACATATTCATTTGGGACACTATAGACGTTGGTTCATGTAAGACTTCCGAAAGCATACGGGAGTTGGAAATGACTTTATTTATGTGCAGCTATCTACAGTATGCTCCTTGTGATGGAATTTGGAAAAATGTTTGCAGTGATCATCCTTAGGCGAATCGTAAAAGTTATTCATTGCGAAGTTTGTCCTAATTTCAAATGACCAGCACCTTCAGCTGGGTTATTGTACAAAGTTTATCACCGATAAAAGACGCAAGCAATTTAGGACATTTCTACTTTTGGCTTAACTTGATGTTTTCAATCTGAAAGTTACTGTCGAAAAGTTGTCTGAAAGTTAAAGTGTCAAAATAGGTTTACTAGTGGTAGTCCCGCTGGCATCTCAGTTTATGTCAAGCTTGTCTCTTTATGTACTAAGTCTGGGGATTTATATTAATATCATGAGAAGTTGCACTTGTGGTATAGCAGCAGGCAATGCCCACGTGGCATGATGGAAGGGATAAAATGGAAAAAAATAAATCCTTTGATAGTTGCTTTCCAAAGAGCATTTGTAATTTTATGAAACCGAATCACTTTGTATATTTACACGTTTTGTTGATCGAAAAAGGGGCGATGTCACTACGGAAAGGAAAAGGGCTTCGACTATTCAATTATGTAGGCGACACTTAAATTTACAAAGGACACCAAAGTGAAATTTTAACATCTCCTGAAGCAGCTAGCACTCTGGTCACTAATGTATTCGTTGTGAATAAACCTAAAAGAATATCAAGTTAAACATAAACCAAGTCAGGATTGTTTTGTCCAGAATTTTCTGGAGACACGGCAAGGTGAGAGCGGTTTTTAATTCACATTCGCTGGTTATATAATGGGGAGATGGAGCAAAGGTAACGACTAAAGTCAGGTTCTTTTCGAATACATTTCGTGTTTATTCATTTGCCAGTTCGTTTCCTTGTGATAGAATAGCCTTTAAGACGACTTAACTGTGGCTATAGACGTCAATGTTTCAGGAGTGTAGTTGCGTGGTTAAATCGAGTAAATCCCAGAGCCCATTTTTGACCCGTACGGGAAAATTGATCTTCTATTTGCGTTGACGGCCTTGCAGGTTATCTTAGCCTCTCTTGAAGAAGAGATTTTTTTTAAGTTTAGGCTAAAGTCAAGGGATGATGTGTGTGATTCTGCAATGGATATGCATGCATATCGCCATAGTGTTGTGGGTTATTCGCCCTCTTTCTAGAAGTTAGATGGTTTCAAACTTGTGGAACTTCTCCCAGCTGTTTTCTTTAGATACGAGTTTAAGCGAATCTATGTCAGTATGTATGCTAATCATTCAGTCAGTAAGCTTAGTTCCAGACCTTACCTATATAGCCACGTTATAAAAGTCCATCAGTCTGAAATAAAGGCTTCTTTTGTGTCTACAAGGCCCACTCAAGATGCTGCGCTTAAAGTGTTTAAGGGTGAAAAATTCGAAAACCGTATTTGAAAAGCAGTGACATCGTTGTTTTTTTCCTGGAAAAAGAGCCTTTAAAACTAAGCAAGTTTCCTACGCTTTTACTGGAAAAATACGAAACAATTTTATTGATTTTCTTACAAATACATTTTTCTTGAAATCTCGACCTTTTAAACACACCCTGTCTACATATAAATCCAAAATGTAAAACAATTTCAAAACTATGCAACAATAAGTTCAGTTCAACACGACTCGTAGCACACAAAGGACGTAGTCTCTTTGAATTCAAATTGAAATTGAAATTTCCTTTTCATAAGTAATAAGACCCACACAATCCTTGAAGTATAAATTCAAAGAAGAAATTTGGAAAAATTTCATTTCGTCGATAAAAGAGAAACATTTCCAAAAGACCAATACATTGCGGATATTTGAAAAAGTATTTCAATTCAAGAGCTTTCCAGTTGTACAAATAAAAAATTGAATTCCCATAAATCCATAGTACATTCGTCCTTCCAAAGAGATATCCTTTTTTTTGCCAAAATAAGAGAAACGAAGAACTCGACACTCCACAGAACACATAATGTAGAATTTCGTGAATTTATTCGAAAGTTTGTAACTTTTCAACTCTTAGTTACAACACCACCATGACCGCCACACTACTGGTGGAGCAGTGCATATTTTATTTTACACCAGAGACACAGATATCCGGCGGTTTGGCTCGAAGGGTTTTTTGGCTAAGGAACAAGGAAGTTAATATCGTTTATGTGTGTTCAACTAAAAGTGCAACGAGGATCCACTGTTCTACTTTTTTTTTTTTGTGTGAAACTGTAGTTTGCTCTTCTCCTGGTTTTGTGTAAGTTTTGGGATTTTTGGAAAAAAAAGCAAAGAACTCTTGAAATGAAAAACAAACAGGAACGCTTGAAGAGATGGTGTTTTGGGGCGATGCTCGTAATGCAATCAATTTAAGATATCCTGCTGCTTTTTCCGGGATTGGCAAGTGCATGCAATTTTGATAGCTATTCCAAGATAAGGGTAGGAAGACATAAATTATGTTTCCCTGAGTTTTCATGTTGCCTTAAGGTCGGTGCTGTTTATGGTAAGTGCAATACATTTCCGTTTCGAAGTAAGTTAGGATTATATATTATCAGCGCTACGAATTAACGAAGGAAAGTGCAAGTAAAGTCCACGACTGGCAACTCACCATAAGAGGAGACCACGAATGAGTGCCCAGGTTCAAGATTGAATGATTACTTGCTCCATGGTTCTACTGTGTGTAAACATTTAAGGGATCATCTTTCGTGAGGTCTGGGATCAAAGCATCCAAAGCTATTGGTGTGCTTTCAATTTCAATTTCAAAGAAGATCGCACCTCTTCGATTGAGGCTTAGGAATACCTTCTATTTGTAGAAGAAGTTCTAATAGTTTTCTGAGAAGTCGAAGAAAAAGATGTTCCTCAAGGATCTTAAGAAGAAAATTTATAGCTGTGCGAAAGCCAACGTTGTATTTGCCAGTGGTAGCTCAAAGATGCCTAGTTTTTGGATTTCCGGGAGTTAAGGACACTAAAACCCTTCTCTGTATATCAGAGCCTTGATGATCTATCAATCATGTGGCACATATAGTTTGAGAAAGTGGCCCAACGTTATAGTACACATTCTGTCAACCAATGGTAGTTTCTGCTCGTAGGTCAGGAAACCAAATCTGTGGTTCAGGTTCTCGATTATTAGTCTAAAATTCTGAACTATTCGAGGTCTGTAGCCAAGTGTTTGCCATTATAATTGCAATGGAGAAGAATTCAAAACATTTGAATAGCAAATGCAAAATTAGTACGCCAGTCCATGCGGTCCATGTTTGGACATCGAAAAGTCGATATAAATAGAAATAAAATGAACGTTCATAAGCCTAGTGATTCCTCTGCTTAGCTATTCATGATGTATGTATAAAACTGGGGGCAGTCACAACATGGTTTTGGCCACAAAGCGTACTAAATAACTGCTTTACGTCACATACGTATGCATGCTGGGAAAAATGCAGAATTGCTACCACATTTGACGTCATATTCAATGGCATGCGCCACTCTTCAGTAAGCTACATACTTCAACTAGACGTTATTCGTGCCTACTCCATTTCAATAACCAACTAATCTAAATTAATCAATCTAAAATCGATTCATAAAACCAAACCACACAGATTTAATTACGAGTTTACACCTCACATTACATCTATTCATCCACGCAATAACCTCAAAATACAGCGACGCTTCAATTTGTCCCGAAAGCATGAACATGCATTGAGCCATTTATAGTACTAATTCACTGATTATCGCGTAATTAAATTCAGTGCAAATTAGTCATAAGTCCCCGGGGAGTCATAAATCCACAGTACAGGCTTCTGCCGCGCGCTGTACTTTGCTGATAGCGAGGATGATTGTGACCGCGATGAAAGGTACACCCCTGGCATACGTGGTGTGTGGTGCCGGTGGGTGGCCTGGTTGGCGGTGACACTAGCATTTGAATAATCCCTTCTGTTGAACTCCTGCTAATGCGAGATACTGCTGCAGGATAATAACCACTACCACGGGAGCTTAATTTATAAATCGTAGTTGACTGATTTGCTTTTTACCCTTTTTTTCTTCCCTTTGCCTTGTGCATGAAGGTGAAGTGCATCGCTGCTAAGTGGAATAGTGGGCCTGCGTTGTAATCGAATCAAATTCGCGCTGAGGATTTCAATTTGTTAATTGTAAAGCGGAATGTCCTGATTTATGCAGATTCCGAAAAAAAAGAAAACTCTTTGATATTCAAATGATGCGCTATGCTTCGGGACAGGTGTGAAAAGGGTATTCATTTGGAACAAAAAAGAAAGGAAAAAAAAACTTACCTCCTTCACTTAAGGGACTGCTCGATAGACTAGACTTTCTGAAAAGAGAAGAAGAAAAGGTGAAAACGTGGTAACTTCTTTCAAAACAAGTTTAAACTGCTGCACTTGAGCTCCGCCAACTGTGACAATGTTCGCGTTTTTTTGTTTTTTTGTTTTTCTTTGCTCCAATTGGTGTCACTTTTCATTTTGAAGAAAAGGACACAAATGGAGAATAATAAAATAAATGCTTTTAATGTTTGATTCAGCAATAAATCGTGGAGCGTGCACTCGGAAATCAGGAAGCGTATCGCTATAACTCACTCGAGTAATGGTGTTTTATTCCCAACGAAACGTACGTACGTCCATACATATTTATATGTACGTGAACCACTTTTCGTTAATGGTGTGCTTAAGGTGAGGGTGCACCTATAACAGTCCTGAAAGGATTTTTTTTCCCCATCTTACACAGAGTACATACAGGTGAAGGCAACACCGTACCGAGTTGGGTACGCAGTTTCCCTTAATGGACCTCAATGTTCGTGCTGAATGTCTGAATTTCTGAATATCTGATTAAAATTTCCCCGAATGGATCGCATGTCGTGTGAAAAATTAAATGAAGAGCACCGATGCTGGTGGTGGGGATGAGAATTCTGAATAATATATGCCAGCGGATGTGGATGTAATGCATTCGGTGGCAGAGGATGCAGTTTTCTCTTAATTGCTTCAAATAAGTCAACCTTTGTTGGGCTTGTGTTGTAAAATAAATAAAGTAAATTATTTCTTCTATGAAGCGTTTAAGGATATTAATGCAATTATCCGCGGAAACTGATTTAATTCTCATTCAGTTTGAAGCACTATCGTTTGTTGTAGACTGGAGTGGACATCAAACGAGAAATAAGCCGAATGGATGTGAAATATTGCCCAGGATGGTGGTTCTTGTATTCCAAGCTGATGTTTGCTAAATATGACATGAAACGCAATTTTATTGACATCTATGGGCTTTGTCAAGGGTGGTATACGAGATTACTATTATTGGCTTATTTTATGCCATTATTGCTTTAATATAAGTAAGTCCAGGCAGATGGACACCTCGGCTATTCCCAACGTACCCAATTTTTTTCTTACCTTTTTCGAGCATTTCTGGTCTTGTCTTAGTTATAACTTGTTCAATGATAGTTTTGAGGTCTAAATTTATTACTGATTTTTCTGTGTATACTAAGGACTTCATAATATGAGAGACCAATCAATCGGTCCGAATCACGAAATTAGTTTTTTTTGTTATCAAATTCTGTTTTCAACAAATCGTTGCTTGCACGAGATGTGCGACATGTAGCACCATCCTGTTGGAACCATATGACAACGTTCTTCATGAATTGCCACATTGGCTACCGAAAAATTTATAAATAAGTAAGGGCCGCTGATACCACCAACATGCAAACCACACTAAGCTGTTTTTTGCTGGATGCAAATGGATCACGAATTCATTGAGCCAAAAATCTGTATTTTTAAACGTAATTTTTCGAGTATGTCGACCGTAATTTCACGAATTCTTTCGAAATGAATTTGAATGATTTCAAAGCGTTTTGGGTTTGCTACTGTATAGTTTTCTAATGCTGAGGGGCTATGCATTCCAGAGGCGGATAGAATGAATGAGAAATTGAAAATATTTTGATGACTCCTCTTGCAAGAAATTTAAATTTTAGTCTTTAGTGTAAGAGCTGAAAGTAAAGGATTGCAAAATATTTTGACAAAACTAAAATGAATTTAATCGAAGCCAACCGCTTTTTATTCAAAATTCAAAAATTGACCGATTTCTGGAATTCAAAACTATGGATAGAATCTTACTTCAGATACACGGCCGCCTGTGACCGCAAATGCCATTCTGAACAGATCCTAATTTTAATTTTTCAGTTGAAAAAGCAAGGCGAATCACCGAACAGAAACAGATAGTGTCGAGCGTTTTTCAAGTTGATGTAAGTAAAGTAAAGGGAATCGGCATTTGACGCTTTGACTATTGCTTTTGACACAAGAGGATCCATAGTAGAAAGGGACTTATTGTTCCGTATTGAATGTGCCGTCTACAAGGGATAGAAATCCCTGCACATTTAGGCTAAGCTAGGAAGGTCTGTTTTAAATTTATCAAAAAACTTCTTGAAATTCTCAAATTATGCCTAAACAAGGATTAATTGTGATGGGATTTAATAATCCTCGTTCGCAAGAAACCGAATGATCTAATTATTTATAAAAAAAAAAATCAATATTGAAGCAATTACATAATATTACCACCAGTTCAAGGGATGCCTTCCAATCATAGGCCAATAATGAAACAGGAATTCGAATTTTGTCGTCAAGCGTGTACGTATCTATGTATCTTATGTATGAAACCAATATGGTGCAAAACATATCCCTTTTGAATTCAGCGTGAAGATACTCTTAGGCACATTTTCTTAATGTAATTTAAAAAAATCATTTCCAAGTATCAAATTTTATAGGATTACAATGATAAAAAAGGAAACACCCTCCCGGGTACACACATGCACGTATGTACATATATATGGAAAGAGAGCTTCCTTTCAAGAAGAAAACATTTCAAATTTCATTTGGAATCTCTCGGAAAAGAATGACTGTTTGCAAAGCTTCTTATGGTTAACAATACCCACTTGGCAACATTATCCTGAATGATATTAAATCCTTCGCATGGCGCATAGGCTTAATATTCTGTATGAGTGAAAACCTCTATTTACCTGGCAGCTATGGAAGACACGTTTCTGAATTGGATATTGGTTTACTTAATCAATTGATTTGAATTGATTGAGGTTTTTAAGTAAATTGCATTTGATATTCAAGGAATATGTTAAGGATTTATTGGAAAATACGAGTAATTTGAATTCGGGATGCAAAGTCGTGAAAAGTACATAAACAGAAGCAATTATCCTGGAATCAGGATAAAATTGAACAAATTCAAGTTACTCCCTATTGTGGTATCCTGTAATTAAATGGGTGCACGCGTAAGAGTCGTAATTGATTCGCTTTTTCTGTTGATTACATTAGTTCCGTTTGAAAAGTGGGCAAGTGCCGAATGGTGGGTGTATCTGTCGGATATTTGCGTACCATATCATTTAAGTTTAATCACATTCACGTCCAAATGGTAATTAGTGTCTTTGCCTCATTGGATCGTAAATAAGCAGTGAATACACGCGAGAGAGTTGTGTGACTTGGGAATGAGTATCCGAATAGATTAGATTTCAATTTAATTGCTGAGTAATGCTCGTTCTGGCCCATAAATTAATCTCATCCGTTCAGGGAATAGGTTTTGGTATTGGGCACTGATGATGAGGGCTTACGTCAACTAAAGTTTTACGCTGTTCACGGTGTTATATACTTGAATGGTGTGGGGAGGCCACGGATGGCTTGATTTCTTAGAGTGGATGAAGAAGATGTCAGAGTCCTTAACAGATATTTAAGGTGCATTTGCCAGTGATGAATGGAGTCATCAAGATAAGTGAATTTCCTAAATTGATGTTACAACACACAATCAATCTTGCCATTGCTTTTGGTCTGAAACTTGTCTTGTTTTTGTTGGCTTGGAGGAGATTAATTATATTGAATTTGAATTATTGGAGTTAGAGGAGTTAGTCAGGATCGTCTACACTCCTGAGAGTGTCTTCTCTGCTACCAATCGATGTCAATTCATCAATATGGATGAAAAATTCACTTAGAACTTGTATTTCGCAAAAACTACAGATGAAGCCAAAACTGATGTACATAGATCAGCGAACTTCTAATTATAGTTGACATAACTAGACTAATAGTTACCTCTCCAGCACCTGTGTAGCGGTAATAGAAACAAAGGTCAGATAGGCCCAACTAACAAAAAAGAAAGAGTGCGCGTGCAAAGAAGATGCTTCCCACTGAAGAGTTGATATTTGATCTTGCACCCTTTCCTCTTCAAATTTAGAACAAATTATAGTAGAGTCAATCTTAAACTGAAGCTGATTTTAGCTCCAAATTAGCTCATCTTGTCATTTGCTTCGAATTACCATTATTGACAATTGGCTGCGAATATTTAACTTCAATCAGAACTTTAAGGTTACATTTTCAGATCGATAAGGCAGCCATTTCAAATTTCGTACCCTCAGATGTTATGTTAGGTTCGCGTCGTTGTTTTTTGGGCACCATTTTGATTTGGTTGGCATGTGTCAATTTGTATTTGACTACGAAAATGTCATCAAACAAATTTAAAATCTATAAATGTACTTTGTTTTCGTTTAAAAGGTAGAATATCTAAAGAAGGCTGATTGTTCTTAAAAGCGTGAGATGAAAGATCATCAGCAGATCATCACATCGATTATTATCCGGAAGACAACATGTCCGCCGGCTTTGTGACGTTAGAATTAGAATGTAGCCCAGAAAATCTGTAATAGCGCTTAGGATTTGGCTTTGCCTTATGTTCTTAAATTAACCCATCGCTTACATTTCGACCTCTCTTTTGACATTCGTAGAGAATAATGTAATGTTACGTAGATGAGATGAAGTTTTGCTTTATTTTGACAGTTAACTGCTGTGGAGTAAAGGAAAAACCCTTTAGGTGTTGTCTGAGGATTGAATCTTAAAGCCATGGCGCTCACACTGGAGGAAACATTTCATGTTCATTTATTTAAATGCTCCAGATTCCATTCTTTTTCTTGTGACGGTTAGATCTTGAAAGTCGTCCTTATCTTTCCGTAAATTGAACTTCGGAGCACAATAGGCTACACAGGCTATTCTGACATTAAAACAAAATAAAAACATTTTTGGAAATTGATTATACATATGTATGTATATACTAGTAGCTGTCACCAATTTTATGTCATTTCAATTGTTCAAATGTCATTTACTCTCAATCAAACCTCATCGATTTTTTATAAAGTGGTGTACACACTAGCAGGCCTGAACGGAAAGCCAATTAACTGGACCGATCCCAAAAGTCCAGAACCATCATAAAACTATAAATTTTTTCCTAAATTTAGGTATTGCAACAGAAGGGTAAAACAAATTTTTGAAATACATATCTGGTGGGTAAAACAGTCAAGCTATTAACTTTGCACTATCATCTCTGACAATTGCAGCTGACAGCTGATATGTATGTTCCAATGATTAGTCCCTGTCAATTAAAAATAATTTGAATATATTTTGCTGAAATCACACGACATTCATTAGTGTCCCAAATTGCATTCAAATCATTCTTCTGTCCAATCAGCACTATTAATTCGTAACTCACGCTATCAACGCCAGACAGTGCTCCCTTCGCACGCCGATTGCAATGCGACAATTCATGTCACATGTGACAGAAGCAAAGTTCATCATAACAGAGAATACTTGGAGAAAAAAAAGTAAGCTTATCTATTTGGTGGGGATGCTACTGTCAAATAACCGCATAATGAGACTACAACTCACGGGTGCCCTCAGAGGCTGTGATCCACAGCAATCAGCGCTGCTTCGTGTCACAATGTAGATGGTTGTGAAATCCAACCCCTCACAAAGCGTGGCCCCGGAATGGGGCTGCATTGACGGGCCACACTCTCACAACAGACAATTGAATAATTTTGCAAATATTTACTTACGAGAATTTATTTAATATTCATATCTTTATCATTTGATGACGCTGAGATACGTGCATGGCAGTGGTCTTAGGCAAGGCAAGAAGATGTAGTAAATGAAGCGAGGTTGCTACTTTAATTCGACGGTATTTTTACACACAATTTGTTTACTCGGAGTAGAATATTATGGTAAACTGAATATTTATACTTATTAAGTCAGCCGTGAGCCTCCTGGGCAATTGAATTGATGACAATTGTCGACTGTCGATGTCGATGTCGTCGTCGCTGTAGTCGTTGTAGTCGTCGTCGTTGTTGGCGTTGATGTGGTCATGGAAGTGAAAGCGAGAATTTGTCGCTTCAATTAAAGACACGCGGAGAACTTAATGACCTATAGAATGGAATTGAATAACTTAAACGTACTCGGAAAACTACGTTTTTGGGTTGTTGTTGGGAATTAATTGACAGTTAACACAAAATATAACGAACTGAGAATTATGCTGCCGATGAAATATTCATCTCGAGTAAATTGGATTAATCAAGCTGGGGGTAGTTCTGTTCGAGGTGCGGTTGTCAAACGCACAGGGTTCTCTGCTGGAAGAATACAAGTGGATGGTGAAGGAAAAATTCTTAAAATTTTAAATTTTCTATTTGACCACAGAACATCTTATCAAAAATGAAGTCTCAATGCGAAATTTAGTTGCCGACCATAAAGAACGTTTTATTATTTGGTTCACCTCCTTTGGCATGAACCGCATCGTAAGAAATTGCTCATCAAACTACCCAGCACTTAATATTTCAGATTCTTCAGCAAGTGATGGTTCATGACGACGAAGTCCTTAGCTTGTGTGCTGGTTGAAATGTGGGAACTATAAATTTTAAACTAACTGGGGTGGCTGTGGCCAGATACATACTGTATATCTATCTGCAGAGAGCGGTTGAAGGATACCGTGTCGGAGTTTTCAAAGAACAATTATTAATGGCGTTCAGGATGCGTTTTGAGTTGAGCAATACCTAAGGTATTTGCAGCCTTTTCCGCAAATAATAAGAGGAAGTGGTAGTAGCGTCAAAATCTTTGAGGTTTGGATTATGTGTTTGTGAATACATTTATCTCAAAGATTTGATGAACATCTCTATTGGTTATCTTGGTATGCCTTTCGGATTTTATTTGACCTTTTATTGTTCTTTTTCCAAATGAACTCTTTCGCTAAGAACTGTTTTATTGAAGGCTTTAAAACTCCAAGAAAGTAAAACAAGTATAGATAATAAGATACTGAAATAGAAGGAAATGGTAACATAAAGTAGTTGCGCCATGACCATGGAAAATACTGACTTTACCCTATATGGTTCTGTTCAAACATTTGTTGAGTACTACTAAGACATTTTGTACAGGTACATTGGTTCATAAGCTCGGTAACACACTCTAATAAACCAATTGCTATGAAATCTGCGGCGGCAAGCTCTCTAAAGCCTCGCCTTCTAAACAACAACAAAAGATTTTCCGCTGCCGGAATGTATGCACCTCGGACTTCAGCTCATATAAGTGGATAATTGTCATATATTTCAATGGATACTTCTATCTAAATAGTGAACTGACCAACAATGTCAAATAGGTTAGAAGTCGCAACTTTCGGCTTAAACCAACAATTGTCGTGGTAATTGTAATTATACTTCTATCTGCCAAACGCAAGAGCTCAGTGCTAGCTAGAAAACATAGCAACCGGAGCAACTCCAACAACTTAACATTCTTTAACCTTAAATCTAAGCTAGTTTAAGCCTATCTTTAAACTCTGCTACATATTGTTGTTCACAATGAACGGGTCCCTGACATTGAAGTTGCCAGGTTCGGTGTCCAACCCCCATTTCCTAAATGAAGAACTAATTTACTGATAATAAAAAGTAATACTCTCTTACTGGCGCTTGAAAATTGGTGTAATACATCCTAAGGAAGTTATTAAAAATTTAACCAGCAATGATCAAATATATCGCTAAGAGCCTGATGGACTTCCTAACTTGTCATTGCGCCCTCAATTATGTACATTGCGAATAGTTGTGACTCTGAGAAGCTAACTGATGAGGGGCAAAATAATTGGTTCCAAAAGAACTAACGCTCACCATGAATTATTCAGTTTTTTACAGTACATTTCAACAAACTTCTAGTGATTCAAAGCCACAAATCCCCTCCTCAAATCATCAATGTTTGACATTATTTTATACAAGATGGCTGCGCTTATTTGACAGATGTCAATTTGCCAGGTAAATTGAATGTGTGCATGATTTGTTTACCAATTCACCGCTTGTAGCATCCACTAGCTTGGATTTAAGAACAGTGACCTCAGTCGTCTAATTGTTCGATGTCCTATTCCTGATAGTATTAGTTAAAAAAAAAAAAGATTTCTCAAAGATACCTGCATAGACTCACTGCCTAGAGTAATTGCAATCCACAAGTACTGTGTTTACACATTGCACTATCTTCAAATGGAAACAACAAGCCTAAAGCACTTTGGATAGTAGCGAGATAACATTTGCTTGTAAATCAAGATAAACGTTCATCCCACGCCCATGCCACAGTGTATGTATGTATGTATTCCGCTTGAATAAAATATGAAAATTAAGTTCATTTCGCATTCCTTGTTAGCCGCTCATAAAAAATGCTCAAACACAATCGCGAGCTGAACACCCCGACACGTCCAGATACAGAGTAATTTTTGAAATATGGCTGCCACCAGTATCTCTTCGAATGGCAGTAAAAGGACGTCTGTTCTTATCATTGAATAACAGAGTTTCATTTTACCATCCACCAGATACATTCATATTATTATGGTATTTATGTATCTCTGTGTGTATCTGTTTCGGTGTGCTTTTGAAGTAGCTCACCAAAAACAAAAAAAAAGTTCAGGCAAAACCATGTTTCTGTAAAATACACCACCTGGGCCCTCTCGACTGACAGGAGGACATTTTAGACACCGACAAAAGGAATGACAATAAAAATGCCTTGAATCTGAAAAAAAAACCCAAATGGAGTGCTATTGTGTGAAAATTAGTTTCCAGCTTTTCCTTTTCGCTCTTCTCACGTGTGACTTCCCTTATCTGTGGGCATACGAGGCCGCTTTGATCACATCTTAATTAGAAAAATGTCTCTTTCGAATGTGTGAATGCAATTAGCAAGTGTTTTCTTGTGTCATTGTTTTCACCCGCAGTTGGTGAAATTAAAAGATAACACACGACAGGCACACTGTTGTATGTACTTTGCAAAAGAACAATAAACATTCACATTTTAATTAGACGGTGTTCAATGTTTTGGTTGATGTTTCTTAATCTTGAGAGGAATTAGAAAAGTATTTGTTAGGAATTTTGGAATTGCAAAAGTAGACAGTAGACAGTAGAACGTAGAAACTTATGATATGCTTGTCATTACTGGCAGGGATTTGGAAAACATTTTGACTTGCTTTTCGTGGATTTAAAGGTATTCGGAGTTGCTTTAAAGATCTGTCAACCTGGTTTATTATTTTGGATTCGTTTGGGTTTGACGCAGATCATGACAGTAGATGCAGTGTCAATCATTAAGCGACGGAAGTCTTCATTCTCCTGAGTTGGACCAAATAAAAGCATATGTCACTGCTGAACTTCAAATCGGGTTTTCAAGTTTGGATAAGTCTAGGGAAAGGTCTCATAAAGTGTCAAATATTACCTCCGGTAGATGGGGTATATAGGGATTAATGTATTCAGGCCATTTTTGATAGTTATAAAGATGGCAGCCATACATATTTGTGTATGTTAAGGTGCGTCCATGTATTGTAATCGTTTTTGACAGATATGTTGTTGTGTGAAGTTACAATAAATATTTAGGAGCAACAAAGACCCAGTGTGCGTGTTACATTAAGTACACACGTATCCACGATTTTAGAGAAGGTTGCGTTAATTAAAAGGCGATGCTTTGTGAGAAACAAACAACGGTTTACTAGCCATCAATCTAATTGGATGCAACTGTAAACAGGTTTAGACTGTGCTTACATAAATTATTAATCATAGTCACGAAATATGTCGCAAACTCTGCTATAAACTTTACAGCCGCAGTAAGTGAAAACTGCGTGACTATTACTCGTATATGTGGGACAAAATATTCCACTCACAAGCTGTAACCTTGAAAGAGGATATTCAGCCACCAATGCCTAAGAATGTTTCTTTTTGTAAATTAGAAGGAGCTGTCTTCAAAAATATGTATTTCTTGTAAGGCCATCTGTTGGCAATAAGATGCCTAAGAAAGGTAGATCTTTAACTGATGTACTGTCGAATTTGATGACATTTGGATAAAAGGAAACGCAGTTTGAAGTGACATTATGCTTGTGTCAGGAGCTTCAAGCAAAGAGCTAATATTAAGACTTGTACCGCCCGATAAAGGTATGTACATCAAATAGACTATTTTGAATAAATTAGATTAGTTTTGCAATAACTTTTTTAAAAGAGTTCTGTTTACTTTGAATCGCGCTTGTATATTCCCTTTCAAGTTCAAGTTGTAGTGTCTTTGCTATGACCGAGTTGATGATTTGATCTTCATTTGTTAAAAGGTTTTGAAAGTATACAATTCTGGTTTGAAAGATCGAATTCCTCTTGATGTCTTTCTACAATGAAAGACCACGCAGCTAAAACGCGATCTGTTTCAAAGCGACTATAGATCATTATAAAATACCAGACGTAAAAACGCTCTCTGTTTGACGACGCCCTTAAGTTGTACAATTTTTGGTAGACAGGCGGACTTAAAACAAATTTCCTAACATACCTCACATACCATCTCGACAATAGATATTTAAAAATACCACTCCTGTCGTCATTGAGATAAATTACAAACGAAAGTGATCGCTTCATTTAATTTTTTTCGCGCGTGCACTTGTAAGTCTTATGGTCGGCCGCATGTACATATAACAGTCTTCATCTGGCCGTACACACTGACGTCACATTTTACTTGGCAAACAATTTTGCATATCAATTTTCAGAGATGTTAAAAAGGTGTAAACGATGCTGACATCAGATTTGCGCGATCATCTTGTCAAGTGGACATGATTCTCGAAGATTATTTGTAAAAGTATTTTCGGCCTTATTTCATAACACTCAGATGTACGTCATTTGAACGTAGTTTTTGTAATTTTAGAAAATGAGATGCGAGGCATTCTTATACACACCACCGTCCATCAGTCATGTAAAATAAGTCGAACACTTTATTTAGCATAATAGGAAGACGCACGCTAGGATAATGTTTCATATGTGTATCTGTAACGTTTTCAGAAGTTTTACGATTCAATCAAAATGAAATAGATGGTGTTTCTGTATTTTCAGGAAACAAAGTGAATTTCCGTGGCACGTTTATTTTTTTCTCAGAATCAATGATGAGATATCATTTTTGTTTTTGCCGTAAAATTCTCTATTTGCTCAGCTCCATGGGATACATGAAAAAACCATTTCACAAGATATCACATTCCCTTGAGATAAATTTACTTTCTTTCTCTCTGCGCTTAAGTACACATATCCAGAGACCAAAAAGAATGTATCTTGTATCCACTTATTTTCAGAGCTCACCATATTTTCTGGTCCTCGGGCTATCTATTGTCTGATATGATGATGATGAAAGTAGGTGGATGCAGTACTTCAAATAAAACCAAAGAGAAGAGGAGACACAAATAAATAAATCGAAAGCCGCCGCGTATGCCTTGTGATATGTAGTTTCACCTCACAGACAGAAAGGAATCCATGTACCTATACATAGTTCATTTTGGATGATATTGAGGAAGGCCATGGACTCGGAATATGTACCCACTGTAGTGGGGGAGTGTCAACAACGGTGACTATAAAATCCAACACACAGAGTGGGAGTGGGAGTGAACAGAGGTGGAGGGAGTATGCCAATAAATTGAAAACGAATCAGAGAGTCATCCCAGAAGGGCAAAGTTGACAACTGTCAGCCTGCATACGCCTGTGTGTCCATTATTAAACTGTCCATCAAAGTCTACCCCCTAAAAGAGACTTAAAGGATTAAATTCGGTTGAAATTTTACGATTTCTTTTGATATTTCCCCCGGATACACGTGCTGTGCTGGAGTTCTTTCTCTGTTGGATTTGTCAAAAAGACCCAGATACTCGTATTTCCCTTCAAAAAGATTCTCATATGAAATGTTTAACCGATAGAATGGATTGTGTTGAATTGTTATTTTTATGGGGCTGATGGGGAAATTTATATAAATATTAAAATTCGAGGAAAAGGAAGTCGGTGAACGAGTGGATTAATTTATGGAAATTCTATATTCAGCTTTTCAAGTGTAATTCAAAGTAAATGTGTTTGTAAATATGCGAATAAGAATCTGATTATTAGGTAAATAATATTGTACAGTGTACACAGTAGTTACAGTAACGCTACGATATGGGGGAGCTATTCGAAGGTTGATAGCTATTTTTATGAGTCGTTTGATAAGAGTTCATGTAAACGATAAACAACTTACTGGCGGTGTTGAATGATATTCAAATTATCTCTGGGGATTTACTACGGAAGTAAAGGCTCTCGGGACAATCAACGTTAAATGCACCATCGGGAAAGGTAGACTCATCAATTTGTCTCCAATCAAATTCACTTCAAGAACGACAAATCTTTATGGAAATACATATGTACATACCCACTGAACGTGAATGCCATGGACACAAATATACAAAAATTACAAAAAAATTATAAAGAATTTTGCCTCATTTTTGAAATAATGAGAACATTTGATACCTTAACAGAGCTGTGTGCCCAAAGAGTCTTAATCCCTGATATGAAAGACGTCATGCAATTGAAAATTCCAATGAAGACCGCAAATTTCTTGAAATAATTTATGGCAAGGCATCCATGACTGATTTTATTTCTTGTCACCTCTGTGAACATAAGCCCTGAAATAATTTTAACCTTACCTGTCAAATGTCGTCTTCATCATGCAAATGGTTTTTATCCAGAAATGGTAGCGATACAGAATTTTGCAAAAAACTTCATTCTTGATCGAGATAACCCCACTTTCTGCCAAATGCTTAATAGCGGGCAACTGAGTTTCCCAGAGTCAAAGTCATCCGATTTGCGTTCTTTTACTTCTAATCTTTTACTCGGTTTCACCCATTTGAGCCAAAAAACTATGTCAGAGGGGATATGAAGCGACAATGCATATTCATTGGAAACCGAATTTTGCAGAAAACTCCATTCTTGATCGAGATAACCCCACTTTCTGCCAAATGCTTAATAGCAGTTGTTTCTGATATTTTGAGGAGATTTTGTCCAACATTATGCCTTTAGGGTGTGTGTACCTCTGTAGATACAATGGGAAATCTTGAATCGATATCTTATGAGACAATATAACCATCTCGAACGAAGCTTTGAACTTCATGCCCAAAAAAGAGTACTCACAGCACTTGCTCATTTCAGATTTGAAAAGGGGTTTCCGAAGAAACTATAAAATTCTTAGTGGCCTATCATTTGAGTCATTTAAAGATCTGATACAGATGGAGCCACCCTATCTAGTAGTGGTTGCTTAACCGAATTGTGTAAAGAAAAAGATTTCTGCAAAGATTCAGAAATTGCACACAGCTGAATATTTTTCTAATTCTACCTCCTTTTGAACGAGATTGACGGTCTCGGTTAAGGTGCAATTGACCAACGGTTAAGGTGCAAATTAATTTCATTGTTTCAAATGGTTTCCTTTTTTACACAAATAGAGAGTAATTAGATACACATTTGTAGAAAATATCTAAGTACTCTTGGTCGTCCGTTGGACCTAAAATCAACAGAAAACTCTTTCTCTTTGAAATTCCTTGAGTGAATTATTAACACACAGTCGACTGTATATGAACTGTGGGTATGTTCAATAAACATCACTCTAAGTCAACATAGATATACAATATCTACTCCTTTCATGTTTGTTCAACACACATGTCTGGTTACAGCCAGAGGAAGGGCACAAAAATATGCATAATTTATTCACAAGCTTGCCAATATCTTTCGGTTATTTGAGCACTCTTTGAGTCCTGAAAAACTTTCGACAAACTCTTCGGAAACCCTGTTAAACCCTTTCGATCGATTTTCAATTACAAACTTACAACTCCCAGATCCCAATGTATCAACATCATAAGCACCTCTTACTTAACAGAGTTTCAGAATTCCACTCATCTCCGATCCAAGTACGTACGAGTATATACTTATGTCCAATAAAACTGTCAAAATCAAAAAAACAAGCATTAACCACCTAATTGCCCTTTCCAGCAGTAATCCCAATTTAATCCCAGAGATATTCCAACTTAACAAACAGAAGCAAAAAAAAAAGAAGAATCCCAGCATCGCTTTATGTAACAAAATACCACCCGAACTCACTCCCGAGTTAGCAAACAAAAGTACATTCATTCTCAGGCGTTCGCATACTTACGTCAGGATAAGACAATGAAATTATCCAATTATAGCATTTCCTGCTAGGAGACGAGATGAACGAGCAAGCGCCCTCTTTGTTATTATAATCCAATCTCAAGGAATTGTATCTCAGCCCAACTAACCCAAGAGACAAGCTATGCTTTATGCACTGGAAGGATGCACGCACACATACAATACACCTATAATATGCTAGTGTCGGTGGGTGGAGATCACTCTCCTGTTAGCCACTCAAATGGAAATGCACAATTATCTAGCGTCGCACATAAATTTCTATATTCATCGCAATTATCTGTAATCGTTATCACACAAAACCAAAACACTCCAAAGGGCTATACACTCGTGTGGCACTTTACCGATTCACTGACGATTCAGAACACTGAAGCCCGATTTATATCCTCTCCAGGGATTAAATCCGGAAGTGTACACTTGTGTAATATCTATTTTACTCGAGCGGATTAAGATGAATCGTCTTCGGATGTACCGCCGCGTTCCCGAAAACAACCTACTGACACGATTTTTAAAACGCACTGGAACTCCGAGTGTACTATATACAACCCTGTGGACATCTATTCGATAATGCAGAGATAATGGTGCAGCACCGCGCCGAAGAGAATGAAACTGCAGTGATAAACGCGAGGCGGTTATCTATTTGTGCTTGTTGTGTTGGTGTGAGGGTGGCCAAGAAGGAACGGAGCAATCCAATACCAGACAGTGCGGCACTCTGAAATGAACTGAATCCGCAATCAGAGAGTGAAGTCGGCAAAAGTAAAAGCACCCGGCGCGAGACTTTGAACTATCAGTGAACCTAACAGAGTGGAGCTATGAGAACCGTAAAACGTTCTCACAGATACAACCGAAAGTGAAGGGGAGCCATTGGTGTATTGGGGAGACAGTGGCTTTTCTGAGTGAAAATCCGAATTGAGTGATGTGGGTTGGTATGTTCTTGGTTCTTGTGTTTGAACAGTTGACGCATTTCTAGAGTAGAGCAGCGTGACTGTTTGTTTGCGGGGAATTCTTTTCTAGTAATACTATGTCGTTGTTTGTTTGACTCAAGACAGTCAAGATTGGGGTGGAATCAGATGTTTTCTGCACAACTGCACAGGTGTTTTGCCAGAAAAGCTTTTTTTGAGAGAATTTCCATTTGTTTGACATGCGCATGACATCTGAATTGGCAGCAATACAATACGAATACTTGTGGCTTAAGAGAGTGCAAATCATGAGAGTTTGGTTTGCATGATAATGCCATTGTTGCTGCAATAGTTTGTTTACTTGAGCCAATTTTGAAGCTCAGAATCATGGCATCTGGAAAATTGTGGAAACACTTTTGGCTTAAATTTTACATGTATTTGGCGTTAAAGAGCATTTGGAAGTTCGAAAAATTCATAGAAATGATAAACACCGGTGTGGGATTTGGGTTTTGCCATAATTCAAACAATGCAGTCTGGTCAAGTGGTTATGTTGTTAATTTCTTCAACCCCTTGGGGGGCATAGGGCGTTAGCAATGCCTGAGCCCCATCTTACTAGAATTTCTGCAACGTGTTTGAGCTACCTCCAGAGAGCTCGATTCCTCCTTAACTTTTCTGTCCTACGTTTGTCTAGGGCATCTCGATTTTCTGCCTGCTTGAGTAAGCGGATTCCATTGTATGGCATAATTCGCAATGGAGCTGTTTTCGCACTGTAGGCTGTGTCCGAACCACTGCCATTTCATCCTCCATATATCTATAAGTTCTTGTCTCATTCTTCGAAGCCAAAATGGATACATGAAATAGGTGCAGGAAGGGAAAAATAGTCGGCGTTTCTTATTTCTGTATTTCTCATTTCTCAAGGGCGATATTGCATTTGAAGAGGATCAATAGATTTTCTTCATTCTTGACCTCTGTCTACCCAACTTCTTCGCAAATCTTCTTCTTCTTCTTCTTTACATTTTATGGTCAAGTTTTTTGTTCATTTTCATCCGTTTGACCCAAAACGTCAAGGGAGAGGAGATATGTGACGGTGTTGCATTTGAAGAGGATCAAGAGATTTTCTTCATTCTTGACCTCTGTCTACCCAACTTCTTCGCAAATGCTATTTAGCCGGCAACTGAGCACACCAAAGTCTAAATCATCCTCTTTACATTTTTTGGTCAAGTTTTTTGTTCATTTTCATCCGTTTGACCCAAAACGTCAAGGGAGAGGAGATATGTGACGGTAGTGCATTTGAAGAGGATCAAGAGATTTTCTTCATTCGTGACCTCTGTCTACCCAACTTCTTCGCAAATGCTAGATAGCCGGCAACTGAGCACACCAAAGTCTAAATCATCCTCTTTACATTTTTTTGTCAAGTTTTTTGTTCATTTTCATCCGTTTGACCCAAAACGTCAAGGGAGAGGAGATATGTGACGGTAGTGCATTTGAAGAGGATCAAGAGATTTTCTTCATTCGTGACCTCTGTCTACCCAACTTCTTCGCAAATGCTAGATAGCCGGCAACTGAGCACACCAAAGTCTAAATCATCCTCTTTACATTTTTTTGTCAAGTTTTTTGTTCATTTTCATCCGTTTGACCCAAAACGTCAAGGGAGAGGAGATATGTGGCGATATTGCATTTGAAGAGGATCAAGAGTTTTTCTTCATTCTTGACCTCTGTCTACCCAACTTCTTCGCAAATGCTAGATAGCCGGCAACTGAGCACACCAAAGTCTAAATCATCCTCTTTACATTTTTTTGTCAAGTTTTTTGTTCATTTTCATCCGTTTGACCCAAAACGTCAAGGGAGAGGAGATATGTGACGGTAGTGCATTTGAAGAGGATCAAGAGATTTTCTTCATTCGTGACCTCTGTCTACCCAACTTCTTAGCAAATGCTAGATAGCCGGCAACTGAGCACACCAAAGTCTAAATCATCCTCTTTACATTTTTTGGTCAAGTTTTTTGTTCATTTTCATCCGTTTGACCCAAAACGTCAAGGGAGAGGATATATGTGACGGTGTTGCATTTGAAGAGGATCAAGAGATTTTCTTCATTCGTGACCTCTGTCTACCCAACTTCTTCGCAAATGCTAGATAGCCGGGAACTGAGCACACCAAAGTCTAAATCATCCTCTTTACATTTTTTGGTCAAGTTTTTTGTTCATTTTCATTCGTTTGACCCAAAACGTCAAGGGAGAGGAGATATGTGACGGTGTTGCATTTGAAGAGGGTCAAGAGATTTTTTTCATTCTTGACCTCTGTCTACCCAACTTCTTCGCAAATGCTAGATAGCCGGCAACTGAGCACACCAAAGTCTAAATCATCCTCTTTACATTTTTTGGTCAAGTTTTTTGTTCATTTTCATCCGTTTGACCCAAAACGTCAAGGGAGAGGAGATATGTGACGGTGTTGCATTTGAAGAGGATCAAGAGATTTTTTTCATTCTTGACCTCTGTCTACCCAACTTCTTCGCAAATGCTATTTAGCCGGCAACTGAGCACACCAAAGTCTAAATCATCCTCTTTACATTTTTTGGTCAAGTTTTTTGTTCATTTTCATTCGTTTGGCCCAAAACGTCAAGGGAGAGGAGATATGTGACGGTGTTGCATTTGAAGAGGATCAAGAGATTTTTTTCATTCTTGACCTCTGTCTACCCAACTTCTTCGCAAATGCTAGATAGCCGGCAACTGAGCACACCAAAGTCTAAATCATCCTCTTTACATTATTTGGTCTAGTTTTTTGTTCATTTTCATCCGTTTGACCCAAAACGTCAAGGGAGAGGAGATATGTGACCGTAGTGCATTTGAAGAGAATCAAGAGATTTTCTTCATTCGTGACCTCTGTCTACCCAACTTCTTCGCAAATGCTAGATAGCCGGCAACTGAGCACACCAAAGTCTAAATCATCCTCTTTACATTTTTTGGTCTAGTTTTTTGTTCATATTCATCTGTATATTCGCATTACTCCGAACTTGCTATCAAGGATTGACCACGTAACATAAATTGATAAAGTATATACCTACACACATACATGTCTCAAGTATATAAATCTGAACAGAAAGATCAGCAGAACTAAACATTTGAACCATGGCAATGAAATAATTAAACCGACAACATCTCCTAGATGGCGCGCCCACTTTTCATTTTCATTCATCTAAAAAGATGGATGTCCTTACTAAATTCAGCAAACTGGTATCTGTCTATGCTAACTAAGGATCAAGGATTGAAAGGTGTTTGGATACATTTGGATGTGTTTAATCATTCCGTCGGTTTTTGCAGTTAAAATGAATTTTGTATTCTGTTTCCGACCTATAAATTGAAATAGTTACAAGTTACAAGTTACAAATACTAATCTAGTAACAAGTCGCCAAGGCTACCCGATTAATATGGCTCTTATATAAATATTTCCTAATCCAGTCATATACATATGTAGTACAGGTAATGAAAGATCCTGATACATATATTTTTTCATACTACACACTCTTACTTTCTTCTTTCAGATGAATGAAATTATGCCAAAACCAGAATTCATGGAAATTCATTGAAGACTTCGCATAATCATTTCCTGTGTCAGTTGGATGGAATTCTAAAGCAAATATCATAAACGCTAACTTTTATTGCACCAATATCTTGTGTGAAGTATCACCTCTTGACTTTCTGTGAATGGCTATATCACTAAAGTCATTGAAAATCTGAAATCATTCTTACCCGAGAAATTCATTCTGAAAAACACTATTCTTAAGGTATTCATTAATTAATTATCTATAATCCGGTCAGGAAAATATTTGCGGAAATACCCTCATTGTCTCTAATGAATATAATCCCCATTCATTCTGAAGAAATTCATTGAAAACTGAAAGTCGCAGTGAAATTATCGGTTTGGTACAGCCCCTAACCTTTTTCTTCCTGGCTACCTGCTCGTACGTATGCGATCGGTTTTTAGCCCTAAAACTAATATGTATCATAAAAAAAAAACCCTCTTATGGCCTACTACTGTTCCGGACTCTGAAGTGCGCTGCAATTTGTGGTTGTGGTTGTGTAAAAGCGGCTGTAGACAAAATGGCAGGTATCTGGTTAAAATTGTGATATTTGTATTCATTCTCACAAAAAAAAAGACGATTTTATAGAATAAAACCTTTCGCAGCAACTACGTTTGAACGAAGTTTATTACAAATTAAAAATATTTAAGACAGGGCCACGGGAATGGAAGTAGTTATACTCTCGGATGTTTGTCAGACGCTCGGAGAGGTGGGGCCGTGAAAAAACTTTTAGGTGTGTTAGCTGGGACTCGAACCTCAAATCCCTTGCTCCATAGTCCTACGCACTAACCACTTGAGCCCATAAATATTAGCTTTTTTAAAAATCTTCTTCCGAATATGTAAAGTTTGTACTTATTTTGTAGTTTTCATTTCAGATCCCTTAAACCCGAAAATGTTTGTAAAACCTTGTATGCAATACATTTTATTTCTCACTAAATACGGAAAGCATCTCTCATCTCTAAGAATTCATTCATAATTACAAAACCTGAAAAGTTCATTCAGTAACACTCTTCCAAAAGGTGCTTATTATTTAATTATCTATAATCCGGTAGGGAAAATATTTACGGAAATACCCACATATCCTATAATGACTATAAGCCCTATTCATTCGCAAGAAATTCATTGAAAACTGAAAGTCAGAATGAAGCTAACCTTTTTTATTGCTCTACGTGCACGCGCGAGCGCGAGTGCAATTATGGCCCTAAAACTAGTATCGTAAAAATATCCTTTTATTGCACTGCTACTGTTCCGAACTGCACTGGAATTTATGGCTGAGGGGTTTATCTCGTTAGCACTTGCATCTTGCGCATCCTTATGGCAAAAAGTTAATCAGGGAGAATGAAAGTAAAATGGCTGGAAGAAATGTTTAAAAAATATGTTTTTTTTTTTAAATTATACTTTCGGATGTTTGTCAGAAGCTCTCAAGACCGTGATGGGTTAAAGAATGAAAGACTACTGTTTGTTATGTTCTCACCATCCTGTACAGTAGAGTTGTGCACATCTGCGTTAGTCTTTGATGAACTTCTAGAAGTATATTGTTCACAACATTAGGGCACATTCCATGAGTTTATGTTAGTAAGGTGCTTGGCCTTGCTTCTTTTGAGGGAAATACATATGTATATCACAAAAAATCGCACAGAGTCATAAGGCTTAAAAATCGAGATAAGTCTCATAATGGGTATGGATTTGATACTCATTATTTGGAAACACAGTATCTGGTACTGTGGGCCCATGGCATGAGGTAGTAACTCCGACAACAAGATGACTGATAATCAGGTCAACAAAGCTGAAGAGCAATTCCCAACAAAGTGGACTTAGAAAAGCAGCCGTTCTGAATAATTTTTTTGAGATATTTTAAGGACTCATTAATGAATGAAGAAATTCGCGTGTAGCCGAAAACCCCAACGTTCCGTAAATACCTTTAAAATTGAAAATGTCAACTTTTCACTCCAAAAGGCAGGGGTTGCTACATCCAATCTATTGTTGTTTTCAAATAACAATAAATCAAACTAAAACTGTATGGTAAAGGACCTCCTAATCAACTACTATAGTAACTGCGTGTTAGTTGACACCCAAATTATGTTCTTTTTTTTTATTAATATTCCAAAATTATATACCCCCCGAAGCCGTAGAATAGTTTTCGATAGATATTGAGGCATCTTCTTCACACCCGATTTGTACCTTTTCTCTGGAGTGAAGTGCCTACGTGTCTATGATTAATAGGCACGAAAAGTTTTCTTTCAGCATTTTTATGTTATCACGTAATACGTTTAAACACGAGCAGGGAATGTGAAGCACGATTACATGGAAACCAAAAGGACATGAAAGTTTAGTCTTCGCATCGGAAACTATAGTAAGAACCGCAGGTGTTTGCGAAATAGGATAACAATTTTCTTGTCTCCTCATTCCATTGAATAAACACTTCTTAATTCGGGTAATAAATTCTTTTAAGGATATGTCAGATCGGTTTGTACATAGGACTCATAAGAAACTATATTTCTTTAAGGATTTTAGGTCTTTAAGACCCTTAAGGCATGTTGTTGTCAATACTACCAAATTTTAAGGACTCGTATATAAAGTACCTCCGTATCACTGAGGCTGGGCAAAATTAGTCTGTCTTTGAAGTCGAACTAATGTGAAACGCGTTGTAGAACTTTAAATAAGATAGCGAACAGCACTATGTACGCATTAAGCTGCATAAAGGACGAGAAGTCTTGCGTAAGTAAGAATATTCCATCCTGTTGTGTACATTAGTATACGTAGAAATACGTATATAGATGTGGGAATGGAAGGGAGAAGCAGGCAACCTGACAACCTTTCACTTGGTATTCACGTGTTCTTCCACCTATTTTGTAAAAAATTTTCGTCGATAACCTCGGTAACTTGGCAAATATGGATGTAAAAGTGGAAATATGGATCCAACCTTTCGAGATGGAGATGGTTTGGGAGCGTATCTGTTACTGGAGCCTAACTTAGGACTGACATGCACTGTATCACTCCTCGTCATGGCCTTATCTCCTGTTACAACAGCTAGTACACACACGATATCGATTGACGTAAGAAAGTGAAATTATTGCTTAATTGGTCGAAATCAGCAGCAAAGTTCTTGTATTAATTTTCTTATCAAAATTAATTAATACCTTACTTATACTATCAAAAGGTTATGCAATCATTATTCCATAATAAAGCTTCCTCATCAAACAAATATAACTCCTGCTTTGTGGCAAGATAAATCCTTTGGTCTGAAGTTTTAATAATTAGGAATTCATATGGCTTTGCCTCAATAGCCACCAAATAATGAATGTGCGGCTATAAATAAATATATCAATTTCTTCTCCTTTAATATCCACAAAGAGTGAACTAGGGCCAACAACTAATTAATTCATAAACGAAACTGTAATATTGTGGGCAAACCTCTTGAATTTGTGGTCTACAAGAAGAAGAGGAATAATTAATGTCCTAGATAGCAGATGTTTCATGTCAAAGGACTTATATTACTTATGGAGAAATATTAATAAGCTATTTGTTTTCATATCCTGAGTGTAGTAAGGAGCTTTTGTTTGGCTATGACTCACTTTGCCTAGTAATTAACAATTTAATTAATCAACACCCAGTTGGGCCATCCTATTTATACATCTTGGTCGTAATTTCTATAAATCCTTACGAATCCTTTCTAGAGAAGAACTTTCAAAGAGATCTGAGGGCATTTCAACAATCAACGAGGATGGAAACCTAGGGACCTTGGGAGTTCAAAATAAAAATTCTCCACAATCATGTGTAGAGATATGTATGAAGGAAAAAAATGTAAATTTTTGAATGAACGAAATTATTTTTATTTTACGAAAGTTTATGAAAAAATCTTAAATCTAACAAATTTTTAAGTTTTAAGTACAAAAATAAAATTGAAAATTATGTTTCTAGTACAATTTTTAATTTTTCAATTTTAAAATCACAGATTCGTAAGGAAGTCTGAGTTATTTTCGAAAATAAATTTGTAATTTTAGTTTAAAAAGAAATCTTATGTCTAACAATTTGTAGGTATTGAAAAATTCAAAATGACTTTGAAATCATTGGTACGAATGTACAATCATTTGATTTTCAATTTCAGAATCACAGATTCTTAAGGAAATCTCGAAATACAAAATCTGAACTATTTCGAAAAGAAGTCTTACGTTTAAGAATTAAAAAGAAATATTTACAAATTTTGGAAAAGCTATATACAACCAAATAATTTTTAACTGAGATACTCTGTGTACTAGTACTCCATTGGTGTTTCTGGATAGGCAGCATGAGCTTGAGCTTGCTGCTGCTGCTGCTGTTGCTGTTGCTGTTGCTGTTGCTGTTCCTGCAGCAGTTGATGCTGTTGTTGCTGCTGCAGTTGTTGCTGCTGCTGTTGCTGGTAGTGCTGATAGTTGACCCACCTTCGTTTTTGCTCCTGCATAGCTGCTGCCTGCATAGCCAATATTTCGGCAGGTGTCGGGAAATACATGGCATAAGGAGCGTTTGGATTATGGGCGATATAGTGGTGATGATGTTGCTGGTAGGGAAACTGATTTCCAGTAATAGAATCTCCCCTTCTGAGGCGACCAGTGGTTGCACCAATGATTACGTCTTCAGCCGATGGGTCTAAAGTCCAATAATTTCCCCTTCCTGGATCGTCTAAGGGCCTTGGCACTTTCATAAAGCATTGATTTATGCTCAAATTGTGGCGGATAGAATTTTGCCATGTGTTCTTGTTCTTTTCATAAAATGGGAAGTTTTCTGTGATCCATGCACAAATATCGTTAAGTGTTACAAGTTGCTTTGGATTGTTACGAATAGCCATGACTATCAAAGCACTGTATGTGTAGGGTGGCCTTTGTTCGGAGTCTTCTTCGCTGCTTGTTTGAGGCTCCTGAACTGGCGGAGGTTCGTTGGCAAGAAGTTGTTCTTGTATTTTCTGTTGTTCTAGCTGCTGCTGTTGTAGGAGTTGCGCTTGTTCCTGTTCAGCTTTGAGTCGTTGGCTTTCTTCGTCACTGACGCTACCGTTGCTTGAGGTATCAGACAAGATTGATCTTATAGAAAAACTTGATTCGAAACCGGGAGCCATTTTAGTAGGTTTTTCACTTTTAAAAATTTCACTTTTTAAACACAAATATTACTTGCAAAGCAAAGTATTCTCTTTCGAGTTGAGTGGAAACTGATGCTGGTTGACTGAATGATCGGCCTATTTATACGCAAATCTGAATGATTTCAGGATATTGGAAAATCCCAGTCACTTATTCGTTCGTCCTTCCTAAGTCAAGTAGTAATTATCACTTTAGTAGTCGCTTAGGAGGATTCAAATTTGTATTAGTATTGTAATTTAAGCATAGATAAGGTGGGAAATACCTACACACCTACATGTTCATTGAGAAATATTTGTGAATGATCGCACGATCAGGTAGATGGGTTCACCTGTGTGCGTGTACTTGCATCCGAGTTAATTCAGAAAAATTAGTGAATGAACCCAAGATCAGGTAGATGGGATCACCTGTGCGAAAGTGTGCGTGTACATGTATTCGCTTTTCATTCAGAGAAATTTGAGAATGAAATGAACTCAGGTAGGCGGGAGATTTTCATTAATTAACTGGTAAAGATCAAAATGATGTTCTTTTTTACAAACATTGATACTTTCTTTATGCTTTATACCGTAAAAATTGCAATATTTGCAAATTCTACTAAAGTTAGTATAGAAAGTAGTAGTATAGAACTGCTAAACTTTTGAAATAGTAGCTTAAGACTATCTTAAACTGGGATTAAGTTCACAGAAAGCTACTTAGATATATGTGGACTCTGGTGGCATCCTATGTCCTATGTCCTCGAACTCAGGAAGTTTGTTTTAAATCTGAGGTTTAGATAGGATCTATAGACATCAGCACATCTGCGGGACTAAGTGAAGGTTTGGATGGATTTGGTTTTGGTGGAGACTTAGTGTTACCCCAAACCTTATCATAAACCGATCCGAATATGAATTTCCTAAATTTGAATGACACCTCCAACAATGGCATGCAAAGGGGGATGTGAAAGAATTTCAGTTATGAAATCCAACACTTCAAACTATAAAACTACTTTATCGCCTTCTTAAGAATCTTGCTGTTCCCGATAGATTTTAAAGTGTTACTTCTCTTAAAACTAAAATAAAGTTAAAGGATATCATTCATCCTTCCTTTTACTATTAATTTAAGTTTCACATAACATAAATATAATACATAGTATTCATAACATTCAACAGATTTGGTATTCAAACTAACAGATGTCATCATCACTCATCAAGAGTATATTCATAGGTGAGTCTCCACTAAGGGCTTTGTATCACTTTATGATTCTCGTTGTGAAGTTCTTATAAACTTCCAGAGAAGGATGTAGTGGCATACATATGTAAGAGTTTGAAATAAATCGTATACTCATGTAAAGTTTGTCCTTTGTAAAAGATGGAATCCTTTTGCACAATTGTACAGAAACTTAATTACATGTTACGAGGATGTTGTGTGGAACTTTTTTTTTTAAGGTTGATAAAGAAGAAGTTTAAAACTTGAGAACAAGACTTCATTTGTGGGTATATTTAGGCGCTAAATTTAGGGTTTTTTTTTGTTTTAAATATGTTAGGAGGTAGGAAACTTGAACTTCGTAATGTATGATACTGGAAACAAAGTATAAACGTGGCTAGCTATATTCTTAAAGTCCTAAAGTTTATCAATTCGAAAATGGCAAAGAATCTGCGAAGTGCGAAAACACTTTACGAGAGCAATCAGTCCTTTGTCTGCCTGGAAGCAAGACACAGCTTCCATTACCCATTTTATCGAAAATTCTTCGACAAGTGAAGCCCAGTCATGAATGAAGACTCCTCACAGAGGATACGGGGAGACCTAACGCAGGATCAGGTATTGAACCTTCTTCAACATGCCAAACGGAGATTTCATTTGCCTCAATCTTAATGTGATCTGCGACACAAAAAAGTGTCTTACATTCTCTAGGTTTTTGGGACGAAGTTGCAGAGTTGGAGGCACGCTTGTCTAACGAGTTATGAAGTCTAGTGTTGTCGGTGTTATCGATTTCTATAGCACAGACCCTTAACTACTTTTGGAACCATCTTCAAGTGGTCGGTTCCTGTATTCCTAAATTGTATATGACCCCAGATTCCGGTACCATTTTATCAGATGGCATAGCCATGGAACCGTGGGTGCCGTGGTTCAAGTGGTTAGTGCATTGGACTACAAAGCAAGAGGCCCCACCTCTCGTGAGCGTCTGACAAACATAAGTGTCATGAAAAAGCTTCTCAAATAACAAAATGCCCTTTCGACATGGCATTAAACAGCAGGCCCCTTCTATTCATGTAAAGAATATAATACGCACATCACGAATGGTTTTGAGAAGCTAGGCCTTGGCTCCCAAAGACCTGTTTGTATTTGTAAAGCCATGGAACCACGCTTGTATGAAGTGTTACGAAAAGTAAACGAAACTGTAATATTGTGGGCACACCTCTTGAGTTTGTGGTCTACAAGAAGAAGAGGAATAATTAATGTCCTAGATAGCAGATGTTTCATGTCAAAGGACTTATATTACTTATGGAGAAATATTAATAAGCTATTTGTTTTCATATCCTGAGTGTAGTAAGGAGCTTTTGTTTGGCTATAACTCACTTTGCCTAGTAATTAACAATTTAATTAATCAACACCCAGTTGGGCCATCTTATTTATACATCTTGGTCGTAATTTCTATAAATCCTTACGAATCCTTTCTAGAGAAGAACTTTCGAAGAGATCTGAGGGCATTTCAACAATCAACGAGGATGGAAACCTAGGGACCTTGGGAGTTCAAAATAAAAATTCTCCACAATCATGTGTAGAGATATGTATGAAGGAAAAAAATGTAAATTTTTGAATGAACGAAATTATTTTTATTTTACGAAAGTTTATGAAAAAATCTTAAATCTAACAAATTTTAAAGTTTTAAGTACAAAAATAAAATTGAAAACTATGTTTCTAGTACAATTTTTAATTTTTCAATTTTAAAATCACAGATTCGTAAGGAAGTCTGAGTTATTTTCGAAAATAAATTTGTAATTTTAGTTTAAAAAGAAATCTTATGTCTAACAATTTGTAGGTATTGAAAAATTCAAAATGACTTTGAAATCATTGGTACGAATGTACAATCATTTGATTTTCAATTTCAGAATCACAGATTCTTAAGGAAATCTCGAAATACAAAATCTGAACTATTTCGAAAAGAAGTCTTACGTTTAAGAATTAAAAAGAAATATTTACAAATTTTGGAAAAGCTATATACAACCAAATAATTTTTAACTGAGATACTCTGTGTACTAGTACTCCATTGGTGTTTCTGGATAGGCAGCATGAGCTTGAGCTTGCTGCTGCTGCTGCTGTTGCTGTTGCTGTTGCTGTTGCTGTTCCTGCAGCAGTTGATGCTGTTGTTGCTGCTGCAGTTGTTGCTGCTGCTGTTGCTGGTAGTGCTGATAGTTGACCCACCTTCGTTTTTGCTCCTGCATAGCTGCTGCCTGCATAGCCAATATTTCGGCAGGTGTCGGGAAATACATGGCATAAGGAGCGTTTGGATTATGGGCGATATAGTGGTGATGATGTTGCTGGTAGGGAAACTGATTTCCAGTAATAGAATCTCCCCTTCTGAGGCGACCAGTGGTTGCACCAATGATTACGTCTTCAGCCGATGGGTCTAAAGTCCAATAATTTCCCCTTCCTGGATCGTCTAAGGGCCTTGGCACTTTCATAAAGCATTGATTTATGCTCAAATTGTGGCGGATAGAATTTTGCCATGTGTTCTTGTTCTTTTCATAAAATGGGAAGTTTTCTGTGATCCATGCACAAATATCGTTAAGTGTTACAAGTTGCTTTGGATTGTTACGAATAGCCATCACTATCAAAGCACTGTATGTGTAGGGTGGCCTTTGTTCGGAGTCTTCTTCGCTGCTTGTTTGAGGCTCCTGAACTGGCGGAGGTTCGTTGGCAAGAAGTTGTTCTTGTATTTTCTGTTGTTCTAGCTGCTGCTGTTGTAGGAGTTGCGCTTGTTCCTGTTCAGCTTTGAGTCGTTGGCTTTCTTCGTCACTGACGCTACCGTTGCTTGAGGTATCAGACAAGATTGATCTTATAGAAAAACTTGATTCGAAACCGGGAGCCATTTTAGTAGGTTTTTCACTTTTAAAAATTTCACTTTTTAAACACAAATATTACTTGCAAAGCAAAGTATTCTCTTTCGAGTTGAGTGGAAACTGATGCTGGTTGACTGAATGATCGGCCTATTTATACGCAAATCTGAATGATTTCAGGATATTGGAAAATCCCAGTCACTTATTCGTTCGTCCTTCCTAAGTCAAGTAGTAATTATCACTTTAGTAGTCGCTTAGGAGGATTCAAATTTGTATTAGTATTGTAATTTAAGCATAGATAAGGTGGGAAATACCTACACACCTACATGTTCATTGAGAAATATTTGTGAATGATCGCACGATCAGGTAGATGGGTTCACCTGTGTGCGTGTACTTGCATCCGAGTTAATTCAGAAAAATTAGTGAATGAACCCAAGATCAGGTAGATGGGATCACCTGTGCGAAAGTGTGCGTGTACATGTATTCGCTTTTCATTCAGAGAAATTTGAGAATGAAATGAACTCAGGTAGGCGGGAGATTTTCATTAATTAACTGGTAAAGATCAAAATGATGTTCTTTTTTACAAACATTGATACTTTCTTTATGCTTTATACCGTAAAAATTGCAATATTTGCAAATTCTACTAAAGTTAGTATAGAAAGTAGTAGTATAGAACTGCTAAACTTTTGAAATAGTAGCTTAAGACTATCTTAAACTGGGATTAAGTTCACAGAAAGCTACTTAGATATATGTGGACTCTGGTGGCATCCTATGTCCTATGTCCTCGAACTCAGGAAGTTTGTTTTAAATCTGAGGTTTAGATAGGATCTATAGACATCAGCACATCTGCGGGACTAAGTGAAGGTTTGGATGGATTTGGTTTTGGTGGAGACTTAGTGTTACCCCAAACCTTATCATAAACCGATCCGAATATGAATTTCCTAAATTTGAATGACACCTCCAACAATGGCATGCAAAGGGGGATGTGAAAGAATTTCAGTTATGAAATCCAACACTTCAAACTATAAAACTACTTTATCGCCTTCTTAAGAATCTTGCTGTTCCCGATAGATTTTAAAGTGTTACTTCTCTTAAAACTAAAATAAAGTTAAAGGATATCATTCATCCTTCCTTTTACTATTAATTTAAGTTTCACATAACATAAATATAATACATAGTATTCATAACATTCAACAGATTTGGTATTCAAACTAACAGATGTCATCATCACTCATCAAGAGTATATTCATAGGTGAGTCTCCACTAAGGGCTTTGTATCACTTTATGATTCTCGTTGTGAAGTTCTTATAAACTTCCAGAGAAGGATGTAGTGGCATACATATGTAAGAGTTTGAAATAAATCGTATACTCATGTAAAGTTTGTCCTTTGTAAAAGATGGAATCCTTTTGCACAATTGTACAGAAACTTAATTACATGTTACGAGGATGTTGTGTGGAACTTTTTTTTTTAAGGTTGATAAAGAAGAAGTTTAAAACTTGAGAACAAGACTTCATTTGTGGGTATATTTAGGCGCTAAATTTAGGGTTTTTTTTTGTTTTAAATATGTTAGGAGGTAGGAAACTTGAACTTCGTAATGTATGATACTGGAAACAAAGTATAAACGTGGCTAGCTATATTCTTAAAGTCCTAAAGTTTATCAATTCGAAAATGGCAAAGAATCTGCGAAGTGCGAAAACACTTTACGAGAGCAATCAGTCCTTTGTCTGCCTGGAAGCAAGACACAGCTTCCATTACCCATTTTATCGAAAATTCTTCGACAAGTGAAGCCCAGTCATGAATGAAGACTCCTCACAGAGGATACGGGGAGACCTAACGCAGGATCAGGTATTGAACCTTCTTCAACATGCCAAACGGAGATTTCATTTGCCTCAATCTTAATGTGATCTGCGACACAAAAAAGTGTCTTACATTCTCTAGGTTTTTGGGACGAAGTTGCAGAGTTGGAGGCACGCTTGTCTAACGAGTTATGAAGTCTAGTGTTGTCGGTGTTATCGATTTCTATAGCACAGACCCTTAACTACTTTTGGAACCATCTTCAAGTGGTCGGTTCCTGTATTCCTAAATTGTATATGACCCCAGATTCCGGTACCATTTTATCAGATGGCATAGCCATGGAACCGTGGGTGCCGTGGTTCAAGTGGTTAGTGCATTGGACTACAAAGCAAGAGGCCCCACCTCTCGTGAGCGTCTGACAAACATAAGTGTCATGAAAAAGCTTCTCAAATAACAAAATGCCCTTTCGACATGGCATTAAACAGCAGGCCCCTTCTATTCATGTAAAGAATATAATACGCACATCACGAATGGTTTTGAGAAGCTAGGCCTTGGCTCCCAAAGACCTGTTTGTATTTGTAAAGCCATGGAACCACGCTTGTATGAAGTGTTACGAAAAGTAAACGAAACTGTAATATTGTGGGCACACCTCTTGAGTTTGTGGTCTACAAGAAGAAGAGGAATAATTAATGTCCTAGATAGCAGATGTTTCATGTCAAAGGACTTATATTACTTATGGAGAAATATTAATAAGCTATTTGTTTTCATATCCTGAGTGTAGTAAGGAGCTTTTGTTTGGCTATAACTCACTTTGCCTAGTAATTAACAATTTAATTAATCAACACCCAGTTGGGCCATCTTATTTATACATCTTGGTCGTAATTTCTATAAATCCTTACGAATCCTTTCTAGAGAAGAACTTTCGAAGAGATCTGAGGGCATTTCAACAATCAACGAGGATGGAAACCTAGGGACCTTGGGAGTTCAAAATAAAAATTCTCCACAATCATGTGTAGAGATATGTATGAAGGAAAAAAATGTAAATTTTTGAATGAACGAAATTATTTTTATTTTACGAAAGTTTATGAAAAAATCTTAAATCTAACAAATTTTAAAGTTTTAAGTACAAAAATAAAATTGAAAACTATGTTTCTAGTACAATTTTTAATTTTTCAATTTTAAAATCACAGATTCGTAAGGAAGTCTGAGTTATTTTCGAAAATAAATTTGTAATTTTAGTTTAAAAAGAAATCTTATGTCTAACAATTTGTAGGTATTGAAAAATTCAAAATGACTTTGAAATCATTGGTACGAATGTACAATCATTTGATTTTCAATTTCAGAATCACAGATTCTTAAGGAAATCTCGAAATACAAAATCTGAACTATTTCGAAAAGAAGTCTTACGTTTAAGAATTAAAAAGAAATATTTACAAATTTTGGAAAAGCTATATACAACCAAATAATTTTTAACTGAGATACTCTGTGTACTAGTACTCCATTGGTGTTTCTGGATAGGCAGCATGAGCTTGAGCTTGCTGCTGCTGCTGCTGTTGCTGTTGCTGTTGCTGTTGCTGTTCCTGCAGCAGTTGATGCTGTTGTTGCTGCTGCAGTTGTTGCTGCTGCTGTTGCTGGTAGTGCTGATAGTTGACCCACCTTCGTTTTTGCTCCTGCATAGCTGCTGCCTGCATAGCCAATATTTCGGCAGGTGTCGGGAAATACATGGCATAAGGAGCGTTTGGATTATGGGCGATATAGTGGTGATGATGTTGCTGGTAGGGAAACTGATTTCCAGTAATAGAATCTCCCCTTCTGAGGCGACCAGTGGTTGCACCAATGATTACGTCTTCAGCCGATGGGTCTAAAGTCCAATAATTTCCCCTTCCTGGATCGTCTAAGGGCCTTGGCACTTTCATAAAGCATTGATTTATGCTCAAATTGTGGCGGATAGAATTTTGCCATGTGTTCTTGTTCTTTTCATAAAATGGGAAGTTTTCTGTGATCCATGCACAAATATCGTTAAGTGTTACAAGTTGCTTTGGATTGTTACGAATAGCCATGACTATCAAAGCACTGTATGTGTAGGGTGGCCTTTGTTCGGAGTCTTCTTCGCTGCTTGTTTGAGGCTCCTGAACTGGCGGAGGTTCGTTGGCAAGAAGTTGTTCTTGTATTTTCTGTTGTTCTAGCTGCTGCTGTTGTAGGAGTTGCGCTTGTTCCTGTTCAGCTTTGAGTCGTTGGCTTTCTTCGTCACTGACGCTACCGTTGCTTGAGGTATCAGACAAGATTGATCTTATAGAAAAACTTGATTCGAAACCGGGAGCCATTTTAGTAGGTTTTTCACTTTTAAAAATTTCACTTTTTAAACACAAATATTACTTGCAAAGCAAAGTATTCTCTTTCGAGTTGAGTGGAAACTGATGCTGGTTGACTGAATGATCGGCCTATTTATACGCAAATCTGAATGATTTCAGGATATTGGAAAATCCCAGTCACTTATTCGTTCGTCCTTCCTAAGTCAAGTAGTAATTATCACTTTAGTAGTCGCTTAGGAGGATTCAAATTTGTATTAGTATTGTAATTTAAGCATAGATAAGGTGGGAAATACCTACACACCTACATGTTCATTGAGAAATATTTGTGAATGATCGCACGATCAGGTAGATGGGTTCACCTGTGTGCGTGTACTTGCATCCGAGTTAATTCAGAAAAATTAGTGAATGAACCCAAGATCAGGTAGATGGGATCACCTGTGCGAAAGTGTGCGTGTACATGTATTCGCTTTTCATTCAGAGAAATTTGAGAATGAAATGAACTCAGGTAGGCGGGAGATTTTCATTAATTAACTGGTAAAGATCAAAATGATGTTCTTTTTTACAAACATTGATACTTTCTTTATGCTTTATACCGTAAAAATTGCAATATTTGCAAATTCTACTAAAGTTAGTATAGAAAGTAGTAGTATAGAACTGCTAAACTTTTGAAATAGTAGCTTAAGACTATCTTAAACTGGGATTAAGTTCACAGAAAGCTACTTAGATATATGTGGACTCTGGTGGCATCCTATGTCCTATGTCCTCGAACTCAGGAAGTTTGTTTTAAATCTGAGGTTTAGATAGGATCTATAGACATCAGCACATCTGCGGGACTAAGTGAAGGTTTGGATGGATTTGGTTTTGGTGGAGACTTAGTGTTACCCCAAACCTTATCATAAACCGATCCGAATATGAATTTCCTAAATTTGAATGACACCTCCAACAATGGCATGCAAAGGGGGATGTGAAAGAATTTCAGTTATGAAATCCAACACTTCAAACTATAAAACTACTTTATCGCCTTCTTAAGAATCTTGCTGTTCCCGATAGATTTTAAAGTGTTACTTCTCTTAAAACTAAAATAAAGTTAAAGGATATCATTCATCCTTCCTTTTACTATTAATTTAAGTTTCACATAACATAAATATAATACATAGTATTCATAACATTCAACAGATTTGGTATTCAAACTAACAGATGTCATCATCACTCATCAAGAGTATATTCATAGGTGAGTCTCCACTAAGGGCTTTGTATCACTTTATGATTCTCGTTGTGAAGTTCTTATAAACTTCCAGAGAAGGATGTAGTGGCATACATATGTAAGAGTTTGAAATAAATCGTATACTCATGTAAAGTTTGTCCTTTGTAAAAGATGGAATCCTTTTGCACAATTGTACAGAAACTTAATTACATGTTACGAGGATGTTGTGTGGAACTTTTTTTTTTAAGGTTGATAAAGAAGAAGTTTAAAACTTGAGAACAAGACTTCATTTGTGGGTATATTTAGGCGCTAAATTTAGGGTTTTTTTTTGTTTTAAATATGTTAGGAGGTAGGAAACTTGAACTTCGTAATGTATGATACTGGAAACAAAGTATAAACGTGGCTAGCTATATTCTTAAAGTCCTAAAGTTTATCAATTCGAAAATGGCAAAGAATCTGCGAAGTGCGAAAACACTTTACGAGAGCAATCAGTCCTTTGTACTGCCTGGAAGCAAGACACAGCTTCCATTACCCATTTTATCGAAAATTCTTCGACAAGTGAAGCCCAGTCATGAATGAAGACTCCTCACAGAGGATACGGGGAGACCTAACGCAGGATCAGGTATTGAACCTTCTTCAACATGCCAAACGGAGATTTCATTTGCCTCAATCTTAATGTGATCTGCGACACAAAAAAGTGTCTTACATTCTCTAGGTTTTTGGGACGAAGTTGCAGAGTTGGAGGCACGCTTGTCTAACGAGTTATGAAGTCTAGTGTTGTCGGTGTTATCGATTTCTATAGCACAGACCCTTAACTACTTTTGGAACCATCTTCAAGTGGTCGGTTCCTGTATTCCTAAATTGTATATGACCCCAGATTCCGGTACCATTTTATCAGATGGCATAGCCATGGAACCGTGGGTGCCGTGGTTCAAGTGGTTAGTGCATTGGACTACAAAGCAAGAGGCCCCACCTCTCGTGAGCGTCTGACAAACATAAGTGTCATGGAAAAGCTTCTCAAATAACAAAATGCCCTTTCGACATGGCATTAAACAGCAGGCCCCTTCTATTCATGTAAAGAATATAATACGCACATCACGAATGGTTTTGAGAAGCTAGGCCTTGGCTCCCAAAGACCTGTTTGTATTTGTAAAGCCATGGAACCACGCTTGTATGAAGTGTTACGAAAAGTAAACGAAACTGTAATATTGTGGGCACACCTCTTGAGTTTGTGGTCTACAAGAAGAAGAGGAATAATTAATGTCCTAGATAGCAGATGTTTCATGTCAAAGGACTTATATTACTTATGGAGAAATATTAATAAGCTATTTGTTTTCATATCCTGAGTGTAGTAAGGAGCTTTTGTTTGGCTATAACTCACTTTGCCTAGTAATTAACAATTTAATTAATCAACACCCAGTTGGGCCATCTTATTTATACATCTTGGTCGTAATTTCTATAAATCCTTACGAATCCTTTCTAGAGAAGAACTTTCGAAGAGATCTGAGGGCATTTCAACAATCAACGAGGATGGAAACCTAGGGACCTTGGGAGTTCAAAATAAAAATTCTCCACAATCATGTGTAGAGATATGTATGAAGGAAAAAAATGTAAATTTTTGAATGAACGAAATTATTTTTATTTTACGAAAGTTTATGAAAAAATCTTAAATCTAACAAATTTTAAAGTTTTAAGTACAAAAATAAAATTGAAAACTATGTTTCTAGTACAATTTTTAATTTTTCAATTTTAAAATCACAGATTCGTAAGGAAGTCTGAGTTATTTTCGAAAATAAATTTGTAATTTTAGTTTAAAAAGAAATCTTATGTCTAACAATTTGTAGGTATTGAAAAATTCAAAATGACTTTGAAATCATTGGTACGAATGTACAATCATTTGATTTTCAATTTCAGAATCACAGATTCTTAAGGAAATCTCGAAATACAAAATCTGAACTATTTCGAAAAGAAGTCTTACGTTTAAGAATTAAAAAGAAATATTTACAAATTTTGGAAAAGCTATATACAACCAAATAATTTTTAACTGAGATACTCTGTGTACTAGTACTCCATTGGTGTTTCTGGATAGGCAGCATGAGCTTGAGCTTGCTGCTGCTGCTGCTGTTGCTGTTGCTGTTGCTGTTGCTGTTCCTGCAGCAGTTGATGCTGTTGTTGCTGCTGCAGTTGTTGCTGCTGCTGTTGCTGGTAGTGCTGATAGTTGACCCACCTTCGTTTTTGCTCCTGCATAGCTGCTGCCTGCATAGCCAATATTTCGGCAGGTGTCGGGAAATACATGGCATAAGGAGCGTTTGGATTATGGGCGATATAGTGGTGATGATGTTGCTGGTAGGGAAACTGATTTCCAGTAATAGAATCTCCCCTTCTGAGGCGACCAGTGGTTGCACCAATGATTACGTCTTCAGCCGATGGGTCTAAAGTCCAATAATTTCCCCTTCCTGGATCGTCTAAGGGCCTTGGCACTTTCATAAAGCATTGATTTATGCTCAAATTGTGGCGGATAGAATTTTGCCATGTGTTCTTGTTCTTTTCATAAAATGGGAAGTTTTCTGTGATCCATGCACAAATATCGTTAAGTGTTACAAGTTGCTTTGGATTGTTACGAATAGCCATCACTATCAAAGCACTGTATGTGTAGGGTGGCCTTTGTTCGGAGTCTTCTTCGCTGCTTGTTTGAGGCTCCTGAACTGGCGGAGGTTCGTTGGCAAGAAGTTGTTCTTGTATTTTCTGTTGTTCTAGCTGCTGCTGTTGTAGGAGTTGCGCTTGTTCCTGTTCAGCTTTGAGTCGTTGGCTTTCTTCGTCACTGACGCTACCGTTGCTTGAGGTATCAGACAAGATTGATCTTATAGAAAAACTTGATTCGAAACCGGGAGCCATTTTAGTAGGTTTTTCACTTTTAAAAATTTCACTTTTTAAACACAAATATTACTTGCAAAGCAAAGTATTCTCTTTCGAGTTGAGTGGAAACTGATGCTGGTTGACTGAATGATCGGCCTATTTATACGCAAATCTGAATGATTTCAGGATATTGGAAAATCCCAGTCACTTATTCGTTCGTCCTTCCTAAGTCAAGTAGTAATTATCACTTTAGTAGTCGCTTAGGAGGATTCAAATTTGTATTAGTATTGTAATTTAAGCATAGATAAGGTGGGAAATACCTACACACCTACATGTTCATTGAGAAATATTTGTGAATGATCGCACGATCAGGTAGATGGGTTCACCTGTGTGCGTGTACTTGCATCCGAGTTAATTCAGAAAAATTAGTGAATGAACCCAAGATCAGGTAGATGGGATCACCTGTGCGAAAGTGTGCGTGTACATGTATTCGCTTTTCATTCAGAGAAATTTGAGAATGAAATGAACTCAGGTAGGCGGGAGATTTTCATTAATTAACTGGTAAAGATCAAAATGATGTTCTTTTTTACAAACATTGATACTTTCTTTATGCTTTATACCGTAAAAATTGCAATATTTGCAAATTCTACTAAAGTTAGTATAGAAAGTAGTAGTATAGAACTGCTAAACTTTTGAAATAGTAGCTTAAGACTATCTTAAACTGGGATTAAGTTCACAGAAAGCTACTTAGATATATGTGGACTCTGGTGGCATCCTATGTCCTATGTCCTCGAACTCAGGAAGTTTGTTTTAAATCTGAGGTTTAGATAGGATCTATAAACATCAGCACATCTGCGGGACTAAGTGAAGGTTTGGATGGATTTGGTTTTGGTGGAGACTTAGTGTTACCCCAAACCTTATCATAAACCGATCCGAATATGAATTTCCTAAATTTGAATGACACCTCCAACAATGGCATGCAAAGGGGGATGTGAAAGAATTTCAGTTATGAAATCCAACACTTCAAACTATAAAACTACTTTATCGCCTTCTTAAGAATCTTGCTGTTCCCGATAGATTTTAAAGTGTTACTTCTCTTAAAACTAAAATAAAGTTAAAGGATATCATTCATCCTTCCTTTTACTATTAATTTAAGTTTCACATAACATAAATATAATACATAGTATTCATAACATTCAACAGATTTGGTATTCAAACTAACAGATGTCATCATCACTCATCAAGAGTATATTCATAGGTGAGTCTCCACTAAGGGCTTTGTATCACTTTATGATTCTCGTTGTGAAGTTCTTATAAACTTCCAGAGAAGGATGTAGTGGCATACATATGTAAGAGTTTGAAATAAATCGTATACTCATGTAAAGTTTGTCCTTTGTAAAAGATGGAATCCTTTTGCACAATTGTACAGAAACTTAATTACATGTTACGAGGATGTTGTGTGGAACTTTTTTTTTTAAGGTTGATAAAGAAGAAGTTTAAAACTTGAGAACAAGACTTCATTTGTGGGTATATTTAGGCGCTAAATTTAGGGTTTTTTTTTGTTTTAAATATGTTAGGAGGTAGGAAACTTGAACTTCGTAATGTATGATACTGGAAACAAAGTATAAACGTGGCTAGCTATATTCTTAAAGTCCTAAAGTTTATCAATTCGAAAATGGCAAAGAATCTGCGAAGTGCGAAAACACTTTACGAGAGCAATCAGTCCTTTGTACTGCCTGGAAGCAAGACACAGCTTCCATTACCCATTTTATCGAAAATTCTTCGACAAGTGAAGCCCAGTCATGAATGAAGACTCCTCACAGAGGATACGGGGAGACCTAACGCAGGATCAGGTATTGAACCTTCTTCAACATGCCAAACGGAGATTTCATTTGCCTCAATCTTAATGTGATCTGCGACACAAAAAAGTGTCTTACATTCTCTAGGTTTTTGGGACGAAGTTGCAGAGTTGGAGGCACGCTTGTCTAACGAGTTATGAAGTCTAGTGTTGTCGGTGTTATCGATTTCTATAGCACAGACCCTTAACTACTTTTGGAACCATCTTCAAGTGGTCGGTTCCTGTATTCCTAAATTGTATATGACCCCAGATTCCGGTACCATTTTATCAGATGGCATAGCCATGGAACCGTGGGTGCCGTGGTTCAAGTGGTTAGTGCATTGGACTACAAAGCAAGAGGCCCCACCTCTCGTGAGCGTCTGACAAACATAAGTGTCATGGAAAAGCTTCTCAAATAACAAAATGCCCTTTCGACATGGCATTAAACAGCAGGCCCCTTCTATTCATGCTAGGCCCTGGCTCCCAAAGACCTGTTTGTATTTGTAAAGCCATGGAACCACGCTTGTATGAAGTGTTACGAAATGTTTCGGGGGCTTGCGAACCAAGCATAGTTTTCAGGGCAGGGGAAGAAGCAGATACTGTCTCTTAATAAATTGTCATCGAAGTGTCATTTAAAGATTCACTTAAATTAACAGAACTTTGGTTTGAAATACATATATTTCAGCCTCAATGCAGGGTAAGTCATAGTTAAACTAGTTTCTGCCCATAAATAGTTGTATAAGCTGAATGTACAGATTAGCCGAGTTGTCTGTATTCATTTGATTTCCTTTTAGCTTATTTGTCTTCGACTTATTTGTTCCAAAAGAGAAATGGTGCTACTGAGCATTAGAAGGAAATATATATCCAAAGAAGGGGATTCGATCCATCATTCATCTGAGTTTCATTAAATTTTGATAAGATGAAAAGTTCCCTAAATAATTAATAGCTCCCGGTCATTACTCTCCGCCACAGCTCAACAGTCCCCTATAAATTACAATCACGCTCCTTCACCTCGTTTCACTGCGAGATTAATGACGTTAAAAAAAAATAACCAGAATGTTATAAACCCCACTACCTTGAACCGATAACCCCCACAATAGTCGGATCAGTTTCAGTACACATAGGGAGCATCAACTCTCGCTCCAGTCTCGACCCCGCATAATACCCAGATATTGAATTTCAACATCGATTTCTAACAGAAAGGTGAAATGGCCACCCAACCGCAAGGGTAAAATCCATTGTGGGTTGGAAACATTCCTTCACAATCTCACCTACACCCACGATGGTGGTCCCGCACAAAAAAGGCCCAAGCCAATACACTTACGCAATTCATTCACATTAAATAAATCCCCTGTCGGACGGTAGGGATAAATGTTACAACGGGGGTATTAGGTAATTACCCCCCATTCCCAAGTGTGTTGCCTCAACCCCTATTCCTCTATCTAAGGGAGAAGTACTGGACCGCATAAGCCCTGCAAGTAATGTTTGTTTGTGCCATGAAAAGCCAAAAGGTACATGGCCCCGGCACGTAAGTGGTTTTGGTTTTGGCTTATTGAAATAAACAACAAAAAAACGAGGTAAATGGACATCCGTTTTGTCAGAAATATCGAGAACCCCAGCCTCCACAATCCTTTTTTTATTTTTTTGGGGATTGTTGCATTAGGAAGAGCTTTTGGTTTAAAATACATTTCAAGGTTAAGGGAACATACATATAACCTTAAAGAGATTGTTAGGCATTCTCGGAAGCAATTAGAGAGTTTAAAGGGTGCAGCTAAAATTAGATTAGTGCATCTACGAAGCATGATTATAAAATATTTAAATCCGGAAATGCATATATTCAATATTCAGGAAAATCCCTTAGGTACCTTCGTTAATAATTTCCAATATTTATGAATGGATAAGGTAAAACCAAGAATTGGGTAGTTTTAACTCATCTAAGTTAATATCGGTAGTAGGTAGTCCACCACCACGAGCATAAAAAAATTAAAGTGGTTGCATTTTTAACTTTTTAAAATTAGTAGCAGAGCAATAAAAAGGATTAAGGCGCGTGTTTTATGACATTTAATGGAGGTAAGCGGTAGGAATTCCCAGGATTTAAAGGATTTGAATGAAACTGTAGGTGCATTAATGATTTCCATATTTCTTAATGAATTTTCGAAGTCATTAAGAGTTTGCGAAATTTTTTCCATCGCTTTTAAAAAAATATGAAATATGTACATACATATGTGTGTATATATGTAAATTTTAATAAAAAAATCTCAATATTGATAATTTAGGTATAATTTTTGTGATGTTTGAAGTTTTCGAACTCAAAATCGCTCTTAAAAAGGTACAAACATCGGTAATCAAGACTAAACAACGCCCTTAATCAAGCTAAAGAATTGTCTAAACGTATTCTGCTCCAAAAATGTATGTTGCAAGTGCAGGGACAATTTAAATTGGCTTATATGTAGGTCTTCCCATCAATACATATATATTTTTAAATATTTATGTTCTACAAAGCTAGTGAGGTGAAAGTAATGATTTATCGGCTAGGCTATCCTCAATCTGTCTAAATGGTTAGATTCGTCTATTTTAGTCAGTAAAATATGTTAAATTATCTACCAGCTCGTAGGGTGAAAGTAATAGGTTCATCTTCCATGTTTTTGGATCTGTTTTGTCTTGCCTGGGCTGCTGTCAACCAATCTAAATGGTAAAATTTTTGGTGGCCAGTACGGGGGATTCATCCATTCTTTTTCTAATTCAATTGTTAGCCTGTCTTCTTGAGGAAGACGGTATATCTTGATTATGTCAGTTTAAAGGACCCTTAAGAGAGTTGCGAGCTCAATGATTGCTCCATGTGTAGCCTTCTCACTTGGTAATGGTATACCGCAAAGGTCTCCTAGAGTTTGCTCCTATCTATTAAATCCGTATTACTGGGTTATGTTTCACATTGCCTTACCCTGCTACTAGACTCTGTAGTAAGGCTACTTTGCTTGGAAAAGATAGCTGAAGTATTGAGTGGCAAGTTCTTGTAGCCTTCGTCTATACATGGATACACTTTGAAGCCACTTGAAGCAACAAAGAGCTTACAAAACAAAAATACAAATATTTGGCGCAACAGGCCGATGAGACACAAGGCGTTTTTCTGTTTTAGTTCGGAGCAGAGCTCTGAACAGAGCATGAACAAACTGAGCGCGCTCTGTTCAGAGTGTGCTCCGAACGCTCTGATTTATTTAAGAAACACGATTGAGCACATAACACGAAAACTATCAAAAATTAACGCTTTTGGGCTTCTAAACACACAAATAATATTTAGGCACAAATAAAATACCAATTTCTACTAATGTACATACATATGTGTGTATATATGTAAATTTTAATAAAAAAATCTCAATATTGATAATTTAGGGATAATTTTTGTGATGTTTGAAGTTTTCGAACTCAAAATCGCTCTTAAAAAGATACAAACATCGGTAATCAAGACTAAACAAAGCCCTTAATCAAGCTAAAGAATTGTCTAAACGTATTCTGCTCCAAAAATGTATGTTGCAAGTGCAGGGACGATTTAAATTGGCTTATATGTAGGTCTTCCCATCAATACATATATATTTTTAAATATTTATGTTCTACAAAGCTAGTGAGGTGAAAGTAATGATTTATCGGCTAGGCTATCCTCAATCTGTCTAAATGGTTAGATTCGTCTATTTTAGTCAGTAAAATATGTTAAATTATCTACCAGCTCGTAGGGTGAAAGTAATAGGTTCATCTTCCATGTTTTTGGATCTGTTTTGTCTTGCCTGGGCTGCTGTCAACCAATCTAAATGGTAAAATTTTTGGTGGCCAGTACGGGGGATTCATCCATTCTTTTTCTAATTCAATTGTTAGCCTGTCTTCTTGAGGAAGACGGTATATCTTGATCATGTCAGTTTAAAGGACCCTTAAGAGAGTTGCGAGCTCAATGATTGCTCCATGTGTAGCCTTCTCACTTGGTAATGGTATACCGCAAAGGTCTCCTAGAGTTTGCTCCTATCTATTAAATCCGTATTACTGGGTTATGTTTCACATTGCCTTACCCTGCTACTAGACTCTGTAGTAAGGCTACTTTGCTTGGAAAAGATAGCTGAAGTATTGAGTGGCAAGTTCTTGTAGCCTTCGTCTATACATGGATACACTTTGAAGCCACTTGAAGCAACAAAGAGCTTACAAAACAAAAATACAAATATTTGGCGCAACAGGCCGATGAGACACAAGGCGTTTTTCTGTTTTAGTTCGGAGCAGAGCTCTGAACAGAGCATGAACAAACTGAGCGCGCTCTGTTCAGAGTGTGCTCCGAACGCTCTGATTTATTTAAGAAACACGATTGAGCACATAACACGAAAACTATCAAAAATTAACGCTTTTGGGCTTCTAAACACACAAATAATATTTAGGCACAAATAAAATACCAATTTCTACTAATGTACATACATATGTGTGTATATATGTAAATTTTAATAAAAAAATCTCAATATTGATAATTTAGGGATAATTTTTGTGATGTTTGAAGTTTTCGAACTCAAAATCGCTCTTAAAAAGATACAAACATCGGTAATCAAGACTAAACAAAGCCCTTAATCAAGCTAAAGAATTGTCTAAACGTATTCTGCTCCAAAAATGTATGTTGCAAGTGCAGGGACGATTTAAATTGGCTTATATGTAGGTCTTCCCATCAATACATATATATTTTTAAATATTTATGTTCTACAAAGCTAGTGAGGTGAAAGTAATGATTTATCGGCTAGGCTATCCTCAATCTGTCTAAATGGTTAGATTCGTCTATTTTAGTCAGTAAAATATGTTAAATTATCTACCAGCTCGTAGGGTGAAAGTAATAGGTTCATCTTCCATGTTTTTGGATCTGTTTTGTCTTGCCTGGGCTGCTGTCAACCAATCTAAATGGTAAAATTTTTGGTGGCCAGTACGGGGGATTCATCCATTCTTTTTCTAATTCAATTGTTAGCCTGTCTTCTTGAGGAAGACGGTATATCTTGATCATGTCAGTTTAAAGGACCCTTAAGAGAGTTGCGAGCTCAATGATTGCTCCATGTGTAGCCTTCTCACTTGGTAATGGTATACCGCAAAGGTCTCCTAGAGTTTGCTCCTATCTATTAAATCCGTATTACTGGGTTATGTTTCACATTGCCTTACCCTGCTACTAGACTCTGTAGTAAGGCTACTTTGCTTGGAAAAGATAGCTGAAGTATTGAGTGGCAAGTTCTTGTAGCCTTCGTCTATACATGGATACACTTTGAAGCCACTTGAAGCAACAAAGAGCTTACAAAACAAAAATACAAATATTTGGCGCAACAGGCCGATGAGACACAAGGCGTTTTTCTGTTTTAGTTCGGGGCAGAGCTCTGAACAGAGCATGAACAAACTGAGCGCGCTCTGTTCAGAGTGTGCTCCGAACGCTCTGATTTATTTAAGAAACACGATTGAGCACATAACACGAAAACTATCAAAAATTAACGCTTTTGGGCTTCTAAACACACAAATAATATTTAGGCACAAATAAAATACCAATTTCTACTAATGTACATACATATGTGTGTATATATGTAAATTTTAATAAAAAAATCTCAATATTGATAATTTAGGGATAATTTTTGTGATGTTTGAAGTTTTCGAACTCAAAATCGCTCTTAAAAAGATACAAACATCGGTAATCAAGACTAAACAAAGCCCTTAATCAAGCTAAAGAATTGTCTAAACGTATTCTGCTCCAAAAATGTATGTTGCAAGTGCAGGGACGATTTAAATTGGCTTATATGTAGGTCTTCCCATCAATACATATATATTTTTAAATATTTATGTTCTACAAAGCTAGTGAGGTGAAAGTAATGATTTATCGGCTAGGCTATCCTCAATCTGTCTAAATGGTTAGATTCGTCTATTTTAGTCAGTAAAATATGTTAAATTATCTACCAGCTCGTAGGGTGAAAGTAATAGGTTCATCTTCCATGTTTTTGGATCTGTTTTGTCTTGCCTGGGCTGCTGTCAACCAATCTAAATGGTAAAATTTTTGGTGGCCAGTACGGGGGATTCATCCATTCTTTTTCTAATTCAATTGTTAGCCTGTCTTCTTGAGGAAGACGGTATATCTTGATCATGTCAGTTTAAAGGACCCTTAAGAGAGTTGCGAGCTCAATGATTGCTCCATGTGTAGCCTTCTCACTTGGTAATGGTATACCGCAAAGGTCTCCTAGAGTTTGCTCCTATCTATTAAATCCGTATTACTGGGTTATGTTTCACATTGCCTTACCCTGCTACTAGACTCTGTAGTAAGGCTACTTTGCTTGGAAAAGATAGCTGAAGTATTGAGTGGCAAGTTCTTGTAGCCTTCGTCTATACATGGATACACTTTGAAGCCACTTGAAGCAACAAAGAGCTTACAAAACAAAAATACAAATATTTGGCGCAACAGGCCGATGAGACACAAGGCGTTTTTCTGTTTTAGTTCGGAGCAGAGCTCTGAACAGAGCATGAACAAACTGAGCGCGCTCTGTTCAGAGTGTGCTCCGAACGCTCTGATTTATTTAAGAAACACGATTGAGCACATAACACGAAAACTATCAAAAATTAACGCTTTTGGGCTTCTAAACACACAAATAATATTTAGGCACAAATAAAATACCAATTTCTACTAATATTTAATTAACAACAAGACTTTGGGCGCGATTTCAATTGTTTTCGTTTTTGTTTTTTAATTTATTTTTCTCCTATCAAACGTCAAAATCATCGTGCTCTGTTTTTGCTCTGGTTGCTGTATCAATTTATATCGAGCACATAGAGCGCGCTCTGAGCACCCTCTGAGCGAAAAAAGAAACACGCATAGAGCGCTCTGAGCACTCTGATCTAAAAAAGAAACACGAACATTTTTTTTGACAACTCAGGCTCTGCTCCGAACTAAAAAAGAAAAACGCCTACAGGTTCCAGCTTCTCACAACCATTTGTGTTGTGCGTGTTATATTCTTTACTGAAATGAAAGGGTCCCACTGTTTAATACCGTGTTCGACGGGCAGTTTGTCGTTTTAGAAGGTTTTTCATGACAGTTATACTCTCGGATGTTTGTCAGACGCTCGCAAGAGGTGGGGCCGTAGAATAAGGTATTAGGTGTTGTTCGGGGTATAAATAGGCCGATCAAACCGAGTAGCAATATCAGTTTTATTCTGAGGTCGAAGACAGAACAGTCCTGCTTCGTAGTGATATTCGATATTCGATATTCATATTTAAATTGCATTTTAAGTGAAAAATCATCAAGTTTTAATCATGTCAACAGTGTTTCAATCAAATTTCTCGATTGTTTCTCGAAGAAACAAGCAGTAGCGAAGAAGCTCCCGGTCAAAGACCACCATACACTTACAGTGCTTTGATTGTGATAGCGATTCGTAATTGCCCTAAACGGCTTCTGACCCTCTTAACGAAATCTGCACGTGGATTGCAGATAATTTCCCATTCTACCAACAAAACCAAAGCACCTGGCAAAATTCGATCCGGCACAATTTGAGTATCAACCAGTGTTTCGTTAAAGTGCCAAGACCCTTAGATGATCCAGGAAGGGGCCATTACTGGACATTAGACCCATCGGCCGAGGACGTAACAATCGGTGCCACGACTGGACCGGAATCACCGGAAATCAGTATCCATACCAACAACACTATCATCACCATCACCAGCATCTCGGCAACGCACCTCTTGCAAGTTTTGGCTTTTCAACAGTCCGTGCAAGAGCAACAAATGTGGAACAACTACGAATACCATATGTACCAGCAGCAAGAAATGGCTAGGAATAACCCAAATTTTAAAGATCCTCCAATGGACTTCCAGTAAAAAGGCAAATTTTGGAATGTTCAAATAATTGTATATACGTATGTATCAAATTGTATATAGCTTCTACCATATTCTAGATATCTTTTTCCATATTGTAAATATGTTTTTGTGATTTAAAATTTGAAATAAGTGAAAATAAAATAATAATACTGTACATAGTAAAACTTATGTGGTTCATACTTTTTCTGGCGGAGTTTCTCTCGATTTATCTTTCGCTTACAGCTTTGGATAGCGGTTGTTGAAAAGAAGAATAAGTCGAAAATATGTCAACTAAACCAAGGCGTACAGTGACAACCGGCCGCCATTTTCGGTTGTGCAATGGTTAACTCAATCATTTTTGGTAAACGTCACACGGAAACATGCCGCGTTGTACTTTGGAAAACCTTAATCAATACTCATGCGTGTTCGCGCTTGGCTGTCTCTGGTTTTGTACAATCCTAAATCTTTTGTCAAAATCAGTTGATTTTTGTTTGTATAATTGCAATGTCCAACAAAAAAAAAGACGTTACTGCAAATAAATTCGGTGAAACAAAAATAAGTCACTGAAAATACTAAAAAAAAAAGAGAAGTATTTTGTTAATGTTGATGTTCATGAAGAATATTTGTTTTAGTTTCCAAATGGCGATGACAGCTGTCAACATACTACACGGCCTTAGGTTTTATCTCGATTTATGTTTTGGCATCAAGTAAGGCAAATGACAGGCGGCTACATGCCAAAATATTACACATCAACGTTAAGCTTTTCGTTCAATAAAACTGAAATGTAAAAGTGCGGCCAAGGAACATGACAGCCAGTCAATGAAAATGTCACTTTCGAACCGATGGACTACTAATTAGATATGTATAACGAAGCGAGAAGGCCTCTAATAATTGTCAGCCAAGAATTTTGCTTGTAAATATTATCAAGGAAAAAAATTTATATTGAAAATAATAAGTGATGTCAAGGTATTGATTTTGTTTTTTTTTAAAAAATGGATGTGTGGATGAATTATTACTATTAATCGCATTTTGCATTCAAATTACATATATTCTTCTCCTCAATACACATGGTAGACAATACACATGGTTCGAACCCATATTGTTAAAATGGATATCTTCTTACCTGAAAGACCGTTTCTATAGCGTTCACTTCAGATCCGTCTTATCGGCTCCTTTCCTAGCCACATCTGGAGTTCCACAAGGCAGTCACCTTGAACCTCTTTTCTTCATTCTGACTATAAACGATGTTGATAGGGTGATAAACCACTCCTCTCTTTCTCTCTACGCCGACGATGCCAAACTTTTCAAAACCATCTCTTCAAATCAGAACTACTGTCTCCTTCAACAAGACTTACAGTTTTTCCCATTGGTGCTCCAAAAATTGCTTAGAGCCCAATATCGCCAAATGCCAATCTATTACCTTATCACGTAAAAACCGCATATCGCCCCCTGCTTTCACTTACAACCTTGGACGGTTATTTTAATTTATTTTTTTTATTGTTATTTATTTATTCATTCAGATTATAAAGCATAGCCGAACAATACATAAAATATTGCCGATCAGCTGATTCTTCACATTTCAAAAACTGACTTAAAAAGGGAGGAACAATTTTCTTGGCTTCCAATCCCGTCCACTACTGGAGAAAATTGCCTTACTTTTAAGTCAAATTTAAATCTCTACACCAAGCAGAAACGTTGATCCACCAACAAAATTCTCACTCACAACCCGCTATTCGTCTGGCGTTACTCTGACACAATCATTGCATTAACCGCATGAACAGAAAAAAACAACTACCATACGGCGACTGCAATGATTGAGGTCTAGTGACAGCCGCGAGTTGGAGACGAGTGAGAGGATAACCGCACTGGCACACACACTCTTTTTTTTTGCACTGCACTACGCCAGAATTTTTTATTTTATTTTTATTTATTTTTATTTACTTCTGTTTTGTTTGTTGATATGATTTTTTTTGTGTATTGTTTGATTTTTTTTTTGCGCGTAGCTGGGTGGTCGATATTTAAAATGCGTATTCACGCGACGCATGTCAATCGGTACTTTTCGGAATTTTCGGAGGTTATAATGTGCAGCATTGACAAAAAGTAGCTGCGTTAAGTAAGAATATTGCTATACGAAGGAGATTGGAACACCCTTAGACACGAAGGTAACTCCGACATGCAAAGAAATTCACTCAGATTGGCAGAACAGCGAGACGTTCTAGACAAACCTGGTGCTAAATAATTAAAACAGAGCGTTAAGAGTCTTTTAGCTAGAAAAACGCAAAGGAAATTTCTTAAAAGACAAAAATCCAGAAATGAATGAGTCGATAATTTGAGGGAGAAGATTCGCTTTTTTAGGAACCAGGAAATGAACCAGCACGTTCATTTGTTCGACACGTTGAACACATCTCAATATACATAGGAATGGCGTTCGTACTCACTCATACTACATATGTACATACGTTGAGCATTGATGAACCAATGAAGTTAGTTCCAGATCCACAGGTAGCCGCTACCTGTTGTATGCATTGTCACCATTTTGTAAGATCCTTTCACGAAATGGCTAGTTGCTATTTTTATTCGAGTTTTAGTTATGGGTTTGCACCCGTATGTGTGTATTTGTACATATATGTTCGTTCTCCTTCAGACTATATATGTATACGTCGAAAGCAATGTTTCAATAGTCAAAAATCACTTTCAATATGCTCGACACGGTCTTACATATATCAACAACAACACTTAGCAATGGCTCCGAATTTTGAATCCAGTTTTTCCATCCGATCTATACTGTGCATGTCAAGCAGCAGCAGCTACACAAAGGATGAAGAAAGTCATCAATATCAGAGCTATCAGCAACCCCGTGGCCAACTTTCTCCACCGATCAGCAACGAATTCTACAATCAACGTCCACCATACACCTACAGCGCTCTCATCGTGATGGCAATTCGAAGCAGTGCCAAGGGACACCAGATATCCAAGTGAATAACTGAAGACTTCCCCTTTTAACAAAAGAAAAATAAGACTTGGCAAAATTCGCCACACCTTGACCATCAACCAGTGTTTTGTAAAAGTACCGACTACTGCAGATGATCCCGGCAGAGGACACTACTGGACATTGGACCCTTCGTCCGAAGAAGCCACCATTGGCTAGGCTATTGGCCGCCTGACAAAATTCAATCCGCCACACCTTGACCATCAGTCAGTGTTTTATGAAAGTACCGAGGACTGCAGATGATCCCGGCAGAGGACACTACTGGACATTGGACCCTTCGTCCCTTTTAAGTCGGGTTTTGAAATATGAAGAATCAGTTGATCGGCAATATTTTATGTATTGTTCGGCTATGCTTTATAATTTGAATGGATTATAGTATTGACTCTAAAACATATATTTTTTACTTTCTTTTTCTAGTATTAGGTTGAGCAATATTTCTTTAGTAAATGGGTAGAGTATTGAATATTCTGCGAATAGTATACATCAACTGTCTTCGGCCGTATTCGTTGATGATTGGTGGTAGCTGGTACAGTTCTTCTGCTCTCCTGCGCGTTTAAAATCGATGGCCTACTGGCATCCGCAAGCTTTGATCGTCATAATATAAATAAAATAAAATAAAAATAAAAATAAAAATAAAAATATAAAATAAAATAAAATAAAAAAATAAAATAAAATAAAATAAAAAAAATTACTTTCTAAATAAATTGCAGTGATGTGATCATTGATCAATAAGAGGATATGATTATTTGATGAATATGCGCTGTGTTTTCATTAAAATTGTATATTAAAAGTCCAAGGTGGTAAGTGAAGCAGAACTTTGCAGAGAAAATTTCTTTTCCTCCAGAGCCATCTATGTATGTCTCATCTAATTCCAGCTGTTTCTGTTTGAGGATTTTGATTTCTCTTATTTCTTCGAGAATTTTCTCCGCCCCTTGCAGCTTTCTTTCCTCAATCTGCTTCACCTCTAATCGGGCTTGATCAGATTAATTTCTTCTCGGTGATGGCGGTGTGCCGTGCGAGCTGAAGGTACCCGATGTTGGAGAGGATGCTGCTGAGTCTTCCATCAGATCCGAAGGACGGAAGTGATGACCTGATGGTCCTGGACATTCGTCAGCCATTACATCAAAAGTCGGACAATCCTGAGCACGGACTTCCTCTTGGTATGGAAATGGGTCTTCATATTTTGGAGCTTTTTATTGAGGGTGTGCTCCCGGAAATTGTACCCCTTTGTTTTTAATGACTTCCGAATGTCCAGGAACATCGTCCTCCGCTTCATTTTCGGATTCCTCGTAAGAACTTCTTCTTAGAAGAGGAGCACAGTTTTGTGTTCCCATGAACTTTCACTCTCTAAAAATATGTGAATTAATACAAAAAATGTTATTTCTATTATTTTTTAATCTTACCAGTGTTGGAATCACCTACAGAACTGCAGCCAGGTATGCTATCGGCTGAAATACACTTTGCTAGTCGCTCCTGCTATAAAAACTCCTTGAAATGTTTATTTAGTTTTATAATAATGAACTTACCGCCATTGCCATCACACCCGGCGCTAAGCAGACTGTCCATATAATTGGAAGCAAACGTTGGATCTGAAAATTAATATAAATTTAATTTATTTAATTTATTTATTTATTTATAACACTATCGCCATTTACTGGGAATTTCATATTTTCTTTAAATTTATTTGGCAAACAACAACAGAACAGTAACACAAATTTCATCACTCAGCTGTTTTTGACAAATTTCTCGTTAACTTAAAAGTTAGGGAGAATTTTTTTGCCTTCGAATCCAGTCCACTACTTTTAACTGGTCGCTACCATTTACCTTCCGAATAAAGAGTATTAAGCCAAAAGAAAATGCATGGTATGACTCGAGCTGTAAAGAGGTTGAGGGAGCTAAGTTTTCGGTATTACAAGGCCGACCCCTCCGAGGAAAATCGAAAAAAAATTAAACGAGCCAGAAATGACTGCAATGCTCTCATTCGTTGTGTCAAATTCTACTTTGACCAAAAACTGAGGCAAAAAATCCTACATTGTCCCAAAGGTAGTAGACATTTTTGGTCATTCGTCAAAAACATAAAAAATTGTGCCTCATCTTCCATCCTAATTTCGGGTCTCTTTCCAAGTAGATGGAAAACAGCATCCCATCCCTAAAAAACGCGAATCTTCTTCTCTCTCCATTTACCGACCCATTGCGCTTACGCCCCTTCTTACCAAGGTCTTGGAAACGCTGATAAATCGTCAGCTTACGAAAACTTCTCAATGGCCGGCAGTACGGCTTTCGCAGCAAAAGGTCCACTGGTGATTTGATGGTGTGTCTCACCAAAAAGTGGAACCATTCTCTGCATCATTCTGGTGAATGTAAGATTTTTGCGCTTGATTTTCAAAGGCATTTGACAGAGTTTGGCATGAAGCTCTTTTGTCGGAAATGCGTGCATTTGGCATCGATGAATCTCTTCTGAAATGTCTTATGCCTTTCCCTATATTATCGCTTTTTTCATAAACAGTGCTTCAGCGAAATAGACAGTTGCATTCCGACCCTTCAACTCAACACTTTTCTCGCAATACCCGTGACGCTTTGAATGCTCGGCAGTATACCCTCAAGCCTATCTTCAGACGTACCGTCAAATATAAGCTCTATTTTTCCCTCACATTATAATCCACAAACATTTAAAACCAACGTCCATCGGTATTTCCTATCTGCTCTTCCTAATTTCCCTAAAGCCCGCGCTGTGTCTTGACATTTAAAAGGTAGCAATAAACCCTTGTGCGCGAGTGAATTATAAAAAAAAGCAGATTAAGTGGAGACCTGTGCTCATCAATTTAGATCTTTTTCCAGATGTTACTTTACTTTTAAATAAGTACATTCCTTAACCGCAGGGAACATATAACATTACAATATTTCAGAATCTTTTCAAAATCGATATTCAAAAGCTAACCTTCGTGACCAAGTGCGTATTGCGCCACCACTTTCAATCTGTGTATACAACAAAAAGTCCTAACATGGGAATGGGGAAGCAGCTAAACAAAAACTCATTGATTGAAATATGTCCAAACTTCTAATCTATTCTAATTGACTATAAAGTCCCGAACTGTCTCGAGTAAACAACAAAACATTGAAAATTAATTAATTCCAATTTTTTTTTCGATGAAAAAAAAAAACAAAAGAAAAAGTCTAAAAAACATTTGTTCTAACGACCGAAAAAACGTCTGGGAATTTCCCGCACGCGATTCCTTTTGCTTCTTCACCAATTTGGTTGGGCACCTTCGCTTGGCACGAAATCCAAATAAAGGCGTTCATGTTATTCCGTAAGCCCAATGTCAATGTCAAAAACGTTCGTTTCGTTCGTGGCGATTTCGTTTCAATAGCCATTTAAAATCGCATGCCACCGCGACTGGGTGGGGAGGTACTATTTGTTGTACTGACTTATTTTTCGTAAGGAAAGAACCGACTGTTTATGGAGTTCGTCGGCTTCAATTAATCTCTAAACACAGTGGGGGTAATGCTCATGCTATTTATATTGTTTAAACCCAGAATAAGTGGTCGAATTCAATTAGGCTCTGGGAGGAATACTATGAACACCATATGCAAGTAGAATTTAATCAATATTTATGAGCCATTTTTAAATAAAATAACAAATGTCATTTTTGAGACCATATTGGAAAAATACACTTTAAAGTGCTGAAGGGTTTTGTACTAGGACCCCAATTGGAGTTCTGAGTTTCCCATAAGGTTGTGATCACCGTCAAGCGAATTCGCGAAAGCGCTTCAGTGTCTCCAACAGAGCGGTTTCGTCTAGTTTTATTTGCGTTTTGACAGTTTTGCGGTTTCGTTTAGTTTTATTCGTGTTTTGACAGTTGTTCTCGTCGCTCGCAGTAGCTTGAAGTTGCTTGTAGTCGATCAATCGCTACGCCATGAACACGAACACCTTTATATGCGCAATCATTTACACGCCCAAGAATTTCGAATTAATATTTTAGAGTGGTAATCAGAATGTCGTAGATTCCACAAATATGGCCTTTCCGGCACAAGTTCAATAAAATCGTTCATGATAAACAAACAGATTCAAAATATTTTGATTGCAGTTTTTCGTCGCCCGCCGTCGCTTGTAATCGCTCCGCCATATGTTCGCATGTATTCGATCGCTAGCAGCGAATCGCATCGCGTCGCGCGGCGCTTATCCGTGAACACAGCCTAAGTCTGCAAACATGGTTTAAATCGAAAATACAAATAAAATAGAAGCCAGTTTAGTTTTAACGGAGCTGACTAAGCAAACTTGTTTGCGGAAAACTGGTTTCCAACAAAAAGACTAAAAACAATTGCAAGGCTCATAAAACTCCTCCAGACATACATATGTACGTCGAAATGTTTACCAAAAAATGATTACCCATTCCCCCAGCCATCAATTTAATTTCTCTAGCTTTCATGTAAAATTGCTTTAACAGAGATAACTCCCCTAAGTAAAATTTTCCCAGAAAGAAGTGAGCAATCATTTTCAAAATTCATGCGGTGCAATTCCTCTTGAAAAAAAAAATTCGAATGAATTAGTGTCCGCTTTTAGCATTTTTACTCTCATGAACCAGAGAAAAAAATTGTAGCCTTACCCTTAGACGCCAACAGCGCCATATGCGCCTCATTCCCTCTGAAATGCCAGAATGAAATATTTACCTTCCTCTTCCCGGCCAAGCATTCCTATGTACTTATTTTTTACGTTCTGATTTGCCTCACCGCCATCATTACCTGGCTCGCTATTTTTATGCCAATTTCTCTTTTTTTCTTTAATTTTGTCTTCTGGTAACCTATTTTTGTAAAATCAAATAAATAAGCGCCACAGGGTGTCCTACAAACATGTAAGAACAATTTTAATTTTCATTTTGCACAACGGAACTCCGAATCGTAAGATTCCTTAAGTTGGAGAAAAAGTTCAACACAAATTAAATTGCCTTTGAACGTCGTCTGGACTGACGTTGGGGTATTTGGAAGCAGTGTGTGGCACAGGGTCGTGCGGCCACCACATGACTGTGGGGTGACCCCCCTGGAGGAATTCTAATCGCCGCTTCGTATCGTGTGAAATGGATGTTACTGGAATTAAAACGGCAAATGAACAACAGTCCGGTTGGTAGTGAAAAAATTCCGCACATAAACATCTGATTACAATCGAATGCAGCCGTACATGCAAAGTTGGAGCCCACGCGACAGGACGACAAGTTGCTGGCAAACGGACAATAGACAGACCAGGAGGTGTCAGAACTGAAATTTTTCAGCTCGACATCTGAATTTCATAGAAAAACATTGGTAGATATTTGAAAGATGGAATGTTAGTGCAGTTTTTCGTTGAGGGTGCCCACCCACAGAGGGCGATGCCTATTGTTTGCGGAAATTCCTGATGCAGAAGTCATCTACCATTTTGGGATTAAATTTATGGTGAATGCACATGTTCATCCGTTTTGGGTTTACAATCTGCGGTTTTGATTGTTTCTCTAACATGTGAACTTTGAGGCTGGCCAGGCAACGGATTAAATGCAAACGGGATGCGTTTGGTGTTAAGGCTTACCGAAGCATATGTGCTTGTGAACAGAAATGGAGTTTGTTCTCCAGATTGAATCAAATAATTTAGTTTCCCCAAATAATTGAATGTACTTGATTTCCAAGCAAAAGGGTTTCAGTAAGATTTAGTGGTTAGAGTCACTTGGTTGGTGTACTTCCTTTGTGTGTTTTGTGTTTTGTGTTTTGTGTTTTGTAACAAAGAGCACATGGTATCCAACCAATCCACTGCCATTTCCTTCCATAATCTGCTGACTCGTATGACGACGTGAATTTGAGATTTGATTTAACGAAAAAAAAGGAGAAACATGATGCGTGGAAATAAAGTGTCCACAGTGGAAGCCGCTTATAACGCCCACTTACCTTTCATTTGGTTGGTTGCATTACATTTGTGGCTATTCTTCCGTCGGATATATGTGACATTGTTGGTCCCTCACATTCGTTATAAGCGATTCCACTGTACTCCATCAAGATCGAAACAGGCAAGGCGAAGCCTGTTGAACTCATTTTGGAAGATATCTGCAGAATTACCCCCCAACATCAATGGTGCAATCTTTCAAAAGTTCCGATCTAACATTTCCATAAGGCTACTCTCGGTTGGTTGCAAGAAAACATACTTCAAGTGATTTCTGGTTCTGTTCAACCAGAGGCTGTACACGTCAAATGAGACAAGAAAGATGTCTGCCTTACGTAGTCTATCTGGTAGTCGCTCCACGAAAGTAGAACTCTTCTTTCTAACACAGCAGAACAAAACGCAAGTTCAACATAAACATAACCTAAACAAATAGACAGAGCATAACCTACAACCAATCGTATCCCTTTTACCTGACAATGTTACCAAATCGACGAATAAGTACTCTACTCGATGAGCACATGAATACACAATGAACACGAACAAGAATGGCTTTCGTGCTTAGTTATACATACATATGTATACGTTGAGGATGGATGGACCAATCACCTTACCTTCCAGATCCACAGGTACCCGCTACCTGTTGTGTGTATTGGCACCATTTTGGAAAATTCTTTCACGAAATGCCTAATGGTTTTTTTTTATTGACGTTTAGCTATGGGTATATGTGTATTTGTACATGTATATGTAGCTTATTCCAGGATCGTTTAAGCCGAATGCAATGCTTCATTAGTCAATAACCACTTTCAATTTGCTCGACACGGTCTTACATATATCAACAACACTCAGCAATGGCTCCGATTTTGGAATCCAGTTTCTCCATCCGATCTATACTGGGCATCTTAGGCAGCAGCAGCTACACAAAGGATGAAGAAAGTCATCAATATCAGAGCTATCAGCAAACCCGTGGCCAACTTTCTATACCGATCAGCAACGAAATGTACAATCAGCGGCCACCATACACCTACAGCGCTCTCATCGTGATGGGAATTCGAAGCAGTGCCAAGGGGCACCTGTCTTTAAGCCAGATATCCAAGTGAATAACTGAAAACTTCCCCTTTTACCAAAAGAAAAATAAGACTTGGTAAAATTCGCCACACCTTGACCATCAACCAGTGTTTTGTGAAAGTACCGAGGACTGCGGATGATCCGGGCAGAGGATACTACTGGACATTGGACCCTTCGTCCGAAGAAGCCACCATTAACGAGGCCGCCTGAGCAAAACGGACCCACTGCCGAAAAATTGGTATGAACATCACCACTACCATTTATATATTCATCACCAACAACAGCACCCGATTCTTCAGGATGGACACCAGTTCAAGTATTTCGATTCACCGATGAATCCGCAGTAGGTGCATTACTAGAATTAGTATTTAGTATAAGATTTGAAATAAAACTCTTCAATTACTGAAATTATTTGTCTTTCGAACTTTTATTTAAAACCAAATGTTTTACAAAAACCTTTTGGATCCAATAACTTACATAGTTACTTATGTCCTGCATCCCCATGTGGGTCCTACGGGCTCTACAATGTCTATGCGCCATTGTGTGCGATTTCCGGAAGTGTGCCTTAGCTCCCGCAACTCTTTCCCAGTTGCCGTGCTTCCTTCCAAACTGTTCTGCGCCACGTACTCCTAGGACCGCCGCGTATCCTGTTATCCTAAGTAAGCGCAGATATTGAAACGCATAGTTAGTTATGGACCTTTTACCCTTTCAGACAGTATGTCCAATCCATTGCCACTTTCGTACGGTTCCTGGCCCGTGCTCTGATAAAGTTGTTCATTAGAGATACGGTTTGGATAGACTCCCGAGTTGAGGTATTACTCAGATCCAAGATGTCAATAGAGTTTGTATGTACTGTAGAAGTGCCTCCGTGAATAGTTCTACATATCTCGATTCAAACACTTCAGCGAGTAATCTTCACTTCAGCGAATGTAAACACACCCAAGCCCACCTTCGCCTTGTCCTTGGTCATATATACAAATATTTACATTTTCCCTGAATCCAAACACTCTGTCGGATGTCACATTGTTGTCCCAATCGTCCCCTGTTAATCACGTTCTAAACGTAGGACATGATAATATACATACCTACCAATTACGTCACACACTCGGAGTAGAACTTTTCAGTGAAATGAGCCCATAAATACGTCAAATCAAATGTCCGTCTCTCGTAGCCAAGAATGTTTATGGCAGCACATTACATGTGCAAATATCTGCGATATTTCTTACCCCCAACGACTGTCAACTACAGAGCGAGCCTTAAATTTACGACCGGAGCACAAGTTATGACCACAAAATCTGCACTCCTCGACCCTTGTAAATTTACATATCAGTTTTTCACTTCATTGCGCCGTGAGGATAAATTTACACTCACCACCCCCACATCTGATATCCTTTAAGTGACATTTTACCAGAAACAAAGCACCGGCCGCAAGGACCACATCATACGTGCACAAGTTTTCTAGAATTTGAAACCAAATGACTCGAATGGTCCGGCATCATTACGTTTCAAATTACTCATAGCGGAGACGATTCCGGGCCAAAAGTTCGCCCAAACAGGATATTTTGACTCTGCGGTCAACCGGACAGTCATCCTGGTGCTCATTATTATGCAAAGGATACACGTAGTTTGAGATTCAAAACTCATCCTTTTGTTTTTCATCGACACGCTATGGGGGTGTAGCTAGAAACGATGAGCAGAAGGAGGGAAAAATGGAGGACAAGAATAAACAACGATGAAAAATGCATTCAGTACACATTGGCGGCAGGAGTGCTATGTTTGAAGTTCCGTTGCCGTCGGATGAGGTGTACTTGAGGTTGTGTTAGCCAGCGACTATGGCACGCCCTTAACCTGGTGTTTACGACGAACGATGAATATGCAGCTCATTGCACCCAGTGCGGATTATGGCGGTGGGCTGCCTTGTACCTCACGCGCTTGGTCAAGGTTTTGCTGAAATTTAGCGTTGGTGTCAAGTTTAAGTCTTCCGTGACGGGCTATTTTTATTTGGTATGTACTCCACAAAGGTGGGTTAAAGAAGAACTAGGAAAAAAACATTCTTAATTCAACTACTTTTCCAGTCGGTAGAGGTGGTACTTGAATTAATTTAATGGGCCTTGACAGCTCATTTAGAGAGTAAAATAAATCACAACGGACGAAGCATTATGGAGGTGAAATTCCGCTGGAAACTTTGACACTTAGAAGTGAATTTATTTTTGGCATTTTTTTAGTGCCTTGTACAACAAAACATTAAAATTACTTTGGAAGGGAAATGTACCGGAATTGAGGTAGTTCCTGGAGGTGGTTTTCATTTAAGTAAACTTTTCAAGTGGAGAAGTGGATTTTCAAGATCCTTTGGTAGAGTATACCACGAGAAAAGAGTCGCTCTCGTTCTTGGACACAATTATGGTTTAAGGCTCGTCAAGGAAAACAAAGATGTGCTGAACAAACAAACATCATACATCATAGCCTCTGTTGCCCTTACTTCAGAGCCCAGAATAGTAAACGAAGGGCGAAAAAGCCTTCTTTCCAAATCAAACTCATACTCACATTGCTTCTCACATTTGTGCTTCAAATAATTCCCAGAATCCATAAATAGCGTTCTTTTAAACGCTCAAAGCACGCAACTCAAATGCAGAATTTGCATCCAGTTTCATAAGTCGAAGTTAGCCCTTTTCTTAGAATAGGATATATAGCTTATTCAGGCTAACCCTTTGACTGAATTTGTGACCGAATTCATCTTATAAACGAGTGTGTACGTACCGAGTCAAAGGATAACCATTTCCTCCTTTCACTTGTATAACGATGCAACGTGAATGCAGCCGAAAGAACTACATTTCAACCGAAGCCACACACATGTATACAATTTCAGCATGAATGGAGCCAAACATACACAGCCTGTACCTAAAGTCGGTTGGCAAAAGGACGAAATGAATGGTTCCTTTGACCCACACCCGGAAGTTGACTGCTGGGCACATAATGTTTATATTGTGAATTGACACGACATGCTTCCGCATTTGTACTCCGATTACGGCTAACAAGGTTTTATGCTGTGTCCGACAGCAAGATTTTATCGAAATGTTTATATTTCAGAAATCGTCATGTTCGGGTGGCAGAATTTCTGATTAGCGTTGCGTTTCTCCTGTGAAAAGGGGGAAACATTTTTGGCCCACAGCAACTAACTTGGGTCGTTTACATTTTAATTGTTTGTTTATAGCGGCCGAAACCCTTGACCCTTTTTATATCTCCTTATAAAATATGCCAAATTCAATTTTGTCAGTGCCTCGTGGTCGTGGAGGTCCTTAAAAAAACATGAAACTGAAGTTTTACTTTCATTTTGACAACTTAATAATCAAAAGGAGATTTATGATCAAACCCATCAGAAAAACGAATTAATTTCGTAAGGACAGGATGAATGTGAATAGTTGATTTGATAGTGTGTACAGAAATGTATTCTTGGATTGCATAATCCTTTCGATGTTCATCCATCACTCCTTGCAGTGTGATGTGTAACATCTTAAATCCATAAGTTCATGTATTCCTATTTCATGGGCTACTCACAGAATCAGACAGCAATCCTCCTTATTTCAATCCATTTTGGGTTTGCAAACAGAAACGAACTATATATCAAAATTGGCATTTACAGGATGTAAGAATACGTACTTGACTCAGGGGATTGGTTTTACAACATCAAATATGAAGTGAAATCGATTTTCTCTCCAAGCCCCCTGAACAAATATGCTAAGATAAATCTTAGACGAGATAATAGATGGAAACAAATCTAACTAAGGTAGCTTGAGTAAGTTATTTCTATTCATTTCCGTTCTTTCACGAATTGTCGTTTTATTTCCGGTAGTTTCCATAATGACAGCCTCCAGACCATAATGCGATGAAAAATAAAACTCTCATTGCCAGCAAAAGCAACTTTATTCAATGATGCTCCTTGCTTGAATTACTCTCATTTCCACTCCTGGTGCTCGCCATTAATCTTGTCCTCTTTAAGGATATTTTCTCTGAGTTAATTTATGAAATTTTAAGGACGCAAAAAGAGGAAAGTTTTTGTGTTTAGTTTGAGTTTCAGCTAAATATTTCATTATCTCGTTCATGGAGAGCTTTATTATGATAAATTTAAACTGATTTCGGTTTTTTTTTATGATTTAATGATAAATTGATATCTGTTTCAGGCTAGTATGTATCGTATGTCGATTGCATGAGATATATTTTAAAGATGGGACTAAACGTGTCTGAAACTAATCACAAAATGAAAGAAACTTACAGTCTGACACCATTTCCGAAGAACAATTTAGTTTTCTCTTTTTGAAAAGGTTTTTCATGACATTTATACTTTTGGATGTTTGTCGGACGTTCGCGAGAGATGTCAACGTAAAAAGTTTTGGTATTCGAATCGTTTTTGTCGTCTTTGAAATTCTTAGTGTCAGCTTTATTAGCAGTGAATACCACAGAAATGCTGAGCCGATATGTATAGCAAATTGTCGAATATTCGACTTAGTAATCGTTGAGGTTGAATGGAGGAGAAGAAGCTATGAACTGTACGCGTCGGTATAAACTGCATCGAGATGTCAAATCACATCGAAAGAATCCTGCAAAAAGTTGTCAAGTACTGTTAAAATTTGAAACAGAAATGTAATCCAATAAACCTATTTTACTAGTAATGTTGGCCATGGAATCCTTCTGGTGTCCGCGCTGGCCTACCTCAAATGCGGAACCTTTTATCGTATATAACCAAACGAACTTCACCCATTTACCAAACTCACATAGGAAACTTTTTCAAATACTCCTCCATGTTGTGGGTTCAAATATACGTTTTCATGTACTAGAAGTTTTTTTTTTTGTTCTTATTCAAAAACTTTTTATCGAAAATCACTCTCTAAACCCAGGATGGCGCCATCTAATGCTCGTCCAAATGTAAAGATTATCAACACAAGCCTATTACACTCGAGCACATGCTGACCATTTTTTCCAACAACTGTATTAAGGAAACCCTTTGGAAAAGTTCCCCGAAACGGAGGGTTCAGATGAAACTTCTTTCAAAGGAAATGAAACCATTTGCTCGACCACAAGAATCGATAATCTGCTGTCAATTTCACACGCTATTGATTGTGATTGATAGAAAAAGTTTTCCCTCGCCTTTCGCCTTCGGTTCGTATTATCACCAGAATACAAAAAAACGAAAGGGAATAAAAAAACATTGTGTCCTTTAAATTTTCCCAAATTGTTACATTATCTAATTCCCAAATCCACCCATCACAGTCTGGAATACTTTTATTACACAATAAATGATTTAACTTTTGGCTGGCACAGTCGCAAGGACATTATTCTTGGGTATACTCGTACTAAAGTTACTGAAGTATTTTTTGATGATTTTTCTCTTCTATGCCAAGAGATGTCCCGTCGGCAGAATATCATTTTTAGGAATCAAAAAAGCAGCCAAACGAAAGGAGGTACTTTCCGACATCATGACGGAATAGAATCGTACAGCTTTTTCTCTTATTTTAGAACCGACAATGAATATTTTATTTCTTATCTCGCTGCAATCCTTTTCGTATATAATTCAGTTCCGCGTGAAGAGGACGATTGAACTACGTCAGAGTTCTTAAAATACCCAACTGCCTTAGAATAATCATGGTTTGTTTATTTTCCGGATCCCAAGAGTTCAAATTTTAATAAACGGAACGAACATAAAGTGTGGCACATTAATCGAGGAGGAGGCAGGGCAGGATCTAGTGTAATTATTTTTGGCATTCAGGCAATGAAATATTTGATTGGTGGAGGTAGTAAAAAGGACATTCTCCTTGGGCTGTTGCCGGAGGGAAATATTCCTAACGATTGTCATCAATTTTGTACTTTTCGGTCAATGGCTTTCGCAGTTGGCGCACAAGTACTTACACGTGTACTTCGGTTCCCCGAGTGAGCAGCCAGGTGATACAGAGAGAATATTGAAATAGTAATCGAAGGGGGGGTGGTGGTGTGCGAGTATGATGCGAAAATATGAAAATATTAAAGGACATTTGTTATCCCTCTTGTTTATTGATAGTTTCGGAGGTATACTAAGGATATGATCCATAATATTATACTTTTCAGAGTCGTGGATAGAGTGTTTGTTTTCGACCCAAACTGTGATAGTTCGAGCTGTGTACATGTCTTACTTCAAGAAATTCGATCTCAACTTTAATGGCAGAGCAGCAAACTGGAACTTTTGTTGCGGTCCGAACTGCTGCTTTTCGTTTTACCACTGGAGAGAGTCAGGGACAGCATCGGGATGATTTTATTATTTTAGTAGGCTGGACTAGGCTAAATCGCGATTTGTTGTTCAGTCGTTCCAGAGGACAATGGGTTTTATTATTAAAATCGATTTTGAAGAGTTACGAGTTCATTCGACCACTTAAAGTGTTGGTTGGAAAATATTCGAAATAATCGATAAGTCAATGACTTTGGAAATACTTGGAGAACTTCTGAAGAGATACCTCATTCCATTTATCCTTGAGGCATTCAAATGGCTTTTGTACAAATGTCACCATAAAGGGTGTATAAGAGTTACCTCCACGAATACACGTTAGTAGAGCCACTCTTTTTGAAATTCGATAGTTAATAACCTACTGATAATCATGGAAGCGGAGATCGCATATCAGAACTCAAATAGGTGTCATGACACCATCTTATCTAATAAAGGGTGACCAGATAGCAATGATACATTCTCAATTGCTATGTTTTACCCGCTGTCAAAGCTACCAATGACAAAGCTAGCAGTCAAAATAAACATCGCACATCGTTTCACGCTTGCCGAGAAAATGCCGACGGAAATATTATATTATCAGAATTATCGAATGGGGATTATCGAATACCCATTTCGATTTTCGTCGTAAGGTCGGTCGTCATCATGGCTTCATTAGATATGCAGGCAATTCGTCCCACCGTGGAAAGGTTTGAGCATCCCCGGACCTTATTTCTTTCGAAATGAAGAAGACACCGTTACCGTCAATGGTCTCACCGACTTTCTATGGCCAGAGCTCGACAACAAGATGACGCTACATGACATACAAGTCGCGTTGGGACGCTCTAAGTTATGAAGGATAAATTTGACGACTAGGTGGCGCCTCGAATTTCCGACTTGACACCACTCGGTTATTTTCTCTGGGGCCACTTTGAACGAGCTCGAGGCTAACATTCGAACATTCGAGATGCTATTGCCGGAAAAACGCTGCACATATTGCACCGATCGCTTGAATCACTCCCAGCGAAGTCGAGGCGCCCATTTGAATATTGTGCACACAATGGCATTATTTTAGCTTCAAAATATAGTCATACTTTAGTTCTCTAATGATCTTGATGATCTAATTATTACTGATATTAGGAGTGAACTTTGCTGTTTAAGTATTTTATTGATTGGTCTAATGCAATAATTGAATGGCTGGGTCTTCTCCCGTTCTGCGATGAAATGTCAAGAAGATATACGGGAAAAAGGTAGAAGGGGTTAGTGGGTAGAATTCTCTTTTTTCTTTTGAAGATTACCACCTCCCTAAAAAGAGTGTTTAGTCATTCCTACCTCTAAACCAGAAATGAATTTGTGTAATTCGTGCTTAATGAGATTATTGCATCTCGTAAACTATATGTCTTAAGTGGAATTTAATGATCTTTCTACAAGAATCCTTTCATAGTTTAGTTGTATGTGCAAATACCAGAATATTAGAGCAAACTTTGAAAAATATTACAACAAACTGCCTTATATCCGATTAAATCCCTTTAAACGTTTCATTTCAGGCAATTTATGTAGGTGGCGTACCCATAACTTTTGTTCACAGACCTTCCTACTTCAGCTAAGTTCTGAGCCCCCACCCTGCCACTGAACTAGTTCAATAACAGTTAAGCACTCATTTGCCATTCTACTTGTTTAAAAATTATCTCTGCATGAACGAATAATCCTGATTTGTTTTTTGCAATATTTTCCTCGTAAACACGACTGTTTGGAAAATCCAAATCTTGGGGATAAAAGCCGTGCGAAGAGGAAATAAAAAACAGCGCGTGTGGCATTGTCAGAAGCGTGTGTTTATGTTTAGCATGGATTCTTTGTGCAGCTCAACACAAAAAAATGAAATAAAGGGGGTTTCCCTTTTTGTGTACATTCCCTTTGTTTGGTAGTTTGCTCTTGATGTTTTAATTAAATTCAACATTTCAACCGCAGAGCCGGCAAGAAGTGAACCAACATAGCCGAATAAACACAACTCGTATTGTAGTCAGAAGTATCTCAGCCTAATTAATTAGAAGATGCCGTTCTTTTTTTTTTCAATTCTATGAGGAATCGGAAAGAACGAGTGCAACTGCATCCTTGGTATGGTTTCAGTTGGAGGTTTTGCTCCTGTGATGCCATTAGGAAAATGAGAAAACTGCGTATGGAAAAGTCAATTTAATCAGGACAAAAGTTTTGCGTAAATGTTTTCAAGTAATGAAGTTTGAAAATGGAATTTTGGTAAGCCAGAGCGGTTTTGAAACTTGCAAGGTACAGGCTCTGAGAAATATTTGTTTGAAGTTCGTAGGATGCAAGGATATCATAGGAACATGGGGGCTGGGTGAAATAAGAGCATTAGGACGTTGAAAGGTTATAAATATTTCGGATTCATAAGGAAGATCCAACAATTATATTTGTAAAGTAAACAGATGCAAAATACGCGTCGACAATCTAAGCTATAGTCCTTAAGATCGCGGAGTACTTTATGTGACTCTTTTTTTTGTAACAAAATAATTCTCGTCAGCGATGCCTGCCCAACATGAATTTCGGCACTGAATTCTCGGCCGTCCTACACCAAGTGGTTGGACATTAAGGCGTGCAGCCAATCGCCTCCAAGAGACTGGAACAACATGTGACAGAACAGACACCGGAAGGGCTCTTAGTGCTCGTTCCGATAAGAAAATCATCGCTATACCTGGACGTCATGAAGGACGAGCAAGTTCTTTCTTTGGAGTTTTTTTAAGTTTGGGTCCATGAGAACAAGCCACGGACTCCGAAAGTTCTCAAAGCGAACACTCGATAATTGTGCGGGAACCGAAGTTCTCGACAAAACGATTGCAAATGAGGTAAAAAGAGTTCAGGTGGTCATCAAGAATGACGGCTGTGTTCAGAAAAGTTGTTCAATTTCATCAAAATTAGAAAGAACTACTAAATATGAAAAATAGCTGACTTCCTTCTCAGGCTTTAATAACTTTATTGTTTTGTCCCGGCATTTGTTTGATAAAATGAATTTGCATAAAATATTTACAAACCCAATAAACAAGGCCTCCGCAATTTATACAAATCAAATTAAATCGCAGCCCTTCAGGGGTCCGACATTGTATCAAAATATTTGCAATTCATTTCGAATACGTAATTCAAATTCAATACACAGTCCTTGCTCCATGTTGTTCTAGTTTGTGTAACTCTATCAAAATACTGAACATCAAAGTGCGGATGTTATTTTCATTCCATTAGGCCCAACGCAACGTGTCGCATAGCCCTTGGTAATAGTTAAGTACCTCGTGGCCTATCTGTTTGCAGATATTCGTACATAATTTCAGCCCCACACAGTGCTACTTTATCAGCAACTGTACCTAAAATGACACATTTTATTGTGAAAATAAATAAAATCTATTGGGAGATGTAAAAATGGATGACCAATTAGTAGATCTATTGTGGTCCTTTATCGGAATACAAAGTTCTGTATTGGTACACAGAAGATGTTCAAGGGGAGAAATTGTAATAAATTCAATCAGCTAATGGGGTTCAACAGGACATTACTAGCTGATGATGGGGGGTTGAAGGTGAGCCCATGTACACTGGGAGGGATATGTGAAAGAACACAATAATGGACAGCTGAAATGGGAAATATAAGTCCCCATGCAATGCTAAACTCAAACGAGATTTATCCATTACCAAACCATTACCCCGAAAGTGCCTTAATTAAATACGCAAATAAAAAAAAAACCAAAACACCCCAAGGACCAAAAAGAAAGGAAACCGCTTTCATATTTAATGGCACCTTTTGCAATAAAAACAATTTCAAAATTCCCCTCTTTATATTGCCCATCAAATTTCAATTGGATGCCGATGATGTTCTTGGTCAGGATACACATTTTTCTAATATTTCCATAACCAAGGGCCAAATTAATGCGGAGTCTGTGGCGTTCGCCCCCTCCCCAGTGCCGTAGGTCAGAAATGAGTATCCAAACTGAAATAAAGAAGTTTCCTTAACCTTTTACCAATACCGTTGCGTCGTCGTCGTCGTCGTCGTCGGGTCCTATATCCTGGGAGAGCGTTTATCCGGAAAATCGTAAAATTGTATGCCAGCTAACAGTGATGTGCCAGCCCCAGTAGTAGGTTGTTCACTTTCAATTCCGTCAAGTGCCCCAATAAAAGTGCCAAAAACAATTTCGCTGGCATGGAATTCTTACAGCCCCTATCGATTGATTGACATAATAATGGGCTCAATAGTTAGGAGTCCTTTGGCGAGCACTCCCTCTTGTGCTCCTTGTGCTCCTTTAGAGCGTAAAATGGTTCATTGTATTATTTGCTTCAATTGATGTCGCACATTTTATAACATCGATGTAACGCTAGGGTTGGGATTTAAGAGTACGATTGTACTTCGTTTTATGGATGTAAATGGAAAGGACACACTGTATACTAGACATTGGGTTGGGCATTCATATAATTCACGCAAATGTATAATGGAATTTTATTTCTCAACAGGATATACTTCGTATGCACGGTATTCTGCTCTACTTAAGGGCTTTCAGTGGGTGGCGGGACATGGATGAAAATTACGAAAAGGGTTTTGCGAAAGGGCTTTATTTATGTGTGGTGTGGATTTTAATGTTCGTGTGGACTGCGCTCTGCAGATCTATATCTTGGAAGTATGCTAAGTGTGAGATAGTGAGTTGAAGATGGTTGAATTTACTGATGGGTATTTGCAGTTCTTATGAGGATTCGAAGGGAAAAAACGCGGGAGTAACTTGCCCCACTTTTAAGGGAACGTGAACAGACTTCATAAAATATTTCAAGTGCGATTTTGGAATGAAAAAAACATCAATTTAGGTGGGTAAAGTGTTTGAACATCATTCCTAAGGCATAATTCTGTGGTGGTTGGAAGTATATACCTGTTGGTCTTCAAGAAGAAAAATTTCTGGCAATCCCTTCCTGGATTTCTGAGTTTTGCTAATTTTAAGAACTTGGTAAGGACCAGCGTATAGGGCACTTCCTGTCCCGTACGCGAGATGGGCGAATGGAGGAATGATATGTATGAGCTATGAGTTATGAGCTGAACCAAGATGTGGATGTAGTCCAAAATACGTCCACTACACTGGGTCGGCCACATCGAGCTAATGGGCAGTAATGCCAGCAAAGAGGATGTTCGAATCACAGATCCTAGGTTCGTTTTAAGGACGCCAGAGCGCTTGGTCTAAACAACTGGAAGCAGCGCGCCCGGGATCGAAAGAAATGGAAGGTTACCGTATCTCAACCAGAGACTTTTCACGGGTCGGGAGCTCTCTAAGTAAATAACGACCAGATCGCGAAACCAAGGCCCTAGGTCTAGTCAATCTCTCTCACAAAATATTTTGACTAAATATCGAAACTTGAATGTATATAGATAGACCGCACATGATTGGATCGGCGTTGTAAGATGTACTTTCAAATTCGGTTAAAATTGTCTTGAGCATAACAGACATCCAAATAAGCATTGAATCTATCCCTTCCACGACTAAAATGTTTTCTATTCTTAGCTACTCCATCTAAACTAGTTGGTTAGTAGTTGATCTCATCACATCCAATATCTATTCAAGTTAGGAGCACTTATTGCATGTGTTGCAGCTTATTTCCATCTTTTGCAAATTTTCTTTTTAAATTCACTAAGAGCTTCATATTCTCCATATTGACTGCCACCCCTATTTCGTCGAAGGTTCACCATGATTTGTCCGGATGCGACAGCGTAGATACATACATTCCCAACATGTAGGAGGATGTATTTATTTCCATCCGAGAAGATGTTGGTGTTTTTCTTCTCTGTGCTTAAAAGCAAATTATCTTTTATCGACAATTTGCGTTATTGTTATCCTTACACATATTTTCCCGAGGGATGTTTATGTGTTGTTGCTGGAGTTTTTTTCTTCCTTTTTTCTGTGTTGTCTTAGCCTGGTGTACGTGCAACATTTTGTATAAAGTGATTCAGTGTACAAGAAATTGTGTTATTAGCACAAGTTTGGAAGACAATTTAGGGAAAGCTTTAGTGAATTGTTATTTATTAGATGATTTAAGTGAATTCGAGATATATTGTGGGGTGTAAATTTTAGATTTGCGGGAGATAGATATTTAAAGAACGGCTTCCCTTAAGATGCTCTTATTGGATTGTAGAGGTGGAGGGTGGAACCATAGTCGATGCCTGGACCATCAGCTCTATATGCGACATCTTCGAGAAAGGCGAGCCTATGTCTTGCAAGAATTATCGAGGCATATCCCTGCTTAATGTGGCGTATAAGAACTTTTCTGAAACTTTTCTGCAACACATTAATCGGTAGGTACCAGTGTGGCTTCCGGCCCGGCAGATCGACGATCGCCCAAATTTTCACACTTACACAAATTCTGGAAAAGACCAACGAACGTCAAATGGAGACTGACAATCTCTTCAGCGACTGTAAATCCGCAAATGACAGCATTTATCGTCTTGAGCTCTACAAGGCGATGGCCGAATTCAAGATCCCGGCAAAACTAATGCAGCTCTGCCGCGTTATGCGGTGCAGCTCGTCTCAACTATTGCAAACATGCATCAGATTTCGGGAAGGAGACAGACAACAGTAACTTCGAGGTAGTTAAGGAGTTTGCCTACCTCGTCGCAAATATTAACTCCACGAACGACAGCCTAGTGGAGATTCGGCGAAGTCTTACCGTAGGAAACCGCTGACACTTTGGTTTGGCAAAACAAATGGGTTCTACAAAACATTGAACCTGCCAGCTTTGCTATATGGAGTCGAATGCTGGACGATAAAGCGGAAGGCAGAGCAGATTTTGGGGACTTTCGATTCGGAAGGCGAATGGAGGAGAAGATATAACTGCGAACCCTGTGAGCTGTACCAAGATGTGCATGTAGTCCACAAGGTCAAAATACGACTACGCTGACTTGTCCACATCAGCGAATGGACAGTTATGCTTCAGCAAAGAGGATCAGGTTCAAGGTTCGCTTGATCTGGACAACTGGAAGCAGCGTGGGATCGCACAGAATGAAATTCGCTTGAAATCGCGTGGAAAGCCATCGCATCGTGCGACGTGAATTCGCTTGACCGTGAACACAGCCTAAGATGCAAAAAGTCTCCGACATGTCAATCCCAAAAACCAGGGCTATTACTTATTCCCTGGGATTTCCAGAATGATCCGCTTCTGGTCGTTTGAAGTCTTCTGGTCTGCATTCGTTGTTATTTGGTTTGGTTTGTTGAATGGTTCAAGTCGGGTCAGGATTACTGGTGTCACATCAAAGGCATTAATTTGGTCGTTAGGATCTCTGGTTTTGTAAGTGCATCATTAAATGAGGCAAATACTAAGAAAAGTCCAATCTCTGTAGTCCAAGAGCTCAGGTTTACACTTACGTAGTGGGTATGGTATGAACCCAGGTGTAACAATCGTATAGTTAATAGAAAACTCAAAGATTTACCTACCATTCTACAGCAAGTTTACAAACTGATAAGGCATTACCCAACCTCCATACATTCTTACATCTTCTCATCCCTTTGTACAACTTCTGGGCCTCAATTATTTCCCAAAAGTGGCAACTCTTCTAATTTGAGGAAATTATTATTTTCTCTCATTGCGCCTACGAAAACGAATAATTAATTAACAAAGCTATGTACCCAGCTATTTGCTGAACGATAACAATCAGTAATACAAATATGTATACAAAAGCATCCGAATATGTTTCATATGTACAATACGAGTAGATACGACATTGCGCACTCAATTGCGAAACATCTCACACGAAACATTAGTTCGACTGATAACAGGTCAACAGCCCAAAGTACCAAGAAAGCAATATAGTCAGTGACAATGACAAATGGGAAGCAATTTGTCGGCACACTGTCGGAAAAGCACTTACAAACATTTCTTACCAAACAGAGCGGCACGTTAAAATGAACTGAATGTGTTAGTCGAGAATACAAAATGGAAAACTACCCACAAAACCGTTGTTTATGGCAAATGAACTTGGCAAACACTTTGCTGAGAACCAAAACATGAATACAATACCACATGTGTTGTGTAAATAAATGTGCGGAATAGATACGAGTTCTCTGAGACGTCGGCGGCTTTAAGAAGAAGTTTAGTTTTACTCTGTTAGAAGGCCATTGGATTTAAATACGACATCGTCACGAAAGGCACTCAACTCAACAGGCTAAATAAAGTTCTCGTTATTTCTTTTTTTTTTGCGGAAAAGCTTTTCCAATGTGCATTTTGTTAAATTATTTCAGCGCATGCTAGTTAGAGTTGCCAGCTTTTTTTTCAATGAACTGGCACGGTAGGGCAAATTCGCTGTGTCAGACGAGGAATTGAAGAACTTCCCCTTCTCCGAGTACCCCAGGTACCTAGCACTGCTCCTGATTAAGCAAGAAATTCAAACGTTTCAGTAAACATTTTAACAATTGTAAAGCAAAACTTAATATTGTCTCCTACCTCGATGTCCATTTGTTTGTGTAGATCTCATAAGCATTCTGTCACCTCTAATGCAATACCCTACTTTCATTTGGCCAAATGTCATGAAATTTTGACAGCACACCAGTGATGGATGTACTTTTTCGACTCATGTAATTCCCAATAGATGGCCGTACTAGAAATACTTGTTTTAAAGAAGTACTTTGGACACCACCTTGCACGAGGTCTCAATTATGAAAGGTTTGCATTATTTTATGATATACATATGTATGTAAGTGTCATGTCATGGAAAATGGATTTGGGACACTTTTCCTTATTTTCTAAATAAATAAATAAATAAATGATCCTAAGAAACACCTAAAGTTGGCAAATGTTTAGGCAGACTTTACTTCTTTTTGATCGATTATTACAAAAGTTTACTTATCTCCCTCAGTTGGGGAATACATTGGAATTTAATGTTACACCAAGATATTTGGCTCAATTCTAATCCCTTTTAATCAGTGCTGTCGAAACGGCTCCTTTGTTGTCCATGTATCAATAAGGCTACCCTTTTTGTAAGACGAGGGATGACATTTCCATTTCATTACTTAACAAAAACTTATTGAGCCCCAATTCTAAAGTTGGGTCTTCCTTGAGTTTTGTTTTTAATGACTTATAGCTATTTATGTGTGTTCTTTAAGAATTAATTTGAGATTTTAATTAAAGGCATATTTTTGACGGAAAACTGTGTTACGAATACGCCACCGGACCATATAAGCACATCCTGGATCTCCGTTTTCGTGTTACAACTGAAGTCAGATATTCGGATTCTGTGCATCCGTGGCATATACTATCTTAAATAATACCTCGCCATATGAAGTGGAAAGAGAAGATTTTTCAACCAAAAACTGTATGGAAAATTGTGTCACACATACACCACCGAATCCTGGATCTCCTTTCTCGTGACACACCTGAAGTCAGATATTCTGATTCTGTACAACGTAGAGGATTCTGCCTTTCAGTGGGGGTCATTGTCAGAATGATTTTGTAGACAACAACCAGATAACCATTGCTTATCATTGATACGGCAACGAAAGGACATAGCCATTGGTGTAAGTAGTAGCAACATTCCTCACTTTTCAAGCACAACATATCCATTTTTGCAAAATCTTTATGTACGAAAGTAAAATTCCATTACATTCAGATGAATAATTATTTAGTCCCTCTAATTAGTTCGAAACTTTAATGTCCATAAAATCCTTACTAGTAGGTACACCCTGCCGACATGAAAATGTGCCCAGATTTATCGATATCGTTTGAGTCGTTAAACTTTAAGCAACCATGTAAATGCAATTCATTTTCCACTCTAAATATGTTTCAAACTAAGGGAATTTCACTGCTGTTTTCACACCTGTAAATTTAACTTACGTGCCCGTTCACTTCATCCTTTGCCTTTAAAGGAAGGAAGCACCGACTTGTGTCCTGCTTCCGTGACCGAAGTAAATTATAAACTTTCGCATATGCCAGCCATATATAGAACACATACAGTCCACCTTTCCACATCCGGCTATTAATCTGATCCTTACAAAAAGAGAGAAGAAAGGAAAACTTTCCCAACTGCAATAAATTACACCTAGCCAAAGTTCCATTGATACTGGACTAGATTCAATGGACAAAGAAAAATACTCCCATTGTTGTGAAGTCACAATTATCACCCGTCTCTTCGTTTGGCACAATACTGCTGCTTCAATTCCTTCCGGGTTTTCAAATGGCTGTGTCTGCTAAAAAGCTACTTCGAAACTATACTGGCAATTGCTCCTCTAAGTGACACTCTCTCTCTCCCTAGCTACCACCGATTCACTATAGTGTGGTTATAAGGAAGGACGTTTATCTTTTCTAGGTGCAATTTGCATTATCCTGGAATGCGTTAAAAAAAAAAAAAAATCTCTCCCCTTTTTTGATGGGTTCTGTGGTCTATGGCTGAACGTTGGTCTGAACGCTGTCATAGCGTTGGAAAATAATGACCACGCAATTATGTAGAGAAGACTATCGGATGGCCGGGGAGTTTTGTTGTGATCGTTAAAACCTCCTCCCTGGATTTAAATTGCATCTTAATTGTTTTTTTCACCCACGGCTAAAGTTTGTGATGGGAAAATAAGAACAAAAGTTTTTTGGCAAAGTGGCGCTAAGTGCTTTGGGACTAGGACAAAGTTTTTAATCCATCTATTGGCATTTTATTTACTTTCGCTGATGTTGGCATTTTAAATTATATTGTCAATGGGCACTTGTACTTGCTATGGACGGCTTGGGGGTCTAGCTAACAAGTGACTAGGATTATTCCATGTCGGACCCTTGCCAGTGAGAAAGACATAGCCGGAAAATGAGGAGGATATTTACAGTCATACTTGTAATACAAAACTATCCTGAGATCTTATGTATATTTAGTGATAAAAGAACAAAAAATACCCTCGACAACTTCTATTTTCTTTTTAAATTGTTCGGTAACCTCACGAGAATAAGAAATAATTAAATCCTGAAATCCTTGTAAAGGATATCATGCTGCGATTTTTGTATCTAACAGATAAATAACCTCGCGTCACCCATTGTTCCCTTAGCGAGTGGAATGGAAGTAATTTCGTTGGTTGTTTTCAAATTTTCACACGAACTTCACACGAACTAATTATTAGCTGGCACAACATGCTGCTCTCTGTTAATTAATTTAATAATTGTTAAATCTTAACATAGCAATTCAGTAGAAGTGGAAGAAATCTGTAATCAGTGAGCAACTAAGTGACTTTATTTTACTCAAGCTGGGATCCCTTTGGTTGTTATCTATAAAGTCTTGGTCCTAAAACCAAGCCAACGAAAAGTAGACCATATTAAGCAAGAAAACTTTCCAATGTTTCATAAAGAAAATACGTCACGTACATCAGAACCGATTGTTGAGAACTCAACTGGTTCAAATCCATACCCTGACCTCGAAATGTGGGAACACTTGGGTGTGATGCTACTACTACTGGACTCTTTTAACTTATGCAGCACTATTGTTCTAACAATTTGAAAATAGTCAAGAAGCAATAAAAATTTTGCAATTCCCAATCATACAATCCATGTAAGTCCAGCGATGGCGTGGATCTCTTAATGAACTTACTTTCAGGTGCAACGTATCTCTGTGTTATTTCCTCGGGCTGCAGGAGGAAGATAGGTGACCCCAGACACGATTAAAGTCACATTCAAAGTTTTGTCTCTGGTCCCACATGAATCAGTCCTATTGCTAGTATCATAATGAATCTTTGCTTTAGCCTAAGTGTTGTTCTGTTCAACTTAACCTGAAAAAGTATGCAACTGACATAAATCTGGATGACTTACAGTCAACATTTTTTTGTAAGTTGGGACAGGGTTTTACTTACTTACTTACTTAGGTGGCGCTATAGTTCGGGGTGAACCTGGGCCTCGGTCCTTAGCTAACTGCCTTCACCTGCGCACTCCAAGTCGATTGGATCCCCTTCTACTTGTGCGCGCCACCTAAGGTGAGGTCTTCCTCTTCTGAGTTGTCCCTCCGGGTTTGACAGAGTCTATGCTTCAGCTTTAGACAGAGTCTATGCTTCAGCAGGACTGGGATGATCAGGGTCTTATATGGAGTTTCCTTAGTTCTTCGTGATAGGGCTCTGCTACTCAATTGCCTTCTTAGCCCAAACAAACAGTCTTATTTCCGCTGAGGTGTTGTTTTCCGAGTTTATAGCAGAGGCGAGGTAGACAGGGTTTTACTACTACTTACTTAAAATGTTCGGTCTCTTCAATAACTTAACTTAGTCTTAGCTCTCACGTCCCATAACTTCGCCAGACGAGAGGGCAATAGTTATTAAAATGTCAAGTAAGAACGTATGTCTAATTTCTTTCGTATTACTCATAACATATAATTTAGCCTCGAACAAAATTGCTAACTACTTCTTAGGCAAAGTACTTCTGACTAATTAAAGTCCTTTTAAATAAGTTGCATGTTTTCTAAAGGAAATGAACACCTTTCTTGCATTCATTAAAAAACAACATTTCAACAAATTTCGTGTGAAATATAGATGTAGTAATGAGCTTAATGAAAAAATAGCGTGCCCAACGTAATGTACTATTCTAAAACCCCCATGTCTTCACTCAAATAGTAATTACTTCACAAAACACTGTAACACGGCTTTAAGTGAAATTTCAAAATAAAAATTCCCAACAACATATTTCACAGTCATTCAATTGCTCGTTCCAAAGCCATTTATCGCACAAATGCAGATGAGTTCCTAATAACCGCTGACAAATGGCAACGATATACAGGATGTTTAAAAAACAACTCAATGTCAGGACCATGTTCTCGCAGTCTAACTTGATGATCGATACTGATGGATGACTCTAGTGGTCAATCCGTCAACTCGCCTTCTCCATCTCAATGTTGTGTCATTTGGTAGTCAAACGCGCAAAGGGGTCTAGTTATTTGCATTCCAAGTTAGCTCCATTAATCACACTTATGTATGTTGGGAGCATCGTAAAATTCCGGTAGTAATGTATAAATTGGTGACAACCTCCTACCAATCAATAATGGCTCTGACGTTTCCTCCCAAACGAATAGAACAGGCAGTTTCCGAATTTGGGAAAAATGTATTTCTTTTATTTATGCTGATGATAAATCTTCACACTCGAGATGATAAACGGTGGAAAGGCAATGTGGAAGGAATCTAAAAGTTTTCCTCTTGGCAGTGGGTTTGCCCTTTTTTGGTGCTCCGTTTCAGATGACAGGAGTTTTCTTCATTTGCATTTTTATTATTGTTCCAATGATTTATACGTGATAACCGAGAACTATAAATGTATCTGGAGTATGAATAAAAGTTTCAGTAATCTGTTGCTTTAATGTGCTCTCTCAAGTCGTATACATCAATTTATTGCAACACACGTGAAGTGGATGGAAGCACTTACTTATTTGACGTTTCCTATTGGGTTATTGTTTGAATGGAATGAACTATCCCCTTTTCAATTATCTGTAGTAATGAATATCTGCAATTTCCATGTTCAATTACCTTTAGAATTTCGAGAGTCCTCTCACACTAATTGGAAAGTCGATTGAAATGCAATTCTAGTTTTGAAATAGTGATGGGAAGGCATTTCCAGGATGTAACTGGCATTTGCATTTGCACATATCCTCGAATGTGGGAGCTGCGGGGTAATTAACAAAAGGGGGAGCAGTTGAACGAAGCGGAAATTTGTTAATAATTTAGTTTACACCTTCCCGCTGTGCATAGATGGTTGTTGTTAATTTGCGTTGACAGGAAATTAGGAAATGCGGAGAAGGACTCTCTTGTAGTGAGTATGCAAATAGAATTATTTTATGTGAAATGGATAAAAGGGGATTCTAGTAGTCCTGAGTTGAGTTTATATACAGCGTTAGTCGTCTTGTCTGCAGTCTTAATCATAATGGCTTTCGAGTAATAATATGGACATGTCAGACTCTTAATGTCAGAGATGCCCTTCTAAAGAACCTTGTCCACATATATGCATGTACATGCTATCTTCTAGTAACACGATTTTGGTCATAGATACCACTCAGTTCAGTTACTAATGGTTTTCATTAACTGCAGTCACAAGCTTCCAAAAGTTCGTAGGAAAGAAAGATTTGTATACTGCAACTTTGGCATCACCGTCACTGTGCCAATCATCCAAAGAAAGAAACAAATCCAAATTTTCTTCACCTATTTTCATTAAAAACCTGAAGGATTTCTACAAAACTCTCTCTGGGGCTTAAGAATTCACCATAATCTGACTGAGGAAACCCTCGTCCCGGAATTTGGTCACGAGGTCTTTTTCAAACATCCCTAACATCTACACCCATAGGACCGATACACTAATTTGGATACTAGACCAGAAAAACAGGATGTTATTGGATGGTCCCATTAAAATTTATGGATGAAGAAGAAGTGTCCAATTCCCAGCTGTGCATCATTAAATTTGAATTTTGAATTTCCGGAGTGTTTAAGTGGTTGTACGAGTTTATTAGGGGCAACATGAAATTGGGGTAAAAGCTTTGGTGAGCGAATAAATAGGGTCAGTAGTTGATGGGGTTTATAGTATCGAAGAGTATTGATTAATGTTTGAACAGATTGGTTCATTGGTTGTGGCAAAAAACTTAGACTGGATGCAACTGAGGATGTCTTTCAGTTTTAGTCTGATATCGCCTTCGTTTGAACGATAGGGAGATTATTCTTAACACTGAGGTGTTTGCTAGAAGCTTATTCGCATTTATTTGAAACGCATGATGTAACCCTATATTCCTTTGATCTCCTAAAACCTACTTGTTTCGAAGACAACATAATCTCTCTAAACTTGATATGTTCATATTTTCAAACATTTCCTCCTCCGTTAGGAGACTTTCCTTTCTGCGAAAAAAACAAAGGTTATAAATAAAATTGCCGGTCATCATCATACTAAAAGGCTCGAGGCTATACTATGTATAAGTATATAATGGTACTTGTGAACTGTACCATTTTGTAACACCTCTTCTTTATCTGCTATTCTCTAAGCGAAAAAAAAAGCAAAGTAGAAATTTATTCATCTCGTAACCTAAAACCAAGGACCTTTTTGCCAAGTTCTTTGGGGAAACAAATTCAGATTCAGATTCACCTTTTACCTTTTTACGGAAATGTAATAACCCTTGTAAAGCAGTAAATTAAATTCCCTCCCGGGGGTTAGATACGCACAAATCTCTGAAGGGATTCTCTGTTACATACATCTGGCTGGTGGTGATAAATGGATTAGGGAATGCCAATGTTTTCATTTTAATCAACTTGAATGGATTCACTTAGAGCTGTTGTGGGACCTTTTAGGGACAATTCACTCTCCATATACGTAGTTTGTACATATTGTAGTTTGGGTTATCGATTCACACATTCATTATGCCTTTACGAGTAGATGCGAGGTGGCCTTGATGGTAATAGACTGGATCAGTGGAAAACAGGATCCTTGTCAAAAGCGTCCCATAATCTCTTATCGAAGTATTCATATTCATTCACACTAGCAGACCCTTCTTATCGATTCTCAGATAGTTAGGTTTTGGTTCGGGCTTATTGGCCTAAATGCAAATGCCTTAGTTTTGCTTTCTCAAACTACCTCCCACGAGAGTACTCAAGGATGACAATGTCACAATTCTCCAAACTCTTAAAGGTGCGTGTTAATCTCATCCTCAACTAAGTCCTTTAGAAAATAAAGAGCAGATCTCGGTGTCACATTACTTATCCATTAAACCAAACAAACAGCCTGCAAAAAGCTCTCAATCAATCTAACACATGCATTATCCTGGCGTGAATGAAAATGTATGCATAATAGGATGATTAGACATAAAAGAAAACACACGCATATGAATAAGAACGGATCTGGTGTCCTTTATCCGTGCAATTCCACTTTCTCCAACATTAGCATAGAAGGGTCCTTATAATCTTCCGCATCTATTCATAACCATGGTGCACAGGTGAATAGAATTCTATTCAGAATACCCACACGTAGACGAGGCTGAAAGGAATCCCTGCGTCCTATCGAGGACTATTTAAATTTATTAAATTGTGTTTGCAAACACAGCAATTGAATTTTTGGTAGAAAACAGACTCAAAAATGTATCGTAAACGGGTAGCATACCTAACTAAAAAGAATTACTGGACTTTGTAGTTCTTTCCTGGGTCTGGGGAGTTTAACTTTCCAAGGATGTGTTTGGGATGTCTTCAACTTAGAAATATAATTGCTCCTAAAGCATTTAAATACTAAATTAATTGGCTATGAATAACTACCACCCTGTTAATTGTTAACTTATTTCAGCAGATGCTAATAAAATAAAGCCAAACAAAATTTCACATAAAATTCGCAGAATTAATTGGCCTTAATGCAAGCCAATTGCGATTGCTATTTCAGTTTATGAACAACGCAATGAAAATTAAATTTCAACCAGAAATTTCATTAGGCTTTATGGCCGCCATTAAGTTATCTGATTCCACTGATGTAAACCGTTTACAAAGGCATATCAGTAAAGGGTACGTATTCACGCTAGGATGTGGCTAAAAAACAATTACCCGGAAGCCCATCTACACCCCATTTTGTTGGGTAATCTGGTTTATCCTTCGCAGCCAAACTGTACATAGTTTTTTCCCATCAAAATTAATGGATTTCGAAGGCATGTGTGTACATACAATTTTCAAAAATGTAAGAGTATACTCTCAGACTAATTGGGGCTAGATGGCGGAGACAGGTGGGTGGCTGGATGGAACGTGAAATCCTGCAGAACTCCATTTTGTTGAAATGATCCTAAAATAGAAAAAAACACCTACGAGCTGGGAAAATAAAATTCTGCATAAAGAACACTCCTTAACACGGAAGGACTTCTATTTCTATTTATGGAAATTGCGCAGAGAAAATCATACAAAAGTGCAAAACGAATACATAGACTACGATTACGATTGATGGGACTGGATATCATGTTTTGCGTACAGGGAAGGTATAAAGGGACTTTGACATGTGATATGCAAAGCACAAATCTCCCTACTACAGCTACTGGTGTTCGTAATGCTGTTCTTTATAAAGCACTGATGGAGATAAGCCATGGTATTGACATCTTTATAAACGATAATGGACGTACAGTTCAGAAACAAAAGCGGACCTGAAAAACAACACAGCAAGGATAAAAGCTGCTTCCTTTACATTGCTATATGGGTGCAAAGTTATAAAGATCTACAGCCTGCAACTGACGATGAATAGGTAAAAAAGTCAATCCTTGAGACGATTTATAAATACGAAGGAACCGACACGGTTTCTGAATAGAATCATCACTTTGATCATCTCAACCGATCCAATGGGCGTTAGAATCGAGCATTCTGCTTGCAATCCGTTCAATTCTGAGCCTTTTTTTGACTAGTTCATCATTTCATTCCTGGGAAGTCCATAGGACTCGGAACTCAGCAGAGCATTCTGCTTCGTGCTTCGAGTAGAGAAGTTTGATTTCTTCTTTACATCTCTTGACTAGTTTTGATTTGGCTGCTTGGCTGCCTTTGTAGATGTGTATATTTTTATTGTTTGGATGCTGAGAGGGCTTTGTGATTCCATATATCCCCGCTTAGAGCATACATCCCCTTAGTTGCCGCGCACAAGTGGAAGAGGACCTCAATCAACTTGGAGTTAGTTAGCCAAATACCGCGCTAACTGGAGAGACTTTTTGGTTGAGGCCCAGGTACACCCCGGACTGTAGGGTCACTTACATAAGTAAGTAAGAACATGCTTGGGTATGATTAGGAAGTCTTACAGACCGGGCGATTGCAGGTTCCTGTAAGTATATTCCTAGAGATGGAGAGTTAAAGGACTGATTAGGTTAAGCTAGATTGTGCCTCGAATACACAGAAACAGAATATCTGGCTTGAGATGTGCGATTGGAGGATATACCCAGATTGTGGGTATCAAGAAGTGTGGGCTATACACTGCACTGTTTTTCATACATTTTCTGGTTCAAAAGTTTTCTGTTTAATACTTGCATTTCGAGGCACCAGCTAAGCTAGTGCGGGCCTCGAATACACAGAAACAGAATATCTGGCTTGAGATGTGCGATTGGAGGATATACCCAGATTGTGGGTATCAAGAAGTGTGGGCTATACACTGCACTTTATTTCATACATTTTTTGGTTCAAAAATATTCTGTTTCCTACTTGCATTTCAAGGCATCAGCTAAGATAGTTTGTGCCTCGAATACACAGAAACAGAATATCTGGCTTGAGATGTGCGATTGGAGGCTATACCCAGATTGTGGGTGTCAAGAAGTGTGGGCTATACACTGCACTTTTTTCATAAATTTTTTGGTTGAAAAATTTTCTGTTTCCTACTTGCATTTCGAGGCATCAGCTAAGCTAGTTTGGGCCTCGAATGCACAGAAACAGAATATCTGGCTTGAGATGTGCGATTGGAGGATATACCCAGATTGTGGGTATCAAGAAGTGTGGGCTATACACTGCACTTTTTTTCATACATTTTTTGGTTGAAAAATTTTCTGTTTAATACTTGCATTTCGAGGCATCAGCTAAGCTAGTTTGGGCCTCGAATGCACAGAAACAGAATATCTGGCTTGAGATGTGCGATTGGAGGATATACCCAGATTGTGGGTATCAAGAAGTGTGGGCTATACACTGCACTTTATTTCATACATTTTTTGGTTCAAAAATATTCTGTTTCCTACTTGCATTTGAAGGCATCAGCTAAGATAGTTTGTGCCTCGAATACACAGAAACAGAATATCTGGCTTGAGATGTGCGATTGGAGGATATACCCAGATTGTGGGTATCAAGAAGTGTGCGCTATACACTGCACTTTTTTCATAAATTTTTTGGTTGAAAAATTTTCTGTTTCCTACTTGCATTTCGAAGCATCAGCTAAGCTAGTTTGTGCTTCGAATACACAGAAACAGAATATCTGGCTTGAGATGTGCGATTGGAGGATATACCCAGATTGTGGGTATCAAGAAGTGTGGGCTATACACTGCACTTTTTTTCATACATTTTTTGGTTCAAAAACATTCTGTTTCCTACTTGCATTTCAAGGCATCAGCTAAGATAGTTTGTGCCTCGAATACACAGAAACAGAATATCTGGCTTGAGATGTGCGATTGGAGGATATACCCAGATTGTGGGTGTCAAGTAGTGTGGGCTATACACTGCACTGTTTTTCATACATTTTCTGGTTCAAAAGTTTTCTGTTTAATACTTGCATTTCGAGGCATCAGCTAAGCTAGTTTGTGCCTCGAATACACAGAAACAGAATATCTGGCTTGAGATGTGCGATTGGAGGATATACCCAGATTGTTGGTATCAAGAAGTGTGGGCTATACACTGCACTTTTTTCATAAATTTTTTGGTTGAAAAATTTTCTGTTTCCTACTTGCATTTCGAGGCATCAGCTAAGCTAGTTTGGGCCTCGAATGCACAGAAACAGAATATCTGGCTTGAGATGTGCGATTGGAGGATATACCCAGATTGTGGGTATCAAGAAGTGTGCGCTATACACTGCACTTTTTTCATAAATTTTTTGGATGAAAAATTTTCTGTTTCCTACTTGCATTTCGAAGCATCAGCTAAGCTAGTTTGTGCTTCGAATACACAGAAACAGAATATCTGGCTTGAGATGTGCGATTGGAGGATATACCCAGATTGTGGGTATCAAGAAGTGTGGGCTATACACTGCACTTTTTTTCATACATTTTTTGGTTCAAAAACATTCTGTTTCCTACTTGCATTTCAAGGCATCAGCTAAGATAGTTTGTGCCTCGAATACACAGAAACAGAATATCTGGCTTGAGATGTGCGATTGGAGGATATACCCAGATTGTGGGTGTCAAGAAGTGTGGGCTATACACTGCACTGTTTTTCATACATTTTCTGGTTCAAAAGTTTTCTGTTTAATACTTGCATTTCGAGGCATCAGCTAAGCTAGTTTGTGCCTCGAATACACAGAAACAGAATATCTGGCTTGAGATGTGCGATTGGAGGATATACCCAGATTGTTGGTATCAAGAAGTGTGGGCTATACACTGCACTTTTTTTCATACATTTTTTGGTTCAAAAATATTCTGTTTCCTACTTGCATTTCAAGGCATCAGCTAAGCTAGTTTGTGCCTCGAATACACAGAAACAGAATATCTGGCTTGAGATTTGCGATTGGAGGATATACTCAGATTGTGGGTATCAAGAAGTGTGGGCTATACACTGCACTTTTTTTCATAAATTTTTTGGTTGTTTTCTGTTTAATACTTGCATTTCGAGGCATCAGCTAAGCTAGTTTGGGCCTCGAATACACAGAAACAGAATATCTGGCTTGAGATTTGCGATTGGAGGATATACTCAGATTGTGGGTATCAAGAAGTGTGGGCTATACACTGCACTTTTTTTCATAAATTTTTTGGTTGAAAAGTTTTCTGTTTAATACTTGCATTTCGAGGCATCAGCTAAGCTAGTTTGGGCCTCGAATACACAGAAACAGAATACCTGGCTTGAGATGTGTGTTGGAGGATATACCCAGATTGTGGGTATCAAGTAGTGTGGGCTATACACTGAACTTTTTTTCATACATTTTTTGGTTGAAAAAATTTCTGTTTAATACTTGCATTTCGAGGCATCAGCTAAGCTAGTTTGGGCCTCGAATACGCAGAAACAGAATATCTGGCTTGAGATTTGCGATTGGAGGATATACCCAGATTGTGGGTGTCAAGAAGTGTGGGCTATACACTGCACTTTTTTTCATACATTTTTTGGTTGAAAAATTTTCTGTCTCCTACTTGCATATCGAGCAGCAGGTAAGCTAGTTTGTGCCTCGAATACACAGAAACAGAATATCTGGCTTGAGATGTGTGTTATAGGATATACCCAGATTGTGGGTATCAAGAAGTGTGGGCTATACACTGCACTTTTTTTCATACATTTTTTGGTTGAAAAGTTTTCTGTTTAATACTTGCATTTCGAGGCTTCAGCTAAGCTAGTTTGGGCCTCGAATACACAGAAACAGAATATCTGGCTTGAGATTTGCGATTGGAGGATATACCCAGATTGTGGGTGTCAAGAAGTGTGGGCTATACAATGCACTTTTTTTCATACATTTTTTGGTTGAAAAGTTTTCTGTTTAATACTTGCATTTCGAGGCATCAGCTAAGCTAGTTTGGGCCTCGAATACGCAGAAACAGAATATCTGGCTTGAGATGTGCGATTGGAGGATATACCCAGATTGTGGGTGTCAAGAAGTGTGGGCTATACACTGCACTTTTTTTCATACATTTTTTGGTTGAAAAATTTTCTGTCTCCTACTTGCATTTCGAGGCATCAGCTAAGCTAGTTTGGGCCTCGAATGCACAGAAACAGAATATCTGGCTTGAGATGTGCGATTGGAGGATATACCCAGATTGTGGGTATCAAGAAGTGTGGGCTATACACTGCACTTTTTTCATAAATTTTTTGGTTGAAAAATTTTCTGTTTCCTACTTGCATTTCGAGGCATCAGCTAAGCTAGTTTGGGCCTCGAATGCACAGAAACAGAATATCTGGCTTGAGATGTGCGATTGGAGGATATACCCAGATTGTGGGTATCAAGAAGTGTGGGCTATACACTGCACTTTTTTCATAAATTTTTTGGTTGAAAAATTTTCTGTTTCCTACTTGCATTTCGAGGCATCAGCTAAGCTAGTTTGGGCCTCGAATGCACAGAAACAGAATATCTGGCTTGAGATGTGCGATTGGAGGATATACCCAGATTGTGGGTATCAAGAAGTGTGGGCTATACACTGCACTTTTTTCATAAATTTTTTGGTTGAAAAATTTTCTGTTTCCTACTTGCATTTCGAGGCATCAGCTAAGCTAGTTTGGGCCTCGAATGCACAGAAACAGAATATCTGGCTTGAGATGTGCGATTGGAGGATATACCCAGATTGTGGGTGTCAAGAAGTGTGGGCTATACACTGCACTTTTTTTCATACATTTTTTGGTTGAAAAATTTTCTGTCTCCTACTTGCATTTCGAGGCATCAGCTAAGCTAGTTTGGGCCTCGAATGCACAGAAACAGAATATCTGGCTTGAGATGTGCGATTGGAGGATATACCCAGATTGTGGGTATCAAGAAGTGTGGGCTATACACTGCACTTTTTTCATAAATTTTTTGGTTGAAAAATTTTCTGTTTCCTACTTGCATTTCGAGGCATCAGCTAAGCTAGTTTGGGCCTCGAATGCACAGAAACAGAATATCTGGCTTGAGATGTGCGATTGGAGGATATACCCAGATTGTGGGTGTCAAGAAGTGTGGGCTATACAATGCACTTTTTTTCATACCTTTTTTGGTTGAAAAGTTTTCTGTTTAATACTTGCATTTCGAGGCATCAGCTAAGCTAGTTTGTGCCTCGAATACACAGAAACAGAATATCTGGCTTGAGATGTGCGATTGGAGGATATACCCAGATTGTTGGTATCAAGAAGTGTGGGCTATACACTGCACTTTTTTCATAAATTTTTTGGTTGAAAAATTTTCTGTTTCCTACTTGCATTTCGAGGCATCAGCTAAGCTAGTTTGGGCCTCGAATGCACAGAAACAGAATATCTGGCTTGAGATGTGCGATTGGAGGATATACCCAGATTGTGGGTATCAAGAAGTGTGGGCTATACACTGCACTTTTTTCATAAATTTTTTGGTTGAAAAATTTTCTGTTTCCTACTTGCATTTCGAGGCATCAGCTAAGCTAGTTTGGGCCTCGAATGCACAGAAACAGAATATCTGGCTTGAGATGTGCGATTGGAGGATATACCCAGATTGTGGGTATCAAGAAGTGTGGGCTATACACTGCACTTTTTTTCATACCTTTTTTGGTTGAAAAGTTTTCTGTTTAATACTTGCATTTCGAGGCATCAGCTAAGATAGTTTGAGCCTCGAATACACAGAAACAGAATATCTGGCTTGAGATGTGTGTTGGAGGATATACCCAGATTGTGGGTATCAAGAAGTGTGGGCTATACACTGCACTTTTTTTCATACCTTTTTTGGTTGAAAAGTTTTCTGTTTAATACTTGCATTTCGAGGCATCAGCTAAGCTAGTTTGTGCCTCGAATACACAGAAACAGAATATCTGGCTTGAGATGTGCGATTGGAGGATATACCCAGATTGTTGGTATCAAGAAGTGTGGGCTATACACTGCACTTTTTTCATAAATTTTTTGGTTGAAAAATTTTCTGTTTCCTACTTGCATTTCGAGGCATCAGCTAAGCTAGTTTGGGCCTCGAATGCACAGAAACAGAATATCTGGCTTGAGATGTGCGATTGGAGGATATACCCAGATTGTGGGTATCAAGAAGTGTGGGCTATACACTGCACTTTTTTCATAAATTTTTTGGTTGAAAAATTTTCTGTTTCCTACTTGCATTTCGAGGCATCAGCTAAGCTAGTTTGGGCCTCGAATGCACAGAAACAGAATATCTGGCTTGAGATGTGCGATTGGAGGATATACCCAGATTGTGGGTGTCAAGAAGTGTGGGCTATACAATGCACTTTTTTTCATACCTTTTTTGGTTGAAAAGTTTTCTGTTTAATACTTGCATTTCGAGGCATCAGCTAAGCTAGTTTGGGCCTCGAATGCACAGAAACAGAATATCTGGCTTGAGATGTGCGATTGGAGGATATACCCAGATTGTGGGTATCAAGAAGTGTGGGCTATACACTGCACTTTTTTCATAAATTTTTTGGTTGAAAAATTTTCTGTTTCCTACTTGCATTCCGAGGCATCAGCTAAGCTAGTTTGGGCCTCGAATGCACAGAAACAGAATATCTGGCTTGAGATGTGCGATTGGAGGATATACCCAGATTGTGGGTGTCAAGAAGTGTGGGCTATACAATGCACTTTTTTTCATACCTTTTTTGGTTGAAAAGTTTTCTGTTTAATACTTGCATTTCGAGGCATCAGCTAAGATAGTTTGAGCCTCGAATACACAGAAACAGAATATCTGGCTTGAGATTTGCGATTGGAGGATATACCCAGATTGTGGGTGTCAAGAAGTGTGGGCTATACAATGCACTTTTTTTCATACATTTTTTGGTTGAAAAGTTTTCTGTTTAATACTTGCATTTCGAGGCATCAGCTAAGCTAGTTTGGGCCTCGAATACGCAGAAACAGAATATCTGGCTTGAGATGTGCGATTGGAGGATATACCCAGATTGTGGGTGTCAAGAAGTGTGGGCTATACACTGCACTTTTTTTCATACATTTTTTGGTTGAAAAATTTTCTGTTTCCTACTTGCATTTCGAGGCATCAGCTAAGCTAGTTTGGGCCTCGAATGCACAGAAACAGAATATCTGGCTTGAGATGTGCGATTGGAGGATATACCCAGATTGTGGGTGTCAAGAAGTGTGGGCTATACACTGCACTTTTTTTCATACATTTTTTGGTTGAAAAGTTTTCTGTTTAATACTTGCATTTCGAGGCATCAGCTAAGCTAGTTTGGGCCTCGAATACACAGAAACAGAATATCTGGCTTGAGATGTGTGTTGGGGGATATACCCAGATTGTGGGTATCAAGAAGTGTGGGCTATACACTGAACTTTTTTTCATACATTTTTTGGTTGAAAAAATTTCTGTTTAATTCTTGCATTTCGAGGCATCAGCTAAGCTGGTTTGGGCCTCGAATACACAGAAACAGAATATCTGGCTTGAGATGTGTGTTGGAGGATATACCCAGATTGTGGGTATCAAGAAGTGTGGGCTATACACTGCACTTTTTTCATAAATTTTTTGGTTGAAAAATTTTCTGTTTCCTACTTGCATTTCGAGGCATCAGCTAAGCTAGTTTGGGCCTCGAATGCACAGAAACAGAATATCTGGCTTGAGATGTGCGATTGGAGGATATACCCAGATTGTGGGTATCAAGAAGTGTGGGCTATACACTGCACTTTTTTCATAAATTTTTTGGTTGAAAAATTTTCTGTTTCCTACTTGCATTTCGAGGCATCAGCTAAGCTAGTTTGGGCCTCGAATGCACAGAAACAGAATATCTGGCTTGAGATGTGCGATTGGAGGATATACCCAGATTGTGGGTGTCAAGAAGTGTGGGCTATACAATGCACTTTTTTCATACCTTTTTTGGTTGAAAAGTTTTCTGTTTAATACTTGCATTTCGAGGCATCAGCTAAGATAGTTTGAGCCTCGAATACACAGAAACAGAATATCTGGCTTGAGATTTGCGATTGGAGGATATACCCAGATTGTGGGTGTCAAGAAGTGTGGGCTATACAATGCACTTTTTTTCATACATTTTTTGGTTGAAAAGTTTTCTGTTTAATACTTGCATTTCGAGGCATCAGCTAAGCTAGTTTGGGCCTCGAATACGCAGAAACAGAATATCTGGCTTGAGATGTGCGATTGGAGGATATACCCAGATTGTGGGTGTCAAGAAGTGTGGGCTATACACTGCACTTTTTTTCATACATTTTTTGGTTGAAAAATTTTCTGTTTCCTACTTGCATTTCGAGGCATCAGCTAAGCTAGTTTGGGCCTCGAATGCACAGAAACAGAATATCTGGCTTGAGATGTGCGATTGGAGGATATACCCAGATTGTGGGTATCAAGAAGTGTGGGCTATACACTGCACTTTTTTCATAAATTTTTTGGTTGAAAAATTTTCTGTTTCCTACTTGCATTTCGAGGCATCAGCTAAGCTAGTTTGGGCCTCGAATGCACAGAAACAGAATATCTGGCTTGAGATGTGCGATTGGAGGATATACCCAGATTGTGGGTGTCAAGAAGTGTGGGCTATACAATGCACTTTTTTTCATACCTTTTTTGGTTGAAAAGTTTTCTGTTTAATACTTGCATTTCGAGGCATCAGCTAAGCTAGTTTGTGCCTCGAATACACAGAAACAGAATATCTGGCTTGAGATGTGCGATTGGAGGATATACCCAGATTGTTGGTATCAAGAAGTGTGGGCTATACACTGCACTTTTTTCATAAATTTTTTGGTTGAAAAATTTTCTGTTTCCTACTTGCATTTCGAGGCATCAGCTAAGCTAGTTTGGGCCTCGAATGCACAGAAACAGAATATCTGGCTTGAGATGTGCGATTGGAGGATATACCCAGATTGTGGGTATCAAGAAGTGTGGGCTATACACTGCACTTTTTTCATAAATTTTTTGGTTGAAAAATTTTCTGTTTCCTACTTGCATTTCGAGGCATCAGCTAAGCTAGTTTGGGCCTCGAATGCACAGAAACAGAATATCTGGCTTGAGATGTGCGATTGGAGGATATACCCAGATTGTGGGTGTCAAGAAGTGTGGGCTATACAATGCACTTTTTTCATACCTTTTTTGGTTGAAAAGTTTTCTGTTTAATACTTGCATTTCGAGGCATCAGCTAAGATAGTTTGAGCCTCGAATACACAGAAACAGAATATCTGGCTTGAGATTTGCGATTGGAGGATATACCCAGATTGTGGGTGTCAAGAAGTGTGGGCTATACAATGCACTTTTTTTCATACATTTTTTGGTTGAAAAGTTTTCTGTTTAATACTTGCATTTCGAGGCATCAGCTAAGCTAGTTTGGGCCTCGAATACGCAGAAACAGAATATCTGGCTTGAGATGTGCGATTGGAGGATATACCCAGATTGTGGGTGTCAAGAAGTGTGGGCTATACACTGCACTTTTTTTCATACATTTTTTGGTTGAAAAATTTTCTGTTTCCTACTTGCATTTCGAGGCATCAGCTAAGCTAGTTTGGGCCTCGAATGCACAGAAACAGAATATCTGGCTTGAGATGTGCGATTGGAGGATATACCCAGATTGTGGGTATCAAGAAGTGTGGGCTATACACTGCACTTTTTTCATAAATTTTTTGGTTGAAAAATTTTCTGTTTCCTACTTGCATTTCGAGGCATCAGCTAAGCTAGTTTGGGCCTCGAATGCACAGAAACAGAATATCTGGCTTGAGATGTGCGATTGGAGGATATACCCAGATTGTGGGTGTCAAGAAGTGTGGGCTATACAATGCACTTTTTTTCATACATTTTTTGGTTGAAAAGTTTTCTGTTTAATACTTGCATTTCGAGGCATCAGCTAAGCTAGTTTGGGCCTCGAATACGCAGAAACAGAATATCTGGCTTGAGATGTGCGATTGGAGGATATACCCAGATTGTGGGTGTCAAGAAGTGTGGGCTATACACTGCACTTTTTTTCATACATTTTTTGGTTGAAAAAATTTCTGTTTAATACTTGCATTTCGAGGCATCAGCTAAGCTAGTTTGGGCCTCGAATACACAGAAACAGAATATCTGGCTTGAGATGTGCGATTGGAGGATATACCCAGATTGTGGGTGTCAAGAAGTGTGGGCTATACACTGCACTTTTTTTCATACATTTTTTGGTTGAAAAGTTTTCTGTTTAATACTTGCATTTCGAGGCATCAGCTAAGCTAGTTTGGGCCTCGAATACACAGAAACAGAATATCTGGCTTGAGATGTGTGTTGGGGGATATACCCAGATTGTGGGTATCAAGAAGTGTGGGCTATACACTGAACTTTTTTTCATACATTTTTTGGTTGAAAAAATTTCTGTTTAATTCTTGCATTTCGAGGCATCAGCTAAGCTGGTTTGGGCCTCGAATACACAGAAACAGAATATCTGGCTTGAGATGTGTGTTGGAGGATATACCCAGATTGTGGGTATCAAGAAGTGTGGGCTATACACTGCACTTTTTTTCATACATTTTTTGGTTGAAAAGTTTTCTGTTTAATACTTGCATTTCGAGGCATCAGCTAAGCTAGTTTGGGCCTCGAATGCACAGAAACAGAATATCTGGCTTGAGATGTGCGATTGGAGGATATACCCAGATTGTGGGTGTCAAGAAGTGTGGGCTATACAATGCACTTTTTTTCATACCTTTTTTGGTTGAAAAGTTTTCTGTTTAATACTTGCATTTCGAGGCATCAGCTAAGCTAGTTTGTGCCTCGAATACACAGAAACAGAATATCTGGCTTGAGATGTGCGATTGGAGGATATACCCAGATTGTTGGTATCAAGAAGTGTGGGCTATACACTGCACTTTTTTCATAAATTTTTTGGTTGAAAAATTTTCTGTTTCCTACTTGCATTTCGAGGCATCAGCTAAGCTAGTTTGGGCCTCGAATGCACAGAAACAGAATATCTGGCTTGAGATGTGCGATTGGAGGATATACCCAGATTGTGGGTATCAAGAAGTGTGGGCTATACACTGCACTTTTTTCATAAATTTTTTGGTTGAAAAATTTTCTGTTTCCTACTTGCATTTCGAGGCATCAGCTAAGCTAGTTTGGGCCTCGAATGCACAGAAACAGAATATCTGGCTTGAGATGTGCGATTGGAGGATATACCCAGATTGTGGGTGTCAAGAAGTGTGGGCTATACAATGCACTTTTTTTCATACCTTTTTTGGTTGAAAAGTTTTCTGTTTAATACTTGCATTTCGAGGCATCAGCTAAGATAGTTTGAGCCTCGAATACACAGAAACAGAATATCTGGCTTGAGATTTGCGATTGGAGGATATACCCAGATTGTGGGTGTCAAGAAGTGTGGGCTATACAATGCACTTTTTTTCATACATTTTTTGGTTGAAAAGTTTTCTGTTTAATACTTGCATTTCGAGGCATCAGCTAAGCTAGTTTGGGCCTCGAATACGCAGAAACAGAATATCTGGCTTGAGATGTGCGATTGGAGGATATACCCAGATTGTGGGTGTCAAGAAGTGTGGGCTATACACTGCACTTTTTTTCATACATTTTTTGGTTGAAAAAATTTCTGTTTAATACTTGCATTTCGAGGCATCAGCTAAGCTAGTTTGGGCCTCGAATACACAGAAACAGAATATCTGGCTTGAGATGTGCGATTGGAGGATATACCCAGATTGTGGGTGTCAAGAAGTGTGGGCTATACACTGCACTTTTTTTCATACATTTTTTGGTTGAAAAAATTTCTGTTTAATACTTGCATTTCGAGGCATCAGCTAAGCTAGTTTGGGCCTCGAATACACAGAAACAGAATATCTGGCTTGAGATGTGTGTTGGGGGATATACCCAGATTGTGGGTATCAAGAAGTGTGGGCTATACACTGCACTTTTTTTCATACATTTTTTGGTTGAAAAGTTTTCTGTTTAATACTTGCATTTCGAGGCTTCAGCTAAGCTAGTTTGGGCCTCGAATACACAGAAACAGAATATCTGGCTTGAGATTTGCGATTGGAGGATATACCCAGATTGTGGGTGTCAAGAAGTGTGGGCTATACAATGCACTTTTTTTCATACATTTTTTGGTTGAAAAGTTTTCTGTTTAATACTTGCATTTCGAGGCATCAGCTAAGCTAGTTTGGGCCTCGAATACGCAGAAACAGAATATCTGGCTTGAGATGTGCGATTGGAGGATATACCCAGATTGTGGGTGTCAAGAAGTGTGGGCTATACACTGCACTTTTTTTCATACATTTTTTGGTTGAAAAATTTTCTGTCTCCTACTTGCATTTCGAGGCATCAGCTAAGCTAGTTTGGGCCTCGAATGCACAGAAACAGAATATCTGGCTTGAGATGTGCGATTGGAGGATATACCCAGATTGTGGGTGTCAAGAAGTGTGGGCTATACAATGCACTTTTTTTCATACCTTTTTTGGTTGAAAAGTTTTCTGTTTAATACTTGCATTTCGAGGCATCAGCTAAGCTAGTTTGTGCCTCGAATACACAGAAACAGAATATCTGGCTTGAGATGTGCGATTGGAGGATATACCCAGATTGTTGGTATCAAGAAGTGTGGGCTATACACTGCACTTTTTTTCATACATTTTTTGGTTGAAAAGTTTTCTGTTTAATACTTGCATTTCGAGGCATCAGCTAAGCTAGTTTGGGCCTCGAATACGCAGAAACAGAATATCTGGCTTGAGATGTGCGATTGGAGGATATACCCATATTGTGGGTGTCAAGAAGTGTGGGCTATACACTGAACTTTTTTTCATACATTTTTTGGTTGAAAAAATTTCTGTTTAATACTTGCATTTCGAGGCATCAGCTAAGTTAGTTTGGGCCTCGAATACACAGAAACAGAATATCTGGCTTGAGATGTGCGATTGGAGGATATACTCAGATTGTGGGTATCAAGAAGTGTGGGCTATACACTGCACTTTTTTTCATAAATTTTTTGGTTGTTTTCTGTTCAATACTTGCATTTCGAGGCATCAGCTAAGCTAGTTTGGGCCTCGAATACACAGAAACAGAATATCTGGCTTGAGATTTGCGATTGGAGGATATACTCAGATTGTGGGTATCAAGAAGTGTGGGCTATACACTGCACTTTTTTTCATAAATTTTTTGGTTGTTTTCTGTTTAATACTTGCATTTCGAGGCATCAGCTAAGCTAGTTTGGGCCTCGAATACACAGAAACAGAATATCTGGCTTGAGATTTGCGATTGGAGGATATACTCAGATTGTGGGTATCAAGAAGTGTGGGCTATACACTGCACTTTTTTTCATACATTTTTTGGTTGAAAAAATTTCTGTTTAATACTTGCATTTCGAGGCATCAGCTAAGCTAGTTTGGGCCTCGAATACACAGAAACAGAATATCTGGCTTGAGATGTGCGATTGGAGGATATACCCAGATTGTTGGTATCAAGAAGTGTGGGCTATACACTGCACTTTTTTTCATACATTTTTTGGTTTAAAAATATTCTGTTTCCTACTTGCATTTCAAGGCATCAGCTAAGCTAGTTTGTGCCTCGAATACACAGAAACAGAATATCTGGCTTGAGATTTGCGATTGGAGGATATACTCAGATTGTGGGTATCAAGAAGTGTGGGCTATACACTGCACTTTTTTTCATAAATTTTTTGGTTGTTTTCTGTTTAATACTTGCATTTCGAGGCATCAGCTAAGCTAGTTTGGGCCTCGAATACACAGAAACAGAATATCTGGCTTGAGATTTGCGATTGGAGGATATACTCAGATTGTGGGTATCAAGAAGTGTGGGCTATACACTGCACTTTTTTTCATAAATTTTTTGGTTGTTTTCTGTTTAATACTTGCATTTCGAGGCATCAGCTAAGCTAGTTTGGGCCTCGAATACACAGAAACAGAATATCTGGCTTGAGATTTGCGATTGGAGGATATACTCAGATTGTGGGTATCAAGAAGTGTGGGCTATACACTGCACTTTTTTTCATACATTTTTTGGTTGAAAAAATTTCTGTTTAATACTTGCATTTCGAGGCATCAGCTAAGCTAGTTTGGGCCTCGAATACACAGAAACAGAATATCTGGCTTGAGATGTGCGATTGGAGGATATACCCAGATTGTTGGTATCAAGAAGTGTGGGCTATACACTGCACTTTTTTTCATACATTTTTTGGTTTAAAAATATTCTGTTTCCTACTTGCATTTCAAGGCATCAGCTAAGCTAGTTTGTGCCTCGAATACACAGAAACAGAATATCTGGCTTGAGATTTGCGATTGGAGGATATACTCAGATTGTGGGTATCAAGAAGTGTGGGCTATACACTGCACTTTTTTTCATAAATTTTTTGGTTGTTTTCTGTTTAATACTTGCATTTCGAGGCATCAGCTAAGCTAGTTTGGGCCTCGAATACACAGAAACAGAATATCTGGCTTGAGATTTGCGATTGGAGGATATACTCAGATTGTTGGTATCAAGAAGTGTGGGCTATACACTGCACTTTTTTTCATACATTTTTTGGTTGAAAAAATTTCTGTTTAATACTTGCATTTCGAGGCATCAGCTAAGCTAGTTTGGGCCTCGAATACACAGAAACAGAATATCTGGCTTGAGATTTGCGATTGGAGGATATACCCAGATTGTGGGTGTCAAGAAGTGTGGGCTATACACTGAACTTTTTTTCATACATTTTTTGGTTGAAAAAATTTCTGTTTAATACTTGCATTTCGAGGCATCAGCTAAGTTAGTTTGGGCCTCGAATACACAGAAACAGAATATCTGGCTTGAGATGTGCGATTGGAGGATATACCCAGATTGTGGGTGTCAAGAAGTGTGGGCTATACACTGCACTTTTTTTCATACATTTTTTGGTTGAAAAATTTTATGTTTCCTACTTGCATTTCGAGGCAGCAGCTAAGCTAGTTTGTACCTCGAATACACAGAAACAGAATATCTGGCTTGAGATGTGCGATTGGAGGATATACCCATATTGTGGGTGTCAAGAAGTGTGGGCTATACACTGAACTTTTTTTCATACATTTTTTGGTTGAAAAAATTTCTGTTTAATACTTGCATTTCGAGGCATCAGCTAAGTTAGTTTGGGCCTCGAATACACAGAAACAGAATATCTGGCTTGAGATGTGCGATTGGAGGATATACCCAGATTGTGGGTGTCAAGAAGTGTGGGCTATATACACTGCACTTTTTTTCATAAATTTTTTGGTTGAAAAAATTTCTGTTTAATACTTGCATTTCGAGGCATCAAGTAAGTTAATTTGGGCCTCGAATACACAGAAACAGAATATCTGGCTTGAGATTTGCGATTGGAGGATATACCCAGATTGTGGGTGTCAAGAAGTGTGGGCTATACACTGCACTTTTTTTCATACATTTTTTGGTTGAAAAGTTTTCTGTTTAATACTTGCATTTCGAGGCATCAGTTAAGCTAGTTTGGGCCTCGAATACACAGAAACAGAATATCTGGCTTGAGATGTGTGTTGGGGGATATACCCAGATTGTGGGTGTCAAGAAGTGTGGGCTATACACTGAACTTTTTTTCATACATTTTTTGGTTGAAAAAATTTCTGTTTAATACTTGCATTTCGAGGCATCAGCTAAGTTAGTTTGGGCCTCGAATACACAGAAACAGAATATCTGGCTTGAGATGTGCGATTGGAGGATATACCCAGATTGTGGGTATCAAGAAGTGTGGGCTTATACACTGCACTTTTTTTCATAAATTTTTTGGTTGAAAAAATTTCTGTTTAATACTTGCATTTCGAGGCATCAAGTAAGTTAGTTTGGGCCTCGAATACACAGAAACAGAATATCTGGCTTGAGATTTGCGATTGGAGGATATACCCAGATTGTGGGTGTCAAGAAGTGTGGGCTATACACTGCACTTTTTTTCATAGATTTTTTGGTTGAAAAAATTTCTGTTTAATACTTGCATTTCGAGGCATCAGCTAAGCTAGTTTGGGCCTCGAATACACAGAAACAGAATATCTGGCTTGAGATTTGCGATTGGAGGATATACCCAGATTGTGGGTGTCAAGAAGTGTGGGCTATACACTGCACTTTTTTTCATAGATTTTTTGGTTGAAAAATTTTATGTTTCCTACTTGCATTTCGAGGCAGCAGCTAAGCTAGTTTGTACCTCGAATACACAGAAACAGAATATCTGGCTTGAGATGTGCGATTGGAGGATATACCCAGATTGTGGGTGTCAAGAAGTGTGGGCTATACACTGCACTTTTTTTCATAGATTTTTTGGTTGAAAAATTTTATGTTTCCTACTTGCATTTCGAGGCAGCAGCTAAGCTAGTTTGTACCTCGAATACACAGAAACAGAATATCTGGCTTGAGATGTGCGATTGGAGGATATACCCAGATTGTGGGTGTCAAGAAGTGTGGGCTATACACTGCACTTTTTTTCATACATTTTCTGGTTGAAAAGTTTTCTGTTTAATACTTGCATTTCGAGGCATCAGCTAAGCTAGTTTGGGCCTCGAATACACAGAAACAGAATATCTGGGTTGAGATTTGCGATTGGAGGATATACCCAGATTGTGGGTGTCAAGAAGTGTGGGCTATACACTGCACTTTTTTTCATAGATTTTTTGGTTGAAAAATTTTCTGTTTCCTAATTGCATTTCGAGGCATCAGCTAAGCTAGTTTGGGCCTCGAATACACAGAAACAGAATATCTGGCTTGAGATTTGCGATTGGAGGATATACCCAGATTGTGGGTGTCAAGAAGTGTGGGCTATACACTGCACTTTTTTTCATACATTTTCTAGTTGAAAAGTTTTCTGTTTAATACTTGCATTTCGAGGCATCAGCTAAGCTAGTTTGGGCCTCGAATACACAGAAACAGAATATCTGGGTTGAGATTTGCGATTGGAGGATATACCCAGATTGTGGGTGTCAAGAAGTGTGGGCTATACACTGCACTTTTTTTCATAGATTTTTTGGTTGAAAAATTTTCTGTTTCCTAATTGCATTTCGAGGCATCAGCTAAGCTAGTTTGGGCCTCGAATACACAGAAACAGAATATCTGGCTTGAGATTTGCGATTGGAGGATATACCCAGATTGTGGGTGTCAAGAAGTGTGGGCTATACACTGCACTTTTTTTCATACATTTTTTGGTTGAAAAAATTTCTGTTTAATACTTGCATTTCGAGGCATCAGCTAAGTTAGTTTGGGCCTCGAATACACAGAAACAGAATATCTGGCTTGAGATGTGCGATTGGAGGATATACCCAGATTGTGGGTGTCAAGAAGTGTGGGCTATACACTGCACTTTTTTTCATACATTTTTTGGTTGAAAAAATTTCTGTTTAATACTTGCATTTCGAGGCATCAGCTAAGTTAGTTTGGGCCTCGAATACACAGAAACAGAATATCTGGCTTGAGATGTGCGATTGGAGGATATACCCAGATTGTGGGTGTCAAGTAGTGTGGGCTATACACTGCACTTTTTTTCATAAATTTTTTGGTTGAAAAGTTTTCTGTTTAATACTTGCATTTCGAGGCATCAGCTAAGCTAGTTTGTGCCTCGAATACACAGAAACAGAATATCTGGCTTGAGATGTGTGTTGGAGGATATACCCAGATTGTGGGTGTCAAGAAGTGTGGGCTATACGCTGCACTTTTTTTCATAGATTTTTTGGTTGAAAAATTTTCTGTTTCCTACTTGCATTTCGAGGCAGCAGCTAAGCTAGTTTGTACCTCGAATACACAGAAACAGAATATCTGGCTTGAGATGTGCGATTGGAGGATATACCCAGATTGTGGGTGTCAAGTATTGTGGGCTATACACTGCATTTTTTTTCATACATTTTTTGGTTGAAAAGTTTTCTGTTTAATACTTGCATTTCGAGGCATCAGCTAAGCTAGTTTGGGCCTCGAATACACAGAAACAGAATATCTGGCTTGAGATTTGCGCTTGGAGGATATACTCAGATTGTGGGTATCAAGAAGTGTGGGCTATACACTGCACTTTTTTTCATAAATTTTTTGGTTGAAAAGTTTTCTGTTTAATACTTGCATTTCGAGGCATCAGCTAAGCTAGTTTGTGCCTCGAATACACAGAAACAGAATATCTGGCTTGAGATGTGCGATTGGAGGATATACCCAGATTGTGGGTGTCAAGAAGTGTGGGCTATACACTGCACTTTTTTTCATACATTTTTTGGTTGAAAAGTTTTCTGTTTAATACTTGCATTTCGAGGCATCAGCTAAGCTAGTTTGGGCCTCGAATACACAGAAACAGAATATCTGGCTTGAGATTTGCGATTGGAGGATATATCCAGATTGTGGGTGTCAAGAAGTGTGGGCTTATAAACTGCACTTTTTTTCATACATTTTTTGGTTGAAAAATTTTCTGTCTCCTACTTGCATTTCGAGGCATCAGCTAAGCTAGTTTGTGCCTCGAATACACAGAAACAGAATGTCTGGCTTGAGATGTGCGATTGGAGAATATACCCAGATTGTGGGTGTCAAGAAGTGTGGGCTATACACTGCACTTTTTTTCATACATTTTTTGGTTGAAAAGTTTTCTGTTTAATACTTGCATTTCGAGGCATCAGCTAAGCTAGTTTGGGCCTCGAATACACAGAAACAGAATATCTGGCTTGAGATTTGCGATTGGAGGATATATCCAGATTGTGGGTGTCAAGAAGTGTGGGCTTATAAACTGCACTTTTTTTCATACATTTTTTGGTTGAAAAAATGTCTGTTTAATACTTACATTTCGAGGCATCAGCTAACTTAGTTTGGGCCTCGAATACACAGAAACAGAATATCTGGCTTGAGATGTGCGATTGGAGGATATACCCAGATTGTGGGTGTCAAGTAGTGTGGGCTATACACTGCACTTTTTTTCATAAATTTTTTGGTTGAAAAGTTTTCTGTTTAATACTTGCATTTCGAGGCATCAGCTAAGCTAGTTTGTGCCTCGAATACACAGAAACAGAATATCTGGCTTGAGATGTGTGTTGGAGGATATACCCAGATTGTGGGTGTCAAGAAGTGTGGGCTATACGCTGCACTTTTTTTCATAGATTTTTTGGTTGAAAAATTTTCTGTTTCCTACTTGCATTTCGAGGCAGCAGCTAAGCTAGTTTGTACCTCGAATACACAGAAACAGAATATCTGGCTTGAGATGTGCGATTGGAGGATATACCCAGATTGTGGGTGTCAAGTAGTGTGGGCTATACACTGCATTTTTTTTCATACATTTTTTGGTTGAAAAGTTTTCTGTTTAATACTTGCATTTCGAGGCATCAGCTAAGCTAGTTTGGGCCTCGAATACACAGAAACAGAATATCTGGCTTGAGATTTGCGCTTGGAGGATATACTCAGATTGTGGGTATCAAGAAGTGTGGGCTATACACTGCACTTTTTTTCATAAATTTTTTGGTTGAAAAGTTTTCTGTTTAATACTTGCATTTCGAGGCATCAGCTAAGCTAGTTTGTGCCTCGAATACACAGAAACAGAATATCTGGCTTGAGATGTGCGATTGGAGGATATACCCAGATTGTGGGTGTCAAGAAGTGTGGGCTAAACACTGCACTTTTTTTCATACATTTTTTTGTTGAAAAATTTTCTGTCTCCTACTTGCATTTCGAGGCATCAGCTAAGCTAGTTTGTGCCTCGAATACACAGAAACAGAATGTCTGGCTTGAGATGTGCGATTGGAGAATATACCCAGATTGTGGGTGTCAAGAAGTGTGGGCTATACACTGCACTTTTTTTCATACATTTTTTGGTTGAAAAGTTTTCTGTTTAATACTTGCATTTCGAGGCATCAGCTAAGCTAGTTTGGGCCTCGAATACACAGAAACAGAATATCTGGCTTGAGATTTGCGATTGGAGGATATATCCAGATTGTGGGTGTCAAGAAGTGTGGGCTTATAAACTGCACTTTTTTTCATAAATTTTTTGGTTGAAAAAATTTCTGTTTAATACTTGCATTTCGAGGCATCAGCTAAGCTAGTTTGGGCCTCGAATACACAGAAACAGAATATCTGGCTTGAGATTTGCGATTGCAGGATATACCCAGATTGTGGGTGTCAAGAAGTGTGGGCTATACACTGCACTTTTTTTCATAAATTTTTTGGTTGAAAAGTTTTCTGTTTTATACTTGCATTTCGAGGCATCAGCTAAGCTAGTTTGTGCCTCGAATACACAGAAACAGAATATCTGGTTTGAGATGTGTGTTGGAGGATATACCCAGATTGTGGGTATCAAGAAGTGTGGGCTATACACTGAACTTTTCTTCATACATTTTTTGGTTGAAAAGTTTTCTGTTTAATACTTGCATTTCGAGGCATCAGCTAAGCTAGTTTGGGCCTCGAATACACAGAAACAGAATATCTGGCTTGAGATGTGCGATTGCAGGATATACCCAGATTGTGGGTGTCAAGAAGTGTGGGCTATAACACTGCACTTTTTTACATAAATTTTTTGGTTGAAAAATTTTCTGTTTCCTACTTGCATTTCGAGGCAGCAGGTAAGCTTATTTGTGTCTCGAATACACAGAAACAGAATATCTAGCTTGAGATGTGCGATTGGAGGATATACCCAGATTGTGGGTGTCAAGAAGTGTGGGCTATACACTGTACTTTTTTTCATACATTTTTTGGTTGAACAATTTTCTGTCTCGTACTTGCATATCGAGGCATCAGTTAAGCTAGTTTGGGCCTCGAATACACAGAAACAGAATATCTGGCTTGAGATGTGCGATTGGAGGATATACCCAGATTGTGGGTGTCAAGAAGTGTGGGCTAAACACTGTACTTTTTTTCATACATTTTTTGGTTGAAAAATTTTCTGTTTCCTAATTGCATTTCGAGGCATCAGCTAAGCTAGTTTGTGCCTCGAATACACAGAAACAGAATATCTGGCTTGAGATGTGTGTTGGAGGATATACCCAGATTGTGGGTATCAAGAAGTGTGGGCTATACACTGAACTTTTTTTCATACATTTTTTGGTTGAAAAGTTTTCTGTCTCCTACTTGCATATCGAGGCAGCAGGTAAGCTAGTTTGTGCCCCGAATACACAGAAACAGAATATCTGGCTTGAGATGTGCGATTGGAGGATATACCCAGATTGTGGGTGTCAAGAAGTGTGGGCTATAGACTGCACTTTTTTTCATACATTTTTTGGTTGAAAAATTTTCTGTTTAATACTTGCATTTCGAGGCATCAGCTAAGCTAGTTTGGGCCTCGAATACACAGAAACAGAATATCTGGCTTGAGATGTGCGATTGGAGGATATACCCAGATTGTGGGTGTCAAGAAGTGTGGGCTATACACTGCACTTTTTTTCATAGATTTTTTGGTTGAAAAATTTTCTGTTTCCTACTTGCATATCGAGGCATCAGCTAAGCTAGTTTGGGCCTCGAATACACAGAAACAGAATATCTGGCTTGAGATGTGCGATAGAAGGATATACCCAGATTGTGGGTATCAAGAAGTGTGGGCTATACACTGCACTTTTTTTCATACATTTTTTGGTTGAAAAATTTTCTGTTTAATACTTGCATTTCGAGGCATCAGCTAAGCTAGTTTGGGCCTCGAATACACAGAAACAGAATATCTGGCTTGAGATTTGCGATTGGAGGATATACCCAGATTGTGGGTGTCAAGAAGTGTGGGCTATAACACTGCACTTTTTTACATACATTTTTTGGTTGAAAAATCTTCTGTTTCCTACTTGCATATCGAGGCATCAGCTAAGCTAGTTTGGGCCTCGAATACACAGAAACAGAATATCTGGCTTGAGATGTGCGATAGAAGGATATACCCAGATTGTGGGTATCAAGAAGTGTGGGCTATACACTGCACTTTTTTTCATACATTTTTTGGTTGAAAAATTTTCTGTTTAATACTTGCATTTCGAGGCATCAGCTAAGCTAGTTTGGGCCTCGAATACACAGAAACAGAATATCTGGCTTGAGATTTGCGATTGGAGGATATACCCAGATTGTGGGTGTCAAGAAGTGTGGGCTATAACACTGCACTTTTTTACATACATTTTTTGGTTGAAAAATCTTCTCTTTCCTACTTGCATTTCGAGGCAGCAGCTAAGCTAGTTTGGGCCTCGAATACACAGAAACAGAATATCTGGCTTGAGATTTGCGATTGGAGGATATACGCAGATTGTGGGTGTCAAGAAGTGTGGGCTATACAATGCACTTTTTTTCATACATTTTTTGGTTGAAAAATTTTCTGTTTCCAACTTGCATTTCGAGGCATCAGCTAAGCTAGTTTGGGCCTCGAATACACAGAAACAGCATATCTGGCTTGAGATGTGCGATTGGAGGATATACCCAGATTGTGGGTGTCAAGAAGTGTGGGCTATATATACACTGCACTTTTTTACATAAATTTTTTGGTTGAAAAATTTTCTGTCTCCTACTTGCATATCGAGGCATCAGCTAACCTAGTTTGGGCCTCGAATACACAGAAACAGCATATCTGGCTTGAGATTTGCGATTGGAGGATATACCCAGATTGTGGGTGTCAAGAAGTGTGGGCTATACAATGCACTTTTTATCATACATTTTTTGGTTGAAAAATTTTCTGTTTCCAACTTGCATTTCGAGGCATCAGTTAAGCTAGTTTGGGCCTCGAATACACAGAAACAGCATATCTGGCTTGAGATGTGCGATTGGAGGATATACCCAGATTGTGGGTGTCAAGAAGTGTGGGCTATACAATGCACTTTTTTTCATACATTTTTTGGTTGAAAAATTTTCTGTTTCCAACTTGCATTTCGAGGCATCAGCTAAGCTAGTTTGGGCCCCGAATACACAGAAACAGCATATCTGGCTTGAGATGTGCGATTGGAGGATATACCCAGATTGTGGGTGTCAAGAAGTGTGGGCTATACACTGCACTTTTTTTCATAAATTTTTTGGTTGAAAAGTTTTCTGTTTAATACTTGCATTTCGAGGCATCAGCTAAGCTAGTTTGGGCCTCGAATACACAGAAACAGAATATCTGGCTTGAGATTTGCGATTGGAGGATATACCCAGATTGTGGGTGTCAAGAAGTGTGGGCTATACACTGCACTTTTTTTCATAGATTTTTTGGTTGAAAAATTTTCTGTTTCCTACTTGCATTTCGAGGCATCAGCTAAGCTAGTTTGGGCCTCGAATGCACAGAAACAGAATATCTGGCTTGAGATGTGCGATTGGAGGATATACCCAGATTGTGGGTGTCAAGAAGTGTGGGCTATACACTGCACTTTTTTCCATAAATTTTTTGGTTGAAAAATTTTCTCTTTCCTACTTGCATTTCGAGGCATCAGCTAAGCTAGTTTCGGCCTCGAATGCACAGAAACAGAATATCAGATTGTGGGTGTCAAGAAGTGTGGGCTATACAATGCACTTTTTTGCATAAATTTTTTGGTTGAAAAGTTTTCTGTTTAATACTTGCATTTCGAGGCATCAGCTAAGCTAGTTTGTGCCTCGAATACACAGAAACAGAATATCTGGCTTGAGATGTGTGTTGGAGGATATACCCAGATTGTGGGTGTCAAGAAGTGTGGGCTATACACTGCACTTTTTTTCATAGATTATTTGGTTGAAAAATTTTCTGTTTCCTACTTGCATTTCGAGGCAGCAGCTAAGCTAGTTTGTACCTCGAATACACAGAAACAGAATATCTGGCTTGAGATGTGCGATTGGAGGATATACCCAGATTGTGGGTGTCAAGTAGTGTGGGCTATACACTGAACTTTTTTTCATAAATTTTTTGGTTGAAAAGTTTTCTGTTTAATACTTGCATTTCGAGGCATCAGCTAAGCTAGTTTGGGCCTCGAATACACAGAAACAGAATATCTGGCTTGAGATTTGCGCTTGGAGGATATACTCAGATTGTGGGTATCAAGAAGTGTGGGCTATACACTGCACTTTTTTTCATAAATTTTTTGGTTGAAAAGTTTTCTGTTTAATACTTGCATTTCGAGGCATCAGCTAAGCTAGTTTGGGCCTCGAATACACAGAAACAGAATATCTGGCTTGAGATTTGCGCTTGGAGGATATACTCAGATTGTGGGTGTCAAGAAGTGTGGGCTATACAATGCACTTTTTTTCATAAATTTTTTGGTTGAAAAGTTTTCTGTTTAATACTTGCATTTGGAGGCATCAGCTAAGCTAGTTTGTGCCTCGAATACACAGAAACAGAATATCTGGCTTGAGATGTGTGTTGGAGGATATACCCAGATTGTGGGTGTCAAGAAGTGTGGGCTATACACTGCACTTTTTTTCATAGATTTTTTGGTTGAAAAATTTTCTGTTTCCTACTTGCATTTCGAGGCAGCAGCTAAGCTAGTTTGTACCTCGAATACACAGAAACAGAATATCTGGCTTGAGATGTGCGATTGGAGGATATACCCAGATCGTGGGTGTCAAGTAGTGTGGGCTATACACTGCACTTTTTTTCATAAATTTTTTGGTTGAAAAGTTTTCTGTTTAATACTTGCATTTCGAGGCATCAGCTAAGCTAGTTTGGGCCTCGAATACACAGAAACAGAATATCTGGCTTGAGATTTGCGCTTGGAGGATATACTCAGATTGTGGGTATCAAGAAGTGTGGGCTATACACTGCACTTTTTTTCATAAATTTTTTGGTTGAAAAGTTTTCTGTTTAATACTTGCATTTCGAGGCATCAGCTAAGCTAGTTTGTGCCTCGAATACACAGAAACAGAATATCTGGCTTGAGATGTGTGTTGGAGGATATACCCAGATTGTGGGTATCAAGAAGTGTGGGCTATACACTGAACTTTTTTTCATACATTTTTTGGTTGAAAAAATTTCTGTTTAATACTTGCATTTCGAGGCATCAGCTAAGCTAGTTTGTACCTCGAATACACAGAAACAGAATATCTGGCTTGAGATGTGCGATTGGAGGATATACCCAGATTGTGGGTGTCAAGAAGTGTGGGCTAAACACTGCACTTTTTTTCATACATTTTTTGGTTGAAAAATTTTCTGTCTCCTACTTGCATTTCGAGGCATCAGCTAAGCTAGTTTTTGCCTCGAATACACAGAAACAGAATGTCTGGCTTGAGATGTGCGATTGGAGAATATACCCAGATTGTGGGTATCAAGAAGTGTGGGCTATACACTGCACTTTTTTCCATAATTTTTTTGGTTGAAAAATTTTCTCTTTCCTACTTGCATTTCGAGGCATCAGCTAAGCTAGTTTGTTCCTCGAATACACAGAAACAGAATATCTGGCTTTAGATGTGCGATTGGAGGATATACCCAGATTGTGGGTGTCAAGAAGTGTGGGCTATACAATGCACTTTTTTTCATAGATTTTTTGGTTGAAAAATGTTCTGTTTCCTACTTGCATTTCGAGGCATCAGCTAAGCTAGTTTGGGCCTCGAATGCACAGAAACAGAATATCTGGCTTGAGATGTGCGATTGGAGGATATACCCAGATTGTGGGTGTCAAGAAGTGTGTACTATACAATGCACTTTTTTTCATAGATTTTTTGGTTGAAAAATTTTCTGTTTAATACTTGCATTTCGAGGCATCAGCTAAGCTAGTTTGGGCCTCGAATACACAGAAACAGAATATCTGGCTTGAGATTTGCGATTGGAGGATATACCCAGATTGTGGGTATCAAGAAGTGTGGGCTATACACTGCACTTTTTTTCATAGATTTTTTGGTTGAAAAATTTTCTGTTTCCTAATTGCATTTCGAGGCATCAGCTAAGCTAGTTTTTGCCTCGAATACACAGAAACAGAATATCTGGCTTGAGATTTGCGATTGGAGGATATACTCAGATTGTGGGTGACAAGAAGTGTGTTCTATACACTGCACTTTTTTTCATAAATTTTTTGGTTGATAAGTTTTCTGTTTAATACTTGCATTTCGAGGCATCAGCTAAGCTAGTTTGGGCCTCGAATACACAGAAACAGAATATCTGGCTTGAGATTTGCGATTGGAGGATATACCCAGATTGTGGGTATCAAGAAGTGTGGGCTATACACTGCACTTTTTTTCATAGATTTTTTGGTTGAAAAATTTTCTGTTTCCTAATTGCATTTCGAGGCATCAGCTAAGCTAGTTTGTGCCTCGAATACACAGAAACAGAATATCTGGCTTGAGATGTGCGATTGGAGGATATACTCAGATTGTGGGTATCAAGAAAAGTGGGCTATACAATGCACATTTTTTCCTAGATTTTTTGGTTGAAAAATTTTCTGTTTCCTACTTGCATTTCGAGGCATCAGCTAAGCTAGTTTGGGCCTCGAATACACAGAAACAGAATATCTGGCTTGAGATTTGCGATTGGAGGATATACCCAGATTGTGGGTGTCAAGAAGTGTGGGCTATACAATGCACTTTTTTTCATAGATTTTTTGGTTGAAAAATTTTCTGTTTCCTACTTGCATTTCGAGGCATCAGCTAAGCTAGTTTGGGCCTCGAATACACAGAAACAGAATATCTGGCTTGAGATGTGCGATTGGAGGATATACTCAGATTGTGGGTGTCAAGAAGTGTGGGCTATAACACTGCACTTTTTTACATAAATTTTTTGGTTGAAAAATTTTCTGTTTCCTACTTGCATTTCGAGGCAGCAGGTAAGCTTATTTGTGTCTCGAATACACAGAAACAGAATATCTAGCTTGAGATGTGCGATTGGAGGATATGCCCAGATTGTGGGTGTCAAGAAGTGTGGGCTATACACTGCACTTTTTTTCATACATTTTTTGGTTGAACAATTTTCTGTCTCGTACTTGCATATCGAGGCATCAGTTAAGCTAGTTTGGGCCTCGAATACACAGAAACAGAATATCTGGCTTGAGATGTGCGATTGGAGGATATACCCAGATTGTGGGTATCAAGAAGTGTGGGCTATACACTGTACTTTTTTTCATACATTTTTTGGTTGAAAAATTTTCTGTTTCCTAATTGCATTTCGAGGCATCAGCTAAGCTAGTTTGTGCCTCGAATACACAGAAACAGAATATCTGGCTTGAGATGTGTGTTGGAGGATATACCCAGATTGTGGGTATCAAGAAGTGTGGGCTATACACTGAACTTTTTTTCATACATTTTTTGGTTGAAAAGTTTTCTGTCTCCTACTTGCATATCGAGGCAGCAGGTAAGCTAGTTTGGGCCTCGAATACACAGAAACAGAATATCTGGCTTGAGATTTGCGATTGGAGGATATACTCAGATTGTGGGTATCAAGAAGTGTGGGCTATACACTGCACTTTTTTTCATAAATTTTTTGGTTGAAAAGTTTTCTTTTTTATACTTGGCATCAGCTAAGCTAGTTTGTGCCTCGAATACACAGAAACAGAATATCTGGCTTGAGATGTGCGATTGGAGGATATACTCAGATTGTGGGTGTCAAGAAGTGTGGGCTATAACACTGCACTTTTTTACATAAATTTTTTGGTTGAAAAATTTTCTGTTTCCTACTTGCATTTCGAGGCAGCAGGTAAGCTTATTTGTGTCTCGAATACACAGAAACAGAATATCTAGCTTGAGATGTGCGATTGGAGGATATGCCCAGATTGTGGGTGTCAAGAAGTGTGGGCTATACACTGCACTTTTTTTCATACATTTTTTGGTTGAACAATTTTCTGTCTCGTACTTGCATATCGAGGCATCAGTTAAGCTAGTTTGGGCCTCGAATACACAGAAACAGAATATCTGGCTTGAGATGTGCGATTGGAGGATATACCCAGATTGTGGGTATCAAGAAGTGTGGGCTATACACTGTACTTTTTTTCATACATTTTTTGGTTGAAAAATTTTCTGTTTCCTAATTGCATTTCGAGGCATCAGCTAAGCTAGTTTGTGCCTCGAATACACAGAAACAGAATATCTGGCTTGAGATGTGTGTTGGAGGATATACCCAGATTGTGGGTATCAAGAAGTGTGGGCTATACACTGAACTTTTTTTCATACATTTTTTGGTTGAAAAGTTTTCTGTCTCCTACTTGCATATCGAGGCAGCAGGTAAGCTAGTTTGGGCCTCGAATACACAGAAACAGAATATCTGGCTTGAGATGTGCGATTGGAGGATATACTCAGATTGTGGGTATCAAGAAAAGTGGGCTATACACTGCTGTTTTTTTCATAGATTTTTTGGTTGAAAAATTTTCTGTTTCCTACTTGCATTTCGAGGCATCATTTAAGCTAGTTTGGGCCTCGAATACACAGAAACAGAATATCTGGCTTGAGATTTGCGATTGGAGGATATACTCAGATTGTGGGTGTCAAGAAGTGTGGGCTATACACTGCACTTTTTTTCATAAATTTTTTGGTTGATAAGTTTTCTGTTTAATACTTGCATTTCGAGGCATCAGCTAAGCTAGTTTGGGCCTCGAATACACAGAAACAGAATATCTGGCTTGAGATGTGCGATTGGAGGATATACTCAGATTGTGGGTATCAAGAAAAGTGGACTGCTGTTTTTTTCATAGATTTTTGGTTGAAAAATTTTCTGTTTCCTACTTGCATTTCGAGGCATCAGCTAAGCTAGTTTGGGCCTCGAATACACAGAAACAGAATATCTGGCTTGAGATTTGCGATTGGAGGATATACTCAGATTGTGGGTATCAAGAAGTGTGGGCTATACACTGTACTTTTTTTCATACATTTTTTGGTTGAAAAATTTTCTGTTTCCTAATTGCATTTCGAGGCATCAGCTAAGCTAGTTTGGGCCTCGAATACACAGAAACAGAATATCTGGCTTGAGATTTGCGATTGGAGGATATACCCAGATTGTGGGTGTCAAGAAGTGTGGGCTATACACTGCACTTTTTTTCATAAATTTTTTGGTTGAAAAATTTTCTGTTTCCTACTTGCATTTCGAGGCATCAGCTAAGCTAGTTTGGGCCTCGAATACACAGAAACAGAATATCTGGCTTGAGATTTGCGATTGGAGGATATACCCAGATTGTGGGTGTCAAGAAGTGTGGGCTATATATACACTGCACTTTTTTTCATAGATTTTTTGGTTGAAAAATTTTCTGTTTCCTACTTGCATTTCGAGGCATCAGCTAAGCTAGTTTGGGCCTCGAATACACAGAAACAGAATATCTGGCTTGAGATTTGCGATTGGAGGATATACTCAGATTGTGGGTATCAAGAAGTGTGGGCTATACACTGCACTTTTTTTCATAAATTTTTTGGTTGAAAAGTTTTCTTTTTTATACTTGCATTTCGAGGCATCAGCTAAGCTAGTTTGTGCCTCGAATACACAGAAACAGAATATCTGGCTTGAGATTTGCGATTGGAGGATATACCCAGATTGTGGGTGTCAAGAAGTGTGGGCTATACACTGCACTTTTTTTCATAAATTTTTTGGTTGATAAGTTTTCTGTTTAATACTTGCATTTCGAGGCATCAGCTAAGCTAGTTTGGGCCTCGAATACACAGAAACAGAATATCTGCTTGAGATTTGCGATTGGAGGATATACCCAGATTGTGGGTGTCAAGAAGTGTGGGCTATACACTGCACTTTTTTTCATAGATTTTTTGGTTGAAAAATTTTCTGTTTCCTAATTGAATTTCGAGGCATCAGCTAAGCTAGTTTGGGCCTCGAATACACAAAAACAGAATATCTGGCTTGAGATTTGCGATTGGAGGATATACTCAGATTGTGGGTATCAAGAAAAGTGGGCTATACACTGCAGTTTTTTTCATAGATTTTTTGGTTGAAAAATTTTCTGTTTAATACTTGCATTTCGAGGCATCAGCTAAGCTAGTTTGGGCCTCGAATACACAGAAACAGAATATCTGGCTTGAGATTTGCGATTGGAGGATATACCCAGATTGTGGGTGTCAAGAAGTGTGGGCTATACACTGCACTTTTTTTCATAAATTTTTTGGTTGAAGTTTTCTTTTTTATACTTGCATTTCGAGGCATCAGCTAAGCTAGTTTGTGCCTCGAATACACAGAAACAGAATATCTGGCTTGAGATTTGCGATTGGAGGATATACCCAGATTGTGGGTGTCAAGAAGTGTGGGCTATATATACACTGCACTTTTTTTCATAGATTTTTTGGTTGAAAAATTTTCTGTTTCCTACTTGCATTTCGAGGCATCAGCTAAGCTAGTTTGGGCCTCGAATACACAGAAACAGAATATCTGGCTTGAGATTTGCGATTGGAGGATATACTCAGATTGTGGGTATCAAGAAGTGTGGGCTATACACTGCACTTTTTTTCATACATTTTTTGGTTGAAAAGTTTTCTTTTTTATACTTGCATTTCGAGGCATCAGCTAAGCTAGTTTGTGCCTCGAATACACAGAAACAGAATATCTGGCTTGAGATTTGCGATTGGAGGATATACCCAGATTGTGGGTGTCAAGAAGTGTGGGCTATACACTGCACTTTTTTTCATAAATTTTTTGGTTGAAAAATTTTCTGTTTCCTACTTGCATTTCGAGGCATCAGCTAAGCTAGTTTGTGCCTCGAATACACAGAAACAGAATATCTGGCTTGAGATTTGCGATTGGAGGATATACCCAGATTGTGGGTGTCAAGAAGTGTGGGCTATACACTGCACTTTTTTCCATACATTTTTTGGTTGGAAAATTTTCTCTTTCCTACTTGCATTTCGAGGCATCAGCTAAGCTAGTTTGTGCCTCGAATACACAGAAACAGAATATCTGGCTTTAGATGTGCGATTGGAGGATATACCCAGATTGTGGGTGTCAAGAAGTGTGTACTATACAATGCACTTTTTTTCATAGATTTTTTGGTTGAAAAATTTTCTGTTTCCTACTTGCATTTCGAGGCATCAGCTAAGCTTGTTTGTGCCTCGAATACACAGAAACAGAATGTCTGGCTTGAGATGTGCGATTGGAGGATATACCCAGATTGTGGGTATCAAGAAGTGTGGGCTATACACTGCACTTTTTTTCATACATTTTTTGGTTGAAAAATATTCTGTCTCCTACATGCATTTCGAGGCATCAGCTAAGCTAGTTTGTGCCTCGAATACACAGAAACAGAATATCTGGCTTGAGATGTGCGATTGGAGGATATACCCAGATTGTGGGTATCAAGAAGTGTGGGCTATACACTGCACTTTTTTTCATACATTTTTTGGTTGAAAAATTTTCTGTCTCCTACTTGCATATCGAGGCAGCAGGTAAGCTAGTTTGTGCCTCGAATACACAGAAACAGAATATCTGGCTTGAGATGTGCGATTGGAGGATATACCCAGATTGTGGGTGTCAAGAAGTGTGGGCTATACACTGCACTTTTTTTCATACATTTTTTGGTTGAAAAATTTTCTGTCTCCTACTTGCATATCGAGGCAGCATGTAAGCTAGTTTGTGCCTCGAATACACAGAAACAGAATATCTGGCTTGAGATGTGCGATTGGAGGATATACCCAGATTGTGGGTGTCAAGAAGTGTGGGCTATACACTGCACTTTTTTTCATAAATTTTTTGGTTGAAAAATTTTCTGTCTCCTACTTGCATATCGAGGCAGCAGGTAAGCTAGTTTGTGCCTCGAATACACAGAAACAGAATATCTGGCTTGAGATGTGCGATTGGAGGATATACCCATTTCGAGGCATCAGCTAAGCTAGTTTGGGCCTCGAATACACAGAAACAGAATATCTGGCTTGAGATTTGCGATTGGAGGATATACCCAGATTGTGGGTGTCAAGAAGTGTGGGCTATACACTGCACTTTTTTCCATAGATTTTTTGGTTGAAAAATTTTCTGTTTCCTAATTGCATTTCGAGGCATCAGCTAAGCTAGTTTGGGCCTCGAATACACAAAAACAGAATATCTGGCTTGAGATTTGCGATTGGAGGATATACTCAGATTGTGGGTATCAAGAAAAGTGGGCTATACACTGCAGTTTTTTTCATAGACTTTTTGGTTGAAAAATTTTCTGTTTCCTACTTGCATTTCGAGGCATCAGCTAAGCTAGTTTGGGCCTCGAATACACAGAAACAGAATATCTGGCTTGAGATTTGCGATTGGAGGATATACCCAGATTGTGGGTGTCAAGAAGTGTGGGCTATACACTGCACTTTTTTTCATAAATTTTTTGGTTGAAAAGTTTTCTTTTTTATACTTGCATTTCGAGGCATCAGCTAAGCTAGTTTGTGCCTCGAATACACAGAAACAGAATATCTGGCTTGAGATTTGCGATTGGAGGATATACCCAGATTGTGGGTGTCAAGAAGTGTGGGCTATACACTGCACTTTTTTCCATAAATTTTTTGGTTGAAAAACTTTCTGTTTCCTACTTGCATTTCGAGGCATCAGCTAAGCTAGTTTGGGCCTCGAATACACAGAAACAGAATATCTGGCTTGAGATGTACGATTGGAGGATATACCCAGATTGTGGGTGTCAAGAAGTGTGGGCTATACACTGCACTTTTTTTATAAATTTTTTGGTTAAAAGATTTTCTGTTTCCTACTTGCATTTCGAGGCAGCAGCTAAGCTAGTTTGTGCCTCGAATACACAGAAACAGAATATCTGGCTTGAGATGTGCGATTGGAGGATATACCCAGATTGTGGGTGTCAAGAAGTGTGGGCTATAACTGCACTTTTTTTCATAGATTTTTTGGTTGAAAAATTTTCTGTTTAATACTTGCATTTCGAGGCATCAGCTAAACTAGTTTGTGCCTCGAATACACAGAAAGAGAATATCTGGCTTGAGATGTGCGATTGGAGGATATACCCAGATTGTGGGTGTCAAGAAGTGTGGGCTATAACTGCACTTTTTTTCATAAATTTTTTGTTTGAAAAGTTTTCTGTTTAATACTTGCATTTCGAGGCATCAGCTAAACTAGTTTGTGCCTCGAATACACAGAAAGAGAATATCTGGCTTGAGATGTGCGATTGGAGGATATACCCAGATTGTGGGTGTCAAGAAGTGTGGGCTATACACTGCACTTTTTTTCATAAATTTTTTGGTTGAAAAATTTTCTGTTTCCTACTTGCATTTCGAGGCAGCAGCTAAGCTAGTTTGTGCCTCGAATACACAGAAACAGAATACCTGGCTTGAGATGTGCGATTGGAGGATATACCCAGATTGTGGGTGTCAAGAAGTGTGGGCTATAACTGCACTTTTTTTCATAGATTTTTTGGTTGAAAAATTTTCTGTCTCCTACTTGCATATCGAGGCAGCAGGTAAGCTAGTTTGTGCCTCGAATACACAGAAACAGAATATCTGGCTTGAGATGTGCGATTGGAGGATATACCCAGATTGTGGGTGTCAAGAAGTGTGGGCTATACACTGCACTTTTTCATAAATTTTTTGGTTAAAAGATTTTCTGTTTCCTACTTGCATTTCGAGGCAGCAGCTAAGCTAGTTTGGGCCTCGAATACACAGAAACAGAATATCTGGCTTGAGATTTGCGATTGGAGGATATACTCAGATTGTGGGTATCAAGAAAAGTGGGCTATACACTGCAGTTTTTTTCATAGATTTTTTGGTTGAAAAATTTTCTGTTTCCTACTTGCATTTCGAGGCATCAGCTAAGCTAGTTTGGGCCTCGAATACACAGAAACAGAATATCTGGCTTGAGATTTGCGATTGGAGGATATACCCAGATTGTGGGTGTCAAGAAGTGTGGGCTATATATACACTGCACTTTTTTTCATAGATTTTTTGGTTGAAAAATTTTCTGTTTCCTAATTGCATTTCGAGGCATCAGCTAAGCTAGTTTGGGCCTCGAATACACAGAAACAGAATATCTGGCTTGAGATTTGCGATTGGAGGATATACCCAGATTGTGGGTGTCAAGAAGTGTGGGCTATACACTGCACTTTTTTCCATAGATTTTTTGGTTGAAAAATTTTCTGTTTCCTAATTGCATTTCGAGGCATCAGCTAAGCTAGTTTGGGCCTCGAATACACAAAAACAGAATATCTGGCTTGAGATTTGCGATTGGAGGATATACTCAGATTGTGGGTGTCAAGAAGTGTGGGCTATATATACACTGCACTTTTTTTCATAGATTTTTTGGTTGAAAAAATTTCTGTTTCCTAATTGCATTTCGAGGCATCAGCTAAGCTAGTTTGGGCCTCGAATACACAGAAACAGAATATCTGGCTTGAGATTTGCGATTGGAGGATATACCCAGATTGTGGGTGTCAAGAAGTGTGGGCTATACACTGCACTTTTTTCCATAGATTTTTTGGTTGAAAAATTTTCTGTTTCCTAATTGCATTTCGAGGCATCAGCTAAGCTAGTTTGGGCCTCGAATACACAGAAACAGAATATCTGGCTTGAGATTTGCGATTGGAGGATATACCCAGATTGTGGGTGTCAAGAAGTGTGGGCTATACACTGCACTTTTTTCCATAGATTTTTTGGTTGAAAAATTTTCTGTTTCCTAATTGCATTTCGAGGCATCAGCTAAGCTAGTTTGGGCCTCGAATACACAGAAACAGAATATCTGGCTTGAGATTTGCGATTGGAGGATATACCCAGATTGTGGGTGTCAAGAAGTGTGGGCTATACACTGCACTTTTTTCCATAGATTTTTTGGTTGAAAAATTTTCTGTTTCCTAATTGCATTTCGAGGCATCAGCTAAGCTAGTTTGGGCCTCGAATACACAAAAACAGAATATCTGGCTTGAGATTTGCGATTGGAGGATATACTCAGATTGTGGGTGTCAAGAAGTGTGGGCTATAACTGCACTTTTTTTCATAAATTTTTTGTTTGAAAAGTTTTCTGTTTAATACTTGCATTTCGAGGCATCAGCTAAACTAGTTTGTGCCTCGAATACACAGAAACAGAATATCTGGCTTGAGATTTGCGATTGGAGGATATACCCAGATTGTGGGTGTCAAGAAGTGTGGGCTATACACTGCACTTTTTTCCATAAATTTTTTGGTTGAAAAACTTTCTGTTTCCTACTTGCATTTCGAGGCATCAGCTAAGCTAGTTTGGGCCTCGAATACACAGAAACAGAATATCTGGCTTGAGATTTGCGATTGGAGGATATACCCAGATTGTGGGTGTCAAGAAGTGTGGGCTATACACTGCACTTTTTTTCATAAATTTTTTGGTTAAAAAATTTTCTGTTTCCTACTTGCATTTCGAGGCATCAGCTAAGCTAGTTTGTGCCTCGAATACACAGAAACAGAATATCTGGCTTGAGATTTGCGATTGGAGGATATACCCAGATTGTGGGTATCAAGAAGTGTGGGCTATACACTGCACTTTTTTTCATACATTTTTTGGTTGAAAAATTTTCTGTCTCCTACTTGCATATCGAGGCAGCAGGTAAGCTAGTTTGTGCCTCGAATACACAGAAACAGAATATCTGGCTTGAGATGTGCGATTGGAGGATATACCCAGATTGTGGGTGTCAAGAAGTGTGGGCTATACACTGCACTTTTTTTCATACATTTTTTGGTTGAAAAATTTTCTGTCTCCTACTTGCATATCGAGGCAGCATGTAAGCTAGTTTGTGCCTCGAATACACAGAAACAGAATATCTGGCTTGAGATGTGCGATTGGAGGATATACCCAGATTGTGGGTGTCAAGAAGTGTGGGCTATACACTGCACTTATTTTCATAAATTTTTTGGTTGAAAAATTTTCTGTCTCCTACTTGCATATCGAGGCAGCAGGTAAGCTAGTTTGTGCCTCGAATACACAGAAACAGAATATCTGGCTTGAGATGTGCGATTGGAGGATATACCCATTTCGAGGCATCAGCTAAGCTAGTTTGGGCCTCGAATGCACAGAAACAGAATATCTGGCTTGAGATGTGCGATTGGAGGATATACCCAGATTGTGGGTGTCAAGAAGTGTGTACTATACAATGCACTTTTTTTCATAGATTTTTTGGTTGAAAAATTTTCTGTTTAATACTTGCATTTCGAGGCATCAGCTAAGCTAGTTTGTGCCTCGAATGCACAGAAAGAGAATATCTGGCTTGAGATGTGCGATTGGAGGATATACCCAGATTGTGGGTGTCAAGAAGTGTGTACTATACAATGCACTTTTTTTCATAAATTTTTTGGTTGAAAAATTTTCTGTTTCCTAATTGCATTTCGAGGCATCAGCTAAGCTAGTTTGGGCCTCGAATGCACAGAAACAGAATATCAGATTGTGGGTGTCAAGAAGTGTGGGCTATACAATGCACTTTTTTTCATAAATTTTTTGGTTGAAAAGTTTTCTGTTTCCTAATTGCATTTCGAGGCATCAGCTAAGCTAGTTTGTGCCTCGAATACACAGAAACAGAATATCTGGCTTGAGATTTGCGATTGGAGGATATACCCAGATTGTGGGTATCAAGAAAAGTGGGCTATACACTGCAGTTTTTTTCATAGATTTTTTGGTTGAAAAATTTTCTGTTTCCTACTTGCATTTCGAGGCATCAGCTAAGCTAGTTTGGGCCTCGAATACACAGAAACAGAATATCTGGCTTGAGATTTGCGATTGGAGGATATACCCAGATTGTGGGTGTCAAGAAGTGTGGGCTATACACTGCACTTTTTTTCATAAATTTTTTGGTTGAAAAATTTTCTGTTTCCTAATTGCATTTCGAGGCATCAGCTAAGCTAGTTTGGGCCTCGAATACACAGAAACAGAATATCTGGCTTGAGATTTGCGATTGGAGGATATACCCAGATTGTGGGTGTCAAGAAGTGTGGGCTATACACTGCACTTTTTTCCATAGATTTTTTGGTTGAAAAATTTTCTGTTTCCTAATTGCATTTCGAGGCATCAGCTAAGCTAGTTTGGGCCTCGAATACACAAAAACAGAATATCTGGCTTGAGATTTGCGATTGGAGGATATACTCAGATTGTGGGTATCAAGAAAAGTGGGCTATACACTGCAGTTTTTTTCATAGATTTTTTGGTTGAAAAATTTTCTGTTTCCTACTTGCATTTCGAGGCATCAGCTAAGCTAGTTTGGGCCTCGAATACACAGAAACAGAATATCTGGCTTGAGATTTGCGATTGGAGGATATACCCAGATTGTGGGTGTCAAGAAGTGTGGGCTATACACTGCACTTTTTTTCATAAATTTTTTGGTTGAAAAATTTTCTGTTTCCTAATTGCATTTCGAGGCATCAGCTAAGCTAGTTTGGGCCTCGAATACACAGAAACAGAATATCTGGCTTGAGATTTGCGATTGGAGGATATACCCAGATTGTGGGTGTCAAGAAGTGTGGGCTATACACTGCACTTTTTTCCATAGATTTTTTGGTTGAAAAATTTTCTGTTTCCTAATTGCATTTCGAGGCATCAGCTAAGCTAGTTTGGGCCTCGAATACACAAAAACAGAATATCTGGCTTGAGATTTGCGATTGGAGGATATACTCAGATTGTGGGTATCAAGAAAAGTGGGCTATACACTGCAGTTTTTTTCATAGATTTTTTGGTTGAAAAATTTTCTGTTTCCTAATTGCATTTCGAGGCATCAGCTAAGCTAGTTTGGGCCTCGAATACACAGAAACAGAATATCTGGCTTGAGATTTGCGATTGGAGGATATACCCAGATTGTGGGTGTCAAGAAGTGTGGGCTATACACTGCACTTTTTTCCATAGATTTTTTGGTTGAAAAATTTTCTGTTTCCTAATTGCATTTCGAGGCATCAGCTAAGCTAGTTTGGGCCTCGAATACACAAAAACAGAATATCTGGCTTGAGATTTGCGATTGGAGGATATACTCAGATTGTGGGTATCAAGAAAAGTGGGCTATACACTGCAGTTTTTTTCATAGATTTTTTGGTTGAAAAATTTTCTGTTTCCTACTTGCATTTCGAGGCATCAGCTAAGCTAGTTTGGGCCTCGAATACACAGAAACAGAATATCTGGCTTGAGATTTGCGATTGGAGGATATACCCAGATTGTGGGTGTCAAGAAGTGTGGGCTATACACTGCACTTTTTTTCATAAATTTTTTGGTTGAAAAATTTTCTGTTTCCTAATTGCATTTCGAGGCATCAGCTAAGCTAGTTTGGGCCTCGAATACACAGAAACAGAATATCTGGCTTGAGATTTGCGATTGGAGGATATACCCAGATTGTGGGTGTCAAGAAGTGTGGGCTATACACTGCACTTTTTTCCATAGATTTTTTGGTTGAAAAATTTTCTGTTTCCTAATTGCATTTCGAGGCATCAGCTAAGCTAGTTTGGGCCTCGAATACACAAAAACAGAATATCTGGCTTGAGATTTGCGATTGGAGGATATACTCAGATTGTGGGTATCAAGAAAAGTGGGCTATACACTGCAGTTTTTTTCATAGATTTTTTGGTTGAAAAATTTTCTGTTTCCTACTTGCATTTCGAGGCATCAGCTAAGCTAGTTTGGGCCTCGAATACACAGAAACAGAATATCTGGCTTGAGATTTGCGATTGGAGGATATACCCAGATTGTGGGTGTCAAGAAGTGTGGGCTATACACTGCACTTTTTTTCATAAATTTTTTGGTTGAAAAGTTTTCTTTTTTATACTTGCATTTCGAGGCATCAGCTAAGCTAGTTTGTGCCTCGAATACACAGAAACAGAATATCTGGCTTGAGATTTGCGATTGGAGGATATACCCAGATTGTGGGTGTCAAGAAGTGTGGGCTATACACTGCACTTTTTTCCATAAATTTTTTGGTTGAAAAACTTTCTGTTTCCTACTTGCATTTCGAGGCATCAGCTAAGCTAGTTTGGGCCTCGAATACACAGAAACAGAATATCTGGCTTGAGATTTGCGATTGGAGGATATACCCAGATTGTGGGTGTCAAGAAGTGTGGGCTATATATACACTGCACTTTTTTTCATAGATTTTTTGGTTGAAAAATTTTCTGTTTCCTACTTGCATTTCGAGGCATCAGCTAAGCTAGTTTGGGCCTCGAATACACAGAAACAGAATATCTGGCTTGAGATTTGCGATTGGAGGATATACCCAGATTGTGGGTGTCAAGAAGTGTGGGCTATACACTGCACTTTTTTTCATAAATTTTTTGGTTGAAAAGTTTTCTTTTTTATACCTGCATTTCGAGGCATCAGCTAAGCTAGTTTGTGCCTCGAATACACAGAAACAGAATATCTGGCTTGAGATTTGCGATTGGAGGATATACCCAGATTGTGGGTGTCAAGAAGTGTGGGCTATATATACACTGCACTTTTTTTCATAGATTTTTTGGTTGAAAAATTTTCTGTTTCCTACTTGCATATCGAGGCAGCAGGTAAGCTAGTTTGTGCCTCGAATACACAGAAACAGAATATCTGGCTTGAGATTTGCGATTGGAGGATATACCCAGATTGTGGGTGTCAAGAAGTGTGGGCTATACACTGCACTTTTTTTCATAAATTTTTTGGTTAAAAAATTTTCTGTTTCCTACTTGCATTTCGAGGCATCAGCTAAGCTAGTTTGTGCCTCGAATACACAGAAACAGAATATCTGGCTTGAGATTTGCGATTGGAGGATATACCCAGATTGTGGGTATCAAGAAGTGTGGGCTATACACTGCACTTTTTTTCATACATTTTTTGGTTGAAAAATTTTCTGTCTCCTACTTGCATATCGAGGCAGCAGGTAAGCTAGTTTGTGCCTCGAATACACAGAAACAGAATATCTGGCTTGAGATGTGCGATTGGAGGATATACCCAGATTGTGGGTGTCAAGAAGTGTGGGCTATACACTGCACTTTTTTTCATAAATTTTTTGGTTGAAAAGTTTTATACTTGCATTTCGAGGCATCAGCTAAGCTAGTTTGTGCCTCGAATACACAGAAACAGAATATCTGGCTTGAGATTTGCGATTGGAGGATATACCCAGATTGTGGGTGTCAAGAAGTGTGTACTATACAATGCACTTTTTTTCATAGATTTTTTGGTTGAAAAATTTTCTGTTTAATACTTGCATTTCGAGGCATCAGCTAAGCTAGTTTGTGCCTCGAATGCACAGAAAGAGAATATCTGGCTTGAGATGTGCGATTGGAGGATATACCCAGATTGTGGGTGTCAAGAAGTGTGTACTATACAATGCACTTTTTTTCATAAATTTTTTGGTTGAAAAATTTTCTGTTTCCTAATTGCATTTCGAGGCATCAGCTAAGCTAGTTTGGGCCTCGAATGCACAGAAACAGAATATCAGATTGTGGGTGTCAAGAAGTGTGGGCTATACAATGCACTTTTTTTCATAAATTTTTTGGTTGAAAAGTTTTCTGTTTCCTAATTGCATTTCGAGGCATCAGCTAAGCTAGTTTGTGCCTCGAATACACAGAAACAGAATATCTGGCTTGAGATTTGCGATTGGAGGATATACTCAGATTGTGGGTGTCAAGAAGTGTGGGCTATACACTGCACTTTTTTTCATAAATTTTTTGGTTGAAAAGTTTTCTGTTTAATACTTGCATTTCGAGGCATCAGCTAAGCTAGTTTGGGCCTCGAATACACAGAAACAGAATATCTGGCTTGAGATTTGCGATTGGAGGATATACCCAGATTGTGGGTATCAAGAAGTGTGGGCTATACACTGCACTTTTTTTCATACATTTTTTGGTTGAAAAATTTTCTGTCTCCTACTTGCATATCGAGGCAGCAGGTAAGCTAGTTTGTGCCTCGAATACACAGAAACAGAATATCTGGCTTGAGATTTGCGATTGGAGGATATACCCAGATTGTGGGTGTCAAGAAGTGTGGGCTATACACTGCAGTTTTTTTCATAGATTTTTTGGTTGAAAAATTTTCTGTTTCCTACTTGCATTTCGAGGCATCAGCTAAGCTAGTTTGGGCCTCGAATACACAGAAACAGAATATCTGGCTTGAGATTTGCGATTGGAGGATATACCCAGATTGTGGGTGTCAAGAAGTGTGGGCTATACACTGCACTTTTTTTCATAAATTTTTTGGTTGAAAAGTTTTATACTTGCATTTCGAGGCATCAGCTAAGCTAGTTTGTGCCTCGAATACACAGAAACAGAATATCTGGCTTGAGATTTGCGATTGGAGGATATACCCAGATTGTGGGTGTCAAGAAGTGTGGGCTATATATACACTGCACTTTTTTTCATAGATTTTTTGGTTGAAAAATTTTCTGTTTCCTACTTGCATTTCGAGGCATCAGCTAAGCTAGTTTGGGCCTCGAATACACAGAAACAGAATATCTGGCTTGAGATTTGCGATTGGAGGATATACCCAGATTGTGGGTGTCAAGAAGTGTGGGCTATATATACACTGCACTTTTTTTCATAGATTTTTTGGTTGAAAAATTTTCTGTTTCCTACTTGCATTTCGAGGCATCAGCTAAGCTAGTTTGGGCCTCGAATACACAGAAACAGAATATCTGGCTTGAGATTTGCGATTGGAGGATATACTCAGATTGTGGGTATCAAGAAGTGTGGGCTATACACTGCACTTTTTTTCATACATTTTTTGGTTGAAAAGTTTTCTTTTTTATACTTGCATTTCGAGGCATCAGCTAAGCTAGTTTGTGCCTCGAATACACAGAAACAGAATATCTGGCTTGAGATTTGCGATTGGAGGATATACCCAGATTGTGGGTGTCAAGAAGTGTGGGCTATACACTGCACTTTTTTTCATAAATTTTTTGGTTGAAAAATTTTCTGTTTCCTACTTGCATTTCGAGGCATCAGCTAAGCTAGTTTGTGCCTCGAATACACAGAAACAGAATATCTGGCTTGAGATTTGCGATTGGAGGATATACCCAGATTGTGGGTGTCAAGAAGTGTGGGCTATACACTGCACTTTTTTCCATACATTTTTTGGTTGAAAAATTTTCTCTTTCCTACTTGCATTTCGAGGCATCAGCTAAGCTAGTTTGTGCCTCGAATACACAGAAACAGAATATCTGGCTTTAGATGTGCGATTGGAGGATATACCCAGATTGTGGGTGTCAAGAAGTGTGTACTATACAATGCACTTTTTTTCATAGATTTTTTGGTTGAAAAATTTTCTGTTTCCTACTTGCATTTCGAGGCATCAGCTAAGCTTGTTTGTGCCTCGAATACACAGAAACAGAATGTCTGGCTTGAGATGTGCGATTGGAGGATATACCCAGATTGTGGGTATCAAGAAGTGTGGGCTATACACTGCACTTTTTTTCATACATTTTTTGGTTGAAAAATATTCTGTCTCCTACATGCATTTCGAGGCATCAGCTAAGCTAGTTTGTGCCTCGAATACACAGAAACAGAATATCTGGCTTGAGATGTGCGATTGGAGGATATACCCAGATTGTGGGTATCAAGAAGTGTGGGCTATACACTGCACTTTTTTTCATACATTTTTTGGTTGAAAAATTTTCTGTCTCCTACTTGCATATCGAGGCAGCAGGTAAGCTAGTTTGTGCCTCGAATACACAGAAACAGAATATCTGGCTTGAGATGTGCGATTGGAGGATATACCCAGATTGTGGGTGTCAAGAAGTGTGGGCTATACACTGCACTTTTTTTCATACATTTTTTGGATGAAAAATTTTCTGTCTCCTACTTGCATATCGAGGCAGCATGTAAGCTAGTTTGTGCCTCGAATACACAGAAACAGAATATCTGGCTTGAGATGTGCGATTGGAGGATATACCCAGATTGTGGGTGTCAAGAAGTGTGGGCTATACACTGCACTTATTTTCATAAATTTTTTGGTTGAAAAATTTTCTGTCTCCTACTTGCATATCGAGGCAGCAGGTAAGCTAGTTTGTGCCTCGAATACACAGAAACAGAATATCTGGCTTGAGATGTGCGATTGGAGGATATACCCAGATTGTGGGTGTCAAGAAGTGTGGGCTATACACTGCACTTTTTTTCATAGATTTTTTGGTTGAAAAATTTTCTGTTTCCTACTTGCATTTCGAGGCATCAGCTAAGCTAGTTTGGGCTTCGAATACACAGAAACAGAATATCTGGCTTGAGATTTGCGATTGGAGGATATACCCAGATTGTGGGTGTCAAGAAGTGTGGGCTATACACTGCACTTTTTTCCATAGATTTTTTGGTTGAAAAATTTTCTGTTTCCTAATTGCATTTCGAGGCATCAGCTAAGCTAGTTTGGGCCTCGAATACACAAAAACAGAATATCTGGCTTGAGATTTGCGATTGGAGGATATACTCAGATTGTGGGTATCAAGAAAAGTGGGCTATACACTGCAGTTTTTTTCATAGATTTTTTGGTTGAAAAATTTTCTGTTTCCTACTTGCATTTCGAGGCATCAGCTAAGCTAGTTTGGGCCTCGAATACACAGAAACAGAATATCTGGCTTGAGATTTGCGATTGGAGGATATACCCAGATTGTGGGTGTCAAGAAGTGTGGGCTATACACTGCCCTTTTTTTCATAAATTTTTTGGTTGAAAAGTTTTCTTTTTTATACTTGCATTTCGAGGCATCAGCTAAGCTAGTTTGTGCCTCGAATACACAGAAACAGAATATCTGGCTTGAGATTTGCGATTGGAGGATATACCCAGATTGTGGGTGTCAAGAAGTGTGGGCTATACACTGCACTTTTTTCCATAAATTTTTTGGTTGAAAAGCTTTCTGTTTCCTACTTGCATTTCGAGGCATCAGCTAAGCTAGTTTGGGCCTCGAATACACAGAAACAGAATATCTGGCTTGAGATTTGCGATTGGAGGATATACCCAGATTGTGGGTGTCAAGAAGTGTGGGCTATATATACACTGCACTTTTTTTCATAGATTTTTTGGTTGAAAAATTTTCTGTTTCCTACTTGCATTTCGAGGCATCAGCTAAGCTAGTTTGTGCCTCGAATACACAGAAACAGAATATCTGGCTTGAGATTTGCGATTGGAGGATATACCCAGATTGTGGGTGTCAAGAAGTGTGGGCTATATATACACTGCACTTTTTTTCATACATTTTTTGGTTGAAAAGTTTTCTTTTTTATACTTGCATTTCGAGGCATCAGCTAAGCTAGTTTGTGCCTCGAATACACAGAAACAGAATATCTGGCTTGAGATTTGCGATTGGAGGATATACCCAGATTGTGGGTGTCAAGAAGTGTGGGCTATACACTGCACTTTTTTTCATAAATTTTTTGGTTGAAAAATTTTCTGTTTCCTACTTGCATTTCGAGGCATCAGCTAAGCTAGTTTGTGCCTCGAATACACAGAAACAGAATATCTGGCTTGAGATTTGCGATTGGAGGATATACCCAGATTGTGGGTGTCAAGAAGTGTGGGCTATACACTGCACTTTTTTCCATACATTTTTTGGTTGAAAAATTTTCTCTTTCCTACTTGCATTTCGAGGCATCAGCTAAGCTAGTTTGTGCCTCGAATACACAAAAACAGAATATCTGGCTTTAGATGTGCGATTGGAGGATATACCCAGATTGTGGGTGTCAAGAAGTGTGTACTATACAATGCACTTTTTTTCATAGATTTTTTGGTTGAAAAATTTTCTGTTTCCTACTTGCATTTCGAGGCATCAGCTAAGCTTGTTTGTGCCTCGAATACACAGAAACAGAATGTCTGGCTTGAGATGTGCGATTGGAGGATATACCCAGATTGTGGGTATCAAGAAGTGTGGGCTATACACTGCACTTTTTTTCATACATTTTTTGGTTGAAAAATATTCTGTCTCCTACATGCATTTCGAGGCATCAGCTAAGCTAGTTTGTGCCTCGAATACACAGAAACAGAATATCTGGCTTGAGATGTGCGATTGGAGGATATACCCAGATTGTGGGTATCAAGAAGTGTGGGCTATACACTGCACTTTTTTTCATACATTTTTTGGTTGAAAAATTTTCTGTCTCCTACTTGCATATCGAGGCAGCAGGTAAGCTAGTTTGTGCCTCGAATACACAGAAACAGAATATCTGGCTTGAGATGTGCGATTGGAGGATATACCCAGATTGTGGGTGTCAAGAAGTGTGGGCTATACACTGCACTTTTTTTCATAAATTTTTTGGTTGAAAAATTTTCTGTTTCCTACTTGCATTTCGAGGCATCAGCTAAGCTAGTTTGTGCCTCGAATACACAGAAACAGAATATCTGGCTTGAGATGTGCGATTGGAGGATATACCCAGATTGTGGGTGTCAAGAAGTGTGGGCTATACACTGCACTTATTTTCATAAATTTTTTGGTTGAAAAATTTTCTGTCTCCTACTTGCATATCGAGGCAGCAGGTAAGCTAGTTTGTGCCTCGAATACACAGAAACAGAATATCTGGCTTGAGATGTGCGATTGGAGGATATACCCATTTCGAGGCATCAGCTAAGCTAGTTTGGGCCTCGAATACACAGAAACAGAATATCTGGCTTGAGATTTGCGATTGGAGGATATACCCAGATTGTGGGTGTCAAGAAGTGTGGGCTATATATACACTGCACTTTTTTTCATAGATTTTTTGGTTGAAAAATTTTCTGTTTCCTACTTGCATTTCGAGGCATCAGCTAAGCTAGTTTGGGCTTCGAATACACAGAAACAGAATATCTGGCTTGAGATTTGCGATTGGAGGATATACCCAGATTGTGGGTGTCAAGAAGTGTGGGCTATACACTGCACTTTTTTCCATAGATTTTTTGGTTGAAAAATTTTCTGTTTCCTAATTGCATTTCGAGGCATCAGCTAAGCTAGTTTGGGCCTCGAATACACAAAAACAGAATATCTGGCTTGAGATTTGCGATTGGAGGATATACTCAGATTGTGGGTATCAAGAAAAGTGGGCTATACACTGCAGTTTTTTTCATAGATTTTTTGGTTGAAAAATTTTCTGTTTCCTACTTGCATTTCGAGGCATCAGCTAAGCTAGTTTGGGCCTCGAATACACAGAAACAGAATATCTGGCTTGAGATTTGCGATTGGAGGATATACCCAGATTGTGGGTGTCAAGAAGTGTGGGCTATACACTGCACTTTTTTTCATAAATTTTTTGGTTGAAAAGTTTTCTTTTTTATACTTGCATTTCGAGGCATCAGCTAAGCTAGTTTGTGCCTCGAATACACAGAAACAGAATATCTGGCTTGAGATTTGCGATTGGAGGATATACCCAGATTGTGGGTGTCAAGAAGTGTGGGCTATACACTGCACTTTTTTCCATAAATTTTTTGGTTGAAAAACTTTCTGTTTCCTACTTGCATTTCGAGGCATCAGCTAAGCTAGTTTGGGCCTCGAATACACAGAAACAGAATATCTGGCTTGAGATTTGCGATTGGAGGATATACCCAGATTGTGGGTGTCAAGAAGTGTGGGCTATATATACACTGCACTTTTTTTCATAGATTTTTTGGTTGAAAAATTTTCTGTTTCCTACTTGCATTTCGAGGCATCAGCTAAGCTAGTTTGGGCCTCGAATACACAGAAACAGAATATCTGGCTTGAGATTTGCGATTGGAGGATATACTCAGATTGTGGGTGTCAAGAAGTGTGTACTATACAATGCACTTTTTTTCATAGATTTTTTGGTTGAAAAATTTTCTGTTTAATACTTGCATTTCGAGGCATCAGCTAAGCTAGTTTGGGCTTCGAATACACAGAAACAGAATATCTGGCTTGAGATTTGCGATTGGAGGATATACCCAGATTGTGGGTGTCAAGAAGTGTGGGCTATACACTGCACTTTTTTTCATAAATTTTTTGGTTAAAAAATTTTCTGTTTCCTACTTGCATTTCGAGGCATCAGCTAAGCTAGTTTGTGCCTCGAATACACAGAAACAGAATATCTGGCTTGAGATTTGCGATTGGAGGATATACCCAGATTGTGGGTATCAAGAAGTGTGGGCTATACACTGCACTTTTTTTCATACATTTTTTGGTTGAAAAATTTTCTGTCTCCTACTTGCATATCGAGGCAGCAGGTAAGCTAGTTTGTGCCTCGAATACACAGAAACAGAATATCTGGCTTGAGATGTGCGATTGGAGGATATACCCAGATTGTGGGTGTCAAGAAGTGTGGGCTATACACTGCACTTATTTTCATAAATTTTTTGGTTGAAAAATTTTCTGTCTCCTACTTGCATATCGAGGCAGCAGGTAAGCTAGTTTGTGCCTCGAATACACAGAAACAGAATATCTGGCTTGAGATGTGCGATTGGAGGATATACCCAGATTGTGGGTGTCAAGAAGTGTGGGCTATACACTGCACTTTTTTTCATAAATTTTTTGGTTGAAAAGTTTTCTGTTTCCTAATTGCATTTCGAGGCATCAGCTAAGCTAGTTTGTGCCTCGAATACACAGAAACAGAATATCTGGCTTGAGATTTGCGATTGGAGGATATACTCAGATTGTGGGTGTCAAGAAGTGTGGGCTATACACTGCACTTTTTTTCATAAATTTTTTGGTTGAAAAGTTTTCTGTTTAATACTTGCATTTCGAGGCATCAGCTAAGCTAGTTTGGGCCTCGAATACACAGAAACAGAATATCTGGCTTGAGATTTGCGATTGGAGGATATACCCAGATTGTGGGTGTCAAGAAGTGTGGACTATACACTGCAGTTTTTTTCATACATTTTTTGGTTGAAAAATTTTCTGTCTCCTACTTGCATATCGAGGCAGCAGGTAAGCTAGTTTGTGCCTCGAATACACAGAAACAGAATATCTGGCTTGAGATGTGCGATTGGAGGATATACCCAGATTGTGGGTGTCAAGAAGTGTGGGCTATACACTGCACTTATTTTCATAAATTTTTTGGTTGAAAAATTTTCTGTCTCCTACTTGCATATCGAGGCAGCAGGTAAGCTAGTTTGTGCCTCGAATACACAGAAACAGAATATCTGGCTTGAGATGTGCGATTGGAGGATATACCCAGATTGTGGGTGTCAAGAAGTGTGGGCTATACACTGCACTTTTTTTCATAAATTTTTTGGTTGAAAAGTTTTCTGTTTCCTAATTGCATTTCGAGGCATCAGCTAAGCTAGTTTGTGCCTCGAATACACAGAAACAGAATATCTGGCTTGAGATTTGCGATTGGAGGATATACTCAGATTGTGGGTGTCAAGAAGTGTGGGCTATACACTGCACTTTTTTTCATAGATTTTTTGGTTGAAAAATTTTCTGTTTCCTAATTGCATTTCGAGGCATCAGCTAAGCTAGTTTGGGCCTCGAATGCACAGAAACAGAATATCAGATTGTGGGTGTCAAGAAGTGTGGGCTATACAATGCACTTTTTTTCATAAATTTTTTGGTTGAAAAGTTTTCTGTTTCCTAATTGCATTTCGAGGCATGAGCTAAGCTAGTTTGTGCCTCGAATACACAGAAACAGAATATCTGGCTTGAGATTTGCGATTGGAGGATATACTCAGATTGTGGGTATCAAGAAGTGTGGACTATACACTGCAGTTTTTTTCATAGATTTTTTGGTTGAAAAATTTTCTGTTTAATACTTGCATTTCGAGGCATCAGCTAAGCTAGTTTGGGCCTCGAATACACAGAAACAGAATATCTGGCTTGAGATTTGCGATTGGAGGATATACTCAGATTGTGGGTATCAAGAAGTGTGGGCTATACACTGCACTTTTTTTCATAAATTTTTTGGTTGAAAAATTTTCTGTCTCCTACTTGCATATCGAGGCAACAGGTAAGCTAGTTTGTGCCTCGAATACACAGAAACAGAATATCTGGCTTGAGATTTGCGATTGGAGGATATACTCAGATTGTGGGTGTCAAGAAGTGTGGGCTATACACTGCACTTTTTTTCATAGATTTTTTGGTTGAAAAATTTTCTGTTTCCTACTTGCATTTCGAGGCATCAGCTAAGCTAGTTTGGGCCTCGAATACACAGAAACAGAATATCTGGCTTGAGATTTGCGATTGGAGGATATACTCAGATTGTGGGTGTCAAGAAGTGTGGGCTATACAATGCAGTTTTTTTCATAGATTTTTTGGTTGAAAAATTTTCTGTTTCCTACTTGCATTTCGAGGCATCAGCTAAGCTAGTTTGGGCCTCGAATACACAGAAACAGAATATCTGGCTTGAGATGTGCGATTGGAGGATATACCCAGATTGTGGGTGTCAAGAAGTGTGGGCTATACACTGCACTTTTTTTCATACATTTTTTGGTTTGAAAAAATTTCTGTTTAATACTTGCATTTCGAGGCAGCAGGTAAGCTAGTTTGTGCCTCGAATACACAGAAACAGAATATCTGGCTTGAGATTTGCGATTGGAGGATATACCCAGATTGTGGGTGTCAAGAAGTGTGGGCTATACACTGCACTTTTTTTCATAGATTTTTTGGTTGAAAAATTTTCTGTTTCCTAATTGCATTTCGAGGCATCAGGTAAGCTAGTTTGTGCCTCGAATACACAGAAACAGAATATCTGGCTTGAGATGTGCGATTGGAGGATATACCCAGATTGTGGGTGTCAAGAAGTGTGGGCTATACACTGCACTTTTTTTCATACATTTTTTGGTTTGAAAAAATTTCTGTTTAATACTTGCATTTCGAGGCATCAGCTAAGTTAGTTTGGGCCTCGAATACACAGAAACAGAATATCTGGCGTGAGATGTGCGATTGGAGGATATACCCAGATTGTGGGTGTCAAGAAGTGTGGGCTATAAACTGCACTTTTTTTCATACATTTTTTGGTTGAAAAATGTTCTGTCTCCTACATGCATTTCGAGGCATCAGCTAAGCTAGTTTGTGCCTCGAATACACAGAAACAGAATATCTGGCTTGAGATGTGCGATTGGAGGATATACCCAGATTGTGGGTGTCAAGAAGTGTGGGCTATACACTGCACTTTTTTTCATACATTTTTTGGTTTGAAAAAATTTCTGTTTAATACTTGCATTTCGAGGCATCAGCTAAGCTAGTTTGGGCCTCGAATACACAGAAACAGAATATCTGGCTTGAGATTTGCGATTGGAGGATATACCCAGATTGTGGGTGTCAAGAAGTGTGGGCTATACACTGCACTTTTTTTCATACATTTTTTGGTTTGAAAAAATTTCTGTTTAATACTTGCATTTCGAGGCATCAGCTAAGCTTGTTTGTGCCTCGAATACACAGAAACAGAATGTCTGGCTTGAGATGTGCGATTGGAGGATATACCCAGATTGTGGGTGTCAAGAAGTGTGGGCTATACACTGCACTTTTTTTCATACATTTTTTGGTTGAAAAATATTCTGTCTCCTACATGCATTTCGAGGCATCAGCTAAGCTAGTTTGTGCCTCGAATACACAGAAACAGAATATCTGGCTTGAGATGTGCGATTGGAGGATATACCCAGATTGTGGGTGTCAAGAAGTGTGGGCTATACACTGCACTTTTTTTCATACATTTTTTGGTTTGAAAAAATTTCTGTTTAATACTTGCATTTCGAGGCATCAGCTAAGTTAGTTTGGGCCTCGAATACACAAAAACAGAATATCTGGCGTGAGATGTGCGATTGGAGGATATACCCAGATTGTGGGTGTCAAGAAGTGTGGGCTATAAACTGCACTTTTTTTCATACATTTTTTGGTTGAAAAATGTTCTGTTTCCTACTTGCATTTCGAGGCATCAGCTAAGCTTGTTTGTGCCTCGAATACACAGAAACAGAATGTCTGGCTTGAGATGTGCGATTGGAGGATATACCCAGATTGTGGGTATCAAGAAGTGTGGGCTATACACTGCACTTTTTTTCATACATTTTTTGGTTGAAAAATTTTCTGTCTCCTACTTGCATATCGAGGCAGCATGTAAGCTAGTTTGTGCCTCGAATACACAGAAACAGAATATCTGGCTTGAGATGTGCGATTGGAGGATATACCCAGATTGTGGGTGTCAAGAAGTGTGGGCTATACACTGCACTTTTTTTCATAAATTTTTTGGTTGAAAAATTTTCTGTCTCCTACTTGCATATCGAGGCAACAGGTAAGCTAGTTTGTGCCTCGAATACACAGAAACAGAATATCTGGCTTGAGATGTGCGATTGGAGGATATACTCAGATTGTGGGTGTCAAGAAGTGTGGGCTATACACTGCACTTTTTTTCATACATTTTTTGGTTGAAAAATTTTCTGTCTCCTACTTGCATATCGAGGCAGCAGGTAAGCTAGTTTGTGCCTCGAATACACAGAAACAGAATATCTGGCTTGAGATGTGCGATTGGAGGATATACCCAGATTGTGGGTGTCAAGAATTGTGGGCTATACACTGCACTTTTTTTCATACATTTTTTGGTTGAAAAATTTTCTATCTCCTACTTGCATTTCGAGGCAGCAGCTAAGCTAGTTTGTGCCTGTAAAACAAATAGGTAGTCAGAGGGCACATCAACGTTTGACTATTTGATGATGGTGTTGTGTCCTATTTGGTGATTTTTCACATCGAGGTTAGTCGGAGGAGTAAGACACTTTTTTCCTCTTTTTCTATCGTAAAGGGGTCAAGGCAGCAAATCCCGATCATGGCTTTAAGGGCAGCAGAAGCTCTTTCTAGCAGCACGCTAGATGCTTAAACGATTTTTATGCAATTTCATATTTCAATTAGCTTTAACATATTTTATGCTATCAGATGAGGTACCACATCTTTCGGAAAAAATAAATATTATGGCAGTTTTGGAAAATCAATGAGATTCATAGTGCAAAACTAAGAAAGCTGGGCTTTTGCATAGAGTCTCTGCCGTTTATTATTGTCTACTCGACTTGTATAGTTCAGTTACAGTTTTCAATCTGGATTTCACCTGATGATGCTTGCATTGTTGTGAGATAGTTTCTTTGTCGTGTGCACCATAATCCTCCTTTGAAAGCGAAATACTATTGTGGTGTTAATCACCTTCCCATTCCGTACGCTTTTTAATCAAGATACAACTCAAGTCCTATCAATCAAAAGTCGACGAACAATAGAAATCCTTTCACAGAAATATTCGTCGCTAAAAGTTGAAAAAAAAACAGACATTTTCACAACGAAAAGGCGCACATTCGTTGTCCTGAAAATTGAAGTATTCCTGTGGCAACGTCTGTTCTATTTCAGTAACAATGGGAGTTATGCCATTGTCACTCTCACAAGCATCTCCTATCAGCACCGCACAGGTGGTGTATCTATTGAATTGGAAATCCTCTTCACAACGATGGTTCCTGAGTATCCACATTTTTTGGATGAATGTGCATCCACATATTCTGTTTACTATTTCAGAACTCTTTTTTCTCTCTTCAGGCACTTTGTGATGTAGTAAAGCCAATCCTATTATCTATAGCCAGCAATTTTTTATGCGAAAAAATTCACAGCAGTGTATTGGAGTGATAAGTTGATTTCATTTTGTTTAATAATTCAGAATGCTTTTATACGAGCATTACACTCATTACACCTTTCGGTGTGGAATTGAATTTTTACGAACGAAAATGCCTATTTTATGGGAGCAAATATTTGTCCAAAGAGTTCATCTGCAAACAAGACTGATTTCAGCCGTAACACTGCAGTCCCACCAGCACATCGAATCGAAACAAGGATATTGAGTAAACTCGTAAAGTTTTGATTGACGCTTCTGCCAGTGTTGGAGAAAAGTTTTTCACTTACAGCTGAAGTAGCTTTACCAGTTCATCCAGCGACAGATTCAAACAAAACCCCCCAAACTAAGGAGAGAGAAGCACCAAATCCAAATTCCTATTACCTTATTCAATACAGATTGACAATATGAAGGTTTTTTTCATTTAAAATACCTGAACAATGCATGATACAGTGCTTACTCGGAAAGACATGAAGCCAATACTCACCATCGATTTCAGGAAGGACATACCCAGCGGACGACGCTAACAACGTAGAGCAGTAACCATAAACCTCGCCCAACGGATATGGTTACAAATTGGCAAAAAAACATGGAATTCGAAACCACATGATTTATAAAAGAGAACTGGTAAAAAACAAATAGAAAATAGAAATAAAATCGATATTTGTGTACCAATATGTCTAGTGCTGCAATCATGCAATTGGGTTTTCATAGTTTTCCATTTCATTGGTTCTGATTGACATAGACAAGTTGGAGCTTTGTGCAACGCATCATCGAATTATGAATTTATCGTTTTAACCTCAAAACCAAAAAACTGTTGGCTATTATCAATGGTTCGCAGAGCGTATACGGGCACAGGAAATGATGGCCATTCAAAATCATTTGTTAATCGTTTGATTGAACAAGTGAAATTATCATTGATGAAATAATTAGATGATAAGTAGAGCGGCTTAATCGAATTGGATTTGTTATTGCGGATAATCTGGTCGAATGGAACTGTACACACCCTAACCCTACCCTCTTCTCCATTAGCGTTTTGCATCAAAAGGGAAAAAATAACTTAAAAAACTTAACCAGAAAACCCAAATCGCATGATCAAGACTTTGGTGTACTCAGTTGAAAGCTATATAGCATTTTCCAAGAGATGGGGTGTTCCAGGGACAAGCATGGAGAACATCTCCTGAAATGCAATATCGTCACATATCTCCTCTCCCTTTGCGTTTAAGGGGAAACGGACGCAACTTAACAAAAAACTTAACCAAAGAAACCCGAATCGCATGATCAAAACTTTGGTGTACTCAGTTGAAAGCTATTCATCATTTTGGAAAAAAATGGGGTGTCCTAGGGTCAAGCATGCAAAGAGTCCCTTGAAATGCAATATCGTCACATATATCCTCTACCTTAGCGTTTTGTGTGAACGCTTTTTGTGAGAAACGGGGTGTAAATAAGTGAACAATTCCTGTATATCCCGCGTACTAGAATATTATAAACCAAATTCTACAACTTGCAGCCTTTACTGGACTTCAAAGGATAATCAAATATTTACCTTTAAACTGCATTTAAAAACTACAAACGTTATAAGTACTAAACCAAAACCTCAATCAAAGCCAAACCGACATGCTCTGCATGACAACTTTTCATTCCATTTCCACCGAACGACAATCCCTCTGATATCCTTTCATGTTAAGTTGAGCTGCTTGGTCTTACATCACACCCCGTAACCACCATTCAATGTTGTATGAAACAGTTCCTCTTCTAACCATGACGAGTTGTTGGCATTCAATTAAGCAAGACAGCTTCTTGAAACCATCATAAAGGGAATATGGCAGCCCCAAAACGTTTCGGAGGGATGCAGCAACGAGTGTCCTTTGACAAGGTTAATGGTTATGGAATGTTCTAATTGATTGCGTCTGAACTGACTTGCATGCGATCCCGTCTCCTTAATTGGGCGATGTCAATAATTAAATTAGTTGGATAAATATCGGTGAAACATGTCCCTATTGCACGCATAATGGTACCACATTCGAGGAGAGGGGTAAAAAGTCAATCCGTCGACGACTTGGGTGATTTCTTACGCCCCAGTTCAACAGGTTATACATCCATTAGTGATGGGGGCGTAGAACGAATCACACACATCCTTGCACATACGAGTAGACCATGTGTTACCCCGGAAGAGGTAATTATCTTTTCCAATGAAAGGAAGAAAGGCTATGAGTGGGGTTGGCCTTTTCTGTTTACTGAAAGGTTTTCTATTTGCCATTGTTGTTTGTTTAGGATTTGGTATCTATTTCAGGGTAAGTGGATATTTATAAAGTTGGCTATTGCTTTCATTTGGAACTAATGTATGGAAGGTGGTCGTTGGTGATACTGTAATCAAAGGCAAAGGTATTGATGATGGAGAAAATAAATTTATTTATGTACATTGGCTTGGCAATGGCATGCATTTATCACATCAGATAATTACACTCCATTCAAAGATAGTCAGGTACTTCTTCCTAGTCACTGGTGAAAGTGGTAGACGGCTTAAGGGTTCAAGCTGACTTTTTAACAAGGCACTCAGCTCTATGTACTATGTCCTTTCGTTGTCTGGCATTGTTACGATTTCTTAAATTTTTCCTAAAAATATAACACAGTCCCCAAACGAAACACTCCCTTCCACAAGCCCCATGTAAATGCAATTTACTGCAACATTAAATCAAGTCCTTGCACCCTTCTGAGCTAAATTTCATTAAATCATTAATTCATTCATGTTTTAAACTGAAAGGACTCGCTCCTCTTCCTTTTATCCCCACCTTGTAAGATTAAAACTACAATTTAAATATGTGTATGTATGTGTCTGTGCCAATTCAATTGTGTACGCGCGTATCAGTGAAAAGGATACCACCCAGCGACTGGGGGAAAACTATGTTTGTTTGTACACACCCGCAGCGAACGGAAATAGGAAACATGAAACGAGCATAAAAACGAAGTTATCCCTCTGAACTTTGAAAAGGAAAATCAAATATTCACACACGTTTGTAACTTGATCATTTGTTACCCACCGTTTTGGGCGGGCTAAAAGGATATACATAAGAGTATCTGGGATATGACAGCGCTACTGTTTGTAATTTTTGGCATCCCCGGCTCCACATCCGTTCAAGAACCAGGGTTAGATGAAAAGACATACTAAAAACAAAAAACTGTCTAGAGAAGGTTACAAATCAGGATGCGGCCATAAGTACATCCAAGTTGGTAACTGTGGCGTATGTGGATTATTTTCGTTATCATTAATTAATAATTGTGTCGTCGAACTGCACCAGTCTTTGGTCAGTGATCCTTTTTTTCTGTTGTCCTTGGTAAGGATTGAGGAACTTATTTCAATCAGTCATTTGGTAGAAGCAAAACTACCCTGCAAAGTATTCGAATTAAGACACCATTCAACATAATGAACTGAAACCTTTCAAGTAATCAATCATTTTGTCGTTTGATTATCTTTATTCAATCAACGAAATTATTTGTCACAAATGATAAATCACACCTATTTGTAACTTCAGAAATAAATTTAGTTATTTCTCTTCGGTTTCGGTGTCCTTTTTCTCCGTTTTCTCCGTCTGCTAGTCAATGTACTTTAGTATGCCCCGTAGTCCAACGCACTAACCACTTGAGTCAGTTTGCATGGTTTAGCTGCCTCCAGTTGTGCATTTTAAGTTAGTTGAGATCCTCCTGCACTTGTGTGTGACGAGATCTGTCTCTATTGAGTTGTCCCTCCGAGTTGGATTCGAAAACACTTCGCTCTACATATCCAAGCCATCTTATACGATTGATGTGTATTTTTCTGACCAGGTCGACGGCCCTGTACAGCTTGTAGAGTTCGCTGTTAAGTCCGTCGTCATGAACTCCATGCAGTAGGCTAGGGATAATGAGGGTTTTATCTAGACTCTGGATAAGGTCCTTATACTCAATTGCTTTCCTAGCTCAAGGAAAAAAAGATTGGCAAGTGCAACTCTTCGTTTAATTTTGTATGTGATGCTGTTGTCAGAGTTTATAGTAAAGCCGAGGTAGACGAAAATCCTAACAATTTAAACTGTTGCTGCTACTATTGTTACGTTCTGTCCAAATCGTCGATGCTGTGTCCTTCTAGTCGTGTTGACAGTTTTCAGTTTGTTTTATCTTCATGGCCCTGTTGTATTATTTGCAAACGCACCAGTGGCAGCTCGATGTGTTCTGACGGTGATGTCAATGTCTTCAGCGTATTCAACGAAATCGACGGACTGTGTTCTGGTGTTGGTTTGCGAGTTTTACATGATTTTCTCAAGAATAATGTTAAAAATGCCACATGTAAGCTAATCAGGAGGCGGTGAGATTGTTTCCGAACTTTTTTCATTCATTCTACACAATCTGAGAAGTTTGATATACCTTGTCGTTACAAATGTTGTCATGTAAGGCCTTAAAATTGATAAAATAATTATGAGCATCGCTTAAGACCTTTTGGGTATTCGTCAGGATCTGCCATAGTGTGAATATTTGATCGATTTTAGACGCTTAGAGGGTTAAACCGCACTGATAGAGAGCGTTCTACTGAATCTCTAGGTCTTGTTGTTTAGATGGTCTCCTTTCTTGCGTATCAGGCAGTTAGTCCTGACGTTCCAAATGATTACTCATTATATAAAGCTACTGTCAGCATATAACAACTTCCCTATTCTGAAATCACTTATCGTCCTGAATACTACCATAAAAATATACTAACAACTCGCCGCCATCGAAGGCAAGAAAACCTTCCCTCACCAATCTGTCACTCTGACATGTGATACCACGCATAAAAGCGGGGTGAGTTTCGCTAATCGGCACTTTTATTTTTCAATAGCATTGTAAATAATTCGTTTGCATACGTTTTCCTATAGTTTCCAACAGAAAAGAAAATGGCAAGAAAAGAATCAGAAACTAGTTCTTCATCATCTGATAGTAGCTCCGATTCGGACTCTTCTTCAACAGACGAAGAGGAGGCAGTCGAAGTAGTTGCCACAGGAACCAGTGCCACATCTATTCAGAAACAATTATTAAAAAAGAAAAAGCACCAAAATTCTTCCTCGGAATTCTCAACGTCGAGTTCTGAGGAAGATGAAAATAGTTCATCATCCCCATCATCGTCATCTAACAGTGAAAGTGATGAGAATGGTTATAAGGCCCAAGAAATAGAAACCTTAAGAGTGGGATTTGCCGCGAAAGCTACTCCCGTTAAAGATGTGGTGGATGTGGTTGATGAGGGTAAGGCAGAAAGTGTGGCTCCTGTGGAGGAACCTGAGGAGAATGTGGAAGAACCAGTAGCAGAAGCAATAACGGACCCTTCACCGCATGTGGCTGTGGAAGAGTTGGAAACAGTTGTTCCTGTATCTGCAGATGTTAGTAAACCGAACGAGGTCAACAAAGAACCAGAAGTAGAGCTGGCAGTCATCCCGATTCCGGAAGAAAACTTGGTTGAAGAAGTACCAGCAGCATCAAGTAAACCAGAGATAGAGAAAATCGAAGCACCTAGTGTAGTGGTGCCTGAGAGTATAGAACCTGCACCACTCGTTGAACTTGTCGCCGTTAAACCAAAAGTTCTTGCAACGACTGATGAAGCCGAAGGTGAGCCAGAGGCGAAGAAGAAAAAACTAGAAGCCTCTTCGGAAACCTTGGCTAAACCCGTCGAAGCAAAGGAAGTATCCAAGAACAAGGAGGTCTCCAAAAGAAGATCTTCTAAGCACCGTAGCCGTTCGCCTGGCCGACGCGACCGAAAAAGATCACGCGACAGAGATGATCGTTTCCGTCGACAGAGTGGTCGCTCTCGCAGCAGAGACCGCCGCCGTAGACGCAGTCGCACCCGCAGCCGTTCCAAGGATGGACCCCGAAACAGATCACAAGACAGACGCAGAGGAAGATCCCCACCGAGGAAGGACGACGAATCGAAGGAGCAAACGAACCCGAACGAGAAAATCACCGAGCGACAACGCCGGACTGTAGATCTTTTAACTTCCCGTACTGGAGGAGCATACATTCCACCTGCTAAGCTGCGCATGATGCAAGCAGAGATCACAGATAAGGCATCGGCAGCCTATCAGCGAATTGCTTGGGAGGCTCTCAAGAAATCCATTCACGGTTACATCAACAAGGTGAACGTCGATAACATCGGCATTATTACGAGGGAACTTCTCAAAGAAAACATTGTACGTGGCAGAGGTTTGCTCTGTCGCTCCATCATTCAGGCTCAAGCTGCATCGCCCACATTCACTCATGTATACGCTGCCCTGGTAGCGATCATCAATTCAAAGTTCCCAAATATTGGAGAACTCTTACTCAAACGTTTGGTGATCCAATTTAAAAGGGCATTTCGGAGGAACGATAAGGCAATCTGCCTATCAGCCTCCCGATTTGTGGCTCACTTAGTAAATCAGAGGGTAGCGCATGAGATTCTTGCCTTGGAGATCCTTACATTGTTGGTCGAGACACCTACAGATGACTCCGTCGAGGTGGCAATTGCTTTCCTCAAGGAGTGCGGCATGAAACTGACAGAAGTGTCGTCCAAGGGAATCGGAGCGATTTTTGAAATGCTGAAGAATATTCTACACGAAGGAAAGCTGGACAAACGCGTGCAGTACATGATTGAGGTGGTGTTCCAGGTACGCAAGGATGGATTCAAGGACCATCAATCGGTGATTGAAGCCCTCGAGTTGGTGGAAGAGGACGATCAGTTCACACATTTACTAATGCTGGACGAGGCCACCACTACGGAGGATAATCTGAGTGAGTATGATGTTTTTATTTTCGAAATTCACTGAATGTTACTGTTGCACATGGTAGAGGTAAATATTGTCGCATTTAGGTGAAGCTTCAAACATATTTTGTGCGTGCTTTCGCTTCGCGATATGCAGTGCCGGACAGCATGTCTCTGAAAATTTGAATATTTGCTCTATGCCCGAATTTCTATTGCGCATAGCCTTTATGTGACAAACATTTATGAAAATTCCAATTGGAATCGTTTCTTAGAATTGTTGGCGTTTAGGTTAGAAAAAGTTTCAAGTGTGAAGCGCACTTAAAGTAATAATTTGCATATAATATCACCGTACGTACGATTTCAAGAATCAGGTCAACGCAATGTACACTTGTCTTTTACTGAGGTCCTCTAACTCTTCCCGGTGTCGCTTTTCCTACTTTTCGACGTAAGGAATAGTTCGCTTTTTCGTACTTTCCAGTGAAATGAACCACAGAATGACTTCCAGTTCACTAACTGACTTCTAAATGACACAGAAGTCAATGTGTAGAACAACGCTTCTAATATACCACGGAGCAGTACTTAGTCTTTTAAAGTTCGACTTCAGTGGTAGCATATCTTCAAGTAATGGTGACCTTTGTCCTTGAATTCTGATTTGTTTGTCCATCCTTGTACAGTATTAGATCCTTAATACAGTATTATACCCTAGCTAAGTAGTTTGAGATATTTTTTTTAATTTTTTTGATTAGCTTTGCTTTGATTCTATTTAAAAAAAAAATTTTGGAATTCAATACATGTTTATACGACTAAATTTTATGTTTTCGATGTTGGCAGATGCATTTAAATTTGATGACAAGTACGAGACCAACGAGGACAAATACAAGGGATTAAGTAAAGAAATTCTTGGGAGCGACGCAAGCGATTCCGACGATGACTCCGAGAGCGGCAGCGATGACTCCGATTCAGACGACGAAGAAGAAAAGGCCAAAGCTGAAGCCATTATTGATAATACTGAGACAAATTTAGTGGCACTTCGCAGGACAATTTACTTAACTATCAACTCGAGTTTGGATTACGAGGAATGCGCTCATAAGCTAATGAAAATGCAACTGAAACCAGGGCAGGAAATTGAACTGTGTCATATGTTCCTCGATTGTTGTGCTGAACAGCGTACTTACGAAAAATTCTACGGACTTCTAGCTCAAAGGTTTTGCTCCATCAATAAGACTTACATCGAACCGTTTGAAGAGATCTTTAAGGACACCTATCGAACCACCCATCGTTTGGACACCAATAGGTTGAGGAATGTAAGCAAATTCTTTGCACATCTACTATTCACTGACGCAATTGGATGGGATGTGATCGACTGCATTCAACTCAATGAAGATGACACAACCAGTTCCAGTAGAATCTTTATAAAAATTCTGTTTCAAGAGTTAGCTGAATACATGGGACTTGGTAAGCTCAATGAGAAGTTAAAGGACGAGGTGCTGACAGAGAGTTTGGCTGGTCTTTTCCCCAAAGACAATCCACGAAATACGCGGTTCGCTATTAATTTCTTTACTTCCATTGGCTTGGGTGGTTTGACTGATGATTTGCGTCAATTCCTTAAGAATGCTCCAAAGAATGTACCAGCGATTAACGCAGAACTTTTGCCAGAAAAAATTGATATATCAAGTACTACATCGTCTTCATCGTCATCGTCTCCATCATCTTCATCATCTAGTGAATCATCGTCTGAATCATCTTCATCCGAAGAAGAGGATAAGCAGCGGAAGAAGAAGCAGAAAAAGAAGAAGGTCGTTAAGAAGAAAGAAGTCGCGAAATTAAAGAAAAAGAAGTCGAAACCACTGACGAAAAAGAAGAAATCTAAGAAGAAGCCAGAGACAAGTAGTAGCGAGAGCCCAACCAGTGAGAGTTCTTCGAGCAGCAGCAGCAGCACCAGCAGCAGTGAAAGTTCGACCAGTACTAGTGATAGCAGCAGTGAAGATGATAAAAAGAAAAAGCAAAGCAAGAAGAAAGTGGTGGAAGAAAACAAAAAGAAAGATAGAAAGGAAAAGTCAAAAGAATCTGTCGTTGAGAGGGATGATAAAAGAGGGAAGGAAAAAGGAAAAAAGAGGGATGAAATCGAGGAAAGAGTATCCAACGGCAGATCCGAAAACGGGCGCGGCCGCGAAGACAGAAGGCGCGAGCAGAATGATAAAGATCATCGAGAGAGGAGGGACCGTAAGGACGACAGAATGGAACGAAGTGACCGCAAAGACAATAGAATAGACAGATCTCCAAACAGAGATCGGCGCAATCGGGACAAATACAACCAACCAGCGAAAAGTAATCGTGACTATCGATCATCTGGAAAATCGCGCAATGGATCGAAAGAGAGAGGATGAGGGAGAGGGCCGTATTGTGAAAATTAGTTTTTTAATGCGACAAAATAAATCTTAAGATAGATTTGAATACATACATATGTTTCAAAATGTCTTCTAATTTAATTTACTTCCCATGTTTTCTTATTCGTTTTAACCTTCTCAAATCATTTCAGCAGTGAGCTGTAGGTAAGTATCTACAACAACTTAATGGCACTTTCTTGCGTAAGGCTAATAAGGCTTTGCTCCATGAAGTAAACATTGCATTCATTCTATCACAACATTTATTTAACATTATTCTCAATTTTGTACAAAGCGAATTTGAAGGCCTCAACCGAAACTCTATCTCCGAGCGACGTCCACTCAGGCAGTGCACAAGCCCAGACTTTCTCAAAGTATTCATCGTTCTTCAAATCGAAGCCAGCGTTTTTGAATATTCTCTTTATTTCATCCTTTGGTCGTGGAACCAGGAAATCCCTATGACTCAAGCCGAAATGTGTCGGTATACTAGGCGAAATAAGCTGTTTTGCTGTAGTTTCTTCGCCTAAATTCTCAGCCAGGAATTTACATTCACCTTTTCTCGGGTATTGGGATGTCATATTGCCGGCTGCGCCTCGACAATCTGGAGGTGAACAGTGAACATCTGTTGCAAAGGCTCGGTATGTCGTTACATTGGCATATTCTGTAATTTCACCAGGCGTTACTGTGCTATTAAGAAGCTCTTTTACATGATGCCTTTCCGTTACGGGAGGATGACCAAAAACTGTTGCTTTGCCAAAAGATGTTTCCCCTCTATAAGTGAAGATTTACAAGTGAAACTATCTACTGTCTCGATTGTAAACTGCTTACCTATTCAGTTGTCCTCCTAGCAATGTCTTATGATGCGACGTAAAATCTTCATGCGCCTTGCTGATTATGTGCATCTTAGAAAAGGAAGCAAAGTCTTGGATGATGTTCTTTATCTTTGTTCCAGATGCATCGACGTTTTTATACTCGCCATATGCCTTATTGGGATCGAACGGCTTGTTGTATCTGAACGGATAAAAAAAAGCATTTTATTGGCTGTCTAAAGCCATTGAAAGCGGCTTACTTCCTATTGATCCGCTCCGAGGCAAAATAATCACCATGGCTAAGCCTGTACTTATCGTGCCATCTTACATATTCCCTCAGGATTGTATCTTTACTTTTCTTCGGCAGTACAAGATCATAGACTGACTCGTTCTTTGGATTGGGTCTACCAAAAATAAAGTTTTCGTTCGTAATCTCATCGGGTTTTGAATTTGCAGGTGTAGGCTTGCCCAATTCAACTTTCTTACAATAAAGATTTTCATAGAATCGATCTTTAAATTCTAAAAAACGACTTTTATTCAGATCAGGACAGATCACATCCCTTAATTGGTTTGCTTCAGGAATGATGGGTGTTGCTTGCACACCGGGATATAATGCAGCTTTTCTATCCTTTTGTCTTACAATTTGCTCAGCCAAATCGTGTTCAGGATACACACGGAATAATTCGACAGCGGTGTCGCATGGCTGTTTATCTGCACCAGCCTAAAAAATAACAATAACAAAAAATTAAAATTGATATTAAAACAAAGAAAATTGATTTTCTCATTTACGGCGCAAATAATTGGAAGCCGGTCGACGGGATCTGCTTTTTTCTGTGGCATTTTTTATGAGGTTCTTCGAAATAATTGAAACTAAGAAAATTTCTGTTGCTCTTTATCAGCTAATTCGATATTCACGATTGAGTATTGGTGTCAGTTTTTTTAGAGTACAAAATCAGGAATGTTCTCATCTGTTAACCGGATATGCTATTTGTACATCCTGAAACGTGCTTAGTAATAAAGTACGAGAGAACGCAAGAACAATTCTTAGAGGAAGTCCTCCTGGCTTATTGTTTTACAAAATACTGAAGAAATAATGTACTTAATCGACATCGACAGATGCAATAAACCGCTATAGTTAAAAGTCTTGAGAGACAAGGGCACAATGGCCGTATTATGGTAATAGGTTGTGTTGTGATGGCTGAGCAGAATCTAAGGCTATGGGGACTCGTCCATGGACCTACAAACGCATATCCGCAAGGGATCCTTTTTTCTGCTGGAATATACTAGAGAATGAGCTTAATCGAATACTACTGCTAATGAAACAAAATCAGAACATGAGTACAGTATACATTGACGTTAAATAGCTTAACATGAGCGCCACTGTTACAGCTCATGGAAATCTCATGTAAAACAATCAATGCTGCCCAACCCGACGACACCGCTGTGATTATAGCTACACACCCACAGCTAATTCGCCGCACACACACATCCTCTCAACAAGTTATCAAAAATGTCCGTCGCAGTGTACATGTAAACGGCGAGAGAAATTTTGTGACAAATTGTTTTTGAGAATTCCTAACGCATTTTACAACGGATTAACCCGAAAAAGTGCAGTTTAAGTGCTCCACAATCGCTACAACATAAAGTTTGTGAAATTTCTCTCATCCACTGGAAGATACAGTCGAAATCAAATCAAAAAAAGGTGAACACAGTAATTGAAAAAGCAAAGAAAAAAAAAGTAATCCATTGCAATTGTGCAAAGTGAAGCTAGAAAGGGATATCGCATAACCATTTGTAATGAGCACAAGCGAGATACCTTCACTTGTTTCGCCCCTTATTTTTCATTTTTATACCATTCCTGTTCTTTGTTAAACATACGAAGAGAGAACGAAAAAAAAAGAAACGGCGAAACAAACTCCAGTCATCGTTCGCCGCATTTCGCCGTCGCTGCTCACCATCTCTGTCTCATCCATTTCCATTTGCCTGTACATATCCGTTCATTGTTCCCTTTCTCGCTTCTGAAGAGTGAAGTGTGTTGCGTCGCAATTTCTCAGCATTGATTATAAAGTGGACGACTTTTTTTGTTTCCAAATAATTTTTTTTGTTCTCTTTATTTTATTTATTTTTCCCCCGTATAATAATTGGATACAGTCTGGATTATTCGGATTCACCTCCACCTGGGTGAGTATGTCCCAAGTGCGGTGCCATTTTGTGAGCAAAAGTCGAAGTTGGGTGAAAACAAGATGAAAAGCAAAAAAAAAAAAAAAAATCGGTCGTTGGGCGAAATTATGGAGAAGAAAATTGCATTTTTATTGCTGTAAAATCGTTTGCCTGTCAAACGCCATTTAGTGAGAGTGTGTGCGTGCACCGTGTGGTTGTGTTTGTTGCGATGGTATGCGTCACCGGTGACGTATCAGCTGTTTTACTTTTTCTATCCAATATTTTCCACGGAACTCGATGATGGAAAAAAGTAGATTTTCCTAAATTTTTTTTTCTTGGGTTTTTCCATGCCATGTTTGGATCTATTTTGGAAGAGGGCTTCCGTTGAATATGTCGCTGCGATGTTTATTCAATTAGTTGCGTCTGGTGATGTAGGTGGTGGAATTTTACTCACCGACAAAGAGCAATCATTAATTTTTTTCCCCGTGGACAGCGAATTGAAATTATTTTGCATACCAACAGTAGGTAGCGAGAGAAAATGCAGAAAATTTTCTCACAAGTAGGTACGAGTGTATTTCGTGTAATTAAACAAATTAACTTTCCAATCACATGATCTCTTCGCTTCTCGCTAGCTCCTGCTAGCTGCTTCGATTTTGTTTAACCTGTTTTTCTGTGGAGACGTTTCTGTCGTCATTTTGTCATGTAACCGAGATTAGGGCAGTGTTACTTGGTGAGAGTTTTCTTTTTTGCTTCAATCTGTAAATATTGAGTGCGAACAAATTAACAATGTGATGAACGATTCCTGAGGTCGATAAACAAGTTCCATTTCGAAGCATGGCTGTCATCGTAGGGGAGGCACTGGGCACTCTGGTGAATACGCGTTCTAAGCAATTATCTGTGACAGGTGCGGTGCACTGGGAAGTGTTTTACATAATTCCAACAACCACTTAGGCTGAACGAACTACTTATTGTGATTCAAAGCATAGGCTATGCGCTGCAAGTCTTAACGAAGAATGGAGGCGTGCACCAGCAAATGGAATTTAATTTAATTTTGCTATTACCTCCCTTACTCAGTATGGATGTAATTTTCTTTATCACATGCAAGGAGTCAATTTTCAAGTAGACAGCCGACGTTACTCAACGCGCTGGCCTTGATTTGGTTCTCTAATTCTTATCAGAAAGGGTTTAATCTGCGGTCATTCTATTCTGCATACGCATTTTATACCCAAGATAGATAAATATGTTTGTATTTTACTTGAGAACGAGCTAAATTTATATTAGTCGACCAGATTTGCACAATGACGGTTACCGATATGCGCTTAAAAATTTTTGATGTTCACAGTTTCGAGCGGCTAACACAATCTACTTTGTCAGGCCAATAAATGTGCTTTCTTACATACAAATTTTTCCGGCAGTCAATATTCCCTACGGCGGAAGGTTAGTCATACTCTACAGACAATGATTTGGCACTGAGGACGTGCCTGAGAGGTTTCTGCCACGAACTACGGATCAGTTCAGAGTTGTTCTTTTATTAAGGTCCACTTAACTCTGATAAAGTATCCCAAATTCAATAAATGGTAGGATATGGCCTCCACAACACAAAACCTAGGGCCGAGTGTAGTAGTCAGTTTTAAAATCAAAATGTAATTGGGTACAATTATTATTCTCAAGAATTGTCATACATTAATCACCCTTTTCAAATCCAAGGTGGCAAGGAAGGGAGCGAAAATCAGAGTTGATCAGACACCTCCTCAAAAAAAAGTTCTACCAAATCAGCAAGTCGAGGGGAATTATGGAAAAAAATACAAACACGCAGCCATTACTTTGACAGACAACCAATCTGCAACCTACTTAGCCGTTTCAGACGGTTGTCGTAGTGCAAATTGTTTATAATTGTTTGAATTAAGTATCTACACTTTCATTGACACAATTACACAATAAATTCCTTCACAATCTTGAAATGGTCCAGTTGTGCACAACATCTTGTCTGGCACAGATTGAAAAAGGGAAATTTCCGTCATGGATCAAATGCATACAAGCATCCGTTGTCCAAAAAAGTTAACGAATTAGCCTTTCCCTTTTACTGTGATCCCCTAATTTAAAGGTAATTAAATTAAATTCACAAATGTCAAGGACGTAGGGAAGATGTTCAACGGAACTGTGGAACATTTGACCCAGTGATGTTTGCATTGAATCGAGTATCCGTTTAGTGATGACTAATTGATCAGCAATGTGACAGTCGTTTTATTTTATTTTATATTTTCCACCACTTCGAGCTCTGACCTTTAAGTGTAAAATAATAATGAAATGCCTACACGAAAACGGGGACAGCGTGTCATATTAAAATTTGAAAAGGGATGGAACAAAGCAGTAACGTTAATTTTTGAATCTTTACATATTTATTACTGACATCAGCACTAAAAAGATGAAGAGTCGCTAAAACAAAAACATTTACATAAGGTTTAGCACGTGAAGCAATGCGAGCAAAGGAAATCGTGCACAAATGTAGTGCCTACAGCGAGATGAAAAGTGCATAGTAGTCTGCTGAGTAATATTAGCAAGCTTTCTAACTGTGCAAAGCAAGCGTTCACGATCTTGACACTAATTTTCCCGCCATACACATTGCAGTCTTTTAAAAAATAGATGCGTGCGTGGTGATGTGGGCACGCCTCACCGCCGCTGTTCTTTCATATAAGAAGAAAGGTCAAACTTAATTTTATGTCAGATCTAATCAGGCTTGTTCATAAAAATGAATAAATTTCAGTATAAACGCATGAGATAGTGGATTGACTTTGCCACAAAGTAAGAACCCAGAAAAAAAAAACAAAAAACCAACAGTCCGTGATTTTCAAACGCACTTCGGAGAAGGTAGAACGCGATAGGTTCGTACCTTTCGTGCGATATAACATGCACAACACGAATGTGTTCGGGAAGTTAGGCACCTGGTCTTGCATGGAAATTGCTGCATTTCATGTTACAAGTATACGGTTAGTGACATACCTACATCAAATATGTTTAATAATTTACTTGACGATTTTTTTATCCGAATATTTGTCATTGAATTCTACTACACTAACAAATGTTTTTAAAATTTTAGCTCAGCTCTACGAGTGAGCGAAATATTTTAACTGTTCTCCTAATTTGTTGTGGGAGTCGTGGGTGAATTGGTTGGTGCGTTAGACTATGGAGCGAAGGATTCAAAGTTCGATTTTCAGCAACACTCGTAGAATTTTTTTTTTATGGCCGCACTTCTCGCGAGCATTTGACAAACATCCGAGAGTATAACTGTCATTAAAATGATTCTCAAGTAACAAATTGCCCTTTGGACACGGCATTAATCTGTAGGCCTCTTCCACTCCTGTAAAGAATAAAGCACGGGCACACGAATCATTGTGGGGAGCTGGGAACTGGTGGTTGGTAGTAGACGGACAGATTGCTCATATGTTTTTTTTTCTAATTTGATTGTATAAATCTTGAAATATTTATTTTGAAAAATGCTGTGTATTTATTATTTACACGGAATCAATGAAATGTTTTAAAATGAATTATACTTGCATTTCGTCCGTATCGAAAACTTTGGCAATTCATAGAAAGAAGCACGATCGTTACCTAAGTTACATACCTAAACGAAAGAGAAATGAGTTGGAGTTATGGTTGATTTGATTTATAAAGTTGAATCGGTCACGTAAAGATCGACAGAGCATAGGAAATTGTAGCGAACATTGAAGTCGCTTAGAATAACATTTTTTTCTGTTGAGAGTTAAGTGGTTGTCTAGTCTATCTTTAGGGATAAATACCCACAAGGTGTGATCATCTTAACAATCGATCAGGCATTATCGAAAGTATGACCGGGTGAAGACTTCCTTAAACTCGCATATTGCGAACAAGTCATATCACAATACTTTGAATAAAATCACCGTTTTGCGGATTATTTGTGCTTATCAATTTCACAATCCACATCCAGGTGACTTATCAGGTTTATCATGCAAGTATAACCGATTTAATTGTCGGATTAACGGCAAACTATATTAAAAATATTAAATTCTGAAGTCTTTCGAATTCCCAAAAGAACAGATTTAACCTTGTAGAAGTAACATATGTAACTGACCAGCCTTTTTAATGGACCTTTGTTTGTGTCTTAAAGGTGCACTGACACGTTTCTTAAAGAAATGAATAAACTCACAACAGTTTGCTCATTCAATTAGCAACATCAACAAAATCAATGGAAATTATAATTAATCAGCAAAATTGATTCGTGTCACGTCGTCAGATCACATTTTACCCGACCTTTTGTCAGCACATATTCAGTTTCATTGGTTCAACCTTTTAGAAAGTGGCTTTCTCATTGACGAAAAGTATTTAAGGCTATCATGTGACCAAGTGGTAGCATATTTAAGAAAAATCCCTCCTTATAAGAATGTTGGGTCATTTTTATTAAAGATTTTCTATTGAATCAAGTTTTATCAGACGATGGTTGAGCTGAACTTGGTGGGCGGTCAAGGAGTGTGTCTCCCCATTTTATTAGTAATCGACTCTGCATTTGCAATGTTATTATTAGTTCGGTGATTTGTTTCGACCTCGAACTTTACTAAGTAACTAATGCATATGCAAGTTCAAATGAAACTCAGTACGAGCTAAATTTTTCCAACTTTCAGTCTATGAGCATTCGTTTGTATAACTATCTTTGCTCGTCCATATTAAAACACGATTGTTTCAGAACCCAACATGTTGTTTAGTATTAGATTACGTTTATAGTTTACAATGTTTATTTGGCTTTATGATTGCGTGAGAATTGTATACAAGAAAATTTGAAAATTGCTTCACAAAGAGTTGTTGTTTTGATGTCGCTTCGCTTTTATGGCTCCCTATCTTTTTTTTTGTTCTATTTATGATACAAAAACGTCATCATAATAAACAAATTAGAATCCGTATAACAGTGTGTATTTAATTGTTGATAATCCCAGACATTATCGCAATACTTATGTAAAAATAGTCAAATATTTGCGATTGTTTATGATGATAAAAGCCTCTTTCTACAGCAGGAAAGGCTTTTAACCTAAGAGAGCCTAAGAGAGATGTAGAAACTCAGGAGCTTTGTGGCAAGAATAACGCGTTTAAAAATCATGTTACTAGTCTGGGCAGATGCAGCTTTTTTAAAGGAATTGTAGCTTGATACCTTATTACTGGCGAAGGAAATTATCGTTTCTCTATCATGTTCGCCGTAAGATCTTAGAAAAGACTAAATTAGAGTCTAAATTTCATCTAGTATGTGTGAGAGAGGTCCGTGTTAGCCTTCAAGTTTGCTTTAGAATATTTTTTTAAGAGAATCCTCCTAAGGCTGTTGTCTTGAAAGTACAATTGTCAGTGGGTAGCTGCATAGGCTAGTTTGGTAGTGCCATTAGGGTTTGTAGAACCCTGTTTTACTTTTGTGTATTATTTTCCTTACAAAGATGAAGTAAGGAGCGATGAAGTAAGAAGCGATGTTGATTGCAATTCGTTGTCCTAAATATAAGTTCTGTATCTGCGTAGTCCTCATAGGACGGTTGGAATTTGAATCTTGTCGATTCTGCAGTCATGTGGTTGAAAAATTTAATTTTTTGATCTCCAGATAATCGAAGTGATAAAATGCGTCTCCGGACAAACAAACGACTCGAAAACTGCGGACGTTTTTTATTTAAATCGTAGCCGTTGATATGCACAGTCATACTCATACCCCTTATTATGGCTTCCTCCCAATATGTGTATGTTTATGTACGGTTTCTGTTATCCCGAGATATTATGTTATAGTGTGGCTGGTGCGCTAACTTGTTATCTTGTCAACTTCCTTAACTAGATTCCAAACCAGGCCACCATCATCATCTGTCGGAAGATTTAAGAAAATCGAAACAAAAAACAATATATATTCTCACAGTTAAGTGATATGCACGCGAATAGGCGTCGAGTTATTTTTGCGATAACATACTGCTTAGTTGATTGCGCATTCTTTGTCAGTCGTATTTTTTTTTTCAACAATACATACGTGGGATTGTCTACCTAGAGTATGTATATTTTTATTTCTCAGACAATTAAGCAGATGAGTACAGTAAACAACAAAGGACAACAATTTAGTCTCAATGCGAGAGAGCAAACACCTTGATAACGAAAATTAGCAACAAATGTGAGAAATGAAATATAATTTTGAAAATACATACATGAACACAAGAGTGTTGTCGCTTGGTTTGTAACTGGGGGCGGTCACAGAGCAACAATAACAACATAAACTGCGATGTGACTTTCTCTTTGAGCAGTTTTCTTGCGTAGCGATGTTGGGCTCCAGCTGAGCTATAGTACTATTAACGTTGGAATAAGTCGCTTGCACTCTCCCTCTCTCTGAGTGGAATATCAATTGGAATTCTGGCTTAAGTACTGATTAAGTGATTGCCAATCGATTAGGTACGACGGGTGAAGAGAGTGGAGTTGTGTTCCCCTTTAACATGATGACAGAGTCGGTGTGGAAGTTTCTCGTACATGAAAAATGTTTTATTTTTATCATAATGCGGAAATTCCTTGTGTACTTTGGACTTCCATTAGAGCGTGTCTTTTTCATACTACCTCCTCCTACTTGTACTTGTCTAAAGAAATTTAATTTTTGGGTTGTACTGGCAAACAACCATGGTTTTCGTCTTAAGTTAGGGTCGCGATCAACACGATCAGCATATTTATTTTGTCGGTGCCGATAAGAGATGAGTGGCAAGCCTAATGACCTTGTATGCAATCATGACACGATGCACGCAAAAAAGAAATAAGTGGCTGTGTGCAATAAATTAAGCAAAGCCCGACCAATGACCGAGAAGGAACTGATATCTTCTTCATTAATTGGTTTAATGAAGCAACAGGAAACAGTATTATTTTCGGTGACGATGTCAGCAACTGGAATGGAATATTGTTTTCCTCTGATTGGTGTTGCCATTTCACTGAGTACAGCGTTCTTAATGTAATTTCTTAACTTATTCGAAAATAAGCCACTGTCTGTTATTGAGTTTACGGATTAATCTAGTTGTCAGCGATCCTAGGGTAGTACTGTACCACTGGGTTTCTGCATGGTTGACTCGTTGAACAGAATTTATGTAAATTTTCAATTACATGTTGTTAAATATTCGATTATAATCAATTAATTTAATTAGAACCACACAGGAGGCAATTGCATAAAACAAAGTCTGAACTGCTTATTGTAGAAGTCAGATCAATTAACTTTTTTTTTTTTTTTCAATCAGTTAGAAGGTGAATAGTAGTGGTTTCTTTCAGAAATGTTGCTGCGTCGGAACGGATTTGAGAAGATTTCGCGAAATAAACAAACAGTTTACCAAATAACTAAATCTTTACACATCGTACACTTGTGTACACTTGAACAGTATCGGCATATATTACTATGGCGCTTTGTATTTAATCTTTAGGAAACAGAAAAAGGCCAAACAAAACAATTATTTAAATTAATGCACTGTTCTGTTTAATGGTTCATTGACATTGGTCGGCTTGAGAATGTTTTGTTTATTGAAAAAAGTTTAATAGACTTTGTTATGATAACAAATATGTACATATATATGTACATCTAAACGTAAATATGCAATGTAGAGCATGAGAATAGAAGGTTGTTGAAATGTATTACTGATTCTCTGGCTTTCCAAACAGTGCCAACCGCTACTAACTCTTCAGTTCCTGCTTTGAAGTTCTTATTTCCATTTTGGATTTTCTAGATCTATCCACATTCTGCCATCGTTTATGGAATTTAGATATCTTCTTGGCGCTAGTTTCCTGACATGTACATTCTGTTGTTACTATATGTTAAGACATGTATAAAGGAAAACCCCGGAGGAACATTTCCAGCACTTTCCCACCACGCATTGTCATTCCATAAGTAGACCTTGTGATAGCAATCTTAAGCAGACAATCTATAAGTAGAATCGTTTAATTTGTATGAAAGTGGGAACCCCGTTGTCGATATCTAATCATTGTGTCAGAACCATTTACGTTCCGATAGCGTTTTTGCGGCCTGGGTCTACAAAAAGATGATTCACCACCGCTCAGCTGCGTTAATTTTTTTTTTGTTTGTTATGTACAACACATCAAATGTCTCTGTGTAGTCACCACTTTACACATTCATATAGACAATGTACATACATTTTGAGCATATTTTTAATTTATTTTTTAATTTTGTTTGTTTTCATTGCAGGAACAGCATTTTTAACACTGGCGGACGGACAGTTTAACATTTAAACTACTGAAACCGCCTGATATTTTTCTCTTTGTCGAGAACTCCCCCACATAAAAAATCAAATAAAACAGAAACATCATAATGGCAGCAACACCCCGTGGCGGTGGTACAGCCCAAAGACCAAACGGAACGTCTCAAAATAAAACATGCCAGTTTAAATTGGTGTTGTTGGGTGAATCGGCCGTTGGTAAATCCTCGTTAGTGTTGCGTTTTGTCAAAGGCCAGTTCCATGAGTATCAAGAGAGTACGATAGGTGCAGCATTCTTAACACAAACTATCTGTATAGAGGATACAATTGTTAAATTCGAAATATGGGACACAGCTGGACAAGAGAGGTTATTAGTTGTGAAACAAATGGTGTCATACCGGAATATTAATATTATAATTTTTTTTTTTTATTGCAGGTATCACAGCTTAGCTCCAATGTATTATAGAGGTGCGCAGGCCGCAATTGTTGTGTACGACATAAAGAATCAGGATAGTTTTCAACGTGCAAAAACTTGGGTTAAAGAACTTCATAAACAAGTGAGTACATAGAAGATCCAGGTCGTAGTTTGCTTTGGAACTAAATGTATTTATTTTGGAAATCGATGTTCACGATGTTCGAAGCAATGTGTGACCAATCCATTTCCATTCGCTGTTGATTGTGATATCTTTGAGTTATCTTATGTCGTCACCGGCTGATACGGTCACTTTACCTAAACTGCTGTCTGGCAATTTATCTTCAATAGTGGAATTTGAAATGGATTGTTCTTTATTTTTCATACATATTATTTGTTCAAATCAGTCAGTGTTGTTCAGATGTTTGCTTTACGGTGCTTCACATTGCATTCGGCAACTTTACTTCGTCATGGTTTGCCTAAAAAATCACTGGAACCGACTTTGTTGTTTGTCTTACTGGTCATTAGCATTCTTGAATGCTGTTTTATTTCCGTGTTCATGAAAAAAGGAAGTATGTATAGTGATTCAGTGAACAAATGCGAGACAAGACAAAATTTAATCCATACTACATATCGTACATATGTGAACTCAAAACATGAACTTTTGTGGGCCATTTGCCTTACCTTACTTTTTCTTGTGTGCGATAACTTCTGGATTAGATTCGAAAACTCTGCGGTCCGGAACGTTGGTGCCATTCGAATGTCTATTTCAAACGATCCAAGGGGGCTCTTCGTCGCCGTACAGATTATGAGGTTCATCGTTGAATTTTCTTATCCAAAGGACGGATCTCAAAATGGTCAAGGATATATACATTGTATGTATATCCCCTTTTAATACATTTCATGCTTCAGCATTATAGAGAATGGCTGGAATTATGAAGGTCATGTACAGACGTGTGACAAGTTGTGATCTTAGACAATCCTTTGGAAAATGAGCAGAGTATACCACCCACTTTCTTCTCATGAAATTTATTTTCCATTTTTGGCCAGAACGTACAAATCTTTGTCATAATTCCCAGAATCGAAGGTGATTTAGATCTGTGTGAGACCTTTAAATACTTTCAATACTTTGAATAGGGAACACTCTTACGTTATTAGCTGCTTACTAGTATTTAGTCTAAATTATAGACATTTATTGATGTGTTTAATGCCTGGGTGCTCAACTAATCTATTTTTATGGCTCTGTAAAGGTATTTTTATAGTTTAAACGTAATATCGTAGAGAACGTAAAAATTTCTCATTTCTCTATTGGTAACCGATTATTTTTATATGCATTCATTTGTTCGTGAAATGACTTATTTGATTCTTAAACTTTTCAATTATTATTCCAGGCCTCACCGAACATTGTCATAGCCCTAGCAGGTAACAAAGCGGATCTATCAAACAGTCGGGTTGTAGAATACGAGGAAGCTAAGCAATACGCTGACGAAAATGGTCTATTATTCATGGAGACATCAGCCAAAACCGGAATGAATGTCAACGATATCTTTTTAGCTATCGGTAACTACACTCAAATTTTGTTTGTTAAATCTTTTGCTAAATTGCTATTTCATTTATCAGCTAAGAAACTACCTAAAAACGATGGAGCTAACAATCAAGCTAGCGGTGCCGGACGAAGGCTTGCTGACAATGAACAAAATAGACAGACGAATAACTGCTGCAAGTGATGTCCTTTTGTAGGTAAGAGTGTAGAGAGATTGCAAGCAAAGATTATTGCGAAAAAACGTCAGCTAGACTATGTAAAATAATGATAAAAAAAAATATATAAAACACACTACAAAAATTTCCATTTTTTCTATTTTTGTTAAATAAATTCTTCCACGCCTCTACCACTACTACTATCCAACTACTTTTATTTGTGTATCTGTTTCTGTGTGGACATAAAATTCATAACGAAAAATGCAATAAAAACTCCCTCGAACAAAACTTAAAAAAACAAAAAACAAAAAGTCACACATCAACAGCTTTTTTTGATCAAGAGAATTTCCGTATAAAAGTGAGAAATAATACTGAAAACAGAAATCTATTAATTACAAAAAAGAAAGAAATAAAAACATAACTAAGCATGAAATTATTTAAATACATTACTGAGCGAGTCAATGTAGCAATTGTAAGATTTTCGAGAGGTTAATCATTTAAGAATGAGAAATATTTTAAAATTTATAATATTTTTTGTTTCAATTATCTTTTTTTTTTTTGTTTTATTTTTATTATTCAACCTATGTATAAAATTAATTGATTAAATATATACAATTATATTATATATGATAAATAAATTACTATAATTACTATGGATGATACAAGATTTGATTTATTAATAAAAAACAAAAACAAAAACAAATAAATGCAGCATTTATAGATGACAAAAAACAAACACATAAAAATTTTATTTTTATTTTCATTAATATTATTTTATTTTTGCTATATAGAGGACAGTGATTTCTAGAAGGTCGCACCATATTCATATTGTTGTATAAATCACCTCATTATTTTATCCTTTGTTGCTTTGTTTTACTCACTCACAGCTACTTGTTTCGTAATAATATTGCAGTGTTTGTACATAAATTTCGTCAGAGAAACTCGAGACTGGTTCGAAATTGAGTTAGTAGCACGGTTTTTCTAATTTGACTCTGCTCTTTCCCTAAACTGATCCGTTTTGATATGTCTAATTCTGTTTATCAGATAATCTTTACCCTCTTTGTTTTAAGAGTTAAGTTTTTAAAGGGAAACTCATTCCAATTTTATGAAAGCTGCGATTGTGAGGAATAGAAAAAAAATTCATACAAAAAGTTAAATCCACAATGGTCTACGCTCAATATATACTGTCACCTAGACCGATTGGCGACTGAGTACTGTACATCCGATTCATAAGGATATTTTGTTCTAAGCGAGTTTGTTAGAAAATGAAAGTTAGTGGGCGCCGTTGCTCAAGTGGTTAGTGCATTGGACTACGAAGTAAGGGATTCAAGGTTCAAATCCCAGTCAAAACACCTAAAAGTTTTTTTCACGGCACCACCTCTCGCGAGCGTCTGACTGAAAAAGATTCTTAAATAACAAATTGCCATTCGGAGAGGGCATTAAAACAGTAGGCCACTTCTATTCGTGTAAAGAATATAACACGAATGGTTGAGAGAAGCTAGGCCCTGGCTCCCGAAGACCCGTTGCTCCAAGAATTTGTATTTATTAGGTTATAGTAAGGTAAAATTAAACAATTTTTGGAAATGTTAGGAACATAATGAATCCCACTACTTGATTGACTGATTGATTCAATTTACATTACTGGAGGTGTAGCGAAAAAAAAAATCCTTTAAGCACGTCTGTAACACAGGGCGAGACAATTGAATAAAATAAAAGAAGTGGCAACAAAAGATACGGAATTTACGTGAGTTAAGTGCCTCCACACTTAATCGGATTTTCCTAAGAACTTGGGCAAAACAATTTTTAATATATGCCTACGCGTTTATATGGAAATTCAATTAACCTTCAGAAGGTGAAGTCGAAAAACTTAATTTAACTTAAAATATAGAAAAATCTCCCTCGCATTGTTCCTCCTACGGTTTAGTTAGCGATTTCCGTCGAAATTGCTTTTAGGATTATTGGGGATACTAATTTTTCAACGTATTTGAGCTGGAAGTCCAGACCTTGGATCCTTTCTCAATCCCATTGACCGACTGTAGTAATTTGGGCGTTCAAAAGCTAAAGCACTTCAGTATAAAAAAATAAATAAGAAAAACAATTCTATTTATACAAGCCAAGTCAGCTGGGGAGGGTATTAGTGGAGATGCTAGGAAGGAGGATTCTTTTCAATCTTGACCTCTGTATATCCAACTTCTTTCCATATGCTAACTAGCACGAACCTGAGTATGCCAAAGTCTAAATCATCCGATAAACGTTCTTTGGTTAAGTTTTTGTTCAATTTCGTCTATTTGGCCCGAAACGCTACGGGAGAGGAGATATGAGACGATATTGCATTTGAAGCGGATCTGAGGATTTTTTTTCAATCTTGACCTGTGTACATCCAACTTTTTCCCATATGCTAACTAGCACGAATCTGAGTATGCCAAAGTCTAGATCATCCGATTTTTTTACATGGAGTACATGGAAATAGGCGTAACAAAGATATTTATAGAATGATATTTACTCATATTTCCTTCATCTGCCTGTACAAAAATAAGCCCGCAAATTTGGCCGCTTACTATGTTTATTTGTAGGCTATGAATCAAAAGAATCCAACTTCATTTAAAACATACTATGTACATAAGTAGATGTCCCCCTGTCAGTATTAAATAAATATGGGCTTGAATAATTCGCCTTTCTGTATTTGATAGATTTTCTTTGAATTTTATTAAAGACAACTTCACGACAATGATGATACATAGTTATGTATATCATCATCATTTGCTAAACCTAACTTTTTTGAGTTCCCGACAAACATTTCTGGATAAATCATTCACGTCTTTGGAACCAAAACTATAGCAACAACGTTTATATATTTACTTTTTGTCTAATTGTCTAATTGTGTTTCTTTCTTTTCAGAAATATCGCAAAAACTAAAATTATTAAATATAAATTATAAAATTGGGAAGGAAATGATTTTTTGGGGATTTTCTATCAAAATAAACATTTAAAAATGTTAAATAAAAACAAAATATATATACATACATATTATTTATACATAAAAAGAAAAGAAATCTAACAAAAATAACAGATTCTCTCAACCAAAATCAAATGAATTGGAAAAGTAATTCAAATACTAACCCCAAACTTACATATAACTAGATTGAGTCGTTTTTATTTTTCAACTTTTCAAACTGCAATAAGAAAATAAAATTTAAAAAAACAAAAGATTACTGTTATCTTACAATTAGCGGATGTACATATGCATGTGATGCATAACGAACATTTATTACTGATATCGTAAAAAAAGTAAATATGTATCTTTAAACAGAGTTCAGCATTCACACGTAATATTACTCTAGATATTTTAATTTTGATAAAACAATTGATTTTCGTTTCCAAAAGTAAAGAACAAGGAGATAATAATAAGTAAAAGAAACAACTGAATATGTAAAAAAAAATATTAATAGTATATTATCGTAAAAACAAAAAATGAATAAATTTAATGTTAGTTTCAAAATATATAAAATTGCAAAGTATATATATTTGGGAAATTAATCTCCCATCAATCCATTCTCGATTTTTAGCCCCTACTCTCCCAAGAACTATTTTCCAACTTTAAATTCGTAAATACTAGACAAATGTGTATTAAATACAATATTTGTTTGAAGGGGAAACTAATTTTAATTGTGTGCTTTTCTTTATTATTCAACTTCAATTATGTCGCTTTTATAAACCAAAACAAAACATAGAAGGATACATTCCAATTACATATAATTTCAGCCCCTTTGGTTCACATTTATAAATATTAATCCTTTTAGCGAAAGTAAAGAAAAGAACCATCCAATATAATAATTATGTATTTTTTATGAAAAATTGTTCATCCGTGTTAAAGAAAATACGTATATTCATAAAGTTTTGTAAACAAATAACTGCACTTACTCCACCAATTGAATTAAATTGAGATAATATATATATATTTTTGGAATGTAATGATATAGCGATATATATATGTATATGTATACTTGTATGGAGAACTTCCTTCTAAGCAAAATATACTTGAATTATAATTATTGTTGTTATTATTATTTTATATTTTTCATTTTTACTTTTTAAATGTTTATTATGATTATTAATTAGTATGGAAATATTAAGAAGCGGCACCTAATTGTTTTATCTGCGATCTAAGTATATACATACAAATTTAAAATAAAATATATGAAATTAAAAAAAAAAAAAAGAACAACAAATGTACTAATTTTAAATTGGAAACGATAGAATGATGGAAGTAACAACTTTGTAAAATTATGAATGAAATAAAGTTCGTATTTAAAAATATAAATACATACTTGTTAATTATTTATGGATTCTCTGTTAAGCAAAACAGGGAGGCCTTTCAGAAGAGCAACTCAAAAATGTCACGGTTTCAGAGGCGCAAAAAATAAAGCAAACAGTGCAAAAGCGGTTCTATTCTCTTATATTGTCCTTTGTAAAGATATGGTCAATAAATAGTTTAAAGATACATTTGCCAGTCATAACGTCATGAAAGCGTAGTAACATGTTTTAATGACGTTAGTTCGATGTCCATTTGCTTACGAAAGCCAATGCACCCTTGGACATGAGTCACTATTGCTTTCTATGTTAGGTGCTAGGACTAATTTGTTAGTTTGTGACAAAGAGAACTACTTTTGTTTTCGTTACTAAAACTGGGTAGAGGACATTCGTCTTCTGAAATCTATACTCTGCGATCAAAGACTGGACAGTATCTGGAAAACTCTGTTGTTCATATTACTACTAAAGTCTGAAATATAGCTTTATAGTCATCCGAAAATGCCACCCTCGGAAGAGTGCATACAATGCCATCCTCATTGTAAAGTTAAACAATGTAAGCCTTTACAGCAGCATGACCAGCATTTTGGTATAACTTACTACCATTTCGACCAGATTAATCGATATGATATCCTGCAGCCCTTTCGAGACATTCTCGCATAATATATTGGAAAACGGAACATTTATTACAAAAAAAAATCACGTAAAGTTCGTACATACTTTATTTCCTCACCAGCAAGTGCAGTCACAATAAATTTAATCGGTAAATTTGAACGTATCGGACAGGTTAGTAATACTCTTCGCTGCTACTTGCGTTTGTCCGCCAAGGTAGCTAACCTTGCCGCTACCCCTCAGAGTGTGACTGAAAAACTAGATTTGTCCACTTTGAGACGATCACAGGAATTGGGCATATCCGCAACTAGTTTGCAATGCATTTTGTATGATATCAATACCTTGGTCTACATGATTTTGAAGTACAATTGGTACACGAATTGAGACCAACAAGCCACTTTTTCTTTTGGTTTAAAATAACACCTCTTGTTGGATGACCGTGTGCTAGCAGATGTAAATGGTAATATAGTCAATCCATGGGATAGAGTTTTCTGTCTTTTCTGTCCTTTTCTGTCTTTTTTTCCGTCAAATACTCAACAATTTTCAATTTTCTTGTTCCATACAGTTCTCGTGTCTCAAATTGCTTTGTTCACTGCGAGCGTCTGACAAACATCCGAGAGTATTACTGTCACCAAAAACTTCTCAATTAACAAGTTGCTCCTCAGACACGTCTAAAAATATCACCCGAAAACAATTAAATAGTTTTTTTTTCAAGTTACAAAAAAACTATTCCTGAACGAGTTAGAGAATCTCGATTTTCTCTATATTGCAGGCTTTAACCAAAGGTAATTAATTGGCTATACTATGTATGTACATTTCAGTATCTATTGCATACCTAGTTTAGTGCTTCGTATTGGAAAGAAAGTCGCAATCTGTAATACGAGTACTCGTTATAGTCCGGGAGCAATCAGGTCATTGCAACCTTCTGGTATACAGATTCCCTCGGACAGGTGGTAAATAGCACCTGTCTTGATGAAACTTCATCTTTTTCCATTGTGATTGGTGATTTTGGTAGAACCACCAAGCCACATGTCATCCTCCATGGTGGGAGTTCAGAAATTTCCTTAAAGACATTATTATTCTTAGCAATCAACTGAATGTGCATAACTGCTTGTCTGCATCAGACTTGCTCCAGAAAAGGCAGTAATCGGCTTTAACTAAAACTTGACTATGGTTATCCATAATTTCTATGATTCCATACGTCTCGCATTATTAGCTTCACATTATGTGTGGTTTGTGATGCCAATATGTTCTTTGACACTGTCCGCGAAGTTCGATCATGAGTCCACCGTTTTGCAATCCATTCACGGTCTTCACGGTATTTGACTGCCCTGTTAAATCGAATTCTCGATGACATCACTAATATTTGATAGCCGTATGACTGTTTCCATTAGGTTGTATCAATACTGGGTAAATCTTAAACATTGGTATGCTTATGTGCCCGAATCTAGATCTCAGGAACACAAACGCTAATGTACCTTCATATATGTATGCCTGTATTTGCATTATGCTGTCCAGCCATCTCAGGGGCTAAACATTTTCCTCCTAATGTCAGAAGTAACACTTTTTTATATTGTCGGTGAACAAATAAAACTCACATCCTTATTTAAATTAAATTAAATTCTTTTTATTATCTCCTTTAAAATATAATCATGTCCCTAGAAAGAACTTAAATTTGTATATACTTATGAAAACATAAAATAAATATTGCGTTTTAATTGTTAAATTGTATTATTTTCATTTTTTAAAAGATGTCTATAACAGAACAAAAAAAAAAAAGAACACGTTTTTGTTTTTTTTATTTTTAAGAAGGACAGTACACAAGGGCAGTTGTTTGGTGTTTAAAATAAGAACTGAATAAATGGCTGAACAAAATTCACTATTTGTTTTGTTTTTTTTTAATCTTTTCTGTAAGGATAAACCTTTTCTCTATATATATTTTCATTTTGGTTTTACTGTTGTTGAACGAACTAATTTTAAATTCCATTACTATTTGTTTTTTTTCGATTTCATTTTGGTTTCAGGAAAGAATTAATAATTTTCCTTTAAACTTGTAAACGTTTCTTTTTTTTTCTTATGTTTTTCTTAATAATTCCATGTAAACTTTTGGTGATTACAATTTAAAAGGATCTAAATATTAAGTTTAAAACTCATCTCAATTTCATCGTTATCGTTATCAATTTTTATATTCAGTTTGTATTTTTCTTTTCTCTTTTTTTTTCTCAGTTTAAATAGTCTCTAATATTTCTAAAAAATTTACAAAAATTTTCATTTTTTTGTTTCATTTTATTTTTATTTATTTTTTAAATCCTAAGATTAGAATGTCACTTTATTTGTTTTCTCGGAAACCAACATATTTTCGGTAATTTCCTTGTTTTTTTTTGTTTGTTTTTAATAAACAAAATTAATTTTGTTCCATTGTTGTTTTTTATTTTTTATGTTTTGTTTAATCTAAGATAATTTAAAATTCTTCATTTTTTTTTGGTTAATGAATAATAATAATGGTATAATTAATAAATTGTTCTTTATTCTTAAGTACATAATTTCCTATACAACTGGATCATCTCCATGTAAGTCACATGAGCCGATGTTCTCGCCTTGGTAGGGTGAGAAGTCGGTTATTATTGAGTTTGGTTCCGCACCGAATTGAATATCTTGCAGACAGCCTTTGAAGGGTTGGTCAAAACGTTGTTTGGTGCGTTCACTTACCGATTCAGCATTGGGGAAGCCACCTATTTACATGGTAAAGTAAAAAATTGAGTCAAATGAGTATTTTTTTTTTAGCAATAATGGACGTCTCATCATATTTAGTCGCAAAAGTGAAACATAAAAGTCTATTCTATCCTGCTGTCAATTTAATATGTCAACACGACGGATGCGACGGATTCTATGGGGGGGCTGCTAAAGGTTTTTACTAACTGCGTGTGTGTTATAAAAAATACCAACAGTAAAACTCAATTTCTTCTGCTTTGTATCGAATTTCCAGTCCAAGTTTACATACATTCACACAGAAGTATATCCAATTAAATTAATTTGCAAATGAAAACTCATTCATGGAGGGCTTTTTACGTTAAAACCCATTACTTTTCAGATTAATCAATTCCTGTAATTCACCCTTTTCACAGTTTGTTTTTGATATAAGTACTATGAATGGATGTTTGAATATCGAAAAGAGGTTTTAATTAATTACTTTTAAGATAAATGGAATATGTTGCATGTACAGAGAAGTACTAATTACAAGAGCTGCCACTGTAAAGTTAACTACCTGTCATCGCAGACACGAACCAACCACCTGTTAAAGTTAACCTGTACACTGTTCCTTCCTCTTTCTAATGACTTCGAACCAACTATACAGAGTGAGATAGACGCATGCGAAACGTTATATTTTTTACCTTTTGACATTTAGCCCAGCACCCGTCAGCTGTGCGAAAGTTTTTTAGTTGGTTTCTGTGTCATCTTGGGAAGACAACTGTGCAACAGTGGTGTTGCTCCCAAACAATCAATTTTTTTATGTTTTTTGTTGTGAAATTTCGCCGTTCGCAATTTTGGCATACATAAGAGATACATAACTAATTTGTGAACTCTTTTGTTTCAACTGTGAATGTGTGTGTGTGTTGTGCTGTTCGTGTGTGTTGCATTTATAGTTTAATCGGTAAGTACCGCATATACTCACCCAAAAAGAATGAATCTTCATAAGTGATCGAGGGCTCTTTGCCTCGTCTAAATGTCATTGGTTGTGTTGAGGACAACTTTTCTGAGAATATCACTTCGCCGTCCACATCCAATTCGAATCTGCTTCGATCTAAGATGATCTTCGCAATGTGCCATCCACCGTCAGACATGAATCCACCGGATGGTGCATCAATGGTGTCATTGTTGCTTCCGAGTAGATTACTGGCAATTTTCATGTGTCCATCTTCGAGACCGAGACCTAAGAACTTTGCCCCTCGTTCACGTTCGCTCCATAAGAGCAGACCATCTGGGTCGATCGTCGAGAAGTTCAAAGTGATTTGGAAAGCTTCTCGTGGACGCATATACATCGATGGTCCCTTTCGCTTGTCTTTCGTTGGGATTCTTGGTGGCGGGAGTATTAGATAGCTGTTGCCACGGAAGCTGGGCGTCGTTGGTTTGCTCATCGCTGCAGAGAGAGGAGAAATTTTGCCATATTAGCATGAGGAGTCGTTTTTATTTTTTTGGTTTTTGTTTCTCTGATGTGGTTAGGCGCATTTAATTAAACCATATGTGAGAATTGATCGTGAGGTGGTTATAAAAGTTTGCACTTACCAATTTCACAGTAGAAACCGCCCCAACCGTTGGGGCAGCTGCAGCGTCCGCTGCGCAGACACCGGCCATTGTTCTTGCACGGGATCAATTTGCAGGTTTCTGAGTATTCGCAGCGCTCACCTTTGGCATATTCTGGGCATATACAGTGCGGCTGGAGTTTCTCGTCCAGCCAGCAATGGCCACCGGCTTCACAGGAGTCACCACCACAGGCAGTGCCGTCACAGTCTCTGATGTTTCGAGATTCTACAGAAAAAATAAGTGGTTAGGGACTAAAGCAGAGAGGGTTATATTGCTTACCTAGAATGTTGGTTTCATTCAAGACAATCCTAGTTCCACTGACCACTAGTCCTCTCACACATCCTCTGAATGGGATTGGGAATCCGGATATCGCATTGTGTGGGAGTTTCGATAGATCTTTTAAGCCGCCAATGTAGAGTAGTGAGTCTGGTTCCACAAGAACCTCGGCAGATGGCGCCAGTGCTGAGGAGGCGCTTCCTTCCACCCACAGCGTCAACCATCGACCTCTTTGTGCCATCTTGATCTTGTGCCACTCACCGATCGCCAGCATGCGTACACTTCTCACCACCGTCACATGATTGCTTGGACCAGAAATTCTGAATTCCACAACTCCACCCTGCAGAGAGAGACTTACGAATCCTATTTTCTTGTCCTGGTTGTTGTTCAGTGTTCCAAAGTAGAGAAGTAGCCCCCTTTCGGATAGTGGCCGCAGTTGGAATTCAATGAAGAAAAACTGTACTCGGTGATGCTCCTCGAAGCTCTTGGAACCCATCAATGGAACTGGAGAGAAGCTCCTCTGTTTTTCGACCTCGTTTAGGAGTTTCATTACGAAATGTTGGCTTGGCGACGAAATTGGCTTCGGCGGCATAACTTTCTTGGTAAAGTTACGGTAACTGACGATCTGCGATCGCTTGGAACCCAGTTTGTCCGATCGATCAGAATTAAAGTATGGCCATCGGACTGCCAAGTAGGAACGTCGACCAGTCAGTGAAACGTCACTCAGTGAGTGGATATCTAAAAGTAGAACATTTTTCAAAAAATTCACTTTTTCACCGATTTCCTCACCTTCATCACAGTTCTTGCCAGTCTTTCCAACGGGACAGTCACATTCATAGCCATTGACCAGGGGAACACAGGTCGACTCCTCGTCACACTTATTATTGAATGTATCACATGGGTTTGATGCTTGTGCGCATAGTGGTCCATACCAGCCCTCCTGGCAAATGCACCTATATTGAAAGAAAATACGTGTAGTTACCCTTATTCAAATCAGAAAAGCTTATGTCATACGTAAACGTGGCACCATGCTGCAGGCAGGCTCCGTCATGTTGGCAAGCATGCCTGTGACACTCCCTAGTACCACATTGTCCAACCCCACGGCCTCGTACGCCCCTAGTCTCCTGCAGGGGCACAGTCACCTGTCCAGCTTTCAGATGGACATCGTATATACAACCCTGGAATCCGGAGTGCAGCGGCAAGTCATGTGGCAACGTATTAAAGTTGGAGATCTCATGACCTCCTAGGTAGAGAATCGGCACCACATCCATTCGGGTCACACTTCCAGGAGATCGGCCGGTAATGTTGAACTTTCCATCGACCGACAACCAAGCCTGGCGGCCAATACGACCAACCTTGATCTCATATGGAACCCTAGGCGCATCTAACCGAAAATCAATTGGTTTCTGTGTGAATATCCTTCGTGGTCCTCCTCCTAAGTTCCATGTGAGCATAATGTATCCCTGAATGAAACTGATCGCCAAATGGTCACTCTTCTCATCATGATAACCCGACTGGCCGAGGAAGGCCAACAGTGAGATCTGTGACATTGTCTGCGGAAGAATCTTGAAGCTCAACTCCAGCGAATACTCCAGCGGAATGGGCACTGTATAGGCTACAAAAGATGACAATCCATTCACACTGCCAGAGAACGATGGTAAGGCCACTTCCAAATCTGAAAGATCTTTAATGTAGCAGGATGTGCAAGAGTAGGTATGCGGGGAAAAAGAGGGAAAAAAGAAACACAGAGTTAAACACCAGGTCAGACGGAACATATCCACGCAAATCGACACCATATCTACGAGTACTTGACGACTGAGCGAGAGAATGTGAGCCAAAGTACAACACAACAACGACAACAGCAACTCGCAACCAATACCATTAAAAAAATGTCCTCAAAATGAAAGTGTATTGAATTGTTCTCCATTGAATGACTGACCAAAGTGTTCCTGTGTCTGTCTGTTTTGTATGTTTGCAGTTTCTATTTAAGAGTATGAATGCAGCTTAAGTACTTACTGTGCTCGCAGTAGTGTCCATGTTTACCCAACGGACACAAGCATAGGTACCCACTGCCGGGGAATTGTACACACGTGCCTCCATACTGGCAGGGGTTATCCTCGCAAACGGATATCTCGCAGGTGGGTCCCATATATCCGGTGGGACATTTGCATTTCCACTTTTCAGCCTTCTCTCCGTTCTCGTCGATTTCATTCGATTCGATCTTAATGCAGGCAGCACCATTGCGACACGGGCTGGACAGACATGCCAGTGACCCACATTCGGTAATTCCGAAGCCATCAAGAGCGTCTCTGTTTAAGTGTAGAGGGGAAGATAGAGGAACAAAAAAAGTAGGTTACAAATTGGTTAGATGGTTAAGTCAAGCATTGAAGCGGATACCAGGGTAAGGGCATAAAAGGATTTTTTTTTGCGAAGATCTGAATGGAGATGGAAATATAGTTGCAAAGGAAAGGTTCCTTGGCATTACCAAGAAAAGAGGTAAAAATGGCACTGAAAAGTTTTTGCTCTAAATTTTTCTTTTTTATATCTCAAGAGGGAAAAGTTAATGAGGAGGACAAAGTGTTGAGAATTTATACAAATTTATAAGAGGTGCTCTTCCTTAGTGAACAGCACCAGATTATATTAACAAATATTGTCCTTAATCAACTGTAGTCAACGGTGTAAAAGAACAAATTATTGTTAATTTTTTTTATATTCTTTGAAAAAAATACTTCCTTTGTTTTTGGTGGGAAGGAATGTGACTTTCTTTCTGAATTTTTGTGTACACAGTAACTGTCATATACCTCCTAGTGACGTATTTGACAGAAAGAATCCATACGCTGAACGTTTCTTACTCCACAGTCGAATGAATGCCCATTGATTTGACATTCTATCTGACATTTATTTATTTATGACATTTATCCAATAACTTTCGTATTCAATCAGATCTGATTTCTTTAATTCCCGACGTACTTATCGGACACATCCTTCGAAAAGCATTAATGTATGGAGTTAATCTTTGACTGCGATGCATAGGATTCTTTGGTTTACGAAAACATATCCTAGGTACGGATGCGAAAAATACCTCTTTTACCGCAATAAATCAACTGCATTATTCGCATGTTTTACTCTAATCATACTTACATTCTTGCTACACCTTCGTTAAATGTGCCAGATTTGTAGAAGTACCGATGACTTACATAATAATTTCGAAACTAGAAACAAATTATTATTAAATGGAGACAAGAAGTCTAATAGCTCCTCCCAAAATATACTAAAAATGGTGAACCGTAGGACGAACAAACATTAGAGCATACACTTTACCATAGTAACTGTCACATTAAAATGTTTCAGTGTTACCTGAGTAACTACTGCCACAACAGATCTGCTGTGGTCGTAAAATGTTTGTTTATTGATTCAGAGATTGTTGGTTCAAGCCGGTGGTAATAAAATTGAATGACACCCCGTCATCTCCCACCTGGATACAAATATTTATACGACAGGTTCATGAGAACTAGGGAACAGCTTCGCACACCCATTCGGGTTGTGCTAGTATATAATGCTGTTCATGAAGGGCAAATTATTTTTAGATGATTTTTTATGACAGCTTTACATTCGGGTATTTTGGAAAACGAACCTCGAACCTCCAGATCAGTAGCCTAATGCACTTATTACTGAGCCACTGCGTTCATGAGCAGATGAACATTCGGAAAAATCACTCATATGCGTAATGATTGCTAACTACATATATTCAAACTATTTCACCAGAACAGTCATAACCTATTCTTGTCAACTTACGTGCAGGTACTATTCCTTTCGTATTCTAGTAAAAAACACAAAATGAAAGCCTCAGTCAACGTTGATAGCGAAACTTTTTAATTACTAGTCCACATTGCACAAAAAAATGGACGAAGTCATCTGTGGCATGTCGATTAGAACTCTGTTTTTGGATATCCGCATTTGACAGTTCGACATTATTAACAAAATTAAAAAAAATTTATTTTTTATGTGAATACTGTGCTCCGCTGTAATTTCTGGAGTGCCTCAGGGGTCTATTCCTTCACCAGTTCTATTTTGACTACTGTGATGTGATAAGATAGTAAACTTGCAATCCTCTGCCCGCTAAAACCTACGTCAGCCAAATCGTCCTCTGTTTATTGAATTTGAACAAAGTTTTGCGGTGTTCCATTTTCTGTTTACATTTGCTTCATTCCTTCGGGTTTAGCCCAAGAATGCATAAATCTAATTCGTTCCCAAGCTATTTCTGTTATGTCAATCGAATCCAAGTACTTTAAAACTGTCATTTCAGCTCTACGAGTCTACGAGGAATAAAAACAACAATTTTTCCCTGGGAATCCAATAAATTGACAGCCCGCATGTACATTCCAATATGCGTGCGTTTGAACTTTTTAATTTTCAAGTTGACTCATTATACCTCAAGAACATCTCCGTGAATGAGAGATTTTAATAAACCCACTCGTAAACTGAAACCAGAACTCAGTTACTTCAAAAACACATCTTCTGCATCACTGTTTTCAATGGATTAACAGACATGTACATATGTGTGTATTCAAATCGAAAGACACCAAGCGTATTAAAAATTTCTATTAAGTCACGCAGAAAATAAGTGAAAAGTCGATGCGAAAGCAGAAAAGCTCTCCAAGAGTTATCGTTATCCAACAACGAAGTATGTGGGTGACCAAGCCCAGCTAAGTTTTAGAAATTTTCTCAAAAATCCCACTGCCACCGCCAGTAGTTTGGCTTACAATTGAATTTGGTAAATACCCATAAAATTTGGAGTCGTGTTCCGCATCACAATTTACCAGTGAATGTACAGGCATATGTATGAACGAAAGAAAGTAATAACAGCGCTGTAATGAGCATGTGGCGATTTAATTGGTTTACTTACGAAACAAATGGTCAAATGCTAGTTTTTATGGGTCTCTTACGATCCCATTGACTCGTCATTCATTCATGTTTATTCAGTTGGTTGGCTTTAATTAAATATCAAAGGGAAAATTAATGATCTTGAAAAATAAATGTTAATCAAGAAAGTAGAATAATTTATGATGTCATTGACAGGGTGTCCGAATCACTTTCATCGTCGTCGAGTTGACGGACGCACAAACTAAACGAACACTAAACGAAGAAAGTCAATAGAGATTATCAAGACTCAACAATTAAATCAAAGTTACCCGTGAGGACTGAAGTTTGACATCATCATCTCTTGAAAACTCAATTAAAAGTCCTCATTGTGTATCTGTTTGAACAGTCAATGCGTCCGTTAAGAAACAAATCTGAAAATAATTAAATCTAGAACTCATTCGGATAAAAAAGAATGCCACCCCAAAAGGACGAATTAAAACTCTATCCATCATGTATCCGTGAGAATTGTCTTTCCCATCCATCCATCCATCCAAGCCTTTGTCGGTGAAACGAAACCCATTGCGAGCAGTCATGAGCCACACACACATACCAAGTTCAACGATAATTTGTCGCAGAACAACATCGCTATTGTTGGCTTCATTTCGGTGGTGGGTTCTGGGTTGTGGGTTGTCCCCGGGACGTCCGGGTCGAAATTGGAAAAACACAACAAAGGACATCAACTGTATCTCTCTACTCAGTCGACATCATCAATGCCATTTGGCCCGCTGTTAAATTAAGTAATTAAAAAGTTGATCATGGGAAAGTTACCCTTCCACCACACCCATCTCCGGTGTGAGAGTCAAGCCTCGTCCCACTTCACCGCGTAGTTTCCTGTTAATAAAATACCTAATTTAAATGTCAATATTAACTGCGGATGAGTTCCGTCCTTGCGCTCGGAGCGTGAGGAATCACAGTGCTACCAGTTCGCTCATCCTGGATAGACGACAGTCGGCATGGCGCCGGATGGACTTCTGTCTGTACATTTCCGTCTGGTGGAAATGTCCCCTCTCTGTTTGCTGAAACTTATTTCTCTTATTTTGGGAAAAGTCACTCATTGCACCCGAACCACCGGGAAGTAATTAAAACGAAAATTCTCTGGCACAAGACATAATAAAAACAGGACGAACGGTGGGCGGCACCGGGTCGACGCTTCCATATTAAAAGCGTTGAATTCAGTTTCAATTTTAAACCAATTAACTTTGGTAATCTCAGAACTCGTCTGAGTTGGCGTTTTAGCCATTGGCATTGTCCTCAATAGCTCTCCTGTTGGGAATTGATATATAGGGACCCAAGCAGAGGGATATGACTTATTGGGTGAAAAATGTGTGTCTGGGTGTGTGTTTCCGTTTATGTGCTTTAAAATACTGTTTTACGGCTAAATTGCAATCCAGGCAAATGAAATAGAAGAACGGAGGAATCTATTTTGAAAGGAATGTTGCTACTATTCTATTGTTGATGGTTTTTTTCGTTTTTTTTTTATAACATTTTGCGAGGATTTTCAAGTATTTGTGTTGTTTTTTTTTATATTTCGTTTTATTTGGTTCATACGATGGTATTTTTGTTGCAGGAACTAAATCTTCCCGAAGAATTCTTGAGGCAGATATATGCAAAATAGTGTTGCCGAGGATGATTTGACTTTTTACTTTCAGGAATTATTTTTCTGGAAATTCATCGCACAAGATGTGTTCCGGAGTTTTGGGTGTTTATGGTTTACAGATGCCAATATCTCTGATTTTATTTATAGCTAAGATCTTCTGGTGTTTACATGCCTTAGGTCGATTTAAGAATTCCAGTATAACAGTGACTAGCGATTAAGCTCTAGTTTTAGTTGAAAATTTTTCAAAATAGTTCTAAGCCAGTGAAAGGAGGCGGAGCTAGTTAATCAGTAATTGACTTGGTTTGTTTCTGAACCCTTGCGGCTCTGGGGGCCAGAAAAGTGTGAAATTTCTGTGGACATCATGCGTAGGGAACATTGAATTGAGAACTTGCATGTAATTTTTGATGATGGTGTACATGTATAACGTCTTCCTGTCGGTATGCACCCAGCTCCTTGCCTAAATTCCTTTTCGAATGCTCTGTGCTGGGTCATACGCAGAGTCCTCTGTATTCGTCCTTATGGAGTTAGGAGATACGAGTTCTGGAGATTTGGCCCTCAGGTAATCTTAATTTTGTGACAAACTTTCGGATTAGAAACAGCAGGGATCCGTCCGATCGTATGTTGGCCTAAGTTGGGACTAACTATCAGCTTTTTACTGATTCTGTCCACAGTTTTGAAAAAAAGTGAAAAATGGACTTGCCGTTGGTGTTTACGGTCCTACCCTGAAACAATTGTGACAACTTCTACCTCACAAGCAGAGGTTATGTATGTTCTGCTTTAGAAAATAGACTCAGTAAAACATAAGTACTTTTGGGGTTTATTCCAAATTTCACAGAAGGCATTTAGGGGATTCGCATTGGCATCGTACATCTTTAAAATAAAGCCTTAGTCTCACTGTCTGATACACAAATTTAAGAATAGCTTGAAACCTTAGATTGTTTACCCTAATACTCTTCATAGTTGCGGCTAGTTTCAGGCTTTTTAGAGAACAATATGTTTAGTTGAGAAACTCATTGGCAACACTAATGTCAACTCCTTCATTGTCAGTGTCACAGAACGAATTAAGTCCCAACAATAATAGTTTAAGGTCGTATCGTTTTACGTTTGCCAAATATCTATCTTCTCTGCGATAATATGAATTTAAATTTTCGATTCCATCTCCATGGCATGTGGGGAAAAAGGATGTCTAAATATAGTCGAGTTATCCTCAGGACTTACAAAAGGACTTACAAACGAAACAAATTAAATTCAGAAAATTCATTTTATATAGTTGTTGCTGCAACTTACCCGAATATCTCACGACTGTCTCCATTGATACGTAACGAATGTAAACATCCTGTGAATCCTGTACCACTTTGTGCTGGTGGCAGTTCGATTATAAGACCGATGGGAGCTTGTGGGGCTCCACCCAAATGCAACCATGTGTTTAGGATGACATCGGGCGTGTGCATTCTTGGTGGCAGTAATTTAAGCCATGTTGGCTGATCCCCGGACATGGCCAATGTGTCATTGACTAGCAGTGAGGCGTTGCAGTGGGTGTAATTGCGGCTAAAGTCCAATCTGTGAAATTGAGTTTAGAAATAGAGAGAGAGACAAAGATAGAGAGTCAATAATTGTGCTCTATAAAATTTATCGTGCGGGTAAGTGGGGTGTGATTCAGTGGTAATATGATGAATGAAGTTACACTTTGTGTGGTACGATGATTTATTTAATGTTCATTATGTGTAATTTATAATGCAATAGTTAGACATAATGGACCGCGTCGGACAGATTGTATGAAATTTATGGGTTTTATTGAAAAAATGTTTTATTGTTTCCATGGATTTGTCTTAATAATAAAAAAAAAGATAATGACCGACGGCTTGAGCGTGGGGATTCGTTTATTATTCTGAGAGTGACACTTGAATAATTTGTTTGCATTTCAGACGTATGACGTTGTCTATGGAAAATTATAATTATTTCATTAAAGTGGAGGCAATTTATGGATTTTATGTATATTTTACTAAAGAGTGGAGGCAATCTACGAGTGCTTGGAGGATGCGAACTGATGGCTCCATAGGTACTTATGTAAGCTGATCGCTGAATGGTTTCGGTATATTAGTTGCTTTTTCAAACACAAGTGACATGGCTTAGTTTGGTATCGCCTTCATCTATTTCCAGTTCAATCGATTCTTTCCCCTATTTACACGACTTTTCAGTTTTGGAGACTTTAACATGATTAATGGGGTGTCATCAGTTAGTAAACCTAGAACCGCTTTCTATCAATACCTTGAAGATGATTTAGGTAAAATACGCAACGATATAGAAGCAGATAGTACATCACTTTGCCGATGTTGCCCACAGTTGGCGAAGACAGGTTCTTTTACTCAAGAACGTTTCTTTGAAATCAAATGTCAGTGATGTCCTTTTTGGTTTATGTTGGTAGATCCTGTCCATTTCCTTCTGCCTCAGAGCCGTGATCAATTCCGTACTCCGAGTTGGTTGAGAACACCGCGCGCCATCGAAGGTGTGATCGACCTGAGGGGTGGCTTTGTTCTAGATAGTCCAGCCATCATACGAATGTAGGAATGGTATTGTTGCTGGTTTAAAATACCTCTTCATAAACCGTCCAAAAATTTAACTTTGAAATTTTCTCTTAAAAATTCCCAGTTAAAGTCCATCGTAATGATCTATTCGAGTATGTCTCCTGGTCTATTACTGGCCGCAGTGGTATATTTTAGTAGTCAAAGTCATTTAATTTACCTTAAGCGGCCTTAAAATTAATAAATACGTAGTCGTCGTCTGAAGATTCGGGCGATCATTAGACCTAAAACTGGACTTATAATTCCCCTCTAGTTTGTCGACAGAGGCATCGAGCTTCGACTTGATTAGCTTGGACCATACATATATCATATCATACCGACTTGAACAGCTAAGCTTTCAAGTCATCTGGAGCGGCGGTGTTGTACGATAGTTGCGTCCACTTCAACTTCGCTCCGGTTTGGTGACTGTAATGATCGGCTGTCCTCCAGAAAGTTTGAGACTGCTTGGCATTTGATTACCTGTGCATTCATTAGGTTTTGTCGTTACCATGGTTTTTTGGGTAGTGCATGGGACCACTGAAAACGTTGAATCACTTGCCAAATCGAAGTGATTTTCATGAGATTTTCAAATACCACCGATGGGTGCGAACTTTGCCCTCGAATTGGAGACTCCTTGGTTACTGAATCAATTCAGATCGTACTTCTGTGTATAAAGTACGATAAAGTTTTTGACTCAATACATTGCTGTGGTGAGTTTAACAGGCATTTGGTTAAATACTCTGCAATACAATACACAATACACAACAAAATAATGCATACTCTTGGGCCTACGAGGTTAAAATCTACCACTCTCGTGCTTATAAGCTTTGATGGTTGAATCCTAGACATAAGACCTATTCCCTCAGTTCCCGTCGAACAAATGTTAAAATGATGAACCGTATGTATGTATTCCAAGTACATCTTCAACTTTAGAGAATTGTGCACATAAACTCCGTCCATAGATGATTGTAGTCATGGAAGTAACTAATCGCATCGCATGCTTCGGACGCATTCCACTTACACTGGACAGAGCGTTAAGCCTTTCATCCCAAGTAGCGTTGAAGTTTGTCTTTCCTCTTATAGCACTCGCAATTATGGCTACACAGTCATATGGGGGTAATATTCCGGAAATAGGTTTAAAAGATATATTGCAAACTTTTTTTTTCAATTAAAGGAAGGACTTAACCTTTGGCGAGGTTACAATATTTCCCGCACTTCTTATCACTCCTTTAATACACTACTGCGCCATAATGACCCTAAACCCTATCATGTCAGCTTTAACAGACTCAATTGCCACAAGTTTGTTTCGGAGGGTCTACCGGGTTCACGGGTCATTGAAAGAATGACACTTCATTAGCAAATTGACCGGAAAAGGTTCTCCGTACAAATTCCTCATTACTGTCGCTCCATTGTGATGGTAAACTTCTTGACGTTGTTCCGCTTCCCTGAGAGGTTATTTTTAGGAAATAATCTTCCGTTCGCAATTGGCTTAATAATCTTCCCGAAGTCTATCTCATCGTGCATTTTTGTTTTTTTTTTATTACACTTTTAATTGACACTTCTGGACTTTTAAAACCTGCCAAAGTCGTCCTGCCTTCAATATCATCAACCTTATGCCACCAATAAATGTCACTCATCCTTGTCCATCGTCGTCGTCCACCACTCCCCCCGGGATAATATCGATTTTCCTCCCAAACGTCAGCTGTATACAACGAAAAAAAAAAACAAAAAAAAAAAAAAGAATATCAAAACGACCCTTCTATTTTTAACCATAACCCCGTGTGTTATTGCTTGGACTAGGGCTGTTGCTGCTGCCGTAACCGGAGTCGAAGCCATTGCCGCTTGTTTATGGACATTATTGACCCGCACTAATTTTCCTCTCAAACGAGCATCAATAGAAATCTAACGAGCGATAAATACTAGTAAGGGAAAAAGGCACCGGTCACCGGTACTTCGTATTCCAAATTGCTCTGCGCTACAATCAAAGTGCTAACCAAAGCACAAGCCCTCAATTTAATGGGCTTTAATGGCCGCACCTACGCCCTCTCTCTTTCGCCGGGGGCTCAAATGACCGGGCCATTAAATACACGACCGATAATATGAAAAACGTAAATTCGATTCCTCTGTCATGACATATTTTACGTTTGCAAGTCTGTATCAATCGATTTACGAGTTTTTTTCTTTTTTTTTTGGATTTTGTTTTTCATCAGAGAGAGGGTGATTCTTGAAAAACCACATTGCCTCCACCATGATTTATTGTGAACTTATGTAATGGGCACCAGTTCCCACCGCAAACAAGCACCCATCCGCCCGACCGCCAGCCCATTTGCCAGAGAAAAACTTACTCAGCTCTAATTGTGATTTCATTGCCAGTGTTTACGGGTGTTTCGAGTTCACTCAACAGCATCGTTTGTAAGCCGCACGAGAATTGGAATTGCAACAATCCCTTCTGCAGAAAGAGGGCCATGTAGTGGCCGCCTTTTGTGCCCTGCGCTGCGGCCAACATAATGAGACCATTTGTTGCACGTGTTCGCACTTTCAGTTGCACATGCATTGGTAGCACCGAATCGAGGCTATCATGGGTCGGAATGTCCTTGTGGATGCGATGACTTACGTATGAGTCCCCAGAGAATGCTGCATTCCGTATCACAATTGGACTCTCGCAGAGTGCTCCTTGACGATCGAAACGGCAAACACACTGGAAAAATAGAAAAAAAAAAGAACAAACGAAATAAAAAGCAATGAAAATGAAAGAAAATGTAATTTTAGATAAAAATATCATACGAGGAGGAAAGATAAACATCCATCCATCCCCCTCTGGTGGAATGTCGTAGGTGTTTTAAAATGAAACCCATTTTTGGGGTTTAAATCTGAGGCACTTTATTGTGTCCTTCGGTGGTTTTGTATTGGTAGCAGGTTATGCAAGAGTGGTATGTGGTGTGGGCGTACAGATTCATAGGTAAGATGTGAGAGTGGGGAATGTGGATTCCCAGGAAATATCAATTTTTGGTTCCTTAGATGTCAAAATGAGACATCGGTTTGTGAGCAAGGAAAACTGCCTTTCACGGAATTCCACAATAAGAAAGATTGAAGTAAAGTTCGGTTTTTTTCTTTAATGACAAATGACTTGGAAGATTGATGTACCAAGTCTTGACGCATTAAATGACAGTACCCTATTTGTCGACCTCGTCGTACTTTAGCAGGCTTGAAATATAGGTAAAGCTTAAGGTTGCAGGTCGCGTCAGCAGTCACTCTTAGATAAGTTAAGCTCCACATGGATTTAAAATCCTCATAAAGACTATCCTAGGATCGAATACAATATAAAGTACTAAAGACTATTGATGTTGGCGTTAGTCAGTTTGTTTAAGTTTTCAAGTGAAATCTTCTACGACCGGAGAGAGCTCGACACATACAAAGAAGGTACAGTACAATTTTCTCCTCTTCTTCGTCCTTCTAGATTTTACAGAAGTCATTAGGGAGAAAGACATTAATGGAAAAGGCGTGTCAGTCGATGATATATAGTGTCTCATGGTGACACATGGCAAGACGTGGGCCACGACCTTCGATCCGATCGACCTCGGTAGTCCAACGAACGAATGAAAAAAGGTTTCAAAATATCAAACAGGCAGGACACATCTATAGATTCCATCCGCTAAGCACTCAACATTCCGAATGGTTGGAAATTCATTGGTCACCATTAGTCTACATGCTTGACACGACGGGATCTAATAAACTGAAATAAGTTGCGATAGTAACAAAGTCTGCAGGAGTAAAAAATGGACTTCTTAGATTCTTCAATATCAATTCCATTCGGTTTTAGTTCGGCTACGCTAGTATCCAACAAAAGAAAAGCCAGGACTGTCGTAAACTCAAAACGAGTCTATACAACCGAATTGCTGATTGTATCAATGTCAATGATCAGCTCGATAGACATTCCCTGCAGCTCTGGAGCTTCGGATCTAATTCTCTTATCACTTGTTGTGGAACGTTGTTGTCGGAAACCAGTGGTCGTTTTTGGGAAGATCTTCCGACGATTAGTTCTCGAACGCTTGTCAGATGTTCTATTTGAGAGCTTCCAGAGTCTGCGGCTTGTTCTCATAGATCCCTGACTTAAAAAAAAAACCAAAAAAAGAAAAGGTAGGTATTGCCGAGACATTAGATGAACCGAAAACGCGTCCCTCAAAATATCGTGCTAGCTGTCTCCTATTGAAACCACATGTCCTCTAGTCAAAATTAATTAATTAATTTGTGGCAATAAAAAGTATTCGATCATGGCACTGTATGGCTCACCAGTCACAGTAGCCGTGTTCATCACGTCAGCAGCCTCGTCTTCAGGAGGACAAGCGGCTAAACGTCTTAGTATTTGATCAGTTGAAGTAGGACGGCAGGGAAATTCGTAAAAGCTAATCAGATAGAGTATTACATGATCTTAGGGAATATAACGTTCCGTGGTTTGTCGACGTATATTCACCAACTATCGCAAATGTCAAAGCTACAGTTACCGCCATTTGCAAAAGTTATAGGATCTCAGTTATAGGAACCCAATATGGTCTTTAAATTAACATTTTCCTCTATGTTGCGCAATATTTTCTTCGAATGCAGCATTAACCAGGAAACCATGAAATGGTAAAATAATTCTTATTCAGGAATTCAAGTGAATTTTAAAATTGAAATTCTCTTCTTCCGAGAAGCCCTGTAACTGAGAACTTCCCATGAACTCTGATCGATACAGTCATTGTTCTTCGTAATCTGCTTATTGCTATCAATCATGATTGCTCTGCAAACCACAATACGTAATCTACAAGTCCACCCACTCACAAAGGAGAGTAATTATAATTATCGCTGTACAGCTGTAACATCCTCTAAACATGAGACAATTCCTCCTTATCCCGCCGCCGCCGCCGCCGCCCCACTCAGCCAGGACAATTCAAGATTTATGAGGCAACGGAGGAAAGACGACGCGCGAAAAAGCGAAAAAAACATGAACTACGACGCGTAAAATTAGTGGCTGACTTTAATTAGTGTTTCCTCTGCTAGCGTATTTAATAACCGTCACGTGATCATGTTTCCCCGCTCATATACACATTCACAAACAAAGCAGAAAAACACACATAAACTTTCGCCCCAACTTTGATGGAAAAGTAAATGTTATCGCATGAAATATATTCGCAATGATAGTGGGTGGAGCGAGGTGGTGCATGCCAGGAGCGCCTGCAGAAACACTCGCAGAGGAGCATATTAAACCCGGGGTTGTGGCAGGACCCGCTGCATGCAAATTAGCTTAGTCTCGGAATCATGTTGCTGCGAATGGAGAAGTTTGAGCATGATGACGATGATGATGATGGTGCTGATGATATGGAGTCCCCACACACGATCCCATTGGCTTTAATGAGGATATATGAGTAACCAGTTCGATGTTCTGGCTGCTTTCCGAAGAACGCCACTAATAGTTGAAACTTTTTCCTTGCAGATCCTTCTAGTGCTGGGGAGCAGTGAAAATCAATAATTTGTTATCGGATCCGACTTTGAACTCAACTCAGAGCAGACTGAATTCCAGTCCACAATAAAATAAGAACAACGCCTTGTCGGGCTGGTGTTGACTGTTGACAGCTGCGGAAGTGTACACACATCCAGGGACTTACATGGACTCGTCGATTGAGTGTTTAAAACAATCAGAGTTATTATTACGCAAACTTTATTCCTAGACCCCATTTCGCAATGTGGGTGACTCTACACCGTTGTTGATCTGTGACATTCGCCAGGATGGAGGGGGGTTCTGCACTGGGGAACACATTTCGTCTGTGTGCTGTGTCAACTTGGTTGTTTTGAATGCACAAATATGTGCTCTGCTCCGGCTTGAGGGAACGAAAGGCTGAGCCCGCTTTCACTTTGTGCGTCAATAGGAGGAAACAATAATAAGGCGATTACAAATACCAAACAGCTAATTGGATGAAAGTCAAAACGCTTGGTTGAGAGCAGGGTGAGCTATAGCTACCTGTGTATGAACAGGTGAATGATGGGTTTATTGTGTAATCGAGTTGCTGGTGGTTTCGGTTTAGTTGAATCTAGATTGGCGTAATCCCCAGTCAGGGATGAGACATGTGCATGGATGTGATTTATCGAAGTAATATTTGTAGATTAGTGTGTCGAGATTGGCTTATGGTTGACGTTGGTGTGGTGGGTTATAAAGATAACCAGTACATGCTTTGTGTTTATGATAGGTGCAAGGCAAGTAATTGCATTTGCTTTGTCCTGGAGTGATTCTGTGAAGAATCACGGATAAGAGCGATTGCAGTTGATGGAAAACATGACACGTTTCTGGTCTGTCCCGCAAGGGTACTCGAAAAACTCCACTCTACGAATGGAATAATAATAAATTGCAAGTACCTTACCACACCATTGCCAATCAGACAGCACTTGCTAATTTTTTGAAAATCTTGACTATTTATGGACACCAGTCCATATTTGATTCTAAAATTTGGTTTGCCAGAAGCCAGAATCGCTCAAATAAATGGCAGCTGCCATAATAAAGTTGTCATGTCGTTATACTGGATGTGTCTGAGATGACATCAAACGTCGTTGGGTGATCGTGAATATTCTCATTGAACCACGTTTTCTGTGCAAGCAGGATGGTTTATGTATATTTCGATGTTTATTGTTTTTCATCGATAAAAACGGTCATTTTGGACACTTTCAGTGGAAATGTCAAAGTGAAGTCGCCACTACCTCTGTCAAAAGCTGATAAACATTCGGTGAAGCATCACGAACTACCCTTCTACAGTTCAATCCAGCTACTCGTGTAGCTATGTATTATTTGGAAAACGAAGAAAGTCCCCTGACGGTGATAAGAAATTCTAGGCGGATCGAAGCAAGTTCTGAATTTCGCACCTCAGAATTGGTTGAAGGAACCCATCTGCTCAGCGAATTTGGATACGTCGACCTGGTTGTCTGCAATGATGTCTGTAGTAATTCTGGAAGGATACGACAAGCAAGGTTACAATCTGTCTGTTTATGGGAGCAGATTTAACCTCAATTTTACCAAAGACCACCTTTTCTTTAACGAACGCCTTTTAAAGATCTTCATTTGATGGACTTAATTAAATTTAATTGTTGTGTTACCGAACACTCCAGCAAATTCGCCGTCTTTATAAATGACACTTACAAGAGAAGTGACATAACTGAGTTGGTATCAATACGCTACTTGACATGGACGTCAGTTTATCTGGTTTTGCAATATTTATGTGGTTGCAGAACCGGAACAATGTACAATTTGAATGAATTTGCATTTATTGTACATATAACCACTCGAATCGAATCAAATATGCGGGTGCTTGTTTGCTCACGTCATGCACTTTACTTCAAGGGCTTCCATAAAGTTCCACATATCAAGTCCAGTCAAATTTAAAATTTTGAACGAAAAATTTGACAGAAGTGTCAAATTTCAAACAGCAGCAGTGATATATTTTCCGAACTGTCAAACACATGTGTGTAGGTATCTGTCAGTTGACCTAATACATTGCCAGGGAATACAAACAACACTCTGAAGAGAAACACAAACTTGGTAAAACCAAAATCATCCACCCATACTCGAGACATAAATTCTCAATTACCCGCCCTAAATACTGACAGCTGAAACATCCCTTCGCCAAACTCTTACATAAGTCAAACGCAGAAGACAAGAAAAGTAAAAAAAAGTACATTTTGACATTTGGTAGAGTATAACTGTGTGTACATGGCAATGTCTTCCCATTTCGCGTTAATTATTAGCTAGATTCTTCTGTATGTACGTGCGGTGTACCGTTAATCATCGTCGATTTAACCTGAGTTTATGGGTATGTGTGCGTGTGTGAAACATTACCGCCCTTCTTCATTCTTCTTGAAGGAAGGGGACCCATACTCATCTCTCAGGAAGAGAACATTAGATTCAGTTGCTCACCTACCATTCAAGTGGAAAGCACTGAATAGATCTTGTTCCTAGGGTTGGGTGGGCGTGAGTGTGAGCGTGGGCGTGGGCGTGGGAGTGGGATAGGGTGAAAAACTTCAAATGTAAACCGGTAAAGGTGCCAGCACTCAGTCCGGAACAAAGAAAACGAAAATTTATATTGAAAGAGAGAATGTCTGCCATTACTCACCCTGGAGCCCTCTGAAGTGGTGACACAAGTACCTCCATTATAGCAACCCAATTTGATGCAATCCGGAACGCCGGTGGTGAAGTTGTCCACTCCTCCAGATGCTCCACCGGCACCCGTCGTCACACCACCACTTGATTCGGAGCTCTCCTCTGAAGAAGATGATGATGATGACGATGACGATGAAATCGATGATTGTGTAGTCAAGACCGCCGGCGTTGGTGGTGGTAGTGGTGGCTGGGTGGGGGCGGGAGTGGTAGTCGTTGGTGGTGGCGGTGCTGGGGTTGTGGGTGGCGGTGGTGGTGGCGTGGGTGCTTGCGTTGTCGGCGGAGGAACGTATTCTGTGGTGGTCGCTGGTGGGACTGTTGTTGGATATGTGACCAAGTCGTCTGTGAATATTGTTTTGGTCGTGTGCTCCGAGAATGGAGGTGGCGTTGGCCGGTACGATGTTGGCGGAGGTTGTGGACTGCTGCTACTTGGCCAGTATGGCGATATGGTCGGGTGGGGTGAGAGTGAAGTCGATCCACCCACTTTACCGGGCGTTGACGTTGTAATATCAATGCTCACTCCGGGCGAGTCATAGTCATATGGTGACACTGTTGACGGGTAGTACGGTGTAGGTGGTCGGTATGTTGTAAAACGGCCGCCCCCTGGAACTCCCAGGTCCTTTGTGTAGTCGGTTACCTTTGTGGATACATAGACCTCGGGGTATTCGGTGAAGAAAGGTGCCACTGTTGTTGTTATGCCGAATGATGGAGGTCGACGAGTGGTCGCTCCGTATCCACCGCCTCCAATCTCCTGGTCATAATCAGTGTACTCTGTTTGAAGCCCGGTACCGATGGTCGTCGTATCGGGGTAGTATCTGCTTGGTGGTGGGCGAGTTTCTGGAATCTCTGTGCCATATCCTGGCGTAGTTGGCCACTTTGGAGTGGGTGGTCGTCGGGTGGTGAATTCGTAGGGGAAAGTCGTCTTAATTGTCGTCCGATGGTGAATTATTGTCGGATGCGCTGTGATTGTTATAGGAAGCTCTTCTGATTCCTCACTTGTACTGGACCTGTCCGGTAATTTAACCGTCGTTGTTTCCGACACCTCGAACCTAGATATGGTTGTGTACTCGAGCTCTTCTGATTCCGCTGTTTCTGATGATGAGCTACCTTCCGACGTTATCGATTCTCCGGTATCACCATCACTCTCGCTGCTGCTGCTGCTGCTACTGGAAACTCCACCGGCAGTCGTGTAAACAGACGATGCAGTGGTGCCCTCCTCAGAACTCGGTGCCTCAGTAGTGGTCGTCGTGGGTGCCGGCGTAATTGGTGCCGTATAATTACAATCCAACGAGTCCTCACCGATCATTAGGCATTCACAAAGCATTCCCGTCAGCATCGGCGGACACGAGCATGTAAAAGTGTCAACCCCGTCTATGCAGACACCTCCATTCATGCACTTCGGTCCCAGCTGACACTCGTCGTATTGGAATTCACATTTTTCCCCATGATAATCCGGCACACAGTAGCACGTGGGTACACCCTCCTCCATCAGGCACAACGCATTATTCTGGCACGGATTATCGGCGCAAATTAGGATCTCCTCTTCGCAATTAGTTCCGGTGTAGCCCATGGGGCAGGCACATACGTACGCGGCCAGTTTGTCGACACAAACGCCACCATTCTGACATGGTGACGACTCGCATTCGTTAATTTCCTCCTGACAGATGCGTCCCTTCCATCCCGGCGGACAGTCGCAAGTGAACTCCAAGCCAGGACCTTCTATACACTCACCGCCATTGTGACATCTGGCGCCTGTACCTGCAAGAGCAGAAGAGTAATGAATAAAAAATACTTTGTGGTCACCACTGGACGATACTTGTCAAAATTAATTCTCTACAATGTGCTAACAGAGACGTTAGACGAGTCCACTCACCTGTTTCACAGACGGCCACATCAATCTCACAATGTATACCTAAATATCCTGGTTGACAAGTGCATACATATCCGTTATCTCTGTCCCGGCAAATGCCACCGTTTTGGCATGGGTTGGACATGCATTCGTCCACATTCTCCTCGCAGTTGCCTCCTACAGTGGATGGGTTGGGTGGTAAAAAATACATTCATACATATATTCAAGATGGATTAAGGATTAAACTTGTCTGGGCCAGGCACACAAACACAACTAAAGAGTGTGCAACACAATACCGAGTTATTCCAGCTATTTGACCCATTTGCTTGGTTGTTTTTTCTTTCTCTCTCTCTGGGGTTTTATTGTTATTTTTCGCCCTTTGGTCGTGGTGGTTAATTTGCGTTGCCAGAGTGTAAACGAATCGGGGCGAAGAATCAAGTGAATGGAGCAATTTAGCTGGATAAATATTATTTTCTTTACTTATCAGCGGATGCGCTGGATAAAGCCAGGAGGATTGATGTTCACAATAATTGGTTTCGTCTGAAAGGATTGCTACGAACGGATATTTGTATGAGCGAAGAGCAAATAAACGGTTTAAAGGATAAATACGAGGAGGAAGACATTTCTGTGGCATGGCTGGTGTACTCACATGCCTTTGCTTTGACAGGATTTTCTGTGAAAGAAACGACATGACATTAGGGGAGTCCGCACACAATTGGTTCTCGTTTCGATGAAATATACTCGAAATGGCCATTTCGGTCTAAAGCAGAACCACATGATCCATTTTTAAAGCAAGGATACATACAACACCTGTGATTCAAATCTAAAGGACCTACTCTCTGAATGTGCAACGTCTTTTCGAGGTCGTGGAATAGAGTATTTGCTTTATTGTGTGATGTTTGCTTCGGTTGCAGTTTTTGCACATAATAACCTCATTTTGGAGTTCTGTTCTACATAGTTGGTAAATACAAATGTGTCCTGCAGTTATTAGCACTACTAATTTATATCATTTTTAGAATAACTTTGACGACCTAGGTTGGTAGGAAGTGCTGAGGTGAAACCAATGGAACCTGTCAAGCTAATCCCCCTTTTTGGTTAGTCTAGTCCTTTTCCGATTTAGGTATGATATTCATCCTTGCACTATACCACTTAATTAAGTATAAGTAAATGCAAAAGCCAAGCTATGAACGTAGATGGTGATGTGTTGAATGGGGAATATAGGGCCAATAGTTCACAGAAAATAAGACCCACTTTGGTAAACCAAGTTCAGAACTTGAATGTGGACCTAAGACCCACCTGAACAGGGCCTGTTCTACAACAGTTCTATAACATTTCGAAGGAAGTGATTAGTTGATAAGATGCCAATAATTTCCTGCTATACCTTTAAATCTATAATGTTACACTATTGCACCGCTTCGCCCCGCTTTGCTCCGCAGCTTCATTCACCTAATCTTAAAGAGGTTACCGATGCGACATTTCTTAGTACGGTGAATGAATCAACGAAGGACCCTTAGTAGTAAAAAAAAACACAAATGTTAATGTTTTCCTAAAGCGTTAGTGTGAAGTTCAAGAGATATAAGAATGGAATCTATTGATAGTCACTGTCACTACTCATTTACTCATTGGTTTTAGTCAGAGCAATCTCGTCCTCAAGTTTACAAAATATTAGATTGGGCTCTAATTCTTCCCCTTTTGGGATACGTCCGACTTGCATCATCTCTGTATTGTTACTCAATTCCCAGGAGCAGTGCAAAACACCTTGATTTTCAACGGGAAGTGCAGCATCGATTCACAAATTGATTGATGTTTAGCAGTATTAACAGCGCAAAGTAGTCTCCAATCAAATTACTCGACCAGATTATCCTTCAATTAATTGGTGTGAAAGGAAAATTGTTTAACAGGGTTAAATACACCAATTGCTGGCTTGTTTGAGTATCGCAACTTTGTGGGATTCTTTGAAAATGTATGCATCTGCGGAACTTTTGTTCAATCTCATTCTCGCACCGAACTTCTTGGTTTCGCTTGAATCTACTGAACTCCATATTAACTTGGTTATCCTTGGTTGGATGGATGACTTTCCTTATAGAGATGAAGGTGGCTTCGTTATCTGAGGTCGAGGAAGCCGACGACTATCAATTTCGAAAACTTTATTTAGAACATAATCATGAGAGCAACTATCATAGACCAAGTAATAATGAAGGAATTTCGGGAATCCAACAAGATGCTCCTGACAAACTTGGAACAGCATATGGAAGATGAGCAAGAGAAGTTCTATGTCATATCAATGACAATCGCAAGGTTCTTCGACTCTAACGTTGAATTCCGAATAAATTATCTGAATCACTGACTACTGATTCGACTTGGCGATACTTTACACTTGTATTTATATGTATATAAGATGCTCAAAATGTTTGGGAATAACGCGTTTATGAATTTAGGGCTAAGACCGTGAGCTTCATTTCTGTCAAACTAACATAAACTTTAGTGAAATGAAATAGATTTAACTCTACGTAGTTGCGGTTATAGAAAATTGCTTTTCAGAGTCAACTGAACTACTGCTCCGCTAAGCTCCACTAAACTCCACTAAGCTCCGCTTTGCTCCTTCATCCACATCATTTGATTTGCATGGGTAAACAGATTGGAAAACAGATTTTGTTGTTATTAAAGTACACACTATCACGCCTGGTTTGCTGGCAAATTAACTTTCAAAGTCAAGAACAGTCATAAAACATACACTTTTTCGGATTTCCCAGTTTCAATACCCAAAGTCGCTGTTTGGATACCCAAATTGGTTGAAATATTGGAAAATCCACGAACATTTTTAGTAAAGTAGAGTGCATGTCAAATGACTCGAGTAAAACCACAAATAGGGGTCACAAACTCACACCGAGAGTGAGTTTGGGTATCATCCAAACAGCGTATTGAAACTGGGAAATTTTATGGTTCTTGACTTTTGAATTTAATTGGGATTCAAACCAGAACTGATAGCGTGTACTCTACTTCATGATTTCGGCCGATAAGTTGAGCCGACATGTGATTGCGTTTGAGTTATGTGGAATTTTTGATTAGGATGACAAGACGGAACCTTCTCCCAATAAAATTACGAGAAACGAAGGAACGATATATGCATAGACATAGTTACAGAGGGAATGGAAGAGGTGTTGATATCTTTTGAACTTTTCTTTGACACAGATGTCAATAGCTTCTTCTCCTCCAGTCGAGTCCCACATCATTTGTTTTGAAATTGAGGAAGCTCAGCGCTTGTTCCAGGAATTCCTATTTCTGGACATTAATTGATTTCCTTTCTCAAAACTCTCTGTAGTCTGTTCCCCTGCATAGAACTTAAAACAAAAAAAGAACCTTCCAAGCTTTCCCAACCAATTCGTCATCGCAATTAAATTCTCCTCCCCCTGTTCAGTTTCAAGAAAACGGAAGAAAAAAATAAAATGGAACCCAAAACTACCACTAATTACTCAAACAAAACCAAAACTCATTCAACCCTGGTGTTTGGCATTTAACCGCCCCTTTTATTAAGCCCTACTCACCTCATCCGTGCACCACCACGACCGGGCCGGCCAAATCAATAACGGTGACCACTTTAGGTCTTTTTGTCGGCCCTAAAAGTAGGTCTACTGTGCACACATCAAGAAAACGAAAGTGGCTAAAGATGTTCGATTTTTTTCTTCTGTGGCATAATTTCATGCCTCCTCGTCCGTGCACACGGGAGGCACACATATTTCCTTTTGTTGCAGAGCTTATATGGTTTCCGAACGATTTGTTGTTTTCCATGCTATTATCGACTGTCGAACGAGGTAATTCAGTTATGACATCAGGGAAAAGCAGGCAACGAGTCCTCGGGTGAGCGGAGATGGAGAGTTGTTTTGATTTTGTCCGAATCGGGAAAACACTTAGAAGCCATATGATCCCGAGCGAGGTGAGGAGTAATTAGCTCGTTCGTGGTGAGGGGGTGATATTTATTTCTTCGGGCTTAACGACATTTTGTGGGCACGTGGGGTTAATTATTATGGGGGAAACAATTTCCAATAATTTACAACGATTTAGGTTACATTACATTGGTGTGGCTGTTGGAACTTAATGTTTATATGCCTAATGACTCTGACATTTTACCGACATGCATGTCCCCATGTAACCCACAAAGATGCAGGAATATCGTAATGATTCTATCCTCATCGAAAGCACTATATTGCAATTGATATTCTGGAGTTTTCAATTGCAGCAGAGAACCCAATCAGACTTCTTGGCGAAGAGATTTGGTACATATGTACATATGTACGTTCGAACTCAAGTAAATGTGATATTCATGAATGCTCCTGGTACTGAGAAACTTCCTTTCAACACTTGAGCATTTAAATTAAATTCCAAGACTCAGGGCATTGTAGGTGAAACAATAGAATAGAAGACATATGTGCTCGGGTATGCATAAGTCTTCTTATAAAGTTTTCTCTTCGTGTTGTTCTAAACTCCTTAAAATAAAGTTCCATTTCCATCAACTGTTGGTATTAGTTCGTCCGGATATGAGGGTTTTGACTGTGTTATTGATTTCTTAGGATGAAAATGAGGACCAGAGGTGAGAATCTAAGGTTACATATTGATAAAATTTGTTTTTGCAAGGAACAGCCAATATTTACTTAGACTCGAAATTTCTTCGAGCTTGACCTTTTCAGCAGTCTTGAATGGTATGATGAAGAAGATAGTTCATCACTAAATGCTTGTCTATGTCTCAGGGGCTTAGAGAAAGATGGGAACTTCCTGGTTATTTAGTGTTTTTAGGTGGTTGTGCCAGCAAGTTGTGTAAAACATAATTAAAGCCACAGAATTTACTGCCCAAGACACTTGGATTTCAAACCACCAGACCAGAAAATGTATCATATTTTCTCTCCTCATGCAATTGCTAAGAATTGGGGTAAACAGAATGAATTCTCACAGACGTAACTTTATTTTCGAAATAACTCGCAAAATGTCTGTCATCCAAAATATGCCGTGGGAATGGCATGGAATATGAATATCAAGCTACGACTTTTCCACTTCAACCTTCAGTCCGTGTTGTTACATAGGAGCAACTCTGCTATGGAAAACGCTCGTTACGAAGTGTTTTAAGCATATACTGGTCAAAATCTTCTTTTGACGAATATCTCTATTGAAGTCATACAACACTGAAAAACGGCATTTCCGCCAGCCAAAAATGGAAGAAAGTCGAAAATATCCAATATTCTTTCTTAATTCAGATCAAAGCACTAAACTAAGCGCCGTCGAGTCTGTTTAGGGAGTCCTCATTGAGCGCCATTGAGCCTTGAACCTTTTGGAACTTTTGTTTTCATTTCTCCTGTTGTTAAGTGCCAAAGTGGCACTATTCAGTGCGTTTATCTATGGGACCCAGGGCCTAGCTTCTCACAACCATTCGTGTTGTGCGTGTTTTATTCTTTACACTAATGGAAGAAGCCTGCTGTTTAATGCCGTGTCCGAAGGGCGATGTGTTATTTGAGAAGCTTTCTCAGGACATTTGTACTCTGGGATGTTTGTCAGACGCTCGCGAGAGGTGAGGCCATGAAAAAACTTTTAGGTGTTCCGACTGGGATTGGAACATCGGACCCCTTGCTCCATAGTCCAACGCATTAACCACTGAGCCACGGCGCCCACAATCGCCTAAATATTAAGTCATGAAATTTTAGTAGTCATTGCTTTTTGATCTGAACGATTGTCGGCACCGTGATTCACTACGGATCTTCAGTCTCTACAACATCTAAAATTTGTTTTACGACCTCGCCTCTCGCGAACATTTGGCAAACATCTGAGAGTAAAACTGTCAGCCAAAAGCTTCTTCAATGAGAAACTTCCCTTCGGTTACAGCACTAAACACGCAATCGTTTGGAAAAAAGTGGGTCCTGGGTAGTTGGATATCATGGACCCGTCACGTCAAATACATATTTGTGTTTTTTTTTTTTTGGAATTGTGATCTATGGTTGTAAGAAGCTAGGCCTTGAGTCTACTTTTAAAAAAATGTAAAAGCAAGTCCCATATTTTTTTGGAAACTAATCACTGCGACTAATTTACTGCTGCCTGTGGTTGTAATAGAAAACTTTTCAAAATAAGGATTTAGTTGTTATGAACGAAATTGTTCACCTAACTACAAGACTAAACTTTGGTCCAGTTTGCAACCAGAACTAAATGTGAAACTGTAGAAGTTGCAGTTCTTACAAAACAGATTCCTAAATAGAACTTTGCAATACACAGGGATAGGATAGGTCGTTAAAGACATACATAGGTATCTTCTGGAATCACATGCTCCACATGGGGCCAGAAACAACTTACATACATGTGCAACTGGTTTTCTCTCAGTTTAACCTAGCTTTCAGAACATGTCGTACTGAAGTGTTTGACAAATCGGGCTCGGTAAGGCTCAACTATTAACAAGTTCATCACGAACCGAGTTTACATTCTACTAGAATCTGACAAGTCTATCTTATATTTCCTTAAAATCCTAAGTGATGATGAGTGGAATATTTCGAGGCATTTCTTCTAACAACATAGAGGGACCTTTTCAAAGACAGTAGTTCTGCTACGAAGGTTGGATATAAGACTTTCCAAACAACATCTACAACCAAAAACTAGGTTTCCAATCATCGTGGTATCATAATAGGGGGAATTATGTTGATTTAGCCTCAAGTACGATAGCGTGATCACCGTAACTTGAAAGTCGAATGTGATTAAGTTTTTCAACATTTAGCTGTTGTAACACATGCATGTCCTCCGCTTTCCCACTGACAGCTGGTTCTGGTCCACTTTTTCATCGACTATATTGCCTTGTATGAAAAAGTTCACGAAAGATAAATCAAGAAACACAGATTAATCATGTGACTGCGAACTTATTATTTTCTTAAGATGCTCCGAATCCAATAACGTTGAAACGATTTCGAGGGAAAAGTACTTCTCTACAACTCTATTCAATAAATTACCCATCTCCTTGGAATCATTGAATCCAACATACGATGCACTATGTCCTACATGCAGTGAGCCTTTCAGCAATTCATTTGTCCTCACCTCAATGGTGCTTTTCATAGAAACACACAGTGATCCACTTCAAACAAAGCGAACCCGAACGTGCGAACCCGCCAAAGAAAAATAATTACTTTCAGCATTTGTTCCTCGTATCAGCGATTTTACCAGTTTTTTTCTTCCTTTATGCTTCCCGTGTTCGCCTCTGCAGCTTTATCGAATGACAATGCTTTATTTGTTTCCCATACAGTCGCGCAGGATAGCGTTTGTTTCTCCTCTCCTTGCTCGTCGTTTCGTACTTTTTTCTTCAGTTTAGATGAAAATAGTTTCCCTCCTTTGGTTACATTTTAACCGGAATAAAATTGAATTTCGAATTTCAATTTGTTTCCCTTTTTTGTTGCTCGTCCTTAGTAGTTATTTCTTTTCCTTTTTTTTTTTTTTTTGATATTTCATTTATGTGAGCGAACCCACCCAGGCGATCATATGTCCTCGAGTAAGGAAGTGCTCCTCTCGACTCGAGTATGGTTCGCATGAGATACTATATGTATGCAGCAAAATTTTAATACAAAAAAAAGGAAGAAAAAAGGCAAATTGAAGAAAAAAAAAAAAAAAATTAAATAATGCAAGGACAGTAAGGATCCACGTAGAAGGTGGAGAGGGGTATGCACCAAGAAGCAGCAGCAGGTCGAAAGAGAATTGCAGCTCTCATTCGGCTCCTTTTTCAGTTGTTGTTGCAGCTTACTACGGCTCTTATTGTTAATCCTCGACATTTTGCCTTCGTGTGTAGAGATTTTGATAATGCTCATCCCAGCCAAGCCCACACCCACCAATGTGGTGCACTACAATACGCGATTGTAGGACGAAGGGAACTACGAGTTATGTGATGACGATTCGCCTCAATGCATTTTCATTAAAAAGGTGCAATGGCAGAAGGAATACAGAAAAAAAAAAAAAAAAAATAGAGGAAGGACCTGGCGCAGGGATGCGGATTGTTGGTTGGCTAAGAGAATTGAAATTTGAATTGAAAACACAGGATGAAGTAGTGTTGTAGGAGAGTCGCAGATACACATAATAGAACAGAGTGCAGCTTTGTTTCTTTCCCCACTTTTCCCTACTTTTGTTCGGCGTAGTGACATTGAAAGGATGTGGGCGAGGAGAGATGAATAAATGTAAATGAATTTGGGGCGCTCTTAGTTTTGAGCAATATTTTCAATTTAAGTCATAATTCGCGGAGTGTGGTTATCATTACGGGATAGTGGCTACGAAAATGGGATGAAATTGCTTCCGTTGTGTATGGCGAAGGACTTGTCGGTTTGAATTGTGTAGATCTACGAGTGGATAGATACAGTGGAGGGGGAGTTTAGTTCTCGTTTGTAAACCACACTCATCTCAAAGTTATGCAATCTTTTTATTAGACTGTTTGATGGGTCTTAAAAGAAGCAGGACGGGTTTTGATTATGAATGGATCACGTAGTATTGCGGGGGATACTCCAGTGTGCAGATAAGACTAGAAGTCACAGTTCATGCTGCGAATTTACATAAGTTTAACCCCTGATGAGAAGCAGACTTGTTGTCTTGCGCCCGCCTACATCCAAATTTTGGTTCTTATCCTATTTACTCTATATAGGCATCTTTAGACCTCAAACCCATCACTTCCATCACAACGAAATCAAAACTGGTTAAGGGATATAAAAAGGATCTCAAATTCCTCAGCTCGCAGCATACTACAATGCCTTGGTGGATTCAGCGAGCTATTGTCTTCCACGGGAATAAAATGACCGATGACCTAACTGGCTCGATATGATCTATAAGCAAACTCCAAAATCTCTTCAGACTTTTACAACAAGGCCAAACATATGGTGGAGTATACTCACCAGAAATTGTTGTGTTCAATGCTATAAGAAAAAACTAAAGAACTGCTATCCTTTAGTTCAGCTGAATATCCTCATAAGGACCGTCACAGAACACAATTCAATGGAGGCTCATCTTGGAAGAAATAGACTCACCAGGCTTTCACCAGGCACGTCTGAGTGGTAAGGAACCCAGAGTAGACTAAAATTACTCGTTTTGAGACGCGTGACTGTAATCTAGTGGTCTACTGTGCGCCCTGGGAGTAACTTCTTGAAATTCATTTGAATCTCCCTTATTGTACAATTCTCCAGGACTTGATATTTTATTCCAAAAATTCTACTATCCTATTCATCTAACTAGCTCAAAACTTGCTTCTGGCTTGTATCTCTAATCAAGGGTAACTCAAACGACATCGGCAATGAGAATCCTGATGGTTGTCTGCATTCGTAGGTGTACTTGTGGCTATTCATACGAAGTACTTGGTTCTATTCCCACATAGTTCTTGACCCATCCGTGAAGGATGTAAAGGTGTAGCTGCTCATTCTATAAATTGTGATACTATTGCTAGGAGGGTAAGTTTTGTGAGAAGTACATTGCGTTGTTATGACCCAACACATATCCTCCTTACAGTTCCTTCTTTCAAAAGTAGTTCCATAGCTGAGGCTATGTATATGTAAGCGCTAGTAACCCTCAGGTACTAGACTTATCCGTTTTGCCCACGCAGTGACAGCCCGTACATTTTTGTTTGTCATGTCAGTAACATGCCTGGAAAACTGATGGTAGGCGGTACTTTTGTCATGCAGGAGGAAGGGTTGTCAATTGGTCATAGAAGGTTTCTGTATATGACGATCTTCTTTTCGAAGAACTTAGCGAACCTGCGACGCCATGTATCACAATGAACCATTTTTTAGTCTAAAGAATCGTCTGTCTAATATGGTTGTCTAGAAAGCTGCTCTCAACTTCAGTGTCCTTGTTTATTACGTTCTATAGATGATGAGTTTAACATTTAAGAAATGATTTAAGAGTGTCTAGATAAGATATACTGAATGCAGAGGCTATGGGGTTCAATGGGTTCATTATTCGCGTTCATTTGGTAAATGTCCTTAATCCTTCGGACCATCAGTATCGTTTCACTTCTAAGTTAAATTAACTCAACTTTAATTGCTCTAAGAGCTTCGTTCCATGATACAATTAAACAACCAACCAAGGTGTTCAACGACGACTAGTGTTCAAGAAGCGAAAAAGTGTACTAAACCACTGGCGTGGACTGCGTTCGCACATATGCTCATATGTCCTCGTATGTGTTTTCTTTTTCCATTTCCTTTGCATTTCACTTTTAATGTGCTTGGCAAAGTTTTACCACTTCAGGACTCTTTCCTTCCTCCATAGAAACCCAAGTGAAATGCCATTACAAAATGGTGTTTCCGCACAAAGGAAATCTCGCACTTACACGTTCCGCGCTACATCCTCCATCCTTCGCGCAAGTGAGCAGTGATTCATACAAAAAAAAAAACAGAAAAAACACGAGACCAACGCACAAATGCACTAACTTTACCACTCGCACCACATTGTTATCGACATCGTGAAACGAGCAAAGGAACCCAGCAAATCTACCTTTAAGGATGTGCAACCATATAAGAGTTCCACATAAACGCGATCGATATTCCCAGTGTGTTTTGTTCAAACACGTGAGCTCCGTATACACCTGCACATGAACATGTAAACTCAGACCCTGGACAATCACATAAGACCGCGAGTAAACGCCATTAAAATTGTATCCACTGCTACTCGGAAACCACATTAAATAAAAAAAAAGTAAAAAAGAAAACCTAGCACCATCGCAGCGCCACCAAATACAACAACAATGGAGCCCCTTGAACCAGGTGGGGGATATAAAGAAATTCCCGCGGCACCCTCATAAAATGGTTGAATTTTTCATGACCGCTTTTCAATATGTTTTGTTTTGGTTATTTTCCATTTTCTCCATTTCCTCACGTTAATTTCCATCCCCACCACGACGCCACGGTACACAAACGCGGAGAACCCCTCAAAGGACGAAGCGAAGGCTCGGGAAAAATTTCGTGCGTTGAATAAATGCCGCTACCGCCTGGACAGGCCTGGCGAAATGAAGCTTTTCCTCATTAATTATTCAGTCAGTCTGAAGTGGAATTTGTACATAAAAATGAAAATTTTAGGAAAAAAAAGGAATAGAAAAAGGGGGAGTACGCATACACACATAAGTACATATGCCAGAGGAAGACGACCTGTGCTCAGATTTACAGGTCGGCGGCAGCGGCGGCGGCGGCACAAATGCAAGTCAGGGAAATTATTTTAATTATGATGAGTCATGCACGTGGCAGCTGTCAAAGTGATCCACCTGCAGCCACAAAGGTATGAGATTGTCCTTGGCTGTCAAAGTGACATTGGCAATTGATTATGGGAACAGCAATCCTTCTGGTGTGCGCTCCTCCTGGCCTAAATAACTTTCTGCACGGAAAAACAGCAAAGTGTGCAGCTTTAAACGGCTTAAGATCGGTCCGAGGTAGAAGCCATACTCTCGCTATAATTGGCATACAAAATCAGGAAAGCGTGACTTTTAATCTCTGGCAAGGCATTAGTATAGGTAGGCATTAGACATGCGGATTTTAGAGGAGAAATACTCGTAGAGGCGCAAAGGAACAACAAAAATAACCTTGCCAGGAGATTACTACCCAAGAGCAAACAGCAATGAAGTGAGGATTTTCATTAGCTGTGCGCTACTGTCGTCGTTATCCTCTTTGAAGGCCGGGATGGATTTTTTCTTATCGCAGATTTGTATTCCTTTTTTTTTGTTTTTTTTGTTTTACACGAAACGGGCCGAAAGGGAGTACTGGAGTGAAAAAAAAGAAGCGAAAAACGAAAAACAAAATAAGCTAAATTAGCGTGTCCATGTTGTTTTTCTTGAAATGGAAACGACGGTGTCATTAAGCCATTAGAACACCTGTGGACTTTCATTTGCCAAGTGGCGTGTACTTTGTATCAAATGGAAGTACGTTCATTAAATTGGGTAAACTAGGGGGTCTTAGGCATTAGGAGACATGCATTAAGACCTTTAATCAATGTATGTTGTTTTTTAGAGAGAGGTGTTGTTTACGGAATGTGTTTGTGGAAGTAGGTCAACTTTGCTTATTGGCTTTTGTTATGAACTTTGTTGTCAGTTTTTCTATTACTAAATTTATTGCTTAAGTTGGTGGGTATAACGTGGAGGCTTTCAATGAATTTTATTCAATTTATTGTGCGCAAAAATACCTGCGGGAATCCTCTGCATTTTTAATAGTCTGTAGTCTATAGTGTATCTTGGGGGACACAGATTGTTTTGTAAAATTGAGCTTCCAGACTTTCAAGGAGATCCCTAACTCAGGTCTGGGAGGCGAATCTGAGCTGAATAAAATGACAACGTGCCATCACCAACTTAAGACTTAAACAAAATGTTATATTGAGGAGACGTCTCAGGAAACACCAAGGTTTTTTTCACTTTTCGACTTCTTAAAACCAAAAATTGTCCTTCGGTACCTTTTTATTCGTATTAAGCTAGGTTGGCAAATTCCGCTCGGTCGTGATATGCAAGTAATTTGACGTTCCAACCAAATATGAGTAGAATTCCAGTGAAACTAGGCAACTATTCTTCACAAAAGAACAAACAAACCATTCGCTTTACTAGACAAAAGCCAAAACAAGGAAATGTTGTTTCAGAATCATTTTCAATGTGCACAGCCTATGTTCTATTGCACATATTGTGCTTATGGTCAAAGGCCTGACGCACTGTCATTTTTTACTTGATCTACAGACAGCTATAGAGCTATTATTTTTTAACTTAATTTTTTAAAACCTTACTGGCACTTATCCCACTAGACCAACAGCTAAGGGCAACAGCTGCAAGGAGTGTCTCACACTTAAAACAATCCAATCTTTAGAAAGAAAGCAACACGACCCACCGCACTATAATGTGTTATGCACACTCGGGTACCGAGATAAATTACAATATGTACATATATCACCATCGCTTAACAACCCAATCTAGCGCTCTTCACAGAGAATATTACCGTACACAACCACTCAAAAGAATGCGACTAGCCATGAAGACCTCTTTCGAGAGTCTGGCGTCACGGATACAGAAGGGAGCATATCTTACTTCTTATGCAAATGTCCAAGCCTGTGCAAAACTGGGAAAACAGTCCTCGGCGAATATCAGTTCGAATACCTAGGCGACCTGTCACCCGCTTACCTATCCCAGAGGCACAAACTTCTACCTATGTACCTACCTTATTCAATGTTTAAAGCTTGGGTGTGGTTTCATACTTGGGTAGTCGCTTCTTTTAGGTTCACTTTCGATTGTGTGTTAATTTATTTAAGCAGTAGTTGGCCGGAACAGCTTAAGCAATTGGACAAATACTTCATACTCTCCTAAGATGCACCTTTCAGAAGCTTTATGATCAGTGACAAGGAACTTCGAGATTCGTTTAGACTTGGACAACTCTTGATGAGATTTTAATTTCATTTCTTCTTGTAAGACAATGAAAGTGACTGGAGAATTCCATCCTTTTCTCTATGCAAATCCAATGGCTTAACTAAAAGCTCGTTAGAAATGAAGATTTCACATCCTTGCCATTGTAAGATGCACCTGATGAACATGTGTACACTGTACAAGACTGTAATCTTTTCGAATTCTTGGTTTAGTTGACTATAAGTATATTTCCCGTCACTTTCCTTGACCCATGGATTTTCACACTCTTGACATTCATCTGTCTGCAAAGACCCATCTTTTGGAAGATTCATCTGTCAGCTGTCAGTTCACAAAAAGGTTAATAACACAAAAAAAAGAATTCCATTTTAATGTGGTCATTAATAATAGTTGTACAAGATTTGAAGGAGAAATCGACTGATACCCGATAAGGACATAAGTTGTCCTTCTTATGTTTCCGATTTAAAAAAAAATTGTGAGATATTCAGAGTGAAGAGATCGCTGGAAGCCTTGTTTCTACATATCCCCAGCACGGTTTCAATCTTCCTTTAAGCGATTGGAAAACCTAGACCGAGATTTGGACTACTATTTGCTATTGGGGTTAAAAAAAATGGTTTTAGACTGTATCCTACAACATTGATCTCCTAGGTACTCAAGGATATGTTGAGCATATGCTGAGCTCGCAATCTGTGTCAGGAATTCTCAGTTCACAACCAAGTTAAGTATTAAATGCCAAATTAAGAACAAAAGCCAAGTGGCCACCGCCAATTAAAAATCTTCGCAAAATCCCTCGGGATTGAAGTGTCTTACCTTTGTAAGGGAGATTTTCACTTAAAATTTGAAAAGTCTGTCCTACTGCCGTTTGCTCCACATTACCGCGCAATAAAATCTTCATGATAAGTTCTTTTCAGTTTCATTGAAACAAAAGACTTCCACCAGCCGCGCCATGGAATCGCACGCACATTCAATTTGGATAGAGATACTGCTTTCAAAAGAAAATCCTTCCAACCCATTATCAAGGAGAAACAATAATATTTTATCTTAATGGCACCTTCAATAGGGCCAATCCCACAAGGCTCAAACAAAGAAAGAGCATTTAAATCAGAGTAATCAGGGCAAACACATCCCCAAACGGGGTTCAGGGAAACCCACCTGTCTTAGCCTCCTTAATGTACAAAATTACTCTGCAAACACGTCTGCAAAAAATTGATTACGGTTCGAGTCTTTTTTGTGTTTTTTTTTTCCATAAATCTAAATTTGTCATCAATTCAGGTTAAAAAAACACACCCACACCCAAACAAACGCACCATCGAGCATGCATATATCGAAGAAGGATTTTTCAAGAACTTTTCATCTGATATCGATGACAAAGGCGTAGGCACATACCTTCGCTGATGAAGCTATAAATAACTTCTTTTTTTTTTAATGAAATCCTTTGTTACTTATACAGGAGGAGCTGAAGGTGATTCGTCATAATTCATTATGATATCTGCACGCTGACAGAGGTGGCCTTTTCAGAAAAATGTATTCGCACCAAATCGATATTACATTTCAGGGATATCGGAATGGCTGGGATGTGAAGGATATTCTTTTGTTTTGTAGATGTGGATTCAGTTGGAAAAATCACTATCATTTTAGCAAAATGTGTGTGTGACACCTAGCTGATTTGGCAGCTCGTTGATGCTCTATGCGAGGTGTCAGCGTTGAGTGCCATTTGTTGTTCACAGCATATGCCGCTTCGGTTATTGAAAATTCAAGGACTCTGCATCCGCTGGAACGATTTTAGAGGAAAGTGTATGACAACTACTTCTTTTAATCGTTGGGGATGCCGAAATTGGACATTGCTGTAGCACGTCACTGCAAATAGAATCGAATGTGGCTTTTACATTCTTGACAAGTTGGTGATTGGTCGATTTAGAAATGAATGCTTACTATGTTCACACAGGACGTAGGTTTTAGGACGTTTCCAGGACCAACCAGAGCTTTTATGATGTTAACGACAGAGTCGGACGGTGGTATTGAAAGTTCGAAAAGGTTTCCTACATCCTTCAATTCAGTTGATTTTCAGCATATTGGCCTATCAGGCATTGGCGATACGGATAACGTTGTTAATCTCTGATACTTTTAGCTTAACCAACCCAAAAAAAGGCTAGAATAAATCTGAAGATTTGAGTCGTTTTTTCAAAGATCGTCATTTTGATGAAATCCTACAAGAGAATCCTGGAATGTCTTTGTGGCTTATCACCCAAAATGCGCAAATTTTGTACTTCCTTGTGAAGAGATCCAACTTAGTTTTGTTAGAGTGGGCCTCCAATCTGGATTCTGAAGCTGGTCCGTTGAACAGGACTACAGTATATTAAAGGATTTCCCTGGGTGTGCTCGGGTGTTTACTTGGTACTTTGGGTATCCCGAAACTGCCAAGATTTCGAGCCGATGCTCCTCAAAGCTGAGAAAACGTATAAGTTGAGATTAAACAAACAATAATTAGGTTCTATTCCGTGACATATTTTAGATGATTTTATGTCCAAGTAAAACTTATTTGAAACTGTATAGACTGTTTTACTTTTTAGAGCATAAGCCAAGTGAAAGTTCATAAATCAAGGATAGTAATAAAGTCCTTAAAAAATTATCAATCATGATTATAGTACAGATCTAGTAAAACCTTTCTTGAACCAAAGAAGGTATAAACTTTAGAGGTTAATGTAAAAGAGGCGAGGCAAAGCAAGTATCTATGATTTATGGAATCGAAACAAAATCTCGAGTGTCTATCCGAATCGCTTACGAAAACTATCGACTTATATGAGTATGAATGTTAACCTCGTTGAAATCGTTTCTTAAATTCTTAACCCAAAAATGCAGTTTTCGAAAAGGAATAGAACTGTCCTAGAAGATCGCATTTTCACGATGTACGTGGTTCGGTGGCGTATGTGTACTCAATTTCTTCACACAAAAGTCCATTAGAACACTAACTCTGGTAGGATCTCGGCAGATTATTGCTGAGTCGATCGAAACAAGGAACTGGAAATATTTTGGAGTCAAAACATGGGAGCAGTGTGCTCCCACTATGAAATCACCTCATGAAATCATGACTTCGTTTTTTTCGACTTCGAGTCTTAACATCACACTTAAGGCATTGTTCATTAGTTTTGTCCAGGAGCTCGTAGATGCGGCCGACGTTTGCTTCCGCAAGTCTTTTACTAAAAGACGTTTAGATGGAGTAAACTCAAGACTTCTTGTCCAATCTGCTTTCCATTTATTCTCTGTAGCTATCGTTTCCACTTCTTATGTTCAAGGTTGCCTAAGGGACCTATTACTCCGTCTTACACTGATTACACCTAAACGGCTTTAAAGAAAATCAAATCAGAGATAATTACTCGTTCTACAGATCATAGAACACACATCCAGCTAACAAGTAGGACGTTAAACTTGCCACAATTAAGTGATAAACTCCAGTTCATTTAGTTTTAAAAGCAATTCCCAGGGCTCCTTACGACGGCAAATGTCCACCAGTGTCTGGAAAGCCACCCCCCATACGCGTCTAGAATGATTGTTTTATTACCACACATCTGCCATAACCTTGATGTGTTGTGTTTAGTTTTAATTACCCGTTGTTAAGTAATAAGTTAATATAATGACACACCTCAATAAAGACCGAGTCGTTACAAGGATCAGATAAACCATATTACAGCCTGGCTCGTCTACACGCTTTTTCAATTATGTTTGTGTGATTTTGCCCTTGAAGTCTAAGTTTTATTACCGCGCTCACACTTACCTGAGAAGCCATCTTCGCATGTACAATTATAATACGCCACACCGTCGACACAGGTTCCACCGTTCTGACAAGGCCCCGACCAGCATTCATCCCAATTCGTTTGGCACTGTATCCCTGTGTACCCGTCTATGCAATAACATGAATACGAGCTGCAAGGAAACAAACAGACAGAGCACTATGACTTCAGATGGGAAGTGTGAATTTGAATTTTTTTTTTTCGAAATTGGGAATTCGTAGGATGCAGCTGGAACAAAGGATTTCCATGTCCAACCGAAGGCTGATAAATTAAGATTCCGGTGGGCGACCTGATCGATGAGTGTAAAGTGCTGCTGCATTAGCTAATCGAAACAGAGTGAATCCTTGCGAAGGAATTTCCCACTTCCCACGTACACAACGGGAACAGGCATTTTCTAATAAAACATTCATCGATCGTTCGTCCATCACGGTGAGGTGGAGTATGTGTGTTTTTGCGGGTAAAAAAAAAAAAAAAAAAAAAAACACGAAACGAGGTCAAACGAGGTGGCAGGTGGGCGGAAAAAACAAATTCAAATCCAACCACCAGACCCAGCCGACTTACCTATTTAATCCATCAATGCAAACGCCAAACACACAAGGATTGCTGAGGCATGCGAATCCGGCCTGTCCACCCCTCAAGATGGCCAATATCCAAAGGAGGCCAAACAGCCATGAGTAGGACTTTAGAACTGACGCTGTTGATGTTGCAGCTGGAGTCCGTTGGGGTCGTTTCACATGCTGCTCCTGCTCCTGCTGCTGCTGTTGCTGTTGCTGTTGCTGCTGTTGATTGGGATTAGAATACCGTGAGGATGCCAAAGGCGACGGTGGTAATGGTGGCGTTGCTGCTGTAGATTGTTCTACTTTTCGCTGTTGCTGATGATTGTTGTGATGGTCATAGTGACGACGGTGGTGCTTGTAATCAGGGTTATCCAATGACGATGACGGTGGTTCCTCAATAGTTAGATGTCTACATTGATTGCTGCTGTTATTGTTCTTGTTGTTGTTGTTGTTATTCGAGTCAGAATTGGAGTTCGAGTTGGTGTATCTGTGTCTACTACTAAACCTATAACTAATACAACTGGTTAAAGTATCCATCATCGTGTCATCGGATGACAATGATGGCTCCTCTGGTTCCTTTTCGGTTGCTGGCGTCGATGCTCCATCGGATGTTTTTCTGATTCTGTCACTGATCCTATTGCGGCTGACACATGTGGTGGAGAAGGACTTGCATCCTCTGTGACTACCGCCATCATCGCCATCTGCCGCCCTATTGGCAGTCATTGTATTGGAATTTCTTCTTCTTCAGTTTTCCTCGTTCGGTGTTTCCCAAAAGAAAATCCTTCAATGAAATCAGGATACACAAAGAAAAATTGCTGAGGTTAGTATCCTTCTCAGCGCTATCAGCAAGAGACTAGTATGCTCTTGCTGTTACTGTTTTTGTTGGTGTTCACTCCAAATGCAATAGTGTTGCTGCAGGTTTTTGTATTCGGTGGCATTGATTGATGATTATTTGTGGTGATGCGTTTATGTTACACAAAGAGTGAGTGTGAGAGAGGGAAGGTGTCCTTCGTCGGTATTACTCACTCGGTTACAAGACCGTCAAGTCAGTGTGATGGTTGCCTGGGTGGTTTGAAGTAAACGTTAATCCTGGCTTCCCTCTTGGGGATTGGCAATTGATTGAAGTTATTTTGAGACTGTTCTAGGGCGATGGGAGCTTCCTGGAAGTAGAAAATGGATCGAAATTAAATTAAATGAATATTTTGGGGGTTGGAAGGAATGGGGATTTTGGTTTAAGGAGAATATACTGCAGCTTATTGGTGCTTGTTTGTAAGATTTTTCTGACAACGAGATATTTAATAAAATATGTTAAAGTGGAACCGATTTGTAAATAACGAATTGGGAGACTAAGGAGGATTCCCTGTGAAAGGAAGTCTTGCATCTTGAGAAACTTAAAGAAGCAAATAGAATTTAAACAGGAAGAAGGTGAAGCATAATTTCTAGTCCAGCTGCAGCACGTATCAATCCGCAGGATAGTTTTTTATCTTTCTCAAGTATTCCAATGTTCTTCTCACCGTCAGTGATTATGCTAGATTCATGAATTTAGAGAGTGGAAAACAGGCAGGTTTAGGAGAATTTTTGTTTCGTTCCAATGAGGTCTTCATCGACCTACATATAAAACCAAAAAGTTAAACTATGTGGATATAGGATTCAAAAAAATCAACAGATTACAGTTAAGAGGTCTATAATTTTCTTAAAGACCCTAGTAAAGGGGCAGACTTTAAAGTGCCATTGGGTCTCTTTGCGTACCTTCCCATAACAGCGAATGTTCATGAATTTCTTTAAAAACTCACGAAATCCTGGGCGAGTACGGAAAAATTTCGTAGTTTGACTGATTCGTGAAGTTTGTCACATCATTTTCATCTGTCAAATCGTTGTAAGTCGTGTTTTGTTTACTTGTGTATTTATTTTATTTTTCTCTTTCTAACAAATTTTTCCACTCAGTGAAATTTCAAAAATTGCCAAAAAATTATTTAAAAAAAATTACATAGGATGCTCCTTTCCCGGAAAATCCATTTTACTCAGGACTTGAAAGAAAAACCCAACAAGCTGTCACTTGGAAATTCATTTATGTATCCATATTGCTTTCAAGGAACTCAGATAGTCACAGTTCAGAGAACACTGATTCCTACATTTAAATCGCAAAAGATCACTATGAAGTTGTAATGTTCTTGAGCCTATTTGAAGTCCCATCACCCTACTTAACCTTCTAAATCATCAGGATTTGCTCAAGTTACAACTATAACAGCAGTCAAAAACAAAAATAGGTAATAGACGCAACCGATGCACGTTGGTTTTAAATGTTTGGGAGAGAAATAAATGCGCATAGATCCGATGATAGTTAAAGACCATTCGCAGAGCGATGGGCAGAAGGACAGAATACGAGTTCATCTTTCAAGTAACCACTGTTTGTAAAGAAGTAATAAATAAATAAGTCAGGCAACATTTCTGCGCTTGTATGATGGGTCCATCATCGTCGTTATATGTACTTTTGTTTTCCATCACTTTTAGGGTGCACCGGGCAACTCCCGACACTAGCACACTAGACATTCTTACCCATGTTCTCCCCATTCTACAAGAGGTTGTCATAAGTGTGTCAGTTTTTGCGAATGATTCGCAAAATTGGAATGATTTCCAAAATCTTAACTATGCGTCTACACCGCGATGAGGTGTGTAGTCAATTAGAAGTTGAGTATTTGAGTTGATCTCAGAGAATGGCTAGCAAATATCATAGCACAGCCATTCGACTTAAACTTACCTAACAGTTTTTCAGCCAAGAATACAATTTTGGTCTCATTTGTTGCAGACAGTCTCGTATAAGACTTTCTTTATTTTATCCCTAAACCGATTCTCAATAGCCATAGCGATCTCAATATCAATATCGAATTAGTTTTTAGAAATGAGTAGCAGATCTTAAGTGCTTGTAAAGACTCTATAGTAGAGAATTTAATTTTTCACTGCTTTCACAAATCTTCTACGGAAAACCTGTGGTCCTTCCAGAGATTGTGATGCTCTACACAACAAAAGTCCAGGCAGTTCTGTTGTACGGTGTCGAATACAAGACGTTGTTACATTTCCCGATTTAATGTGTTTTTCTTAATAGTAGGACCTTCTTTGATTCTGCGATGATGATTCCAATCTATGGCTTCAACTGAATTTTCATTTTCAATACTCCGGCATGAAATTTTAAATATGTCGCACGAACCACAGATTTTCATAGCATAACTAGCTCTGTCCACTTTAAAAAAAAATATTTTGGTTACACGGATGAAAGTCGAAGTAGAAGATATAACTTGCATGCGGTATACCTAGACAAGATGCTCAAATAGAACTAGTAAATGGCTAACAAATTACAACCGTCTAGCTCGAACTGAAAACAATCTTGAATTTTAAACGATTGATTGGAAGTGGCAAGCTTGGGCAAAGTCTCTGTACTCATAGGGACACCAACCGAGTTTCAAATCCCACCTTGGTAGCCCTCCTTCTATATCATTAGTTGTTTGACAAGAGGTAGGAAATGTCAAAATACTTAATGACCCACACGTCAGGAGACCCAACCAATAGAACCTCCGAGCCATAGCAACCACTCAATGCAAATACAATTCTGTTTATTAGTTATCTGTTATCGATATAATTTATTTCCAAAATAGAATTTTCGATGAAATTTATGTTTGTTAAGTCAGTTATGGTTATCTCGGGCTGCGTTCATAAACTGACCACTCTAGCGTCAAGTGGAACATGACTGAAATATTTACCAAACACAATGTTACCACAAAGCCAAAATTAAAAAAAAACAAAAATGTTCGCCATAATATATTCAGCGTATATAAATAATTTAAAGTGAAAATTTCATAGAGTTTCCGAAAATTATTTATTATTTTCGAAAATTGCACCTAGCCAACAGTTTGTGCCCTCATCAGCATGCATGCTCGTAAAATATACTTTCTATTTCAATATGTATGCCATAGCTACACCGTCTCCTACGCAACAGTCCTCAGAGGCACCCATTACCCCTGACAACGAGGTTTTTATTTTTCAGTGCACAACTTAGGGCTTGAATGGACCGATAACAACACACGCTCTTCAGCAAGCAGCCAGTTGGTGAGAGGTACATAGTATGTGCAGAAGCAAGAAGGCAGAAACTTCCGACTCCATGCACCGACACAGCGCACACACAAAACCCAAAACAAGGGCCAAGAACTCGTTGGGTACGGGACAAAAGGACTAGGTACTGCTGCACAGACAAAAAAACAGGGAAAAAGAAAAGAAAAAACAATTTCAAAGTTTATCCTTCTGTGAATTTGTGCCGTTGTAGTAATTTTCGCTACGTGTTTTGTATTCTTTGTTCCTTAATGAGATGTTCACAATCTCAGAAAGTGGAGAGTGGAGGACTATATCTTCATGTTAAGCTTTTAAAACTGCAATTTACATTTCACATGAATTGCCACTCGCACTTATCAACTGGGGGGAGTGCCGCCCATCCGCCAGCCAGGCCCAGGCTTTGCGAAAAGTTTGCGTTTAGCAACGACTTCCTACTCAATTGTTTTGCGTTTGTTCCTCTTTTTTTGGTTGGGTAGGGTTGGAACTGTCAAAAGTAGGTATGAACTGCAAGGGCGGCGTAGAGTAAGTAATGAATGAACCGACACGCTAGGGCGACAAATTTATCGTCACTTGACGTTTGCGTCACAGTTACGCAGGATGACAGGACTCTCATTTGCAGGTTGTGACGGAATGCTTCCTTGTTTCTAGTGTCTTCACTGGTTTCTTTGTTCGCCATAGTCGTTTGCCTTTTCATCGTAAATTATTTTTAGGACTCCCCTACCTCGGCACTGATGCCCACGTGAATTGCAATTTAAAGTGAAAGACGCCGCCGACGCCGCCGCCACTATTACGTGTGATACCCAGCACAACGCAACGTTTCCACTGCATTGTAGCCAACTTAAGTCACAAATTGTGATCGCTGCTGCACTGTAGCTAGACTTTAAAACAAAACAACACACAAGTTTACTGCCGTACACATGCTCCTTGTGAACCGTGAACCGTGTACGAGTCCTCCCCCGGGGGTGTCTTCAAGGAAAGGAGCTAAACTTATCGTCATCGCGTGTTCAGTGTACCTTCGAAGTTCAGGACCAACTATAATTGTCCTCCTCGTCGTTGCAACAATTGCCACGAACCGTCGTCGTCGTCGTCGTCGTATCCTTCATTCACGTAGAGAACCACGGAACTGGATTTCCTTGGTAAATGTACGCTTTGTTGGTTAATAACTACTTTACGGAGGCGGTGTGGGGGAGAAACTTGCACGCCAGTGCTACTTTAGTGGCGTACACACAAAATGGATTCCTCTGCTCTATTTACATTGTGTAATGTCTTAACAAAACAGACAATAATTTATAATGAGAAGCAATGCGCGGGATAATTAGGTACGCGCACACATAATTTATGAGCTCTTCCAAGGAGATTTCCACTTGACCAGCATGCCACGCACGTCGCGCCAGGACGCGAAACTTTTTAGTCTAATTAAACCTAAGCTACAATGTAACATCACGTGACGGAACTAAATCGATTTCCGACTAGATGTGGGCATTTTGTTTCTTTTTTTTTCCTTCCATTTGCTGGGTAAACATAAATATTGATTGTAAAGTGGAACTCATTGAGGGCACATGCTCTCTGGGGTGTCCTGGTGGTAATGTTTACCAAACTTATTGATTCGATAGGATCCAAAATTAGACCTACTGGTGGGCGGAAATAGAGTGTCATATATTAATTAGAGTTGTTTACTTAGGGTGGAGGGACTGGTTTTTTTTTTGAAATCGCAATTGGTTTGCAGGTTGTAAATATGTTTTTTTTTTTGTTGGAAAAATTTCGATTAGACTTGAAGGATGTGTGTCAGAGGATATTGTTTGCGTAATGCTTCAGATTCTTGTAAAAATATCGATGAACTCCAGTGCATGAGAGTTGTTCAAGTTAAAAGGCAGTTATACATACCCGTTTGTATGTCTTTTTAGGATCCTTCGTACATAATTGTGACTTGCTTTTGTAAGTCCTGTAAGTCCTTTTCAATAGGAGCAGAACGGGAAAGTAGTTTAGTTTAGGTTGCTGGCATTCGCAAAGATATAGGACGAAGTGTCAGGAAGTGTTACAAGGCAACCAATCAACTGCAGTGTTGTGAAGTGAAAGAAAACAATACTTGCGTCCTGATAGAGTAAAGAAATCCTGAAAGGTCCACAAGGATATTGTGTGAAGCTTTCAGAACTTCATTTGAGGATAGTGATAGTCATAATCATAAATGGGTATAACAACTCGTATGGGATCTGTAGCATGAGGGAGCTTGGTTCAATAGAACTATATTAGGTGTGGTAGGTCGAAAGATAATGGCTTCGTAAGTTTTGAGGAAAATTATACCACGAGAGGCAAATTGAGGACAGAAACCAGCAGAGTTGATCGAAAAAAGAGTCGATGTAATGGGTTTGAAACGAATCCTACAAGTCGTGTCCTTCAAGTAAGAAGAAATCCATTTATAGGCTCGAAACAGAGCTAAAACAATTTGAAAAAAATCAGGTTATGAAATATTTTATGAAAAACTTTACTAAAATCAGTTGCAAGAGGATCAACTTTTTTGCCGTTCTCAAAGGATTTCCTGACCGCTGAGCAACATTTTTACTCATTTAATCTTTCTTTGTTCTTCTATCTGAAAATTAACTAATAAAGTCAGTCCAATCAGTGAGTCTCTTTGGTAGAATTCTTATATCAGTAAGTTTCACATTAATTTTAAGCTAAAAATGAAGAGGTTGGAAGGGGCTTCGTGGGATCTTTTTTGTGTGAATGTGGAAAAAAACGAGTGACACCTCTCGGACTAGGAAGGCTTGTCCAAATCTCTAAAACAGCCAACCAGACAGAATCTTTAGAGTTTCTCATGGACACCCACTTTCGTGGTAACAAAGTGGATGAAGAACATAATGAAGAAAACTATACAAAGAATCCAATGACTGGAGTCAGAAAGTGCCTCTGGAAGCTACAGTGGGCAGGGGACAGTTTCTAGATATGTAGACTTAAACTCATATTAGCTGTCTAACCTTTGGGTAGACTCCTTAAGCCTTCAAAAGGGAACCGATAAGATCTGCCACATAACTCCTACTGACTCTCGTCCAAACTGTCTTTCGTTTTGTTAAGAACCCTGATCATAGTTCATATTAAGCAAATTTGTGCATTTTTTGTAAAAAAGACAGTCCTTGCTTTCCTTTCACTATATCGTTCGTCCTTGATATTGTCGGAGCTTTTAACAATGATTTAACCTGCAGTTTAAAACCTATTGGCTGAGATTCTGTATAAAAAAATAACTTCTTTGTTTGTTAAACTGAGTAAGTGTCTCCTAAAAAGTATTTCTGTGGCGTATACGTAACTTTTTTTTCAAAATTGTTTTCGATTCAAAATTTTTTGCAACGAAAAATCTGATGGAGCTTAGTCTTAAAAACTGGTAAAACGGACGGGTAGAGTTGGTCTTTGGTTTGACCTGCGATAAGGTACAATTCACTAGGAATCACACCTCGGCCTTATTCATTTAAAAAACAACTCAGATGAAAGCAAAATATAACTCGATCCGGGATGGCTTTGATCACTCTGGACCTAATATAAGGCCTACATGGAGAAGAAAAGCAACACTGCACTGTTCGAGACAGTTGAAGGGTAATTCTGCGGCGATCCACATGTACATAGTTTCTCGGTGCTGGTAATATGGTCTTCCTCGGTAGTGGAAGTATAGGTTTTTCCTAGTGGGGTGAGCTATTCAATCCAATGCAAACCGACCTTTGATACGTTTCCAAGAGCTCACAGGCTTATGAGCACCAGTTAAGAATGTCAAGCAAAGTTGAATCGATACGATTGAGGATCAGAGATCTGAAAGTCCTTTGTGAGTCTTTCTAGAATTTTTTTTTATCCTGGTATCTAGTTCCTAATCTAATCTAATCAAAGGCAGCCACTGGTGCAAAAATTAAAACGAAATCAAATATTGGCGCAACATGTCTCTAAGGGAAGCAAGGTCTAACTTTTCACAGATCGTGCTTAGTCTCGTTCCATAAGGGGAATTTTCGTTTGTGAAGCTATTTAATAATTTTTTATACTCTCGACTGTTCGTCAGATGTTCGGATTAGATGGGTTCAACTTGGTGTTGACTGAAAATCAAATTTCGATCGTCCCGAGGATTGGGCGCTTTTAGCTCCTAGCCACTTATTAAATCTTAAATTTTAGAGACTTGGATACTCAATGTAGGAGAACGAACTAAACTCCGTTCTACTATAAAGGTCAGTACATGCATTGGCTCTTCAAGTTGTAGATCCTATTTGTCTCAGGTTTTCTTTGGTTGTATGTCTTCTCAAGTAGAATGATGTCGGTTAGTCCACATAAGATCCTTGTATGAACTGATCCCCATCTACTGAGGATATTGTTCAAGAAGTTAGCTGCGCCATTCTAAAATTAGCCTTCCGGCCTCTAGGTATGTATGTATATCCGAATAACCTTATGTGACCAGAAGTCGCTTCGATTAACTGAGTACTGGTAAACGCATTCATTTCGTCTATGTATCTAGTTTGATCAAATATAAACATATTCGTATCTGCATGTATTTTAAATACTAAAACCTCTCCATCTAGGCCCACTATAGCCATATTGCCCGTTTTAATGGGGAGGAATTAATCAAAATCGTGACAAGTATTCAAAGTCAGTATTTAGCAACTTCCAACCGAAAATCACGACTAGTACCAGCGGCAGCGGCAGCGTAGCGTTTCAAACAACAAAAGCATTCCCCACACCGAGACGGAGTAAACAAAAATAACTTTGTAAATATTTGATGAGTATTTCGAAAATTTTGTGTTTCCATAAATTATGCTGCGCTTCTATGGTGGTGTAGGACTCGCAGCAACATTGATCAAACTTCCCGTCCCTCTAACAAATTGAACAGAGCCCAGCCTCATTTTATGCTTCGACATACACATAAGCTGTTTCCCCGATGAAACTATGTACGAGTATGTATGCTGAATGGAAGGAACATAACATTCTACAAAAAAAAAAGGATGGAAGGAGAGTAAAATACAACGAAAAACAAAAAAGAAGCCCGTAAACTCACTCATCATGGTGTCCATGTTCGGGTACCATGCCAGGGTCCTGGTACGAGGCTCAGAAATGCGTGCCTGCCGGAAGTGCTCATTGTGATTTTTAATTAGAGCACTGGATGGATGGCAGAGGCGGCAAGGTAGCAGGCTTGTGTATGTATGTACTCGTAGGTGCTTTGTGAAATTATTTTACGTTCCTGAGAAATGTTATGACGGTAGGTAGTCGTATACACGATATACCGAATGACTGGCTACTACGTGACGAAGGATGTTAAGGCACTCTGTAGTAGTTTGGTAGAAGTGATATGATGATTGCGTGACATGAGCGTATAGGAGGAGTTGCTTTTTCACGTCTATATACGGCACACCGGAGTGTGATTAAATAGGTTATCGCAGGTGAAGAAATTACTTTCAGTGATACCTACTTTAATCTTAAACACCCATCTATCGTTTTAGTTGGTGAGGCGTGGTTTCGTAGCTCCCTAGCTCTTGTCATGTCCTTTGACTCTGCGAATGATAGTCAATTAGTAGTGACAAAAGCAATTAATATTACCAATTTACTTGGCTCCTATCCTACTAATACGGTGGCACCATTTGCGTTACCGGAGGAGGCCGTTAGGGATGCCAGTTCTACTCTCATTCTACTATTCAAGTAGATGAGAGTCAAGGCTGATCGGAGATGTACGGGAGTGGAAGTTACTAATGTTCATGAAGTTAAAGTTAAACCAGTTTAAGCTCTCGATAGAGAGAACGTCACTCAAGTTATTAATGTGTCGAATTTAGGTTAGGTTAGGTAAATTTGGTTCCACATGGGCGACATGCATGTAGATATAGGATCCTTGAGCGGATTCCTCGGTAGTTTAAGTGTAGATCTCCTGAGCGGGATGAGCGAGTCAATCCAACTCAAACCGAATTTAAAAAGGTTTGCTAGGCTAGGTTAGCTAAATGGGTGCCTTTCTTGACTTGACCTGTGAACGACTTACTTAGATCAACTGAGAGTCCACTGTAAGATCCCAGAGAACTTAATTTCAGTTTACGACGGCCGAATTAAAGCACCAAGATGCATGTATAAAACTCAGCTTAATATTAAGATCGTCCAGTTCCGCGAGGAAACAGCTCCTAAGAGTGTCTGGCCAGATTTTAAATTCTATTGCCTTCAAGCTCAGACTCCCTGACACACCGCCGAAAAATTTCTAAAAATCTTAAAACCTTTACTCAAATGTAGGACAATCTCCATCTTAGTTTAAAGAATTTATTTGAGTTATCTCTTCATTTGGGATATTTGTAGCTTCCGCACACAATGTCTTAAAACCGTTTTATGATCAACCCCTTAACCGTCAAAACATATGACCTTTTCTAGGAAACATGTGCCTGCTGTATTTGATTAATGCTTTATCTCAGCATACTCCTTGTCATCATTGTGTCCTACAGGTCTTGGTCCTGCCCTATAAAACAACCGAGTAACAATAAACTTTGCACTTATAGCAGACCGTAATAAAAATTAAAACTTTTAATACCCAAAGGTTGTGGTATAACAGAGGCTAACATTTTAGAACGCCCAAGTCTTTTAATGAGAAATAAGTGGGTCCAAAAGAATCTTCAAGGTTTTCCATGTGGCAACCGCTACCTAAGGAGAGTCTACTTCCAATATCGAATATTTGGCGATGAATTTAAATATTCTCGTAATTTCTTCATTTTTCAGCTGACAGATATTTCTTTAATTTTTTTTTGACAGATGACGTAATAGTGAATTGTCAATGTGGATCATCGTTTGACACTGTCTTTATTTTGACAGTAAATTCATGTTTAGTGACGAAGATTTTTTTTCATTTTGACGGACTTGGAGAATAATCTATGGAATGAGAAAACATAGAGATCTCTCAAGTAGGATTCAAGACTGTCGTTCAGAAGGAGAGATAAAGTATATCCACTGGTTGAAGTGACTGCCAGTCTAGGTTGCCAAGACACTTAGACTAGCAGTAAGTCCAATATTAGGTTTCCAACTTAGTTTCCTATCCTGTATTAGACGCAAATATTTTGCCCGAAAAAAATTAGGCTGATCCTTTTGAGGAAAGAAGTATCGACTATTTCCTGGAGAAGAGTATTAGTTCAGTTCTAGTTCTATTAGAATGCAGCAACGCAAGTGCTCTCCGCATATTTTATCACTTTGCCAGGCCAACTTTAAAATGTTGAGCGAATTTATCCAGGCCTCCAACCAACTTTTACTACGATTTACTAGAGTAGGCATATGCATGTTTGAAAAAACTTCTGCTTAAAGCGAATAAAACTCTTCCGTTTCAGTAGGGACAACACCCATGGAATACAATGGAAAACTAACAACACCTTGGTTTCAAACCACTTTATGACAACTCGTACTGTGCACAGTCTACGAAACGTCATTGACCTAATTTTTTTGTTTATTCAAGAGTAAACTTTCACTTGTAAAGGATGACACTTTTGTTTTTGGATGTATCTATGTTTTTAATTTTTGTTCACACTTCTTTGACTGTCTACTCAACTTAGTGACTTTTAACTTTAAAAAAGGAACCATGGTACCTATTTCCGGTAACGTTTGTCGATTTACATAAAACGCTTCTAGCGCTATCTGTATTTGATAATTCTTATCGTTACAGTTACAGTTCAGGTAAATAAGTGTATTACACACTTTAGATGCTCATCTTCGAAGAAAGTGAAAAGTCATTGATTCAGGTATCCTTGTCATTCCCCGGTCAATGGATGATTTCACTTCTATCACTCACTCCTATTCACCCACTTTGTTTATCATCCACTTCTCACATTATAGGTAAAACAAACATCTACCGGGTCTAAATAAATACAAAAATAATCCAATTTATTAAACTACAGCACCAAGGAATTGAGTGCATTCTGTCTGAGTACTCTGCAAGGGCCTTATTTGTTTGTGTACTTAATCCCGATGAGTAAACTTACAACGATTCCCCCGCATCCTTCACACATGCCTAATTCGAAACCACTTAAGGTTTTTCCCAGAATGACATCGACAGGGGATGGAGATGAGGTGAGATACGCTGGGGTAGATAAATCGAAATGGGTACCAACAAAAGTCTTGTAAATATCCTTTGATTTGACGCGGTGTCACACGCTCACAATTTTTTATTCGTTTTTCGTTAGATAGGGATTTCAGTGTGATTTCTATTTTTTATTTTAACAAAATCCATTTGCTTAGTGTGGAGCTGTCAAGCCATCTGTCAAAATTGCTGTCATTCGAATGACACCTTTTTTGTGTCTGGCCAAAGATAACATCGTGACTGACTCGTTAGTGTAGGACAATTGCCCCTTTTCTTAACATTTACTCGAAGAATTACCTGTCCTACACAGCACTTGCAGACTATGACAGCGACCTGCTATATTCGAACATAGTATAATTGCCTCCCTCATGTCAGTTTATCCAGGTGTGAAACACTTTAAAAGTTTATCTATCTATCAGCACAAAAACTCTGATACTCTTTCAAAGTTCTCACTTTGATGCAATGGTGGACTTAGCACTTAACTTCAATTTCTACCAATCAATTAGGTTTCGACCTTCTTTAACCAGATGTCGCTCTAACTCTCTCTGTAAGTAAAACCTACCCACGTCTGGATCAAGTGTCAAAATGTACCAAAGATACGGGCAAGCGACATTTTAATGAACACACAGGCCAATGCTTCTTACCTCGTTTTTATGCTTCCAAGCATGATATTCTGAAAAAAAATTTGCAAACTCATTAATCTTCAGGAGAATCATTAATTTTGATTAATTTTTGCGCTCACGAGGAAGGTTGGTGTGGCATCGGCGGCATTAGACATCATCTATTGCAGGTTTTATGAAACTTAATCCCTGAATATAACAGTCTTGTCTTGTGCAAATGACTTGGAGTGTTCTTCGTTAAGAAACGTTGAAACAGAAAGTTCCCTTATTTATTATTCTTCACAACTATGTACATACATCCCCAACTTTCTTATCTGAATCCTTAACAGAAAATCTGTCACGATAATCAAACACATTAGTTCACGACTTGTGCACACCCAAGCAGAACGAAACCCCCGCAGGGAAAATAAAACCACAGAGTACGATCCTTAAGCTTGATATCGATTAGTTTGACAGTCGCTAATGGAAAGAAAATTACAGCACATTTGTCTTCAAAATTAATTTCACAGCGAACACATTTACTTTGTCATGATTTTTGACAGATACCTAACCTCACAATCAATAAGACGTTTCCCAATATGTGACAGCTTTAAATACAGAATTTGACCTAAACTGTGTGTCCTATCAGTATGGCCATGGAAATCAATGTTAAAACAATCCCTCCACCATCATCATCAATCAGAAATGTCCTCGGGCTACTTTGCGATAACTGCTAAACAACAACAGTACCAATCTCAGTTAATCCAGACCACAGTATGTCCACTGTATTGTGAAACACAGCCACTCCCGGCAGCAGCAACAACAAAAATAAAACTAATTTGCATATTAATTGAAAGAGGACCCCACCACAGTGGCCCACCACCCCTTTAGGCAGCACACTAGGTATATGGGAATAAGCTAGGACTAAGGCAATAAAGGAATTTGTATAATTTGTAATTGGCTTTTTGGGCCCAGCAGCAGGACATACCCTCTCGAGCTGGCAGAAGCAAATCAGCACGCCTTTCCAGTTGTGGTAATCCTTTTTCTGATAAAATTTGTAGTTTTTTTTCCCTTATTCTCTCTTACAGATACTTTTCCTTGTATCTGATTAAAGTTTTGTTGTACAAATTAGTTATCACTTGTCACACTGAAGGAATTTTTTCTTTCATTCCTTTCTATCACATTGATTTATTTATTATTATTTTTTTATTTTAATTATTTTTATTTGCCTTCATCTGGAGAAAAAAAACGATATCCTTGTTATAATGATTTATACTCTTATACTCGTAAGAAACAGAAAACAAAAAACCACTGACACACTTCAATGCTCCAAGGATGATTTTTTGTCGAGGACTTTCCCGCAAAAGGATAAACAAACATAAAAAACAAATAAACAGAGCTAAACACTCATCAAAACAGCCACACACATACACATCTGCACACACACACACAATAACTAAGTGTATCCTGTGGTGGTGGCTCCAACCGGCCGAGACTGAGAGTGGAATAATTTCACAAATAAAACACTTTACACTTTTTTTTATGTATCGTTGTTGTTTCGTGTGTTTTGTTTTTTTTCTTTTGTTTTGTTTGCGCTGGCAGCAGGTCCTGTTTCTCTACTTTTTGGCATTGTTGGCTATGTGTGGATCTTTATTACAACACAGGAATGTGGCGATTTAACGCCGCATAAAGGATGAACAGGGAACATGAGGGTGGGCTGGCTGCGCGATGGGTCGGACGGGCGATTGTTCGGGATGACGAGATAGGTACTATCCTGACAAGGCTTCATAAATATTTATTCCGTGTAAATATATATGTGGTATAAGGAAAACGGGAGGAAAACAAATGAAAAAATATGAAAATTCACTTTGATGTCGACGTCGACAACGACGACGGCAAGGACAACGACAAGGGACAGACGAGTCCGTTCATGCGTCCGTCCTATTCGTCTATTCGTTTGTCCACATTCAAATTGAATCATGCACAAGGATAATCACCCTTCTTCTCTTTGACAAAACCACCCAGACGGTGGACAGGGATAGGGATAACCATTAAGGAGCACTCTTCACGTAATGATGAAGAGACACAGATTAAACATGGGACAAGAAAAATTAAAAAAAAAAAAAATAATTTAGCTAAAGAACAAAAGCCGCCATCCTTTCTCCATTCTGTTATCCTTAACCACTACGATGCGGTTTCTATTGTGTAGACGTCGTCAAATCGTAGTAAAAAAAAAAAAAAACTTGGTGGTTGCTGCGCCCTCCCTCCATAGAGGAGCACACACTTAGGGATCACCCTTTTGTACCTTTCATTGTTATATGAATCTTATATCCTTTTGCTATACGAGTGTACAACTTATGTTATACGAGTGTGCTTGTGTGAGACCAGAACTTTGATCAATTCGCGGGTACGTTCGGTTGGCGAAAGCATTAGAAACACCGATGTTCCTTCAGTTATATATAGAGAGACGAAGTTGAATAAATACAAACAAAAAGAATTTCAGAACATTTTCTAATTCAAAGATACCACGATGAAATAAACAAACAAAAATTGACCGCAGCACTTTTCCAACTCGACCGTTTACAACCAAAGCTCGCACTCTACTAGAGAGTTGAGGGTGCATTACCGTATTCAACCCTCTTGGAGTCAGATTGTTCAGTTTGCGATGATATAATCGCATGTAGTCGTGTTGAGGGGGAGGGAAATTTTTGCTTGGTGTCGTCTTGAAGAGAAGGGCGAAGAATTTGGGAAATTTGGTGAGTGTGCGCACTTCGTCCTGGGGGTGGTGGCGGCGAATTCAAAGGGCGGTAAACAGGTGGAATGTGTGTAGTGCCCATTGGGATGCATTTAATGTGATTGTGGTTTACTGATTATCGCGTTACAGAGAGTTGGGGTCGTTTCTGTTGCGTTGTTGACAGATTGTGATCGAAAGTTTTGGCAGATAATATGGTTGATGTTCGAATAACAGATACAGGCGTGTAAATTGTAAACATGTTCACAAGTCAGGGGAAAGACTGACAGACAGATTAAGGTTGTTTGTGTTTACAGGGAGTTGTAACAAAGTCTGTGTACAACTGAAAGAGCTCCCTGAAGGAAAGATCAGGTTCAGCAAGTTAATTAGAAACCTTGGTAGAGAGTAAAGGTACACCAACTCATTCTTTCCTGGACGAGTATATGCCTTATGTAGGATGGTCAGCAGTGTTAGCCGGATTTACAAGAAAACATCCACATCTTCTTGGTGAGCGTATTTCCTTTAGACCACAAGGCATTCAGACTTGTCAGTTTCAGCTCAGTGTTTCTAAAGGTAATGGAAAATTCTATCGATATTCACACTAAAACGAGTTAACAGTAACAGCCTTACATCACCTTGTTGGGACGATTGAAAAGTTTTTGTAAAAGAAAATAACCATCCTCTGTGTTCTTCAGGAGATCTAAAAGGATATGCTAGATGCCCAGCAGGAGAATCATTTCTGACAATATTGGATAGTTCTCGATTTCGTAGTAGTACGTAGACTCTCTTTGGGACCTAAACACTTCCCAATTTTTTAGTTACAACAGTAGAAAGCAAAGAATAAGACTTAAAGTAAGATTGCCATCACATCATGCACCAAGAGGAGAAACTTACATCTCCAGATAGTAACTGCGAACAAAATACTTTGGAGTAGCTCTACCCACAAACTTAATTGGAAACCTTCTTGGGACAGATGCGCTGAAAAAGCGACTAAAGCCTTTTGGGCCTGCTCTGGAGGTGAAAAACGGGTATTAAAGTGAAAGATAATTCAATCAAGCCTCCTCCCGTTTCGCTCTGCAAAACGAGCAAAGACTGGTGTAACTAGGTACCAGTCCGACTGTTGCCCTGGAAGACCTTCTATGAATGGTATGTATAATTCGACGGTCAGGGCCCTGAAGTTTGACAAGAAAATCACCAACCTTATTGGAGATATAAAGATCCTTGAAAGAAACTTGCTGCTATCTTCACCGGCAGTGTACATCTTGGACGTCAAGTATCAGTCCCCATCACCTCAAAAAAGATATCGTTCCTATTCGGACATATTCGACGGATTTAAATTTGTCAGATGGAATAGGAAACCGAACGTTTTTGCTATCGACTATGTCTCGAGGACTCTTAAACTGCCGAACGTAGATTTTGTGAATATCTCGGCATTGCTTGGACTAGCCAAGCATCATATCATCCCCAGGTCTCAAGCTGGTAAAAGCTTATCACCCGAAACCAGATTTTATGCCAGGAGGGTCTTAAATAATTCAACTATCCATACTCGGGTAGATCCTGGAGAAAAGAAATGGAGGAAGAAGTCCCAGTCGAGAAGCACCTACAACTGATGCTATGACAGGATTTAGAGAGCAGGGGGCGCATTGTCGGATGCAGTCTAACATCGGAGGCACAATCTTTTAAAGAAAGATAGAACGCGAGAGAGGTCACAATCGAGTCAAGTTGGTACTGAAGTATGAACTCAGTCATTAGGCTTTGAGTGCAAAGATTCAATTATGATCTAGACGAGCTGTACAATGACATTGACTTAGTCTGAAAGCAGTGTAAGTAGACGCGTAGACCCAATGAATAAGCTTCGAATTCAGTCTGTCAGACGCAGTAGACATACGCATACTCCTAGAAAGTGGATAGTCGTAGGTAAATTGCAGAGGCTTGTGTTTTTGGGCTAAGGGTGCTGTTTAAATGATTCCATTGAATGATTGCAGCAGTAAAGTAGTAGCATTCATTTTGTACTCCTTGATACTTGACGGTACAATACAATGTATAAAGTTGAGTGCTATAAACCAAAACCATGTCAGTTCGATCTACATATAAACTAAGGCGTAGAATATTCTTGTATCGCATTCCAATTTACCAAATAAAAAATAGAAGTGAAAGCATGTAACATTGTGGTACTTCGCAATTTAAAATTCTATAAACTGACTCTATTCCGTCGAACAGCACATTTATCCTGGTCTGGGTTTTGAGGTCAGAGCCATATTTTTATGAAAGGCACGGTTAAGGAAAATCTGAGACATATACATATGTACATATATACGTCTGGATAAATCCTGCTCAAAACACCTATTAAAACTAGCAAATTAGTCGGCTTACCCTAAAAGCTTTTATCTGCACGACTAGAAGTTCATCAAATATTTAAGTTAAGAATCCTGGCTTTACAAAAAAAAAAAAAAAAAAACAAAAACCCTTCGAACAGCATACTACGTCCGCAACCTTTGGTTTTGAAACATTAAATCGTAGCCACTGCTATGCGGTCCAACATATCCAATGACATAATTTATTCATTGAAACCATGTTTCCTTTATCTAGCTGGTAGCAAACATATCTGCAATCCAACTAACACTCATATTTATTATTTATGTTTTTGTGCTTTCAGGATATGTTATCCACTACAACGGTTACCTCAGATCCGGGCATCCTGTGCTTCCATCATTGTACGGTGAAAGTTTTCTGTTTCAATTTGCCAAATGTTTGCCCGAATTGCAATTCCGAGCTGGACAGGACAACGCAAAAGTTTATGCCATTTCGACTGCCGTATCCTTTCATTAGAGCATCACAATACCCTTGTGGTATAGTCCTTCGACCAACAACGGGGGATTTTTTGAAGTAAGTTTGTTTGACTATGTATTGTAGTGGTGCCCGCATCACAACCATTGCCTGCAGCCGCCGGCCACCATCACCACCACCACCACCATCACCTTCGTCATCTTTTATCCATCGTCGGGAGGGTGGGATGTGCACAAGGACATGCCACGCTGATCCTTTAGTAAAGCTGCTCACATAACTCGCAGTTTTTCTTTGTTTGTTTTTCTTTTTCGGTATCGCCAATCTTCTGTCGACCATCGCGTGGTGCAATGTAAAGTGACTACAATAATTCCACGGACCTACACATCGGTGTGACCACATCACACTGCAGCATTGTGGAATTCGACCGTAACGGTCTGCAACGCAGATCCGATAACAATGCATGGTGGCAGTGTCTGCTCGTCGGAGATGTTCCTGATCCTTGGCATGACCTCTGGGATAGTGTCCTGATGCAGGTAAGCTGGCTGCCGATACATCGTATCGGTTTGCCAAACGCAATTTTATCATTCAAATTCGACGTGTAATCGTATTCATTCGTTGGTGGATTTTCCAGATTTGTAAGCAGCCACACTGGACCGTTGATCACTACAACGAGGAGACATACAACTGCTATACGTTCGTATTGAAATTCCTCGAATCACTCGGCTATGAAGGACTTAGTGAGGCTGCCCAAAGCAAGACTGTGTTTTGTGAAAAATATATTGTTCCTAGGACGACAACGGCTGGCAAATATATCTCTCTCTACCGGAAGTTGAGAGAGAACGGTCTGTACGTGCACCATGTGAAGGATGGCAGCGGCAGCAATGGCACTTTGAATGGTAGTCGCATAAAGCGACAACAAAAGTTGTTTACTATTGCCGAGTAGGATGGAGCACAGCGCACCACACCGCACAGCGTCAACGACAACGACGTGCACTATTACCAGACGATACAACCTCTTTTTCCTCAGATGAGATCTCTACTTAATTTATTATTTTGTACGTAAGCTAGGTTTAACTCTCAGCAATGCCCATTGTCCAGTATATTTGTACGTACATCGAATGTGTAGCTTAGTTTGTGATTGCCTTTAAATGAATTTCTAATAAAATGATTTAAGCAAAATGCGGTCCAAGGGTTATGTCTGATTGGCCGATGTTGCCGCTGCCAGTTTCACTGGCTGTTTAGCCACTTAGGGAGGTACATATGTACAACTTCTAGAAGGAGTATATGTTTTCGAAACCTTATAGAGGAAGAGTGCTGGAATTAAAGGAATCGTTACTGGAGAGGATCCGGTGGCGATTTACTTATCAAGTATTCCATCAAAGTAGAGCTAAACCTCCCTAGAAAGTCAGAGATGATAATTTACTAGAGCTCTTCGTACAAGGTTGCTACTGGTTTAAAAATACACTAAGAAGAACCAAAACGTCCCAACTACGGAAATATATGGAATCACTGAGGCGTGCCGGAGTCTTACTACTAAGAATTGTAATAAACATATGAACAACCAACATAGAGTCAAGCAGCCATCAAAGCCATCACTTTGACAACAATGAGATCAAAAATGGTCAAGAAATGCAAAGAAGAAATCAAATCTGTAAGCTTGAAGCGCATTTGGATGTTCTCCTCGTGTTGGGTTTCCACGGCTTGGTTCAGAAGGGCTATACCAGGGCTACACTGTTTATTGTATTGGGACAAACTGCAAGGCGATCGTATTCAGTGTGAAGCCAGTTAAGCTCGGAAACAAAGGTTTGTTTTTTTCTGATTACTTGGAAAGCTGTAGAAATGAGAAAAAGGAGGAAACCAAGACACAAATTCTGTGCACCAGTCCTGCCCTATTTGAGAAAACCCTAGGCGAGGACTTCTTCTCAGATCGCAACGACTTAGCTAGACTAGACTTATGCGGAAGAAAAAGCTTCGTCAAACGGATTTAATGATTAAACGGCGAAACATATCCCTTCGGCATGGGTTCACACTGCCCTGCCTCCGGTGTTGATAATCCGGTGGTATCACAATGGTTCTTCCTCTGATATAAGTGTGTCCCTGATGAGCCGGGACAACCACCCAAGCGAACCCAATCCAAGTAAAGTCTAAAGTGACATCTTAAACTGCTGTGACTTGTTCTTGAAATACACTGCATTCGGCAGGGATTGAGCCTTCACCCATACAGAGGATAATGGATGCCTTCCTAGCAGTGTCTAGTACGAGCATGCATACTTCCGACCAGATTTTTTGTCGACACCATTACGTAATGCATATGACATTGACATATTAAATGCCTCCATCATCTTTCTTCAAACTGTCACCTTGACATCAGCCAACTTCACCCTATTATGTAAAGTTGCACCCAGGGATGTTAAAAGATAACCACGTTACGCCTATGCGATGAAGTGGTTATATAAAATGAAGAAAACAAATTCTGGACTAATAGTTTCGATGCAATTTGTGAAATTAAAATTAATGAAACGCAGCATCACACAATCATTGCCTCTCCAGCTACGTACACTCGTATGTATACCAAATTAGTCCACTCATTCACTTTAGCCAAACCTCCTCTGTTAGACCCTTGGTCATCGAAGTCATTCCCTTTCAACAAATTGATTATTTTCCACAAACTCCTGACTCATGACTGGGATACTTCTTTTTAAAATTAAGAAACAACTTTGGATACGAAAATAGAATAAGGAGCACGTTCCTTATTGGTGCGATTTAAGCAAGTCACTTAATGTGATTCCCTGTCGATCCGTTTTTCAAATATGCTGACGCATTCCTTTGTTAATCCAAAAGTATCTAAACTAGAGAGAAAAACACCACCAACAGCGTTCCCTTTGCCCTGCCACAATCATTTGTCGGCGAAAAACGCTAACGATGATCTATTCAGCGCCACACTGTGACAACAGGGAATTCATCTAGCATCCCTTCATTATTTTCCTCTGACAAAAAACAAAAAAAAAGTGGAAAAAAACGGAAAAGTATACTTCCCACATTTTTATTCCACAAACAGTGATATGAAAGCCCTAACCGAACTGCAGGTGCATTGTTCCCCGACTCCCCCGGTGGAATATCCATTACCGTCAAGCACCATCTCCTCCGATGACGGTAAATTGTGGAATAAAGTTACTTCCTTTTTATTTTTGTTTACGTTGAGTAATATTTACGGGCAAGGAATAAAATATCAATGACAGGACGAATGAAAGAGAGAGAGAGAGCGGGAGTTTGTGGAAAAATAGAATTGTAAATGTTTTCATTTCGAAGGAATTCCGGCGCCAGGGGACTCCATTTGAAGGCTTTTTCATCTCATGAAGCTAGAGAGGATGTGTGGCGAACAATAGGAGGAAAAAAAAAACGAAACTTTACTCTCGGAATCAAATGCAAATGCGGGAAGCCACATTTTGGGAAGATGGAGCCGAGAGAGAGAGACTCTGCGGATATCCAAGGAAATCTGAATAACAAATCGTTTATTTAATTATTAATATGGTTTGCCTTTGCCTTAGTCCGGATTATTGGATTGGAATGCGAAAGAGATGAGAAGAGGAGTAGAAAAAAAATAAAAACAATACAATATGCCAAAAAAGGGATGACTCGTGCAATTGGCACGTGCGATACTTTAATATTCATTCAGGGACATATCATTTGGTTTACGTTGAATGAATTCCTATTTTTGTTTCAAAGGACCTTCAAGAGGACCTTCTGCAGTATTGCTTTGTTTAAAATTTGACAGTAATTTCACTTTGGCATTGAATTGAAAACTTCTTCCAAAGTCATAGCTTATAGCTTTGTCAAGGGGTTGTCGATTACTTCCCTAGGTGGCGACACAGTCCGTCCGATTTCCAATACCAACTGGGTTGATGCTCCATTCTGGTTGCGCTGTTGTACCTTTACTGAATTACCATGCCAATGGTCCTCCACGACAATGGATCATGTCTTCTCACGTGGTACTGGACTAAACAAAAGCGCTCACGAAAATATGGTTAACGAGCGTCGTCGGCTTCATCTTGTCGACAGTAAAAGAAAAAGATTTAGTGACAGCTGAATCAATTTTGACGACCAAGTCAACGTAAAGGTGATCTGTTTTAGAAAATAATTGTCTAAGTAGAAGGATAAGAAGAACAACTAGAGTCGTTTGTTTTTAGGTGCGAAAGAGATGCCCTGAACCATACGACTTGCTGAAGTTGATTCAGCCTCATAGAAACATCTGGTAGAGTGTAACATGAAGCTTTGAATTTCAATATCTATTAGTAAACGCCTCGGAAAGGAAATTCCACAGAGACTTGAAGTTGCAACCAACGCGTTTCGTTAGTTCTGTTGAAGAACACTCTGAGAAGACCCTAACGAACAGTTCATGAGCTCTTCCTTGTTTTCTTCATTTTCCTCGTAGTGATCTAAACCGTTTTCCAATGTCATTGTTATGGTACAAGCATACATGAGGATAATGGAGTGAAGTTGCCTGGAGTTCTTTTTGAGAAGTGCGAATTTAGTCGTATTTTTCAAACAAGTATCTGTCAACACAGTTCACAATGCTACCAATTTTTTGGTGCTTAGGTTGGGTTATCCGATTTAAGGCTACGTTTATGCCCAGCGATTGATGCATGAGATTCGAGCAACTACAAGCGACTTCAAGCGCTCTAAATTCTCACCATGATGCTTTATCACTCTGTTTTGGTCCTCAATTAGTACTGCAATGAGTTTTCTGTCTGAAAACATCTCTGGTTATTATTACGTCTTATTTATGATGGAAATTAAAGACTAAATCCCTCGGCATTTCACTACAAACGCCATCACATAATTAAGTTTCAAAGGCATTTTAAAGCAAGAGTTCGGCATCCATAAATTTCCATTTAACTTTTCTGTTCTGGAATATGAATGTCATTTCTAACTCCTTCTGACATTCGCCATTAATTCCCTCGAAAGTGTATCTAAACCACTGTGACAGACACTCACTGAAAGCAAATAACTTCAACGTTCCACAAGACAAATCGCCTAATCCAGGGATTGACTCTATTTTTTTCACCCCAAAATAAACTCCATCACTTCACACATAGACTTCCCTAAAGTTATTTTTTTTTTCTTTTAAATTTCACCATGCTGGGTGCAATAAATCCTTCCATCCTCTCCTCCCCGTCAATATTCAAATGAATGCATACACCACTAGAGACTAGTCGAGAAGAAAGAAATCCCAGAATTTGAACTCATGACCATGGAACGAAATAAAAACCGTGGCATAGTTACGAGACCAATCTCGTGGTATCATATCTCAGAATTCCATTCATTTACCGACACACTTTGGTAATTCTTTTGAAGACCGCGCTAGTTATCGGTTGAGTGGCCATTTTTCCGCTTCGATAATGGCAGTCGAGCAGCAACTCTTTTGAATAAACCACTCTATTAGGAAGGAACCCAGAAATCCCACAAGAGAGGTTTTGAAAAAAATTCAAATAGGCAACCAGGCAGGCACCCACGGGATATTTGCTTTGAAAACTACGACTACCGTCTGATGGCATGTTCGTTATGAACTAGTTTTATTTGATTGGGAATATGCACAGAAATGGCTCGTTTGTTGACCATAAATATGTATGTCATTGGCCTTTATTATAGTACCTAACTGGGTTTTCACATTCGAAATGCAATGCAAATACTTCATTTCGATTTATAAGTGAAGAGCTGAGGCATGACTCTTCCTATTCAGCAATCAAATGTAATAACAAATTCTTTGCAAACCAACATCCAAAGGATACTTCATTTGGATTTTATTTGTGCTTATCCTTTTAGCTTATATGTATATTATATGATTTCGGTAATAACTGGAGAGCAGGAACGGAATCCTTTGAAGTGTGGTTGCATTATTTGTACATGGTATCCGGTTTCTCAAAAATCGTTTAACCATGAGGTAGGTCATCCCACTTTGGCTAGATCTCTCGCTTGAAATACAAAATTCAGTGAGATGCTGTTGAACAAAATCAATAGACTACGCATGGACGTTACTCATTAGTATTCATACTATCCGGAGGTAGAACTCTTTCGTTGCTTGGCACTCGGATGCAGGAGGAAACGATGAAGTTTTGAGATTCTTTATAATTGATGAAAAACTGCGGTTGCTTCATTCACCGGTTGGAGCAGAATCCAGGTCAGAAGTTGTTGGATTGTCAGTGGAGTTTTAGTGAAAATGCATTAATGGGGAAACAGATTGAATTACCTTTCAAAAAAGTTACGTATACGCCTAAGTATACCTGAAAATGTTGATACATAGAATTTCGACGTACTGAACCATCCTAAATCAAGTAAACGCATTAAATTTAGTTTTCCTGAAGGCTTTTTGTCCATTAGTTCGATGTGTATGCTATCCATATCTTGGTCCAGTTCCAGTTCCAGTTCCAGCTCATGACGATGAGGTATTTAAAGTGAGAGTCCAGTCATTGGGGATGGCTGTAACCACTCATACTTACTTATAAAGCATCAACAACATGTGGGACAAACAACGCTGATAGACCATCAGAGTCGTCGGATTTATTGTTTCTTTTAGCTTTTGATTCCTGAGTCTCTATTGACTGGATTCGGCTTTTCTTCTGGCCTTAAATACATCTACTATTCCATGCGCCTTCGGTGACTAAGTTTCATTCACTATTTCGAAGAGCCTATTCCGGGGTTTCGATTCAGTTGCCAGTTGCTTAGCATCTCCAGGTCTTGTGTTTATCGTCGGACTCTTTGATTTGCTTGAGCTGCTTGGCTGTGTAGGCCCGATTTTCTTCTAACGTGGTTATCCTCGTAGCAATCAATCAGGGTTCCTGCAATTGGCTTAGAATTGTAACATGTACTGCTAAGAAGAAATTAAATATTTTTGTGACCAGCTTAGGATTCAGCTTCTAAAACAAGTTACAACAGGGACACATCGCAGTTTGCTGTCATGCAAGGCATTTAAATGAATAAAAATCAAGGACATGACTTTAGGATGATTCCACCTTGACGCAACACCAATGCAAGCGTTCCTGATATGCTACTTCGCCATTCCTTACTGTGTATTCAATCCCGATTCAATTATTTATTAGGACACCCCATTTCAGTTCCAATTTCTCAAATCACAGTTGCAGTCGATAAAGTGTTTATTTCCAGATGCATCGTGAGGTCCATTGGCAATTCAATGATACGTTCGAACCTCAGGTGTTACCAACCTTACCCGCTACATTCGAGTACTAACTCCATTTCGAATCATACCCAGCTAATAGAATTACAGAGCTAGTCCTGGACCAATCCCTCCATCATGGAATGGCATGTTCTCTACTCGTCTAAGCTGTCGCAAAGTAACACCTCCTATACACGATTTCGTACGAATCCATCAATATCCCGTTGATGTTTTCAAAAATCGTCAATGCCCGTGCAGTGGCAGTGGTGTCCCTATTCGAAAAGGGTGGCTCGACAAAAACTCGTTCATTTTCATTCATCCCTCAGGTAGACAGGAAACAATTTCACATTTGAATTCGTTACAAATTGAAAATTATTTTGACTGCTGGTGGCTGCTGGATATGCCGAGGACTTTCGCTATCGTGTCGAATGCCGGTCCTCGGTCCTCGTCATGCTCCATCATGACGGCTGTTCGTTTGCTGCGAACGGAGGCTGAAAATCCACCCACAAATCCACCTCAAACATGACATTATTGTTAGTGCTACTGCCTGCCACTACTTCTGTGGCACGGGACAGGGAATAGAGAGATGGAAAAACTTGTGCACAGAGCAGACTGGGTGGCTGGAACAGGGTCCTGTTCAACGGTATATTCAGTTTTATGTTCTCGAATTTCCCGAAGAGACACACAGGGACACAGAGAGACAGAGAAAAAGAGAGAGATAGAGAGATCGAGGAATGTTTGCGCTGCTTTTACGAAATTGAATTCTGTCGATTCCATGTCATCCCAGAAGACGAATTCTGTAATTTTGTTATGCGATGTTATTGTGCCGGAAGGTGAGTTGTTGAATAAATGAATAACTCCCACATGCGGGTCCGTATGACATTAGTGTGCGGCGGTAGGTGTTTTGGTGGCCATTTGACTGCCCATTCGGGGGTGATGGCCGACTCGTTTATGGTTTTTATGCCAGCAGGAGCTCAATATCGTTTGGGTTATTATTTCATCGGAAGTAACACCGAATGTAGTTTTGGAAAATAGACATTATCGTCATCTTATATGGCAGGGAGCGTTGGGGGAAGTGCTTTTAGATTGATTGTTATTAAGTGTATAACCCTAAATGGGACAACTGTTTATTATCGATTGTGTAATGTGCACAGGAGTGTGCACACATGTGTACATACGTGATTAGATGTAGCTGTTTACGATACTCAAGCTTGGAAAAGTTCTAAGCTGGTATAATCGTGTGGCAGGCAGATCCCTTTGGGGCTGCGCTATTAAATCCAAAAGTGCAACACAGGCATAACCTACTTTGGTGCTACTCAGGACACACATGCTGCTGAAGTAGCAGTACTCAATGGTCTGCATATTTTGCAAGGCTTTTCATGTCCAAAATTATGTTAATTTTCTTAATATTCAACACCGCACTGGCACACTGGGGGTGTTGGAGCATAATTCAATTCGGGCAGTGTAAGGTAAATGGAATGGAAAGACCGACACAAGCGAAAACACCTAAGAGAGGTGTCCCGTATGTGGGTCAATCCTCAGGTCATGTGGTGGGAGAACGTCGAAAAGTTACTCCTTTATGGTGTCGGAGTTAGTAGCTCATATTGGTGAGGTAGAAAATCAAATCGTCAGAAGTAATGTCTTGGAAAGTTGGTGCCACGAACAGTAGGTGTGACTTTGAGGGATTACTGATTCGTAGGCAGGATACTTAATAGAGAAGTTATAACATAAACCGTTAATACGAGTATTTCGTGGTTCACAGATGTAGACAGAAATAACCAACATATGTAGTACCTACTTAGTTTTTAGAGGAGAACGTGTGAAGACATTTCCCTGCAATGAATCTTGATATACATATGAATCCTTTACAGTCGAAGGAGATCTAATAAGGGAATAAGCAATACAAAGATAAAATTGAAATATATTACATAGTCACTGGGTTGTGAGAAGAAGGATCTAACATACAAGATACATATAATCCCCAGAAAGAACCCCCGTTTGCAGCTAACCATCAGTTCTCGCCAATGTTCAACTGTCAACAATCAACCATCATTCACTATTCAGAGTCAGTGTCATAGATATGTATGTTATGGTTGAACAATTGCTCTATACCCGCTCAGTCAACTCCACTATACGAAACTCAAGCCAGGTACTCCCAGGGCAAAGTCCTATTGCTACTTGCTCCTATTGGCTCTTGCTTGTGGCTAAAAGGTTTGAAATACTAGAAAGAAAGAAATGGCTTCAAAGAAGCGGCCTACATCGCCGATGTCACTATTCCAGTATCAGAAAAGTTCTTCCCCGCAATCACCGAAGGACGCAGCCATATGCTTCTTTTGGTCAGTGCTTGAGTCAGAAGACATGGTTTGAAAGTTAACCAAGCGATAAACTAAGAAACGATGGATCTCAATCTCAATATCGGAGTAGAAACAGGTGATGGTGATGTACTATGTACATGTGGTACTGCCAAAGCGTTATGGCCGGTCCATGATAGAAAGAGATCTGCAGATCTCATGAAATTAGTCAAACGGATATTTGGAAAGCTATTGGTGCCGTGACAGAACACTATGTGATAGGCAATCATTCAGTATGAGAAGGACTACCCCACAACGACTTCTAGAGAAGCTGCATGGACCAAGAGGAAATAGCTAGAATCTACTTCGTCATCTATGTCACCAAAGGGAAAGACGCTATTAGGAGCTATTTTCTTGTAAAACTAGACGATTGAGGGGGCATTGACTTGTACAAGCCTATGGGATTCATACACGCATTTGGTTTGTTTAGCCGTCGAAGGTTGCACTCTTAGTTAGTCTAAGTGAGCTGTCGATACTTTTAGTCAACAAAGTCACCCATTTAACTTACCAAACCTAATATAACGAATGACCTTGTTGACTGGATGCAAACGTCTCACGTAGACTACATAGAGGATACTGTATGTTCAAGTCGCAGTGCGTGCGGTCCGACGACGTCAAAAGTTATATCCTGGGCAATCCCGTTAGTCTTCTCTTCACTACCATCCAATTTCAAATCATTTAAAGATATCGACATACTTAGCTAGAGTTCCTCTCACATAAATCATTCAAGGACAATCAGCTCCGCCTATGCTGCGTGTTCCACTCGCACATTTTTGCACCCATTTTGAACTATCACCACCATGATTAATTGCCAAGGACACTACATTGCCAGCCCCGAAACAATAACTCAAACAATAGGCCAAGGCCGTACTCATATGTCGACAGGACTCTGAAAGGAAAAATTGCCAACGATCCCGAAACCTATTAACACAATCAAAACGACCACACCTTCCTTTCTGCGAATCAATTTCAATTACACAAATGGCTAATTCAGCCCACATCGTCAGTTACCACGGATTTAATTTATTGCAAAAATCTATCCCGCCACGATGACAGTATGGGGGCGGAACCAGTGCCCAGAATCCGCTTCCAATGAGCCATAATTAATGACACGTATGCAGTGTGTATGAAGCTTGCTCGCATCGCTGCCCTAACAGCCTCCTCGCGGCAAATAGCTTAATTATTGAAGGAAAAACAAAAAGGAGCACCATCTCGCGGGGTGTGTTGACTTTTCAACGCAACGCACAGGAATGCAACGCAGTTCCTTGAAAATTAATTAAAACCAAAATTATTGCATTGTGCCCGCCCGAAGGACTAAAGGGGAGCAATTATGTGTAAAATTAACTTTGCTGAACCGGAATTGGGTCAGCACCCATTGTAGTGCGAATGGCAGCACCCCATCTCATTACAATTGTTGAATGTGATTGTGGTGACCCCAAAAACAAAGCCACCCTTGCATTGTATTATTCTTGACCGCTGCGGGCGTAATGCAAAGTCTACAATGGGCGGCGGAGAGGCGCCAAACAAACGCTCAGATTATACTTTGCATTGTTATGACATGAAACGCGAAGCCATTCAACGGTGTGTCTCCCAGTGTCCCAGTTCTCTACATTCCATATCTGAACCAAGGTTGCTGCAGCGACACTGTGTCAGCATGCCACCATGGCACCTCCTTTCATACTGGTCACGCACAAGATGTGGCTCAAAAAGTAGGAAAAAAAAAAACAGAAAACAAATAGATTGCAGCCATTAAGCGATAATCCTATCTCCTTAGTGCTTCTTAATTGGATTAGCCACGCTTTGGTGTTAAGCGATTCCGAAGTGTTTCGGCCACTTGTTGCCGCTTGAATTCCTTCCGAATACACGCTTCCCGACGAACAATAGGTTGACAACAAGATACATGGGGCAAACAAAACACAACAGCTACGTTGGCAAATCGACTCTGCCAGTCCCAGATGCTTATCCGGGGTTGGCTTCGTGACATTCGCTCGAGTGGAGCTATGAGGATGGGGGTGGCACGGAGACACATAGATCATACACCTTTTTGTCATGTCTAATCTACCCTGAGGGGCTTTTTCCTGTATGCCTCACCGTGTGGGTTACGTTTTTTTTCTTCGTTCGCAAGGTTTTATGTTATTTTGGGAGGATTAGTAGGCCGTTCGAATAGACAGGGCTGGAAGTGTTGGGTGTGTCTTTAATTTTTTTTTCTTTGGGAAAAAGATGAAAGCAGGCAAAAGCTCTGCGCTGCCGAAAAGGGTATCAAGGCGTTTTATGTGATTTACGTGAAAAAGACAAGATTTCTCCTGAGGACATATATTAGTTTCGTCAAAGGGAAAACATGTGAGTTGGGTAAGAAAAAACCCTTAACCGGGATATGGTCAAAAGGGGATACAGTAACTGTTTGAACATAAATCGATCTAAGGGAGCAGGTGATTCGCATTAGTCACGCACATGACTATTCAACTTTAATCGAAATTTTACAGCGAAATTTATACACCATACACAGTTCTACTTAAATTGCTGAAGGACCTTGAAACAAGCCATGAAACCCATGGTAGTCTCCCCACCTTTGGCACATCATAGGTGCTCCCAGTGACAGGAAAACACATATATTCTTTACTTAATCTAGGAACTATATATTTTTTCCCGAAAAAAAGAAACAAAATATCCTTGAACTCACATCACATCGCAATCCCTTTGAACTACGAGTACGGTGCTCTCCCACAGTCCGCATTGATGGTCCTCTGATGCTCACTTGACCGCAATTTATTTGGGCACTTAAATTTATGAACTTTACGCAAGTACACACTTTGGTGTGAGCGTGAGTGCGAGTCCTTGAAAAGCCTGAGGCGCAGAGACTTTTCAAGGAGTCGCTCCCCCCCTCCTCACATCGGCGATTTATTATTGCTGCATAAATGCTTGAGCCATTACCAGTGCCACTTGATACCGCTTCTCGCGTAAGATCATTGGAAGTCGGGATAAATATTTCATGTCCATCCTTGACATATCTCAGGTCGTAAACAAACTGATGGAAGGCGCGATAAGTTCTTCTTACTTGCGACGGAGGGTCTAAATAAAATTTTATTTTTGAATCTAGTTCGGACAGATTTACATACGCTGAGATGGGTCCTTGGGGTCAGTCGACATCATCTGCTGGGAATAGATTTCCATTAATCGACACAAACTGATTTCGCTTGATTTTGTCGAAGAAATGCAGGCCAGCAGCTGTTTCAATCTCCTCCGGTGGCCGCCGGAAGGTTTTCAGATCTACGTCGTCACTGATGAACTGATTCGGAAGCATGTATGCCTCCATGGAGAATTTTTCATCTCTCGACTTACAGACTATGATTTTGAAGAAATGCGTTGGTACAGCGACAGGACTAACACCAATGACTCTAAACTCAACATGCGACACAGATTCGTTGTTCATTTCTGGTTGATATATCGAACCAGTGCAGACGTACACATCGGGATACACACTTGTTAGTCCTCTGACGTAGATCTCGAGGTTGTTCCAGGCATCTCTGTTGAATCCCCGTCCAACTTGTGGTGCAACATTGGTCAGGTAGAACGTCTCGTTGCAGTGGATTTGATCTAGCTTGTGATTTGCCGCAGCTGCCAAGTGACCTCTGTCGAAACCCGACCGAAAATAGTCGTAATTATGTGACCGGAATAATGTGGGAATCCCTGCGTCAGAGCGGAATGTTGAGAGGCGACGGTTCACCCCACATTTGTTGCCAACACATGGCTCTGTAAGGTGCTCGAGAACCCAGTGGGCTACTCTGTTTCGACGATCGTAGGAAAGGACGAAATCGGAAAATACTCGAATATCGTCAAGTCCTGGGAAGCCATACTGCATGATTTGTTGCATCCGACTTGGGGGTTCATCGTTCTTCACTGGGAAATTCTTAAACTTGAGAAGGTGTTAGTCCTGGGAAGTCCTTCGTCAAGGGGGGTAATACTTACAATTGTAAAGAGCTTGTCTTTCAAACAGAACAAGTAGGGGTCCGTTTGGATTAATTTTGTCAGGCTTTTGCTTACGAGGGTATGATCTGTGTATATTCCCAGCAGATATGAACTGGTAGCCAGCAATGATGCACCTATTGCTAGTGAAAGCACGTTTTCCTTCATTTTTTATTTACATTGCAAATTTGGACAATCGAACAAAACTTTACTAAATTTCTATAATTTTGAGTTAAGTTCTGAAGCCTACTTCAGTTCAACAGGAAGACCTTAAAGACTTTTTGCGTTTTGTATTGAAAATGATAGCATTCGTAATTGAAGTTCAAGTAGTTTCAACGAGATGGCGTTGTCGAACGTTATGTGGGTTTCAAAATGGCGCCAAATTGAAAACAAAACAAAAGTTTGGTTTCATATTTGTAAATCCATGAAGGATTCTGATGATCCCCTTCTTGGTAGGAAACGGCCCTTGCATTACCCTCAGATCCCAAATAGCCAATAGTAACCAATAGTATCCAACAAAGGGGGTTACGTGACGTAGCAGTCAAGTGCCATGACATGACAGCAGCTTGGCTATCTGACAGCGTAGCTACATAATGTCACAGATGTCATGGTTTCTGTCTTAATTGATTTGGATCCATCATGAGTTTTCTGTTTCTTCTGAAGGAGTACTTTCATAATTTTTGTTAGATCTAGGCATAGCCCGAAATGAGCACCGTGCTGTCCAGACTCCTTGTCTCTGCTGTAAACTGTTTTACCAACGAACCTGCTATAAGTTTCTCAGCCTTTGAGGCAAGAATATTTATGTGGTCTTCTAGTTCGATTTTCGTCCATCAGCGTATGGATTCAGAGCCCGCATATACCAAGAAGGATTGACTTCTGATACCGCCATCTTATGATTGATCCTCGAAAGCCATTTGCATCTCAGATATGGTAAAGCTCCACATCATCATATCACAAACGTCCTTATTAACTATTCACAAGCCGCGATTCCTTGTCTTCTCTTTATTTTCTTTAAAATAATATGTGTCATCCTGTCACTTAGTTGCTTACCTACAAGAGCTAACCAGTTAGTACACTAGACATGGAAGTGTTCTCAAAATACTAATTGTTCTTTAATTTTACTCTAGCTATGACCATGACAAATGCCATCTGTGTGAATAAAATAATAATAGCATTTCACGATGGTTTCATTTAATTGACAGTGACAGTCAAGTGGTCGCTGAACGGTAATGGCAACTTATCGCAGAAACTCTGGCAGCCATTTAAATACGTCGATCTGCAGAAAATCCATTAAGGAATCTTTGTGGCGTCCTGTTGTCTCTGTTATCCGAATTATAAATGAATAATTGTTCATTTAAAGTGACAGCAAGAAATCATGGAATGTTCTTAAAGCAATCAGTTAGTGCTTTAAAAAATACTGCAGCCATGTACTTGAAGTTGAACGAAAAAAAAATCCGCGAATCGATGAAGATTCCATTTATTCGCACCAAGCCACACCACTTCCGGGAATTTCATAACAAAACACAAACAGACGGACTTCCTTGAAATTTCCCATAAATGTCATAACCGAAAAAATATATTCCTAATGGAAATAAGGTGCCCGACTAGGTCGTACGCACTTGCATTTTGTACCAATACGTTTACAAACTTCTCATGATGGAAATGCAAGGCTTGGTATGTACACATAAAGTCCAATAAAGTGGGCGTGTCATCCTTTTGTAAAGCTTTTTGTAAATTGCAAAGATCTAAGTAGATGTTATACACGATATTTGAAAAAAACGCCCTTAAAAAGTAGGCGGGAGTGTGTATAATCTTCATGTAAATCATATTGAGTCTTACCGACTGTAATTTTTATTGATTTTTAGTCAAAATATTTAGCCTTTTGAGTTTTATTAAGTGGGTGTGGCTATTTCAAAATGTGGTAAGCCTGGTCGGCAGAGAAAGGCCAATTGTCTTACTCATATTTTTCCAGAATATAACAGCATATAGCTAAAGTAATCTTAATACAAAATTATATTCAAATCGTTAAAGCCATTTTCAAGAAAATCCATTTTTATTAAAAGTTAGTAAAGTACCTTTAGGTTTGAGGTTACAATGCCCAGGAAGACAGCCAGACATCTCCATCATAGTAATGTCAAGTTCTAGCAAAATCACGAGTTCGAAAATTTTCACGAAGCCAATACTTGCCCTGTAGGTCCAGATGCACGTAAAAATGAAGTGACCATCAGTTTCATCATCTTTAAACAAAATCCTTCCAAGAATTTCCCTCTCCTTTCGCTTTTGTAGCTATCCCAGCGTCCCAACGCTAAAACAAAATATATATCCTTGGACGACAATCATAAGTTCAATCACTACAACCACTCAGGACTGCCCAAAAGGCAAAGGGAAGCATCTTTAATTAAAGCACTTTTAATTTTCTTTTTTCCCAGAACTCGCGCCCATAATTCAGGGAATAAAACAAAAAACGAACAAAAAAAACATAAAAGAAGGAATGGGTGACACTTGAAAGCACTGTAACTCCCAGCAAAAAACAGAACGGAAAAAAAAGAATAGAAAACCGAAAAATAAAGACGAACAAAGAGACCGGGGCTTTGCTCTGGCTTTTCTTGAACGCAAAGGTAAGAGCGCCTCAAGGCAGCCAGTTTCAAAGAACACCAAAGGAAAAGCCCGATGCTGGTGGAAGTAGTTTTCAAAGTTTTACCCCAAAAAAGAACCTCACGTCACTTGCAGTTAGGGTACTTGGTTATTTTAAGAGGAAACTTCTAAAAGTAACCCCGCAGCCTCAAGAGTAACAAAAAAACCCAAAAAAAACTTTGCTACAGTGAAATGAAAGATTTTCAACGAGTTCATTCCTCTGTTCAGAGAGAGCATTTAATGTGGTCAATTCGGATGCCCAAGTCGGTGTCCTGTGTCCATTTTGCATTTTGCTCGAGTCCTATTAATTTAACATCCAATTAGAGCAACAATATGCGGAACAGTGGCGGTAAACAAGCACTGCGAGCGGATTTTTGGATATTTGAAAAATTTACTTTCGGGCCTGCTGCAGCAGCGATAAACGTTTAAACCCTGGAGCGGGTGCGGAATATTCGATTCGAGTGGGGGGGGGAGGAAGGATCATTTTCGGATTCCATGTAATCAGGACCGAATAATTGGGTGCAAACAATAAAGTTAATGCCTGTGCGTGTTTGTGTTTGCACGTCCGATATGAGAGTATCCTTGCCGGACCGCTAACTCGGTTGGTTGTTAATGTTTTAGTGGTGATGTAATTGGTAACAAATATTTAGCCTCGCCAGTACAACTTACAGTCCTAATTAAATGAATGAAAATGCAAATTCAATTTTAAGCTAATATGGCTAAAGGCATTCGAGTGTAGCACAGTATGTTAGATATGTGCGATTGCCAATTATGGTAATGCCTGCAGCGGGAGTAACAACAAAATGCGGAAAGAGGACATCTTTGGTTGGAAATCACATCCGGTAATGAACTTAAGCTCGTCTATTTTGAAGGTTTCTACTTACATGGTGGGAAGCAACAGGAGATTCCCTCGTCTCGATATACGTAAAGGGACGTGATGGTCTTTAGAAGACATACTGAATGAGCGTATCTTCGGAGCAGATAATATGCACTCGGGTCATGGTCTGTTTAGTACCAAACCGTATTTGCGAGTATCTTCCGAAACCCTTACATCTATGCAAAGGAAATTCGGGGTCGGACGACACCAGTCGCAAGTGAGTGCGCAAGTGAAGAAGTCTCAAGGCTCCGAACATGATAAAGACAAACAAACAAACGAACATGATAAGGGCAAACAAATTAAAAATGGAGACGCGCACAGGTTGGGATTCCTGAATAAAACTTTATCCGGTCACCAGGTTTTTGTTGAACGAAAGGAAGAGGAGAAACGAAAGCTTAGGAGAAAGATATGAACAACACCCTTGATGACAACGAGGAGTTTTAGCCTCCCAACTTAGTGACATAAGGCTATCGGAGGAAAAGGAACGCAACGGGTGATGCTGCTGGAGATGACCTGCCAAGGATTCTACACTTAATTAAATGCGATCGTAATAAGAACAACTGGTGTTGGTTACTGATGCTTTCACTAGCATGAAATAAAATGAACGAGAGCAAGATGATAAGGATTTTCGAACAAGAGTCGACTTCCACCAGACTTGGGCAGAATAACTCTTGCTAATGACTCCTTCTTTGAGAATTAAGAAGAAACCTATTGAGAAGAACCAAGGAGATGCACAAAACCTTACTTGAAAACAACGTTTTGTAAAAAAGATACAATGACGAGTTGTACGTGCTATACAGAGACATAAGTCTAATCAAAATTTTAGACCAGGTTAACGTCAGCACTCAAGCTTGTCAAATCTTTGACAGATCAAGTAACCAAGGCAGAGCTCAATTTCGTTTGTGTGACCAGGTAGAATAGATCTCTGTCGCCTTGAAATACGAGACTGACGACAGCGACCTAGAAATCGAACACAGCCTGGAGAAGCATATTACTTGAGGTCCAGGAGTAGCAGTTGTGTTCGAAATTTATCTGTCTTCAGAGTACAAATAAAGTGCTTTTGAAATAAAGTAATGTAATTTAGGTACTTTAGGATTCCTGTTTCTGGTTTTGCTTTCACTATAAACACAAGGCTTTCATTTAACTATATACAGGGTAACTTTTTATCGCGGCGACATACTCGTCGGAACGAACACTAAGAGGGCTGGTTCCTTTTTTTGGGTGCCTTCGTGTTTGACCAGTTGGTACAGGACTTCTGAAAAATCTGTGCCAAACTTCACTGATAAACTATTTTGTATAGCATTCCATGAGTTGGGTGTCGTGTATTTTGCTTCTGTTTACATCAAAAATATCAGAAGCGAACTGACAGTTGCCGCCATTTGCAAAAGTTATAGCATCTTGCTTACTTGCATCTTGGTGATACGTTTTACCCATCTTGCATATGATATACAGTACCTGCTATAGTACAGAATACGATTTTGTTCAGTATTTTGAGCTGTCAAACATTCTCTATAGGATTCATGTTGGGAGAATCACCTCGTCAATCCAAAACCTCAATTTTCTTCCCCAAAAAGGTTGTTATACTGTTGTCTTTAGATATAGTGCTGCGTCATGTATAAAAAATGGTTGATCGCCTTCAACACACTTACTTGTATCGGAAAAATTTGAATTTTTTCTTTGGGTCTAATAATATGGCCAGGTACTGTCCGACATATGTCCGTCCCAAGTACGTGTATAATGCTTATGTTCATATGGTAGAATTGAATAATCCCCAAAAGAATAATTGTAATGTTTCCTGAGTCTTAATGTTCAATGGTTCCTACCACCAACAGTGCTTCAGCGAAATAGTCAGTTACACTCCAATCTTTCAAGAAATCATCAATTTACCCTCAATCCTATTTTGAAACGTAACCTCAAGTATAGAGATTTATTTTTGGGTCATAAACCACGAAACGTAACCTCAAGTATAGAGATTTATTTTTGGGTCATAAACCACGAAAGTGAAATGATCTACTAAGCTTACATTAAAACCAATACACAATAAACCTAAAGACCGACGTTCATCGGTATCTGCCACCTTCTCATCCCATTTTCCATACGACTCGCACTAGGCCCTGTCATTATAGGGATAGCCTTAGACCTTTAAGAACGTACGGATTATACAAAAACTATTTGCCCACTTATACATTCATGTTGAAAACGTCATCACGTTTGTCCAGTTTCCGATACATTTTCGTACCAATAGAGCTCCACCTATTCAACATATTTATTACAATTCTTTTTATTTTAAATAAAAACCATAAAACTTATATTCAACATTTAGAATTAATTAAAACAAAAATAGGGAAAAAAAACATAATTCGCTGCCCATGCTGTATCACGGTAATGTCAATTTTCCCCTCAGCCATCAATTTAATTTGCAGTCGATTCCATTAAATTTGTCTAATGAGATGGAAAACTTAATTACACGGTTCGTTAGCATTTGTTTTAATCCGCGAATAATTTATTTCCAGCGCTGCACACTGCAATGGCCAAAAAGTCACAAAAGGAAAAAAGGTCCTTTCTTCCCTACATCGTATCAATAAAGCCATCACATCCCCCCCAATGCCCATGAAGACCAAAATACGATACAAGACAAGTTCCGTAATTACTCGATGTCATAAAAGTTTATGCATATCCTTTTTCTTCGATCCAGTTCAGGTCATATTCTTCAGTGAATAGCAATCACATGGGCATTCTCCATCATATCAATGGCCGGGATCGATTACCATAGACAAAAAAAAAACAAAAAACAATCACCCGCCTCCACAAAAGCCTATTAGGGAGGAAAAGTTCCCGGCCCCCTGTTCAATGATCGGGTGGATTGCTCTGTCTATCATCTAACATTCGATTGAATATCCTTGAAGCACTCAGTAGTCATCGATAATAGACGACTAAAATCGAAAATCTCTCTTCCTTCTCCGCCTTCATTGAACGGGCGGGCATCTGTATGTGTGTGTGTATGTCCTGATGGTTGGCTGGCTGGCCGATTGCCTAGTGGATGTCGGGGTTCGGGGATGGTGTAGTTATAATGTCAATTTAATACATGGAACCTTTGTGCTTACCATAAAAACTAACGATAATGAATATGACCGAATTCCCGAACATTGGTGGGAGTGGATGTGGGTGAAGCAAAAAACTAATGATTTATGCTCATCCATGTCCGGAGCAGATGTGTGAGTTCTGAGTCCTTTTTGTGCAGTAATGGTTTATTGTTTGGGATCGGGCCGTGTGGGCGATGTGGGAGAGTCGAGATCATCATCGAGTGTGTGCGGGGTATCCCTGTTACATGAGTATTTGAGGACTTTAGCCGTTTTATGGGTAATTAAAAAGTTTTCCATAAAATAATAATAAATGCCGAAGCTTAAGTGCTTAACACCTTGTCATTAAAATTTTATTACAAGCATGACGAGGTCCTGGAAATCAGTATCATCACATGAGCTGATGGTAAGGGGTTTGTTTTGTTTATGTTGCTTACACTGCTCAAAAATTAAATCTCATTCAGTAGTGAATGTGTTTTGGAAGCAAATTAAGGATAATAAAGGTTATGAGTCCTTTTGCCTTCGAGTTTTATTTGTGATTTTGTGACAGTGCAGAGTGTGGTTGGGATCATTTGGCAAAATAATTAGGATTCTAGTACAGCAGAGGATTTAAAATCGATTTTTTGTACCATGTCCTTTGGTAGCATTTGACTCCTGTTGCAGCTGTTAGCCTAGGGCTTGGGAAACTAGTATTAGTTGTTCACTTCAAGCTAATTAAGCTGCCCTTTTGCTTACATACGGCTTACTCAATCAGGCACAAGAGCAGTTCCAAGGAAAACGTGGCGAAGACTGATTGCAAATCAACATAAAGCATGACACCTAACTAATCAAGTCTCTGCCATCTTTTAAGCAGATATTTTCGGTTCTCCTAGTATATCTGGCAGTTTAAAGGTATTTTTGACAGGGACATGAGGCGTATCATCGTCAAAACAAAAATATACTGAGTCTTGCTTCCTGGTACCATAATAGACTTGTCACGCCTGAGTATTCCATTACAGTGCTTCTAAGACGGAGAAAAACCTTCTCTCCAGTCAGTGTCTATGAAGATGGGACCAAAAGTAGTATTTTTTTCTCAAAAAAAAAGCGACATTATCCACCTCGTCTATGCCTCTGTCACATAGAGTAGTTGTCAGTGTTGCATGTCATCAAAGAGTCAACCAATAAGAGGTGTTATTTTAAATTTCACGCCATTTCTGAACTGTCAGCACTGAACAATTACTGCGATGAGTTTTGACACGTAAAAGCTAGGTGGTTATTAACTATGTATCGATACATACCCTCACGTGACAATTTAGTACAAAAACTATGCAAGTGTGGCAAAAACATATTGAGGCGAAAACGTGATGAAAAATTTCATCAAAAGTATGACTGTTTGTAGGCAGATTCGGGGCAGATATTTGACAGATTTTGTATTTCATTACTAACCTCAAGATTTGTGATTTAGATAAACATGAAAGTATTATAAGTTTTCTTAAAAATTTTGTATTTTTCTATTTCTTTAAAATAACACCTCTTGTTGGATGACCCTAAACTTTGCTTCATCTCGTTATAACACTTCTGTATCGCTGCTTTCTTCTGAGTCTGTGATGTTTATGTGAGATCTGCACAGTTTTTTAAGAACCATGTTTCAGAATCTCTTTGACATCGAAGGTCTCGGTGAGGAGGTAAGTGTTCCTAATCATACTTAACCTCTACGCGTTCTCATCCTCATTTCAACACCTTCGACGCATACACTACTGCCACGCCTTCAAACTAAAACATATTTCACAGATTCTACTCGAATGAACCAAGACTGTTTCGAAGCACAAAACTTTGCATGTAACATTAGCATAATTCCACTCATTTACAACTAGTATTATGCCACCATAAACACCGCGCGTATGTTTCGAAGGACCCCCTTCAAAGTAATCCTGTGTAAAATCCGTTCAAGTTGAAAATCTTTACAATATATGTAGTATAATTCGAAGGTACTCGTACGTACATGCATGTATTTGTATTTTGTTTAGTAAAACTCTTACTATGACAAAGTGTGCTGCAAAGACGAAACTTAAATTGAAAAAGTTTCCTCAGTTTCCGCCGAAAGGATATCGATACAGACAACGAAAATAAAGTTTTCCCCCTCGCCTCCTTGTACCAATTTCAGATTCAGAGTTCGAATGATTTAGTTCTTTTATTTAAAAATGCAATCAAAGGATGCAATCATGCAGACAAGAATAACAAATTGCTCGAATCGTTTTACAAGGATTTGAATTGATGTACCTCTTTTTAAAACTAGGTACCTTGAGGAGGTTTTTTTTTTTCTCCACAATCCGATTTTTCTATTCTATACAACGATGTTCTGGATGATTCAACACAATTCCAAGAAAAAAAAAATAAAAAAATAAACAAAATAGGACTCGTTGAAGATTTTCAATCATTTTGCCAGAACACGTACTTTCTTGGGATAGTCTCTCATATTCATGAAAAGTTCCTCTAATTTAGTCTGTATAAAGAGCAAAACGAAATAAGGAGGAATAATATGAAATCGGTCGAAATCTTGATAATATCCTGCGAGTGGTGCATCTCTGCGCAGTGTTTCACAAAACTTTGTACATTCGTCTGAAAAGTTCACGGAAAGGAAAACTGCAAAACAAAAATTAAAATATGAAAAACTTTCTCAAGAATGTGGAAGCATTTGTGCTGTCTGCTGCAGATTTTCCAAAAGAGGGACTGAAAAACAAAAAAAAGTTTTTTGTTTCTTCTTCTTCTTTGACTCTGAATCTTCTTTTTCTTGACTGTTTGACTCTGTGGAAGAAAAATACTGCGGAAAAGAAAGAAAGTTTGCGCAAAATAATTCATAAATCGAAATGTGTTGTGTCCTTGCGTATGGAGTAAATGGGGGCAATGTGTGCAACATTTGGCCCGAACTGAAAATATGGTTGTAGAGAGTTTTATTTGTTTTGTTTTAATGCAAGAACTGTTAACTTGGTTTGGGGCATATACTCAAACTTATACGAGTCTAGAAGTAGGGTTTCCATCTCGGCCGAAAACTATGCAACAATAGGTTCGTGTACATACTCATGTTTAAGTCCAGTCTGGAGGGGAATTTTGAGTTTAAGGACAGTATTACTTGCAGACACGTAATGCCCAACTCAAACAATTCAAAAAGTGTGAACGAAATCAGCACGCACATCATGCCATCCCAAGGGAGGAGCGGACATAAATATTTAATAATGCACAGATTCGACTGTAGCCCTCTGACAGAGCTTTCATGATAATTATGAAAAAGACCATCTGCTACCTACCTACTCCCCCGTGTTTCCACATAAAACGTTTCGATATTATATTCACATAAAATAAACTGGAACATTTGCAGCCACCAGGATTAATTTGACTGATTACCTTGATTGCCAAGTTAAGGCCAAGAGGAAACTTTCTGAAATTTATAGATTTAGGGGATTTTTCGTTGATGAATAAGTCAATTAGTCAGGGGGTTAAACCAACTGAATAAGCTGCCTTGGATTATTACCGTCCCCGCTTGAATTTCATTTAAATGTGGATTGAAGAACCAGGAGCAAGAAAGTACGGTCACACAATAGGTGTACAGTGCACATTCAGAGAGTGCATTCCTAACCATGAAGTGGCAATGACGCTATATCGAATCACCTTGGTTTTAGTCCTGAGTAGGCCGACAGCATTATTCATGAGGATTGGTTTTTTTTAATGTCGCGGTGCTTGGGGCGGTGAAGGGAAATTTTTCCACGGGAATTAACTTCACCTCTAGTGGCCAGTTAAACCATTTTTTCGAATGTGGAGTAAATTCGTAATTGAAATTTTGATGGATTGTGATTAGTGCAGCATTTCGTTATTGTCTGAGGACTATCGATTATTGATCCTTAGTGGAGCGCCTGATAAGAGCACCAGAGTCGCTTAAAGAACCATACTAGGAAGTGGGGTCATTTCACACAGGAAGTGGTATTATTTCCCACTTTTTTGAGAAATTACTTCAGATTCTTGAAGAATATTAATTTCTCACTAAAGTTGGGGTAAATTCCCCTTGTCGGATGGAACTAATAATCGTGGGTTCGAGTCATAGACAACAACATGTTTCCATGGTACTGTCTCTCATGAAAATGATTCTTGGCATAGCTACCAGGATGTATAGAAAGAAGCCATGATATAAAGTCATATGGATTTCGAAATATCACCTCATGTCGCTTTGTATAAGGAATTAATCATACAATCTTATTCGTCTTTTAATGACCAAATTGGAGTCATCATAATTTTGCAAAAGGACATCTTATCTATCTATCGCTCAGTCATTTTCATCCTGAGAATTATATTAAACAACAGGTACCCACCTATAGTAAAACCAAGTCCAAGATAACGCATAATGCTGAAAATTACTCATAACCGCTTTCAGTAATAGAAGTGCACATCTGCACGTAAGACGAGAGCTACATCAGATATTCCTGCCATGAGGTGTCCGACCAGTCTCGAAGTGGGTGCAACATACGCACCAGATACCAAATTGAGCACAAACCCATCATAAAGAGGTTATGAATGAGATGATAATCTACGCAAAAAGCAGAAATAGTACCACAAGTACTTACCACCATCCAGGGTTCAGGATCTAATTTACCATAATCTGTGTCCCATACACAGATCCATCTTCACAAATTGTTTCATTCTCAGAAATGTGTGCTACCACCATCGACCGGGGGGGTATTTGCACTTGAGAGTTGCTCTGGTCCGTATAGAAAAGCTGCTGGGGTTGTTGAAAAATTCACCCCTAATCATGATGAACTGTTGAATAAGACAACGACAACTGACAGACCGTTGGGACTGACGCTGCATCACTCATTCATGAGCTGAATAAATTGCTGGTCTCCCAAACGCTTTGGTACAATTCAAGCTTACATTTTATAACCTCTCGTCGGGACCGGGACGGGGGTTTTATCCTCACACCCAGCTCTGGATTCTAATGATGCATTCCAGGGGATCGCAATTTTACTTTACGATCCAGGGATACCCAGAAACGGAATTAATGAAAGTGGAAGTATTTTACTACCTGAATTCATTGAAAGGACATTTTTTTGCACTCACTCTCCCCTCCCAACCCGACGAGGGTCTCACTTCGATTTAACCGTGATGGCACTTTATCGGTTTGGTCCTCTTCTCTTGCTAAACATCGGCAATAAAATTGGAGCATAAAAATAATCGTCAGGCTTGATGTGACCACAAACACGAACAAAAAAACAGGACCAAACAAACTGTCAGAGAACAGCAATTTCGGTTCCATAGTCCGACTATAAAGAGGCTCAGTTTGCCATTAGTTTTATGGCGAATGTCCTCTCTACACACTTGCCAAAAAGGAGAAAACCTACAAAAAAAAAAGGAAAACTCTAAAAAAGGACTTTCTATTCCGATTTTACCGCAAATGTGTTGGTTTTTTGCGTACGTACCAAATTTGGGACAAAATAAAATATTCAAAAGGCAAAAGCACCTGAAGGACATCCAACATCTCCTTTTGCGATTTAGAACTAATATACCACCGAGCTGTGTGTGGGGGTGTGTGTGGATAGGTGCTCAGGATATTCAGAAGCAATTTCTTCCCTTAGAATCGCACACAAAGAGAGCTAATGCAAATCTACGCGCGGGCGAATGTATCTATGTATCTTGGGAAAACTCGGGTGAATTGCAGGATACCATTGAAAGCGAAGTGAACTGGGACTTCGGGTTAGCGCTCGCTGATGCCAACAACAATGAAAGCTATTTGTGTGGGACAAACAGCTGTTTTTATTTTGGAATTTGTGTAACGTAAATATTTGCGCTGAAAATTTGTCTGGAGAACCTGATGTAAGTGAACTGTGCGAAGGAGAGCAACGAGGTGGCAGCGTGACAATGTCGACGTTGTCCTAGTGCCAGAGTTACCGGGCTTTGCGCTTTGCGCTTTGATTATTATTATTCTTGTGTCTGTGTCGTCCTTTGCTGGAGAGGAAGGATATTTGTGATTCGTTTTGCACGGTTGGATTATTTACGAGGAGGGAATTCCCTGTAGTCCTCGGGGTTATGAATTTCGTTTTGCATGATTGTGGATAAGCGAAGTGTGACAAATGGAGAATACGCAATAGGAACGTGCGGCGATTGAAAGGAGTGAGGAGGAATTACTCGCCAGCTTGCAAGACTCAATCAAGGACGTTTTGGGATATTTAATGCAAATATTGGGTTTTGTATTTTTGATTGAATGTAGTTTTTGTTTTGTGCAGGATTTGGTAGGAATTTAGTCGGTCAGCTGGGATATTAGGAAGTTCAACTGGGACATTGAATTTTGCTCCTGTCTAGAAATGGGTATATCTCCAAGAAGTCAATTGGTGCCTGGTTAGGTCTTTAGATTTTCTCTGGAGTGAGGCACCTTGGAAAATTACAAAATTCTTCGGGCAGGAATGCTCATCAATATAGAAATGTAAATTTTGGTAAAATTTTCTATAAAAATCTATGAAGAGCGGAGTGATGCTGAGAGAAGCGGAATGACGGAAAGGAGCGGAGTAATAGATAGTAGCGTAGTGATCGAGAGGAGTATAGTGATAGTGAGCAGTGGAGTAATAAAGAGAAGTAGAGTGACGAGATGGACCCAAATGGGGTAATAGGATGGAGTGACGGAGAGAAGCGGAATAATGAAGACGGATGGAGTGATGGTGAGGAGCGGAGTGATGAAGAGAAGTGCAATTACGGAAAGAAAACGGATGACGAAGAGAAGCGGAATGATGGAGGAAAGTGACGGGTAGAAACAGAGTGCAAAAGAGTAGCAGAATGAAAGAGTATAGCGTAGTAACAAAGGAAACCAAAGTGACGGGGAGAAGCGGAGTGATGGAGACGAGCGACACGAATATGCTTATTTTGTTCAATCGACGGTATATATCTGTTTATTTATTATTTTCATTGTTTAAGCTAGCGGAGGATTGAAAGGCTTGGCTGTACCGATTTCTAGGGCCTCGGGGTCAGGAGTCTCCTTTAGTATCTCATCATATCGAAGAATTACCAAAACTAGGAGTGGTATTGTCATTTTGTTCACTAGTAGATAAGGTAGTTCAATGGAAGTCTTTATGAGAAAGGTTCCTATATGAGATTCTAAATTCTACTAGGTTTCCAAAGATACTGTCGGAGTTTGGACTGATTTGTACCAGATTTGTTACATGGACATATGAAGGTGTTTGCTACACACTTGAGCGACTTACAAAATCTTTTTACATCAAGGAGCAGTAGTGCTTCTATTACGGCGTCCTTGACAGTCTTATTTTCAGCTAGAAGAACTTAATCAAGAGATGCTACAATCAGCGCTTTTGATGAATTGCAATTCCTACACGTCTTCCGCTTCCTATTCCCTGCGAATTGAGTACCCGGCTGGTCAAAGGATCAAGGAAATTACTTTAATGTTTCAATACAATCCACACTCCACCGCCTTGTTTATTAGATACCAATTGAAAGTTATCCCTTCTTCCGTGATCCGAATTCAGTTTATCTGAAGACGTACACTAAATGCACCTTCAGGCGTGCACTACATATACGAGTCCACTGCAATAACCTCAGAGGACCTCTTCTCCATTCACACTTATTGACTAGAAACATAGCTTTTCGTGTTATCAATTTGCCTTTCTATTGAATGAAATAATTGCTGGGGCAGCATCCTCACCCCCACTACCACCCAAGCTGCCAACATCTCACAATGAAGAACTCAATCCTCTAACGAGAAAAGTTTGTCCCGGACTTTGAACCATTTCGCAAATCCTATTGGGAAGCGTAGGTCTCTGTGTCTTGGCTCCCGGCTCTCTACATAGAGCTCCGCCGCCTTCGCAGTGCGCACTGCCGTAAGATCGAAGCAATAGTTTGGCTAACTTTTTCGTGTCAATTAGTGAAGTTTAATTGAATTTTCTCAGGGTACAAAGGGACAGGGGGAGGAACAGCTCCTCCGATCCCTATGAACAAAACTCTTTTAAAAGGACGACTCCACGTCGTCGTCATCGTGTCGGTCGTAGGAAAAACGAAATAATTTCTTCGGACTCCTTTGACTCAACTTTGAGGAATAAACTTTTTTCTTTTTTTTTTTTTAAAGTACACTGGAATACCTTCCTGGGGTCCGGTACTGTTTGACATCGATGTCGGTGTTGACGGGAAATTATTCAGAGGAATGTAATTTGCACGTTTCACAAATATTTGCCATCCCTTCGCACAGGGACGAGGGATGATGGATGTAAATGTCTCCGGTTGGCGTGTGAGCTCCATTACGTTTCCACATATTGGCAGTCGGTCTGTTAAGATCTCGGAAACAATTAACCAATCCTTATCTCATCGACACAGAGCCGGCACGAAGTGTATACCCGACCCTTACATCAGTCCCAAGCTTACACGGATACACAACAGTGTTGAGTTAAGTCCTTGCTTCATCGCCTGGTACACGATGAATGAACTTCAAAATTGTATTTTTACTTTTCTGTGTGTACAAGGACGAAGGAAGGTGGCAAAAGGGATTTTTCTGTTTACTTAACGGAATTGTCGCGAAAAGTTGAATGTTGGATGTTCGTGTTCGTGTTCGTCGCTTGTTTTTAGTATTTCCTTGTGCCAGACTTTATGGCAGTGCTTCCTTAATTCAGTTTGTGTAACATCATTTGACGTTTCAGTCACAAAAGAGATAGGACTTGGAGGATTCGGAGGATTTTGTTTGTCTTCAAACTTGGGGTTTCGGTGCATTTTTTGCTTGGAGAAGCACTCGCTGACATGCAGTAAAAAGTGGTAAGTGCGTTCGAGGAGACCGGATGTCAAGAGTCTTATACGTGCTCTACATTACAATGATTTTACATTCTTCTGAGAATGGAGGGGGCAGGAACTTGCACTGGACTTGAAATCCTTCCATCAAGCTCTAGGGTTAACAACAGCAACAAATTGAATGATAGTGTCTCCTTCGATCAAGATCTCCTGACCCCTTCCCAAGTGGAAGCAAGCACTGAAGTAGTCCATACCAATTGTCTTTGAATCACTCTTCCTTGATTCTCATGCTATATAGCTATATCCTATGTTCTTGATTCTCCACAGACTAGATGTCTAATGTCGTCACGGGGACAAAGGCCTCTTGCTCTACGATTTCTTTAGAAGGTACACTGTAGCGGAGACCACCACCCAACAGAATAGGCACAACCAAGTGGTTGTAGTATGTAATACTAGACGTACCTTGACATTTTCGGACAAGTGTGGTCTTTCTCCTGCTGATTTCCTTTGCCACATCCAAACCTAGCTACAACTTAGTCAAAGCTGTGTTCTGTTCTGTATTTCAAAATATGTACATCCACATCGAGAATAACTTTACAAAACTTAATTCCATAAGCGTACTCGCAAACACATGAACCTCTTCGTCTACTCATGAGACCAACTGCCTCCAACTTTACGTTCCTTAGTCAAATATCAACACATAACTGGTCTATACATCCCTCCACTGACCTGGCCCATAACAACTTCAATAAAATTTTATCCTTTCACTGTATTCAAACAAAAAACAAAAACTCCACATAAACTCGTAGCAATTATTCACTCGACCAGTCAATCTAATTAGTAGCTTAACGCAGAATGTTGACTCATCGTCAAAGAAACTACCTGATTACTCAGGGCTAAAATCACGACTCATTTAACCCACTCACGGTGGTGTGTGCTTGTGATGGACTTATGAGTCCTGTCCCATGCAAAAACCACGTTTCTTCAACTGAGGTCAGTCGAGGTGGGCCCACACACCCTCCAACAACTGAACAACTGAAGCTGTAATGAGCAATCATTGTGAAACCCAACCTGGAACGAATCGTTACTCAATTTAATTATTTTCCAACCACAAGCAATAGAACTGGAACTGGGGCATACTGTAGCTGTAGTGCGTCAGCCAGAGAGATACACATGTATGCAGATGAGAGTCAGGTAGGCCATCAGTGCTCCACCACAGGCCCTTTATGTGTGTGCTTCTAGAACGCGTTGTATCCGCAAGCTAAACCTTCCTACTGATATCCGAATGTAGTTTGTGAACACATAATGACTCTTTGGTACTCAAGAGAGGGAGTATTACCTGGATACGTACGGCCGGCAGGATACGTGTCATATACACACATATACGTAGGTATACACTCGTTCGCCTTGGCCCACAATCTCATCGATGCTGAAGTGGTGGGTGGTTTGGGAGTAAACTTTTTGCGGCTCATCCTGTTAACCCTCGTCAATTGCAGGATAGGTAGGCGGCTTAATCTTCCTCTCTCATCTTTGAACCGGAATGTTTTCGTGCATTAAAAAGCTACCTCACCGAAGACCGGTAAACCTAAACTGTTATTTTACGACAGTATCGCCGGGGTAATTAAGAGCACACAGCCATACGTACTCGTACGTATTAGGTACACCTAACGAACAGCCCAGTCCGGGTATAGGTGTCTGACGCACACAGATTCGGGCGGAATACTCCAGATGAGCACAGTTTTCGTCGATGGCAAGCAGAGAGTAATGTGCACTCTGGTGCTTCGGGGATGCCAAATGGACGTTCGTATTAATTTAAAATTAAACGTTATGGTGGGCACGTTTGCATTGCTGGAAATATCGGAGACTGTAGGTGGTGCCTTGTGCCTGGGTATTGAATTAATGAGGAAACTATATTCAGATTCCGTTCTGCAGATATCTGCATGGACATGTCTACCCGTTGAAGTCGAATTTGGGGTCCTTATTCGTTCATCTACTTGGAAAAGCAGTCACAAGGTACCGACTCGAGAAGGTCGTTATAAATGTCAAGACTTATACTGTCATAACGAGAGGTCGGTCGTGGGGAACATTCGACAGTAGAATATTAGTTCTGGGATAGTACCTTGAATTGGTTCACACACTGGCAGTTCCTTAACCTCGTTTTTTTTGCGGAAATCCTTAGATATACAGTGACAGTACTTAAACAGAATTGTAGACAAAAAAGCGTTGGTTCTGCGAGTGGAATCAAGAGTAACTTTTTTATTAAAAGGCTTTTCGAGGCACCCATGGGAGACATGGCAGTAGTAGGCAAAATAATCTGTCTCCTCCTGGTAGAATCTATAGGCAGGTACACTCGAAAATATTTCAAAAATACAAAATATTTGGTGAGATATGTGTAAGGAGGGCACTATGGTTGACTCTAAACAATTTAGGAAAGAAAAAAAGTTACGTATACGCCACCGAACGAAGTACAAAGTTTCTCAAAGAAGAATTTAGGAAACACGAGAGAGAAAACAGTGCAAGAACCAAAAAGAAAGCTTAGGGAATGAGACAAGACAAGAGGAGTCAACAACAAAGGATTTGAACCATGGATCACAATGAAAAAGAATAACCTTCGGATTGGAAACTTCTAAGGAAACTGGGTACCTATATCTGAAGGTAAATACTTGGTCAAGTTAAGAGTCAAACACCATCGTTAGATTCTGAAAGGAAACTGAATTAGAGATAGTGCTACGTCAGTGATTCTTGTGCGGGAGAAACACTAATGCGGGCACGTGTCTCTTCAAGGTGCCATGAGCATGAGGGAACATAATATAACAAAAGGTTTCAGAGCTTATATCTTGAGGATGCTCTTGCAACTTGCTTTAGTTCTTTAGATTGGTCGATGATCATTCAGCTTGCTAGAGAATCCTCGTAATGTTAGAGGAATTCTGGTTCTGTACTTATATGAATACTTCCATCACAGTTGTTCTGATGAAATCTATAGTTGTGTCCCGCCTGCCCGTCAGCTTAATCATACTACACGAGCGACCTTTTCCACACACCCAACTTAAAGAAATTCAAAAAGACTTGCAACGCGTGCCAATGTCAACCGCAAAGTGAAATACAGATTTCCGGGAAACCAAACCGATTTAGCATTCTCCTTCGAAGAGGTTTTCCTCGAAGGTTAATCTTATTAATGTTTCACCTCGCCTTCCGGGAAACCCAAAGTTATACTCCTGGATGTCGTGCACATTCCGAAATCGTTGGAAAGTGTCAATTTCCTTCTTTTCTCCCACTTTTCTGATTCAAGACGTATTTCCCTGAATCGCTATACAAATATAAATCCTCGTGTAAGACTCTAAGTCCTGCTCGATGATTATTGCGGAACATCTGTTGATTGACAAGTGACGTTGACACGGGACAAAACTGAAGCCTCTCCAGAGAAAATAAGTCCAACATAAGGAGTTCTCATACTCGTTTCGGATCTCCATGTAAATGCCATTGGAGACCCTTAAGATGATGGATGACAATCCAACAACAGGTTCTGGGTAAAGGCATCGCCGGAAACATTAGATAAACGTGGAACTGATGGAAAACCCGAGAACACACACACCACCCAGAGGCCGTGAAGTCTTCGTCCTACCATGCCTCACATTGACATAAATAACTGACAATTTCAGTTATACAATAGCCTACGTAGGGTTGGCTGGCTGGCGCCAACCTACTAAAAGTATCTAAAGCAGCACAGCCTACGCCCCTGCATGTGTGTGTTGGCACACAGATTTCATTCTACCCCATTTTCTTTGTAGAATGGATTTTTTTTTACCCTTAGTATGGGGTGGGGGTGGCAACACAACTAAATGAGTTGTGGTATTTCGTGCAGCCATACACATTTCGTTTCAATGCCTTTACGCTTAAATTGTTTTTCCCAGCGGCGGTGGCGGCGGCGGTACCGGTGGCGGGCCCCCTGAAGAGGGCACCAAACAGAGAAGAAGACGTGCAAAGGAAACGAAAAATTGTTGTCTTCAAATCCGTTTAAGTTTGCCCGGAATTTGTGCAAAAGAAAAATATGTGTGGTTCTGGTATGTTGCAATATGGCGAGGATAAGGGACGGGGCTGGAGAGTACTAAAAATACCAGATGGTATGACATTCAAAATGTGCTGCTCACAGTTGGAAATTGTTACGTAAGAGTGTGTGTGAGCTGTGGGTGGGGAGCACAAATATTGGTAATATGTGGAGGAAAGACGACTCGGGGGGCATTAGGTGGTTTTAAAATGAAAAAGAACAGAGAACTCCTTTTGATTTACATAAAGCCTTGCGATAGAATCTCGAAATTGATGGAAACAGATTCGGAGGATATGAGCAACGAAACGGAAATGAAATTTTCTGGCTCTCGCTAGGATGTTTAAGTTTCCTTCATTTTGACTTTCAAAGTTGAAAAGAAAAAAAGAATGGCAATTGCAGTTCCCACGGTGGTAGACTTAAAGGTGTGGTATAAGTCAAGGCTTCTTGCCAACTCACCGACAAAGTGCCGGACTATGGACAAAAAAGTAGCAAGTCTCGCTCATGAAAGACTTTACTATCTTAGCAACCGAAACATGGACAACGATCTTCGTTCGATCTTTAGTTCGTGCAGCTGAAGCGGTAGCGGAGGCGATGGCCCGAGTGAAAAAGTGTAAAAACTGTGAGACCTACTGCTATAGAGAGCGCTTACTCGCAATGTCATATGCGACAGATTTACCCAAGGAGTCTTAAGTTTTCGAGGCGTGAGCCACTGTCAGGCTGAATGCGACACGATATGGTTTACATGCTCTCATGCACCCACTGAATATAAGGACGATGACGCCAGAGAATGTTTTTACGAGATCGTAGATAGGAGCTACTAAAAATGTCCTAAACATGACCAAGACAGGAAAGGATGACCTCTTTGGCAAGAGGATTGACAAGCACTTAGGCTTATTTAGTTCATTCCGGTTTCCACATGGTTTTCTTATCTCGATTGGCAAGGGATCACATTGCGATCGACGTAAGGCATGCTTCCAATATTCTGGATGTGATTACCTTCCGATGAACACCATGATCGATTCGGATCACTACCTTGCCACTACAGAGTCGAACTACTTCGGGAAAATATTGTATAACATTGAAAAGCTGCGTTGCTAAACGCTTGTCCCAAAACGTTCGAACGATTCCTATACGCGAGGATGAAGTGTCGAAAACCAGAGACAATGCTGTAAACATGCCAGCAGTGGAGTTGAAACTGGTTAGTCCTTCCGGAAGTGTCACAGTGAGATCGTAGGTACATTGCCCTCCAAATCAAAGGAGAAAGATGAAACGAATGAGAATCTTCTAATTCAAGTCGATGACATTCGCGGCGCTCGAAGTTTTCTGGCTGTTGGGGCTTATTACCGAAAAAGGGTCTTTGTATCCATTTGTGCTTTTGTGTCCATTGTGCTAGATGAGAGGACTCTTGTCTTGGTTGAACAGAAGAAACTAACATGGCGAGCAATACCTGACTATACGCCACCGAACTAAGTACAAAGTTTCTTGGGTGAATGCTAGGCTTGGATGAATGCCTTCAGTCAGGCAGTATATGTTGCCAATGCCAAAGCTCGGATCCTAAAGAGGTGTGTTATGAAACATCTCATCACGGTCACTCGGGAATCTAAAGATCTAGTCTGAATCCCATGTTTTACAAACAGAATGAGACGCTTTTGGGTCATTAAATGGCTGATCTCCCAGCAAGAAGGAGAGGATCAGAGGACCTTCATATATAGGTCCCAAGTCATTCTGTGAAATAGTGGATTATACCCTCAAATTTAAGAAAGCAGTGCAAGAACCAGGAATAAAGGGCAGCCCAAGACTCCTCAATGCCAACACAATCGAAAATGATTCAAAATATGGATCATGATGCGAAAGAATCACCTTCGCATTGGAAACTTCTAAGGAAATTGGTACATCTGACGAAGATCTCTGCAGATTCTACAGTGAATCCAATGAAATCCAAGAACATTTGCTGGGATCTTGGTTAAGTACCAACTATGAGATGAGGAGATACAGGGGCCAAGGTCAAACATCATCCTTAGATTCTGAAAGCAAACTGAATTAGAGAGAGTTCTCTACGACAGATTTCTTCCCCCACGACGTAGTAAGAGTATATGATCCTCGAAATAATGTAAATTTATTTGAATGTTAAATATATGTATTTTTACAAAACCTACAACAAAAATTACATCGATATCCTTGACTTCGAGTTTTTAATTCCATGTGGTCGTCGGACACTCATTAAAGTGTCGAGGTCGAGACTTCAAAATACTAAGGATACTATAAATCTATCCCTTGCATGAACTAGGGGGTGACTGATCCACTTTTTCTAAGGCGATGTCTAACCTTAAGGACCCTCTTTACTGTGAGTTGGATAATCTAGCAATTTTGCATAAATTGAAAATGTGCAGCAATGTGGACAAACTTCAAGGACTCAATCCGCAAAAGACTCTCGTATTTAGCACAATCACATGCAAACTCCTATTAATCAATCTGGTTTATCCTTTGAACTCCCAAACGTCCTCCACACACATAAAACGCTATCCTTTCATCGACCTATCGTTCCGAATGGAAACTTTTCCAAATTTAATTCCACAATGAATTAGACTCACGCCCAAGCTCCATTAAATACATGTCGCTTATAACAAGGTGTCACTATAACGGAATACCTTGCAAAGTCCTGTCCTTCTGCTCAGATTTAACAAAGTCGTTAAATAATTTTAAAGGATTCTCCCAGAAAGTTCCATCTCTCGGCTAAGACCTAAATCAGGTGATAAGTCATCGTTTCAGGGATAAAAGTTTGTCCTGGAATTCACTTCGTTGTAATGGCATTCATATTGTACGCATACTTGTTCATTCACTCACTCACAGTGGAAAGTTCCTTTCAAGGCGAAAGTTTAAGCATTAAGCAAGACAAGGCCAGGAGGTGGGCTTCCAGGGTTTTCGGGGTTTTCGGGGTTTTCCTCCGTTTTCTTGTTTTTGTTCTGCCCCCTCCCCCACTTGTCCAACCGACCATCCCCCACAGTTTAACGATTTTTTTTCCGTCCCCCCCGATGCGCGCCGCGCCGGTGAAACTTTAACGTTTAACAATTCAATTCGAAAAGCGACCAAAGTAATAATTTAACCTTAAACAGGATTACACTGCAGTTCGTGCCGTTATGGGCACAAGGACTCAGCAGCTCTCACTTGTTCCGCAATTAGTTTTATTAAAAAGGAAAAGGATATTTTTCTTATTCTATTTTCCACTCAATTTAGGAAGTAAATCGGAGATTCCTTGTTTTTTTCCCCCGGAAATAATTTATTACGATGTCCTTGCAGGCGAAAGTCGGTGTGTTTATCATTCTAATGGCTCTGTGCCGCGCTTATCGTTTAGTGTAATGTCGCGCGCGGGAAAATTCAACACAAGTTCAACATTTCCGCTCTCGTTGTGCGCTCGCATACATCCCTGGATGGCTAAAATACGAGTACTCCCCCGAATAAGGGATTTGCCGGTGATATCGCCGCAATATAATTTAAATTTTCTGGAATGCATCCAAGTAATAATTCTTCATGTGGCCGTCGGGCTAAGACGGGCGCGCGGGCGTTCAGAGCCTAGCTGTAGCATTTTGTACTTTGGACCAAATCTCTGATATTTAAAGCCAAATTTTATGGTCGAGGATTTTTCTTCCTTTTTTTTGCTATATTTTTTGTCCTGGAACAAAGATATTTATGGGAACATTCCTGTTGGGCGGTTGGTGCTGCGCGGCGGGGGAGAATTGCATCGTAATTCACAAAAAGTAATTCCATTTTCGATATTTCTACTGAAGGCAAACAAATTGAGTGAAAATAAAAGGATAGTAGAATGCCTAGAGCAAGGATACCAAAGGGCGGGTGGTCTTTGTGTGCGTGTGGGTGTGTTTTTGTGGAATTCCCCCCGCAGAGGTAGAGAATCGAACAATAATACCTTTGGTCACATATGCACGCTGGGCGCAAGGATAAAACTGAGATCCACTGAATGCACTGTAATGGCTAACATGTGTACTCGTGCTCTGGAAATGGAAAGTTTTCGACGGGAAATTGAAGTTTGAAATTGTTCGCAATAGAGTTGGGTAAAGGGGAGGGGACATGGCTAATGAAATTCACTTTATTTACTTGCAGTTGAATGCAGCCTACACTTTGTTTATGGAATGTGTGCGCCAACAGTTTATTCAAATTGTTGGCAAAAGTTTCGGTGCTCAATTTTTGCGCAAAAGTTACTAAATTTTGATATAATTCATTGTTGGCAGTTAGCGGGGAATTCAGGATATGGTTTATGTGCTTTAGTAGGTATGCATCTTGTTACATATACCAAGGGATATCGTGGGTTACTGGCGATGAGTTTCATTAGTACTTCTTCCAACAGGTTGTTGAATTGATCAACTACAAGTTGGCCATTACCATGATTTGAATGGTCAATCAATCACATAACAACAACAGGAAGGAAGGAGGATTAACTTTCTAAGCGCATCAAACTTTCAACGAACTTTTTGTTCATGTTTGTGTGGATCGGAAATGTCTCCATCTTGTGCCGGCGCTCCCTTGCTGTTGTAGAAGACTTCGCGGTGTCAAGCTCCTTTTGAGTTGAATCAGTTTTATTGGAAATGTGAGTGCTGCGATTGTTTCGGAATTAACTTGAGATCTGCAATGACAATTTAGTTGAGGGTCCTTGGGTCGAGCAGTCCGCACAGAAAGCTAGTTGGTGATGGTCTTGTTTGCTGTAGTTTTTGTCGAGCTATAGATTGTGGCCGAGCATGCTCTCCTAATAGCTGCTCTAATAGCCACCACTAATTGGAGTGCCAAACCCTGTGATTCAGATTTTGATTTGATTTGATTTGATTGACGGAGGCTTACATTGTTTCATTGGCTGTGTGTTCATAGCGTACATTTCTAATGGAGTATTCCTCAAGGAATCTAAAAATCTAAAGCTTGTCGGCTTCTGGGTCTGGATCCTTCTGAATTTCTTCACTAATTTCTTCTTTTTGTGTGATATTCATATGAGTTGGAAAGTGAATGGAACAGCTGAACTCGTCGCGTTTTTTGATTTGAAGTAGATACTGTTTTGGCTTTAACTTTAAGGCCAAGGGTCAGACTGGATTTATACTATGTCAAAGAGTGATGAAGGTTCCATTAATCCTTTTAGCATTTGCGTTGAACTTTGTATCTACAATGGTGATTTATGTAAGGTTCCGAGTTCTCTTAGGAATGTGCTTCCTGCATGCTCTTTTCTTTTGCTGTTTCTTGTGTGATATATCATAGTTCGCATACACTGACATAAAAGGAGTTATCAATAGTTTCTGGCTCAGACTATTGTTGCTGTCAAAGGAGATGAAAGATAGTAAATCAGAGAAAGAAGCTTTCGCAAGTATCTGGTTCCAATGTCTATCATCTTCGAATAAACGCAGAACCTTGTACGCTGAGTGGAATGTGGGCTCAACATAGAGCAGCTACCGTCTGTAAGCCAGAGATTGATGTTGTAGGTCCTCGAAGTTTGTAAAGCATTTGACGGAGATTATAGCAATAGACGTTGTTCGGATGGACTGTATTAACTCACCCAGTACTTGGTGCTTTTTTAATATAGAGTGTCTGGGTACCTGATTTCAATAAATCGATGATTAGAGTTGCTTTACAGTACATATTTAGAGCCTTCCTGTTCAAACGTGGAGAAGCTAAAGGACACCTGCTTCTTTGGTCATCACGATCATAGTCTGAAACCTCCAGAGATTTGAGAAACAATACAAAGAATGGCATGAAGAGCGACTGGTGAAATAAATCATTTTGTCCAGAAGTGTTAGTCTACCTTCAGAATAGGTAAGCAGAGTCGAGCTAGACAAAGTCTCTTACTACCTTAGACTTATGGCTAACGATTGCGAAATTCTGTCCAATTCGTCCCTTCTTATTGACACCACATACTAAGCTTTGCCCACATGTATCGTTACACTGATTTTGGCTCCTTCTCTGTGAATACTAGCGAACGCACTCTAGACAGCTTGCTATATTCTATCGATTAAGCCAATATCGTCAGCATAGGCTTTGCAGACTTTTGAAATATTGACCCTTCTGCGAGTGTGATGTTACGGAAGTCACATGGCAGCGCATTACCTTGCTCAAGTCTCTATTTCAAAATTCATCTCATCATCATCTTTCTACAGTTTCACATTTATAGTTTAGGACAACTTCTTAGGAGACTGTTTCTAGCTCGAATCCTTTCCTAAATCGTATTAACTTTTACGTCCTGTAAAGTCGAACTCATTGTGTTGCATGTTGTTGAGTTACACCCACAATTAAAGGACTAAACACATAGTGTAGCTTTTAAATCAGCCCATAAAGCCCAAACAACAAATAATGCCTTCAGCTGTTAGTTCTCTCAGCATGTTAGGCACGCACATAAGCAAATCGGCAGGATAATAGTCTGCTTATGTGTTCAGCGTCATGCAAACAATCTGCCAAGGAGTTACAACTTGAAGAATCACCTCACCCAAGCCCAGTCAATAAGTAAAGATTTCAAAGAACTCCTCGAAAAGCTTTTCAAGTTCATAATTTCATTTTCTCTGCGAACGTTATTATTACCACGACGTTTATTTGTACACCAGGGTGCAGGTAACATTCAACAGCTCATTGTTTGCATTATGATCTCCTGGGAGCCGTGTATCCTTTGGTAAATCCTCGTGTATTCATATCCAATAAAAACAAATTACTCCTCAAGAACATGAAGCAGGTAGCTATTACACCTTTTGCATTTGAAATGAGCTCCTGCAAAGCTACATGATACGCCCACTTGAACGAGACCATGGTGATGCTATACCTCAGAATGGTTTGACATTTCATTTCAGCACACAAACATGATTTCATTTTTATTCCAAAGGAAAACATCATTTGGAATATTATTTCCCTTCTCTGAGAGTTTTTAATGTCAGCCCGACTATTCACTTCAGCTACTGAAAGTTTTTATTAAAAATCTCCCGATCCAGGACGCTGTCAGCGCGTTCTGACTGCTGTTCTCGGATATGCCAGATGGGTTGTGTCAAAAACTCTGGCAAAACTGGAGGAGCGGGACGTTGACGGCGCGCGGGATTTCCATTTATAATTAAATTGTAATTTTCTCTCGCGCGCACGACGTGAGTGCATATACGGTGTGCCGGGCTTACGAAATGCCAGACAGGCAGGGTGGGTCCGTTCGGGAGCATCTCACGTTCTGCTTTGGCATTCGTTTCAACTGGCAGTGTAAGCACGTTTTTCTGCTGAAAGCGAAGAGTGGATGGAATTTGTGGCAAATGCAACACCAGTGCCAGATGCCAAAGGAGTTAATTACATACGATACGGTGACGCAACGGTAACTAAATAAAACAGAACACAAAGAATTGCATTAGGTTTTGAATTCTAAACAGGAAATGGTCGCTCTACTTTACAGACAAACAGAAAGAGAGACAGATTCGCTCTCATTGACAGTGCTTGTAAGAGTCATGCTTGTGCTTAGTATTAGGAGTACGAAAATTCTATCAGATCTCAGTCTGACTGAATTCTTTAATATGAACAGATGTATGTACATCCTATGTCCAAGAATATTCTTTTTTGGGAATATGAACCTTGCGAACGCACTCGCTAGTGAGTTGCAGTATTAAATGCTGTCATAAGTGACGTTAAAAGAATGTTTTTGACAGATTTGACAATCCTTTTCATTACTTTCTGGACATGCTGCAGGGATAATAATGAGGCACAATGTCTAAATCACTGCCTTTTCCTGGCACTAGCAAGCATTAGGCTACAAATACTTTGTGGATCTCTGCGAGATAGCTGTAAAACGGATTGGAAACCTAATTTGTTACTCGAACTCCACCAACTGGTTCTGACCAGCCCTATCGGTAATTGGTTTCTTTAACCTTTTCCTCTACCTATCTACCGACTGACACTGAACCAATAATGGGAAACAATAATGATCCTAATTGGATGTCTCACATGCACTATACGTGCACATAAATTCATAACAAATTTAAAAAAATAAAATCTATTCGATTGGCGAAGTATGTATCTGCCTCAATTAAAAGGACTAATTAAAACCGTCCATTGCATTTATGAATCTAAATCTGTACACAGCGCTAGGGGCAAAAAAAAACAAAAAAACAAAACAGCGAATCATTAAAACAAATACATAAAATTTGAATAAAATTAATTATTCATTTAAGTACGTTTAATTAAATTGAACAAACATAACTGAGTTAATCCTATAGACAAATTGATATTTTAAAACAAAGGCCATCGGAAATAGTCTGCGACAATCCTGGCTTAAAATAACTGTTGGCAAGGTCACCTCAGGATTCCAGTCAACTTAATGCATGTTGGGGTCAATCTGTCATCCAGTGTTGTGCCTCGCATCCAAACCAAAATGTGTCAATAGCAATTAATGCATGACAGTCACTGCCAAAACGTTCAAACATAGCAACCACTGCTACCGCGCTGCCGTATCCAAAGTGTCAATTGAAAAACGGTGGTTTCGGATGAATTAAATTAATAAATTCATTTACATCGCGCCAGTGTCGACGGGTATAATTGCTCTGGCCACAACAAAGAACAACCGACGAGTTGTCATTTGTCAATGGGCCCGGCCCGCACGGGTTTTCGTTTTTATTTGTCGCATCAATTGTTGCCAGGATTTTCGTTTATTGAAAACAAAAAAACCACAAGCGCGCGTATTGGGAATCCTTTTTCGCAATGATACCGGAAATCAAAACCGGAATTTCCTCCTTCCCGCCCATTTGATGCCAGTAATTGAATTGTCTGTGAAGCGAAGGGTCCTTAGCAATTCCATTTCCCCCCATTTTGGATGTAACCAAATATATTCAGTTAAAAGTAAAATATTCTGCTCCCCCTGCAGGTAGTCAATCTCATTATATTCAAATTGTCTCCGCCCCCCGCCGGTGCCTGTCTGAGAAGTTGTTGTGCATAGTTACACAGAGCGCCGCTTCGGGTTGACGGTAAGTAGTACCGTTTTTGCTTAAACATCCTTGACTTGTGTGCGCTCCTCTTCCGCGTCGTTATTACAAGTATCGTCGTATCGATTATCCTTCGCAGTGCATACCCATTCAGAAATCAATCTCAAGGGTCGATGGAGAGGTGTTCCACCTCTTTGGTGTGGCCCTCATCTCTAGGAGAAGAACCAATAAGTGATATCAAATTCGTCCTGAGCTGCCAGAGCGGGGAAGATTAAGGGGATGCTCGGAGGCAGCCAGCGCCCACATCGGTTTTATGGGGGTCGTGCTCGAAATTAGTGTTATGTGGAAAGTTTCTTCATTAATTTGAAATTGCGGGGTCTCCGGGATAATATAATTTCAAAGTTGTTTCACCGTAATGTAGTTCATTATTGTTATGATGATGCAGGCGGGTGATGTGTAAGAGTATGTGTACTCGCACGAGGGGTGGGGGAATTTGCAAATCCTTAAACTTTTGATCGTTTAATTAGATTTTCTTCGGGTGAAGTTTTTTGAAGTTTTGGGTTTTTTTAGGTACTTAACCCCCAAGTGGTTGTGACTTCTCATACCCAGATGCGATATCTAGGGCAACATTCACAGACCGACAAAACATAAATCACGCTCCGGGGTTATCACCAACATTAGCGATACAAATGTGCAGAAAAAAGAACACACTCACACACAGGGAAGGAGTCGCTCGTTTTCGAAAGTGGGAAACGGGGGGCTGAGGAAACGTTTACCACAGATTTGGTATTCAAAACGATTTTCGAGAATTTGAAATATGCTTGTGTATTGTGTTCCTGGAAACGATGGAGGGGGTGACTTTCTTTTTTGCAACAAAATCGAAACTTTTTGAGGACACTTCCCCCGCATGTTATTCTTTAAAATATATGTACAAGTGCTGGCGGAGTGAGGTGTTGACAATTTGGCACTGAAAAACGATTCTTGAAAGGTGACATTGCAGTCGACATTTATACGAAGTAGTAAGTAATGGTGGGGTTTTGAACTTCAAATACTGAAAGATGTACATATGTATGTGTCTCCTATTAGAGTCGGGCGCCAGCTAAGGACATTTCATGCAAATGTGGTTTTTGTCTGCACTGTCTTTGATTTTGCTGAAGGTAGGTAGGCAGGTTACTGTGGCAGGCCGCATTAGCCATTGTGATACCACATGGATCCGGAATTCTCTTGAGCCTTGGAACCAACAAGAGTTTAAAAAGAAACACTGGAGGCTATTGATATTAACCTGACAACTAAGTGCAATCTTCTCCTTCGAGCGGAGAGAGTTTGGTGCGAGCAGCAATTTACTGACGAGGGGTGCTACCAGGGTATAATCTCTGCAATCTATGGACTTTTCACCAATTTCTTTTTGGAATATGAAAGCTGTCACGTTATCAGCTGGTTTTGAGCATTTATCAGTTCTTCCAGGGCTTTCAGCAGAAATGATCATAGACTTTTAAGTCTGGATGTACAAACCGAGGTTGAATTCCATCTAAGACTTTGGTCTATAAATCAGGTCCAGATGAACCCTTAAAATCGCAACGGGCCATGGAAGGACAGGGTACACAGTGCGTTGGATTTCGGCCTAAAGAATTTTGCTCTTAGTTACATATATGATCCACAGAGCTGCATGATACGGATACTCCAGGCACTATGCCATCATAGTAGTTAAAGAAATGGGAACCCCTTAGCAATTCAAAGGATTCGATGGAAGAAGTGGTCCACGAATCATCGGATCTTCTTAGGATGGAAACTAAGACCATGCTGAGACTTGATCGCCCAGAGATCTCTTCTATTTTTCCATACAAAGTTTCCAAGACTTACGTTGGGCCTTCCTTAAGTTTGTTTTGTAAACTTTGGGGAGCGCTTTATACAGAATCCAAGACAGAAATCACGGGACTGTTTGGTTTGTGAGAAGTAAAGTCTGCAGTCACTCCGACGGGCTCTAATCTCTTAACTAGTATCTAGCTCTGCAACCATATGTTATTTCTCTCTGCTGCCCTAAACGTTTCCGATGCTGGTCTTATTCTATCTCTCCGTAGGTCGAATTTTGTTCCATATTACAAAAAAAAAAATAAATTCTTACTTAAAAACTGCGACCATTTGTATGGAAAGTTTGCCTCAATCGGCAAAACTTGATTTTTTCTACAAAACAACACTACGAGCCATTGGTTTTGATGGATATGGGATGAATTCCAAGCTGGGTATTACTCGTTCGTTAGGAGCTAGAGCAAAACAGTTCTTAGGCATGAAAACCTGCCGTAGACTCAGTTTTTAGTTAAAAAAAACACAAAAATGGTACAAAATGATTCGAAAAACTCAAGCAAAGATACACTTACTACGCCCAAAGTTAAACTGTCAGCATCAGTATCAATCAAATATTTATCCACTTCACCTTCGTGTTCGATAAAGTACTAAATTGAATCCATGAGAGATATATATACTTTCCCACATAAAACACCCAGAAGCCAACCTTTGGCACTTTGCAATAATACAAAATTTTCCATAAATTACCTAAATTCCATGTAACCGCACTTCCATTTCGATCCGGAAAGCACAGAGCTTACATTTCGGGTCCGAAAGTACAATCATAGTTTACATGCCACACCACATTCCACCAGGATTCTAAATCTAAATCACCTATCCCCATCCGATAGCGTTTCCCTTCCATGCGAAAGGGCTCCCTGTGGTGCTAGTAAAATTCAAATTCACTTTGGAACCCAAAAAAACAATAAATTTTAATATCGACAAACATTTTTCCCCAATAAATTATAAATTTATAGTCACATCTAATGGGCGTTTAGCTTGTGTGGAAAACTATCCAAAAGGAGTGGGTCGCATACGAGAACGTGTCCTTACACGAAAATGTCCTTCCGAACGCATACTAAAAGCTGGCCATCAGCACTTTAAACGACTAGACTGTAAAAAAGGACAAAGTAAAGGCTGTTATTAATGAAATTAAATAATTTTCGAAGCTTATTTCACTGCTGTAGGAGGACGGACATTAATGGGTCCTTCCTTCATTATCTCTCGTAACTTAATGTTGATAACATTTAAATAATTTATTTCTGCCAGGAAAAAAAATCATTGGACAGGGGGCGGCTCTTTCCTGTACGAAAAAAAGCCAAGACATGCAGATGCGTACGTATCTGTAGTTCGGCAGGACGTTGTCATAAATATTTTAGTGATAAGGTTATATTGCGGTTCCGTGGGGTATCTCAACGGAAAGTGGTGCACTTCAAGTTTATCTTGGCGAGGCCATTTTGTTTGTACATCTGTTTTTTCTTTCTCCTTTTTTACGCGTAATGGAGGAAGCATAATTTTTCCAATTAAGGATGTCGCTTTGAAACTTTGTCTTACGTGCATAAAGGTTGGTTTTATTAAACTAACGAGTCAAAGGACTTGATGACGAAACTCTCAAGTGATTACCAGAGCGTACATCTTTCCCGTATGCTGGGTAACTGAGTTGTTACATGAATATTCGGCTAAGGGGATCCTTTTGAGTTTTTTTTTTTGAGATTTTTGTTTCGTATTGTTGTTTTGGTACTTCAAGCCTTAGGCAAGTTATCTCGAGAGCTTATGAGCAGAGCCCTTCACTCTTGTAGAGCAATGTATGGTTTATTGTCAAACTCGTTCAACTGGACTTCATTAACAGTGAATGAGGTCGTCTTCGACTGGATAAGTCGAAGTGACCTTCTGTATTAAACAATCTCTTATGCGGTGAACTCCTCAGGTAATGTTTGGATTGCAATCACTCACCACATTCACTCCTTGGTCTAGATGGAAGTGAAATGACTGTCGAAATGAATCAAAATGTTTTTTTCAACCCTGCTTAGTAGACCAAATTCAATCGGAGAACCAACAGAGACCACAGACATGGCTGTCATCTGGAAAGGACAATGAGATATGTAGGTAAAAGTTGGGGCGCTGGACCCACCATTATCCATACATGCAGCCATCATCAAACTCATTCTCCCATATGTGACTTTAGTCTGGTAGCCCATAGCAAAGTAGGTCACTAACCTCAAGGAATAGTACATGATATTTTCGAGAGGACAAATCATGCGATAGACCCTTTAAAACACTTTTCGAGTAGTCCTTCTATGTTAGAAGAAAACTCTGTTAGGGAAAGATCATCAAAATATAAATGTCAGACATTATGTTGGCCTACGCCCTCTTTTAAGGGGCGTTTTATACAAGCAAACAAAACTTTGACTTTCATTGCCTTCTTAAATCTCTTAGAAGCCGATAACGTTCAGTCCTCATGTACCAACAACGTCTGATTTGGAATGGATATCTCATTCTAAATCGCGATGATATACACCGAGCCTCGAATAATGTCAAATATCTGTCCTTGTTTCGTGCCCCTGATCTTTATAATTGTATGGCGTTCGAAGAGAAAAAACCGCTCTAAAGGTATTGAAGGCAGCAAATCCTTAAAGGTGAAACCAAAACTACTTCTTCTTGAAGCTGACAAGTGTTCCCAATCGATGGGCAGATTTGCATTATGAAATCGATGTCACTTGGTCATTTTCAATTGAAAATCCATCGTCCATTTCCGATCACAAGACAGTTAATAGAAATTTCCTACTAATTGTTTCGTTCGCTGTCAAGCGATACACACCGGATCCATTGTTCCAGGCTGCACTTACCCATGTAACCGTTTCCGATTAACTTGATAGCCATCGAAACCGCCGTACATTTATATCACACCTCCAATGCCATTATACGAATTCCTATTCCCATTCGTCCTTTATCGCCGGTCGTTTCCATTACAAGAACAATCCTAATGAACCATCAGCCGACAAAGAGAAATAAAATCCCCAACTAATGGATTTCCATTCACTGATAAACGACCATAGTGGGTAATCACCCCGCCATCTTTCCCCAAATAAGCTGCTGCTGCCGCCTCGAGTACATGAAATGAAACCATTTCCTTCGCCAAGGATGCTTATGCAAATGAATACCGAAATCACGGCAGACAGCATAAAGACATTATTTTCCCATTCATCTCAGTCCGTCTCGCTGTCCGAGCGACATCATTTTTAATTCAATAACACCTTTTACCGTCACCGAAAGCCATGCCGGCATGGGAAAAAGGACGAATCCGTTCTCTGGAATCAATTAATCAATCGCCAAGATCCATTTCCTTTTTGTTTTTCTTTTCTTTTTTTTTGTTTGTATTCTCTCTTGTGTCGCCGGGCACTTGACGTGATAAATGAAGTGATTTTAACTCAGCATTCGCCATGGTGAATCCTTTGATGTCCTTCAAGCTACCCACATCGTAGGAGGGTGGACGAAAAAAAAGAGAATACTGCATTCAATTGAACTCGACTCCTTGGTGTCTCTTCTTTCGGCGAAATTGATTACGCTGTCAATCGGAATTAATACACTGTCTCCTTTGATTTTTAGCCCAAGGACAACAGAAGGTCCTATTACGAAACGGATGTATAGTTTGCACAACGCCCACGCACATGATTGTCGCAACAAATTGCCAATATCCGCTTGCACACATGCGAGCCTGAAAGACTTTCATGATGCAGCAGGATCATAATCAACCACAGAAGTGTGCCTTCACATCCTGCTGAAGGATGCTTTCAGTCCCGCTAACCAAATTATCCATGTTTGCATGTTGTGTGCAAACAAGTGTTGACTTGGTCGTATACGCACGCAACCTCCTTCCCCCTCCCAATGTCATTAAATTGAATTGATGGTCAAATATTCGAAGGACTATGACGACGATGTCAGTTATTGACAGGATGCGTACTCTGTATCCCTAATTCGCTTTTCGGCTGTTTGGCGATTTTCGACCATCGGACTTTCCGGCACAAAACCTGCATGTGATGGGCTAAATTGGCGGAGTAAACTTGTTCTGTTGTTCTTCATCCTGCCATTGTGGTTTCATTGTTGCAGGACGCACTCTCTCTGCGGTGTACGGATTCAATTTGCGTGTATCACATGCTAATTGCTGATTTAAGCTGTTCCTGCTGTCTGATGATGATGTTTCCGGCCGATGATGCGGTGATGACATTTCCGCCCTCGGGGAGCCTTGAGAAATGAAAGTCAATCGGAAAGTACTCTGCCAACCCGAAGGACGCTTTAATTAATCAGCTAGGCTGCAGTTCTTCGAACACTTATCGAACCATTGTGCCGCGGAACCAAGAAACGTGTCGGTCGGGGTGGGCTTCCAGGGCTAAAGAGCTATACTTCTCTTCTGATTAACAACTACTTGAGTAAGCCTCGCTGGGAACCAACTCAAGCGAATTTCCATTGAATCCTGACGATGAATGGGCTTCGCTGCAATTGGCATTACCAATATAATCCTTCCAATTACATAATTACTGGAGGTTACCTTCGATCGGGCCAGGGTGGGTGGGCTGTTGGCAGTAAGTAATTAACCCGATCCAGGGCAGATGTGCACTTAAAAACGCTTGGCATCGGCGGTAATTCTATGTGTATTAGATTATACGCAGGCTCGTACATTGGCGGCACAATTTTCGTTTAATTTTGTTAATTGAAAAGGAAAGGTTAAGCCACAACAAATGCACATTCCATTGGATTTAATTGCGCTTAATTAGGACAGGGAGAGGACGGGCTTTGCCTGACAACTGCAAAATGCGGTTTCAACTTATGGTCCTGGCATTTCAGATCGGAAAGGTTACGCGCGTGGGAAGAGGATAAAGAAGCCAACTTGTGACAAGGGTTTTACTCGTGTTCTGTTGTTCCTTTTGTCGTTAAATTGGCTTTGAACATGCTGTACATAGATTGACGTCCAAATTAGCCTCGCAAATACATATTTCGAAGAAGGCATCCTTGGATACTGTGCAGGATGAATTTTTCCTTGAGCACTTAAGTGAAATTATTATGGTATTCTGCTTAACCATGTTCCCAGACATTCATATTATTTTCATAGCAATATGTTTTAAGTGGGTGTTCAAGGACTGACCGCTGTGGGCCTCGGATGCATAATACTACGAAGACTGCGTTTTAATCCTCTTGGCAGTACGCTGGCGGTATCAAAGGATACTCTTATTTTGATCCATGGAAGCAACAGTGGCGTCTGTAGTTTCTGTCATGTTGATGGTTTCTACGACCTGGTTCGTAGTATACATATATGAATGCTTTTGTTTAACGCTTTTCCAGGTGAGACTGAGTCATGGCTTCACGGGGAATGAGATACTAATTGGACACCGAAAGTGATATAGCCTGATGTTCGACTAGAAATGTCAATGACTAGTGAGCAGAGCAGGGACAACCTTTAGCTAAGGTCACTGGCACAGAAAATTTTCAGAGAAGGAACTAACAAATGGTGTACGACAGAAATCACTCGGTTTTGCGTAACCCACACTTTGACTTGACATTATTTAACCAATTATTTTTGTTCAAGATCATTCCTAGATCTTATCATACAATGGAGAAAAAATGTAAAAAAAATTTTTTTTCGAAAATGCATCAGTAAATGGGTAACGCATACGCCACCGAGCCCGACGCCCAGATTCTGAAAATATTTTCCCGTGACACGATTCGAGATAGATTTTTTGTTTCTGCGCATCCTAAGCACAAACGCGCTGAGCTGCTGCCTCGCAGTGGTTGAAAAAATAAAAAAAAATTTTGAGTCGAAAAATGCATCAGTAAAGTCAACTTACATATGCTTACCTACTTATGTATATATTCGTTTATTTATTTCTACCTCAAATACATACAAGAATTTGAGATATAGGTGCAAGTCTTGCACTTTATTTCATACATTTTTTGGGTGAAAAATTTTCTATCTCCTACTCGCATTTCGAGGCAGCAGCTAAACTAGTTTGCGCCTCGAATATACAGAAACGGAAGTTCAGACTTGAGATGTGCGATTGGAGGATATACCCAGAGTGTGGGTATCAAGAAGTGTGGGCTATACACTACCCTTTTTTTCCATACATTTTTTGGGTGAAAAATTTTCTATCTCCTACTCGCATTTCGAGGCAGCAGCTAAACTAGTTTGCGCCTCGAATATACAGAAACGGAAGTTCAGACTTGAGATGTGCGATTGGAGGATATACCCAGATTGTGGGTATCAAGAAGTGTGGGCTATACACTACCCTTTTTTTCCATACATTTTTTGGGTGAAAAATTTTCTATCTCCTACTCGCATTTCGAGGCAGCAGCTAAACTAGTTTGCGCCTCGAATATACAGAAACGGAAGTTCAGACTTGAGATGTGCGATTGGAGGATATACCCAGATGGTGGGTATCAAGAAGTGTGTACTATACACTACCCTTTTTTTCCATACATTTTTTGGGTGAAAAATTTTCTATCTCCTACTCGCATTTCGAGGCAGCAGCTAAACTAGTTTGCGCCTCGAATATACAGAAACGGAAGTTCAGACTTGAGATGTGCGATTGGAGGATATACCCAGATTGTGGGTATCAAGAAGTGTGGGCTATACACTACCCTTTTTTTTATACATTTTTTGGGTGAAAAATTTTCTGTCTCCTACTCGCATTTCGAGGCAGCAGCTAAACTAGTTTGCGCCTCCAATGCACAGAAACGGAAGGTCAGACTTGAGATGTGCGATTGGAGGATATACCCAGATTGTGGGTATCAAGAAGTGTGGGCTATACACTACCCTTTTTTTCCATACATTTTTTGGGTGAAAAATTTTCTATCTCCTACTCGCATTTCGAGGCAGCAGCTAAACTAGTTTGCGCCTCGAATATACAGAAACGGAAGTTCAGACTTGAGATGTGCGATTGGAGGATATACCCAGATTGTGGGTATCAAGAAGTGTGGGCTATACACTACCCTTTTTTTTTATACATTTTTTGGGTGAAAAATTTTCTGTCTCCTACTCGCATTTCGAGGCAGCAGCTAAACTAGTTTGCGCCTCGAATATACAGAAACGGAAGTTCAGACTTGAGATCTGCGATTGGAGGATATACCCAGAGTGTGGGTATCAAGAAGTGTGGGCTATACACTACCCTTTTTTTCCATACATTTTTTGGGTGAAAAATTTTCTATCTCCTACTCGCATTTCGAGGCAGCAGCTAAACTAGTTTGCGCCTCGAATATACAGAAACGGAAGTTCAGACTTGAGATGTGCGATTGGAGGATATACCCAGAGTGTGGGTATCAAGAAGTGTGGGCTATACACTACCCTTTTTTTCCATACATTTTTTGGGTGAAAAATTTTCTATCTCCTACTCGCATTTCGAGGCAGCAGCTAAACTAGTTTGCGCCTCGAATATACAGAAACGGAAGTTCAGACTTGAGATGTGCGATTGGAGGATATACCCAGAGTGTGGGTATCAAGAAGTGTGGGCTATACACTACCCTTTTTTTCCATACATTTTTTGGGTGAAAAATTTTCTATCTCCTACTCGCATTTCGAGGCAGCAGCTAAACTAGTTTGCGCCTCGAATATACAGAAACGGAAGTTCAGACTTGAGATGTGCGATTGGAGGATATACCCAGAGTGTGGGTATCAAGAAGTGTGGGCTATACACTACCCTTTTTTTTTATACATTTTTTGGGTGAAAAATTTTCTGTCTCCTACTCGCATTTCGAGGCAACAGCTTAGCTAGTTTGCGCCTCCAATGCACAGAAACAGAAGATCAGGCTTGAGATGTGCGATTGGAGGATATACCCAGAGTGTGGGTATCAAGAAGTGTGGGCTATACACTACCCTTTTTTTCCATACATTTTTTGGGTGAAAAATTTTCTATCTCCTACTCGCATTTCGAGGCAGCAGCTAAACTAGTTTGCGCCTCGAATATACAGAAACGGAAGTTCAGACTTGAGATGTGCGATTGGAGGATATACCCAGAGTGTGGGTATCAAGAAGTGTGGGCTATACACTACCCTTTTTTTCCATACATTTTTTGGGTGAAAAATTTTCTATCTCCTACTCGCATTTCGAGGCAGCAGCTAAACTAGTTTGCGCCTCGAATATACAGAAACGGAAGTTCAGACTTGAGATGTGCGATTGGAGGATATACCCAGAGTGTGGGTATCAAGAAGTGTGGGCTATACACTACCCTTTTTTTCCATACATTTTTTGGGTGAAAAATTTTCTATCTCCTACTCGCATTTCGAGGCAGCAGCTAAACTTGTTTGCGCCTCGAATATACAGAAACGGAAGTTCAGACTTGAGATGTGCGATTGGAGGATATACCCAGATTGTGGGTATCAAGAAGTGTGGGCTATACACTACCCTTTTTTTCCATACATTTTTTGGGTGAAAAATTTTCTATCTCCTACTCGCATTTCGAGGCAGCAGCTAAACTAGTTTGCGCCTCGAATATACAGAAACGGAAGTTCAGACTTGAGATGTGCGATTGGAGGATATACCCAGATTGTGGGTATCAAGAAGTGTGGGCTATACACTACCCTTTTTTTCCATACATTTTTTGGGTGAAAAATTTTCTATCTCCTACTCGCATTTCGAGGCAGCAGCTAAACTAGTTTGCGCCTCGAATATACAGAAACGGAAGTTCAGACTTGAGATGTGCGATTGGAGGATATACCCAGATTGTGGGTATCAAGAAGTGTGGGCTATACACTACCCTTTTTTTTATACATTTTTTGGGTGAAAAATTTTCTGTCTCCTACTCGCATTTCGAGGCAGCAGCTAAACTAGTTTGCGCCTCCAATGCACAGAAACGGAAGGTCAGACTTGAGATGTGCGATTGGAGGATATACCCAGATTGTGGGTATCAAGAAGTGTGGGCTATACACTACCCTTTTTTTCCATACATTTTTTGGGTGAAAAATTTTCTATCTCCTACTCGCATTTCGAGGCAGCAGCTAAACTAGTTTGCGCCTCGAATATACAGAAACGGAAGTTCAGACTTGAGATGTGCGATTGGAGGATATACCCAGATTGTGGGTATCAAGAAGTGTGGGCTATACACTACCCTTTTTTTTTATACATTTTTTGGGTGAAAAATTTTCTGTCTCCTACTCGCATTTCGAGGCAGCAGCTAAACTAGTTTGCGCCTCGAATATACAGAAACGGAAGTTCAGACTTGAGATCTGCGATTGGAGGATATACCCAGAGTGTGGGTATCAAGAAGTGTGGGCTATACACTACCCTTTTTTTTTTATACATTTTTTGGGTGAAAAATTTTCTGTCTCCTACTCGCATTTCGAGGCAGCAGCTAAGCTAGTTTGCGCCTCCAATGCACAGAAACGGAAGGTCAGACTTGAGATGTGCGATTGGAGGATATACCCAGATTGTGGGTATCAAGAAGTGTGGGCTATACACTACCCTTTTTTTTTATACATTTTTTGGGTGAAAAATTTTCTGTCTCCTACTCGCATTTCGAGGCAGCAGCTAAGCTAGTTTGCGCCTCCAATGCACAGAAACGGAAGGTCAGACTTGAGATGTGCGATTGGAGGATATACCCAGATTGTGGGTATCAAGAAGTGTGGGCTATACACTACCCTTTTTTTTTTATACATTTTTTGGGTGAAAAATTTTCTGTCTCCTACTCGCATTTCGAGGCAGCAGCTAAGCTAGTTTGCATCTCCATTGCACAGAAATGGAAGGTCAGGCTTGAGATGTGCGATTGGAGGATATACCCAGATTGTGGGTATCAAGAAGTGTGGGCTATACACTACCCTTTTTTTTTATACATTTTTTGGGTGAAAAATTTTCTGTCTCCTACTCGCATTTCGAGGCAGCAGCTAAGCTAGTTTGCGCCTCCAATGCACAGAAACGGAAGGTCAGACTTGAGATGTGCGATTGGAGGATATACCCAGATTGTGGGTATCAAGAAGTGTGGGCTATACACTACCCTTTTTTTTTACACATTTTTTGGGTGAAAAATTTTCTGTCTCCTACTCGCATTTCGAGGCAGCAGCTAAACTAGTTTGCGCCTCCAATGCACAGAAACGGAAGGTCAGACTTGAGATGTGCGATTGGAGGATATACCCAGATTGTGGGTATCAAGAAGTGTGGGCTATACACTACCCTTTTTTTCCATACATTTTTTGGGCGAAAAATTTTCTGTCTCCTACTCGCATTTCGAGGCAGCAGCTAAACTAGTTTGCGCCTCCAATGCACAGAAACGGAAGGTCAGACTTGAGATGTGCGATTGGAGGATATACCCAGATTGTGGGTATCAAGAAGTGTGGGCTATACACTACCCTTTTTTTCCATACATTTTTTGGGTGAAAAATTTTCTGTCTCCTACTCGCATTTCGAGGCAGCAGCTAAGCTAGTTTGCGCCTCCAATGCACAGAAACGGAAGGTCAGACTTGAGATGTGCGATTGGAGGATATACCCAGATTGTGGGTATCAAGAAGTGTGGGCTATACACTACCCTTTTTTTCCATACATTTTTTGGGTGAAAAATTTTCTGTCTCCTACTCGCATTTCGAGGCAGCAGCTAAGCTAGTTTGCGCCTCCAATGCACAGAAACGGAAGTTCAGACTTGAGATGTGCGACTGGAGGATATACCCAGATTGTGGGTATCAAGAAGTGTGGGCTATACACTGCACATTTTCCATACATTTTTTGGGTGAAAAATTGTCTGTCTCCTACTTGCATTTCGAGGCATCAGCTAAGCTAGTTTGTGCCTCGAATACACAGAAACAGAATATCTGGCTTGAGATGTGCGATTGGAGGATATACCCAAATTGTGGGTATCAAGAAGTGTGGGCTATACACTACCCTTTTTTTCCATACATTTTTTGGGTGAACATTTGTCTGTCTCCTACTCGCATTTCGAGATTTCGAAGCAGCAGCTAAGCTAGTTTGCATCTCCATTGCACAGAAATGGAAGGTCAGGCTTGAGATGTGCGATTGGAGGATATACCCAGATTGTGGGTATCAAGAAGTGTGGGCTATAGACTACCCTTTTTTTCCATACATTTTTGGGGCGAAAAATTTTCTGTCTCCTACTTGCATTTCGAGGCATCAGCTAAGCTAGTTTGTGCCTCGAATACACAGAAACAGAATATCTGGCTTGAGATGTGCGATTGGAGGATATACCCAGATTGTGGGTATCAAGAAGTGTGGGCTATACACTACCCTTTTTTTCCATACATTTTTTGGGTGAACATTTGTCTGTCTCCTACTCGCATTTCGAGATTTCGAAGCAGCAGCTAAGCTAGTTTGCATCTCCATTGCACAGAAATGGAAGGTCAGGCTTGAGATGTGCGATTGGAGGATATACCCAGATTGTGGGTATCAAGAAGTGTGGGCTATACACTACCCTTTTTTTTTATACATTTTTTGGGTGAAAAATTTTCTGTCTCCTACTCGCATTTCGAGGCAGCAGCTAAGCTAGTTTGCGCCTCCAATGCACAGAAACGGAAGGTCAGACTTGAGATGTGCGATTGGAGGATATACCCAGATTGTGGGTATCAAGAAGTGTGGGCTATACACTACCCTTTTTTTTTATACATTTTTTGGGTGAAAAATTTTCTGTCTCCTACTCGCATTTCGAGGCAGCAGCTAAGCTAGTTTGCGCCTCCAATGCACAGAAACGGAAGGTCAGACTTGAGATGTGCGATTGGAGGATATACCCAGATTGTGGGTATCAAGAAGTGTGGGCTATACACTACCCTTTTTTTTTATACATTTTTTGGGTGAAAAATTTTCTGTCTCCTACTCGCATTTCGAGGCAGCAGCTAAGCTAGTTTGCATCTCCATTGCACAGAAATGGAAGGTCAGGCTTGAGATGTGCGATTGGAGGATATACCCAGATTGTGGGTATCAAGAAGTGTGGGCTATACACTACCCTTTTTTTTTATACATTTTTTGGGTGAAAAATTTTCTGTCTCCTACTCGCATTTCGAGGCAGCAGCTAAACTAGTTTGCGCCTCCAATGCACAGAAACGGAAGGTCAGACTTGAAATGTGCGATTGGAGGATATACCCAGATTGTGGGTATCAAGAAGTGTGGGCTATACACTACCCTTTTTTTCCATACATTTTTTGGGTGAACAATTTTCTGTCTCCTACTCGCATTTCGAGGCAGCAGCTAAGCTAGTTTGCGCCTCCAATGCACAGAAACGGAAGGTCAGACTTGAGATGTGCGATTGGAGGATATACCCAGATTGTGGGTATCAAGAAGTGTGGGCTATGCACTACCCTTTTTTTCCATACATTTTTTGGGTGAAAAATTTTCTGTCTCCTACTCGCATTTCGAGGCAGCAGCTAAACTAGTTTGCGCCTCCAATGCACAGAAACGGAAGGTCAGACTTGAGATGTGCGATTGGAGGATATACCCAGATTGTGGGTATCAAGAAGTGTGGGCTATACACTACCCTTTTTTTCCATACATTTTTTGGGCGAAAAATTTTCTGTCTCCTACTCGCATTTCGAGGCAGCAGCTAAACTAGTTTGCGCCTCCAATGCACAGAAACGGAAGGTCAGACTTGAGATGTGCGATTGGAGGATATACCCAGATTGTGGGTATCAAGAAGTGTGGGCTATACACTACCCTTTTTTTCCATACATTTTTTGGGTGAAAAATTTTCTGTCTCCTACTCGCATTTCGAGGCAGCAGCTAAGCTAGTTTGCGCCTCCAATGCACAGAAACGGAAGGTCAGACTTGAGATGTGCGATTGGAGGATATACCCAGATTGTGGGTATCAAGAAGTGTGGGCTATACACTACCCTTTTTTTCCATACATTTTTTGGGTGAAAAATTTTCTGTCTCCTACTCGCATTTCGAGGCAGCAGCTAAGCTAGTTTGCGCCTCCAATGCACAGAAACGGAAGTTCAGACTTGAGATGTGCGACTGGAGGATATACTCAGATTGTGGGTATCAAGAAGTGTGGGCTATACACTGCACATTTTCCATACATTTTTTGGGTGAAAAATTGTCTGTCTCCTACTTGCATTTCGAGGCATCAGCTAAGCTAGTTTGTGCCTCGAATACACAGAAACAGAATATCTGGCTTGAGATGTGCGATTGGAGGATATACCCAAATTGTGGGTATCAAGAAGTGTGGGCTATACACTACCCTTTTTTTCCATACATTTTTTGGGTGAACATTTGTCTGTCTCCTACTCGCATTTCGAGATTTCGAAGCAGCAGCTAAGCTAGTTTGCATCTCCATTGCACAGAAATGGAAGGTCAGGCTTGAGATGTGCGATTGGAGGATATACCCAGATTGTGGGTATCAAGAAGTGTGGGCTATAGACTACCCTTTTTTTCCATACATTTTTGGGGCGAAAAATTTTCTGTCTCCTACTTGCATTTCGAGGCATCAGCTAAGCTAGTTTGTGCCTCGAATACACAGAAACAGAATATCTGGCTTGAGATGTGCGATTGGAGGATATACCCAGATTGTGGGTATCAAGAAGTGTGGGCTATACACTGCACATTTTCCATACATTTTTTGGGTGAAAAATTGTCTGTCTCCTACTTGCATTTCGAGGCATCAGCTAAGCTAGTTTGTGCCTCGAATACACAGAAACAGAATATCTGGCTTGAGATGTGCGATTGGAGGATATACCCAGATTGTGGGTATCAAGAAGTGTGGGCTATACACTACCCTTTTTTTCCATACATTTTTGGGGCGAAAAATTTTCTGTCTCCTACTTGCATTTCGAGGCATCAGCTAAGCTAGTTTGTGCCTCGAATACACAGAAACAGAATATCTGGCTTGAGATGTGCGATTGGAGGATATACCCAGATTGTGGGTATCAAGAAGTGTGGGCTATACACTACCCTTTTTTTCCATACATTTTTTGGGTGAACATTTGTCTGTCTCCTACTCGCATTTCGAGATTTCGAAGCAGCAGCTAAGCTAGTTTGCATCTCCATTGCACAGAAATGGAAGGTCAGGCTTGAGATGTGCGATTGGAGGATATACCCAGATTGTGGGTATCAAGAAGTGTGGGCTATAGACTACCCTTTTTTTCCATACATTTTTGGGGCGAAAAATTTTCTGTCTCCTACTTGCATTTCGAGGCATCAGCTAAGCTAGTTTGTGCCTCGAATACACAGAAACAGAATATCTGGCTTGAGATGTGCGATTGGAGGATATACCCAGATTGTGGGTATCAAGAAGTGTGGGCTATACACTACCCTTTTTTTCCATACATTTTTTGGGCGAAAAATTTTCTGTCTCCTAATCGCATTTCGAGATTTCGAAGCAGCAGCTAAGCTAGTTTGCATCTCCATTGCACAGAAATGGAAGGTCAGGCTTGAGATGTGCGATTGGAGGATATACCCAGATTGTGGGTATCAAGAAGTGTGGGCTATAGACTACCCTTTTTTTCCATACATTTTTTGGGCGAAAAATTTTCTGTCTCCTACTTGCATTTCGAGGCATCAGCTAAGCTAGTTTGTGCCTCGAATACACAGAAACAGAATATCTGGCTTGAGATGTGCGATTGGAGGATATACCCAGATTGTGGGTATCAAGAAGTGTGGGCTATACACTACCCTTTTTTTCCATACATTTTTTGGGTGAACATTTTTCTGTCTCCTACTTGCATTTCGAGATTTCGAGGCAGCAGCTAAGCTAGTTTGCATCTCCATTGCACAGAAACGGAAGGTCAGGCTTGAGATGTGCGATTGGAGGATATACCCAGATTGTGGGTATCAAGAAGTGTGGGCTATACACTACCCTTTTTTTTCTTACATATTTTGGGTGAAAATTTTTCTGTCTCCTACTCGCATTTCGAGATTTCGAAGCAGCAGCTAAGCTAGTTTGCATCTCCATTGCACAGAAATGGAAGGTCAGGCTTGAGATGTGCGATTGGAGGATATACCCAGATTGTGGGTATCAAGAAGTGTGGGCTATACACTATCCTTTTTTTTCTTACATATTTTGGGTGAAAATTTTTCTGTCTCCTACTCGCATTTCGAGATTTCGAAGCAGCAGCTAAGCTAGTTTGCATCTCCATTGCACAGAAATGGAAGGTCAGGCTTGAGATGTGCGATTGGAGGATATCCCCAGATTGTGGGTATCAAGAAGTGTGGGCTATACACTACCCTTTTTTTTCATACATATTTTGGGTGAAAAATTTTCTGTCTCCTACTCAAATTTCGAAGCAGTAGCTAAGCTAGTTTGCGCCTCCAATGCACAGAAACGGAAGTTCAGACTTGAGATGTGCGATTGGAGGATATACCCAGATTGTGGGTATCAAGAAGTGTGGGCTATACACTACCCTTTTTTTCCATACATTTTTTGGGTGAACAATTTTCTGTCTCCTACTCGCATTTCGAGGCAGCAGCTAAGCTAGTTTCCGCCTCCAATGCACAGAAACGGAAGATAAGACTTGAGATGTGCGATTGGAGGATATACCCAGATTGTGGGTATCAAGAAATTTGGGCTATAGACTACCCGTTTTTTCCATACATTTTTTGGGTGAAAAATTTTCTGTCTCCTACTCGCATTTCGAGGCAGCAGCTAAGCTAGTTTCCGCCTCCAATGCACAGAAACGGAAGATAAGACTTGAGATGTGCGATTGGAGGATATACCCAGATTGTGGGTATCAAGAAATTTGGGCTATAGACTACCCTTTTTTTCCATACATTTTTTGGGTGAACATTTTTCTGTCTCCTACTTGCATTTCGAGATTTCGAGGCAGCAGCTAAGCTAGTTTGCATCTCCATTGCACAGAAACGGAAGGTCAGGCTTGAGATGTGCGATTGGAGGATATACCCAGATTGTGGGTATCAAGAAGTGTGGGCTATACACTACCCTTTTTTTTCTTACATATTTTGGGTGAAAATTTTTCTGTCTCCTACTCGCATTTCGAGATTTCGAAGCTGCAGCTAAGCTAGTTTGCATCTCCATTGCACAGAAATGGAAGGTCAGGCTTGAGATGTGCGATTGGAGGATATCCCCAGATTGTGGGTATCAAGAAGTGTGGGCTATACACTACCCTTTTTTTTCATACATATTTTGGGTGAAAAATTTTCTGTCTCCTACTCAAATTTCGAAGCAGTAGCTAAGCTAGTTTGCGCCTCCAATGCACAGAAACGGAAGTTCAGACTTGAGATGTGCGATTGGAGGATATACCCAGATTGTGGGTATCAAGAAGTGTGGGCTATACACTACCCTTTTTTTCCATACATTTTTTGGGTGAACAATTTTCTGTCTCCTACTCGCATTTCGAGGCAGCAGCTAAGCTAGTTTCCGCCTCCAATGCACAGAAACGGAAGATAAGACTTGAGATGTGCGATTGGAGGATATACCCAGATTGTGGGTATCAAGAAATTTGGGCTATAGACTACCCGTTTTTTCCATACATTTTTTGGGTGAAAAATTTTCTGTCTCCTACTCGCATTTCGAGGCAGCAGCTAAGCTAGTTTGCGCCTCCAATGCACAGAAACGGAAGTTCAGACTTGAGATGTGCGATTGGAGGATATACCCAGATTATGGGTATCAAGAAGTGTGGGCTATACACTACCCATTTTTTCATACATTTTTTGGGTGAAAAATTTTCTGTCTCCTACTCGCATTTCGAGGCAGCAGCTAAGCTAGTTTGCGCCTCCAATGCACAGAAACGGAAGTTCAGACTTGAGATGTGCGATTGGAGGATATACCCAGATTATGGGTATCAAGAAGTGTGGGCAAACAGAATATCTGGCTTGAGATGTGCGATTGGAGGATATACCCAGATTGTGGGTATCAAGAAGTGTGGGCTATACACTACCCTTTTTTTCCATACATTTTTTGGGTGAACATTTGTCTGTCTCCTACTCGCATTTCGAGATTTCGAAGCAGCAGCTAAGCTAGTTTGCATCTCCATTGCACAGAAATGGAAGGTCAGGCTTGAGATGTGCGATTGGAGGATATACCCAGATTGTGGGTATCAAGAAGTGTGGGCTATACACTACCCTTTTTTTTCTTACATATTTTGGGTGAAAATTTTTCTGTCTCCTACTCGCATTTCGAGATTTCGAAGCAGCAGCTAAGCTAGTTTGCATCTCCATTGCACAGAAATGGAAGGTCAGGCTTGAGATGTGCGATTGGAGGATATACCCAGATTGTGGGTATCAAGAAGTGTGGGCTATACACTATCCTTTTTTTTCTTACATATTTTGGGTGAAAATTTTTCTGTCTCCTACTCGCATTTCGAGATTTCGAAGCAGCAGCTAAGCTAGTTTGCATCTCCATTGCACAGAAATGGAAGGTCAGGCTTGAGATGTGCGACTGGAGGATATCCCCAGATTGTGGGTATCAAGAAGTGTGGGCTATACACTACCCTTTTTTTTCATACATATTTTGGGTGAAAAATTTTCTGTCTCCTACTCAAATTTCGAAGCAGTAGCTAAGCTAGTTTGCGCCTCCAATGCACAGAAACGGAAGTTCAGACTTGAGATGTGCGATTGGAGGATATACCCAGATTGTGGGTATCAAGAAGTGTGGGCTATACACTACCCTTTTTTTCCATACATTTTTTGGGTGAACAATTTTCTGTCTCCTACTCGCATTTCGAGGCAGCAGCTAAGCTAGTTTCCGCCTCCAATGCACAGAAACGGAAGATAAGACTTGAGATGTGCGATTGGAGGATATACCCAGATTGTGGGTATCAAGAAATTTGGGCTATAGACTACCCGTTTTTTCCATACATTTTTTGGGTGAAAAATTTTCTGTCTCCTACTCGCATTTCGAGGCAGCAGCTAAGCTAGTTTGCGCCTCCAATGCACAGAAACGGAAGTTCAGACTTGAGATGTGCGATTGGAGGATATACCCAGATTATGGGTATCAAGAAGTGTGGGCTATACACTACCCTTTTTTTTCTTACATATTTTGGGTGAAAATTTTTCTGTCTCCTACTCGCATTTCGAGATTTCGAAGCAGCAGCTAAGCTAGTTTGCATCTCCATTGCACAGAAATGGAAGGTCAGGCTTGAGATGTGCGATTGGAGGATATACCCAGATTGTGGGTATCAAGAAGTGTGGGCTATACACTATCCTTTTTTTTCTTACATATTTTGGGTGAAAATTTTTCTGTCTCCTACTCGCATTTCGAGATTTCGAAGCAGCAGCTAAGCTAGTTTGCATCTCCATTGCACAGAAATGGAAGGTCAGGCTTGAGATGTGCGATTGGAGGATATCCCCAGATTGTGGGTATCAAGAAGTGTGGGCTATACACTACCCTTTTTTTTCATACATATTTTGGGTGAAAAATTTTCTGTCTCCTACTCAAATTTCGAAGCAGTAGCTAAGCTAGTTTGCGCCTCCAATGCACAGAAACGGAAGTTCAGACTTGAGATGTGCGATTGGAGGATATACCCAGATTGTGGGTATCAAGAAGTGTGGGCTATACACTACCCTTTTTTTTCTTACATATTTTGGGTGAAAATTTTTCTGTCTCCTACTCGCATTTCGAGATTTCGAAGCAGCAGCTAAGCTAGTTTGCATCTCCATTGCACAGAAATGGAAGGTCAGGCTTGAGATGTGCGATTGGAGGATATACCCAGATTGTGGGTATCAAGAAGTGTGGGCTATACACTATCCTTTTTTTTCTTACATATTTTGGGTGAAAAATTTTCTGTCTCCTACTCAAATTTCGAAGCAGTAGCTAAGCTAGTTTGCATCTCCATTGCACAGAAACGGAAGGTCAGGCTTGAGATGTGCGATTGGAGGATATACCCAGATTGTGGGTATCAAGAAGTGTGGGCTATACACTACCCTTTTTTTTCTTACATATTTTGGGTGAAAATTTTTCTGTCTCCTACTCGCATTTCGAGATTTCGAAGCAGCAGCTAAGCTAGTTTGCATCTCCATTGCACAGAAATGGAAGGTCAGGCTTGAGATGTGCGATTGGAGGATATACCCAGATTGTGGGTATCAAGAAGTGTGGGCTATACACTATCCTTTTTTTTCTTACATATTTTGGGTGAAAATTTTTCTGTCTCCTACTCGCATTTCGAGATTTCGAAGCAGCAGCTAAGCTAGTTTGCATCTCCATTGCACAGAAATGGAAGGTCAGGCTTGAGATGTGCGATTGGAGGATATCCCCAGATTGTGGGTATCAAGAAGTGTGGGCTATACACTACCCTTTTTTTTCATACATATTTTGGGTGAAAAATTTTCTGTCTCCTACTCAAATTTCGAAGCAGTAGCTAAGCTAGTTTGCGCCTCCAATGCACAGAAACGGAAGTTCAGACTTGAGATGTGCGATTGGAGGATATACCCAGATTGTGGGTATCAAGAAGTGTGGGCTATACACTACCCTTTTTTTCCATACATTTTTTGGGTGAACAATTTTCTGTCTCCTACTCGCATTTCGAGGCAGCAGCTAAGCTAGTTTCCGCCTCCAATGCACAGAAACGGAAGATAAGACTTGAGATGTGCGATTGGAGGATATACCCAGATTGTGGGTATCAAGAAATTTGGGCTATAGACTACCCGTTTTTTCCATACATTTTTTGGGTGAAAAATTTTCTGTCTCCTACTCGCATTTCGAGGCAGCAGCTAAGCTAGTTTGCGCCTCCAATGCACAGAAACGGAAGTTCAGACTTGAGATGTGCGATTGGAGGATATACCCAGATTATGGGTATCAAGAAGTGTGGGCTATACACTACCCATTTTTTCATACATTTTTTGGGTGAAAAATTTTCTGTCTCCTACTCGCATTTCGAGGCAGCAGCTAAGCTAGTTTGCGCCTCCAATGCACAGAAACGGAAGTTCAGACTTGAGATGTGCGATTGGAGGATATACCCAGATTATGGGTATCAAGAAGTGTGGGCAAACAGAATATCTGGCTTGAGATGTGCGATTGGAGGATATACCCAGATTGTGGGTATCAAGAAATGTGGGCTATAGACTACCCTTTTTTTCCATACATTTTTTGGGTGAAAAATTTTCTGTCTCCTACTCGCATTTCGAGGCAGCAGCTAAGCTTGTTTGCGCCTCCAATGCACAGAAACGGAAGTTCAGACTTGAGATGTGCGATTGGAGGATATACCCAGATTGTGGGTATCAAGAAATGTGGGCTATAGACTACCCTTTTTTTCATACATTTTTTGGGTGAAAAATTTTCTGTCTCCTACTCGCATTTCGAGGCAGCAGCTAAGCTAGTTTCCGCCTCCAATGCACAGAAACGGAAAGTCAGACTTGAGCTGTGCGATTGGAGGATATACCCAGATTGTGGGTATCAAGAAGTGTGGGCTATAGACTACCCTTTTTTTCCATACATTTTTTGGGCGAAAAATTTTCTGTCTCCTACTTGCATTTCGAGGCATCAGCTAAGCTAGTTTGTGCCTCGAATACACAGAAACAGAATATCGGGCTTGAGATGTGCGATTGGAGGATATACCCAGATTGTGGGTATCAAGAAATGTGGGCTATAGACTACCCTTTTTTTCATACATTTTTTTGGTGAAAAATTTTCTGTCTCCTACTCGCATTTCGAGGCAGCAGCTAAGCTAGTTTCCGCCTCCAATGCACAGAAACGGAAAGTCAGACTTGAGCTGTGCGATTGGAGGATATACCCAGATTGTGGGTATCAAGAAGTGTGGGCTATAGACTACCCTTTTTTTCCATACATTTTTTGGGCGAAAAATTTTCTGTCTCCTACTTGCATTTCGAGGCATCAGCTAAGCTAGTTTGTGCCTCGAATACACAGAAACAGAATATCTGGCTTGAGATGTGCGATTGGAGGATATACCCAGATTGTGGGTATCAAGAAATGTGGGTTAAAACTACCCTTTTTTTCATACATTTTTTGGGTGAAAAATTTTCTGTCTCCTACTCGCATTTCGAGGCAGCAGCTAAGCTAGTTTCCGCCTCCAATGCACAGAAACGGAAAGTCAGACTTGAGCTGTGCGATTGGAGGATATACCCAGATTGTGGGTATCAAGAAGTGTGGGCTATAGACTACCCTTTTTTTCCATACATTTTTTGGGCGAAAAATTTTCTGTCTCCTACTTGCATTTCGAGGCATCAGCTAAGCTAGTTTGTGCCTCGAATACACAGAAACAGAATATCTGGCTTGAGATGTGCGATTGGAGGATATACCCAGATTGTGGGTATCAAGAAATGTGGGCTATAGACTACCGTTTTTTTCATACATTTTTTGGGTGAAAAATTTTCTGTCTCCTACTCGCATTTCGAGGCAGCAGCTAAACTAGTTTGCGCCTCCAATGCACAGAAACGGAAGGACAGACTTGAGATGTGCGATTGGAGGATATACCCAGATTGTGGGTATCAAGAAATGTGGGTTAAAACTACCCTTTTTTTCATACATTTTTTGGGTGAAAAATTTTCTGTCTCCTACTCGCATTTCGAGGCAGCAGCTAAGCTAGTTTCCGCCTCCAATGCACAGAAACGGAAAGTCAGACTTGAGCTGTGCGATTGGAGGATATACCCAGATTGTGGGTATCAAGAAGTGTGGGCTATAGACTACCCTTTTTTTCCATACATTTTTTGGGCGAAAAATTTTCTGTCTCCTACTTGCATTTCGAGGCATCAGCTAAGCTAGTTTGTGCCTCGAATACACAGAAACAGAATATCTGGCTTGAGATGTGCGATTGGAGGATATACCCAGATTGTGGGTATCAAGAAATGTGGGCTATAGACTACCCTTTTTTTCATACATTTTTTGGGTGAAAAATTTTCTGTCTCCTACTCGCATTTCGAGGCAGCAGCTAAGCTAGTTTCCGCCTCCAATGCACAGAAACGGAAAGTCAGACTTGAGCTGTGCGATTGGAGGATATACCCAGATTGTGGGTATCAAGAAGTGTGGGCTATAGACTACCCTTTTTTTCCATACATTTTTTGGGCGAAAAATTTTCTGTCTCCTACTTGCATTTCGAGGCATCAGCTAAGCTAGTTTGTGCCTCGAATACACAGAAACAGAATATCTGGCTTGAGATGTGCGATTGGAGGATATACCCAGATTGTGGGTATCAAGAAATGTGGGTTAAAACTACCCTTTTTTTCATACATTTTTTGGGTGAAAAATTTTCTGTCTCCTACTCGCATTTCGAGGCAGCAGCTAAGCTAGTTTCCGCCTCCAATGCACAGAAACGGAAAGTCAGACTTGAGCTGTGCGATTGGAGGATATACCCAGATTGTGGGTATCAAGAAGTGTGGGCTATAGACTACCCTTTTTTTCCATACATTTTTTGGGCGAAAAATTTTCTGTCTCCTACTTGCATTTCGAGGCATCAGCTAAGCTAGTTTGTGCCTCGAATACACAGAAACAGAATATCTGGCTTGAGATGTGCGATTGGAGGATATACCCAGATTGTGGGTATCAAGAAATGTGGGCTATAGACTACCCTTTTTTTCATACATTTTTTGGGTGAAAAATTTTCTGTCTCCTACTCGCATTTCGAGGCAGCAGCTAAGCTAGTTTCCGCCTCCAATGCACAGAAACGGAAAGTCAGACTTGAGCTGTGCCATTGGAGGATATACCCAGATTGTGGGTATCAAGAAGTGTGGGCTATAGACTACCCTTTTTTTCCATACATTTTTTGGGCGAAAAATTTTCTGTCTCCTACTTGCATTTCGAGGCATCAGCTTATCTAGTTTGTGCCTCGAATACACAGAAACAGAATATCTGGCTTGAGATGTGCGATTGGAGGATATACCCAGATTGTCGGTATCAAGAAATGTGGGCCATAGACTACGCTTTTTTTCCATACATTTTTTGGGCGAAAAATTTTCTGTCTCCTACTTGCATTTCGAGGCATCAGCTAAGCTAGTTTGTGCCTCGAATACACAGAAACAGTATATCTGGCTTGAGATGTGCGATTGGAGGATATACCCAGATTGTGGGTATCAAGAAATGTGGGCTATAGACTACCCTTTTTTTCATACATTTTTTGGGTGAAAAATTTTCTGTCTCCTACTCGCATTTCGAGGCAGCAGCTAAGCTAGTTTCCGCCTCCAATGCACAGAAACGGAAAGTCAGACTTGAGCTGTGCGATTGGAGGATATACCCAGATTGTGGGTATCAAGAAGTGTGGGCTATAGACTACCCTTTTTTTCCATACGTTTTTTGGGCGAAAAATTTTCTGTCTCCTACTTGCATTTCGAGGCATTAGCTAAGCTAGTTTGTGCCTCGAATACACAGAAACAGAATATCTGGCTTGAGATGTGCGATTGGAGGATATACCCAGATTGTGGGTATCAAGAAATGTGGGCTATAGACTACGCTTTTTTTCCATACATTTTTTGGGTGAAAAATTTTCTGTCTCCTACTCGCATTTCGAGGCAGCAGCTAAGCTAGTTTCCGCCTCCAATGCACAGAAACGGAAAGTCAGATTTGAGCTGTGCGATTGGAGGATATACCCAGATTGTGGGTATCAAGAAGTGTGGGCTATAGACTACCCTTTTTTTCCATACATTTTTTGGGCGAAAAATTTTCTGTCTCCTACTTGCATTTCGAGGCATCAGCTAAGCTAGTTTGTGCCTCGAATACACAGAAACAGAATATCTGGCTTGAGATGTGCGATTGGAGGATATACCCAGATTGTGGGTATCAAGAAATGTGGGCTATAGACTACCCTTTTTTTCATACATTTTTGGGTGAAAAATTTTCTGTCTCCTACTCGCATTTCGAGGCAGCAGCTAAGCTAGTTTCCGCCTCCAATGCACAGAAACGGAAAGTCAGACTTGAGCTGTGCGATTGGAGGATATACCCAGATTGTGGGTATCAAGAAGTGTGGGCTATAGACTACCCTTTTATTCCATACGTTTTTTGGGCGAAAAATTTTCTGTCTCCTACTTGCATTTCGAGGCATCAGCTAAGCTAGTTTGTGCCTCGAATACACAGAAACAGAATATCTGGCTTGAGATGTGCGATTGGAGGATATACCCAGATTGTGGGTATCAAGAAATGTGGGCTATAGACTACCCTTTTTTTCATACATTTTTTGGGTGAAAAATTTTCTGTCTCCTACTCGCATTTCGAGGCAGCAGCTAAGCTAGTTTCCGCCTCCAATGCACAGAAACGGAAAGTCAGACTTGAGCTGTGCGATTGGAGGATATACCCAGATTGTGGGTATCAAGAAGTGTGGGCTATAGACTACCCTTTTTTTCCATACATTTTTTGGGCGAAAAATTTTCTGTCTCCTACTTGCATTTCGAGGCATCAGCTAAGCTAGTTTGTGCCTCGAATACACAGAAACAGAATATCTGGCTTGAGATGTGCGATTGGAGGATATACCCAGATTGTCGGTATCAAGAAATGTGGGCTATAGACTACGCTTTTTTTCCATACATTTTTTGGGTGAAAAATTTTCTGTCTCCTACTCGCATTTCGAGGCAGCAGCTAAGCTAGTTTGTGCCTCGAATACACAGAAACAGAATATCTGGCTTGAGATGTGCGATTGGAGGATATACCCAGATTGTGGGTATCAAGAAGTGTGGGCTATAGACTACCCTTTTTTTCCATACATTTTTGGGGCGAAAAATTTTCTGTCTCCTACTTGCATTTCGAGGCATCAGCTAAGCTAGTTTGTGCCTCGAATACACAGAAACAGAATATCTGGCTTGAGATGTGCGATTGGAGGATATACCCAGATTGTGGGTATCAAGAAATGTGGGCTATAGACTACCCTTTTTTTCCATACATTTTTTGGGTGAAAAATTTTCTGTCTCCTACTCGCATTTCGAGGCAGCAGCTAAGCTAGTTTGTGCCTCGAATACACAGAAACGGAAAGTCAGACTTGAGCTGTGCCATTGGAGGATATACCCAGATTGTGGGTATCAAGAAATGTGGGCTATAGACTACGCTTTTTTTCCATACATTTTTTGGGTGAAAAATTTTCTGTCTCCTACTCGCATTTCGAGGCAGCAGCTAAGCTAGTTTGTGCCTCGAATACACAGAAACAGAATATCTGGCTTGAGATGTGCGATTGGAGGATATACCCAGATTGTGGGTATCAAGAAGTGTGGGCTATAGACTACCCTTTTTTTCCATACATTTTCTGGGCGAAAAATTTTCTGTCTCCTACTTGCATTTCGAGGCATCAGCTAAGCTAGTTTGTGCCTCGAATACACAGAAACAGAATATCTGGCTTGAGATGTACGATTGGAGGATATACCCAGATTGTGGGTATCAAGAAATGTGGGCTATAGACTACCCTTTTTTTCCATACATTTTTTGGGTGAAAAATTTTCTGTCTCCTACTCGCATTTCGAGGCAGCAGCTAAGCTAGTATGTACCTCGAATACACAGAAACGGAAAGTCAGACTTGAGCTGTGCCATTGGAGGATATACCCAGATTGTGGGTATCAAGAAATGTGGGCTATAGACTACCCTTTTTTTCATACATTTTTTGGGCGAAAAATTTTCTGTCTCCTACTTGCATTTCGAGGCATCAGCTAAGCTAGTTTGTGCCTCGAATACACAGAAACAGAATATCTGGCTTGAGATGTGCGATTGGAGCATATACCCAGATTGTGGGTATCAAGAAGTGTGGGCTATACACTACCCTTTTTTTCCATACATTTTTTGGGTGAAAAATTTTCTGTCTCCTACTCGCATTTCGAGGCACCAGCTAAGCTAGTTTCCGCCTCCAATGCACAGAAACGGAGAGTCAGACTTGAGCTGTGCGATTGGAGGATATACCCAGATTGTGGGTATCAAGAAGTGTGGGCTATAGACTACCATTTTTTTCCATACATTTTTTGGGCGAAAAATTTTCTGTCTCCTACTTGCATTTCGAGGCATCAGCTAAGCTAGTTTGTGCCTCGAATACACAGAAACAGAATATCTGGCTTGAGATGTGCGATTGGAGGATATACCCAGATTGTGGGTATCAAGAAGTGTGGGCTATATACTACCCTTTTTTTCCATACATTTTTTGGGTGAAAAATTTTCTGTCTCCTACTCGCATTTCGAGGCAGCAGCTAAACTAGTTTGCGCCTCCAATGCACAGAAACGGAAGGTCAGACTTGAGATGTGCGATTGGAGGATATACCCAGATTGTGGGTATCAAGAAGTGTGGGCTATACACTACCCTTTTTTTCCATACATTTTTTGGGTGAAAAATTTTCTGTCTCCTACTCGCATTTCGAGGCAGCAGCTAAGTTAATTTCCGCCTCCAATGCACAGAAACGGAAGGTCAGACTTGAGCTGTGCGATTGGAGGATATACCCAGATTGTGGGTATCAAGAAGTGTGGGCTATATATAGACTACCCTTTTTTTCCATACATTTTTTGGGTGAAAAATTTTCTGTCTCCTACTCGCATTTCGAGGCAGCAGCTAAGCTAGTTTGCATCTCCATTGCACCGAAATGGAAGGTCAGGCTTGAGATGTGCGATTGGAGGATATACCCAGATTGTGGGTATCAAGAAGTGTGGGCTATACACTACCCTTTTTTTCCATACATTTTTTGGGTGAAAAATTTTCTGTTTCGAATACACAGAAACAGAATATCTGGCTTGAGATGTGCGATTGGAGCATATACCCAGATTGTGGGTATCAAGAAGTGTGGGCTATACACTACCCTTTTTTTCCATACATTTTTTGGGTGAAAAATTTTCTGTCTCCTACTCGCATTTCGAGGCAGCAGCTAAGCTAGTTTCCGCCTCCAATGCACAGAAACGGAGAGTCAGACTTGAGCTGTGCGATTGGAGGATATACCCAGATTGTGGGTATCAAGAAGTGTGGGCTATAGACTACCCTTTTTTTCCATACATTTTTTGGGTGAAAAATTTTCTGTCTCCTACTCGCATTTCGAGGCAGCAGCTAAGTTAATTTCCGCCTCCAATGCACAGAAACGGAAGGTCAGACTTGAGCTGTGCGATTGGAGGATATACCCAGATTGTGGGTATCAAGAAGTGTGGGCTATATATAGACTACCCTTTTTTTCCATACATTTTTTGGGTGAAAAATTTTCTGTCTCCTACTCGCATTTCGAGGCAGCAGCTAAGCTAGTTTGCATCTCCATTGCACCGAAATGGAAGGTCAGGCTTGAGATGTGCGATTGGAGGATATACCCAGATTGTGGGTATCAAGAAGTGTGGGCTATACACTACCCTTTTTTTCCATACATTTTTTGGGTGAAAAATTTTCTGTCTCCTACTCGCATTTCGAGGCAGCAGCTAAGTTAATTTCCGCCTCCAATGCACAGAAACGGAAGGTCAGACTTGAGCTGTGCGATTGGAGGATATACCCAGATTGTGGGTATCAAGAAGTGTGGGCTATTTATAGACTACCCTTTTTTTCCATACATTTTTTGGGTGAAAAATTTTCTGTCTCCTACTCGCATTTCGAGGCAGCAGCTAAGCTAGTTTGCATCTCCATTGCACCGAAATGGAAGGTCAGACTTGAGATGTGCGATTGGAGGATATACCCAGATTGTGGGTATCAAGAAGTGTGGGCTATACACTACCCTTTTTTTCCATACATTTTTTGGGTGAAAAATTTTCTGTCTCCTACTCGCATTTCGAGGCAGCAGCTAAACTAGTTTGCGCCTCCAATGCACAGAAACGGAAGGTCAGACTTGAGATGTGCGATTGGAGGATATACCCAGATTGTGGGTATCAAGAAGTGTGGGCTATACACTACCCTTTTTTTCCATACATTTTTTGGGTGAAAATTTTTCTGTCTCCTACTTGCATTTCGAGATTTATAGGCAGCAGCTAAGCTAGTTTGCGTCTCCATTGCACAGAAAGGGAAGGTCAGGCTTGGGATGTGCGATTGGAGGATATACCCAGATTGTGGGTATCAAGAAGTGAGGGCTATACACTACCCTTTTTTTCCATACATTTTTTGGGTGAAAAATTTTCTGTCTCCTACTCGCATTTCGAGGCAGCAGTTAAGCTAGTTTCCGCCTCCAATGCACAGAAACGGATGTTCAGACTTGAGATCTGCGATTGGAGGATATACCCAGATTGTGGGTATCAAGAAGTGTGGGCTATACACTACCCTTTTTTTCCATACATTTTTTGGGTGAAAAATTTTCTGTCTCCTACTCGCATTTCGAGGCAGCAGCTAAGCTAGTTTGCGCCTCCAATGCACAGAAACGGAAGGTCAGACTTGAGATGTGCGATTGGAGGATATACCCAGATTGTGGGTATCAAGAAGTGTGGGCTATACACTACCCTTTTTTTCCATACATTTTTTGGGTGAAAAATTTTCTGTCTCCTACTTGCATTTCGAGGCATCAGCTAAGTTAATTTCCGCCTCCAATGCACAGAAATAGAAGATCAGACTTGAGATGTGCGATTGGAGGATATACCCAGATTGTGGGTATCAAGAAGTGTGGGCTATACACTACCCTTTTTTTCCATACATTTTTTGGGTGAAAAATTTTCTGTCTCCTACTTGCATTTCGAGGCATCAGCTAAGTTAATTTCCGCCTCCAATGCACAGAAATGGAAGATCAGACTTGAGATGTGCGATTGGAGGATATACCCAGATTGTGGGTATCAAGAAGTGTGGGCTATACACTACCCTTTTTTTCCATACATTTTTTGGGTGAAAAATTTTCTGTCTCCTACTCGCATTTCGAGGCAGCAGCTAAGTTAATTTCCGCCTCCAATGCACAGAAACGGAAGGTCAGACTTGAGCTGTGCGATTGGAGGATATACCCAGATTGTGGGTATCAAGAAGTGTGGGCTATAGACTACCCTTTTTTTCCATACATTTTTTGGGCGAAAAATTTTCTGTCTCCTACTTGCATTTCGAGGCATCAGCTAAGCTAGTTTGTGCCTCGAATACACAGAAACAGAATATCTGGCTTGAGATGTGCTATTGGAGGATATACCCAGATTGTGGGTATCAAGAAATGTGGGCTGTAGACTACCCTTTTTTTCCATACATTTTTTGGGTGAAAAATTTTCTGTCTCCTACTCGCATTTCGAGGCAGCAGCTAAGGTAGTTTGCGCCTCCAATGCACAGAAACGGAAGGTCAGACTTGAGATGTGCGATTGGAGGATATACCCAGATTGTGGGTATCAAGAAATGTGGGCTATAGACTACCCTTTTTTTCCATACATTTTTTGGGTGAAAAATTTTCTGTCTCCTACTTGCATTTCGAGGCATCAGCTAAGTTAATTTCCGCCTCCAATGCACAGAAATGGAAGATCAGACTTGAGATGTGCGATTGGAGGATATACCCAGATTGTGGGTATCAAGAAGTGTGGGCTATACACTACCCTTTTTTTCCATACATTTTTTGGGTGAAAAGTTTTCTGTCTCCTACTCGCATTTCGAGGCAGCAGCTAAGCTAGTTTGCATCTCCATTGCACAGAAATGGAAGGTCAGGCTTGAGATGTGCGATTGGAGGATATACCCAGATTGTGGGTATCAAGAAGTGTGGGCTATACACTACCCTTTTTTTTGCATACATTTTTTGGGTGAAAAATTTTCTGTCTCCTACTCGCATTTCGAGGCAGCAGCTAAACTAGTTTGCGCCTCCAATGCACAGAAACGGAAGGTCAGACTTGAGATGTGCGATTGGAGGATATACCCAGATTGTGGGTATCAAGAAGTGTGGGCTATACACTACCCTTTTTTTCCATACATTTTTTGGGTGAAAAATTTTCTGTCTCCTACTCGCATTTCGAGGCAGCAGCTAAGCTAGTTTGCGCCTCCAATGCACAGAGACGGAAGGTCAGACTTGAGATGTGCGATTGGAGGATATACCCAGATTGTGGGTATCAAGAAATGTGGGCTATAGACTACCCTTTTTTTCCATACATTTTTTGGGTGAAAAATTTTCTGTCTCCTACTCGCATTTCGAGGCAGCAGCTAAGTTAATTTCCACCTCCAATGCACAGAAACGGAAGGTCGGACTTGAGCTGTGCGATTGGAGGATATACCCAGATTGTGGGTATCAAGAAGTGTGGGCTATAGACTACCCTTTTTTTCCATACATTTATTAAGCGAAAAATTTTCTGTCTCCTACTTGCATTTCGAGGCATCAGCTAAGCTATTTTGTGCCTCGAATACACAGAAACAGAATATCTGGCTTGAGATGTGCGATTGGAGGATATACCCAGATTGTGGGTATCAAGAAATGTGGGCTATAGACTACCCTTTTTTTCCATACATTTTTTGGGTGAAAAATTTTCTGTCTCCTACTTGCATTTCGAGGCATCAGCTAAGTTAATTTCCGCCTCCAATGCACAGAATTGGAAGATCAGACTTGAGATGTGCGATTGGAGGATATACCCAGATTGTGGGTATCAAGAAGTGTGGGCTATACACTACCCTTTTTTTCCATACATTTTTTGGGTGAAAAATTTTCTGTCTCCTACTCGCATTTCGAGGCAGCAGTTAAGCTAGTTTCCGCCTCCAATGCACAGAAACGGAAGGTCAGACTTGAGATGTGCGATTGGAGGATATACCCAGATTGTGGGTATCAAGAAGTGTGGGCTATAGACTACCCTTTTTTTCCATACATTTTTTGGGCGAAAAATTTTCTGTCTCCTACTTGCATTTCGAGGCATCAGCTAAGCTAGTTTGTGCCTCGAATACACAGAAACAGAATATCTGGCTTGAGATGTGCTATTGGAGGATATACCCAGATTGTGGGTATCAAGATATGTGGGCTGTAGACTACCCTTTTTTTCCATACATTTTTTGGGTGAAAAATTTTCTGTCTCCTACTCGCATTTCGAGGCAGCAGCTAAGGTAGTTTGCGCCTCCAATGCACAGAAACGGAAGGTCAGACTTGAGATGTGCGATTGGAGGATATACCCAGATTGTGGGTATCAAGAAATGTGGGCTATAGACTACCCTTTTTTTCCATACATTTTTTGGGTGAAAAATTTTCTGTCTCCTACTTGCATTTCGAGGCATCAGCTAAGTTAATTTCCGCCTCCAATGCACAGAAATGGAAGATCAGACTTGAGATGTGCGATTGGAGGATATACCCAGATTGTGGGTATCAAGAAGTGTGGGCTATACACTACCCTTTTTTTCCATACATTTTTTGGGTGAAAAATTTTCTGTCTCCTACTCGCATTTCGAGGCAGCAGCTAAGCTAGTTTGCATCTCCATTGCACAGAAATGGAAGGTCAGGCTTGAGATGTGCGATTGGAGGATATACCCAGATTGTGGGTATCAAGAAGTGTGGGCTATACACTACCCTTTTTTTTGCATACATTTTTTGGGTGAAAAATTTTCTGTCTCCTACTCGCATTTCGAGGCAGCAGCTAAACTAGTTTGCGCCTCCAATGCACAGAAACGGAAGGTCAGACTTGAGATGTGCGATTGGAGGATATACCCAGATTGTGGGTATCAAGAAGTGTGGGCTATACACTACCCTTTTTTTCCATACATTTTTTGGGTGAAAAATTTTCTGTCTCCTACTCGCATTTCGAGGCAGCAGCTAAGCTAGTTTGCGCCTCCAATGCACAGAAACGGAAGGTCAGACTTGAGATGTGCGATTGGAGGATATACCCAGATTGTGGGTATCAAGAAATGTGGGCTATAGACTACCCTTTTTTTCCATACATTTTTTGGGTGAAAAATTTTCTGTCTCCTACTCGCATTTCGAGGCAGCAGCTAAGTTAATTTCCACCTCCAATGCACAGAAACGGAAGGTCGGACTTGAGCTGTGCGATTGGAGGATATACCCAGATTGTGGGTATCAAGAAGTGTGGGCTATAGACTACCCTTTTTTTCCATACATTTATTAAGCGAAAAATTTTCTGTCTCCTACTTGCATTTCGAGGCATCAGCTAAGCTATTTTGTGCCTCGAATACACAGAAACAGAATATCTGGCTTGAGATGTGCGATTGGAGGATATACCCAGATTGTGGGTATCAAGAAATGTGGGCTATAGACTACCCTTTTTTTCCATACATTTTTTGGGTGAAAAATTTTCTGTCTCCTACTTGCATTTCGAGGCATCAGCTAAGTTAATTTCCGCCTCCAATGCACAGAAATGGAAGATCAGACTTGAGATGTGCGATTGGAGGATATACCCAGATTGTGGGTATCAAGAAGTGTGGGCTATACACTACCCTTTTTTTCCATACATTTTTTGGGTGAAAAATTTTCTGTCTCCTACTCGCATTTCGAGGCAGCATTTAAGCTAGTTTCCGCCTCCAATGCACAGAAACGGAAGTTCAGACTTGAGATGTGCGATTGGAGGATATACCCAGATTGTGGGTATCAAGAAATGTGGGCTATACACTACCCTTTTTTTGCATACATTTTTTGGGTGAAAAATTTTCTGTCTCCTACTCGCATTTCGAGGCAGCAGCTAAACTAGTTTGCGCCTCCAATGCACAGAAACGGAAGGTCAGACTTGAGATGTGCGATTGGAGGATATACCCAGATTGTGGGTATCAAGAAGTGTGGGCTATACACTACCCTTTTTTTCCATACATTTTTTGGGTGAAAAATTTTCTGTCTCCTACTCGCATTTCGAGGCAGCAGCTAAGCTAGTTTCCGCCTCCAATGCACAGAAACGGAAAGTCAGACTTGAGCTGTGCGATTGGAGGATATACCCAGATTGTGGGTATCAAGAAGTGTGGGCTATACACTACCCTTTTTTTCCATACATTTTTTGGGTGAAAATTTTTCTGTCTCCTACTTGCATTTCGAGATTTATAGGCAGCAGCTAAGCTAGTTTGCGTCTCCATTGCACAGAAAGGGAAGGCCAGGCTTGGGATGTGCGATTGGAGGATATACCCAGATTGTGGGTATCAAGAAGTGTGGGCTATACACTACCCTTTTTTTCCATACATTTTTTGGGTGAAAATTTTTCTGTCTCCTACTTGCATTTCGAGATTTATAGGCAGCAGCTAAGCTAGTTTGGGTCTCCATTGCACAGAAACGGAAGGTCGGACTTGAGCTGTGCGATTGGAGGATATACCCAGATTGTGGGTATCAAGAAGTGTGGGCTATAGACTACCCTTTTTTTCCATACATTTATTGGGCGAAAAATTTTCTGTCTCCTACTTGCATTTCGAGGCATCAGCTAAGCTATTTTGTGCCTCGAATACACAGAAACAGAATATCTGGCTTGAGATGTGCGATTGGAGGATATACCCAGATTGTGGGTATCAAGAAATGTGGGCTATACACTACCCTTTTTTTGCATACATTTTTTGGGTGAAAAATTTTCTGTCTCCTACTCGCATTTCGAGGCAGCAGCTAAGCTAGTTTCCGCCTCCAATGCACAGAAACGGAAAGTCAGACTTGAGCTGTGCGATTGGAGGATATACCCAGATTGTGGGTATCAAGAAGTGTGGGCTATACACTACCCTTTTTTTCCATACATTTTTTGGGTGAAAATTTTTCTGTCTCCTACTTGCATTTCGAGATTTATAGGCAGCAGCTAAGCTAGTTTGCGTCTCCATTGCACAGAAAGGGAAGGCCAGGCTTGGGATGTGCGATTGGAGGATATACCCAGATTGTGGGTATCAAGAAGTGTGGGCTATACACTACCCTTTTTTTCCATACATTTTTTGGGTGAAAATTTTTCTGTCTCCTACTTGCATTTCGAGATTTATAGGCAGCAGCTAAGCTAGTTTGCGTCTCCATTGCACAGAAAGGGAAGGCCAGGCTTGGGATGTGCGATTGGAGGATATACCCAGATTGTGGGTATCAAGAAGTGTGGGCTATACACTACCCTTTTTTTCCATACATTTTTTGGGTGAAACATTTTCTGTCTCCTACTCGCATTTCGAGATTTATAGGCAGCAGCTAAGCTAGTTTGCGTCTCCATTGCACAGAAAGGGAAGGTCAGGCTTGGGATGTGCGATTGGAGGATATACCCAGATTGTGGGTATCAAGAAGTGTGGGCTATACACTACCCTTTTATTCCATACATTTTTTGGGTGAAAATTTTTCTGTCTCCTACTTGCATTTCGAGATTTATAGGCAGCAGCTAAGCTAGTTTGGGTCTCCATTGCACAGAAAGGGAAGGTCAGGCTTGGGATGTGCGATTGGAGGATATACCCAGATTGTGGGTATCAAGAAGTGTGGGCTATACACTACCCTTTTTTTCCATACATTTTTTGGGTGAAAAATTTTCTGTCTCCTACTCGCATTTCGAGGCAGCAGTTAAGCTAGTTTCCGCCTCCAATGCACAGAAACGGAAGTTCAGACTTGAGATGTGCGATTGGAGGATATACCCAGATTGTGGGTATCAAGAAATGTGGGCTATAGACTACCTTTTTTTTCCATACATTTTTTGGGTGAAAAATTTTCTGTCTCCTACTCGCATTTCGAGGCAGCAGCTAAGTTAATTTCCGCCTCCAATGCACAGAAACGGAAAGTCAGACTTGAGCTGTGCGATTGGAGGATATACCCAGATTGTGGGTATCAAGAAGTGTGGGCTATAGACTACCCTTTTTTTCCATACATTTTTTGGGTGAAAAATTTTCTGTCTCCTACTCGCATTTCGAGGCAGCAGCTAAGCTAGTTTGTGCCTCGAATACACAGAAACAGAATATCTGGCTTGAGATGTGCGATTGGAGGATATACCCAGATTGTGGGTATCAAGAAATGTGGGCTATAGACTACCCTTTTTCTCCATACATTTTTTGGGTGAAAAATTTTCTGTCTCCTACTCGCATTTCGAGGCAGCAGCTAAGCTAGTTTGTGCCTCGAATACACAGAAACAGAATATCTGGCTTGAGATGTGCGATTGGAGGATATACCCAGATTGTGGGTATCAAGAAGTGTGGGCTATAGACTACCCTGTTTTTCCATACATTTTTTGGGTGAAAAATTTTCTGTCTCCTACTCGCATTTCGAGGCAGCAGCTAAGCTAGTTTGTGCCTCGAATACACAGAAACAGAATATCTGGCTTGAGATGTGCGATTGGAGGATATACCCAGATTGTGGGTATCAAGAAGTGTGGGCTATAGACTACCCTGTTTTTCCATACATTTTTTGGGTGAAAAATTTTCTGTCTCCTACTCGCATTTCGAGGCAGCAGCTAAGCTAGTTTGTGCCTCGAATACACAGAAACAGAATATCTGGCTTGAGATGTGCGATTGGAGGATATACCCAGATTGTGGGTATCAAGAAGTGTGGGCTATAGACTACCCTTTTTTTTTGGGCGAAAAATTTTCTGTCTCCTACTTGCATTTCGAGGCATCAGCTAAGCTAGTTTGTGCCTCGAATACACAGAAACAGAATATCTGGCTTGAGATGTGCGATTGGGGGATATACCCAGATTGTGGGTATCAAGAAGTGTGGGCTATACACTACCCTTTTTTTCCATACATTTTTTGGGTGAAAAATTTTCTGTCTCCTACTCGCATTTCGAGGCAGCAGCTAAGCTTGTTTCCACCTCCAATGCACAGAAACGGAAGGTCAGACTTGAGCTGTGCGATTGGAGGATATACCCAGATTGTGGGTATCAAGAAGTGTGGGCTATAGACTACCCTTTTTTTCCGTACATTTTTTGGGCGAAAAATTTTCTGTCTCCTACTTGCATTTCGAGGCATCAGCTAAGCTAGTTTGTGCCTAGAATACACAGAAACAGAATATCTGGCTTGAGATGTGCGATTGGGGGATATACCCAGATTGTGGGTATCAAGAAGTGTGGGCTATACACTACCCTTTTTTTCCATACATTTTTTGGGTGAAAAATTTTCTGTCTCCTACTCGCATTTCGAGGCAGCAGCTAAGTTAATTTCCGCCTCCAATGCACAGAAACGGAAGGTCAGACTTGAGCTGTGCGATTGGAGGATATACCCAGATTGTGGGTATCAAGAAGTGTGGGCTATAGACTACCCTTTTTTTCCATACATTTTTTGGGTGAAAAATTTTCTGTCTCCTACTCGCATTTCGAGGCAGCAGCTAAGCTAGTTTGTGCCTCGAATACACAGAAACAGAATATCTGGCTTGAGATGTGCGATTGGAGGATATACCCAGATTGTGGGTATCAAGAAATGTGGGCTATAGACTACCCTTTTTCTCCATACATTTTTTGGGTGAAAAATTTTCTGTCTCCTACTCGCATTTCGAGGCAGCAGTTAAGCTTGTTTGTGCCTCGAATACACAGAAACAGAATATCTGGCTTGAGATGTGCGATTGGAGGATATACCCAGATTGTGGGTATCAAGAAGTGTGGGCTATAGACTACCCTTTTTTTCCATACATTTTTTGGGCGAAAAATTTTCTGTCTCCTACTTGCATTTCGAGGCATCAGCTAAGCTAGTTTGTGCCTCGAATACACAGAAACAGAATATCTGGCTTGAGATGTGCGATTGGAGGATATACCCAGATTGTGGGTATCAAGAAATGTGGGCTATAGACTACCCTTTTTCTCCATACATTTTTTGGGTGAAAAATTTTCTGTCTCCTACTCGCATTTCGAGGCAGCAGCTAAGCTAGTTTGTGCCTCGAATACACAGAAACAGAATATCTGGCTTGAGATGTGCGATTGGAGGATATACCCAGATTGTGGGTATCAAGAAGTGTGGGCTATAGACTACCCTTTTTTTCCATACATTTTTTGGGTGAAAAATTTTCTGTCTCCTACTCGCATTTCGAGGCAGCAGCTAAGCTTGTTTCCGCCTCCAATGCACAGAAACGGAAAGTCAGACTTGAGCTGTGCGATTGGAGGATATACCCAGATTGTGGGTATCAAGAAGTGTGGGCTATAGACTACCCTTTTTTTCCGTACATTTTTTGGGCGAAAAATTTTCTGTCTCCTACTTGCATTTCGAGGCATCAGCTAAGCTAGTTTGTGCCTCGAATACACAGAAACAGAATATCTGGCTTGAGATGTGCGATTGGGGGATATACCCAGATTGTGGGTATCAAGAAATGTGGGCTATGGACTACCCTTTTTTTCCATACATTTTTTGGGTGAAAAATTTTCTGTCTCCTACTCGCATTTCGAGGCAGCAGCTAAGCTTGTTTCCACCTCCAATGCACAGAAACGGAAGGTCAGACTTGAGCTGTGCGATTGGAGGATATACCCAGATTGTGGGTATCAAGAAGTGTGGGCTATAGACTACCCTTTTTTTCCGTACATTTTTTGGGCGAAAAATTTTCTGTCTCCTACTTGCATTTCGAGGCATCAGCTAAGCTAGTTTGTGCCTCGAATACACAGAAACAGAATATCTGGCTTGAGATGTGCGATTGGAGGATATACCCAGATTGTGGGTATCAAGAAGTGTGGGCTATACACTACCCTTTTTTTCCATACATTTTTTGGGTGAAAAATTTTCTGTCTCCTACTCGCATTTCGAGGCAGCAGCTAAGTTAATTTCCGCCTCCAATGCACAGAAACGGAAGGTCAGACTTGAGCTGTGCGATTGGAGGATATACCCAGATTGTGGGTATCAAGAAGTGTGGGCTATAGACTACCCTTTTTTTCCATACATTTTTTGGGCGAAAAATTTTCTGTCTCCTACTTGCATTTCGAGGCATCAGCTAAGCTAGTTTGTGCCTCGAATACACAGAAACAGAATATCTGGCTTGAGATGTGCGATTGGAGGATATACCCAGATTGTGGGTATCAAGAAATGTGGGCTATAGACTACCCTTTTTTTCCATACATTTTTTGGGTGAAAAATTTTCTGTCTCCTACTCGCATTTCGAGGCAGCAGCTAAGCTAGTTTCCGCCTCCAATGCACAGAAACGGAAAGTCAGACTTGAGCTGTGCGATTGGAGGATATACCCAGATTGTGGGTATCAAGAAGTGTGTGTCAGTCTGTCAGTCTGTCAGTCTGTCAGTCTGTCAGTCTGTCAGTCTGTCAGTCTGTCAGTCTGTCAGTCTGTCAGTCTGTCAGTCTGTCTGTCTGTCTGTATATTCAACTACAGCCTAAACGGCTGGGCGGATTTACTTCACACTTCATATATAGAGTCTGTGGAGAAATTTGAATTTTCATTTTAACCTCAAAATTAAGGGTAGTTAACTTACTTAAGGCCGATTTCAGTTAAAATGGATTTTCTCGAAAACGGCTGTAACGATTTCGATAAAATTTGATGTGTGGGTTAGTTTGGGCATATGCTATGAGATGGCATACCACGTTTTTCACGGAAAATTCGAATAACGGTAATATTGAAAATCAGTTGTTTCTTCAGTATTTGTTCGGCGATTGGACTAAAAATTATTATTTCTAGGTTATAAGATAAGTGCAAAATAATGGCGTACCAAATTTTGGAATTGCCACGCCCACTTTTATAAATTTTTTTTTTTTCAAAATTTTTATTAGAAATTGAGAAATAATTATTTAAGCAAAGTAATAGGCGTTCAAATTTTCTATAATTCACTCAAACACCTTATCTGGCCACGCCCACTTTTTAAAGGTGTTTTTTTTAAACAAGACATAGAGTAAACTCGTACAATGTTATGACTATTATTCCATCGAAACGCGGAATGCCACACCTACTTTACTGGGAAGAGCAAGACTTGGACTTTAATCCTGATAAAATTATACACTTATAGCAATACGGTGCAAGTACGTACGACCCAGTCGTGCACTTTATTTCTTTAGTACCGCCTGTGTCAGGTCCCCCAACAGTGGTTAAAGCTATGACTAGGAGGTCATTGCCAGGGGACGTATTGACCACGAAATCTAGTCAGGAGTCGATTATTTAAAGCCTATCACTGTCTCTTCTGGAAGTGATTCATAAGGGTACGTTGGACAGGCGAGACACCGCGGTATGAATGTTCGGAGACTGAGGAAGCAGGTAATATGTAATGTACGTACGTCCAAGACTTCAAGACACCTATTGAAGATTTGATGGAACCAAGAATCGGTAGAGCTTTCAGTGATTTGCTTTATGATTTCCGTTTACTCTGTCAATCTCTGGAACTTCGAAGTAGCAGTAACTCTCCACATCATGCCATCGGAGGATGTTGGTAATCTTGATTACATTCTTAATTCCCTTCGAAACATAAACTAATTAAAAGCAATGCTGTATAAATATGTATTCTATTCCTTGCATCCTGTACACCACAGGATTTCTAATAAAATCAACATAAAATCAACACCAGCAAAATGCTAATAGACTGCAGGAAACAAACTGGTATCCTGTCGACAATGCAAAGCCATGCATCTTGTGAGAGAGTCCTGCGGTCATATCAGTACATCTTTTCGAGGGATATAAATAGAACTGAATATAAACAAATGCTGTGTCCTTCCGTGTAAGCACAAACCACAGGGCACATAGCTATATGTACCTACCTACCTTCCCTCAACATAATGAACATTTTCCAGGAACGACCAGCATCATAAGAAGCTTTGCTTGCTTAAAAGGCAACCAACTAACCAGCATACCGCCTCGTCGTCGTTCGCCATAGGACATTAAATTTGTACGCAATTATAAGACCGCACAGTGATGCAGCTCCCCAAGTCCTACACCACTCTGTGTCCTCTGTCCCAAAGGGAAGCTTGTTTGCTTTAAAAATGTCATAAACAACGATAAACTGGTCACCAAGGCGGCCGACCTGCTAAGAGAATACTGATGCAGGGTGGCTGGCCTTCCTTTCACCACCAGTTTAACCACCAGCGTGACGACAAAGGTTTTCGTTACAAGCCAAGAGGATTAATCTTAAGCCTTATATACGACCGGAATAATTGTTACAGCGAGGGGGCGGGCCGGTGGACGTAGGATGCCAGGATACAATTATTACATGTACGGGTCAGGACGTGCATTTGAATAAATTAAAATGCCCCATCTTCTGAGCGGCACAACCGACCAAAAAGCTGAGATTAAATCCCGTCGACCATGGTGGATGTTAATTCGCTGCCACCCCCGCTACGGCGAGGCGGAGTTATGCTTTTGCACTTTTCGCCGCAACAGTGTTTGGTCCCATTTAGTTAAGGACAAACATACTCTAGCAAAGCGTCAGTGCTAAGGATCAGATCGGTTCAGTGGGTTCAGCACATGCTTGGCAAGGAACAAAATTAAATTTTCTAAGAGCCGTAACGAGTATCCTTTTCACATACTTTGAGGTTTTGTTACTTAGTAACACATTTCAGGACTACACAATATCGCTGCAGCTAATTCATATTCAAAACAGGTCACTTGGAAGTTGGAGCAGCTTGGTCGCTGCTGGAGGATGATATTCATACACATACGTCACACGCGCTGGGTGAACATTTGATTTGCAAGAAACACGTCATGTGAAAAAAATCGGACAGACTAGCAAAGGACTTCAGTTACAATGGTCCTGCTTTGTTGTGTCCGAGCATATTTATATTCATGAACTGCTAACCAGCTAAAGTGGACTAGTGGACGGCTGAGACCGGTTGAGAGCTATGGCCACAAAGGACACTCTTTTGGACATGCATACACATTGGCCCTTCAAAGCATGAATGATGGTGGTGTTGGGTTGCTGAGTGTTATGTACTCTCGTATCTTTGATGCCAATGATGGTGTGTTTCCGAAACAGCATGCAGGTTGGTAGCCTTTATTCTCTGGACAAAGTGTGGCTCGGATGCAGATACGTATCTATGGTCACTTCGAGTGGACCGAGAGCACATAAAATAAATTTTATTTTCCGGAAAATAAAATGATAAAGGATTAGAATGGCCTGCCATCCATATGCAATATGACTCCATCCTATTTGTGGCCAATGTGCTTGTACGGTGCATGCATAGCAAACCGTTGATATCAGTTTGGTGTTGTGGCCTATACAGTGGGCTATGCATAAACTGTTTGATTGAAATTTTGATTGAAGCAAAGTTTTTGCGATATGCCAGGGAGAGGATGCATCGAACGAGAAGAATTATTTATCACTTGAGCGCCGCAGTGAAGGTTTATTTGTGAAACAATTGTATCGGCTTTTGAGTGGCGTATAAGCGTCACCTAAATGCATTTAAATTATTCATCGGTCTGCTCAGCAATATTTAAATAAGCTGAGTGGAGCGGCAAATGGTTTTGGATGGTTTCCTGCAACTGGTTGGCTTGCGGATTATGGTATATGCATAATATTTCTATTCTCTTTTTACAGCCTGCTTAATGGCTGTGATGTAATTGAGCCATTCATTGTCTGTCTGTATCTATCTATGTGTGGCAATAGTTTTAAAATTTAGTCGCAGATTTATGTAGGAGCTTCGGGAAAGTGATGAGAAGCCACTAAGGGCGATTACTATAAGAAATTTCTAGGTAGTCACGTTTTTTGGCATTTAAGACAGGATCCCAATTTTTGAATTAAAACCTAGTGGTGTTCCAGTTGTCGTAGGCGTTAGGTGAGATTCGCCTTGAATAGGTTGATTGTGAAACCAAAGGGCCAACCCTTGAACCAACAGGACCTTAGAATAGAGAGCAGTAGACGTGTAATTCTTATTTGCCTCGGGATTGTCGAAGCAGTATTCCTTTAGATGCAGTTTTCTTCGAGTTGAAGAATTGTGTCTTCCTTCTTCTCATCCATGCAGGTTCTGTAGAACTCAACCTGACGATATGCCCCTAATGATACATTGCCTCGTACTAAAGTACTCTGGAACCGAACAGCTGCGAACCTATATTTAACCGATTTTGTTGTAGAGGAGGGTTTGAAGACAGCCCCAAACTCGGTTAGACTCAAAACCATTTCGTTTGATAGTGAAAACCTCTTTTGACATTTTTGAACCTTTAGTGCACCATTCAGATTGAGATAACGAATGAGGGTATCATATGAGGATTATACCCATAACTACTATTTAGAACAACGGCTTTAAAGAGGTACAACTTGATTCTTTTTGGCACGAAACCCAAGGAGTTTGTATACTTCTGTATAGTACAACAGCAAACTTCGTTCAAGGATTTTTGTTGGTTTTGGTGTTGTATAAGAAGGACATGTACCCATTGGAATCACAAAACCTACAGGTTAGTCTTTGGACCTTGGACAAAGGTTTATTGGCGTTTTCAGTACCTCTGTCCAGATCTATTTGGTTCAGAGTCGGTGTAAGGTTCTCTTCTTCGTGATTGTTGTGATGACTGTTTTAGTTGGACTTACTTTTACCGATTCTGATTGACATCAGTCAATAATTTTGAATTGGAGTCTTCTCTGCCCCTTGCTACAGGATGACCAGATAGAAACGATAAGAAAAAACAAATAAAATAACAATGGTGTGAGATATGAAATTGATTCTGAATTTATTTTGAGGCTACAATGATGCCATTATGTGTAAAATAACGCATCATTCAAATGGCCACGATCCAATCTTTAATGACTCAGTCCAACACGTGTGGCATTATTCCGGCAATAGCATCTGCAATGTTGGGTTCGAACTCGTCCAAAGTGGTTGGCTTGTTAGAGTAGACTAAGGACTTGACGCAGCCTTAGAGAAAATAATCGAATAAGATGATTTTTTGGCCTAAATCCGGATCTCCGGCCAACATTTCCAGCGCATATGTCTATGTTCGGATCGCTTCGATTCTTGCATCAGAACAATTGGACTGATGTCGGCCCACATCCAACCGAAAAATAAGTCGGGTTGACCCTCTTGCAATGCCTAATTTAGCTAATCGGCATCGAATCGATATTTTTGGGTCTTTTCCAATACAGGCCGCTACGATGGCTTTATTTTCGTCATTTTACACCAATCTCTGTCTGGTTGGTGGCTTAAGGTGCAAAGAGTGGAAAGCTCAACCTTTTCCACGGTCCGACGAATTGCCTCCAGAATGAAGCCATGATGACCGACTTCACTACGAAATTCACGTTGCGTATTGACACATGAGACGGAATTTCAATAATATTTTTCAAAAATTTCCGCACGTTCGGCAAGCCTGGAATTATGCATGATAGAATGGCCAAACTTACTGAATATTTTGACAGCTAAATGTCATTAACAGCTTCTGAAAGATAATAATTTGAAAAGTATCATTGCTGTTTGGTCACCCTTTATTATGACCAACTCATCAGAGTAGAAGTCCCGAATTGTTAAGATTGTGAAGAATAGTACCATAAGCCATAGTAGGGTTGATAGAACTGCACCTAGAAGATGATCCACCTGATGGTCTGCGAGTCAATGCAACAGCACCCTCTGTAAGCTCCTCCTTTCTGCAGACCTTAGTTTACATTTTAATGCTCTCATCAACTGTGTTTTCAAAGGTTTTTCAAACATTGAAGGCAAAATTCAATCAAAACATTCTATGTACATACTTTGTATTTGTTCTGGTACTCGATGAAATAATCGGCACCCGAAATTCTCGAGTTAACCCATTCAAGGCAGGACCTGTTTTTGCTGAGCCACCGTATAGGAATGGCGCCGTCACTCCTCCAAAAACAACGCACATAGTTATTTCAATGAAAGTCCTTTATTACAGAAATACAATCAATGTTGCTACTCAATTTGGCCCATTTCAGCAGAGTTTCGTGAAATGAAAATACCCAACACATTGTATCCTTTCAAAATACCGCTATGCACCACCCCGACCCACTGCTAGAAATCATAAATTCCCAATGATGCGAATTCAAATTCGAAAGAAAAATATTTTTTACGAGCTCTTCATACACTGCAGGATCAGAGCAAATTGGAGAGCTATCCTTCATAACCATAACCATAACCGATGGCGATGTTTGCTGTTGATTGCAGTCCTTTTCCCCTGGTTGAGTTTTATTGAAAAAGGATATCCGGGGCAGTCAGCTACACAATTTGATTGCACAATTCAGTAAGATGCAGCGAGCAGATGCGGACATGGAAAAACCCAAACAACGAGTAAATAGATAAAAAGTTGTTGCTCCACGAGGGTGGGGGGACAGGATCAACAAAGTACGACTGTGCTAGGCAACAAAGCCGATTCTTGATTAGGTTCGCTTCAGCCAAGCCACGTACTATTCCGTCTTCAGTTGTGTGGGCAGAAGTAATAAGTGCATGCGATTGTAAGGATTACTATGTCACCTTGCACTCGAGTACATTTTCTATTTCCAGTCATTTGATCCTTGCTGGGGCGTCGTCGTTGCTATGCCATCGGTGTCTTTGTTGGCTAAAGCATTGAAAGCAAAAGCATTGTTCTCTGTTTGTCAAGAACAAACCAGGCGACGTTTTGCTCCTTGCAATAGCACTTTGACGATGTTTCATTGCATTACCAAGGACACAGGAGACAGCAGGGAGTGTGGAAAAGACGTGCTACTCCGAGCCCGATGTAAAGATGTTGAACAAAAGTGCGAAATGGAAGAGAATGGAAGTAGCTAACGCTTTCTGTTTGTGTAGTGTCCTTTTTCTGATGGATGAAAACCAACCACTTCACTCAGCCTAATAAGGATAACAAGAAGATGGTGGTGGTCTGCTCGCCCACCCCTTTAATTCGATGGAATGCGAGTGAGGATGCAATTGTGTGCACTTAAGTGTGAATACTTCGGTGGCGGGTTTTGCAAAGGACCTTATCTATTTATTTGCACAAGTTCGAAGTTTGTGTTCCGTCGTAATGGCGTCAGCCTTTTGCAGGAATAAGGTGAACTCAAACTCACAGGCGAGGAATTTCTTATTTTCTCTCACTGAACTTGGTTTCAAGTTGCCGAGAGGGTGAAAAGTTCGGTTCATTTGAATGCACTTGAGGTTTCGAGTGGAATTAGGACGTTTAACACTTATCTGCAAATGGTGTTTGGAAAGTTAGAAATTCTTGTTTGGTCGGTGTGGTTAGAGGTTCCTTATTGGACTAATTTCACTTGGTTCGGTCGGGTTGTGATGAGTGTAATTTGCAATTCTCTGTAATGTGGTGAAAGTATCAAATAGCCCAGCAGGCTGTTAAGGGATCCTGATATCAGTCTTTAGAGTGACATCGACAGGAAAACTGGTGGAACTGCAAGAGAACACCATCGGACTAGTTCCACTCATATAAGTGGGTCTGTAGGTTAAAGTGATGACTGCAGCCTCACTTGGAATTCCACGGGTCCATTGTGTTCCCCGGTGTGGGATACGTATGGAACCTGAACCTATCCGTAGCCTCTGCTCAGACCTTTTCAGATGAGCTACCATTGAGTTGCGAGGTGTGCGGATACCTATTAGGAAAGTCACTCGTTGCTTGAGATCATTTGTGGTTATAAGGTGAGTATACGCCACCTTGGCCTCAACGAATCCATATATTTTTTTAAAAGGAAATGCAAAATCGAGTTTAAGGGTGAAGCTTGTGCGCTTTAACGGTTGATCATTTGGTGACAGTGCCAGGTTTGTCAAAAGAGTAGGACACTTTTCCTTAGTAGAGTCTTAGAGTTCGGCGGTTGATCTTGTTCCAACAGCGCTGGTCATGCAAATATATGTTCAATGTTGGGCCCATGAAGGTTTAGGAAGATTTTGGTTTAGAAATAGCTCCTGATGGTGTCGGACATATTGAATTTCTTCCTCGTCACTGCAGCTTCTGCAATCCCATCAGGGTGCAATGACGATAATCGTACTTCCTTTAGTCTTTGAGTAGTTGTGGTCTCTAGATCGCTGGATTACAGATCCAACGGGTGGTTTCCATTGCAGCTGCCGGTATTTTTCTAAGATTAGAAGAGAAGTGATATTGCTCCTGAAGTGACTTCCCCATCTGTAAGGATAAAATTTGTTCTATTTTCAACCGCAGTGCACCAAATCAGGGAGCCGATAGGATAAAGCTTACAATGCCAATCGACATGGAGTGGACGGTGGGTGGTTCTGGTTCCCATCTTTTACTGAAAACTCTGCTGCATCCGGACTATCGAACTATCGAACTCGAATTGTATCGCAAACAAATTACTCGTAACGAAAACTTGTCTGGAACCGATGAACGTCATAGTAAGACAAAGGATAGGGCAAAGGATCTATCGATGCAAAGCATGCCCTGAAATTATGACTGCTTTTAGCGGAAACAGTCAGAAGAGCAAAGGAGTATAGAGGGTATAGACGTCACTTGGAATGAGTAGGAAGCAACAGAAACGCGTTTCACACCTCGAGTTTTTGAGGCACCACCAAGGAGTGACAGGACTTAAAAAGAAGAAGACTTTCCTGCTGCTTCGTAAGCTAGTTTACAGTCATTGAAGTGCAATGTATTTTGGGGGGCATCTAGTCGTAATACCAAAATCAATCAACTTGATCGGTAGACATCCACATTTGTACATCCATTTAAACCTTGGCCTGTCCAATATCCTGTCACAAGGATTAACAGATTACAACATGACACATGTACGTAAGTCCCTTTCAGTGGCAACAAAAACTGTCCGCCCTCTCCAGCGAACGTCTCTGTGTAATATTTGTTTCTTGTTTTATTTTTTGCTCCAATTTATGCAAGCAAAATCCTTCAAATTCAATCACTTCACATGCGAATGCGAGTAAAACAAAATCCTCTTTGCTACGAGGACGTCTTTTTACATCTTGTTTATGTGTGCCCCACTTTAGTCGTTCCGCTCGTTGAGATACAAATGAATCTCAAATAGAATTCTCTTCGGCAAACAAATTTTTCATTTTACCATTCGTTCAAGGAATTTCATCAGCCGTACAGGATTACCTCATTTCGCACAAAATATTTCAATAAAAAAAATAAATGGCAAAGGATTCTATTCGCTTTCGAAGGAAACAGAAAACAAAAACAAGGAATCGCTCCATTCAAGTTTAGTGCTCCTGGCTGCGTATGCAAATGACAATTTTAGTGGCTTGCCATAATAAATCATTGTGCCCGCTTGCACTTTTTACGAATATTGAATCTAAACAAACAGAAGGAACCATAAACATCACACATACCACACATCCCACACATCCCACACATCCCGCACCCGTGACACACAAGGACGACATTTTTGTTTAATGAACGTTTTATATTCAAGTGTGAAAATTGCAATAAATATTTAAGTGCTTTCCCTCCCCGTGTATCCCCCCCATCCACACAGGCTCTGGACCAGGTCCTGGATCTGGTCAACGCAAAACGCTTGTGCATGGGGACAGACACACAGTCGTGGAAGGACATCCATTAGCGAAATATGTACAACGAAAAAAAATGCCCATTTGAATATGATTTGTTCGGTGCGCAAGGATCAGGAGCCATTAATGCTTTATCGTCTGTAAATAAAGCTGAAATATAGTATGCAAGTGCTACCGCGACTTACATGAATTATGACCTGGCCTACCTAGCGATACATCTTTAGGTGACGCACGGCCTTCAACTACGACCGCCACAACAGGTTGATCCTTCAGCGCTGATAGCCCTGTCGCACTTAACCGCGTCAGAGTGTGAAAAGTAAAATGGATGGTAATTGTGCGGTCCTTGCTGGATTTAATCCTCTCATTAATTACGATCTCCGTCACCGTTAAGCCCCATTGTGCGGGGTATGTGTGTGAGTCAGTCACATCTTGGAGGAGATACGGTGCCTCAAAACCTCAAAAACAAGCACCGCTCAACACACGGAGCACACGCTCCTCGAATACTAATATATCGTCCTGGCTCGGCACGAAATTCCTGCGTGTGTGTGCGCATCCCGAAAGTGAGAATTATTTTTGTGTTTTTCCACTCGAACGGTGGATGGTAGATGGCGAAGGCGACGTTCATACGCGCACGGATGCAGGGTAGCTTTATCACCTTGTGTACTCTCGAGATTTTGTATGTGAGCCGAGGCCATGTCGTAAGTCTACGTGCTCGGAATCTGTGCCGCATAAATATTCTCCACAGGTATTCCAGCAGTGGCGGGGGAGCTCCGGATGTGCTGGTGCCAAGTTAACCACATTCGAATGCTGGCTGGCTGGCAGACATTCCTGGCGGCATTCAACCCTTGTGGCCCGGTGCTCGTAAAATGTGAAAATTAATCGGCTCATTAAGCGAAGAATTTAATTTATTGTAATTATGTTAGGGATTTGGATTTGATCGCCATGTTTGGGGGTACGTGTGTCGCAGGATGCGGGTGGGATTCTTTCATGTCAACAAGTCAGCGACACACACTGTGGTGGTTGCTCTGAATTGGTATTGTGACGCAGGTGGAAGAATCTTTTGTTCATAATACATGGCATCCTCTTAATTTTATTAAGGATGTTTATTTATTCACCTCAAAGTCGGGCTTTTGAAAGGGAAGTCCTTACGGTGCGGGGTAGTCTTATGGTAATATTCGCAATTTGCTTAAAATATTTAATAATGTCAGAACTGTGATGGAAGCGATTGCGTCATTGTGTGTTGCTTTCTGCGTGGCACTTCTCTGACTTTCTAATTGGGTGACAGCACCACAAGGAGGCATCTGAGTCTTATATTTAAACACAAGGTCCCTAGTAAACGGCAGGGACTTACAACACCCAACTCAACAAGGGTAAACCTATGGAATCGATGATAGTAAATGCCATCCAGATGTGAAGGCTTATACAGCTTGGGCAGTGGGGATTACTATCCTACTCTGTTCATGTACAAGGGTTTCAAACCTTCACCTTTCCATATTTTCATGTGTTCTCGCCAGAATCACTGTTATACTCAGCTCGTTAGCAAACACACACTGGGGAGCTTAGATTTGTTGAGAGGTTATGGGTCTTCTTAGCTTCCCTTACCATCGATGTTTCCTTGATTTTTCTCTGGTAGACGTCAGGTCTCACCGTCTCTCGTGTTGTTCCACGAGTTTTACATGAAATTTTAAGCAGATCGCTTGACTGAATTTGTGACTCCTTTTCAGACCATCGTCCAGATGACCACCTTTCAATATACAAGGAAACTACAGAAAGACTAACTGGGGGCTCTCTAGTAAATGTTTGACAACATCGCCTGTGGAACAACTACATAGCGCATGCTCCTACATCGCCACTTAATGACGACATGTAGTTGGCTTGTACTCTTCGTATGGATATAGGGATGCCTACAAGCTATCTCTTACAATACTTCATTGAGGAAGGAAAAATGACGGTCCTGGAGACTTCTCTGCGAAAGCATAGTCCGAAGACTTAAGGCAACGAAAAGTTCTCTCCAAACATTCCTGCTTAACCACCTCCATCGACCTTCCTGGTAATTTCTTGATTGCTGTACTATTTGCTATTCGAAATCTCCTTCTCTCCACCCTGCTGATGGGCCATGTGCTATCTCACACCATACAAGGTCCCAGGGCTGGATGGTATCATTTCTGCTGAGCTTCAGCAATCAGACGACGTAGTGCTTCCTTGCGTTAAAGTTATCATGTTTGGTTATCTGAATCTGGCCAACATTCTAGAACTAGAATGTTTGTCTAGAAGGTTTGAGTTGTCCAAAGAAGGCAGAAATGTAGAAAGGTCTGCCTGTGTTTGCAAATGACATCGCCGGTTTCAAAAAAAAAGCGCCATGATACTTTCGGACAATGCTTCCAACATGCTCTCTCCGAAGTCACTAGATGGGCCTCAAAATGCGTAGTAGGAGTTGGCCCTTTGAAAAAGAACTTGTTCTCTGCGAAACGGATGAAAAGACTTACACGTATGTGCACTGAAAACTTCTCCCTTATTAGCTCCAACTGATCTCCTTAAACATTTTTGGCAAACAATTGGTGTCTTTTCGAATCATAGCTTCCTCACACTGGTCTATCATGAGGACCATCAGTGTTCTCCTCAATTTTACTATTATTTCCGTACAAGCATCCCTGATCGTATTGAATAGGTTCACCGATGCTTCTCCTAAGGACAGATTTGACCTAGGCCTCATCTGAAACACAGTGTCGAAGTGGTTCAGTTGGGGTGATCACAGAACAGTCAAACAGTTTGGACTTTTTGCAGAACTTGTAGGAATGAGGAAGAGGAAGAGGAATAAACTATTCTCCACCTTCTATATCCCAGTCTGTTACCAAAAGAATATTACGATCTCCTCTTTTGTAATCTAGACGAACTGGCATCATTAGGCATCACAGGCTTCCTTCACCTTAATTAAACCTCTAGTCGGTTTGATTCCTGCTATCACAATGGACTTCTATTGTCTAAGTATGACAGCAACTCTACCCTAATCCTAGCCTAAGAAGAAGCATTCATGTAGAGGCATTACACAGACCCATAAACCCACAGAGCCCTAGCCCAAAACTACTTCCAAAAAGAATTCAAAGGATTTCCGCGGTAGGACTTTAGTGCACAAAATTTCGTCTCTTCGTCTGCATACGTCTAACCATTTACATATGTATCCTGTAGCCTTGCAGCACTACCTCTTCTCGTGAACTTGTGAGCCAATTAACTCCTTCCCAATGCCAGCCAGCATTCGTTTCTGTCTGCAAGTCCCCGGTGGTATATATATTTTTTTTCATTAAATTCTGAAAACACTCACATCCTTGCTATCATTGGCTCCAGGGTTTTAATTTCCTTTCGTTTCACCTTCACCCACGATAAATGTGCATTCCGCACTTCGTAAACAATATACAGTTCACAAGCCCGCCGGGCGAGATACAAAAATAGAACTGCTACTCCTTCAGAAGTACCCCACCCACACTCATGTGACGCCAGGCGATTTAAAAAATAAGGCCGATTCAATTACGATTATGTCCCCAACCTCGTACCCATTTAATGATGCTATTTGGGTTCCTTTTTTGCTCTCCGGCATAATTTATATGAAAATTTCCAACCGCAAGTTATGACTGGCAACCATTGATGAGATCAACGCACAGCATGCACCCACACACACATCGGTGTATGGAAATTCCTTCTACACTCGACGGAAAATCCTTAAAATCCTTAATGCCTTCACCTTCTTTGAAATTCAATTACCTGGCGTTATTTTTTAAGAAGTCGCTCAGGGCCTTGACTTGTTTTTTTGTTCTTGTCTCCTCCGCCTTCATAGCTGAAACACTTCATCACGTAGATTGAGGGTTTTGGCTTTTGTGGGAATATTTTCATTTTCCCGCTTAACTCGGGGAAAAAAGAAGAAGAAAAACCAAAGACTAACAGCAGAATGAACATGGAAATTTATATTGAAATCCTTAAGGATAATTTTATACGTATTAATCCGGGACGTAAATTCTGTTAGGAAGGGAAAATAAACACTACGAACACGGAGTCATGCTGGGTGGGAATGGGTTTTCGGCGCTTTCCCGGATGGTTACTGGGTGTGTTGTCATGTCATTTGGAGGATTACTCGAGAGTGGAGACAATTTCGGGAATGACTCGAGAATGTACTGCGAAATGTGGTGGTATATAGCAAAGTATAGTGATTTTTATTAATCGGTAACTGGATTATCCTTGGAATTTGTGGTCCTGACGATACGATTTTTCATGTAACCAAAAGGGTGGGTGTTGCGTGTTCGCCTAAACCAGCCAGATAATGGATGCTTCTCTCATACCAAGGCTTTGGGTGTATTTAAAGCTAGAATTCAAGACCAGAAGACGAAGAAATGATGCAATGTTCAATCTCTACTCCTCAAGGAGGTTTAACTAACACAGGAGTAGGAGTCACTTCATATGAGGATGACATAGAATTTTTGTGCAGGGAACGTTCCCAGACACCTGAAGTAAAATGATGGCATCAGCTCTTACTTACTTAGGTGGCATAAAAGTTCAGGGTTACCCTTAGCCTCTTTTAAGTGCATCCAATGGCCCACTGACACAGCTTGTTCTTCCTCTATTGCATTGTCCTTCTGCACTAGGTTCCAAGACTCTTAATAGTCTTGAAAAATGTACTCTTTTGTAGGAAATATCAGATCCCACCTTTCAAAATGCAGAAACTAGAAGGGGTTGGACTTGATCCCTTCGTATCGCTCAAGATATTTTAGGGAAGTAGGAGTTAGACAAGGCATTTGCAAGAAAATAGTGGTAGAAGTGGTGGTAAAAGTGAAAGACAGACCCATCCTTTCATCTACTTACTTGTCTGTCAATATAGATGTCGATCATCTGTATGAAGTGTAGTTTCGTGGATAGTTCTCGTGCCGGCTCTCATATTGCTAGTACTTTCACTTAGAACACACTGCCGTGTCACGGATGTCTCCTAGAGTCGGCAATTTCAGGTTCAGACGAATATATGCCAGAGCTTATCCTTCGTCTGTTTTTGACCTCTCCGTGAAAATCAAGGTTTAATTCGGGTTGGTGGCCCCGCCATTAGTCCAATCCTCTCTTGGGGAGAAGATTCTTTTGAGGGTTTGGCTGAAGTCGTGGGATCGTGATATCTAATCTGTCTCTGTCCCCAAGTGTACTCAATGGTAAGATTGCTTCAAGCTTAGATCACTCTTTGCAGCCATCTCCTCTTAGTTCATGGGAAACATTGCTGCTTTCTCCTCCTCAAGTTATCTTCAAGTTATTCATGTTTTTCAATACTTTACCATATTTTAAGGAAACCCCTATGGTATGTCTCAAAGATCATTGATTCTAAGTTGAATGTAAAATCAGTCACAGCCTCACTCTTATAGTCTGAAAGACCTATTCATGGTACAGTATGAAGTTCAACATATGTATGCCTACTTTCCAGGTTAAGTCCTCTTTATTGAAGGACAGGACCTTCACAGATACATATTTATATGGTAATATCTTCTATAGGAACGAACTACTATAGGAACTACTTAGGTATACATACCATCTAAACTTGTGCCTTTCAGAAGATATCCATTTTGATTTACTTTATTCCACGGTTCTCACGCTCTCGCTGTTCTAAGACCTAGGACCTATCTCTGCTCGAGTATAGCAACAAAATATTGGCATCGTATTCTCTGTGAGGTGCTTCCTTGATCCCCATCATCTTCATACAGTCCTGTCAGTCTATTAAAGCCCAGTGATCGCATCTTCGTATTGGAGCATTACCTACATACGTGATAGATGCTTTTTTCACGAATTTATATGACCTTGATATATTTAAGGCAAAATCTGTAGAAAAATGCTCCCTTCTGCCACATCCTCTATCCTTGGAAGTCATATTCATGTTAGGAATCACATCCCTACTTCCATCGACCGCGAACCTTAAACAAGCAAAACTCAATTTCAATACTTTAAGCTAATATCTTAAAATTTAAGGACCACTGCCCATCATCACACTGCAATATGTATTGTATCTGCACCAGGACAAGGCAGAAAAAATGTATTTCGTCCTCTATGCACTTCTAAATATGTGAGTAACCTTATCTATCTCAGTCACCACCTAACTAACCGCAGGCACGTAAGAAATTTCCACCCAACACAACATTGTCATCCTTCCAGCAGCGCACCACACCGGTTCACTACCAAACCGCAGGAATATCCTGTCTGATGAAAAATTTTACAAAATATTTGCATATCGTAGATAGAAAAAGGATCTGTTTGCCTATTTTTAACCTGATTACATTGACGTTGGATGCATGCCAGGTATTTCGTTCACCATACAAACTCAGTATCTGCTCTTAATTTAACAACAAAAAAAGAGGAATAGTATTTAACTTTATTAAAAATATTTAGCATCCTATTGAGGTACGTCCAGCTGGCAGCCACCACAAGGAAGAATTTGTTTAAAGGACGAACGATAAAGCATCAAACGTTGCGTTTGTAACATCATTGATTGCGTGTGTTTCAACCTGGTGATGCATTTTATTGATTTTGAATTTTCGAAATCCCCTCTCATTGAATCGGGATTATTTGATCCAATCATACAAAGGCGTAGAGTTTCATTGAAATTAGTTTCATTTATCCTGGCAAGTTAATTAGTGTCGATGGTGATGCTGCTGCAATTGATGCGATAGCCTTGTTGAGTTTCATTTAATTAGAGCAGATGACGGAGGATTTGTATAATCAATCGGTTTTTGCCAAAGACTGAGGTGACTTCGAGGGCTTCACATTGATATTTGTGTTGCAATGAAAGGGCATTTACTGAAATCGGAAAGGTGCACAATTTTTGTTAATCAATTTTTGTCAGTTAGTTGAAAACTTGACACTGACAGGAAGCTGGAAAAGTGTTCATTCGTGTGCAGTTGGCAGGATAATAGCTTTTTTGATTATAAATGTGAAGTTGCTCCTAAGTTCAAAGGAAGGCAGTGATGACTGTACATTTTCATATAGTTAGACACAAATGCTATGGAGACATCTTTTCGTAGGTGGTACCATGCTGGAGCACAAACCCTGCCATGAAATCAGTCAAAAGATAGGGAAGTAACCTGTTTTCCTAGACGTCCGAAACACACGAGGAAAGCCATGGGATCATGATGGCGGTAATGTTATGATAATGATCGACCAATTTACTGATCCCACAATGGTCCATGAACCGAAAGACCATGTCTCGCAAAGTGTGAAAACAGTTCTGTGAAAACCATCCTCACATCAGATGCCGAAAGGATCGTCGGTCGATTGCAGGGTAGAGGTAAAATAATTGGAGAAACATCCAGCAACTTAAGCAAAAGGAGGATCGATCGACGATGCTTTCGTTTCCTTGATCCTCCAACTTTTTGAGTTTTTTTCGTGCACCTTGGGCAGTGAATGTCGACCAGATACATTATTTGAAAATATCAAGGCTTGCGATAGATCCATTTGTCACGTTTTTCATGGAGGAAGGCTGTGTGAGAAATTTGAAGTTCAAAGTAGAGTATCCTTTCACCAATATTGCTTCTATTAGAGACTCAAACACATCGATGATGCTGACGATGTACACATGCATGGCTACGTTCTCACAGGATAATGAATTTTCACGAAAAGTGGAAGAGTATAGAGCTTTCAATATTTTGGGATCACTGTCTCAATCGATAGTGGAATGGAACTGGCTATCCCTAAAATTTAGCATAGTAATGCCATTAAATAAACACCAAGCCAAGACTATCCCATTCCGACTATTGCGTCCGTCATCGTATATTGGTGTGGTGGTTGGAGTCTTACTGCTACTATCACGAAAGAGGTTCAAAAGTTCATCTGGCTTTTTTGGCTGAAACGTATCTTTATCTGAGATTGGACCACCAACCAATAGATACAATAGTTGAACCCATTTTCTCAGGACACGCGACGGAAAGCTGAGGCGCCAGTATATCTGCCCGACTCTTCTGGATGAGTTGAATGGAACAAGGCTTAGGAGCAAAGCGGAACAAAGCGGTGCAGGCTTTTTCATACATTCTCCGAGGGGATTTGTCCCTTCATCAATGGATAATCCCAGGATATAATCAGTTTGAATTTATTAAGTTAAAACCTCAGTCTTGTGTGAATACGTACATCTGGATACATTTTACCTCTCTTTCTGCAGACTCTTTACTGTATGGTCGCTGACCGAAGGATCTTAATCGTGTTGTGAGCCCAAGGTAAGTATGGATCGATTGCGACATGACTGGAGAGCATGCATATTACCATCCCACTATCTTCCGGGACTGGAGTAGGAAATAAGAAATCAGCTTTGGAACTAGAAGACGAAAAAGAAGCCTTCTACGAGCAAAACGATCCCTCACCCATTTTATAAAGTCGTACGTTTCCACTTTGAGGGATTTAAGGACAAAAGCTAAGCCGTAGAGTGTAGGCACCAATTGACCTATAATACGAATCCAAATTGGAAACTCACTAAGTCGTAGGTTGTTAAAAAACACCGAGCTTAAACAGTATCTTGTCATCTTTCAAAACCCTGAATGTTTTCAGGATTTAAATCGAAACCGTCACCGCAGATCACAGATGTCATCACACAAACATAGCACTGCTAGATCCAAGAAGATGAATAGCTTAGCAGACCAAACTATTAATTCCCCGCGGTGTACGGGATGAAGCAACAAATTTGTGCAGAGGATTTCAAATACCAAACTTTTGACAAACACCCGAAAGCAAAAGCCATAGAAAAACACTCTATTACGCTGAGACGTGCCTGAAGGAAAACACAAGCCAAACATTGACACAAACAAAGTTTTGGAAAAATACAAAACTAATTAAAGTCTGATTAAATTCCTCAACTACCAGTACCAGCCCATTACAAATGTATGCTAATGTAAAACACTCAGCGCAAGTGTAATAAGGATTGATCGGACCCACAATATTTATATATGCAAATTGCATTAGGAAACATAGGAATATTTGGAGGAGTCAACTTTGACACTTTATTACTGCATAAATATTCATCAGCAGCAACAAGGATGACTCAATAAATTCTGTGCCGACGGAGGAGTGTCCTGTCGAATTCAAAATGTAATTTTACTCTGCAAGTAAATTATGGGACTCCTGCTGCGAAGTAAATTCTACTTCCTACCCATCTATTGGTAGTCCAACAGTTTATTTATGTTTCGTAGTCGCCTTAAAGGATAAATTTAACTTTGCGGCATCGAGTGGGGAGGGGAAGGGGAACGGACTCAAGGAGCAATCTCCTCTTGTACCATCGAACGTGTGCGTGCTCAATTAATTGGAAATGAAATCGCAGCCAAAGTTGAAATCCGAATGCGAATCGGAATCCAAGCACTCAGACACTTATTTGCGTTAAGAATTCATTGGTATCGATGGAGCGTCAATTGTCTGTGAGATTGGAGAGTGTTTGTGCCCGGATCCTTGGAGAAACACTCAAGTTGGTCTCTTTAAACGGCTAAATGCACCTCGCAGCAGTGTCGTATGTCATACTGCGATGAATACAGACTTGGCGGAGAGGGTGCACATAAAGACAACATTGCCATTACTCAGCCCTGGGATATGTGTGTCCTTGTGCGGTGCCATATATGACCACCCCGGCCCCGGTCCCGGCCAACCAGCAGCATCGTGATTGTCGCTCGGGGCATTCGATGCAACCGGGTGGTGAATTGTGGAAATTTCTCCGCCATTTTCCTCTGTGATAAAACCTGCCAACGATAAAATTAATGGCAATGTTATTGTTGGCAGGAGTGTTACTGTTACATGGGTGTTGCCGTTCCTCGTTTTGTTGACAGAGCGGCAAGCAGTGAGGTCTGCCCCGTGGCGGCTGGGCTTGAAATATGTCTCGGAGACGTTCGGTCGTTCATTTGGACATTAAAGCGGAGAGACTTCGTTCGAGTTGTGGGACTCCACTGTTGTGTATGTAAGATGCATTGACGATGAATTTAATGCCATTCTATCAGGATGTTGATACTGCTGTAACTGTGGCACAAACACATGCAAAAGGTCGTAATTTTCGAATGGCAATGTGATGACGTGGTATGTGCACGGAATGACAGTGTGGGGTTTGTCTTTTCCTCCGGAAAATATAAACTTTTTAAGGACATCGCATAAAGTTCAAGTTTTCATAGGTGGGGTGGGTGGGGGTTGATCGAGTAAACTTTAAATAGTCCCTGTGACACAGAGTTGATGGGTGTGTAAGCAAACTTAATAGAAAGTCTATAAAAGTGTTTTTAATGGAGTGAGGGTTGGGCCGCCTTTAAAAACGTATCCTGTTGAGTAAATTGGCATAAATCAATTGAGTATGGCAAGTTTTAACGCAAAATAATCCTTCGAATCAATACTACTCTTTCCATTAGTCTTTGACGTCAATCGGGAGTATGGGTGCCAACGTTCATGTCATGAAAACGATAGTGATGATAGTTTTAGACTCCAGGAGACATTCGTTTGTCCATATTACCATGTCCTTGGCGAATCAAAGACCGAACCGTACGAAATAGCCGAAAGTTTGATTCAATATCTTTGGACATAGTCATGGAATATTGCACAGACACATTCGGCGCTTAAAGGGGTGTCGGCCGGATGAACTTCCAGATTTAAATTTCGGTGAATTGTGCTTCAAATCTAAAAGTAATTTTATTTTTCTAAAATCCTTTTTCGAGAAAGAGGATAGAGCTGGCATATCAAGTGTGGGGAGCTGAAATATTGTGTTTCCAAGGAATATCCCAACAATCTTCGTTTGAGACATTCGTTTGTCCATATTACCATGTCCTTGGCGAATCAAAGACCGAACCGTACGAAATAGCCGAAAGTTTGATTCAATATCTTTGGACATAGTCATGGAATATTGCACAGACACATTCGGCGCTTAAAGGGGTGTCGGCCGGATGAACTTCCAGATTTAAATTTCGGTGAATTGTGCTTCAAATCTAAAAGTAATTTTATTTTTCTAAAATCCTTTTTCGAGAAAGAGGATAGAGCTGGCATATCAAGTGTGGGGAGCTGAAATATTGTGTTTCCAAGGAATATCCCAACAATCTTCCTATAAAACTTGCTATAGACTAAGGTCCACCGGATTATCTGCTCTTAGACTCAAGATTTAGGACATTTCAACGAGTGGGCTACAACGGGATACACTACTATCTGCAAAGAAGTGCAGGTAGCCTTTGGACTCGTAAGGGAACCAAGCAACTTGTTAAGGAAAGAGTATCACTTTCAAGATTTACAGTTCGATTCCCTAAACGCGAAGAATGGCAGTAGGGTTCTGTGGATTGAAAGAGGATAGAAATTCGGTGGCGGATATCAGTAGCAAATCCAAGAACTAACTCGAATCTTGGCAATTTCTGCATACAAAATTAGGGTATCGATGGGTTTACAGTTTGAGCACAGATTCTCCATAATTCTGGCTGGTATGGCATAGCAAAAATTAAAAATCTGGAAAAATCGTTGAAAAATATAAGCTACACGCCACCGAAGAAGCGGCGTCTGAACTGGAAAGGTTGAAACAGAAAATTAAATATATCGGCACGCCTGCGGTTACAACCTTTAGTAGCTAAGATTATCAAAACCACATGCCGCCGTTTATACAAGGACGATATGTGGAAAGGACAGCAAAACTGCCAAAGCTAAACAAATTATGACTTACGCCATTGCCACCATTAAGGGAAGATGGTTGGTCTGTACAGCGGAAGAATTACGAAACACGCTTACAGACTAGGACTGATGACATCATTTCCCGGGATGCGAGAAAGAGGATGCAAACCTCGGGTAATTCCTCAACGAATGTCCTAAACAAGAAGGCTGGTGCTGACCGGTTTGAGTTATTTTAGGTCTTCCAGTTCCGGGAAAAACTTGAAATTCATTAGAAATACAAATTTGTGTACAGAGGGAAGGAATATCTCTCCTGAACTGACCTATACATCTGGGATAAGATACAGAGCTATGGTCAAGATGATGTAATGTGATTGCCACCGTGCCACCGTCAGAACATTAAGGAATCTATGAGTACCTTAGTCGCTAATCGTACACTTAACTCTTGGAAAACAAAGCTAATCCTTAGTTAGTCACTGACCTCATCGCCCATTGTCAAGTACCAAGATGCTTTATTTGAACTCGAGAACAGTTCTTTAAGTAATAGAAATACCGCTGCAATCGACAACCAGGCTTCAGATGTCTCCTTTACCACTATTGTGTGGAAAATCTATCTCCTTCCTACCTACTTCCTTCTCAGAACATTGCATCAACTTAATGAATTCCTTATGAAATCAAAAAACCAAAGGTAGGATCCTTTTCAGGTGGACTTTACCCTTTTCTTTAACCCAAACAGCTATTACCAGAAATTTCTTAAATCAACTGTGAGCTTGAAAATCTGTGGTTTCATCTCTTTTTCCTCCGCAGTTACTATTTACCCAAACAGCAAGATGAGTCAATTTAAGGATTAAACCTCAGAAAAAATATTGAAAGGCAAACGAAAAAAGCAAAAAAAAAATTAAGGATACCACAAAACTTTAAGCCAACAAGAAGTTTACACTAATTTTCGCACATTGCACTGCAAAGTTGCTAGGCATCGCCCGACCAGTGTTTACAATTTCCACCACCAGCCTGTGGAGATGATTTGCATGTGAAGCCTAATTTGCTTGGAAAAATCTCCATTAGTCCTCGCAAGGAAGATGGGCCCCCCTCCAGCCCCTTTCTGCTGTGCCCCAGAAAATTAATGAGCGAAGTTCTACTTGGGCAAGGACAGCACGAATAAAGTTGAATGTTTGCGAGAAAAACTTTTTAATAGTCTTATCCTGCAGAGAGCCTACGCGCGTTGCAGATGTTCTATCCTAGGTACATACCTATACACAAATACAAGCAATACACTATTACAAAGAGTACTTTTTAAATCAGCAGATCATCTATTAACCTTGTCAGGAGGAGGATTCACAAATATAGTTGTCTCTGTAGTTTCAATCGTCTGTGAACACAACACGCTGCACGATGTGGAGGGTTCCTGCGGGAGCTTGTCTGCCTTTGAATTTCACGGTTTAATAAAGCGCAAAGCATCAAGGGCTTTCGAAAGAGGTCAGAGACCCTCCGCTGCCAAAGCATTAAATTGTTGGACGGAATGGAATACTCGTAAAACGTGCGATGATTGAAATTGAGCGTTTGTATGCGGAGGAGAAGGAGTAAAGGATGAATGCTTGGCGCTAAAAAGGATGAAAGGATGAAACGTACTCAGCACTTATTTCAGTGGACGAAGCATTCAAGTAGACGGGCTTATACATTCATACATACATACAGATATATGTGTATGCATTTTTTTTTTAATTAAAGGATGGACATCGTGTTGCAGGATTGTGTGGCTGTGTGCAAGCTGGGAAGTTTGAAGCACTTCGTGATATTTCCATTGAATTGGAAAATGCACAAACGGAAGATGCACAAGAGGCTTCTTTGTGAAGGCATTGACATTAGGAGCCTAATGTTGGAAACGCTGTCGGAAGCTCAATGTAGGACTTGTGTGAGGGAATGTCGAATGGCTTTATTTATTTTTATGGTTTTTGGGGGGAGTTTCGTTGAAAAATACTTGCAATGCTCTGTGGCTTACAATACTTTAAGACTCACAGACCTTAATCAAACTTGTTCTCTTGGTACCATTGCGTTGATTCTGCCGTAACCTCTCCTCAAGATTCTCTGTTTCAAGCGATTTGGATAGAAGGAGGTGATACTTGAAAAGTGTCAAGACCAACCTTAGCTTCGACTTTTACAAGGGTATAGGGTCCTAAAATCTTGTCAGTTCCTGTAAAGCTCTTTTGAGTGATTTAAGTCCCATTTTGATTGATTTATGGGAAGAAGCTTTGGAAAGTTTTACAGTTTTATCGGCAATAGAGGACTGATAGGAGGCTTCGGGTCAGCTATTTGTCACAACGTGGTTAGTCGAGGGTACGTATGTCACCTGCAATCCCAGGCTTGCTTTAAGTTTTTTGTAAAGACGATTACCCTTATAAGACTTACTCCGGTATGTCGCCAAAATATGACATAGTTTCTATCATATCACCATTGTCTCACCTCTTATGCATCTGTTCGTCGCTGCTCCAAAAATGATGGTGTATTCTTGAAAGAGCTCAGGCAGAGAGCATCCTTCGACGTCATGAGATGGTTTGATTAATACTTGCGTAGCCAAAATAGGAAGACCCATGGCATCACAAATTACCAGTGTGCTGACCTAAACCTGAATTCCAGGTTGACTTCGGTTGTACATTACGTTCAGCAGTCCAACTTGCTTGTCTCTTTCAGTCATCACACCATCTTGGTCAGGTCGATGGCTTGACTTTCCTCGTCCATTGTGAATAATCCATTCTAGCAGATTAGGCATTGAGATGTACCAGATCGTCGCTAAAAGCAGGATACTCTCTCAACGTCTTCATCTCAGCAATGAAGTGTCCTTTTAACTCATCCACTTTATTTTTGGGATTTATAACACTTGAATGTGCAAATGCTCTTAGACTCAATTTGACAAACTTATTTCTTTGGACATTTCTAGTGCTTCTCGATGCCTTTCATAAAAGTTTTGTCTTGTCTAAGGCCTGACAATACTTGCCTTTATCGGCTTGGGGCAGCCTGTTGAAACTGAGCCGCAAGACATAGCTCTTTTCGATGAACCTATGTGTGTTCCATGATCTTTTGTTTTAAAAAATAAAGCACTTCTCCTCATTAGTTTCACTAGCCATAGTGTCTATGTGTCGCTTTATCCTTTTCATGACGTAGGAGCATACAGGCAACTTGAAAATAATCGAGACGCCTAAGGAAACGTGTTGCTTGAAACCAGGATCTCTACAGGACTGGAGACATCACTTTCTCCTAGCCTCTTATTTGTTCGACTCTTAGTAGCTATCACCAGTTTATGTTCTCTCCTCAAACCGAAACACTGCCTCCCTAAATCGTAACTTACCCGTTGATGAGCAATAAGCAACCTGAACCTTTTCAGAGGAGAAAAAACAACCTTTCAGCTAACATATCCCAAAGTCATTACCCACCCTTTGCCACAATTTGTCGTCATTACAAAGAAGCCATCATCAGCCGTCCTTTTGGCCATTTCACGAATCATCAAACCGATTCGGATAAAAGTCAAAAGTATTCGCCATTGGCTGGTCCTTTTGTTCGACACAATGCAAATGGGAAACCAAAGTAACATGGCCATCAATAGCAGGGCCATCGACAGAAACCTTTTTTTAAGTTTTTTCCCCATTTTCACCGCAAAAGCCACTTTCTCGTGGCTAAGACGTTGCTACCTAAAAACACAAAGGACATTTTTCGAAATAGGCTCTTCCATAACCCCAAAGACATTTCCATGTAATCCGCCCCCATTCGCATTGTCATCACGGCAAACATGGCTGTTGCCAACAAAGACGTGAACACTTTTAAAATCGACTCCAGGCCCATCATAAAGGCTCCTTCATGGGCCACGTTAAAAGCATCCTCTCGCTCTCAGGTACCCTTGCCGCACTGCACATTGTTCACCGCAAAAATTACCCCCTGAGATGTATTGTTGGCCTGTCTACAAAAACTCCTGACAATAGGGCACAGAGATGAAGATTTGTTTCGCCCTTAAGATAAGCACCCGCGGGATGGTGTTCCAGAGTTTCCATCCCCAGCTTTCACATTACATATCTCATTAAAAAGAAAACAAAAAAGGAACCGAAACAAAAGGAGACGGCTCGGGCTCAAGTCCTTGGGGAATGTTTACGGGGAGAAAAGCAAACTTCTCACCCAGACCTATCGGTTCCATGTGAATCGATATATGTACTATGGTGTGTAGTTTTCCAGAAGAAAACTCATCGGCCCGCTTGAGGGAAGAATGAAAGAGTTTAAAGGACACACAAGCAAGCAAGTAGTTTACAGCTCTTTACGTTGAGCAATGTTTATTTATGGCACCGCTTGGGGATGAATTTAGCTCTCGAGCTCGAGTGTAGTGCCTGGACTCGGTCTGGGGGGGAAAATCTGAAAACTTTACGGGCTACGGGGACGCAATTTCAATTAATTACCACAACGAAATGAGTGGATCAATAAGATTGCATGGCCACAGTCCCTGTCGGGGATGCCGGCAGGGGAGGCCAAGATTTATATTTCAATATTGTTCTGGAAGTTAAACTTTCCTCCGAGGGAACACCGACAAGAGTCTCCATTTGTTTTAACGTACGTTTAATTTGTAGAAGTTTTAGTTTTTGTTTTTTTTTTTGTTCTCATTCAAAGAAACCGGAAAGATACGAAACTCAAGCCAAGTGGAAAAGTTTGCCTCTATTGTTTCGAGTTGTTAACCTCCTGCTGTTGCACACTTACGAGGACGTTTTAACTTGAGTTCGGTGTAGCGATTCGATTCAATGAACATACGGGAGGAAGTTAAGTCTGGAAGTTCTGTTGAGGCACATGGGTAACAAAAGGATCTAGTCGACTGCTCAAAGGTGGGGACGACCGACGGGTAAAGTTTATTATGGAGTCGGAATATTTGGTATGAGGCAGATGTCAATACGACAGGTTTGTTTGTTTTGCGAAAGGTTTGGATACTGACCTCATGGCGTCAGCTGACATTTGTGGTTCTTGAAACAGTATTTGCCCAATTGGGACAAGGGACGTTATAGCTGTGTCGTTGTATTACGTTGTTAGGTCAAGTCGTGAACCAAGCTGGAATTTCTGCCATTTTTGGGAATGGAAGTGCGTTCGCTGTTAGCTGTGTTATCCTTAACAGAAAGTCTTATAATTTTTTCTGTACTCAAAAAAAATTTTAAACAAATTTGAGACTAAAAGTGCATCAATAATTGAGTTACGTATACGCCACCGAGCCAGATACCCACATTCTGAAAGTACCCTCTCTCGACACAATTCGAGACAGATATTCTGTTTCTATGCATCGTAAGCACAAACGACTGAGCTGCTGCCTCGCTATGGTTGAAAAATGTAAACAAAATTTTGAGTCGAAAAATGCATCAGCAAATGAGTTACGTATACGCCACCGAGCCAAGTATCCACGATCTGAAAGTATTCTATCTTGACACGATTCGAGGCGGAAATTCTGTTTCTGTGCATCCTAAGCACAAGCATAGAGGCCTGAGCCGAAAAATGCATCAGTAAATGGGTTACTCAAGGGTTACTTGGTGCTGCTGAGTTCTGAGAATTGATTACGCTGAGTGACAGCATTTTGTCTAAAAAAAATATGAAGTACCAACTATTTCTGACAGCAAATAAAGAGTTGCAGTGACAGCACCACATTCTTTATATCGATAGATCCAACTGAGTATCTAAAGTTGATTGCCGCAGGCAAAAACTAAATTTGCCTAAAAAATCTGATTAACTTCGGAAAGAGAAGAAACGGATAAAGGTACTTAAGGGTTTGATAAAAACTTAAGTATCAGGGTTACGGTCCTATAATATTTCATAGTACTTTCCTCGCATCAGGAATTACTTTTGTAAGCAGGCAGGAGCTTTGAATCTAAATTCATAGATTCCTCCAAAGTATAGACAAAGTGTACCCTTAATCGACTGGTATTCTATGGACACTTCGTGTCATTATTCTTTAGGAAGTTCAGGAACTGGGAAGACTGCATTGGTGTGCCCTACAAAATACTCAACTTATAACAAGAGTATCATAGGACTAATTGATTCCTTCAAATTCTCATCAACTAAAATGTTGAACAGAATCCCCTGCTTCAATTTTTGTACTTTAAGCCCTGCAGGGCCAAATGCCTATAACCATAACACCTTTGCATCCATTTCCATTTGAAATCGTCCTTATTTCCACTCAACAGTCACAAATCGATAGTTTTTCATCAATTAACCCCAAAAACTCGCTGCTCTCGCCACAACACTGTTTGCCACCGCTAATAAGTGTCACTGTCACCTAGCAACTTATGTAACCAAAACACTGGCACCGCAAACGAAAATTGAATTATCTGCCTAAATACAGAGAAACAAAAGTGAATCCTTTGGATAGCCACCGATTATCAAGAAAGCTCGCTCTCTACTAGACCGCTCCGACATTTAAATCTTTTATCAACCCTCCAGCAAAAAAAAGCCGGCTCGAGAAAATTTCCCTCAATCGCTTCCCCAGTGTGAAGGGAACTTATCCCGATGTGGTGAGTTTGCGCAAAGGATTTGTTTTTATTCCTTCCAGTCGGTAAGTGTTGTGTAATTTAATGTCGTATCGCCGGCACATTGACAAAGTGACAAATTATCCGATATCTCTCTGGCAGCACGCGTGCTGATAGAACTTGAAGCGTACACGTGGTGCGACGAGAATATGCACCTTGCATGGTGGATGAATGCTTGAATGTATCTGAGATTAACGAAGTGAAGCGAATAGATATCAGTTACGATAATAGACTGTTTATAGACTGCTTAGAGTAAGTGGGTCGGTTGGGTTTGCTTAATTTTTTTTCTGTCAGCTCCTTGTTGTATTGGATTACAGGATACTTATACCCACGTGTAACTTGTCATATAAATTGTACATCCAGCGATCAATGTATAAAGGTTAGGAGTTTAAGGAAATGTTCATTATTTAGATTATTTTTGGTAGATTTCCATGCCTGACAGTCTACCACTTGTACATATTTCAATGGAAAATTGGTTGAGTGGAAAACTATGTATGTGTAGCTACGAGAATCCAAAGCGCCTGATCCTCAGGTTTTGAACGGTTAAAACCAATGAAGACATGATGTTTCAATCGGAGAAACCCTTGAAGAAGACACAGTAAATGAAAGACAAAAAATCTGTACAACGTACTATGATTCGGTCTACCGAAAGGCACACTTATCGGAAGAAGAATTGATGTAACGAAATGTGGAGTATCTTTAAACTTTCGTACGACAGTAAGCTGTGGGTGGATTTCGTTCAATTTAGTATCACTGTGCAGTGCATATCGTTCGCAACTCGATTAGGTATGGAAGATTGGAAAGAACTCGCGCATGGAATGGAATGGAGCACAACTATGAGTCACCTTCATGGTCAGCCAACTGAACTTATTATAAATCTAGTAATATCTTAACCTTAACAAAGTACAATACATTGAGGCAGTGTTAAATTTTGTTGGAAGATTTAGAGTTAAGTGTACCCTCGATCAGCGATAAATTGCTTCCTTAATCCTGCCATCTGTAAGGATACAGATTCTTTTGTAGCTGATGCCTCATTCACGATTCGCCTTGAAGCCCTGATTAAAAACGTCATCAAAAGAAATCGACAAAACTACAAAGTGATGGTCGTGGGAAAAGTTTAATCAAAACCTCTCCCTGCGATATATCCACTCCACTGGCTGCTGACACCGAACCGAAAGGATAACTGTGAGACTTTTAATTTGCCGCAAATCTGCTTCATTTTCCGTTTCCTCCTCCCGTTTGGTGGGACGGAAAAAGTGAGCAAAAAAATCTGAAAAACTTTTCACAATTTTTTCAAATATGACGACCGCACACAAAAAAGCCACACAACCCCTAAACGAATAATTTTTCTCGCTCCCTGAGCATTGTTAATTCAATAAAACCGAATGCATTTCGAAGTGCATGCAGAGTGGCAATGTGTGTGTGGGTGTACGTACCGCGTGTACGTGTGAAAGAAATCAATTCGTGGCAGTTTTAGAACCCTTTAATTGCATTTCTTTGCTAAAACCGCATTTTTATGGGCTACAGCAACCCCCACAGACCAGAGGGCGCAAAGGAAAACAAACAAAAGCTAGCAGTTTTTCGATTCGACTGTGTGTTGGTGCGGGAGTGGGAGGGCTGCCTGATTTTAACCCCAAAAGTGATAAAGCATTGGAGGGTGGTGGCCTGGGTGTGTAGTTGCGGTTGAGTGATTCTAGTTTGTCTGTGGCATGACTTTTTGGTCGAAATTATTTGTTTTAGCAAACAGGCACACCAGCACCAGCAAATATTCACACCAGGCGGACTGGCGGACGATCGATGTCACACCAAAGCCAATTTGCGTCGATATGGTGGGAATGGAATGTCCGCCTTAGGGGTGCAAAACTATAATTCCACTTTATTCAAACCGAAGGCCATTCGAATTATGCTTTTCTTATAGTTTTGAGTGTAATTAGTGGCGCACAGCGGACGGTTGAAGTGAAGGAATTCTTTGGCCGGCTTGATGTTTTAAATGGGAACTATTCCGTTAACTACATTGGCCTCGTTTCCGAGTTAGTGGCGTCGACTGGGTCGACTGGGTGCCAGAAACCAATCAGGAATCCTTTTAATGGGAAAACATAATTAAGTCCGAAGGATTACGAACTTTTGTGTTTGTTCGAAACAAACATGGTCTACTTTTTATTCATGCATAGACTGAGAGAGTCGAGTTAATTTCAGTCGATTAATTTAGTGCGGTATTATTGTGACCTAAAAGTAGATTATGCAGCTCCGAGTTGGTAGTGTATGCCGGCGCTCGCTTTATGGAATATTAATTCGAGCTACTGTCGGTGTGGTGCCAACAGAACGCATATTAATTCAGCAACGCATTAAGGGGTAAATCCTGCCGGAAGTAAGCGAGTTGTTATCGTTACCTGACATGGATTGTGGCTTATCAGCGGCATTGTCAGTGGACAGAATAAAAAATGTGCATTTCTACATTGAAAAATAAATCAATTCGACTTCGAAAATATTACCTTTTTTGATTTGGTAGCACTTGTACTTGTTAAATTTATGACTTATTTCTGACTTTGGGATTTTTTCCTAACCTTATGCGAACGTCCAACGAGCGTGTGGAAGTAAATCGTATTAAAAAAGTCTCTTTGAATACGTCTTTTCGGCCGGAAAATAGATATTTCATGCACAGTACGTTAGGCGGTCTTTCTGATCGACCGACGTCTAGATTAGAAGGAATTTGAGTTCCGGTGTCCCAACATGGTATGCCTTGGACTCGTTGGTAGGAATCATTGAGAAATCTTTGGAGAATAAAGATGTCTTTCTGTGATATTGATGGACCTTTCAACAGATCTGATCTTCCTAACTTGAAGTTTGACAACTCTCCTTGCTATTGGATCGAGAAATCCATAAAATTAGACTTATTCATGCTGCTCTGGTGTACTGTCTAGTCAGAAATCAGTGTAAAAGAAGGCAAATTGAGGCTGTGAATAAGACACTCCTAATTTTGGCTAAAGAGCGTTTCTGTCCATAGCCCATAGGAGTGACCTTCCGATAGCAATATGAGGATAATTCCTTCCTACAGTTCGAGATCTGATGGAGTTGCCCTCTGAGACTGAGTTTGTATTGTGGACAAGCAGGTATCAAATACCATTTGCTGTCTAACTCTACTAAAACTCAAGGGTTGAATTGTATTGAAAATGAAAATTCAAGAAAGCCCTTTCTAGAAAGTCTATGGGCCCAAACTGGAGTATTCAGGATTGTCCACTGGACACAAGTTACAGGTGTCAGACTCATACTTTCGTCTGGAGGCACTCGACAAGGGAAGCAACATTGTAATACTTGAGTTGGTTCAAAGGCTACCCTGCGCCTGCATTGCTGCAAATGACCGTTAATATCGTTGGGAAATTTATGGCATTACAACTTAGAGAGTCCTTGCAACTAGCTTGTCCAAAACGACCATAATATTATTCTTTGAACTATGTTGTCCTCTATTTGTACTTTAACCTCAAATATGTACTCAAGCATGATTCCTTGTAAAAGTACTTGGGAATCAGGGAAAATTTTAAATGAATCTTTTACGGAAATCTACACAGACGGATCCGTGACAGATTCGGGAGACTACTCCAATGCGTAGTATTCAATCACCAACTGATTTCTTGTCCATTGTATCGTATTTCAAGCAATAGCCAAACCTGTCAAAGGAGCACTCAGAGAGCATTGTTTTGGTAGACTTTGGCACCCCTTCATCGGTTTCTTCTATATGTGTGTCCTGTTCGATTGGCTTTGAGAAGGAAAACCCTTGACGAATACAGTCTCATTTAACTGATTTACCATCTAAATGGCGAGTCATTTCTCTTTGGCATGGGTTCAACTCAAAAGCGGTTCTCCTGGCTTTTGTCCCACACGGAAAGCTGTCATCTATGTATCCGGTGGTAGTAAAGCCACTATAGTGGTACCTATCACAATGGATCTTCTTCTGGTCTAAAAGTGTCCCTGTTGAGCGGAAAAAGTCAACGCAACCTTAAGTAGCCATTGGCTCTTACACAGATCTGTTGGAACAAGCAGTTTTCAAGAAGTCGTCTGGCAAAAGGATTGCAGACCAAGGTTTGATGTCCTAATAAGAGAGAAGTCAAGTTGCCTACCTGAGGTAAAAGGTCATGCCTGCCAGTATACCGCAGAAGAAAAGCAATTTCCAACTGACAGGTGTAACTGCTTCCTGCGGAGACCCACGGAGACTCACTGCTCAAATTGAGTGAATTTTTCGCCCTACAGTCGTAATTATTGTCAAATAAATTAAACGAAAATTCACAGGTAAGGCAGATTACCATTACACAGAGCAAACAACAAAAAAAACTGGGTACCATGCGCCCGCGGAATCTCATTAAAAGTTTTGCGCGTCGCATTTCCGGACAAATTGTAGCAACTCGTCAGCCAATTCATTAGTCGGACCCGGTGCAGATATCCTGCGTTAAACTTTCTCAATTAATATCCAACCGAAACCGCCCGCGTCCTTTAACATTTGCCTTATTGTAAATTGAAATAATTATTTATCGATGTTCAAATGTTAATTAATGGCGGCTTAAATTGTGAGTCAACGAAACCGTCATCGGAAGCCCGCTGCTGCTGCTGGTCCCTCATAACGACAAATAAAACTCAAACTCACGTCAAACAGCAGTGCGAATCCGAAAATAAACCCAATTAACCGAAACGCGTCATTATTCCGTTTGGTATTTATTTTTTTTTTGTTGTATCCTTTGTACGTATATTGTCCTTTCGAGATAAGCAGGCGGCTTTATCGGATTGCAGTCGTAAGCCTTTGCTTGTATAATTATTTTCACAGACACGCAGGACAATTAAATAGCATCCGGATGGCACAAGGTGAGGCGAATGGAGGTGTCCTGTTGTTGATTGCGATGGCCGTGTCGCTGCCTCTCAACAGGATGAGTCTGGTAGGACTTGCATATGCATGGGCAAAGTTTTTTATTCAAAAATTTTCATTTGTGTCCGCTGCCGCTGCTCATATTCACTTGAACAGTGAAGCGTCATCTCCTCGAGGATTAACGAAAATTATTAATTAACATTAAATGAACAAAAAAAAAGGACAAATGTGATGCAATTCGCACATCGACGCTTTATTCAAATTAATACAATAAACCGGTGGAGCACACATACTATGACGATGCACGAAAAAAGTGTCCTTGTCCGACACAGTGTATTGTGGCGGATAAAAGGATTCAAGTTATGATCTGGCGAGGCTGCCTAGTGGCCAGATGAATGATATCGTCGTATCATGTCAGCCAAGTTCGCTTAATTTTTGAAATGACTCATTTTAATGGCGGCACATCCTAGCAGCCTTTTCAATTCGAATTTCAATAGTAATGCCATTGAATCAGTGCCTCTGTCTGTGACTCTGGGTGCACGCGCAAATAAATTGATTCCATAAATCAGGGACTTTTGAAATTCAAATTAAACTAAGTGGGCTTTTATCACAAAAATATGTTATCAGTGCGGAGCGCGCCCCACTTGAGCTCCATTATTAAGCGCGCATTTGAAATATATTTCTGCATTTCAATGGCGCGCTGAGGGTTATGTGTATTTTAACAAAAAACAGACCACTTTTCCGGTTGGCATTGTGCTCGGCTTCCTTTGTTATGGCTGCAGCCGGGGTTGAATAAAAACGGATTTCTCGCTGCAATTATCCCATTGTTGGCGGTTTATTGTATCAACAGGGAGCGGTGCAAATTGTTGTGACCAATTTTTGAAATGGCACCAAATGGAGGAAATGGCGAAAGGGCAGGACTTTAAGGTTTAAGTTAATGAGGGGGAAATGAATTTCTTTGAAGCTGGGGCTCGAGATGGAGACAAAGGAAAATCAGCGATACTTATGCGAGTGGGGAAGCTGCAGTTAAAGCCATTTAAAGCAGATGTTGGCGGAGGAAAAGGGGGTCTGTGTGGATGGGGCGCTTAGGAATAGCCGTATGTCCCAGCGGTATAATCGAACTTAAGGACTGCAATTTGTGTCAATTTATAGTGTCAAACGAGTGAAAACATTACGAAATGGCTAAAGAAGGCTATGATGGTATTCACGATAGGTCCACAGCAACGATTTTATCCACTCTAGGGAGGTGAATGCATAAGATTTGTTCAATGCACCAAGTTTTTTGTAGCTGTTCTGGATTCCACTCTGGAATTGCTAGAGACTTAGAGGTTCTTGACCTCAAGACGGTCGAGAGTATTATGTCGAAGAGCTTTGGTTGATTGGTCGAAAACTACATTTTCTACGGCAGTACAATGGCAACAGATTGTTTCCAACACTACGACTCCACCCAGCAACCTGATGCTCTTTAGAAGTTCGAACAGCCAACATCCGAATGTTTTTTTTAGAAAAGCCAGGCAACTACCAGGTGGCTTCAAGCCCGGAACTCACGCTTCTCTAAATAGTGAAGGAGACCTAGCGTAGGAAAAGTGTAGGGAATATTATTTTGAGACAAAAACTCTTGCAACTACTTGAAGGGCCTCATGTAAAGAGAGTGGTAAGGTCAGAATGGAACCCGCTTTCTGAAAACGAAGAATCCAACCCCTTCCCAGTTTTGAAGAGCTATCAACAGTCTGAAGAACAACATTGCCACAGTCTCTGCTAGTCTACCAGGGGAATCTTTCAAACATGGTGGTGATGTTTTGGTAAGCTGCATGCACCAGTTCATCAACCAAGTATGCCATTAAACCATGTCCGTTGGCTGGACTATCAGCTCTCTTTGCCCAGTCTTCTAAAATGTGATCCTTGTGAGAACTATAAAAGCATATCCTTAGTTATATCTTATTCAACGTTCGTCGTGAACGTTTGAAGGCTTTCTGCAGGACAATTGTTGACAAGTAGCAATCTGCCTTCATGCCCAGCAGATCGATGTCCTACCCCGTATTCAACTTAAGGGAGATCCTGGAAAAGACTAACGAATTCCAAGTCGAGTCTCACTATCTCTTCACCGACTTCAATGCCGGGTATGATAGCAGTCATCGTCATGGTTTTTGCAGGGCGACGACCGAATTCGGGATCTCGTCTTTACCGTTTAACAATGGAAAACATGCTGTGCGATTTGCAAGCCACTAAAGTGTGGCCTAACCTAAATGCAAACTTAATCTCAAAAAGAGCGGTCTTACGGACACCCCAGCTAAGTGACTAAGATCCTCGAAGAGTTAAATTGCTGGAAATAGTCTCAGGGTATCAGTACCTCTCTGAAATGAATCCCATTATCATTTTCTTCTCCATTCCAATGTCCCCCAACTGGGAAGTTATCGATTTCACCAAGGCACAACATTTCGATGACATCGTCGACCATGTCTATGTTGACTCTCATTGACCTCTGGCCAAAACTCTCAAACCCAGTCAAAACAAACTGAAATCCACCCACAAGATATCTAATTAGACAGAAATCCAAGGGTCATGGAACCCCAACAGGCATTTTAATCCCAGAAAGAGGGGATAGATCAGCAAATTGGATTTTCAAAACGTCCTGCAAAATGTCACCCAGAGTCGAATGCCTGAAAAGCTAAAACAACAACGACATCGAAAGAAAAACGAAATGAATTAGAAAGTTTTCCTGTCTGACAACTTTCGGAAATTGCAACGTATGTACCTCGTAGTCGTCCTGTGTCGGTAGCATCCCCAGCACAGCAGCAGGAAACTGAACCGAAATTACTTTCAATCCAGTTCAATCGATTCCAACCAACTCCTCTATTCGATTGCAGGAGTTTCTCTTCCTTAAAACACATGTGCTCCAGCTGCTGGGCACGAATACAGCTTTAAGATTTTCCACACCATGTGTACAGGTATAGAGTGTCGGTAAGCTCACACCGAAGCTCTCGCAGGAGGAGAGATACAAATTCAATTGAACTGAGATTTGATTAAGAACAACCCGCTATCAAATCAAAACTATGCACTTAACAGATTGACTGAGATACCATTTCCATCCCCGGCAGCAGTAATCGCGAAAATGGAAAAGCTGTAACGGAATCCATTTGGCCATTTATCTCTGGCTGTACTCGTAAACAGAAGCGAAGCAAGCATCCTTTGCTTACTTAGGAATTCGTAATCCCGCCGGAAGTACCTTCAGACAGGTAAAATTGAGTTATATGGAATTTTCGGAGAACAAGGCTACGTGCCCAGAGCCGATACGTACCAGACAGAGAGTGTTTCGAATGGTGTGGGGGTGTTTTCATTCCATTTAGTCTGCAGCCCGGAAGGTGAACTTCAATCAAAACCCATGACGGTTACTTTAAAGATTCAAGAGAGCCTGCTAGACAGGCATCCTAATGAATTTTTGACCCCCAAGGGGGAAATTTCTGGCAGACAGGTGGTCAGCAAGGATGAACTTGATAACCGGATGTGCGTGTCCTTGCAAGGTTCGTTGTTAATGGCTCCAAATACAATGGCTTCAATTTCATTGTCCCATTTACTGTAATATCCCTTGGATGACGTTCAATTTTGTACTTTCCTTTGCGCCGTACGTGTATTTCTCGTAAATGTCTTGGCACAACCAACATATTCATAAAATATCCACTTATCTCTGGCATGGTATACAGAGGCACACGACGACGACGACGTTCGAATTAAGGGCGTAGGATTCCGGAAATATTTTCGCGAGAAGGATGTCGCCTCGCCTCGCCTCGCCTCGCCAACAAGCACACCACTTCCCTTCTCGATTTACATATACATGTGACGTTGAGCATAACTAGGTTTTAGGGGTTTTTTCTTTCTCTGTGCTCGCTGGCTCTTTATGTGTGCAGATTGCCTTCTTTCTGCGTCGTCCTGATTTATTATTCAATATTCTCAACGTACTCAGCACATGTTCTTGGCAGATGGTTTAATAAAATAGAGCTGAGCACTCAATCGCGGAGGCTGAGCACTGAGCGCTAGTGTTTACCTTGACTTCTATTTCATGTTTCATATTGCAAAGTGATGTAACTATGTTGATGATGGCACTAACAAATGTGCATACATTACTTTGGCTAAATAAGAGTGGGTTCTGACAAATGTGATGGCTGGTTTACTTTGGGGTTCAGGCTTGTACTCTCAAGGACACAGCTTGTATTGAGGGTAACATGTCTTGGATTATTTTTGAATTACTTATTGTATCTGATGCTTTTATAGTATCTATTGCAATTGCAGGGGTACACTTAGACCCAAAATTCTTAACAAAGTCTAAAAATACTGTGGAGCTAAGGATTCAGGGGAGGAAACAGTGCCCAGCGTTATTAGTTAGCAACGAGTCACCGGAAACAATTCATGCTATGGGCCTTCCTAGATGTAGAAAGTGTGGGAGTGGTCAAAGCTTTGTGGTACTAATGGGCAGGTTCGTACCCACTATCATTGACCTGCATCCAGCCCTGAATATTCTACAGATGTGGGCAGAAAGTTGAAGAATGAAAACCCCTCTTACACCCAATTATTACAAATTGATTTCACATACGCCACCGAACCAGCTACGCACATCCTGAAAATACCTTTTCTTAGGACAATTCTAGCAGGATATTCTGTTAAGCACAAATGAGTTTGGGTGACGCCTTTAATGTAAGAATCTCGAGCTCTATACTCTACCGTACACTGACTTGGAAAGAGAATACATTGGATTAATGCTGCCATCATTAGAATCATGCTTTTATACGAGTACCTAATTTGTTTTCCGGGTCAGTAGGGAACTAATCAGAATCAATAGGTAGGGACTACCAGTGCCATCAGAACCACGCTAAATTCAGCTTTAAAAACTGATTTCATAAAACTTGAACCCAAAAGAACCTGCTGTCCTACGATTCCAGCCTTTCAATAAAGCGTGACCTGTCCGGAGAGAAGTACTGTATACCACCATACCATGAGGTGAGGCTAGATATTAAAACCACCTTTCTCTCAAGGGAGAACTGGAAGAGCCCGAACAATATCTCACGGACAGGTCAAAAACTGGTAAAGGTTTAGGCTTTGACTGATGCATACTTACCTGAAGCCCAGATTCCTCGTTCCAAAAACTTTCAATGAACTGGATGCCAGGAAGATGATCGACATACATGTACATTGGTAGCTAGGGCTCCGTGGACGCCACACTTGCAGATTACTTAGTAAGAAAGCATTCAAAACAGGCATTTTTTTAGAATCGGTTTTTCGGTTTTCTCGCACATTGCATAACTAACTAATAAGAAACGTTGACACGTACTCAACTAACTTAGCACTCTTCATGGTTGTTAATGTCAGTCACAACCTCCTGGGGCTCACTTCCAATGCGAATGCCCAATCTTGTGCAGAACTAGGACAGCTGCCCTCAATAAATACTTCTTCGAGACTTGGGCCATCTGTCAGGAAAGCCTTCATAAAACATCCAAACATTTATAACAGCCTCATGATGGTCCAGGGAGGTCACTTAGCTAAAGTCACCCAAAGCTTAAGACTAATTTAATTTCAATTTCCTGCTACTGATTTATAGTCAACTAGCTTTACTGATCGGGATGAACTTGGGTCTCAACCAAGAAGCCTCTACAGTTAGTCAGTTCCTTACCGAAGTGCCTCCAGTTGCGGACTCTAAGTAGGTTGAGATCCCCTTCTACGTGGGCGGACTACATAAGGTAAGGTCTTTTTCTACTGCGTTGTAACTCTGGGTTTGATTAGAAGACTAGTGGTCGTCTCTACATGTCCTAACGAAAATTTCATGAAGAATTTCTCTCTCAAAGCCACTGATTATATCTCCATCCGCTTAAGACAATCCACGCTTCAGCGCCATAAAGCAGAACAGGGATCAGGATCTTATATAGAGTCTCCTTTGTTCTTCGAGATAGGCCTCTACTAGTCAATTGCGTCCTCAGTCCAAAGAAACAGTCGAAACCTTAACTGATCCAAGCCACTGTATATAATGCACTGCACACCACAGTACTGATCCTACAACCGATCCCTGTGGTACTCCACCTGTTACCGGACATTTCTTTCTTCCACTCTCTATGTCACTTCGCAAGGATGTCTGGCGCTCACAATTCTCTTTACATATATACATTGATACCCTTACATTGTTCAGTTCTCTTAGGATGTGGTTCCAGGTCGCTCGAAATTGAACGCGTTCGTGACGTCCAGCACAGTGCACTCTCTATATCCGCTTCCTTCTGCAGCTCTTTGGGTCTGTGTCAATCACCTGATGCTTCCTTTCAATCTGTTTACTACGTGTTGGAGGCCTTTGCCTGTCATGTCTCATATACTAAGAGCTGTTGCATTTAAAGACCACACTACGATTACATTGAAGCATACAAGTATCCCACCTAAATCCAATGGAGTACGAGCGGTCTGCATTCAATTAATGCACAATTCATGAACCTTCTTTTCCGAAAAAAGGATATTTCAATCTCAATTAAATAGTTTCACTAGCAGACATGATTCCACGGAAAAAAAATGATGATTCGTTCTGTAAACACAGATTATGCATTGATACCCATCGGCATTCCAATCGCAATTACATGTAACGTAATTCACATCAATTATCCCGGGGAAACCCAGGCGAGTGGTTAAATAAATTCACTCGATCGAATCAGATACAAAAACTCCAATCAAGTGCTGAGATTAAAATCGACTTCAATCAATCCCCAGGCGATAACAATTCCCAAAATCGATTCGCAGCGAGTGAACGAGCACATGTACGGTATATTATACCGCCAACACCAAGGATCCACTCAGCATTCATTAATGTTATTAGACTTCATTAAATTATCCTTGGAAACACATTCAAAATTTTTATATACGCTGCCAATTTGGCTCCTGCTGCATAGTATAAGTTTGCGAGTTTTCGTCCTGTGGCGCCATCCTGTTGTTAACCATCCAGCTCCGACAAGAGCCACCCGCTTCTTAACTCTCTTCTCTGGAGAACATGAATACTTTTCCGCTGTAACTGTTTTTTCGATGCCGAGAAGGAGAGTAACACTCGAGGGCAGGAAACATTGACACAAGGACGCTTCAACGCTTCAGACTAATTTCATTTGTTCGTGTTGAATTCAAGTTGAAACTCTCACTTGGTCCTTCTTCAGATGGTTTGCTGCTCGCAATCGTTCTGCCCTTCACTGCGTCACTTCATTCAGTCTCGGGCTGGGATAATTTTTTGGGAATGGTGGGAGGCGCCGCACCGCGCCGCGCCGCTCCGCGTTGATAACAAATTTGGCATGAATTGGCCAAATGCATTGCTCCATTGCTGGTGCTGACACTAGTTTCCAGCTACTCTCGTTGGCTGTAATAAGGGACGTGACTTGAATAATGAAAGTGGTAACTCGTTGCCGGAGGGGGAGGTCACCCTGTGCGCCGTTTTCTGGGACGAAATCATTCTGCCATTTGGAATATGTATGTACTTTTTGTTTTCTGTTGTTTGCTGCTCGCGCTGGAGAATTTGTATTCTCAAGTTTCTGGCAACAGATTTGGGCAATTGACCCGTAATGGCGACAAGTTTTTAGTTATATCCGGAAAACGGGCTATAAATTGTATTTCATAGGGATTATCACACAGATTGGAATGCGAGTAACTGGATGAACGAGTTTCTGAAAGTTGGTTTGTATAATTTTCCGATTTTCCAAATCACATCCAATCTTTCCTGTGTGCAGTGAAAAAGAACATCCTAAAGTTTTTGAAAAGAACTCATCTACTTTGCACGTTGTCTTCACTGTGTAATAAGATAGAGAGCAATAGTTGTAGTCGGCAAAAGAGATGGAAATTCTGCTCTATACATCCCAGCCTTCAATAATGTCAGATACAAAAATAAGAGCTCTGGTAGATCTTATTGTGAACAACCCGAACAGACAAATCAGCTCAGGGCTAGATGACCCATAAGTCACAGTATCAGGATCGAGAGGCAGTCTTCAAGCTGAGGTCCTACAACACTTCTCTGAATCCCCGTGGTAAATGGAATCTTAGTTAAGTTAGTGGAGTCAAAGAAGTAACATATGCAGAGGACTTGGTACAGTCTACTATTGGTGGCTAAATTGAAAACGCCCTATACACGGTTGACCCCGGTACTATGCACTGTGAACTTGCTAGTAATCTAAATTGTCGTAAATGACGAGGTCTCTGTGACTCATCTGACTTGAACCTCGACGTAATGGAAATAGGAAATATGGAGTATACCATGCTTGCAATGGTATGTTTTGCAAAACCTGGCATCCTGTCTTAAAACCACGGACTTCGGTGGGAAGTGAAATACAAGGCACTAATCTTAAGATTATGACCAAGATTCAAAGAAAGGCCACATTGATATCCATGAAGCAATGAGAACCCAACAATGTGCTTAAAGGCAATATTGGATTTTTCGAACACAAGTCTTCGAAGGCAAATTGGAAGCTGAAAATGCAGTCGGGGAATATTGTATGCACGGACTGTACAACTCCCGTCTAGACTTTACAAGACCATGAAGCACAACGCTAGTCCCCTACACAGATGGACTCTGGCGGTTCTCGGACACAAGGGTGTACCGAGCAGATTGATTAGTAAGAAGAGGCAGACGGAGAGCTTTGCTATGCCGGCGCTGTGGCTTCTCTGAAGGTGTAATTACAGCATAAAGTAGGAGAAATATTATGCAAAGAACACAAGACTTGAAATGGATCACCTGCGCTGAGGTTATGGTGATGAGGCTGGAGCCTTCTCTGCCATTGCCCAGAACTCTGTTACATTGCATACAACTTCGTGGAAAGATGTTTTTTCCAAGACTTAGTAGAGCCTTTTGACAAGTCTTTAAAAGACTTGCATAGGTAAATTCAGTAACCCCTCATTATAATCCCTAAGGTAACCCAACCTATCGTAAAATGTACATAGATTCAAGTAATGACTCCAATGACATCCAGCGCATTTGACCGACTAAGCATAACCAGGTAACGAGATCTCTTTAGAAGGATCTTTTCATATTGGCTTCGTAACTTCGACGAATTACTTGCAAATTTGTCTGCTCTTATGTTACCCAGGCTCTCCGTAAGCCGTAAAAATCCGTCAGCATACGATATATTAAAGCTGCTTCCAGACTCTTACTACGAACGCCTTACTGATGGTTATAGACATTCCCTTGCACCCCATAAATTTAGTAGAAAGTACCTAGTTGGGGTTTGAAAAGAACATTCAGAAATCTGAAGAATACCATTGTGTGAGACATGGTTCTCCAGGATGCAGGTAGGCTAAAATTATGTTCCCGAACGCCTATAGGAAACCAGCGGCATTCTTGTTATATCTCGGAAGAAAAGCTGGAACAACTAACAAGGACTTGTGTCTAAAGGCTAAGCTTAAGGGACACCACCCTTGCGAAGAGGCCAACGATACTTCGGATTTCTTTGTACTGTCCTACCTTTACTCGGATTAAGAAGAAGGTCTTCTGTGTTGATGTGGTGAGTGCTGAAATGCATTCTCGGCTTATTCTGAAAATCAACAAAATACTGGTGAAATGGAAAATACTGTGTCCTGCCTCCTGATAGTACAATAAACCAGTTGCTCCAGTGTGGTTTTCCCTAATCCGACAAACAGAAAAGTACTCCCAATGAAAGGCATCACAAAGTCTGTCGACCAGTAACTCAGTTTACAGCGTTGGCTCCAAAGCTGATTTCAAAAGTTGAATGCCTTGGAATACACTATTTTGGATGAAACAAAAAAAATTGTATATAACACAATTTATGAAATAATTAATTCATATCTAAACACTCAACTGTCTACGGGTAGGATGTCCATCCGTTTGCACATCAGATGGACGTCTTCCATCCCAGACAAATGGTAAATGGTTATAACTCGGTTAAAGCCCCCGTAATGTGGTAGAAGTCCAGCCAGAGAAGGGCACTTCTGCACATCAGGACATTTCGGTAGTCGAGTTTATTTAATTTCTACCCCCAGGACCAAGTGCAACAGAACCCAGTATAGCATTATGATTCGATAACATCCCTGCACCGACTTTGCTGGTGGCAATTGGAAAATCCTTTTATGAGGCCATAATCAAATGATGTGATGTTTTTATGGTCGGACCTAGGACCCGGGACCATCGCATGATTACGATAATAGATTCCCTTGAAATTGGCAAAAGCCATGTAAGTGAGTGCATTGGCAGGACGAGGGCGGCGGCTCTCTTGACTTAATGAACTATAGGGTGGTGGTGTAGTGTTGAATTTAAAATTTAATTTTTTCATTCGGTTTTTCTGCGCACTTTTACACTGCAAATGTGTATATTTGCGATAAAATTTTCACATCCTCTTCATTGTTGTCCGCCGGAGTACTGTTGCCTTTGAAAATTTCATTAAATTCACCTAATGAGATGTGAAAATTTAATTACACGGTTCGATAACAGCGTTGAGTACTTTTTTTTATTTTTTATTTTTTATTTGTAATACGCTTACTACTGGATGCGCCACATAAAATATGTTTCATTTATCCATTGATGGGGAAAATTTACATTTTTTTTTTTTTCATAAATATAATGAATAATCACTTTATATTGCAATTTTTCATATCTGTTCGGGTGCTCCATTGGCTATGCGATAATGGCAATTGAAAGCTGGACAATGCTCCCACAACTATATTTTTTGTAAAGTACCTTCACGTGGTACTTAAAGTAGGTAGCATTTGCTGATACAAGATTTTAAACTCTTTATTGAACTTTGTGGAGACTGGTAGTACTTGGTAGTCTTTGAGATGTTTACTCAAAGAGACTTGCGTTTCATGTGATTGTGTGCATCTTTATTGGACGGAAACTTTCCCTTTGCAGGACGAACTTTGGCAGCACACATGAACGCCTTGTCGACGTTGAGATGCAAAGAGAATTCAGAATGATAATGGATCGGAAATGAATTTGTGAAAACTTATAAATTGGGTATTGAAACGTTAATGGTTCACCACTCTTGGGCTTGCATTGCACACATTTTAAATGAGAGAGGATCAAGCTGCAGTCAATCTTGATGGCAACTGGGTTCTAAGTGTGCGGTGTGAGACTAAGGATTTGAGTGAAACATATGGCCAGATGCCTTGACCTGAATTGTAAGTCGAAGCCCACATTTGGACATAAAGAACTTATTGCAGGAATTTCATGTCCTTGAAATGGACTTTTTAAAAGAGAATGGAAGATGGCCTTAATGATTGCTTGTGCATAGGTTGCATACATGTTTGTAACCTACGGTTCCTTGCTTGAAATCTGGCACAGGTCAACGTTATGATACATAAAGGGTCGTTCACCGAGAGGTGTTATTTTAGAATCGACGCCACTGTACTTAATATTGCTTTCAGCTGTGAGAAGCAAAAAGTAGGAGATTTCTAAATATGTGTAGATACATACTCGAACAATGTACTGAAATAATGCAATTTCACTTAAAAAACGATGGAAACATCGCGGAAACGATTAGTAGAGTTCGTGCTTCTAAGGAAGATGTGGTCGATCTTATTGATAAATTTGAACATCAAGGACAGGCTGGTGATGTGAGACTTTAACTTATGTTCATCTGGCAAGGTCAGCTGAAAGCATTTCCGCCGTGGCTGAGAGTAAGCCTGATACCACAGGTGTGACCATTTCGAGGTCATCGCTGGAATTAGGTCCATCCGCAACCTCTTTGGACCGCATTTTGCATAAAGATCCTGAGCTACTTGCCTGAAATCAATGGTATGAATGTGGATGACATTTATTTTCAGAATTACTTGACAAATTCTTTGAAAGTGAGATTCCACGAAATGCAGTCTAGTAGTTCTTCGTTGAACTCGTGCAACTTAACGCCACTACTCTTCCTTTACGACCAAGTTAAGGATAAGGTGTACAACATTGCTTTACCAAAATTTCATATACATACTTAAAGAAAATATCAGAGCTATTATTTCCGTAATACAGTTCAAAGCGAACTCAGAGAAAGCGAAAATGTGATGAAAAATCTCATCGAAAGAATGACTATTTCTAGGCAGAGCCAAGGCAGACACCCAGCAGTCATTTTATTCCATTTCTAGCCTCTTGGTGGATGGCCCTTAATCATCCTTACAATTACAAATATTTCCAAATATTTAAGTCTCTTAAGAACCCGCACATGTTGTTGAGAAAAGAGTTTGGACCCGCCTCTGTTGTGAATAAATCCAAAACCAGGAACTGTACAACCCCATGTCTAAATATAAAAAAATAACTTCGCCGTCACCATACCTTCTAGATCACTCTGGATTGGAGATGCACTTTTACAATGACGGTCCCTGCCGCCACTCTTAATCTTAAGCTCTCCGTTCATCTACTAAATCATGGCAGCGTGTTCGACACAAGAGTTATGATAATTTAGGAAATCCTATCTTCCCCGCATAGTTTCAGAAAGCCAAGCAGATACCAAATTATTTCGTTCATAGTTCTCGTCTTCGCATCTCATAGACATGGCCGAGCAGTTCACCATTCACCATAGTTGGGTGCCGAGGTATACTGCCATTCCAGGGAACTCTCGTATAAAGGCACCTTTGTGGATACCATGGCTACAAGTAAACTTAAACTTAAGCAAGATTCTATCGAGAGTACAAATCTTAGTTGGACAAGTGGCCCAACATTTCAAGCTACAACGGTTATATGGACAAAACTGAAATACTCTAAGCATGACATTTCTGTCATTAGACTGCACTGCGGCTGCAATCACTTTTATCGAAGCTACATGGATCAAGTTGAAGAAGAAACCATTCTCCACCTTCTTTGTTACTGGTCGTTCTTATTGCCGTGGTAGGAAGCTTCAGTTAGGAGCTTCTATTAAATCGATTCGCGAGATACCCTCTTACGCTTCATCAGAAGTTCAAAAGTATTACACTGAACCTATTGTTGGTCTAAATGAGTTGCTGTTCTAATCTAGTGTGCACTTCGACCAAGAACCAGCACATAGTGTATAGCATATCACTCAATTTCGGGGATAAGTTAAATCCTAAAAGACACTATGATAGGAAGCACGTAGCACAATTAGAGGCAGCGTACTGATTTTGGATCCACAGCTCAAAAGTTATTCTAATCATCGTTCATTCCGAAAAGACTAAGCTCCCATCTTTACTTTTGCAATATTTCTGTGATCTTTTGGCACCTAACCTATTGTCCCAATAGGTACACTCTATCGGCCTTCCTTTTAAGTTCGCTTAAACCTCCCTACGATCTCCATCGGTGAGTAGCCCTCATTGGTGCATTGGGGGTGTTAACGACTTGCATGATTGTAACCAGCTTATAAGACATAACACCCCAAACTGGAGGGCACACCAGTATCCAGGAAATCAAATCGACTCTAGCACCTGTTCTGTCCTGATTCTTGATTCGAATTACCTTCAGTCTCCCCGGACTGCGTCTGCAGAAGTAACAAGGATTATGTTATTCGAAGTCAAAACATCCCCCACAACGAGTTTCAGGACTCAATGACGTTTCCCCCTAAATGTTTAATCCCGGATTGTATTCCAATGTAGTTCCCTCCAAGGTAAGTACCTACAGTCATAATCATCTACAAATTGCCGGTTAGTTATCAAACGAACACATTCTCTTTCCATTGCAGGAAGGTAATCCTGATGATTCGTCAGGAGCATGGAATCAAATTGCGTATCTTTGTTCAATATTTAACAATCATGGCATACATCCTTGATGAAGAATTTCCATATGCAGCGCAATGGGTTGACATGAGATGGTTGAGATTCTTAGGGATAAGGGATCTTAGCCATAATCGAAATACTAGTCAACCCTCAAGCGACCCCAGGATTTGTTAATTCATTGCATCCTAGCCAGCTGGCTGCTGGTGAACCTGCTTTGGATTGAAAATTCAAATTCTACTCAGAGACAAAGTTATTCAGGATTTTTCTGGTCGCATGGGAATCAATCCCTCACAGGACACTTCCTCCCTCCCTCTCTCTCTGTGTCTTGTCTTTGTGTGATAAGACAAACACATGAAATTGCATGCAACTATTAAATCCGCTCTGAAATATTCAAATCCTCGCAAGGATAACAAAGGATGAAATTATTATTTGGACCAACTCCAAAAGTCTGAAATTATATTTCAACAAAATGCAACCGAAGGTCCTTTGGCGCGCGGGCAAACGGCGAAAGTAGAATCAGATCATCGCTGTGATTTGGCGGAGAGAACTTTTGCGGAGCACATCTAGTTTGTAGCTTGCTTCGCGTCGATAAGACGGCACAACCAGCCTGACTGGATGGTTGGATGGTTGGTTGCCTAGCTGGCTGGCTGGCTGGCAAAAGCAAATCCCTTCCATTTGGGTTATCTCTGCTTGTGCACAATTCGCGCGCAAGGCAAGGACATCGCTATAAATAATTCAACCAAGTCGAGGGGAAGCAAAAAAATTGTAATTGCACAAGCATTGCTTGGCGTTGTTGTGTTGCAAAGTGCAAAGGACATCTCAACATCTACCAAAAAAAACACAAACACAAACAAATTTTGCTGACACAGCGAATGTAACTGAAGAAGGATTTATTGCTTAAGCTGAATTTATCCATCGAAGAGATTTGGTGTGGTGTAACCTGGGATTTGTTCACAAATCCTCCTTTTTTTCTTGGCACACCGATTCGATTTGAGAGGATTTCTTTTCTCTGTTGGCGGCATCTTAATGGCGTTCCCAAGTGTAAATGCGACTTTCATTTCTCCTTTGGCTGAGTAGAGGATACGTCCTTCGAATGCTTGTTAATTGCATGCAGATGTGTCAAGGATGGTTTGGTTAATCTCCCAAATGAATTGTCCTCCAGTGGACAGGCAGATACATCAAATCGATATGCAAACACAATTCAGTGTGAGAGTAATGCATTATGCGGTTCCTAGTGCAAGGACTTAGTGGAGCCTGCTCCATTTGCAACAGTTGATGTGAATTATTGAATGATTGTCCCAATCAATCAATGCCTACAAGGGGTTAGGAGGTGGTGCACTTGAAAACTGCTCTTTAAGCCTCATATGACGATGAAATAAAATTTGTTACAGAAGCAAACGTACATATATTTCTGTCAAAGCCACTTCAGTCCCCAGGTTTCCATAACTTTGTATAAATATTTTGGAAACGAGCACAAACGGGAAGTCCTTTTGAACTTCCACTTCCCCTAGTATTTCTGCAAAACAAAGTTATGAATGTGTATCCTTAGAATAACACGCGAAATTGAAGTGGCGATGGCATGGGGGAAAGAAAGGATTTCTGTTGAAAGGGAATGCGAATCCCAACCACAATTGCAAAAGTTATTCCTCTTCTTCGGCGAGTGGAAACCATGGAAGAAAAAATGTTTTCAAGTTTCCACATTATGCAATATAAGCTCGGTCCTGTTCCCTCTCCTTTTTTTTATTCATTATGACGAAGTGTTCCCTCTTCCTTCATTATTGTATCCTGTGCGGCATTTCTGCTCAAAAAAAAAAGAAATACTTAATGGGAACGTTGCAATTTGAAGTTTGCTTTTGCAATGATGGACTCTCTCGTTAAAAGTTGAATGAGCTCATTACTTAAAGCCGCTTTGGCTCCAATTAAATTGCTACCACGTACCTACGTACATTCCCGAGATACCCAAGTTGAGTATCATCTACGCTCGTCATCAATTAATCAATCAGAAGTGGCGCTTGCAGCATTCCTTTTTCATGTCCTCGACGTGACAAATGGTGTAATTTTAATTCTATCCTCTTCTCGGGACGCGCGTTTTAAAATGCCAAGTGGAGCACGCTTATACCTTAAGCTGTTGCCTGCCGCGCCGTCGGGGGTACTTCAACTATCACTGTCACAATACGCAAAGGATAACACCCTCGGGTTCCGCATGGAGAGTCATCAGCGCGTTCCGGTCGTGGTTGGTTGGGTGTACTTCACTTTGGATACGTTTGGTTGGCGCTGGCGGAAAATCAATTTAAAATCGAATTGGAAAAAAAAAATTAATGGTGGGTGACTCGTCATGACCGGAAGTGTATTAAGTATGAAATCGTGTTAATAACTTGAAGTGATTTTTTTTGTGATAAACGGATTGCTTTTGCGGGATATCATCACATTTCCCTCTTTTGACAGGATGAACTCAAGCACAAAGCCAGGAGTATTGAAGAAGGGGCCTCATGTAGTGCAAAAAGTAGAACTACGGTTCCGGAAGGAACCATTTAACCAACGCAACCCCCAATGGTCTTTAAGAACCATACACCAAACTATTTCCTACATTTGATCGGAAGAGTGTGAGAAGATCCACAAAAAAGACCATGAGATCTGAGATACTAAGCATATTTGGATCGACTGACCGATCTGGATGGTACAAGTTTCGTATCTACCTCTGAGTGTGACCACAGTCGCGGATAATTCCTCCTTCAATGGCGCACGACTTGAAAAGTACTACCGAACTGCAATGAACTCATGCCAATTGATGAATATTTGTATAATTTTAGGCTGTAGGTACTCACTTACGCCTACGAGTATGCGCTGATCTTTATATGATCCTCAACGAATGTATGAGCTAAGATAGAAAATAAAATGAAAAGATTCTGCTGTATTGGTTCGAAGTCCAGATTTGGGAGATTATCTAGCGGCGGAGCATCCTTTGTCCACAAAATATGGCATTTGTGTGGCAATTCGGCTTCTTCTCCGCTGTTTTTCAATCCAAAGCGGCCAAGATCGTCACAATTCTAGGAGTGTGTTTCTATCGCTGAACTTTATAGATTTGTAGTCCGCGATTTTGTACTCTGAGATGATGGAGTCAATGCCATAGAGCAGTAATATGCTCCTAGAGCCATACTATCGTTCTCTCTAGGCAATTCTTTATATATCTTCAGTGCTCCATGCAACAGAAACTTGCCAAAACCGTTGATACAAGGACGAATAAATTTAAATATGGATTTACAATATCGTATTTATTCCAATGTGCTGGTCTATATATCAAAACCTACACCTTCCTCCAGTCGATTCAGTTCACAACCATAACCAATCAATCAACAAAAATGTTACTTTTTCCAATAAAAAAAGAAGACAGGGGCAACCATTCGCAACCGTTCGAACAGCACTAACGAAATCACTCATTCCAACCTCCTTTGCCCCAATTTGAGTAAATATTTCAACAAAAGAATGCAGGTGAAGAGAACACAAGCGATTGGTATTTGCAGGAATAATAGATTCAGTAGGAAGCACATGAACATGCGATATACTATGAATCCTGCCACGGGATTTATTTTTAATGCATCCAGAAGTATCTATGACTTCATTCACTTGCATTCTTATGGTTAATGAAACTATTTATTCGACAGGAAGAGTTTGTACTCTCTACTACCACAAAAGTAAAAAATATTACCATAAATATGAACACAAATACTGCATAAGTAAGCGGAGTTCTTACTTTCCAGAGCCATTATGAAGTTCTATCCATGAAGTAAGTAACATTCACCTTCAAATCATGAAAACTATTCAGGCATTATGTAATAAAAGATTACGTGCCTCAGCTGGTTACAAAACCGTAGCATCAACCAGAAAATGAACTGGAGAAATGCAAAGGTGTATCATTTTTTGGAATGTCTTCAATTTTTGTACACAAAAAGATATGAGAAACCAATGGATATCCTTTAAATTAATGATAAATCACATCTTCCTTTGAGTGCCCCTTTCGTCGAAGTAATGTAAGGGCCAACCAAGTCGAACATCCAACAAGTTCGACTTTGTGGAGCGACTTAACTCATTTTCAAAATATGATCGAACGAAGTCTTCCCAACAAATGGAACCTCTTCATTGTTTGGCTGATACTCAAGAAAGGAGACCACCTAGACCGGCTTAAATAAAGAGGAAAATTAACCTTAAAGTCCATAATCTGATTGGTCAAGGTGGTTTTGGGGCAGAAAATTTGACCTTTGACCAAACTTTTACACTGCGGCAGATCTTGATAAAAAGCGAAGAAATTTCAAATCCATACCCATCACCCTTTTATCGATTTTAATGCTTCGTATGACAGTATCTATACAGACTAGCTATGCAGAGCTACATGCATACATACAAACTTATTCGATTGTCCAGAGGACGATGGAATATGTCCTTTAAAGTTTGGAAACATTTTACCGAGACCTTTGATTGGATTTCTTCAACATTGTCTTTCAAAGAACTCAGACGCCACTATCACAGGCCAAATCTTTCAAAAGTCCGTCTAACTGATGTCAGTAGTGGCTTCCAGACATAAGTTGGATTTAGCAGTCAAAAAGGGCAAACCGAAGTTTATACTCTCAACAAAAAAGACACAACACTGACTTATCCGCCGAAACGTTAGCCTCGACAGATATTACCTTCAGTTAGTTAAGGACTTTGTCTACGTACGATTCGCTATAAACTCTGACAATAAAACCAGTCCTGAGATTGAACGAACTCTTGCCAATCGGTGCTTATTTGGGATGAAAAAGCCTTTGTGCTTCAAAGATTCCTCTCGAACGAATAAAGGAAAATTTAAATAAATCTGTGCTCACCCCAGTCCTACTCTATTACCCCAGAGACTCTATGTACATGATACTTTGTAAAGAATAGATGACACCACTCTCAACAATTCTTAAGGTGATATGTGGACCCTACTGGATGGATGGAGAGTGTAATGTACAGCTATGACCTATAACAACATCGATCTTCCCAGTAAAGCTCAAATAAAACGGGGTAATGTAGAGCATAGACAACAAAACTCTGTCTGAGCTGCATGGAGGCACTTGTCAATTGAGGACCAGATTTACTTCTGACAGTTCAAGATGACAAAAAGGCATTTACAGAAAATTTCATGAAACTTAGCCGTAGAGAGTCTTGACAAGACACACTGCGATAGGCAATCATGATAGCAGTACCACCCTCCCTTCTGCAGAAGTTACTAGGACTAAGAAATAGGATCCGATTGTCACTTGGTATGTGCTTGTTCAGGCAGAATGGACTACCTGCTAGTCTAAGTGGACAACTTTTATTAACAACGTCACCCATATACCTAACCGTAGCTAACGCCAGCCTACACAATCTGAGATGTGTATCCCTCTTTCATTCTAAGTTTCATCGTACCTACTATGGCTGCAACTATTGTCTTGTCTAGATAGACAAGCAAAGCTCCTTTGATTTTCAGGAAGGAACACTCTGCATTTGACAATTAAACAAATTGCTTTTAGGTTAGTCCTCAACGAGCGGTGTAGCATTTAACAATTCAATAATAGATTTTTTTTTAAATCTACTTCTACAGCACAATCTATTCAAAAGACCCCGTATTCCACTTTGAAGGACAAAAAACCACTGCTTGACTGGTTTCGAAGTGCTACAGAAGTGTCTTTGGCAGTATTGCTGTACTAATTTATTTCCCACTGCCAAAGTATCTGTATCTGCAGTCTACCTACAACTGCCAGAGACATTTGACCTTCAATCTTCTTCTCGCTCGAGTCGTTTAATGTGCTGATTAAGTTTTAAAAATAGTTGTCCCCGTTTACCTTTTCCATCGGCAGTCAACAAAGGAGAGCTCTGCTCCTGTACACACACATGTGCATGTGTGAAAATAGGTTGCCATGCCAACGATGCAGTGACCTTCTCCTGTCGAGGAAAAATCGTTTCTCTATGGCGTATGTGGAACATTTTTTCCTTGTTTTTCTTTTCGAAGCACATCCATACACATCTGCAGAAAAAAACTTTCCTTAAAAATACAGTTACTGCCACACATCATCCTTCTCTAGAGATTTCGCCAGATAAAATTCCCTTCCTCAGTATCCGTAGCAACAACTTTTCACATTTTTCATCTCTGAAGTTCGCCGACAATAAGATATTTCTTCTGAAAAATGTCGCCAGACATCCCAGCGTCCTTTAAACGTATGAATATGACCAAAATTGTATTTCAAAAAAAGCAAAAAAAAACCAAAAGTCACCACAGAGAGTGTTCTCCTGGTTGGATTAGTTGAATCAAAAAAAAAAGGAGAAAAAACAGTGATGTCCTCCGAAGTAGTTTACCAGCAACACTGAGTTACATGTTTTTTTATATAATACCTCTTGGGGTCGTTTCCAATATCCCAATAACGTCTCATATTTTACAGGAAATTGGAATAATACAGGCGGGACTTGAGATTGGAAAGTTGCTTTGATATTCATGGAAAACTATCCCCTAGGGCTGGTGGTCGGCCGTTGGACGACTGCCTGTGCGGTAATCGAAATGGGAAAAGTCTAGCTGCAGGCAGAGTTGTACTTAATAAACTTTCGTTCGAGGATACGAATCGATATACAAATCAAATTTCCTCATGAATAGCAACAAACAGACTCCTTGTTGCTTGATTGAAGTATTCTCTGGTCTGGTATTGAGACTTTAAAAGGATGTACGGGTCGCTCGATGAGGATTATGTTTCTGTTTCTGTTTCCATTTTTTTTTTTGCTAAGTTTTCCAATTTAAGTTTGTCTGTGACGACGGAGGCGCGATAATTCAAAAAGTTTTTGTCACATATTTTCGTATTGAAGTGCATGTATGAAGATTTTATTCCAGGTTCGTACATATGGCTACATTAAAAGCTGAGAAGCCTTTTCTTTGAGACATAAACTTATTGATTTAGTGTCTTTATTTCTTCAGTTCTGAGTTAGAATGAGGGCAGAGGTTCGATTGGTTTTTTAGGGAAACTAAAAGGGGTCTTGTGAAATATTTGTTGGACCAACAAACCGATTTTTAGTCCCAAGTAACTCAGCTGATAGAGTTAAGAGATTGAAATCATCAAATCCACCTCTTCCAGTACAACTAATTCAAAACTGGTCAAACAATGTAAAGAGGAACCCTAATTCCTCAGCTGTAAGCATAGCATTATACTGTGCTGGATCCCTTGATGTAGGGGCTTCTAAGGAAATGAAAGTACCAATGAGCTAGAGACAACAGCCTCAAGCGACATCCCAACTAACCACTCAGTTCTACCGCCTATTAGCTTCATCTTCACCAAGATCTTAACGGGCTTCCGCAACATGAGTAACGATAGGTGGAGCGCACTCTCTTGCTGCCATGCTTCGAGGCTATTTTGGGCCCAAAATAACGAAAAGAGGCCTTACACTTCTCATCGGTTTCTTTACAGGCCACAACTCAATGGCGGCCTTCCTCAATAGAATCAGACTCAACAGCTCAGACCTATCCAGATTTTGCGACGATACGGAGATGACCTCTGCGAATGCCCAATTCTCAGCAGAATCAGTCATCAAACCAGTGACAAAGGGACTAATCTTCCTGATCAACCTGAATGCAGGCATGAAACACTTTAACCCAGAGACAAAGCTTAAGTCAAGTCTGACTATATCACTAAGAACAAAAGGTTTTCCTTTTTAAAGCCGATAGCAGAGGGCATGTCCGCAAAAGATCTCTTCCTCTTCCTAGGTTCTTCCGGTCCAACAGAAATCATTGACACCTCGGGTATATTTGACTAAAACAAAAGCAAAAGATTTCCCTCAATGGTTCCAACAATATTTCGTAGGTTTTGAATGACAAATAGGAGCTCAAGACGAACCCACCACGTACGTTAAAAGCAAGGCAGAAGTCCACCACCAAGTGGTTCGGCCGAGGATTCTATGGACTCAGCATCATTTATCTGTGAACTCTTGAGAAGGATAGTCGTTCACCAAAAGAATTGCCAGCTAGTTAAGCTCTTTGCTCATTGATTTTTCGAATGAATCCTTGAATTCAATAACCCGTGTGAGTGCCAAATCGCGCATCCTCCAGTCCCCACCTATAATTAAATACCAGTTCGAGGACGATTTTTTCATAAACGATTGCCAGAACACTTCTCACACCCACTGTCCTCGTTCAATTACGTCCAAATGTCCACTACTTCAAGCATCAGTTGCTTTATGTTTCCGTGTTACCCTCCATGGGCACACATGGAGGCCCGTCAAAAAATTATCACACTAAACACGAGTTCATGTTGTAGTACATCAAAAAAAGGACCAAACCATCCACTTTTCCCGAATGGAGCACCACAGCGACCTGTCACATCGTGTCGTTGGACAAAAAAAGAGGAGAACCCTTCACACTCCGGCAAGCAATTTCTCCCAGGCAAACAATTTGTAAGCCAGAATTGATTTGACAGCAAATTTTTGCAGCCCATCGCCTCCGCTCGCTGGCATGGCGCAGCCACACAATCGATTGAGCAGAAAAAAAAGATTGTCACTCTGACACTTCCAGAGTCCTGACTGATGGAGCGAGAGTAGTCGTAGTCACGCCGAGGCCCACTCAAAGTATTTCATTTCCACCAGACACAATGGCATACACCGTCTCGACTCGCATTACAATCGCTGCCACACAAATTCATTTCAATCGATCTGGAACTCCATTCGAACCCACAAATGAGAATTGTCAATCTCCTGCGGGAATGCCACAATGCCACATCCACATTCACACTTCTCCTCCAGCATCGCATCGTCATTCCTCCACCATCCTGGCAGTTAATTCACAAGAGATTGCCACTCAGCTAGGCTAGCGGAAAAGTGGCCACTCAACCGATATTCCGAGGACCAGCAGCAGCGATAAGGGCAGGCAGAAAAGAAACCATTTGCACAAGGATTCTAAAGTATATTCCTGAAGCGAACGAACCGTTTTAGAATCGACGTGGGGGCACAAGGCTAAACTAGGTGTGCACTTTTCCGCCCGACAACCCAGCAGGGCGCACTTTAAAATGCTATTCCCGTCGAGTGGTTGGCTTTTAGTGTGAATTCATTTGAATATGACTGTGCGGAGCTGAAAGAATATTGTCCTGGCGGTGATGTATGAATTAATTTCCCGAAACCCTAAGTGGTTAATCTCTGAGTGGCGTTCATTGATTCAGTGGGAACCTGAGCAGTGTGGAATGTGTCCTCAGATTCTTCTGCGTGTACATTTCGTGAATTTATTATCACGAATGGCATACATATGGGCTGCTCCTCTCTTGGGCGGACAAGTGCCAGTGGAAGTGCCAGACATACTGTACACACATTCCCGGAATCGCACAGTGAGGCAGTTAAATGTTTCAACATCCAAGAGGATTCTAAGGATTCCACACACACAGAACACACAGATTGCATGTTGCCACAAAGTATTGGGGCCTTTGAAAGTTCAAGAAGTGGTTGGTGCTTCTTCTAATGCTCCTGGGACAGGCAATTTGCTGAAATAATTTAGTTCCATTGAATGAGTGTGTTGAAAGTGTGAGAGCAGGACGATTGAGGGTAATTGCGCCATTAATAGAATTATTTGCTATGTTTTGCATAATTTAGAGTTCAGTGAATTGTTAAGTAGGCTACGATGTGTGTGCTCCTGGCCTGTGCAAGGATGTGATAAGGAAATGTTTATAAATTATTTTGCGACAAATGGTGTCAATTTGGTGTAGATTGTGGTAGGACTCACTTTGTCCTTCACTTTAGTCTTCTTAATGAGAACTACATTTTCCTGTACGCAGGATCTTATGCATGTTTTAGGGGCTACGAGTGGCACATCTACATCGATATTCACCCAATTAGAGCGGGTAATAGAAGAAAACAAAGAACAAAGAAGAACTACAAGGCCATCCAACAACATAAAAATCAGAATCGTCAGTAGAGCATAGCCGTAGGGTTTGTCTAGACCGTTGATGCAAACGAAAGAGTCTAAAGGTGCTGATTCACATGATCTCGACGGCTAATTAGAGATGTAGGTCACTATTTCATCAGCTTCGTGGAATATTTGACCCATTTTAAAAAACCGCCTGGTTTTTACTTTCAAACAGTATTTAGAATATTAGTTGCCCGTTGACAGTTCAACAATGGCACATTCAAAGCCATGTTTAAGTCAAGTCCTGCTAACTATCCGTGAATGTGAATACAAATTTTGAGGAGGAGATGCGAGTTCTTTCTTTGACATCACTTTCACCTGCTATTGTTGCGTATAGAGGGAAAATAATATAGTCAGCGTCTATTAGATAGACTGGGACTGACTGGGATCGGAATCCGAATTCCGATTAAACAGAAGCCTAAGACTCGTTGAAGTCCCACGAGGAGAACCATGTCAAGGATGGAAAAAATCTCGTGATCCACTTCAGATGCAATATCGTCACGTATCTCCTCTCCCTCAGCGTTTTGGGTCAAATGGATGAAATTGAACAAAAAACTTGACCAAAAAATGTAACGAGGATGATTTAGACTATGGTGCACTCAGTTGCCTGCTGGCTAGCATTTGGGAAGAATTGGGTGTAGAGCTGGTGAGGGATGGAAAAAATCCCGTGATCCACTTCAGATGCAATATCGTCACGTATCTCTTCTCCCTCAGCGTTTTGGGTCAAATGGATGAAATTGAACAAAAAACTTGACCAAAAAATGTAACGAGGATGATTTAGACTATGGTGCACTCAGTTGCCTGCTGGCTAGCATTTGGGAAGAATTGGGTCTAGAGGTGGTGAGGTATGGAAAAAATCCCGTGATCCACTTCAGATGCAATATCGTCATGTATCTCCTCTCCCTCAGCGTTTTGGGTCAAATGGATGAAATTGAACAAAAAACTTGACCAAAAGATGTAACGAGGATGGTTAAGACTTTGGTGCACTCAGTTGCCTGCTAGCTGGCATTTGGAGAGAAATGAGTGTACCAAGGTCAGGAATGGAAAAATCTCGCGATCCACTTCAGATGCAATACCGTCATGTATCTCCTCTCCCTCAGCGTTTTGGGTCAAATGGATGAAATTGAACAAAAAACTTAACCAAAAAATGTAACGAGGATGATTTAGACTTTACTGCACTCAGTTGCCTGCTAGCTAGCATTTGGGGAGAAATGAGTGTACCAAGGTCAGGAATGGAAAAATCTCGCGATCCACTTCAGATGCAATACCGTCATGTATCTCCTCTCCCTCAGCGTTTTGGGTGAAATGGATGAAATTCAACAAAAAACTTGACCAAAAGATGTAACGAGGATGGTTAAGACTTTGGTGCACTCAGTTGCCTGCTAGCTGGCATTTGGAGAGAAATGAGTGTACCAAGGTCAGGAATGGAAAAATCTCGCGATCCACTTCAGATGCAATACCGTCATGTATCTCCTCTCCCTCAGCGTTTTGGGTCAAATGGATGAAATTCAACAAAAAACTTGACCAAAAAATGTAACGAGGATGGTTAAGACTTTGGTGCACTCAGTTGCCTGCTAGCTAGCGTTTGGGGAGAAATGAGTGTACCAAGGTCAGGAATGGAAAAATCTCGTGATCCACTTCAGATGCAATACCGTCATGTATCTCCTCTCCCTCAGCGTTTTGGGTCAAATGGATGAAATTCAACAAAAAACTTGACCAAAAAATGTAACGAGGATGATTTAGACTTTACTGCACTCAGCTGCCTGCTAGCTGGCATTTGGAGAGAAATGAGTGTACCACGGTCAGGAATGGAAAAAATTTCGTGATCCACCTCAGATGCAATATCGTCACGTATCTCTTTTCCCTCAGCGTTTTGGGTCAAATTGATGAAATTGAACAAAAAACTTGACCAAAAAATGTAACGAGGATGATTTAGACTTTACTGCACTCAGTTGCCTGCTAGCTAGCATTTGGGGAGAAATGAGTGTACCAAGGTCAGGAATGGAAAAATCTCGCGATCCACTTCAGATGCAATACCGTCATGTATCTCCTCTCCCTCAGCGTTTTGGGTCAAATGGATGAAATTCAACAAAAAACTTAACCAAAAAATGTAACGAGGATGATTTAGACTTTGGTGCACTCAGTTGCCTGCTAGCTAGCATTTGGGGAGAAATGAGTGTAGCTGGTCAGGGATGGAAAAAATCTCGTGATCGACTTCAGATGCAATATCGTCACGTATCTCTGCTCCCTCAGCTTTTTGGGTCAAATGGATGAAATTGAACAAAAAACTTGACCAAAAAATGTAACGAGGATGGTTAAGACTTTGGTGCACTCAGTTGCCTGCTAGCTAGCATTTGGGGAGAAATGAGTGTAGCTGGTCAGGGATGGAAAAAATCTCGTGATCGACTTCAGATGCAATATCGTCACGTATCTCTGCTCCCTCAGCTTTTTGGGTCAAATGGATGAAATTCAACAAAAAACTTAACCAAAAAATGTAACGAGGATGATTTAGACTTTGGTGCACTCAGTTGCCTGCTAGCTAGCATTTGGGGAGAAATGAGTGTAGCTGGTCAGGGATGGAAAAAATCTCGTGATCGACTTCAGATGCAATATCGTCACGTATCTCTGCTCCCTCAGCTTTTTGGGTCAAATGGATGAAATTGAACAAAAAACTTGACCAAAAAATGTAACGAGGATGGTTAAGACTTTGGTGCACTCAGTTGCCTGCTAGCTAGCATTTGGGGAGAAATGAGTGTACCAAGGTCAGGAATGGAAAAATCTCGCGATCCACTTCAGATGCAATACCGTCATGTATCTCCTCTCCCTCAGCGTTTTGGGTCAAATGGATGAAATTCAACAAAAAACTTAACCAAAAAATGTAACGAGGATGATTTAGACTTTGGTGCACTCAGTTGCCTGCTAGCTAGCATTTGGGGAGAAATGAGTGTACCAAGGTCAGGAATGGAAAAAACCTCGTGATCCACTTCAGATGCAAAACCGTCATGTATCTCCTCTCCCTCAGCGTTTTGTGTCAAACGGATGAAAGTCAACAAAAAACTTGACCAAAAAATGTAACGAGGATGATTTAGACTTTGGTGCACTCAGTTGCCTGCTAGCTAGCATTTGGGGAGAAATGAGTGTACCAAGGTCAGGAATGGAAAAAACCTCGTGATCCACTTCAGATGCAAAACCGTCATGTATCTCCTCTCCCTCAGCGTTTTGGGTCAAATGGATGAAATTCAACAAAAAACTTAACCAAAAAATGTAACGAGGATGATTTAGACTTTGGTGCACTCAGCTGCCTGCTAGCTGGCATTTGGGGAGAAATGAGTGTACCAAGGTCAGGAATGAAAAAAATCTCGTCATCCACTTCAGATGCAATATCATCACGTATCTTCTCTCCCTCAGCGTTTTGGGTCAAATGGATGAAATTCAACAAAAAACTTAACCAAAAAATGTAACGAGGATGATTTAGACTTTGGTGCACTCAGTTGCCTGCTAGCTAGCATTTGGGGAGAAATGAGTGTAGCTGGTCAGGGATGGAAAAAATCTCGTGATCGACTTCAGATGCAATATCGTCACGTATCTCTGCTCCCTCAGCTTTTTGGGTCAAATGGATGAAATTGAACAAAAAACTTGACCAAAAAATGTAACGAGGATGATTTAGACTTTACTGCACTCAGTTGCCTGCTAGCTAGCATTTGGGGAGAAATGAGTGTACCAAGGTCAGGAATGGAAAAATCTCGCGATCCACTTCAGATGCAATACCGTCATGTATCTCCTCTCCCTCAGCTTTTTGGGTCAAATGGATGAAATTGAACAAAAAACTTGACCAAAAACTGTAACGAGGATGATTTAGACTTTACTGCACTCAGCTGCCTGCTAGCTGGCATTTGGAGAGAAATGAGTGTACCACGGTCAGGAATGGAAAAATCTCGCGATCCACTTCAGATGCAATACCGTCATGTATCTCCTCTCCCTCAGCGTTTTGGGTCAAATGGATGAAATTCAACAAAAAACTTAACCAAAAAATGTAACGAGGATGATTTAGACTTTGGTGCACTCAGTTGCCTGCTAGCTAGCATTTGGGGAGAAATGAGTGTACCAAGGTCAGGAATGGAAAAACCTCGTGATCCACTTCAGATGCAAAACCGTCATGTATCTCCTCTCCCTCAGCGTTTTGGGTCAAATGGATGAAATTCAACAAAAAATTTAAAAAAAAATGTAACGAGGATGATTTAGACTTTGGTGCACTCAGCTGCCTGCTAGCTGGCATTTGGAGAGAAATGAGTGTACCAAGGTCAGGAATGGAAAAAATTTCGTGATCCACTTCAGATGCAATACCGTCATGTATCTCCTCTCCCTCAGCGTTTTGGGTCAAATTGATGAAATTGAACAAAAAACTTGACCAAAAAATGTAACGAGGATGATTTAGACTTTACTGCACTCAGTTGCCTGCTAGCTAGCATTTGGGGAGAAATGAGTGTACCAAGGTCAGGAATGGAAAAAACCTCGTGATCCACTTCAGATGCAAAACCGTCATGTATCTCCTCTCCCTCAGCGTTTTGGGTCAAATGGATGAAATTCAACAAAAAACTTAACCAAAAAATGTAACGAGGATGATTTAGACTTTGGTGCACTCAGCTGCCTGCTAGCTGGCATTTGGGGAGAAATGAGTGTACCAAGGTCAGGAATGAAAAAAATCTCGTCATCCACTTCAGATGCAATATCATCACGTATCTTCTCTCCCTCAGCGTTTTGGGTCAAATGGATGAAATTCAACAAAAAACTTAACCAAAAAATTTAACGAGGATGATTTAGACTTTACTGCACTCAGTTGCCTGCTAGCTAGCATTTGGGGAGAAATGAGTGTACCAAGGTCAGGAATGGAAAAATCTCGCGATCCACTTCAGATGCAATACCGTCATGTATCTCCTCTCCCTCAGCTTTTTGGGTCAAATGGATGAAATTGAACAAAAAACTTGACCAAAAACTGTAACGAGGATGATTTAGACTTTAGTGCACTCAGCTGCCTGCTAGCTGGCATTTGGAGAGAAATGAGTGTACCACGGTCAGGAATGGAAAAATCTCGCGATCCACTTCAGATGCAATACCGTCATGTATCTCCTCTCCCTCAGCGTTTTGGGTCAAATGGATGAAATTCAACAAAAAACTTAACCAAAAAATGTAACGAGGATGATTTAGACTTTGGTGCACTCAGTTGCCTGCTAGCTAGCATTTGGGGAGAAATGAGTGTACCAAGGTCAGGAATGGAAAAACCTCGTGATCCACTTCAGATGCAAAACCGTCATGTATCTCCTCTCCCTCAGCGTTTTGGGTCAAATGGATGAAATTCAACAAAAAATTTAAAAAAAAATGTAACGAGGATGATTTAGACTTTGGTGCACTCAGCTGCCTGCTAGCTGGCATTTGGAGAGAAATGAGTGTACCAAGGTCAGGAATGGAAAAAATTTCGTGATCCACTTCAGATGCAATACCGTCATGTATCTCCTCTCCCTCAGCGTTTTGGGTCAAATTGATGAAATTGAACAAAAAACTTGACCAAAAAATGTAACGAGGATGATTTAGACTTTGGTGCACTCAGCTGCCTGCTAGCTGGCATTTGGGGAGAAATGAGTGTACCAAGGTCAGGAATGAAAAAAATCTCGTCATCCACTTCAGATGCAATATCATCACGTATCTTCTCTCCCTCAGCGTTTTGGGTCAAATGGATGAAATTCAACAAAAAACTTAACCAAAAAATGTAACGAGGATGATTTAGACTTTGGTGCACTCAGTTGCCTGCTAGCTAGCATTTGGGGAGAAATGAGTGTAGCTGGTCAGGGATGGAAAAAATCTCGTGATCGACTTCAGATGCAATATCGTCACGTATCTCTGCTCCCTCAGCTTTTTGGGTCAAATGGATGAAATTGAACAAAAAACTTGACCAAAAAATGTAACGAGGATGGTTAAGACTTTGGTGCACTCAGTTGCCTGCTAGCTAGCATTTGGGGAGAAATGAGTGTACCAAGGTCAGGAATGGAAAAATCTCGCGATCCACTTCAGATGCAATACCGTCATGTATCTCCTCTCCCTCAGCGTTTTGGGTCAAATGGATGAAATTCAACAAAAAACTTAACCAAAAAATGTAACGAGGATGATTTAGACTTTACTGCACTCAGTTGCCTGCTAGCTAGCATTTGGGGAGAAATGAGTGTACCAAGGTCAGGAATGGAAAAACCTCGTGATCCACTTCAGATGCAAAACCGTCATGTATCTCCTCTCCCTCAGCGTTTTGGGTCAAATGGATGAAATTCAACAAAAAATTTAAAAAAAAATGTAACGAGGATGATTTAGACTTTACTGCACTCAGTTGCCTGCTAGATGGCATTTGGAGAGAAATGAGTGTACCACGGTCAGGAATGGAAAAATCTCGCGATCCACTTCAGATGCAATACCGTCATGTATCTCCTCTCCCTCAGCGTTTTGGGTCAAATGGATGAAATTCAACAAAAAACTTAACCAAAAAATGTAACGAGGATGATTTAGACTTTACTGCACTCAGTTGCCTGCTAGCTAGCATTTGGGGAGAAATGAGTGTACCAAGGTCAGGAATGGAAAAATCTCGCGATCCACTTCAGATGCAATACCGTCATGTATCTCCTCTCCCTCAGCGTTTTGGGTCAAATGGATGAAATTCAACAAAAAACTTAACCAAAAAATGTAACGAGGATGATTTAGACTTTGGTGCACTCAGTTGCCTGCTAGCTAGCATTTGGGGAGAAATGAGTGTAGCTGGTCAGGGATGGAAAAAATCTCGTGATCGACTTCAGATGCAATATCGTCACGTATCTCTTTTCCCTCAGCGTTTTGGGTCAAATTGATGAAATTGAACAAAAAACTTGACCAAAAAATGTAACGAGAATGATTTAGACTTTACTGCACTCAGTTGCCTGCTAGCTAGCATTTGGGGAGAAATGAGTGTAGCTGGTCAGGGATGGAAAAAATCTCGCGATCCACTTCAGATGCAATACCGTCATGTATCTCCTCTCCCTCAGCGTTTTGGGTCAAATGGATGAAATTCAACAAAAAACTTAACCAAAAAATGTAACGAGGATGATTTAGACTTTACTGCACTCAGTTGCCTGCTAGCTAGCATTTGGGGAGAAATGAGTGTACCAAGGTCAGGAATGGAAAAAACCTCGTGATCCACTTCAGATGCAAAACCGTCATGTATCTCCTCTCCCTCAGCGTTTTGTGTCAAACGGATGAAAGTCAACAAAAAACTTGACCAAAAAATGTAACGAGGATGATTTAGACTTTGGTGCACTCAGTTGCCTGCTAGCTAGCATTTGGGGAGAAATGAGTGTACCAAGGTCAGGAATGGAAAAACCTCGTGATCCACTTCAGATGCAAAACCGTCATGTATCTCCTCTCCCTCAGCGTTTTGGGTCAAATGGATGAAATTCAACAAAAAATTTAAAAAAAAATGTAACGAGGATGATTTAGACTTTAGTGCACTCAGCTGCCTGCTAGCTGGCATTTGGAGAGAAATGAGTGTACCAAGGTCAGGAATGGAAAAATCTCGCGATCCACTTCAGATGCAATACCGTCATGTATCTCCTCTCCCTCAGCGTTTTGGGTCAAATTGATGAAATTGAACAAAAAACTTGACCAAAAAATGTAACGAGGATGATTTAGACTTTACTGCACTCAGTTGCCTGCTAGCTAGCATTTGGGGAGAAATGAGTGTACCAAGGTCAGGAATGGAAAAATCTCGCGATCCACTTCAGATGCAATACCGTCATGTATCTCCTCTCCCTCAGCGTTTTGGGTCAAATTGATGAAATTGAACAAAAAACTTGACCAAAAAATGTAACGAGGATGATTTAGACTTTACTGCACTCAGTTGCCTGCTAGCTAGCATTTGGGGAGAAATGAGTGTACCAAGGTCAGGAATGGAAAAATCTCGCGATCCACTTCAGATGCAATACCGTCATGTATCTCCTCTCCCTCAGCGTTTTGGGTCAAATGGATGAAATTCAACAAAAAACTTAACCAAAAAATGTAACGAGGATGATTTAGACTTTGGTGCACTCAGTTGCCTGCTAGCTAGCATTTGGGGAGAAATGAGTGTACCAAGGTCAGGAATGGAAAAAACCTCGTGATCCACTTCAGATGCAAAACCGTCATGTATCTCCTCTCCCTCAGCGTTTTGGGTCAAATGGATGAAATTCAACAAAAAACTTAACCAAAAACTGTAACGAGGATGATTTAGACTTTACTGCACTCAGTTGCCTGCTAGCTAGCATTTGGGGAGAAATGAGTGTACCAAGGTCAGGAATGGAAAAATCTCGCGATCCACTTCAGATGCAATACCGTCATGTATCTCCTCTCCCTCAGCGTTTTGGGTCAAATGGATGAAATTCAACAAAAAACTTAACCAAAAAATGTAACGAGGATGATTTAGACTTTGGTGCACTCAGTTGCCTGCTAGCTAGCATTTGGGGAGAAATGAGTGTACCAAGGTCAGGAATGGAAAAATCTCGCGATCCACTTCAGATGCAATACCGTCATGTATCTCCTCTCCCTCAGCGTTTTGGGTCAAATGGATGAAATTCAACAATAAACTTAACCAAAAAATGTAACGAGGATGATTTAGACTTTGGTGCACTCAGTTGCCTGCTAACTAGCAGGGAAGTGGGAAGAAGTGTGTGTACCAAGTTCAGGGATGGAAAAAATCTTGTTTGGACTAATTTTGTTTAAAATATCAAAAAAAAGATGCAGCATTGATGATGGCAGTGATTTTGAATTGGACGACTGAAGTTGGTTGTTAGGTGTGGACATGCCTTTATCGAGGAAACCACCATTAACCATTAACAATCCTTGGTTGGTTGGACATCTATCTAGTTCAGATAAACCAACTCTCATTTCTCTTATTTATCTCACCAAGCAGTCCTGCAGACCCTACCAGTTGCTCTTACAATCGACAAGAAACCGACAAATTAACAGATGCTTCGCAGATATCAAGATACCGCGAAACCAACATGTCCTTACTCCTTATGTTCACATATTTACGCTGCAGAAACGGGCTTTTCTCCATTACCCAGTAATTAAATCGTGTCCTGATTACAAGGATTTCCTCGCAAACATAAACATGCCTCTGGGTACACATTAAAGGTTGACCTAAATAAACTAAACACCCATCCTTACGAGGGCCCAGTTAATAAACAACTCGTCTCATGCGTAGACCTCTCCCACTAATTAGTAATTCCATCACATCATCTTGTATTTCGCTTAATAATTTCATTCATTACTAATAATTATGACAAATGACAAATTTACATGACCCACCACTTCGCCGCACATGAATAATTAATTCAAGACGGCAGCGGGTGTGTGTGTTCACATCCTAAGGTATCTTATTTCAATTCAAAATAATCCCCATTGCTCCTCGCCCAAGCCACCCGGAGCCGGATGACACTTTATTACTGGAAATGACTCAGCGCATCAGAGCTCTGGGTCACAAGCGAATCGCACGTAATCCGAAAGGATCTCCATATATTCAATATAATGGCCTTCTCTTAGAGTCCCTTCATCACATAGCCCCAAGGCGAGCGAGAGAAGGTTTATACATCATCTATCATTCCGCAGGATTACAAGACCCTGCGAAGGAAGTTTTAGTTTTTTTTTTTATTTTTATTGCGCCATCCGACCTGAAACACTGCTGCCATCCCTGCTCGTTCACATTTCCATGCATAATGACATAACGAGATATTAATCCGATTTGACGTCCCAAATTCAAATTAATTTCATCATCACTTCGGGCCTGATTCAAGGGGTTGCTGGGCCCGGAATGGAAGTGTTCAGGTGAGAGAATTCAAGGTGTGTGTGGTGACAAATCACACCCAGCTGGGCATCGAGAAACCCAACTTTAGAAAGCAGGGGTTTAAGTGCTCTCAAGCGAAAGCCCATAATTAAATTATTGGACATTATAGGGTGTACGGTGTTGACTCGTTCAAGTGTCTTAAAGGTAGCTGCTGGCCTGGCGACGCTGATGGTATTACAACACTGATTTTCTACATAGTGACCTTGATTTAGTGAGGCAAAGACGAAGAAGAAAAATTTCTTCGGTGAATTGGAGTGGAACACTGTGACATGCGATTTGAAAACTTTTATGGTTGCTGTAGCGCTAGATGTTTGCTACAGGAATTGGTAACAAGGGCCACACCGCCCGCCATAAAGAGCAGAACACAAAAACTTTTTAATGCCTGATTTATTGTTCTTTTATATGTCTTTTGTACATGTCCGGTTAAAAGCAGGGACTGGGACAGGAAATAATGAACTGGGACTTGGCCACGATCCTGGTATTATTTAAAGAAAGTGGTGGTTCTGCGATGACGGATGGAATGGACTATCAACTTCAGAGAGTGCAGCAGTTAATGGATCAGTTACCAAATGGATACAGTAATTACTCAATCAACATCAAACCAAGACTTCCATCACAGGATAACAACTTGGTCGGGATTGCTGCATTATTTGTGCATCCAAACGGAAAATTAACCCTCTTACGTGGCTGATTGACAGCGTCATCTTAAATGACTTTGGAACATGAAATTGTTAAGATGTGGGAATTGTATATAGGATGAGCCAAAAATACTCTGTTTTGGTATATCTTTAAAGGGAAACAATGTTTTTAAAGGGTGACCAGATAGCACTTGGTATCTGTCAAAGATACCAATGGCATCTAACTGTCAAAATATTAAGTTAGTGTTCCTATTTCATCACTGACAACCAATGATGTCTACAATCTAGGAACATTTTTGAGACACAAAACGGTCCGAAGTTTCGCATCTCAACTGTATCACCCTGTACACGAAACACTTCAAATGTCAACTTTCATATCTTTCAACAAAAAAAAATGCAGATCGCGGAAATCACCTTGAAACCGCAGCAGTGAGTTAGAATATCAACTAAAAACAAGCGATCGACTTAACAGGTTTCCTATAAATACACCGCAACGCAACTCAACTGACATCTGAACAATAGAACAATCGCATAGATACGCTATAAAACAAAGTGTCGCCAACCTGTTTACGACAGATCCGTATCAAGCTTTCTGTCTCAAGCGCATTTGTTCAAATTATTAAACATTAATTCTCGAATTTGCACGAAAATATTTGCACTGAAATTATTGGCAAAAAATATTTGAAACGTCAGAGACAGTTCATTAAAAAGTGTATCGAGATACCAGGTGCAAATTTTTAAGAAAAACTCACGTAACCTGATGAAGTATATCCAAGACAAAGTGTGGTTTCTGTTCTGCAAAGGGACACTCTTTTCGCACAAAGTAGCTCCACCTATTGGTTTAAATGGAAAACTTTTTCAAGGTCTATCGGTGAACTCTATATTTCTCATTAAACAACAGTCAAGCGTATAAATATTTGTTATACCTCCCCAGAGCGTAGGGAGAGCTGGCCCTCGTTCTTACATAAAAAGTACCAGTCTTTGGTTGTGATGGCTCGCCGCCCATTTTGTATTGCGGTCCCTCTTCCGGACAGTTCCACTTTCTCTTCACATTATCACAAAGGGTTCCCCAGAACCCCCTCGTACTAGTTATAGACTCTGCGAAAAACTGATACGCCCGTCGGTGTGAACAGCCATAGCCGAGACACTTCTGGTAGATGCCTTTGTTGGGGAAGAAGGTGGCATTTCCGACGGGCTGCAGAAGTCCCAGGTTAACACTCGTCTGAATCGATTCCACGTATTTTGCATCAGAGGGACTAATGCGACACTCCATGCCTTTGGTTCTGAAAGCCGGCCCAGCGGGATCCAAGGCGAATATTGTATTGAACTTTTCCGGATGAAGCTGTTTGCCTGCACTGCCAGCTATCTGCGCACCCAAGCTATGACCTATCAGGTAGATGTTGTCATAGTCCACACCCAGTGTATTATGCAGATGTTTAGTGAAGCTGGCCACGATCTCGCCGAATCGTTCGATTAGCTTCACGACCCTGAAGTAATTGATTGCACTTGAGATGACACTCCAGTCAACAATGATCACATTGAAGTCACCAACGCTCAGGTAGGCGTCTTTGATATCACGAGTGAATGCTGTTTTACTTTGACTCATCCAGCCGTGGATAATTATTCTGCAATGAGCCACAAGCGGTGAGCTATACACATCTGTCCAGAGTTTGGAGTCTGCTTACCTGGTTGGGTGGGATATATTAAATCCAGACCGCTGCAGGGAATCATCGTCGATCCGGATCTCTTGGCCACATGTAGGAAATGCCTTCTTGTACAGGTAGAACTGCATTTTCACATCGGGCTGGGAAAAAGGCACCAGATTTCGGAGAACCCGTCCCAAAAAATTAAAATCGATCAGTTTATCCAAGCCGGTGGGCGTACTCAAGTCGTGGCCACATTCATCCCAGGTTTCGTTCGCTCCTGATACTAAAACTGAATGCAAAGAGTTGATGAAATAAATATTCAAAGAATCTGCGTATCCGTACCTAAATGGATAATAAATACGGAAGTTGTGATTTGTACTAGACTCATGGCTGTGCTTCTCTGAATGGAACTGACTGCCGTCGAACGATGCTTACGCTAGGGGTGCTGTGTTAGAACTATAATTGATCGTGTGACAGGCGCTTTCTTTTATAGGCGTGACTGTCAGATCGCGTCGGTGCTGGGATCCAGTTGCAATGATTAGTTTTGGGGTGATACTCTAGTCATTTTGAACTTTACTGTGATGCTGAACTTTATATTCACGTAAGTGGAATGCGGCACACTTTAGATTGAAATAGTTTTTCTGCATTTAGAAGATATTCATCATTGATACTGTCTGTGGAATAAAATAAATAATTTAAGCAGCATTTGATGTTATTCAGAACAACTTGATGCTCTGATATGACACATTTGTGTCAAACCTCAGGAATTGCCGCACAATACCCAGAGCATTATGTACGCAGAACCATGTCAGATTATAGAAGATACCAGGAGATGGAGAGAATATTTAAAGGAACGAAAGGAACTATTTCTGACTAAAAAGGATGAGAGCTTCCACAAAGCAATAAAGTTAGAGGAATTAAAACCACCCGTCTGTATGGCTAAGAAGGTTTTTCTCGGGAGAGTCGTCAATATTACCTAAAATGATTCACTTTTGGATAACATAGGGTGGTTAAGGTCTTGTGGCCTATGTATGTTAGATCGGAGAAAATGTAGAGAAATAATGATACTACGCAGGCCATGCCTAAGAATAGCAGTGGAGAATTTCTCTGCCTTATAGTCACCCTCACGTCTCGGAAGATACCAAACTTCTGCTTTGAGAATGCCAGGGTATAGCTCGGAGTAGACTTCAGCACCTGGGAAAGTGTTTCTTTGAGAATTTAGAGGAAGCTAGGGCTGTTGCTCGGGACGAATTCCAGTATGATGTGCCTTATAATAAACTCATAACCCTATACTACACCTACCTTACTCGCTACACTTGCGTTTGTGAGATATCATATACTTACGGACTAGGACATTGAGAGAATATTAAAAGGAAGTTCCTAGCTTGCAGGAGGTAAAGGATTCTTAGTTGATAACTTGGCTACCTCTTCATAGGTTATCTATGTCAGAGGTTTATTTTTTCCTTTCAAATTCAAAAAGTCCTCATTTGTGAGAACAAATGCTCCATTTTGGAAATGTGGCTGTCAAAAGTTGACTGATCCAAACCGAATGTCAAAAATCACTTGATTTACGTATTCTGAAGCTAAGTGTTAAGAAATTCAACAAATGTCAACAAAAAGGAAACTCAGTTCGCCCACAGCTGCTCTTTTGACACCTACTTAGCACTGCCAAAACTAAGTTTGTTCATAAGTTCCTCTTCTATTCACATGACACGAAATAAGAGAAAAGATAACCCTCTGTCGAATCGCAAATTTTGGTGAGTTTTTGTTCCACCTTATCTCAGATAATTAGAAATTACTCTGTAAAATATAAGGACATGCCGAAATCCCAATGTTTTAGGTTTGAGAGATGTGGGCACTCATTCCGTAACTTTTAAAACTACTGCCGTCTTAATTATAGCAAAGAACACTAAAATTTGTTATTTGTTACATCGAATCATTGGTCAAAACGATATCACCTACATGACAGTGTCACACAATTATCGCCGTACGTGACAAGGGCCCTGAACTTGAGTACAAAGTAGCATTTACACGGGCTTTTATGCGATTCCTCTTATATTCTTCTCGATCTTTAAAAACTGTGTCCAGGTATTCTCTTAACCCAGCCCACACAAGCAACTCAATAAGCCAAAACCCAACCTTTAGAACGATAATCAATACCCTACATCAGGGACATCACTCAATTTGGTAAGAGGCAGTTAGCTGAAGATCGAGTTGCCATGAGATACTTATTGATTGTGGCCAACAAACTTATTCTCTTAAATTTCTAGCCCTTCTCTATGGAGGGTGAATGTCCCTTCTTTGATTTTCAGGTGTATCTCATTATCAGAGTTCACAAATAGTTGAACAGATTTGATTGTGTTTTTGACATAAAATGTGTCATTTCACTGAAACATTGAAGCTATGAAGATTGGGCTCTCTCAAATGTCATTCTGCAAAAAGGGATGACGGCAATATTATGTAGACATGGTTTTGCATAAGGCTGTGATCACGGTCGCGCGACGCGATGCGATTTGCTACTAGCTACTAGGTATGGTAAACACAGCTCTACGCCGATCTACAAATGATGTCAAATTCATTTTTAAAATCGACATACAGAGCTTGAGATTGATTTGAAATCATTGGGTTTTCTCTAGTAATTGCTGAAGGTAGAACATGATACCTTTTCTAATCGAAAGCTTTACTGTTAGGGCTCGATCAATTGTTAACGACGAACTCTAGTTTATAGATTCCAAGAACTTTGAATCCATTGATTAAACTTCCAAAATCTGAATTCTTCCAATTCTGTTTGTTTAGTCCTGGCATTAAGCTTTACTCAAATTTCCATCTCAGAAGCGTTTTTCATTGTATTTCGAAAAAATACTTTCTTTTCCGACTGTCAACTGAAGTACGCTTTTCCATCTGTCAAAAAGTGCAAGCCTCTCCTTGAAAAGTCGTACAGAATGTATACTATTTTATGAGATAATTGTCTTGAAAATGTAGATACTGTGGATTTCACAAAAAATTTAGACTTCCAGAGTCTAAGTCATATAGAAACTATCATACTTATTTCTCACTCAGCAACATCAACAACATCAGCAACACTTGCAGCAGTTCTCTTCCTCTCTGCTGATCTCAGTCAAGAGAAGAGAGCTTATTCGTTAAATTGATTTAAGAAACTATCTAGCTTAGTCTGACACACATGTGTACTGCGTGGTCAGATTTGGATTGTAGGAGGAAATTCCGAGAAGAAACGAGCCTCCATATGAGCACACTTATGCCAGATGGGTTTAGGAGTAGGTGTACACCGTAAAAGGTATGTAGATACTGTATCTGCCACCTGCGATATGTTTATTTTTGAATTTCCCCAATGCGAGTTTCTGATTTTTGATTATCGTCATTTAGGACAGTACTTTGAGTTCAGATGTGCGATGTTAGCTATGTATGACGTAGTTTTTAAGACATGGAGACTCTAACTCCTTGAGTAATGAGTATGTGGTTTGCATTTGCGGCAGTAGACTGAAATTGATACACACACGCGACTTTTCTTGATAATTGGGTTAATTAGCGCAATAATGTACCTCAGATGCAGTTCCACTGGAAACCATTAATAACAAATCCAAGAGGATTTCCCAAATGGAACAACGGAATTAAATCCCCAATTTATTAAAATGCAATGACACATCCTACCATGTGCACACGAATGTATGTAAGTAACCCAAAGATTGATGAATTATAGCAAATGCACCAAAAACGTACTTCGGGATCATTCCCTGAAACTGGGTAAAAAAAGGAACTCACAATTCATAGAAACAGTGGCTTGTTTCTCCCTCCCTTTATATAGGTCCGAGCTTGTTAAAATAATTAATATAATTGTAACAATTAAAACTATAGAACCAAGTAGGTACGTATGTACGTACTAAGTTCAAGTGGCTGCGTTGTATAATAGAAATATCTACGCAGCAGATCACTGGTGTGAAGTGGGGTGTCACCTAAACTGGTTATCGTTGCAACTAACCTGCCGTCATATACGACTTAAGACAGAAAAACATTTAACTCGAACAAGTTTCAACAAATTTCAAAACAAAAAAAAAACTCGCGGAATAATGATAATTTCTAGATTTATTATAACTAATTACTACTAACACAGCCATGATTAATATTTGCTTTGAAAATGAACCTTAAGCATACAAATACTTTAGGGATCGACCAAGTGCAAACGGCGACCTTGACTTCGTTCTAACATAGAATATTCCAGCCTTTGGTTGAGATGGTTCACCGCCCATTTTGTACTCCTTTCCCACTTCCGGGCAGTCCCATTCCTTGTCGTCATTGCTACACCGAATTCCCCAAAATCCTCTGTTGCTGATAATGGACTCCGCGAAGAACTGGTACGATCGACTGTGTGAACAGCCGATGCCCAAGCACTTCTGATAGATTCCTTTGTTGGGGAAGAAGGATGCGTTCCCAACAGGCTGCCTGAGACCCAAGTTCACACTTGTCTGAATCGATTCTACGTATTTGGCGTCAGTGGGATCGATGCGGCACTCCAACCCCTTCGCTCTGAAGGCTGGACCAGCTGGGTCCAAGGCGAAGATTGTGTTGAATTGCTCTGGATGGACGTTTTTTCCCGCACTACCGGCTATTTGAGCACCCAAGCTGTGACCAATCAAATACATATCGTCATACTTTGCGCCAACTGTGTTGTGGAGGTACTTCGTGAAATTGGCCAGGACCTCTCCAAAGTTCTCGATAAGCCTCACAACCTTGTAGTAGTTCAAAGTACTGGAAGCTATGCTCCAATCCACGATGATCACGTTGAAATCACCAACGCTGAGGTATGCGTCCTTAATGTCCTGGTTGAGGGACGATTTACTTTGACTCATCCATCCGTGGATAATTATTCTACAAAGAAAGAGATATGAAAGTCAGCAACCAATACTGCCAACCACTGCAATCTTGTCTTACCTCGTTTGATGTGATGGATTGAAACCGGAGTTCTGGAGGGAATCATCATCGACTCGAATCTCCTGGCCACATGTTGAGAATTCCTTTTTGTACAAATAGAACTTCATCTTCACATCGGGACGTTGGAAAGGCACCAGGCTCCGGAGGACTCTTCCCAGAAATTCGGTATCCAGGACCTTATCCAAACCGGTTGGTGCGTCGAAGTCGTGACCACACTCGTCCCACGTCTCATTTTGACATGTCACTAGAACTGAACGAAAGGATTAACAATTTAATTCAAAAATTACCGTCAACCATCTTACCTAAGTGGAAAACTAGTACTAAAGCTACTACTTGTGTCAGACTCATGGTTGTCTAAGTAAACGAATTGCTAGTCTTTGAGTTAAACTGATGCTTACACTGAGTGTGCAGGTTTTGATCTGTGAACAAACCGATGGCTAACACTCTGTTTTATATAAATGCGATCGCTTCAATCGAGTTGTGATAATTAAATAGGTACCACAGTCTTAGTCATTCTGGACTTCACTGTGACGTTCGTGGAATTGATTAGCGTTGTACTTCATGTAGAAGCGGTTGCATATTCGTATCTTTAAATGTTATTGTGAATATGTTTTGGAATGATTAACTTGTTACACATTAATTCTGGCTCGGAATTTTGTACAAAAAACTTCCGAGTATGGGAAAAACAAATAATTTCACGTCTAGTGAACACACTTTTAAAGTTTAGGTTTCGTTCCCTTTTCGCACAAAATGTGGTTTTCCTTTTTTCGAAAATGCTATTCTGGACTGGAGTCCTATTTTCGGACAAATTTTGAGTGAAACTTGCGAAACAACTGTAAGGACATCCCTTTGCGACTACAAATGTATTAGTCTACCTACTAAACTTCTGTTAAAAGATCCTGATCGCTGGAATCCTCAAACATTTTAGATCATATGGTGAGAAACTGGTTAGGAATTATGAATACGACTGTCTAATCAATAACTACCATCGCGTGAATATGTACATAGAGCTGAAGTAGATTTTTAAAACTCCTTCGTGTGTACAAAATAATAATGGGGTATGCCAAAGCAGGAAAAAGCCATCTCCGAAAAGTACAACTAGAGGTTTAAGACAGAGGAAATCTGTTTTAAGCATCTTTTTTAGTCGAACACAAAAAAAATGGGAAACTCCTAAGTCAAGATATCAGACACCATGTCCCAAAAAGTCAGTACAACTCGTTGCATATTGAAGTTGATAATCTAGGATATGATCTGCTTTTAATCAACAAAATCGGCCCTGAAATCAAACAAAGAATACCATTCACATGTTCGGTAAACCCTTGTCATGGGAATCTTAGGGTATAAGACCCCCATCATCGCAATCTGTAAGATGCGGAAGAAGGAATTAAAAATATTTTAATTCTAATTGCAAGTACATGCTTCACTATTGAAAGGACGATTCTATGATTCGTAATCATCTGTTCAACTGTCACATTGTCACGTGAGTGAGTAAAAGTGAACGAAAACTTAACGAACCGAAGCAAAAAGCTTAACATATTACAGTCGCAGTGTAGTTCAGCCTTCAATAACGACAAACTTGAAGAAAATTTTAAGTCCCCTGTTACTTCCATTTGTTGAAGGTGAGATCTCCTTTCCCAACGGCAACACTGATTGTCGTTGTCACTCTTCACTAATTCCATGCCAAAGAGAAGAGTCTGAATCATTGCAAAAATCGCTCACCAGTTCAGGGAAATTTGTAAAACCAGTTCTCTTCGCGTAGTATTTTTCGCACGTGTTGTATGTCCGAGACAAACTTAAGACGCAGTCGGGAATTTCAAGAAAGTATCTGTGGCATCGCACCGTCACGAGATACACACATTATGATAATCTGTTGTTGATTTGTGATCTCTTACGAGTATTTAAATGCCAGACACTATTTATAGATTGAAATGTTATGACAAATGTGTGTCATTTAGGTTTGAATGCCTGTTACACAGGTTTGAAGATTAGCGACATTGATGTTTGTCTATAGGCGATGATAATTGAGGTGTTACTTGCCACGATTGTTCCACACATGGTATGTAAATAATTGAAACAGTAAATATGGAATATTATCGTTATCGCACAGCTTGTTTTTGTTGGACGTAGTTTCCCAGTATCTAGTCGCACTCGAACTAGATACTATTACTAAACGAGAGTAGTAATTATAAAATTCAGGGATGTGACTGAAATTCTACACAAAAAAGTTGTTTGATTTACTTAAATACGGACAGGGATTTACGGCCTCTAATTTTCTCTCTCGTTTGATGGAATTACCAAATAACGAATCAAGAAAATACGTTGCACACTTCTTGTCGAAGTGAGGAACAAGATGGGTTTTGGGAGAATTTGGTTTTTCTTCAGATAGCCCGTAGATTGGCAGTCAAATTCTTGGAAACTAAATGACAAGAGATTTAATCAGACGCGAAACGTTTATGTTAAACAAATGCGCCTACTTATGCAAGTGCATGGGTAGAGATTTTTTTTTAAAAATCTGACAAATTTAGCTGCCAAATTCATCGGGATTCACATTACCAAAAAATTCACATTGGTTGGTATCCACTTTAAGAAAAATGTGTCGATAAGAAAAATACAAAAATAGAACTGACAAATGCACCCACTTCAAGCTATGAGCAGACTGCTGCAAGCAGATTACATAGAATGTGCACTAGACTGGTCTGAATATGGCTGGTAAGAGTGAATACCCTGCAGAGAAACCACCACGGAATGACTGAGTTGGCTGGTCTTCTTGTCTTCCTTACATAATCGATGAAGAAAAGGATTCCAGACGCATTGAGCCTGAGAAAAATTATGATCCACAGGCAGAGACAAGGTTCGTAATCGCAGGACTGATTCTGATAGACTTTTCCATTTGTCGAGTTAGAGAATACAGTACTGGAACACTGTACTATCAGGAATCAAGACGTAGTATTCCCCATAAACTACTAGCTGACGAAGTGAAAATGAAAGAGGTCAAAGAAATGAGTACTGAACTAACTATCTCTTTCCTAGAACATTACTCAAACTCTACTAGAACTAGCTAATGGCCTCTCAAGCCACCCTTTAATTATTAGGCCTCCGTTTACCACGGAACTAAGGAAATTCTACATAAAACCTAAAAACTCTTTGTAAGATACTTGATACCAACTGCGCGGATAGACCTTGGAGAAGGAGATTCAACAGGGTATGCTATACGAGCTCCACTGCGAAGTCGACCGAGTTGCATCAGTCTTGGGAGGTAGGTAAGATATTCCAAGCAAATGAACACTACCACTCCCATGCCCGAAATATTCGAGTTCCAACCGGAAAAACATTGAATTAGAGGAATAATTCGCCGTTGGTTCCGGAGGCACTCGACACGGTCTCCAGGTTGACTCCACACTGTAGCGTCACTGTAACACGTACACTGCTTAGAAATTTTTCTAAGAGATACGTAATCAAGAAGTTCAAGCCTCTGTTCATGTCATCAGCGAGCATATTTAGTTCCTGAAGCAGGTTCTACTGCATGTGAATCAATAGTCTTGCATGTACTTTTCACTCTTCTTTATTGTTTAAGTTCGAGTTGTACTGATCCCAAAAACAATTCATTCTTCCAAAATTTAAGACCAGGCCTATCAAGTGTCGACTGTGTGACGTCAGGAGTTTATGGGTTTGTATTCATTGCGATTCTACTGAACCCTGCTACCACTTAACCATAATCAACGCAAAGAGGGAATAAACAAAAAAAAAATCTTTTATCAGCCCTAATGAAGTGGGCGTGGCATTGTGCAGTGCAATCAATTCTCTTTCTATTTTTTTCATTTTGACAAATATCACCATTCAGGCACGAGGCCATAATGTCATCACCATCCACAAAGATTTACGTAGGGTTTTTCTCTTGTTCTTTACTATGACATGGCTTTGTCCAATTTTCCACTCTTTATCTGATTCAATGTATTTACAGAACCTAAACACCGAATCCATTCTAAGCTCAAACTATATTTCCCAATTTGTGGAGAATTCAGAACTCGCGTCAATTGTTTTCGCCGAAATTATCGCAGAACTAATTTGGGTTTTGGTAGCAGTAGCACACGCCAGTTCTACTTATGTTGTCTATGCGTCAACCACAAACCCTAAAAGTTGGAATTCATTCAGATGATACGCTGATGATATTCTGACGCATAATCCTGTATCTCAGCAATGATGGGAGGAACTGCATCAATCTCGTATACAGTAGTCAGTTGAAGTTGAAATAAAAATCCCCTGCTAAACGTTCATACATCTTATTGCAACTAGTTTTGTATATATGTACACACCTATCGCTTCTAAGTATCCAGGTCTTTAAGCGTTGTCACATAAATTTAATTACTCAATTTGTACGCCACGAGGAGCTGGCTAATGCGTCAGAAAATGAAAGAACGAACTAAAACCTGCATCAGCAACACCAACGGCATAGAAATGTATCTCTTAATCACCCCTGAGCTCGTCAACCATGGGAAATTATTGAAAACCAGCTCCTCTCTTGTTTGTGTCTCACAAGTGACGTACACGAGCTCAGAGTCAGACTCTTGATGGGAATTCCTCGAAGAAACGTGCCTCCATTCGAGCGCGAGCTATTGACCCTTTCTACGCGAGATCTGTTTATGTTTACATATGGATGTGATGCTCTCTGTTATTGTTTACACCTGAGGTAGTATTTTTGGATATTTCCCACGCAAATTTGGGAAATTTGAATTTCTTTGATAAATTCGATAACTAATGCGCGTATTTTAGTCTGACATGAGTCTTGGCCTTTCAGGTGTGCAATGCGAGTTTATGAGTGACGTATGTATACAGAATGTGGACGTCTGTTAAGTAAGAACCCAAAGATTTAAGTCTCAGGGCGTGAGTAATGGGATTGTCGCTTGTATGATGCTTAGCTTGGATGCTGATGGTTCTTGCTAATTGGGTTAATTACTGGTGGCTTGTACACTTGTGTAGATGCAGTTTTATTAGAGACGATTAATAATACTATACATCATGCAAGGTTTGGTTTGAAAATATACCAAAGGAACCACCGTAATTAATTCCCCAACGGGTAATGACACACAATGCCATAAAAATCACCAAGCTTCGTTGAATTTTCGGAATCGAAAATGTTCTTCATTGTCAAAGAAAGAAAGTTTTGAGGATGGCCACTGCAGGATTTATGAGTCAAGTTCTTTGGAAAGTCATATCCTTTAACCATCGATCAATGGTGGGTGAGTTCCGCATATGTCTGGAGTCGAACTGAGGGATGAATGAATTGAAAAGGATTTCGCTATTTAATTATCAGAGTGCCAACTACTATGAACATTTGACAAACATTCGAAAGAATAACCGTATAAGATCTCCACAAAAAAAAAGTGAAAATCTTAATCTCTCGGGGGCCATAGGGCATCAACAGCACTGACGCGTCATCTTGTTCGGAATACTGCAACACGTTTTAGCTGCCTCCAGTCCATTCCTAGAGAGCTCGCGTTAGGCTTAGGTGATTATCTCTTGTGCATGCCTGGACTTATGCACTAAGCAGCCTTCTTAGCAGCCCATCCAGCCACATCTACGATCCTTTCTAGTTATTGCAATCGGTTTGAATAATAAAATGGTTCACAAGACGCTTCTATTCAGGAAGTATATTCCAAAGTCTAACTAGTACACTTCTTTGTACACAAAGCGCTCTAATTAGTCTTTATGGGGAGCTCCTGTTCTCCTCCATCACCCCAGTTACTATTTCCTTGAATTTAGGGTGCTTTCTAGACTCATGCTCCATCTTAGTAAAAGGTGTACAGAGCTTCTTTTAAAAAAACATGTCTCTGACACAAAACACAAGGTGCCAGTTCGCCAATTTTTCATTCATGGATTGATTGGGTCTTACAAAATTGTTGCAATAATTAAGAACAAATCAATACAAAAAACTAAAAATTCATACAGTCTGCATACAATATTATAACACAGATACACTTTCTAATAGAACTTCAGCGATGTATGCACTAAATACACGATCATACAACGTCAGAGTAAACTCCAGAATGACTAAGTGCGCACTCCCAAATCAACTATCAGAACTGGATTGGGGCATCGTCACGAGATGAAATTTTCTTGTATATAAAACAGACGGTAAGCCATCTCACCATTCACAGATCAAAACCTGCACACTCAGTGTAAGCATCAGTTTAACTCAAAGACTAGCAATTCGTTTACTTAGACAACCATGAGTCTGACACAAGTAGTAGCTTTAGTACTAGTTTTCCACTTAGGTAAGATGGTTGACGGTAATTTTTGAATTAAATTGTTAATCCTTTCGTTCAGTTCTAGTGACATGTCAAAATGAGACGTGGGACGAGTGTGGTCACGACTTCGACGCACCAACCGGTTTGGATAAGGTCCTGGATACCGAATTTCTGGGAAGAGTACTCCGGAGCCTGGTGCCTTTCCAACGTCCCGATGTGAAGATGAAGTTCTATTTGTACAAAAAGGAATTCTCAACATGTGGCCAGGAGATTCGAGTCGATGATGATTCCCTCCAGAACTCCGGTTTCAATCCATCACATCAAACGAGGTAAGACAGGATAGCAGTGGTTGGTAGTATCGGTTGCTGACTTTTATATCTCTTTGTAGAATAATTATCCATGGCTGGATGAGTAAAAGTAAATCCTCCCTCAACCAGGACATTAAGGACGCTTACCTCAGCGTTGGTGATTTCAACGTGATCATCGTGGATTGGAGCATAGCCTCCAGCACTCTGAACTATTACAAGGTTGTGAGGCTTATCGAGAACTTTGGAGAGGTCCTGGCCAATTTCACGAAGTACCTCCACAACACAGTTGGCGCAAAGTATGACGATATGTATTTGATTGGTCACAGCTTGGGTGCTCAAATAGCCGGTAGTGCGGGAAAAAACGTCCATCCAGAGCAATTCAACACAATCTTCGCCTTGGACCCAGCTGGTCCAGCCTTCAGAGCGAAGGGGTTGGAGTGCCGCATCGATCCCACTGACGCCAAATACGTAGAATCGATTCAGACAAGTGTGAACTTGGGTCTCAGGCAGCCTGTTGGGAACGCATCCTTCTTCCCCAACAAAGGAATCTATCAGAAGTGCTTGGGCATCGGCTGTTCACACAGTCGATCGTACCAGTTCTTCGCTGAGTCCATTATCAGCAACAGAGGATTTTGGGGAACACTATGTGGCAATGACGACAAGGAGTGGGACTGCCCGGACATAGGACTGCAGTACAAAATGGGCGGTGAACCGTCGCAACCAAAGGCTGGAAACTATTATCTTAAAACTAAGTCGAGGTCTCCGTACGCCATGGGACGGTCCCATAAATACTTATATGCCTAAAAGTATAGTTCATAATTTTTTGTACAACCGTGTGAATGTGTATAAGTGTGTACGTATTTAAGTGTGTACGTTTAATTTTGAAAAATGTGATTTTGAAGTAAAATAAATAAGGAAAGACAATTTTAAATCCTGATGCCTATTTCTTTCACTAAATCCTAACTGAGATAGATTCCATCCTTTTGTTAGTGACAGCAGTAACTTGAAGTATTAGAGCTGAACTTGACTCAGCAACACTGACACAATGCTTCTCCAGTTCAATACACTTGCAGACATTCAATTTAAGAGTCTTAAGACTTGTGTACATCTCTTAGTCGGTCAGCCGCAGAGCACAATTCTCAAAGTACACTCTGTTGCTGTGACGTAGGTGAAGCCAGTGCAAACGAACGCCGGCTGGGAATTCTGAGAACAGATGTATGCCAGTGAGCAAGCACGGGTTAGTAGTTTAGTAGTGGTTATCGCACGAGACTTCACGGCATGAAAACTTGAAATACTGCTTTGAGACACCTTGAACTTCTATTCTCGGAACTGTTAGGGTGACAGTAGATATCATAATCACTGATTGCTGCGAGCTAGATACCGTCAGTGATCTATTTTGATTAAAAACTTATAGATTTGGCTTAATAGTGGGCTCGTTCGGGGTGAAATTAGAGGGCTTCAAACTAATGTATTAAAATCGACTTGACAAGCCATTTGACCATCCATCCAATCCAAGTTAATTTGCATTCACACTTATCAAATCGAGGGTCGACAGCCCCGCTAATAAGATAGAGAGGAATGTTGTATCTCACACTATACACATCTACGTACAATTCTAGATCCAAAACATAAGATAAGATAAGAAAGTAACCATACCATTCAAAAGCTGTTTAAAGACTTTTGGGTGCCTTCACATAAATGTGGCCATCATCAGGGTCGCAGGATAACTATAAAAGACATGATAAGTTGCCTGGACTAAGGATCACTATTGAACAGAATTAATGTATTTTTAGAATTCATTGAGAGACATATGTATCTATTTATAATCTAAATCAAACGAACCACTGAGTAGATCGATACCTGATGTTGCACGAATCTATTAGCACAGGCTACTAGCCAATAGGTACCAGGCAACGTTTGGTTTTAGTAAACTCTTTTTCGACGGTCTGGAAGAAAAAAGCTAGTAAAGAACTTGAAAACTTGTCCTTTTCTTCAAGCTCCGACTCAGTAATACCCTTAAAAAATCAGTTAACAATAGTTGTGGTGTAAACATACCTTCCTACCTATGTTGTGGACTAATGTAATGTGTTTCATGTGATAAAATATGAATTTTCTATTCCAGTGTATTACTATCGCCATCCACATTACCCATAAGCCCCATCTTCACAACACCCTGCCTATAGTAGAAAAGTATCTACAAATCTCTTTAAACCAAAAACTAGTTTCTCTCGCTATGGTGACGTATACACGAAATCCATTGAAGGTCGGAGCGGAATTCCCAGAAGAGATGTGTGCTGCTGTGCTACCACGCGACATTGAAATCTTTTACGCTGAACGTGTCGTAGCTGGTTTTCTGCTACCGATTGAGATACTATTTTTAGATTTTTTCCCATGCGATACGGGAAATTTGGAACTAATGCCTTATAGGCAAAACTAACGAGTGTAATCTACTTTAATTCATGTACATACATAAGTGGATGGTACACAGCTAGATGGTTTTTGATTGAGATACATATGTATACCAATACCTACTCGACATTCATATGGCATTTGCCATTTGGATTGCACTTTTATCACATATCGAATTAGCAACGTTGGCCAATTAAATAAACTGTGTATAGTTTGGCGTTGATGTGTCTACAACACATGCCTACAACAAACATATTATTTTCCCCTTGAATTAGCATAATTAGAGGAAATGCATGGAATATTTAGTGTTCCAATAGAAATCGTTAATTAAGCGCCATGAAAGGTTATATTAACAGAAATGTATCTATGGGATTGCAGGTCATAATAGCATGATGACACATAATCCCACTTAATGAACAAAGAACAGATATACTTTAGAACGTATTTCATTACGATTGAATGGTGAAACTGCAGGAGATGTGCGTCAAATAGGAGCACAAAGGTATATTAATCCGGAGAGCAATATATCTAATTTGGAAAGTCAAAATCAATATTTTTTTAATTGCACACTTTACAGTACATACATTGATTTAGTTCTGGATGCTGTGATGACAAGTATGTATGTATGCTAGGTATCTTTTAGGTGGATTCATTATCTATTATAGAATACACAGTTTTTGTATGACATATTCCAACCTAAACTCGTTTCATTGAGAGAATCTTAGTAGCACCACCTGGATACATCTCTTCTGCGGATTGCATCCATTAATTCAAATCTGAATTCGTACACGTCACGTGGGAGATATTATGTGTAGTACGACGAACTGGTTTTGATTTAAATAACTTCCCGGTGATGCTTGGCGACTTTAACAATCAACAGATTGGGTTTTCAGCTAAGCAGATACGAAACTCGTGCTGCTATTAACTGCCGAAATGGAACTATGTTGTGAGTAATGGGAGTGCGACGTGGGACTAACTAAATGCTAATAAAAACACATTGGGATGGCAAATTCGGGTTTTTATCAAATGAATCGACTTTGATGAAAATCCAGGATTTTTCTAAGCAGACGAAGGTCATGAATTAACAACACTTTACTCCAGTTGTTGACCCTATTGTGTACCCAATCCACAGATGACTGAATATATTCTTTTCAGTACTTGCTCGTCCTTGTAATTAAGGATGGAGAACCAACCTTTCTTTTAAGACTTCTGACGAAATTTTAATCAAATTTTCTTTAGAGTTTTGGCTTTTAGATACAAAGATGCTGAGGAATAGTATTTATGTCATCACTAAGGAAATAATATGTAAGAGCACATAGTTGATGCTCCTTGTACCCTAGATATTAGAGAGATCTGCCGGAACAGAAGCCTACTAATGTACGCTTCCATTAGTAAGTTTGGTGCATTCCTTTCTTGAAGTCAGATGCGAGTTGCTTGGTTTTTCTAAAGAGCATCCGGGTGTGTTTCCTTTCTTTTCATTTCCTTTTACTAGCTCTATCTACCGCGGGAGTCTTTGACATCCTTGAGTCATTTTTAGACAGTGTCCTCCCTTTTTCGGGAAATGCATCCGCATTTTCTGTCACCTTTTTCTGACGCACGCATTCATTATCATTCCAAGTACTCTTCTTAGGCGGTAGTTGGTAACCTTTTGGTTCTCAGATTGTTTGACCTTTGTGGATGGTGAATGCACAGCGGAAAGTCTCTTGCTCAGGCGTTCTCTTTAGGCTCTGGCTATTCCTGTCGTATTAAGGCTTTAAGGCAGTAGACAGGGTATAATTCAATGCCAATTCACCTTACCACTCTACACTTTCTGACCTAATTTTGTACTCCACAGGTCTTGTGAATAATTTTTCTCTCAATCACCTCGACAACTCATGAATCCAGAACTTAATTGCTTTAAACGCACGGCTGTACATATTCGAATAACAAAACTTTACATATTTTACAATCCATAACAGTGTAGCGACGTATCTGTTACTCCTACATCAGTGAAAACCCGAAGCGCAATTCTCTTGTCTTAACGTAAATTCCAAATCGATTTAAACGTCACTGCCCAAACCATTAGCATATATAGCGAGCTACTTTTGTATATAAGAAGCTGTTAGCCACTCCACCTCTTATAGTTTTAACTCGGAACCCACAGCATACGCTTCACTTCGCACAGTGAATGCGAGTAGATACAGATAAACGGAGACATGAGTCCGAAACAAATCGCAGCTCTAGTGTTACTAGTAATTAATTTGGGTACGTCATTTGCGAAGAGAATTGTTTTTGATAATTGTTAACGATATTTGCATTTTATTTCAGTGAATTGTTAGAGTGATGAATGTGGGAAGAGTGTGGCCATAATCAAACCAAACCAACTAGTAGCGATAGAGTTGTGGATACTCAATTGGAAGAGTACTTCGGAGCTTGGTTTCCTGTCATATAGATGTTTAAATGACATGTGACCAGGAGATTCAAGTCAATGATGATTCCCTACATAAGTCTGTAGCTGACTTTTATATCTCTTCGCACGTGCTAATCGGATGCTAATTAGGATGGTTTTCTAGGTGTGATAGATGCGGACTCCAGCACATCAAGTAAGAGGTGGAGAGTACTTAAATGGTCACGGAACGCAAATGATGTAGAGTTGATTAAAACGAGTATGAATTTAGATCTCAGTGACAGAGGATTTTAGGGAACCCGGTGTGAAGTTTAGAAAAGATGGTGGCGCTGCCCTAAGAGCGGTGTAAAATGGGCAATGAACCATCCAGTCAAAGACTGATATTTATGTAAAAATAAAGGGAAAGGACTCTCCTATCCTAAGTCTTAGTATACTCAAAATTAATTAGGAAGTAACTACGTATTTTATAATATTTTTAAGTTGTACATTACTATGCCTATTTGGGTATATCTAAACCGTGAATCGTGCCATCTAGTTGTAAGATAATAAAACAAAATTGTTGTTTCATAATTTCAGTGCATACTTTTCAGCGTCATTTTGACTTCATTTCTGCCAAGAATTCCTCTGATAGACCCATAGTTTTTCTGTGGACGTAAAGCTAGTCTGAGCGGTTTCTAAAGTCCAGTCGCCTTTCATCCGAAATTTAAGTCTTTTTCCAAAGAGTATTGCTGGCTTCATAAAAAAGTTATGCAAAAAAGTATGCAGGGAATATTATATGTTTGTGATCATGCTAGCTTTTTGCCTGGCAAGTAGGACTATTCAATCTAAAGGGGTCTCTCGTTTTAAGTTCAAGTATAAAAGAATGCCACTGACGTCATAACTTAGTCAGCGCTTGGGTCTTTCAGATTATATATAACATTTTTTCCCCTTCGTTTGAATATGGGAGAAAAGCTCACATGTTGTACCTTTGTTTCCAGAAAGCAAAGTCCCAGGATGCTTTCATAACCTCATTACGTATGAGGGCAGGAACTGGAATTTTAACATTAAAATTTGACAAAAAATTATCATTTTATATACAAGGCGCTGCAGCAAATATTCCATGGCAACAACTGTTCGTTGTGACGCCTTCCCTATTCATAATGAGTATAGAACAGCAGTCAGTAAAAGAGGTGGACTCTAGGTAGTACCCACCGCCATCTGTTGGAAATTCGACCTACGAACAGTAACAAACTCGTTACTATTCAAATACTAACACCTTAGGGCCTACTGACGTATTAAAGCATTTAGTCCAAGAGGTCACAATTTCGAGTGACGTGACACGATAAGCTAAAAGAATGTTATGTGTTATATGCCTCCATTATGTATAACAGAAACCACAAGATCTGTACATAAATGTTCCTCAATTTTCTAAAATGATATTACTTGTGACGTATGCGATGTCAGATTTGGAATTGCGAGAAGTGCGCTGCATGTGAAGTAGTACTTTAGGTAGTATAACTCCTACATTTGCAAAGGTTATACCTTTCACTTAAAGATCTTCGTGAAGACGTCACAAATTAGCAGCAGCATCAGCTAATACATAGTTAAGTCGGCAACAACTTGATTCCAGGAAATGACGCATCAATACATATTATGTGCACACGCCACGAGAGAACATTAAAAGCCAAAAAGTATTTTTTTCTTGCATAATACATGATATATTTGATATAAAATAATATATTTCTTAAATTTATTTAGCCGTAAATATATTTGTGAGTTTTTCCCAAGGCATAGGGAGAAGTGGCTCTGGTTTTCACATAAAACACTCCAGTCTTTGGCAGTGACGGCTCGCCACCCATCTTATATTGCAGGCCTATATTTTGACAGTTCCAATTTACCTTCTCCTTATCGCACAGGTATCCCCAGAATCCTCTCCTGCTGGTAATGGACTCCGCAAAGAACTCGTGCGCTCGACTGTGTGAACAACCAGGACCCAAACACTTCTGGTAGACACCTCTGTTGGGGAAGAACGTCGCATGTCCAACGGGCTCCAGCAGACCCAAATTCACGCTCGTCTGGATAGATTCCACATACTTTGCATCTGTGGAATCAATGCGCCATTCCTTTCCTTTTTTCCTGAAAGCCGGGCCAGCTGGATCCAGTGCGAAGATGGTGTTATACTGCGCTGGCTGGATTCGTTTGCCTGCACTACCAGCTATTTGTGCACCCAGACTGTGACCAATCAAGTAGATGTCATCATAATCCACGCCCAGTGTATTATGCAGATGTTTCGTGAAATTGGCCAATATCTCTCCAAAAGTTTCGACCATTTCCACCACACGGAAGTAATTGGGATTGGTTGAGATCGAACTCCAGTCCACACAAATCACATTGAAATCACCAACACTCAGGTAAGCGTCTTTAATGTCACGATTTAGCGGATCTGTACCCTCGGCCATCCAACCATGGATGATTATTCTGCAAGAAAAAGCACAAAACACTGTCTGTCAACTGATAGCACTTAGTATACAATCTGACACTGCTTACCGTGTTTGATGGGATGAGTTGAAGCCTGATGTTTTTAGAGAACTGTCATTCACCCGAATTTGACGTCCGCAAGTCGGAAAATCCTTCTTGTACAGGTAGAACTGCATTTCCGAGTCCTGTCGTGAAAATATATTTCGAAATACCTTCCCCAGGAACCTGTAGTCTAAGAACCTCCTGAGACCAGTTGGTGGGCTCAAGTCTTGCGCACAGTCTTCTCTCTTCTCAGTCTCGGCTGTGATTAACATGTAGAACACTACCAGAACTAAAAGATTTCATTGATGAGAACTGGTTTATCAGTCACACTCGTTGCGAGCAGTCTTACCCAATTTAACTCCGATTACCAAACTGGCGATTTGTTTCTTCACTAGTTTCGCCATTGTGGACTTAATCAACTACTTATGGCCAAGTGAAAGTGCTTGAAGTGCTCGATTAGAACTGAATGGTGCGCCGCTGTTAAGGGCTTCTTTTATATCGCGCTGTTGGGGTATATAGATCGGCTCACACACAAGTATCCGATCTGATATTTTTATATAGCGCCACCATTGCAGATGTTGAGGTGACCGCAGATCGTCGTATGTACCATCAAATTATTCAAATGATTTTCGAGAAAAAATTGACTAGAGTGGGGTGATCAGTTTATCGATATCTGTGATGCAGAGGCCTAGCAACAGGTAGATAATGTAATGTATCTCAGACGTCATAAAAAAAAACTGCAAACTATGTAAATACTCCATAAAATGGATCGAGGACTTGAAAAAAAGGGATCATACACAAAGGGGACATAAAAGAGGATAACATTGATTACGCAGACTGAAAATTAAGGAGGATACGATCGACTGAAAAAAACTGAGGGAGACGTGGCGGCATTGCATTTTCATCGGACCCAGCGTTTTTCTCAATTCCTGCTTGAGATATACCCCGCTTCCTGCCGAATGCTAGCTAGAGCGCAACTGAGTTTCCCAAAGTCTAAATTATCCGACTTGCGTTCTTTTACGTCTAATCTTTTATTCAGTTTCGCCCATTTGACCCGAAAAGCTAAGGAAGAGGAGATATGGGGCGCATTGCATTTTCATTGCACCCAGCGTGCAATTCTCGATCGAGATATACCACACTTATTGCCAGAGCGCAACTGAGTTTCCCAAAGTCTACATCATCCGATTTGCGTTCTTTTACGTCTAATCTTTTATTCAGTTTCGCCCATTTGACCCGAAAAGCTAAGGAACAGGAGATATGGGGCTGCATTGCATTTTCATTGCACCCAGCGTACAATTCCCGATCGAGATATACCACACTTCCTGCCAGAGCGCAACTGAGTTTCCCAAAGTCTACATCATCCGATTTGCGTTCTTTTACGTCTAATCTTTTATTCAGTTTTGCCCATTTGGCCCAAAAAATTAAAGGAGGGGATATAAGTACGTGGCGGCATTGCATTTACACTGCATCCAGTGTTTTTCTCAATTCCTGATCGAGATATACCCCACCTCCTGCCAAATGCTAGCTAGAGCGCAACTGAGTTTCCCAAGTCTAAATTTACTTACAGTGATAATCTGACTTTGTTAAACTTAAACACACGGCCACGCCCACTTAAATTAAAGTCAAATCTGGTCTTGTTTTGGAAAAAAGTGAAATCGATCGGCGGTGCGGCATCCATTTTACAATATAGGTCGCAAAATATTCAAAATTTTCTTCAGTACCCTTGCATCATGAATTGATGTAGTAAAAACCAAACACAAAAATAAAATTAATTAAATGGTTTCGTGTTTAGTAAAAGTTGCTGTTTTTCATATTGTGGAGATGGTCTACTGTTCCCTAACAATTTATCGAGAGCAGTGAAGTTCATCCTAGACTTTTCATTCAATATGTTCTGTATATCACAATGGATACGCTCTTCAGAACCGTCACAAGGGTAATAATCAAATTTCCAACCGCAAGTCACCCAAAATTTTTCGCTTTGCTGAAAAATTTGCTTGTTCGTCATTGATTTCTGTTTGCCCAGATACTCCAACGAAATAGAGAAGTTCTCCTTAGTTGTAAATGCACCTTTAGCTACAAGCATTCTTTGTGGAATAAAATTGTACTTATAAGTTACAAGTGCCTCTGTCTTAACTCCGAAAAAATAGTTCTAGATTCATTGGTTTTTTCCCCAACAGCCGGTCAGTAATCCATTGTCACGTAATCGAAAGTAAAACTCATCTGAACGAAACAAAAGAATTCCACAGTCCAGTCAACAGAGAAGTTACACATTCCTGAGATACATAGGTTGTTATGTAATACCACAGTTCAGGGAATGTGGTCAACCTAAATGGTTTAGGTTAGTGCATCAAACGTAGAATTTGATGCAATGGCATTCCAAAAATAGAATATCCATACCAAGTCATTAAATAAGTCATTCATCGACAAAGTCTAAATGAGTGCGCATACCTTAGCCGCCCGGCAGTAGCTACATCACCATAACCAGTCTGTGACCAACCTCCATCTTGGCGTCCAAAGGTGGTGCGATTTGTTCGCATCATGTGATATCTTTTATCTTGGATGTCTGTATGTCCGGATGGATGGCATCACTTCCCAAATTATGGGGTGGTGCCACCTCAGGTACTCTCCTTGTCCCACGCAAGTTTGTTAAAATTAATTTCTTAACTACATTCGCAGTGGCCGACACGCGCTTGTTGGTGGTCTTAATTTTAGTATACAGACTGAGTATCGTTTGTGGCGAGATACATAGATATTTACCATAAATGGGCATGATACCGAGAATGAATGTAGCGCTGGGACAGGGGGGTTTTTGAACTCTCCGAATTAATTAGTAGACGTCTTGTGTGGACCAGGGTGTATGGAAAACGATAAAATCTTTGTTGTGCTATTGGCAGGTAAATGACTAAAGGGAAACGGAAGTTGTTGTGAAATTTAAATGTTTATGGCAGGTGTGTCTCGTGTTATGGTTCCGACCGCCTACTTAACTTACTGTTGTGCAAATTTCAATTGACTTTTTTTTATTTTAACTTTTTGGCGAAGATTTGTGTCTTTGTTATTTCTTGTAAGTGAATTATCGTTCCCTTCCGTCAATACATCAGCAGATTGCCAAGGTTCAGTTTAGTTTATATTCTGTCTCTGAAAAGAGTCAGAAATCTTGAGGTATTCTCCCAGTTTTACGTCGCAAAAAAACATTAAGTATACGCCTCGGATCCAGCTATTTGATCATCCTTGATCGGCGTAAATGGGTTCAACTTCCTCTTCTGAAGATAATTTAATCTCCTTCTGTTTAGAGGACTCCATGTTTAGCAGTTTAGTTTCTAGATGACTGAGCAGTTTAGCATGAGAGGCTGCAAGCCTGATGTAAACTCTTATAAAAGCTGACAGCTTTCAGAAAACCAACTGCAGATGGCAACGTCTTTCTACTTGCAACGTTTCAAGACCAAGCCGACTTGGTTACAGATCCGCCATGTTATCAATCTAAAAATGTATGAGTAAATGGGTTACCCATGGCCCATCGGTTGAGCTACGCACACCGTGAAAATCCCATCTCTTAGCACAATTCCAGCAGTTCGTACTGAACAGATAGGAAAACATGCCAAAAAGCTGGGCCTCTTTTCACATGACTTTTGCAGAAGTTGTAGGGATGAGAAAGACCAAGAAACAAACCTCCTATGTACGTGCACAGCTTTGTCCCAAGAAAGTCTACTCAATCAGCCTACTTCGACAGCCTAGGCGAACAGGCTTCATTAGGTATCACGACCCTCCTATAGTTTACAAAAGCACCAACTGATCCATGTCAGCAAAATGGACCTTTATTGGCCTAGGTTTTCTCGTCTGTAGATCTGAACTAGCCTTAGCTTTCGGTAGCCACTCTAACCTTAACCTAGTGATCTAACCTGCGAAGAATTGTTTTGTAAAAAATTACGGATTTGGCTTAGATTCCATTAAGCTTGGCTTTGGAACTTTTGAGGGAATGAAACTCGATGGACAGTACGAAGATACAAGCTACAAGTCCTAAGATTTCCTTTACAGAGCTTTATGTTGAAAAAAAATCACAAATGACTGATCAAACGAATTGACTCTCACAATCGGCTTGACAATCATCTGTTCACGGCCGCCCATTTTTGGCATTGTTTTGACATTAGCTTCCATTTTATGTCGACTATTAGTGCTTGTTCACACAGAACAGTTGAAATGGATTTTTTTTTTTGACGTTTAGAAATGTCAATCATTGAGAAATTTACGGTTTTGAATTGAATTGGTGCCAACTACTAATATGTCACAAATAATCCAGTGAAGTGTCCAGACAGGACTATCCGTCTGAACATGCGAATGTAGAAAAAACAAAACCTTAAGGGAAACATAAGCTAATGTCATAGTCGAACAAAATGCCTGCTGACATTTTTACTGCATAGATCTCTATCAAATCAATTTACAAATAATTATCTACCTGTCATTGTTTGCTTTTTGTGGTTAAAAACAAATGTATTGCAGTTGAATACCACAAATGTACATATTTCTGCAAACCCTCTATTAATAGATAAACAAATTTGTCTAATTTTTACGTCATCTGTCAAATTAGCATATCAGACGACCGACTAAAATCGCTCTCTCTTCTGTAAAGCGAATGATTATTTTAACAAATTGGCTCTGTGTTGTAGGTATAACCAGTTTCTGAGTAATCGTACATAATGGATTTAGGAATGTTGTTTATATTTTTTACTTGTTTGTTATGCCAAATTTGGGCTCTATGACAGGACATTAAAGCGCTGTTCCATTCGTTCTTTTCATTTTTCGCGCATTTGTCCTTAAAGTTTGTATCTACTGATGCAGCTTCAGTGACCTCTGTAAGCAATTCTTTAGCATAAGATAAATATTTACCATTTTTTTGACCAAAATTAATTACCACAAAATTCCCATTAATCACTGACTTAGTCATAGTCATGCCTCCATGTCGCCAGTAGGTAAGTTTTTTTTTGTTTTCATTCAGATATTCAGACATTAAGCACACTTTAGCGAAGAAACCTGTTTAAACCGTATAAATTGTGACGTATGACAACCCTAAAGCTGAACAATTCCCAGAAGAGCTGTGGGCTGGTGCAGAGGCACGAGACTTTGTTAAGTCATTTATACCAGATTTGCGGTAATAGTTCCGATTCTCAGCGGTGGTTGAGATACTAATTTTAGACTTGTCCCACGCCTTGCAATATCCCGACGTTGGAGGCAAGGGTGATGACGTATGTATTTTATTAACATTTAATGCGATACAGGTGTGTGATGTGATTAGAGACGTAGTAATGTATGTATGTACGTACGTACATGCGGATAAGTTTTGATTGAGAACCTGGAAACAAAGCTTTATGTCGTCGGGTAATGAGGTGTCGTGTGTGACGACATTTATTCAGCAAATGCCTGTGCCTCCAGGCTTAATGAGCTAAGCAGAGTAATTAATTAAGTGAAGTGTTGCTGGCATTTGATTGGGATTTATAATCAGAACACTTTTCTCCTTAATTGGTATAATTAGAGGGGTATTTGCGCACAGAATACACAGAGGTACTTGCTTTAACTGAATTTTTAAAGGGTCATGTACCAAAAGTAGTGCATCTCACAAGTGCCGGCCAACACTTGCATTATATCCGGCAAAACAACTACCGAATGAAATAAAACGTATGTGAGGGTGAGGACAGGAAGTTGTCAAGGCGAAACGGCGGCAATAAAAGCTAAGACCGGTTGAATACAGATTGGCATGTGCACTTTATAAACAAACCGAGATGCCAGAGTATGTATGTATTTAAGCCGGCAAAACCATAAACTGGCGGGGGTTTCCATATGTTGTTCTACTCTTGGCCTGTACAACAGAGATCGCTGTTTGTTTACAAAATATATATATTCGCGGTTTAGCACATATGTATGTACATGTAGGAGCATCTTAGCTGTGGTTGATTGGACACTTAAGCCGTGGTTAAGAGCCATTTCTTTGTGTTGACCAAATTACACAGACTTGTGAAATATGAGGCAATAAGTCGCGGCGTGACGTACTCTCTTCCGGTTTCCGGTGGCGTGATGTGCGAACTTCCGAAGAGGCGACCGCTGTGGGCGAGTGGATGACAGACAACACGCGATTGACCGGAGGCGGGTGTCGATTCAATAATAATCGCAGATTTTTTGTAGAATCTGAGGAAGTATGCAAATGTGTCATCTGTAATAAAGTACCTACGAGGGTAAGATTTACAACAATCAAATGCAATTAGTGAATTCCTAAGCAAATTCAATGGCTACAGATCGACAATCAATTCTGTCTGACTTCGGAATTTCCCCCTTTTACTTGCACCTATACCTATAGGGCAAGTATTGTATTCGTGCAAAATTTGGAACTCGAGATTTTAATCAAACTTGACATTACTATAATAGAGAAGTCCAAAAAAGTAGGTCCGCCAATGCCGTCTGTCTGTCTGTCTGTCTGTCTGTCGGTCTGTCTGTCTGTCAGTCTGTCAGTCTGTCAGTCTGTCAGTCTGTCAGTCTGTCAGTCTGTCAGTCTGTCAGTCTGTCAGTCTGTCAGTCTGTCAGTCTGTCAGTCTGTCAGTCTGTCAGTCTGTCAGTCTGTCAGTCTGTCAGTCTGTCAGTCTGTCAGTCTGTCAGTCTGTCAGTCTGTCAGTCTGTCAGTCTGTCAGTCTGTCAGTCTGTCTGTCTGTCTGTATATTCGACTACAGCCTAAACGGCTGAACGGATTTACTTCAAACTTCATATATAGGGTCTGTGGGATATTCCCTAGAGGCGGAATTTGAATTTTCATTCTAACCTCAAAATTAAGGGTAGTTTACTTAAGGCCGATTTCAGTTAAAATGGATTTTCTCAAAAACGGCTCTACCGATTTCGATAAAATTTGATGTGTGGGTTAGTTTGGGCATATGCTATGAGGTGGCATACCACGTTTTTCACGAAAAATTCGAATAACGGCAATATTGAAAATCAGCTGTTTCTCTGGTATTTGTTCGGCGATTGGGCTAAAAATTATTATTTGTAGGTTATAAGACAAGTGCAAAATAATGGCATACCAAATTTTGGAATGCCACGCCCACTTTTATAAAACTTATTTTTTAAAAATTTTTACTAGAAATTGAGAAAAAATTATTTAAGCAAAGTAATAGACCTTCAAATTCTTTATAATTCACTCAAATACCCTATCTGGCCACGCCCACTTTTTATGGGCATTTTTATAAAAACAAAACTCCTACAATGTTATGACTATTATTCCATTGAAACGCGGAATGCCACGCCTACTTTACTGGGAAGAGCAAGACTTGGACTTTAATCCTGATAAAATTATACACTTATAGCATTACGGTGCAAGTACGTACGACCCAGTCGTGCACTTTATTTTGTAAGGAGAACTCTTCTAGAACTATTACTATCGAAGTTTGGATTGAGATACAATTAGATCATGGTTGAGTGTGAGAAAGCGATAGAAAACGCCTCCAGAACGTGGGCGTAACTGAACACAGTGTATGGGTAAATGGTAGACAATTCAAGTACCTAAAGATTTGGTCTTAATGATTTTTTTCGATTTCAAGTAAAATAGTGAAGTTGTGAGGAAATGGGCGTGGCAGCAAATTTTGCAAAGGTTTGCACTTTTCTCTCAAAAACCCAGATGGGAAATTTCATCCTTCGAAGCCCACAGATGAACGGAAGAGCGATTTCGCAAAGTAATCTACTAAGGTCTGGGCAAGGAATAACTATGCAGAATATTTAAGTCTACATCTTCCTACTTGTGAAGTGTTTTCTTGGCTCTAAGGTACTCTGAATATTGACAGTCGAACCTCTCGACATGATGATGTCTTTTCAAGTGTTTGTTCCCTATCATGTGGTTCACACAAATCGGCCTCCTTGGTTCTTGTTTAATTAAAAAATAGTCTGCTGCTTGTTTGTAGTTGGATTCCTTCTGTTGTTATTGAAGCTAGATTGACTCGAATTACTCGAACTTGAAGAGATACTGAAAGAGACCTTGGTTCATCTACAAGAAATTGAGCGATTTGAAACTCCGGATCGATTAGAAAAATGATCGACTATATAGTAGATACAAACCTAGCCAAGTACTGAATTTGTCGCAAACCTTTTAAATTGGTAGTTGTCCAAATCTAAGTGCCATAGCACTAATGATCGACTGGGTCCACTCTACCTACATATCCCTCAACCTTTTCTGTTTTAAAAGACCATTAAACTCCGACCTTATTCAAAGCCCAAGCAAAGAAGTTCAAGAAAATTACCCCCGATCCCATCTATCTCTACCAATCTAATGGATTTGACTGTTAAATTAAATATTCCATTTAAAAACTTGCTAAACTCTCCAATTTTACACTGGACTACCACGAATAGAAACTTCCTCTTCCTATTCGACTCCAAAATTACAGCACATTCACTGCAAATTATTATTTCATCAGTCTAATTTCCGTGAATGCATCAATTAAAACGAGAGAATATTTTCGAAAACTTCCCAAAAAGGTTTCATTGCGCTGCCAAAAGAGTTTGCCCATCCATATGTTCCAGGATCCAATGGGACGTATGCGTAACTTTTCCTGCACTGCACTTTGAATGCCTTCAGTGTTTTTAATTAATTTAAATTAATTTAACATCTCGTTCTATTTAAACTTTGCCAGAAACATTTGTTTAAATTACGAATTGAAATTTTAATTAATAATGGATGGAAAGCTTTTTCGCAAAAGTTTACCTTGGGACCGTCCATTAGCACAAACATGACCAGCCACACAACTTTTCCCAGCAAAAGCGATTGAAAAGTTATACTTTTATGACTCTGAATGCGGAATATTAAATGAAACTGTTTTCGTGTTTCTTTTGATTTCACGGAAACAAGCTCAGCAGGTATGCAAATGCTATTCAAATGAGCATCAGTTCGGGACCTTGTTTGTTTATTTAAACAATACTCGTCACATTTTCGATATATTGGAACGAAGTTTGACAAAACCCACATCAGTCAGAAAAGAAAGTGTTTTGAACTAAGTTCAAGTGCACGTTAAGAGTTTTCTGATCGAACAATGCTAAATGTCAAATCATAGCAAAGGAAATCGAATTTCCCTTGGCAATATTTATGAAGAAAATGAAACAGATATCTATAGCTACATATATAGTGTTTGACACATTGACCATGTTCAGAATTGTAACCCTACATTTTGAGTAGTAGATGACATTTCGCAAATTCAGTAACACAGAAAACGGGGTTTCTTCATTTGGTTGCCCCAAATCGTATATCACTTCACCTCAATTCAATTGGAATTCGTATATTTTATTCATAGCACATAATCCATATAAACATAGTCGAACAATAAATAATATACTAACCGATCAGCTGTTTTAGACATTTCGATTGACGTAAAATGTGAGCAGTGACAGTGTATCCTCCTGACATCTGAACGAAGAGTTGCCGCAATCTTTCCCTATACATGTGTATTGTGATCGTAAATTTTAAATTTCTTTTTGTTTTTGTGCTTGAAAGCACGCTCCTGTCATTTTGTAGAAGTTTTTTGATTCTGTATCTGTCCAATTGTGATCAAAGCTTCTTTGACTAGATCTGCTTCCTGGAGTAACAGAGAAGAGGTTTTTTCTTGCAAATTTTAGGCTTTATTCTTCTGTCAGAAACCTTAAACTCTTTAAAACATCTTTGAACTAAATGGTATATAGGCATAAATGACTTGTGGTTTCAATAAGATGGTGATGATTGGTGGCCGTCATGACGTATTTGTTAGTGCGTTGAACAACCGAGTGCGAGTTCGATGTTTATTCATATTTCATGGTGTGACAAACTCCTCCGAGCATGAATGCCATGAAAGCATTCAATGATTGGCTAAAACAAGCTTGAGTTCCATCTGTCCGGTCAGATATTTGTATTTGTCTCTGAAGAGATAGAGTCAAATATCAAAATATCTAAGGGTCCTAGTGCCTAGGGTAGTGTTGTGAGTCCATTTAGAAAGCAAAGGAAGACAACCTTTAAAAGATACCAAGGACTGTTTCACGTACCTAAAAGAGCGGTTTAGCTCGTAGCTTGCACCTTTTATTTAAAAAAAAAATCAAGAAACATTATGAAAAGTCAAATATGCTGATCTGAATACAACTTTTCTCATAGATTCACCACAACCTTTAAGACTACTGAATTTTATATTTTATTTAAATAAGCAAATACCCCCAGTCGGTTATATGTACCTTACTCCCTCACACCTCGCCATAATATTTTGAAACAAACAACAAAGCTTTGAACTTCAGTGTAACTCCACCTTCACATGAACAATGGTTTGCTTAAACAATGGCCAGTACATGGAGTGAAACCAAACCATCTGTCATTTTGGAACTTCCTTTCAGCAGCAATGAAATTAACACCCTTACTGTGAAATACACTGTCAATCCACAGACTAACATCAACTCTGCTGGAGTAACAGACCATAGAATCTGTTACGTGGCCCTAAATTTTAAACAAACGAAAAACTTTTCCCTTTTGTCACCCACACCCGAGAATTGCATGAAAAATTGTAAAACTTTTCCAAAAAAAAAAAACCAAAACCCCCCTCCCACATCGAGGTATGTGGCAGCCAGAGTTACTCCTTTCAGTTTAGCACAATGAGAATAACGCATGAACCAACACTGCTCGGATAAACAATGATCCTTAAAAGACATGGAAACCGAAGAGTACCGAAAAACTCCACCATCCAAAAATCCAACTGCATCCTGGACGACTTTCCTCTTCCAAGGGTGACGAAAAAATCCGTAAATTCATCCGTCATGGCAAACAATTGAAGCCATTCATTTCCACAAGCCCCCATGGAGCACCCATTGCACCGACAAACCTCGCCAAATCCAGTGAAACATTCTTCTGTGCAGCCGTGCATCACCATTGCCTCGTGAGCCGTTTAATAGATTGTGCGATCAAAGAACATCGTGACTTGACACCTTTCGTATCTGTGAGATGGTTTTTCCCCCGGGCATACACTCCATTTAGGAGAGAATCCTTTTTTGCCCCGCTATGCTTCAGTTCCCATCTATGTATGTTGGCGGGGTGGGGTGGTTTTTTTTGTGTCCTTTCTTAAGATTAAGGAGCTCCAAACCGAACGTAAAATAGATGTCAAGCTTAACGCTTGTGTCTCTCTTTTTTCGGTGCTCTGTCGGGTGAAGTTTGACTAAGCACAATGTGGAAAGTGATTAAGACCAAGATCCTTGAAAGGACTTTTTGCCACAAGCTACTAAAATGGAAGACAATTAGTTTGGTCATTGTGCAGCATTAGCTTAATTAGGTCCGCGGACATAACACTTGTGCGCTCCTAATTAACTCTGCGATGCAATTGAGTGTTCCTTGGAGAGGAGGGAGCCGGTGGATACAAAGGAATCATAAATACAATTCGCATCCTCGTCTCTGGGACAGATTACGAATCACCAGAGCTCTCTGGCAGTGGAAATCAATTTCCATTGTCCAGCTCAAGACATTGATGGACGGGCCCCAAACCACCGGACACATCGCTTGTTATTCATTTTGCTCCTCCTTTCAAAGAATCCATCGATTTTTATCTACTCTGAATGATTTGAAAGGATACAGTCAAGGGTTGAAATGTAGATTCCGAACAACAAAGATAAATGTATGCTAACGTACGAGAATATCCAAAGGATGCTGGAGGGGCACGGAAAAAAAAAGCAAACACTTAACAAACACGATTTCCTTTCGTCCTGATCTAAGCAGGAATTTAAATGGAGGTCTGAATATTTTATAAATATTACCTGAACACTGGCCCAAAGAAATATCCGTGTGAGTGCCATGTATACGTTCTTCCTTTTCTTTTTTTTTTTTTGGGAAAATTAAAGGAATTTCAGATGAGATGCGCGCATGTTTGCAATTCAAAAGGAATGTATGTCTGCATTATTTATGCGGACAGCAAAGGAGATACCTACACCGGGATGGGAAAAAGGATTTAAACATTTAGTGTTGATTATGGATGATGGTAGGTGATGGACGGAGCCATCAAGTGTGTACGATGTGGGCGTTGATGTTATTTTTATTTAGATGGTGGATATATTTTCGGGTGATGGGGTTTCAGATGATGTTACCAATTCACTTGGAAATAGTTTATTGAGAGTCCTTGAGTTGTGCTATGAGGAATAGGGATTTCTTTAGAAATATGCGTGCGACATGAGACCACTATATACTATACTTTTACCAATAGTAGAACATATGAACTTCAATAACTGAGGCCTTTTAAGAGTTCTGAAGAACTATACACCCTTTTAGTATTCCATGCGTCAACTGATCTGCGCTCAGCTTTCTAAGGGTTCACCCTTCCAGATTCGATAGACGCACATGTGTAAGATTAATCCTCCTATCGGTGCTGGATGTGATGTTGCGTTTCAGTCTGGCTTTGTCAGTCGTGCTCGTGTTTCTAATCTTAGACTTCATTTGCCAAAATGTCAAACCGCACCATGTCGTCATTCGAATGACACTAACTCCTCCCATAGCGTTAAGTTTAAAAATAATTCCGTGTTAATTCCCGATTCATGCCACCCATTCATATTTGGAATCTATATTGGCATTATACAGGCTGTCACATTTTTGTTTTAATGGTTGCCACGCACTATGAAACTAGCTGTCATCTTGCAACGACTGCGTTGACAGCTGAACATAGAAGATACAATCATCAGACTAAATTGACAGTGGATCAGTAAATCATTGGCAAAGCAGAAGTACTACTGTGAACACGTTTATCTTTTACTAGTAAGTGCTTGGATTGATATGAATGCAAAGGAATACGATCCCAAATGTGTCACCCTATCGGAAGACTCTATTACTTTTGCAAATGGTGGCAACTGTCAGTTTTGTTTTGAAGCAAACTGATAGTAAAATCGTGCACACAGCTCGTGTGACCGTAGACATTTTGAAAGATGTGTTTCTGCCGGATCGCCTGATGTCTCGTTTTGGCGATTTGCACTGACTGTCAAGTTCGCCCTTTCCTGGGGATTTTTTTGAAGTCACGCGGGTGTAAGGAAGAAGCTACAAACTCTGAAAGCTTTCAAAGAGAATATCCGACAAGAGTGCGAATAAAATGAGGCAGAAAGAACAAAAAATGATCATCAACAATGGCAGTACCCACACAACCGATATCTCCTTGAAAAAGTAAGGAAAATGGGCAACTTAAAGGTCCACAGATATGAATGACAAAACAACATCGAGTAAGTGTATTTTGGTCTCAAAATAAAGTCCCAGTTTGCAACTCTGAAAGAAACTTTTAATTACCCGAAGCACATAACTTTTCCCAGCAAAACACTATGCAGAGCACGCTTTCGCCGACATAAAACAATACTTTTCCCAAAAACCAAACCAACGCCCACCGTAGCAGGTCCTCCTCCTCAACCAACAAGATTTACCTCATCCAATATCCAAAGCGAAACAATTCACTTCCTCATCCCAGCATTTAAATCAATTCAACTTAAAGCCATTATAACCTAAATTAATGTTTACTTCAGGTATACCGAATACACGATTGTACCCAAACCTGACCGCATCGTTAAAAGCATCATTCCTAGAATACCAAATTGTCCAAGGATCCCCATTCATTTGGCAATCGTCTCGTATCATACTCGTAAAGGCACACTCAGTCAGCCGAGAAAGCATAACTTTCTCAAGAGTAATGCCCACGCGAAATGAAATTTTATTACCTTCTACGGTTTGCTGCTGAGAATTTAAGTAAAACATGTCGCACTTTTACGTGCCTCGCATTCGAATGCGAATCCTGACAGCCTGACAGGCAGGACCTCTCGCTATACAATGGCCACCGCTTGCTGCTCGTAAAAGTGGCGAAAATTAACCGGCTCATTTGGCGGAAGATTTAATTTATAGGATCCGCATAATTGCTTTGCCGCACAGATGAGTACAACCGTTAATAATTTATTCTATTCTTTATTTTCGCTATTTTTTCATGCTTACCGTTATTTACATATTTTCTTTTTTTTCTTTCTTTTTTTTCAGTGGAAAGCCCAGCTGTCTGTTATCCTGCGACGGCCTCAGATGTGTAGCAGGGCTTTGGCTGGCAATAAAAATTTCCAACTAAATGTGAATTGGATGTGGAGAGGGGGATCGTTGTTTTTTTGTTGCTGTGCATCCCTAAAAACAAACTCAATTCTGATGTCGCGAAAAAAGGAGCAATATGTGGAATTGCAGTTCACTTTTTTGTGTGGGGTTGTTGAAACACTATCAAGGATGTCCTAAGGGCTTTGGGTGTATTTTTTTGCTGGGCTTCTATGGAAGGACACTTGTTTTTGATTCGTTTTTACTGTGGCGTAGGATGAAAAGTATTTTTCATGGAGAACATTTTCAAATGCTTATTGGTGTGTTTTCACATTGTTCGAACAGGGGAGAGGCTTTTAATCCGGAGGAATAGGGTGCATAGGGTATGTTAGGCTGTAATAAATAATGCAGTCAGAGCAATCAGAATACTGAGCGCGGTTGTCACGGGTGGAGTATATTTTAATTTTTTTTTTCAAATACACACTCTCTTGTTGAAGCGGGAGCATCACTTTCTTTTAGGTTGTAGCCGCAGCTAACTTCGGGGAGATTAGTGGACCTAACTTCGAGTCTGTTGCAATAAATACAATTCAACAGATGTGGTTAAGGGAAATGGACATGATTACAGCTAGTTGCCGATAGGTCAGTATAAATGTGAAACATATAAAAATTTGAAAAGGGAAACGATCAATGAAATCTGTGAGCCGATTAAGGATATCCGAGTTCTGTCCACTGTTTGAGAACCTCAGGTTTGATAATGAATTTCTCTGAGTGGCTGAGTGTTGTCTTGACCGAAAGAATAGAATCAGAAAGTCCACACATCTGATGAACATTTGTTGGACAGAATATAGCTAGTGCAAGGCTATGTAGAAATTCGGTTCTCCTCCTAGCCAAATAACAAAGTAGTCCTTGTGGCAAGGCTACTCTCTCCTCTACACTATATAATAATCTTGAATACCTTCCCCAAGACATCGACTACGTACTTGGGCAACACGCATCTCTTGAAAAGGAGATTAGAAGGAAGATCTGTCGCTTCAAAACAGGGGATCCTTATACAGAATCGGAAGTAAGAGGAGGTATCTTCTCTAATGATCTACGCATATGTAAGTATCTCCTTCCGCCTTCCCAACTACTGCACTGTAGCGTCTTCTAACCGGGGATCATGACGATAAACCAAGCTGAAGTATAGGATGATATCCGTTCGGAATCTCAGATTCATTTGGTACTACAATGAACTCTTTTCTGGTCTAAATGTGGTCATACATGCAGCCTGCCACTTCAGTCTATACCTAATAATGCTTAGTTCTTAAAATCCCACAAATGTACGTAATTCTAGTCAAGTAGATACCACTAAACAAAACTGGCTATCTTTCTCTCAGACCCAGTAGTATGTATGTAATTTTCAGAGAATGAGTTACGTTCCCTTTAGCAGCGTCTTCCAAACTTTCTCAATTCAGAATATAGGTTTAAAATCCATGATCTACGTAACCCTGTTTGTAGTCCTCAATATCCAACACCATCTGTGGTATACCCAGTCGATAGATTGGATAGAGAACAAGATTTCTTATAATTCTCCTTTCCAAATCTACATTAAAGGGTCTAGGACAGGCGAGGTTGCAGGAGCTTGATTGTTTCATTATCTTTTCTTTTCTGGGTTTTCGTGAACTATACCAACAGCCAGACATCTGCAATAGCACTCGAATCACCAATCATATGATCTGAATTGGTAAAAAATGTCGCACCCCTGAGTAAGATATCGACTCTGTGCTGAGGTCCTGGTCACTCAGACGTCGCAGAGAATTGTGAGGAACCTAACCTACAAGTAAACCTATATGTTTTGCGAACGTCCAGGAGCTGCCAACGAAAATCTTGCTCCATCCTGCGAGAATCAATGGAGTCTTGGCAGTCTAAAACTTGGTTAGGGAACAAAATTCTATTTCGCGAGCCGCTAAACTCACACCTTTGACTGATATATAGACTAAGCCTTTAAAGCCTGTAGTACTTGATGCTGTCTAAGGAATGGCTCTAACTTTCTTACCTTCTCTGTGACTTAAAGTGCTGCCCTCAACCTTCAAAATCTATCTTTAGGTCAGACACTCGCTCAGATCCAAAGAATTTTGTTTAATTCTAGAAAGGAGTATGTAGTTCATCATGAGACGCATGCTGCACAAATTTAATTAACACTAACTGCTGCACAATACCCCTAAGATAGCATAGGGTACAAGATAATCCTTCCTTTACACAGATAACCCTTTCCTCCAACTGCTCCTGAGGGTCCTTCTCATGACGCAATATGTTTTTTAAATATTTTTATTCGCCCGTTTTTTCTCGCAACAGGATTTCAACCGAATGCTGGTCGTTTGTGGTCGCATAAACGGTCATTTGTTTTCGTTTTGTTTCCTTAATTTAATGGAAGCAAGACCTATTCACATGGTTTTAAGCATAAAGTGGCGAAAGGAGCAAAAAAAAGGAAAGCTATTCGAAATGTCAACTTGTGTGATTTACCGGGTGTGTAAGCACTAATTCACTATTCACCATCAATTCAAATAAATCACAACGAAGCCGTTATCCTTGGCGGAAGAGGAAAATGAAAAATGTTTGCATTTTCCTTTCATAAATTCGCTTTAATTAATTATTCTCATTGCGCAATGGGAGAACAGCGAGAGATTTGGGATTAAGATGAGCTAGCTGAGCTATTCTTGGGAGACTCGCTCAAGGATAACTAATTTGAATTCGGGAATTGAGCAAAAAAAATTTTAATGAATTTATTTTTAAAAGGATTCTGTTCCTCTGTCACCTGAACATCATTGCAAGGACAACAATAATTAAAAAAAGAACTAAGAACAGAGAAACTAAGTTGAATTAAGAAATTAACTGCATATTTATGTTTTAGAAAAGAGTGAGGACGAACTTAAGACTAAAAGGAATGCAAAAAGTTTTAATTTTTTTTAATTTATAAATGTGTTTGATTCGTCCTTCAGGAGTTCGCAGGGGAAACACGCTTTTGTGCTTCGAACTGGACACAAAGTTTAATTGTCTGTCAACTTTCAACCGGATACCAAATTTTAGCAGGCAAATTTTACGTTCACCGTCAATCGAATTCGTGTCATGCGACGCGATACCTTTTCGCGCGATTTGAAGCGATATCGCAAGCGATGAAGTGTTTATGACACCGCGGTTTCATCTAGTCTTATTCGTGTTTTGACATTTGTTCTCGTCACTCGCAGTCACTTGAATCGCTATGCCATGAACACCTCCACATGTACATGTGTAGTTCGTCGAATCGCATAGCTCTGCCAATATTGATAACTTTTCTGCTCTTTTCACTTCATTTTCAATCGTTTGGCGAGGAATTTGGACGATAAGTTCTCGCACTCAGATAGTCTCTTCTGGACTCGTGACTTCAAACCAAATCTTTGATGAAGGAAATGGTTAGGGAAGCAGCTGATGCTCAGAAGTTTTGACAGCACATTCATACATTAAAGCATCCTTAGAATACAGAAAGTAACACAGTGTCAAGGATTGGTTTGAAGAAATGGAAGTAGCAAGCCCAAATATTTTTCTACAGTTCACACTACACATGACTGTAACTCTCCCTCACGTCCACGGATTATCAAGCTCGTTAAGTGACAAATTTACAGCCCTGTCCTTAGTCGCAACTCCTTGCGATGTCACCACCACCAACCAAGTGCGTACGACCACCAAAGCAGTTTAAATACAAATCTTTCTCGAAGCAACTGTAAGTTCCGCAAACGGAAGCTACATCCTTTCACTTGGGAAAGCAACTGAATTTCAAAAGTCCTCAAGCAAGGAAGAAAACTCAAAACAATCGTCCCGGAGGCAATGTTGCATGGCTTTCAGCAGCTGGTAGGTTTGAGATTTGCTTTAGAAGTCACTGACTTAGATGAACATTCAGAAAGAGAATTCCAAAGAATTTCGATTCGGGTCAAGTGGCACCACACTTAGCGCTACAATATGACTTTCCCCACCGAGGAGAAATCTTAATGCCAATGTTAAATATTTCACCATTACAGTGGCTTTCCAGAAACCGGGTTAAGGGCCCACATCTTTTCAATACGAAAAGTTAAGCAACAGAATTAACTTCTTCTATGGAGCAAACCCACAATGCCTTGTTAAGTGACACTTCATGGAAGTGCAACCTAGGCAACCGTTGCAAAGTGGAACCTTCTTTCTACTTCTGGCCCTCATCTCAATTTCACACTCACATCTATGTATGTGTGTATGGAAATAAATTCACCGCAGAACCAGCCAGAAGTGACACCAAAAAGTCGCAAACTTCTTCAATTCAATTCACTTTGTTACCCCTTTTTGGTGCGACACGACGCTATATGCTGTACGCTGTACGTTGGTTAAATGGAATAATTTGAATTTTTGTTTCAATGTCTCCTTGCTTTGGAGAAAAACTTTCACACTTTCAAACAGATTCTACTGTTTCGAGATTTATTCTTCGTCACCACCCATGTATGCAAAGGAATCTGATGGTGATGAAGACAGATCACCACCACCACCACCACCAGCAGCACCACCACTAAGGAGGGTAATTTCTCAAAGAGCATTCATGATGGTGTAGCATCCTTTAAGCTGGTTTACCATTGAGAAGTCAGTTCTTTTCCTTTTTTTTTTTGCCTTCTGAATGCTGTATCTTCTTCCGAAGGACAATGTGAAAGAAAGTGAAATATGTATGCAACTACACATCCATACGAGTCAGGCAGGATCTGTGAAGGGCGTTTGAAAGTTCTACAGAACTCAGAAAAGAAGCGAAGTTTACATGAGTTCCTAATGAATGAGGAAAGGCATAAGACCATGCAATTTCATTGTTTTCTTTTACTTACTCACTGTTGTGTGTGTTATTTGTGTTTTCTGAAATGAGTTTTGTGTTTTTTTCTTATTTTTTATTTTAGGTGTTTTCAGTTCTTTTGTGCAACGTGGAAGTGGAACGGTTTTTTGTTTGAATGAAGTCGAGTTTCCGAACAAAGCAAAATAGCCATCCAAGGAGTATGCAATGTTTCTTGTGTTTACTTTAAACTGCAATGTGTTATACATGCAAAGTGCTGGGTAACTGACATTGTGAGGTGCATATTCTTAGGCGATGGTTGCTGGTTGTGAGGAGGAAATGGAGACAAAACATGGTCCGGAATTGTTATGATAATGATGACGTCATTGTTGGAACGTTAGTATGTAGTATGGAGGAGCGCGCAGATAGTTGGAGCCCTTATGTCCTTAACAACACACGATGCACGACTCAGACGTATGTATTTAACAGCAAAGGTTTCGGTGTAGGTTTGGCGATTGTCAAAATAAGCCTAACATGGCGTTGAATTGGAGGGAATGGGCTCAGACTGACTGTACCACCAATTCTAGAGAAAATCCAAAATCCCTTCAGAGCTATGTAGATCCAAATGTGTTTTGAGGCAGTGGGGGTCAAAGTCAACTTTGATTTAACAGTCAGGGCTTGTAATATGTCACTGCATTAGAAGGCAACGACATCTGGCCTAAAATGGAAGACAATATACTGCCTGACTCCGGTATATACCGTCGCTAACGAAACCTTTAAGCACTGCTTGGGTCCCACCACTATTCTTATCGAACAGATCAGGTTAAGTTTTGAAAAGCCTTCCCCTACTTTAAGCACTTCGTATGAGTCTTAGATTAAACCGTACCTAGCCCTGATTCAAAAGAACATCAATTACTTATATCTGTGTGTTGGACTACCATGTCATCCTAAGTAACTCTGTTTAAGTCATCATGTCAGTCATGATCAACAAATTGATTTACTTGACGCCCGTCAGATGTGGCCACAGAATCTTGAATTCATGAAGCAGAATTAAACACCAATCTTCACACTTTTTCGTTCCCGCTTATCTTTCTTAAAAGATATGTCTTCGGAACGTACGCAGCAAGGTAGGACAGTTCCCTACCAAGGTTTGGTTTCTGATATCGCTGTCAGTCGTAACGAAGTAGAAGATTGTATTCGAATGGCTACAATCGCAAGAGAGTACAGTAAAGTTTGTCAATTTTGTGATCCGTAATCCTCTAAAAAGTCATGAACCGCCAGCTTAGAGGTATAGCTCGCGACGCTGCTAATAAGAACTAGAACCGAACACAAAATTCTTCTGAATTTATTTCCTTCTTCAAAGAATAAAAACCATTTACATTTAAAACATTTAAAACTAGAGAAGATCACTGGATAAGACTCGTCTTCTCTGCCGGATTTTCAGAACAAGTAAACAGGTAGCCAACTACCCAGTAAAAATAAAAAGCAGGCTCTGGCAATGGCAGCAATGGGGTCCTGACAATCCCCAATTGTTATACTTTTTAGGACGTTCGAAAGAAAGGAACTATTGGAAGGCCATAGGTAGAAGCTGAAATTTTCAACTTCAACTGGATGTACGTGCCCATCATGTGGCTTTTACTACTCTGTAGTCGGTAGTCAGCCTCACTCACCGATTCGATTATCTCGCTCAGCACAACTAGACATTACCTACCTACAGGTCGCCAACGTCTTCCATTCACTTGACTACCGATGTAGATATCGATTTCCCTCCTTCTACGATTGCTAAGATTTCGTCTAACCAAGGTCCCGTTCGTAGTAATTCAAATTCTAGTCCTACTATTTGCCAAATCCTCCCGTGAAGCTAGAACTAGGGGTTAGAGCTAGAGAGTCATCTCTGAATTGAACGATGTCGATGTTGAACAAGTCGCGTCCTTCCAAAAGTTAGATGGTATCAAAGGACGGGCATCCTTCTTAGCTGTTTTCTTTGCAACTCTAAGAGAATCAGTATAAGTATGTATGTGCTTAAGGGATTCTGTTGACGTCTAGCACTTACCACCAAACTAAGTGTCCATTGAATAGAATGGGTCCGACAATGGATATCTACATGTACATCCAGTAGCTAAATTTATTTATCAAAGATGTCACTGCGTGTATCGAAGTTTATAGCTTCTTTTTGGCGCTATTTCTTCCCAACTTAGCTTTCGATCGAGTATCCGCTTCTTCAGTACATCAAGCACGTTGGTGATACTGTCCACCTTCTCCGAGATTATAGTTATTGGAAACAAGAGCTTGCTTTTTGTAAGAAATTAGGAAGATGTTGTGTCAGACTCTTGTGGTTCGAGACCAAACGAATCAGAATGAACCATTCAGATGGAAATATTCTCGTTCGATCTTCTCTAAACTTTGAGATGTAAATACCTGAACTCAAAATGAAATACTCCCACTTTAAATGCAAGAATAGCAGGTCCATTTTACTCAATCTTTTACTACCAAGATTATTTCCTGAAGTCGAGGAGTCTAACTTATAAAGACATGCATACATACGATCTTCCTAAAACCGAAAGAAACTTAATCTTTATCCGAAGGTGAATCCTCAACTGGATCAGTGGACCGAATATGAAACCAATTTAGAGAGTAGGAATCAGCTTATAAAAATGGTTCAAGAGATGAAAAGGATTACAGAATCAGAAAGTAAAATTCTCTTGACCTGACCACACGGATAAAATGAAAATCCCCCCACTGTGCCAGTGCGTTCACTTTTAAGAACCAAAGCCCAGTTCCAGTCCAAAAAAAAGCCCAACTTTACATTGTTTGCCTCCAATTAGTGAACATAATCTCAGCACTGATATTCTTCGTTGGATGCATCCGACACAGATCCATTCCCAATAACGAGACTCCGTTGCTAACCACAAATCTGACGGTTCCATCTCATTTTCGAGAACAAAAAGAAGCGCATATCTACAAAATCACAACTTGAATGAGCAACGAACTCTGTGGGGTATAATGAAATCTTCCATTCTTCGAAAAGAGCACTACTCGTACACACTATGCACACAGCAAGGACATGGGCGGACTCATGCCGGGCGATAATGGTCTCTGATCTCCGTAGATGTTTGAAAACATTTTGGTTTGACTACTAGATGGGTTCCTCTCGGCATCTGACTTCAAGGATAAATCCCCGGTAAATTAGGAGATCTGAGAGCAGCACACAACAAACCGTAGGAGAAGATTTGTATACCTTCTTGTTTTTCTTTTGTGCACTTTTCCTCTGAATAACATTCTCGATATTCGTTAATTGCCACCCACAGGGCATTGAAATCCTTTGTTCGGCGACCAATTTCAGGGAGGAAGCTATCTTCCCCGTAAAACACACTCAAGGTGAATGGGAGCTAATGGATTTTCCATGCTTGGTGGGAGGAACTTTTCAATTTCCAAGAGTATGCCCAGGTTGTGGTGCTTCCTTTTTTTGGAAATCAAATGAAGATGTCAGGCAATTCTATTTGGAAACATATGCGGTACACTGGATAGGTACGTGTTTTCGTCGTTAATAAGGCGCTTGGGATCCAGATCGGGATCGGGATCGGGATCGGGAACGCGTGGTAACACACGCGAAATCGATCCTAAAACAACAAGCAGTCTAACTGCCAATAATTGACTCCTAACTATGGCCAAATAAAGTGATAAACATTTTATTCTTTTACCACAGCCAATAAATCGGACTCCCAGCATCCTTTTTGTGCGAAACGCACACAGACGTTGTCCGTGTTGTGAAACTGTGCACGAATATGCGTCTTAGCGAGAAAGTGCAGTAAAAATCGTCATCGGCTATTGTGCCATCTATCAGCGACCGTGAAATCGTCATTGGGACTCGTGAAAGGACCTTTCAGGACCTTTGCTCGAAAGAGGATCTATTTATGAGGCGATTTTCCAGAATCCCAGGTAAGAGTATCGTAAATTTTCACTTCACGTCGACGATGATGAACAAATAAAGATTTTATTGGTGTCGCAGCGCGCGATTTTCCACACAGAGTCACTGAGTCCTAGGACTAGGACTAGGATACCCGACGGGTCCCGAAATTGAAATTCTCGCGCAATATCTAGAGATATTTGTTTTTGTTTTTTTTTTCTTTTTTGAACGAAGTGTCACCACGGGGAACTACTGTACAACAGACCATGCTAAAGGCATCATAATTGTCGTCGTCGTCGTCCTCGGCAGGGAAATCTCGTCAATGGTCATGGAAATTTGAAAACCGTTCTCATGCAATCACTTGCCGCATATGGGTCTGTGTGCGTGAACCGAAATAGAGAACACAAATTAGCTCCGCCCTCTTTCGGTTGGGCACATTCGGAAAGAGGTAGTGGCAACTATGGCGGATCGAATTTTTAATTTCGTTCTGGTGGCTTGGTTCTTTTTTTTTCTTCTTCTAAACATGTTCTCTCCTCCCATGGAGGCTATAGCCAGCACCACCAACTGATGGGTCTTGTGGTGTGTCATGGTTTAGGTGTGCGGTTTTGAATTGTTGGTCACATTTTGGTTTCGTATTTCGGCGAAATTTGTTACGCAGCGGTCCCCACAAAATTTGTGCTGGTCCGGCGAGACCAATAACTACGTCGACCTTGGCCAAAGTACCGCCATTGGGTAGGGAGACCTTGCTTGGTTGGGTTTGTTTTGTAAATTGGTTTGATTTCATTATAGGTACTCATTTCGTTGCTAAGTTATGTATTTAAAACTTTTTTTGACATTAACTTCGAAATGGTGGCGACTTGGCATTCTTTTCGAGTTGTTTTTCGAAAATCGGATTGAGAAATACGTAGAGGTTTATGGAAAGTATGGGGACGTTTCTTTCAAATGTCACTAAGTAGGTTGTCAGAAGATGGAAGTGGTTGCGAAAAATGACAGTGGAAAAGGTTTTTGAAAGAGAACGACGGATTGTACCAATTTCTGTCCTTAAATCCAGAATTTTGTCTGGTTATGCCGAAGAAGTGACATACTCTAAAATTTTTAGGAAAAGAATAATATTTTAAGAGAACTTCGAGAAATTCACCTCATTTTCAAGAGAAGTTCCAGAATTGTTGGAATTGTGAAGTTTTCGTAGGCTGAATTATAAATATAAGATTGATGGGCAAAACACATTGTGGCGTCCGAGCACTAATGCGTTTGACAGGCATTTTAGTGACTAAAGATGACAAAATTATGGTTTGTCACATGATTTTATGGCAAAAAGAAGAGTAGAAATGTAGAGACACAAACATAAAATACAAAATATATATGTAAATAAGAAATACTCGCCAAAAAGGCTTCAAAACATATTATTTAACAATTAAAAATGATTACATATCAATGCTAAGTATTTTGAAGTACACGTAACAATGACGTTCCCTGTTGCTAGAATCGAACTAGTCGAACTATAGTGTCAATCGAAAGGAGCTTTTTTTTTGACATTGGCGTGTTCAGATTTATATTCCTCTCTGAGCACTTCCCCGAATTTTTTTTACAACAAAGCTAATACTTTTCACAGCAATTTAATTGGTTGACTCTTGTATTTCTATTGTTCACCTCGTGAATTTCTCAGATTTTAATTTAATTTTCCACCTCTTTGTCGAGTGCAAGCGATTGACATCTCCAAACGTCGAAAAATCCAGAAAATTTAGAAAAATCTGAAAATCCGGATTGCCGCTACTCCGGGTATGCGGAGACGCTAGTTAACGACAAAAAAATCCAGTCTGACACTTCTATGTGAACAGGCTCAAACAGCTGTGAGCTGTCAAATGAAATAAAGAACGTTAAGACGTTCAGGTAGCGTTTGCGATATTTTCGATCGCCACATACATAGTGTTTCACCAATCTCGGTGTGAAGTATGGCTCGCCATGTAGGCATTAAACCAGTTTGAAGAGGTGGATCAGCCTTTTATTTTGGTCAGGGATATTCGAGATAAATTATTAAGATTTTCGAACAAGTAGTCGCCTGAGGTTTTGGTTCTAAAAACTGATAGGGCAGGACAGGTACACAGAAGAATGTGATGGCTGATTCCTCTTCCTCGTTTCTAGAAATCGTTAAATTGTTGAAGGGAGCACCAAGTCCTTTACCAGACAGTGCCCCATCTGTAATGTCCTTAACTAACTCGTGTCTGGAATATGTCTGTGGGCTATAACCCAGCACAAGGTTGGGTCACACCTCACAGCGATCTCGTTAAGATCTTCGGCATTGTTTTACCAACTTGGATCGAATGTTCCACGATTTGAAGACTTTAATTGCAGCTTGCCTATCTGTGCAGAAAATAATAGTGCTCCACTCTATCGAATTAGTCGAAAGTCAGGTCATGGGTTCACGAATAGCTGTGACTTCTGGTTAAAATATATATCTACTCCAGATGTCCGGCAGTCGTGCACACTTGAGCAAACTCTAGCACGTCTTTCAGACGTTGTCTTGGATCCGTCTATGGAAATTTCTGTCGCTGTTTCAGTAAACATCTCTTCCGATTCCTAAATACTGCTGCTCAGTATAGGTCACAAAGTAGTCACAGTCAGGAACCAGTTGCAAGCTTTCCCTAAGCCTTACAGCTGCTTTAGCCATGCTAAACTTCCCAAAGATATCAACGGAAAGAAGGTGGAGAATAGTTTCTAATGCAACCTTCTTAAGTATAGCATTACTGCTTTTCTTGCCCAGTGCCGTCCACCAGACTTGTGCACAGGATGTGTCTAACAACTGCCGTGTGTATCCTCTGAGCAACCCAATCTTGATCAATTAAAGTGTTCAATGGACTTATCTTCGGAATGCACACGAGAATGATTTTTCGAAGTCCAGGCTTGCTTGCGGGGCTGGCTTACTCCACTCATTCTGACAGTTTTCCTAGTGTTTTTTTTAGCCAAATTTGTTTATCAACCAATGTATGTTTGAAATTGATAGCCTAGCTGGGCGTCTGGGCGTCCATCCGTCTGGAATGCATTATCATCCAGTCCTGCCTAAGCACATAATACGCTGAATTTAAAAATGATTTCCCACTGCCAACCATGCGGAGCGATTCCCTTTGAAATACCCACCGCATATTCCGCAGAACTCAAAAAACTATTGTTTACCAACTGAATCCCTCAATTCCGCAGTAAATGCCTCACTCCTGTCCACCCCCAGCAAAAACAAAGACCGGATTAGCCATTCAAAACAACGGTCATAAAACAGCAAATCCCTTAAATTTGCACAGTAGCAGCTACCGATGATCCCAAATATTTTGTATCCCAGTCCGGTATATTAAATCCATTAACCAGGATAATCTCATTCAAAAGGACGAATCATGAAATTTTTATTGATCAACATTTGTAAACGACACTCGTTCCGGTAACGCACCGTAATCGCATTTAACCAGGTAAAAGGGATTCGCAACCCGCGTTGACCGGTCCCACCTCCATCGGAGTGTGAGCCTTCAAGTTGCACCCCTTTTCTGTTTTTTTCTTCCTGCCCGACTTAATCGAGGGATTATGTGTTTATGGGATGTTTTGTTTGTTCGACACTTCTGGTGAACACTATTCTGGAGGAAATATAAATTCTTCATGGTTCAATGGTTGGCCGCAGAAATTATCCAGCAGCATTCCATTGTTGGTGTGTGGTTGCCATTGGTGTTCTCTAAAAGCCAGATATCACACGCGGTAGCCCCGTATGTGCATCAATGTCGGTGCGGTGAGCCGTGGGAGTGAGTAAAATTTGCACTCCATTGCGGGAGTGAATGTCCTGCTGATGAGAGGACAACGGAATGAACTGGAAAACTACTTTTAAGGATGCCTCTTGAATTGTGCTGGGTCTGCATCAGGTGTGGCAATGGCAATCCGCCCAATTTGTTGAATTTTTTTCTTTTTTTTTTTGACAGAAAGGCTGGAAAATGACTTTGGTAATCCCTTTACACCTAGTGCCAGGGAAAGGATGGGCAAATGGAAGGAGAATTCAGGATAGAGAAAGGCTTTCAATTGTTTATGATGACAAATGGTTGCTTGCTAGTTTTTTTTTTTTTTGGGCTTCTGGAGTTATACGGGAATGCAGAGACAGGAGTTCTTCTTCACATCGTCCTCCCAGCAGCTTCCATAGAATTCATCTGAGGAGAGACACAGTGCTTTGGAGTGCTCCCACCTGGGTATAATCGGTAAAATTTCACCTTTTACTGGAGTGTTCCCCTGTCGAGGCAATGGTATCAGGTGAACTTGGATAATCTGGAACTAATATTTCGGAGACTGCAGTTTGGGAAACTCCTTCTTCCAATCAACTTATGGACTCCCATTGTGACGATAGAGCTGGTTCCTAAACTATCTTTGAAGCTTTGTCCAATAGACAAGGGCACCGTGCCTTAACAATCATCTGTCAATTTAAGATATGAAGAGTGAAGGGACCGGAAGTAGACTGATTTGAATGATTTTTTAATAGTACGTCTATGAGTGTACATCCAAAGCCTATAAGCACTTTGGACTGCTTTTTTAAAATCAAGGGATGTCTGGTGGCCTACTACTTGACTACCTCGACTATAAGACTTAAATACAGGAGGACCCAGAACGGAAACCTGCTTGTTCATGTTATCGAGAGATATTTAATGCTTTTGTAGTTTTCACACAAATCGCCATTCTTTGGAGGCTTGACAACCTTTGAAGAAGAATTCCAAACCTGTTTTTCTTCAAGTCTTGCCACCATATTTGACCTAAAAGCGTTAATCGCAGCAATTAAAACCTTTTCTAGGAAGTCTATTTCAAGTTCTGGACGCCAAACGATTCGTCTACTTTCGTTCGAAACAGGAAAAGGTGCTTGCCAGTGTAGTCATCAAAAATTAGTAGCAATCTGTGACCATCTAATCCTATAGGCATTTACGATGCCTACATGTCTTTCGTCTGGATTTTTTTGGCCATAACGCGAGCTTTTAGTGGTTTCTCCCTCGTCGATCAGGCTGCACCTATCAACAGACCACCATGTAGCATAGCATCGCAAGACTCGCTGGGCCGGTAATGAGAAAATCTTCCACATCACGCCAGTGTTCCTTGAACATGATGGTCCCTAGTGCATTGATTGTACGGCTATAGTTCGAAGACGGACGCTAGCTGCCATAAGGTGATGATTTCGTCAAGTCCTATATCGGATCTATCGAGTCGCCTGATAGCAATGCGGTCAGGATGATTGAAAGCTATCTGCCTGTCTTTTGGTCATCATCCAGCGCATTCTCGCACAGATATAGTCAGTTTAGTAATGTAAAGACTCCTGCTCGTGTAAGGGTCAGCTGTAAATACAGCTCCCAAAGCTGAGAGTGAGGCTTAAAACCCAGGTTTGTCCATTTGGAGAGAACCGCAAGAGTCTGGGCTATCTATGAACTCTTTGTCCCTTGAAGAACTTGGTCTACATGGTTATAAGGTCAAGTTGACACCAGACACAGACCACGAACCTTCCCGCATTGGTTCCTGAAGTGTCACCCCACACAAAACTTGTCTCATTCAATTCTAAACATCAGTCGCCTCTTTCCGGGAACGCCTTCAACGACCGCGATTATCTATTCCTTGAAGGCGACATGATACCCCCAAAGCACTGTCCACTTATCACCACGGGCCAATTAACAAATCAAAACTCCTCAAACGGCGAATAAACGTATTCAGCGTCAATTGAATTGACATTATACCTTCAAACAGATAAATTATTCCGAAAGCATTACAATTAATGAATAAATAATCTCGCCGGGTATTTTATTACTCTGGCCCGCAACTCAACCCAAAAAAAGCCAGCGCACAAGTTCACAAAGATCCGAAACTTGCCACCCAACACCAAAGCCCTACAACGCGTAAGACCGAAAGTAATGAATTCCGGTTTATTCTTCGTCTCGATTTCCTGCGCGAAATTGGCTCAGGAAATCCCAACCTCAAACGTTCTCTTCCGAGTTGATTGCTGCAAATCAAGTGGCAATTTGGGGCTAGCATCTGGCAGAGTAACCCCTGGCAGGGTGAGTCCTTTTCATTTTGTGGTTATTTTCGAGAATTCGCAGAAATCAAATCCCTTTTTGCACCCCAAATTCAGGATTCTCACCACCACTTCGTGGAACACATTAACGGACTTCATTGTTGTTCGGTGATGGTGGTGGTACTCTCCTACTAAAGCGACACTCAAATTTTAATGACGCAATAATTAGCAGCACTCTCTCCTCCCATTCGGTTGTACATAATTACGTAAGCATCGTTCCAGGACTTTAGATATTTGCTCAACAAGCCCACCCTAGAGGCTGGTATTCCGAGAACTCTCCCGTTCACACTTTCAAGTCGAGGAGAGGGAAATAAAATTCTCATTTATCACTTCACCCTCAATTAATTCACACACCATCGCCGTCGTCACACCATCGCCTCCGTCACCGCCAACGTCACCATGCCTAATTGCCAAGTATGTACTCAATTTCGCTTCAAATGACATAAGGCGGCCGACAACGACAACGACGATTCTGTCACTTTGCGTGAAATTGCCCAAAAAGATGGCACAGCCACAGACACACAGATCACAGATGCACCAGACGCGTTACACTCAGTCGCACTTTAATGTGGACCTACTTCCAGAGCCAGTTCGAGTCCCGCTTGGAGCAAGTACCTGCTCTTTCACTTTAAAAAATGCTTTCTAAAGAAAGTCCCAAACGCATCCACCGATGCATAAATTATGCCACACCAGAATTAATCATTCCGAGCGAGAAAAATATTGCGAATATGGGTACGGGTGTGGTATTCCAACGCCCGCCACCGCTGCCGCCGCCGGACGTCTGTGTGCTGTGCCATGAAGCAGCCCAGAACTCCCAGATGTCAGAAGTTGAGCGTAAAAGCAGAAAATTGGTCTGCTTCCAGCGAATGACCTCTGTGGCCAAAACGAAACTCATACTCTACCCTGCCACCTGTGTTAGGACAATTTCCCAGAAAAAAAAAAACTGTAATAAGGACCAACCGACGAAACTCCATTTAGTAGTTTGCAGAAAAATTGTTTACAGGTGTTTGGCCTCCAGCATCCTTATCTCCCCGCAGTGGACCATCTACCTTTTTATATATTGTCATTGGGGAATTCGTTGTGGTGGATTTTTTATTACCAAATGCTTTTTGCCGTGTTTTTCTTTTACGACGGGCGGAGGTGGTTGCGGGGGCGGTAGCGTTTGCGAACAACATTTTTTATGGTCCTCGATTTTTCGAACAAAAATGGAATGGGGGCGGCGGAGTGTAAATTTTAGCAAAAGATACACAAGGTACGTGTATCGGCAGAGGCAAATCAGCATTTTATTTATTTATTTTCATTTTTAGTATTTTTCGACCCTATAGCGATAAAAAGGAAAACGAAAGAAACAAGGTTAATTAGATCTTAAAAATAAATAACACAATGCTATCTGACAAAATGAAAAGATACATATTCTAGGCCACAAGAGAAATTAATGCAAGTCGGAGAATAAAAACAAATCTTGCTCATTAATTTCAGGCAATTTAGAAATTTGTATTGCCAAGGAAGCATTTAAGATGTGGGCGGTTAGATATGTCAAGAGGGAGCCGGTTGCAGGGTGATGCCGATATAGATTGTTTGATATAGCCTTATCGTGGGGACTTTTTAGTCACTGAATGCTTTAAAAATCTGACGTCGGCTATGTTTAAGGACATAGTTGGGCCTCCACGCAATGTCTGATGCCTGAGATCAGTTAATTCCGAGATTCCAATGAGTTTCCACTTCCAGCAACAAGCTTTTAATTCCACATGTCAAATCTGGCTCTAAAAATTCAGATAGAGCAACTCTCCTAAAGAAGGACATGGTAGACGCTATATGTGTCGAAAGGTAGATTGGTTTCGGCCTAAAACAGAAAAGGCCCTCCAATCGGAATCTTGTTTCGATTAGGTTTCTGTCAAATGCCGAACTTGCAATCATTAAAGCCACCACTGAGGTAAGGTACCTCGGCGTCTTCTTAGACAAACGACTTAACTCGAATTCATGTACTAAAGGACCATTGACAGCTTAGACTTGCGACTGAGCGAATATTCGCAAATTTTGACATTTCATTCACAGCCACTCCGAATTACCGACCATGAAGCACAAAGCGAAAGAATTGTGAGGTTAAACTCTCGCGAATGTAATGGTCGCGGGAATGTGGATTGCGTCCGACATTGTGTGGAATGTGAATAAACTTTGACAGTTCGCCTATTCGTGGAAAATAAGAAATAGTTTCTCCTCTGAAACTAATTGAAATTCAACTTTTTTCATATCAGTCGATGGGTAAATTAAGTTCTGTTCTTTTGGAATATTAAAATAACCAATGGCGTGGTTATAAAAGGGCTAAGAATGGTTTGATCAAAGTTAACGCATTCGCATGTCGCTGAGCTGTGAATGGAAGTTAAGTTGACAGTGCCATGTTGGCCAGTAGTCATACATATATGGCAGAATTCAATGTCAGTTACGATATCTTACAATCACTAGACATAACCAAGTGATCTCGATAAGAACTGTAGCTGTAGGCAATTAGCTGATGAGCTAGCCAGAGCTGGTTCTAAATCTGCGTTCATGGAAAAACCTTTTTACTAAAGACATAATCTAACCTAACCTTCGTACTAACCCTTTTTATGAAGGACTTGACTGGTTTGAGGTGGCACTCGATGTGGGTACTAAAACTAGATAGAAGTCAATTGGCCAGACCAACAAAGCTCTCGAGTTTGCCCGGTCTATGTACTCAAGTCGATGTCTTTCAGAACCAATATGTCTTGCAGATGCGGAATCGGTAGCCGAAACATAGTCAACAGAATTCCTTACTTCCTCAAAGTTATAGACAAACCTGTCGATTGTAAAGTTCTGTCAAATTCTGCGATATTGTGGTATCTTTCTTGCCATCGATTATAGCCCACTGTGTTCTGTCAATTATGTAAACATCGTCGGCGTACTCTTGGGAGTTTCGCACAATTCTGTCAAATTTGACATTAAATCCTTTTTTAACATCAAAGATTTCGGGGAATTTATTACCAAACTTGACGAAGCAGCGAGCGTCCTCCATTACCAAGTTTGGTAAGGATGTCAAAACTAGACATTATTCCATTTAGCTCGTCCTTATAGATGCTGTCAGATGTGGGGCTAAAATTTTGGAATTCTTGAGTTTTTTTTTCAGGATCTGCCGAAGTTGTCAAATATTTATCGGGACTTTTCTGGTTTGAAACCGTACTAATAGGAGCCAATCAGGTTGTTAACGAATGATTTCATATGTCACACAAGATGACAGTTGAGATGTTGTGCGATACACTCATCTGACCAGATTTTAGCAGTGACATTGCTCTCTTCACTTGGTTCTTCTCAGAAGTTTTGGCTACTTACATCGGTGCAGCACTTTTTCACATTGTAACAAGTTGGTAGTTAGGCGCCATAACTATGTACATATTCTGGCGAACAAAATCGTTTGTTGTCACCATTGTCACCATTATAGACTTACTACAGATCCTTCAAACTACACAACACTTCCAATCTTCAGCTCACAAAAGAAAAATCACAAAATTAGTACCCGATTTTGAATCCGTCAAAAGCCGGCGTTTTAATATTTCACGTCTCTCGTGAAAGCATTTATTTCAATTCGAATTTAACGAGTCTTTCGGCCGGGAAGTGGCAGTAGACCCAAGCGGAAGTGAAATTGATGAACTTCTAGACCCATTCCTTGGCCGTGGAAATTCCCACGAGACACAACAAATAAATCTCACAACGCGCCGCTTTTGATTAATGATCCACTGAACCTGAATTGAAGATGAATTTCTTTATCCATAGATCCGACAAGTGTTCCAGAGCGCGCGTCTCCTTTACCACACCTCCCTTGTCATCCCAAGAGGAACAGCAAAAAGGTATCCAAGTGAAAATAAAAAAAATCGATCCTGGCGCAGATGCCTTGATGTGGTTGCCTTCTGTTTAATGGTCCCCGTGCGTACGACTTAATGACTTTCGAAAGGTGGGTGTTGATTCAATTCATCGTCGCACAGTTTTGATCTGCACCGCCAATCACCCGATAATGAATTTTCCCGAATTTTATTCGCGAAATAATGCAAGGTCTCTAAGTGACGTTAATCACCCACTAAAACAGACGTGAATCCTGGGCCGATGGATGTGGAAATTCATTCACACCACAGGCGGTGTGTGTCCTGTCGTAAATATCCCTAAACACCTCTAAGTAGCTAATTTCGTAATCTTAGCATGAAGCCTCATCTCAGCGCAGCAATGCCAAGGAGAAGATATTTTATTTACTTTAGAAACGGACGTTCGAAGGATATTGAAATGTCCTTTTTTTTAAGGAACGGAATTCCGAAAATCAGCTCCGCACAATTGGGACATTTTATTCGTTTATTGACCCCACAGGAGGTGCAGTCATAAATCTCTCCGTCGTTCTATTTTGCTTCGTTGCCTGCTTTTCGTTTCGTCCTTATGTCAAATATAATCATTGTTGTGCGAGCGTTGCTGTTAATATCTTATTTCCAGTCATGATGAAGTGTCCTTTTTCCGCGTGCACACAGGACAAACACAAAAGCCGGGGACGACAAGGAGAGTCGCCCAGAGGAGACGAGACAAGGATGATATTATAACATGTTTGCAGCATGTCCTTTCTGTTATGGCATGCGATGTTGTGTGTTTTTGTGTTTTTGTGTGAAGGATGTGTGTTTTGTGTCAATGTGTCGCAATTGCCCTAAATGTTTTCATCGGTCGATGGGGGAGTGATGTGGTGTTTCATTTTTTTCCCCATTTCAAGCGCACAATAGTGATGCGATAGTATTGATCAGTGCCGACACATCAGTTAAATTGTGAGGGGGAAATTTTTTATTTCCCGGAATTCATTCAATCGGTCATGCTTTTGTCCTTCGCAGCAGTCAAGTGATGATTTGCTTTGTATTTACTCCATCAAAGTCAGTTTTTGAAAGTTTTTCTGGCTGAACATTGGAATAGGTTGCCATGTTTTGTTTTTCTCTGAAATTTGTATTGGCTCTTCCGACACAGTATTAGAAATTTTGAACAGAGATTAAAGTTTGTGTTCTAGTCATAGCCTTGTTTTGGAATCGAACCATTTAACAACGCTTGAGTTCAATTATCTTAATACCAACTAGCTGCATACGGTTTGAATAATTCTTTCCAAAGACGTCTTTCATAAGGACGTCCTCGAGCAGGTGAGAATCAATAAGTGGTCAGCTAACCAACGTGTAACCCTTATCTGTCTTCACAACTGGAATAAACATTGATTTACACGTAGGTTCAGGCATCTTTTCCGAACCGCTGGCTGGGTATATTCAAATCAGTTCGACTCCTGAACCATAGCAGAGCTTTCCAAGTGGAACTCAGTAAAATGCGTTAAAAGAAATACCACAACAATGTATCACCTTTTACATTGACAGTAAGATAGGCAAGCGTATGGATTGCTCTCGAAAAAAGTTTTTGGTTCTTGGAACACGTTAAGCTCTTATGATTCCTTGGGCATGAAGATATACTCGGTAAGGTGAAGGCCCACGAACTAGTTAGAATAGATTCGAAATCTGGATGGAAACAAGTCGGCACCTCGGCGAACAGCCCGAGACTCTCTCGAAGTAGAGAGTCAAAAAACAGATGGACCACAAGAATACGGTCTTGTTTCGACAAAATGTCGACCGGCAGGATTGTGTCACATATCGCGGAAGAGGAGATGAGAAAGTCAACAAAGACACAATTAGCTTTCTCTGTCATTTTCCACATGTCATTCGCCTCAGATATAAATTTTTCGAGTGACAATTCTGTCAGAACCTTACGTGGTAAGATGTCCATTCTTTTTAGAAAGGAAAAAAGGTTTCTAAGTCTAAGTATTTCTTTTGTGAAATCCCAGCATGAACATTGAAAGCACTCCCTGTGTATCTTTTGTAGTTTAAGATGAGGTATTTGTCAAGATTGTTGCAATATATTGCCTTCTCCGCATAGGTATATCCAATTTGTGGAGCGTAGCTTAGAAAGTTTGACCATTGAAGGTTTCTTCGCCTCTTTCCCCAATACAACCTAGGGTTGGACGAAATAACATCATACAAGAAAAGTGAACACAAATCAAAACAAAAATAAAGCAGTGTCCGACATCATTCCGCGTAAAACCTTTTGTAACAAGCAACAGCAATGACAGCAACTTGCGTCAGTTTTGACGTTTTCATACAAATTATCGATAACGGAAGGCGAATTCAAGTCTGGCATCACTGTTTTCACTCGGACCATACAATTTCGTTTTTTTGTACAATCCCATACGGACTTGTATAACAATATACCTGTCAGGTCTATCCCCTATCCACCGTAAACAAATTCTATTGACAGCTCTTCCAAATATTCACAATGCCCCGTCTGTGTCAGGATTTTCAATAAATTCAAATTACAGACAAACATAGGCTCACCTCCAAGCTGACACATCCCCCGTCCAATAATTCAACTAATTTGAATAGCTCCATCAATTGCACAAAACAGGTGAACTGCAATCAAATAGATACGCGTACACATAAATCGATCAGTCGCTAATACTGTGCACTCGATTGGCATTGTACCTATCCATTGTCGTCAGCGTTATGCATCTTGCACGTAGGGCATCGCGGCGCAGCCATCATCAATTTGATATGAACTTCTGTGGCGTTACAGGAGAGTGAGATGGGGACTTAATTAATTGCTGTATCGGACAGTTGTTCCGTGAAATTTCATCATTAATCAAATTCACGCGATACACACTACACCACACTCTGTTGGCAGGTCGGGGCGGCGGAGGTGGTGTGAGGTAACACGCGGCCCAATTGTTGTATTATTTATATCCTTTTGTCGGCCTTGCCCTATGCATATGGTGGAGTAGGAACAACGAACAAAGCGGTTGGTAGTTTTCTAATTTTCTACAACCTACCTACCTGACCAGTGGAATTATTAATCATTCACTGTGCGAGTCGAGGTGTCACTTCGAATTGACTATCCAGTGGTTATGATATTCATATTCATGAAACATAAGAGCAATGGGCTTGGCATCACTGTCTGTCAATTAACTCTTTTTTTGTCATAATAACAGTGAGTGCCAGTTCCTCGGAAGGCTATAACTAATTCATGAAATGGTTGCATGTCAGTTTGTGTGGATATATTGGTGAATTTGTTCCTGTTACAATGGGAATGGCCACAAAAATGTCCTGTCGTCTACTGTCTGGTCAAGTGACAGTATGGTGTCAGTATGTCAACACTGGTTCCATGGGGACATGACCTTCGATGTTGTATTATTTGTTTTTGTCCTTGAAGATGGTCGCTGATAAACTGAGAAATCCCTTCATTTTCTAACATCCCTAGGATATTCATTTTATTTTGTGGTGTAACCTTCAAATCCCTTGAAGCCCATGCCGATGGAAAACTAAGAAACGATTTTTTTTTACAAGAAAGGAAATTATTTTACAAAAAACCTTTTTCCATATCTACACGGAAAAAAAGTTATTTAAACTCTTGTGTCAACTGTCAAAATATATACATTTGTGGGTGACTTATCTTTGACAACAAGCAACAAGTAGACCCTTAATTCTATATGCTAAGCTCTAAGCTCTATCAAATATTGTTAGATGCACAGACATACTGACTAATTGGTCAACCTTTTGAACGTAGGGAAAAGTTAAGCAACTCCAACCAATACAAGGTAAAGACAATACTCGATTCAAGCTTAAGATTGTCTGACAGACAACAGACAGACATTCGATATACACGCGTAGATGTGCGTAAGAAACGACATGGGAGCGAAAGATCTAACGCAGATTCAGTTTGAGAGAAGCATTATCTGAGCCTTGTCTAGCAATCTCATTCGAAACCTCACCCCTACAGATCTTAGTGTAACCTGTGATCCAGACAATAATCAGAAAGTTCGACTGACATTTTAGAAAGGATTGACCTTTTAAGTACAGTCTAGCTGGAGGTGCATATACTCACACCGCTCCACCTACAGGGACAGCCAAGACAGGACCTTCTTTGAACTTTAGTCCAGATCTTGAACCCTTCGATCTACTCTAGAACTAGACTTAGAGTCTAGTTAACAAATTCGTTAACGTAACCCAGACAATATAACGTGGTTAGAAGACCTATCCTAACGTTATTGTCGCAGGTGAGAAGGTCTCCTTTCTTATAAAGAGAGCAGCTCGTGTTAAGGTTTCAACATCGTTGCTCCTGTCTTCCACATATTCCAGATGAGTTGGTGCATGTTTCCTACCAAATCATCCCTGACAGGCTAATAAAGCTCAGCCATTAGACCTTTTGGGCCTTCGCTCTTGCATGATATATGTAAGTCTATCAATGGCTTTCCAGTTCAGTGTATTCCAAGTTGAGACTCAGGTTGCCTGTCATACCATGTGAACCATCTACTTCAACAACTGGGCATTGAAAAAACCTTTGAATCTCTTCGAATCTCTTCTCTGCATCTCCTTGACGTCTAAGTTCATACTTCTCATCTTTCCTTATCTGCTCGTAGACCTTCGCGCCCGGTAGCTATGTAATCTGCAGTCAACACCAAACCAAAGGTTTCACGAAGGAGAACGGATGAAACCTAACACCTCGGTCCGGAATTCCTGATGACTTGCCCCTTAAATCCCAGAAAAACTAAGACTACCATAGTGTAACTAGTGCAAATAACTTCAAGAAAGGTGTTCCCAGCTTCTCTAACAATTCTAGCTCTGGAGACGAAGCCGAATTGTCCGCTTTGACCTCTTTTCGACAGAATCCATGATAGTGTGTCGAACTATCCGCAATGATTTCTATTCAAATAAACAACAAAAGTTGATAGAGAGGTGTCAAGACTACTATTCATATTCGACAGCGAAATTCCGTCGATACAAACATGTACGTATGTAATACTGAAAGCCCCTTCCGTAGGTAAAAAGCAAATTAAACATTCCTTCATTCATCAAACTCTGCAGCCACTAGTACAGGTATTACATTACACAACAATTAGTTGCACGATTCGGTATACCTGCCCAATTAAACGTCCAACAATGCAATAATATTGCATATCATAAATAATTGACTCCTTAAAATTCATTTGTTCCGCAACCGATTGTTATTGGCTCGTCAATTTTACCGAATTGACTTCATTATCGCCGTTAATAGTGAAAATAAAAACGGTGGCAATAAATCTCGTATTCAAACAAATTAGCACGTCGTATACTCTCGTACTCGCGGCTGCCCCGTCAACCTAAACAAACACCACCAAACAGCAGTAACAACCATAAGGCGGTCCTAGTCCGCCAGGCCAAGTGTATCCAAGAAACGAGTTTCCGAACAACACTCGGGCAAGAGAGAGATGCCATTGGCTTGGACTGCTGCCATTGGCTGAGTTCCATCGACCTGCCTGCCCGCGGGCGACATCTTGACGAAAGCAAAAGATACACTCAACACAAAAAAAGAACAACTCCTCACAGAATCAATGATCTGGACGAAAGATCAGTCAAGTCCATCAGTTAGAAAACTACTTCGCGTTGGAAAGGACGTGTTCGGACGACAAGGTCGGAGCCGAAGTGATTTTGTGAAGCGATTAGAACTTTTAGAGAATTTCTCAAAATCGTAAGACATTCGAAAACGATCAGTGCTAGTGATTTGATTGTGAACAATAGTGACATTGAGTTTTGGATTACCCTGCCTGCTTTGACGTAAAATGACAGTCACTGCCTTCGCAGCAGCAATGCACAGACCCTTTTTCAATGGATACCCTCTGCAAGGTGAGTTCAAACTGTCAGCGGTTATAGTTGACTCCTTACCTGAACCGTTGTCAGATTATGACGACCATAAATCTGCGCGGAAGTGCCGAGTTCAGGTAGGGATTTCTCCCGCTCACACACTTTTTCGGGGAAACTCGCAACGGCCACTTTCTCTTCTCCTTGATAACGAATTTCCATGTATTCTTCCCTCTTCCAGCAGATATGTCAAATGGACAGGGACGCGTCAATCAACTCGGAGGAGTCTTTATCAATGGCCGCCCACTGCCCAACCACATTCGCCTGAGGATCATCGAGATGGCAGCAGAAGGCGTCCGGCCGTGTGTTATTTCGCGTCAATTACGTGTCAGTCACGGATGTGTGTCGAAGATCCTCAATAGATACCAAGAGACCGGTTCCATCCGACCGGGAGTTATTGGGGGTTCAAAACCGAAAGTAGCCTCGCTGGAGATCGAGACCCGAATCGAGGAGTACCGTCGGTCAAATCCAGGAATTTTCTCATGGGAAATTCGCGACAAACTCATCAAAGAGGGAATTTGTGACCGAGCTGCTGCTCCTTCGATATCCGCCATTTCAAGACTTCTTCGCTGCCGTGACACCGTTTCCGAGGATGACTATAAGCACAAGATCTTGAGCTACAATGGGCCACCTAATGAGGTTTCCATCAAGCCATCTGACGACGATGAACTCTCCGATTGCGATAGTGAACCGGGTATCCAGTTGAAGCGCAAACAGCGCCGTTCTAGGACTACTTTTACTGCAACTCAACTCGACGAGTTGGAGAAGGCATTCGAGAGGACGCAGTACCCTGACATCTACACCCGAGAAGAACTTGCTCAGCGCACTAAGCTCACCGAAGCTCGTATTCAGGTCTGGTTTAGCAATCGTCGGGCACGATTGAGAAAACAACTTACCACGCAACCACCCACCGGTGTATATGGGCCGCCGGCACCTCAAAACATGCCGAATAATCTCTATCCACCGATGATGCCAGCTGGACCGGCTCCTATGACGGATCCATCTGCCTATTCCCAAGGTCATGTGTTTGATTTCTACAACGTTCACACGGGATCACCAGGCACCTCGGCATCCGTCACCCCACCACACCAAATCTACAATCCATCAGCTGCATATCCAGGACACCACCATGAACACCACTACCCGCATCAATCGGGTCCTCTTCCCACCATGAACGCGACTTATACCGAATTGGAAGCCAGCCAAACCACGTCCCGCAATGAGAGCCCTTCGGAGTCCAACAACGGCTACTCTTGCAGTATTCAGCTACCTCCAACACCAAACAGCCTCTCCGCAGCTGTAGGACCGAATTCCGTCAACGGTAACAGCAACGAAGACATCCACACCGCCACCAAACTTGAAGAGTCCCCCACAACACCAGGGATCACACACCAGAATCACACCAACAGCTTTTCACCTTGGAATCCAATTGCGCCAACATCGAACAACCGTCCGATGGCATCGCATTCACCGCAGGATAATGTCAACATTCCCACCAGCGGTAACAATAGTTTCCAGAATGTCTCCTCCTATGGCGCACATCATCCTCACTATCATCACCACCCTCATCCTCACATGCCGATACACCACAACACACCGACATTCATGCACTCGAACTTTGCAACCGCCTTCCCGTCACCGTCGAAAAACTTCGGTATGCCGCAGCCGTTCTATCCCTTCTATTCGTCTTAGATGACAGGCCGCCTACGTAACTTAGTTCAGATTGTACATTTTCATAAGTTTTAAGCTTAAATGTTAAGTTTTAAATATAATTTTAATTTCCTATATTTGTTTGCCTAAAGTTAGTTTAAGGACATGAGTTACTACTACTTCCAAAGAAGCACCTAACCTAACCTAGAATTTATTAAGTCTCCATCTGTAGCTTGTGTTGTATACTATATTCCGACGCCTAAATAAAAATTGATTTATTCACCGTATACAGCTTTAGTTGTTTTGTTTTTGGAAAATATGATCATTCTGCTTGTTGAAGGTTACCAGGGATGGCAAAGTGTTTTTTTGACACCTCTGGGGAAGAAACTCTATGAGTCTTATGCCGTTGCTGGAACCATCGTTCTGGTGCCTTACTTGGTATTTTGGAGATCGCATCGCAATCGTTGAAAAGTCAAGGTGTTCAGATCGACCCTTGAGGGATGTAAGACATTTGTAGGCTCGTTGCACATAAGATAAATTTTTAGGACATGACCGCTTCATGGGTGGGACAAGTAATCAAACAGACTTGATGAGATCAATTAGGTTCGGTGCCTTGGTGTTTGGCTTTACATCTGATTTGATGACTTGTTGGTGTTGAACACTGATATAATACGAACAACATTATGAGTACTTGAAATCCTTTCCATATCCTTCCATTGATCCAGTAGTAAAGCAATAAAGATTGGCTTTGACGAGTGATAAAGGGAATGACAACCAATTAATGGTGAGGTACGACAAGGCTGCATACTTTCACCGCAACTATTTTTGGTTGGATTCGGCAATGTTTTTCCTCACCTGCATGCACTGCCATTTTATCTTGCCGATTTCTTTGAAAACTTTATTTGATTTAAGCTGGATGTATGGACTTGTGAACTTCAACAGTCAATACATTCCAACTCCGACGTTCAAGTAAACAGCAGATCAAGTAAGTCAACACCTTTTTTTATTTCAGAATGGGAAAAGACACATCTGACAGTTCCTGTTCAATGTACCTCAAACTTTAAGTACCTCACGAGAGTAACAACTGGAAGATTACTGCTACGTTCGATGGCTTGATATTATTCTGAGAACTCTCTGGACTATCCGCTTCTCTAATGCCTAAAACACAATAGATATTCGACTTTAGCGTCTTTGAATCGAGACCATCCCAATTTTTGTTAAGAATCGAAGTCATGCATTGCGACATTACGTTGTTCTTTACGAATGTCACTTGTTTGATCGAAGCAAAAGTGACATTTGTGGTAGAATACATTGAATTTTTATGGTTGAACTCGAAAATGTCAAAGAAAACCAAAGCTTTGTTGTTTTTTGAATTTGAAGAAATATTGATCGAGACGAAAAGAGTTAGATTGTCAAAATCGAACAACACTGTGGAATCTTTTTAGGAACTCATTGACGTTTGCTTGATTGCCTGATTTGCTTGATACTTTCACCATAAGGAATGTGAGTTTGCTACTGGGAATCGCAGTTCGTTTCACCTTATCATCGTTTATAGCTGAGTCAGTCATTTGTCAATGTATCTCGTAATATATTCCGTGACGTTTGCATTGACAGGCATTTAGAGGAGGAATATTATAAAAGACTAATGTAAGTAGCGTCACATTTTGTAAGTTTTGCTTGAAAGCAAAAATTATTTTGCTCCCTCGTTACCATCAAATCGTATAGCGTGAGTTATACCCGTGTGGGTCAGCGGCTAGGAAACAAAATTTTGTGCAATGTTATTTATGATTTCCGGATATACTCAGGATTTTGTGAAGATATCTGGAGATCCTACAATGTTGGACCTACAAACATCTTAGAATTTGAGTAGAAAGAGGAAGCCTTTTCTGCCCCAAACTGCAAAGAACCAAAATTCTTGTAAACCATCTCCAAAAACACTTTATTTGATTTCGAAAACGAATCTACCAAAAAACCGGCGGCAAATTACCGCAAAACCACCGAATGGTTAACACTCATGCGATGTTCTTAGCACATTCTGCGATCATGAAGACGTCCTCTGACGGACGTCACGATAACTGACCAAGAATCTTCAATCGAATGTGGAACAATGAATGGTCCTCCGATCTTGTAATCCTGTTATGCGTTCTGGTGAAAACACTTTTTCTTTGCAATTCCAATTCCTCTTAATATCCCGCTATAAATCAGCTTCTTAACCGAAACTGCAAAAGGATAACGCATAACTGCAGGAACCATTCACACTCCACAGGAGTCAACCCTTCTTGCAGGGAAAATCAACAACTACCTGCACTCCTTCAGTCATTATACTCGTAGCATTCGGGTTTATCCTTGACTTATGACTCTGAAATCCTGTTTTGGGCGATCGCTAGCACGCCGGAAAATGATGGCCATTAACATGGATAATCTCAGTCAATAGAGACATCATGGAACTTTTATTGATCAACATTTGTAAACTCGCTCGGGGAAGTACGACGAACGCACAAAGTGGATGGCTGTGTGAGTGAGAGCAATCTCAACCCTTCGTCCTTTCATCGGAAACACCAAAGTGCGAGAGAAAGGGTACAATAGTCCTGCAGAAAAGGAGTATTTATTGCCTGCTTCAAAACCGAAAACGGATTACTCCAACATATGGGCCAGAGAGTGTCCTTATTTGCCTGTTGATTGACCTTATTTTCGCAAACAAAGTGCTTCAGGTTTCACGGGTGATTTGTAAGGATTTGCGAAATATACCTGCGCGTTATACAAGCTGAAGGGAAGGATGGATAGGGGGCGACAACTTTTATGATTGCAGGGTTTCACACTGAATTTATTCTGAGGTTACACTAAGGTGAGATGGTTACTCTTTTCTTGTTTTATTTACTTAGGAACACCAAAAAGGGTTCAAATCCGAATCAGATTCAGGAGATATGGAAATTGTGGCGACATTAAATCGAAATTTGGAGTTGGAAGCAAATTCACGTTGGAAATTCAGGGATTATCTGTGACTGGCAGACACCTAATGCCGCAGGGATTACACTAAGTGGCGACATTTGCCTGCAAAGTGTTCACACCTAAGTAAACAAGCGACTGGTTGTCCTGTCCTTTATAATTGCATGTTCGGGGATAATATTTTGATCTGATCTACTTTTTGATGTCCTAATGACATGATTGTCTCCTAAAAATGAATGAGGGTTTTGTTATTATTGTTTTTCTGTAGAAAGTGGGATTCAGATTCATTTCTTTTTGCAAAAATAACAGAACAGATACTTAGTTTTGAGGTGGACTTTCTGAGCAGTTTTCAGAGTCCAATTGGGTTGACTTTAATTTTGAATTTGCTATATTTGCACAATTCGCAATACACGAATGAATGCGTAATAGGTCCAACTTTACGGAAAGTTAAACAATTAAATATGATTTAGTAGAAATAAGAAGAACACATTTTTTTTTTGGAAAATTGATTTATTTTTATTAATATACGAGCAGTACCCTTCCGACTCAGTGGTTGGTCTAAATGGATGTGGAACGATTAGTCTGGCTTTTAGACGTCTCTACATAAACAAAGCCTTTTCGTTTTTCCACAGAAAGCTCCCAAGTCAGGCGAATCAAAATACGACTTCTTTTAGTAGTCCTGATTACTTTAAAATGCACACTTTTCTGTACTGAAAATTTTGATCAAAATGCAATAAAATGATGTTTTTGACAGATCAATTCAAATTCCATGAATTTTAACGAAGATTTTGGCGGTTCTTTGATGAATTCGCGTGGAGTTCACGGAGATGGAATCTACGCTAATCACTGGTTTCAGTTGGCCAACATGTTGCTCATCAGATTTATCCTCATGTCCGACTGCGAAATGATCTTATGGCCAGGCTTTGGATCTCAAAAATCCTATTCTTTATTTCGTCACATCACAATGCACCTTTCTGTCTAAGAGTGCCTCTGGATAAGCGAGGATAACTATTCGACTCTTTAAAGCATTTGCCAACATGCAAGGGAACGTCTAGGTAGTTGCTGTCGTATATGGCAACAAGAAAATCTCGAATTTGAAGACCGAAAGAGGAAAAGATCTGCAAAAATAAGGTGTATAACTACTTACGACAAATATGAGCAAATTTAAGACTGTAGTCAAGTCGATAAAGCTTAGATACTAAAGTACAAAAAGAACCCTAGAACTTCCAAAACACACGAAAGGAACCCTCTCGAAGATAATCATCACCCTAACCGGCCACTGTGCTATAGGAATGTATACTCAAAGACTGGACATCCCCTACAAGGACTTTTGCAGAAGTTGTAGGGACGAAGAGGAAGAGGAGACTATAAGTCACCTCCTATACACATGCCCAGCACTTGCTAATATTAGTAAGGTGAATACTTTTTCAACAATTTCAACGATTTAAGTACCACCTCCACGGCTAATATTAGCTCCTTCATAAACAGGGTAAGAGTAAGAGGGTGATCCACCCACCTTGCACAACGGCAGCACAATGGACCTTCTCTGGTCTAAGTGTATCCTTATCGAGGACCGGTCTAAACCAATCAACTAAAGTACAAAAAGTATACTCGCACTCAAGTCGGTCTGCAGAAAGTAAAAGAGAGCGTCGAAGTAAACATTAGTATAGTTTTAGGTTGGAAGTTCCTTCTTGTCGCTTCTCACCTGTCGGGGTCCGAGCTCAAAAGTTGCCCCAGTTGTGGTACCTCAAAACATAAGATCCATCAAAACCTTCATTTCTATTTTGGTAAATTTTCTAAGAGATTGATACCATAGTGGAAAGAATAAGGACTAGGAGGTCATATATGTGTATATCCTCAATGTTTACCTCTATGGCCAGCTTTTCAGATGAAAGAACGCACTCTCTTGTGGCTAAAATTGTTTAACCGATCCTGAAAGGTAATAATGAGCGGTGTGATCTCTTTCCTAATCATGGCTCACTTGAACGTTTTAAAGTCTGCCAATATACCTATTTAAAAAGCCACAGAGGGTAATGGGTGCGCATTTCGAGGAAAAACAATCCTAACCACTGTTCGGTTATTGGATATGTCGTCTGGTGCACTAAGTCTTAAGATCTATGTAAGCGGGGTGCCATTAGATCTAGTCTCTGCATTAGAAGGCTGGAAAAACGTCGTCCACTCCTCTCGAGTTACAGTAGGTACGGAGAATATAAAAACGAAACTTCTGCAAACTGATAACTAACGTAGGCGGTCATCACTTCGTTGTTACTCATAATGAATGAACATTCATTCAACTGGTTGGAGATCAGAGAAATTTTTTTGACGACACAAGTTCTTGGTTCTGATAGGAACACTCGTCTGGAATCAGTAACCTACAAGAATGGAAATCAGTCTCAAATCAAAAAAGGCGAAGAATCCTACGTACTACTAAAAAGGTGATTGGAAAACTTCGACAAAAATCTGTAATATTGCAAACGGTGCCCAAACAAACCATTGGTTCCATGAAACCATTACTAAGCTGTAATCATAGATTCCACTCTATACGTGGAACTCAACTCTGACTTAAAAAATAGGGCATTGTCCAACGGCACGGCATTAATAGGGAAGTACAAGGAATCTAAATATCTTATGGATCTCATGGAATTGAGCAAGATGGTAACAATTGTCACTGTCTTCTTTCCGGACTTCAAATAGTATAAACAGTGTTGTAGGCACTTTGTTTCAGTTTACTTAGGGCTACATAAGGTGGTCGGTAAATTTTTCTGAGTTTTCCCCACATAATCCTCCAGTCGTGTTCTACTCACTTCTATTCCAGTTGCATAATTATGTCTGTGGTCCTTCTCGCTTGGTTTCATCGGTTCCTCTGGTCTGAAGCTCAAGCCTGAAATCGGCAACAGACAAGCAAATAAATATTAAATAAAATGATCATAAACTGCTAACTGCAGCATAAGCCCGTAACAAGCTCAAGTATCGCGCATAAAAATCCTCACAAATCAGACGAACAACTCAAAGTACATTTTAACGATGTAACGCTATGCTCCACTGAACACCATGCGACGTGTGTACCTGATGGAATAACATTTCCCGACAGTAAATCAAGTTACAAGCTTAAGAGTTGCGTAACGAAATCGCAATAAAATTTGCAACACTAAACAACGACGTCATCCTCATGACGACGTCAAATTTAATGGACCGCAAACTTCGGAGACATCACACCGCTTCCCAGAAATATCTTGCCGACTGAGAGGCATATTCTCACATCGAATCACAACGTATCATCCGTACGTGATGATTTTATATTCTTTTTCTGAAGACTCTGGTGATTACGGGTCATACTCTAGCAATTAACACCTCCGTTCGGATGACTCTCCGTCGACAAGTTAAACAATATTAACACCCTGCAATTTGTGAAGCCAAAATGCAGACATCCACTCCAGGGGTTCCGAATATCTGCAAGGAACTCTGAAACAAAGTGATGACAGTTTACGAGTACATATCTCCTTCGGGGAACGTGATACGACAACACACAGTGAGATGTCGACAAGGATCACAACATGCCAAAAGTTTCATGCTATGCCAGAGAATTCGGCTACTTAAAGGTCTTCAGGATAATGATGTCCTGGAGTTCTCTTTCGAATCAACTTTGTTCACTGTTCAAGGCCTAATAGACCATTAAGGATACTCAGTCGGATTTATTTTTTTTGTTTTTTATCTCGCAGTGTATCCTCTTGTTCTACATATGTCAGGATGAGAAGAAGGACTCCAAAGCACATTCCCTCCCCATTAATCATATTTCGTTGGTCGTGTTGGCGGATAAAAAGTCATTAACACTTGCGGTCTCCGTTAGAGGGGTCATCATTAATTTGGAATGCCAGAGCGGCTGCCATGTGCATGGTATGGGTAGCCTGGTAGTCACCGGGAATCTAATCTAGGGGTGTTCCCAATTCGGAGAGAGAGAACAATGCACGCGGAGCCGGAGATGTGTAAAGATGCATTTCGCCCCTTTCCTGAAACAATAACAACTCTCACGTCATGTTCAACAAAGTGTTGGATCATCCAATAATCTGTTTTCGGTGTTTTTTTCTGTTTTGTTTCGGTCGGAAGAGGAACTTCCATTAATCATTTCGAGATCGGGGCTTCTGTGGGTAGTAGAAGAGATGGAGGCGCAGTCACATAAAAGGCGAAAGCGCCTTCACTTCGGCTTAATTAAATCGCCTCGAATCCATCAGAGACCCCAAACTGTCTACTGGTTTCAGAGGTTAACCTTCATTCCTGGACGCTCCATCTCCACATCTCCGCATCTTGGGCGATTAATTTTCGAATCTACCCGCGCTACCGAAAATTAACAGAATTAGTTGCGCGCAGTCAAATTAAATTTGCGCCAGTTAACCTGGGCGATAGATGGAGCTGCAGTACGCACAGTTGTTGTCATTGACCGGAAATGGGAGAAGGAATTAAGCCATCAATGTGGCCTCATGCAAATGCGATTTGTCATGTTTTGTTTCGAGGATATGCTCCATTGACATAAACGCACAGGCGTCGACAAGCGTCGCATCGGTATGCGAATTGAAAATACGATAAAAATGGTAAGAAGTTATCAGCGTAAAGAAATTCATTAGGAATGGGGTCCAGGATGTCTTGGCGCCTAATTAGAGAGCTCGTTACCGGTAAGGTTATACAATAACGAGATTTGTGACGGATCGATTTGTCTCAGGGAAGCGGAAAGATTTGTTGACTCAATTAGAGAAAACAAGTGTTCTTGGAATATGATGAGAAAAAAATACTAGAAAATTCCAAACAAAATCCCCCCTTGGCCTAAAACATTCAAAAAATGATGCCGTTCTGGCTTCGCCATTTCAATGCAACCTGTCACAAACTGACGTTTGACATTCCTACAGAATGGCGTAATGTCACGTAAAGTTGCTTCAAGAATATGTAGGTGAAATGAGTTGGCCTTGAAGTAGATGAATTATCTGGTTTCAAAGTAGAGAAGTAGATTATAAAACACAATGTTTTCAAGAAGCAAAGAAGCGTCTGTTGAAAGTCTAACAAGCCTCTCGTGTTTCAGATAGAAAATTTTCATGGGTCAGGATTCCGTTTCGCAAGTAAGTAAGGATAAACCTTGAGATGAATAAGGTCTTGTATAGAATCTCTTTAATTGTTCGTAATAAGGTCTTACTACGCAATTGTCTTCTCAGCTCAAAGAAGCAGCAATTAGTTATTCTTCGTTCTTTGTGTGTCCCTTCTTATGAACTTAAACGATTTTGACAGCTCTGTTTTAATACTAAACGAATCGTGACAGTCAGTGACAACTGACAGTTGTTAGTTGATAGGGTGATACTTTTGGCCCACTTTGTTGAAGATTGTGACTTTGGCGTTGGCATGCGAGTTTGGCATGATATGACAGTGCTTCAACTTGTCTAAATACTTTTTTGACGTCAAAATTTTTTGACAGGAATGTCAAAAATTTGAGTTCACTGGTATGGAACACTGAGGCCAATAAGGTTTTGATGAAGAACTTTATGTCTTCAGGCAATATGACATTCAGCTGTATTTGGCACAGTTGAGGGCGTTTCCTTACTTGTTTCACAGTGTTACCAAGATAATTGGAACTTCTCGTATCTTTCCTTAACTTTTTTAAAGTAAAGAAGATCATACAAGCGATAGGAAACCAGGCTTGAAGGTTTGGACAAGGTTGATCATTAACTCAGACAACCATATTAAAAAAAACATTTCAGGAACTCCAAGAGGAGGGAAAGAAAGATTCTTCCGATCTAAAGGAGCATTCTAATGACAGAAAATATCTCAGGATAGCCAATATGTATAAAGGAAGAGTACATTGCAGAGTTTGAAGGATTGCGGAGCTTCTACTTGAAGGCTATTCAGGTCTCCAAATGATATAAAAGTTTGAAATTCATTATCTGAATCTTAGAACGTCCTTTCCATCTAATCGATGAGCAGGATCTTTCATTCACCAATAAGCAACTAAACTCCAATAGTCCGAACTGACTTGTTACACTGATCCCTGGAGCAATAAACACATCACCTTGTCGAACACAACTCAATCATAGCTACGAGTAAAAAGATCATCGGAGATTTATGACACTGTCTACAAGAGACCTATTTTTCTACAGATTGCATTGCAAACCTGATCCTCAAGGACACTCAGTTAATCGTTTTTTTTTTCTTTTTCTCTCTATCCACCCGCTGCAACATGTCTACCGGATGGGCAGAAACATGCTGGGCGCTGTAATACGATTTGATCTTTGAAAATGTTTGAAAACATTGGGTTTGGTTTGACTACTATGTATACGTTTGGAGAATTTATCTTCCTGTTCAAGGACATGCACTTCTTTAGGTTCGTTTTTCCAACGTGTACTCTTGTTTTGTGTGCCACCCATGGGGCGATTCGTTGTTTTGAGTTTCCTTTCTCTATTTCTCTCGATTTGCGAAAGTGGATTGAGTTGTCATTGGTTCCAGTGCGATTCAATAATGAATAAAGGATATCGAAACGGATTTTCATCGCTTGGTCGGTTGGGTGTGTTGTGTTGTGTTGTGTCTGTTGGTTGCTCTCCTGTTTGGGCAGGTTTTAGCTTCCTTGTGGGATCTTTTTCTTCTAAATTGATTTGCTTCGGAAGGATGTGCAGTTTGTCACTCAGTAGGTGTGATATCCTTGAGCAAAGCTGACAAAGGAATCACTTTGTTTTTGGCGACATATTCGATTTGTATTTGAATATACGTTGACTGTTTGTGTACACAAAGCAACAAGCTTCATCGACAACGATTATGAATTCTTGACATACTTTTCCCATCAAACTTGTTCATAATTTATTTAGCTACTTCGTTTGATGAATACAAAACAAAACAAAAAAAACAACAAAAAAGTAAAACTCTACCCCAAGTTGTTTTAAGAGTTAAGTTGCCTCTCCCGCTGTTGTTGGCCTTCTAAAACAAAGTTGACTTGCGACCAGCCAAACCCAACTTCCGTTCTGTGTATGCCGAAACGATTAAAAGCTCCTTACAATGGCAACCAGGAGGAAACTGTGTCCAGTCAAGCGATGTGTCCGTCCACCGCCACCCCATGTTTCGTCGTTGTAAATGCGGACCATAAGAGCTGACCAAAAACTTTTTCAGACCAAGGGCTTCCCCGAAAAGTTGTGAACCACATTTAATTAGATGAAACAAAAGTTTGGTCTGGGGGTTTGTTCCTCGTTGATGATGGTGTACATTTTCCAACCATTTCAGGGGAAATAACATTAATTAACTCAACTACATTCATGGTAAGAGGATGGGGTCACTGGCACTTGGAATTGCGTACATTTGGTTGTTTTTTCTTGCGAGAATCTCCTCCGTAAAGCCAAACGGAGAAAGGTCGACAAATCATTAATCAAACAATCAAATGTTCATCTAAATTACTTCCCATCACGAACTTGCTTGCAAAGGTTTTATTTGCATATTTGGAATGGTTTCATAAATCCACCTAATAACGTTTTAAAATCCCAGCCAGCCTTATTTAGTCGAGAAATTCTATTAAAGGTCAGATCGAGTAAAAGGGTAGATTTGTATCTATGGTTCCACATGTGTCTGTCATGTGAACGACAAACACCAACTGCAAATCACTTCTGCCTACTGGTCAATACAATTTGACCACCCATTCAACTGATTGTAATCGCTCCTTGACTTGTAGGCAACCTCTGACCAAAAACAAAAAAATGATCTATAATCCAATAAATTTTTGATTAGGAAAATTAATTAAACTTGGCCATCCTTTATCGTTTGATTGGTCTGACGGCGATACACGTACTATGCCCTAAAAATTATCCATGAGCAACTTTTGGCCAACAATTAGTGGCCGATTTCTAATAATTGCGTTGAAATAACTTTGACCGCAACAACCGAGGGTTGGAAAATGTAATTTCGTTCGAGGGAGTGCGTGCCAGCTAGAGACGTGGTAAACTTTATGTACGTAGGTCCTGTATTCCCGTGGGGAGACGCAATCACGCACAAATAAATTCCTCAGTTTGTTGATACAAACTCAATATGAATTACAGTTAACGTGAAAATGATATTTTAGGTATAATAATAGAACCGTTATCACAGAAACTTGGCAGTACTGCCTATGGACTGACACTTCAACTCTGCAGCTGTTGAAGCAATGTCTGAGCATATACTGCAACAAAAGAATGCTAAAATTAGCAAGACTATCAAGTTATCTACGGTATTTGTAACAAGAAATTGTTAGATGATGTACGTCAGTTTTGACGTTTTAAATCAGGTTTTCTATAACACAAGAGAATTTTAAGTCTGGTATCACTGTTTGTATCTCAAATCGTACAAGGTTATAGGTTAAGTTCCCTAGTGTTCGACGGAGACCTTTCTAGTTTTCTTCGAATTGAAAAATGATTTTCAATTTAGATATTGGTATGTATGATCTGAGTTATGACATTGAAATGACAGAATATATGTTTTCAGCACCACCTAAGAATAAGACTTTCCAACTCGCTGTAGGCACAGATGGGATATGAAATCCTCTTAAGAAGCACTCCTGTGTCCTCATAGAGATCGTTTGTCCTATGACCATAAAGTTGTTCTGTGCTTTTGTCCACTAGTTGAAAATAAGTCTATGGATGAAGCTTAGAGCTAAGGAAGAGTTGACATCAACAGGCGAAGTACAACCGTTATAGAACCTAGTCCTTAAGCAAGGGCTGCGCATGTCCGATTAGCTAATAGTAAAGGATTTGGAGCTAATAACTGCAGACAAGGCAACAGATCTGTCAACTTCGTCAGGGGTGCCTGTATGTCGTAGGACCCATCTTATTGGTCTTTTTTTATGTAAAACTTGACTTAAGAGAGTCTTTGAAGGCAGCTCGAATCCAGTATAAACTCAAGCCATTGACCTCAAAGGTTAACGTCTTCTTCTATTTCATTTTGGGAACCCTGTGCGCTGAGCTCGTTCTGTTCATTTTAAATGAGTATTTCGCAATTATTGATTTTTTTTGACGTGAGTTGACGTCACTGTCTTTTCATCCAACAGTGGAAGTCGCTTATAACTACTGTGAAGGGACCGAGGGATCAAGGCCGTTAAAGCTGGTAATCGTTATATCCGGCAATAGCCACAAATATATTGAAACCAACTAAATGAAAGAAAAATGGACGTTATAAGCGACTGGTCGTGGAAAACGAAGTTGTTATAGCGGCTTCCGCTGTAGTGGCTTTAAATTTAAGGTTAGATTAGGTTATAGATGGCTTTTTGATGGATAAGGACCCACCACACTCTCACTGGAGACCCAAAGATCCACTGTAAAACGCCTTTTTGAAAATAAAGGAAGAGACTAAAACAAAGGAAGCCAGCAACTGGAGCAGATCCGATATTTCAGTGTTTCACTTGCGAATAAGAACCTGAATCCTAGAGATCCTCAGAAATCTCAAGTCACTGTATTCCGTGGCGAACTACATATTCGTTTTCCGTGTAACAAATGTGAGCATATGTCAATTAAAATTGGACTAGGCGCCTGTGTGCTGTTGCTACCCCTTTGAGTACTCCAAATCCACTTCGGCTCAAGGCCCCACGTAACCTCCAACCACCACTGACGCCTCCGGTTCGGTTGTAATGGCAACTAGTTTGACTATGCAGGCACACCTCCTCCATTTGTTCGTTTCATTCGACGAACGCCATGACAAAAAAAAACACAAAACAACAGAAAATGTCTCGAATGGTAATTGCCGGCAAAGCCTTTAAGTGGTATAACAGTAATAATAGAATATTTTCGACATTAAAACGGCTGGGGAAAATAGTTTTAGGTAATGAATTTGTCGTGCATGGTGCGTAGACCCGCCATGGGCTTCCGGGAGAAGTTTAGTTATTCAGTTGGCTCAGCTCTGGCATGCGGTCGGTTGCGCACCTGTTTCTTGGCTGTGATTTAAAAACCGCCTGGTGGTATGCAATTCATGAGGAAGAATTTTCTGAAACTCCACAAGGTATGTGACTATGCGGGAGGGATGTTGCTACGTTTGCACCTAGGAGTAATTGAATAATTTTTCCTGACATTCGACAAAATTTTTCGTTTCTCTTTCGCTTTCAGAAAAATGTCCTTCAGGAGTTCTCAAGTGGCTCCGCCATGGGTAACGAAGTTTACCAAATCAAGTGCCCACTCGTCGGCAGCGGATTCCACCACCAGTCAAGGAGCTAATTCAAATGAATCTTTGGTCATAGAGGATTTGGACTTAGACGATCTGGACCTTAGCCCGCCCAGCGTGAGAACTTGCACTCCATCGACAGAAGAACCTGAAATGGGTGAATATGTTTTCTATCCAGAAATTGGAAATCACATCTTTGGGGAGCAAATCCCAGAAGTGGTGTCCGAGGCCTGTGTGATGAACGACCTGTACATCCTGGTCAAAGTGCCAACAAATCCTGCTAGACTCGTACCCACTTCTACGACCGCCTCTCAGACTACCCCCAAGAGTTCTTCTGCATCGCCGAATATGTACGTAAATAGTAGTCGCAGGATATTCTCCATTCGAGAGGAAGACGATGAGCACAATGTCGTGGAGTCGACCAGTAAAATCCCAGTCCGAATGAGGCCCAAGAGCAAAAAACCCTGCTGGGTCCAAGAGTCTGACCGACTGGAAGAGTTTACATCAACAACGAATATAATTCGCAACCAGGATACAGTTCCACTGCCAAATCAAGTTCCCGATAAGCCCGAGGAAAGTTTAATCGAAGTCAGTCCCAAGCCTCCATCTCCACAATGCCAAAACCAGCTAGAACTCCAAGAGGTAAATTTCAATTCTGTTTATTTCAAAGGCCCCGGCAATGTTTCGTTGGAGAACTACGGAATTCTCATAACTCCGACCAAGACACCTAAATCGGATAATCTTCTCGTCTTCCAAGTAGACACGGAACCCCAGGACAAAGGCAGTGGGGATAGTGCCTCTTGCTTTGATTGGCTCACGAGATGTTTCCGAAGAAAGACCAAACAAAAGGGCTTCGTCCATGCCAAGGTATACAAGACGTACTTTGTAAAGTGGAAAAAATGCTCACACTACTCTGAGTGCCCAAGGTGTAAGTGCAGGACAGGCAAGAGTTCTCGGAGGAATTCGGCGTAACGTTAGTTCTACTTCCTTAGACATTGTGATTTATTAATTTATATACATATGTAGCTATTTTTATTTGAGAAATAAAACGAAATTATTGAAATCGATAGTTGAACGGTGTTGAGCCTTTGGTTGAGTTCCATACCAAGTGATGTCTGAGATCATGGAGTCCTAAATTTTATGGGTAGTATTGCTTCTTTAACGTCATGCTTATAAGACTAGTGTACCTTATAGTTACTGAACCTCACGAATGCTGTTTCATTCAACTACTGTATTAATTAAGGATCAAGGTATCTGGAGAAAAGGATAGTGACCTTTCTGGCCAGCAAATTGGTAAGCCTGGGGCTCGATAAAAAAGCCTCTGCAATTTAGCTTGATCTTTAACTCGATCCAGCTGTGCACTCGAAGTCAAGTTAAGGTTCTAGTTGTGAGTGCTGCCTATGACTGGGTATTCCTTTCTAGGTCATCTTTCGAAGGCTATGCAGGTCATAGTGCCGGTGACTGTTCCACATGTCCCAGTAGTCACAGATGATCCTCAGTCCAACATTAAATCTTTTACTCCAGAGTTCACCAACGTAAGCAAGATAAAAAAAATCGCAGGACAGCGTTCTCTTTATCGAAATCTTTTTTGAAACACAAGTTCTTGGACCTTATGTTCGTTAACTAGGCTTAGAAAAACTCTCCTTCTAAATGGTATTTTCTCGTCAATTAGATTAATTCCAATCCATTGATACAACACGTCTTCCAAGTGGCAGTGCCAACCATATTGGCTAGGGCTCAAAAAAACCTTCGTTGACTTTATTTTAGTCAGACAGACGAAAGCTTTGGCCAATACCTTCAAGGCTGAACAATCCATTTAAGTCTTTGTCGACGTTTACAGTTACAGTTGATTCCAGATTATGCTCCTTGCACAGGACATCGCCTTGATGGTCCTTAAACCAAACTGCGCCTCCTGTGGATACATTTATTAAATTTATGAAACGCATACTTGTGTTAACAATAACACTCACATATGTCGAATATATTTCATTGCAATTTGTACAAAATGTCCACCCGATACTAAACAGCTAATATTAAATATTTCATAAAAAAAAACAAAAAATTCGAATACACTTCCCTTTCCATCTCATCTAAAACTAATGGCCAACTTAAACTATCCTCCCGCACCAACTTAAAGGTCCGCATGTACACCACTGTCGATGTAGTCCTTGAGTAACTCGGCACAACTCCTTGGCAAATTCCTGCAAACGTTATTGAGGTACATCAGTCCACGAGGTATTGTTGCCTCCAGCACATCGGTACGCTGCGCCAAAATAATTGCTGTCGCAACTTGCTTTGGATCCAACAGTCCCAGTATCGATGGAAACTTTACCTTCGGCTTCTTGCACAATCCTGTGTTTGTCATATACGGGTAAATCGTTGTGGTCTTTATCTGTAGGAAGAGAGTATGAAACTTCAAAGAGTAACACTGTTTAGTGGAAGGGTTACCAAATTCCTGTGTGGTCCTTCCCGTATCTCCTCTTGAAGTGCCTCCATCAGTCCTCGAACGGCAAATTTGGATCCACAATACGGAACCAAATTGGAGAGTCCAACCACTCCAGCTATCGATGAGATACTCACAATGTGACCACGATTCTTCTCCCGCATGTGTGGTAGAAAGGCTTCCAGTGTCCAGAACTGTGACATCACATTGATGTCGAAGGTTCTACGAATCTCGTCAGGTGTTTGCTGATCCAGTGGGCGGGTAGGCATTATACCAGCATTGTTCACCAACAATGTTACTGAGCCAACTTCAATTTTAATCTTTGTGGCCAAATCGAGAACCTTTTCTCGATTCGATACATCACATCTGGAATGAGGAAACAAAAAGGGAGAGGGGAAGCGATTCAATGAATATGAATGAAGGACTGCTGCCAGAATTGATTGCGACCATTGAAACATTAATCGTACGTGTATGCATGGGCGGTTCCTCGTTGCAATCTATTGCAATCGGTCACTGTCTGTTGATTTCCACTCTCGTTGATGTCCACACAGACCACTGTTGCACCCAAATCCGTATACTGCAATGCCAGCTCTCGACCGATTCCATGGCCGGTTCCTGTAATCTGCATCCCATATGCAAATGTAGGGAGGATTAGGCGAGGATGAAAGTGGTATTGTTTTCTGAAGTGAATCCATTCAACTTACCACAATGATTTCGCCACTGACGTCCTTCTCCTCCGTCTTGGTAAATTGTTGCACGGTTACAATGAACACTTCGAGTAGAATGCGAACGAGTAGCACTGTGAATTCAAAGATATCCTTTAGGACATTGTAAAGTCGACTTCCGACTTGTCGGGATCTGGAAAAAATGGAAAAACATTAATAGTCACATCGCAGAGTGCAAGTATTATGCACGCACAATACTCGAAAAGGGTATTTAATTGCTTTCAGGAAAATGAACTCCATAGTTATAGGTTCTGCAAACGCTAATGGATGTCAAGTAATATTTGTTCTTCACGGAGTCTCAGACAAAATGGAGTTGAAAGCTTACAATGCAGAGTCGATTGTTTAAATGTCAAACACAGTTTTAAGGCAACTTGATTGATTATAATGTTTCGGTTCAAAACTCTGAGCAAAAGTAGTCCTTGAATCATTGTCCTTGCGACGAACCTATTTTAAAGGTTCATTCAACGGAAAACTGATTTCAATTAACTTTGTTGGATGCAGTTGGGATTGGGACTGAAGCACTAAATAAATAAATACTAATACCAAGACCTAGCTTTTCACAGTCCCGCCCACGGGACTGAAGCACTGTCTGGATAATAATATGTATATTTATAAGGCTTACCTCGAGAACATCTAAAGGTTCCCAGTTATCCTAATTTCCCTTAAATCATCATGGGACTTGTTGTCAAGCTACAGTCCCCACTTTCATTAATGTAAGCCCCTTGACAAAACCCCTCTAACCCTGTCCAACTATAATGCTTCCTTACAGATAAAATTCAAATCCTAAAGCACTGGAACTCAACATGTTGTTGATCCCTTGTAACCCTTTCGCTGCCAAACCCGAGTATTCTGGGGTTCGAAGTTGTGCCTTTGGTGCCAGTATGGCAGCAAACTCGATTTCGACCTTGGCAACCAAAGGGCTAAAACTGGTATCCTCTTCAGGAATACTATACTCCCAGAGACCTATACTTCTCATTCGCGCGTCTCCTACAGACGATAGATCTTTCTACAACCAAGACTTGATATTTCTACAGATTTTCCTTTCAATCCAGTAAAAGGACAAAGAACACCCCCTACATGACAACGTATTAAAGTAGTCTATAAGCTAATGTTAGCCTAATCGATCTAAAGGACTTCGTTTCCATGTTTCATATTTCTTTCTTGGAGTTAGTACGATTAACGACTGAAAAATGACATTGACGTACGTCAACTTTGACGTTTTCATACAAGTTATCGATGACACAAGCAAAATTCAAGTCCGGTATCACTGTTTTTATCCGAGCTAAGCGTTGAGCCTAAAAACCTAGATAAGCCTATGTGGGGTGTTTCACCTAACATGCAAGTTGCTTGGCCTCAAATCGCGTGATTATAATCAGTGACACTACCTCGTCTAGAAGTTTTTGCTAGAATTTCAGTTGATGCAGCCGTCCGGATGAAATTTTCTGACAATCTTCCCTTGACATGACAGTAACAGCGGATCTACTAAGCTTGTAGCTCCGTTAAAGTGAATGTTCTTGTTGTCATCGTATTTTCGAACGTCTTAAACTAAACCATACGTTAAGACATAATCGTTCTAATCCTTCAGATTCGTCCTTAAATGGGCTTTTATTGTCATAAGTTCGTGTACATTGCCTATTTCCTAACTTGAACAAGTGACTCTAAAGCAATTGGCAACGATACAGATTCAGTCATCGAAAAATACTGACAGATTGGTACCCATCACTCAAATTGAAACCACCCATCATGTCAAGTTCAAAAACCTCTCGAAAATAATACCTCAACTATGCTTCAAACCGCAGTGGCATTAAAGCCGGCCGCACCGGCTTGTGTATTGACTTGTCCTTGTCGGGCAACGTGCCTATGTTATAGATTCCCATCACACCTCGCCCTGACACCACATTTCTGTTTAAGACCAAAGCATTTATCCATACCTGTCATCAATACAATACCAGCCACACAAACTTCCGATTTTGTCACACCGCAGAACAGTGGATACATTTTAATAAACAAAAAACTCTATTCAAGCATTCGTTTCAAAGAGCAAAACACAACAAAGAAGTAATCAACCTAACTGACCTCGGACATCGGCTTTAATTAAGAAGCCTCGTTATGTAACCAGTAACCACCTGCCCTCGTTCGTTCGTCTTCTTCTTCGCATGCACGATCAAATTGAATTTAGTAATTCGCCGACTTGCATCACCGAAACGTACTCACATGAATCACATTTCGCACGTTTGCGATATGCACACGTCCAGCGTCGTGTCGTGTCGGCCTGAACTTGAATCTCCGCCGAACGACCTTCTTCAATTATTCAAATATTTACAGCGATTACCAGCGACGTGATAATTGCCGACTCTTTCGAGTGTTTGAAGATCGCAGCTTAAAACTGCCGACCAACGCGTCACCCACCGAATGCGGCGCGTCTTCTTCAGTTCGGCATGTCAACATCTCAAGTCAATATTTGATCACGTAAAATGACTGGGCTGCAGGCTGATGAGAGGCTTCGCTGTGCTCGAGGTAGTAATTGCCGCTAAAGTTCAATTACCTAGTAATTGAGGAATGTTTCAGTTTCATGCTATTTCTTCAATTCAATTGATTTGGTAACCCAGATAGCGGTAATTACATGCAATGCTACTGAAACCGATCGCGAGAATGTTGGGAAAGATCAAATTGATTTATGCTCTGTGTGTCCACATCACAGCGTGCCTGTCAAGTGGTGTGGCGTGTTTGTTACAAACAACGACGGGGGTTAGAGGTTCATTAGCAGTCAGCTGAAGTGCCTTACTGAGAAGAAGGCTTATTAAGATGCCACTTAGAATTCAAGAGATGTAGTTCCTTGTTTATTGAGTTTTTGCTGGGGTTCAAGGTGGACTTTGCAAAATGCAATAAACTTAAACAGACGGGGGTTTTTGAAGATCTGCTTGTAATTTCATCCAGAGGATGAGTGCCTTTTTTTGATAATAGATACGTTGAACTTGAGTCGTTTTCAACAAGCCATTTAAGCCTGTGTTTTTGAACCACCAGAAAACATGAATCTCAGAAACACAGATTAGAAAAAAACATTCAGACATGTATCTGAAACTGAGGTGTTTTTTCAACTTAAGCGCATCCAGTTCCGCACGCAAATAGTTTCCAAGAGTGTCTTACCCCTTGATGGTTAGTGTCCCGTCATAACAACAGCTGTGCGACTGAGTTCCATAACAGACCAGCAATTAAGATCTGAAAAAGAACATCGTGAGTCTGCCCCTAATTTATCAGGCTACCGAGGTAATATGGACGAGGAGATATGAGACGACATTGCATTTGATTGGGTCAAGTGACTTTTCCATTGCTTTGCCGTGGTACATCCCAGTTCTTCTGAAATCCTAGATAGCGCCGAACTGAGTGCACCATTGTCTTTATCATCCTCTAAACGTTTTTTGGTTAAGTTTTTTGTTAATTTTCATCCATTTGACCCGAAACGCCAAGGGAGAGGAGATATGGGGCGATATTGCATTTGATCGGATGAAGTGACTTTTCCATTGCTTTGCCGTGGTACATTCCAGTTCTTCTGAAATCCTAGATAGCGCCGAACTGAGTGCACCATTGTCTTAATCATCCTCTAAACGTTTTTTGGTTAAGTTTTTTGTTAATTTTCATCCATTTGATCCAAAACGCCAAGGGAGAGGAGATATGGGGCGATATTGCATTTGATCGGATGAAGTGATTTTTCCATTGCTTTGCCGTGGTACATCCCAGTTCTTCTGAAATCCTAGATAGCGCCGAACTGAGTGCACCATTGTCTTAATCATCCTCTAAACGTTATTTGGTCAAGTTTTTTGTTAATTTTCATCCATTTGACCCAAAACGCCAAGGGAGAGGAGATATGGGGCGATATTGCATTTGATCGGATGAAGTGATTTTTCCATTGCTTTGCCGTGGTACATCCCAGTTCTTCTGAAATCCTATATAGCGCCGAACTGAGTGCACCATTGTCTTTATCATCCTCTAAACGTTTTTTGGTTAAGTTTTTTGTTAATTTTCATCCATTTGACCCAAAACGCCAAGGGAGAGGAGATATGGGGCGATATTGCATTTGATCGGATGAAGTGATTTTTCCATTGCTTTGCCGTGGTACATCCCAGTTCTTCTGAAATCCTAGATAGCGCCGAACTGAGTGCACCATTGTCTTAATCATCCTCTAAACGTTTTTTGGTCAAGTTTTTTGTTAATTTTCATCCATTTGACCCAAAACGCCAAGGGAGAGGAGATATGGGGCGATATTGCATTTGATCGGATGAAGTGACTTTTCCATTGCTTTGCCGTGGTACACGCCAGTTCTTCTGAAATCCTAGATAGCGCCGAACTGAGTGCACCATTGTCTTTATCATCCTCTAAACGCTTTTTTGTTAAGTTTTTTGTTAATTTTCATCCATTTGACCCAAAACGCCAAGGGAGAGGAGATATGGGGCGATATTGCATTTGATCGGATGAAGTGATTTTTCCATTGCTTTGCCGTGGTACATCCCAGTTCTTCTGAAATCCTAGATAGCGCCGAACTGAGTGCACCATTGTCTTAATCATCCTCTAAACGTTTATTGGTCAAGTTTTTTGTTAATTTTCATCCATTTGACCCAAAACGCCAAGGGAGAGGAGATATGGGGCGATATTGCATTTGATCGGATGAAGTGATTTTTCCATTGCTTTGCCGTGGTACATCCCAGTTCTTCTGAAATCCTAGATAGCGTCGAACTGAGTGCACCATTGTCTTTATCATCCTCTAAACGTTTTTTGGTTAAGTTTTTTGTTAATTTTCATCCATTTGACGCAAAACGCCAAGGGAGAGGAGATATGGGGCGATATTGCATTTGATCGGATGAAGTGATTTTTCCATTGCTTTGCCGTGGTACATCCCAGTTCTTCTGAAATCCTAGATAGCGCCGAACTGAGTGCACCATTGTCTTAATCATCCTCTAAACGTTTTTTGGTCAAGTTTTTTGTTAATTTTCATCCATTTGGCCCAAAACGCGGAGGGAGAGGAGATATGGGGCGATATTGCATTTGATCGGATGAAGTGATTTTTCCATTGCTTTGCCGTGGTACATCCCAGTTCTTCTGAAATCCTAGATAGCGCCGAACTGAGTGCACCATTGTCTTAATCATCCTCTAAACGTTTTTTGGTCAAGTTTTTTGTTAATTTTCATCCATTTGACCCAAAACGCCAAGGGAGAGGAGATATGGGGCGATATTGCATTTGATCGGATGAAGTGACTTTTCCATTGCTTTGCCGTGGTACACCCCAGTTCTTCTGAAATCCTAGATAGCGCCGAACTGAGTGCACCATTGTCTTTATCATCCTCTAAACGTTTTTTGGTTAAGTTTTTTGTTAATTTTCATCCATTTGACCCAAAACGCCAAGGGAGAGGAGATATGGGGCGATATTGCATTTGATCGGATGAAGTGACTTTTCCATTGCTTTGCCGTGGTACACCCCAGTTCTTCTGAAATCCTAGATAGCGCCGAACTGCGTGCACCATTGTCTTTATCATCCTCTAAACGTTTTTTGGTTAAGTTTTTTGTTAATTTTCATCCATTTGACCCAAAACGCCAAGGGAGAGGAGATATGGGGCGATATTGCATTTGATCGGATGAAGTGATTTTTCCATTGCTTTGCCGTGGTACATCCCAGTTCTTCTGAAATCCTAGATAGCGCCGAACTGAGTGCACCATTGTCTTAATCATCCTCTAAACGTTTTTTGGGCAAGTTTTTTGTTAATTTTCATCCATTTGACCCAAAACGCCAAGGGAGAGGAGATATGGGGCGATATTGCATTTGATCGGATGAAGTGATTTTTCCATTGCTTTGCCGTGGTACATCCCAGTTCTTCTGAAATCCTAGATAGCGCCGAACTGAGTGCACCATTGTCTTAATCATCCTCTAAACGTTTTTTGGTCAAGTTTTTTGTTAATTTTCATCCATTTGACCCAAAACGCCAAGGAAGAGGAGATATGGGGCACTATTGCATTTGATCGGATGAAGTGACTTTTCCATTGCTTTGCCGTGGTACACCCCAGTTCTTCTAAAATCCTAGATAGCGCCGAACTGAGTGCACCATTGTCTTAATTATCCTCTAAACGTTTTTTGGTCAAGTTTTTTGTTAATTTTCATCCATTTGGCCCAAAACGCGGAGGGAGAGGAGATATGGGGCGATATTGCATTTGATCGGATGAAGTGACTTTTCCATTGCTTTGCCGTGGTACACCCCAGTTCTTCTGAAATCCTAGATAGCGCCGAACTGAGTGCACCATTGTCTTTATCATCCTCTAAACGTTTTTTGGTTAAGTTTTTTGTTAATTTTCATCCATTTGACCCAAAACGCCAAGGGAGAGGAGATATGGGGCGATATTGCATTTGATCGGATGAAGTGACTTTTCGATTGCTTTGCCGTGGTACACGCCAGTTCTTCTGAAATCCTAGATAGCGCCGAACTGAGTGCACCATTGTCTTTATCATCCTCTAAACGTTTTTCGGTTAAGTTTTTTGTTAATTTTCATCCATTTGACCCAAAACGCCAAGGGAGAGGAGATATGGGGCGATATTGCATTTGATCGGATGAAGTGACTTTTCCATTGCTTTGCCGTGGTACACGCCAGTTCTTCTGAAATCCTAGATAGCGCCGAACTGAGTGCACCATTGTCTTAATCATCCTCTAAACGTTTTTTGGTTAAGTTTTTTGTTAATTTTCATCCATTTGACCCAAAACGCCAAGGGAGAGGAGATATTGGGCGATATTGCATTTGATCGGATGAAGTGACTTTTCGATTGCTTTGCCGTGGTACACGCCAGTTCTTCTGAAATCCTAGATAGCGCCGAACTGAGTGCACCATTGTCTTTATCATCCTCTAAACGTTTTTTAGTTAAGTTTTTTGTTAATTTTCATCCATTTGACCCAAAACGCCAAGGGAGAGGAGATATGGGGCGATATTGCATTTGATCGGATGAAGTGATTTTTACATTGCTTTGCCGTGGTACATCCCAGTTCTTCTGAAATCCTAGATAGCGCCGAACTGAGTGCACCATTGTCTTTATCATCCTCTAAACGTTTTTTAGTTAAGTTTTTTGTTAATTTTCATCCATTTGACCCAAAACGCCAAGGGAGAGGAGATATGGGGCGATATTGCATTTGATCGGATGAAGTGACTTTTCCATTGCTTTGCCGTGGTACACCCCAGTTCTTCTGAAATCCTAGATAGCGCCGAACTGAGTGCACCATTGTCTTTATCATCCTCTAAACGTTTTTTAGTTAAGTTTTTTGTTAATTTTTATCCATTTGACCCAAAACGCCAAGGGAGAGGAGATATGGGGCGATATTGCATTTGATCGGATGAAGTGACTTTTCGATTGCTTTGCCGTGGTACACGCCAGTTCTTCTGAAATCCTAGATAGCGCCGAACTGAGTGTACCATTGTCTTTATCATCCTCTAAACGTTTTTCGGTTAAGTTTTTTGTTAATTTTCATCCATTTGACCCAAAACGCCAAGGGAGAGGAGATATGGGGCGATATTGCATTTGATCGGATGAAGTGACTTTTCGATTGCTTTGCCGTGGTACACCCCAGTTCTTCTGAAATCCTAGATAGCGCCGAACTGAGTGCACCATTGTCTTTATCATCCTCTAAACGTTTTTTGGTTAAGTTTTTTGTTAATTTTTATCCATTTGACCCAAAACGCCAAGGGAGAGGAGATATGGGGCGATATTGCATTTGATCGGATGAAGTGACTTTTCGATTGCTTTGCCGTGGTACACGCCAGTTCTTCTGAAATCCTAGATAGCGCCGAACTGAGTGCACCATTGTCTTTATCATCCTCTAAACGTTTTTTGGTTAAGTTTTTTGTTAATTTTTATCCATTTGACCCAAAACGCCAAGGGAGAGGAGATATGGGGCGATATTGCATTTGATCGGATGAAGTGACTTTTCGATTGCTTTGCCGTGGTACACGCCAGTTCTTCTGAAATCCTAGATAGCGCCGAACTGAGTGCACCATTGTCTTTATCATCCTCTAAACGTTGTTCGGTTAAGTTTTTTGTTAATTTTCATCCATTTGACCCAAAACGCCAAGGGAGAGGAGATATGGGGCGATATTGCATTTGATCGGATGAAGTGACTTTTCGATTGCTTTGCCGTGGTACACCCCAGTTCTTCTGAAATCCTAGATAGCGCCGAACTGAGTGCACCATTGTCTTAATCATCCTCTAAACGTTTTTTGGTTAAGTTTTTTGTTAATTTTCATCCATTTGACCCAAAACGCCAAGGGAGAGGAGATATGGGGCGATATTGCATTTGATCGGATGAAGTGATTTTTCCATTGCTTTGCCGTGGTACACGCCAGTTCTTCTGAAATCCTAGATAGCGCCGAACTGAGTGCACCATTGTCTTAATCATCCTCTAAACATTTTTTGGTTAAGTTTTTTGTTAATTTTCATCCATTTGACCCAAAACGCCAAGGGAGAGGAGATATGGGGCGATATTGCATTTGATCGGATGAAGTGACTTTTCCATTGCTTTGCCGTGGTACACCCCAGTTCTTCTGAAATCCTAGATAGCGCCGAACTGAGTGCACCATTGTCTTTATCATCCTCTAAACGTTTTTTGGTTAAGTTTTTTGTTAATTTTCATCCATTTGACCCAAAACGCCAAGGGAGAGGAGATATGGGGCGATATTGCATTTGATCGGATGAAGTGACTTTTCCATTGCTTTGCCGTGGTACACCCCAGTTCTTCTGAAATCCTAGATAGCGCCGAACTGAGTGCACCATTGTCTTTATCATCCTCTAAACGTTTTTTGGTTAAGTTTTTTGTTAATTTTCATCCATTTGACCCAAAACGCCAAGGGAGAGGAGATATGGGGCGATATTGCATTTGATCGGATGAAGTGACTTTTCCATTGCTTTGCCGTGGTACCCCCCAGTTCTTCTGAAATCCTAGATAGCGCCGAACTGAGTGCACCATTGTCTTAATCATCCTCTAAACGTTTTTTGGTTAAGTTTTTTGTTAATTTTCATCCATTTGACCCAAAACGCCAAGGGAGAGGAGATATGGGGCGATATTGCATTTGATCGGATGAAGTGACTTTTCGATTGCTTTGCCGTGGTACACGCCAGTTCTTCTGAAATCCTAGATAGCGCCGAACTGAGTGCACCATTGTCTTTATCATCCTCTAAACGTTTTTTAGTTAAGTTTTTTGTTAATTTTCATCCATTTGACCCAAAACGCCAAGGGAGAGGAGATATGATGCGATATTGCATTTGATCGGATGAAGTGACTTTTCCATTGCTTTGCCGTGGTACACCCCAGTTCTTCTGAAATCCTAGGTAGCGCCGAACTGAGTGCACCATTGTCTTCATCATTATCTAAACGTTTTTTGGTTAAGTTTTTTGTTAATTTTCATCCATTTGACCCAAAACGCCAAGGGAGAGGAGATATGGGGCGATATTGCATTTGATCGGATGAAGTGACTTTTCCATTGCTTTGCCGTGGTACACCCCAGTTCTTCTGAAATCCTAGATAGCGCCGAACTGAGTGCACCATTGTCTTAATCATCCTCTAAACGTATTTTGGTTAAGTTTTTTGTTAATTTTCATCCATTTGACCCAAAACGCCAAGGGAGAGGAGATATGGGGCGATATTGCATTTGATCGGATGAAGTGACTTTTCGATTGCTTTGCCGTGGTACACGCCAGTTCTTCTGAAATCCTAGATAGCGCCGAACTGAGTGCACCATTGTCTTTATCATCCTCTAAACGTTTTTTGGTTAAGTTTTTTGTTAATTTTCATCCATTTGACCCAAAACGCCAAGGGAGAGGAGATATGGGGCGATATTGCATTTGATCGGATGAAGTGACTTTTCGATTGCTTTGCCGTGGTACACGCCAGTTCTTCTGAAATCCTAGATAGCGCCGAACTGAGTGCACCATTGTCTTAATCATCCTCTAAACGTTTTTTGGTCAAGTTTTTTGTTAATTTTCATCCATTTGACCCAAAACGCCAAGGGAGAGGAGATATGGGGCGATATTGCATTTGATCGGATGAAGTGACTTTTCCATTGCTTTGCCGTGGTACACGCCAGTTCTTCTGAAATCCTAGATAGCGCCGAACTGAGTGCACCATTGTCTTCATCATTATCTAAACGTTTTTTGGTTAAGTTTTTTGTTAATTTTCATCCATTTGACCCAAAACGCCAAGGGAGAGGAGATATGGGGCGATATTGCATTTGATCGGATGAAGTGACTTTTCGATTGCTTTGCCGTGGTACACGCCAGTTCTTCTGAAATCCTAGATAGCGCCGAACTGAGTGCACCATTGTCTTAATCATCCTCTAAACGTTTTTTGGTCAAGTTTTTTGTTAATTTTCATCCATTTGACCCAAAACGCCAAGGGAGAGGAGATATGGGGCGATATTGCATTTGATCGGATGAAGTGACTTTTCCATTGCTTTGCCGTGGTACATCCCAGTTCTTCTGAAATCCTAGATAGCGCCGAACTGAGTGCACCATTGTCTTCATCATCCTCTAAACGTTTTTTGGTTAAGTTTTTTGTTAATTTTCATCCATTTGACCCAAAACGCCAAGGGAGAGGAGATATGGAGCACTATTGCATTTGATCGGATGAAGTGACTGCTTTGCCGTGGTACACCCCAGTTCTTCTGAAATCCTAGATAGCGCCGAACTGAGTGCACCATTGTCTTAATCATCCTCTAAACGTTTTTTGGTCAAGTTTTTTGTTAATTTTCATCCATTTGACCCAAAACGCCAAGGAAGAGGAGATATGGGGCACTATTGCATTTGATCGGATGAAGTGACTTTTCCATTGCTTTGCCGTGATACACCCCAGTTCTTCTGAAATCCTAGATAGCGCCGAACTGAGTGCACCATTGTCTTCATCATTATCTAAACGTTTTTTGGTTAAGTTTTTTGTTAATTTTCATCCATTTGACCCAAAACGCCAAGGGAGAGGAGATATGGAGCACTATTGCATTTGATCGGATGAAGTGACTGCTTTGCCGTGGTACACCCCAGTTCTTCTGAAATCCTAGATAGCGCCGAACTGAGTGCACCATTGTCTTAATCATCCTCTAAACGTTTTTTGGTTAAGTTTTTTGTTAATTTTCATCCATTTGACCCAAAACGCCAAGGGAGAGGAGATATGGGGCGATATTGCATTTGATCGGATGAAGTGACTTTTCCATTGCTTTGCCGTGGTACATCCCAGTTCTTCTGAAATCCTAGATAGCGCCGAACTGAGTGCACCATTGTCTTAATCATCCTCTAAAAGTTTTTTGGTCAAGTTTTTTGTTAATTTTCATCCATTTGACCCAAAACGCCAAGGAAGAGGAGATATGGGGCACTATTGCATTTGATCGGATGAAGTGACTTTTCCATTGCTTTGCCGTGATACACCCCAGTTCTTCTGAAATCCTAGATAGCGCCGAACTGAGTGCACCATTGTCTTCATCATCCTCTAAACGTTTTTTGGTCAAGTTTTTTGTTAATTTTCATCCATTTGACCCAAAACGCCAAGGGAGAGGAGATATGGAGCACTATTGCATTTGATCGGATGAAGTGACTTTTCCATTGCTTTGCCGTGATACACCCCAGTTCTTCTGAAATTCTAGATAGCGCCGAACTGAGTGCACCATTGTCTTCATCATCCTCTAAACGTTTTTTGGTTAAGTTTTTTGTTAATTTTCATCCACTTGACCCAAAACGCCAAGGGAGAGGAGATATGGGGCGATATTGCATTTGATTGGATGAAGTGACTTTTCCAATGCTTTACCTTGGTACACCCCAGAACTTCTCAAATCCCAGATAGCGCCCAGCTGAGTGCACCATTGTCTAAATCATCCTTTAAACGTTTTTTGGTTAAGTTTTTTGTTAATTTTCATCCACTTGACCCAAAACGCCAAGGGAGAGGAGATATGGGGCGATATTGCATTTGATCGGATGAAGTGACTTTTCCATTGCTTTGCGTGGTACACGCCAGTTCTTCTGAAATCCTAGATAGCGCCGAACTGAGTGCACCTTTGTCCTTATCATCCTCTAAACGTTTTTTGGTTAAGTTTTTTTGTTAATTTTCATCCATTTGACCCAAAACGCCAAGGGAGAGGAGATATGGGGCGATATTGCATTTGATCGGATGAAGTGATTTTTCCATTGCTTTGCCGTGGTACATCCCAGTTCTTCTGAAATCCTAGATAGCGCCGAACTGAGTGCACCATTGTCTTAATCATCCTCTAAACGTATTTTGGTTAAGTTTTTTGTTAATTTTCATCCATCTGACCCAAAACGCCAAGGGAGAGGAGATATGGGGCGATATTGCATTTGATTGGATCAAGTGACTTTTTCTAGGACTATTATTACTAGGACTTCTCAAATCCCAAATAGCTTCCAACTGAGTGGACCTGAACGAATAAAATGATTTCACAATGTGTCGAAAATGTAAGACCTTCCTGAATTCAGTGGCCAAGCTCGACTCTCTGCCTCTGTCTGGATTCTGGATCACATTGAAATTTTGGAGACATGAACCAGTGTAGGGTCTTTCGGTATCAAGACCTGTGCTTCCATTGGAAATTGGGGTGTAGGAGCATCTGAGTGCTATTGGGAAGTGTTTCCTAATACACTTCCTAAAGCCCTTACTCGAAAATTAAAGGGGAGTGGACTCTCTTTGGTTCCATTCACCAACATGGACGAAAATAAGTAGTTCGCTGACGTTCTTGCATGACCATTCTGCATTGGTTGATCGAAAAGTTGATTATCGATTAGCAGGTGATATGTTTGAATACTTCCTGGATGTCTACTTCAAGCCACGCATTCTCTAAATTTCACAATAAATAAAACAAAGGAAGTTGCCTCGTATCCCTATTATTCTCTCAGTGTAAAGAGAACCCTAACCGAAACCACTTCCTCATCGAAACTAGATTGACAGCAACCCACAGAAACTAATGGCTTATTTAACACTGAAAGTGTAAATTCAATTAAAACTTATACACAGCAATCTAAAGCCAAATATTAATTTAACTAATTCACATCCTATTATCATTCGCCACCATTGCAAGATGACGGAAATATTAGTCGTACACCGCTATACACCGCCCCATTAACTGCGTCGCAAGCAAACACCGGATTAAGAAGCTAAACAAAGTAATGTTCCCTGAAACGCTAGCGGTAATAAAACCTAAGTAAACTCATTAAACACGCCTTAATGTCAAATACATTTTAATGCTCCTCGTTTTTGGCACATAAAATAGTTCTTAATTGCTGAAGTTATACGAAATTCTTATTCCGAAAACGTCTAGACGTACTCGTATTTCGTTGGAAAAGCTTTCGAATACAAAACTGTTTCAACAAATGAAATAAGTAAACCAGATAGTGTTGGTATTGGAATACCGATTAGACGCATGTAAACAAATTGTTGGCGCTTTTATGGCCGTGCGAAACTTTATTGGCTTAAATGGTAGCTCATTGGCCTTCATTCAGAATGAAGGAAAAGCACTCAAAGCCGCAGTGTCCTCGCTGATAACATTCAAAGTATATTCTCACTCACATAAGGGTAGCCCGCCTTGGACTGAATAAAGACAAATACCATCGATTACACCTATTCCATCCGTTGAGGCTAGACAATGGCCATGTACAAGTCGATACAATTCATGTAAAGAGCACCACTGTGGTGGCCAATCAGTTGCGCAACTCAAACCCAAAACAATCCGATTGTCTGTCGCTTATTAAGACGTCTATTCGCATCCAAATCGGGACGCCACACACCTCTCACACGCATGAACTGCGGATTCGCCGTAGATGTTTTGTAGATACAAATTAACTGACATTTATATGCATGCTGTCGGCGCTATCTGCCATAGCTATCCGCGGTCTCCACTTCGGCTGTGTACTGCAGCGTTCGATGCAATTATCTACTTGGGATTGTCGTCGATAGAAACGAGTCTGATGTCATCAAATTATATCGGGTTACTCCTCCTTTTTCGAAGCATCTTTCGCATACAAATAAGTTTTTTGAATTCCAACAAATTACTACACGTGTACCTCCTAACAAAGCAATTTCAAGTAAATTGGATTTTGAAAATGTAGTCTAAGGGGAAGTATTGATTCAATGCAGTTTTAGGGATTCCCCCATGTCCAGTATGTTGGGTGGAAATGGGGACTAATTTCTCTCTTGTTTGTAGGGTAAGATACATGATGGCTTTGCCATATAATATAGAGTAGGTCTTAAAAATCAAGAAATGTCCTAAATGCAACCTTTTTCGTTCAAAGACTACAAAAAATGGATTACACATCCGAGCCATGAACCATATCGTACGAGATTGAAAGTGGTTCAGAAAGATTTGGTTTGGATCACTCTTGGCGATCACTTTCTTCCCTCTTGACACCATTTTGATTTTTAATCAGCTTCCAGATTTTATTGTTATCCAAAGCGCACACTTAGATCAGTAATAGGTTCGTTGTGATTCCACCTGAATCATACAATCTTCCATGCCTACTAGTTAAATCAATTTGATCACAAAGATTATTTAAGAAATAAGCTTCCAAGTGAGGTTTCTTTTGGAAGAGAGAGTATGGCAGTTGGAGAGAAATCGAAGACTAGATTCCTCCAATCCTAGTTGCGTGCTTTCCTATTAGACGATGTCCAGTGATGACACCTATTATAGTGTCTGTTAAGATAGATCAGAATCTAAGAGGCTATCGATCCAGCTTAGGCCAAAACTGTTTTATCGCTAGACACGATATACTTTGATCATCAAAAGTTCTAACATAACAACGAGCGGTGTCCACCATCATCCCTATAAGTGCTGCCAATTAATGAGTTTTCTTTGCGTAGTCTACAATAGTCCTTCTTACAGTTTTCTAGTTTTAACCGAAACTGATGGTGGCTAGGATTGATTTTTTTAAAAATTTATCGACAGAATAGAGCGGAGAAGATTGTTTTGCACACAATGTTGTGAGGATAAATGCGATGTATTCTACATTTCCATGTTCCAAAAGAATAACCTCTAGCAATCACATTCATCCAAATCCTTAATTTGAAGAAAAAAGAAGTCCTGATTGAAATGCGACTTGACTTGTCAAGAAGCAGAATGAAAACGTGATGCCGCTTTTTCAAACTATTTTCCCGATTTAATTTTATTCATAGTAGCACGTTTGCATGTTGATCATGTGCAGGTAAAGAGAGATATTTGTCTGTCAGTCAATCATAAGTCCATTAAATTTACTCCGCCGACATACATAAGTAAGTACATTCATTACACTATAGCTGGTAAGTAGCAAATCCATTATAAACCACTTCCTCCTTCCATTCAAAAACTGCAACTGGTTTTTATTTTGAAATTTTTCGAAGAAAAATCAGATATATATTAAAAGCCTTTCTAGGACTGGATTTTGACTAATTGACGGAGTCAAAAGCTTGGTCAATTAGCCTTAATGCAGATAGTTTTGATTTAACCTGAAAAATTCAGTAAACAAGTTTTCGTGAAAAAACCGGAAGTCATTAAGGAAATCCAATGACATCCATGTGTCAACGCACTTTAAAATAAACAAAACAAAGACTGAACTCAAACTGATAAAACGTGAATAAGTTTATATGGATATGAGCATCAAAAGGACGTCAAAATCAATCAGTTTGAGTCATAGGTAGGGTAAACTTTTAACACACATATGAACTTAAGTTATGCAGGTAATTAAAGTTTGTAATTAATTTTGTTAAACAACCTCCCGTTTCAATAGAACATTTGTGGTTTTACAAAGAATGTAATAACTGAGACATGCCGCAAGTATCTGGGAGTAAACCACAGCACTGCACTACCAAGGGAGTGCACACACCTCATATGAAGGTATTTAATAATCTGATATGCATGTAACTTTCGTGGAATTAATAAAAGTGTAACGCGAAATTCACATTCGCTGGTGACACCCTACTGCTAAAGAAATATTCATTTTGACAGTTGCCTTTCAACACTGAATTAATGAATAAAGTACGTTGCGTGATAGGTATCCACTTAAATTTTAGTATTTTTAATAAAAGTGCATTAAATGGTAGTTTACACGAAATAAGGCATCAAGCCAAACAGACTCTGACGTCTTGGTTGGCGTGCATGCAAGGGGTTTAATCATTGTAATAGATTGCTTGGCATAAAAGCGAATTAACTTTACCAGTAACACAAATAATATTGGACCTATGAGCTCTAAAGGCTGTAGCGACATCTCATGAGAAGATGAAGAACGTTTTATAACACATTTTCGGAAAACTCAGTTTTAATTCAGATGTAAAGTCCATGTTTATTGAGAAAACATACCCTGCCTTTCTTTTGGACGTTGGTCAACGTGAACCTGTACAATCTAGATCCTTAAGCATTTAGAGATCTTGTAGGAATATTCTCTGGTGGAAAATATTTTTGATGAATTATGAAGAAGAGGATTTAATGACAGACATTCTAACTCAGATCTGTGCTGCCAAATGAGTAGAAATTTTCATGCGACTTTATCCTTTCGCAGGAAGGAGGATGAAACCCGAATCCGAGGAGAATATGTGTTTCTGTTGTTATCATCTCTTAGCGAACTTGGCTTGTACTATTCTATGATGAGTACTCCTATTGCTAGGAGTCCATCGAGCATATGTATATTACAATCCGTTCAGATGTCCATAGGTGCTACACCATGATTGGAATTTTCTCTATATGGTGAAAGGTTCTAGCTTCATGTTATTCCAGTTAAGGGGAAAGAAAATAATATATACTAGCATCACTCGCTAATGCATGAGGAAGTCTGTCATTAGGTCTGTTCGCGTACATTCCCAGAACAACGAATTTTCACAATAATCTATGAAAATTCATGAAATCCTGTTCGAGTACGCAAAACTTTGGTAGTTTTTCGTAAAAGGAGCGCCCACGAGAGAGTGAAAATGTTCTCCATGCTATCAATCTTAGTGCAAGAACTTTCTTTCTTTATGGAATCTGTCAAATCTGTCCGATTATTTGTGTATTTGTATTTATTTGCATTTGATGTTTAAAAAGTTACCAAATTTCGTGGCTTACGCGTTCGTTTACTTTGTGATTTTACCTCTCTCTGAGGGAATTTCACTTCCACTCCTTGAAATTTCAAAATCGACGAATTTTGGTGCAGAAAGTACACGAACATAGCTATTGCCTTACCTTCTGTCAAATGTCAAATCATCTGTCAATGTATGTTGAGTTGTAGGCGCGTTGGCTCAGTGGTTAGTGCGCAAGGGGTTCGCAGCCCCATCTCTCGCGAGAGTCTGACAAACATCCGAGAGTACAACTGTCCTGAGAAAGCTTCTCAAATAACAAATTGCCCTTCAGACACGGCATTAAACAATAGGCCCGTTCCATTCGTGTAAAGAATATAACAAGGACAACACGAATGGTTGTGAGAAGCTAGGCCCTAGGTCCCATCGACCTGTAGCGCCAAGTACTAAAAATAAAGACTTTCATCATAAAGAGGTCATCGGACCCAGGACCTAGCTTCTCACAACCCTTTGTATTGACAAGAATGGAAGGGGCCTATTTTTTCATGCCAAGACCGAAGAGCAATCTGTTATTTGCAAAGTTTTTTCACGACAGTTGTACTTTTGGATGTTTATTAGACGATCGCGAGAGGTGGGACCCGTGAAAGAAATTTTAGGTGTTGTCTGGGAATTGAACCTGGAACCCCTTGCTCTGTAGTTGAATCCACTAACCACTTGAGCCACATCGTCCACTGTTTATGGTAATGGTAATGGTAGTGATAGTGAATTGGTTTGACAAATGCATCTGTTTCAGAGGCTTGGCAAGACTGCAAAGCTTTTTTCGAAAACAGATCATAAAAGCATTACTACAACAAAATTAAGAACTTCAAAATCTTCCCAATTCTAACTAAGATCATTCAATAACCATATCATTGCCTATAAATGTAGTCAGTTAGTGTGAGTTGACCATATTCACAGCAAATGTTAGTTAAAAATGTATCTTTTTACACAGCCTACGCAAGTCTCGTTTTATAGGCAACAAAATGAAACACCTTGACCTTCTGATTTTATGTAAGAAGTTACATTTGCATGACACAGACAAAATATACTTTTGGCACACATTCCCAAATCAATAGAAACACACCGCTGCTTGCGATATCCATAGGGTAGAGGTGCATGATGTGTTTAAGGCAGTACACGTTCAACTGATGGTTATTGTCTAAAACAACATCTTCATCATTTCGAACAATCGAATTCCGTAATTATAGCCCATTCGGCTTTAAATGCGCAATTCTGTGGAAATGTAATAAAACGATAACCAACTCCAACCGGTCTTTCCGTCACCGCCTTAGGTTTTATTATATTGACATGCTAATTAAAAATGATTGGTCCAATTAAAGACAGAAAACAACAACTTGTCGTTGGATACTTGGATACTTAAACTAGATGCAGGTACGAATGTCCTTGAAAGACAGTTGAAACGAAGGGATATGTCACAACCTATCCCCGATGACTGTTAAGTATTTGAAAAATGCTCTTAAATGGTAAACAACTGTATACTCACTCTATGATTTCGGTTTCTATCATCGTGAAAGGGCGGTTTATTAGAAAAACCCAAAAAACCTCAAGGAAACACTTTATAAAAAAAAATATAAAAACAAGAAGTAGGAAGTATATCCAGTAAGCACAGTCGCGCGTCACTTTCGATTTCACTTTTCCGCAGCAGACTGACTGAGATTAGATTGAAAGTTTTTCTATCTAGCTGCAGCAGACTGCAGTGTTACGTCAGTACACGACCACCGAACGAAACCGAGTGTGTTTGTGTGTGCAAATTTGCAATACCACAAAATATTGCAACGATATGCCGCATACAACCAGAAACCACCAAAAGGAAGAAAGGAAAACAACAACTAAAACCGTACAAAGCGCAAAAATGTGGATAACGAAGAACTAGTTTTGTGCCTACAAGTTGGTCTATCTGTCTGGCCGATGGCTTCCCTACACTCTACGCGAATAAACTTGTTGCAGAAATAACTACAAAACGAAAACCAAAACAAATCGAAGGCGGTCGAAACGAAAGAGCGCGGAAGTATCTATACAATTGAATTAGACTAGAGTACTCGTATCTTGTGCGACAACTGAAGTGTATCACTGTTGTAGACTGAATGCTAGATGCGACTACGGCCGACTAAATTCAACTTCGATTGTTTCTGTTTTGGATGTCCCAAGCTCGCAAGATATAGGCGCACTGGACAGAGAGATGTGGGAATTTTCGTTTTTTTTTTCAATTAGTGTGCGCGCACGTATGTATTGATGGCTATCGTCTCATGAAGTAGCCACGTTCGGTCCGACTATGAACTGCGATTGTTTACAACTGAACCTGTTGCCTATCGGTTTGAGCGCCTAAACCCAGCTTTGACTAGATGGTCTACAAGTTTCCCTCCACCACCGTGAGATACATGTTTCTGGGTCCAATATTGGTAGCTCACAGTCACAGTTCACAGATATGGAGTTGTTCAATCGAGTTTGGATGCGAAATTATGCAATTTTTTCTCTTTTGTTTCGGACACTTTGCATTGGAGACTAACGGAGATATGACCCCCAAAATGCGTTTAATATGGAATTTCATTCATGAGGCGGGCAGAGGTTGAAGAAGCTATAAATAACCGTCACTATCATTGACTTGCCAGACATCCGTTGTCCAGTGTGAAGTTGACGGCAATGAATGTTAAAACGGAAAAGCTTCAGTTTACGATATGCATAAAGGGGATGCCTTGTGCAATCGTTGGGCCAGACACCGGTTTATAGCGCGTGCAACGCTTCAACCTTCTTCTCTCAGAAGAACCACTTTTAGTTTAAGTGTTGGTATAGGATAACCTTTGCGTATAACGTCTGCATTGGCTACAACGATGTATGCACCTAGGAATGTGCATCCGGAACATCGGTAAATTTTTCATTGATTTTCTCGAGTGGGGTAGGTATTTATTCAGGCGGAGTTCTTTCGCGTTTCTCCTTTTTAGCTTGAAACCCTATATTCTAGAAAGTTTAAAGAAAACCACTACCATCTTATCGACTTGGATACTAAAGCTAGTATCTGCCATCAGACATATGTCTGAAGTCTGACTTATCTTAGCTGGAGGCAAAATTTGGTACATCAGTGAACCACTAATGTCTCTAACTTATTGGTATAGACTACGGTAGGTAGGTTTGACGTGTGACTGCGTCTGCAAGAGCGCAGCCTCTCTTGGGTCTCAACGGATTCATTGTATTTTCCGGTGTGGAATACTGAAAATCAATGAATAATACATTTAGTCCTTCAATCTGTCTACGGCAGGAGCTGTCCTCTTGAACCAACCCGTTTTTGTGATAAAATTTAAAATGATGTTTGGTGCTTGTAAGTATCCTGCTATCATTCCGTGGAGCCTTGGACATACGCAGAGGTAATGTGTTCAGTTATTCTCTGCCTCTGCGTCGACACAGTCTGCCTGTGGTGATCATTTCTATTCTTCTAAGTTGAGAGTTGTAGCCTGTTAGGATACCTATTAGGACAGTCTGCTGTGCTCTGTTTAGCAGTATTCTTTAGGCACAGGAGGAGTGCCCAAGTACCTTCAGTCATCATGGATCATTATAAAGGTGTTTAGGTTTTTAGCTTTAGCGGCGGCAGGCTACCAGACCAATCAGTCTTATTTGAGGAATTGTCTAACGAGGGCAATGTACATCCAATGAATTATGGTTTTAGCCCACAAATTTGCTAAAAATCTATACTAATGCTAGAAACCACGAACGAAGTGACTTGTCTGTTTCTGGAGATAACATGGTCCCCAAACTCCGACTAAACCTAATTGTTTGGTCAGCTGTGTGGCACATATGTATATTATACTCTTCTCATTAGTCATATAGTCAATTAACATGGAATGGCAGCTGCATTATTGAATGAGAAGTAAGGGCCAATGATCCCTTCAGCATAAAGCCTACATTAAACATTCAAATAAGTGGATTGTAATGGGATTTTGGTGATGGATTCGACAAGTTGGGTTATTAACGAATCCATTGAGCCAGGAATAAGTTTTATCAGGGTTTCGGGATATATGTAGTTCATGTATGTTTAGGCCCCCAATCAGTGAAATCATTTCCAGCTAATGGTAGTTTGGCTCTAACTCTTAGCCCAAACCGATTTTATAGAGGTACAGGTTCTTGTTCTTCTCTGAAATTCATTCGAATCTCTGAGTTTATATATCTTGTTGGCATGTTTATCTGGATGAGTACGATGACCTTACTTACTTGTAGGTAGTATCTTCCAGTATTCTAATAGGTACTTGTTTTTGTTTATACTTCTAAGTCAATCAAAGACTACAATTTAAAGCTTCATTCTTTGTGATATTCTATTAAAATTCCCTAAATTAATAAATAAACTTGTTTTAGTGAAAAGGTCCTCTCACAAAACATGTTATATAAATAATTGAAGTCTGTCATTGTGTCATCAAGTGATTAATATTTTTGTCTGTAGTCAGACTTGTTTTAAACAAGTACATTAGGAATTAACAATCCAACAATTTATCTGTTAGATTAATGCATTTTAAATACACAATTACTAATTATTTACTTGGAATTATTTATTTAAAGAAAAATTCAATCTGATTAAATGCTTTGGTAAGTGTTTCTTTGAATTCATTTTTACATTTAACTTAGTATCCATCGTTGAATCTTCGTATATACATAATTATTGTTTAAACTAAGCTTACTTAAGGAGAAAACCAAGTTTTTAAAAATGTTTCCCATACCTATCTCCATTTTTCAACAATCAGTGTAAACTGTGATTCCTAAATAGTTGTCTTCCCTATTGGCATGTCAAAGGTTTAGGCTATCAGCTTAGCTCTGAATCCTTCGGAGTTATATTTCCTACCCATGATTTTTACAGCTGTTTCCACAAGCTGTATTCCCTCCAGTTAAGAGCTCATTTCGTGGTAGAACAAGCTCAGACGAAGGCTTTGAAGAATCATATCCAGCATTGCTTGTGCGCACTTCTAACAACTTGAATGATCCAGAGTGTTGCCAACCAGCTTGCAATTTACAGAATCCTTTGTACCAGTTGATGTTCACAAAAATAATGTAAGGAGATGAAAGGTCTGATAATAATTGCTTTGCAATCCCAAAGGCCCTCTTACAGGCACAGAGAGCATTCATTCATTTCTTCAACATTTCTTTTCAAAGACAATTTGAAGGGTAGAACGACATAGAGATTACCAATATTATTACTAAGGCCTCTGCATAAGCCACATTTTTGATTCTCTTCTCTGTGAAGATTCTTAGGATTTTGTGAGAGAAGACCTCTCGTTGTGACATCCCGCTTGTTGTCATTTGTTTTACAGTGACAGGCCACATTGTTACAATCTAATGCAAAATGCCATCTATTGATCGGATGGCCTTTCTTCTAAGTCTTAGAAGATGTGTCGTTCGAAATATTTATATCTGAGGTAGATGAGCCCTGGACATCCATCTTTCCCTTAACTTTTACTTACATCAGCGAAACTTTGAAGGCACAGCCGACATATACATATTCTTAGAAACCAATGAAAAATACGACCTAATTGCCGGAGCTCAAGACTCATTCGCAGCTTGAGTAACCAAATATTTTAGTTTTCCTTTAAAATAAATGCCAACGTTGCCTTGTAAAGTGTCTATTACGATTGAGAGCAACTTAAGTTATGGTTCTCAACCACAACTAATCAAACAACACCGTAGTAGTTATTAACCTTCGGGTCCATCTAGTTTTTATGTGATATTTGCAAATTATCTAAACTATTGCTCTCGTCTGTATAACAGGTGTCTATTAAAAGTTATTCACTTCAGCCAACTTTGGTTTTGTTTAATTAATAGTTACTCGTCCCTTTCGTACTGTGTTTCCCATTCCATAGCACATACTCCATAGATTAACTAGTTACCAACACCTTTTCCAGTCTACTGCCCTAAATATTTGGAAACCTTAATTTAAATATAAATTTGATTTATTATTTCGAAACCAAATGTGTGTGCTAAAACCGGGTGACAGTTTTGTATTTTTTAAGGTCTCTCTCTCTGTTGGGAATCATCGTTATCAGAAATCCAAATTCGGAAGCTAAACGTCACACAAAAATGACTGATAAAGTTTTAAGAGACAGAAACAAGTCTATATTGATACTGAAATAATTGTAATTAAACACAAAGGCCCATTTAGTGTTAAGATTAACGAACGGTTTATTGTTGAATCGAAGGCTATCGCTCAGTGACACGTTATACGTGCTGCTTCGATAAATGTTTTATAAAAATCTTTTCACCGACACGAGTCGAAAAAATTATTTAATAATATGGAAATGTATTTTTTTTTTTCCTCTGTTAATCACAGAGATAGGAAGTTGTAATTATAGGAATACCTGATAAGAATTAAGATAGAGTAGCATCGTATTCTAAATTAGAATAAGAAGAACATAATGAAATACTTGGATACAATAAAAAGCTGTTTCAAACGCAAGACACGTGATGCATAAGTCTAAATGTGTAGCGTCATATATCGACTTGTGAAAATTAATAAATATAATAAATACCTAAACCATAATTATATTAACACCTGAAAAAAGACAATGAATGAGCACGCCGCGCCGTACCAAAACAAATAAAGAACAGGCAGGGCTTTGCTTGTATTTATGGGTATAACTACTGACCATTATTAGGGACTTAGAGAGGGAAATGAATCATACAATATCCCATCATTTAGAAATTCCTGTAAAAAGTCTATAATTTGACCGGAAGATACCCTATCGGAAGATACCATAACTTTTGCAAATGGTGGCAAATGTCAGTTCAGTTTTGATAATTGTGAAGTAAGCAGAGTACAACTTGACAAGTCATGGAATGCTATACTCTATAAGATCGGGGATACTCTATCTAACCATTATTTTGCCAAAAAATGTGTCAGTGATTTTAGCGCAACGAACATTTTAGTGCAGATTTATGTTTTGGCGATCGTCTCTAAGAGGCTAGAACAACACGTGACAGAAGCGTCTTATCGGAAGGTTTTAATTATGAAACTATGTCAAAAAAACGTCAATTCTGTGTGAACAAAGATATAGCAAAACAATAGGTCTGTTCGCGTACATAAAACAACGAATTTTCACGAAAATCTATAAAAAATCACGAAATCCTATTCGAGTACGCAAAGGTTTCGTAGTTTTTCGTAGAAGAGAGCGCTCACGAGAGAATAAAAAATTCTAGTGCAGGAAATTTCTTTGCACCGATTTACGAAATCTGTCTAATCTGTCAGTTACCTGTAAGAAATTTTTTGTTGTTTGCCTTAGAGGTCTAAAAAGTGGGCAAATTTCGTAGCTTTCGCGTTCGTTTACTATTTTGTGATTTCACCACTCTCTGAGAGAATTTTACCCCCAGTCCCTGAAAGTTGATAATCTACGAATTTTAGTGCAAAATGTACGCGAACAGACCTAGTATACGGTGAGTGTATTCGGGGCACCATATACTTCTCGTGAGGTTGAAACCAAATCAACTTCAGGCAGCGATACAAGTTTGACGTTTGTGTTTTGTACATGAAAGTTCTAGTTTATCGTAATTATGTACACAGACGTGACTTCATCGAAGTTTTGTTTTGCATGTTGTCTGTGTACCTATGAAATTCAGTTACCTATTGCGACAAATAAAACAAACAAAGTGTACAGTGGTGAAATAGAATAATTATAAACTTATGTGATCCCATACCGTATATTTCTTCAAGCTCCAAACGTTTAGAGTTAATACCGATTCGGTAATACCATGTTTTTTTTTACTTGTTATTGCGCAAAAGTCAAAAACCAAAAACAGAAAAACGACAAAATATTGCGTGATTCACAGTAATTAACCTTTGAGCCACAATTTAACAATTATCACAAGTAACAAACTTAAAAGTAAATCTCTCCATACGGCCATTACACCACTTATTTCAGTGAAAATCTGATCTCTGATCTGTCAATAACATACATTAATACGAGTACATGTCTGTGGTAATAGTTTACTCCAGTTCTATTGACATGAGTACCTTCCCACTTCAATGATAAATTATGAAGTTCACCTCGCTGCAGTGTTCTTGATTCGTTTTCTTCTTCATTTTATGTTCGCAGCGGTAATTGAAAATGTCTGAAAGCACAAAACTTTGCAATTAAAGTCTGTTAATATTCTCCTGCAGTCATCTCAAGGATAATTAACTGGCGAAGCAGCTCAATGCATTCGTGCAACGACCTCTAAACGTGACCACCGCCGATAAAAGCCCACAGTGCGTGACAGGAAGTATGTACCTAGTGTAAAGCCTCTGTTCGATTCGCACAAAAGATGAACTTGAACTTATCGTATATTCCCACTTACCACAACACGATCCTGCAAATATAATATACCAACTCCTCTTACTCACAGTTAATTCGAAGTAATATCAATAAAAATAAAAAAGACCACAAATCCAACAAAAACTCTGCAATATCGAACCAAACAATCTGTGGATGCCATCAAGACATGAACTTGAACTTAAAAGTTGTTTAGTCGAGTTTTTTTTTCTTTTCTTTTTCTTTTTGTTTTCTTGGGTGTTTCTCTTCGGTTTTGTTTGTTTTGATCGTGGTCTGTCTCCAAACATGGCACTTCCAACGGCCTTGAGAATTCGTAAACTCAGCCGGGCCACTGTGATTACCCACAAAACCACACTTCGTCGACGTACTATATGTAGGTCAAGCTCAAGAGGGGATAACAATTAGAAGGCAAAAATGTAGTTTAGGCTCTGTTTCATTTTATTGATCGTAAAATGTTGGTCTTAGTTAAATACAAATGGGTGTGCATTTCAGTCAAGACTCAATGAGTAAAATGGCGACGACCTAGGCGACCGACGTTTATGTAAGAGTCGCGATAATCAGCGAACTGTCGTTTGGCCTTTGGTTTTAGGAGCTTCGGGTTTATGACTTTAATCGGGAGGGCAAAGTGGAGCTTAATTTTTTTCAGGAGCGGTTGCTTGGCTATGAGTTGTTTTTTGCCAAATATCGAACCGAAATCTGCGCCACCTGCCTTTTTCGAAAGTTTGTTTACAGAGCCATCTTCGAGATCGATGAAAACCTCCTCATCCTTCTGCGGTTTTTTTGTTTTTTCTTCTACTGGCTGTGGGAAATCGCCTTCTACATCTTTAAAGAGTTCCTCATCCGGTGGAGTACCAACAGTTGTAGGACCCTCGGTAACTTCCCCTACATCGGTTGAAGGTTCTTCAGTGGTAGCATTAGGATTTGCACTGCCAACCTTGAAATAAATGTTTCTTTTCACAACTAGCAATTGTAATAGCAAATCATCAATCATACCAAAGAATCATCGACGTTACTGTTCTCCGTTTTCCCTCCAGCTTTCTCCAAACCTCCCAAAACACCGTGCAGGAATCTGTCGAAATAAGTTCCAGTTTTTCGTAGATAATCTTCAAATTTAATGTTATAGCCTTTACTGGGAGTAGATGGATCTCCTTGTACACTACCAACCTTTAAATGAATTTCTTAATAAACAATCATCAACCATGAGTCAAAAGAATTACCACAGGATCATCCACACTATTACTTCCTGCCACACTTTTCGAATGTCCACTAATAATGTCGTTCATGAACATGTCAGCAAATTTCCCAGTTTCATGGAGTGCACCTTCGAAATGGCCTCCATAGTCGTCAGTACCACCAGCATCCCTTGCACTGCCAACCTTAAAATAAAAGTCACTGTAAACATAGACTAGCCATCAGTCATAAATCACTAATCCAACCACGGGATCACTGCCGCCATCGGCTGCATTCGTCTCTGCTGGATCTAAGCCACCGAACAATCCATCCATGAAGATGTCAACAAACTTTCCAGTTTTCCGCAATCTGTGCTCAAACTTAGGCCCAGTGCCAGAGGCCACATCGTCTTTGACACTACCAACCTTAAAACAAAGAAAGAAACAGATTTCATAACTCAAACTACATACTGTTAGTCATGAATTGTCTTACCACAGGATCAGCACCATTGTCAACTTGTTTCTCTGGATTTACTGGATTAGTCAGGACTTCACCCACAAAATGATCGAATAATTTTCCAGTTTTTTGCAAAGTTCCCTCGAAATTTCTTCCATAAGTTTCTTGGTTACCAGCATCCTTTGCACTGCCAACCTAATAGTACATTTCACTATAACCTACCGTTGTTAGCCAGCAATAAATGTAGGTACATACCACAGGATCATCGGCACTGCCAGCACCCTTTGCAGAATCGACGGGATACGTAAGAAATCTCTCCATGAAGTTATCAAACAAATGTCCAATTCTTTTCCCATATCCTCTCGTTCCACCACTACCACTAGTTTGCACAACACCATCCCTTGCACTTCCAACCTTAATGAAACAAATCTCTATCAGAGAAATCTACTTGTTAGTCATCAGTCAACCACTCATACCACAGGATCAGCCGCGGTATCTACATTCTTTCCTGAAATTCCGGAATCAGGAAAAAATCCATGAACTAAGTTGTCCACAATTTTTCCAGTCTTAATCAGTCTGTCTTTAATTTTCACTCCATAGCCTTCCTTAACAGCACCATCTTTTACACTGCCCAGCTTAAAGTAGAAGTAGCTACTTTACATATCACCAACTGCTATTAGTCATCAGTCATTGAGCTTACCACAGGATCACCGCCACTATCGACCTTTTGCTCGACGTTTCCTGCATCATAAAAGAGTCCATCCACAAAGTTATCCACGAATTTTCCAGTTTTATGAAGTTTATCTACAATTTTGACTCCGTAGTCTTTGGCGCCAATATTTGCACTGCCGACCTTGAAAAAAATCATACAAACGAGTACTATTAGCAACTACAAGTAGTCATCAATCACAGATCTGTAATCATATCTACCACTGGATCACTGGCGGTCTCTATTTTCTTTTTGAAAAGAATCTGCTCGTCTAAAGGAAGCTCATGCAACGTTTTTAAAAGTGTTTTACTGAGCTTTTTGTACGAGGAAGCGACTAGAGGGACAATCTTTTTTATGAGAGCTGCTTCCTTGCCAGGTTGTGTGATCGTTTCACAGTCGACTCCATTGAAATGATGAAAAATTATAATTTGAAGCACTACACCGACTAGTGCGACACTCACTTGATTACACAACAACCGACGCATTCTTACTAATTGCTGAGGTCTTAATGTGCAATAATTATTGTGTACAATATTCGCACTTGAAGACTGGTGTTATGCTTTGCCAGCACATGGCGCTAGCCAAAGTCAAAGTCAGCTTTTTCATCAAAACAAAATGATCTTAAGAGTGAAGCAACGACAAACATTTGGCATAAGAAGCCCATGTTGACTAACTTTTATGTTGTTCTACAGAATTAGACGGACCATATCATGTAGGAAGTCTCCCTTTAACTAAATTGCAGATCCAAAGGTATTCACTTCGAACAACTAAATAGATGCAATTTTTCTCGCACTATTACCTAGGTTTACTCTTTTACCTTCACTTCCCCATCTTTCGATCCAGCTACGTATAAAGACTTTCAATAGATAGAATAAGCAATCAACGTCCATTAAACCTATTAATATCTTCGTCCTGAGCTTATGGGTGCTTGAAAGCTATTACCCATCAGCCACCTAATTTTAGTGCCCAAAGACCTCGTTACAAATAAAACTCCTCGCAAAGTTCTCAAAAAGATACGAAAAAGTCCTCAAGATTCATATATTCATTATTAATCTGTCGAATGGCCAGAGACTTTACCTGCCTGTCCACTGATATTTTGGCACATAGTTCGCCCGACATCTCCAAATATACAGATAAATCTATCTTTAGGTTTCTGTGCAGTATAAGCAAGGCAGTTACTTATTTAACGAGCTTTTGACTCGAAGAGATCCAGTCCTCCGATCTGTTTCCACTTCTACAGACGAAACGCTCTGGTATCTCCGGTAGCTTGATCCTTAAAACCGAGGAATAGTTTTTCGAAAATGTTTAACCATTTGCACGGTGTGACCGAGAAAGTGTTCCACACGTCACGGTCCACATTCACTGTTGTTTATTCTCCTTCATTAAGATATCTCGAATAAAGGCTGTATTCCTTGTAAAATTAAACGGCTTATCCTGTCCTCCACATCCAATAATTAACCAGATATTCTCACTGCCATTTTATTGCATTTTTTTTTATAACAAATCAGAAATGATTTATTTCTTCTGTTTTCAAGGATATTGCCTCAAGCTACAGTCTCAATTTTAATCGAGTTCGAATCAAGAAACCGGAAATTAAGTTGCTATTTGAAGAGGCTAAGTTGCAAAACAGTATAAAATTAGTTTCTTGGACAACATTGTGTATTTTGCCCTCTGTTTTGTCCGCGGAAGTTGGCAGAACATAAAATTGATTCAAATATCAAAGATCACAAAATAAAAAAATTCTTGCATGCGTTTCTGCAATGTCAAAACACAAACAGGAAGCCCATCCTGTTTTTCTTGATTCAATTAAATCAGCGACGTCACCATCAACATTGACTGTTCTAAGTGTGATATCTATGCCAAATGGTCCGGAAGACTATGGCAATTTTATGACCGCCCACCCAATCATTTTGAATTGCCTTCAATATATGTAGAATATACATATTTTAACCCTGGAAATGAATTTGAATGCATTCCGACCGTTAAGTACCACTCCTATCATTATTTTCATTCAAAGATGGCGCCAAAAACCATTTGAAAGACTCTCTTCATTTGCACAGCTGTTTCATGTCACAATTGACAACTGCGTACGTCATTTTATTTTCTTTGTGATGTTTACAACGAATTTCGCTTAGGCAATTTTCGTCGAAATAAAATCAAATAATATATGTTTCCGTTCTCTAAAATACTTAATTTGTTCTCAAATATATATTACCACGCATAACAATGGCGTGCGAGGTGAAAACCTTTGCCAGTATCAAGGATTTGCAAAAAGTTCAAGAGTTCTTCGGCTTGGGCCACGGTCAGTCAAGATTCAAGCATGTCTCTATTGCTCCAAACTAATCGGTTCTTTCATTTCAATTAAAACAGATGAAAGCTGGTTGAATGCAGTCCAATACGCTGTCTCCCCCACGAGTGAACTGATTGCACTTGCCCTGGGAGAGAAGCTAGCTCTGCTGTCGTCTGTGTGGGATAACAAGAGCCAGCAGGCCACCTTTACACCTAGTTGGTCGGGAGAGATTGTAAGTCAAAATGAAATCATTACATCGGTCCTCTGCCTGCCGATGTACGGAAAGAACGTCAGTTCTGGAGCAGAATGGACCTGCGTAGCAGTAGGACTATCATCTGGAAATGTGAACTTCTACACAGACACGGGGATAAAGTTGTTCTCACAGATGTACCATGACAGTGCTGTTTATGGTGTTAAGTCCCTCTTTAAACGTGAAACAGAGGACTCGCAGCTGTACATTATCTACGATGTCGGCGTTTGTATACTAAAGGGCGACGACCTCTTCCCGTTTCTTATCACCAAAAAGAATCAGATAGGTCACAACACTGAACGCGCATTCGGCAGTAACTATTTCGGTGAACTGGAGGCGCCAGAACTAATTCCATATCAGAAATTTAAATATCCTAAGGACCGTGACTGCGTCATCAACGACACGGTTGTGGCAGGCCCTCAGAGACCTCATACCTTCGATCACATAGTCCAGCAGAGTCTGAGCTCTGGTCTCTTTGCGAAAGTGGGTGATTTTCCAACACAAAGTTCTTTAGTATTAGGCGTTGGAGCAGATCCATATCTGGGACTCTATTACGCAGAGGAAGGTTACCGCACGATTTCAGTAGGTGATGTAGCAAAGGATGTGCTTGGAATGGTCTACAAGAACGTCCTAGGTGGCCTATTTAAATCCAAGCCAACCCCAGCTCCAGAAGAGCAGGCAGCTGGTAAGGAGACCACCATGAGGTCTGGAAGTAGAATATACGACGGCAAGCGAGATGGCTTCAATATATGGCTTGCACCAGGAAATCAGTTGGCGGTCATAGCTGACAATTTTGATCGTGTAATCCTCATAGATTGCCGGAGAGGGGTGGCACTTCGTGTTTGGAAGGGCTATCGTGATGCCCAGTGCGCTTTTGTCAAGGTAAAGGAGAAGACCCTAAAAGGCGACAAGAGCGAGAAACGAAGAGCACTTTTCCTCATCATCTACGCCCCCCGAATGGGTTGCCTCGAGATTTGGGGTCTCCAAAATGGTCCCAAGGTTGCCGCTTTTACTGTTAGCAAGAATGGCCAGTTGGCCTATACCACCCATGGTCTTATGGGTGTAGTCCCTGGCGCGAGATGCAAAGCCACAGTTAATGCCTGTCTGTTCCTTGATCCCTCTGATCAGAGTCTCAAAGAGATCACCATTCCATTTCACTTTGCACTCCGTGAAGCCAACTCCAAGACTGCCAGAGACATCCATTTGGTCCGTCGTCTAAAGAGCATTCTCCGAGAGGATCCGGATGGCTGTAGTTTAGAAACCCTAGGAGAGATTTGCATTGATTTCCAGACTGATGAGGTCCGCCTACAATGTTTGGAGATGATGACGAAGAACAAGAAGATGCCACCTCAATTCTTCAAAGTAGTTGTCGATTCGTTCACCTCTGAGGCCAATGAAAAACTTGAGTCACTTCTGGAGTACTATCGAAAGATCACCGATTTTTATATAGCCATGAAGAATCCCCCAAAGGAAACTGAAGATTCCTTCGAATCACTGTCCTTGTCAGACAACGATTTGGAAACAATTGTACAGATCATGGAACTTTTGGAAGATCGCTCATCGTCCAGTGCACTCAGCAGCATCTCCAAAGTAACCTTCCAGGTTAAACATCAACACGATGGCGAGTTTGTCGAATATTTGCGAGTGTTTTTATCAATTGATGGTTGTCCGCAGTTGAGTCATGACAAAAGCGCACTCTTTGGATCTATCAGTGAAAACTTGTTTAGGGAATGTTTCAAGGGTCAATTCTGTCCGCAGTATTTCAAAGACGCATCCACAAAGGCATGCATATCAAGTGAAGATCTTATGGTGTTGGCATTGAATTTCTGGCTTGAGAAGTCGTTCACGTATAGCTCAAGGTGAGTTGTGGGACATGAACACGAAGTCAATCGGGTGGTTTATGAATGTTTCTATTTCAGGGAAGAAGTAATAAACGATATGATGCACCTGGGAACGATTGTATACGCGATTTGTGATCTGGCCGGAGATAAGGTGTACAGTTCCACGTACAATACGATCTGTCCTTGGTGGCAAAGCATAAGAGAATTGCTGTTGGAGAGCCCGCGTTCGTTGAGTTTAATGGTGGCAATTGTGTGTAAAACGGTGGCAACAGCAATAAGACGATCGCAAACGGATGTAAGCTGCATTATTTGTAATACAAGAAACTTGTGTTGATTTTTGATTTCCAGGGATCGTGTGAGGAAGGAGAGGAAGAGGTGTGGGAGCAGATATCACAGGATGAAGCTCAGTGGTCACTGTTAATAGGAAAATTGGACGACATTGCCGTATTGGGAGCCATTTTAGAGTAAGTTTGTGGGCTAACCCAAGTAAAATGTGCTGAGAAACATGTACATCTTCATTCTGTTTATGGAAGTCCCTTTCACACTATTCTTGCTGCACAGATGATCAGACTGACTAGATATATGTCTCTTGCATAACGACCTGCTTTCCAGCGAGATAATATCCTCAAATTCGTTCCTTTCAGATCGCCAATGCTGAGCTTAGACCCTACAATGCCAGAACTGCCGTACGAAACACCAGACTGCAGTTTAAAAGCTATTGTCACCAAAGGAAAGGGAGTGGTATCTGATTTGGCCACCAAGTGGCTGCTCTACTCCAGAATTCATCCAACTAAAATCCTTGAAAAGGAGACCGCCACAGGTCAAGACGAGCCAGTACCTAAACGACTACAAGTTCTTCGGCAGCACTTCCCCTTCAGCTTGGAGTCCGGTGTCATTCTTAGTTTAATGGCATGGGAATACATGGTCCATTGGAGTAAAGATTTACAAAGCCTAGACCACATGAGAGCCAGTCTCATCTGCCTGGACACTTATAAGGAAGCCGACTACGCTCTCAAGCATGGAATGTGTTGCATGATTTGGAATGCCACTATCAAATATCCCCTACAATCCACCCTGAAGATGATTCAGAAATGGGGACGTCTGCCTGATGACAAAGTGTGCCAGCAGGATATCGGAATGTCTTCATCGTTAGTGGCAGATTTCTTAGATCTCTGCCTTGAGTTCCTGCAACACTTCGACACATCCATGAATCACCGTAAGAGGGAGTTGAAATTTGAGGAAATCCTCTCCGATGGCCAATTGCCACTTCATTACATCGCATTGCAGCGAAATCATGCAATTCAAGAAGTTCTCCAGCTGCACATCGAAGCATGTAGGGTCTTGCAGTTTATCGCCTTCTTTCAAATAAAATCCCCCAAGCCAATTACCACTCTGTTCGATGCCATGGCAAATAAGACATTATTCGCTGAGATAAACAAAGAGCTTCCTTACGAGCTGCCAGTAGCCGATATGGTCCTTCAGAAGCATCGTGAGGACTTTCTCTGTCGGGTGATAACTGCATCCATGGATCTCATACGAGAAGACCTCGAGCAGCTGTATGTGTTGGAGCACACCGGATGGATGGATAAGGTGTGCGAGTTGGCCGAGCTGTGGAAGCTCGACAAAGACGGCATCAAAAGACATCAGGTAAGATCCAAGCATATGAAGTAAAGGAAATTGGATTTTTAACTAAACCTCATTTCTGTAGGTTGTTGAAATGTATGCTCATGGTTGGGACGCCTATGCGAACGATCTACTCCCCGACATTATCGACAAAATGCAGATGGGGAGACTTCTCCTAGAAATCGCTGGTCGCCGAATGAATCTATACTCCAAGACATCGGGAGAGAGGTTCTCTAAAATTGCCTCCGTTGGTCAACAGCTGCTGCATTACCTCGACAATTTAGTAAGTGTCAGCGGGGTCTACTACCCACAGACCTGAATCTCAGTTTGTTTCTTGAATTTATTTATTTTAGAACGATAACAAGTCAAAAGGAATTCAGATCACAGCCACGAGTCCCGATGAAATTGATCTTGTTTCAATGACCAAACTTACCACTGTTGCCTACGATTGTTTGTCTAAGATAGAGAGTAGATTTTTGCACATAGCTGGACAAATGTTCGACGCCTGCAGTGTTCTGCAGGACTAGAACATTGAGTCGCTTGCACCGACTTTATTCATTTTGTTTTGTTCTAGAACTAAGGATAAATATATTTATTATTTTGTATAGCATGTGGCGTCGACTATTGTGGTATCATTTAAGAAAATTCAAACGTTTCGTCAAGCATCAAATGTTAAGTAGTTAACCAAAAATTAATAAAAAAAAGTTGAAATCCATTTCTTGTTGTGTATTCATTGAACACTTAAATATGGCCAATGACTTACTGGACCATGTGGGGGAGAAGAAAATCCAAAAGATGATCCCACTCCAAACAACCCAATAAATTTTTTGCAGAACAAGTTACATCTGGAATTCTCCGCCAAGATCTTGAACTAGTTTCCGCGCCCTTCTGCTGTAAACTATAAAAAGGTGAATAATTGAGATGGCCTATCGTTTCTCTTAACTGATTTGGACGAAACCGAGATTTCTAATGAGGGTTGCAGAGGAAAAAACTGTAACTGATATCTGTTGTAATTCAAAAAGTTATCACAGAGATCTCTCAATATTCCGTCAGATCACAAATCAAAACGCTCTTATCACAGATCTTCAATCCTTCGATTGAAGTATTATATTTGTTTAACAATTTTCCAACAAAATGTCGTACGCTTTCAGTCTTAGCCAAAGGAATTCAAATGAAGTTGTCCGACCCTCAGTATCTTCGTATGCAACACGCGTTGAAGAGCGACCCGAAAGACTTCACGAATGGCTCAAACCCGATGAAATCGAACGACTGCATAAAATATTCAAAGACCATCCCCAACAGAAACTAAATTATAAGGAACTACGTGACGCCATAGGCAGTTTCAATATATCCTTCACAGATGACGAGTTCCAACGAGTTTTTCTGAAAATCAATCAGAACAAGGACTACAAATGCGATTGGGACGAATTCGTGTCGCATTTGATTTTCGGATTTCAAGATGATGACCCAAACAGTGAAGAGACACTTATCTTGCCGATTTCTGGAATGCCGATAATGAAAAAATCTGAACACCGTACCCCGGTGATCGCTATAAGTCATTTAAAGAGTTCGGATAGTGCAGTAAGTTTACAAGTTTACACTTAGCATCAAACGGGCACTCTGGCAATATACCCTTGCAGGGCGATGATCAAATCGAACCGAAGGGAATGTACCTAACCGCCAGCAAAGAGGGAACCATTCGATTCTGGTCAGCGGAACTCGATTCAATTCGTAGTGGAGTGTCAGAAAGTTGTGGGTATTGATTCCGGATCATCTCTGTGCAGATGATATGATTTATTTGCGTGTTTTTAGATTTCTTAAAGATGCCAACATGGATCTTGGCTATACAAGCTCTATCCGATGTTGCCATAATCTGTACATCGTCGACAGAAAGGGAATTACGTTTCCACGAGACAATGGCCTCGAACTTTAGCCTTCGCATTGTCATTCGCAGTATGCCGTTCGCGGTTTATTGCATGGCATACCGATACGATAATATAGGTCTGTCCAAACTAATACTTGGTGATGTCGGAGGCAATGTCAGGGTATTGGAATTTTCATCTGTACTACGAGGACCTTTTCAAAGCAAGCCGGGAACTGCACTAGTTGAACTGTTCTGGTCGGATGTGCTGAAGGGAAGATACCCATCTTTTCGTCCAAGAGAGTTTCTCAACATCCACACAGAGCTGATTCAAAAGGTTTACTATTCTTACAAAATGAATATTCTCCTGGTCGCGGCCGAGTATCGAAACACGAAGAAGTATAGAGGTCGCTGTCCAGGTATCATAGCAGTAGATTGGAAGGAAGCAAACCAAACGTACTTCCGAATTCCATTGGTAGGTTTGGATATAAGCGTTTTTTTTACGAAAAGATCCATTTACTGACTTTCATCACTTTCGTTCCCCATAAAGGGTGTAACAGGATTCTTCCTCGACGAGCAGAATCGAATTCTAGCTACTGGTGGCCCAGACACATACCTTCGTATCTGGGATCCATATATCCCATCAAAACCTTCTGCCATTCTTACCGGACACCATGGAGGCATCATATTCGTGTTCATTCAACCCGAAGAGAAGAAAGTCTACAGTGTTGACTATTTAAAAATAATTAAGGTATGGCACCTTTCGGAGCAAAACTTGCTGCAAACCTTCAGCGACCTCAGCCAAATGGTTTCAAAAACCGAAACAGAGCTCGCCTACTACTATGATAAGTACTCGCGGCAGCTTTTCGTCGGAGGTAGAAAAGTCATAGCTCTGAAGTGCTGCCCACGTATCCGAATGGATCTAACCGATGGTAACACGCATGCTGCTCCAGTTTCGGTGATTCTTTTCAACAAATTGTTCAGGAACATTGTCACTTGTGGACTCGATAGTTACATTATAGTATGGGACCCATGGAGTGGTCGCAGACAGATTATGATCAAAAATTGTCACACCCAGATAATCTACGGTGGATCAACGGATATTGAAATTACCGCTGCATGCTTTGATCCACTTGAACAATTCCTCATAACTGGAGCTCGTGATGGTTCATTGAAAGTTTGGAACTATAATAATGCAGTGTGTGTCCGAAATATGAACATCACCCCGGGCCATGAAGTCACCGCAGTGGCATGGATTATGGACAGAATCTTTGCTGTGGGCTGGGATCGTCATGTAACTGAATTCGCCGATGTCGAAGGCAAGGAGTACAGCGACCCAAAGAAATGGCTTAAGTTTCATGGCGATGATATTACCTGCGCCGATGTTAAGCTGGGCGAGGGTTTAGTCACGGGAACATACTCTGGCGAGTTGATCTTTTGGAAATTAGAAACTGGCCAACCATATCGTCGTTACAATGTGTCGGATCCAAAGAAGTTTGTAGAGGTTTGCTTTTTTTTGCCCTACGCAAATGTTCTTCATATTACACGTTCCTATTTAATAGCTAATCTATAAGAAAGAAGAGGAGAAGGAAGTTGATAAATCCGAGAGCGTTGCTCAGATCCGTCTTTCTCGACTCATTCGAAAGTCGATCTCAATACGTACTAGAAGCTTCGCACGCGCTGATGACGATGATGAAATCGAAGAATTAGGAACCCTTACTCCCAAACCTATGCTACCTACATCTGTGCAGGCGGTTCTGTTCATGCAAACCAGACCGATGAGCAAGCACCATGGTAAATTTAATGTTCTTGTTTGCACCAACCGTTATTTCTTTATTTCACTTGTATGCCAGGAAGCCTGTTCGTCGCCCTGGATAGTGGAATGATTCAGGTTTACTCCCATCACCAAGGTGGTGGCTTTTTGAATCAATTCAATGCAGTCCACAAAACGGGAGACTGCATTCTGGCCATGGCAACTGATAAAAAGAATCGTTACTTGTTCACGGGCAGTGCTTTTGGATACGTTAAGGTTTGGCTGATTCAAAACTATTGGTAAGCAGGATAGTGACAAAATTGATGTAGATTGTGGGTAACCTAGGTTGAGGGTAAGATACACGACTGTTAGTTCTTAGGGAAGCCATAAATGTCAATCATAATTCGAAATGAAGAACTGAATCGCGTGTCTAGTTAATTTGTTATCCTTACATTATTATTTGCATATGTACATCAGGTCTCAGTGGGTGCTACTGTACAGCCATTGGCTTTTGGTTAATACTGTATAGCATTTTCGCAACTGACTTGTAGAAATATAGACCATGCTAGTATCTTAAAGGGCCAGTAAGTCAGACTATATTGACCCTTATTTGGGCCTCAGCGCGAAATGATTTTAGATGAATCTGCGATAAAAGTATTCCCCAGCAAATCGAAGATAGCGTTTGGTACAGGTGCGGGAGTATTTCTCTTCTCGACCTAAATCGACGAAGTTCCAGTTGGACACCCCAGCCATTAGAATGACAAACAGTAGTTAGAATAGTACCGCAAAACTGGATTTTCAGAAATCCAGAAGAATCATCTTCTAAGAAATATATGTAGCTGTAGAGACGAAGAAGAGGAAGAAGCCATGAACCACCCTCATTGTACCTGTCGGATTTAAGTATAATCTAATACTTCTTTGAAGTTCTTAGTGATCAAGGCAGACTCGACTTAATACAAGCCTATCTTCGTTGTCCGCCTTTACTAACAATGTTCAGTGAAGCAACCGTCAGCACACACTCACAATACAAATCTTATCCTTGCTTGTCCAAACGATGTAAAGGAGGCCAAAATAATTATCCATCGGTCGAATGCGTGGCCTTGGATTATAAGCCACATTCACTTCTTTATTTGCGTTTTTGATTAAATAAAGCTAAACCGACATAACCGCCAAAGTGTTCTATTCCTATAAAACCCCCAAGTTAGAGGGATCGGGTCTTTTGAAAACAGTGAGAATCGGGTCTACAAAGGGACCCGAGTGCTGGATAAGAAGAAATTGAAGGAGAGACAAGACTGGATCCTTTCCAACGTTCAAGCCTCCTAAGGAAATTACTTTTCTTTTAACCTCGACCCTAGCTCATATGGCTGATACTGCAACCTGAAATATCTTTTGTATCTCAGGGTGTATTTTACTCTAAGAGCCGTACCACCTCCCTAATGAAGGAAAGCACGCCCTTAGTCGCAGAGTTTCTTATATCTGCTGGCGAGCATGTTACCTTGCGGAAAATGCACCACCTGAACCAATTCAGAGCCGGTCATTCACAGAGAATGTGCTCAGATGATTCCTCATCTTCTAAGCAGAAGGTACATTCTATGTCTGGACATAGATTAAGTTTGTTGAGATGATATTTCAAGCCACAGTGACCAGTTAGAAAACTCACCAGCTTTCTAATACTGTCATTGTCTAAACTCAGAATTTCCTTGTAGGAATATGGCTTGATTAATCCTTTGGACTGACGTAACCCCGGGACATTTTCCCAATGGGTTAGACTAAATTTATGCTCCCATTTGACACCACAGTACGGTTCAGGTCCTATGAACGCAGATCCTGAGCCAGCCCTGGTTAGTTTATTTGCAGATTCGTTGGCTACAATCCCCTGATGACCTGGAACCCATCCGAGTACCACACTATTATGTCTAGCAAGAGATTGTACTGCATCGCAACAGCATTTAACTGCTATAGAGTCCACTAAATTGGACTACAGTGCTCTGAGAGCTGCCTGGCTATCTGAGAAGATATACATTTTAGCGCCATGAATTCCCTTACCAAGGTTTAACCTGGCGCAGATCTCAATGGCATGGAGTTCATCCTGGAACCGTGGGACACATTCCCATAGGTATTGAGACTTTGGTGTTGGGTCCAAAGACACCAGCACCCACTCCAGAGTCCATCTTTGATTTGAAGGTTTCAAAGTTCCTATCTTTGTAGACAGCAAGTACTTCTTTGAGTTAGGGTAACATTCCTATTTCCAAGAAGATTCGCTTCTCTGATTGTTTTGTTTATCAAGCAATAAAAATATTGATCCCATGGCAGGGTGGCTACAATCAAAAACAACCCACCCTTCCACCGAAACCTCATGATAATAGGTCCTCCACGTATTTCCCACAAAATCCAAATCAGATACAGAAATATGTAGTTCAACCAAACTTTTGTGACACAGACACGAATAGGAATGGAAATGATGACAAAATCATAAATTATCCACCCCCACACGAGAATTGGGATAGGATCCTCCAAATCGTTTTCCAGAATGTTATCCTTTCGTTTTAGTTGCATGTCAAATGTGGGTTAAATATTTCTTTTTTTTTACCATTTACTCAAATTGTTGGACCCCTTCTCCCCAGAAATGGCATACCACACAAAACCATTATTAATTAAATACTAATTCCCGAGGTTGTTCCATGGCATGTTGACATTTTTATGGGAATTCGGGAACAAATTTTATGATAATAACACAGACTTGTTGCTTCACTTTTAGCATTCCGGACGAGGATAAGACTCACGTTTGCATGCCAAAACTGCGGTTGCAATTCATATTTCTGCGCAAGGAACGTTTTGCTCCGCGGCCCAAGAGGATTGTTCGCCATCAGCCTGAGCCGATGCTCGTCAGTTCCTACAAGGCACACGTTCGAGCTATTACCTCACTTGTGTACGTCAACCATACACGGATAGTTCTATCGTAGGTTTGGAGATTGCTTTCAGATTAAAACTCAATTAATAGAGATTTTTTTATTTCATTTCATTTCTAGTGGAAGTCATGACTACTCGTGTAGGTTGTGGTCTTTAGGAGGACGATACCTTGGCACTCTTGGAACTCCATTACCGTGGTCGCGGCTTTCACCATTGGATCCTGTTGATGAAAGTCTTACATATCGTCTACCACCAGACATTAAGAAAGTAGCCAGTTCAACTACGTTGAAAGTCCTTAGCGGAGTTTACGTCGATTGTATTAAACAATTTCAAGAAACATCTAAAATGGAGGACAAATACGACGCCGGAGACGAAACGGAAGAGACAAAAGGAAAGTTTTTCGGAAAGCCTCTGCGACCTCCAATTTTGGGAAATCATTTCAAACTACCCGGAAAGGCTACGATGGCACAGGCTCCGGTCTTGGATACAACGCTTTCTTACATTCCTGTTTATTCGCATTTGCAAATTCATGAAGCTGTGCCCGTTGAGAGGCCACCAACGCCGGAAGCTCTGAAGAAGACTAAAGAACTCGAGTTTATGGAGTTTTTCCAAGCAGAAAATGAGTAGTTTTATTTTGCTGTTTTGTGTAGAATGAATAAATTTTACGATTCTGTGTGTGCGATTTACTTTATTCAGCTCATTGGTTTCAGGTGCAATTCGAATTTGATTCAAATACCGTCAGATCACGTCTTCGGTGTTGCTGGAGATGTACGCAGAGAGATTTCAAAAATGAAAACATTGGAAACACCCTCGACAGGATTTGTTCTAACTCGGTAAGGTTTCTGTGATTCAAGATGTGAACGCCCAAATCTGAAAAAAGTGTTATTTCCGTTCCTCAGAAACGTATGACAAAGGTCTGTGGAGGTTCCTGAGATGTATGACTTTATTGGTCTCATGGCACTTCCACACAAGGATAGACTTCGCAGTCTTGGGTGCATGGACCTTGAGGTTTTATTGGGTTCAAATTTCAAGTTCATGCCTAAGTATTGAACATATATGGGCGACTTAAGGACGATCTTGAACTGAGGTTACGGGCATCGAACTCCTCCGGAAAAATCAGATTCAAATAAAGTGGAGTTGTCTTTTCTGTACGTATACTGACGCGAGTGCAGAAGGGGTAGTAACTAGACCGAACCTGTGGAGTTTACCTAATGTTTATTGTCGAGTCCGGTCTGGACAAGTGCACATGTAGTGGATGATGTTTTCTTTTCTGTAACGATTTTGTATGAAAAGGAGTACCTCGTTTGGCTGCGTTATCACTTAACGATCAGTGGACCGGAGACGAAGTTATTCTGGGACATCCTGGACATGACACATATCAATCCATACTTAACAAAGTTGGTCTTTTAAAAAAAAGATTAAGGAGATATTTACCTTAATTGTTCTGAGCGAAGTATGAACTACTTCGGACATAACCAAAACAAGACTGAGCCTTAGCTGTCCAATGTTCAGCGTAATCATTACCCACAACATTTCTGTGAAGTGGAACCCATACTAGAAATACTTTGAAAGCAGCTTGGCTAGCGATTTTACTACATATAACTGTGTGACTTTATTTAACGACAGACATTGTGGATACGTAGTAATTCCACATCGTGAATTCAAGTATGTTCGTTGGACTACTTGAATTCTTCCTATGTCTAAACAGTCATAATAAAGTGATGCCTGAATAATTGTAATCCATAGAGACTATCTAACGCATCAGATAGTTTTCTATATCCGACTTTGTGAGGATATACGCTGTGAGTCGCTTATTGGTTCATATCACTGCAGGCATTTCTTTCGTTTTTTTTGCGTAAAATTAAAAGGAAAGTTTATAAGATGTTCTGTGGAATATTTTCGAGAAAAACGGCTGATATTTCATCTTGTCCTTTCGACTACCAAAATTTTACTATTTGAATCCCATCTCAGCCCCACCAACTGCTAAGCGTTGAATCATGAGCGTGACAACTTACCTGAGCTTATGTTAATACCTTGAGGTCACACTGCACCTCAGGCGGGTGGGGTTTACGATGAAACAAAAAGTTTTGTCTGAAAAGTGAGATTTCCTGACAATGCTCGAAATCAAAAACAAACAGAGGTTGTTCAATCCCCGAATGAATTGTAAAGAGGAACAGAAAAACAAACACATTCTTTCGTTCACTGAGTTTATTCACCTAATCACACAACTCCAACTAACAGTCTATTCTTGGGCGTACAATTCTCCGGACGTAATCGCGTTAATATCACTTCATAACCCGCTTCCTCTGCATATAATTTCCTATCCGAGTCTATAACATCCATACAGAATTGACCCTGGAACGTCATCTCCGGCTTACAGTTTAGTGTTCCTAATTCGTGAGCCTGGTCTGCCGCATGGGCAATGTGCAGAAAGTCCTTCTCAGTCAGTACCGATTGGAATCTCCTGCTTAAGGGGTAGCTGATGTGCGGCATCGGCTGAATGGATCCATAGCAGCATGGGCAACAAACGAACTTCGCCCTGCTGCGCATGCATTGGTTCAGAACAATATCGGTGGCAGTTCCACAGGCATGCAGCGATGTGCCGATATCGAAGATGCCCTCAAAATAGTCGATATTGCACTGATAGAATAGACAATTGGTTAAACCTAACTCTTCAGCTCGATTCTTAGCCCTCTGGAGGGATATTGCTTTGTTTTCCAAAAACATTATTGTGCACTTTGGAAGCGATAATGCCAAAAGAATGCCCAGGTGGCCAGTGCCACTGCAGAAGTCTATTACTCGATCGCCGTCCTCTGCCAGAGACTTCACTGCATTGGCAATGTTCTCCAGCTGTTGTCGCTTCCGGTCAAGCCTCTGCTCGGGAAGAGCACTGTTTTTACTTTGGTCTGGCTCGATGGCATTCCAATCGATTGGTGTGTCATAAGCAACATCTGTTTCGCTAGAGAACTCAATATCGAGGGCCGATAACTTGCTCAGACTAGAATCTATCTCGTTCTGTTCGGTATATATCCTATTTCGTGGTTTGTAGCGTTTCGGATCGCTTTTGTACAAGCTCGTGTGCTCGTATTCAGGCATTTTGTAGGATATGTACGTTTTCTTTGATATATTAATCTCTGGGAATAGATCTTCCAGAACTTGTTGGCACTGCTCATCAGTCGATTCGATCTAGAATGGAAGCACATTACAAGCGAACGTTTTAATAGAAACCCCACACTCACCTCCTTCATCCAACAATGTAGGCGAGGGAACGCATCTGCTGTTATCAAACTGACTGGCATTTGTCCCAAAATAAGCCTAAAACAGGGGTACAGCATCAAATCTGCGATTGTAAACGTGATTCCCTCGGCAAATCGATGTTCTATGTCCAGAGTTTCCTTTGGCGTTGAGCACTCAATTATCACCTTGACTTTCTTCCCCGCCGCCTTTTTCTCCTTATTGGCTTTCTCCCTTGCCAACTTGTAGATATTGTGCATTCTTACAGGCTCGCCCATGTGACTTTCGAACCGCGGTAGCTCCTGGGGCAGTTCGTACACCCCTGACGTCGTTACGGGGCGCGCAGTAAGAACTTCCTCCAGCGCCCGAAGAACATTCACCTCACAAAAACGTGTCCAAATCGAACTCTCAGTCGGCGCCAACAAACAGCTCTCCTTAAAGCCAAGCAACTCCCTTCGATTGGAGTCTGCATTTCGACTTACAACTTCTCTGCACACCGCACACAGCCCAGATATAAAGGTTGTGTTGTCCTTAACGTACGCAGGCAACTTGAGATCCCTGATAGCTTGGATTGTACTTTTGTTCTTGCAAATTATCCTATCGTCATTCAACTCCTCCAAGGCTTCGGTATTCAGTCTAATTTTTGCATGATCGTGAAAGTATGTCTTCACATAGTTCAACTTGATATTGCTCGGCGATTCCAGGTACTTGTAGACGTAGAGGGCAATGAACGAGTGCACGGTTGTGTATATCTCCGTTTGGTTATCCTTGTTGATGAGTTCGATTTCCACGAAAAGCTGATCCATGTTTCAGTGAGACAAATATCGAGGGAAGACAGTGGTGACTTTGGAAAACAATAGAAAGGTGGTATAGGTAATTAGAGAAAGTAACAAAAAGGGGTTTCTGTTGATGGTTACCTTTTGACAGTTAGCAGCAGTAAAAGACAGTTGACTGATAAGCGGATGCGTTCAGGAGGTGCAAGTTATTTCGGTACACGAAAGGTGGAAACGAAAATTAGGATTTCCAATTATGATTTTTCTTATATTTTTGTTGGCTTGGAATTGTGTTGATTCCTGAAATTCTTCAACCACATCTTATCAAAGTTCGCAAAAGTATTACACAATTTTTGTTCACAGGCATGCACTATTGGCAGGACAGCGAACTCAAAATTGTTTCTTAGGTCAAACCTTGACTCCCTGATACACAACTGTACCTAACTGTACCTGCATCCTAACTGTACTGGAAATTTAAAGTGAAACAATCTTCGCTTGTATTTTGATTTTCGCTTGACACATGTCAGCTCTTCGTTTTGATAGTTCTTTCCTTTTATACCGCACGTGTTTACAGTGCACGTTCTAAGAAGTTGATTCTTTTCATTTTACAAACAATCATGTCAGACAAGTAAATAATCTTTTGAAATACTTTCCAGAACGTGAACTAATTTCCACTTTTCAGATATGCCGTGTCCAACAAACTCCCTGGCAAACAAGTATCCGTGCTTGCCCACCGCAAGCGAAGGATTCTTCAAGACAAATCGGTCGTTGAACAGAAACGCAAGGAGCGTATAAAGCGCATCGCCAAAGCAAAGGAACACCACAAATTCCGTCGCGCTGAGTCCTTCATTATGGGCTATCTTAAAGCTGAGAGGACATCTAAACGCATTAAACAAACCATTCTCCGGACAAAGTTTACAGCTGAGGACAATACCAATGAGAAGCTGTTGTTCGTCATGAGGCACGCCGGGTAAGTCACTCGAGCATAGTTAGTTTGAATCTGTAATGAATCCTGCATGTCTTTGCAGAAAGAAAATTTTCGACGAAACGACAAATAAAGTCTTCAAGACATGGAACATGACCAAACGCCACCATGCAGTGTTCATGAAGAACAACAAAGAGAATCAAATTTTGCTGCGAGTAGCCGAACCTTTCGTCTGCTACGGTTACCCATCACTAACCAGCATCCGGGAGTTGCTATTCAAGAAGGGTTTCGCCATGATTGACGGAAAGAAAACACCTATCCAGTCGAATACAATGATTGAGGAGCAACTTGGAGAGAAGGGCATCATCTGTTTGGAAGATATTATTCATGAAATCTTCACCGTAGGACCGAATTTCGACACAGTCACCTCATTTATCAGCCCGTTTATGGTGAGTTGGCTTGTTTTGTTAGGCGTCATTGTGTGTAACGTGGATTTATTTCAGCTTTCGAATCCCAAGGATGGCTGGCAGAAGAAGGTTAGTGTAAGTTACAAGCGAGGCGGAGAGTATGGCGATAGAAAGGAGGCGATTAACGAACTGATTGCTAGGTGTATTTAAATCGGAGTGATACTTGGTACTGCGTAGATTGTAAGGTTTCCAATTTTTTGTTCTCTGTAAAAATAAAGAAGAAAATATTTTTAAAAAAACTTGTTTTGAAGCCTTTAACTGAGTCTGAGTAGACAAAAATATGAGCAGCAGTTTGCTACGGACACCAGAAAGTTGGATAGGACACGAGTAACAACAGGGACGGTCGATAAATATCCTTGGTACAGCTTCCTCATTCTAATTGAAACTTTCCGTCTTTTAATCGATGTCCCTGAATGAAGAAGAGCACATTTTAAGCCAACGAAACGGATAGAACTTAAAGGAGGCATAGGTAGGCTTGAATCGCACAAAAACGAGGATTTTTCACAAATCAGTCCACTTCCAGGACACACAACATGTGAAACAGACAAAGGCGTTGCACTTCAAGTTAAAGATTGAGAAATGGACATGGAACGAACTTTGGACAAACGAACAGGAGTTGTCTTTTCATAGTAGGTAGAGGGCGTCAACCCCATGTGCAGTCTTCTAGGTTGGGTTGGGTGGTTGTTCCCGCTCCCAGAGATGCACTTAGATCAAAGGAAGATCTATTGTGATACCACTATGGGAAATAACCGGATTACCAGCACCAAAGACCTGCATAAAAACTCTCCACTTGAGATAGGAGACAGGGCGACCGGCTTAGGTATGAACCCATCCCAACGACGTATGTATGTTTCACCATTAAGGTGACCAAGCTTTTTATTCTGTTTAAGTCTAGTCTGGCTAGATCGTTGAGATCTGTGAAAAACTCTTCGCCCAGAGTTTGCCTTCTCAGAACCGATAGGGCAGGGCAAGTGCACAGGAGATGTGTCATGCTCTCCTCCTTTTGCTCGTCTCAGCTTCTACAGAATTCGTTCAAGGCGCTCCAACCTTTCTGGCACATCTGCCTCGTGAAGACCCCCACTGTATATCCCTACATCTTTGGCATTCCCGATTGATGATCTTTATAATGAAGGTTCAATCTCTGTGGACTATGATTCGAAGATCCTCGTGGATAGACCTCAGTTGCTCATTTGTTTGATGTGAGCGACTAGTATCTTCACATCTCCTAATGAAGTTAACAATTCATTTCATACAATACAGCCGACAAGGATTTTAAGAAAATCTTTTGATTCCACCTTATCCGGTCAAGGCTTCTACAAAATTCGAGACTTCAATTGGAGGACCAAACGATCTCATGTGAAAGTTTTTTTCCTTGTAACCCGAACTGCGAAAGTTCAACAAAAAACGCATTACTACCTACAACAGCCACCAAAACGAAATCTACGTGTTTCGAACCGATGCCCTAAAATTATTGCACATAACCTGTTTTTTTTTCTTCAATTCCATGACTTCGCTGGTCACGGGAAGCAAGATGAAGACCCTTCTACGCGGATATAATTATTTCGAAGAACCTTTTTATTGGTGTTCCTCACTGATAAGAACACCACCCTGTTGCTGTTCCTACCAACACCATCTAAAGCTCTCGCTTACGAAAACCATCCATCTCTCCACGAATTGAATACCACACTCTACTCTCCACCTCTCAGTGACGTTTCTCGGTCGAGCAGAGAAAGAGGAATAGTCAAAAAAGTGAAAAGTTCTCCAGCCGAGGAGACATCGAGTGAAAAAACGCATTTTCCTCACTAAATCCAGACAACTAATTTGCAAATATCCGTTCTATCACAACTCATTTCCAATTACTGTTCACGCAAGCGAATTCCCCATCAATCGCCGCCTGCAATACGTGTGATTTTTTCCCAATAATCGATCCGCAGTGTGGGTGAGACGCAAACAAAAACAAAAAAAAGAAAAAAAAAACCCTCAACGAAATGTAAATTTTTTCGCAGACCCACTAAAAAATCCGCATTAAGCATTAATTAATATTTATTTCGCCATGAAGCACGCCGTCGTGCTCGTAAAGTGATGCAAATTGTTTTCATTTTCAAGAAATTCCATTTTTTCCCCCCGAACCGCACCAGAAAGTGCGAATTGTGATCGAAAGTTTGTGCAATTTCGGATTATCTTCGGTTTAAATCGCAGAAAAAATTAATCAAAAATGCAAAACTAGTGTTGTTCTGTTCGTTTTTATTATAATTTTCGTTTTTATTTGATTAAATAGTACAAGCAGACAGTTTAGATCAATTGGAGCGAGTACCTACATATATGTATGCGCGATCTTTGGTTGAAAAAAAAAGTAAAATAAAAAAAATAAATAGATACAAGTGGAAATAGGGGGTGTAATCAGTGTTGCCACCCACTGTAAGACATATTTTTTGTTTTTTGTTTTTTTTTTTTTTAAATCTGCCAACACACAATTGGAACAGGGATTAACCTACGACCGAGGGTTTATCTTCCAAAAGAGGATCTAAACGAAGCTGAGCCGAGCTGAGCATACACAAAGCGTATACGTTCCAGATTCAGGCAGTCATCATGAAGAAAATATTTTCAAAGTTTGACAAGAACGAGAAACTAGAGAGCACCACCACGACCAAGGAGACGAATAGTTTCGTGGGGAAGGTATTCGTTGTGGGTCGAGTGTCGGTGACGGTGGAGGATGTGCTGGCAGAAGGTGAGTGGGTAACCATATTCCCATACCACTTGGAATAATTTAACTCTCTCTCCCACCTCCCACAACTATTGTTGTACTCGTATGTGGCAGGTATCTACCATAGGTTGCATGCTTTTTTTTTCGTCTCATTTCTTTATCAAACAGAAACACACGTTAATTGTCTTAAAGTAGCGTATTGAGGAGCGATTAGATAAAGAAACTGAATAAGTCTTTTGGGTTCGTAAGATTCGAAATGCGGTGACAATGTGAGTTTATCGGTAATCGGGGCAGTTTGTGTGATATGACGCAGGAGATGATTTATTGTGCTTCTTAGGAATGTGGTGACTTTAAAGGCTAACAAGATGACCTTGTTTTGAAGCTAAAGTTATTGAAAACCACCTGGCATTGCTACTTTAAAGGACTTCCAACAATGCGCACATCCATGCTATGCTTACTGACCCTGACGTTCTGCAGAATGGAAATAACACACAGCACAGCAATTGGTTTGACTGGAGGATATTATACATTCTTGGAAGGTCGGAAATGGCTATAAATATGCCGTTTATTGTGAGCACACATGTGATGATTGTCATCGAGCGAGCTTTGGAATTGAACAAAGTATGCGCATTCATAACTTGTAATACTATTCAATGACAGGCACAGGTTTGCGAACAATGGGTGGTCTGGCACGAAGGCCGTTTGGTCCATTGTGTTGTCCTTGAAGAATTCTTATCCATCTGTCCGTCTCAAAGCGAAACATACATACATACGCAAGTTCTTCAGATTCTGGCGTTACAGTGGTGTTTATTTCATTAAATTCTTAGCCAGCTGTCTCCTGCTGTTTATTCTCCGTAGTCACTCAAGGGTTTAATCTAAGATTGGAACCTTGGTGTTCATGCAATCTACATATTTCCTTTTGACCAAGTCTGTATCACACAGTTCGTGGTTAAATCATCTCTTTAAAGAATCAACGCAAATGCGACCATATACGTAGAACGTAGAACTTTCTTCTCTCGAATTTGCTTTCATTCGATTTCGACAAAGTCCTTGGCTCTGCGCCATACAGCAGGACGAAGCTCCGATGGTATGCCTTCAGGTGTATGTGAAGAAGGTTGTTCTCTAGCGCAAATTGCCATTAATAATGAAGATTTTTTCCCTCTTCTCAGGTATTCTCGACAAAGCAGTCAGCCATTCTATTCGTAATCGATTTTTACATTATTCATTTAAATTCAATAACGACATAATTATAGGAATATAGTAAGGCACACGAATACGAAATTTCTTTTGTGATAATGGGATCGGGCTGGGAATGTCTGATTCTTTTGAAAGCACTTAGGTACTCGGAGAATTTTTTATAATGCAAAGCAATGTGTATTGACATTGGGCTTCCCTTCATTTGTTGAGGTACGCTTCTAGAATCTGCTGAAAGGAGTAAAAATGTTATGACATTCGAGTTTTTATTGGCAGGATTGTAAGATGTACTTTCATTCATTTCGCAATACCGATATGTATGCAATATTAAGGCATCCCTGCATCACCTTGCAGTCATGTCTACTGCCACATCATACTATTCTCCAGTAGTCTGAATGGAAACGTGTCCTTGTGTCCTGCCTTTTTGTGTGTCAGCTTCTTAAAACAAAACTTGTGCTTCGGCCACGGCATCAAACAGTAGACTCCTCCTATTTGTGTGAAGAATATGATCATGACGTGGGCTTTTTTTCGAATAATACGATCCAAGTCAGTAAAGCAACGCCGCGGAGCTCTTAGTGAGATTGCAGTCAGCCGGGACGGATTCAGATAATTCCAAAGCGGACGAGCTAGCTAAGAAGATTGCAGATTGGAACCTCCCAGACGATAGGAAGGAAAGCGATTGGCCCCCTCACGAGCCCGTGTGTCAACGATTTCTTTAGAAGCTGTAGAGACGAGGAAGAGGAGGAAACCGTAACCCATCTTCTGTGTACCTTATCTGCCTTATTGGTTCTTGGAAGATCTTAACGATCAAGCTATCAAACTAAAAAGCTTCGCTAATGAATCAAACTCGTTTAATGCCTAAATGGTGAATCATACATGAGTTTATACCTAAAGGGGTTGCTCTTCCGATGCTGGTAATCCGGTTTTTTGTCTTTGTCGCAATCACAGTGATCTGATTTGATCACAATTTGGTTCCTTTCAAATGTGTCCCTACTGAGTGGGATATAGAACATTGGTTCTATAATGTTGGAACCTTCTCTTGGTATCCTCCTTGTGATATTTTCTACGTATTCTACTTCAGCAACGCTATATTCTCGTGCGTTTTTGAACAATAAACATTATTTTACACTTAAATATCTCAACAATTAGAAACCAACTCAACCATAAGCATAATTTCAAGAAAATTTAAGTGACTTTTGTTGTATGGAAATTGGAAATCATTTTAGAACCGCAAAACATTTCCGAATAGGAATACCTACCGTTAAATAGCGAGAAAAGTTTCTTGATTTAAACAGAATTCGCTTCCAGCAAAGCAAATCAAATAATATTTTTGGTCTGAGCAAAGCATTCGTTGCCAGCAACCAGCAACAAAACAAACGAAGTGAACTCGAGTAACTCAGACAAATATAATAAAACTTTAAGCCAACACAAGTTAAACTTGGAATGTTCATCATAATTTATCCACAGTTATCCATACTGATTTTTATTTTAATTTCTGCTGTTAAACTTCAATTGCTCAACCACCAGAGTAAAGAAAAAAAAAATCAACTCAGGGCTTGGATTTGCAATTAAAAATGCGAAACCGGTTTGGCCAATGCAAAAATACCCGCCCAATTGAAATTCAAACAATAAACAACGTTTATTTTCATTTTTATTCGGTTTATTTGTTTATCGCATTGATAGAGCGCTTCTATGTTCTGTGAAAATCGAGACTCAGCACTGCCATGAGCTTCGGGTTAGTTACACAGAGTCAGCCTTAGCAGCTTCATTGGAATTCAATGGCAAATGCGGTGTAGCACTTCCATTATTCTAATTTATATAAATTTTCTTCAATTATAGAATTAAAATTGACAGCAGTGTGAATGAACCGTCATCGTTAAGTGACGGTGAAGCCCAGTTTTGTTTTATGAATCTTTTTGTTTTAAAATAGCACGCTTCTCTGGCCGCCGAATAAACGGGTTTCATAATTTGCTTTAACGCTCGGGGCTGCGCTTACAACGGTGAGTCAGCTGCTGCTGCCGCTAGGCAGTATGTGTCCTACTTTTATTATTATTAATTTTTTTTTTTGTATTCTTATCAAGTCTACCTATTTTCCATGCACACAGCTTTTGTTCTATTGCCTTTGCCTTATTCGCCCGTGTTGCGGGTATTCTTATGTGTTTGCTGTACATTGTGTTTCGCAGTTGTTTGTTCAACACTTGTTCTTTTTAGAAACAGATAGAGGGAGAGAGAGAAGAATGGGACAAGAAAAGTGGTGTCTACTTTGCTTCCTCGACGTGAGCAGAACTTCAATGAACCTACATGCTATGTATGTACAGTGGCATGAATCAGCTGCTGAAATAGCGTATATGATGTATGACATCGGTTGCGAAATCGCATGTAGATACTATTCGGATGGATAGCGAACACTCTTGAACCATGAACTTGACGGTTGATATTAGTTTTAAATTAACTATAATTAAGGCTTTGAGTGACTAGTTCATACCTTGTAAGGATTTGCTTGTCCCTGAGGCATCTAAAATGCTGTGAGGTATTCCACTGGATCATCTGTTTACACACGTAATCGTAAAGTGAGTTCGTTTGTGCAAAGCTATTTACAGACAAAACTTTTTATTTGAATAAGAAATCAAAGAGTAATTGCACTTGGATTGCCTGCCGTTTTTTGGACTCGGTTTTCTGTCAAAACTATTATCTCTCAGGTCAACAATAGTTCGTGGGCTTACAACACAGAAAACTATTTAAAATTATTTTTTGAAGCTTTTAATGGAATATGTACTTATACTTCTCTTCTCAGACCTCATCTTCTTAACAATATAAACAGAACTCACTCGGATAGCATAGATCTCTGCTTGGGAAATTGAGTCTAGTAGAAGACTTCAGCACCGAGTACTTGATACGAGTACATATCTCAAGAATCGAGTACAGCCCTGTCTATGTACAAATTAACACTGAAGGCCGAAGTTCAGGTGCCATTGTATCAGATGGCATATGCAAGAGATCAGGTCCGTAGAATAAATTAAGTTCTGCTAAGATAAGATGTAGCACGTAAAGAGTGAAGAAGACAGTCTAGTGTCTATGCCCAGGAAAATCTTTACCAAAGTTCAGTTTAGGAATGTACAACCATCCAATATCGAATGTGGCATGCAAGCATATGTTCCTGGCTGGCACTTTCATAGCTAACCACTCAATGAAACGGAACTCGTTAACCAAGGATGGCTAGGGATCGGATGGTTCGAGAAAAATATGCCCCTGAACAGTGGAGCAGGACACATAGTAATGAAATCGGTGAAAAGTCAAAGATTCTAAAACAGTTGGTCTCTACTCTGATCACAACTGGAAACGTAGTGTAAATCTTTCAAGTAAAATTGAACATCGAGTGAGAACGAACTAAAGTATAAAGAAATCGAGTGGTTTCTTTCATGATCGAACAACAAAGTTAAATGCTCACTCAATCTGGGCAGATAATAGGCAACGAAGTACAAAGAACAAAGCCATCTACGTCGATCTTCTTGAAAATAAAAGTCGTATCTCATCTGTGCATTTTGCACGGAACACACGTCAGAATTGCGTATTGCATGTTGCCAGAACCAGACAGATCAGAACCAATAATTGAATTTGAGTACTGTGACAGCAAAGATTTTTGTTAGGTCGAACATTTTTGGGAACCCTTGTCCATATCTTGCAGGAATTTCATTCAGTTTGGTGGCTGAACTTTGAACCAAATATTCCAACAAAATGCTCAAAAACCTGTTCCAGTTTCCATTAATCGATGCAACTATTACTTCAAATTAAAATAACAATAAATGTGAAATGTCGGGGCACTGATGAATATGCAAAGACCATTCTCCTCTCTGTTATGTTTGTTTGTTTCATAATTCAGCGATGTACATAAGTAAAATGTGGACAAATATGTCCAAGTCCAATAAATAAGAAAAAAAATTGCAACGTTTTTGCATAATTCTGCGATTCATCCGATAGTTTGTGTAGTATCTACAGTGTACATTTTTTGGAACGTGCTTTCTGTCGCGTTATGCATCCCCTGTGACACAAAATTGAAGGCTTAACAAGCAGACACTCTCTGCACTGCCTGGGTGGAAAGCACTTTGCGTTGCTTCTATTGTTTTGTGTATTCGGCGCGCTTATTTATGTTTCATTTAAAAGATAAGATTGATTCTAGCCGCACAATACATTGCAACTATGGAATGCAAACTATCCCATTCGTTGTTTTGTTCGTTACTGATGAGATTATAATGCCTTTTGTAATTCAATACTTGTATCGGGGGCTTCGGTTGCGTGACTTTGTATAAAAATTGCTGTTAAAATAAACAAGCTTTAAAATATTATGTTTATTTTTTTAAACTAAGGTACTACAATACTGAAGGCGAAGTGTATTGACTCTATTTACTTTTCAAAAACAGCAAATAACTACTGCAAATAGTCACCTTTAAGAATTTCAATAAAAATGTTAGACACTTTATGGTCATGTCACTGGGAATGAATGTTCTTCGATGTCGCTGTGTTGCACCTAGAATTGCAATTGCATACCTTCAACACAAATGGGGTCTGAAATGATTCAAAGAGTTATTAAAGATATTTCAGTCCATTTGTTTCTTGGAAGGAGGAAGATTTACTTGCTTCCTCTGCTCTTGGATTGGTACTACTGTGGCCAGAGTTTGTCAATTTTTAACCAACTCGCGTAAGAGTAACCAATCACTTATCCCTGTCTTGATGGCTTTAATTAAAGTCGGCAAATCAGAAAAAATCGGAATGAGAAGGCATTTGTATGATCAGACACCAATTTGCTGGACAATCTCAAATATATGTCAGGGTTTATGTTCATAAATGTGGGTGGCATGACTCAAGTGGCTGGTGCGTTGGGGTTCCACGTTCGATCCTCAGACAACACATACAAGTTTCTTCACGATTCCACCTCTCCCGAGCGTCTGAAAACTATAACACGCAGAGCATGGTTGGGAGAAGCTAGGGCCTGTTTATTTATTTTTTTATGGTCACAGAGATGTCAAAAAATAAAAACAGACATTGATGTCATGATTGATTGTTTCAAAAAATTTACGATCTTCATTGTACATTTGAATTGCGTGACACATTTCTTGGGTTAAATTATTATTCGAGGTTAAGAGGGGATTGTCTATTTCTCTTTTTTTGGTTTTTAGTTCATGTTTGTACACTGCATATCAGAGATGTAAAAGAATGCAATATTTAAAAAGTCATGATTCATGAAAGCAGGTTCAAACCAACAAATTTTTGAATCAATTTGTTTGAAATTTAGAAATCAGCCTTACTTTCTGTCGTTTTCACGTACCCTTTTCGGCCCTTAAGCAGCCAGCGGACTCTAAAACATGATATTACTAAGAATCACTAGCATGGCATAGCCAAAATGAAAAATCAGAAAAAATCATCAAAAAATATTACATATACCCCACCGAAATCGCCACAATCTTGCTATTCCTGGCTTGTACTGATTTAGCATAAAAATATCAAGGTATCCATGGGTCTATAGTTTGAGCACAGATTCTTCATAAAACGAACGATAAGACCAAAATGAAACCAATTCACACGAACTCGGACATCTCTCCATTTGTCAAATTCTGTCACATTTATGTTTTTTTTTTTAATTTTTATCCGAATGATTAGATTTAGGAAGTATTGACGGACTGGTCCGCAGACACTCGAATGTGGTATAAGCAGCATTATGCTGCGCTCATAAAAATTGACAAAAATCAAACCTGGGTGAGACCAAAAAGTTGATACCCAAAACATGAACCTAAATATAATGAGTGAGATTACGTGCGGCCTTTAAGCCTATTATCCTATTCAGGGTACTACCCTTTAGTAAATTATCGTCAGTAGAAAAGAAACTCTGACCCCATTCTAAGGCTTAAAATAATCCTACTCTCCCAGTAAGGAATGATGTGTCCTAGGGCGTATACGTAACCTATTTTTATACTTCGTTTTGTCAAACACACTGTAGGGTTACCTTGATAGAACTACTAATAAGGCACCCTGCTACGTTTACTGTCTGTGCAGCACTTTGCTGCTAAATAAGACCTCGGCTAGTTATCTTTGCAAATTGGTGTGAATATTTTAAGCCGTTACGAGAGAGGTGGAAGAAAATTAAACTCAAAACACAGCAATGAAGGTCACGAAGCGTCTAATCACAGTGGGAGGTGTTTGAATAATAACGAGAGCAACAGTGTTCTCCTCTTCGCAATTACAGCAGTTTAAACACTCTAACCAGAATTTAATATGTACATAGATGTACCTACCTATAGCCTAGTATATTTTCTGCGCAGTTAATTAATTTACATTTACATAAAACATAAGTTTCTCTCTCTCTCTTACCCTCAACGAGTATCTGTGTGTTGATTGATTCGTAGTTACAAAGGCGAGCAGTTCAACAAAGTGAACACTTTCCCATGTACATAGAAAAAAAAAAAAAAAATAGACAACAATAACAATGCTAATTGAGTGCAATGAATTGTAATTGAAGACCGTGTTAGAAGAACGTAGTCGGTATCGGCTTCGACAGTGTAAGCACTTAAAACACGACGCAAGGAGGTTCTACGTTATTGCCATGGAAAGCCTCAACGTGAATCAGATGGAAATTATGTGGTCGATCAATAAAAACAGTTTGTGTCCCACCTTTTTGTTTCGTACTCGATATGAATTGGAGCCGCAGTATTGCTTCAATCGAGTAAATAAATAAATAAAAACAAAATGAGGAACCAAAACATGCTCTGTTCAAGGCTCCAAGTTGTCTATTCCTTGACTCGTAATTTTTTTCAATTTTTCTCTTCTGTTTGTTCTTTCTATTGTCTGGATTGTAGTTGGAAATAGAACAATGAAATGGTGTCTTGCAGCTATGCATAGTGTGAAGTATTGTTTGGTGTGCAATCGCCATGTGCCCAATTGGATTTAGGTACATGCGAGCTGTACATGCATTTGAATTGAAATGAAAGAGGAGTGCTTATATGTTCTGGCTATACTGTGCAAATGGAGCACTAATCAATCAATAGTCTAGGAAGTGAGCAGTCTCTTAAAAATACGTTTTTCGCAATTTCAGAAAAGTCATTCGATTGGAAGCGAATTTCAGATACATATCTTGCAAGGAAATATGCTGACATGCAATGTGCACTTGCAGTACCTAGAAATCAATATACTCGTACATATGGACAGACAAGTAAACAGTCAAGTTCATCCGAAATTATCTAAAGTAAATCAGCATTGTCGCCCTACTGCAAAAGGAGTAGATCTAGGGTACATCCGACTGTGTGTCTATCTTTTAGGAAGAATAAATCGATCGACTACTACTGCAAAGAAACGAAACGAAAGCAGATAAACTCGAGTTGGTACATAGGTAGATAGTGTAGGGTTGTGAGTTCATCATAAGGCACTAGGCATAGACACCATAGGCAACATAGAACCATTATGGTAAGAAATCAGAACAAACTTTTTCATGCATTTACTATTTTATTGATTTGACAGGCTCAAACTTCTCCAAATGGTTAAAAGTGTTACGTTCTACTCCGAGCTATACCCTGGCATTCACAGACGAGAGGGTGATGTCCTCCGAGACGTGAAGGCCACGGGTGTATCTGCATATATTTCGTTTTAGAATTTCCCCAGATTTTCTCCGATCTAACATTGATCCCAAGGCCTGAGACTGTATTGCTTTGTGAAATCACTTAGTCAGTTCGTCGAACCTTGCGTTTCTCTCAGATTGTATAGTCTGTGTGGGATTCCAAGAAACGAATCAATTCTTTATTTTCGCACAGCCCAGTCTATTCTTCACAAGAAACGTAAACTGTCAACCATTTAATGTCAAATTGACAAACGATTCTTTGCCTTGTATGACTGGTCCACCATAAGCTGTGATTGGTATCCCGAAAACAAACGAATTTTTACAGCATAAACAGCGAAATTTAATCAATATTTCAAAATTATCTAAACTCAGAGAGACTCCAGAAAGCTGTTCCTAACTTTCAATATTTTATTGCTTAGATCATAGTACATGGAGAAGTTGTGTTACGTAATAAAAATGTAATTAGTGTGGTTTTACAAATAGTCGTTCTTCACAGAACGTTTATTAGCTTTAAATGACCTTCAGGTGATTTCACTCTCATGCCGGTGGCTTATTTTGTGATTGACATTTATGCCGTACCCTTTTTTCCGTCCACCATAATAAAATTGTACTCGTGGTTGGTCGCTATTTACGGAATTAATTAGACCGTTCATTGCATTTGTTTTAATCAATGCTTTTGCTTCTATTCCTGTGGGTGGGGCATATGGAAAAGTAATTATGATACTAGACGTTACTTAGTGGAGTCTATTTTATTTTTATTATTGGGTGTTTCTTAAATAAATTAAGCAAAAGAACTATAGCTAAACATTTTCCAACCAAGAAATCAGTTGTGAACCCAAACCTCAATTCTTTTCTAATCTTTCGAGAGATTCAGTCCACCACGAATGCCTAGCAATTCAGGTTCATGAGGTGATTTCCTATTTATGTGGCAACCAGAACTGGCATGTAACCTTGTTCTGTTGGAACCACATGTTGCTCAATTCAATGTCTTAATTTTTTTGTAAGTTCGTCTCCTAAGCGTCTGACATCCGAGAGTATTGCTGTCAACTGGAAATGAGAATGCGAGTTCTGACACAAGAAATATCATTCCATATGTCAGGCCTATCGACAAAAATTGATTCTAACTCAAAGGGTGGCCATAGACACACATTATAGTTTAGAGAGGATTTCCGAAGTTTGATGGAGTGATAGGTTTCAGTGCCCCAATGTCGATTACTCGTATGATGTTCCTACCGAAGATCTTTTTTGTTATCATACGTCAACCTACCAATTCCACAGCAACCTTAAACACGTATGTACTTCAACCATATCATAGAAGGTGCTCAACTGAAGGTCGTATAATTAAGTATAAGGTCCAAACCTTAAAGTGGCAAGTAACTAGGCCACAAAAGGGTTAAGGTCCGTATGCGATAAGTCCCGGAGCTCAAATCAAACTGTCACAAGCCATTGATAACTAATCAAATTGTATTTATAGTTCGACGTCGCTTTGTACTAGATAACAAGTTTTCTTCTTTATGTTTGATTAAATAAGAACACATAAATAAATCTAAACAATTAAATATGACGATGGTAATACCAGAAGAACTGCATTTTAAAACAAATGACTAAAATAACCCACAGTCGGTCACACAATATGGAACCAAAAGTACATACTACTCAGTCTTATGCAACATTATCGATTGTGATTGCGATTGCAACCGACGGCTAAGGAACACTGCACAGTTGGTGTGCTCCTTTGCACATTTCTTGATTGTTTAACTTTGAAATTAAATTCTACTATCCATTACTTTGCCAATGAAATTACTTGGCATAGACTTATGGGCAGGCACTCCACAGTCACCGCAGTCGATATTTTGATTTTTCTCTTCTGACCTGGTACTAAGTGCTGTGTGGCTTTAGTGTGTGGTGTGATGTGATGTGAATTCCAATGCTGCAATTTCTTTACTTCATCATCGTAAAGCTAGCATGATTGGCGGCGGGAGCCACTTCCGTTTTCCGTTTTCCGCTTCCGTTTGAATTACTTATCGTTTATTTTGGAGCAGGTTATGTTCTGGTTGGTCTTGTAGTGCAGTCAAAAAGGTAGTCAATAGCCTTGAAGGAAATTTGTTGCAACGAAAGGTTATAGATTTTTTTCCAGCCATTTCAACTAAAAATAGGAAAAGCCCTATGCCGTACCTGAAGTCCTTTTTCACGGCTGTCGAATGGTGGTTAGTCATTTCGTTTGTTCTACATACATACATGCATATAGATATGTATAACCTGCCTATATATAGAAAAAAAATGGTCTCGAAAAGCGATGTACGTTACTTGAAATTAAACCGTGAGAGCAAAACTGATAATTACTTGAGAGGGACGTGCTAGACGCTTGGCAAAGGAGTAAGAATATCGTTCACATTCTTTATCTAACCCACGCCAATTTTAGAAAATTTCAAGTGCTAAGGATTTTTCAACTATGTGCACAAACATGTCGATTTATTTAATGACAGAGAGCCTAGCGTTGTGAACATACAAGGAAAAGTGGAGTCCCTTTCGATGTCGGCCTACCTTGAGTACGAATTACTTATGGCAGCGCATAATGTAGGGCACTCATGTCCGTTCTGATTACATAGCTCACATTTTAGTTTTTAGTTGCAATTAGCCATATACATATGTACATGTACGTTGAATTTTTCAGGGAATTCCTTTGCGGAGTCACATCTAAGTCATCACAAAGTCTGCGAAAGCATTCACATTTTTACATATTGAGTGCAAAAAATGTTCGTAGGAGGTCATGACTTCTTAATATAGAATTCCCCCATGACGTCGATAATTCCACGTCATCATGTAGGGAACTCAGAAGTAGCTTCGTTGCGTCAGCAGTCTCTGAGAATAACCTCAGAAATCACTACGTTTCGAATGATATGAGACTTACTGTGTATAAGCTTAACGAGTTGAGTCAGAATAATTCAAAAATGATCTGCCTTTCGCCTAAAATATATTTAAAGCTTCAAATGCAATCTCTTTTCCTTTAAACAATTTAAGTTTCTTTATAAATAGTAAAAATACAAAGTACTTACACTTGTTTGCTTTTTCTAGGTGGATTCGCAATGGTTTTTCTGGCAAAAGCCAACTCTGGAAATGCTAGGTATGCTCTCAAACGTATGTACGTTAATAACGAGCATGATCTGAACGTTGCCAAGCGGGAAATTCAAATAGCTGTAAGTACAACAATACGTAATGCAAATAAACACCTAATTGATTAAACTTTACTCCAATAGAGCAACTTGAGTGGCCACAAAAACATAATAGGTTATGTGGACTCTAGCATTACTCATACTGGCAATGGGGTCTGTGAAGTTCTTCTACTGATGCCCTTCTGCAAGCATCACATGCTGGCCATGATGAATGCAAGGTGATTTCAATGTTTCTGCTCTTAGACTCTCATGTTGTATTAAACACGCAATCTATTCTCTTCTATTTGCAGACTGCAGGTGGGCTTCACCGAAGCAGAAGTTCTGACCATATTCTGTGATATCGCTGAAGCAGTCTCACGGTTGCACTACTGTCAGACACCGATTATTCATCGCGATCTCAAAGTGGAAAACATACTCCAGAACGATGCTGGGAATTTTGTTTTGTGTGACTTTGGTTCCGCTACCGCGAAGATTTTAAATCCCACAACACATGGTGTGACTGCAGTGGAAGAGGAAATCCAAAAGTATACAACATTGTCTTATCGTGCACCGGAGATGATTGACTTGTACAGCGGAAAGGGTATAACAACAAAAGCTGATATATGGGCGTTGGGTTGTTTGTTGTACAAGTTGTGTTTCTTTAATTTGCCCTTTGGCGAGAGTACTCTCGCCATTCAGAGTGGCAATTTCTCGATTCCCGACAATTCAAAGTACACGAAAGGAATGCATCAACTGATTAAATTTATGCTCGAACCAGATATGGAGAAAAGACCTAATATATTTCAAGTGTGTGAGATTGCGTTTAGACTGGCAGGCAAGGAGAATCCGGTACAAAATTTGCACGTAAGTAAGATGTATCTTAATTGATTTGTTTGTCAATTGTTTATGGTCCATTAAGATCAATTATGTAGCAAAGTCAATGACTTGAATAGGTTTTGTTTGCTTCTTACTTAGCGTCGTGTAATATCTGATTTGGTTTGCATTGATCGTCAAACGTTCGTCTGTTTAATGGGACTGATTGAACGAGAAATTCTGTTTAAATTGGTTGTTATTAGAGGCTTGAAGGTTTGTGCACTCGATTTATTCTTGATTTATCCAGTTTTCGACGGATGAGTATGTACTGAAATAAATTTGTGTATCGGGTTATTGTTTGTAACTTTTGCTTTAACTTCACCATCTTGCACATCTTTCGTTACCAACGAATGAAAAGTAGAGCATTGTAGCTTTCCTAGTTGTACCAGTTCATGAGTTAAAATTATTATAATTTTTTTTTTTTGCAGAAATCTTCTTTACCCGTGCTTGAGCAACTGGCAGTGCCTCCATTTGAATCTGAATTCAAACGCATTCATAGTGCTGCTTCCATTAAAATGAAACCCCAAAGTGTACCTATCGTAGAATCTGGAACTAGTGTTGCACCCCGACAACGGCCCAAAGGCAGTTCGGCTCACAGTCAGCATCCACTTTCGCTGGGCCTACCACCTAGTCCATCACCGCGAAATAATATAACCTCGCCACAACCCGTAATCGAGCAATTTCAAGCGAATTTCCCAGCAATCACTGCTCCATCCCAGCCACCGGCACCGCATCTTCCTGCTCCACAAGCACCACAACCATCAACTGCTGTCACCACACCAGTGCAAGCAATGCAACAACCAATACCGTCAAGTATTGCACAGGCACCGCCACCAAACAGTAAAGCAAATTTGGATAGTCTCTTCGAATCAACGTACCCAGATCCGTTTAGTGAGGCGGCTAGTATTGCCGAATCAGCAATTGCCACTGAGAACACTCTCCCAGAGCAGCCGATGTCACTTCCTCAGGACATGATCGCCGCCTTAGGTACTCCAACTAAAACAATGCTCACACCGCCAAAGTCGAGCGGTGGACACAGGCGCAATGTTAGCGATACTTCAGCATTCAATAAGTAAGTATCGCCATGAGAATTCGCCCTGCATACTGATCCTTTCGCAAATTCTTTATTCGGTAATCTTTATTATTCTTTTCTTTAATATTTTTATTTTATCTTTTGTTTTCATCCTTGTTTTGTGGCTGCTTGCTGAATGACCCGATCCGCCTTCTTTATTTCCTTCATAAGAACTTTTGCAAATGAAACATCCCAATTCCTTGCCCCCTACGATCAATCCGTGAAGAGCCGCAGCGGCAACGTTGAATCACCACCTAATAGCGTTGGCGGCGGTAGCCAAGGCTCCAATCCTGGAATATTCCTATCCGAACAGAATATGGCCAATGCACGCTTGCAATCGCAATCGATTTCTGCTTCAATTTCCAATACAGAGCTTTCTAGTTTGCCAGCTAATACGACAGGAACGTCGCTAGAATCAGCCGCAGCCACAGCATGTGCTTCGCTCACCCTAGAAGCGCGTGTCGATGCATGGAATCCATTCGAAGAACAACCTTTTAGTCAGATGACTGAGGATCATATTTTTGAAGTGGAATTCGATAAGATTCGTCAGCGAGGAAGTCAAGGAAGTAAGTTTCCCTTTAAAAAACAAATTTTTACCAGAACGATTGGGTAATGAGAAAACCTTTCAGGTATAACTGCAAAATCAGGTTCCACAGCATCCACATTGACACCGACTGAGAACAATCACTGTAGTAGCACTACAACTCAATTGCAATCCACACCTATTCCCGTTGTATCTATGCCATCGGTGGTGGCAGCAACACCAGCAGTAGCACAAGCAGTAGCTTCGGCTCCAATCGTCGCTGGACCACTTAATTCAGCGATGCCCGAGGATCCGTTTGGTTCTGCACCATTTACTTTGCCACCAGGACTGCGTGAAAAAGCATCGGCACTCAGAAAAACTGGAGGTAAAGCATGAAATTACTATATTTTTAAATTTGAATTAGCATAACATAGAAATCGCACACGCAGACGATAGAGATGCCGTGTCGATTACCCAGTGCAAAGCAGAAGAGGAGTAGTTCCATTTTAATCTAGTTGTATTCTCCCCCCAACACATAGTAATGCATCAGTAAAATAGACGTCCTTCAGGAAAAAAAAACAAATTAAAATTCGTGTTCTCATCCTTGTTGTGGGTTTTTGTTACGAGAGCTTAGGGATTTGCACAATTCACAAGCCGACGCGGCTTTTGGTTGTGGCTGTAACAGAGCAAATCAAAATCAAAATGAATTGCATATCAAAGTAAATGTTAAATGTTCGTATGTGCTATTCTCGTATAATTGGTGTGACTAACAGATTGGTTGTAGCGTCGAAATTGTATACAAACATGTATTAGTCAGCAATAAAGCTGATCAAGTTCAAAGCAATATTTTATTTCGTAACTAACTGTTTGGTGTTTTAGGTTGAATTTACATGTACTCACTTTTTTTTTTGTTGTAATAACAAGCACAATGATTCACAAATATTTCGTAATAGCTTTAGGATTTGGAACTTGGAACTGTAGGTGATAGGCAAAACATTGCTTAACCTGGCTTTATAAAAGTTCACCTGGCAAAATTTAAACCGGAATCGTTTGAATCAGTAGACTATTGCCTTTTTTTTTTGCACCGTACTGTTCCTAGCAATAGTGCCATACTTAATCAGTTGTAGGCTTGGGACATGCGGTCACTGTAACTTCTACTTTAGAGCAGACAATTTACCAATCCGAATGATTCTTGTTCTCATTAATTTGGGATCAAACATGCTGTGGACTAAAGTTATTGGTGATGAAGGCAGTGTTTTGATGATTTAGGTTTGTCTCCTCAAAATGGACAGAACATTCCTTTTGTTTAGAAGAATCTGATTTTGTTGTAGTCCTACATACTTAGAGTTAGACGGAATGTGTAGCAATAGCAACTACATAGATACGTTCGAGTATACTCAATCGGTTCAAAGTCGGTTTGTACAACATTGTTTTATTTTGAAACAAATGAATCATTGTGCGAATTTGATTAGTTGAATGTTAATAGAAAAAGTTAAATCTAGTGTATTACCAAAGTAAGACAAGACTGACATAATTTGAACAAATCCTCACAGCAGCTCTCGTCACAAAAACCCCCAACACACCGTTCATGTTGTAGTTAAATGTGGAAAAGTAGTAAACCAGTGTAACAAAATTTCGATCTACGAAACAAAAAGAAAAACTAATTAAACTTATATAATTTTATTTTATGTTCTATGTAGTGTACTTAAAGCTCTCCTCTGTCAGGATGTTTCAACAATACGCAAATAAGAGAAAAAATTAAAAAAAAAAAAAGAACAAAAAAAGAAAAGAACCTTTTAGACTTATGGAAAATGTTTAAAATAAAATTATATAAATATTATTGTAAATATGAAAAACAAAAAAAACATATTAAGACAGACTTGTGAAGGGAATTTTTGGAATATGGATGAAATTTTATTGTAAATGGGGTCTTTTGTTAGTTTATACTTTCTGTTTTCTTTTTTAACTTCTTTTTCATTAATTTTTTAGTGTTTTGAATATTTTTCTTTTATATTGAAAACAGTTATTAATTCTTTCTTATTTCAATTAACTAACAATATATACATATATATATATATGTATTCTCTGTGCTATCATCTTACTCCCTTTCATTCTATTCATTTTATTTGTTTGGCTTTTTCTTTTAGTAATTCACCCATTTTGGAAGTCGGTCATTTTAGAAGATATCTAGGAAAACATTACATCAACACACTATTAAGTTACATACATTGAAAGATATTATTTATTGCTTTTTTTTTTAAATAAAATAAAATGCTTATTGCGCTCATACACGTATTAGGATACACTGTAGCCAAAGTTACAAACAATAAGAATCGTGCAATCGTAATCTATTATGCCACTAAAATGCCCTATTGCATTGGTTAAACATATTATTGTAAATAAATAAGAAAGAAGTGTAGAGACATAGTTTCAGGCAGGACTTGAGAACTTCCTCAACTTTTCTATTCTCATGTTCAATTTAATATTGTTGATATGGAAGTTCTCTTTTCTTTTCTTCTTTGAAAAACATTCGTGAGTTTTGAAGAACTCAATTTTTGGTGAAAGAAAGGAGGAAAAAGAAATAAATATTGCTGAAGGTATGGATAACGTAGCAAGATATTAGAATGAAGAAACGTTTACCTAGCTTGAAGATTGATTGTTAGCCAAGGAAGAATAATGTCCGAGGACTTCTGAATCAATGGTTAGTCCAGAGAGTTTCGGCTCTGAAATTAGACGCCTGTGGCTGTGTTGATTGATAAATATAGTGGAACTTAGCACCAAAGGAAAGGAAAAGCGCAGAAGTTGTATGAAGTAATCGTGATAGTCAATCGCAATAGTCCATTACTTTCTCTGACCATAGAAGAGATCTTAACATATAGACAATGATGTCGTTGACAGAGTTAAACACCCCTATCGGGAATAATATTTCGCTTTTTTGCAAAATAGGTATTTTTTGAAAAAAAAAAATAGGTATCGTGAATAAAATTCCGATGGAAATATTATCGTAATTTTCCCAGGAATATTTCCCTGACATTATGTGTGGGAACTTCAGTTTATGAGCAGCAACATGTAAGTGTTTTTCTGTCTCATTTTTGATACAATAATGCCATGAAGAACCCACAGCACTCACGGTAAACCTTGACAGACGAATTCGAGAGGCAACAGTTGTCGCCTGCCCCTGGCTCTTGTTAATCACAATATAGAGAAAATCTTCGTCCAGACCCAACTTACCACTCTTTACAGGGATCATTACCGGTCACAACCTCATGGCGGCCCACCGAAGTCGAATGCGAATAGAAACTGATGACCTCTGTCGAGGCTGTGGCGACATGGCTGTAGTAGAGTGCACTTTTCACTTCCTTTTTCGAATGCCCTAGCCTAGCCTTCGATGAATTCCAGTTCGAAGACATGGGCGAACTGTCAGGATAGCGAAATTTATAACAACCATGGTTCAGGAAATTATCTTTGTTTTCATGTTAACCCAGGACAGGGGTTTACAATGGATCCACTAGTGATGCGAGTGTGGCCACCTCATTCAACCTGCCTACCTATTGTTTCTCTTACTTTTTAAAAATGTTATATTTATTTTCAATTCAACTCGCTGTCAAAACATTCGAATACATTTTCGAAATCAATGAAACTGAACCAAATTTTCCTGGGGTAACTTTTTTCCCCTTGACATTACGGTTGAGGTGGAAATCTTATTCTCGTATTCAATTCTTGTTCCGTTCTGTGTCTCCAGTGTCGTTAGGATTCAATATTTACACTGAGCGGGGAGATTTATCATAAATGTTTGCTTTGCACTCACTCACGGACTATTAGAACGATTAGAGACAACCAAGTGCACTTTAATCAGAACCTATCCACTGAAACATAGATAACCAAAATGATATGTATTACAAAACCCATTTATTCTATTAAATCAACCTACGGATACCTTTTCTACTCCCTAGGTGCTATACATAGCCTAGTTTCACAAGTTTGATGACGAAACAACAAAGAAAACAACACAAAACAACGTAGATTCGTTCACAGACCATTGGCATACAGTGTATAGTTTCTTCTTCATTAAAGTTCCTTAACGTAGTTAAATTTTTATAATAAATAATATTCAATCACTTCACATAGGCAAAGCAACAAATAAGTTTTCAATTAGGCATAAACATAAATTGTTAATTGCTTCATATACCAAAGCTCTGTAACAGAATTCGTCCTCAGCCGTCATCATCATAGCATCCTTTTAGCATTACAAGTCACAGAAAACGATTAAAACAAAGTAATCATAACTTCCTAATAATTTTCGTCTAGGTACAAAACCAATAAGATATTACTTACATATGTATATGTCCTTTAATCTATATAATGTATGCATAATTTACTACAAGAAATGTAAATAACTTTTTAATCTTTTCAGTCAAGTGTACAAGTTTGAGTGTCAGATAAACTAAAAAGCAAGAAAGGTTTTTAATTGAAAAATAAAACGAAAATATACTTAGAAATTTTGTTAATCAAGGGTTCCAACAATAAATAAGCAGATTTACAAGTTTAAAATTTTATTGTCAAATGCATATACATAAAATATATATTAATATATATTTACTAAGCTTAGAATTATAAAACAAAACTATGAAAAGAATATATAAATATATTTATTTTAAATGATTAATAAATGCAAATACATATATATTATGACGAATGAATTTGTGGCACTATTTAATTTTTAATTTTATTTCTATCGCATTGCAACATTTATTTATTTACTTTATTGTTTTTTTCATTTATTTTTGGTTTATGTTTGCATTTTAACATTCTTATTTCTTCTGTTATACATTTGGTTTTATTTTCTTCACTAAAAAAAAAAAAAAAAAAAGAAGATAGACGGTCTCTTGTGCTCCTCTATCGCTGTTTCTTTCTCTCTCTCTCTCTCTCTCTCACTCACTCGGGAACTGTATTTGTATGGAATTCGCTTACTAATCCGCACTAACCGAAAAGTGAAATTCCATTATTTTTTCTTGTAAATTAATACTTGTAGGGAGACGAGCACAGAATTAGAAGAACGATGGTGATGGTGGTGGTAAACTATATCTTCAAAATCTATCTCCCTATCTGGTTATCTGTCTCTATCTCTCTTTAGCCAAATCGATAAATGCTTAGTAGTTGAACCTAGACCTACACTAATAATAAACAAACACACACTCAATTTTTATACTGCATAAAAGTCCTCGATTTATTTCAGCTCAACGTGGGATCTGTGTCGTCAATGTTCCTCCACCCTGTGGAACTACGTCATCGACATCGTCAAAGTGGCTACTATCGCCAACGTTGGAGGTGATTTCAAGCGAAGAGAAAGCTTCTTTGCTGAACAATTTGCGTTCGGATTCTGAACGAGATGGTGAGGGCGCAACACTTGCTGGGAGCTATGTTAAGATTCCCTTAGAGGACCGTAACAAATATGAAAAGCTGCGAAGTAATGATAATCCCACATCAGACGACTCTGATTCGGAGTTCTTCAACGAGGATTACGGCAGTAAAAAGGCTATTTTCAAACACATTGTTACCAATAACATTCCAGAAAAGATTCATAAAATACAACTGGCAGCTTACCATAAGGTCGATAAGACTCAGATTAAAGTTCCAATCGTGAAGAAGCTAAGATCTTCGACGAAAACTAAAAATTCTACTCAGCAACAGACAGCCGGTGATAAAAAGCGTGTAGAACCTGCTGCTGCTGTTGAAGGAAAGAAATCGTCAGAACGGGATGAAGATGCAGATTCCATTGGATCAGCTAGTGATCTGCGTGCTGAAGATGATGACTTCTTCGATGAGAACAACATGAATTCGGCGAACAGGTTCAAGAAGCCCGTAATGGACGATGGCATAAGTGAGAGTGTTAAGACGTGCAGCTCGTCAGCCTATCACGCCGAGTGTGAGAGTGTGACTACCCATGAAGACGATGTAAGCCGTGTCGTGGTAAAAGTCCGCTTGAGGAAAAAGGATCGCATGACTGAGTCCAACAATGTTGTCGATGAAAGTGAATTGAGTCCGTCTTCCAATGATTTTCTTCATAAATTTGGCGATAAACCCCTGCTTTTGGACGACGAGCTCGACTATGGTTCGGGTGATAGTGATTCTAAGGGTAAAAGTGAGGATTCCCCCGAGGCGCCTAATGAGGAGGAGGAGTTGGATGTGTTCGCTATGGCACCATTCAAAATGCCTGCAGCACTCCCGAAAAAGAAAAATCGTCGAGCAAAGAGTCTGCCTGTGGCCGATGTGAAGAAAGAGGAGGAGATTTGGACTTCCACACCAATTAAGGACGGCAGACGGGAACGAAAGCGAAACTCTTTTGTCACATACCTAGCAGAGGCTCCGCCACCACCACCACCTGTTGCAGTGCGTCCATCAACAATCACCCCAAAACCAACTGAACCGCAACTCGATGAATTCAATGAACCGGTTTTCAATCCATTCATCGAGGGAGTAGTGCCAATAATTCCACCAGCAATTCCACCCAAACCAATAGTGCCGATTTCGTGTAAAATTCAAAGTTCCTCAGACTTTGGGATGGTCACAGTGATATCTGCACAAGTATCGGAACACTCTTCGACCAATGGCCGTGATCTCTTTGGCTCTGAGCCATTTCCACAGGTAATTAGCAAATGTGTCACCCCTGAAAGCCAGTTTACACCCGATCCAGTTCAACTCGTCACAGTTAATCACTCGATTATTATCAATAAAACCCCTGAACCAACCCCACTGCACCATCAGCAGCAGCTCCAGCAGCAGCAGCACCAACACCAACAACAGCAACAACAGCATGCACACCCAATCGTAACTCAGCCAACTCCTTCCTCATCCTCTACTCAATTTGTGGGCTATCCCGTAGCTAGTGTATCTGCTCTTAAGACCCCACAAGAATTCTATCCGATCGCTGATAACGAATTTGTCCAAATCGCCCAAGATCACTGTTCCGACTTCACGCCAGACGATGAAGAAGAACCAGTTGTAGCTGCAAGCAGCGCTGGCGGTAGTAGTAGTTCCTCAAAACCGAAAAAAGAAAAATCACACTTAGGCGTCCGAACCTTGCCGGCTAAAATCTCTCAAAAAGTCAAATCAAACGTAGGCACCTACAAGAAAGTCTCGTCCTCTAAAAGCAAGAAACAATCTTACGACAATGACGAAGAAGAAGCCGGCTACTTTAAGTCGAACACAATTCAAAGCTCAAAGGCCGGCTTCAGTAACATGAGCTTTGAAGATTTCCCCTCCGATCAAGAAATTGATCGAATGTCGAAAACGATTCCCTTCGAAGTGGTTCGCAATGAGAAAATGCTCTTGGAGGCTGAGAAAAAATTCGGCTCGTTGAAAAGACGGAGTAACCTATTCTCCTAGAAGCGAATCTTCGAGACTAAAAAGTCTTTGAAGAAAGAATTTAAGCAAGTGTTGCAGAAATACTTTTAAAAATTAAATCAGATACTCATCAAGGTGTATCCAAGAATTTATCGAATCCGAAATGTGTGTTGAACTATTAAGAGAAGAAAAACAAAAAACGTTGTTAAAATATGTCAAAAGTGTCAATTATAAAACGAAGGGCTTGAGGTCTATCTCTCTCCACGTCCTTCAACAGTTAAGAAACATAGAAATCAGAGAATTGTGACGAAAGACTGAAAGAAGTGAGAAAATAATTAATTACAAAAATAATCATGGAATATAAACAAATGCAATAAAACAAAACAAATCGAAACTTAAGTCCATAATTAAGTGTTAACCCATCTCCTCCCTCAATGTTTCGTTCGAGTTTTAGAATCCTTTTTGTTTTTATTTTTTGTGTAATTTAGTGTTTTTAACTCAACTGTTGTTTGATATTTCTTTTTTGTTTTATTTCAGCATTTTTATTAGAAAAACAAAAACAAAAAGTTCATATACAACTATATTTCACAAAAGAAAATACACAGAAACATTATGAATATAAAATAACAAATAAAATATTTTTAGAAGAATTTATTAAATTATTGAGAATAATGAAAAATAAATACATAAGTTGTTTGAAGATCGAAATGTTATAAGCTTTGTTAAATAGTTTAAAAGAAAATGAATTAAATTTATTCATGAATAATCCAATCAGTCATTTTGACATTTGTGTGAATAATTATTTATAACTTACTTAACGGTTAAGCCTCGGACCTGGGAGGAGACGTTACTGCTATACGAGCATCATAATCCTACTCAATGTGTTAGCGATGTTTGACCTTAATCTTGTTTAAACCGAACATACCGTAAGGGTCTTAAATGGTTTATTCGCCACCATCGCCATTATAAGCCTAACACAAAAAAAGTGGCATCTAAAAAATATTCGCAAGTAAGTTAGACAACACGAGAAAGAGGTCAACTCTTGCGGTGTCTTAGCATTCGAGTTATTTATTATATACAGTTTAAGTAGATCGCACAACATGGAGGTTTTTAGGGAGATATAGACTTGTTGTTCTTGTTAATGGTCAGTAGATTCAACTGATGGAAAATATCCTTCAGAAACCAACCATGCCGTAACTATGGATCTGGTTTCTAGTGCTGTTTGGAGCAGTGCTTGCAACATCATCAGCAAATTCATGGGATATGGGATACATGACCTCCCAAGAAATTGAATGTTGTTCAAAGCTGCATTTCTTCTATCTTGCGAGGTAGCAGGATCAATTTTTGTTTTACTCATATATACTTACTTACTCATGTCCTGTATCCCCTTGTGGGTCCTAGGGCCTCTACAACGCCTACGCGCCATCGTGTGCGATTTCTGGAAATGTGCCTCAGCTCTCCATACATTTTTCCCAGTTACCGTGCTGTTCTGCGCCACGTACTCCTAGGAACGCCGCATATCCATTCATGGCTTATTCGTTAGAAAAGCAGAAGGCTCTGTATTATCCACAATTTGATTTTGATTCCAATTCTATACAAAATATTGTTATGGTCACTTTTAGTTAAGTATAAACGGTGTAAGATAAAAATAAAAGAAGGAAATACCTGAAAACAAAATCGTAAACATAAATGAGGTTGAATTTATATAAAATAGGAAAAGGAGAGATGTGGGAAAAAGGAAAAGAGTTTCGTTACACCTTCGATCGTAAACAACATTTGATAGAGTACATCCCGAAGACCAGATAAATAGAACTAACTTTCACTCCATGTGCGACAAAATTTGGTAGGCGAACACGATCCCATTTAATACGAACCATAGAACACATTACAGAAGCGAACACATCTAGGGAGGCCTTCAGTTGGGTACACATTTTTTCATAGCCTCTAATATTTCGATCGTGCAACTGATTATTCAGCAACTTACTAAGGAAATAAATCATTTAGCGATTAAACAATGTATTAGTATACAAAAAAATAAATGTTATACATAGATTACATTGCAGAAAACAAGAAAATAAATATTTTTGTAGACACAGTAAATGATAGCTCCATATACATATATTGAGTAAGTTTATTAAAAATAAAAAACAAAACTTTAGGTAAGCCAAAGTTCTTTCTGAGATGTTTCTTTTTAAATTCAAGGAAAACAAAAGTTATTAAATTAAAACCTTATGTAGAGGAGATAAAATATATATTATTGGTTACATACTACAATTTATTTGTGATTATTGCTAATTAACTATATTTATATATGTATATATGAATATAAATATTATTTTTATTATTATCTACTACCTTAAACATTTTATATGTATACACAAAAAAAAAAAAAAGATAAACATTCCTTCTTGAAAATACAGCAATTTCAAACGAACCACACTCGTCCACTAACAATGAAATATAAAAAAGAAAAACTGCTTCAAAGCGCGCATGCAAAAACTTCAGGTAAACATTTACACTAAGCAACAAAGTTAGGAAAAAATTAAAATAACTTAAACAATAGCCTTCACATCTACTGCTCTTAAAGCTGTAAATTCACAACGAAATTCGTTTTTTATTTTCTCGTCTGATGATATTTTTATTTCAAGACAAATCGTTTTTTTATCCATGCAGCTGTACCATTACTCAATAAAAAAAAAAAAATATTAAGAAGATTATTTAACTTTAATATGAATGCGATTTATATACAAGAAAAAAACAAATACAAATAATGGAAATAATAATTAGAGTATTAAGTGTAAGAGAGAATGATAAAAAGAAAATACCTATATATTGTTATAACTCAAATAAATTATACATAAATATATATATATATATATATATATATACATATTGAATATCTATTATAATATATTGTACAATAATTATTATTCAGTTATTTATGTATTATTAAAGACAAAAATTAAATATTATTTATTGGAAACAAAAATATACGACTAAGCATTTATTGAATGGTTTCTCATTTAAAAAACAAAACAAAAAACATTGTTTGTGATGTGTGCACCGTATTAAGATTTGTTTTAATTTTCTTTTTATTTAAAACACTGAGTTGGTTTTTGTTTCTTTTCATTGTGAAAACAACTTAAAAGACATCCTAATTCTTTAACTTTCTAACTGAGTTTTGAGTTGTACTTGAACTATGTAATGTACCCGTTTAGAGTTTTGGTTTCTTATGAATAAGGTTTTGATATTGAAAAGGGTAGGGGTTTGTATTTGAAACGCCAATTGTAAGGACATAGAAATGTGCCAGAATTCATATGGGATTCAGTTTTTTATTTATGTGCCCATTCTGTGTCCTACTTCCATAGAAAGTGTTCCTCGTTCCTTTGAATCTTTTCATCCCGTTTTAGTTGTTCTTGTTAATGCTAATATGGTTAAATACTCAGAGTTGGGTATTTTCCTCTTATTATTACAAATAAAATTAGTTCCTTTTTATTTTTGGTTTATGTGTCGATGAAAGTAACTTAATTTGACTTAATTACTACATAAACAAGTAAAAGTACTAAGAAAAAGGTAAGTAATTGGCGTAATACCAAGTTAGTAGAAAACATTCCCTTATGATTAATAGCACGATTTGAATGTAGCTAGTACCCTACGCCTTTTTTTACGTTTGGAATTTTTATTAAAAAAATTATTCCTCCCAACGTGCCCTATAAGAACTTGAAGGGGGATAGAATAGTGAAAAGAAAATAGACTAGTTAGACAGGGTTTATCGTAAACAAAACCATCAAGAATGCTAAAGTGAATAACGCTCCTAGAGATGGTTGTATACGACACAATGGTGCATGGAGCGTGTGCAATGGTGATTCAGTATAAGAAGAATTAGTAACCACAATGGAGGGTATATTTCCAACTTAAAATAAGTTCTTTCTTCCATTATTAATATTGGAGAAGAAGTATACGAATTTACACCTGATTTATGTACTTATTTCATAAACGACTTTAGAATACTTTATTTTCGAATTCAGAGATAAGTTGTAATGAACATAAATTCTTAGTTATATTCTATGTATTTCTATGCCATATTCGGAATCATATAAATCAGAATTGCCGCTGGTCATATGTTTTCAAAAAGTGTCAAAGGGGTAAATGCATTTATTTCTAAAAAACGAAACAATTTTCTGTAAGAAATCTATCTAATTTGGTCAGGAGTGAGTATTTGAGTAATTTAAATTGTTTTATGTATGATACAGTTCGGGGTGAACCTGGACAGCAACCAACAAGCCTCTCCCTTTAGTCCTCAGCTAACTATCTCCAGTTGCGCACTCCAAGTCCGTTGAGGTCCTACTTGTGCGCGGTACCATGTGTGGTTACTTAAATTTTTTTTGTGGGGGTCGTGGCTGAAGTTTTTAGTCCTACGAAAGGGTTCCTAGAAATAAAACGAAGAATAAAGAAATGACGAAGTGACATCGACCGTAGAGTCTTTGAAAGCAGTAGAGGAGGACCTCGCCTTATGTGGCGCGTACAAGTAGAAGGGGGCCTTAACCGACTTGGAGTGCGCAGCTGGAGGCTGTTAGCAGGGCTCAGGTTCACCCCGAACTGTAGCGCCACCTAAGTAATTAAGTAAGTAAGAAAGGGTTCCTACACAACACCTAAAATTTCTTACACGATCCCACCTGTCACTAGCGTCTGACAATCACTCGATAGTACAAGTGTCATGAAAAAGGTTCTCAAATAACAAATTGCCTTTCAGACACTGTATTAAACAGTAGGTCCCTTCCATTCGTTTGAGGAATGTACCACGCACAACATGAATGGTTGTGAGAAGATAGGCCCGGGGTTCCACCGACCTGTCGCCCTAAATATTCATTTTGATTTAAGACAGTGTAAAATTTAGTGAAATGTGCTTATGTCTACATTTTACGTTTAATAATTCTTTTTGTATTTACGAAAAATATTGAAAAACTAAAAAAAATAAATTGAAGTAAGTATACGCCCCGCCGATTCACTGGAAACAAAACAAAATTAAAAACACAAACAGCTCGATATCGATAAATTTTAAATTTAAATCATAACAAGAACGAACAAAGAAACGGTCACCTTTTCGGCGCCATTGTCATCGAGTCTCGACTGGTTAACCTTTCCCCTTGCTTTTGCGAAAGCTTTTCAAACGGATGACACTTCTACTCTGGTTTAATTGTCAAGGTTTGTTTTGACTGTTTTCAATAATTATTTTCTCCAATTCGTCTGCAGTGCGGAAGGTAAGTTTTTTGTTCCCAATTTTTTTTTGTTCCTCTTCTGAAGTGATTCCAAGGAGTAAAGGCGCAAATCGCTGATTCTACGCACAAAGTGTACTTATTTGTCAATTTAACATTTCTTTCGCCATCTATTAATAAGGAAACATGAATCATAAGGGAATCCTGGTAAAATGCGGAGGATTCGCAACCCAGTTGTCAAAGCACGTAAACGAAGCCATCGATGGTGACCCACTCTGGAGTGCTCGGTATGATGCCAAAAATCCCGACGCAGTTATCCGGACACACTTGGATTTCCTAGAAAGTGAGTACCTACGCACATATTTCCTCTTGCAACTTGCAATGTTGCAATGTTGAGAGCTACGTGTTCACTTGAGGTTAGGCAATCTCAAGTATTCCACAATAAAATGGAATGCAAACAACAAAAGCGATAAATGCAACTATGTACGTGCCGCGGGCTATTGTTTCGTGCCCATCTTTTGCTGTCTCGTTCTTACCTACTTACAATAAACAAAAAAAACAAAAAAAAATCCTAATGTTTGTCATAGGCACAAGGTCACGGTGGCGAATTATAATTTGCAGTTAAAGCTCTTTTGTTTACATTTCTGAAATAAATAAAATATTCGGCCTAAATCGGGCCATTTGAAAATTTATATTTCCTTTTCAAATTTAACGGTCGCTTGTGTCGTTTGCGTAGATGGCGCTCAAATCATCCTATCGAATACTTACCAAGCGAGCGTGGAGGGATTTATGAAACATTTGAATCTAACGCGGGAGGAAAGTATTGAGGTGATGAGAAACAGTGTCCGGTTGACTAAACAGGCAAAGGCAATATACTTGAAGTCGGTGGGCCGGGCTGATGAAGAGAACGGTGAGTATATTTATATTTAGAATGTCAACTCCAATATGTGTACGTACAACCAAATCTGCGAAATGTGTCATCGCAAATAATGAACAAAGTGTTGATGCGGAAAAAAACAACAAACAAAGCTTAACATACTGAATCTTGATAGCTTTTTGTTCAGTAAAGAATAAAGTTCTACATAACAATAGCGTTTGCGCTACAAGGAGGAATCCCGTTCTTATGTGAGAACAAATTTAACGTTGGTTGTTAACAAAAACTATCGGTATTCTCTCGTAAAATGAACGGTAAAATCTTACTAAACGGACACGTTTCCTTGAATTGATGTAATCTTTGCCATTTAGAAAAAAAAAAACGTAGAAAAGCTACAATCCGTTTGGAACAGATCATATGATAGTCTATTCTCTTTCCTACGCAGCCTTTGTATAGAAGGCCGCATCCCTACGCTAAACTGTGGATAGCTTCCCAAACGCAGATTTTGCTTTGCTTATTCGGCTGTCTGTATATCCAGTTTGGTTTCGCCATCGGTTGAGACAATACTCCCAAGTTATTGGAAATTCTCTGCTCTATCAACCAGCAATGCATATACTTATGTACATATTAGTTGATGAGTTCGGTCCTAGATTGATCATTTTTGTTTTTGCCAAGTTCATTTTCAGTCCAACGACGTCTGCTTCCGTCTCCCTCTGTGAGACAGTAGGCATATATCGTCGGCATAATCGACGTGTTTGAGTTCAGATGTAAGAGCATCGAATTCCTCCATATCCTGTTGATAAGGCCCCATTTAGCACATTGCTAATCACAAATAAAAATAGTATTGGTGAAAGTATGCAGCCTTGCCGAATCCCACTTTGGACTTTGAATTCCTCAGGCAGCCTTCCTCTATGCAAGACGTGACATGTGGATCCATCATATGTAGCCTCGATAATTGCTATTAATTTATGAAGAATACCTCTACGACACTATCAAACGCCTTTTCAAAATCGATGAACAGCAGGTGAAGCGGCGCTCGATATTCGATACATTGCTCGGTGTTGATGTGATCGACACAGGAGGATCCAAAGCGGAAACTTGCTTGTTCAGCGTCGAGTGTGTCTTCAAGGTGTTATTTGATTCGGTCCAGGATGATTTTAGCTATTATCTTGGCAACAGCAGTTGACGCACTGCATTAGATTGCCTTTTTTAGGGAGCCTTCTTCCACTCAACCAGAAAACTCTCGGCTTCTCATGTTCTCCCGACAAGTGGAAACTAATTATTAACGAATTAGAATGAATCAAATCAAATATTTTACATTTTTTAACAACGATAACCTCTCTCCCGAACACACAAGATTGATCAACATAGATCAGTTATTTTTATTATTTTGTTTTTCACAATGAACAGTGGATATGTACAATATGAGCAAATACTCATAAACTGCACGTTTAAATTATTTTTTCTTTTTACTTTTTTTTTCAAAATAGGGTTGCCACTTGTAATGGCATCTATTGGTCCTTATGGAGCTCATTTGAGCGACGCATCGGAATATAGTGGTAGTTATGCAGACACAGTAACGCGCGAAGTGATGCGTGACTGGCACAGAGTTCGAATCGTAGCTTGTCTATCCGAAGGCGTTGATGGACTGGCAATTGAAACGATTCCATGTCAGGTAAGTTGAATACATACTTCTAGGTACATACATACATATGTATAACAGGAAGTTCTCCTTAACAAAACAATGTTCTACAATGCTCTGTTCAAAATAAACGATATTCGGCAAAACCTCTGATAAATTTAGTTTTGAAATTTCATGGAAAATCAAAGTGCTTTGCATGATCAAGGCAACCACCTCTCGCTGGTCTAACAAAGTGTCTTGGTTAGGGTTTAAAATGTATAGTGCGTAAATGTGTATATAGTTTAAAAGTGTCCGAGATATGTTATATTAGAGAATACCTTCTAAATGTTCCAAGCACTTAATCCACTTTCTCTTATAGATTGAAGCTGAGACAGTAGTGGATCTGCTCTGTGATGAATTCCCCAGCGCTAAATTCTGGATATCATTTCAATGCAAAGTAAGCACATTTAATTGCTTGCATTCTGTAATTTTAATTTTAATTGTTATCTCAGGATGAAGAACACCTCGCACATGGCGAACGATTCAGCGACGCAGCTCTATCAATTTGGAATAAACTTAAGGAAAAATCTGCCAATGATCAATGCTTTGCTATCGGAGTGAATTGCGTTAACCCAAAGGTAAGGATTACTTTCTTTAACAATATACAAATGATGTAATGTTCCTTTTCCATTCCCACAGTTAGTGGCACCTCTGTTCAAATCCGTTCAAGACAAAAGCATTCCACTAATTGTTTACAGTAATCGTGGTGAAATCTTTGATGAACAAAACGGTTGGACCGGCGCTGAAAAGTGTATTCCGTTGGAGACATTTGTCCCGGAATGGGTTGCGTTGGGCGCAAAAATCATCGGAGGCTGTTGCCGAGTCTACCCGAGTGATATTTTAAGTATTAGAAAGTGTATCGATGATATTGGACAATCGCCTAGTCCCTAAAAGAAAGTGTACTTATGGTTGTACTTGTACTTGTACTTGATTTTTATATGTTAAACAAAAAAATAATAAAAAAAAAGATTCTTGTTTATAAGCCAAGATTTAATTTTATCATTTTTATTGTAACTGCGCTCATGTGCAAATGGGGCCACCAATCACTGATTGCAGTGCCTAGAGTCGGACAATAGCCTATGCTCTATTGCTGTCTGTACAAATGAATGCCAACTTGTGTAGATTAATATTTAAAATGCATGTTGCCGTCATATGGCAAGGGGTTATCATTTCGTATCATATGCTGAATGTGCACTTCAACAGGTTTAACTTTGAATCAAAACAAGATTATTGCTCATCCCAAAGATGGTAAACTTAGAGAAATAATATTTATTCCAAATTTGTCTTTAACGACAGTAAAGTAGGTCATTAACCTAATCTGCGTTGGCAACAAGAAACAAATTTGAAATTGAAAGACTTTAATGTCTGCGTCATGCACTAGACTCGCTCTCCATAAATCTGATCTTCATGTTTTAGGTTTAAAAATAAATCCATTTTCTATTATTAAATTGAATACTGTAGCTATGGGGGTGCGATAAGCTTCTGAACTGTCTGTTATCACTGAGACAAGTGTGACTAATGAATTCAGAAGTAAAAGGAGTATTTAACAGAAGTTTCGGTACTTTGAAGTTATATATGAATTTTGCTATATTTTCCTGCAAGATATCATTTGAGTAGATCTGGATAGCCTCTGTCTTCTACTGCTTCAAGATAAAAAGTTGTCAATATGTATTCATAGCTGCTTAAAAAAGGGGTTCTATCGAGGATTGTGGTTTAAAAGCAAATAAAGACAACATTCAGTCTGCTGTTTTGTACAGTCTTAGATCAATATTGATGGAATACATTTAGTTTATTAGAATTTCTTGAATAGCGTTTAGTTTGGAAGTAAGTAATTGAACAACAAGTATTAACAGAAATTTTTTAATCCAGGAATTCAATTAAAAGAGCGGTAAAATGGTAAAATCTACCTAGAAATGCCTTCTAGAATTCTGAAAACTTATTATTAAAATGAATTATTGTTATAATCAGAGTGGCAGGGAATAATGTCCAAATTTTTTACGAAAAGTAGTAGTTAGCAATTATCTTTATAAGAAAAGGTAAAATTTTAGAAGTTTTTCACAAGATATTTTGAGTTATGTTGTAATTTCGAATCATTTACATTGCATTCATGGAGACATATACATACATATGTATATATGTATGTACATCTACAATCTAGAACGAAACCCCACTATTTAGAAGATGCACTCTAACCTAGTCGAAATAAAGGTGGTCATATGTTTCTATTCTTAAAATAATCAATGCCATCAAAAGATGATGCAATATCGTAGCTAAATTTCATAATCACAAGTACTGCGTACAAGTACTATCATAACAAGCGATAGCGTCAATTCCATATTAAGAAATTGAAAATATCTAATGCTCATAGGTTTATTTTCTATAAATCAAAATAATCATAAGTTTGATAAATTAGGAAGCAAATATGGTCCTTAATTCTTGAGAAATTGAAAACACTTAGTTTCTTTTTTTCAGTTCCATTAAAAATACAAAGTTCCTTTGCCTACAACGTCTTACATACAAGATCTTCAGAGAGATGGACATTTTAGTTCGTAAAATTCTACATGTGTACACCAGCACCAGCTGGCAACCTTTTTCAATTGGTAAAAACTGTAAGCATGGACTGAGTTATTTTTTTTTGACGTGGGTCGAAATAAGTCCACAACAAAGACTATTTCAAAATTTGAACTTGGTTGGATGTTGAAATATGGTCTTACTTACTAGACGCTACAATCAGGGGTGGCCTTAAACCAAGAAGCCTCTCCAGTTAGCTCAATCTTTAAGCTGCCGTCTCCATTTTCGCAAACCAAATTGGTTGAGGTACCTTTCCAATTGAGCACGTCACCTAAGACGAGGTTTTTCTCTTATGCGTCGTCTCTCCGAAGGGGATTCGAAGACGTTCCGACCCGGATGCTTGTTCTCTAATCGGTTCATATCTAAGTCATTGTATTTCAACTCTTCTGATTAGGTCGATGCTACTGTATAAATCGTACAGCTCATGGGTATACCTTTTTTTCACATTCCCTCTAGGCAGACGGGACCAAAACTCACTCGAAGTATTTTCTCGCATAACAACCAAGAGTAGGACTGGGATGATCAAGGTTTTGTATAAGGTTATTCAGTTGTTCGAAAGAACTCTTTGTTACACAATTGCCTTCCATCTGCCATCATCATGCTGGACAAAATATATGCTGAATCCCGAAAATAGACATATCCCTGGGTAGTTCGTATCTATAGATTATATCATAGACGGCCTTGAAATCGATAAAAAACTGGTCGATGGTGAACTTTTTTGGCTTAAAACCACACTGATACAGGTCAATCAGATCGTTGACAAAAGGTTTACATGTTCATACATTATAGCAGATCTTCTACCCGACGACGTTGAGGAGATTATTCCTCTATAGTTGGAGCAATTTAGAAGGCCTTTCTTGCAACTAAGAACTTTTATCACGGAATGTGTGACAGACCGGATTAGAATCTGTTCAACAAATTTTAGATCACATAGTTTGGAATATACTAACTTTTCTAGCAGAATAGTGCATTGTTCTAAACAAAACGTTTAAGAAATAATCAGGAGTCTCAGGAGTAGACTCAAGTAAAGTAAGGAAATAAGAGGCTCAACTAATCTTAACTCCATTTATTCTCTTTTCATTTTCGAATGACATGAAAAACCCCTTCTCGATAAACAGAACTCTTATCTTTTGTTACCTAGGAGTTAGGAGGAATAAATTTACTTCACAAGAAGGTCACCCAAACTAATTGCAATAACAAAAGATTATTTTGTTTATACTTTCGAATAATACACAATCTTTCTGTTAGGAGAATGTGTTAAAATAGAGTCAGAATGACCTGTACATTACGTACTATCCATCTTCCAAAGTATTTGCATAAGACTTCACATCTTCTAAGCATTGTTTACAAGTAATGAAACAACTTACTTGCAATCTCAAAACACTGACACGTGTTCGTTTTTTCTTACAGATAAAGCAGTTCAGAACTGGTTTCAATTTCAAATCTACTTTAGTTTAATCGAAAAGACAAAAAGGAAACCTTTGTCCAACAAAACTACCGAGTCAACTTCTGCACCTTTGCACGTACGCAGTTTGCGAGTGTAAAAGGTTATCTTTTTCCCATAGTCCGTGCAGATTATTTTATTTTACATAATAAACAATTAGATAATGTTTCTATGTATAATAATTTAGGTCAGTGATTATTTTGGGTCGCCCCTTGCCCAATTTATTTGCAATTAGTTCAAGATCGCCTCTTGTACAACAAGCCAGAGAAGGCGAATAGAAAAGTTGGTCCTATTATTTTATAAATTATCTATTACCCGCTATATATATAATTGTTCAACCTTTTGATAAGGATTTCAATACTGATAACGACGTCCGTTTCTGAGCACAATTTCCACAACAACAACAAGTGGAAATTGTTTACTTTTACTAACAACAACCTGTGATTTGCGACAACAACTGTATTCATTTATTTTCTTTTCTTTTTTTTTATTCAAACCTCATATCAGCTCTGATAGCTGTGTTATTATAAATGTACATACATATATACATATGTGCACAAATTTGGCCGGCCTGAGTGGCCGATGACAACAAATATAAAAGCCCAAGGAAACTAGGCGGCTAATGTTATTCAGTGGGTAGACACGCGCCCGAGCACAGTGCAGTGATTAACGAATTTTCAAACTTTGGAGCAATAAATTTATTCATAGAAGGTAAAAAAACAGTGAGTTTAGAAACTACATACTATACTATGTATCTTCCACACTATCATCTACATATCTGTTTTGGGGTTGATAGATAGTAACTTGGGTGTTAAGGCTAACCTATGTAGCAGCAGTCTGTCAGGCTGTGATTGTGCGTCCATGATTATTTTAATTAGGTTCACTTGTATACATAGAGTATAGTGCCGATGTAAATTTTTGTGTAAACAATCTAATTATAGCCATATGGCTTGTAGGTGTTGATATTTTGTTTTACTTAGACTATAATCAGTCTTTTGTTCTATAATTCAGTCGTCATCTAGAGTTGAAGACAGTGTGACTGATAGATAGATACACAACGTTTCTCGTTTTGTATTTATTAATTGTTGGACGGACGTTCAAAGAACAACAAATTGTATAATCAAGTTCAAAAGTTAAACTTAGTGTGTGTTACTCGTACAGCAGTTTTGAAGGCCACTTTTTGCGCGGTTATTAGTTTTGTGAAGACCAGTCAAATACCAGTGTGTGTACCAGAAGCAGACTCTAATCCAAGTATGTATTGAAACTGTCTAGTGAGATACGAGTACAGAATGAGATCTTTGTTTTCGATGAGAACACGCCCTGTTTGTCCATAATGGTGCTCACTTATCGTTTCATAAAGAATTGTCATCTGATTGGTAATTATTTATGTAAGTCAGGGCCTCTCCAAAACTGGTTGCTCGAACACTTCGTTATTTTTCAAATCAATTGATATTTATTCATCACCATCATCGAATTATGCAACTCAGTTGTAAGTTCGAGTACACAGGTCTTAATAAGTGAGACACCATGTCGGTCCATCTTGTATATTTGTATTTTAATTGCGTTGTTTACAAGTCATCTTTTATATACATATGCGTTCAGAGAGAAGTGCTTCAAATAAATACAAATTGTCTAAAAATAAATTCGATATCTAAATATATGTACACATGTTTGTGCATATAGTATAGGTATGTAGATACAAAAGGTGTTCGACCGATTGTTTTATCTTGGGTTCTTGAATAAAATTTTATTTATTTATATTTTGTTGTTGTTCGCATTGAAAATCGCACAGAAAGTGTGTGACCCAAATGATGTACATAAATTTATAGTTTATTTTTGTTCTTGGGAATTTTTGAAAAATGCAATATCTAAATGCAACGCATCTTTTCAATTACGCACAGCAGCTGAATGATGTGAGATGCGACACAAAAATACACACAATTTTTGGCAAGATTTATTTGTTGATGTGTCTATACGTATGTTGGTTGTTATTTCGACATTTGCGCTTCATGTTTTGGATAACAAATACGAGGAGATATTGAGCTAGTTTTCCCCCGGATTTGGTGGAAATTCTATTTGCATTTTATGCATTACTCGAATCTAGTGGTCATTTAAGAGATATTCGCTATGAAAATTATAGTACATATGACGCAAGTGGATAAATCAAAAGAATAATAAGAAATATGTATGTAGGTGCAAAGAATTCACTGTTAGCTTCAGAAACATACAAACATAGATATGAATTCAAGCAGAATAGGGATACCTTTATTGACTTACTTATCTTTGGTTCATAAAAAAGTCTTAATCTCCTTCTAATAGAAGCGGTATAACCTTTCATAAGTCTAACTTCTCCTTAGGACCTTGCCCCCATGAACTCAAACTGCTATGACAGCAGCATGCCGTTCCATTTTCTTACCTGAAAATTCGTTTGACTTTTTATAAATCCTGGTCCAGCTCTGTTTCATAGTAAAGTGAAAAAGTCGTTTTATCGATATCGATATCATTCCCAAAACAACAAATTTTCACGAATATCTAAGAAAATTATAAAATCCTGTTCGAGTACGCAAAAGTTTCGTTCTTTTTCGTAAAAAAGAGCGCTCACGAGAGAGTACAAAATTTCCCCATGCTACGAATTTTAGTGCAAGAAATTTCTTTGCACTGATTTATGAAATCTGTCAAATTTGTCAGATACATGACCCCTTAAACGTGGGCAAATTTTTCAGCTTTCGTGTTCATTTACTTTTTTGTGATTTTACCTCTTTCTAAGAGAATTTTACTCTCACTCCTTGAAATTTTACAAACTACGAATTTTGGCACAGAAAGTACGTGAACAGACCTATAAGGTCTACACAGTAAAGTAGAGGTTATGAAAGAGGCGTTAGCACGTCCAGGTTATTTAGTCGTCAAATAGAAATGTCGAATTAAAGAATATCAAACGGAAAAATAAAAGTCTTGGGATGAACTCTGTTTGATTCTCTCTGTCTTGTTAAATGAGCACAACTAGTGAAAATTAATTACAACGTGATAAGCCATCTTGCATGTCTCCGTAATAGTCCAAATGTGAAACTCAAACTTTTAGTCAGAATGGCAGATGGTTGTTCGTAAAATTGGCCTTAACTATGTAAAGTACCGCTGGTATTATGGTTAAGACAATTATTGCAGTTTCTGCTCTAGGAATCATCACAACAAATCCTAAATATAAAGTTCGATCCAAATCCGTCCACCCGTTCAGACTGTAACCTCATGCACAGACAGACTGACGACATTTCGTCGTTCCACGTCCCTATCATGTCGTTGGCACGTTTGATGCAAATCTTAAATTCGAAAATTTGCACGAAACCAGTACTTGCCTATAGCAAGGAAAAATTTGATTTTATTTAAAAATAAACATTTGGTAAAAATGGGAAGCAGTGGATCCATATATTTCCCGGCTAAAACTTATCTTTCCCATACGTGTTGGTAAGTTTTTTTCCCACGAATGCAAGGACCAGTGTTTTATTTGTTCATGCCAATTGTAATCTCAAATGTTTTTGCTGTTTCTCGAAAGATAAGGCTATGAAAAATTCTATTCCTGAGTTTGCAAAACGATACATTTAGGTCAGCCATTCAACTCATTAACTATGTAAGTAGCTGGCAACACTTTCATAGTCGTCACTATTAAATTAAAATAATCAATTTTAGTTGATTCTGGGATGGAATCATCAGCGAGACAATTAACTAAATTGTTTGATTTAGTTTTCAGTTCTCATGTTTTTGCTTTCATGTTTCTTCGACAAAACATGTGAACTTTAAATATACATATGTAAACTATTCTCATACTTCTGAATATTTTTCACTTGTTTCTTGATAAAAATTATCTTAATATTTATTTCTATATAAAAAAAAAAACATTTTTTCCGTAAAGTTGTTTTGTCGCAATCATGTGAAAGTATTAACGATGAAAGCGATTGCATTATTTCTGATGGAACTAAATAAAAAAATTATCAAATATCACCACTAGAAATCAAATTGAATAGCCTTCAAGAATATTCAACAATATGTTGTTTAACAACTTAAATTGTTAAATAAAATATGTGTGCTTGAATGGGTTTAAATAAAACTGTTACTGGAACCTCAAAACTATCCACAAACAGAGGAGGAAATAATTCGAAATTTAAAAATGGATTCAGAAATTCAAGTTAAGGGAATCCAGCATTTTATATTCCCTAAGAGTTTTAAGAAAATGCCAGGACTATACTAAAATTCGCATCTCAACAATAACGTATAATATACTGGTCCGTGATGGATCCATCTTCCTCTCATGAATCATACGAGATGCAAAATCCTTCTTCTTCTTTCAGTTCTTCCATAGATCAACAGAAGGGTCCATGTTTTGGCAGGATTCGATGATTAAAACATAGAAGATAGACAAAAGCTACATATGTTCATAATTACACATACGTATGTACGTCTAAAGCAGTTGAAAAGATAGTATTTAAGCTAAAAACAAATAAAATGGCTTTACATTTGATCGTCCGCATTAGAATGACTATGCTAGCTGAACATTTCTTCCAAAAGTGCGAGGTTATCAATTCCAGCCATGCCCTACTTTGTAAAGACTATTGGCAGCATGGATTCATTCTATATAACTTCCTTCAGATGCAAAAGTATTCTGAAAGAACTAGAACCCTTACTATGATAAGAGAGTATATCGTATTACTTGTCTAGACAGATTGTCGCGTAATTATGATTAATTTGTTTGTTTTCTTTACCTTAACCTACATGTAACATCGGCATTGCTAATTTGTTAACCTAACTCTATAATAAATGTAAATAAATAAATAGTTGTTCCTTATCTCAAACAACCCCATCCTACAAGTGGAGGTGTTTATCAGCGATTATCGGACAAGTGTTTTAAACACAATTACGTCAATCGTCGGCAAAAACATTCGTACACAAGTACCTACATATGTATTATCTACATCCGTCTTAATTTTTCTTGTATCGAACAAACAATTTATCAACGCTTGCTGGGTCGGAGCCAGCTAGGTCACTTTGAAATCCTTTTTCATTTGATAGGTCAACAATACTTGTAAGGAAGAAAAGCACATCTTTCCACTGCCAGTGTGCTTGTTTATTAGTATCCATAACTTGCATAAGATAGCTACATACGTTTTCACTCACTTAGATGGGGCTACAGTTCCGAATAAACCTGGGCCTTAACCAACTATTCTTCCCGGTCCTCAGCTAACTACCTCCAATTGCGCAATCCAAGTCGGTTGAGATCCTCTTCTAATTTAAGGGGAGTGATGCTCTTCCTCTGGCTTGGACTCAAAGACTGCGGACCGCTGTTGTTCATTCGTTCTAAGCTATATTAATTTTATATTGTTTTTGAATTGAAATGGATTTTTTTGAAAATCCTGTACAAACTAAGTTCGATCCAATTCGGGGCATAATTAGGAATTGAAGTCATGGATACCATTTTAAGAATGGAGGTATGGAAGACTCATCGACTCAAATATTTAAAAATAACTTTCAATCTGATAATGGGACTAGAATGCACGATTTTCTGTATTGATTTACTTATCGTCAAGACTACATGAGGGATTTTAATGATGGTACTTTCAATAGTAGTAAACACTTTATATTATATCTACGTATGTATATATGTACATATATCCAGAATCAAAGTTGATTTGCTCTTTATTTGCTATCAGGTTATATACAACTTAATCCATTAATACCATCCCACGCTTGAATATCCATTCGCCTGGGTAATAAACTGCCATGACAACCAATTGTTTTCGCAGTTGAGTGCTGTTGGATTTAAATACTTTGTTATCACTTGGTCCTACTTTCAACAACAATACTCGTAGATTGAAACTGTTTACTTGTTGTTCTTAAAGGTAATTAAATGGCAGACAGACACTGGCAACTGAAATGCTGACGCTTGACCCAAAAACATAAACTTTTGCACGGATACAGCTGGATAGTCTCGTCAGAAGATTGTATAGATAAGGTCCTGGTAGCATTAAAAACTTGTTTTTTATACATAATCACAAATTCTACTCCAAACACGAAAACAAGTGACGTCTCCCTCGGGCCCCCCGTATCACCAATTCAATTGTTTTTCGTTTGTCTAATGGACTGATAACATGTCTGTTTTGATAGCGTACCGAGCTAGTGGTGTACGGGCCTTTGTTGCCTTTGTTATCATTCAATGAACAGCAAATCAATATTATATTTTGCTTTCATCCTCGGATGACTGAGAGCAAGCGAAACTAAAATTCACACTGCCCCACCTTTAAAGGAACGCTCGGTTCGGGTCTACTCTGAACACACCAACCCATCTAAATTACGTGCATCTATAAATATCGCAAGGTTCAGCACAGATGCCAAGGCACGTAAACCGCTCTTATCTCTCTCACTTTTGTTTGTTTTGAATTTGAATTAAAGTTCAGTGTTTTTTGCTGATGAAGAAATAGAAAATTTCCTCTCTCCCGCCCATATAAAACCGATAACGATGTGATTGCCTGAAACGAAAACAATTTAGTTTGCGGATAGATAGTACTCACCTTAGATACTGTTGGTTTTTTTTCAGACGGACAAATAATATGGGACTTAGTCGCGTTTTAGTCAAGGATGGCGGTTTCGCCACCCAATTAACGGTCCATGTGGGCGATCAGATCGATGGGGACCCACTTTGGAGCGCAAAGTTTAATGCCACAAACCCACAGGCGGTTATAGCGACGCACTTGGACTTCCTTCAAAGTGAGTAGCAGTTGTCATGCAACGTCCGATATGGCTCGGGAAGAGTCTTGTTATCATCACTCATCCCGGATCGGCATGGTGAAATGTACTTTTGCTAATCAAATAAAATGTCTTTCAAGGCGGGGCAGAAATTATTCTGACAAACACTTATCAGGCTAGTGTGGAAGGTTATGTTGAGTATCTGGACTTGGACGAGGAACAGAGCATTGAACTGATTAGACGCACAGTGCAATTTGCTCATGTTGCGAAGGAGAGATATCTACGCGAATGCTATGAGTCCAATGTTAGAGTACAAGAAGGTTAGATTACGGATTTCATTTGTTGGCGGAGCTGATTAATTTATCTGGATTTATAGGTCTCCCAATGATCATTGCATCTATTGGACCTTACGGAGCACATTTACACGATGGCTCGGAATACACAGGTTCCTATGCGGACTATGTTGCTCCAAACGTGATTACACAATGGCACAGAACTAGAATTGATGCGTGTCTTGAGGCCGGCGTTGACGCCCTGGCCATTGAGACTATCCCCTGCCAAGCTGAAGCTGAAGCTTTGGTTGACCTGCTCTGCACCGAATACCCTGAAGTCAAATTCTGGATTGCCTTCCAGTGTAAGGTAAGGTTCTTCACGATATGCCTACTATTCCACCTCCAATGTGATCTATTTCCTAAAAGGACGGGTTAAACTTAGCTCACGGTGAAAGTTTCCGGGACGCAGCCCTGTGTGTTTGGGAAAAACTAAGGAAGCGCAAGGCTCTTGACAACTGCTTGGCGTTAGGTGTCAACTGCGTACACCCAAAGGTAAATGATTAGTCTTTAAATTTAGACTTTTTCTTATTTTTTCTGTCCTTTTTTTTTAGTTTGTTACTCAACTATTCCAAAGTCTGAATGGTAATCGTTCTGAAAAAGATAAAATCCCACTCGTAGTCTATCCCAACAGCGGCGAGGTGTATGATGTGAAGAAAGGTTGGACTGGCAGGGAAGATTGTGTACCTTTGGAAAATTATGTGCCTGAATGGATACATTATGGTGCTAAGGTCATTGGAGGATGCTGTAGAACCTACGCCAGAGATATTCGTCGAATTGGAGACTGTATTAAGGGCCTGAAGGGAAAGAAGTTGTAGATTAAGTTAGAAGATACTGTCATGTGTGTTCTCAGTTTCTTGTTGACATCTCAAATAAGCATTTTTTGTATGTTTAATAAAGTTTCATTGTAATCATAATGTTTTGAATAAAAAAAATGTTAATGTTAATGTTGTTATAAATTCTGTTTGTAAATTTGCTGATATTCTGAGAAAGTAAAAACAAAGCCATTAACCCGCCCTTAAGTCACCAGAAATGCATTAGATCTGTAGCTTATTTGCCGGAGGAACACGTTCACTGCACAGCTTCGAATGAAGAACCAAATGGCACTGCCAAGGCTTCGATTCAGAAGTACTATCCTAGAAGGTGGAACAACACTTCCTCCATCAACTCCGCCGCACGTAATCCTTTTAACAATGTCTAGCTTACATGTTCCCGGTAGTTCAACAAGATATGCAGGTTTACTTGCACACCTTGTTGCACTTGCACACTTCCAGTGTTCTGCCTTCCCCTTCTTCGTGGTTTTACATCAATCTGGAAAGAATAGTAAACGGAAGTTTGAAGTAAAGTTGTTTTTAGATAGTTGTACGTACCTAACTAACCATTTTCTTTAAAAACGGCGATGAATTTATTCCTTATTACACATCACAACTGGCCTTTCTTCCGAACACAGCGCCCCGTCACAGAGCTTTCCGAATTATTTATCCATTTCGAGGCTCGCTTTTATGACACATTCATCTTGACAAACACTATTTTCGCACAAGCTGTCAAATAAATACCAAACGATCGGCGGCATTTTCTGCAAAGTAACTTGGTGGAGAAAATTATTAAATTAAGCTTATTTATTTTATATAATTAAACAAAAAACCAAAACAAGATGCTCATCAAAGTCAAGGTTAGTGTTTGCACCAGTGAAAGTTCTCCACTTTCAGCAGTGTGATGCATTTTTTTCCATGTCAATCCACAGACCCTAACTGGAAAGGAAATAGAAATTGATATTGAACCCACAGACAAAGTCGATAGGATTAAGGAGCGTGTGGAAGAGAAAGAAGGCATTCCTCCCCAGCAGCAGCGATTGATCTTCTCGGGAAAACAAATGTGAGTACAAATTGCCTAAAACTTGAATCATTTTCAATGAATTTCATCACCCGACTACGTATTTGTCCTTCACAGGAACGATGACAAAACAGCTGCGGATTACAAAGTTCAAGGAGGTTCCGTACTTCATTTGGTGCTAGCACTTCGTGGTGGTTTTTAAGCAAAATTATTTAAATTATTTAAGTTTCTCTTTTTTTATACATAACACACTCTCAGTCATGATGTACATATCTCTGGTTGAGACTTGCATTGTGATGGGAATAACTTGAATAAAATTTATTGTTTCACAAGTATAGCTGTTCGTAGTGCTTAAAAAAATGTTGATTATTGATTTTACTTATGAAGACGCACAAGAAAATTAGTTGAAAAACGGGGGGAAGAGAATACTTATGCCCTGTTGCATGAACCAGGAAAAGAAATTTCACCTAAGTTTGAAGGAATCAGACTTGGTAAGGTAAGTAGACGAGGTGGTACGTATGTGCATAAGAATTTAGTGACCAGTCTACAGCGTGGACTAGGATTTATTCCATTCGGTGGGAATGAATGCATGTGTACGGGCACATCTAGGTACTTTTGCAGGGACTCTGAGTTGGTGTAAGTACGTTAGCACAGTTAGAGCTCGAGTGAAGTGAGGTAGAATCTTCGCTCTGTGGTTTCGCCAAAATCTATGTACTCGCAGAGGAAGGCGTGACTGATCTTTAAAATCTAACAAATTGCCTGTCTCTTGACGAGCAACTTTATAGATAGTACAGGACGCAGACAAAATCTTGACTACTGTTAACCTTCTGCCTAATTCAACGCGATCTACATGACCAAGAGCAGATTGGGTGAAAGTGCTTACCTGGCACAAGCAATCCAACTTTCTGTCATTACAAGAGAGTTCCTAGGTTTCTTTTACGACTACGTGTGCAAAGAATAGGAAGATACCACACTGCACTTTCTGTACACGTGGCAAACTCTCTCCGCTAAAGGAAGATTATTCTTACTGAGGAGATTATTTCGTCAACAACCTCGGGGAACTGGCTACTGTGAATATTGATCGCCACCCGCCACCAGGGCTTTATAACAAGGATACATTGCTCTAAGTGTGGCTGCATTTAAAGCAACCAACCCTAATAATGTGCATCGATCTCTCATAATTGAGAGTAGAAGTTCTACCATTCGGGGAAGGATGTCGACCATGATGCCAACAACTTGCTGTTGATTCTGCTCCCAATTAGCTAGAGATTGAAACCTTCTCCAAATAAATAACAGAGATGTCCACACTGTTTCCAATTGTATCGTCTAATTCCACGGAACACACAGCACATAGGTAGAAAAGTATTATTTCTTGCTATTTTGCTTCGCCAAACAAAGTTTGAGTCGGATTGTCATCAGTTCACCCTGTGAACCATTTTCTGGTTGGGCTTTGATAGTTTTAGAAGAATCGAAATCAATCACCGTTGTTGTTTCATGTTCCCTTCGGATAATTAGTTACCCGACATCCCACTACTGTACTAGGGACTCAGAAATGTTAGTAGTACGTATTTTTAAATTAAACTGCATTTTCTTTGAAATTCCAAACACTTCCTACCTCCCATTCGAGTCTCGAAATTAAAGTCAACAAAATACTGTCAAAATATCAACAAAATCTCTGCACCATGCTCATTTTTCTGGTAAACAAATTCTGAAACACGATTATTAAAAACTGACCCGCAATGAGCACCATTGCAAGTTACTTGTCGACTTTGGAATCACTTGATCTTGTTCCCGATGAGAAAAATGGTAAGATTGGCCAGTTCTACATAAATCTCAGATTTAAACCCTTTTTCAGATTTTTTCAGAGTCACGAAGAACTTGGAAATCCTTGTAGAATACATTAAATGTAATTCAACAGACAGTCTCTTAGATGTCCTATCTCAGGCGCTACTAGAGGAATCAAAGGCAACAGAATGGGAGTATTCGCTGTACTTGTACCAACTTATAATCTCGCTCATCAATGAAGTCAAGTTCGACAGTGACACCAAGGATGATCTAATATCCACCAAACATCTTAATTTATTAACGACCTCTATTCAAGATGCTTCAGTATATGGATTGCGTGCGCATCTGCACTCACTTTTTAGTTCGCATCGGATTTTTAGCCCACTTCCCAATAAGAATCCTCCAAACACAGAATATCTCAAAATCTCCCTTCAAGTCTTTCGTAGGGTACTTGCAATTCGGCAATTCCAATCGGGTGGCGCTCTCAATGAAGTTATACGTGACTATATAGCTGGAATTCTCACAATCATTGAAAGTGATTTGAATAACGAGATCCAACTGACGGAGTCCGAGAGAAAACTCTACCAAAGCGACTTGAATACCATTTGGAAAGTCAGTTCGAAATGTGAGTACTTCCGCAATATTCTCCTCTTCAAAGGTTTGCCAAATCTTCCACCAGCACTACAAAAGCGACTTCACATGGAGTTGTTGAATAAGCTCATGTGCAAAGGAGGCTTCGTTAACTTCGTCAGCACACTACTCTCGAAGCGGACAAATGCTGACCATCCAGAGAGTGAGTACTTTGAAGTGGTAGCAAATATCGTGGCTCACAAGGGGCATTCAATGAAGTTCTACAACAGCCTCATAGAGCAGATTTTCGAGTTCCTTAATTTGTGTATTGCTAACCCAAACATGACTGTTTGTATGGGCGCCGGACTTTTAACGCTGAAAAGGCTGTATGAACTGAAAGACGAAACGCAAAAAACTATTGCGGAGGGGCTGAGTCATCACTTTAAGAAGTTATCTAATCCCGAGGACGTCATTAGCGGTTTGATCGTCATGGAATACAGTGAATTCGTTTCCCTGTGCAATTTTTTGTTTACCTGCTTCTGTACTTCGTCTATGGAATGCCTACCAAGTGCGCTCCTCACAAAATATCTTCCTCTACTCTTGAACGTATACAGCTACATACCCGATCAGTTCAAAGAGAAAATCCACATTAGAGGAACTATCGTTCGTTGCTTAGCCAACAGAAGTCGGCCAGAGTTGGAGAAGATAGTCAACAGCCTTCTTGCCAAGCAGTATCCAGAGGACTGGGTAGATCTGCACCCCAGAGTTTATATCCTACCAGATGCCAATTACTCCCAGCTGACTGTAAAAATTGCGTCCCCTGATGCACAAGTTCAGCCGCTTAGCGTCTCAAATGTTCTTCCTGAGCTTCTCATGTCATCCAATCACAATATCCTTACCTATGTAGTTTTCATGTGCCTCCTGGGAATGATGCAAGAAGTTCTCTCAAAAGACGATGAGAGTGACATTGATTTGCTGCACAGCGAAGAGGAACTGATTACATTCCTGAACTCGAAATACCCCGTGAAAGTCGAAATCCTCCTCTGCTTAAGCACTCTCATAACACATCCCAGTCTAAAGGCTCAAATTAGTGAAAATTCCAGTGAATTTCTGGACTTTTTACGAACCTTTATCCAGCGAAGGGGTAGTCAAACGTCCAGCAATCAAGAGAGTACTGATCGCACTCTGCTGCTGATGTTAACAATTATCCAGGAAGTGATTGAGAACACTGAACGACCAGAGAAGTATAGAGACTTTTCAAAAATCCTGCGAGAGCTGCGGAAGCAGACACCGAACGAATTAGTTGTCCATAGAATTGATAAACTGCTACTCTTGTTGGAAGGTGGCTTGAAAGCAAAAGTGGAGAATAAAACTAGTCAATATAACACAGCAAGGGATTTGATGAAGCAGCATGAATCGCATTTGAAAGTTTATGGCATCAATCTGATGATTGAAATGCTGCGGAGAAGAGACAAGGATGCCGTGGCTAATGGGCATGTAACACTGGCATTGGGATTACATGCTTTGAAGGAACCAGAATCATATACTTTCTTGAATTGTGTAAGATTGCTAGTAGCCCTAGTGACCGTCATGGAAACAGAAGTGTTTGACACGCTGTCTGATGAGTACTTGAATAAAGAGAATAAAATGGACTACCGGCTGGTGGTGGGAGAGGCTATTCTTAAAGTCACCAAAGAAATGGGTAAGAATGGGTTTATTAAGTCGCTTGAATAACTAATTGTGGGTTTTATCTTTAGGCCAACTATCATACAAGTACAAGGATGCATTGGTAAACTGTTTTATGCATGGCTGTCGATCAGAGATTAATGAATTCCGCTGGTCAAGTTTCTCAAACTTGGCTACTTTGTGCAGAACTCTAACGTTTCAAGTGCACAGTTTCTTTCAAGAGGTAAGTGTGACGGCTACATACAGAAATTACTTTTACCACCACTTGTCATGGCCTCTAACCAATGCGACAGCTTCTCTTCGGCCTCTCTGAAAACTAACATAAACGGGGTTTTCTCTTCCGCAGATGGTTCTCTTAATAGAACATGAGGTTCAAACTGGAACGTATATTCCCGCCAAACGCGCTGCAGTGCTGGTGCTCAGTGAACTTCTGCTTGGAATGGATAACCTATTAGATCACGAGGAATACCTTCTACCGATTTACCGTGTCCTTAAAACCCTGTCAACCGATTCGGACGATGAGAAAATTCGCGTACATGCTGCCAATGGCCTAAAAGCCCTCGGCGAAAAGTGTAAAAAGTTCCTCTTTCCCGATGCGAAGCAAGAGAAGGAAATCAAAATTCTTGGCATCAAGGACACTCCTACCAAAAAGTCCACAGGACACATCTTAGAATTAAATTAAGCACAAATATTACTCTGTTTTGTATTTTATTTCACTTAACTTTAAATATATAATTAGTTTAAGCCTTTACATTGATAGTTTCGTGTTTTTGTTTTTGTTTATAGGAATCCTAAAATACCGTCATCTTATGCTAATGAGTTTTAAATATATAATAATTGTGTGGAAGTGTCTATGCTCTGTCATCTTGAGTCGAAGGGATGGCAATGCAAATAAATTATATCCCTTCGACAAGACAAATGAGCGTAGTCTTAAGAAGGAAAGTCTTTCGAGTGGTCCTAAACCTATACGTGTTGAGAATAAATTTTTTTAAAAAATATATATAGTTTACACTCCTTGATTATGGGGTCTTAGGAAGCTGTTGTAGATTGCGTCGTGACGCTGTTTGACGCCTTGATTCTCGGAATAGAACATAGACAAACACACCAACCATTATCACAGACAATGATACTGTCAGCACTACACTTCCAACGTTGCCAGCAAAGTTTCTGAGATCACCTGTAAAGAAATCAGAATATAAGAGAGATTTTGATGGTTTGGGATGGAAATGTTACCACGTTGTGAAGTCTTGCTCTGGGATGTCCCTCGTTCGTCCTCGATCTGATGCACAAGTTTGGCAAACTTGGCTTGGCGATAATACTGAATGGGACGTATTTCGACAATTTCCTCCTCGTTCTCCTTCTTTTCTGGATTTTCACTTGGTTCGTGTTTGATGTCCATTTCGTTGACCCCTGGAATAATATCCTCCACTATTGCTACTGGTGGTTCTGTGGCAGGAAATGTGTTGAAATCTTCCGGGGTAGCCTCTTTCAGCACCAAACCACTTTTGTCCACAAAGTTCATTTGTCGGTGCTCCCTACTCACTCGGTCTGGTTCGAATGGGTCATTCTCCACTGGAGCCGCTACGCCTCCCTTGCCGGGAACCGTAAAACTAGCCCTAACCGTTTGCATTCCCGACTGGAAGCTACAAACCACAACAAATCGTCGTGTACTGTGAGTAAAAATTCCCAAATTCTCCTGAACGGTGATGAAAGTCTCTACTGTGTTCGTTTCGGGTTTCACCAGACTCCCACACATCTTGTGATCTATCCTCATGACATATTTATCTGTTATCTCCTTAGGATTACCTTTAATCCCACAGTTGCCACCATCAACGACGATCTTACCGCCAAAGTATGGACCCGTTTCAACCTCGATCTCCGATGCATGTGGGAGACACTTTGTAGCCTGTGCTGAAACTGTCCAAAAGGAGAATTAACTTCAGTCCATGAGTCGGATTGAAATGTACACTTACATCCCTTGGTCGGTATCACAATGGTTTGACCCTGAAAAAGGTCATTCTCTATCTCATTATCGATCAGTTCTGATCGTCCGGTGATCTTTGGATTCTTCCTCTTCTGCTGCGGCTTTATGTGAAAACTGTATTTCGTTGCCATTCGCAGGTTATCAACTCTTGCTGTATAGTGCCTAATTGGCCTGAAATCGAAGTCAATAAATCTCATAACTTATTCAAATCACCACCTAACTCACTCGTCCGATTTTTCCAGCTCACTGTCTTCGACGACTTTCGATCGACATCGGTGCGGTCCAAACGATTGCATTTCACAGTAGAAGATCTGAAATGATTTCGGCGGCGGTAGTGCATCGGTCTCATTTGTCGTCGGTACGAATTCAACTTCCCACGTAAGGTTGACGGACTTGTAGTTTGGCTCTCCGGAAACGGCACGAATTTCTGTAAGAAAACAACAAAGAAACGCCGATCAATACGAGATTCGAACTGAGTCAGCTTGCGTCGCATTAATTATGCATCGCACAGTCACTAAATTTGGTCACAAACAGGTTAAGCTACCTTAAAGAGCATTCGCGTCATTTGCATATCATGGCCATTAATTGGGTCACAATTGGCTTGGTTCCCATATGGTAGTTCCCACAATCGATTCGCCATTTACATATGTACGGATGTGCAGACTACCATCATCTCTATTTGCCATTACACAACCCATTAAGCCGCCCAGCTGCTATGCGATCCCACCTGGATCGTTAAGATCGATTGAAGGGGCAGCAGCCTGGATCTATAGACTACCATTGCGAGTACAAATTGAAAAGAGAACCTCTGGTAGGTAATTGTGGCAGTTTTGGCCAATAGACTGAGTCGTGTTTCGCGTGTGTATGCCTAGTTGGCGTGGAACAGATCTTGATCACAGCGGTGGGTATTTTACGAGCTCTTCATTTCGTATTTTGTGGGCAAAGTTGTGTCACACCGAGGAATGTAAATCACTTGATGGCACAACTGCGCAATCCGGTAACGAGGAATCGTAAAATTAAGTTGCAAATGATCTTCATTTAGATTGCAATAAAAGTTGTTGTTGTCCTCAACTGGAACACAGAAGTTTACAAAGTAGTTAAGGGTAATGACACTTAACGGAGATGAAGCTGGAACAAGAAGATGCACGCACGTTGTGAGGTGTTAAGTACGTGCATACTTCTGGAAATATTAAATGTAGCTCCGGGACGTACCATTAAGGAAGCTGGTCAGTGTACGAATATAGCAAGCAATCATACAATGTGTAGGTTTGCGACAGAACCAGGCAATAAAATATGGTCATGAATCTAGTAGGGCCTGCAGATATACAGTTCGCAGGCGCATTCCTCATCAGATGATCTTCTTTGTATCCTCTTTATTGATTGATTTAATCGTTAGTTCCAAACTAGCAAAGGATCTACAAAGAGAGCTCAGAACTAACTAACTAACGACAGCCACATAGTTGAGTACTTCCGGTCATTACATGCTATATCCAAAATTTGATCTCACCATTGGAAAACGGGCTCAAATGATGATGAGTTTCCTTCCTTCTTTTCTATCTAGCTGGACATATGTGTATAATTGTACAGAGAACATTCGCCAGTAGCAAGGATTCCATCAGATAGCACCTATGTATTCCTATAGCTCCTGAGATGAACATATTTATTGAGATCATAAAAAACACTTGTACAAGCAATTAATAAACAATCACGGAAGTTAAGAGGCCATTCCTGGACGCACCTGCATCCATTAGACTCTCAGAAACTCGATCAAAAAAGGGGTAAAAACCGCTCAACCTACAACTTTTTACCAGATTTATGCACTCAGCGACTTGTTCCTATCATCATCATCATCTTGATGAACTCACAACCAACCCACCACCATGGAGGCAGCCTCCTCATCGCTCTGGAATCAAAACTGACACTATAATTATGAGCAAAATATATCTCCAATTACAAGCACTATCGATCGCCTTAACAAGAGATGACGCCCCACAGGCTGAGGGTTTTGGAACCTGATGTTTACTTTGATGGCCAACTGGACGGAGATTGGCTGTGAAAAGAGACCTATTAACTGGTCATCATTATTTGTTTTTTTTTTTTCGTTTTGAACGAACATTATGCAATGATCCATGTGAGCCACCTGCAACGGGAGTTGGTGAAAAACTTTCAACCAGCAATTGGCCCCTATGGGATACACTTCTTCAATTCAGCATAGTACCGGTTCTCTCACTAACTCAACGTCGTCGGTCGTCGTTGTTAGTAGGACGCGTGCCGGTTCTTATGGTAACCATATCGGGAGGTTGGATGGAAGGCGTTCAAATGACCATGCGTAGGAACTTACTGGTTTTTTTAATTGCTCCCACTTGGCATAGATTGAACGTAATGCAATGGATGATCCGCTGACTTATGACCTAACAGCGCGTCCTTAATTCGTGAACTCCCAACTCTAACAACACAATCACACGCATTGTGGAATGTGTGCATCGCTGCGCCTAATGACACGCTAGAACAGCACGCTATCGTTCGTCGACAATTCCGTATGTGAGTTTCGCAAGTTAATTTCCCCGGAACAGTTAACCGCCGCCGTCGCCTTCATCTTGTCGTCTTCATCTCGGCCAGTGCACACACGACCTGGAGGATATATGATGACAAAAAGCCGAATCCAAAATGTGTGGTGATTATGTCGCCGATGTTAAGGCTGTTAACGAGCCGTGTGCAACAACTTCGTCAACGGCGCGCAGTATAGCAGTGTTAGAGGATCGTGCAGCATCACATGGATCAGGCGGAATGTGATGCCCAGCGGTATATCCAATTTTGTTGATTAAGTTATTTGCAAAAATTCACAACCCCAGCTGTAGGTCGAGGAAGGCGCGCAATGATGATGATGATGACGATGGTGCTGTTGGAACAACGCGAATAGACGCAACAACCACGGCGACTATGAACATGCGATTGACTTAGCTTCAGCACAACCAGGAAGACAAGGCTGACGGCAATGCTGGGGCTTTTGTCTTTATGATGATAATGTTGTTGAAGCTGCTGAAGATGTTGCCTTGTAGTAGGATGATGGTGCAGAAATAATATCTCTTCATCCATTTGTCTGTCTGGCTGTCAACGTAGCTCGAGGATACGTATACATTGGGTTTGGGTGCAGCTAACTATATCGGGGAACCTACAGTGTGGTTTAAAAATACTCGTCTGTTGATATTTTAATTGTTTTACACATGGAATTACTTGAGTTATAAACGCAGTAATGGAGTGAAAGAAAGGGACATAGAGGAATACAGACCACGTCTCTACCAAAGACGATGGTACTACAAGAAAGCTAAAATCCAAATGAATTCACGAAATGGTGTAAAGATCAGTCAACAGAATGACTTTATCATGTGAGATCCTGGAAAATAATGAATTTTAAGTCGAAATCTTGGTCCCATCTAGGTATTTACTAACTTTATGACCGTTCACCGCTTGAAGGTCTACAATGCAATGGGCTTGGAATCACGAAAAGATTGATCAAAATGTTTCGAATTGTGTAGTTTGGATACCCTTTTAGGGAACCCTTATCCCGGGTTTCAGCAAACAGATACTCTGTCAAGTGATTTTTTTTATCTATTGCTGAAGTTACGGAGAGTTAGTACCTACACGCACAGTAAAATCTTTCATAAGTCGATCCCACTGGTGGATGGTCATCGTCTGCTCAAATTCTAATTTTGATTCTTCTTTCGAAGAGAGTCCTGTCCATCACAGCCCTGTTTTGCCTAAGTGTTGCAAGACAATTGAGCTCCGCTGTTACGAGTGGGAATACAAGAAAAACCCTCCACTCTACCGTAACATATGTTTTGTTCTCTTGTTTACAGCACAGAGGTCCGTTGGGTCTAATTGCCAGTGAACCATCGGCCTCTAGGTCCCTACGTACGATGTTTTCCTCACAGATACCGCACACTCTTACGCAATCGTAGAGTACCATCAACACTCGGCGATTGACCCAGTCTTGCAGCATGGAACTGTTTCCCTTTTGTTTTCCAACACCACACATGTGTACTTATATTCCTGTGAGAAAGTATTTGTGTCAAATGTCGACTGTGTTATGGCCAAATTAAAATCCGCAAGTCATTCCATTAACTAGTTCTAATCTAGTTGCCAGAGTTTTATGACTCGCCTCGGAGGTACACAAATTTCCATTTCATATACGAGTCGTATCTTGAAGCGGAGAAAATGAAAATTTCATTCGGAGGTTCCTTTTGTGTTGCTCGGCGTGCAATCAATCAGTGGCAGCACGATTTTCGTGGCCGCTTGCAGTTCCATTTGGCATTTTCCGCCTCGCGTTCTGTACCATCTGCACCAGCTACCGCTGTGATGGTATGTACTCGTACATCTAGATAAACTCTGACTCGTTCTACTTTAGGGAATATAGATTCAGTCAGCCAACCGTGTTTTACATTTAACTTTTGTGGTGTTATTCAAATCGCGTTTGAGAGTTCGTGATTGCTGCGGATTGTTGTTACCTGCTGCAAGGTACCATTTGAATATGGAACCGCTGATGTTTGTACAGGAAAAGAAGTGCTCCAGTTTGGGCCTTGGTTAAATCATAGCTGTTATTGGGAACACCCAGTTGGAGTCGATTACAAGACCATCATTATCCAGAGATTATCATATTAACGTAACAAAATGAAGTTTCATTTGCATGAGTTGCAGCTTGAAGTTTCCGACTTGCCATCCACCGGGGCTAAGTGGGTGTAGCTGATTTGATGGATGGATTGGCATGGAATGGATGAAGTAATTGATATAAACGAACGTGATGGGCAAGTTATGTATTTCCACGATCAGGGCATGTTGGATATAACTGCTTTGGGAAATGGAATCGTTTCAACGGCAACCTAGATATTTGATTGCTTTGGGATGGGGGGGCTATTTGGGCGTATCATGTTTCCGGATTTAATAAGATGTACGTTTCCATGGTGTTTATGAGAACGTTTCAGATATGTCTGAGGGAACTTGATAGTCTCATGAGTGCCCTACCCACTTATGTAATCAGAATGAATTTGTTCATTTACATAGTTGATTGATTTGCTGTGGTGTGTAGCGCATTCATACTTGATTGACTGTTATGAGGATAAACGATTATCCGTTTGTCAGGCTGGAAGTGATTATGTTGCAGTGCTGGTGCTCTTGTTAACGCTGTATTTTACGATATAATGTACTTATAGAGCGCAAAGCAATGACAGCACACCATGCCTTCAACAGGATATTCGACAAAACCTGAAGTCCTACCCTTAAATGATCATGTGACTCTACACAGCGGAAGTAAGACCTTGGAGAATGGTGAGAACCACTCCTGCAATGGTGAAAGCAGTACTCAACCAAACCTACATAAGTAGTAGTCGAAACGAAAAACTTTCCACAAAGGTGAACATCTACAGAGTCGTAGACACACCATATCGTACTTCCAGCCTCAAATTTGTTTTTGCTGAATTTAAGTTTTTTGTTAATTTTCGTCCACTTGACCCAAAACGCCAAGGGAGAGGAGATATGGGGCGATATTGCATTTGATTGGATGAAGTGACTTTTTCAATGCTTTGTCTTGGTACACCCCAGAACTTCTCAAATCCCAGATAGCGCCCAACTGAGTGCACCATAGTCTAAATCATCCTTTAAACGTTTCTTGGTTAAGTTTTTTGTTAATTTTCATCCACTTGACCCAAAACGCCAAGGGAGAGGAGATATGGGGCGATATTGCATTTGATTGGATGAAGTGACTTTTTCAATGCTTTACCTTGGTACACCCCAGGACTTCTGAAATCCCAGATAGCGCCCAGCTGAGTGCACCATAGTCTAAATCATCCTTTAAACGTTTTTCGGTTAAGTTTTTTGTTAGTTTTCATCCACTTGACCCAAAACGCCAAGGGAGAGGAGATATGGGCCGATATTGCATTTGATTGGATGAAGTGACTTTTTCAATGCTTTGCCTTTGTACACCGCGGAACTTCTCAAATCCCAGATAGCGCCCAACTGAGTGCACCATAGTCTAAATCATCCTTTAAACGTTTTTTGGTTAAGTTTTTTGTTAATTTTCATCCACTTGACCCAAAACGCCAAGGAAGAGGAGATATGGGCCGATATTGCATTTGATTGGATGAAGTGACTTTTTCAATGCTTTGCCTTGGTACACCGCGGAACTTCTCAAATCCCAGATAGCGCCCAACTGAGTACACCATAGTCTAAATCATCCTTTAAACGTGTTTTGGTTAAGTTTTTTGTTAATTTTCATCCACTTGACCCAAAACGCCAAGGGAGAGGAGATATGGGCCGATATTGCATTTGATTGGATGAAGTGACTTTTTCAATGCTTTGCCTTGGTACACCGCGGAACTTCTCAAATCCCAGATAGCGCCCAACTGAGTACACCATAGTCTAAATCATCCTTTAAACGTTTTTTGGTTAAGTTTTTTGTTAATTTTCTTCCACTTGACCCAAAACCCCAAGGGAGAGGAGATATGGGCCGATATTGCATTTGATTGGATGAAGTGACTTTTTCAATGCTTTGCCTTGGTACACCGCGGAACTTCTCAAATCCCAGATAGCGCCCAACTGAGTACACCATAGTCTAAATCATCCTTTAAACGTTTTTTGGTTAAGTTTTTTGTTAATTTTCATCCACTTGACCCAAAACGCCAAGGGAGAGGAGATATGGGGCGATATTGCATTTGATTGGAAGTGACTTTTTCAATGCTTTGCCTTGGTACACCCCAGGCTTTTTCAAATCCCAGATAGCGCCCAACTAAGTGCACCATAATCTAAATCATCCTTTAAACGTTTTTTGGTTAAGTTTTTTGTTAATTTTCATCCACTTGACCCAAAACCCCAAGGGAGAGGAGATATGGGGCGATATTGCATTTGATTGGATGAAGTGACTTTTTCAATGCTTTGCCTTGGTACACCCCAGGCTTTTTCAAATCCCAGATAGCGCCCAACTAAGTGCACCATAATCTAAATCATCCTTTAAACTTTTTATGGTTAAGTTTTTTGTTAATTTTCATCCACTTGACCCAAAACGCCAAGGGAGAGGAGATATGGGGCGATATTGCATTTGATTGGAAGTGACTTTTTCAATGCTTTGCCTTGGTACACCCCAGGTTTTTTCAAATCCCAGATAGCGCCCAACTGAGTGCACCATAGTCTAAATCATCCTTTAAACTTTTTTTGGTTAAGTTTTTTGTTAATTTTCATCCACTTGACCCAAAACGCCAATGGAGAGGAGATATGGGGCGATTTGATTGGATGAAGTGACTTTTTCAATGCTTTGCCTTGGTACACCGCGGAACTTCTCAAATCCCAGATAGCGCCCAACTAAGTGCACCATAATCTAAATCATCCTTTAAACGTATTTTAGTTAAGTTTATTGTTAATTTTCATCCACTTGACCCAAAATTCCCAAGGGGGAGGAGATATGGGGCGACATTGCATTTGATTGGATGAAGTGACTTTTTCAATGCTTTGCCTTGGTACACCGCGGAACTTCTCAAATCCCAGATAGCGCCCAACTGAGTACACCATAGTCTAAATCATCCTTTAAACTTTTTTTGGTTAAGTTTTTTGTTAATTTCCATCCACTTGACCCAAAACGCCAAGGGAGAGGAGATATGGGGCGATATTGCATTTGATTGGAAGTGACTTTTTCAATGCTTTGCCTTGGTACACCGCGGAACTTCTTAAATCTGAGATAGTGCCCAACTGAGTACACCATGGTCTAAATCATCCTTTAAACGTTTTTTGGTTAAGTTTTTTGTTAATTTTCATCCACTTGACCCAAAACGCCAAGGGAGAGGAGATATGGGGCGATATTGCATTTGATTGGATGAAGTGACTTTTTCAATGCTTTACCTTGGTACACCGCGGAACTTCTCAAATCCCAGATAGCGCCCAGCTGAGTGCACCATAGTCTAAATCATCCTTTAAACGTTTTTCGGTTAAGTTTTTTGTTAGTTTTCATCCACTTGACCCAAAACGCCAAGGGAGAGGAGATATGGGGCGATATTGCATTTGATTGGATGAAGTGACTTTTTCAATGCTTTGCCTTGGTACACCGCGGAACTTCTCAAATCCCAGATACCGCACAACTAAGTGCACCATAATCTAAATCATCCTTTAAACGTTTTTTAGTTAAGTTTTTTGTTAATTTTCATCCACTTGACCTAAAATTCCCAAGGGAGAGGAGATATGGGGCGACATTGCATTTGATTGGATGAAGTGACTTTTTCAATGCTTTACCTTGGTACACCCCAGGACTTCTGAAATCCCAGATAGCGCCCAGCTGAGTGCACCATAGTCTAAATCATCCTTTAAACGTTTTTCGGTTAAGTTTTTTGTTAGTTTTCATCCACTTGACCCAAAACGCCAAGGGAGAGGAGATATGGGGCGATATTGCATTTGATTGGATGAAGTGACTTTTTCAATGCTTTGCCTTGGTACACCGCGGAACTTCTCAAATCCCAGATAGCGCCCAACTAAGTGCACCATAATCTAAATCATCCTTTAAACGTTTTTTAGTTAAGTTTTTTGTTACTTTTCATCCACTTGACCCAAAATTCCCAAGGGGGAGGAGATATGGGGCGACATTGCATTTGATTGGATGAAGTGACTTTTTCAATGCTTTGCCTTGGTACACCCCAGGCTTTTTCAAATCCCAGATAGCGCCCAACTGAGTACACCATAGTCTAAATCATCCTTTAAACGTTTTTTGGTTAAGTTTTTTGTTAATTTTCATCCACTTGACCCAAAACGCCAAGGGAGAGGAGATATGGGGCGACATTGCATTTGATTGGATGAAGTGACTTTTTCAATGCTTTGCCTTGGTACACCCCAGGTTTTTTCAAATCCCAGATAGCGCCCAACTGAGTGCACCATAGTCTAAATCATCCTTTAAACGTTTTTTGGTTAAGTTTTTTGTTTATTTTCATCCACTTGACCCAAAACGCCAATGGAGAGGAGATATGGGGCGATTTGATTGGATGAAGTGACTTTTTCAATGCGTTGCCTTTGTACACCGCGGAACTTCTCAAATCCCAGATAGCGCCCAACTGAGTGCACCATAGTCTAAATCATCCTTTAAACGTTTTTTGGTTAAGTTTTTTGTTAATTTTCATCCACTTGACCCAAAACGCCAAGGGAGAGGAGATATGGGCCGATATTGCATTTGATTGGATGAAGTGACTTTTTCAATGCTTTGCCTTGGTAAACCGCGGAACTTCTCAAATCCCAGATAGCGCCCAACTAAGTGCACCGTAATCTAAATCATCCTTTAAACGTTTTTTGGTTAAGTTTTTTGTTAATTTTCATCCACTTGACCCAAAACGCCAAGTGAGAGGAGATATGGGCCGATATTGCATTTGATTGGATGAAGTGACTTTTTCAATGCTTTGCCTTTGTACACCGCGGAACTTCTCAAATCCCAGATAGCGCCCAACTGAGTGCACCATAGTCTAAATCATCCTTTAAACGTTTTTTGGTTAAGTTTTTTGTTAATTTTCATCCACTTGACCCAAAACGCCAAGGGAGAGGAGATATGGGCCGATATTGCATTTGATTGGATGAAGTGACTTTTTCAATGCTTTGCCTTGGTAAACCGCGGAACTTCTCAAATCCCAGATAGCGCCCAACTAAGTGCACCGTAATCTAAATCATCCTTTAAACGTTTTTTGGTTAAGTTTTTTGTTAATTTTCATCCACTTGACCCAAAACGCCAAGGGAGAGGAGATATGGGGCGATATTGCATTTGATTGGATGAAGTGACTTTTTCAATGCTTTGCCTTGGTAAACCGCGGAACTTCTCAAATCCCAGATAGCGCCCAACTAAGTGCACCGTAATCTAAATCATCCTTTAAACGTTTTTTGGTTAAGTTTTTTGTTAATTTTCATCCACTTGACCCAAAACGCCAAGGGAGAGGAGATATGGGCCGATATTGCATTTGATTGGATGAAGTGACTTTTTCAATGCTTTGCCTTGGTAAACCGCGGAACTTCTCAAATCCCAGATAGCGCCCAACTAAGTGCACCGTAATCTAAATCATCCTTTAAACGTTTTTTGGTTAAGTTTTTTGTTAATTTTCATCCACTTGACCCAAAACGCCAAGGGAGAGGAGATATGGGCCGATATTGCATTTGATTGGATGAAGTGACTTTTTCAATGCTTTGCCTTTGTACACCGCGGAACTTCTCAAATCCCAGATAGCGCCCAACTGAGTGCACCATAGTCTAAATCATCCTTTAAACGTTTCTTGGTTAAGTTTTTTGTTAATTTTCATCCACTTGACCCAAAACGCCAAGGGAGAGGAGATATGGGCCGATATTGCATTTGATTGGATGAAGTGACTTTTTCAATGCGTTGCCTTTGTACACCGCGGAACTTCTCAAATCCCAGATAGCGCCCAACTGAGTGCACCATAGTCTAAATCATCCTTTAAAAGTTTTTTGGTTAAGTTTTTTGTTAATTTTCATCCACTTGACCCAAAACGCCAAGGGAGAGGAGATATGGGCCGATATTGCATTTGATTGGATGAAGTGACTTTTTCAATGCTTTGCCTTTGTACACCGCGGAACTTCTCAAATCCCAGATAGCGCCCAACTGAGTGCACCATAGTCTAAATCATCCTTTAAACGTTTTTTGGTTAAGTTTTTTGTTAATTTTCATCCACTTGACCCAAAACGCCAAGGGAGAGGAGATATGGGCCGATATTGCATTTGATTGGACGAAGTGACTTTTTCAATGCTTTGCCTTTGTACACCGCGGAACTTCTCAAATCCCAGATAGCGCCCAACTGAGTGCACCATAGTCTAAATCATCCTTTAAACGTTTTCTGGTTAAGTTTTTTGTTAATTTTCATCCACTTGACCCAAAACGCCAAGGGAGAGGAGATATGGGCCGATATTGCATTTGATTGGATGAAGTGACTTTTTCAATGCTTTGCCTTTGTACACCGCGGAACTTCTCAAATCCCAGATAGCGCCCAACTGAGTGCACCATAGTCTAAATCATCCTTAAACGTTTTTTGGTTAAGTTTTTTGTTAATTTTCATCCACTTGACCCAAAACGCCAAGGGAGAGGAGATATGGGCCGATATTGCATTTGATTGGATGAAGTGACTTTTTCAATGCTTTGCCTTGGTACACCGCGGAACTTCTCAAATCCCAGATAGCGCCCAACTGAGTAGACCATAGTCTAAATCATCCTTTAAACGTTTTTTGGTTAAGTTTTTTGTTAATTTTCATCCACTTGACCCAAAACGCCAAGGGAGAGGAGATATGGGCCGATATTGCATTTGATTGGATGAAGTGACTTTTTCAATGCTTTGCCTTTGCCAGATAGCGCCCAACTGAGTGCACCATAGTCTAAATCATCCTTTAAACGTTTTTTGGTTAAGTTGTTTGTTAATTTTCATCCACTTGACCCAAAACGCCAAGGGAGAGGAGATATGGGGCGATATTGCATTTGATTGGAAGTGACTTTTTCAATGCTTTGCCTTGGTACACCCCAGGTTTTTTCAAATCCCAGATAGCGTCCAACTAAGTGCACCATAATCTAAATCATCCTTTAAACTTTTTTTGGTTAAGTTTTTTGTTAATTTTCATCCACTTGACCCAAAACCCCAAGGGAGAGGAGATATGGGGCGACATTGCATTTGATTGGATGAAGTGACTTTTTCAATGCTTTGCCTTTGTACACCGCGGAACTTCTCAAATCCCAGATAGCGCCCAACTGAGTGCACCATAATCTAAATCATCCTTTAAACTTTTTTTTTCATCCACTTGATCCAAAACCCCAAGGGAGAGGAGATATGGGGCGACATTGCATTTGATTGGATGAAGTGACTTTTTCAATGCTTTGCCTTTGTACACCGCGGAACTTCTCAAATCCCAGATAGCGCCCAACTGAGTGCACCATAGTCTAAATCATCCTTTAAACGTTTTTTGGTTAAGTTTTTTGTTAATTTTCATCCACTTGACCCAAAACCCCAAGGGAGAGGAGATATGGGGCGACATTGCATTTGATTGGATGAAGTGACTTTTTCAATGCTTTGCCTTGGTACACCGCGGAACTTCTCAAATCCCAGATAGCGCCCAACTGAGTGCACCATAGTCTAAATCATCCTTTAAAAGTTTTTTGGTTAAGTTTTTTGTTAATTTTCATCCACTTGACCCAAAACGCCAAGGGAGAGGAGATATGGGCCGATATTGCATTTGATTGGATGAAGTGACTTTTTCAATGCTTTGCCTTTGTACACCGCGGAACTTCTCAAATCCCAGATAGCGCCCAACTGAGTGCACCATAGTCTAAATCATCCTTTAAACGTTTTTTGGTTAAGTTTTTTGTTAATTTTCATCCACTTGACCCAAAACGCCAAGGGAGAGGAGATATGGGCCGATATTGCATTTGATTGGACGAAGTGACTTTTTCAATGCTTTGCCTTTGTACACCGCGGAACTTCTCAAATCCCAGATAGCGCCCAACTGAGTGCACCATAGTCTAAATCATCCTTTAAACGTTTTCTGGTTAAGTTTTTTGTTAATTTTCATCCACTTGACCCAAAACGCCAAGGGAGAGGAGATATGGGCCGATATTGCATTTGATTGGATGAAGTGACTTTTTCAATGCTTTGCCTTTGTACACCGCGGAACTTCTCAAATCCCAGATAGCGCCCAACTGAGTGCACCATAGTCTAAATCATCCTTAAACGTTTTTTGGTTAAGTTTTTTGTTAATTTTCATCCACTTGACCCAAAACGCCAAGGGAGAGGAGATATGGGCCGATATTGCATTTGATTGGATGAAGTGACTTTTTCAATGCTTTGCCTTGGTACACCGCGGAACTTCTCAAATCCCAGATAGCGCCCAACTGAGTACACCATAGTCTAAATCATCCTTTAAACGTTTTTTGGTTAAGTTTTTTGTTAATTTTCATCCACTTGACCCAAAACGCCAAGGGAGAGGAGATATGGGCCGATATTGCATTTGATTGGATGAAGTGACTTTTTCAATGCTTTGCCTTTGCCAGATAGCGCCCAACTGAGTGCACCATAGTCTAAATCATCCTTTAAACGTTTTTTGGTTAAGTTGTTTGTTAATTTTCATCCACTTGACCCAAAACGCCAAGGGAGAGGAGATATGGGGCGATATTGCATTTGATTGGAAGTGACTTTTTCAATGCTTTGCCTTGGTACACCCCAGGTTTTTTCAAATCCCAGATAGCGTCCAACTAAGTGCACCATAATCTAAATCATCCTTTAAACTTTTTTTGGTTAAGTTTTTTGTTAATTTTCATCCACTTGACCCAAAACCCCAAGGGAGAGGAGATATGGGGCGACATTGCATTTGATTGGATGAAGTGACTTTTTCAATGCTTTGCCTTTGTACACCGCGGAACTTCTCAAATCCCAGATAGCGCCCAACTGAGTGCACCATAATCTAAATCATCCTTTAAACTTTTTTTTTCATCCACTTGATCCAAAACCCCAAGGGAGAGGAGATATGGGGCGACATTGCATTTGATTGGATGAAGTGACTTTTTCAATGCTTTGCCTTTGTACACCGCGGAACTTCTCAAATCCCAGATAGCGCCCAACTGAGTGCACCATAGTCTAAATCATCCTTTAAACGTTTTTTGGTTAAGTTTTTTGTTAATTTTCATCCACTTGACCCAAAACCCCAAGGGAGAGGAGATATGATTGGATGAAGTGACTTTTTCAATGCTTTGCCTTTGAACACCGCGGAACTTCTCAAATCCCAGATAGCGCCCAACTGAGTGCACCATAGTCTAAATCATCCTTTAAACGTTTTTTGGTTAAGTTTTTTGTTAATTTTCATCCACTTGACCCAAAACGCCAAGGGAGAGGAGATATGGGCCGATATTGCATTTGATTGGATGAAGTGACTTTTTCAATGCTTTGCCTTGGTACACCGCGGAACTTCTCAAATCCCAGATAGCGCCCAACTGAGTACACCATAGTCTAAATCATCCTTTAAACGTTTTTTGGTTAAGTTTTTTGTTAATTTTCATCCACTTGACCCAAAACGCCAAGGGAGAGGAGATATGGGGCGATATTGCATTTGATTGGAAGTGACTTTTTCAATGCTTTGCCTTGGTACACCCCAGGGTTTTTCAAATCCCAGATAGCGCCCAACTAAGTGCACCATAATCTAAATCATCCTTTAAACTTTTTTTGGTTAAGTTTTTTGTTAATTTTCATCCACTTGACCCAAAACGCCAAGGGAGAGGAGATATGGGCCGATATTGCATTTGATTGGATGAAGTGACTTTTTCAATGCTTTGCCTTTGTACACCGCGGAACTTCTCAAATCCCAGATAGCGCCCAACTGAGTGCACCATAGTCTAAATCATCCTTTAAACGTTTTTTGGTTAAGTTTTTTGTTAATTTTCATCCACTTGACCCAAAACGCCAAGGAAGAGGAGATATGGGCCGATATTGCATTTGATTGGATGAAGTGACTTTTTCAATGCTTTGCCTTGGTACACCGCGGAACTTCTCAAATCCCAGATAGCGCCCAACTGAGTACACCATAGTCTAAATCATCCTTTAAACGTGTTTTGGTTAAGTTTTTTGTTAATTTTCATCCACTTGACCCAAAACGCCAAGGGAGAGGAGATATGGGCCGATATTGCATTTGATTGGATGAAGTGACTTTTTCAATGCTTTGCCTTGGTACACCGCGGAACTTCTCAAATCCCAGATAGCGCCCAACTGAGTACACCATAGTCTAAATCATCCTTTAAACGTTTTTTGGTTAAGTTTTTTGTTAATTTTCTTCCACTTGACCCAAAACCCCAAGGGAGAGGAGATATGGGCCGATATTGCATTTGATTGGATGAAGTGACTTTTTCAATGCTTTGCCTTGGTACACCGCGGAACTTCTCAAATCCCAGATAGCGCCCAACTGAGTACACCATAGTCTAAATCATCCTTTAAACGTTTTTTGGTTAAGTTTTTTGTTAATTTTCATCCACTTGACCCAAAACGCCAAGGGAGAGGAGATATGGGCCGATATTGCATTTGATTGGATGAAGTGACTTTTTCAATGCTTTGCCTTGGTACACCCCAGAACTTCTCAAATCCCAGATAGCGCCCAACTAGGTGCACCATAATCTAAATCATCCTTTAAACGTTTTTTGGTTAAGTTTTTTTGTTAATTTTCATCCACTTGACCCAAAACCCCAAGGGAGAGGAGATATGGGGCGATATTGCATTTGATTGGATGAAGTGACTTTTTCAATGCTTTGCCTTTGTACACCGCGGAACTTCTCAAATCCCAGATAGCGCCCAACTGAGTACACCATAGTCTAAATCATCCTTTAAACGTTTTTTGGTTAAGTTTTTTGTTAATTTTCTTCCACTTGACCCAAAACCCCAAGGGAGAGGAGATATGGGCCGATATTGCATTTGATTGGATGAAGTGACTTTTTCAATGCTTTGCCTTGGTACACCGCGGAACTTCTCAAATCCCAGATAGCGCCCAACTGAGTACACCATAGTCTAAATCATCCTTTAAACGTTTTTTGGTTAAGTTTTTTGTTAATTTTCTTCCACTTGACCCAAAACCCCAAGGGAGAGGAGATATGGGCCGATATTGCATTTGATTGGATGAAGTGACTTTTTCAATGCTTTGCCTTGGTACACCGCGGATCTTCTCAAATCCCAGATAGCGCCCAACTGAGTACACCATAGTCTAAATCATCCTTTAAACGTTTTTTGGTTAAGTTTTTTGTTAATTTTCATCCACTTGACCCAAAACGCCAAGGGAGAGGAGATATGGGCCGATATTGCATTTGATTGGATGAAGTGACTTTTTCAATGCTTTGCCTTGGTACACCCCAGAACTTCTCAAATCCCAGATAGCGCCCAACTAGGTGCACCATAATCTAAATCATCCTTTAAACGTTTTTTGGTTAAGTTTTTTTGTTAATTTTCATCCACTTGACCCAAAACCCCAAGGGAGAGGAGATATGGGGCGATATTGCATTTGATTGGATGAAGTGACTTTTTCAATGCTTTGCCTTTGTACACCGCGGAACTTCTCAAATCCCAGATAGCGCCCAACTGAGTGCACCATAGTCTAAATCATCCTTTAAACGTTTTTTGGTTAAGTTTTTTGTTAATTTTCATCCACTTGACCCAAAACCCCAAGGGAGAGGAGATATGGGGCGACATTGCATTTGATTGGATGAAGTGACTTTTTCAATGCTTTGCCTTGGTACACCGCGGAACTTCTCAAATCCCAGATAGCGCCCAACTGAGTGCACCATAGTCTAAATCATCCTTTAAACGTTTTTTGGTTAAGTTTATTGTTAATTTTCATCCACTTGACCCAAAATTCCCAAGGGGGAGGAGATATGGGGCGACATTGCATTTGATTGGATGAAGTGACTTTTTCAATGCTTTGCCTTGGTACACCGCGGAACTTCTCAAATCCCAGATAGCGCCCAACTGAGTACACCATAGTCTAAATCATCCTTTAAACTTTTTTTGGTTAAGTTTTTTGTTAATTTCCATCCACTTGACCCAAAACGCCAAGGGAGAGGAGATATGGGGCGATATTGCATTTGATTGGATGAAGTGACTTTTTCAATGCTTTACCTTGGTACACCGCGGAACTTCTCAAATCCCAGATAGCGCCCAGCTGAGTGCACCATAGTCTAAATCATCCTTTAAACGTTTTTTGGTTAAGTTTTTTGTTAATTTTCATCCACTTGACCCAAAACGCCAAGGGAGAGGAGATATGGGGCGATATTGCATTTGATTGGATGAAGTGACTTTTTCAATGCTTTACCTTGGTACACCGCGGAACTTCTCAAATCCCAGATAGCGCCCAGCTGAGTGCACCATAGTCTAAATCATCCTTTAAACGTTTTTCGGTTAAGTTTTTTGTTAGTTTTCATCCACTTGACCCAAAACGCCAAGGGAGAGGAGATATGGGGCGATATTGCATTTGATTGGATGAAGTGACTTTTTCAATGCTTTGCCTTTGTACACCGCGGAACTTCTCAAATCCCAGATAGCGCCCAACTGAGTGCACCATAGTCTAAATCATCCTTTAAACGTTTTTTGGTTAAGTTTTTTGTTAATTTTCATCCACTTGACCCAAAACGCCAAGGGAGAGGAGATATGGGGCGACATTGCATTTGATTGGATGAAGTGACTTTTTCAATGCTTTGCCTTGGTACACCCCAGAACTTCTTAAATCCCAGATAGCGCCCAACTGAGTGCTCCATAGTCTAAATCATCCTTTAAACGTTTTTTGGTTAAGTTTTTTGTTAATTTTCATCCACTTGACCCAAAACCCCAAGGGAGAGGAGATATGGGGCGACATTGCATTTGATTGGATGAAGTGACTTTTACAATGCTTTTGCCTTGGTACACCCCAGGACTTCTCAAATCCCAGATAGCGCCCAACTGAGTGCACCATAGTCTAAATCATCCTTTACACGTTTTTTGGTTAAGTTTTTTATAGGTCTAAACTGATGAATTCAAATTTTCATAAAAGTACGTGGTAAAACACAAGACCCCCTACTAGATGTTTAGATCAGTGAAGAAATATGAACTCAAAGTACAGTGTGAATAGCACTGGCATTTGGATAGATCAATTATCCTTTGTTCTTCCTTCATCGTTCCTTTCTATATTCATTCTACATGTTCCTTTCTGCGTAACACTATTTTAACTCACGTATCGTATAGCTATTTGTGCTGGAAAACCATCTTAATAATGCATCTGGCCTCGTAAGTGGAAGGCAAATCTTTAAAACTCAATTTCCCAATTGGACGTGCGACCTTCTTCCACAGAATTAGGCCAACTTACAATCATGGAGTGTTACGCATCACGATTTTCTCCATTTCCCAACAGCCATACCCTGCAGAACTAGATCGCAGCCCAAAAGACAGAACACACCACAACTGTTCTTTGTCATTAAGATAAATTAAATCGGAGGTGTTCGCGTTAAACATTTACGCGCCAAGATTTACGCTCCCCGTAGTGCGTTCTGCATTTAAAATGAGTCCCGACGCCCGACTCCCGACTCCCGATCCCATAACGAAAAAAACGTGTCTTTCATCAATTTGGGTGTCGCATTCTTTGGAGAAAAATCAGACCGCAACACTCCCTGTGCCGTGCGAAGATTCTCCATCTTCACCATCGTTTTTGAACAAATGTCGCTTCTGTCGCTGGGAGAAGAAAATTAAAATAATTTAATAACCACTTAATGTTGTAATTAAAACAGTCGACGTTGCACCTTAATTACCCATCACACCGTGGCAGGTACAACTTCGGAACAATGAGAACACCAGGAACACTGTGTGCGGATTCTATGTTCCTAAATAATTCATGAGTTCAGCGTTGTCATGCCCCAAAGTGATTAAGTAGGAAGTGGAAAGAACAAAAAAAAAACAAAACAAAACCCAGTTATAGCTCCCAATTCTGTGCGGTTGCCCACTCAGAACAGAACCGGGTTCAACTTCAAATTGTATTCACTTTGACCCTTTGCGCGCTTATGATTGAAACATTAGAAAGTTTAGACCGCAACGGCACGAACTGAATGGTGGCCACTTAGCCAATCTCTAGTGGAATTCATTTATCCTCTTTCCAATACGAAGTAGCTACTTCCATTTAATTTGAGAGTGCAATTTCGATTTGTAACGCGGTATGGATCGCAATCGATTTTCTTCTTCGCCCTCTCAACGATCATCATTACGATGATGGAGCAGTTTAGCGAAATGGACGTAAGTAGCCTCATTGGCGGCTCGAAATTATAAGTGGTCCAAATGGAGCAGTTGAGATGTTTTGCCAACAAATAAACCAACACATCGCAATCGGGTTGTGTAGCAGACTTTCGTTGAAAGCCAAATTATAGGTGTTCTCCGGATGGATGGCATTTATTGACGTAAATTGGATGTGAGCTGTGGGGCATTAGTGTTAATGTTTAGGGAATTCCAAGAAAGGGAAAATTAGGAAACAATGGATGAACCCAATGCAAAAAGGGGTCAAATCATTTCTATAATCGAATGTAATTGTAGGGTTGTTGCCTGCTTCACAAAGACCACATCTGTATGGAGATGTAAAAGACAAAAATATAGCAGCAAACTCTTCATTATTCATTATCGAGGTTTCGGTTGAATCCAATCAGGACTATCCACTCCTTAAATGTCTTTCACAAAACTTAACAGCTTCAATGTCTGTCAAGAAGAGGACTAGTTTAGTTTACTTCAGAGCTACAGCAGGATACCAATAGCACAGAGAGAAAAGCACTGAATGAACACTTCAATCATTATAGCAAACGTGATCTTCAAAGGTTATATCCTTAGGTTGTAAGCCTGATCTTAAAAATGAGAAAAAGCGCAGAGGAAGTGGTTATAGCAGTTCAAATGTACTCATCCATCGTAGGAAGTCTTAAAATACTTTATCTCATGATTCATGAATGCAGATAAAGGTGTATTCGCAAAAAAGGCAATTTATTAAGTATCGCTACAGGTGAAAGCGACCATTTGAATTGTTAATTTTTAAGAAAGCACCTTGCATACACATAAATCCATGCTTTGGCTAATTCATAAGCACCTCTTTGGACATTTAATATTCAATTTCTTTGTATTAACTTTTATTCATTATTCACTGGTTAAGCTGAAGAAGGTCAGGGAAATTATTCTAACAGCAGAGCTAGAAGAAATATACTGCAAAGCCATGCTGTCGGAGAACCCAATCAGGTAAATAATTGAAATGGAACTGTAAAGCATCCATCAAATCGGGTCAGAAAAATAAAAAGAAAAACAATGGAACTGATACACTATTCAATAATTATAACAAAAAGCCCCTCACCACATAGATTGGACTGATTATTTGAAAAAAAAATAAAAAAAATAAAATCGAAACAAAAGAGCTGATCGGCGAACTGGCAAACAAACGACTTATTACTCCAAGTGACCCAAATTTATTTGATTATCTCTCTCACATTAGATGCTTCCATATTTATGCCGTTTTGCATTTATTTCTTATTCTAGACGCATACGTTTTTTTGCAAAGAAATCATAACACAAGACACTGGCAATACGTCTTAATCCCTCGCGAGCTGCGGGCTGCTGGCGACCCACTTGCGGTTGCTCAAATCCACTTCAGTAATAAACAAACATGCAAATGGTGTTCTTGTCATTGAGGCTGCTGCACAAATTGGAGCAGAATCAGGAACAGAGAAATGACAGAGAGGGAGAAAATTATTATTTTTTTAAAGAATAAAAGTGAAAATTGCCTAGCGCGGCTGTGTGTACGGCCCAATTCACTGACACTCTGACCACAAATTACCATTGGAACTGCACGACCAGACCTTTACGCTAATGGCGTCATATGTTTCTTTTTTTTTTGCTGGCTGTTGATCTAGTTTTATCATCTTCTCCAGAGCGCGTTCTTTTTCTTTGACACAATGGTCTCCATGTGCATGAGCCGTCTATGGAGTGGTGGGCCCAGTTAGAGAAGGCGATGTCATTAGACGCGCCAAGTTGCCAAGTTGGTGGTGAGGGCTTGCGCACAGTGAGTGTTACATTTGATATGGGGGTACAGTTTCACGGTCTCAAAGTGTTGACTGTGCATCTTTTGGGCCAATTAAAATTATCCAGATGAGAGATCCATCTGAGGAGGCAGCCAACCGATCATGGTGATGTACGGGTATGTGGATCTTTTCATTTGGCTGCCTCGTTTCACTGTCCCAAATCGTGTGTTTTAAGCCAAACGACGACAGTCCCTTTTTGCTTTCTTCGGTAACAGTACTCGTAAGTAGCAAACAGTTTACTTTTCTTTCTATGAATGGCGAAACAGATGCAATAATTGGGTTATGTGAGGGGGAAAGATGTGATATATGGGACAGATGCCATAAAAGAAAACAGAATCTGGAAAGTTCCTTTCTGTTTAAGGGTTTTTGGTCTCAGCTCATGTATGCCTAAGGTTGACCTTTCCAGCTCTTCGAAGTAGTACTCAGAGTACTCTAGAGATGTAATGAGTCATCTGGCAGTTCTTATGTCGCAAATTGGATAATTTGTGGCGAATTACTTCACGTAAAAGACTTGTAGCTATCAAATTATAATGTTTAACAGCCGGAACGTCATTTGGGATGAACTTATACCCAGGCATACTCGTAAAGTTGATGTTTGCTTTGGGCCTTCTACCGACGATGTGTGGCTTAAGAAGTTTTGGAGAAGTTCATAAAGTTGTTCACCTTCTCTGTACATAGTGGATGGTGGAGAGGGAAGGATATTTACCCCCACAGTAGAAAAACAAATTAAAATTCTTTGTTCTGTAAGTTCATGGTCTGTGGTAAGTCTATTTTGCATGATTCCCAACGGTATGGTGCTCACTGAGGTTAGTTACACTTATCTTTCATTTGGATGTCTTGAAAGTTTCAAGGGCCTTAACAAAAATGCTGTAGCAAATTGTTTAAAGGCTTCATGTACGAGGAATGTTTGGTTCGGTTTGCCGTGAGAAAGCAAGTCTCAGTAATGAACTACGGAGTCATAGAGTTCTTCGAAAGAGTTGAAATGACTACAGGCAAGATCTACTACCATTGAATCGGACAGACTGGCCGAATAGACATCTGGGCTGCTTCATCGATGGTCAACATGGTATCGATAGTGAATTATAAGTGAATTTCAAGACTTTTTTTGGCCATTCAAGCCAGTTAGTACTAAGTAGTGGAATGGTACATATGGGACTCATACGAGGGTAGGCTCTGAAGTTCTGCGTTTTATCACTTCGACTTCAAATAAAGAACTGACATTCGATCTCAAATGCCATAGGGTGAGCGGAATAAACTAATCCGTAGCTCCTTTCCGATTAAGCTAGATGATGCAGTACTCAGTGGAATCTATTTGTAAATGTGTGAGTCATTCACTGAACTACTAAAAGTCTAGGAATAGAGATCCAATTTTTATTGAACAGCCAAAGAGCTGCAACTCCAAAGAAGATGCATTTCACGAGTAGTTCTGCTTTCCTCGTGTCGGGAAGATCGTCCGAAATAGATTCAAGGTGCTATGTGCGGATTAAACACCGTTAAATGAATAAACAGTGAAATTTTCACTAGGCCAGTTCTTAGCTAGCCCCATGTGGGTTAATTAAGCTAACCTCCTAGCCTCTTGGGGGACAAAGAAAAGAGGAAACAACTGTCAGATAGTATGCCAATGTGTGTGATCCATCTCATTAATCACCTCGCGATAAATAAAGACTAATTTCGGTTTCACGCGAATTGAATGAAACAAATTACGACGTTCTAATTACCATTCACACGATTCCTTACCTTATTCTTCGTTTCCCATTCGATCGAGAGGCCCACAGTCGAGTCGCTTTGCGAGAAGCAAGACTAGCGCAGAGCGTCAATTTGTTTAGGACAAAGTGGCACATCTCATCACATTTAATTTATAGTTTCTCTCGCACAGTACCTACTTTGATTGCCTGTTGTTCTGCAAAATTCACTTAACCACTCCAAATTGCCCTCGTAATTACAGCCATGGTCGTGGTTGCCGGTGTCGGCTGTAGTTGGTCAATTTGTAACGAACCCGCAGAGAAGAAATGAAAAATGCTCCAGTGGATCTCGATTTCGGTCTGTCCCTCGGTGTATGGCGCATCTTGAGTAATAACCCAGAATTAAGTGCAATTCTGTGTGACTAAGTGGGTCTCACCCTCTCTTCTCTCACTCTGTCTATGCAAAAGAACACCAAACTGCACTACACTGGAGAGTACGTCACCTCTTTTGTGAGTGATGAGGATGGTTCCTTTCCACTGACAAACAAAGAGGTTTCACTGCGTGCAGCAGGCGTATTCTCGATTGTGTCTTCACGCTTTCGTAACTTGGAAAAAGATTTATTTTTAATGATATGGTTAGGTGAAAGATTGGGCCACTAGTTTCGGTTTTTACTGAAACAACAGGCAGATGGAGGAAGACACTGCGCCATGCAAGAATGACCCTGAAGTCAAAGTGCCTTGAGCCAGCAATGCTGGTAATCTGAGGCGTTATTGAGTGCGGCACAAATTGAGGAGAATTCCACTGGAACATATGTTTAGAATGAATTAATTTATGTACACCTAGATACTCCTAGTTTTTTTTATTTTTCTCATTAACTTCTGTTGAAAGTTTGACTGAGATATGATCCAAAACTCAGCTGAGCATGTATGCCCTCGACGAGGAACTAGAAAGAAACAGGAAAGTCATGGCTTCCACATGGTCATTTGTGATTGACACCAATGAGGCTTAAAGTGCTCAAACTAAGTATTTATGTAACGCCTTCAACTCCAGACCAGGAGGCCAGATATTTGGAGGTAAATCTCGAAAAAAAATCAGCTTAAAACTGAATATTCAAGGCCGTGCTAGAATGGCTCTGTCGTCAGACTCATTGTCATGTATACAGTACTAGTCTGAGGAACAGCAATGGGCAGGATGAAGGTGATGATTCGTAGCACAACTATTTGGAAAGATGAACTTAAGACACCATTTGGTAGAGATGAGAGAGCTCGGTTTAAGTTGGATCACTTAATCAAGATCAGTGCCATATATGACGCACCTCTGTGCTGTGTTCCATAACGAAAGTTGTAAAGCGGATGATCTAGATCGTAGGATTCAGTTCGTAGCGTTCATAATAATAAGAGAGCTCCTCCAGGCCCTATTAAATCAATTAAATTCCAATTCGAAACTGCAGCCATCAGAATGCCAATGGCATATAAAATACCTTCAAGCTGGCCAAACTGAATTGTAAGAAAACCAGGCCTCACGAAGGCTGGGTGCTTGGTTCAACGACTCTTGTATAACCTATGGAGATGACCCATCTTCTATGTACTTGTCTTCCCACACCGGCTTTGAGAAGAAAAAGTCTAGACCCATACTTCTTGTCTCGGGACAAGATTCTGTTTTTTTGTCACAGCGAACCTTCCTCTTGGTTTAAGTATTCCTGTGCCTGATCGGAAACATCTACCTAACCTAATCCGAAACAATTCCTCTTCCACTTGCAAGTGACGGCATTACTGAACTTAAATTTGTTGTAAAATGAAGACCCTTTAGGACTAGCGGAAACACGAAGGTTCTAGAATCGAACCAATCGCTCCTAGTCCATCACTCTATTCGCAAACAATGCGAGTTACTTTATGTAGAAAACGATGAACTGAATACATTTAGAATGATAGGTTTACTAGGAAAGATCCTATAATAGAACGAATCACTTTGTATAGAAGACATAGCTTCCAGAAGTCGCTTCCAAACCATTGTACTCTTGTCGTAGTACAACATTATATCGTAATCCACTCGAGCGGAGATGTTTTAAAATTCAAAACAAGTTCTATGACTAAAAAATCAGGAAACTAAAAGAACACACCAAGATGGAGCCAAAGAAGATACCAATCAATGAAAGAACAAACAATCATCAAACTCCATAAGTCACCCGGACTTCTGTAGGCGGAACAGGTTCCCCTGAATACGATTCTAAAGTGAATGTCCAACAGCAAGCAAATCATTAACAAGAATTAAAAGAATGAATACCCGTCTCTATGTGGGCAGATAATAAAGCAGGCACAGCAATCGCGATAAAGAACGGCCACAATGGACTCCCAATAGAATCATTCTTGGATTACATCAAAAGCTCATCTCTGTTCTGAAGTATCCACGGATACGTACCACTTCTTTCCCACACAAAACACCAATTTCATGCATCCCATCTGATATAATTGATGGTCAGTTTCCTGATGTCATATTTTCCGCTCAAATTGAATCTCCGAGATAGACAAGGGCGTCAGTGGCCCGGTATGCATGAACCAGTAAAACATCTCTGCATCTCACGCACTCTCAGATGAAACCATATCACTAGGCCAACCTGGAGAGAGATTTGCATATGAAAAAAAGATACAAATCGTGGACCAGACCAGACCAGATTATTAAGTCCCGTTCGGCTCTTTTCGATTATAAACTATTGAAGAGGAACCTCTCCTCGACAAGGTACAAATGCAGTCCCCTCCCGAAAACCGAATAAAAAGAAACAACAAAGCAATAAGCACGCGAAGATAAAAAACAAACTCGTTCTTGTTTTACGCGAACGCATTAGAATCGGCATAAAGCGTTAACACTGCTGCTGGTCACAGAATATTGGTAACCGGTACCATTGGAGCTCGACACGATGCAGCCGCACAGTGTGTGTGTACCTGGTCCGCTCTGGGAACACATATCGAGTGCCACCTTAATGTGTTACCTATGTGTGCCTGGTGTTCTACTCTCTTTCTGGCCGGCGCGACTCTCCCGAGGCGCTAATCATAGCATTAAATTGAATCATTTCGTGTCCATTGAACTTGGGCGGTTTTCAAATCCCTCAGATGAGTGGAGCCCCAACCAAAAGCCAAAGAGCCAAATCCAAAGAAGCGTGACTTGAATTTGCCAGCGAAACCGGCGAAAATAAATCGCTGGCGAGGGGGGAATTCGAAAAAAAAATAAACAAACAAACCAAAACCAAATGGATTCCCCAGGAAGTCGTAAAAAATTAAAAACAACACAATGGCACCACATACACGGATCGTTCCGCAGAGTAACATCGAGTTGACATCGCATGTTCGACTCGTTGCATGGTTGGCTTCCTCCTGCGCGCGGCTGGTTAATCCTCCGCGGAATACTTCCTAATATGACAATTGTAGGCATGTTCCGCGGCAGTCTTTCGCCATGCCACACAATTATTTAGCATTTCACTTGGTTCGCCGCAATCATTCGCCCAGAGAGTGACATGACAATGCTCGATGATTCCCATAGGATTGCAGCGCTCCAGCTTTTACAGCGCTTTTAGGCGGAGCAAACAACCTCGCGTTGATGGATGTGCGAACGCTTTCGTCTTATATTCCTCCTCGGGTCTCTTTTGGATTCCCTTTCGCTGTGTAGTTCCTTATGTAATCATCGTGCACAAGGTCTTTCGCATTAAGTTCTTCCATTTTTTTTTTGTTCCTTCTCTCTTGTACACATTGCCCGGATGCTTGAGGTGTAAGTGGCTGTTTAGGGAGCCCCCGGTATGATCGCCAGAGTCTCATCATCAATCCGGGTGAAGTGAAAAATGGCAATTGGAAACGTGTACTTGTTGTAGCTCACAAATGCGAACTTAACACGGAAAATAACTTAAGCGTATTGTATGATTTATTTTCGCTAAATGATAATTGTTTTCTTGGGTGGACTTGTAAGAAGGGCAGTGCTCCAGAGCTAGATGTGCACTGGTTCTGGTTCTCTGTGGACATGGTATTTTATGATGGGGAAAGTGTATCAATAACACCATATTACGTGGAAAATACCGATGCTATTAAGGATGGTCTTGGTACTGGTTTGGTGTTCAGAGGCAGTTCATCTTTCATCTCCTTGCAGTGGACTGTGGTAAGAGGCTTACTCACTGCTGGATTGGCATGGTTGGTAATTGATTTTTGATGATTGCATACTTGGGACTGGCTATTCACTAAATGTCGATTACTATTCTTTGATCGGTCTTTGGATAAATTAGGTCGACGTCATCTCTGCATCTTATTCCTTATAATCTAGTCCTTGGGGTGCAAGCCATTTTAAAGTTCTGATAACCCTTTCCTGGAAGATTTACTATTCAAGCACATACACCCCTTAGCGGTGAGAAATAATGATAGCACAGATGTGCGACTGAAACTGAAACAGGCAGCCAGCCTGGCCTTACTGGGTATTCAGTCTTAACGTTATTTATGTCCCACTGGTGGGTGCACTGAGAAATAGATAGACACTTTCTATCAAAGAAATAAATTGAACAGAACACAAGAACTTTTAGACTGGATGCATAGCACGAATTGCCACTGTTGTACTCGTACTTCTACATACTTCTTCAACTTTTCATCACAAGTTGACAGTCATTTATGTTGCTAGTAATGCCAGGAAAGTTATATCCAATCTATGATACTTACATCATCAACTACTGTTGCATCAATCATGGTCTAGTTGTTGCGTACTTCGTTCCTAATTGCTTAAAGGTCTCGAATGGCCCACTTAAAGGCGCCAGAAAACCTTAAGGGAATATTGATACCGCAGTTGAATTTCCAAACTATATTTTGGCACACACTCTCAGATGCTTAAATCAATTATTGTAAGTTGATTTGTAAACTCATCCTAAAAACTGATCTGTCCACTGTCTGTTTGAACGAACTATTGATACTCCTGGAGGGATGCACGGCGATCGCATATGCAGGTGATATTCTTTATAGTTTGGTCGTGCTAGTACCCTTTGGTGGTCGACCTCCTTCTCCTGGGTAAGTAATTAAGTTGGCAACCTGACATTTGAGAAAGAGTTACGAAAGCTACAGTAGCACAATTCTCTTGCAAAATCAATGGAAAACAGATGAAGTCTACTAACTCAGCCATTAGAGCGATACCTACAATAGGGGTGATTACCTAGTGGACAACCTTAGAGAAAGTTTTAAATCGCGATTCTGCGTAAATGTAGGGTAAATGTTAGCCCTCTACACCACAGGATATCATCTTATACCTTTTCAAATATTTAGAAGCCAAATGGCACCAACCGCCTCCTAAATAAATAGAAAATGCTAGAGAGTGAGAGGCCAAGAAAAAAAATTGAATATGCTTCCAATTGGAATACACTCCATCCTCGGGATACTGACTCCCAAACACTTCCTTGTCACCATCGCTTCTAAATCACTGGAATGATGTGACGTATGATGAAGATGAGACCATTTACTTCTACAGTGATGTCTCAAAAAAAAACCAGCTATTATATCCTTGTAAAGGTGACGAACTCGTGAGAATAGAAACAGCTTTAGTCATCCTGCCGGACAGAGGCATCTTGAGGATACCAATACCAATCGCTTCTTCCAAACTCAAATACAAGCTGAGAACTATCGAGAGTGTAAATCTAAGGTGGACAAGTGGTCCGATAAGTCTACCTCCTACTAAGAGTATGATTTCTTTCAATAGTACTGTCATCCCTGGACACTGCCTTAAAGGTACGGATGCAGCAAGGGCGGGCCTTTTTGAAAATGACTTTCGTAGAAGCTGCATGGATGAAGGGCAAATCATCACTGTTGCCAACAGTAATTTCGAAGTCGTTAAGGAATGGAACACATTAGTTCTACCAGTTCTGCTATATGGAGCCGAGTGCTGGATGATAGCCAGGAGAGTAGAGCTGATATGGAATACTTTCGTTCTTCATCGGTCCCTCATGCAAAGAGAAAGAATAGAGTGGAAGATGCATCCGCATCTATGAGCTGTACCAAGATGGATGTGGATGTACTCCAAGAAGCCAAAACAAATCAATTACACTGGCTCGGCCACATTAAGCGAATGGACCATAAATACTCCAGCAAAGAGTGAGTTTGAATCACATCCACTGGGTTCGAAACGAAAAGTAAGATCGAAACTCCTTTACAAGGATCAAACTATCGCGGAGCATGCCCCCAAGCAGAGGCTCTTCACAGGTCAGGAGGACTTTAAGTAAGCCTAAACGAAGAAGAGGAAGACTATATTTCAAATCGTCTTTCTCTTTCCCAGGAAGACGTTTTGCTTAGGAGCCCCCTATTAAAACGATGTATGCGATCTGCTTAACTTGTACACGAAGAGCCTCTTACGCTACATCAGAAGCTTATTGCTACTCTAAGTGCATTTCTAAGCTGGTAGCCATTTCAATCAAACCAACCCAAAGCCAAAACGTCACTATTGTCGCAGAGTAACCTATCGTCAGAGAACATCTTGACCAACAAAAAATATTCCAAAGTGCACCTGCTAGTCTTGGCACCTGCACAGACTTGGCCACTCGAACTCCCAAATTCTGATTAGAAATGTGAAGAAAGCTTGCGCCAAATACCTACATAAGTATGTACCCAACAGAGCCACACAAAATCTATACAGATAGTACACACAGTTTTAATTACTGCAAATGGGAGCAAGTGAATCCTCTGGATGAGACCTCCTCCATTAAATTATTACGAGAGCATACGATCCATTGTTCCATCAGCAATTCCCCGTTTAACAACTTAATCGCATCACTATGTACGTATACATGCGCTTCAAATTGTCTAATTGCAGATACATTCTTCTTTAATTGCTTTCCCATTTGGTTTGTTCCTCTTTTCCTTTTCGTACGTCGTCGTCGTCGTCGTCGTTCTCTTGAGAACGTAAATTCTTATCGAAAAGTGAGATTCTAATTGTTCCACCACCTTGAACAGCCTGGGCTTCTCGAAGAAGAAAGTCATAAATTTGTGATTCATTCAAAGTGGCAAAGCGGGAACCTCGACGCTTTCCAAACAAAAATTGAGATGTCGATTTAATTAGTTTTCTTGAAGGCGGAAGACGCTGATACACATCTTCATTGCGGACCCTCCCAAGATACCAGTGTGCACCCAGCACAAAGGAACTGAGTTCTCTTTCACTTCCTTATATTTATATTTACAGACAGACAGACAGTTCTCCATGCCTCATCGATCATAATAATTCCTCTCACGTAAAATATTGTTGAGGGAAAATATGATTCTGAGATCCATCTCGCCGGTGCATCACGTTCCGTGCCTTCGGCGAGGATCGGTACTGTTCGAATCTATGTAGGTATCAGATACCACGTGCCACATGAATAATGCTACCGCTGTGGTGCAACAAATTGCAACTATTTAGGTGCAGAAAACGGTTACAGATTAATAATTTTATTTTCAAAGACTATCTGGGCACGTAAAAGGGTCGTCCGTTGGGTAGGTAGGTAGGTACATCGATCATCATCGGCCGTTGTGTTGTGTGTTGGCCACAACCCACTTTTGGTGCATCTGCACTCTCTGCTGGCTGGAGAGAAACCTTGTCAGCAATAATTATTAGTAATTTGTTTCAATGAAAAGTACGTTGACCACTATCGGCCACCATCTGTGCCTTTGAGCTGTAATTGGATCTAATATCCTATGCGGGGCTTAAAAATTACCATGACAGTGCTGTTGGTTGGTTCCGTTCGAGTTCAAGTACGAGTGAAGACGGAAATTATAACATCAACTTGTTGCATATATTTTGCTCAGGCTAATGGTAGTCGGATAGGCTTCGGCAGAAGATTATAGATCGTCATTGGAAAACAAAGAAGAAGGGAGAATGCGGTTTAGATTGTGATTGTGTAGGAAATGGAGCACGGATTTCCGTTAAAGGAGAATTAAATCCTTTTTAGATGTCTGGGAGTGGAATCTAAAATATGAGGTGCATTTAGATTAAGGCCTTCCTCTTTGGCACACTTTGATGATAGTCATGATCTAGTATGGTGTCTATCTGAATGATAGGTCTGTGGAAATGGGTACGAACGGTGCTACCCATTTCATATTCAAAGTGGAACGACTTTTAAGTGGGCTTCGCAAAGAAATGGTTCGACGAACTAACGAGACGTTTATCCAACGTCGCACAAACATACGAGTGAGTACTTGAGAGTCGTGAACAGAGTCATGGATGAACAATTATTTAGTAGAGCAGGCTGATACCACACTAAATTTTGGGTATCTAATATGTATAATGGAAGTTTTGCTGAATAATTGTCATGCTGTCCAAGAAGGGAGATCAGAACAGATCAGAATGTGGCAACTGGAGAGGTATGTACATATGTTCTTCTGAATTGGATCGAGTAAAAGAATATTTTGAGTTAACACTCGAAAGAACCGTTCTGCATCAACACCTTCCGAGTCGTCGGGTACAGATCTTCACCACATCGAGTTCGAGAAGGTCTTGTCGTGTTTTACACAACGATAGGTGTCAGAGAAATTCGAAGTTTGCAAGCGAGTTCACTACTCGTCCTTCTAGCAATCAATGATGTAATCCGGCCAGCTCTGTCTGCCTAATGGCAAGGATTTTGACTATACTCATGACGTTTGACGATGATGCCTCTGCTCCTGATGGCCAATAACTTGGACTCAGAGGCTAAAAAAGTTTGGTTCAAGATAAATAAAGGAAAGCAAAACCCTTAAACACTTTAACGTAGCACTGACGGAGAAAAATCGAGAAAGAAAACAGCTTTCCATCAAATATGGTAACATTATGGATGCAGTAGGTAGCTTCGTCGAAATACTTAGGAGAAAATGGAAGTGGATTGTCCACATCGTCTAGCGAAGGACAGTTAAGGATGAACTCAGATCATTGGAGCTGACTTAGAGGGAACCCAAAAGTGTTGAAGGACTATGAATACGAAGAAACGCTGGGATCAGAGACCATAAGCAAAAAGTAAATTAAGCTTACTCTTCAAAGTTTAAAACCCAGTAGTCGAGAGTCCAATCTGACTTACGAGTAAGCAAGGTTTCTTTTAAAAGATGCTTTCAATTTTGAGTTGTAAAGAAGTGATGTCATGATATTAACCTTTTTCCTATGGGCTTAAAAAGTAAGTCCTTTCCACCAACAATTCATGCACGGAATAGAGCCGCAATAATGCCAAAACATGATGAAAAATTTCATGAAAAGAATGACTATTTGCAAGTAGAGTTGACGCAGATATTTGATTGATATTGCATTCCATTTCTTACCTCAAAATTTGTACATTCTTAGATTAAAATAAAAATATTACAACTTTCATAAAAAATTTTGCGATTTTCTGTTGATTCATGACACTTCTTGTGCTTTTAACGAACGGAAAATGGAAGGTGAATATGCGAATTATGACAAATGAAACGTCATTCGCAATTCAGTTTGCTTGCCAGACAGACTGCCTACGTAGCCAACTTCGTTCTAATTAATCGAAAAGGAATTTAAAGAGGTCTTGTGTGTCATCGGTCATGATTTAGACGTGCTTAGGGACTTGAAACTCAAATGCAACATTTATTTTGTCTCAATGCAAGCTTTGACATAAGACGTAATGAGCTTTGAGGTGCAGCCTAGGTCTCAATCAGAGTAAAGAGAAGGGCGATGAGGGTCGAGTTTAAGGCGATAAGTGCTCCGGAAGTCAAAAACAGAAATGTTTGACTTACGGTTCGAGATCATATGGAAAATCGGTTCGTTGGACCCATAAGAAGTACGGTGGGTCGGTAGATAGAAAGGTACGAGGATTGTATAAAACAAAATAGAGTTGCAAAGAAGAGGGCAGTCCTTGTTCCTCAAGGGTTTTTAAGTTCATAAAGTAAAGGTGGTTTTGATAGAGAGGGAACATAATAGGTTTGCTCTAGAATGAAGCTTGAAGGGTAAGATGAAGAAATTCTGGACAGATGAACTCACTACAACAAGGGCCAACCTTGACTAGCGTACTGAAGGAGTGAGCAACATCAAGACAATGTAAAGTGGCTTGGTCACGTAAGGCCTAGAAAATTATTTGGACCACCGTTTGTTAAAACCAAGTTTTGTATAAGATCTGGAATCTGAACCTCACCAATGTCTAATCTGTGCCTGGCATTGGGACAGTGGCCGAACATTCTCGACACATGTAACACTTAAACCCTTTGGTTCTTTAGACTGTCATTAGCTATTTCAAATGTGATCCCTTTCAAGCTTTGGATATTTTAGCTATTATGTGTCGCTTAAATGAGGATAATAAACCCTATGGGAAAAAACCTTATCTTATAGCCTATAGCAGAGCTCTATGACCGAAAACTTATTGAAGAATTCTCAAGTCAAATAAAGTCAAATTAAGATCAAAATCTCAGACCGCCAACAATATTTGTTACAATTTCTTACGAAATAGTTTTATGTAAGCTTCTACAGCATAAAAAAAAAAAACCTATTTAGGTCACACATATTGAATCCTCCTCAAATCCACTAAGCAGTTAGCACTGAAATACCACAAGAAAAATATGTGTCAAATTGTTACCACAATAGCCTCTAGAAGCTGAAAACCAAAAACCAAAAAAAAAAATAAATAAATAAGGTCCACATGAGCACCCATATCTGCAATTATTTATCACAACGTTTGTGTGGAGAACAAACCTACTACAACAGAACTTAACCCAATCCTCAATACCACCGAATCTCTAATGAGCCGCACATTGACTGGGAGGAAGAGAAGAAACCAGCAAAACGCGACCTTCCGCACCGCACAATACCCGAGAATTGGGTCAAACCATCTCACAGACAGACACCCATTGATACAATCTGAAACCGTACAACCGATTCTCGATGAAACTTTATGAGATACACTCGGGAGTCGGGACGGATCGTATTCTCTCTGCCGTAATTAGACAGAATCCAAATGCAGTTGGAGGAAGGCAAAGCCCATTCTTTGCCACCTTAACACTTACCATTCGCAGAAGTCATAACTCACAGGCGCATTGTGATGGCTTTGAGGTTTTTTTTTTCTCCTTATGCCAATTAGAATTGTTGGACAGGCCAATGAGCAAATTACGCGAATATCGGTTGAATGGGATTCCGCTTCTGGTTGATCACGATGATGACGATGACGATGCCGATGACTGTTAATGGTTATTTGTTGCCACGATGTCGTATCGGTTCCTGTAAGAGCCCACCACCACCGCCACCGCCACCGCTTCGATATAATCATCGTTAGCAGTAGATTTATGACAAGGTAAGCGGTTACTGCTTAAGAAGCGGTGGGTCTGAAATTTGTTTGGTATCAGAGTCAGGCCGTCCAAGAAGAAGAAGAAGAAGGTCCAACATAACCGTGGTGGCTTATGGATGGAGAGGACTGACTCACACCAAGAATGATGGTGATGGCGATTGGAAAAGTGCATGCTCGAGTCTCAAGAAGGCTGGGTCGGTGCGCTTAATGAGATTACATTAAACGGTAAGGCCAGTCGAGAGTATGGAGTAATGGGATTTGGGGGTGCATCGTAAAGTAAATTACGTAATGAGAAAATCGATTTGGTTGGAATGGTAATGGCATTACGGTGGATTACACGTCAAGCTTAATGATCATGTGAAGAAGCGTTCGCCTGGATCTTCATGTGCGGTGGAAACGTTTTTCTTGTGTTTTCTTAATTAATTACTTGAAAATCGTTTAGTTTCGGATCAGTATACATATATCATTCAGGGCGTTTGTAGTTTCTTTAAGTTAACATCCTGCTTTGAGTATGATTCTCATGCATATGCACATGAAGCATATGAAGTGCACACGTATAAGCGACTGATATTGACGTGGCATACCCGTGAGCCTAATACTGGTTTCAAGTTTGAAAAGTTCCACAGATCTCTGGATAAGACACTCGAATTTAATAGCAATTCGCGTTAGTCAATTTGTATATTCCTTCCGTATAGCTTGACTATACTTCCATCTTTCTTGCCACAGTACAAAGCTAGGATTAGGATGATAGACCGAGGTACTCTATATACCTGATCTGTTGAAGTAAATTATACGAAATGAGCCAAATAAGTAACTCTACTCTATAGCTACGAGGGTGTTCTGAAAAGTTTCCGAAGTTTCAACATAAAGGTGACACCGTGAAATTTTTGGGTAGCTGAATTTAAACGACTCCGTGCCATCTGATAGATGATGAACCTTCGTCTTGTTTTACCAAGACAATGCCCCGTCACACACCTCAACGGTTGCCATAGCGAAAATCCACGAATCATGGTTTCAACTGCTTCGTACTCACACTCCTTGCTAGTAGTCGTCACTTTTCTGGAGGAAGACTCCGAAAGGTTAAAGAGGTGCAAACATAAAAATGTCTTGTGTTTTCGAACTGAAGCACATCACGTTACTTAGGTGGCGCAACAGTTCGGGGTGAACCTCGCCAAATGGGCACCAGGCACACGTTTTTTTTTTTTTGCGCAACAGGTCGATGGGACCCAACCAACACGAATGGAAGGGTCCTACTGTTTAATGTGGTGTCTGAAGGGCAATTTGTTATTTGAGAAGCTTTCTCAGGACAGTTGTGCACTCGGATGTTTGTCAGACGCTCGCGAGAGGTGGTGCAGTGAAAAACTTTTAGGTGTTCCGACTGAGACGCGAACCTCGAACCCGTTGCTCCATAGTCCAACGCACTAACCCCTGAGTCATGGCACATGTTACTCCAAGAATTAATATCCAAAAATAGAAAGTCGTACATAAGTAGTTTGACTCAGTTCATAGCTAAAGAACAAATTTTCATCAAAAATGTGTTCAGATGTCTGCTGTAAAACACGTTCAAACTTCTATTGTAAACGATCCACTGATTTGATTCTACTTTTCAGTGTTTCCTTTGGCAACCCAACAAATATATCAGCAGGTACTCAGTCATTAAATATCAAGCTTCAAGCTTTGTATAGCTTGTTACCTTGTATTCAATATTTCAAAGCTAGCAATATTATTAGCAATAATAACCATGGAGCTTAATTTTGACAATGAAATGAATAATTTATCAAATACCTATCCAACGGTAAGGAATCAATGTTTCTTTTGAAGAATAAACCATTTGATACCAAATTTAAGCAAATGACGCAAAACCTCGGTATAGCCATTAGCTGTTAGCCACAAAAAGACACCAAATCAATCAACATTCATCTGCTTTAAGGAAATATTGATTCCAATGGCTTCTGACAGGCATTTCTCCATATTTCCTAGTTCGATATGAACTGCCATTCTGTGTTCGAACCATTAAATTAAAAATAAACCTGTCAAACCATAGGCTATGACTTCCTGAGAAGGACAACAAAAAGGATTGAACATAATAACCACAAAATTAGATTTCTCTCCACAAGTTCGAAATCAATAAATCCAAACGCAAAGATTTATCGTCCTTTTTGGCATTGATGTGATGACTTTACGACCTCGCTTTAAATGGTTGGAAAGGTCATGCAATCTGCCAAAGAACGTGAAATAACTTTCAAGGTATTTAAATATAAATCAACCATTTTGACAACCAGAAACATGGCCGCAACTTAACCGTGACAACGACAAAGAAAAACTGTCAAAAATGCATTTTGTAAACTAATTTCGATTTTCCTCAATTGTCCGCCTCGTTCGTTACGCTTTTCTTTTCCTTTTTTCCATTGTGTGCCATGGCGGGGTAATATAAAACTCGCAGCACACTAACACGATTGTGATCCATTAAAAAAAGTGAAACCACCGATTGTCTTCACCGGAACAATACCATTTCTTGCGGAACGACTTGTTCCCCCCACAAAACAAAACAAAATAAAAAATAATAAAAAACCCACAAATGTGGAACATATTCAACTAATTGTACTCAAATCATTTCTAGCCTCGCAAATTAATTCCATTTATTAGATCCCCGAAACAGTTTTAAGAGTTCTTCCCGACGGCGGCGGGGGTAACGCAACCCACGGCCCGAGATGGCAGAATGACAATTTTCTACGAACCTCGGCCAATGTCGGTCATAAATCATCCCAGCGCTGGGTCAACAGCCAACAGACCCAACGAAAACAAAGCAAAAGATCATCTCCTCACAGAACAGAATTTACGACATTACCATACGGTCATAAATTTCCGGATCTTCAAAGTTCTCCTGATCAGCATATTTTTACATAAAAAAATCAAAAAAGAAGATGTTCACTGGAAACCTGTGCAGTGAGTAGTGCATCTCCGAACGCTGCACGACGACGACACGGCATTACGTAAGGTATAACCCCGAGCGGGGATCACGTATCTCCCAACAGGGACTGTGTGCCAAAACAGTTTTAATGTCGGGGGCCGTTCCAAATTACTGATGACAACCATAAATGGCAAGCACTGGCTGTCAAGCTTTTAATTACTCTGTACATGCCAGGAGTGCAGGTTTCAGGTATCCCACCTTGGGCCTGTGGCTGTCGTTTGTTTTTCAAAAGATTTCGTGACAAAATGCAATTAGACTCACTGGAGGTATTCTCAAACTTACCGTAAGTCCCTGCATCCGTGTTGGTGGTTGGTGGCTGGAGCTCATGTGGCTTCTGGTTACCGCCACTCTTCGGCGGCATTACAGTGGCATTGGTTGAGGCTCTAGGTTGTCCTAAACTACTGTCAACGGTGGCAGTCGCGGCATACTGCACGACGAGGATGCAAATTAAAATTGCTAAGTGTGAACTTTGCTGATTGCAGCAGTGGTTCTTAGATCCCAGCATGATGCTTGTTCGACGCTTTGTTTCGCTATCTTTTACTACGTTAGCGGTGTTAACACTCTGTAATCCATTAATACACAGATCTTCGGGAAGCGAATGCGCACACAATACCCAACGGCACACACGGAAAAGATTCTTTCGCGTCGCGATCAGAGATGCAAACGGTTGGACGAACGTTCGTTGCTTAGGCGTTGAATGCGATCTCGAAACCGTCTTGGCTCACGACTAGACTCTGACTGATTCGATGGCCATTTCGCCGTTGCTTGCAGCCAGGTGAGTCGCTCTGCTGCGCAAAAGAAAAAACTAAAGTTGATCTCTCTTCCAGCTGTTGTTGTTGTTATTGGTGATGGTGGTGGTAGTGTTCTCCAGAGAGGTTGGATTCTTTTGCGCAGAATTGAAGGTTGGTTGTTGATGATGATGACGATGATGATGATGATGGGTAGGAGGATGGTATTAAGCTCTTTGGATTTACACTTTTCTGTCGAAATTCCTTCATTCCATGGCTGTTTACCTTCGGTGTGTCGTATCGGAGCGAGCTTCTGCACGTCCATGACCATGACTTTGGGTTTGACATGTTCTTCTGTGGGCCGCTTTCGTGTTGACGTCGTACAGTGGAACCGAAAGGTGGAAAATGAAGAGAAAAATACTCAACGCGCTCTGCTACGTGGATTGTCAATTAGTTTTATAATTGGTTGATGATTCAATTGGTGAAGAAATAATTATACTATTAATAGGACTAAACAAAATAACTGACGAAACGAATGATTATGAAGACTTAGTTGTTAACTGGTTGCTGGGAGCTACATTATGAAACAAATTATTGGCTAGTCAATCGCTGCTTGCTTAGATTCATAAGATATTTCAGTACTTCATCTGCCCAAACTCGTAGGTCCTTACAAGAGTGAATGATGCTCTAGAAGTTACAAAGAAAGCTAGAGGATCAAGTTGACGACTTTTAGGAAAGCTGGGACCCAATCAGCAAAATTTCAGCCACGAACAGGACCAGAATACAAATATAAGCGATCTAAGGCAGAAATTTTTGGCATTCCTTAAGCTACTTTGAGAGTTCGAGTCTGATCTAGCTCTATCTTTATCTGGCTGATAGATAGACTACGGAAGGGGCCGGAGTCAATAAACGGAGATGGAACACCGGATCTGGCAAGTACATTACCAGCCTCACTGCCAGTAATGCCTGCATACCTTCGAGCCCATGTTAGTATGATTTTATTGTGTTGAGTAAGCTGCGGGGTTTGAAGATAGTGCAAAGCCGTCTTATATTCAATGTCGGCTGTTTGGCTAATTGGTTTTCGAAGGTTTCTTCTAATGGAGTCTCTGTCATTGAACTCGACACTAACAACCACAACTCGACACAACTCGACACTCTGCCAGGAAGATAGGAGAAAGGGATTCCTAGTGACGAACAGAATTGGGGATCGGGATCAAAAATTCGAACTGCTACTCCTTTCGACATGTATGAACCATCAGAGTCCCAATAATTGCGATTCGAAATGGCGACTTTTTGGCATGAAGTCCATGCAGACTTCATAACTAGTATTTTTCTAGAAGAACTTCCAGAGCAGCTGTAAGGGTTGGTTGTAGGGAAGCGCGGGAAAAGGCTCTATTAACCTTTTCCCACCAGACGAGCTATGCATAGGTTATTATTGGGTTGATAATGATAAGGTAAGTCCAGTAAATCATCTTTGGGTTCAGTCCCCATTTTTTCCCGAAAAGTCTAGAGCAAGTCCATAAGGCTTTTAGTTAGTGGTATTTTATTTCTATCAAGTTGTGCACCATTTAGAATCTGGAGGAGTAAGTTTTACTCTTGGTGAAGGGTATAATGACTGTTTCTGTTAGGACAACTTTAAGCACTTCTAATTGGCACCAGCCATGGAGTAAAGAGTAAAACTCCAGCTTAAGAGCAAGCTTTGTGAATGTGACAAAATGATTCTGTTGCTAAGCATGGAGCATTTTCATCTCAGTGATTAGAGAGATGTATTATCGTAGGCCCTGGAGATGTCGAACAAAGCACAGAGACTACAAGACTGTCGATTTACCTGATGTATATGCGAATTGATGGTCATTCAGGGGGGTCCTCAATCAAGGCAATATATTTTGATTTAAAGGTGGATAATCTTGTACATTAACTTTAGGAACAGTGAGATGCTAATGTCATAAGTGGATCTAAGAATAATACATTGTTACAGATTGAGAACTAGCACTTTCTCAAAGACAGCTCTTTATAAACCAGGAACCTATCTTTGTACATTATGCAAAAAAAGAACTTGCTAATGCACTAACCAAGTCTATGTTATCAACAAGTAATGCAAGTTCCTGTAGATACTGTATGTTGGCGTCACAAGATGCGGTTGCCTCGAAGATTATAATCTGTGAAGTGGGCTGCAAATAAGCATTACGTAGCAAGTGTGCATCTAATGGGCTCACTAGAAAAACTTGTATCCGTACATCAGCTGAAATAATGATGGATGACATCAACATTGCTAATTTGACAAAATATTTATGAAATTATTCGCTTATAAGCGTTTTCTCCTTTCGAAAGCCATAATGAATTCACCGAAATAAATTTATTTGACGGTTTTATGTTTTAGAATTTATTGTTTTTCAAAACACGCCAATCATTCTCTGCTAGCGGAAATGCAAATACCTATACATATTCGCATGGTTAGGGTGATTAAAGTGATTGATGCTGGTAGTATTGTAACAGTGGTAGCCAATGATCTCATCCCTAATGGAAGACGTAACTCGGTATCCAGTGAAGCAGGAGAACTATAAAAATATTGATATTCGTTTTATTTTGAAGTTACAATACAACTGATCCCTTAAGTCAGTTGCACGTTTCCTATTTTACTTTTGGTCATAAAACTGGGCACCTCCTGGTGAACGATGTCTTACCAGCGGTTCCATGGAGTAATTTGAACGAAAATGAAAAACCCTTTTCTGTGTGCAAAGCCCAACGGCGCGACAAAGACAAGGTTTCCTTCAGTCGTCGTCACTCCTTGACTTGAGAGCATTTTACTTGTCGAGAGTGTCTGGCCGATGTCAGACACAAACAACGACCACGACGGATGTGGTCGTGCCCTCAAGGGGCATCCTCTACTCCTAATGATGGGTTATAGTGTATATTTCATTCCTGCTAATTTGATTCCTTGGCAGTAAAAGTTTTGTTGCGATTTCACTGAAAAGAAAATTATTGTTTGAGTTGTCTTATTGCCTGGCTAAGTGGCTGAATCCTTCGTAACTTGTTTTGCACATTAACCAGATACACGTCACGTTTATTGCTGGCTACTGTTTATTAGGCGACTGCATAGCATTCATTTGCTGCTTTCATCAACTCATCCGTTCTGGGCTTGAGATTGGCATACAATTTCCAACGCAAACACAGTAGTGTGGTTAAACTAATTGTTGATCTAAATCTTGAGAGCGCTGCTGGTTGGTTTCACATTGAAACGGCGATGCACTGCTGAATTGATGCCAAGTGCTGCGGCTCTGGAGAATAGATTAGAAATGACCATTTGTGTTGAGGTGGACTCTTGGGTCGTTCTCACCTCATGAATGTGCCAATTGTATGAATTGGTTTTGAGCAGAAGACACAGTAATTTGCATCGCTCTAATGCATTGGTTTGGTTTATTAAATGATCATAGTTTGCTGTCCTTAATTATGTAAGAGAAAGTTCTGTTGCCATGGGAAACGGTTGATGCGACTTCATGTGAAAATTGTAGGTTGGAACACTCTGTCTCAGGGGCATGATTTATTCTTCTCTGATGCGGTTTGTCGTTAGTCTATTAATTACTATGTATTACAAAAGATGCAGCGAGTTGGAATTTTTTATGGGCAAAGTGGGGAACCGGAAAGAGAACTTTATTGTTATGAAATGCGCATAAGTTCATTGCCTTTTTTTTTATTGCTTCCGCTTGTAACCGAATGGATTGTGTATATATTACGTTTGCAGCAAAACGTGAGTTAGGCTGAGAAAAACATAAAATTTCGTATCGGCATGCAGAGTTCCAACAGAACTAGATGAACTTAAAGCACATGCACAGGGCTGGTGTTAACACAATTTAGCGCATATTGACGGTAGGTATTTGAATAAACTGGTTAGTTAGTGTTAGGTCTATGGTACGTCAGAGAGAGAGCGTACAAGGCAGACGCTGGAAATCATTTGATGGAGGCTAATCTTGGACGCAATTCACTGTACACTATTAGTACAGTAATAGACTACCACTTATAGTGACCACTTTTGGGAAACATAGTGTGTGATGGCTTCTTACGGCTTCCAATACCTCAGGAGTTCAAACTGAACTAGAGAGATCCAAAGGACGTCTGTCCGCGAGAAGACAAAACGTAGTAACGAATGACAAGGGCATTGGAGTAGCTCTGCAAAAGTTAAATAGACGTTAGACCTTATGATACACTTCCTGTTTATGATGGTACTTCTACAACCAAGAGGTTTCCTACAATTTCATTGACGATCTCACATTCCGGGAACATCTGACAAACATCCAAGAGTACAACTGTCATCAAAAAGGTTCTCAAATAATAAAATCTTCTTCAGATATGGCATTAAACAGGAGGTCCCCTACTTTCGTGTAAGGAAACGTACAACATGAATGGTTGTGAGAAGCTAGACTAAGGATCCCATTGACTAAGAAAGTCTTGACCGCAAATCATTTGGTTTAATAACACCACTGTTGGCAAAGTAGGTACTTCAGACCAGATATGAACGATCTCAACTTCCATAGTATAAGGGAGTTTGATGGTCATAATGATCATCTTGGCTTGAGGTTGAGTCTCAAGTCAATCGCTATGTCAGTCTATCAAAGAAGATTGGAGTTAGAAAGTTCTGCTAAGAAGAAGATTCAAAGCCACTTCCCTTCATTATCACATCTTGACCTATCAACGATGACAAAGCGAAGCGTCATGAATCTGTCGACACGGCCTGTCAGCTATGATCGACATTTAATGGACTATCGCCTTTGTAGGTGGTAATTAACTTTCAACAACACCCACCATCAATTCCACAATGTGCATGTCGTTGCGCGAGATTTCTTTTGTATCTAATCCAATGCATCCATCAAATCCACGCTAGTTATCTCAATTGGAATCTAATTTTCAAATAAATCTCCAAACAATGATGAGGATGCTGTAAACATTGACTGACGAAGAAAGTTGTTCAACAACAAAGAAAATAACGATCATAACTCAACTCCAGAGCGTGTATAACAACAAATTAATGATAATGACTATCACCATCGCGCCACATCGCGTTGCATCACTTTACTGCTCGCATCGATTGCACTTAAAAAATACCTCTAGACGAAAACGAAAGCACTTCAAGGCCTAATGGCAGACCGTTTGTTCAATTAGCGTATAATTATTGGATATGCACAGTTGCATAGACGGCCGGCGCTGTGCGGCAAAAGCTGTGCCCACCTCCTTTGCGTGCCACTGTTGTCAGGTGTATTACCGTGGCGCAAAGACCTTTAAAACACCTCTGGGCTACCGTGCGATAAATGAGCGATGAGCGGAGTCCGACAAAGCGATGCGTGTAATCATCGCATTATAAATTCGATAGCATGACCAAGGCACATTCTTCGCTCATGCAGCAATGCTTTCTGAAAGACCAATGGATGAGTGATTGCAGAACGCCAGGCTGACCTAGTATGCGACTAAGTTTGGCACCGTTTCCTTCCCACTTTCGTTTCAAAAACAAAAGGGAAACAATCTACTCCCAAACTGATATTATAAAATTTCAAATGAAAATGAAGCGAAATTTTCAACAAAACCAGCCAAAGATACAGATCACTTTTATGTAGATACAGATACTCTGTCGCGTTTCATAACACTGTCATTAGAGGAGCAAATGGCAGAAGAGAAAGTCATTATACTCGTACTTGTGCCGTTAAAGAAATACCTACTTGTTGTGGTCCAAATTAACTCTCTGTGTGTGCCCAATGAACTCTGCAATCTAGGCTCCATCGCTGTGATTCTTAATCACTTGTTGGATACGACGACTAATGACTGATGAATGCTTCAAGAACAGTCTGTGTTGTTCGCCAAATGAGACTATTAACTTGAAAGTAATTTCCGGGCTCGCTGATTCTATGCAGAGGATAACATCGTATTCGCACCTACTTTTATGATGAGATGTGTGAACAGTGTGAGAACAGTTATGAACTCAAATGAAGCCATTAATTTGTTTTTCATATTCCTTTGTAGGCCGAACAATGCCTGCAAGAAAATTGTCACAGGTTATGTAGTTAGGCAATGGGCTTGGCTGGAGTTCATCAATAAAACCATAACGATGTACATACTACGTAGGTACAGATGAGAAAATCGTGACTCAAAGTGGTGGTAGCTACGTGTAACTATCCGGTTTCATACGTCATTGGTGATTTAACAAATCCAAGGAGGAAGACGGCCAGTACGGCAGACATGCAGTGCGCAATCGTGACACTGACTTTTTGCCAAGGAGTCGGTTGGCAGGTTAGCAATCATATCATTCAGTTGGTTTGGTGCGGAATGCGATTCATGGTGAAAAATCGAATTTTGTGACAGCCATGACAGGAGCAGAGCGGAAGTGAAAACGTATAGAACTCGGGAGTTAATTTCAAGAAAACGATGGGCAGACAGAGTATCATAAACAATGGAATGGACAGGTTCGTATTTTTTGTAGAGTCTAGCTAGTCACAGCCAATGTGTTTTGTGTGATATGTTCTTTAGACGAATGGGCCTCATTATGTTGTAAGGCTTCAAAGTTTCTTATATGTTTTCGTTATCAGCGATCCGGCAGTAGAGGAAGACCTCGCCTTAAATGGTGCGTACAAGTAGAAGTGAACCTCAACCGACTTGGAGTGCGCAACTGGAGGCAATTAGCTAAGGACCGGGTTCAGCCCGAACTCTAGCGCCACCTAAGTAAGTAAGTAAAATCAGAGTTCCATTTGAACTGGAAATTATTGACTGTTTCTTCAAAAAGCATGGTTTATACCAATAGTACAACAAACGAAGTTAGGATCAAGTGATTAAGTTCATTTCTCTGACTGTTCAGGATCTTGATTCTAGAATATGTAACGTTCTCCCCTTCTTTTGAAGTTATTGTGATCGAATCACTTTAAGTTCGGGAAGGCTGTAATGCACTTGTCTGCACCCCCATACAACTAACCACAGATAGTCAAACAGATCTGGATCTAAACTTAATCAAAAACATTCCCACTATCTAGCAAGCAACAGCGTACTGCACCATTGGAATGGACTCCATCAGAATAGGATTCTAGGCACAAAAGACCTCTGCTCTATGGAGTGAAAGAAGTAGAAGGACCTAGAATCCACCTCATTTGTATGTCCCAAGTTGCCTCCATTCATATAGAAATCCTGCTTAAAACAAACAAACAAAAGGAAACGTTGGAAACAATTAATCGAACCTTACCAATGGTAGCACGAATCTCAGAAGGACGTAAGGTACTACATAAGAAAATACTTCTATATCAAGCTAGTAATTGAATTTTTGATTTTAAATATTTATTTTCGCTGTTTTCGCATTTCGGTTAACCAAGGCTAATTAATTATTTAGTACGAAGCACTCACTGCCTCCGATATCAGGTGAAACTGCATTTATCACCATCGTTGAAGTGACTTAGAGCAAAAGTATCATCCAAAGAGTAGTGGCACTCTGATAATCTCTTTGGAACTGCCAAACTAACTGCCATCGAAATCAATTTACCATGGCATAGTAATGAATCATAACAGATAACATTTCTTTGATTACATTCCAAATGAGCAAGCACGATTCCAATGCGAATGAGTACGCGGTGAGTTCCCCTAAAGCTGTGGGTCGTTGCTGCGGCATAACTAAGATTATTCAACATCATCTACGCATTTTCTTCGTTCCCTCTGGTTTACCTTTTCCCGATGTGCAAAGAAATGGAGCTAAAATCGCGGCTCTGATAATACGAAGTAGTTTAGTTCACCATGGTTGTTGCATCGCGCTACCGCCTTGTGTTATATTTGCGTTTATTTGCATCAATAAGAACCGCACTTGTAAGTTTAGTTACTTCTTAGATTAAGACTGTATAATTCAGTCTGTGTTGAGATATCAAATGTATTTTGTTAAGATCGTAGCTAAAAAGGGTTGAAAGCCATGTCCAAAGTGACAATAATGTACAAACCTGTTTTTGTGGTAGCTACATCCAACTTCTAGGAACTAACGTCTGTACTTTACATCCTCTTACAACGTCAAGGAATGTTAGCGACTGATTTCCCGATGGTCCTCTCCTGACTGGCGTTAAATCGATATTAATTTACTTACGAACTTTTCATCTTCTACAGAAATTGCCAAGGCAATTTATTCTTCCATACTGGTACCCCGTATCTTCCTTAAAACTACATATATTTTAATAAAGAAAGGAAGTCCACTCTGCCTTCGTGAAAGGAATCACGTTTAACTTGAGCCACTCAGTACATATCCATCCGAATTCATCCAACTCCACTTGCAATGGTCACAGTCCAACCTTTTGTCCCCGAACAATGTTATCCACCCATATACAGATAAGAACGCGGAAAATTCGATTCCGCCTCGCATCGTACAAGCATCACACAGAAATCAGCTCTAGTCCAACACAATAGGAGAAATTTATTCCTGGCCAAATCCGAAATAAAAACAACCAACCGCCAATGTGACCAAGTCGTGTATGCATGCCTCTGCGGTATGCATCGTCAGCCTATATATGGAATTGCGTAACCCAAACTTGGAACCAGCCCGTGGCAGAGTTTGCACAACCATCGTATCCGCATCCACTATGCACCTGTCCACATGCAGTGGTGCTACGCACCGTTCGCGTGCGTGTGAAAGGTCTCTGCGCCGGCCGCGCCGCCGCCGCCGCGCACTCTGGTTCTTATCAATGTTGTTTGATCACCTTGGTACGAGTCTGAAAACAAGTGTCACTTTGTCACGGTCGCGCAATCGCATAGAATTGGGCACCCATCCGCTTTTGCGGATAATGAAGCGACCTGTTCTTTCTTCGCCTCTTGTATCTTCTATCTGTTTCGGAACCTGGCAGAGAACCGTTTTAATTAGGTTTTGGATCATGTTCTACAAGTGAGTGCAACGAACAAGACTTCCTACTACAGTGCAGGTGTGGTAGCAAAACAAATAAAATTTTATTTTACATTTACATGTATAAAATATCGAATTTTATTTTATATATATATCTATATATTGTTTGCGGTAAGTGTAAACTTTAAAAAATATACATTACACATAACACATGTGTGTTTTTGTTTGTTAAAACATAAAAATACTTGAGTTACATTCAACATTAACGATTAATATGGCTATTTTGTTTTGTTTAATGTTTTCTGTTTCGAGAACTAAAACTAGTTTATAGTGTTTATTGTATTTTTAACAATAGACTACATCATATTGCGCATATTAAACTAAAAACAAATAAAAAAGTCTCTCGTTGCATAGGATATCTCAGTGAAATTTGTGGTTTTTTTTTATTTTAATTAGCTTGAGCACAAAACAAACTTAAACATGAAAGTATTGTCGACAATTTTTGGTATAATATTGTGTGGTGAAAAGAACAAAAATAATATATAACAACTAAAATATATAAAAAAAAACAATACGCTCTATACTAGCAGAATTTAACTATTTTGGTTAATCATTCAAAGGTTCTAAAACGCATCTTGTTTTGTTCACATAGCATTTGTTTTTTTGTTTTGTTTTGGAAAAAGATATATAGTACACATACAAGTATAGAATAGAAGTGAGATAGAAAGATACTAAAATTGTTGTAGCAACACACACACATAAGTTTCTAGAATACATATATATATATAAATTACACAAGTTGAAGTAGAAATTAACAAATAAACATAATCAACACTTGGAACTGGTTGTTCCAGTGGCCTCCAAATGATTCATCAAAAGCTGTTGCACATTGCCTCGGAGTGCCCGTTCTTCGTTTATCTGAAGTTTCATCTGAGCCATGTCCTGCTGCATTTGCTTTATGGCTGTCCAAAGTTGACGTAACGTCGGTGTCATATCTTCATTCTCTAAACCTGGAAGTGTGGTGAGGAGAGATTTTGTGGTTGTTTTGTTTTTTTTTTGTTTTGGTTCGTGAAAGAATGATAGAGAAAATAATAGTTTTTTTTTTTTTTGCGGACGAGAAGAAGAGAGATAGAGGAGATAAAAATTTATAGAAAAACATATTACATTATTAAAATAAGCAAAATTTGTTGACTACAACTACTAGTAAACTACATATGTACGTAGAGATGGCGCTTGTTCTTGGGAGATCTTCACTATACATTCGGGTTTACAGAGAATGATATTTGATATTAAAAAATAAACAGGCTTCTAGCATATATTATAGCCTACTATAGGATAGTATGAAATCGTAACGACAATTTATTCAAACGTGCTTTGCAGAGTTCCATTTGATTTTAAAAAGCAATGCATAATAAGATTTAAAAGTGATGGCATGGGGATCGTCAGTACTTTTCCAAAAAAAAAAACATTATATTCACAAGATACACTGTTTTCAGCCGCTGTTTTCAAAAGGGAAAGAGGTTACACGTCGAACAATGCAATTAAAAGCCAAACAAACATTATTTAATACTCATAACACTCTATTGTTCATTCAATATGCACTATCCTCTACTCAAAGCACTGCTCCTGTGAACAAAGGTCAATCAAGCGTGCGATGCATTAGGTCGAATGAAGACATTTAAGTTTTACACAAAATTTTACGGAAGGCACACCTAAACGGAACTAAAGTCCGGGAAAATTTGAAAATGAAACTGATTAGTTTTTTTTTTGTTTTAGTGTGAAGATGACGCGACGATGCTTAGAACTAGGAGTGTTTATTTAATGGCTTAAATCGAAAATGAGAAGAAAAGATGGTAGTTTGAAACTTAGCTATGCTTAGGTTTCAAAATGCACTAAATGGAGTTTTTGCATTCGATTCTTGAAGATGTTCCATGTCATATTTAACCATCTGTTCTTACTTTCATGCGTTTTATTTAAAATTCAAAATGTACTGAGGACACACTTTGTATCAAATATTGATTAATTTGGTGTGATTTTTAAAACACAATCGGTTCTAGCCTTAACACAGCTTGGAGGACTCCATATTTAGAAGGTGGTGGGAGCGCAGGAATTATAAGGAAAATCAAGTGAACACCGCGTTCAAATTTGCCCATACATACTAAATAGATCGCACATTTACATGTTTGTAATGAGTTCTGTTCCAATTAGAGCTTCTGCTAGCTTGCCGTTAAAATCTAGATTGAAGCATGTACACGCATATTAAAGCGTAGTTTTCAGAAAACCATAAAAAAGTTTTGCAAATGCCGAGCCTCAAGCTTTGTACAATATCAAGAAAAGATACAGCAATTAATGTCGTTTTCAAAGACATAATTCTATCTACATTTCTTCAGAAGACTCCTTTACGCTGAATCATAAAACATAAATAAACACTTGGCGCGACAGGTCGATGGGACCCAAGGGCTAGCTTCTCACAACCATTCGTGTTGTGCGTGTTATGGAAAGGGCCTACTGTTTACCGCCGTATTTGAAGGAGCAATTTGTTATTTGGGAAGCTTTCTCATTGCAGTTGTGCTCTCGGATGTTTGTCAGACGAAATTTTCGGTGTCGTATAGGGATTGAACCTGGGAACCACTTGCTCCGCCCGCACGCTGAAACACTAACACTAGAATACTTCACTTTAAGCTGTAATCTGAATAAATAAATCAGACAAACATATGTATACTCTGCAAAGCGCCATCTCCTCTACCAATTAAACACTTCAAAACCTTCCTACAATACCAATTTAAAAAGAAAAAAAAACAAACAGAAAGCACACTCTACTGCATTCCTTGTTTTTTTCTACAACAATATCAAGATGCAAAAAAAAATAAATAAAACATAATCTTCAACTAAGCCAAACTGTATCCTTTTGCTTTTCTCTTTAATTGTACAACTAAAACAATTTGCAATAAATCAAGTGAATTTGGCAAAACAAAATAAAATAGTTATAGCCTGGACATAAATTTCAGCTGATTGCAGGTGATGAGACTAAAGGAAAATCGTATAACAAATAAACTAAAAAATTGCTCTCATTAAACGAAAATGAATAAAAAAAAATAATTTACAATACACAAACTGTTACACTTAAATGTTAATTCATAAATATATTTTATTCACTTATTATTCTTACACGAGTATAGTTTTGTTTTCTTCATAATTCTAAAAAAAATGTATCTGCTTAAATATTATATGGCATCTGTGTGTGTTTTTTTTTTTTAAAAAACATTTTTAGGTATATTACTTTTTGGATGTGTTTCACGGTTGAGTTACATTTTAAATTAGCATTTAGTTTTGTGCAAGAAATATAGATTTTATAAAAAAAATGTAGCAACGCCTTAAGTAAAGCATTTCACCCTATATGTTGTGATTTATTGTAAAAATAAGATAAAATGCTTGCTAAACAGAAAATGGACATTTTTTTTTAATACATACATACATATATATAAATAGCCAAAAAAGCGCTTGTTTTAATTTGTTCATGTATAGGTAGATACATACATTTAACATCTATTTATTATCATTTTTGTTTTTAGCTTGTATATTCAAAAATTCGTGTATTTCCCTAAAAAATGTTGTGTCTGTGAATATGTAGTCCTACGTTTAATTTTATGATATTTCTATATACGAATTTATAATTCTAGTTCTGTTATATTTTATGTTTTTTTTTTTTTACTAAATTTGATTTAAACATCACAGGGTTATTATGAAGAAACAGCACATTGTGTTTATTAGTGGTAAAGTACATTACATGTACATATGTAATGAAAAGTTTTTGGATTAATGAGTGAGTTACGAGTTTTAAGACAAAACGTATGCCATATAGTTTATATAAAATTTACATTCAGCTCGGCTGAATAGATAGGAATTATTAATATAAATACTTCAGTTATAAATAAGGACACTACTCTATAAGCTAATTTATACAGAAAATTATAAAATTTACTTCGTTCAGATTAGCTGAATTAACGATAATTTATACAAGTAAAATTTTGCGTTCGCTAAACAAAAGTTTATCAAACTTTCTTTTCGAAAATGTAAAAAATTGTACAACCAATGTTTGGTTTTGATCGAATTTAATTGCTGAATAAGAAAAGAACTACCGAAATCTTATCACAAAACCACGTCCATTATGTGCAAAAGTCAATTCAGCTCAGCTTTATACAAAAAAACTAATTAATTTTCTTTGGAAATCAATAATTGTTTATCTTCCGCCACTGTTTCATAACGAAGTTTCCACAACACCATGTTGCTGAATGCCTCTGGCTGTCCGTGTCAGTAGTCCCATCTTCCCCGGCTAATTGCGGGGTGCTTCGACGCAATGTTGATTGTTTCATATAGCCCTGCTGTGGTGTCTCAAACGAACGATTAAGCCTACGATCATATAGTCCCGGTGAGGGGTATTTCTCAGCGTGCTGCTCCTCGGCTGAATGATTTCGACTGAGCGGTGGCGGAGTTCGCTGATGCGTTTGATAGGTATTTTTAAAATTTTTCATCTGTTGCTTATTCTTACGAGGTAGCAGTGGTGTCATGAATATGTTATCATATCCCGAACCGGTTTTGAATCTATTCAGTGATTTTCTAGTGGCACGTTCTTCTGACATCGCTCTATATTCAGCCGGCGATGGTGTGTTATTCTGATTTACTCCGCATGCACCGCTCAGCGAGTATCGATAGGCTGTATTCAACGACGACACCGATGTCGAATACATATTAAAATTATTAGGACTAGCCTCACGCCATATGTACGATGAGTTCAGACTATTGGTTGAGTTCTGTTGAGCCTGGGCGGCTGAATTGACATATGAGGTACCAGCACTATTGCAGAGAAAAGGCAGCTGCGGGTTGGAGGTGGAAAATGGTTTACTTGTTTTTAATTTTCCTCCCCGTATGGGCAGACACGGTGTCCAGGGTTGTAGGGCTATAGTGTGAGAATGAAATAGAAAAAACAGACAAGAAAAAAAGGAGAAAGAAGAAGAGAGCAAGAGAACAAGGACATAACACAAGACAACGACATTTCTGTTTTTGGTTTTAATTTATTTTTTTGTGTTACGCGAGCAGGATGAGAGACGTATAAACGTTACGTTGACCACGATGTGATGTGTTCAAGAGATGGGGGGACAAATTTCAAAAACACGACACAACACAAGGACTAAAGGATAATCGGTGGTAGTGATGAAGATGAAGCATGAACTGTGTGCCTGTGTATATATATATTTTTTGTTTGTTTCTGTGTATTTGTTGATGTTGTGATGAGCATGTTGTTGGGGATGGTCCAAAGGTACAATTAAAAATAAAAATATTATAACTCTTTTCGTTTACTGTTAAAATAAAAACATAAATCAGCTGAAGGAGGTTTTCTCATCTTTTCTGTTTTTCTTTTCTTTTCAATTATTAATAAAATTAACAAAAATTAATTGTTTTAGTTGTGGCAAATTAGAAATAATAAAATTAAACGTAAATAAACTTATATTAGAGGCTTCGGTATACATTAGCTTTAGTAATTTTCTCAGAGATACACAAAGAGGGGACAAGGCACATTGTCCTCCTCCTTAACGTTAACCAATTATTAATATCATTACCATCTAATCTTACGGATGCAAGTAATTCAGCGCAACCCAATTGATTATTTAAAAATAATAAATGAATAAACCACAACAAACTCAAAAGTAAAACGAGAGAAAAAAATATATGGGTGACAGAAATGACTTGAAAAATTTACCTGAATGAATGGTGTTCCTGGCGTTGTTCTGATAGGCAGCGCAGTAGGCTTCAATGACACGTAACACAAGTGCATCTTCTTCAAAATTTGGTTGATTTTTACGACTGTTACAGTAGCTTGATAACGCGTTCGAGCTACCGCCAGTTGTTGTCTGACTGTTTAACAAATTTGGCCGAAGTGGCGGCGCCGGTCTAAGGTTTGTTATACTCCAGTTAGCTGAAAAATATAACAAAAATTCAAATTAGTAAAATTTAAACAGTTTGTACAGAAGAAAAATGGAAATTTTACTCTAAAAACAAAGGACGAATGAAACGTGGGTTGAAAAACTGAAGACTGTTCTCTGAGTAAGCAAAACAAACATGATTATGGCACTTTAACAGCTTCCTTCCCTTGTCCCAGAATAGTAGCGTGTCATCTTAAAAGTCGGTAAACAAATCGGGTATCATTAACAGTCGCACTAGCCAGTTGTTTTTTGAATCTTAGGACACAGTCGCCTGATAGACTCATACAGACTAGATAGCTATAAAGCCGAACTCTACAAATTATTTAGTTTTGCATGAAATGGAAATTACCCACAATGAAATGCAATAGTCGGCACAACAATACGGAATTTTAAAATAAGTTCATCTGGAATTTCAATAAGACCTATGTACAGAGACACAACAACTTTGGTTTCGTATCCAGCATTACCACAACTAAACCCAATTTAGTCACCTTTTATGCTTCCGATCCTTCCGCTTGGCACCATTCCCTGATGATTTCCCACTGGGACTGCTGCCGCCCCCATGCCGGCCGTATTTGTCATCTTGGAAATACTGTTCGATGTCTGGACTAAATTTGATTTGAGGCCTGTGCTTAGAAGATGATTTTGTTGACTTAGTGGTGGTAGTTGATGCTGAAGATGTGGTGGATGCTGAGTGTGATATTGATTGTAGCTGAGATGATGATTGAACGATAGGCTCCGTTTGTGTTGTGACTGTTGATGTATTGGGGGCGTTGTTCGATGATTCGGATGGCCCAGACCCAGATTTGCTGGCGGCGACATCTGTAAGCATAAATAAAATCCAAATTCTAAAAATTGTCCTCACATCACAATAACTAAACATTAATTCGAATTGCAACAGGCTTTGCATTTGCAGCTGGAAGATATAACAAAATATCTAATTTTGATTCGTGGTGTTAGTTGAGAAAATGAATTTTGTGCATTTTACTGTGGCTTTTGTTTGATCTGAGCATCCAAAGAGGACAAATTAAACAAACCAAAAAAATTAAAAATAAACTTAAAAAAAAAATGCATAGAGAATTGATTAAAGAAGGGCTCAGGCAATGCGATGAGAAATGCGTTTGGTTAAGTTTTGATTTTGATTTCTTTTCTTTTTTTTAAGACTTGATTCGATAAGATGATGATTTAGGCAGCTAAGAGGACGTTTTATATTAACAAGATAGATGGCCAACTGCGAAATGGAGCAGTGGTTTTGCTTTTCACTTTGTTCCACTTCGCAACTGCGGCTAAAAAGCTTCAAAAGAAAAAAAACAAAACAAATAAAAAAACACAACACAAGATTTAGTAACAGAGAAAAAATATCCGTTGAATGGTTTATTTGTCAAGATCTTTAGAAACCTGTTACTTTCAATCCGCATTAGATTTCTCAGATCGGAATATGTACACGGGCCGTGTAGATAGTATAGTAAGGTCTAACAGAGTCCAAAGCCATTGTAACCGAATTAAAAGGGTCAAACAAAAACTTATTAACTTGAACTTTGAAACCACGACACGTTAGAAACAATCGTTGTTCTAATTTCAACTCTGGTTAGTCCAAAGATCTAGCTCACTTCTCCTCTGATCACGAACAAACATTATCCGTACATGAACTCGAACGTACTTTCATTCAAACTACTCGTACTACGCTCTATTAAGCGAATCATTAAGGGAAGTCATATTATGGTGATTGACTAGGTAGGTGCCATTAGATCTGGTTGTCAATCGGTCATTCGTCAAGCGTTAGTAGCCCAGACAGTTGTAAATTACACACGTCATGTTAGCAATTGAAAAAAAAAACAGGAAACGGAAACTGTAATAAGAAAGCTACTCGCAATCCCCTTTGGACATAACCACAGAGACACATAAAACTCCATTTCATGACCTATCTCAATTCCAATGCAACATTTCATAACAATGAACCGCTGATAAAAAACCCTCGTGCACATTCAAGAAATCTAATGGGAATTGCAATAAAGAACATTGCACAAGTAAACCATTCGAACTCTCGTGATAATCTAAAAGATTTTTTGTTTTTAAATCAAAAACGTGCACACTTTCGCTTGCCTGAGCCCAAACTGCCGCCAAAGCCTTCGGCTGCACCAACTCCATTGCAGAGCGGACAACTTGACGTCGACAATGACAACGACGACGAGGAGGTTGTGGTATTCGTAGTCGTCGTGGTAGCTGGATAATCTTGGCAACTAGAACAGTATCCCGTTCCACAACTGCACGTGCAATAACTGCCCTGGGAGTCTTTACTATCATTTTTGCTATACGCATAGACGATACCGCGGACAATTGCGTTTGGAAGTTTCTCCTTTTTCCACCAGTGTGCATACATTCCGCTGCGAAACATACCACAGTCAGCCGCCTCCTGTGCCGCTGCATCTTCATTACATCCGCTGCTGGGGGGAAAGGATTCAGCGTTTGGTCTTCTGCCAATAAAAATGCTTTTGGTATTGATTTGGACTGTATGTGGTGGGTGAACATTGCTACCCTCTTCATTCGCTTGAGTGTCTCCATCATCCTCATCTTGGGTAAGGAATTTATTGCGGAACATGCCACACACATCGAATCGTGTGAGATCTCCACTGGATTTCGAGTGTCTCAAATTTGACTCGCCCACACGGGCTCCTTCATAGGGATAATACTCATCGGCATTGTTAAGTGGAGGATCAGGGGAAGAGATTGTACAACTGCCAGCCATACCGGAATCACTGGATCGTGGACTGGGGCATTGTGAACTTTCGCAGCATTTGCATTTCCCCCCCGTTGATGTGGTTTTTGTTTGTCTAGGAGGTGATTCTCTTCGAGGTTCTGAGAAATTTTGTCGATTGGTATCCATTTGAACGTACTGATAGCTAATACAACGCCGAAGGGAAGGTGATCGGGGAGGTTTGCCACTCGAAGTCGGTTCTTTGGGAGTTGAGATCTTTTTATCAGAATTGAGAGAATGTTTCTTAAAAGGCGAAGCTTCGCGAGAGAGGCTCATTTTATGCTCTTCCGCTGGTTGCATGTTGCCATCTAAATTATATAGGAGTTCCGCTGTAATACTATCGGGAGCTGGCATAACTGCTGGGAGATCCAATGAGCTGGAATGTGTCGCTACAGAGTTGTCCTCATCTTCGCCCAAGATGCTGTGCTGACTGCCACCTACACTCAGTGGTAGTGTATCCTGGCGATCTAGACTTTGTTTGCGGTCTTTCCATGACGGTACATACACTTCTGTCGTATCACACCGATTGAACCGGTTGCCCACAAACATATTTGGCATACTATGGCGTTCAGTTGGAGAGTTGGGTATATCACGCTGAATCGGGTTGTTCAACTTAATCTCTACTTCATCATCCATGTTTGCAAGATCCTCGCAAGCTACGTAGTTACCCCCAATACGTCCATTAAATGTTGACGTCTCAGAGGTCTCTGAAATCTGATGTTTCATATGTCCAAGATTCAAGCGCGCGCTGGATGTATGAATGACCACACTTTTGTCTGATGACATACGATCCAAGACTCTCACTGCTTTCGAACCAAGAATTAAGGAATCCTTTTGACCAGGTGTACTATCAGCAGAACTACCAGAGCTAAGGTTTATCAAGTTTAAGGTCGAACAATGCCGTTTAGATGGCTTTTTTAGACTCGCCGCTGCAGATCCATGATCGATAAATGTGTCTGTTGTCCCAAAAGATTCCTTCTTGTTGCAGTGGAACTTTATATACTCAAAGGGACTACTATCACAAGATCCTCCCTCACTCTCCGAATCAGTTGGAAACTCAAAAGCATTTTGCCGTGACAGCGTTCCTATTTCCTCTGCTCTCCTAGAAACATTCAGCGTCGACTTTTGCTTTCTTCTCAGTGGAATCTGCAGTACATCCACACTCTGCCTTGCCTCTGGATAGAGCAGAATCCTTACAAACGACCGACGTAACTGACCTTGCTTGACGAGCTGACAAAAATGTGCACTTAGATTAGTATACGGCGCAGTTGGTGGATAATTTTTTGGTGGAAGTGTTACACGAAAATTTGGCGCATCGATTTGGTATGCACAGAGTGAGAAACGGGCGCAGTAGCCGCGTGTATCAAGGACATAAGGAGGTGACTATTTAGATGCACAGATAGAGAAATGTATTAATTCGAGAAATTTTTTTTTTTTTGTTAAATGCAGGGCACCTTGTACTACTTACGTGAGCTGGTGGTTGTGGAGCATTCATCGACGAATTACTAATATTTCGCTTAATTGTAACTGGCATCGTGGGATTAGCAGCGTTGAGTAGGTCAACCCATCTATTTGCTTCATTGGGTCCTTGGCAAACTGCAACAATACGCTCGATTAAGGGACCACTTATTTCGAAGGCATTTTTGAAAATTTCACTATCTTCGAGACGATTTACAACGATGCCTGTGAGCGGTAGTTTGCCCTGTAAATTTATAAGAAGAATACAAATCTGGAATTTATATGACTTAAAGGACAGTACCTCATATATGAAGGCACTCATTCTTTGGCTAACACTAAGAATGAGAAGAGTTTGTGGAAATAGGACAAAGTAACGATCTCGGTGGTCTGCGCCAACAGCCACACTGCCCATGTGTATGATGTCACCTAGAAACAAGCGGAATTAATTGATTAGTATGCAGCGTGGTTTCTGGTTTCTGGTTTCATTTCAAATTTACCTAGCGTACTCAACTCCTGTCCCTGCCATCCGCGAACTGGACCTGTTAACACCTGCAATTCTAATTCCTTCTGTCTTCGTGTCGCAGAGCAGGTTGCCTGAAATAGGACAAAATTTAAAAGAAGTTCAAATTTGAAAAAAAAAAGTTATTCTTACGGCAATATCCTTGTACACAGCTACACTGCGCTGTGTGTCCCCGCGATCAGAGTGACTACTCTCCATATGTCGCTCCAACTCTTGCAACATCGCTGAGTATTTATCCAATCTTCTAAATGGTTTCGAAAGACCTGTCGTCAGAACCAACAAGCCGGGTGAGGCTGCTCCCTGACGCTCCATATACTTTTCCAGTTCATCTCTGAAGAAAAATTCATTTATTCACCATCAACACATGAACAGAATTTTCGGGAATACTCACTTGTGTTTATCCAGGATAACAATAGCTCTTGGATGAGCTGCACAATATGCTTGATGAACTGTTTTCATGATAGGAGCTTTTGTTAGAAATAATTTGCCAACACGATCGTTGCATTCTTCTAAACTACTCAGCAACTCGTCGTGTGTCTTCACAACCTCAACAAAATTGCACATCAATTGAGCATATTCATCATTTGTTAATCTATAAAAGTAATTACAGGGTGAAAAAAAGAAACACGCATTCCAATTGCTTTACTAACATTGGTGTGCTTTTCAGCGGTTCAAGGAAATTCTCCAACAATCCTTGTACCTCTGCCACATGCGCCTTCTCACTGTCCAACAGGTCCTTTAACACAACCGAACGATATTCCTGTACCTCTTCAGGTGGACGTATCGCATCGGACGGCGGTAATGGTGCTTTATATTCATTAACATAATTGCTGGGAAACCAGCCAGTCTTATCGTTTAGAGTTCCCTCCCACCAACCGCCCTCTTCGCGCTGTGTCACTGTAATGAGGTCACCCTTCTTGAAGCACAGTTCATCATTATTTCCTCCTTTGAATGAGTATTCAGCTTGAACTATCAGCGGTTGATCCATTCTACTTTATAACAATTTTGTTCGACCTCTTTTCTGGACGCCGCCGCCGTTTCTATAACGAAAAGAATACAACATTATACTTAATAACATCAAGATGTTCACTCCATGGACACATGCCAAGTCCATCGCTATACTGTCTCCATGTGGGAGAAATTCAAATTCTATGGATCATTCATGAAAAATTAAATACCAAAAACAAAAAACAAAAAACGCGTCGACAAACGAACTCCTAACGAAATAGATTGTAGGAGGAACACTAATTCATAGCTCCGATGATCTGGACATATCTGCGCTTTGTAAACAATTATCGAAAAGTGTTTATTTCTGGACACTAGATTAAGCAACAAAACTAAGGCTATTCGATTTCCTAATAATAATAAAACAAAGATGAGTTGAGGGAGGATACGTACATACATGTGTATAGTAACGAAGCCATTAAACAAGTGGGAGACTTGGATCACTTATTATTCGCGCAGTCAAGTCAAGACTACATACATAATGTATGTGTCTTTTAGAAATGCTTTCAGAATTTTATTTACATTTTTGGGTTGTGTGATGGAATCTCTCGGTAGAAGGTTGTGAACACATTTTTAAATGAATGCAATTAAATTTGAAATTTTTGCGCTTGCTACAATCAACATGATGGGATGTCAGAATGTGGTCAATCATCTGTGAAACAGCACAAGGATTTTTTCCTGTTACAGATGTTTTGGAAATGTTTCAAGAATAGCAGAAGTGGGATTCAGTTCTATTGTTCTATCTGTCTCATCCAAAATGTATGATTTATAACACACAACAAAGAACAAAGTAACATGGAATTTGTTGATTGAAAACGACATTTCCTGTCGTTTACGATCCGATTAGTCTGCGAATTTTCTGCGAACTAATTTTAGAGAAGATCAAAATAAGTTTACGATCTAAATTCAGTGTTGTATGCGTCATATAGTCGTTGTCACGAGTTGGAGAGTGCATTCCTGATTCTGAGAATTAAAACTAGAACTTTTGAGAAGGTCATGGAGTTCCTATCTGCAGGTTTTTCAATCCTACAACCGTTGATTTGAAAGACCAAGCGATTGTGGATAGCAGGGAACTAGGTATCTATGGCGATTGTGTGAGGTTCTAAACAAACTAGCTTCTTAGAAATGAGTTATGCATCCATATTTTTAGCAGTTTCTTTAATGACATGAACTGGATTCACAGATAACGACGTCTGGACGTCTGAAACTAAATGGAATGCTGCTATTGTTAAGAAGAATCTGACTCATGTCTGACTGGTCTGCCAAGCAAATGTACGGAATGAGAACTACCGACATCTAATTGATAGAACTACATAAAAAGGTCAACAAGGACACCAAGATCTTGCTTAAGGTTGGCCATTGACTCGATACCTCTTCAAAATAGGAAACAATTTGGCATGTTTGGCGCCACCTAAGGCGAGGTCTTTCTCTACTGCGTTGTGCCTCCGGGTTTGATTCGAAGACTCTACGGGCCGGAGCATTTGTGTCCATTTGCTCTATATGTCCTAGAGATCTCAATCGACTGATTCTAACTATGTCGATGTCGCTGTACAGCACGTATAGTTCGTCATTAAAACTTCTCCTCCAAAACCCGTCAATGCAAACGAGACCAAAAATTATACGAAGAATCTTTCTCTTGAAGGGACTGAGGATCTCTTCATCGGCTTTAGACAGAGTTCACGCTTCATCCCCATAAAGCAGGACTGGGATGATCTGGGTCTTATATAGAGTCCCTTTAGTTCTTCTTAGATAGGGCTCTGCTACTCAAATGCCTTCTTAGAACAAAGAAACAGCGATTGGCTGAGTTGTCTTTTTCGGAGGTTATAGCAGAGCCGAGGTAGATAAAATCCCTTACTACCTCAAAGCTCTGAATCTAAAGCTATCTTTAATATAAAAGAAATAGATTTCAGATTGCTCCTGTTGACCTATTGACTGCGCAAGCTACCATTTCCTTGTCACGGGAACTAGGTGCATTAGACATAGCAAGAGTGGCTTCCTAGGAGGTTACCTTAACGTAATGGTATCCATAGGACTTATGTTCTCAAAGTTGGGGGCTGGGATTCGCAACCAATATATTCGTTTTATCTTAGTTTTTTGGACCAAATCCGAATCTCATTCCATTTCATTTGTCTTACTGTAAAGATTAAAGAGCCCACCGTGGTACGTTCCGATTACTATGTTGGTTCGCACCTACTTCCTTCTACCCATCTTTGGTTGATAGTTTTGTCCATGGACCTTACCAAAACAGCTCATCTACATTTGAAAACTTAGGACAGCTTCACGCCTTAGAATAAGTCAAGTTCATTGCACTCGGGTAGGGTCTTATTGGGAACTTGTTGTGGCTATAAAGAATGCTTCTCTTTGTCAATAACTCCAAAAGATAGTGCTGGAGTTCCACAACATAAATTTTAATTGCAAATACTGCCTAAAAATAATGTTTACGACCCTAGTGAAGTCACACTTCATAAAATGGATTTAACGTCGCCATATATGAGTGCAATGGCATGGCCTCCAAAAAGGATTACCGCGAACGCTATTAAACACCAAAAATAACAAAAAACAAAACATCCGGTTCCTTATACGAATTCATCGTTAAAAACTTTCCAAATATAGTACATCGACAGATCAGAGCATTCATCAGAGAGAAGGAGAGAGAGAGAGTAAAGGCTAAGGACACTTCATTTCTTATTAACAAACCTTGAACATTCGCTTATGACAAAAACAAAAAAAAACGTCCACTACAACCAAGGACCTTTACAAAGTATAAAATGACACACAAGCCCCTCCATCAACAAAGGAAGGCTTCACCAAAGTATACTTTTCAATGTTGTACTAATTAAAATTCATAAAAGTCAACCGTGTAGGCATGTTTATTTAGATAGCAGAGTTGTGGGTGGATAGATCTGTAACTGGTTTCCCACAGTTTCCGTTCTCTGCTTATGGTAAAGAAAAAACCAAGCTTGTTTATAATAAAACATTATTTCGCAGGAGAACAGAAAGCCATTCGCATTTTTTGCCAGCAATTACAAATAATATGACTTTATGGCGGAACCGCTACTGTGTAACCAAGAAGAGATACTTATGCTTTTTTTTATTTCATAATAAACACATTTTTCTCAAAGAAAAAGTGAAAGGAAAATCTTAATGTAAACACCAAGTTGGGAACAAGAGTTGTTGAACCATGTTTGCGGGCTTTCTTTTCGCACTAGATGTGTTTACAGTTAATTTATTGTAGCACTGACCTTTGCCATACTGTAGATGGTTTTCATTTCGTAGAAATACACAAAATGTTCGCCTTAGAGAGATAAACCTGATGGGGCTGCAAATAAACTTCACGACAGCCCATTAACCTCGAAGAATAGAGAGATTTTTTTTACAGATTTGTTGGGAATTCGAGGCACACTGTTTGACCATAAGGACTACCACAAGATCAGCTGGCTTTCGACTGAGGTATGTATGGAACCAGATTGATCAGTTCATTATTAGACGACGAGCTAACTTCGGAATGAAGACGGATCACCATTTAATGGTAGGTACTACACGTCTTCGTCCAGCATCTGTCAACACCAGCCGATACAACTGCTAAGTATACACAGGAATAACGTCGACAGGAGATGCATCAAGGAGAGTATTAAATTTAAAGCTTGGTTTGCAGGATCTTGAGCATTAGAGCACCTCAGGGAGATAAGAACTAGGAGAGCCGAAGAGGAATGCAGATCATTGGGGATCATAGCAAAAACATAGGATGGCGTGCAGGGTAATTTCGTTCAAAAACATGCTCCTAAGCAGAAATTCGTCTTTTAGAAAATTAGCAAATTAGTTGCGACAGCTTTAAATAGGCCTACTTCCTTGCATGCACACATTGAGAACTTCTTCCACGGTGCTAGAGATTATGCTCAACCAGCTCTGCTTAAACATTCTTGGCAAGGAATTGACTGCTTGAGCGGCTAACCGACTCACGGCCACCTTACAGTGGTTTAGTATTCATAATGGCCACACCGCTTTCAATGATCTCTTCCATTTCATCCTAGAAAACAAAGACTACATCCCTCTATCCCCGTTATTTTATCGAAACTTCCCCACGAGCATCCCTGATCGTAGTAAATGGGTCACTGTTCGATCTCCTGGTGACTTCCACAAGGACGAGTCCAAGACAGATGAACGGAAGTGATGCGGTGTTGTCTTTGACAAGCTCGATCTGAGCACCTTTTCCGCCTTTCAGAGTATTTTAGCGTTTTTAAGGCCAAAAAGCTTGGCGACCAAGAAAGCCTTGTCCTAGCTGAAGTGTACTTCAAATTGTCAGTTAAGCAGCAATCAAAGCCCTGGAATCGTGCTGTTTCACTTCACTTTCACAAAATGTGTCTGAGCAATTCCCTCACCGTGGATGCCGGTCTACAGAGACATTGGAGAAATTGCAAGGTTGACGAATTCCCCAGACTGGTTGTAATCCACAGGATCCTGTCGAAATGGCGGACCCTGGGTATGCTCTCGTTACATGCAAACTTTTGCTGAAGCTAGACGCTTTTTGTAGAACCAAGTGCAGGTGAAAAAGTCTCCCTACTTGCAACATTTCAAGACAGACCTAGGCTTGATCTGAAAAGTAGACCGGGGTTGGTTCTTTTGAAGCGATCAGTCACATTATCAGTGTTTCTCACTGGATACTGTCTGATAGGCCAACATGCCAAGAGACTGACCTTCTTTCCACATGACTTGCCACATGAAGCTGTAGTGATGAGGTGGAGGAAGAAACCTAAACCATCTCCTTTTTACTTGCCCAACTCTGTCCCACAAAATACTACTCCATCTAGGAGCTCCTTTCTTTGACAACCAAAGGGTCACTAGGCCTCACGATCTGCCTTCGGTTGGTTCAATAACTCACTCCCACCTAAGCCTAAATGCATAACGTGTCACCTCTAATACCTACACTTCTGTTTGTTAAGCGTTTTCCATCCTGTAGCTGTATAAACTTATATTTTAATGACACCAGCCTTGACCGTACTGCTGCTAGTGTTGACAAACATCTTAGCTACATAAATGTACACACGAGACATTTAAAATGAAATATTCCACCGGATGCTCCTCCTTCCTCAATGTGTTTTATAATACCAAGATTATTACCATATAACTTGCTCTCTATCGCCCCTATTTTCAATTGCTTTCACCATGCCAAAATATTTACACACAAAAGCCAACAAACGGCTGCCTTTGACCGTGCTCTACCTTCACATCCACCTTGTCGTCGCCCTACACATACTCGTTGTAGCCCAAATATTTATTTTAGCCAACACCCTTGAACGTATTAAAAGAAAGGAGAAAATAAAAAAGTGACTCAGCAGCTCCTGGGCAACGCCAGAGGTCATCTCATAAACTAAGTGCTGACCCAAAAAGTACATTTAATTGAAAAAAAAAAATAGTCCAAGAAGAGAGCCGAAACCCCAAAAGCTTTCCAATAAATTCTCGAACACAGCTCCAACTTTTTGACTCCGCAAATACCACCCCGACACCAACCGAATGTGGATGTCAACACGTGTTTTGTGTCCACTTATTTATTGGCACTTTGCCACGTTCATGCTGACAAAAACACAAAATTGCCAATGCCTCTGAGTTATGGGAAATAGAGTAAGGGCGCTCTTGCAGTCCCTTACGGTAACTTTTCATAGTGGCGCTGTAGTTTTGCATGCCTGTGTGACCCAAGTGCACCTTTGCTGGTCAGGCCACACAATAGAAAAGAAAAATGTATTTATTTTTCTGTCACTTTTTCTGACAGGAATTTGCGGAGTAAAATGGAAATAACCTACGAACGGAGCCCTCCTCTCCCGCTCTAGCCCCGCCGACACCATTGGACAATCGTTGCCAGCACTAACAACAACAAATTAGCGTTTTTCTTTTTGGTCTAAATTTAACCCAGTGACAAATAAATGAAATGGAATTTTAAACTTTGTTGTTTCGCTTTCTGACGACGACAACGACGACGACATATGTATTAAAGAACAAATCGACACAGCCCCGCGGCGGGTAAGTCACTTTGGCCAAGTGGCGTATTCAGTGGATGGAAAAACTAAAACAATAACCAGGTATGAACTCAATTCAGAGAGATATCTCTCTCCTCCTGGGTGGGTATCGCTTTCAGTAACTCAGTCACTCAGTCAACAGTCATCCCATCCCGTCCAGTGAGTGTGTTATGTTTAGTGCTGATGACTTGACATGTAGTGCTGGAAGCAGTGTAAAGAAGTTGCTTCTGCGAGGAAGATGAAACGAAAGTGCAGAGGAGCCTGACCCTGTCTCGTTCTCTTGCGAGCGCCGTGAAGAGACGATGTCAGTTCCACTTAGAGTTTCCTTTAATTAGTTTTTATTTTTATCCTTCGCTGTGTCGTATAATTGTGAGCACACGTAAGGCGAAAAGTATTTCCGTCAACCTACGTATCCCAAGTACATACATATGTATGTATGCAGATACTTCTAATTATACTCGCGTACATCGTTTGGGTTGGGATTTTCGCTCTTTTTTGGGGAAATCTTATTCTTCTCCTCTCGTCACAATCACTATGATCGACGGAATTTAAATTTCAAGTTCATTCGAAACCTTGAAATCAGATTGCACAACTTTGAACAGCAGCAGCAGTAGTAGCAGTCTCTCTTGCGGAATGTAGAACACTCGGGCGCGCGGTCACAGATACACACCGATGATGTGGCGACACTAGGCGAAAGACAAAAGCCGATTGTTCTTAAATGTAGATGTGGATGATGACAATTATATGCGTGCATTTAAATTTATTTTATATCTCACACCGTAGGCGCAAAAAATTTGTTTTTATAAAGTCTTGCAGGTAAAATCCATAAACGTTCGAGGATATCGCTCTAAATAAACCAAATTACAGCGGGGCCACGCCCACTTTACAAAAGTTACAGGAAAAGAGCAGACCCTGAGTTGTCAAAAAATGTTAGCGTTCCTTTTCTTGTTAATTTTATCGTCGATATGGTTCTTTTGAAAAATGTGTCACCAGAGGAACACCTCAGGTAGGCGTTTCATTCCGCCTTCTCTGGGTACAAGTCATTGACAGCATACCAAAGGAACTAACTAACACAGGAGTATGCATCACTGCGTATGTGGATGACGCAGTAATTATAGTTCAGTGAACCATTTAGTGAAATGATGGAATCAGTTCTCAACAGTCTTGGGAAATGGGTTGGCGATGGTAGACTTCACGTAGTATACCGTGGAGATGACCCTTTCGGATCGCTCAAGATATCTAACCCCGACATCCCTGATAAATTGGATGACATCCTCAGTGCTCTGAACTAGGATACACTATACGAAGTAATATACACGGAAAGAGAGGATTGACAGAGTTCCACTGTCTCTACGAGATTGCAGTGTATATTCTAGAGACATACTCCTGCGATCTCCGAACACATGCAGTGTATTCCAAGCAGAGGCATCACAACTGCGGCATGACTACAGATGGGATCAATGTCTGACAAGAATATCGTTATCTACATTGATAGTCAGATTGCCCTTAAGCCATTAGAATCCAAAATCATAAAAAATAGTCAAAAATTGGCCCACATGCTCATAGCATTATTTATACAGAACCATTTAAGATTTAGCAAGGTACTTGGATACTGCATTATTAAGGGGAACTGGTTAAAAAAGGATTAGAGCTTTCACAAAGCAACAGAGGGGTCTAAAACTATCCACATGCGTGGCTAGAAGGGATTATTCTCGAGAGAATTGTCAATATGGCTGATCTTAAATGGTTCAACTAAGAAGGCATAGAATGGCCTATGTGTGATGGGAGAAAATCTAGAGAAATAATGAAACTAAGCAGGTTGAGGTTAAAAATAGCGGTCGTCTCAGAGGACATCACGCATCTACTATGAATGCCAAGGTATAGCAGATTTAAACACTTGGGAAAGTATTTTTTTTGACAAAACTAATTCGTAACTCTACACAACCTACCCACCTTTTTTTGTTCAGAGCGTCCTCTATGAGTTCACCACGAATCAGCTGACCATCCTGAGCCAAAGTCAAGTACGTTGATTTTGACGTCTGACAGAAGGTAAAGCAATGAAAAAAGAATTTAAATGGCGCTCGAGGGCTTGTCAATAATTGCATTAATATTTTGTTTGCGCACTAATTCAATCTTTAAGAAGACCAACCTGTTCAGAGCTCTGCTCTCAGATATTATGTTGGACGACTAAAACCAATCGCCATCTGTCATCCATATGAAATCTGCTTGTTTACTCTTAAATTCCTTTGCGATCGTTCGCTTAATTATGAAATTTAAAACTTTCAACAATGAGGTCATTAAAAATTTGTTTTACTAACCAAAGTCTTTAAATTGCACTAACATTACCCAGAGCTTATGCGCATTTTAAACGCCTCCTTAGTAATAACCCTGAGTTATCTTTTTTTTACCAAACATTTACACCACAAGACAGATATATAGAAGTCGTAAAATATTTAAATTATACTGAATTTAAGAGCATCTAAAAAGCATTTTATGGTTTGCCAAGAATACCTCACAATTTAATTTAATATACATACTCTATGCGATCCGAGAGAGAGACTATAACTGTTGGAGTGTCATATAAAATGAATATCAAGTGGAAAATACTAAAACAATGCGCGTCGGAAGATTTCTGGTCAGGACGAGGTGTGCTTAGGCAGCGAATAGGAGAGATTTTCGCAATTAATGAAACAAATTGCCAAACATATGAAAGACATTACAAAACAGAGTGCCTATACTCGTACACACAAAAATAGAGGGCGTGTGATACCGCCATTTCGTTGGATTTTGTTTCTGTCATTTCATAGACTGACAGACTGACATTTGTAGCGAAGCGCACAAGTCATATATTTTTTGTAATGGGTCTTAAAAAAACATTAAAAATGACACAAAATTGAGTGGCACCCATACAGCAAGCCAAACAGATGTATTTGAAGAACCGAACACGAGGTATAAACGGAAATCCTATACAAGTACTGCGAATGACAGTTTGGTGGGCTAATGGTTTGTTAAGTTTCATAGCAAACCCAATGAGAATATAATTGATAACGTTTAGGGTTTTGACTTACGCGAGGCAAAACTTTTTTGACAAGAGTGAGATACAAGAAGGTTGTAGCAATGGAAATATGCTGTTTCCACCAAAACTAGATCCGAGATTTAGCTATGTAAATCCACCTAGATCATCACTAAATCCCGAGAACTTAACAAACGACTTGACATCTATAAATTTCATCTAAATCCGAGATTTAAATTCTCGTGTCGAATAATCCATTTTTGTAACAGCAAACGTCCCTTTTGTGTGCTGACAAGAAGTAATAAAACGAAAACGTCAGATACATTAAACATAGTTTGAGCAATTCAGCTTTACTTAATTTTTGTAGAAAATTTAGAAACATACCATGAGGCTAGTCAATTACGAATAGGCTAGGGTATGTCAAGGCAAGATGATGCCACATTCGCCGTCAACCAATTCGATTACGTTGCGATTGACAAAAGAAACATTCTGTCAAAGTTTTTTGTAGCAGCACAGCCGTGTCTGTGAATATTCAGAAAGTCAATACCAGAATTAACTTTATAAGGAATATCGATGTCGAAAGTGTCTGTGCAGATCGAAAAGTACCTCAGCGACGAAAAAAGGCCCAGAAACCAGAATGAAGACAAAATGGCAGAATATAAAGCGACGCTGTCATAAAGGAAAACAAGAAGAGATGTTACGACAGGAAAGGGATTCGGAAGAGGCTAAAGAGTTCAACCCAAGGTTTCACTACTCAAACCGGAGCTCGCTGTAAAGAAGCTGTTGGGGGTAAAAAGATGGAAATACTATTTCTTTGAACTGTTAAACGGCAACGGAGTCCAAATACCCAAAACCCAAACGCACATCGGATCTGGCTTTGTCTGACGTTGTCAAGGAATTTAATGCATCCTATTACTATGTCGCTTTCACGTCGGCCTCGAGTTTGGCATTCGTAGTAAAATACTGTAATACTTCGTAACGTTACTTCAACGAGATCCAGAATCTGAGATGAGTTCAACTTTTGCTTGATTTTGACAGATAACAGCTGTGGAACAAAGAAAAACACGTATGGCAAAAACTCGGACCGACAATGCGACCATTGGTTTTTGATATTTTGGCTCTTTTGGCATTAAATGCGACTTTTCCAATTATTTTCATCAAGATTCTGAACAAAGGAAAATATTAACAGCGGATGAAATGCAACGTGACCAAAACTGAAGTGTTTTAGGAACAAAAATGAATCTTCTTAGCTCTGACGTTCAAGCGTGTAGATCTAGTACTGACTGCTGTCAGAATCCGCTTCTCACGTCCAAATTTATCATCTGTTTGTTTGCCTCTTTCGAATATTTACCGTGAATCCAATTACAAAAGACATTCGTTTTCAGAAAAATGTGTACCAGTGGTATACTAATAAAAGCTGACATTCGTCGAATACCTGATAAAAGGGGATAACCCATATAAAATATGTCTTCCGTACATTAAGTGGGTGCCATTCAATGTCTTAATAATTCAAACACAAACACACACTCATTGATCGCGCCCCATTTACAAAAAAAAAAAAAAAAAATCTCAATAAAATTTTAAAAAAAACAGAAAAACTTGAAGTGGGCCGTTGTTCCAAAGAAAGCAAAAATGCACAAAGTGTACACCTCGCGCGCTGAGAGTCGTTAGAGAGTCGTAATGTAATCTCGTCACGTCGCCCCTGCCACAAGATCAATTAAAACAACTATCACGACATGAGATGTGAGATGTGAGCTGTGCGAGTTCTTAGCGCAGCAGCAGCGGTCGGTGGCTGGTGATAGTGGACATCGGCAGCGCCCGACTTTTCACTTCTGGCCGCTCGCCAAAAATATGTTTTCTTTCATTTCGTTTTGCTGGCAGAATTTAAGTAATCAAATTAGATTCGTCTCCCTGTGTGCTGCTCTCCTCTGCACATTCACATTAGATCAATAATTTGAAGAACAATTATTAGAGTAATATACTAAGCGGGCATGATGCCGCGCACCACTTGACGCTGGAAGCGTACTCCTCCTATTGAGACTTTTGATCGTCCAGATCGATTAAGCGCAATAGATGTCTTGCTGGTGTTTACACGACACACGAGTCGGTGGTGCTTGTGCATTTCTAAATTTGCATGATATTGACGCAATCCCTTCGGCTATTGGGGAATTGTATCTCAAACTAACACTTGTGTTTGGCGGTATTTTTAGGTATTTTGTTGATCGACTCTGAGAGTGCGACGAGCTGACGTGATTGTTGTCAACATTGGACGGCCTCCCCACAACTGAGGAATGTAACAAGTTTTGATGGTGAGATGCACTTGGACGCCACCGGCCAAGAATGATGCACAATTCGCGGTCAATGGATGTTGCCTCGTGCGACAGATGACTTCCGCTAATTCGAAGAGTGATCTTGATGTGGGGATGCTATTTCATTGAAATTTTTAATCACCTACATGCATGTGTGACAACCAGTTTGTAAGGCATCGCCAAAATAATGGAAAAATCTATGACGGTTTCATAGTTGGCCGCATACTCGTATCTAGGAGAGCCATGCTCACCGTGACATTCAACCCACATTGGCGGATATTTTCATTAATTTGTCGGTGCTAGGTGATTATTATTTTTTTTTTTATTATCTAGCCTGAGGTATAGCTGTTGCTGACTCCCACACCACTTCCACTTCGGCGGTCGGTGCTGGCTGTTGCGGCGGAATTCAGAAGATGAATGGTAATAGGTGGCTTGATGTTGCGGCAGAATCACAAAACAATGGGTTGGCGCATTGTGAGGTTTTCATTCATTGATTTGTTGATTGTGCACAGATGAGGATGAGGATGAAGAAACCACCGAACCAGGGGGGAAATTGATTTGGTTTTTTGTTGTTGTTTGTTCTGCTGTTAATGGTGAGAGAAAAATAGTTTGTTTGCAAATATAATAGCACTTAAATGGAATGGATAAATACAACGGTATTGTTGTGTCGACTTGTTTATGGCGAATGAGAATAGCTAGGACTTTTCTATTCGATAATTGGCGTTCGTTGAATTTCTCTTGCAGGCTTTGTGAAGTTTTGTTTGCTGTGCGGAACTTAGACGACGTCCAAGGACCATGTCTATGGCTTATGTAAGTTTTAGGACAAGAGGAGGAAATAGAATCACACGAAATGGGACGGTGGGCAGTGCAATAAAACAAAGGTGCGGACATGATTATCGAGGGAAATATTTCTGTATCTATACTGACATTCAAGGAGCCATCAAAGCATTACCGTCAGCATCGACAAGGTAAAATGTGCATAAGAAGATTGGATGGTATCTCAGTGGCCAAGAAGATGACCCGCTTGCTATCCCAGGTAACGAAGAGACGTATGAACTGCCCAGAGCAGGGCACACCCTTACTATGACCAATACAGAGCTTAAAACTCAGAGCAGGAAAATGGACATCAAATCCAACGAAGAGGCTAACAAGCGATGGTATCTACTTCATACTTCATGAAAATGTCATGCAAGTTAGTCCCAGAGATTGTATGGACAACAAGACGATGAGGAAATAGAATCTATTGTGACTGTTCAGCATTAGCCACCGAAAGAAAGACCCTTGATTCAAGCCGACCATCTAGAATAGCACCGGGCGTTTCCTTGCTACCAACAGTGGCTATTCTTTCCAAAGGCACTCCTGCACTGAAAGCAACCAGGGACTGAAGACTGAAGTTTTTTGACAGATGGCGTGGTAGAAGTAAAGACTTTTTTAGTCAAAGTCTCAACAAAGACTAAAAACTGACACAAATCCCGCAAAGGCTGTTCTAAAATTGTAACACCAGATTAAGCCAGAATCCTTCCGAATGCAAAGAAGTGTGTCTTATTCGGGACCAGAGTTAGCCAAAGAAGAAACGTAGACAAATAAATCTTTACATCAAATGCAATGGAGAACATAGCATTTACTAAATGTTTCCGAAATATTTCAAAAACGTTTTTTGTTGGGTAGGCACAGGGCTTTACGTAGGCTAGTCAAAGCCTACGTTTGCCTACGTTTCCGGTCTCGAAAGCCCTCGCATACTCGTAAACATAAATTAGACCAGTTTCGACTTTCGTTCTTCCCATATGCTTATCATCGTGAATCCTGTTCGTAAGGCTTGGAACACTATCTAAATCAGTGTCCTGCTTCTTGACCTCACGACTATGTAGTGAGGCCAATTTTCACTTCTGGCTTAGTTTAGTTTTTCGTCTTCATGGATGCCTCCAGTGAGTTGTGGGTTGCATAGTTCGGAAATAGTCAACACAATGTCATTTGTAATCAACTTCTGATACACAAGTTTTGACGCTCGGAAAGCTTTGTGTCAAAAACTCAAAGACGAGAACACTCAACTGCTTAATGTGTTTTCCAAATTTAATTTATGAACACGCCAGCAAAATCCAAGGATGATTTAGCTTGTCTCCTGTTTATGTTCTTTTTAATTTATTTGTTTATTTGAACTCGGTATTTTTATTACAAGGAATTACCATTCGGCACTCCTTCCAACGATATTAAATAAAATAAACGACACCATAGTATTCGAATCCTTATCCAGTGTGTCAATCAAGAATTTTCATTAAAAAACAAATTCCATTGAAAAACATTCAAAGAGGAGCCCCAAAACGTTTACTATTTTTAAATCTAAATATAAAGACACGGGCCTTGAACAATGTTTCCATTAAAGAGGCCGTTTTATTCCCATTCACTTGCGCTTCATGTAGTTCTTTTTTGTTTTGATTTAAACAACTTATTTAAGAGGCGCCAGTAAAAAATTGTTATTTGTTTATTTTATAAAGTCAAGACCAATTATTTTTAGTTTTCCACCTTATGAGCCATAAACTGCGACAATGACTCTAAAAAATTTTGTAATACAATTGAAACATCTGGTTAGCAGGAGGCGTTGGACACTATCAGACTATAAAACGTCGTTGGGGCAAACACTTTTCCAAAAATCTACTTGGGGCGCCAAGAATTTGAAAAACACTAACAAGAATAATAAATTTAATGAAGCATATCACTATAAACAGCGAATGATGATTGATTACACGCCAATGTTGTTGAGAATATCTTTTATTGGCACATAAATGGAAAATGACACTGACGCAGCTGGGGAATACCTGATGACTGAGGGCTTCAAACTACGACAAAGAGTCCAAGAAATAGCTGAACTTATCAGAATACCCCTAAGCCTGTACATGTACGAGTTTGTCGCCACAGGTGGTTTGGAGATTAGCAAAACTTGAGATTGAGCTCAAACCTTGAAGAGAGTAAACGGATTATAAGGAAACCCGTTGATGAGGACGTACATCTAATGATAGCTCGACGACTTTGAAAACCCATTCTCATGCACTTTTCAAAGTAAAGAAAAATAGGAAACCAAGGACTAGACGAATGAAGAGTCAATATAGGGTCCAAGGTGGATGCAGGAAGATGGATTCTAAACATACACAGATTTATCATACCTTCTGACTACAGCTGTGTATCTCAAGTGGAGATCCTGGCAGCAACCAAGGCAACGAGTATGATATTAATATTGCAATACCATGAGACTGTAATGGCCATTGAAGCATTTTTTTTTTTACTGAAATCAAGTTCAAACACGTTTGGTAGCTAAAGAGTTTGCAAGAAAAAGGTCTCAGCGTCCACATTCTAAACTCTAGGAGAGAGTCGAACGTAAGATTCTAATGGCAGCCAACAATCTGCTTACCACTTGTGATATATCGAGTAAGCTCTAGCTGTGGTTCCCGGGACATATTGGGTTACAAGGTAACAAGAGGGCGGATGAGCTGGCGAGGAAAGCCTCAGAATCAAGTGACATCACGACGGACCACTCTGTCCTACCACCTATTAGCCTTCTTTCCTACAGGATCTCTACGAACTTCCGTAAAATTACCCAACGCTATATGAAACGCACTCTTATCATGCCATGTTTTGAGGCTATTTTGGGCCCAGAACAACGAAAAAATGACCAGAGAGCTTCTGTCTCTCGTTCTATTGAGAGAGACAAGACACACTTCCTCTACGAATGCCCAAGTCTCAGAAGAATCAGACAGCAAACTTTAGGAAAAACATTTTTCGACCAACTCTACGAACTAGTCAACATGCCCCGAAAACCACCTTAACATGGACTAACGAGTTTAAATTTCTCTTTTTTTTATATTCTTTCAGATATCCCACGTTAAGATCCGAGTGAGACTGCTCCCTTCACATGGTTTTGCAGTCCTCCTTAAGCTCTAGCTGCGGCACTACAAAACCAGAACCAACAAAATTGTACAATTGTCCGCCAAGTTATACAAATGTAACTTCAAATCCAAATTCAAGACTGTTGTTCAGAAAGATTTAAACAAAAAGTCTTTCGCTCCTGAGAGTAAGGTTTTGATTTGTTGGCTATCCTCCGCACAAAGGCCTGTCAATAGTCCGACCAAGGTGCCTATGCCTAGCCTCAGGATTGTTGTCTTGGGAATCCTTAATTGTGGCCACATCTGCCTAACACGGTATGACGAATACGCGAAGATTACAGTCCTGTAGAGATATTGTATCTTACTGTTTCAATGACCTCAAAACAAAGCATTTGTTTGGACATGACTTTCATTTCAATTTCTTTGAAATGCACGCAACCAAGTTTGTCACAGATCTTAGCACTGCTCGAACTCAATGAATCAGAGCCCAAGCTGTACATATGCGCAATATTGCCATTAAACAATAGAATCTACGTCGCTGTTGATTCGAAACACCCAAGGTCAGAACTAACTAGCCGATTCCAATCACAATCGGCCAGCAAAATACTTCAGATAACATCGAAAAACATCAACAACGATTTCATTCTCGAAAACTGTCCAAACTTCCTGTGTATTTACACAATTCCAAGTATCGAAAATATTTTCGTCGTCGTCCTCCTAAAATACATAACGTCCCCCTCTCTGGAAAACGTCAGCTAGGTATTCTCGTAAACTGTTGTGCTTCATAGAATTGTTTACGAATTTCTCAGAAAACCAGCGTTTCCACTTTCAATTAACTTTTAATACACACTTTCAGTCGTTTCGTTTCATAATTAAATCATCAGCTAATAAAAAACAACAACCGAACCAAAAGAGAAGAAAAAAACAACAACCAAACCGAACGAACGAAAATAACATGCTCGCGAGACGGAAACAGGGCGACAATTTGTACACCAAAGTGATTCCAATTCCGATTCCAAATGCTCTGCCGAACTCGGAGGACCAATTTAGAACATAAATCAAATCGCTCACATGTTTGTTGGTTTGCATCGGAAGAAAGGTGTAGAGCGGGGCCCATCCAGTCAGCGCTCGCACATAGAATCCCATTTGGAGACATTTCGTCGTTTGATATGTAGACTCTGTCGCGCGTTGCAACATGTGGGTGGGCGCCCAATCCCAGTTCCCTGTGTGCGATGTTTACTCTTGCCAGTCGAATGAGACGAGACAAGACGAGACGAGACGATTTTGTTTGTGCATTTCGAGAGTTTTTGGTCGCTTTGACGGGAGCCCTTAATCCAATTTAAAACAATCTGTCGGAAGCTGAGTGATGAATTCAAATGATGCCCGTAGCTACTGGAGAACGAATCAAATAATGAACTCTGTTGGGATTTTGCTAGCCGACACATGGAACTAATGAGATGCCATTGTACAGATGGATCGATTCCATCTAAAGTGTTTATTGGGAACACAATTTGTCTTATAGCCTCCTTTAATTATGCGCTCCTCAATGAAAAGCGTATACACATTATCACTCGTAAATCTGTGAGCGACGCGACGTGCCCGGCCAGATAATGAGGTACCTTTGATGCAACAGCAGCGAGAGTAACAATTAATTCGCTGTACACAACAATTAAGGCTCTCCACTTTAAATGCCTCTCATATCTTAGATGGATTAAGGGGAACAGATATGACGAGCTGTTAAGTCCCCATTAAGCCATAATCACCACCTTAGCGCAATTTATGTCATGCTGCTGTCGGAGTAGCTGCTGCTGTGCACATGCACTCTAGTTATGCTTCGCTTTTATGCTTTTAATGGATGGTGCACATCACTTCCGCCACGAAGATGTGACACGTTATACGATGTACATCTGTGCATTTGTGTCCAATCTGATGGTATTTGCGATTTGTCTAAGCTGGTTATGATTCTATTTGCCAGTGCCCTGGTTCTCATATCTCATTCGAGCAATTAGTCCAACCATCACGAATTCTGAATGCATTCACGGCTTCCTTTATGCAAATGGAGACTATTAGGTAGGTTGCTCTCATGCTATTTAATATTGTTACCTCGAACTCGAATTGTATCTCAATTCGAGATATGGTAATTCCTACTCACATATGTACGCATTTCATTAATATTCTTGTAGCGCTGTTAGGTACATTTAGTTCAAGTGTTGCGTTGCTTTTAAGAATGAGTTTCTTATTTTAACGAGAGCAATAAATTTTGAGTGCTGAACATAACTATAACTAACCTCAGACAACACGAAATGGATTTTGCTATCGCGTTACTCTCTTGAACTCTTCTGAACTTGCAATCGTTTAGCATTGAACGGGTTCAGTGTACGCTTTTGTAAACAACAGTAGTCGGCAAAATCAATACTCTGTCGGAACAGATGGATGTGATTCGAAGGAAATTTATCCAGATGTGTCACGTTACGTTGGAAAACATACAAACTGCAAGGAATGAGTACGGGATAGACAACGGCGCACTCAAACGGATGGATTAGATACATATGTACATGCAATGATTGTATTTTAGTGCACATTCATTCTAAGGAAACTAAGGTTTCATTTCAAGGATCAAATAACCACGAAATGTACAAACAATCTGATTTGCTTATACATATCCCCTCAGCCATATCGTCGTATACGATTTGTTCGAAATCATTATCATCCGTCCCATCAAACATATCGGACGCATTCTACGAAAAAATGGCGGCCTTCCGATTTTCTGACAGTTGTCATCATTTTTACTTATTGGCTTCGCGCCAAAATTCGAACTCGAAATGTTAATCAAACTTGACCGTACCATGATGGAGATTTGGTGTATCTATCGACTCCAATCTCTAATCAGTTGGACGAATTTGCTGCCAACTTCATATCTGGAGTCCGTAGGATCATATTTAGACCGAAATAGAAATTTTCAACCTCACAGTCAAGGGTACTCTACTTAAGGACGATTTCACAAATGATTTTCTTGAGAGCGGCAACACTTTTAGTTACATATACGCTATAGTTCGTCAAAAATGCAAAACCACACGCCCACTTTACTAAATAGGCAGGTAGAACTGGGTGGCCAGATGTGTAGCCTACACTCGGATCTCTAGTGGATCCATTGTGAGCCCGTGTCGTAGTCATTAGCTTTGGGTGCTACATGGCCTCCCTGAATCACCCCCAGGTTTTTGTTTCAAGATGGTTATTGGTGGTTTTTCTGACAGTCGTGCACTTTATTTTTCGAGATTCACTGACAGAAATTGGCAGATTATTCGTGACGGCTGAACACGAATTCTACAATGGTGTCATGCATGGTCCGTAGTGGCCAGTATCGAAGAAGACCCACACGTGTCAATTGCGGTTGGATTTGGGCCTACATCTGTAAAACGCAAAAATTGGAGCCAGACGACCATAGACAACGCCGTGAGTTCGGATATTGGACGCTAAAAATGTTGGCCAGAGATCAGGATTTTGACCAAAAAATAATCCTCTTGAACGAGGCCTATTTTTGCCTCAGCGTCTATATCAACAGGGAGCCCAATCCAAGACTGAGCGTTGTGTGCGGTTTATGGAATGGCGGCGTCATTATCCCTTATTTCTTTCGAAATGAGGAAGGAGAGACCGATACCATCATTGATCTCAGATATAGGGCGATGTTAACCGACTTTCTGTGACCAAAGCTCTCTGGGGCTACGTCAAGTCCCTAGTCTATGCTAGTAAGCGAACAACTTGGACGCTGCTCGAGGCCAACATTCGATAAAGCCGCACATATGGGACCGAGTCATCAAAAATTGGACCAACCGCTTGAACCACTGCCAGCGAAGCCGAGGCGACCATTTGAATTATGTGCTATTCCACACATAGTCGCATGAATGTAGCTTCAAATTAAAGCCAGAATCAATTATATACATACATACATACCTCACACCGCTGGCAACAGTAGACCGCACGCATTACCTATTACAATGTGCCAACTAACTTCCAATCCAAATCATAATCCAAATCCAATACATAATTTCGTTTTAGAAACGTTTTTACTATTTTTGTTATTAAGATATTGAATAACAGGTCAATAGCATCTAAGCGCGTTGGTCCTAAGAGAATGGAATTAAACGAAAACTATTTAGCTGTCCGTATTAAATGCCGACAGAAACGCTCGAGCTGCGAAAAACACGAATCTTGTTTTTTTTTTTTTTTTTAATAGTTCTATGCCTTTGTTTTGTTGAGATGACCATAATCAATAGCTCGCCAAAAAGCGATAATTTTATCACATTCATGCATAGCAGCAATTAAATACGTTCCCCCTGGACACGTTCGAATGTAGAAAAGAAAACTAATAAATAAAGTACTTAAGGAGTCGGCTATAGACACGTGCTCGCAATTTTTCAAGGTCGCTCAAGGTAAACAATACTGTTGATGATATCATGTTACTAAACGAAATACATATTTGCTGAGGTAATAAGTAGCATTGTATGAGCAAAGTGCTAAACTAGATGTTTGTTCGGTGTCTACAATCGAGATGTCTTGCAAATCATTACTGAATGAGTTATTTTTTTCTGAATTCGAAAAGCGAACCTGGCATTAGCAACTGATGATTCTACAAAGAGCAAACGGGCTGCTGAGGCTTGGGCTCCTTTCACACTCTTCAGTTCTAACTACACGCCTATGTCTAAACTGCGACATCTACGATATCTGCTCGATAATTTCATACTTTCTCGATAGCTGGTGGTCGAATATTTTATTTTCAGTTCATCTTTTCTTAATTTTATCAACACGCCAGTCATCATCAACACCCAAGAGCTAGCCAATATCCAAAAGCGCGATGAAGTACTCGAGCTACTTATCGATTCTTCAAGGTCAACTTCACTTCAACTACATGGACTTTATGTTGATGACTCAGGGGTTGTTGTTGGTGAGCAAGCATTCGATCAATGGTCCTCAATGAGTTGAGAAGAAAGGTTTTTGATGTCAGCGAGAATTTTTGTCACCCGAGGATCGATAAGCAAGACAACATGGCATCAGCAAGACTTACGTTTGGCCTAACATGAACAAGGACAAGTCATTCTGAACCAGATCCTGCCTTGCCAGAGCAACAAAATTGGTTGGTACGTTATAACCAGACTGCAACGTATTCCAATAGCAAATGACCGGTTTCGCCATATTTGTTAAAAGGTTACCCTATCTCCAGGTTCACAGAAGCTGTGTCTTTCAAAAAATTTACCGCTGAAACTGTCGAGAAACAGGGTACCCCGATTCGGCGCACCGGCAACAAGGGTAATCTTTTACACATTATCGGAGCAACACACGTACAAGGACTGCAGCTTACCATAGAACTTCCACCGAAATGATCGAATGTTGGCACTAAATCAGCAATCAAGTGCCAGGATGGAGCTGACTCAGTAAGTCTACTACCCACTGTTCCTTGAGAATTACGAACAAGCTTCAAGAAAGAAGATGACAGCCAGGAGTATTTTTCATCGACGTCATGCCTTCGCTTAAAAGACACTTTTTACCTGCGCACATGTTTTTGTCAAAGGAGATGCAATCCGCGCGCGATGTGAACGACCGTACGATGAACTAGAACTTTGTCTTCAATATAAATTTATTTTTTCAGCCTTTTTTTCGACAAAAATCGATCGAATCAGTCCATTGACAAGCCTTCAGTGGTTTTACCTACTCAAGAACCTTTGCCAGACACAACTAGACTTCCTCGAGAGAATACACCTCCCTACAACTTTAATGGAAATAATGCACGGCGACTAATTGGTAAAGAGAACGACAATTATCGGCCTTTACTATGAGACTTATTGTTCAGATTTAACGAAGAATTCGCGAAAAACATCCTCCGCTATCGCAACATTTGAAATCCAACGAATTCCTACGAATTATCGATCGCCCCTCGTGCAGAGGTACATATGAGTCGTCTTATCACTATGCAGCAGATCTTGTCTGCTGTATTAAGCTTGTGGAACAGAGCGCGTGCGTTTTTTGTAGTCGCAGTGGAGTCTGTGGTGTTCTCTAAAAGCTTCTTGTTATGTGTGCGTTTCACTATTAAGAGAAAGACATCAGGATGGATGTGCTCTTCTATTCGAAGGAAGTCAGAAAACAAGTCGGCGACAGCTTAAACATTCCTACTAACTTAACAAAGCACAAACAAAACTAGAATTTTACCTATCACATCGCTTGAATCACCCCAAAGCTGACAAGATCACGAACCGGATGTGTGACAGTTTACAAAACATTCGTCAGTATTTGGTTTCTAGTACGGATCCAAAAATATTGCACTGATTTGCGCGGACCCTATCGAAACTTGGCGCATCATTCGCACGCAGGAATATCCCCGATCGTTTGCCAACTTATCGACAGTCAATGATCTCAAGCGAACATCTGGTAGTGTTTAGATTATAGTGCAGGTAGGTCCCTTGGCAGGGTTAGAAGAGAGAAGTGAAATCAATTGAACGAAAGTTCTACGAATGGTGTTTAGAGTAGCATCGAAAGCAGTAAACGGTTTCCAATTTGATTTGCACATTCCTTAGCCATATTTCTACTACTCCGGATCCAAACAGTCACCTGCCGTCCGTTCACCGTATGAATCCATAATTAGCTGATCAACTTGTCCCCTCAACAAGTATTTCCTTAAAAAAAAAAAACAACAATTCTCGCTAAACAAATAAACAACTCGCCGTCCAACCCGAGGAAGGGAATCAAGTGCTCGTTGTGCAAGAGCATAGACCCCGAAGCCCCACCAATCAACAGCAACAAATGTTTCTCGGTTACCTATACATCCGAGCGGCGAGGAGATCCCATTTTCCCATTTGTTTGCCCGCACCAAGCGAGAATAAAAAAAAAGCCACCAAAGAATTTTGTCGCTGTTGCGCGTCTTTCACACTCCCCCTCGCTCGGACCATTCGCAAACAACGCTCGCCAAATAATTTCAAGTTTAAAAATAAAAACCCATCGCTCATAAAAATAACAGAGGAAGCTCTCGAGATCTCCGAGAATCTCGCCAGCAAAGGAATTCTACGTGAAAATTAAATTTTTTCTTTCCATTCAATCAGCTTACCACAATAATCCCAAAGGGTTTAGCTTGTTTCAGACTCGTTCCTGGCTTTGTTTTGCGATGAAAATCCCAAATGGAAACTCTGTAGGAGGAGGAATCACTTCACATTTTCTCACGGCACGGGTGTTATCACTTTTTTTTCTTTCCTTCGTCGCTCGGCTAGATTTTTCACAAGAATTTCTTCGAGTATTTCCTTCTTTAATTTTTCACGGACGAATTCTAATGGAAGCAAACGGCGCGAAGCGAATATTCTGTGGTATGGCAAAATTATTATGCTTTTTCGCTCAACAGGAGAATAGAAAAGTTTTCATTTTGAAACGCAGCGAGTTCTTAAAATAAACTAAAGTCGCAGGCGAAGAAGAATTCACGATCTCGTCGATTGGAGGAGGAACACAAAAATTTGTCGTTTGACAAAAGAGACGTTTCACTACCAATTTGCGACAAGTCTTTTTTTTCTTCTCTCTCTTGTGGTTGAATGACGGACGAGAGATGGGGGATATTTTTGTGCCGTGCTGTTGGTTGCCATGAAATGTAGTGTGGTGAGAAGGAATTGCAGCAGGCGATCTCAAACTTTGCCATGGAAAAATGAAATTTCTTGCATTTCTGCTATTCTTGGTTACAAGAAATCAAATGAAAAACCATTTTAACTAGAACTATGCAAAGATGATTCAGCTGTCTAGAACGGAAATAAGCCAACTGGCAGTGCTTTACTAACACAAAATTTATAAATAAGTCCACTACGCCCTTCCATCGAAACACCAAGAAACTTGCTCAAGGAAATCTCACTCAGATTGTTCCTCAAGTGAATCAAGGGCAGATCAAAGTGAAACTAGCCAGCAAGGGAACAGGAGAACCAAAGAAATATTGATTGTTACCGTGGGATAACTACTGCCTTGTCGAGTCAGAAAAAGCTGCGGTTTCGTTAAACCCCCACAGATTCAGAAGAAAGTATAAACAAAGGCACTATTCTGTGACTTGTAGACTGCACACAACCTGCAATTGAATGCCTTACTTTCCAGAACCTTTTTAGAGAAACATTGCTTTTACCATTCACTCGATATAAATGTAGAATATCGTTTTCGTGGAAGTTCTAGTCATTCGAATCAGTTCTAGTCGTCCAAATCCTTTAAAACTATTAAAGTCGAGAGATGAAAACAAACAGTTCTAGAAAACTCACCATGTGACAAGCTGCCCCTTTGACACACGTGCGCCCTGACAGTACATTGGAGACGAAACATAAACAAACCGATTAAAGTGTACCGAAATTTTTGAAAATTCCACAAAATGGACAAAACCGGCAAGTTCCTCCTACCCTCACCGAAGTTCAAAACATTGGACAAACCATCTACATCCATACCGCATTTCCTGTCACCTCAAGGTATGCTTTTGCCAAAAGAAAAACAGCCGCCTCCCATGTACGGTCCCCGAGGTGCAACCTTTCCGCCAAAGTTCCTAAACACACAGAGGGAGCCTGCCACAAGTAATCAAGGCGACAGAGTCCAGAAGTACTTTTGTGAGCCTTGTGAGGCCGAGTTCCACACGTCGACCGACTACAAAGTGCACAAAAGCGAGCACACGCTATGTGAGATCGATAAATGCTCGTTCAGGGGACACCCATCGTTCATGGACACGCATATTGCACAGCAACACGCAACGGGTCTCTATGATCAGTTGAAGAAGTTAAGTACCCCGGAGGAGATCGCTCAATGGAGGTCTGATCGGAAGAAAAACTATCCTACGGTGGCTATCGTGGCGCAGAAGGAGAAGGCTCGCGAACAGAGAATGCTTAGGGGCGAGAGGTTGGGGGAAAATACGAAAAGATTTGGAAGGCAGAGTGATCGAAGGCCGATGAGGGGAGACAAACAGGATGGGGGAGAACACGTCGAGAAGTCCAAAAAGCGACACAGGAAGAGGAACAAGCCTGGGAGGCAAGACAACCGCAAACCAGATAAGAAAGAGATCGTGGAGCAACCTGTTGAGCAATCTGTTGAGAAGGAAGTTGATGAGGAGCCGACTTGTGGTGGGCTAACGATGTTCAAAGGCACTGGTGGAATGGCTGACTACCAAAAGGCAAAGAAGGTTGAAACACATGCACTGTCTTCGCTGCTGGGGATGTATGGATCGGACTCAGACGATGGGAGTGAAGAGGACCAGCCTACTTCCAGTCAACTGGTAGAAAAACCCGTAGCAGCACCAGAAGAGATGTTACAGGAACCAGCAGAACCGCAAAACAAGGTCGAAGAACCAATTCCTGACTTGACCACATCAAGTGAAGGTCCTTCACAAACGCCCACAGAAGACAGCAAAGCAGAACCTACTCAAACTCCCTCAAGTGATGACGAGGCTCCCGAAGAAGCGCCAATAGCGAAATCCTCAAACCACCCGGACAAGCCCCAATCGGAACCACCGCGAAAGAAGCCCAAATGCGAGCCAACAAAGCGATACACACTAAAATCCGGTTTGGACTACAGAAAGCTGCGCGGAAGGCGTCAAAACACAATGCTGGAGAAGCTCCTGGAGCCCGACATCCGCCACGAACGCAATGTACTCCTACAGTGCGTCCGTTTCGTGGTGGAAAACAACTTTTTTGGCATTGGATCAGCGCCACCCTAAACTACTTTTATTTCTAAGATTTTTTTTTGTAGAAAAACACTTGCGTAGACTTAAGCAAATAAAATCATTGTTGCGGATAGAAGTCGCCTTGTCTTTGTTGCTGCTGCTGGCGGGCCGCTTGGGTGTACTTCACCTTGGACTCCTCTAGCTCCCGCACTCTTGAGCGTGCGTGATGGATCCGGTGCCAGGCCATTTGCAGAACTTTTGCCGATGCATAGCCGGAGCCCTCGTGTGGCTGGCCCGTGGATACTTGGGTGAGGTAGTTTATTTGTTCGCTAAGTTTTGACTCGACGTTGGAGAGGGACTTGAGAAACTGCTGGGTTTGGTTTTCGGCATTTTTCTGTGACGACTTCTCTTTGCTGAGCTCTTGAAGCGCTTGTCCTGTGGGGAGGCAGTTGGGGTTTATTTGAGTTTGTGACTGTAATGGCTTAGATTTACCTGCGCTTTGGAGGCAAGTTATTATCTCCTTTTCGATTGCATCTAGTGCGTGGATTTTATCAAGTGGATTGTGGGCCATTATGATAGAAAAATACAAAATTGCGGCCAAAACTTTTGTTTTCGCTGAAAGCTGGAAAGAAACGATGTCAAACATGTAATGTCAAAGCGCGTTCAGGTATGAACAAGAGGACAGAAAATGTATTTCGAAGAAATGGATGCGTTTCACGACGATTGAGGTTTCTGAAACTGATTGTGGTAAAAAATTGCTATGCAAAGAACCTTGATTAGACGTAATGTGTCCAATCTAGATTGTGTCGGGTGTTATGAGGTTAAGAAGAATGAAAAATAGAGGGACACCTATGCTACCCACAAACCAGAGACGCAACACACGTCTAATCAGACTCAAAGAAAAAGGGGATTAGTTTGCTGTCACGCTTTCTATTTCTCTCCAAAGTAGCCTCATCTTCTCTTGATCTCATGTCTCTTGGTCAATGCCTCTGTCTCATAGAGTGGGACTGGACATCGTACAGAGGCGTTCTAGCTGCTCAAGTCATCCGGCCGGATAGCGAAAGCTCGGTTATAGTTGTCGTTATATAGTCCACAGGTATAGTATTTCCGTATCATAAATATCGACTTTCTATCTACTATCAGATCAGTTTACAAATGGAATCAGTTACAAACCTCATAAGTACTACACGCATTATTTCCAGGATAATACGTATCCAAAACATACATACAATTGGTACCATGAATCCTCTCGAAATTTAGATATGAATCACCCATATGACAGTTTCCATTTCCACTCAATATTCCCAGAAGTGGTGAAACTCAATTATTACTCAACACTCAATGCCTAAACCACTTTCATTCTGTCGATAACTTCGATACAAACAGTTTTACCGGTGAGAAACCATTTGACGTGCAGCCATCTTTTTCTTTCAATTTGTTTGACATCACCGCCGGCGGTCGTTCTAACGTGATAGCTCTGATAAAATCTAAATACCACGTGCTGTCTGCTTAATTCGGCTCAGTACTACTTCCCGACCATTAAATACCCACCAAGTAGGTAAGTAAACTTGTTTTCCGTCCAAACTCTGCTCTCTTTTGATCCCGACGCGCCATTTAACCAAAACCTAACCTCATACCACAGGAACGACACATACATAGAACATGACTGACGTCGCAGAGAAACCCCAAGAGGTTCCAACCGAAGAAATCGAAAAGGCCAAGGAAGCGAAGGAGGAATCACCAAAAGAAACTCCAGTCGCCAAATCTGAATCTGAATCTCTAGAAAAAGATGAAAAAGAAGAGGCCACCAACGGTAACGCTTCGCGATTGGAAGGGAAAATTATACGCCAAATCGAGTACTACTTCGGTGATGCGAATCTGCATCGTGACAAATTCCTGCTGGAACAGATCTCAAAGGATGAAGAAGGATGGGTTGGATTCGATGTGTTGTTGACGTTCAAGCGATTGGCGTCATTGACCACCGATCCCAGCACTATTGTGGAAGCTTTACAGAAATCCGATGAAGGATTGGTCGAAGTGCACGAGGATAAGACAAAAATCCGCCGCCACCCGGAGAGACCTATTCCAGAACACAATGAGGAGAAGCGCAAGGAGATTATGTCACGTACGGCATATGCCAAGGGCTTCCCTCTGGACGTAGAGATGTCCGATTTGATTGAGTTCTTCAGCCCCTACGAGAAGGTGGCCAACATTACCATGAGAAAGTATTTGGATAAGCCGACGAAGGCTTACAAGTTCAAGGGCAGTGTGTTTGTCACATTCGCCAAGAAGGAACAGACGGAAGAGTTTATCACTAAGGAAAAAGTAAGTAGAAGGGGATTCCACTTCTATTTTTATTGTTTCATGTGTACAGGGATGTCAATGGGGGGCTATCACAGTGAGTGGGGAAGTTTTTTAATTATCGTAAAGACTGAGCGTTGATAAGTTTTATTGTTTGCGAAGCACATTAGTCACTCTACACATGGTGGTGCTCCAAATACACTAAACTGGCTTTGTGACTGAATCACTAACCGGTTACTGACGCGGTGATTCAAGATCGAAATCACTGGTTTATTGTGAATACCGTCATTACAACTATTTGACATGCGGGTAGAGATTCTAGTGATGAAGCTGTTGATTGTCTTCGACGTCCTTTCAGTTTCACACTTCCTTCAGTACCCTGGAGCTTAAAATTTATGCAAAATGGTTTCATTTTTCCCATTTAAGCAGGAAAGCGTTACTCACGAGCAATCTGAAATTACGACTTCGTAACCAGTAGCTCCGTGTCCGGTGTCGCATTCAATAACATTAAGTGAATCATCAGTTTCATACTCGGTTACACGAATCATACAATCAATCTAAGTTCCTTATTCCAATTCCAGGTTCAGTTTAAAGAAAACGATCTCGTCCGCAAATGGCAGGAAACTTACCTCGAAGAGAAGAAGGAGGAGCGCAACAAGTCCAAGAAAGGCAAAACAAACAAGAAGCAAGAAGATGACAAATTCCAGTTGCCAAAGGGCACAGTTCTGTTCTTCGAAGGTGTCACCGATGCCACTACCCGTGAAATTATTCGCTCTGCTCTCGAAAGTCTAGATGCCGATATTGCTTATATTGATTTCAGCAAAGGCGACAAAAACGGACACATTCGCTTACAGACCGAAAACTCTGCAGCTGGTTTCCTCGACAAACTCGAGGATAAGAAGGTTCGTCAAACAATTCCATTTCTACCCAGCAAACTTATTCATTTTTCCATCATCACAGCTTAAATTATCAGATTCCACTGAACTAACACTTCGCACATTGACCGAAGAGGAAGAGAAGGAATTCCTCGCCAAGGCCGTTGAACACATGAAATCTCGACGAAACCAACAAAACCGACACAAGGGAGGCTACAACCGTAAGCGTCGCGGTGGCGGTGATGATCGTGATTCCGAACCCAAGTCCAAGGAGAAGAAGAAGGACTAAGTGAAAGGAGGAGGGAGTCTTTGCCTTTGGATCAAGTAACAGAACTCCAGTAAAATATTCGCTCGTTAGAAACCTCTTACCATTTTTCGACTGTGTTGCTACATAATTGTCTATGTATAAAAAAAAGTGAATAAAAGTACATCTATTGAATAGAATTTTACTTAAATAAAATGTTTATTTATTAAATTGGTCTTTGTAGTATATCAGTTGAACGAGGAGAAGATTTTCCTAGCCTCTAAGGCGATATGTGATTGCAAACTCTGCAGAATATCGATGGCGGAGAGTAAGAGTTTGGAAAAGGTGCTGGATAAACAGAATCATATGGAAAGCAATAAACTTTTGATGGAGTACCAATCAGGATTTGCATAACAACACAGCTGTGAAGCTTAACACAATCTTGTGACAAAAGTTATAGTTGCTGTTTTCTTGGATCTACAGAGGGCATTTGAGGCAATAAACAGTACTAAAGGAATAGAACTTGGATGGTTCCCAAATTACTTCTCGAACAGAGTGCAACGAAAAGAAATTTCGAATTAACTATCTGATCATTAGACCGTGAAACTGGGTGCGCCGCAAGAAGCAGTATTGAGGACATTGCTGCTCAATATATATCAACGATTTGGACAAAATGTTGTGCCATGCAAGGCTGTTTGCTGATGATACTTTGGTGTATGCCTCTGGAAGCACTGCTGATGAATGAGTGTGGGAGGATTTTTAAATATTAAAATCGATATTCAAATGTGGATATTATTATTAATGGAAGGATTATAGAGAAAATTAATGAAATAATGTACTTAGGAGTAATTTTGGGTACAAAATTAAATTTTAAAAACAAAGTTGGATTTGGAAAGAACTAGGAGTAGACTATCAATGGCTTGTGCACTAAAAATTAAACTACATTTTGAATACTGTTCAACAATTCTGTTCTTAGTTTCCAACTAAATGTTGGTTAGACTTTGGAGTCTATCTTGTAGTCTATGCAAAACTGAGGTATGGGCTGTGTTTTGATGTGTCATAGGTTCACACAACATATCTGAATATACTTACTGCTGATGTGCAGCCATATAATTTAAGGAATAGAGATGATTCAGGATTCCTTTCTTTACGACAAATAGAACTCAAAATATTTTGTTTCATAGAGGTTTTAAGTCGTTTAATAGTTTACCAACTCCTTTAAAGAGAAATAAGATATTATTTAAGAGATTGTTAGTAAAAGCTTGTTATAATTGATAGAATGTAAGATTATTTATAACTCTTGTTAGTTAAAGTTGATGATACCTCTCCGTAAAACGATCGCGAAGTATTACTAAGAAAAACGATCGCAAAAATGTGATGATCGCACTGATCTTAGACAGAGAAAAAGGGATCATTGTGGATCAGCAATCAACTTTGAGAATTCCACTCCAGTAATGGATCAAATGCTACGTTTGATCTACGCTTTTGTATGCAGCAGAGACTTGACCTTTAAGCAAAGCAACAATAAAAAGACTGGGAGCATTTGAAATGTGGCTGTTCCGTTGAGTTTTAAAAATACCATGGACCGAAAGAATCAACAATGAATGCAAAAAGGGAACTTTTGGAGCAGCTGAATCCGTGATTAGAAATAAGAAGTATCAGCTGCTGAAGGTAACTTTTAAGAAAAAGTCGAAGGAAGAAGAACAACAGGCAAACGACAGAGGACAACATGGATGAAGAATTTAAAAGTCTGGCTCGGTCTATCAGCAACCCAAATAATCCGGAGCGCATGTTCACGCGAGGAGACCAGAAGGATGATAAAGAACTTCCTAAGAAGAAGAATCGATCGATGCCCCATTTCATTCAAAATGTTGATTTCAAGTTGTTAGAAGAAAGACTTAGACAGCTCATACCGTTGAGGGCGGCGCCATTCTAACTCGAAAACCATAACACCGACCTATTACATGAAGTTTTTCTTTTATTTCTTTGTTTAATATAATATATACAACAATACATTAAGTTTTGTTCTTCCCTAAATAATATACGCAATCAAGTTGTTTCTCCTTAAGTAATAATTGTCAATGAATAGAAAAAGAAAACTAATCTTTACCTTAAAATACAAACAATATCGGTTTGTTTTAACTTAAATTTACTTCAAAAAATATTTCAAAATTTTATTAGTTTCACTTTGTTTAATTGTTTAATTTACAAGGAAGATTTCTTTTGATTTATATTTTAATTTATCAACATTGAACTTGAACATTGGTATACTGTATATGTATAACTGTATTATTTAACAATAAATATGATTTTGTTTAGATCTTTCTAGCTAAGGAAAGATTCAAGAAGTCCTGGTTTTTTAATGTTTTTGCTTGGTGTTGCACCAAATGATAACTTATTCGCTAGGAAATAAAATATCTTCTCACTTTGTGTAGGGTATTTCCACAAATATTAATTTTTATTATATATAACCTTTATTTTATTAAAATATATGTATGTATATATAGTTTTCATTTAAATAGATAAATGTTTTGTGTGTGCTTTTCTTGGATATATCTATATAAATGTGTTTGGAATTTTAACTTTGTAGTAAAATATTAATTTTGGTTGGTTATGTGTTAGAGGAAGCCATTTAATTTTGTAAAATTGTTTTCTTCTTTTTGTTTTTGTTAAAAGATTTAAGAAAATGATCCTCTGTTAACGTTGTATTACAATTTATGTAAGAGAACTTCTTTTTGTATTACTAGTAGCGTAAGGTCCCAGCAAGGAGTAAATATGCAAACTGTTAGGTAACACTTTAAGGAATGTGAAACGTAAAGTAGGGGAAAAGAATGTCTGTGAGATGAGTTTTTTTTTAGAGCAACAGCCTAACTAATGATATGTTCATCTATGATAAAGGCAAGGATACGTTTAACTCAATTTAGTCAAAGTAGTCCTAGTCAGAAACTGATCAAATTACATATTAATCCACTTGTTGGGATCATTTTTAAGGAAACTTACTGGGTCATATCCTTTTGTAGTTTCAACAAAATTTGAATTTCAATTGGAAACACTCTTAAATTTGATCTCTTGATACAGAACCATTGGCCATTAAAAGGATTAAAAGGATAGGATGTATTATGGCATTTGAATCTTGACTTCCGGCATCCATTACTGCAGAACTTGGACACGGCATTCATCGATGTGTTTCGACGGAATCTAACTTGGTGCTCTTATTCTTTCTTTCTTTATTGAATGTGCATTAGGAAACAATACATGCAGATCAGTCATGATATGGAGGATGGTTTCTCACATTCAATCGTATGCTTGAAGCTTTCATTAGTTATTCGATAAAAATGCCGAAGAGCTCATTTCACTTCAATAGGGTTGGTTTGGGTTGTGTAGCTATATCCGCTTTGTTAGAGACAACCTTCTATCAAATGAAGGTCCACTGTCGGAGGACAGAATCATATCATGAGCAGCAAGAGTCGAGTTAAATTACTAAGATCCTCGAAGAAATGTTCGTCAAGGGTTTCCAAAAGCACCGACTATGTGACATAGACGGTAGGTTATTGTTTCTCCTTGTTTTTACACCGTATTCACAAGTTGAAAAGAGCAGTCACCCTACTAATACTCTGTATAATACCATAGGCTTCTTCCATTAAAGATCTGTTTAGACAGGACATGTACTGATATTGTTTCATATGCTGTTTGGAATGCAATTGAGTGCATTAGCTACATATTTACATGTGCAAGCTTATACCTTCTTTAGTAAAGTCTGCAACAGTCTGAAATATCACTGTGGCGTGGAACCTAGCACAAAGATGTTCTTTTATATCAAAAAGCACTCAGTTTCGGAATTGGTACTGTGACTCCCCTTTTTGGTACCGCGGTTGGAGAATTAAATTTTTCTGTCTCATATGGTCAGGGGGTCAGGGGTTCCATCCCCTTACTTAAGCGAATCAAGGTTTTATCGAATGATCTGCAAGGCTTTGTTTCTCAGAAAGCATTTTGTGGTGGAGTAGATTTTGAATGCATGGCTGAGAAGGTGATGCACATTTTGGTAACAGACCAACCCGATTAAGTTATGGTCATGAGTGAAAAACTTTCATAAAAAATAAACGTTGAACCTTTCTTCTTAAGGTGCACACCCATTACTCTGAATCTTAGGAGCTTACTGCGAGAGTCTATTCGAGTTTTGTCGGTTCTGTCATGTTTAATAACGTATCAGTTAGTGAAGTGGATTTCTGAAATAGTTTCGGTTTTCTAAAATGGAGTTTCAAACAAAGTTACCCATGTTCTAGATAAGGTCTTTGGCTTAACTCCTTTTTATCTCTGTTACTCCACCCAGATAGTCAAGGAAAAGCAATAATTTGCGACTTTTACTTAAATTGGGGGACCTGTAGCAAGTAGCTCTCTTTGCAATCTGTTGTGAATAAACTCTCCCAATGAGCCCATAAATGATTAAACAGACGGACACAGATCAAAATGTGTGCCATGTACCACTGGTACTTCCTAATAATCGATTACACAAACTCAAGTAATAAGGAAGCAAAATAATAAACGAAATCCAATCGCAACTGAAAACAAAGTGTTAAGTAAAAGCACAAATAAAACCAAAAAGTTGTACATTTGTTTAAACATTTTTTAATAAATTTTTTGTTCGGTTGATGTGTTGTTTTTTTATAAATAATAATATATTATACAAGAGTTAATTATGTATGGTTAATTTTAAATTTAATGTAAATAAGTGTATATGCATTTTTTTTTAAAGTTTTGTTTGTTTAGTTGTAATTGTTTTTGTTTTATAAATCAATCTAGTGAATTTAGCACTAAATAATAATTACTACGTACATCAGTATTGGTTTATAAATTTTTACACTAAACAAAAAAATTAAATGTCATCTAAATAAACAGAAAAGTTAAACATAAATATAATAGCAATAAACAAAATGTTTTTGTGTGATTTGTTAATACGAAAATGTTCATGGTGATGTTCAAAAATAAACTTCTCGAATGCATTTGTTTTTTCTTTGCTAAAAAAAAACTATTTGAAATATTCTTTCATAAAAGTGCTTAAATGGTTGAATTTATGAAAGTAAAACAAAAGTAATGCACGAGATTTAAACATGATGATTGTAACGTAAAAAATGTGTTCAGAAAAATACGAAACAATTTGTTTCTTAACGAAATGTACCTGCTTTTGTCAGGGACACTAGAAAGAGATTTTACCGCCCTCGATCTCTTCCGCACTTAGTTTGTAAAAAAAACCAACAAAAATCTGGCAGCTTCAAAATTATTATAAAAAGAAAATTAGAAATACTCGTTACTCAACACTAAAACGGATTGGAGTTCAAAACGGTACGATTCTCTAAGAATAGCCTAAATATTTACAGAGCTTGGGGTGGGGAGGTATACGTTTAACTGGTTGATTTCTGTTGCTGGAACTACATACGTATATCATTGGGTTCTCTTACAATAAAACAAACAAAAAAAAAATTAAATAATTTACAAATTCAAATTTCCCGCGCGTTGACAACGTATGGAGAAGGAAGTGATTCATCGCTTGTATACAGGCGATAGATCGAGTGTGAGATTTTTTAGAGCGCGATTTCTCGCCGACGAACGTGTCTGTTTCGAGGATCGAATAATCTCTAGCAAGAGACCCTCACAATCGTTACAGACTGCCATTAGTTCTCCTCGAAGATTCTCCTTTTGATCGGAGCTAAGGTGTCCCGATGAGGAGAGTGTAAATGCACGAGCGAATTTGGTTCTGTAAAAAAATAAAAAAATCGCGCATCAGAATGTGAATTTAAAACACAAAATTAAAAGAAACGCACTTCCTGTCCAAGGTACTGCTATTAGAATGAGGTCTTGCTGGGCTAGATACCGGCAAACTTCGTGGTCCTTCCACACTGCGTGACATGATGCTGATGTTCTTATTTGTGGCGCTGCCATTCTGTTGATTCTCTTTGTTGTAACCGTTAACACCATTCGCAGATGATTCACCATTTGGAGCTGTGATCATTGATTTGGTCATTTCATGGGGTCCAGGACCAGAACCGGGAGTACTCATGTTAGACCTTTGGTGTTTTGGTGATGATGGAGCACTGCCAACTGAATTGCGAGTCTGAAATGAAAGGAAGATGGCGACGATGACAAAGCCTGCCAGAATGTTTTCCTTTTTAATAAAAGTTACCTTCCTCTCCGACTCGGAACGTAGAAGACGTTCGATCAGGGATTTTGGGAATGATTCGTCCAAGATACTCGTAGACGCATGTGCGGCATTGATGTGCGCGTGATGTGAAGGCGATGGTGTGCTCGAACCAGCCGGGCTAGATAATAGAGACGGCGATATTAGCACCACCGGTACGTTACGGAAATGTTCAGTTGGTATTCGCATCTGCAAATATTATACCGTTAGATTAGAAACAACGTACTAATAGTAAAACAAACCTTAGTGTAGCACTTGGAGCACACGGTTCTTTGGCATAGCTTGCACTGGATTCCCCACGGCCCGAAAATGCTGAAGCGCGTTCGCAGGCACAGAAAGCATACTTTCCGTCGCTCGACATCCTCCTTGACGCGGACACCCACCGGTAGCCCCTCCAACTCGGCTTTTGTCATCACAGACCGGATGTGTACAATCTCTTCGAGAGTCAGAGATAACCGATCGTCACCTCTTTCGCGCCAATGCTTCTCGTCCAGAAACGATTTGGTCCAAGCGCCGATCGATGATGATCGGCTACTACTGCTACCGCCTCCTGGGCTCTGATCTAGGTTATTGTTGTGCTGTTGGAATTTAGTAGGATGAGGATCGTGTGAAGACTTGTGTTCTGTACTTTTCGTGTATGAAGAAGAAGGCGGCGGAGGCCGTTCTCTCATTATGGATTTTACCTGATGATGTGGCTGATGTTTGCTGCTGCTATCTGTGCCGGCGATCGATTGCACATCGGACTGCCGGGAATCAGGACGCGACGCTGGCATAGAATGCGTTTCATCCAAGTTGCTCTGGCATCCGACTATGGTGTGACGACGCATTGATGCTCGTCGCGACTCACATTGTGTGGCAAGATCGTATGCTAGAATGGACATATGAATAGAAATGTTAATCTGACTCAGATATGGAGGTATTTGCAAATGATAGTAACGAGAAGGCTCCAACTAAGGCGTATGAGTATTCACATTGGTCTTGCATGAGTAGTTAGCGGTAATTTTGAGTTCGATTCGATTTTATGAGTTAAGCAGTGATGCAAACGAAATTTTGTATTTGGCGTAAAAGCAGAGTATAAAGCATGACAAAGCGTTTTTGATTTCGAAAAGATTGCATATATATATATTTACATTCCAGAGCGTTGTCGAAGAATCTGTGGTATTCGTCTTCGGTAATTGTATCCTCTGTGCGCACGCAAGGAAGATGTAAAAAATTCCAAAAAGTTTAATTACATTACAGACAACGTAAACAACACCAAGTGCTCTCTTATGTTTTTTGTTTTTATTAAAAATTCTATTTTTTTTTTTCTTCAGTAAAACACTTAATTCGAAATAAATACAAAAGGATCTAAAAACTAAATTATCGAGACTTTACAGGAATTTAAATATCTGGTTTTAGGAGCTAGGGAGCGGGGTTTACTATTTTTATTGGAGATTTTATGTTTTGTGTTGTTTAGATTGTTTGCTAGTGTTGCTGATGTGTGTTGGGGGGGAATTAGTTGCCTCCACCATCATTACCACCCAACCAACCTTTGTGTTATTCAAGTTTTGTATTTATAACGAAAAAATGAATAAACTCAAATGCCTTTGAACCAAAAAATAAGAAAAGGGAAATAAACACAACATTAAAAATAAAACAAACTTAAAATATACACAAATATCGTATATATGTATGTAAACATTGATACTATATAGAACAGTGCACAAGGAGGGTATACTTACTTGTTCGTCTCATCACTCTGGAGTTTAGGTTGGTGGTTGGTGCAGGACCGGTGGCAGGCATATAGCCGCCGATTGGATACGGTGGCATTTTTGGCTGTGAACAAATCGCCGATGTGTGCGGAATGATGGACGACGATCCAGATGCTGGCGAATCGTCAAAGATATTATCATCCTGGAAAATATATTACATGGTTTTAGAAGCGGAATAATGGCAAGCACGGTGGGATGCAGTATATTTTGCTGGTTATTTTTAGTATTGTTGTTAATATTGAGTTCCTTGGAAAGGAACTAATTCGAATCTAGATTTAATTTCATTCATGTTAGGCAGTCAATGCTATACATACGGTATGTCGAGCAATGAGGTGTTAAAATAAATTTTACACGGTCCAGTTTCAATAGGTACGATGGACCTTGTCCCCGAGATCCTAGACAGAAAAAGGAATATATCGTGACACGTGTGAGAAAAGCATCAGACGTTGGTGCACTCAGCTGGTCAGAAATGGAAAAAAATCCCTTGATGCACTTCAAATGCAATATCGCCACGTATCTCCTCTCCCTCACCGTTTTGACTCAAATGGACGAAATTCAACAAAAAACTTAACCAAAAAACGTTTAGCGGATGATTAAGACGTTGGTGCACTCAGCTGGTCGGTATGTCGCATTTGGGAAGAAGTTGGGTATACAGAGGTCAGAAATGGAAAAAAATCCCTTGATACACTTCAAATGCAATATCGTCACATATCTCCTCTCCCTCAGCGTTTTGAGTCAAATGGACAAAAGTCAACAAAAAATTTAACCAAAAAACGTTTAGCGGATGATTAAGACGTTGGTGCACTCAGCTGGTCCGTATGTCGCATTTGGGAAGAAGTTGGGTATACAGAGGTCAGAAATGAAAAAAAATCCCTTGATACACTTCAAATGCAATATCGTCACATATCTCCTCTCCCTCAGCGTTTTGAGTCAAATGGACAAAAGTCAACAAAAAATTTAACCAAAAAACGTTTAGCGGATGATTAAGACGTTGGTGCACTCAGCTGGTCCGTATGTCGCATTTGGGAAGAAGTTGGGTATACAGAGGTCAGAAATGAAAAAAAACCCCTTGATGCATCTCATCGTAATTTCGCTCGCTTCAGATATCCCTTTTTGTCAACGTCACTTTATATTCCAACAGGGGTTGGATTTCGGGTTTCCCTCTCGTTTTTCACAACATACGAGTTCGTCTGTATGTATATAAACGGACGCCGAAGCACTATATTCTGCCCGCCACAGTGATGGTCAATAATGCAATAATTTCTTCTATTTATGTCGGTCCCCACAATCTGCAAACCTAATCAAGCGGCATAAACTGATTTGAATAAATTTAGCTTTTATGGTCTTCCAACCACCACGTGTTTTTCTCAATATAAATAAATCCAGAGGCGATAAATTAGATTTCACAGCTCTGTTTGCAAACGCAGGTCTGGTCAACGCTGTGACATAATGAATTAAATTTATTTGTTTTTCATAGTTTATTATATATGGTTTTTAGTAAAATAAAAAAACAAACAAATATACATAATACTCTAAATAGTATTGTATTATTGAATACTAATGACTGAGTCGCTTTCTAAGGAGTTCATTGGGTTGATATAATCTGTAGCATTGTACAATGTGTTGACATGGGATCTGGGCTTGGCGACACGGACCAAGCCTTAAGCCTTAAGAAATAACTTTCATTTTTATGGAGATTTTTAATCCATGGCATGTGAAACATGTAATAAAATGTGGTATTTGCAGAATTTTGACAGTTTATCTTAACAATCGAAATCCTTATGTCCATTAAAAGGTTTAGAGAAAAGTATAAGTTAAATATCTTAACGTTACAGCTTGAGTAACGTTGTTTACCCTGTTTGAGTTTTTGAGTTTACCCTGGCCAACACGGCTGATACTGCGATCTAGAAAGATATATGCATCATTAGGGTAGTTTTAGCTTAACATACCTCCACCTCTCTAATGAAGGATAGTACGTCCTTAGGCGAAGGGCTTTTCATGTTCGTTGAATAACATATTTCTTTATGCAATACATATATGTCTCCTTGCAAAGTATATAAAGCTGGGCACTTACAATGTCCTCGGAAGAATCATCATCTTCCAGGCAGAACCTACATACACTCCGTACATGAGCAGTGATTACATATCTCGGAAAGCTCACCAGCTTTCTAATACTCACCTTGTCTTAATTAACAACTTTCTTGTAGGAAAAAGGCATGATTAGCCTTTGAAATTGGATCAACCCCAGCACAATTTTGCTTGAATTTTGCAGTTGAAATGAGACGCCCTGATCCCATGAACAGCCTAAAAGCGTTCCTTGATTCTGGTTGGAAATGTTCCCTGGGATCCAGGACCTACCTTCTCACCACCATTCGCATTGTGTGCTCTATTCTTCACACAAATGGAAGGAGCTTACTGTTGAACGCCGTCCCCAAGAAAATTTTTTTTAAGGAGCTTTTTCAAGTTAGTTTTGTACTCGGATGTTTGGCGATAGTTGGGATTAGAATCTCCTTCTATTTGCTTATTTCCCGTACAATGGGACTAGCCTCTATTTTGAAATCCAACCATCTTTTCTGAAGCAAAACCGTTTTTCTATTCAGAAATGCTAAGGTTCCCCAAATTGTTAGGCAAACCGTAGCGTGAGTAATAATTTTAAGAAAGAATTTGTAAGCAGAAATCCACAGAATCTCCGGGAGACCATTTAGCACATCGATTTAAGTATCGCATTCAAAGTTAAGATAGAAACATCTATTCAAGGCTAAAGGTACCAGATAATGTAGTATAACCTAAGTCGTCTAATGGATTCTTTTGTTTAAATATCAAGGAACAATAAAAGGTCGCTTCGATGTCCTCGAAGTGATCACAAAACATTTCCAATGTTCTTCCATACCCAGACGATATGTTTCAATAGACGACCTCTGACTGTGATAGAAAGCTTAACCTTGTAGTAAACAAAAGGAAACTGAACAGACATTATGCGTGAGGCACAAGTCCTACTTCGCCGACAAAGGCATGTATTGCGTACGTGTACAAAATGCTATTGGTAAACCATTAGACAAAGGTCAACGGAAATATGTATCCAAATCACGAAACATTCTTAAATTGAAGACAATGTCAGGAATACGTGCAGGCCAAGGCAAAGAATTTCCTATTGATTCAAGGATCAGCGGATACTTTATACAGTATAATCCTAAAATACCATTCCACCTTTATACTCATCTAGAGGTGCCTCTTTAGCTTAGATGAACTATTACATATCGTGTTATACGTATCGGTTGAATTTCTTTCAGCAAACCTTCAGTTGAAGGTCACTGAAGAAAACCACTTCGCCTCTAGCTATCGACGAAGGATATGTCTCAACAAGGTCTCCCCGAGTAGTTAAGCCAAATAACAAAGGCTTTTACGAGAGACTTTACGGCAAACCAAACACAAAGTTATTAAAAGGAAAACGATGCTCGGAAAGGCAGGACGTTTTATCGTATTCTCATGCCTTCTTTATATTTACGCATCAAATTACCACCTGATACACACCTGCCATAAGTGACTATAAATGAAATATGTTTACGAGACCTTAGCACACGTGAAATGTATATTCAAGTAGCGCTGATTTGCCCTCCGACATCCTTTCGTGTTATCCTTTTCTCATCTATATTTAGATTAGCCATTCTCCGAGCCAATATCCACAATTAAGTCAACAACCGAAGACGTTCTACCATGAATTTCAACGACATGGAGGGAAAGGAATCCTGTGAAATATCCATACCTCACACATCCTTTAATCCCCACATTTGTTCACCCTCATTAGACTCAAGTCGAACGTTTTCCAATTATCGGAGGATATGACAAAATTTGTGTGTAAAAACCTACCAGCGGCAGCGTGCTGCGAAGTTACCTGGGATAATTCAATCATTTAGCGGGTGGGTGTGGTCCCCATTACCATTACCCTTTCCAGAACGAACCTCCATTGTAGTCGTCCGCGCCATTATTAAATTATTTAATCCCCACACTGAGGTGAGAATAATCCACATAATTCTGACACAACGTTGGTGGTTCCCCTTGTTGTTCAACAAAAAATGATAAAAAAAAAAAAAATTTTCAACTACCTAAATGTTTAAAGTAAAAGTTAGATTTAAGTTTTAGTTGTTTGCATTCAAATCACACTCAAAAACGTGCAGAGGCTTTTTATGTTTACAAGAAAGTGTTTTTAGTAGTCAAACGTTGATGATTGGAAAATTAAGGTCGCTTACAAGCACAAGATAGAGAGGTGGGAGAGTCTTTTACGTGGTTTCACGTCTAACATCAAGTGATGTGTGGTGGAAAATTTTGTTTTCTAATCTACTCGTACATCTGTTTGGCACGCTAATTACCTTTTCACGTTCGTTTTCTTTTGTGCTATATATCCCATCAAAATCTTTAGTTTTTTACTTGTTTTTTTTGGTATTTGGAATTTGTATATATTTTTTTCTTACTTTTTACATTTTTACAAAAATTTAAGTAAAATTTAATGAATGGATTTGCTTAATCTCTTTTGCCATAAAATTTTTGACAATATTTTGACCATAACCAACTGAATATCATCGCAAGGAACTGCAAATATTTAAAAAGGGCAAATGTGAGAAAAGATTTGTCAAGGAATGATACAATATGTACAAGAAACTTTGGAAGTGAGAGGATTGGAAACCCTACAAACGTAAAAACGCGTAAAAAAGACTTTTTATTGCTACGTACAAGTGTAAAATACGTATAAAAAGGGCGTAACGTCAAAATTGACGGATTACAAATAAACATGGAGCCATAAAACCAAACGTCGATGGCTGACAGGAAATAATGTCAAATGACGTGTTTTGAGATTGATTTAAAATCGTGCTTCCTATACTTAAGGATTGCTACTTATAGAATTGGCGTATTTGAAATTTTGTGAGACTGTCAAAATATGAAAAATATATTGTATTTAGAGCATTATTCTTGCAAAGAAGTGATTGCTGGTGTATGGAGTTCAGATGATAAAAATGTCAGAACGCACCTCTTACCACCGGGTCATTTTTGGGTGAGAAATCTATTCTTTTCATGAACTTTAAGATTCTATTCTAATTCTTTATAAGACACTCATCATCACATCCCTGCTTTTTGAGACTAGAGCTTGGACTTTTGCAGAAGACGACAAACTTGGATCGGTTTACATACAAATAGAGTCTGGATGCGAATGCTCCGGCTTATCGAATCTTTGGCAATACTTTGACAACGTTAGGGAAAGCCTGGCTTTGGCATTAACGTCTAAGTCCACCGGAAAGAGGCGTCGATTTAAAACTGCTGCACGGAAGAGGTGATTGATTTTTTTACGGAAAAGTTTATCTTCAGTAACTGGTAGGTTGCGGAAAAAGCAAAATTTTCAGCCTGTGGGGCTTAGAATTCATGGCGTATTGTAGTATACCACACAAGACATTTTTTGAAGCAGGATGTATGTACATATATGATGATGTTCTTGGATGGTAGAAGAATATTGTTGCGAGATTTCCTCATTATTGTCGAAGAGTCTGTGAAATATTTACACAAGAGCTTAATTGAAGGATTAAGCAGAGCATCAGAGATAATTACGGTGGTCAAATGTGACGTATTTTTATGAGACTTGAGACATCAATACCTTACAATACAGCGATGCGGAAAAAGTGAACAAATGAACATGACGTATCAAGAAAAAGACCTATTGTGTGCTTGTCAGAAAACAAAAGTCGTTCGTTGACGTCCGACTACGTGCAGAAAACGTAGCGAAATGATTACGTCTTTACAGGTTCGGGTGGCCCAGAAAAGTCAGAATGCTTTCCAAGCCAAAAGGGTAAAATGCATGCACTTCTACAAGATATGTCTGTGTGCATACAAGATGTCTTAAAATAAATTTTTAAAAACTAACTTTATGGCATAGTAAAAGTTAATAGCTTGATGGAATGGTTTCCTTGCTTATGGGAAAATATATTTCTTCGGACAAAAATATGCGCATAATTGTCATATAATTGTGATATAATGTCACTTCGTTCCCACCACTCATCACCACAAAACAGACAGACATTATTCAAGTATCCGTATTTAATTTTCAGCATATCACCACAATTAAATGTAGCATAAGTTGAAATGAATTGTCAAATAAGTATGAAACCATCATGAATGGAAATTATATCTTCCGGGATCTACTTGCACAATATTCATTTGTCTGCTCCCACAGATTTTATCCAAGAAACTGCATCTCTAAAGTCCCGTCCCCTCTGCGTGATATATAGTATTCATTCCATTCACACAGCGACAGAGACAGAGACTCAAAGTTATTATTTTACCTCCTGACTATTGCATTCGCGGTTTCTATCTTACCGACACCGATGAAAGGCATAAATGTGTCGCAATAATTCACAAAGTTATGCTATAACACGACATCATGGCCTGGGCATGCTTACCTGGAGCAATGAGAAGTCGACTTTGATAAGCCTCTGCTTCGACCTGGGAGAGCATTGCGCCTCGGACTTCTCCTCCTTCTTGAGTGTCTCCACGGTTTGCGATGACGGTGGTGGAAGTACTGCAAGTAAAAACAAAAAAGGAAACGACAATGTTATTGCATCTGAATTAATTAGCTCTATAGATGTGCATAGAATGGTAAGAGACTTAAGCAGCCAGTAACAGAAATGATTGCGGTTTTCATCGCTTAGTTACTGAGGTCTTGTTCGGTTTTCCTTTACGAAATAAAAAAAAAAAACTCCATTTGTGTATCCGTTGCAGATATCTCCCCGAAGTCCGTACTTCATCCAACTGTATCTGGGTTATGTAATGATAATTACGTGGTTTTTATCGAGATACATACAGTGGAGGATGCTTGCTGGTTTATGTCATAAGGCTTAGGGTTTTTGCTTCTGTCATAGAAATGGTTTCTCCGCAGCATAATTACCGATAGAAAGTGGGCATAAATTGTTGAATACTCTTTTTCGAATCCCCTTTTTGTTTGGGCCTAATTGCATTCTACTCAAGTTGGCGCAGAGAACGGATATCCCGGGAGGATTTTCTTTGAATTTACTGCTAACACTTTTTGGCAAGTAGAAAATTCGATGACCCAGTTCTGGAGTTGAGGCCTACTGGGCAATGGATAGCATTGGGTGCGTTGTTTGGGGGAAAATCAATGAAATTTATAATCCAACCGGGAGTGGAAGATAAAGGTGGTGTATGCATGCCACTTCGTAGATACAGATGTGTTTACAGACGGTTTCTTGTTTACAGAGGGCAGTTTATGTTGACACAATTGTACAAATTCTGTTTAGACTTTAAACGCTAATAAATCAGCAAACACATCTGCACTACACGTGCGAAATGAATAGAATATTTGCGTATTGTGTGAGAACAATGAAATGGAACTACATATATTCCTGGACCAACTCATTAACTGAAAGTAGATTAACTAAAACTAGACCCAACATGTTTTGAACTGTCAATATTCTCGCGTTAATAAAATATTCCTCCATTTTGAAGATACGCTACCAAGAGTTACATGGCGACCTCCACAACTGTTACTTACTTGTGTATTGTAAATCAGAGGCCATTCATCTCATCCTGTCTCTTGACAACATTTGGTGACAGTCTCAGTCTAAGGGGGGCGTTAATGACTTTTCTGGAGAGTGGAATCCTCATCAGTCACTGTGACTTGACAGAGAAAATGACGTTGAAGGCCAGCAAAGCCAATAAGTACATTTCTTTGACAAGCTTGATAAAAAACGAGGTTAGAAGATGGGTGAAATGTCAACAGACGTTTTGCGCCAACTTCAGTACAAAAAGTTGTTGAATTGCCATTGTCTTTATTGCAGTTTGCCTCTGGCGAGTTACATACTCGTGAATCACAAAGCAGTGAGTTTTTTTCCAGTACCAATCTGGAACTTGTGTGAAATATTTGATATATTCAAATGTTTCATAAGCGCTAATAGCTTTAGGAAGATACTCAAATAAATGTTTGCTATGCTCTGAAGTTGGTCACAATTCTTTTCAATGACAGGACTGTCAAATATTTTTTGATATTTTTAATATCTTGCCTACAACAATTCAATTCAATTGTAAATAGGTATACCATGTCTAAAACAATTAAAGCGACATTTCATTGTGACACTCAAGGAATCTAATTGTTTTCTCATTCTTGTCCATGAAGTTTGCACTGTCATCCAACTTATTATGTATGATCTGAATAAAACAAGAATTAAAACCATAACTAATCCTCTTAGTTCTCTGAAATCAAAGCAGACAGTATCTTTCACTTCCCATACTCATCTACTATCTACACAATGAAATAAATGCAAGGCCTTTCAACGTCTTGTGCGCTAAAATTATGTTACGAAGTACATTCAAGTTTTTTTTTGTTTCCAGACATCTGAAGAACTTGTTTCTCCCGTAGATCACGTTCACATTCTCTAGCAATTATGGGAAGCTTTGTTCGTTTGACTTAAAAGGAAAAAACGAACAACATACATATATCTCAAGGTTTGTAAACGCGGCTGACATATCCGTCGCATAATGGAAGGGGAAACTTCTTGGAATGTACATTAAAGTATCAACCAGGCAATCAAAACCAGTAGCTAATCCGGCCGCAATTACTCACGCATAAGTTCGTAAAACGAATCCCACATCTGGAGCATAGTCAAAAGTCAGAGCAGAATACTGAGCAACTTTCGTAAGGTAATCTCTTTAATAGGTGCTAACTTGGTTACCACACAATACGAGTATTTTGTATTCTAAACGGTGATCGTTACGGTGCGATGACACTTCATACTCTGCCGGTTTTTCCGTGGGCCTCTTCGTTGACCCAACACAATTAACACGAATGTGACTTGATGTTGGAATTGTTGTTAATTTAAGTTGGCAGTTATGTAAACAACTTTTAGCGACCATTGCCTTCAAATGAAGCATTGTGATCCTAAAATATGTGAGATTAAGTGAGAATCTCATGATATTATGGAAACAGGTTGTCGGAGGTCTTTTGAGTTCATTATGTCAATATTTGCAGATCTTGGACTTTTGTTTTGAAAATTCCAACAATTGGTCATGTGATCTTTATACTTCACATGAGTTTTAACAACATGCTTCCATAATAGTGAATGGTGTACTATCGATTGCAGGCCGATCGAATGTCCAAGTCTTACGCGAAGTCAAATTGAATTACCAGCTGAATTAAAACGTGTTGTATAGGCAAGTACACATAAGACAACTTCTCCCTCATTCAGTGATGACTCACGTACTTATTCAAACAAGTACTCGTACTCGTATCTATCCATATCTCGTATTTCTGCATAAAGTCGATCAAATTGTAATTGCAGGTTCTTGCAGACATGCATGCCCGAGTACCACTGTCATTTGATCTGTCAAGGCTATTAAATAAGATCTCATAAGAAGCTTGAAGTTAAGAACATGAAGTTTTCCCTAGTTTTTAAGAAAATCTCATGGTATCTATGAATTTTAATATGTATTACTTGGAACACTTGTAGATTCGAAGTATCAATATCTAAAGTGCCCATCTTCGACAAGAAAGTCTTTACAAAATGTCATGTAACATGGTTTAGTGACGCTAGTGTTTGTTGGTAGCAACTTCATCAAAACATGTTCGAAGTTTAATTGTTTTATACGGAACTGTCAATAACACGATGACAGGCGATGTCATTTGCAAAACTCATAGACGATCCATGTGAAGTCATTACTCTTGCGCTACGCTACCTTGAATAAACTATCAATTTCTACTAATTCATTTCGCGTTCTCATTTCATTTTAAACCTTCAATCTGACGTTTCCGTGTTCACATAGACACCATCAACTAGTCAAGCTTGGAGATCGGTTTTAAACGAAATCATTTATTTTAGATGACATCGGGCGCAATATAGCTAAGCAGGCAGTAAGTGCATAACCAGCAATGAATCTAAACTCGATTAAAATGGCGCTAACTGCGACATATCCTGTCATTATGACGCTTTTATACAGCCAACATAATGGTCATCAATCAATCAAGAATCGGAGAGTTGGTTAAAACTTTCCAAACTCCGAAGAAGATGCAACATACTGGAACATAGGAAACAAAATGACCCAAGTGTCAAAATTTTCAACATTTCCTCCTAATGGCAATACAATGGACATATCTTTTTCTAATAAATGGCTCCTCATCGAGCGCCATTCAAAGATGAAGCTTTTAGCATACAAACAAGACTTATACAACACAATAATTATCATAAAAATTATAAAATTTCTTTCTCAGACACTTATGCGTTATGTGGCAACTAATGCAGACTATAACAGAGGCATCAACAAGAATCAACGCATGATTTTGACAGCTTACTCACTTTCCCAAGACATTTGGCTTCATCTTTAATTATGTAGATACATATGTACGTCTGTTTCTGACACAACGATTACATTTTCTTTTCTTTCCTCTCTTTCTAGTCACTTCGATGCGTTCCGTTATCATTTTTCAATGGCTTTTTGCCCCTAATACGTCTTCGAAACTATTTCAACATTCGGCCTTCAACTTATAGCCCAAGAAAACATAAATCATCACTCACAGCCTTGTCAGTGTGCAATCTCATGATCAATGGGAACTGCAAACTGCTATGCCGCAGCGTAAGAGAAAAAACAAAAATGAATATCGGAATTCCGGTTCTGTTCCAAAAACCTATTGAAATTGGATTAACTGTTTCGGTTTTCAGAAAAATCTCCACGAAGCTCAATCATAATGTCATTTGTGGCGCCCAGTCAAGGCCCCTGCTAGTGGTTACAACCTTCAGTTTTTTTTTATAGTCATCCTCGCCGCAAGTACATTTGTTTTTAGATATAGATATGTACATAGGACCATTATGAGCTTCAGAGAGCTTTGAATGCATGTGAAAATTGATTTTCTCCATTTCCACCCTCCTCTATTCCAGTATTCAGCTTAATCCAGAATGTTGTGAATACCTCGTGTGTCCGAAAATAAATTCGCCCCGAGGGAGCGAGCAATCGATCCGTTTTGTTCCCATGTCTGCTATTCTACGTGAATGGTTTTTGAACAGCCCCCGTGTTTTATGTTGTTTTCGTTTCGTCCGCCCTCCGCCCTCCGCCCCTTTCAACACACGATTCTTTGGTGTGTTCTAGTTTTTATTGATTTAAAGATCTCGGCTTTTACTCGTATAATGGTCACATCGCAGTGTCGCACTTTTATTTTCGTGGTGTATCGTATATCGACCCAGTTTCAACTCCCCGGAAGCGATGTTCAAGTAGAGTAGTGGGCGGGAGGCGGTACGAGTATGAGTTGGTTGTTCTGTGAAGTTTTAGTGTTTTATGAGGTTGGAGGCGTAAGTGCACGAAATGGAGCACAAAGTTACAATTCAGGTTTTGGAAAGAATCTTATGAAGTGGGCTCTTTGTATTGCTTTTTGTTTTGTCCACCAACCACGCTGTTTGGGTCTATTAAAAGCCCATTTGGTTTTTGTGCCAACAGGGGGTTTATTGATTTTAGATGGCACATGTGTGCGAAAAAGAAAAATTACAAAATTCAGTTTTATTTTCTTCCTACTTTGCCCGATTAAACACACCGCCTACATTAGGAAGCTTACGCTATTAATTGCGCCTCTCTGCGTAATGCCGAAGGCTCAGCTGAGGTTACATTTGTCTGTGGCCAATATTTAACACTGCGGCTAAGAGAGGGTATTAAATTGTTTGGTTTGCGTTAATCTAAATACGTGATACTTCCGTCAAATCGATTGACAGAGGCAATTCAATATTAGATACTTAAGTGCTTCTTGGTTTGGCTAGTGACTTAGTTTTGTATTCAAGGCTTCTCTGGTTCAAATTCGTTATCCAATAAATTATGATTCGTTCGGAGTAATTTATTTTTGACATTAACGCCATGCCTTAATAGTTTGTTTCTTACGTAAGCGTGTAGGTAGAGGTCTATTTCTCACGGAATTAAGTGCAATAAAATGCGAACTGTTTTTGGAAATAATATTAATTTGCTAAAGCCATTAGGAGTTCTGAATGCTACCTCTTATGGGAATAGTAACTTGTAGTAGAAACACGTTAAGAACTCTTTACGTTGTTGCGTATTTCCGTTGATTCATTTAGGTATGTTGTATGGCCTTATAGGTACTTTAATTTAGAAACACTTCTGCCGAGATATTCGAATTTACATCACATTTTGGCAATAGGACACAATAAGACACAGGAACTCCAGTTCGCCGTCAGATTTGATCATGTCTTTGAATGGGCTTTGAAATGACATTTCTAAAATGTCAAAAAAATTGAAAAAGTCGCATTTATTGCGAAACTAGCCCATGCGATCTGTTGTGACTATATAGACCCAGGAGAGATTGAAAGGTTTTGGTGGGTTTGGGGGCTCAATTTACTAAAAGATGAGGACACTTAGAATTTAAAAAAAATAACGAGAACTATTTATGGAGAAATTAGTCCTCGGATTCGACTGTTCCTATCAACAAAATTAAGCAAAAGCTTAAGTCATCCCTATCTACTTAAAGCCACGTTAAGAAGAATTACATTGTTCTCTACTAATATCAAATGGGAGGTGAAAGTAACATTGTGATTGGATGCTCTGAATTCCTACGTTTTACCTAGAAAACGTCAACAAAACCTAAACCGTGGCGCTTGGGTCTTGGGCATCAAGTAAACGAAAACAAAACCAAACCAAATGCAAGATGTCTATCGTCCCCAAAGAAGCATCTACGTACTTGTATTTGTACTTGTTTTGAGAAGTATGCACCTTTACTAATTTATCATTGTCTCAAAACGTCTAATTAGGGATACCTACACACGGTGTTCGAAGCTAAACGATACAAAAACGGTGCAGACCAGGCAGTTCTAATTACAAAGTTTTTCTACCTCGTAGCAAGCATTTAGTCTGCAAAAGGTTCTTAGTCCGAACAATACTGTCCTTAATATGTCTTGGGGAAACATGGTTACGGCATTTTTTTTTCATTGGAGTTCGAAAGAGGCGATCACCAAGTATCGCGATGGCGACATTTTCTAGACGGGGAGTAAGTAGAGTTTATAATTAGCTGTCTTGAAAGAAAGGAACCATGAGTACATATCACACATGTATGCAAAACTGAACTGAAATCAACATGACAGGAACGTCACGGACTAAGCCAGACATGTCATTATGACAGCGATATTATAAAGTGTCTATTGTGTTGAAACATAGAAGTAAAACACAATTGCAAATTAATTTTGTACTTTTATTAATTTCTATAGATACATGTACATTTATGTTATCAAAATTTATTAATGTACAGTCTTGAAACGCAAAATTTTCAAATGATTTTGACAGTTGCTTGGAAAGCTTTAATTTTGCTCGGAATAATTGATTGTAAATTGTCGGCCATGTCATGATAACCCAAAGCAAGAAGCGATTCTGAAAAAGTGGAGTCAATTCAATTTTCTTGGTATCTCAAGAAGCAGACGTGTATCTAAGAACCTAGCTACATATGTACATGTTCCTGGTCTGATCTAGGCAACCAACTCTACAAAATTCGGTCTCTGTTAGGACAGAAAAGAGGTGTTGCCATTTGTTTATGTTTAGCATTTCTTAGTGTTGTGTATACAATTGTTTTTAGGTTTTATTTTTTATTATACCTGAGCTTGGAAATGAAAATGGTTGAGTATATTTCAAATTTATGTACATATCTTCCTTTCAAATTAACTCCATATAAAGGTAATACACAGAAGAAAATTCGCAATTTTTTTAAAAAAAGTAAAAAAAAAAACACAACCAAGGAGAGAATGTAAGGTTTTTGCGAGATCAAACTTATAAGGAATCCAGAACGTGGTGTGAATAAAAGAAAATTTCGGGAGTCTAATATGAAACGGATGAGTATCCTTTGTTCCTTCCAGCCAGTCGATTAGCCGACCCTTGCTGTCTACGTGACTTTCTGTTGAATGTTGAAGGCTAAACTCCGGTTCTTTTCACAGAGTTAAACATTATTTAGATTAATTGATTTGGATATTTCTTTTTTTCCAGATGAAACAAACTGAAGGATAGCGAAAGTTTTAGATGGACTAAGTTGACAGATGTGTATTTTAAATTTTGCGAAACTTTATCATGACAGCTACGGAATGTGTGGAAACTTTTTCGGCGATTAGGGCCATCCTACGATGTATGGAGGTTGTAAATCCTTGCACCGAATTTTACATAAGGTTGCTCTGAACTGTGGGATTACCAAGTTTTACATTTGAGAAATACTCTCATGGGACTGCACGTACCTACGCATTAAACCAGTCTATTAATCACTCTTTTCGAAAGGTTGGCGGTTCATTGAGAATATAAATGGAATTCAGACAGAAAAGCCAGTCGTTGGAGAAGTGTGTAGTGCGAAACTTTGAATAGTAGAAGAGGAATGTGAGAAATTGGGAAAAAGTCGGAATGCTTTGAGCTACTGTAAGCGAAGGTATTAGGATGCCGTATTCGTTCTGTCAAACATGGCGAAACTAATCTCCATCAACACAGCAATCAATCAATAGATCTGAATCGAAATGTCTGAGATAATTGACACAAAAGGTTCTACCAATCCCGGCCTATACTAAGCACCCTTCGTATTGAGCGAAAAAATATAATACAACGCCCAACATTTTGATTAAAACCATCCCATCATCCTGTCGGAGGAGGATAGCATCACAGTGGCATCACTGTATGCAAATGAAAATTGTTTTCAAAAGCCCCGGCATTGTTTGCATTCGAAATTGGAGTTCTGTATTCCCATATGGAATGACAATCACATCAAAGTCAGATGTGTATTTATCTCACCCCACTCTGGCCAGGAATAATGGGTCTGGCGCATGGTTAGGTTGTAGCTTGTAGACATACACCCACCTCATGCCACTTAAAATGTTTATTCAAAGATTGGATCGTGGAACTATGTAGTTAATTATTCAATGCCCGTCCGCCCTAAAAAGCACTGCAGCACTCCTACAAACACTGTCTGCTTACTTGGTGTTGTCTGTCCTCCTTCAAGGATTCACACTATAAGCACTCACTCACGCAGCAGACCACGTACCGACCTGAAGACAACGACAACTGTTTATGACTGTCGGGCTCCAGCACAGCGGATTTACTACTTTTAAATTTAATATTCCGCCCCATAGCTGCATGCACACACAGTGTACAAAGCAGCCCCCTAGCCAACATAAAGAGGTAATCGACCCGCAATAAATCGAGGTCATCCCCTGGTTTAGCACCATTCCAATCCGTGAAACTACCCCCAATCCCATGCACTCAGAGAATCAGAAGAGGAGAAGGAAAAACTCACCTGAGCGTGGCTTTGGTGTGGGTGGGTTACCGCGTGGAGCAGCTCTCGGTGGTGGTTGAGGCTCCTGGGGGCAGTACGTTGAGTCCCTAGCAGCATCCACTGCATTATTGGGATTAGAGTCCTGGGGCGATGTGAGCCCAGTTGTTGTCATTATTTTATTTTATTTTTTATTTCCTTTCCTATTTGCGATGCTTGTCCTGTTTCTCTTTGTTTATCTCGAGTGTGCACACACAACACAAAGTTACAACACGCGCGTTGTTTTTTTTACAACCCTCCTTTCACAAGGATGACACATCGTTTGCCAGGATATGTATTTCATTTTTTTTTCACTGGAAACCCTGTTTTTTATACATGGCTGCACCTAGAATTGAATCACTGACATTTTTCCTTGGACTTTGCATGTTTTTCCTGCACCCTATCTCCCGTTTTTTTTTTGTTTCACTCCCTTTTCACTTTGACATTTGCAACCCCCCTGAAGGAAGCGCAGAAGAAAACAAAAAGCACTCGCAGCAGTTGCTGTTGCTATCGATCCGAACTGAGTGACTAGTGAGTGAAGAAGACTGGAAAATGCGATTCTGGTTATGGAAAGGACGATGAGGAACGAGTGACTGTGACACACAATAACAGATGACGACGTGGCGGGGATGAAACAGGGGGTGGTTCTAGATGAAAACCTTTTCTAATGACCGTGAATCAGGAGATGATGAAAGGTGAAGGATGTGGATGCCGTTGATGCTTCCTCGCTTGCTAGGAAGATGCCTCCACTTTTCTGTTATTGAAATGAGAAACAAAAAAGTGCAACACCACCCCCTTTCCTAGGCACGCACTTCACTGCACAAGAGACTCACCACCGACGGAGAAAAGAAACACGCTTACCACGAACCGAACACCGTTAAGGTCGAAGCTAAACTGAAAAATCGTGCTTCGAATCTTTTCTGCAACCTCTATTCTCATTCCGCTGCACAGTCCATACCTCTCGCTGTGTGGAACTTTCGCGTTGCGCACTTTGAGATACTTTTTTTGTTTCGTCTTGTATCTGGTACTGGTATCTCTGGACTGGTTCCCTCCCCCCATGAGCCTAGTCAACATTAATGACGCAAAATGTGACGTCACTCATACTGTTAAACTGGTTCGAAGGGGGTTCTGCATGAATCGCTGGGGTTCGGTCGTGACTTGGAATCGAATCATGCAGAGCGGAATGTGGTGTAGAGTGGAGCTTTGGACATGCGCTACTTGTTGTTGTTGGCGTTGATGATGTAGTCGCACAATCGAAATCTATAATTTTGGTTTCAAGCGGCTCTGGACTATTGTGCGAGACAGTTGTGAGAAACAAACTGATAGTTTGGCAACCGGGCTGCAGAGTTGCGAGCTGCTGAAATGGTTATTTAACAAATTTTGCGAGGTTCAGGTTTTTACCGTCGTCGGGGAGGTAGGTCAGTTGTCTTGGTACTTTCGATTTTCGGGCCAATAAAAGGAGATTTATGATAGGCACGTATATCTGTGCGAGATTAAGGTGATTGGATTGCTGGGTAAAGTGTTTCTCAACCTTGTACTACGTGTGTGTTTCTTAGGAGATACATGTACATATGTATGTATATAAAAATGTTGATTTACAGGAACAACTTTTATGTGGAAGGGATTCATAATTGGAAAGATATGTATATAAAAAACTCTGCCATATTGCAGAATATCTTTTTTTTGGAGCAACCTGCTACCATCAGCTTATACATACATATGTACCACAACTGAAGTGGATAGTTTCTGCTTCGCGTGGTTCTTAATATGTCACACTTTCCATGACATGATTTCTGTTTGACACGTCTAAAACTGCAGCTTTATACGTTGACAGACGTGTGTAAATGGATCTAGACAGTTCTAAATGGATGTGACTTTTCATTATGCATGATAACATATGTATGTAGGTACATCAATTCTGGTCTCAGTTTTGTATTTCGATGTAGAATTTGTTGTGGCAACCAAGGGTTAGGCATTAAGCGTGTGAAATTGAAAAATCGACCACCTAAAGTCTTTTTCATTAGAATGGCGACTAATATTTCTATTCAAAGAGGTGGATTGGTTTCTATTAGCCGAAATGCAAACCATGATAGTTTTTACCTTGCACTTGACAGATCGATGCTTTTAAACCTGGAATGGATCTAGTGTTCTCCATTAATTTTCCTAATACTCTTAGAAAGAATAGTATGGTTTTTCAAACTCTTTAAGTGGGGAACTGTGATAGGTAGAGAAGAAGAGAAGAAGAATTAAAAGTCCAAACATTTCATGACGTCCAAACATTCTTTATGTTACGGACATTTCACGGGCCATATGGAAAACGCTGCTGTCAAAAGTTGACAGTTGACAGATTGTGGTTATTTGCTGGTGCTGAATTGACAAAATGGACAAAAATATGTTAAAATGAACTTAATTTAAGCATTTCTAGAAGAAAATCCTAAGGAATTATCTAAATGTCAATAAAAGCAAAGCCATATTCTTCCACTTGACAAAACTAGAAGTTCAGTCAGCTGATGACTGTTCACGTACTTTCTGCACCAAAATACGTAGAATATGAAATTTCAAGGAGTGAGGGTTATTCTCTCAGAGTGGTAAAATCACAAAAAAGTAAACGGACGCGTAAGCTACAAAATTCGCCCAATTTTTAGATTTGGCAGATTTCGTAAATCATTGCAAAGACATTTTTTGCACTAAAATTCGTCGGACATTTTTTACAATCTCTTGAGCGTTCTCTTCTACGAAAAACTACGAAACTTTTGCGTACTCGAACAGGATTTGGTGACTTTTCTTAGATTTTCGTGAATATTCGTTGTTTTGGGAGAGTACGCGAACGGACCTATTGTCTCATATAAATCTAAGTATGTCTCTTGGGTGTGACCGGGCAGGGCATCGCAAGCTGATCTAGCGACAGAATTTGACGTATGTCAAAAATTGGAGAATTTAGTGAAGTCGGTGCAAATTTGTGTTAAGGTTCCATGGTTATGTACCCATAGTCTGGAGTATGTTGTATCATATCGTATTATTTCGTCTCGAATGTCCTATTGGTTGGAGGCTACTGTCTAAATTGTGAGTCGATGTATAGAGCGCTATTCAATGTTGAAAAATGTTTTTCTTGGAATAGAGGCTGTCCTGGTCCATAAATAAGTTATAGAAAATGTATTTAACTTTAAGCAACATTCGTGTGCGGAAGTACACAGCCAAGAACATAATAAAGTGTGCTGAAGACCACACTTCGCCTTAGAAAAGTAGAAACATGGTTATTACCAAATAACTCAAGATATTACAACAGAAGCGGTTTGACAAACCACTTTTAAGATTAGCAGTGTCACGTGTTTGGTTGCTAGACACCAATGACTTAGAAGAAGTCCGACAACAGCTTTGCAAATACTCTCTCGAAGATTGAAGACTTTAGATCTACTTCTTCGACAAGTGCCATGCGTAGGACACTTATGCTAAGTTTCATGAGATTCTTGACCTTAGGACAGGGGGTTCGAAATATGATGCCAGATGGTACCTAACCACTCAACCTGAACTACATCTCGAAATCGCTGAGTAAGGTTTTTTGTGACAGTAATACTCTTCGATGTTCGTCAGACCTTTGTGAGATGTGGGACTATTTAATTATGAACATACATAAGTGTCCTCCTAACGCCCATTTGTTTAGTTGATAATACGTTTGATAGTCTGTGCGAAAGTGCCAAAGGCCAGACTTCAGTGGAATCTTTTAAATCATACCAAATACTTTTTGATAACTGAAATATCTATTCCAAAACTATCACCAAAACAGAAACACTTTTCTGAATAACAAACAAGTTCCCATCTCTAATACAGACGTTGTCCTCACCCTACCAACTTGTATCCTCTCTTCAATATTGAACACGGAATAGAGTCTACCTTCAATGACGCACGCCAATAGCAACAGAACCTAATCCACTTTAAGTACACAATTGAAACCATTTTAATGGTTTGCAGCAGAAGGCTTCCGCCACAGGACCATACCCACATCTATCCGAATTCGAACTCTCCAGCCTAATCGAAATGAATCAGTCAATTGAATAAATAATGCCGGAGGTATGGGCCGGGAAACCGTAGTGCGTCATGAGCTTGCCCCAATTTTTACATGATTACCATGCCTATTTGAGATGGACAAGTCGACTGGAGTGAGTGTCCCCATGAATGTTTCACTGAGCACGAAACCGTAATCCTATTACAGCTTCCACGCCGATGAAATTAGTTATCAGCTGACTTAGCTCTGTGCTCCATCAGTTATAAATAAGGACGCTATCATTAATAACGAAAGGAAAAACCCGCATAATGTATTTCTGTTTCAAATCACAGCCCACAGCCCTGTGCAAAGGTCTTCTATTTATAATTACAAACGAATACACCCACGAAGCCTCGCAGTCGATGCTTAATGAATTGTTCGAGATAAAGAAAGGAGGAGTAGACACATTTTTCATCTAAAAAATGGTAAAAGGTTGCACTAAGAACAATTTGCTTTGTTCCATTCCAAATGGCATGGCCAGTCTGCCAGTCATAACACTCGAAACTCAAGTTTCAAATTGAAGTTTGTTTAGTTCTTCCATCTGCAAAAGTCAATGACATCTTAATGTAAGGCACTTAAACGAAATAGACAGAACGAGCAACCGCAAGACTTGGGAGTTGTGTTACACAAAAAAATACCCACGGAGACCGGGCAGCAGCGACGATGTACCTTTCAACGTGTTCCAGCCACTTAAGCAAGAAAGTATCAAAACATCTCGGTCGCGTTATTCGTTGCGACTTTACCGGCCGACCGACCGCGTAGCTGGAGCATAAAACCACACCAAAACAACATAAAAAAAACTCTTCCAACAGTCGACCATGTCACATGACCTGTGGTATGGTCTGTGTGTGGCAGTGGAAACTACAGCACCATCGAGAAGACGAAGATGAATTGATATGCTACATACGAGCAGCATAAGAAGAATGTACCACCAGTCCAGACCAGGTCGACCGTCAACTTTCGCCACTTGGAATTCCGGTACCACCAAAGCCGAACAGTACATGTAATCTCTACCTGATTCAATTGAGTTTAACCCATCTGACCCCCGCGCGCTGGAGGAGTCTTGTCGATTATTTACCTGATTACACTTATTCGCTGCTCCAGCTGTGGCCCCGCGCTCGAAATTACTTGAGAAACTCAATTCCGTTGTGTTGCCAGGCGACCGACCGGGAACGCGAAGATTACAAGTCTTTTTCTCCTCGTCATTTCCGAATGAGTTGAAAAGGAAATTGAAATTTAATTTTACTTTATCAAGATGCTGATGCTGGTGGCTTATACAATACGTTTGAGGTCTCTGTGGTGGCTAGGGAAAGGAAAAACGCAAATAGACGTCCCTCCTGTAAAGCTTCGACGTCGTCGGGAGGAACACGTTCCAATTAATTTAATTAAGTGTCTCGGTGAAGTCATCATCACGTAGTCGTGATCCAGAGCGAGAGAAGAGTTCCAAATCAAATTAAGGATTCTCCACAGAAATCAAATTAAATTCCAAATTTACACTACATACACCTTACGCTTACCTGTCGTCGCAGATTCCATGGAGCAGAGTAGTCTCTTTCACTGAACTGTGATATTAAATTGTATACACTGGTAGTAGAACAACCCACATTATTACCGTTAAAACAAAATAGCTTAATTCAATTAATGAATAATGAGAAGAGAGCCGTGCACAGAGTACATAGTAGTAGTAGTCAATCTCAAAGGACACACCAGGCAGACTAGGTGTATCGCATGTCGTGCCAATGGTTACAACCGACCGACGAGGACGAACGTTCGTTTTATGAATTTATGACACGGCCCGGCGCACACAAATCCCGAATTAGGTACCCGCCCGACCTTGGGAGGAGGACACAACACCTTATGAATTATTTATTATAAACAAATGCTCCAGGGGTGGATATTTATTTAACGTTGGCACTTTCTTGTTGGCCTAAAGCAAACCTAAACCACTCTGGCCAACATTTTCACTGGAAATGAAGAAGAAATTTTCTTTGAGTTCTTTTCCTCTGTTCGTGTTGCTGTTGCCTCTCTCCGGAATGAGGGTAGTTGGGTAAAAGCTTTCTAAAGGTGTTGCTGTTTGATGGATGGTAGTGAAATGAGGACTGAAATTGTACCTAATTGAAGGTAGTGTAGGTGAAAATTTCTATGTTCAGGGATTGCAATTTTTGTGAATTTATTTCCTGTCAGATACTACCCATTTCACAGACGTCGACTAGAGACATTTCAAACTTATCAACACGGAAGTATACTATGCAAGAATATATGTATCACGTTTGTATCTGTACGCTGAACTGAGAGTTACATTTACTTACATATGTATGTATATGCGCTAAACTACTCGCTTTATTTTCATAATTCACGGTTTACCAAATAACAAATAATAGATAAGTAATCTGTCCTACGCCTTCTTGAGGGAACATATATACATATTCATGAGGCTTTTGCAAGAACAAATGAGAGATTTGAGAATTTCTGTATGAAATTGCATACAGGTCTGGAAGGGTCCTAAATTTAAGAAAAGAAGAACGTTATTTTTGTACTTCAGACGGAATTAAAGAGTTCTAGCAAAGGAGACCCTTACTCCATGCGTACTGTAATAGCACTTATGTAGATATTCCATTTTATAAGCGCTTAAGCAAACAATGGACAACAAAGAACATTTTCGGTGGATGCTTCCAAATGCAAAGTTTTTAAAGAGATAACTCAGTTAAGCCAATAAATTTTCCTCAATAAATCAGAGCAACAGCGATGCGTCGAATAAAAACCATTGAAGCCTCGAAAGAGATAATCAAACAAAATAAAACCTTAACTGGATCCGTTAAGTAGTTGATGAACTGCACGGCATGTTGTAAGCTCGCTGTCGAAATAATGCCATCACTTCCGTGTTCTTGACAAGGTAGCTTACTCTTTTGTTATGCTATCTCTCCACCAAAACTAGACCAAAGAATTTAGCTACATATATCCACATAAGCCTTTGCGATGATTTGCCATACAATTTGAATTTTATAAATTCCATCTAAGACCGAAATTAATGCCACTTTTTTCTTCAATTTTAAAAATATTATCAACTGTTCAACAGCAAACGTCAATATATGTACATCCAAAATTCCGATGGAAATATAATGAATACGATGAATGATACCATGGCAACACTTATGCCCACCACAGAGAAACAAGAAACCACAATAGAAACACAACAAAGCTCTCCATGTCGAACAATACAACTAAAGTTCGGTTGTTGCCTTGGATGAATTCGCCTACGCGTATACCATCACTCAACCGAACTCAAACTGATTGCATACTTTTGCCCAGTCAACCAGTCAACTTTAAAATTTTCTTTTCCTCTCCGGTTTTCATATTTCATTTTTGAATAACTTCCTGCTGCAACGTTGTAGATACAATTTCTTTTCCCTTTCGTTTGTGCCGCCGGCAAATGCCCACAAGTTGCACATCAAAATAAACAATAATTGGCGGCATACCTCAGAGACGCCATCAGCATCATTAGTTAGTAAAATTATACCCAAAAGCTGATTGCAACTGATTGGGAGGGCGCGCAAAAGGAAAATCGGAAAATACCATCCATTGGTCTCGCATGAACGATTTCACCATTAGCTGGATTCGCAGAAATAGAAATTGCCAACGGCTATGGCGAACCATGCCTCTAACAGAAATGTGTCCCCAGATAATTTCATCCTAATATCCACTTGGTCAGGAGTATCTTGGCGACATCATCTCGTGTTCTCGGCTTGCCACGACCAGCGCGAAGGAGGATCGCATGTGTCCAACAATGGAATTCTCTATCGCCCCCCTGGTGAAACTCTTCACAAAGCAAGGTGGCAGCAGTTCGTGCACGAGTTTGTAGCCACATTCGGGGCCAAGGAGCGCATTTAGAAAGCTATCAACAGAAACCCCCGAGGGACCGAAAATGCAACAAGTCTACAAGATTTGTGCACCAAATCGAGTTCTACCCAAAGCGCAGTGGAATGTCCACCTCTGCGGCAGATCCTACAAGTGAAACCGAAACAACAACGACGACGACTACACCTCAGACATGCCTCTCGAAAGCGCGCGCGGCATGATCACATGTGAAGCCTGGTAATTTATGAACTGGGAAAACATCATCGCTGTGGTCGTGTGGTCGTTATTCGCGAAACCATAAGTTATACTCGCGATCTATTCAACGATTTAATTTATAAAATTTCTACATTGTCCCAAGATGCAGACATCCGAGTACGAGTGCACAGACGACAAGTGGTCGGTGATAGAAGCAACCTGTTCCGATGACCCAGAAACAGGCGCAACCAAGCCTTTGCCCATTCAATATACCTACTCATTGCGTTGACTAACTGCCCATACATCATTTCCCGCGACAGACCAAAGGAGTTACCGCCGAGCGCCTCCGACGTGGCTCATTCGGTGAGAGTAGATTGCCAAGCCACTGACGTCGCATCGTGGGGACGACCGACGACAGTCTTAATTTGAATGGAAATGTGTTATTGGCATGAAATCCCTGTGACAGACTTACAGGCGGAATCTGGTAGGTGATTGAGAGTGAAAACAAAATCTAGACCTAGTTTGGGGCTCATTTGAATTTCAGACGGATTCCGATGAAAGTTGTTCGAGTTGTTCCTTGCAGCGACTGCAGCTAGTTTCCAAGATCAAGGTGGAATTTTTTTTTTCTTTTACGATTGAGGCTAAGTGGATTAGAGGGAGAGAGAGATGAAGCTGTAAAGTGGTAATAAAAGGTTGAGGTTAAGTGAGTGAATTTATGCAGGATGAACAGGGTTTCTTGATTGGAGCTCGTAAAGGGTAATTGAAGGTTGTAAAGCGCTAGAAGGCATTTGTCGATATCGGATTCCATGCACTTGGAATGGATTTGGCGGTGTAAATATTAAGTACTATTTGCAAGGCGCAAGACACTAGATTTGGTAGATTTTGCCCAGTTAAGTTCAACCAATATTGCTTAACTTTGGGAAAAGTTTGCTTTTATGTACCCAGGTTCATACCCAGGGTTTGCCATTTCATCTTATCCAGAATTTCGATGCCCTGACACTCACTATAGGTTTTGAACAGCTCCGTCATCGTGAAAGATGAAGTTCAAAGCGATGTTGCAGTGAAAGAGAACAACTCAAGCTTCCTTGATCGCCATGACTTCCGCCTAAAAACAACAACTTTTGTTGGAAACATCAATATAACTCTTTGACTGTTCCTAGTATGCCTCTTGATGAAGCCCATTTGCAAAACAATGCAAGAGTTGCAATAGTGACACCAATATTATAACACGTAAGGGAAGCGAAAGAAATGCGTTAAGACAAACGGCTGATTCATTGACTGATGCAAGTGAAAAGGAAGTTGATGATTCTGAAGTAAGATACGTCGATTAATGGCACTATCACACGAAACAGATGCTGACCTATGTGATATGTTATCTTTGGCTACACGGATGCAAGGCTTGCACAGCTGTAATAGATAATGGGTCATTAGCCTGTGAAGATGAGCCTGACTTGATGAGTCTAACAACTTTCCTTGCAACATGAGATGATGCATTTGTGAAGCTGCTTATGAAATAAAAGCGGAAGTCATCATCGTGTTGAAATCAGGCATCACTTACGAATGCATTCTCCGAATTGTACTCGGAAGGGGTTAATCGTTTTCTAAAAGACTTAAGATTCAATGATAATGCAATATCGCCGCATATCTACTCTCCCTCAGTAATTTGGGTCAAATGGACGAAATTCAACAAAAAACTTAACCAAAAAACGTTTAGCGGATGATTTAGACGTTGGTGCACTCAGCTGGTCGGTATGTCGCATTTGGAAAGAAGTTGAGTATACAGAGGTCAGAATTGAAAAAAAACCCCTTGATGCACTTCAAATGCAATATCGTCACATATCTCCTCTCCCTCAGCGTTTTGAGTCAAATGGACGAAATTTAACAAAAAACTTAACCAAAAAACGTTTAGCGGATGATTTAGACGTTGGTGCACTCAGCTGGTCGGTATGTCGCATTTGGGAAGAAGTTGGGTGTATAGAGGCCAGAAATGGAAAAAAATCCCTTGATGCACTTCAAATGCAATATCGTCACATATCTCCTCTCCCTCAGCGTTTTGAGTCAAATGGACGAAATTTAACAAAAAACTTAACCAAAAAACGTTTAGCGGATGATTTAGACGTTGGTGCACTCAGCTGGTCGGTATGTCGCATTTGGGAAGAAGTTGGGTATACAGAGGTCAGAATTGAAAAAAAACCCCTTGATGCACTTCAAATGCAATATCGTCACATATCTCCTCTCCCTCAGCGTTTTGAGTCAAATGGACGAAATTTAACAAAAAACTTAACCAAAAAACGTTTAGCGGATGATTTAGACGTTGGTGCACTCAGGTGGTCGGTATGTCGCATCTGGGAAGAAGTTGGGTGTATAGAGGCCAGAAATGGAAAAAAATCCCTTGATGCACTTCAAATGCAATATCGTCACATATCTCCTCTCCCTCAGCGTTTTGAGTCAAATGGACGAAATTTAACAAAAAACTTAACCAAAAAACGTTTAGCGCATGATTTAGACGTTGGTGCACTCAGCTGGTCGGTATGTCGCATTTGGGAAGAAGTTGGGTATACAGAGGTCAGAATTGAAAAAAAACCCCTTGATGCACTTCAAATGCAATATCGTCACATATCTCCTCTCCCTCAGCGTTTTGAGTCAAATGGACGAAATTTAACAAAAAACTTAACCAAATAACGTTTAGCGGATGATTTAGACGTTGGTGCACTCAGCTGGTCGGTATGTCGCATTTGGGAAGAAGTTGGGTGTACAGAGGCCAGAAATGGAAAAAAATCTCTTGATGCACTTCAAATGCAATATCGTCACATATCTCCTCTCCCTCAGCGTTTTGAGTCAAATGGACGAAATTTAACAAAAAACTTAACCAAAAAACGTTTAGCGGATGATTTAGACGTTGGTGCACTCAGCTGGTCGGTATGTCGCATTTGGGAAGAAGTTGGGTATACAGAGGTCAGAATTGAAAAAAAACCCCTTGATGCACTTCAAATGCAATATCGTCACATATCTCCTCTCCCTCAGCGTTTTGAGTCAAATGGACGAAATTTAACAAAAAACTTAACCAAAAAACGTTTAGCGGATGATTTAGACGTTGGTGCACTCAGCTGGTCGGTATGTCGCATTTGGGAAGAAGTTGGGTATACAGAGGTCAGAATTGAAAAAAAAAAAACCCTTGATGCACTTCAAATGCAATATCGTCACATATCTCCTCTCCCTCAGCGTTTTGAGTCAAATGGACGAAATTTAACAAAAAACTTAACCAAAAAACGTTTAGCGGATGATTTAGACCTTGGTGCACTCAGCTGGTCGGTATGTCGCATTTGGGAAGAAGTTGGGTATACAGAGCTCAGAATTGAAAAAAAACCCCTTGATGCACTTCAAATGCAATATCGTCACATATCTCCTCTCCCTCAGCGTTTTGAGTCAAATGGACGAAATTTAACAAAAAACTTAACCAAAAAACGTTTAGCGGATGATTTAGACGTTGGTGCACTCAGCTGGTCGGTATGTCGCATTTGGGAAGAAGTTGGGTATACAGAGGTCAGAATTGAAAAAAAAAAAACCTTGATGCACTTCAAATGCAATATCGTCACATATCTCCTCTCCCGCAGCGTTTTGAGTCAAAAAGACGAAATTTAACAAAAAACTTAACCAAAAAACGTTTAGCGCATGATTTAGACCTTGGTGCACTCAGCTGGTCGGTATGTCGCATTTGGGAAGAAGTTGGGTATACAGAGGTCAGAAATGGAAAAAAATCCCTTGATGCACTTCAAATGCAATATCGTCACATATCTCCTCTCCCTCAGCGTTTTGAGTCAAATGGACAAAAGTCAACAAAAAACTTAACCAAAAAACGTTTAGCGGATGATTTAGACCTTGGTGCACTCAGCTGGTCGGTATGTCGCATTTGGGAAGAAGTTGGGTATACAGAGGTCAGAATTGAAAAAAAAAAAACCCTTGATGCACTTCAAATGCAATATCGTCACATATCTCCTCTCCCGCAGCGTTTTGAGTCAAAAAGACGAAATTTAACAAAAAACTTAACCAAAAAACGTTTAGCGCATGATTTAGACCTTGGTGCACTCAGCTGGTCGGTATGTCGCATTTGGGAAGAAGTTGGGTATACAGAGGTCAGAAATGGAAAAAAATCCCTTGATGCACTTCAAATGCAATATCGTCACATATCTCCTCTCCCTCAGCGTTTTGAGTCAAATGGACAAAAGTCAACAAAAAACTTAACCAAAAAACGTTTAGCTGATGATTTAGACCTTGGTGCACTCAGCTGGTCGGTATGTCGCATTTGGGAAGAAGTTGGGTGTATAGAGGCCAGAAATGGAAAAAAATCCCTTGATGCACTTCAAATGCAATATCGTCACATATCTCCTCTCCCTCAGCGTTTTGAGTCAAATGGACGAAATTTAACAAAAAACTTAACCAAAAAACGTTTAGCGGATGATTTAGACGTTGGTGCACTCAGCTGGTCGGTATGTCGCATTTGGGAAGAAGTTGGGTATACAGAGGTCAGAATTGAAAAAAAAAAAACCCTTGATGCACTTCAAATGCAATATCGTCACATATCTCCTCTCCCGCAGCGTTTTGAGTCAAAAAGACGAAATTTAACAAAAAACTTAACCAAAAAACGTTTAGCGCATGATTTAGACCTTGGTGCACTCAGCTGGTCGGTATGTCGCATTTGGGAAGAAGTTGGGTATACAGAGGTCAGAAATGGAAAAAAATCCCTTGATGCACTTCAAATGCAATATCGTCACATATCTCCTCTCCCTCAGCGTTTTGAGTCAAATGGACAAAAGTCAACAAAAAACTTAACCAAAAAACGTTTAGCGGATGATTTAGACCTTGGTGCACTCAGCTGGTCGGTATGTCGCATTTGGGAAGAAGTTGGGTGTATAGAGGCCAGAAATGGAAAAAAATCCCTTGATGCACTTCAAATGCAATATCGTCACATATCTCCTCTCCCTCAGCGTTTTGAGTCAAATGGACGAAATTTAACAAAAAACTTAACCAAAAAACGTTTAGCGGATGATTTAGACGTTGGTGCACTCAGCTGGTCGGTATGTCGCATTTGGGAAGAAGTTGGGTATACAGAGGTCAGAATTGAAAAAAAAACCCTTGATGCACTTCAAATGCAATATCGTCACATATCTCCTCTCCCTCAGCGTTTTGAGTCAAATGGACGAAATTTAACAAAAAACTTAACCAAAAAACGTTTAGCGGATGATTTAGACGTTGGTGCACTCAGCTGGTCGGTATGTCGCATTTGGGAAGAAGTTGGGTATACAGAGGTCAGAATTGAAAAAAAACCCCTTGATGCACTTCAAATGCAATATCGTCACATATCTCCTCTCCCTCAGCGTTTTGAGTCAAATGGACGAAATTTAACAAAAAACTTAACCAAAAAACGTTTAGCGGATGATTTAGACGTTGGTGCACTCAGCTGGTCGGTATGTCGCATTTGGGAAGAAGTTGGGTATACAGAGGTCAGAATTGAAAAAAAACCCCTTGATGCACTTCAAATGCAATATCGTCACATATCTCCTCTCCCTCAGCGTTTTGAGTCAAATGGACGAAATTTAACAAAAAACTTAACCAAAAAACGTTTAGCGGATGATTTAGACCTTGGTGCACTCAGCTGGTCGGTATGTCGCATTTGGGAAGAAGTTGGGTGTACAGAGGCCAGAAATGGAAAAAAATCTCTTGATGCACTTCAAATGCAATATCGTCACATATCTCCTCTCCCTCAGCGTTTTGAGTCAAATGGACGAAATTTAACAAAAAACTTAACCAAAAAACGTTTAGCGGATGATTAAGACGTTGGTGCACTCAGCTGGTCGGTATGTCGCATTTGGAAAGAAGTTGAGTATACAGAGGTCAGAATTGAAAAAAAACCCCTTGATGCACTTCAAATGCAATATCTGTGTCTGCAATAGTTCTGTACTTCTTTGAAGGTTGTTCTCATATAGGAGGCATTTACAAGGTGTTGTTTGGAAGGCACTGACGTTATGTCGGTCAGTAGGTGGATGCTATCACACTTTATGAAGGAAGCACAATCATTCCCAAATGAGCCTCTCAGGGCACTACGACCTAGAACGAGATTTGGTTTACTACATAAAGCAGTTGAGTATGAAAAGCTTCAAAATTGAATGACAACAACCTGAAGGTAACGCACGGAAATATGTACGCATTCCAGATTTCTGTTCCCCCATGATGTACTTTATCTGCAAAGTGCTTGTTACCCTTAAAGGTCCTCGGTTGAAGGACGTATTTTTCACATCAATTACATTGTTATACGTCGACAAGGATAACGCGGAATGCCCACTCAAGCATTTGGGTTACATCACTCATCAAAGAGTAATGACCAGCTCTGGACATGGTTGCGTACCTAAAACGTGTTCCAAATGTTTTATTTAACGACTTCGGTACACTCATTTATGCGACCATTATAGAAAGCTTTGAATTGCTCCGGTCCGATGATTTTGGAATCAGAAAAAACTACTAATCACACCCAAGTACATACTTAGCCCTAAGAACTTTTCTTTCTAAACCCAATAAAAATTTCATACAAATTACTAACAAAAAAAAAAACAAAAAATGAGGGCGAGTTTAACGTACCCAAAAGGAATTCATTTTCTTATGTACCTACGAGTACTTACATCGATCTTTGAGACGTGGTTGCGCTGGCGGCTGTATGTGCTTCAATTGCTGACCTTTCCGGATGGAGTCCATTAGTTGTTCCCGTGGCGATGGAGTTCTTTTGATTGGTGGCGGTAATTTACGCTCAGAGGCCTACAACAAATTTACCAATTTACCAATTTACAATGGAACCAACAATTACTCGGCTACACTTACCTTTTTCAATGGCGGCCGTGACCTAATGAACTCCAGTATCAGAGCGTGGGCATCTTTTTTCACCCGCGGTGGTATATCACCATTTACCATGACCTTACGCAGATTGTACTTTCTACAGAACACAAAAGTGAAAGAAATAAATTACAATTATTTCGGGGAGAATAGAAACTGAATATATTTGTGGTTCATTGTTATTCTCTTTTCTGTTTCTGAAAATATGTATCTCGCTGAGTAATTTGCTTTACAACAACGAGAGGGATAGTTAATTGCTTTGTGGTTTGCGGGTGGTAACAGTGTTACACTTTGTTAGGTGGTTACCATCCATTAAAACTCTCTCCCTCGTCCAACTTACCGTGTCCGAATGTCTTCCATGAGGATTTCATATGGCGTCAACTCAAACTCAACCGGTGTCCTTGAGGAATTGGTCGTCTTCAGCCTTACACCTCGTCTTAGTTCGTCGACAACTTGCACCCAAAATCTTGCCTAAAAACATAAAAAATTTCCTATAGTAAACAAAACAGCCAAACAATGGAACAATAAATAAAAATCAAAACGCTTTCATCATGCCAGAGCCATGCAGAAATTTGAAACAACAAACGTAAATTTTCAAATCATTAGCCGTGCCTTTTATCAGTTGAGCTGCCATCTATTGACCTTATCGCTTATTGTACAAATTAACTATAACTTAACTGCAACAATGTAACATAAATTAATTAACTTCCAAAAAAAAACACAAAATTTGCATTCAATAAAACGTTTACAAACTAAAATGCTGACCACTAGTCACTTTTGTAACAAAATGAGATACAAAAGTGTCAAGAGTTCAAAACTAAAATAGTGAAACTAAGTCTTTAGCGTACTTGAACTGCCCTCCAAATCTCCACCTCATTCTTTATTATGTGGCCCATAATTGATTGGATTTATGAAGGTGGCGTGGTGGTTGTTTATAAATGGTTATAAAGAAACGAAAAAAAAAGAAACAAAAACAAATGTTAAATAGGTTAGCTTTCGATGTTTTTGGACAGAGAACAGAGTGTAACAAATCAATCTAAAGTATCGTAGCCTTGTCTTGTAAACCAAGCTGTGGTTTTAGAGGTACTTAGGAGTCGAAATGGCCTTGTGGGATGTGGGACTTGCAAATTGGTAGGCACTGTGATACACATTACTTGATTTGGTAACGCAAATCACACTTGGATTCAGTCCGCGGAGTGGGAAATTGTTTGTGAGATATTAGTGCTTTTCTTTGTCAGAGGACCTACATAGGACCAATCAACAAACTTCGGAACAAACGATTAGGAACGGTAGAAGCTTAAACAACTTCAAGACCAGATCAGAAAAACACCGAACCATAGCGCCATCTAAGTAGCTCAGGTCGTGAGCAAAAAGAAAGCTTTGATATTGTCTAGGACTCGAACCAGGAACCTCATTAATCCAACTGAACCAAGGGATTTCAATCTCAAACTCCGTGAAATGTCAACATCTCGTGGGTGAAGTAATCAGAGGAAAAACTAAGGTGGGGGTAATTGACGCAATAGGAATGTCATTCATGACGCCATTTTGGTTTTTCGAAAGCTTTCTCATGACAATTATTCCCTTAGATTTTTACCAAAAGAGAGGTGCGATCATGAACAGAGCTCGAACTCTAAACCAACGTTCAGTAGTCCAACTTTGGGATAAAGTTGAAATCTCTGACTTTTTGATTGGCAAGTTAATTTTTAGTCAGAACAACTCTAATAAAGTCAACGACATCTCACAAAGGTAGTACCATCCCTCCTGAGAAGACTGTGCTAAACAGGGTCTGTACTAGGCACATACTTCTTCGTTAAGTTCACATAAAAAGTCTTTAAGATAAAATTTCTAAAAACGCTAGGTAGGAGCAGGTTTCCCACAGTTGAGCCTTCCATTGAGAAGACTACTATCTGGTGCAGCACGCAATGACTCCGAACAATCGCATCGCACACACAACAGAGACGACGGAAGCTCATTATTCGAGTTAAGAAGCCGCAAGAAAAGTGATTTGTTTTCATTTTGCAATCGCTTCATGCGCTTCAAGTACCTCAAAACAGTGCACAGAGCGCACAGCACTGCTGAAGAGATTAATTGAGTATCACTGCAAGCAGACCATCTCCTTTGCCGTCATAATCATCAGCGTAATCGTTGTCTTTTCAACATGCAGATGGATGGATGGATGGATGGATGGAGCAACCGCTCGCCACCCGATGCGGTCCGTAATCTTCGCCGCAGCCTCACAGGCAGTGGTGACGGCGCCTCGTCACAGCCTTCACCAAGGCACGGTATGTGTTTATGCAATTTTCACGATGTGTCAAGCGTTGAGGCAGAGATGTTATGATTCGATGGTGTTGCTCCAGTGATACCTACCTCTCGTGAAGTACACCCAGTGTGTTCCACCTATAACGGTGGTGTGGGCCTCCCATTATGTTGTTACAATGCACTAGTAGCTTGTTTTTATTTTGTCTTCTTTCGTGTGGCGTTTTGTTAACTTGACATGCATCGATGGAGCTATAGATACACCGCATAGCTGTCTGTCCAAACAGACGGACAGACTGAAGGCAGGAAGGGAGCAATATGCGTAGCTACCGGCAAATTGATCGACTTTTCGATATAATCGGTGGTAGATGCGGTTGCGGATAGGGCGGGGAAAATTCAACGTCATGCCACACCACACTAGCTGGTCCGGATGATTTGGATTCCATTCATGGTGCATGTGCTGCATGCAGGGATGTACGCCTGCGATTTGAATACAGGAAGTGTTGTCATGGAACGGTGGTTTATTTGCTTCTGCTACTATGGAACAGTTTATTGGGTAAATTGAGCTAATATACATAAACAACAGTGCACCGCAAAAGCTACCATGTTTACAACTTCCTTTCTGGCAAAAGCCATAGGAAAATACATGCATTCGTTTGGCTGTTGTTTCGGCAGGAAGTTGGCTAACACCCACCTTATTGTAATGTAAGGGAATCGTGTTCTGGTTTTGCATGTTTTTCTATGCAGATTTGTTGCGAAAAGAACTGTCAATGCTTTATGGGATTTTTGCCAATAAGTGGACACGTTAAGAGGCTTTAAGAAAGAGACACACAAACTGTAGATTCAATGGCGAAGTATTGGAAGCTTTTATTCCTGCCATTGCGACCGTTCATTCAAGCTTCTGAGTGGATGAAAATAGATACGATCCAGTTGCGGCAAGGAAACAAGTGTTTGCCATATATACCAAGCTCCAAAGAACGACTTCGACTTCCTACGCTTTCAAGACTGGCTTCGTAGAGAGTTTGAGCCTAACCTCAGCTTTAGTTGAATCTTGGTTGCAAAAGTGAGAGACTGACAACACTAGAGTCTCCGACTTTCCTGCTTTCTGTGGTGGCTCTCAGGGTGGGCAGGTCTTGGTAAATTTGGTCGAAAGGTTAACCTCTATGAATTCCCATTGGAATTGCGAAGAATGAAATCTCCGATTGGATTCCTAAGCAAGACTCAGAGGATAATTATTCAAGACTTAAACTTGCGTTGGGTCTTCCTGCGTCCTTGGTCGGAATACTCTCCAAAATGCAATCCCGGAAAGTTGAACAAATTCCACTGATATGCTTCCTGATAGTGCAATAAACCAGTTGCTTCGATGGAGTGTTTCGTAAAACCCAGCTCCATGCTACCATTGCTACCCTTTGTTCACTATCTATGGAGGGAGTCTTAATTACATCGTCGTTCATAGGCACAAGAATGAAAGTTGTAAATCATTGATTGGGTAGTAAACAAGAAAATCCTGCTGAGTTCCGCCTCACATTCCTATTACTTACACAAAGATGAATGTAGTTTTAATAACCACATCTCCAAGGATCGTGCACTGCGAGTAATTACGAATTCCTTAGCATCGTTTCTCCTAAAAGATTCAAATGCCAATGCCCCATCAAGAGGCATGTCGAAACGGAGATAAATAGGCTTTATTCCAGTTCAGAATTATTACCGCTTAGGTGTATCTAAACGTAATTATACGCGAAGTCGACTTACAACAATTGTTTCGAGAAAGCAGGCACTTGCCCTTAAGTAATTCAAGTACAATGCCCCCTCTAAACTCTCTTAATGGGTAACTAAAACACTGCAATCTAGCTAAATGAATCATACCAAATCAATCTCGGTGTAGTACCCCTTAACAGTTAAACACAGTCATTTCGAGAGATACATCTCCAGCCACATGTGCTAAAGTCTTTTGCGGGCCAATATCAATTACAAGGTTCAGCTATAATTGAATACCAGTGTTCCATCATGTCATGAGCCGCCTGCCAATTATCTCCTCTCTTGTAAGAGTGCCCTCTCCCCCGTCGTCTTGACGTCGGATTAACTAACTAACTACGGCTTTTAAAATATCTTACAGCACCATCGGAGGACCACTGCAGAAGTGTTTTCCTCCGACTAACAACGGATTGACTGAACGCCGTAAAGAGATGCCACATTAATTATCACATTACGATCGACGTTGGAGTAAAATTACTTTCACTTGGGAGTCGATGATTGAGACTACGCCAAGGATACCTACTGGATGGATGCATGCCTGTGAAATATGTCGTCTCTGCACCACTGAGTGGCTAGCAACATCGTGGCACATTCTCGTGCTATCAATTAACTTCTTAGTTGAAGACACATCTGGCTTCGACGGGCGATGACCGATTTCCTTCCATGAGGGCGAAAACATTTCATAATTGCAATGAGGCGTTGACGCCAGCTCTTCAGGTGGTCAAGGCGCAACGATGCATCCGCCGAGGCAAATAAGCATTCGTCATGCACATGCACTAGCCGGTGTGGCCCTCTGATTACAGAGACAGAGAGGAGTCCCTGACAATCTCGATGATGAACTTCGAGGCTGTAAGACAAAAGACGGCCCAAAATGTCCATTCTAGAGGCCATCAGTGTAGATTTATGTAAAAACTCCAAGTCACAAGGCGTCTGCGCTGTCATGTGATTATCACTCACGACTGTCGCGGCGGATAGTTCATGCTGGTGTTTGTGGCTCTAATAAGCCCACTAGAGTTGATAATTGGCAGATAGGCTGGCGTAAATTGATTGCATATGCAATGAGCGCTGGTGCCTATGTCTCTGGTTTTATGGACTCCTAAACGTTTTATAGTGCGGGAAATAAATAAAAGAAAAAACCAGCATGAGCTTGATAAGGTGGCTTGTTTACGGCTTATCCATTTCCATTCGTTGTCTTTGGTGCGATCGCCAGTTTGGATTGGCGGCATTGGCAAGGTCGTATCGATGGTTGTTGGCTTTTATTTTTAAAATTCAGCCTTTTGACGTACAAGTGTTATGTACTGCGGAATTGATAAAAAAAATTTCCCCTTCTGTTTTTAGTGCTGATAATTAAAACAGAAAAAAGTCGAAAGAAATTGGTTTTTAAGTTTTGTTGTTGTTTGCTTTTATGACGCGATTACTCGAAATGTGAGAGCCACCGCCGCCGTTTAAACATCGTACTTTCAATTTTTGCATTTAACAGGTTCATTGCTCTGCACTGGGAGAGCAGTGATCAGTTTGTTTCGAGAGATATCAGTATTGGTTAGTTGGGTAAACCAGCGGGGGAGACGCTGTCACTGACAGCTGCCCGATGCAGCACCTTTCATTTTGACATTTTGTGGTCACTTGTGAAAGGAGAGATTGGAAGTTGTCACGTAGACCTCTGGAAACGCCTGCCGGGTTTCCCCTCGTTATCTTTCTTATAGTTTGCTAGTCACTTGTAGAACAAACAGGTATTGCATGATACATTGCACAGTTGACAGTTGAATTAATTACCAAATAAGTGTATGATTTGCAGATGCGAACTGTCAAAATTAAGTCACATTACGCAGGATTACGATTACCGAATGTCAAAGAACAGGTTGATCTAAAAGCGACGGGGTGTTAGAATAAATTGAATTCCTATGCTTGAACTCGTAGCCGAAGCCAAAAGGCGAATGTATTTCGAACGTTATTACCTCACTAAGGTCTGCCTGTATCGATGTATCCACCTATTGACCATAACTGTTTTATAGGTATTTAATCTTGAATCCTAAAAACTACGTTCAGTTCACATTGTTCCCAGTAAATACAATAGAACAACAGTGGAAGCATTGAAGTTTTAACAAACAGTCTGCCTTGGTGCTTGACTGTCACGTAATTTTAGTATTTACTATCTGTAGTTTTGAATAGACTTTAGACGTATGTAGATATGCATGTATGTATGCACATTTTGCTAGTCTTTATGATTTTACCCAATAATGTTATAAAATACGTTTGTTTACTACTAAATTTAGCAACCTCCTAACATATGTACAAGATAAGGTAAGTAATCTAATCAGGGACGTCGTGTAGTTATTAAACTTAGACAAGAATCTTACAAAGTAGAAAAGTTATTACTGCAGGAGAATGAATGAAGAATACAAATTAGTCATTTGTCAATTTTTAAAGAAAAAAGTATTCACGTTAAGTTGTCAGAATAAACTTGTAAGAATGAATATTCTCCCTTAACACCATTGAATAGGTTTTTCGTAAACAAAAACTCAAAACCAAAGAAACTGAATGGCATATGCATGTATCTGCCAAATATTTTACATGAAAAGATCTAAAGGCAAACGTCAAAGGGAGGTTAGCGCTCCCACTTCTCGAGATTGTATGGAATAATCAGAGACAGTACGTCATACTTTCTATAGACTGGATACGTAAAGAAGCAGAACCATTGATATCTTGTGCTTAGTGGTCATCTACACAGTTTACCCTTGTCATTGTTTACAATTATGTCATTCTGTTCGATTTATTCTGTTTTCTACCCAAACGTGACAACTTGATTTGAATTTTTCCCAAAGGCTTCGCCACTCTAAGACATCAGTTCTCTCAAAAAGAAGAAGTCTCGGCACCCCCTGTTCAAGTAAATAAGACGAAGAACTGACATAAGAAGCTACATATGAATAGCTCCTCGGATGCATGCGCTATTCGGACTTGTAGATTGAGCAATTTTTGATATTTTGGACAGCACTTCGGTCTTTTTTAATATCTTTCAATAAATTCGATTAAATACTTGAATGGTTACTGCACGTACTTACTTACCAACTTACGTATTACAATAGTGCGTGTCAGGCATATCCTGATGATAAAAATCATACAAAAAAATAAAACCTAATTTATGACATCCCTGACTGGCAGCTGTCAAATATACTTCCATTTGATTTGTTTATCTGTCAGCAAACCACCTATTAATCAACACAATCACACAGAAAGGCGTAACTTTTCTAATTTAGGTACGCACCCAATTTATCAACAACAACGCAAGCCCTCCTATATGTCCATCAACCTAATTTCGCAAATTAAATTGAGTTTCTTTCTTCGATTGACCTTTGGTCTTTTAGAAACAAACAAACCCAGATAACAGGCCTGCCACCACGTGTATCCAAAAGTTCGTTTTATGAAAATGACTCTAAGCACGCAACTTAAGGGTTGTCTAACGCCTGGTACCCTCACTCACAGAGTCACAGCTCTCGTCCTCCTCCATATCTGATCTACGACCTTTATTTTATGGTTTTCTTAGAAATCAACAACTAAACTCACTGATGTCACTTTAAAATCAAAACTCAAACTAAATCGCTATGAACTAGCTTAAGGTTGACTTACCCAGTCATTGAATCCCAGTTTCGCAAGCTCCTGCTTTGACGTCTGAGAGTCGGCTTTGATTCGCAGCGCTTCAGTATCTATAAACGAGTGTCTGTCATCAATCAATTTTGAGGATTGACACCTCCTGTTTCTACTTACCGTCATTGAAGACTTTCTGTAAAAATATTCGTAATTCTAAAGCTTCGGTTACAAGTGCACGACAAACGGCTTTGTAGTGGTCTTCAGGTACAGTTGGCTTGACATGATTTGTGCAGGCCTGCAAGAGAGTAAATATAGAAAACAAACAAATCGATTACAAGTACGCGAGAGAGAAGATGCATCTCACATTTCACACCTGTGTTACCTAACTCGCGAGTACGAGTAAATGGAAATTTACTAAACGAGTGCTGTTCTCTGTTCGATCGGCCGTGCGGCCGGTAATTTGAGTTGGAAATGATTATGTAGCGCAATTGACACCGCACCGCATTACTTAACCTTGTTCGAGTGGGAAGAAGTGCGATTTCAGGTGGTGAGATGCAGTGGTGGAGCCGAGTGGCGAGAGGATAGTATCTCTTGAAATTGGCCAGAGTAGCGCGAGAAAATGTTGAGGTCAAGTGTTAAGGCGAATCTGTAGACGGATTATACTGATTGCTGGATGGAGCACGAGAGAAGAAGTTCAATGGTACACATTACGGAAACTACATAGCTGTGCCGATGGAAGGTGATCAAGAGGTTATTGCAGTTAGATTTGGCATTAGATTGCAAGAGGTTACTCTGCCAGGCGGTTGTTTGATGGAGAGCACTACAAAGTTCAATAATTGAAATTTCTCCTGTGGCTGTTTGACGCTGTGACGCCCAAAGGCAATTGCCAGTCAAGTTGTTGTGTTAAAAGTTTTAAGTAGGCTACAGTGGGGCTATGATATTATCACAAGTGTGGGATTTCATTTTGAAGGAGTTCAGTGTAGTCAATGCATGGAGGCGACTTTAACCGAAAAAATTGCTGAAAGGTGCTTTGTAGTCAAGAGTACGATGAACGAATATTGGAAAATCATCCAAATTGTATAGAAAAATTGTGATAGGAGGTTGTGGGAAAGTTGTGAACTATTACATGACCATATGAGATGGGTTGTGCAAAGCATATTGTTCTGTTATTGCCAGGTTTTGATTTGGGGAAAGTCAAATTACCAACCACAGTCATCAATTCACAGCCCATCTCCGTGGAGATGTATAAGGAACTTATATAGGAGGGTTATGGAACTTTTCACAGGGCACAGGGGAAGCCTGCACATAGTGTGTGACTGGAATGGACCCTAGACTCCCCGCGATGGGAAATGCTTTCGAAATGGAGACGGGACTTGCCATCTTCGAGCACAGAAAGGTTAATTTGTTAATTCTAATCACCAACTTATCGACTTGCAAAGGACAGGATATAGAGAAGATGCCTTCACAAAGTGGGTGGGTAGCGGTGTGTCATCAATAAAGCTTTGGTCCTGCCTTGGGCCCTGGGTCTACGATCGTAAATGTGGTACTGGATTCGTTATGCTTTAGCTGTTACAGTCAGGTAATAGACGCCTCCTTTCTAATGATGAGGAAATCAACTGTCCTCCACTTTCCATGCACTTAACCAGCCTTCTCCATCTATGGGCTGTTCTCTTTGAGAATCTTTGCGAATTGGCTTCTCTAAACATCATAAGCATTCGCTGTTTCATGAAAAGTCTCGAAGAATGAAAGACTTTGCGTATACAGCTTCATCTACAAGGAATCTATTATCTGGACATCCTTCATTGACAATCGATTTATGACGTTTAACTCCTCGAATTCCACTCTCTTATCAGCCACCAACGTGCAGTGCATACCAAACCTACAACATCGCCTAAATCAATCCATGAGACTCACTTTGAATGGAAAATTTCATTTAAATCCGCCATAAGCGGTTCATTCACACCAGACTACCTTCACTTTGTGCAGTCGAACGTAATGAGTATCTGTTCGATCTAACCATACCCGATCCGTACCAATAGACAACTCGTTCGATTGGTGATGCATTAGTCGTCGTTTCGAAAGGTGAGGGTTAGTCTGCTTTGAATTGACTAATTCATATTCGCAGGTAAGCTTTGCAAACACGGTGCAAAAATCAGAGTAAAGGTCAAAGTAATCACAGGAAAGCGAAAAGCACAAAGCATTCTCACTAATAACCCTTGACCACACAGAGTGGTCTCAATCTGCGCTAAAGGTCATCAGCTTAACCTTTAATTAAGCAAACGTTGAAAAGCCCCACATCGTTGCGCGCCACCATCCACCCAACTGCACTACCACCAGCAGCACGAAACCTCAATTTTGCAATAAACGTTGCATCCGAGGTGGGGCCCACCTTCGCTACAACTGCCATATGTGTTCTAGATACACTGCCACCCACATCAGACCAACTAATGAGCATTCAGATACAACTCCCTAGAGTCGATCTCTATCATCTTGCACTCGCTCTCCATTAAATTAACCAAAAGTTCACTGAATTAGTGAGGATATCACACCGCCAGAGCCGTCTGTGTATGGGTGTGCATCATAATGCGATTTGTTGTGCAACTGCAACTGCCACAGCAGGCGACAGAATAAAAAATCGATTTCAGAGAAGAAAAAAAGACAAAAATCAATACAAATGGTCTACTTTTGCAGACATACACATGTAACACACAGGAGCTTGTCAAATAAAATTTTCGAATGCCCGACAACGTGCCGGACGGCCAACGGATGCAAAGTAGGCGCACAGCAACAGGTGTAGAAGTGATTGAGAGATTAGATACTTGGATACTTTGTTGACACAGCCAGTGTGTGGCGGAGTTTCACCTTTCTCCACTTGGAAATTTAATTAGCAAACAACCGACAGATACTTTTGGGCTTACCTCTAGAACATAGTCCAAATCTTTGGTTTCGTTGTTGTTGCATTTCTCATCGTTCATGCACTCAGATTCATCATCCCATCGCTTGTAACCCTCGTCAATGCCTTCGTCAATGCAGTCATCGTCGGCATCTGTAAACAGAAAGAAAAAACAAAAAAAAAAAGTATCTGAGTGAGGCATAAATTTAAGACATTTGTTTCAGATAGATAAAGCGTCGTTCTCTACCTAACGCGCTGCGAAAATTTGTTACCGTCATCGCGCATTAATCGCGCTTCGCTTGCGAAAGACCAGGCACCGGTGGCGGCGGTGGTGGTGGTGGTGACTTGAGCCTTAAGAGACCTATCCCATAAAGATTTACTGCGCACCGAGTGGATGCATTTGCATCCAGGCAACATGCACACACAGCACCCGGCACCCGGCTCCGCTGTACCGCTGTATCGCAGCATGTGAAATCCGAATTAATTGCGAAATTTCATCACTCACTGGGAGATCGGCGCTCGAGAGCTGACATTTGGGTCTCGTACGATCGGATGAACACGGGCCTAACGTAGCTATACCTACTCTGTAGTTGTGGCCAACTGGAGTCATGTTAATAATTTTATTTTCGTTGTTCGTTTGTTGCTTGTTGCTTGTTGTTTGTGCTTAGGTTTTGATTGTTGTTTATTTCCTCCCCCGTCGGCCCGTGACGCTTTTTACATACATATTGTTCGGCCTGAGAGAGTGCTCTACGAATACCTATTTTGGAGCACCCAAGGACGGTGCAGAGGTGAAGTACCTCGTTAGAGTGTGTAACAAGTAACATTTTTGCGGCGCCGCCGCCGTTGGAATAGATGCACCACACCATCATTATTTCGCTTGTTCATGTAAATGAGCATTATTCATGGAGAAGGTATTTCTTGTTGTGTGTCCCCCCTTAACCTCTGTTGTGACGCACACCTAACTCGGTCGTGGGTGGATCTGATTAAGCCTCTAATTTGTGCAAAAAAACACATTGACCTCACCAGCAGTGCGAGTGGTACTCAATTACTTTTTTTTGTTGATAAGTTTAGCGATATTGAGTTATCAACTGACAGTGGATGTACATATGGCTCTGACGCATAGTATAACGTCAATTGATTGTCAATGTACTTCCAGTGTTTTAATAGAAAGGGCTCTAGTTAGTAATTTGGTGAATCATTCTAGAAATGTCTGTCAATTTTTATAATTTGTGGACAAAACCATCTACAGATACGACTATTGTTTGTAATCCCTTTGTACTCATTGGGCACGTTCCGCATTCTAGGCCCCAGGTAGTCTAACATTCCTAATGGAGCGAGAGATCCAGATTTCTGTTTATTCGTTTCCTGTAAGATACTTTGCACGGTCCGGACTTTTTACAAAGGGAAAACAGCTAGTGAGGATGCGAGTTATAACACATGAAATGTCATCTACTGCTTCAGTCAGTGTGACGTTCCATAAGTTAGGCTTTACCTGAAGAAATAGGCCTGGATTCCGGAACGTGTCCATTGACACCGAGTGACGATTTAAAATACTGACAGAGATGGAATTATATTCAGACTGTGTTCTGACAATACTGTCAAATCAGTAAATGAGCTGACAATCCCAAACTATTTTGCAACGCTAAATTGTCATTTCCCACGGTTGTTAGATTTTGTCTCAACTTCTGACAATTTACTGTCAGATGGACTGGTCTGACAATTGTTTTACAATACTGCCAAATCAAACTCTGTTCACACGGTTGGTAGATGATTGTTCATGAAAAATTTACTGGTTTGTTGTCAGACTTTGTCAGACTCATACGATTCTGAAAATTCAAATTGTCCTTCGCTTACTCTCCTATTATTATTCATTTTCACAGCACAAAATCAATAGTAGCAGCGAAAATACGTATCAAGCATCTTACAAGAAAATAATTGGCAGATGTCATAAGCTTCGCATATCTGACAACTTTCAATGAGTATACAAATGTCCGAAAAATCTGACAATGATGCAAAAGAGCGTTCCTACGATTGACAGATAACTGACAAATTCATCGTCAGATGGCGGTCTATTAGTCAAATACGTCAATGTCATCGTATCCGTCAATGTAATGGATGCGACGGATTTTATGACAACTACGTCAGTTCTATTCGTTAGGTTTTGTCTAAAGGCACGATTACAAGTTAATTTTTCCAAAATTATTTGCCTCCTTTGACGTCCTTGAACTCTGAAAACCAAAATCAGAAAAAAATAATCCATTTTCGACTTACCATCGGCAGTCATATGTGATATGAGCTGTTCCAATTCTTGTGACATCAGACATTCATCTTCGGCTTGCAGGTTATAGTCTAGCGCTGTATAGACGATCATTCCAAGTTTCCTTAAAATCTGCAAAGAAACACAACAAACAGACAAATGATCTTCATTAGTTAATCTGATTTCAAATTCCCACTTGTAGATGCAATTAATCAAAGCGATAAACAAAAGACAACCTTGACTTGCGATCAAAATATTTTCATGAAGAGGAACTTTCGCTTTTCAAAAGAGTCGATGGAAATGTTACAATGCCGCCGCCGCCAGCACGCCCACATTTTCCACATTTTCTGTGAAGATGACAGGCGGCAGGCAACTTACATTTGAATGCCACAGCATGTGGTTCAACCAGATCAGGAGAGATGACGGCGAGTGGTTGGCGGTGCGTTTTAAAATGCGCCTAGTCGTTGATGGTGAGCATGCTAATCCCGCCGCCGCCGCCGCCGCTGATACCGACGATGAGGAGGTGGATTAGAGGAGTTGTTGTGACTAAGTAAGGTACAAGTGGTTTCACTTTGCCTTTGCTGGCATATCCATCCTGGGGCGGTGCATATACAAATGGATGTATGGATGTATGTGCAGAAAGGATCGGCACCTCCAAGGGGTGGTTCAATTGAGGTGTTGCCGTTGTACATTGAACCCGGTTAAATGTCTGTTTTTTCTTTACATTTTAATTGTGAGTGATTGTGCGGAATAATAAAACTGAAAGGTGAAATGCTGCTAGAGATTGATACGCAAATAAATGTTAATTCTGTGAAACCGGGCAGAGGAGGAAATAGTGTTTCAAGCGACTGTCACGTACTGGCTTCTGGAAAGTGAAAGGATACAGGCTTAGTCGGCGTTTTAATGGGAGTCCTCCTGTTTCCTAAGTCTTTGATTGACTTTGAGCGCAAAGTGAACGTGTCTTGGCATTGAGACGAAGTAGAAAGATAAGTGCTTAAAGGCAAACAGTCCGATAAGACCACTGCACAGATGGAGGTCCACTGTTCAACTTGAAGTCATTACTCAATTGTTTGCTCGGTGACGGGTTTAGTATAAGAGCCAAGAGCATAGCCCAACAAATTTACTGCGAAAGTTTGGTTTTATTCGTAAAGGGTGGGGTTGACAAGGTATTAAGACCTTTTTGTTTGACAGCCTTTAGTGACGCACAACACAAGGGCTGCAAGGTAAGGCTACGTTGTTGCTTCAACCTAGACAACAGAATAGCCTAAAGGAATTTCGTCCATTTCATATCAATTTGGTCAGTTGCCGTAGCCTAGTTCCAAATTTGTCGTAAGACAAACTTCTGCCTCTCTTGGCCACAAGCAAATTGGTTTGGAAAATTGTAGGCAGCTAGTTGTGGACTTGAAAATCAAGAACAATGTCAGGTTTACCCTAAGAATGGCTATCAATCTCACAGTTCTGGAAGTGTTTAGCTATTTTATAACATCGGCGCGTCTATTGAAAGAAACTGCGACATTTACTTGCAAGTTTTACTAACTTTAAAAGAAGCCGTCGCGGAAGTAATTTCTGTGCAAATGGAGCTAAATAACTATCACGTCTCAAAGGGATTCGATTAAGTAAGACTTAAGGGCACACTGAACAAACCAGCCTCCTCAGGCCTATCAATTCATTGCAAACTTTCTAAGGAAACAAATCAATTCAAGTAGTGGTTGACAATATGTCTGTCGATACCCTTTCTATTAAAGCTGGTGTGCCTCAGGGATCTATTCTCTCCCTTATTTCAGTTAATTCCCACATTTTACCACAGAATTTCAAAGACAATGGCAATAGCAACCAGCAACTTCAAAGCAGAGTCAACAGCCGGACAATTCTGGCTCGGAGCGTTATTCAACAATATAGGAGCGTCTCCAGGAATGAAATAAAATAAACAACAATTGCGGGAAAGTCAAAAAAATGGGGAAAAGTCGAGCCTTTAGGATCCACAAGCGGAAAAGCCAAAAAAAGTTTACTTATCGTTCACTGTGGAGGATAGCTATTGTCAAGGTTGAGGCTAAGTGTCATATCACGTTACCCAAGTGAAGTTAGTTTCAATCGCCAATGAAAGGCCCGACGTAGGAAGACTTCTGTCCCAGATTTGTATCTAGTAATCGTATTTTTCGCGATAACTGTGAGCCCAAACATAATCAAACTGCTCTTCTGGCTACAATTACGAATCCTAAAGCATGACCTTCTACTGGGAACGGCTTACATCAGAAAAGATACTCTATTGTCCAAAAGTTTATCCACCTGACCCCAGCACTGATCTTTCGCAATACCACACACAACGCCGAAATGCCATCGTATTCCATGGAAAAAAATAAAACAAATCAACCTTCAGCCGGAGTACCATGGCAAATGCACTTCCCCCGCCGCTCCGAAATCCAGATCATTGATTTGGGTCACCGAAACGTGTCCCATGGCTGCTGCAATTGCATCTTGTCACTTGTATTGCAGCAACAACTAAACCATGTTAATTATTGGTGGAGCAATTAAATTTTTACCTTTCCAAATGTAAGTACCACCTGTGAGTGGATGTTGGTGTGCACATCCGATTGGAACACGTTTCGCATGCCAAGTAGCCAGCTAGTTCCCAAGCCAGTAAAACTCTCAGCCGCCAAATGCAAATGTCCACGGTGTGGTGCCGCGCCGATGAAGACGAGTTTTTCCAACCATCTTCGTCCGTGATGGGAACTCCGCTGGAGAGGGAGTGAAATCACAATTTAGTGGGTGCATTAATTACACGGGTTATTAGATTCTGCATCTCCGTCGTGTTAATTAAATTGTCTAGTGCTCCTCCTCGAGGCTGATCCACATTCCGTGGACCGTCGTCGTCGTCGTCGTCGTCGTCGTAGCTGGGAAAGGTGTGTGTATAAGTGTGCTCTAAGACAATCTGGGCGATTTCCCACGATTTGTCTCGGTGATGGAGTGTATCTAGAGTGTATATGCTAGCCAACCCTAATTCTGTCTTACGTCGAGAGAGGAGTGACTCTAAAGATCACTGCGTGCCTGGGAACAAACATGCTCAGAGGCTGTTTACCTAGCCAGCCGCATTGGTAATTGAGTGCAGAGCAATAAGGGGAAATCTCGCAGAACAATTGGATGCTTGCAGCGTCGTTGGCTGTCCATTCTATTGTTTTCAATTGCTTTGATTCTGACTGAGAGACGACGTCAAGTCACGCAAATTCACTGAGCCGCCTGGAAGCCACACACCGAAAGGTGATCCTGCTCTGATGGAGGGGGACAGAGCGACCAGATCATGGCTATCAGAAACGATCATTTTCACAATCGATCGTCGGATAAAAGATACAGCAACCTGCTTCGAAACCGCAAAGTGTCGAAGCTGTTAGCAGCTTTATGTACTGCGAATGCTCCGCGCGCGCGCAATCAAACCATTAGAAGCGATTGTGTGCATCGCATGAATGATTTATCCCGCGACACGATACAGATACGGTCACAGTACACGCGGCAGGATCGTGTATTGTATACGTTGTACGCTCGTATCTCGAACCCAAAATGCAAGACTATTAATTTAATGCTTTTACTTTTTGATTGCACACTGATAGCGCACCGAGCAACAAGTAGGGGACCGTGAGTGAAACCCACTGGCACACCGAATGTCGATGGTTTACTATACATTCACCGTTTAATGTGATTTTAAATTGTTTTTATTTTTATTTTTATTTTTGGAAATATTTACTTTTCTCAAAAATAAACGAAAACTTTAACATTTACTTTTGTTTTCGAACACAAAGAGGAGTAGTGTTGCTGGTGTGATGTAAGCGGTGGCTGTTGTTGTTGATGCCAATTATGCTGGCCAAGATAAGTGGCTAGTGGCTGACGGTGGTTGCTCGCATTTGTTTATGACACGAAATTGCACTTAAATGATTGCGAGATCTCCGAAAGAGTATACAGTAAATACGCGGAGATGATAAGTGATACCGTAGATGGCTGGCTGTATGGTTCGCAGCCCTTGAGAAGAGTCAACAGTGCCTGGGATGGGATTCGATTTTAATTAACATTTTATTTGTAACAAATAAAACAGATAAGGTATAGGTGTTTGGGAAATACCCAGCAGATGGATAGGTGCGTGCTGGATTGAAAGTGAAAAATATTTGATTGGACGAGGGAGAGAGAGACAGCGTTTAATTGAATTTTGTGTTCGGAAATATTTACTCCAAATGGAAATGTGTATCTTTTAGATTGGGAAGTGCTGGATAGTGGTTGTTGTTGATTTTGAATAATTCTCTGTCAATAAAACAATCATTTTGAGTAAACGGAAGTAAATAAAAAATATTTACTATCGTGTGAGTACAAATAATCACTCGAAGAAATCCTGTAATCGGCAGCTGTCGACTAGAGACTGAAGTTGGTACTGTAGTTCAAGTGAGAGTTGAAGAAGTAAAGAAAATATTGACGTGACCTGAGAATCGAATCCTAAACTCCTACTTTGTAGTACCATTCACTGACTTTCGAGTTACGCCGCACACTTCTTGCAATCCGGAATAATTCTATCAGTTTCGGAACTACTACTACAGGAAAGTATCAGCATTTGCATCAGTCCACCACCAAAGCACTCACAAACGGCGGGGCTGGAGGCCATTCCCGCTTGTTTTTTTAATCGCGAGCTGAGGATCCTCGGGTCGAGTACGTGTATACAATCTCCAATTTATCTTCATTTTAGAAAACAAAGTTGATCTCATGTGATGTACAAAGTAGAGGTATTCTAGGAAAATTCACCAAAGACCTGGCTTCTTTGAAGTTCAAAGCGGGGTGCCACAGGGTTGCATTTTTTCACCTCCATTATTTTCGGTTGCCCTGACGCCGATAGACTACGGCATGTTACATTAAACTCTTGGACTACAGTGATAACATTTGATCCATTTTTGGACTTGTATCAAATAGTTCCCAATCTCGAAGCTAAAGCTCCAGCGCAACTGATGATACAGACGGATGAATTCCATCGCTCAGTTCAACATTGAGGGATCAAAGGCCGAGAATGTTTACAACGTTTCACGTTAACGCTGCGTTCGGAATGCTCGTAAAAGATTGCTCTTTATACTACAGAAACTATATTTTTGACAGTTTTACACAAATGTCAACAGCCGGCAACATTTTGGAACTTTTCTCAGTAACGTTTGGTCTCTGTAGATGTCGATTCTAATATTCACCACCAATCGCTGACTATAAATGTTGAGGGTAATGGGAAGGTAGGGCGGACACTATGATTTTGTGATGCAATGCATTTCGGCTGTAGGATTCAAGCAAAGCCAACAGATCAGCATAGATTTCCCTAAGTCTCCAAAGTACCACTCTTCAACGTCCTACCGCTTGAATTCTCATTCAAAATGTCACCTTAAATTAAATCACATTCTCCTTGTTCTCCTTGTTCCTTAAAACCACTTCTAACATATTTGTAGCTCTGACTCCTCCTTCACCACCCGCATCGCGAATACATTTTAAAAGAAAATTTTTCCTAATGAAACCGAAACAGCCTGCAATCTCTATCTGAAAAGCTAATAAAAAAAAAAGAACAGACATCATCTCGAAGTGGAAGCGAAAATTTCTCATAAAATTCGTGACTCAAAATAATGAAAACCTATCCTAGGCACACATCTCTAGCCTCATACCACCACCAGGCCGAGATGAGAGTGAAACTATTTATAATGAAAATCTTTTGCAGCCTTAAAGTGCCTCGCTCGAGCGCGATGTCTACTTTTGGAAAAGTAATTGACTGTGTTGCGGTTGCTGGCGGTAGATGGGTTTCCAATTGAACTCTTCTCCAACTTCGTGGAAATGCTGACCTTTTAGCGGAGCCCGATGGTATCTCGAGCGGATCGCTTGCCCTAAAAACACAAACTTAATCCCCCAAACCCGGCAACCAACCAAGCCAGCAAGCAGGCAAGCAGCAAACGAAATTAATGACTCTGGCGTGACATGACATGATGTTTTGGGTATAGCGTGCAAACTCTCCTCACAACCAGGTCAAAGGCTACTTGATTAGGAAAAACTGGGAGGAAACACATCGCCAAATTGGAACACTCTCCTCGCAGTGGGTATTTATCGAAAATGGTCAGACAGAATGAGAGAGGAGGAGGATTTGGATTTGGATATGGATTACCGAGTACTAGGTACTGACTGTGTGTTCCATCATAAATTGGCGCTGGGAGAGCGAACCTGGCTGGCTGGCTGGCTGGCTGGCTGGCAAAACCTATTAACTTGGAATTTACATATTTCTCTTGGAATTGGCGAATTGGAGCGGAAAATCACAACTTCTTGTTGCTTCCTTATTACATCGACTCCGGCTTCTAAGTAGTTGGCTCTTTGGCTCGTTTAGTGTGGGTTTCTACTTCTGCAATTGGTTTGCCTCTGCAGAGCGGATGGACGGCCGGCGTACGGAAGAGGATGAAAATCGTTTCATCACGCTTATCGGCAAACCGCGCACAGCTGGAATGGTTGGTAGTATCCCAATACCAGCACCGGTTTGGCGGCGGACGGCACACGCGGCAGCCAGTTGGCCGATGCAATTAATTTGCTGCAATTGCCACTCAGAATGATGGTTCTCATTTAGCGGCGGCAGTGGTACTCCTTTGCAGATTGCGGGCATCTCTGTGTGTTGTGTGGGAAGTCATGTGGAGATCTGTTGTTGCTGTTGGAGCACGTAAATAAAATTACCTAATTGCAGAATAAATGCGAAGAATGTTACATGTTCTGAGAGGTTAGAAAACATTGTGTCTGTCAAGAAATGATGAAGACTTTGCGGAGCGGGAATTTATTGCAGTTTCAAGCATTTTTAGAGTCACTTACAAGGAGGTGGAAGGTATTTCAGAGAGTAACGCCTTCATGGATAGTTTATTTGTGAAGAACTTGGCCCAGAATGGGGCCCTTACGTGCTGCAGTTGATGGCCATGATAGGCTATCATGTATCTTCTGATTTAAATCGAGTACACAGGAGAACAATGAAATGGGAATTTTTATGACTACATTGCATCGGATCAGAGCGTAGCGGCAATTACATGAAAACTATTCAGAGGACCTGCAACGGGTTCCACAGTGCATTCTCATTATTTTTTATGTCATATATACGCTCAAAGTGGAATGATTGACAGGATTATCTATAAATAAGAGTCACATCAATGTTACTCCACCTAGCGTTGGTTTAAGCTTATTGTAAGTCCAAGTTGGGCGCCAATTATTTATGATAGTTTTCTTGGTGAAGTTTAGATCTTTCTTCACTTAAAAGCGACAGGAAGCACACAGTCATGATTACAAAGCAAAGCAATTAAGACTGTAGCTTATCTATGTCAAGGTTGTAGAAAGCCGTACAACTCCGACTAATTGTACAGTCAGGCAATGGAACATATGACCATGGGGGGTCAGCTGCAGAGTCTTCTTGTGGAATAGTGAGCTTTATTTCTAGTTTTTATGTGGACCTGATCAATGTCAAGTGTGTTATAAGATCTTAAGCAACTGGAGATCATAGATCCCAGGAACGTTACATTCATGTCAGCTAGAGTTCTCGATAAAATAAGCAAAAAAGTAGAGCAGATCTTGTATTTTATCGAAAGAAGAACCTGGTTCTGTACGCGAAATGGACTATTAGAGGAGCAGATATATTCGCGAACTCAATATGCTTTTCTAAGAACTCCGACAATTGTTGAGAAACGTTGAGTTAATTGAGTGAGTCAATGATTTAGCAAAGCACCACGTTTAACTACCGGCTGAACGAGGATATTAAGAAGCTTGGTAACAATATACGAGTCTCTAGTTTTCAATCCTCGTGTTTAAAAAATCTCTAAAAACATTCAATCCCCAAATAATCTACTTACAGACGATGACTTACAACTATAAGTACTTTTTCCTAAACTCCTTTGTTCTTGGAATTACCAACGCACGTCAGTAATGCGTCTTATCCCGACTTCTGAGTAGGTGTGCACTTTCCATTCAACACCAAAGGCTTAGAAAAAATATGTTCAATTAGAGACTCTGTTCTCTAAAGTCTAGCCCTGATCCGAATTAACTTTCCAACACATGTCACTGCTTTCGCTGAAAAGATGTTTCAAATCGACTCAGCCTTCTTTATGGCTGACTTCAGTGACTTTCTTGTGAGTTGTTCAAACTCTTCGGCATATAAGTGCAACAAAAGAACACCAGCAACACACCCATCTGTGAAACTCTCCCACGAAAGGTCAGTGACAGTGCTAACAACCTTTTTTCTGCAATTGGCAAAGCTGCCAAACCACCTATTAATTACCGACTAGAGAAATCCCAAACGAATATCATCCCCATAGGTAGCACGCAAGCCGCTTAATTATACGCTCGTAACATGCAAACGAGACGTAACACACAAAGGTGGAACCATAGACTGGCAGCGAGCCCCATGCACCCCACACACATGGTCCGTCCGTGCAATAAAACTGATTGAGATTAGCCGCAACCGAATCCGAAGCGATAAATTCATTGTTAAGGTCACTCTCCCCATCATTGTCCCCCTCTATTGTGACGCGAGCGAACTACGTCGCAAGCTATTGTTTCAGTCCGCGTAATAGGCGTTCGCGAGTACCTATGCCTTCAATTGAATTGACCTGCGGTGTTAGCAAAATCGTTCTGACCTTTGCGCTGACACAACCACGACTGCATTTGGTGGAGCGCAGATACAAGTTGTTGTTCTCAATTTACGGACAGACGGACGGAATTACCATACAGGGAAGCAGGCAGGCAGGCTGGCAGACTATTACTTAATAGCACTGCGGTCGATTGAATATCCACGAGGAGAGAGAGAAACCCGAGGCTGCTGCTGCTCGTCGATTTGTCATACGGGAAACGACAGAGTAGGTACCGTGGGATACCTTCAATCCCGAACCCACCAAGGAAGGAACTGCACTCCACATATGTGGCAGCATCGTTGGTTCTGCGGTTGCAACCCGCCCTAACCTGATCCCGTCGTCTGAGCCAGTGCATCTCGGTGTTGTGTGTGGATGATATGATATAACCCAGTCGAGGTGATCTTGCGGATCATCGACTGAGAGGGAACGCGGAGTATACCATGCACTGCAGCGATTATTTCCTGGTGTGTGCATCATAAATGCTTTCCCAGAACCACTCCTGATGCCGGCACGGTGTGAACGCCCTCTCTCGATAGAATTATTTCAATAGAACTTTTGTCAGAGACCCGCTTATCAGATCGTGGCGTACGATCCGAAGATTGAGATTTAGACCTAACGGCGCAACGTAAATTTCCATGCCTCCTCTCGATGGGGAATCACTCTATGCACAGAGAGGTCATTCTCTGAGCTCGACAGTACCGTACAGAATAATCAAGGTGCGCACGATGGATGCATATGGTTAGAGCGACTGATCCGTCGAACAAATTGTTCTGAGCAAGCGCATTGCTGGCGCTCGCTCTATGTCAAACCAATCAATTTGACGAGGATCTTGCTTGGGCTTTTCGCATTCGGATGGATAGAGTTTCCAGTGAATAATGCCATGTCAAGGCACACAAGATATCGAACGTAGATAAACGCAGTTTTTCATGCGCGCCTGCCAGTTCAGCGCAAGAGGGTGCAATGTTTATCCACCTCTGGCACTCGGGGGGCCAAACTGTAAACCGGCTATATGCATCATCGTAAGTCGTAACAGGCAACATTATAATCTTCTTCGCCGTCTTCTTCCAGTTTTTTTCAGTTTTTTTTTGTTTTTCTCTTTCTGTTGCTTCGTTTTCGACGGCCAATCTAACCAGTCGCCTGCCTGCAAGGTGAAGAAGTCATTCAGATCAACGGTACCCAGAGCTCTCGGTGTGTGTGAGTTGCTAATAAAAATAGAAGCAATGCAGGTGGGGGACTGTGGTCGATTGATGGACCAACTTCTCAAGTGGGTACCTACAGTGAGAACTAAAAGTTTTCTTCATTTTGCAGTAATTCCCCGTTGGCTATGAATGTCGGATTCTTATTCCCAGGCCAAGTTTGAAGAAGATCAAAATATCCTTAGTTCTTAGGGTAGCAAAGCGTTACAATGACAGTTAGTCTGCGATTGGAACTGTCAATCTAAGACAAGTCGTTTATATTTTTCAAGAGGTTTGACAGTTTAGAATTATTTTTTGACAGTTTACCAAGCACTTCCCTGCAATTGCACCCTAAAGCTAAGAGTGTTGAGTCATTTTTAGTACCAACTGTTGGGTAGAAGTCCAACTGTGTAACAGTGGTCCCCAAGTGTGCCAAAGTCCGCTAATGCAAATTGATAGTCTCCCGCCATGGAAAAAAAAATCTTCTATCGTACCCACTCCGCCACCATCACCACAAACTGGTTGGTGTATCTCTTCTTCGATGGCCAAGTGTGATTCTTTCATTTTTATTTGGCCAGTGACGATCTCGCGCCACCAAGAAAGTTGTTCGAGAAAAAAAAAACAAAAAAACTTCATTTATCTTCTGGTTCTACGTGAAAAGATACTCTTTTCGCAGCACTCGAGTTCAACTCTGAATGAATGAATGAAATGCTTGACCGCTTGAGGATATCACGAACTGGGAAGAGTGTGGTGGAGTTCTATGGATATCGGAAGTCTGTCGCGCGCGTACGCTCGGTATGTGTAAAGATATTCTTGGACCAATTACCCAATTAAGATTCTGAGATACTTCTCGTTATTGGATGGCGTTTTAATTTTTTTTTTTTTTGTGAGACGGGACACTAATCCGGGATTAAGTGGTGACACAAGTTTGTTGAGCCGTGCTTGGTATGATTATATCTGTTTCTACCATTCCGAAGAAGTTTCCGATGCCACATGGATGATTGGGAGGAAACGTTGAATAAACTCCCCGAAGGGAGATACGATTACACTTGGGTTGGGGACTCTCACACTTGACGAGGTGTGCAGATGTTGGAGACGGTTCGAGAAGTTTGAAATCAATTACCACACCCGAGGCTAGTTTATTAGGGAACTCAATCAATTTTTTTTTGTTTTTCGTATTTTTTTACTTTTTTGCTGAACACAATAATGCTGATTAGGAACGAAAGCAATTTGTTCCCAATGAGTTTGCAGAACTTTGTCCTAGTTTGGTGCGATGGTACAGTGCGATGGAGGAAAGGTTATAGCTCTTCGTGGGAACTGCCTGCCCATATTTTTTTTTTTTTCGTTTGACGAAGGAGTGTAGGATTGTTGGAATTCAATTAAAATTTAATGTTTATCGACACTGAACATTGTGGTTCTAAGCTGCATTTGCTGGGCTTAGCTTGGGAGCTTAGAGCTTGTATCGGAATCCCATAAGTTGGGTCGTGTTTTGATTACAAAAGAAAGAAAGAATACGGCTTACGATGAAGCCCTGGTTTATAAGGTGAAGCTTACGATACTACAATCACTGTCATAAGTGGAAGAAAAAGTGGATTAATACCTCTGTTCTGGATGTCTACACTTTCGGCTGTATATGCGCAGATTTTGAACGAGAGCAGATAATGTCGAGCTCTATATACTGAAATTAAAACCACTAAGCCAAGCTTCTGGGAATAAGCAAGGGCAACATCTTTAAACGACTTTGTGTGGCACATCACTTGTTCTATTGCCCAGCAGGTCGTAGATGGTTAGATAAGGTGGCTATCCTCAGTTCAAGATGGGATTCACTTGGATATTCACTGCCAAGTCGTGACTTGATGAACAAAACAAAATGAACAGATTAAATACGTATTGCACCAATCTGGGATTGGATTATGAAGTTCGAAGAAAAAAAACGTTCAATTTGGGTTGTCAGGGTTCGAGCACAACTATCTATTTGTAGACCCTCCTTCGTTCAGCTTCTAGAGAAATCATTCTAACCGGGTTCTAGTCTAATGGCGAAGTAGGTGATGTGAATTTCACCGCCTATTTCCCACCAAACTCTTCCATTTTCCTACTTTTTACGACCTTGTATCTTCCATGGTTGATATCTGCATCTGAGCTCCAATTTACTGCATAAGCTCTCTTAAGTACAACCAGGAAACCACTTACAAATGTAATTAGTAGAATTATGCTTATCACCAGTTTCTCAGAAGACAAACAACTGGAAAAGTTCACATGCACTTTTCATTGTTCTATTCTGTCTTGCCCTTCGCATCGTCATGATTACTCACACAGTCTCTGTGATTAATTTTCGTTTGATAATCGTTTTCCAAACTCCCTCAACCGTTCGCTCCCAGCAATTTCCTTAATTGAATCATTCTTCCAATGAATTACAACTCTAGCATACCACGCATGACTTAGTCTCAGCCCTTTGTCAACCCAAAGGAGTGGTTCCAACATAAAATCCTTAAAAAAAAAAAAAACCATCCATACTCCTATAACATTTTTTTCCAAAATTAACACACGTATTCGAAACCAACCGAATCCGCTTTGTATTGTCCGTGGTTATTAGCGTAACACAAAATTTAATGACCCAGAGCAAAGGTTCGCTGTGCGACAGCGACAGATACATGTATCTCTACCCCGACCTTGCCCATTGGGACCGTGGTCATAGTGAGTAAATCTGTTAATTGCTTTTTTACAGCTTCTACCGTTCGTTCTACAAAAAAAAAAAAACAGAAACAAACACTCCGCCAAGTGCTAAACGGCATGAACGAACCGTAGAACGAATAAAAGATACCAACTCACCTTTTTATGGGATGCTATGGTTGTGGAGTTGTCATGATCGCCATCTGCAAAGATACAAAATAAAAAAACTTGCTATTAGTCTAATTCATCGACATATCGTCTAACTAGGTCGTAAAAATTCGCGTTAAAGGTACGCATGCCACTGACAATTGAAAGAATCGAAGGAATTTTACGCTCTGTTAAGTGTCGCTGAAAAATGCAAATAAAAAGTGGCGTCGTCGCCGCGACAAAAAGTGCACACTCTAAGGAATGTTGTCTGTGCACGCAGATACCTGCTGCAAGTTGAAATATTTAAGCGGGGTTATGTAAATTTATCTCCGGTGGAACTAGTTTGGCTTAGATTTTTGGGGGGATATCGCCAACCGACAACCGACAACCGCCAACTACTAGCGACAACAACGACGACGACGTCGGTTGACGATGTGGTTTTTGGGTCAGCGAGGTGGGCTCCCACGGGTATGCCACCACATGGTATACAAGTGAAATGAAAATTGAATAAGCTTATTATGCCTGGCCGTTCAAACCTACGATCGGGTTTAATGATTGACTACAATATGCAACTTTTTGACACAAGTAGTTGCAGCAGTAGTGGTAGTAGGTAGCAATCAAATTTTGGTCATAAAATGTAGCAGAGTGGTTAACATTTTTCGTTTATCGGCTGCGATACGGAAATGGGAGTGTTGATGGAAATATGACGGCCTGTTTCGAGGTGAAAGGAGGAAAGGAGAAATGTTTGAAGAACAATAGACCCGGGAAGTACATAAATGGGCCTAAAGTACATAAATGAATAAAACTTATCCTGCGAGGGCTTTGTAACTAACAAATGACGACAGTAGCAAGTGCAGGACTGCAACCTCCTAGGTTCTCGAGATTAAAGGGCCATTCACAGCTCAGTAACCTGCGAATGCGAATGATCGCAAATTTTGACATTTCATTCTCAAACACTTTTCTTCTAGTCGCAGCGGTCTCTACTTATCATTACCGACCAAGAAGCACAAAGCAAAGGAAGTGTGCGGTTAAACTCGCGGGAATGTGGATTGCGACCTACACGGTGCGGAATGCGAATTAACTTTGACATTTCGCAAAACGCATGCCTCTGTCTATTCGCGGAAAAATAAGCGAATTGTTAATTTCTTCATTAAGTTCTTTTCTTTAGTAAAATTGCCAAAGGCGTGCTTATTAAAGTGCTAAAATGGGTTTGTTTGCAGGTCACTGAGCTGTCAATGACTCCTTAGAGTTTCTTGATTCTGCAAGCAAATATCGTCACCGTCAAGGTGTTTGTGATAGGTTGCAGGAATCAAGAAATTATGTCACGGACAGCACAGTAACACATCACTAATAACCAACAGAAAGAGAATTGGTCTAAGTATGGAAACTTGCCGAGCGCCACTTCCCCGTGACACTTTGTACCTCTTAATAACTAATTCCATGGGGTCTCCTGCATAAGCCATATAAACTCTCTGTTAGCACTGTCGAATGCCTTTTCAAAGGTAGGTACGTAGGACGGGAGACAACAGAGTGGACTGTAAACCCTAAATGACGAGGAATAACCCTAAATGAACCCAAAAGTTTGCTTGAATTAAGAGCTCTTCCCTAACTATGCATGAATTGAGAATAAAAGCCACAATTCGACCACCCTGATGGCGGCAATATTCAAATTCAATAGATACAGCCTAACTGCCGAATCAAATTCAGAGAAGCGTGACATCATCTAAGAAGGGGGACTACTCTCCATTATTTCATATTTAATTTATAGAGGGATAGATTAAATCTTGACCAATTCACAAGAACGAAGGTCGCTACACCAAAATTAAAAAAAAAAAGCGATTAGAAATGGACGCAGAGGTTAGATATCAGTGGGCGGAACAAATTGTATTGAGTTCACATTTCATGGTCCTTCTGTAACTTCTGATGATACTGTGCTTTGTATTCCGGAATGTCAAGCCAAGTCGTTTCGTGGGAAAATACCTACATGAACATACGGAGTCTGTTGAAAAATTTAATGTACGTCTATCATTATCGTCAAACAATGTATGCATATATGTACATACATCCCCCATAGATGTTAATCGAATTCCTCAATTAAATACGGCCTTTCCAATTATTCCACAGAGATAGAGGGAAAAAAATTACATTCTGTGGTTAACACTTCAGTCTGATTCAGTTGCAATAATCAAACAATTTCCGTTCTGCTGGCATAAACAAATATTTGTGCACTGAAACTGATTCTGTGTTGCGGTCGGTCATCCACAGCGCATAGTGACCAGATTCTCGTCGACTCTAGATACATTTCTTTGTTTCAGATATTAATGGAGCGCAACACGCATAAACCACACAGATACAATTTGTCTCCGTGGTTTGGACGGGAATTACAAATATTTCACAGTGTAACCGATGTATCGATGTTTCGACGTTTCGACGGTTTCGGCCGAAACAATAAATTCCAATCAATGCCGCGTTACAAGCCGCCTAGAGGCGTTCATTCCAAAGTCCCCTCTCCACGCACAGCCTGGTTTTTTTTCGATTCAATTAAATTTTTGAATCCCAAAGCCGTTAATATGCTAACTTAGATCTAATGTATAATTTATCACTTTTTTTTTGTGTGTTGTGCTGTTGTGTGTGGAATTCCTGAGGAGCCAAAATGCATGTTAAGCTAAATATAGTGATTGACCGTTACGACAATTAACAAAAAAAATAACAAAAATTGTTTGGTTTTTGGCTTTTTTATTTGTTGTTCGATGGCGCGGTGTGACTTTGGTATCGGGGTTTTGCATGATTTTGGTATTTGCAAGCTCAGCCGTTTGAATAATTAATTAATCAACTGAAAATAGCGTGCTTATGGATGAGAGACGTTTGGCCCCATGCCGCCACTGTTGACGGTTGACGGATATACGTACTTCTGTTTGAATTTTAAATAGCTCTGTGTGATAAGAAAATGACAAATTATGCAAAATAAATAAATAATCAGGGCGATGTGTGTATTTATAATGTGTTATCGGTTTCACTTTCCCTGCGAGAACAGATAATAATTTAAGAAATCTATAAGGTGCTGACGGTTTTCAATTAGCATTTCTTTTCTTTTGAATTCAACAAAGGCAACATGTTTAGCTAATTGAATTTGTGGTTTCAGCTAAATGTCTATTGGTTTCCTGAATTGATTTATTGGGGGCTTTCCTAAAATAATAAATCACCGGGCATTTAAGAGGAAACTAAGCGCAAAAAATAAACGATTTGTCACACGATAGAGAGTATCTTAGGATAGTGCTCGAAGGACCAATTTGTACCAACTTGATTTGAGTATTCAAGGATGAATACTCTTTAGCTCAACCTTCTGTCTGATCTGCAAACTCTGCATAAAACACGACTAAATCAGAGCTTCTTATAGAATATGAGCCACTAACTCACAGAAGAAGAAAGCCTCAAAGCCTGTTTTTTAAAAGATAGCTGCCTTCTTCAAAGCTGTGTATTATAGGAATCGACTGATCTATCTATTAAAGAAATACTTGTAAGGGATGAAAAGATCTACCAAGGTCACAATGCCATTTCCCCAAGCTATCATCTATGCACATCTACTCTCCGGGTAAATAGAAAAAAACTATTACTTCAAGGGTTCGGATCGTCCTGAATATCTATCTAATAAAACTAAAAGACAAAGGAGAAAGGAGGCTTATGACAATGAAAGTTCGAACATAGTCCCAACTGAAGTATTCATAGACAAAATTTAAAGTTGCCTCTGCCATTACTTAAGTAAATACTAAAAACAAATGATAAACAGCTCAGGAGCACAGAAGGTTTTATTATCCCCTCCGAATCGTGCCAAACATCGTTAGTATCACTTGGGGCAATGTCACAACCCCAGGATAATCTGGTTGGCCTTGAATCACTCCAAGCCAACGAATCAATCAAATGCTGAAATCAGTTCTCAGAATTTTGTTTTAGTAACCGCATCCTAGATTGAGAGCAGCTAGGCCCTGGGTCCCATCGAGCTGTTGCGCCAAGTATTTATTTTTAGGTCTGGAATCTGAGACTTTAATTTTTTCGTATGTCAAAGATGTCAACGGTCAGACATGGTACGTCTAACTCCAAGACAGACAAATCTTCACGGAGCAATCGGGAAACAAAACTCTCCAAGAATTACGATACTTGTAAAACGTGTGCTGCTATCAACATTTGTACTATTTTTTTGGAACGACCTTGTACATCATAACACTTGTATCCACTTTCGCATGAGTACCCAAGATTAGGATAAAACAAGCTCGATCTATGCAAACGTAGCTGATACCACTCAAAAACCTGTATCCATTTTTAGACACACCAGGAACATCCAGCAGCCATTCGCAAGGCACATGTCTGTACACCCACATGTAGGCTCAAAGTCATTTTCCTTCAATTATCCAACACGAGAGGATTTCGTGTGGCAATAACAAGCCGAAGCAGTCTTTGGAAAAATGAATTCCTTGTAAAACGAGGAACAATTCATGTCCCCACAGAAGGATAGCAACCGAAAAAGTAAACACAATAACAGCTCCATTACGGACATGAACTCTGACCGATTTACCAATTCATTCGACACCCACGACCTTCGCAACAGTATTCCCGGAATGAGTTCGAAATGATCTCAGCCTACTCGCAGAATTCTCTTCTGATTCAAAGAATCCCAACTGCCGCCATGTGTCGTCCAATTGCCAAATTGCCAACATGATAATCAGCTTCGTTAAACAAATTATTCTGACAGCACCCAGCCAAATTTATGTGCTGGGGTTCCACAAGGCGTCAAAATGAAGAGCTGAAGACGAAAAAATTCCTCCGCTTCGAGGGTGGCACTAAATCACCACCGAAAAGTACGTTACAAATGACATCAGCCCCCAGACCGCTGTTGAGTGCGAAAAAATAAAAGATACACCAACCGATAACCGCCGAATAGAGGATGACTTCATCAAAAAAAGATTTGTAACGTCTGGACAGAGGCCTGGACTGAATGTGCACTGGTGGCTGGTGGGAGCGATACCATGATAAAAGAAAAATTAAAATTCCCCCCAAGTGCGGTTTGATGAGGAGTTTTCAGAAATTTATTAATAGCCTTTGATTAGTCGAACCGGGAAAGTACCTAATTGCGCATCGCGGGCGTGTGTCATTATCCGCATCATCTAACTACATAATATGCGAATTTGCTCACAGAGATTTCTCTGCGATTCGGGTGACTCCCAATGCTCCAAGTACAATAATTATGCCAGCCATTGAGCAATCTGGTGTAATTGGCCCACAAGCTGGAGCTTGCTTCTTTTCAGAGCCGAACACTGAGAAGAAAATAAAACGTCTTGCTCGTCGACGACATCTTGCCTTTGTGTCATTTTATCCGATTATCAGATAAGCGTAATTATAAGACCAGAATTTGTCCAATTCAATTCCAGGCGACGCACACTAAACAACGGTTTAGTAATAGCAGCAAAAATACGTCAATTAGTTTCGCAGAGATACGAACAGAGAGAGTTACTGCAACCTTTCGACAGATAAGTTGTTTAGTGATAGCAATGTTTTGTTTTTTACTATCGATGAAGTACGTATCTATATCTATATGGTCCTCCACTTCAGTTGTGAAGAGCAAGGCTATTACATATGCGATTGGCACTTGAGAGAGCTCTCCAATGTGTGAAGGTCGACGTGCAGTTTGCCATGTAAACGTTTGAGTTATGGTGAGTAATAGATCATACATGAGTGTAACCTTAAAAGGACAACTTGGATTGTTTATTAGAAATACAAATAAACACAAGTCTTTTGAAGGAAAGTGTCCCGCTTAAGTGCCCTCGTAATGTGACGAAGCTATGAGTCGATGCCATGGGCAGAGTCAAGGAGAACATCACAATAAAGTGTTTTATGATCGCGCTGACGATGATCGCTGCTGGTGCATGAGTTCGTGAGAATTCATACAATTTGAGTGAAAGGTGGACCCCGAGAATCTGACGAAAGGGGGTCTTAAACGTAGGTAGGGCATATGCCTGAACACTTAGTTTATATCGGTGACTTTCGTGTTTCTAATCACAATACTATTCGTTGTGGAAAAACAACAACAATTATGCACTTTTTTGAGAAAGCGTAACGGAACCAATTGTAACGTGCAATAAGTATAAAACATGGCCATTTGTATCTGGACTTCAGTGGAAGCGTTTTGCTCTAATCCAAGGTAGACGATGTGACCTCATAGCTATCGTTCTCCACTGTTTAAATTTTGTTTAAATTTGGCATATAGCCTTAGGAGATCCTCGCAGCTAGATCTTGCTCACAGGGTGTGATCTGGTAGGGCATAACAAAAGGTTATTAACTCACTTTATGTGGAGTCCTGTCGACATCAAGAGGAAAATATCTTGGGAGAACACTACTTCGAAAATCTTACTGATCTAGCCAGACGTGGATTCACGACTTGGGAAAAAGTCACTTCATCCAATCAAATGCAATATCGTGTCATTTCTCCTCTCCCTTAGCGTTTTGGGTCAAATGGACGTAACTCAACAAAAAACTTGACCAAAAAACGTTTAGAGGATGACTTAGACTTTGGCGCACTCAGTTCACCGCTGTCTGGCATTTGGGGAGATCTGGGGTATACCAGGGCAAAGCATAGAAAAAGTCACTTCATCCAATCAAATGCAATACCGTCCCATATCTCCTCTCCCTTAGCGTTTTGGGTCAAATGGACGTAACTCAACAAAAAACTTAACCAAAAAACGTTTAGAGGATGACTTAGACTTTGGCGCACTCAGTTCACCGCTGTCTAGCATTTGGGGGAGGGGGTCTAGCATTTGGGGAGAACTGCGGTATACCCAGGCAGAGCATTGAAAAAGTCACTTCATCTAATCAAATGCAATATCGTCCCATATCTCCTCTCCCTTAGCGTTTTGGGTCAAATGGACGTAACTCAACAAAAAACTTAACCAAAAAACGTTTAGAGTATGACTTAGACTTTGGCGCACTCAGTTCACCGCTGTCTAGCATTTGGGGGAGGGGGTCTAGCATTTGGGGTATACCCAGGCAGAGCATTCAAAAAGTCACTTCATCCTATCAAATGCAATATCGTCCCATATCTTCTCTCCCTTAGCGTTTTGGGTCAAATGGACGTAACTCAACAAAAAACTTAACCAAAAAACGTTTAGAGGATGACTTAGACTTTAGCGCATTCAGTTCCTCGCTGTCTAGCATTTGGGGAGATCTGGGGTATACCAGGGCAAAGCATTGAAAAAGTCACTTCATCCAGTCAAATGTAATATCGTGTCATTTCTCCTCTCCCTTAGCGTTTTGGGTCAAATGGACGTAACTCAACAAAAAACTTAACCAAAAAACGTTTAGAGGATGACTTAGACTTTGGCGCACTCAGTTCACCGCTATCTAGCATTTGGGGAGAACTGCGGTATACCCAGGCAGAACATTGAAAAAGTCACTTCATCTAATCAAATGCAATATCGTCCCATATCTTCTCTCCCTTAGCGTTTTGGGTCAAATGGACGTAACTCAACAAAAAACTTAACCAAAAAACGTTTAGAGGATGACTTAGACTTTGGCGCACTCAGTTCACCGCTATCTAGCATTTGGGGAGAACTGCGGTATACCCAGGCAGAGCATTGAAAAAGTCACTTCATCTAATCAAATGCAATATCGTCCCATATCTCCTCTCCCTTAGCGTTTTGGGTCAAATGGACGTAACTCAACAAAAAACTTAACCAAAAAACGTTTAGAGGATGACTTAGACTTTAGCGCATTCAGTTCCTCGCTGTCTAGCATTTGGGGAGATCTGGGGTATACCAGGGCAAAGCATTGAAAAAGTCACTTCATCCAGTCAAATGTAATATCGTGTCATTTCTCCTCTCCCTTAGCGTTTTGGGTCAAATGGACGTAACTCAACAAAAAACTTAACCAAAAAACGTTTAGAGGATGACTTAGACTTTGGCGCACTCAGTTCACCGCTATCTAGCATTTGGGGAGAACTGCGGTATACCCAGGCAGAACATTGAAAAAGTCACTTCATCTAATCAAATGCAATATCGTCCCATATCTTCTCTCCCTTAGCGTTTTGGGTCAAATGGACGTAACTCAACAAAAAACTTAACCAAAAAACGTTTAGAGGATGACTTAGACTTTGGCGCACTCAGTTCACCGCTGTCTGGCATTTGGGGAGATCTGGGGTATACCAGGGCAAAGCATTGAAAAAGTCACTTCATCCAATCAAATGCAATACCGTCCCATATCTCCTCTCCCTTAGCGTTTTGGGTCAAATGGAAGTAAGTCAACAAAAAGCTTGACAAAAAAACGTTTAGAGGATGACTTAGACTTTGGCGCACTCAGCTCACCGCTATCTAGCATTTGGGGATTACATTGGCAATATATTGTCTAGATCAATTCGGTACTGTCACTTTGACTTTTCTTATTGACAGCTTCTGTCGTAATACTCGCAAATAATACTGTCGTGTGAACTTGGTGTTTTCATAATCTGTTCAAGAACGATGGTCAAAATGGTCTCTGAACGTGGCAGGGATGTTAAAAGAATTGTACACTACATCGCACCGCTTCACTCCACTTTGTTCCACTCCGCTACTTCGTTCACCTTATTTTAATTACATGTCACCATTACCGGCGGCACAGTTGGTATTTTCAAGCATTCTCGGGGCTTGGTTTTGAGGTGTATGTAAAAAGCAAGCCAGTTTTGTCTGTCGGTGAATTAGGAATGTCCCACCATCGCCCCTCCCCAATCATCTGCTGATGCCTTATAAATAGAAAAATATTTTAAAACCTTGAAACTGTTAAGGTTATGATCTCAGTTCAGTGGCACCTTATCTCAACGCGATCACTACGAGAGGTCACTCTCATCACCTCTGAGGTTGGCTTGATTACTGCTTGTGCTTGCCTCTTCTGACGGAAGGAAATGGGAATTTAAAATATTTAATTGTCGTAATTGAAGACCATTCACTGTACACACAGTGTTCATTCATTTCGCACCTAGACCCGTAAATTGCATTTTTCAATCTAATTTTAAAAATTATCTCCATCGAGTAGCGCGGCGGCGGCGTCGGCGACGGCGGCAAATCTCTCAAGACAATCATCACTCGCTCGATGGCGGCGTTCGAAGGTAAGCGATACCCATTCTTCATCCATCGGAGTGTGGAGTAAGGTATCGATATCCACATCCACTTAGCCGTGAGAGTCTAGTGAATTGAGTGAGCAGTCGATTGATTTATGGCGTTTGGAATTGCAAATTATATTCTGCCGGAGGAGCAGAGCAGCAGCAAATGTGTGACTACGCTGCTGCTGCCGCCGCGCGATGGAGCATGAATAATTTCATTAGAGGGTAATTGCTCCTTTTAAAATGCAATTCCACCACTGCTCGCGCATGGGGATGGGGAGTGACACTAACGCTGAGAAGACACATGCAAAGTGATATGTTATGCGGATGTGGACAAGCCATTGCAAATGGAAATTCTGACGGCTGTCTGTCAGCCTGACACTGACAGTGAAAGATTAAAAATAAAAAAATTCCATTCCGTTCCCTTTTAAAGTTTGACGATACAGATACTCTTGGCAGATACTTTTCTTCTTATTCGTCTCTGTGCATTTTTTTTGTGTGTTTTATAAACAAATAAAATAAATGATCGCGTGTTGTGTAAATTGCCAGAGAAGTGTTACGCAGTGGTGATAACTGACCCGGCTTGTGCAGGGAAGGTATTTAATTACAAGGTAATTGCACACACACTCAAGGGCCATGGAGAGGAGAATCGTTTGATGGAAATGAATTGATTTTTGATACCTTACGCGCGTTGCATGCTCTGTCTTGTCGCCCTGTAGGCGAAGGTGGTTGTGTAAGTAGCTGCTTTCTTGAAGTATAATGTCCGCACACATAATCCAGCGCATACGCGTAATGACGCTGAGAAAATATTTTCGTTTTCAAGGGTAATAATGGACCATGATTTATGGACAGGCAATTTCCAAAAGAAAAATATTTGTTTACAGCATGCAACCAGCTGTAATTGATCATGTGATGTTGTTTTTGGTTTTTTTTTTTTTAAACTTTCGCGTGATCGAGCATAAGCTATTAGTCTCTGTCCTACTAATTAATTTACGGATGTGGAGGATGAAAGTTGACACCGTTGTTCGTTTAGAAAGAATATAAAACAAAGGAAAGGCCAGCGATATGCGGAATTCATTTAAGGGGGAGCATTCGTTGTGACCTTTTGAGGAAATCAATAAAACGTATTCAATACTTTCACTGATATTGTAGTAGATGAAGTCCCTGAAATCAATTTTGGCTGAGACTGTACCTGAAATTGACAGAAAGATGTGAGCGTGTCACATCTTAATTCGGGTCGGGGTCGGCCATTTTATAGAGTAAAAAAAACTTCACGGAGCCATAAAATGATACAGGAAGAACAAATTGTGACCAGGAAACTAATAAATCGAAGAAGGGAAGCATTTTATTTCCACAAAATGTATGGAGACGAGGATAATTAGTTTAGTAATATAGAAAAGAGTTCTACGAATATGTGTCTAGCGCCATCTACTCTGCTCGATGACGTGCACAAGACACAGTACAGCGTGTCGTAAGCTTTTCGGTGTCATATTTTGCGGCACGTGCTAATGTGTGTTCGACCCAATTTTTGGCAGTAAGATTTGTTCTGGAAAGGACCAACTAATTTCACTCTTTGGAACTTAATGGAGATCTGGAGAAGAGTCCCCCTAGCGAAGCCTTGCTACTTCAGTTTGGGGTGGAACTGGATTTAAAACTACCAAAATAAAGGATCAAATTAATTCTCTGAAACATTTATCCATTTTTTGAAGCGGAAACTACTTATGAAACGCAATGAAAGAGTTAATGCTTGTGTCCCCCCCATCAATACTATCATTGAAGGAAGGAACGCTGTAATTTGAATAAGACTACCCAGACACTAGGTCTCTGTTACAATGTCGTATGAATTGAATCTCGGCATCGTTTGACTAATTTACAAGAACGAAGGCCCCTACGTAAATAAACAAAACGATTAGATTTGAACGAATTACTTAGCTCGGCGGGAAAGACAGACATCTTTGATGTGAGACTGGTAGTCGGAACAAATTTGATTGGTCCTTTGTAATAATTTAAGATGTCTCCGACAGATGTACATAAGTAATCGTTGTCACTGTTTCCTGTTTTGTCATTGGATATACTTACGTCTAAATCAGACATTCATTCCTTACAATGAACTACGCAAGCGACAAAAAAAAAAGACAAAAGACCAACTCCAAAGGGTCAAAGCATAGTTAAGATATCTACTTCAGAAAAAGCCAGAAAGAATGTGTGGGAACTGGGATCATAAATTAGTACGGCATTCCCTTAACTTTGTTACATCAAGTTTGCATCACCTTCAGAACAACAGACGTACCACCGCTTTGTGATATGATAACCATCGACACTGTAGCCACAAATGGCTTAATTATGACGTAAATCATGCCTCGATGGTAAATCATTTTAACGACGCAATTCGTCTCCCTGTGTAGGTCATATAAGTGAGCGTGCAGAATGGCCACAGCTATTCAAGATGAGATATGCATATTTGGCCCCCCTAGACTCGACTAGGTCTCCCGGGCTATTAGCTGTGTATTTAAAGAAATTTAGACCGTAACGTTGTAACGTTGAGAAAACACCAACCGCACCCTGAACAGCAGCAGAGATGGTTGTTATTTGTTTGCTTTTTTTGGCCAAAACTTTAGCCGGGCACATTGAACTCTTCATGGCGTTGGCGTTGGTGGTGCTGGTGATGGTGATGAACGAGAGTGATGTCGTTGCGATATTTTGTATTTCAGATGATTTGCGTCCCGTCCGGGTTGTGTGAAGAGAAATTTACGTAAATATGCACTCTCGAAAGTTTACCTTCAATTAATTTGTTTCTTTTGCGCGGGACGAGAGGCGCCGGAGACGAAGCTGAAAATGAAGAGAAATAAACATCAACAAACAATGGGCGGTTGTTGGCGGTCACGCAGTTACCAAAAATAAAACGAAGAAACAAAACAAAACAGAAAAAAACGAGTAAAAACTTGAGGTTGAGATACAAATCTTCTGCAAAAAAAAAAACGAAAAATAATAATTTTTTACGAAAATTCAGTGAAATGGGAATTCTGTGGAAAAGGTGAAGCAGGTGAAGCAGGTTGAACATGTAAGAGTTCAATTATACACAAGTTAATTTCTATTTCTAGTACTTTTACTAGGTCGCGTTCGTTTCCGGCTCAGTGGAAGAGCCGTGGATTTGCAGAAGAAAGTTTGGAAAAAAATTCACCGGGAACAGGGTGAATGAGTGTAATTTTGTGTCTGATAAGTGAAGGGGTATTGAGTAACATAGTCGGTCTTCGTGGATATGTTTGTGGTCAGTGCTTTAGCAAATAATTTCGCAGACAATTGCTTGCTATACATCCTTCTCTCAGGTACGCGTCTTTCAGTAGATGTTGCCACTCTAAATAACGAAGAAAAGTCACTGCAACTGACCATCGTTACTTTCGACAGACGGAGACATATAGTGAGCACAGTTTGGTATAGGTTGTAGGAATCTATCGTTTCGAGCCTCGTTTTAAACCTCGCTTAAGACTGTTGAAACTAGCATTCGGTCAAAACATTATAATCTTGAAAATTAAAAGATGTGGCTTGGATCTGGACTGTGTCTTCACTCAAGAAAGTGGAGCCACTAGCCTTATATCACTACTTTAAAACAGTTTAAGTAGACACAGAAACTATTAAATGGCACAAATCCGAACTGAGCCGCCTTACGCAAACGGATGCTTTCTCTGAAATCCCAAAAATGCTCTGATAAATCACTTTTAATGCTAATACTAACAGTTTCACATCGTTATTCCAAATACAAACAACTATAAAGCAATTTATCAAGCTTATGTCTATAATTTCTCCAATCAAAGTCATGTAAAGTGAAATCCATTAGCCGATGTTTTCCCTTCCGCATCTACAAGCATTCTCCGCAAAGTTTGCAATTCCAAAAGTATCTACTGCCTCGTAGAATAATCCAAAGACCGGATACCATACCATGGGTAGTGCTAGATCAGCCAACACTACTAATTCATGCTCAAAACCAAACCAATCGGAACTGTTTAACTGTCAGAGAAGACATGAAATTCTATCTCAGCTCAGTTCCAGTGAAAGGCATCACCTGTGGAGTGTGGAGATTCTTATTTATTTTTACTATTTTTTGTGTTTTTACGACCACTGGCGGGAGTAGAATATTTCTTCTTTTTTTTTTAAAATTAAATTTCGAATCTACTCATCATAGAACCAATAATTAACGAAACAGATCTAGCAATTAAAATTGGGGTCACCCAAGTCGGCGCAATGGTTTCACTTGAATGCACCTCAAGTGCAAGCCAATTTGTACATCAGCCGCCGCCGGCGGATTATGCACGAGCGTCGATGGGGAGAGAGCGAGGAAATTTCGGTGCTGAAGAACACTCTTGACCTGCACTTAGGGCTATCGATTTCCCATACCTCCCGAGCCCGACCGGCGTCACATCACTTTCTCCTCTCTTCTGCGCTTAGAATTGTTTTCAGCTCATTATCTGATTACACAATTTGAACTATGCGCACCTCCAGGTGTGTATCTACAAGCATGGATTTATGGTTCTGCCGTTAAGCTGAGAATCGATTCGACTCGCCTGAAGAAGATACATGCGTTTGCCGCTGAGATTTAAATCTGAAAAAAGAAATCATTATCAGTCTTTCGAATGGGAAGCGCGCGCAGAGGAAATCGGAAAGTCTTGTCAACCAGAAACCTGCGACACAGGTTGGACCATGGCCAGACTGATGGATGTGCGAGGAAAAGAAATGCAGTTGGGCACGAGTGCCTGATGACAATTTCTGGGTCAAATTGAGAAGACACCGATGGTCCACGACGACCGACGAGTAAAAGTGAATGTTTGTCGCTCTGGCTCTAATGGTTGTGCGAATCTGTAGAAACTTTGTCTCTTTGCTGTTTACATGGGCATTCTTCTCTTTTTTTTGTCTGCATTCTTATTTTTTTGGGGAACTTTCGGTTTCTATATGCAAATGAGTTGGTTAGAAATTATGGATTAACATGATAGTTGAGCGAATTAAGGCAGTTTCTAAGCGGATTTCTCCCGGTGTTACATAAAGAGCAGTTGGGATTTGCATTTGAAAAGAAATGCTTGGAGGAGTTACAAGCGTTCTGTGGGCGGCTTAAAGAGTCATGTTACGGATGAACACCTACGCTGAGAAATCGGTCATTGATACCAAATCAAGATGCAAATATTTATGTAAAAGCTGTTGTCTTTTCTCTAGGTGTGGTCTTCGAACAGGAGCGATTCATGACAGTTCGATTCGACTGTGTTAGAAGCTTAAAAACTGCTGCCATCATATGGATAAATGAATAGCTGACAGCGGACCTATTTCAACCCCAGAAATTTAGGTTTTAGTATGTATTTCCATAACTCCTGTACAGGGTTACATGATTTGTTAAACTTTTCCAGCGATGGTGTTCACACCAAATTGTCAAGACCCTTCAAATCTGTAAATGTTGAAAGTCGGGAAGGTATAGCCATTACAAGGAATTGGTTTACCCAGTATCATGTCATTGACAAATCGCAATCACGTTACATGCATGCTGCGTTCAACGTTGTATTGTCGACTATGGGTCCGCATTCAAGTTTTTGGAGATTATTCACCACTTTCGCTAGCACGTGCAGTATTTTCAGTACTACAGGCTGTTCTGGGTCTTCCTACATACATAAGGCGTATCTACACCCGCTGAATAAATTGTCGTCGGACGAAGCGCCAGTTGATTACGAGACTCCCGCTGACTTGAATTAATGGCTTATTATGCATCATCATCATTATTATGATCATTATATGCAGCTGTCAAAACTTAATTATTATAAACGTCAAAATCAAAAAGAAAAATGTTATTGAAACCAGATGGTAACTTGGCACTTGCTTCGCTAAAACTGAAAGTTCGATCGATTTATAGAGACTCAGGCCTGATCTAGGAGGAATCGTTTACAATACGACTTTTAGCGAATGTCATATCCTCTGACATAACGAATAGTCAATTGCAAGACTTGTGACCTATGCACATCATTTCCTTCACATGAATTCGCAGACTAAGAAAATAAGTGGAAAGTCAATACTCGAATCGGCTGAAACTGTCAAAACATTTTTTCCCAAACTCCAAATCAATCATTTTCGACGAATAAGAAAGAAGACATGTGTAGGCTTTAATTGAACGGTGATTACTCCATGTGCATCGAAATTCCATCACGTAGATCCACCAGACATGTGTATACATCTAGCGTTTCTACACTTGATACGCTTTCGCATACGTGTGCGGATCGCTGAAATTAACCCGATGCCTTGAGCTTGAGCATTACTTTTCTACTCGAAACGGAAATTAATAATAAAGCGATAAAATTATTAATTGTGGAATAAAGTGACCTCAATATTTTAATATAGGAAAAATAATTATTTTAGTTTGCAAACACAGGTCTCTATCGGTTGCTCTTTCAAGACTTAACAGCAGCTTAACATGTTGTATGGGTGGGTATGCCAAAAGTATGTCGAGAAATGGTGCTCCACAGATGTCAATTGTAGGACCGCTGCTTTTAGTTTGAACTTTGGAATGATGGTGATCATCAAAGAAACCTTGATTGGAGGCTACACATTGCATCCAAAGCAAGCAAGTACAAAACCAGACGCAAAGGCGCATCAGTTTCCTGAGTGACGTTTGTAAATTATAGAAAAACTTTTAGTGGAGAATTTCTCCAAGGTACTTCGCTTCTTCAGAAAGATTATCTTTTCTACTTACACTTGTTTGTACAAGAACAGTTTTTTCTAAAGTTTATGACACTTAGTTTCGGACTACCTTGTAGCATTTCTGATGACTTCGAATCTGTCAATATGTGCTAGGTATCCAAGTTCTCTGTTACCAGTTGGCAATAGTTCTAGGAGAGCGTCACTCTTATTGTATTTTTTTTTCTTGGCTTTCCAGCATATTTAGATGCAACTCCTGTACTCTAAAGCTCGTTCTGTATCGATAGACACAAAGGGCGGTTTGTCCTGGAGTCATTGACACTAGGTTCGAACCACTAATGAGTAAGAAACGTATCTTTTCTCCATGAATTGAAGAAGAAAAGAAACTCAGGGTAATAGAGCGATAAGACTTAGACTAGTGCTCCGTTTCCTTAGCTGGTTGCTGTATAAAAACTGTTTTGACCACATTCCAGCTGAGCTGAATTTAAAGATTCGTATGAGAGAAGAAATCAATAAATTTTGTTCCTGTTGAAGGAAGCAGAGAAAGACGTCTTCCGTTCCTAGAAATAGATGTACTTGAAATGTGTTTGCCTCTTCCTTGAACTGCATAAATTATTTCTTACATCGTAGTACATTTTCTCAAATAAAGACAGCGATTGGCTATAAAAACATAGGCACAGAGCGGCAAGCATAAATTTAAAAAAACCTGGCTCTACCCTAAGGGTAAGATTGAAACAATTTTTTTCCAACTTTAGTGTACCATTAAATTAATATTTAATGGTAGGAAATACATGAAAAACTGATGACGTACTCCTTTTATCTTTGATAGGTTAATTTTACTACTTTAATCCATAAACGAATAATTAGATTTAAGGCGTTAATCGTTTCAGATTAGTAATATCACTTCAAGGCATGGTTAAATAGAAATTAAAGGTTACTCGGTATCTGCCGTTGCAATCGTATCTTGACTTCAAAGTCAAGTCTTGTTTTTGTGTTTAACTAAAAAGCACTTGTAAAATATTTATACGTTTAGAGCTTAAGCACCCCGGTTCTGTCGCATCTTAAATATTTTGTTACTCCCAACCATCAGATCTAAAAATTATTCGTACATTTTCTTAAATTTTAGTATATTTTTCTGACCGACGAACCTTCATCAGAGAACTGTCAAATCAGCTTTCAAACTTGACAGATGTGACATTTTGTTCACGTTGCTAAGTCATAATAAAAGAATGACTTTACCTTACGTGTCATGGAAACTTATTTCTCAAATTCGTGTTCTGCTCGCCAAACCGATACAGAAAACATAACAAATATGGTTTCAAGGTGTCATCTTACTTGAATCAACGCAAGGGCACACCCATTTCATTTCGGCAGGCTTAAGGGATATTATATGCTTTGCGTTAGACAACTCTTGTCATCGTTTTCTGAACAATGGATTATTATGTCCTTAATCTTATCGATAGACTGATGACTCATTTATAGGATTTCTACAAACGTGAAGTACACGCGGGGTTCAAGATAAGTGCGAGACGTATGTATGCGGAAAAAAACTCACAATCACCTAAATTTATCTGACAATCGGATTAGCTTGCTTATCGTAAATTTTAGACCTAAAAAATTGTCAAAACAAAGAGTCTATATATCACTTTCTATTAATACTCTCCAATTCGACGTAAGTCCAACAATCAATTGATATGACAAAATCAAGAAATACTGTCGATAGTAGTAACTCTCACCGCTATTCGTCGAAGCGCAACATACAATGTGCTGTGCTTTTGTATTCTAATATAACAAACATGGCAATGATAGCCACAAATAGCCGGAGAAAAACAACATACATAAGTATGTGCACATCAGTCAGTCCATGCTGCCCTTGACACATATCTATAACTCCCAACACAATGCACTTTTATCTTCCAATGCTATCTGACAACTAAACCAATCTCAACAAAAATTGTTATTTCCTCCGCAACGGGGACAATAAAAATGAGATTATGTCGTCCGAAAATAATTGGCGCCCGAATTCAATTAACGTTTGCACTTTGGCCAAACATTGTATGTGCTGGACGATGTGTCAACATCAACTACTTGTGAGTTATCGATTACTCACATTCATCGTTATCGAAATGGAAATACAAACAGTAATTCATTATTCCAAAGGAATTAACGTGTTTCGGAGCGGACTGCGAGACTTTCTCTGTCCGGAAAAGTTAAGTACCCTCTGCCATCATCATCATCATTATCTAGAAGTCAGCGTTCCAAATGTCAAACACCGGCTGTCATCCATTTTACCGGAACCATTGTCGCACTAGAAATTCGTCTAGCACAGAAATTTCATCAGAACACTGGAGGTTTTCTTTTCCTAGATTTTCATGGACCAAAGAACTTGAGGGCATCACAGCGGAAATGTGAAGACATCGGTTGCCCATGTTGCTTAATAAGTACAGAAGAAGAAAACTAATAATGTATGATTGCCACAGAGCTTAATGAGTGCTAGGTAGGTGAGGTACTTCTTCTTCTGAAGTGAAGTGCGCGCCGGTTCAGTTTTTTTTTTTAGTGTGATGATGATGTGATGCCGACTATTTGGGGGCTAAGTTCGTGATGTGGTTGTTAGCATTTGATTGCTACCTGCTAACTACACTTCGAAGGGTAATTTGTAAATGAGACGAACATGTGGTCGATGTGTGGATTGTTTACTGACCGAGTTACCTTGATCTGAATTCAGTGAAAGACCAATGCATCTCCAAATCATGATGTATTCGTACAAAAGGTAAACAATCTTTGTATCTGTGCAGTTGACACGCTTCATACCTCATGTGTCGCAGATAAGGTTCGGAAGCTCAATTTTGTTTTCAGTTTTTTTTTTCTGATAAGGAATAAAATTTTCGTCGTTTTTGGTTTCTTGAAAGAGGAAAGGAATTGTGAAATTTTATTTTATTTTTAAAAATTGTATCACTTATTTGTGTGCGCGCACGGTTGATGTGGTAATGAACGCATTTATTTGCTTTGCCTCAAGTGTGTGTACACACTGTACAGGCTGATAAGAAGTACTTAAATAGTAATTACTCTTTGGACGCATGAACTCATCATATGATTTAAACGATGAGGGGACGCATTGAACATTCATTAATCTCATGCTGTTATGGAAAAATAATTTATAATCGAAATCATGATAGATTAGGCTGGGAACAAGGAGCTTGCTGAATGGAATTGTAAATTTCTATGACCTTCAGGCAACCACCTTATGTTTAGTTGGGATAGGTGTATGTTGGGTGTGGAAAGAAAAGCTATTGAGAAACTCTTGCCAACTGATACTTTCGGGAGAAAAAAATATGTCCCACTTCGGGCGACATTTTTTCACGAAGTGTGTTACAACACAAAGGTTAATGAGTCCAGTGATTGAGACTCGTTTCCAGTACCGTACAACTCTAAATTTCATCTTTCATTCACTCCCTGCCAGAACTAAGTCTAATTTCCAGTTGTCTCACAAAATAGCCTGGTTTGTACTTTTACTCCAGTTTTATAAATATTTGTAAAACCGCTGTCTGTCTAGCTTCTGGGTCTTAATTGCCTCCAAACCATCTTTTGGAATAGACTGAGGTGGTGCTTTGAATTTTCAAAATCTATCATCTGTTAACCAGGAATCATTGTTTAAGCATTAAAGACTTCAAGCGGATAAAAAACCAACGAAATACCTTTAATTTTCTCTTCTTATTTCTATAGATGTCAGCAAGATGACAGAAAAAATTTAAAACTAATAACAAACGTCAAAACTTGACAAGTAAACTCAAATGTGCCAATTGGTTTTCAAACTGTGTAGATTATTGCGATGACAAATATGGCATGAAATCGAAAATTGATAACTACGAAGAACAGCGCATGCAGGGCACACAATGCAGCAGCTTTTATATTCTTATCCTTCAAACTATTTCAGTACCATTACTAAGTTAACCGCAATGTTGTCCAGAATGCGCTTACACATCAGTTTTCAGTTTAAGTCACCAACCAAGCCTGACTGATAGCACAAATTCAAATATACCGGGAGTTCCCGGCCTTAATTAAAACGTTTGACATATAAACCACCATATGGTCACTCATTTCAAACAGAACTGCCATGTCAGCGAATACCGAAAGAAAAGAAAGAAACAATTTGCAATGTAATCAAAAACCCACTCTTCAGACCTGTTATGCATTCTGTCCCCATTATTGGATATTTCACCCTCCCCCGGGGGCTAAGCCATGCTTATACCCCCGAAGAAAAATAGAAAATGAATTTCTTTCACCGCTAATTACCGCTGCAAGTGAAACCTTTTTCATCTGTCTCTGACATAGCCCGATCAATCATATCAAAACGAAAACACATGTTGCCCGGCTTAAGTGCTTTTGTAAACAACAATAAGTCCGTGAGTAACCAGAGTCAAAGAGCATGCATTTCCCACCGTTCCGTAGGTAAATATCTCGACCCGCGATTTTTTTTTTTTTTTTGTGTTTTTGTTCCGTGGTAACAATATCTATCAGACAAGCAGAGAAAAACGTCAAAAACAAGTGTCAAACAATAACACACACTCGCGGTGTGGTGAGTAATGGTAACAGATGCATAACAGGTACCCGGGGCATGGACAAACAAACGCACATCACACCAACAAAAGCGCGGCCCTGATATCTAATGCTTATCGCGAGCATTACGTTCAGCTTTAATTGATTAATTAAATCGCGGCGATAAAAAAACGTGACCACGCATAGAATACGGACAGTACTCGTTCTGCGTGCGTCAGAGTAGGTAGTGGGACACATACCTATGCATGCCAACAGAGACTGCAGTGGGAGACTTACATAATTTTCTCTTTTATTATAGTTTTTATTGCCCAATTTAAATTTATACAAAACGAAATAAGTGGCCACCCCGACGGACGTAACCGGAACAGTTTTTCTCACGAGTTGGCATAGCAGCTTATCGCAGCTCACGTGCTAGTAAGTCGAAACGGTTATTTGAGCGCCTAGAACCGGTTGCAATTACCACTGGCGACTGTAAAAGCCGATTAAGAATTAATAAAGCACGAACTTATTGCGTTCTACTTTTCACGCATTACTCATTCCCCCCCCTAATCAGCAGTAGCAGCAAATTTTTGTATAGAACCTCAATTTACACTCTGGATGCGCCGGAATGTTTACCCAAAAAGAAGACTGTTCCCAATTTTCTAATTCTTCATTTTGATAAGCGGCTTATTCTCCAATGGGACGCTGATGAGTTTCTGTAGATACATAGATCTTTGTTACTGTCTGACGTTGTGTATACTCGTATTCGTTTCGTATAAAGCAAATATTTTGATCTAGAAAACATGACAAGATACGAGATTAAATGTGACAACGTTCGTAATGAATGTTTTGGACTTTGACGTCTTTATGAGGGAAGCAACAACTGACGTTTCACAAGGGCTGACTTGTTCCAGTGTATCTGCATAAAGGTATTGCAACATAATTGAGGAGTTTTTTACGATAACTATGACAATCTGTGTTTTTGATTAAACATTTCTTGTGATGTCTTGTTGTCCTTCTACGAAGGGAGATACAAATGTTATCTTGTGTTATCTCAATGGGCTGTGGCATTGACTACGAGACCTTTTGAGACATTGATGGAATCTCAAATAATGTCACAGTTAGATAAATAAGCAGAAAAGAGAACAAAAAAATAAGTAATTTTCGAAACAATAGACGGCAATTTCCACATCAAGTCGATTACTGGCCACATTTACACACTCTGGTAGATATTATTCGAGTTCGAATTTATAAAGACGAGACGATACAAAGGCATATCAGGTTTAGGCATCCCTGGGAAACACATCCTTTTAAGCAGAATGACAATGTAGAACGCTTGCAGCTTCTCCGGAGAAGGTGGAGAATAGATTCCTCTTCATTTGTCCAAGTTCTGCAAAAATCTTTTAAGCCCACACCAAGCCTATTTCCGTGGGTGATTCATTGGTTAAGAAGACTAAGAGAGGAGAAACTAAGATTAAGTTTATCAGAGTTTTTGAACCATACGTCGGTTAAAAAGTGAATCCAGGAACACTTCTTCCTGCCAGAGCGTCCTAAAAGGGAAGGTCCAAAGTGCACAACATGATTACCTCATCGAAACCCTGAAAAGCTTTCATGATCCCATCTCTCGCGAGCGTTTGACAAACATCCGAGAGTACAACCGTCATGAGAAACCTTCTCCAGCGAAATTGGCTACATATTCTCGTTCTCAAAGCCGAATTTGAGTCGAAACCAGAACAGCCTCATAAAAATCTGTTCCCTATGCATAATTTCATTCAATCTTCTCATTAGGTCTGGTTTAATGGCTTGCCACCGACTGTATCATACCCACACAATCTTTTACAGCAAAATATGTCAATCAACAACTTACATATCAACCAAATGAAATCAGGCATAAAAATGAAAAACAAACGTAATCTCTAGCGCCTCAATCTCCGTAAGCCAATTAAGGTTTCTTGACTTCGCGAAGACCGCACCAAGCACGCACTAGAAAACAAAATAAATGAAAACAAAATTTGTTGACAATTCAAAGAAACCACACATATTCTCCTCTTCTCCGCGTAACCATATTGTTGTGTCCATTGTTCCGGTCGGTACAACCTTGACATTGCATTCCTCAATTATATTTGGTCTACGTTTTGCAAATAACATGAAAGGAGCCGCCCCAACTAAAACACAAAAACATCCCTCACATTCCAGTAACAGGGGATAATCGCGTTAATTCAATTCCACGTACTCGAATTATGTGTAGCTACAAACACGATTACCCACATCGTCGTCGGGGCTTACACTTTTTAATTGGCATTTTCCCATTTGCGGAGAGGCGGTAAAACCTGCCACCCACCTACCCCAACAGATATTACAACGACGACGCCAGCATGGAAACTGCCAAAGCGCATGACTTGTGACCTTCACTGAACAGATGATTTTCGAAGAGGGGAATCCGCAGGATGCTTTTGCAATCTTCTGTGCTCCCATTCATCGAAATCTGTTGGTACACCGCCATGTATGTGTTTGCTTCTCGCTCAGTAGTAACGCAGTATGCATGGCAAGTGACATCTGTCAGATTAGATTGGAAAAAATGTAATTCCCGCTTATGGTGGTCGTAAATTGTCATTATTGTCAGCGATGGGCTGGCGATTTCAAAACACGGAGCCCAGCTCAAAACAAATTACGAAAATCTATTATTATGCGGATAATGGGCCAGGCCAGCGCAGCGCTAACAACAAATATTGAATATCTGTCTCTGTCGCTGCGCGGAGCCCTGACTTGTGCATCTCAACCTGCTGTCGCTGGTGTATAATGGCCCAGAATAACCTGTTAGCTGGGCATCGGCCGCGGTTTGTTTTCTAATTCAAATTAGACAAAAATGAAAGTTAATTTTCATGAAGTTTTTTTTTACATTCGGAATGGTTTTCCTCTTGGCGTCTTCCGAATATCTGATATCTGGTCGTCGTGTCGTTGTTGGCGCTCTAGGGAGGGAAAATTGAGCCGTTAGGCTAAATAGATGGCAGTGCACTGTCGAAATGCATTTCCTGAAGCGGTCGCGACTTTTATTGGCTTCAAGAGGGTCTCACTCTCTCTTTTTCCACAATCTAGAACCAAGAAGACGAAGAATAGAAGAGGAAATAATTTGTCATCTGGGCAGCAGCAGCAGCAGCATCTGAGCTGGGTTCTGGAGGGCTTTCAACTGGTTTTATTGCAGTTGGTGGCCGGCCACCATAATTAATTATGGGTTCTTTAGTTTATCGGGTTTTATTTTTTATTCTTTTTAACGGTTGATGTGCATGGATGTTATTTGTTTAAGCGCATAGGCTTTTAACACCTATATTAGGTTTGGTGGTCTTGGTGGTGGTTCTAAACGCGGTCGTATGGCATAGGGCCGGTGTACGTGGTCTATTGATGGATTTTTTGGGAGGGAAATCAGCAGAGTTGTTTGGGTTTTAACAGTTCATTAGGGTTTTATGGGTTTCTTTGAATCACAAAGTGCATTTTTAGAAAGTGAGAGATTCACGGTTTTGTTCCCATGAATGGGATGGATTTACTGGAAACAGAATTAGTCATTTCTTTGGTATTTTTCAAAATAGTTTTAGAAAAAATGTAAATTGCAGGGCAGGGTTTATAGATTTATCTTGTGGATTGTTGATGGCTTCTGGTTGGATGTATTTCAAAAGATTATCATTGTTGTCATTGAGAGAAAGAAAGCTACTACCGCTATGAGTACAATAGTTAGTCATATTAATTAGTTAGATGTGAGATACTTTCTCACCTTTCAGTCTTACAGGGTCCATCTGCTTTTAGAGATTTTGTTAGTCTTAAATGTAACAGTTGACATTTTTATTTCCAATATGTGCACAGTTTATTGATAATTGATGGCCTTAATGTGCGAGGGTCATTGGGCGATTTGCTATCGATTCAGTTTCCTTAATTGCTGCAATTAATGGCTTCGAGTTATTAAGGGGAAGATAACCATTTTACGTAACTTATTGTCACCGTCATAGCTACCTACTTGCTGTTGATTGGTGTTGTATAATAATGTGCTTATGATGCGTTTGCCATCTGTCAAATGAAACTTGACAAAAGATAAGATGGCGAAGAAACAAACCCTCCGAAAGGGTAAATAAGTGTGGTCAAGAGAATACTCAGAAGAAGTCAAGGTCTACAAATTTTTTGTTCGTAAAATATCTTTCATTTCTAATAAAATTTTAGAGAATTTATTTTTAAAGTGAAGGTGCTACGTCATTTAAATCCAACCGTGTCAGAATCGCCCAATTTTCAAAAACACAAACGTTCGTATTTTTTGCGATCTGGTCTGATCAAAATCATTGGAGCCGTTTTCGAGAAAATGATTTTTTTTACGATCGACCTTACGTAAGGGAGCCTCATTATTGATGTTAAAAAAACTTCTCACAAACTTCGACAAGCCGTTCAACTTGCAAAACGTTGGTGCTAAGTGGGAATAGAACCTCGAATTTCGCTCACAGAAATCTGATGCACGTACCACTGACCCAAGTTGGGAATATTCTTAGAATATTCGTACTCGGTTCGGTTAGCACTTTCATTCAAACCAAATACATTGGCTGAACCAAGTCCTCTGTTATCTACAGTTTTGTTTGAAAAAACCTTGCTGTTTTGAAAAACTCTTACAGGGTTGTAAACTTCTCCTTTTATTTTATTGAAAGAAATTTCCCAACGTTTCTACCGACTAGATCCACGAAAATCAAAAACCTATTTTTACATTCTCAGCTAATACGGCATCAAATCTATGGGTTATCGACTACAACAAATGAATTAGGTCAAATTTGACCTATTAGGTCTGTTTTCTTCATTTCTGGATTAAAAATCGTAAATTCTCAAATTTCTGAGCGAGAAATAAAAATACAAAAAAATTAGAAAACGCTTGACACAACGAATGCAAGCTTTTCTGAGACGTCTACAGCAAAAACACTTCAAAATAACTAAAATCTGAAATAAAAACAATATTTGAAATGAGTTTGACAGATTGTACACCACACATCAACAGAAATTTGTCGAGTAAAAAGTCATAAATTTTGTCACTGAACGAAAATCGTTTACTCTCTTTTGTTCTCCCTCTTTTACGATTTTCTTGTGTAAGGGAACGGACAAGTCACACAAAATCGTAAGAGAACAGACCTATTATGTATGCCAAAAGCTGTTCAAACGTCAAATTTCGGTCAGAATTTCTGTCTAGAGAGAAGTAAAGAACGAAAAGCATATTTTGACGTTCAGATTCATACTACACATGCATATGAAAGTAAGCGCACAAAAGAACTGTCGATACCAGTCATCAAAACAAAAAACCAACCACATTGCTCCCGAATCGAAAAAGGATTCTTGAATATAAAACCTACTTTGAAAAAAAAAACTAGTAAAACACCCCTATGCTGTGCGTTTCTTGTCAAAAATAAGAAGTATCTGCCACTCAATTTTACTCGGAATTTCCATGTTTTGGCTCCTGTCATAAAATCTTAGCAGGTACCTGATGTAGGCAGAATCGTCACCTCTTGTGCGTATCATAAAAATCAAAAACAGATTTTTCCAGAGACATGTTTGCCTACCGATTAGTTAGAGGTTAGGTCATACAAGAGCATGTACTTCACAGGTACGTATGTATGTACATACAAATGTATCTGTGGGTAATAAATCATGTCAAATTCGGAACTTCCAACTATTGCTATCGCTTTTGCTTTTTTTTTTTTTTTGGAAAACCTCTGACCAACCAATTACCTCAAACCCTATCTAATCATTCAGCGATTATAACCAAGTCTTAGACTTTCCATTCGATATAATAAAATGTAGATCTTTTAATAAAAAGAAAAAATAATTTTTTGTCAACTTACGCTTCTTGCGGAAGGTTACGTGCACCGCTCCATCATTGTGCACACTGACATCCTCCAGATTGTCTGGTACGTCTGCGTCTGTAAACGCAGTCTCCTGTCTTTCGAACACGTCCTTGTACAATTTCACCGACTGATAGATTAACGCCCAGGCCTGCTCTTCCGACAACGCCGCATTGAATGAATTCAAAATAGTCTTCAAATTAATACAAGACTCCGGGCTTGAACATTCACATATGGATGGCGGCAGAGCAGTGTTACCCACAAAAATATCCTTTGGTGGGGGCGGAATCGCTGTAGCACCCGCCGCCGCCGTTGCCATTGAAATCTTTTTGGATCTGCTACTGCTGTTATCCGTTTCATTTAAAATTGTTTCTATTTGTTGTTTGCTATTATTTTTATTCATTATGCCGCACTCGTTGTTGTTATCTGTCTGTTGTTGCTGCTGCTGCTGCTGTTGTTGGGTGCAAGTCGTCCTTGTGGTAGCCTGTTGTGCGCTGCTAGCCGTTTCTGTAATTTCCTCAGCCATTTTTCGGGTACTTCTCTCGCCTTCAGTTTGATGAAACTGTCCAGTGTTTTAAACGCGTGATAACAATACTTGTCTAGACATTTCCCTCGATCAAGTAACATTCGTCGAACGATACATTTTCCGAAAAAATAAAAAATTAACACAAACAAAATTGGTATAGACAATTTTCCCCTCTCTTAGAAAAAAAAAAATAAACTAAAAAATTATTTATCCTCTTTTTGAATCTGCTCCACAAATTTAACAAATCCACCGAAATATAGAAAAAAAATTAAAAGAAACAAAATTTAGCCACAGACACGGCGATTCAGAGACAAGAAAAACATTCAATTGCCGAACGACGAAAAAAAAACCGTTAGTGTGTCAAAGTATTTTTTTTTTTTATTTTTTATGACACTGACAGGTGTTTGTTTACTTTATAACGAGAACAATTAGCTCGAACGCAAAGTGGTGAATAGCAAAGGAGGAGGACCAGCCTTGGGACAGGGAGATGAACGTCAGGCTGCCGTGTATCCTTTTGTTTTTATTTATTTTTTTTTATTGATTTTTCATTTTGACACATAAACTGGTATTGATTTTTTGGTAAAAACCGCACATACACATTCACACACGCGTAACACTTCTGGGAGCGAAGGACTTGCAGTATGCAGGCAACCTTGACTCTCCTTTGGGGATGTTGTGCAGTTTTGTCGCACAGTAGATATACTAGAAGGGGTAAGGGGGATTCACTTTTATTTTTATTGTATGTCAACACTTGCACTTCAAACTTAAATATGTAACAAAAAATTTCCACCGAACAAAAAGGTTTTTTTTTCTTTAATTGATTAACAATTTTTTTTTTAGATTTTTGCATATAAACCGAATTTTTGTCAATAATCCACTCTATCCGTCTACCCATTCGTTACTGAATTCGGTGCCATTTGCCAACGAATGGAGGTGCCTTCGAGCTGGAGAGTGGTTTGACTGGGTTAAGTTGGAGGGGAAATGTTGCTGTTAGACTTAACGAAGGAGAATGTGTGAGGTTCGATGTGTTATCAGTGTACAAGCAAACAAAAACAAAACTGCCGGCACTGCTGTGGTGGTATGTAGATATTCGATCAATTCATCTTCGAGTTTATGTACTCTGTTACACAGGTTAGCTGCAACAATTGCTATTTTCTTCGTTAAATGTTCGAAGTTGCATTGAGTATTTGATGCTACATGTATGGTCGTGGTCGGTGAATGCAATAGAAACAGAATGAAGAAAAATGTGCAGTTTTCTAGGAAAACTAAATCATATCAGTGGTAAATGGTAAAATGGTAAAATGGAAGAATAACAAGGTAAAGACGAAGAAATTACGTGTCATCGTTCTTAGAAGTCGTGACGTAACTTTGTTTGGTTGAAAGATTCCATTATGATAATGATTTAGTCTGTTTGAAATGGCTTTAGTCGAGAACAAATAGAATAATGGAATTAGAAGAATATTTATTTCAATTTATTTGAAGCTGAATCGATACAGATTCTTGTTCGTGTGCTCTTATGGTCTTGACATACATACATGCGTAAGGGTAAATAAAATCAGCAATGTTATGTTAATTTTGAAGTTTTGTGTTAATTAGTTGCCAATGTTGTAGGCTTGTTGAGTGCTAAACCTCCTGCGGTCTCGAAAACTAGATGAGTAGATAGCATAGGCCATAACGAAGTAATATAAAACGTTGTTAAACCTATTTTTGGTTACATACTTAGTTGGATACCCTTTTATATCTTAACAAGATCGCAGTTAAATCCCTTCGCACAGTGGGGAGTTTTTAGAGTGATGAGTAGTTAAACCGTGTTGTGGAATTGTTATTTATCTTTTATCGACATGATGTCTGCCTAACAACGTACTTAATAATGTATGTTTTTGTGTGCAGGGACTTGATGTACATAAATAAGAGTAGCATTCGTAAGTCATCTATTCACTGTGCCTTACTCTATGATAGAACTTTTACGATGGAAATGTATGGTTAGGTAGATGGGTCCTCTTATTGACAAGAATTGTCAGCAAGTCACTTAGACTAACTGTGAGTCCATTGTGCCCAAATATAAGGCCCTGAGAACTTTATTTCAACCTTCGAAGCTCAGGTGTGTGGAAAATTGCTCTGAAGAGCGTCTTTCTTATGCTGGAGAATCACATAGCAAGCGTTTAATGGATTTTATTCCCTCTTCGTTTCTGCAGTTTTGCAGAGTTATAAGGTAGTCTTAGCCGTGCTTAGCCTGTCACGACTCGCAACAGCTTTTGGGATATCCATACGACTAAGTTTCATGAAGTCTGGAGATATGTGTTCAAAACTATGAGAGTAACTTCCCCAACTATATATGTAGCTTAGAACAAGACTTTCAAAGAAAACCACGCTGAGACCGGTCAAAAAATCGATAAAACACCCAAATGCCAATCAAACGAACATAACCTCATCGAAGCGTGACGCAAGTTAAATGCGCTGCCTGTGCCCCCCATTAGATTGGAAACGATATGATGGCAAAGGTTGTCACACCGGATATGCATATCCGGACGACTTTAACTGCAATAAATTCGAGAAAATCAATTGTTCGCTGGCACTTAACTCGGACGACCAAAGGCGGTGCTGAGTGCTGACACAGCGCATAGAGCGCGACGTAGACGATGCCACAGACAGCATCGCCACAGTGTGCACTCAATGGTGAAAACACAAATCACTTTTTCTCGTGTCGGGGTTTTCAGGTGGAAAACTTTGTTTCATCACATCCAACAGCATAGCACGGCCCGATGTTACGAAATTTGACGAAATCTCTTGGTGCTCCTAATTACCATATTCTCGCATAACCGCTGTATTAAGGAACTGTGATGTCGGTGGCGCATTAGGAAACGTCATGGTTCACGCATCTCGAACAGCTAATCCGTGGCGGATGCAGTACATCATGGTTTAGTACCAAAAAAATTCGCGAAAAATGACGGATTAGGGAAGTGGAAAATGTTTTGCAGTTTAGCAGTTCTCCGATCACCAATCGAACAACGTCATTTCATAAGCGGACGTGTGTGTGCTGCTGCCCTGAACGATTGGGCCAACACAGACGGACAGATAGACTCAACTTCGCTTTCTTTATGACCTGTCTGGTGGATTTATATTTATCTTCTCGGTTGAGCGGGGGCCTACTCCAGTGAGGCGCACCGCGCTGCCGCCGCCTGATCGCGATTGTACTTTGGCGATAGTCAGTGATAGGGAAAACGAAAGAGGATCGTTCGTGGTCTGTGCAGAGAAGAAGACTCCTATGCCGCATCTTCAATTGTCTTGTCAGACAGACGTGCGGCAGCGGCCAATGGCAAAACCAGTAGTGATTTAATGAATTGCAATGGGCCGTAAACTTTAGAGCGCCATTCAAGTTAATGGACAATTTGAGAGGTGAGAAAGATGATCTGACTTGGGACAGTGGGGCGATCAGGCAAGGAGACGTTGATGATTTTAAGGAAAATAATATACCTTTACGATCACGAGGATATGTGTGAAACTAATAATATCCTTCAAGTAAACGTACAACTAGTAGGCTGATCGATCTTAACATCGCAAGATATCCAAGGCTTATTGGTTGATTCTTCAATGCTTTTTGTCAAATGCAGGTTATACCTTTTTTCTTGACAATTCTGGCAATCATTGCGACTGTTTATGCCTAATAACAACACTTTTACATTTGCATCAACTCTTTGACTGGTCAAGGCGTCGACGTTTTCCTTGCTAAATTTTCGAGTTCTTCAGATTATGGGCTGCCAAATGTCATCAAATCCCAGGCTTCGTAATTTTCCGTAAAAGACATATTTCCTTGAAGTGAGTCATGACATCTGCGTATTTTTGTTTTACTTGTGTAAAACTAGCCACACAAAACGTCAAACCAACCAACAGAGATCTGTTAGTTCTGTTGTCAGTACGAAATAACACATTTCTGATCCTGTTTTGCGTTACACAGTGTTGCCTTTTTATTTCGTAGCCTCCACGTAGACTTTAGCTCTGCGTAAAATCCGCAAAAGAAAAAAATGCGTATGCAAATAACGCCGGCATTATGTCCATCCTAGGCACAAGTACACCTGCATTACTCTTCTCCGTCATGGATGTCCATTTGAGAAATTTTCTTTTTTTTTTCCTATACCATGGTCCGGGGCTATTCAAATCGTATTCAGATGCCAACAATCCTCCAGCTTTCGATTTCCATGGATTGTCGTCCGTTGCCGGCGTCTAGTTATCGAGAAAGTGGCGTATACTCATGATCCTCACCGGTCTGCCGAGTAACGAAGTGACGTATTTGCAAAAGGTGTCTAATTTTAGCCAACACCATCGTTACGGCCATTTCGGTCGATACCTGCGTGACAGCTACTGGGAGGCTTACCACATACCCGATACTCCTCTGGCGAAAGTCAGATCATTTGTTTAGGCCATTAAAACACCGCTATCGCCGTAGCTGTCGTCCTTCACCTGCTTGGTCAATTAATTAAACGACATCAGCGTAAAGGAATCCGATTCGGACTCCCGGAATACGGCTCGAACTCGACACGGCGCGTACATAACTCATGGATATTATGGCCTGCGGTCGATCCTTCATGGTTCGATAGAGTATGAACTGTATACACACGCGCACAGCGCACTCTGCTCAATTAATTATCGATTTTTATTGGAAATATTTTATGGAAGATTAATTAAATTTGAACAGTGCACGTAGACGATTTATTTCGTTAACTAATCGCAGGTGCAGAGTGTGTGTGCGTGGATTACGTGATCGAATCGGTAATCTTGTGAGCCGCACTGCGGTGTGGTAGAAAGTGCAAGTGGTGAGGTGAAGTGTTGAGAAGGATTTTAGGCCGTAAATCTTTGGCGGATTGGAAATTAATTGCAGAGTCAATCGACTGGTTCATATTTTTTTTATCTTTATCACAGATCGCACCACTGACACATCCTGTGATTCATGGTGATATTTTTAAGGAAACCGGTTGCGGCTATGTGTTTCTATTTGTCATCTTGCTATCGGAAAACGTGTTGCTGTGGGGTTTTTGAACTTTAGAATGTGGCTGAGAACTCATAAATAAATAAGGAATACGTTTCCTGGTCGTGCATTCAGTGATTTGCATCATTAGCGCACTAAATACTTAGGCAGTAGCACGCGTTGACGGGTTGTCGTTAATAAGTGTTTTTTTTTTGTTGTCTCGTAGCGTATTTCGTCTTGATTGGTTGCATTTCCATTTCGCCAATTGCAAAACGTTTTACTGCTATTAAAGCAAATTACTTGTCAGTTCTTGTCTATAGATGTGTCAAAATCTTCCTTTTAATATGCAATTACGACAGAAGATGGTATGGTGAGATATAAAAGTAGACAAACATGAATAGTGTAGTCGCGGTGTTTAGGGTAAAATGTCATTGTCCATCGAATTCTTTGACTGCTTTTCGTCAATGCTGGATGGAGTAACTCGCTGGTGATCGCCTTAAACGAAAGCGGAGACAGGATGCGCTCCTGACGTACTCCACTTTAAACCTCAAAATCCTCTGAAAGTTTACCATGGAGTCAGATGTGAGACGTACTACTCTCGTCTAAGTTCCATTCTAATAAGATTCCAACTACTTTCTCGACTACGAGCATTTTGATTCGAAACTATTTCTACGGAGGCAGAATACTTTGTTTCGAAATCGCATGGCAAGCAACTTGGAGATGCGTAGGTTCCTGCTCCTAAGAAACAAAATAAAGAAAGTCCCGCTCAGATTTAATCTCCTGCGTGATCAGGAAACATACAAATGTATCCTCATTCCTCTCTGATATACATATGTACTCGTATCTGATACAGATTATTCAACAACCGATCACTGTTGTAGAGGAAGTGAAAGTTGATCGAATTTTTTTTGTATTCCAAAACATCGGCCGACAAAATTCTTGTGGAAAAAAAAAACTCATTTCATCGAAACAAAATAAATCCACCTCGACTCCTTCGATTGTCAGATACAACAGCGAACAAAAAAAGTGTCCCACAAATCAAGGAACCCAACAATTCATAACGAACGCACAATGTACGTATGCATTCCCAGAGCCACTCTTGGAGACAGCAAGTGCTCTCATTCATCCTGTGTCCAATGCGGGCGAACAAAAAATTCCACGCAAACTCGTTCCAATTGATTACGGAAGCTCACGGAGTTTAATGCGACACTTAAAGATTTTCAATTTCACTAAATGATGGAAATCTCAGCGTACGCGTTCGCGTTCACGCTGGTCATTATTCGCACACGGGAAAAAATTCCGTTACAGATGTCATCTTAATCCGCGGACCAAGGAAACATGACCATTTTAAGCGCACACCCAGCAAAAACCTAATCGAACACATCCAACGCCGCTCGGAGGAAATATATTCAACTTGTTGCTGGAAAATGTGTAGAAAATTTATCTCCTGTACACATGCCCACTCGAGGCTCGGCCAGTGGTGGCCAAAGGCTTGCGCATATAAATCTCCAGCGCGAAAAAGTGGACCACTGGGTGTTCATAAATAAATCGGAATATGGTCGTGGCTGGCTTACTGGGTGGTGGTGGGTGTTTTGGAGCATGGACTCCAGCGGCGCAAATGTTATGCAATTTGTATTTGTATCTCTCAGGTACGCATTACGAAACTGCGTGCACTCCGCGGATGGTGCAGCTTTGTATCCTCAAAAGAGCTGGATGTGGTTTTTTGTTTGCTTAACTGCATATGGTGGTGTTAGATGTTGGTTTAGGTTGGGACCACTTAAAGTCAGTTTGTCTGCTGGCAGTCAATAAGAGCGGCTGGCCACTTGAGCGGCATTACAAAATTCTAATGGCTTAGAATGGGAGATGGATGGTTTGTTATTTAACGGATTCGACTTCGTAATGGAAGAGGGTTTTCTTGAATAATGTATCTATGCTATTTCAGGAGGCAATCTATACTTACGTAAATACAGATGAGTACACGATGTGACCTGAGCTTTTGGGTTCATGGGTGATTTAGACCGATTCCCAGGCTTCAGTAATTTAAGTTTCTTAAAATATTGGAATGCTTACGCCTTTTTGTGGGAAAAACCTATAAAATGCACAGTCATATTCAATGGAGATCTGTGGCTCTATAGTCGGGTGGCAATCCGACATTTGATCACAATATCGTGGTATTACAGTCAGAGGTAGAACTTGTCCTCAATTAACAAAGCTGCCCTGGCTAACTCGTGATGAATCTGAGTCGAATCCAGAAAGATGTGACCGAGTTCACTGCTATAACTACGGTCTAGGTCTACAATATAATACACACTGTCATCAACATAATACACATTGTAAGCCAACAAACGTTCAAAACTTCACAGTTTGGTTCTTAGTAGTCCTCACCGATTCTACTACTAGTGAAACCACTGAGCGAGACGTCGAAGATTCTATCAGAACCTGGTAGTGTGCTAGTGGTAAATTTCGTTGGCATCATTCCAAGATGAAGTCATGCAATCAAGACGTCTGCCATCACTCCGAGACCAAGAAAAATTCTACCAACTTAGAGATTCAGTTTATTCTCGAGCTTGTACCTTAATTACCTTTACTGTCAACCTTCCCATAACGTAAGCTAGGTTCACTTGAGAACCCCTCATTTTGAAACACGCTTTTAGGCCAAATGAGTCTGCTTAATCAATTGTAATTAAACGGAAAGCATTATACTATTCTCTGTTTAACACTTGTTGGGTCCGAGTTCTTTCAAAGCAAAATATTTGAGAGTGTCGTCTAGAATCTTACAAGCCACTTTCAATAGATCGAAAACTACAATTGGACCGTGACTGCCCACAACTTTCTACTAAGCCTCAAGCCATTTGCTAAACGTAGTCATAGACCCCACTCAAACGTTCCAAGTTACCAAAGGCCATATGCCAACACATCCCTTTAGAGTTAAATTCATATCATCAAAGCGCGATTCGCATCAGCATACAATTCCACAATGCACCATGCTCCACCATAGATCATCCTCCGGTGGCACCGGCCTTCTCTAACCACCCATGATGTGGTTTCTCCGCAGCACACAATGACACACACCGAAAGTCCTCATGATAAAGTGAAATTGCTCGAGACCTTTGTAAATCATAACATGACTTGCAACTGTATGATCACCTGCAGCGCAATTTCTCTGCCTCTCTCTCTCTCTCTCGGTCTCTGTTTAGTGGTCACGAAATATGCAGCACCGGACCACCTTCTCTTCTCGCCAATATTGTCCAACATTCCGAACAAGAAACCCTTCCCTGTCCCTGCACAAATGAGCAAAGTTCACACGACCAATGCGCTAAGCTAAGCATTGTCTCGAGCGCGTCGTGGCGCTGCAATGCAGTCCTCTTTGCAAAAAGACCCAATGACAAGGTTTAAGTACCGCTGTACGACGATCGCAAGGCATGTACTCTTCGGCTGTTTAGCTGTATGCCATTGCAAGTTCAATGTGGAGCCAATTGTCCGCCGCAGCAGACATTGCCCATGCCAGCCACGTTCGAGCATTTATAATGCGGCAGCATAGTTCGCGGAAACAAGCCAACATTACATATAAATTAATGAGCCCGCATGGAGCTATCCGCGAACGATCAAAGGATCAGTCGACCAGCGATGGGCAATTTTATCGCGATTTTTATTACACGATAGCGACATCTGATGGCACATTGAAATAATTGATTGATCGGGGAATTAGTGTGCCCGGTTACTGCTGGGCCCGTAGTCTAATCACGATCACGCCAATGCCGGGCGGAATGAAGGGATTCCGCGAAATATTCACCTCGCATGCCCATGGACCCAGCAGGGCACGCACGTTGCGTTATGATAAATGGCTGATGGTGTAACTAGGTGTCTGGTGAACAGAAACAATGCACGGCACTTGAAATTCTATATCACGAAACAGGAAGTCCAGAGCGCACATGAACGCCAGCGAACCATGGCTGCGGTTTGGATGGTTGGTCACCCAGCTTCTGTCAATGTCAAGGTGATTGGATATGATGTGGACAGTATGCAAATGCGAGTATAACTCGAGCAGTGGAACGCGTGTAGAATTTGTTTATCTGCAGATCCATGGCTCTGGGGAATAATACCAGAAATCATGTAACTTCCCCGTTTGCGATTCTTTGTTAAGCAAGACTGCGTGCTTCGAATTATTAGCGAGTGGATTGGGCGTGTTCTGGATGGCTGTTGAGTTTAAATTTGTCAACAGTTTGACAGATTCTTTTGACAGTTTCGATGTAATTAGAACTTACTAATGGCAATACCTTGAAATTTTGTTCGACCCACTTCGCTGATTTGATGTATAATTTCGTTAATTACACCAGAGCCGTCAAATGGGGAATCACTGTCGTGAGTCAGTAAAGGGGGTGGTTATGTGTTGACGCAGCGTGATGAGTAACTGTTGGTCGTTATGAAATTGAATTCAAATTACGCATTAGAACTCTAGAGAGACTGTCTTGAAAGTCTAAAATACCCAGGCGTGTCTTGTTTCTTTCTTTTTTTCGCTTCGAGTCATTCAACTATAAGTGAACCACACAGAACGGGGGATGTATAGCAAAATAAGTTCCCAGACTCATCCTGACAAAGTAACAAAAACATATCAGCTCTACTGAGTGTGGTAAGTCTCACAGTGTTATGCTCCTCTGACCATGGATGTCAACCATGTGATCCGCCACAAGTACTTACTGAAAGTTGTATCATGTCGTTTTTCCACAAGTTGTATCCACCCCGACTTGGTCTAGTTAGCCCAGCGCTATGTTATGACGATAACGATGACAGCAGCCTGACTCACTCATTCACTGGCAGTGTTATCGACCACCATATTGCCTCTGGGTGGCTAGCAATGCTTGCTTATGATATATGGCTTATAGTGCAGCAAAAGAGCTAAAAGGTGTGGCTGGCGGCACAGTGTATCGCATAAAATCAACAAGGTGTACAAAATCCATTAAGAGGAGTCGGGCGCACACAGGCATAAACGAACCAGCACTGGGTTTCCTCGTTCGGATTGAGTTACTCTCTATCTCACATGCCCACCTAGCTTCCTAGCCTCGTTTTCACTTGATGGTGGTGTTTCGTTTTGTATATCTGCTCTTTGGTGTGACCCATTCCGATTCCGATTGAATTTCGTCTTCCGATGTGAGAAGCAGTTTGAGCCACGCTCAGTGTGTGCAGTTCATTAAACTACAAACTACTCGGAACGTAATCTAAGCCACTTAATGTCTTGGTGGTGGGTTTTTTAATTATGTACCTATCTCTGGCTCAGATAAGGAAAAGGGCATTTCCAGCTACCAAATCGATTCTAAGAATCTATTTCATCTATTTACCGCGGTGCCTGAGCATAAAGAGCGTATTATTACAGTCATTCAAGCTCTCCGTCAGCCGGTTTGCAGCGACGGAAATGGGATGCATTATCATCATCACCATCACAGTAGCCCAACAGTAGGATACGGAGGCACAGGAAATTATTAACCCTGAAGCTACTAAGTGATTATGCCGTCGATGGTCTTCTCAAAGGAAATTGCAATCACACTTGGACGGAGGATGAGCCTAAACCCTTTTTGATTTCAACAAGTTAGCACCTCGTCCACTCGACGTGGAATTGATTTCTTCTTCTTCGTCGTCGTCGTCGTCGTCATCGTCTTGGTCTTCAGGTGTTGATTATTCAATTGGAACACCTGCCTTATTGGCAGGCGCGTTCGAGATACTGACCTCTCATTTGTCTCCTTTGTGACTTAATCTGATTGCACAATCGGTGCTGCCGATGAGATGGGGCCTGATCAATTATGGCAACTCCACTGTCACGTAGTTAGGGCAATAGAAACGAGAAACCCTTTCCTACCTGATGGAAATGAAAACGAGATGGGTTTCTTGTTTTCATCTGGTTTATCTGTTTAATCGTGACTTTGTCCGATAGCATCGTAGGCCCAATCCATCGGTGTGCCTGGATTAACTAATTAACTTATTAACGCGTGTGCGGATGGCAATTAGCATAGTTGAGATATTTATTGTATGGCCGAAGGTAGGGGTCAAAGTAGAGTGTCTTACGGAATCGTGGTTGAGGCATAAATGCAATTAAATAGTTGGAACTGGTATGTGGAGTGTTACAATCGGGGAATCTGTATCCGCAAGGTGCGGGCCGATTGATTTCTGTAAAGGAGAATACTTTAGAGGACTATTGCGATGTTTTTGCTTTCACTTTTGTTTGACTTTGTCTAATTGGTGTTGGAAGTGGATGGCATTTGTTTGTTTTGACTTAAAAATAGTACGGGGCTATCCACAATGTAAATGACAGACTTCAGCTGCAAGTAAGTACCTCATTAAGAACAGTCTGCAAATTTTTCACTCTAGTGTCACCTTTACTGAGCTTAAGCTGATAAGGAAAGCAAAGGTTTAGGCATTGTGGGTGATTTTCTGATGAAAACTATGGGAAAAATCAAAGCTGGAAAAATCAAAGCTGCTGAGGCCCTGAGAGTATGTTTACCATGAAGCTTCATAAGTACAAGAAATATACCAGTCCGCGCCAATTATTTATATATGAGTACGATGTTGTCATAATGGCGACAGACCTGTTCTTCCCAAACAAACGTGTAATAATCTACACGTATAAAGTCATAACCTCTTGGTGGCCCTCCAAAGAAGAATGGTAGTCTGTAGATGTCTTCTTTAGTGAAGCTGCTTACTAGTCTCAGCTTGTCTCGAAATATCCGTCTATGAATCTCTTCACACAGGTTTATCGGGCTGCATTTTTTGACGTTTCCAGGCTAGAGAGAAAGTGGGAAGGTGACATGTGACGGCAATTCAAATTTTTAGATTTCCTGAAATTTTCTGGATTTTGACGTTTGGAAGTCTGGCTGGCATTCGTCAAAAGGGTGAAAATATAAATTAAAAACTGGGAAATTCACGAAGTGAATACCGGAATATCAAAAAAAATCCAGTCCGTCATTCCTGTGTAAACAGGTTCTCTGAGAAAGCCATTTCTAGCTTATGTGTCTATTCTTTGACGATTCTGAGTACGTCTGACGTTTCTACTTAGAATCTATCGTCTTAGAGAGTCAGTTTGCATTTTTATCCGCATTGCAGTTTTGATAACCTTGTACACTGTTTATCCTACGACTACATGCCGTCTGACGCAAACACGATGGAATTTCGTCTTAGGTGCAACGACTTTCTAGTGATAAGACTTCACTTATCGTTGGCCAAACTTGCCTCAGTTCTACAAGTGGAGAGATATGCTGTTTTTATTGATGACGGACTATGTTAATATATGTATATAGTCCGAATAAGTAGTCGGGAGGGCTGGCCTTAAAGCCTTCCTCAACCCCTCGACCATGTCCAAAATAGTTCAAGAATGCAAAAGATCTCTGAATTTTGTTGCAAGCTCTATGTAGTCTAGGATCTTTGGAAATTAAGTCATAGCTTCCACTGGTGATTGGATTTCGCACGAAGACAATAGTAGGGAATGATACAGACTGACTAAATGAATGTTTCCGAGAGTGCGGGATTCTTCCAAGGTCACAGTAACAAGACTTATTGCCGTTCTAATGCGAAACTATGCTTTTGCTTAGCCTCTTAATGTATCTATTCTATCCATCAGTCAGGAAGACGCAATCAACTTCAACATATATCCTAAGTTGACAAGTAAATTTGTCCCTACAAGATCCAGTTGTGACGTACAATGAGTTTATAAATACTCCCTGAGACATACCTATGGGAACTCACTCACTTTAAATCCTCTGACACTCCACTCTGCAACTAAAGTAGTAAAATCTACCTTGATGGCGTTCGTTTACTCCTTAAAATGTAAACTGACATTCCTTCATTAACGTGTGCACACATCTCGCATTATCCCCCAAAGTATATTCAAAATGTTTGCCTTGGAACTGAATATTTTCCAAACAGCGCAGCACTTTAAAACTTTTGTAGAATCGTTTTTATGCAAACAAACCTTTCAGTTGTAAATGTGCTCCCATTACAATCTGCCTTACGCAAAATCCTACGTGCATTTCTTTGGCCCACTCTGTGGGGCTGACATCCTGCGGAGACGTCCTCTTTCTCCCTCGACGTGAATTGCATTCGAAAATGGGTTACTTGGCGAACAGAATCATCTAGCACTCCATTGAAACGCATTTGCTGTTCGCCTTCAAAGGAATTTCTTCACATTGCTCGCAATCCTGCTTCGACTTGGACTCCCTCTCTCTGCCTCGTTCTCCAGATCCAAATGGATTTCGGGCGGGAACCGAGAAGCACCAATTGAATGGAGTGCATTGCACACGGTTGCGTATACTTGTTGCACATCATCATGGGATGGTAGCCCTGCTTATGTGTTATGCTATGTGGGTCATCGTAAGTGCCATTCACTCTCCGCGTTTCGAGAGAAAGAGTACTCGTAGCCTCTTAAGATTACGTGTGCAGCACTACACGCAGTCTGTGGATGAACATCTTGGATGAGAGAATTTCTTCACAGAAATTCTAGGTAGCATCCGCATCCAAACAAATCAAGTTCCAATCGATTGGTTCCCACACTTGCCATCGGGCGTCGTCGTCGTCATGGGTGGGAGCTTTGATTTGCAGCGCACTGTATTGATTAAATTCTGTTGGTGGCTTTCATGTCCACCGTGGGGCGTTGAATGGTTCGCATCAACAGACCTATCCTGAGGGAGAATAATAGATTGGGTACTGTCTCCGCGATGTTTATGTTTGGCACGATTCGGATACCTACTTTCGTTGAGCAGATACTCTGCGGCTATCGACATCGTGCCGCGTCACTAGAGTCGTGTGTCTCCCCGTTTGGGAAGCTAATTTCTTTTTTTCTTGAAAACTCTGTAGTGCTAGGCGTCAGTTGGATTCGAGCTCCAACCGAAGTGGTCCATTGTGTAAACAAAGGCCTAGGACAGATGCGGGTATGGAGTGTGTTGGCGGCACAGTGTGGTAAATAATGAGATGATACCTGGCGTGGGTGGTGGTTTGAATAGAAAACGAAAGTGTGATTTCCCCCTTGAGAACGCGGGAGTACTTGATATATGGATTGACGTCTTAATTTTTGGATTAACCTGACGGATTTGTTGGCCGACATCAAAGTTTATTACTTAATATGACTCGAATCACTTTCGATGATGTTGGTGACGAAAGACCGATGTTGGGGACGCAGAGAGCACTTGCCTTCATGTTAGCCTGCGATATTTTGCAGCCAATGAAACGAGGGTTTGGCCTGGTAATTAAACTCGCAAGTGATTGTTTGGTATCGGTAATGGGTACTGTTTACAACCAAAATTCGGGTAAAATCGGAATCTATGTGAGTCAAGGCTGTAGAGAAATATCTATTACACCCACGAGAGCAGAGTTTTAATTGATCACGTTTTTGTGTAGAAAGCAGCAATGGGTTGTGGTTAGTGCAAAATGTAATTAGCACTTATCTCCAAGGGAGGTTTCAGCGTCTCCTTCTCATGTTAATAACATGGTTTCGGTTGGAAGGTCTACTAAGTGGTATTGTTAGCGTAGGTAGTTGTTAATATTTTACTCATATACGGAAGGAAGGAAATATTCATGACTTCCTCCAAACAATGTTATCGGAGATTTTATTCTCAAAGATCCTATTACGACGTGGAACTCACGCAAAGGTAAGACAGCTTAACCTTACATGGGATTCTACACTCTCCAACTATTTGGAATCAATTAATAGAATTAAGCGCAGCCTGGCCTTCGCTACGGAAAAAGAGACGTACGCTTCCACTAATTCGTTTCGATATAGTCGTTGTCGTCTCGGATAAGCGCCGTAGCCCAAGTGGTTAGTTTGTTGAACTACGAAGCAAGGAGTTCGAGGTTCAATCCGCACACCACGAATGGATGCGAGACGCTAGGTCCTCGGTTCCATAGACCTGTCGTGCCAAATACGTGTGGGTATGTCCCTAACGATTAGTGAAGTCTTATTTTCTCTGGTTCCACGTAGGACCCTTATTTGGTTTTGGACTTATCAACAAGTAACGGTGTGGCATTTTCTAGCCATCATCTCAAAGAGGGACTTCAGCCTTACATTTGGCTTATTTGTGTTGGCAGACAGCTGCACTATGTTTTGTTGTTGCTCCAGTCTACACTGCTTATACCTATGTAGGCATGTGCCAATGACAACGACCTTAATTAGTTCTCCTCGATATATAATACTTATAAGCATTGCTTCTGATGCACCTCCCCAACCCCAGTCAAACTCCGAAATGCGGAAGCGATTCTTACAACATTTTCTGATACAATCATCACCGCCAGTCAGTCGGTATTGAAATGCAAATGGAAAAACTCTGCGTCAGTTTGCTATCTCATTGCGATTAGCTCTCAAACTGAATAAACACCGAAACAGCCATTTGAATACAGTGCTGCACCGTGCATCAGCAACCTCAGCGCTACCGCAAGCGCCACAATATGCAATTACCTGGTCTCCATTACAACAAAGAATCAGCAACTAACCCAGCTTGTGGCCAAATTCAATTGAATAAATGAATGAACGGTTTCTGCGGACCTACAACAAACAATAGCCTCCCACAAACAGCCAACATTTTCTACTACTGTCTTACGAGCACCAAAGAAACAGGAGTCTCCTCTCGACGCCATTACCGTCAGCGAATCATCGGGCGAATCATCGAATTTGAGAGCCAATTTATTTTCATGATTACAACGACAGCTGGGAGTGGTACATCGTGATCTTCACCAGGATGTGGACGGCAGTTAGAAAAAATAGAATTGATTAGAGGTCTGCTAAGATATCGCCTCCGACTTCCTAGCCTTTGCGCCTCCATTACGTATGGAATTTCCAATTCCAACTTCAAAATGAGGAATCACTCTGCGAAAGGAAAGTGCATTCTTTTCGACGCGCCAGCACAACCACTTTCTTTGGCATTATCATACGTACGTACGGACGAATGAACCTCGAAAACCTCCAATTTATGCGATCCTCTTCCGGGTATCGGTAAAAAAGCAAGTGCACATCTCAGACAACTTTCCGCGATCGCAAGAGGACAAATCATACAGCGGCGACGCATAATCGATCCAGATTCACAGTGCACAGTGCACAGTGAAAACCAGTATCTTGGTTATCCTTTTCATTTCGACGACATTGTCACGATCGGAGTACTCGTATTCGTACTTAAAACAAAAGCCACTTTCTTCTTCGCTGGCCGGGCTAAAACAGATTCACTGATTCTCTCTGAAGGTGGCATGACAGCAGGTTTCTTGTACCGCTGTACCGCAACAGACAAAAGTTTTCCCAATTCATTTTAATTACCGTCATCTTTGTGAGTAAGGAGAAGATGCGAGGATGGCCACCAAAGATAACACAGTATGCTGTGGATTCTGGGTCAGATCTACAGAAGCAACACCTCACTCGACCGGTTGCCATAACTCATAGTAGCACAAATCGCACATTATGCAGTGGGTACAAGCGCGACGACATAAAATTTCACAAAAAAAAAACAATTTTTTGTAAATATGTACATACTTCACGATGGTGGTGGATTGAAGAGGAATTCCTCAATTCCCTCAAGTGAAGGTGAAACTAGATACAATCAGACATCGACAGATTCTTTTTTTTTCTCGTACAATCAAGATGTCTGCATGGATTTCTTCTTTTTTTTTGGCACATTCCGCTTGTGTCTTACTGTTGATTGATGTCAAAATAAATTGTAGATTGACCCATAGAGGGCAATATTGGAGTATGTCATCCCTCGAATGGTGTAAAATGGCTTGTCATTATGAAAATCCTAAGTTAAGTAATCTTTTTCTCCAAATTTCTGTCAATACCGTGTACTCCATTGCATGCCAAATTTTGCAACGCAACTAACTTCGTGTTGTAATGCAGAACGTCTTCTAGGTTAACTAAATGCATCCGAAATACGATCAGTTGTTTGTCCAGTCTTTTACTCATAATCGAAGAAAACAAAGAAAGTTAAGTACTAAGGATTTCAACACTAAGGTTATAATGAAGAGGATCCAAATCAGAACAGGAAAGTATAAGGATAGCGGTAGCGCAGTAGAAAACGCGTGCAAAATGACAGCATTCGAATGTCGGAAGAACCTAGATGTCCGGATGTCGGGATTGCAAGACATGCGTGTGTTTTTTTTAGTCCAGGTCGACGAATGCTTTAGTTTCTGTAGGGCTCTTCCTGATTAGTTGATAAATTCTAATGGAACGCTAAAGAGATTTGCAAAACGAGATGTCTAATAAATCAATCAATAACGACTAGCATAAACTATGTATGATTTCTGAAACGTATGCGGGTACTTAGCGTACTCTACTCTACTGTTTTATGGTCTCATGTATATTAATGTGAAGTGGTTTTATTTGGGCTTCTTTTGGGTTATAGACTAGTACATGCACGTTTATATTATTCTAATCAACAACATATTCATAAAGACATATCCGACGGAGGGAAAAGGATTGCCTTTACGTTTTTACTTGTTTATGTTTCCTTTAATGTAGTAATAGCTTTCCACTTTTGTTACGTCTCAGAAGTATTGACATTTTTGGAGTGTTGACCAACATTTACATGGTTTTAGTGTTGCAGTTTATTGAACCAGTTTGCAGGAGGCCCAAGCTTACGTCGAACGACTGACACTTTTGTAAGAAGACAGAGGTTATGACTGTCAAAATATCCTATGGTAATAGGTCATCTCCCAAAACAATTTATTTTCAGGAAAAGTTTTGTAGTTTTTCGTAAAAGAGAGCGCTCACGTGAGTGTCAGAGATTTCCCCCTGCCACGAATTTTGGTCCAGGAAATTTCTTTGCACTAATTTACGAAATCTGTCAAATCTGTTTGTGTATTTGCATACATTTGATTTTGACGTCTAAAAATTGGGCGAATTTCGTATCATTCGCGTTCGTTTACTCTTTTTTTTTTACTTTTTTGTGATTTCACCTCTCCGTGAGAGAATTTTATCCACATTTCTTGAAATTTCACAATCTATGAATATTGGTACAGAAAATACGCAATCAGACCTGATGTGATCCGAAAGGGAACTAAACACGGGTGCCAGAGCGCTTGGTATAGACAGTTGATAGTAGGGTGCCCGAGATCAAAAGGAGTGAAAGGCTGCCATATCATCTAAAGGAAAGTATTAAAAACGTTGGTTCGACTGGTCTGTCTGAAGTTGTCTGGTAAGGCTTAGCTAGAGGCTTGAAACCCGATTCCATCTAAACTCCCCTAAGCTAAAGTTGACATCTAAACTTAACTTAGGCATTATCGCAAGCATTTTCGGGAATTTTGTCATCTTTTCTGTGAAAATAAAGAAAGAATGAGTGACTCCTCTAGGATTAGGAACCACCTTCTTGTTCAATTCTCCAAAAGAAATATGATTCTGGTTCACTGAGTTTAGCTTTTCCAAAAAGTACCAACAATGACAGCTCACTTTTCTACAGAACTTGTTACAATCCTACCTTCCGTTTCAGTAAAACAAAATAGTTATCCCACCAAAAAGGTTTGGAATATATATTACAAATATTTGAAGGAAAATAAAAAATAAAAATAAAACTAATCTATTTCCGTAATCTTAGTTAGATTTGTCTCCACCTTTCTTTTTCAATTTTCATTTCGAAAACAGGCTGCTAGCCTCTTCTTCTAAAATGCATCTCTGCTGTGACAGTCTCCGTGAAGTGTTTCGAACATTCTCTATCACCTTGGAAACCTTTTTCAAAAGCATCGTATTACTCAATATAAAGTTGTTTCAATGCTCACATTACCTTACCGGGTCACTGAAAGAATGTGCTGCTACAACGGTGTAACCTCTCGAAGTATTCCCAGTCTGATTGCTAATAACCAAAAGGAAATGTGTCACAAATGTTACGAGCCATAAAGTGTTCGGAAGTGTACTTACCCTGAATATGATTTGAACTGATCTATAGCCTCCAACAGGGTGCGGTTGTCATTTTCTGTTTCGTTTACCTTAGCCAGTAGTTTCTGATTATCTTCGAGCATTTCTCTGTTTCAAAAAAATACGAATTTGGAAAAAATGTTTAATCATAAACTACTGTGCTAACTTGATGTGGCTTTCGAACATCTGCATCTTCTTTCGCACGTCTCTTTCGATTTGTATCTGTTCATCTTTCCAGGCGTTAAATGCCTTTATTTGATTCGTCTTCTCTTGTTCGATTTGTACAACTTTTCTAAAAGTAGTCTTTAGTTAATATACGTGGGAGGATAGTCAAAAATAAAATATCTTTAACTGATATTCCTTGAGAACATCATTGTAGTCCTCGACCAGGTTGTTGTACTTTTCAAACATGTCTGCTTTGAGCTCTTGGAAACGCTTCACTTCCTCACGATGAACGTTCTCCAGACGATCCTTCGATTGCAAGGTCTCGTATAGTTTTTCTTTGGCAACATAGAGTTCTTTAATTGTCCCTTGGAGTTGTTCTTGAAGACTTTGCTGAGTTCCTAGTTGGGAAGCTTGGTTTTCTTTAAGCGCAATTAATTCGGTTTGCAGTAAATCTCTCTGTGATGGGTATATTAACGAATGAAGTACAATTAGTAGTTGAAAGATTATTTCAGATATACCTCGTACCTCCTTATTAAATGTGTCTTCGTTGGCTCGCAGCTCGTTGATTTCCTGTTGCAGACTGGCTATCTCTTTGGCAGCCTTTTGAAGGGATTTTAACTGTTCTCTGCTTTTGTCTTGAATAGCGCTGAGTTTCGCTGTGGTATCTTTGTCATTCGGATCTGTTTTGGGTCCGGCTGATGTTGCGCGCTGTCTTTCGAGAAGCCTCGTCTTGGCTGCGGAGAGGATCACATAAAGGAAAGTAAATAATAGTTTGGGAGTGAAGAGTGTTTGAAGGGACTAATAGAAAGGACATGCAGCATGTCAAACCCCATCTAGGGAGTGCATCTGTTGATAGAAGTTAGCTCAAGAACTGATTCTTTATCAGCCCTGGCAAGTAATAGATACGAAAGGACCTACTTATTGTGGTTACTCACCCTGATTTCTTCGAATATCAGCCAGTTCTTCTATAAGCTTCCCATTCTCCATTTGTAAACATTCGACTGTCTTGCTTTTTCTTCTAAGTTCATACTCTAGCTTCTGAAGCTCCTCAACGGAATCGGTATTTGGAACTGAACGCCTATCGTCTCGTGGAGTTCTTCTCATACTGTCCCGCTGTGCGTTTTCGTTTTGAGCTCTCATGATACATTTTTCACAAGGTCTCTGCTGGATTTGGCCTATTTGATTTTTCAGAATATATAGTTGATGTTCCCTCTCGCATAACTTAGCCTTTAGATCTTCGTTCTGCAAAAATCAAATTGATTAGATTTGTAGAATCAACGATCTACCAATTAAGTGTGAATGACTTCTGATTTAAGTGTTCGTTCGATAGTCTCCCTTTCCTCTATGAGGCTCTCTACAGCTGACTGAAGCAGATCATTTTGTGTCTCGAGACCCTGCAGAGATGTTTCGAATTGCTTGGCTACCTCATCAGTTGGAAACTCGTTCTGAACCATGTTGACTTGTCGCGATAGAGTACTCAATTCAGAACTAAGATCATCGATTATTCTTAGATACTCGCTTGGGGTGTCCTGCTTTGTGCCTGAATTCTCATCCTGATACTTCTCTGCCTGGACATGGTTTGTTGATTAAAAGCTAGAACACCGTGTATGAATGCTTACCATTTCAGAAGGACTGCGGTTAAAGTAAGTTCCGAAGGCTGTCAGTGTATCTATTCATCCTAGCCGAGAAGTGGATATGGAACTAAGTATTGCATGTTTCGACAGGACTTCGCTTACACTAATTTCGCGCTCGATTTCAAACCTTAAAAACCAATCTAACTTAATTCATTTCGACGGCCGATTTGGATTCCGCTCTCCGTTGCCTAATTCTATTAAAACTTATCAAAGGGATATTTTTGCCGAGTACACTGCGAGTGATTGCAAAAAGTTTGCAGTTTTAAGTTTCAACGTGACAGTGAACGATTTGATTCTTCGCTTGTTTTGATGGCCTCTAGTCACGATAGGGCGCTTTGTCCTGTTACTATCTTCCACACTGCAAAGCCTCGTTTACCTTTCCATGTCTGTTAGTTCACAACTTTTACTAAAGGGCTTATTAATTTATTTTGCAGCGTAATTATCCTTCGAGAAGCAATTAATAACTCAATATCCTGGCACTATCATTGGGTGTAATCGCAATCTTGACAAATATCCTGCGCCTCCAATTGTAATTGTTACTAGTCACAAGGTCCTTACTCGCAGTGTGAATATGTGTAGGTGGCATGAAATCATTGCATGTTGTCGTTGTAGTGTTCGATTTATTTATATCCTGAAAGTTTTGTATTTGTTTTATGTAGCAGAGATTAATAACTCCGCTTTGCGTAATGCTTTTCGCACTGAAGCTAGACACAAGTGGGTCGAAGGTGAAAGCCTTCAACTGGTTCACACTTCACAGTAAAATTTTATTCACAAATCACTCGTCATCTGAGAGTCCTTCCCGCGTTCTATCGTTCTATTGGTACACAAAAAAAAAGAAGATATTTGCTTTTTTCGCGCTCGATTTCAAGTTCACTTCCGCCTGGCAAACATCCAACCGACCGCAAGGAAACTACTCAGGTATCTGAGCCAGCACAAACTCAAACAACGTATCCTTGCTGAGAGTAAATAAGAAATTTCAATATGTTAGTATGCTCCCCTGCCAAGAACTATTTATGGAGACTTATTGACTGATAGATAGTAAATTTGAAAGGCGATAGCATATGAGGATGTACATGTGGGTTCTGAACTTTGCCTGCTTTGCATGACATTGCATTAATAAATTATGCTTTGTCGATGATATTGATTATACAATCAGCCTCTCGTTTGAGGTTTGGATGCCATTCTTTCTCAAACAACCTCCAGAAGACCTAAGAAGTAAAGATAGAACTTTTAAGAACGGAAAAATTGTTCAAATACTAAACAACCATCGCAAAGGTTAAAACCTTGCTATTATTATGCTTTCCAGATAAAATGAATCTATTTCCGAGCTGCTGCAAACGTGTTCCGAATTTTGGCAGATGTACTCTCATGTGACGTCTTCAATCACATGCTGGAACAGATGACTCTCGGGGTTGGTATGAACACGAAAGACGACACTATCTTCAACAAATCCATTCAGCTCCTGAGATACATAGACAACATTAACATTATCGGTTACATCGGCTCATAGTCAAAGAGGCAATCGAAGAAAAGGTGAAACCAGTTGACCTTCAAGTAAATAAGAACAAAACAAAAGCATCTGTCCACCGCTTAGGACAAAAATATCACTGTTCCTGACAGTAACTTGAAAATGGTTAAAGAGTTTACCTTAGAGTAAATAGCAACTCCGCGAATAACAATCTAGCGGAGATAGGGCAAAGATTTATCTTAGAAAACTGCTGTTACTTAGGTCCACAAGGAGGACCAAACTTCAATTTTACGGCTTAAGCTATCGCTGATGCCAGTGCCCTTACTCTCGATATCTGGAAACTTCGAGCCACTGATTGAAGAGAGTGTCAGGTCGGTATTTGTAAGTAAATAAGTAAATACCTACAATTATCACTATCGACCCATAGCCACAAAGATAAAGTTGTCCTATGAAACTTTTAAGCTCTCGAAAGTAAGTTTCAAAACTACACCAGAACTCGTAACAGTTTTTAAGCCTCTTTACCATTTCTGGCAGCAAATCTACACCTAACGCGCTCAACTACTTAACTGCCATCATACCAGAGTGTCACGTGCACTTCCGTGGAATTTCATTTTCCACACGTTACTCGTTGTTGATTAAAAGTGATTTTTACACTCACTTCCACGCGAGAACACAATTTTTTTGTTCACTTTCAATCGAGGATGTCTCAAGTAGTCTGTGTGTGTTGGTGTTACATTTGAAAAAAGTAACTTCTCCATAGGCAGCAGGACTCGCCTGTGAATTGGGTCGATGTGTGATATCCTGAAATAAGTGGCAATAATAAATTGAAGCCATAGGCACAAGGCACATAAAAATCCATAACAAATGTTGTATGTATAGTTAGGATATTCTATATTTGACTTTGTTGCGAGGACTCTCGCCCAAGGTGTATTGTAGAGTGTTCCTTACATACAACATTTCAGGCTATACATGATAACTCCTCATGTCGAATGTCGATAATGTTCTGGTCTGAATGTATGTTGTGTCTGTGGCATAGTGCATTAGGAAGGCACAGACTTGCTTTCCTTTTTTTTGTTTATTTTTATTCGTTTTGAGTGAGATTCCGTGCTTCCGATTGCTAACTTTCCAATGAAATCACATAGGGATTCATTTATTTTTACATTAAATACTGAGGACCGATGGAAATAATAATAAAATAAAAAAAAAGAACTGACATACCTAAACAGACAATTGTTGGAGGAATGGATTTACTTCTCAGTTTACATTGTAAGGTGGTGGATGGGCTTCATGTGTCCGAACCCTTGCTCGATAAATAGTCGGTCTACGCGTCGCGAAGATAGAAGTTAGGTCAAAGAACCTATGGTGGTGGTTACCCAATTTTTAAATCAGTTTAACTAAATTCTTCAAACAATAATAAGTTAAAAAATAAAAATAAATATATAATTATGGGACCCAGGGCCTAGCTTCTCACCACCATTCGTGTTATATTCTTTACACGAATTGAAAGAGCCTTCTGTTTGATGCCATCTCCGAAGGCAATTTCTTTTTCGAGAAGCTTTCTCATGACAGTTGTCCTCTCGGATGTTTGTCAAACACTCGCGAGAGGTGGGGCCGTGAAAGAGATATTAGGTGTTGTCTGCGGATTGAACCTGGAACCCCTTGCTATAAATAAACAATAAATTGCACTCACAGACTATCGCTCCTTAAGCCAACAACGGAATACAGACTGCTCCTTCAATTAAAGAACTCAACACAAATATCAAAACTTTGGAAAAGGCCTCCTGACATTTTCTAATAAGCCTCGTGTCCACTTAGAAAAAAATCGTTTGTTCGTGCTGGAACGAAGAGCTTAGGTGATTTGGTTATGGGAAATGTTTTGAATCGGGTAAACAGCTGGTGATTGCTGGCTGCTGACGATCACAATCATCCATATTGCTAAGATGACCTTTAGCAATATCGTTTTACGAAGAGGATTCTACTACTGGGCTACAAAGTGTAGCCTCGATCTTAAAGGTCAACCAACGTTTGTTTTTGCAGTCATCGTAAAAAAGCTCCAATCTACTATTTGTTTCAAAAAATGTTACCTGTTCAACAAGTTGTTTTGAAAATTCTTGATTTTGAAATAACATGCAGCGTTTTTCATGTTGACACTGCGTGGACATCTGCAATTAAAACCTTAATTAGTCGAAATACAAACAAAATGGTTTTATTTCAATATACATAGATACAAACAACTTAACAACAACTTTTTACTTAAAGGCAAACAGCCTTAAATTATTTTGTTTTCCAATTTGTAAGCTAGATATCAAAAAAAATTATTTAAGGCCAAGAGGATGTGCACTATAGTTTTATCTTAGAATGTACAAATTTTCTAATTAAAAAAAAAGTATTATTAAGTACACTTTATGAGAGAAAAATGCATAAAACGGAAGAAGCAAGAGGCTGGTAAGCTTCGTCTACCACGGCTACAATCTAAGTAAGACGTTTCTCATACCGATTGCTTCAGTTCACATAGCTCGGCCCGCAGTTTTTGACTGTTACCCTCGAGCTCTTGATTTAGTTTTCCAGTATTTGTAATTTGTCTCCTCAATTCTCCAATCTATGGAAGGATAGCATACAATTTGGTATGTGTTTTGCTTTGAGTTACGAATCGCTTACCATATCATCCCTTTCTCTTAACATATCTACCAGATTATCGACAGCATCGACAATAGGATTATCGGCTATGTTTTGACACTCTACAAAGATGCTTTCATAGGCAATAGGTTGGCATGTCTAAATGAAATGAATTTATTCTTTAAAATGCAATTTAGTGGAAGTTTTGTTATTGAGTTCACTTACCGCAGTTGTTAAAGCGTCAGCTACTTCTCGAAGTGCTGTAGAGGTTTTATCCAAAAGTTCGGATTTAGCTATTGCCCTACAGTTGACATCTAAAAATTGTTTAACAAAAACGTACAAACGAATTTAATTAAATAGAAAACAGAAGTCATTTCGAAATTAAAAATTAAGTGCCTGCTTTATAGAAAATAGCATAAAGTTTTAATTCGATGATGAAAACGGTCTCAGTACAAAAAATTGTCGATCCTCACAGACTATGCTCGATCTTCTGAAGCTGACAACACAATTCTTTGTGGCACTAGTAAGGCACAATTGGGTAAGGTAAGCTTTGTTTGTTTGCCTAACCAGCCACGGAACACGGAATTGTTAGAAGACAACTTTCACCAGGCGCCGTTCTAAGAGTAAAATATTCTGTCACGACCTATATTCCTTTTTCATGGTCCTCGTGATCCCTTACAAAGCAGAAAATCTAGTCTAGTGTAGGCCTACAGTTGACACCTTACTGAATAACAAAGCAAAGACATTGATGTATCTGTACGGTACTAAGCGGACACTACCCAAACCGGGAACCGGAGTTTCATAAGCTCACGCCTTGTCCTGACGTTATAGGGGAAGTAATAACCACCTGACCCTAAAACCATTACAAAAACAAGACGTCGTCAAAATTCCTGAATGGAGATTCTATGTAGGCTCAATTCCTAGACAACACCGATATTTTGTTTTTAAAGCTTCAACATCATGCGAACGTCTGATACCTATTTGAGGGTAGAACTGGAAAACCCCCTCTAAAACAGACCATCACAGTCGGACCTTTGAAAACGGCACTGACCATATCAACACGAAACTCATAGTGGTGACCCTAATAAACTAAACGAACCTTACATTACCCAGAACTATGATGAATCTTGATTAGATTAATGCGGAAACATATTCCCTGCTTCGAATAGACACGTCGATAGCAACTAACATAGAAACACCTTACCTTGCAAATCGATCTCCAAGCACTGTCCGACTTTCTTCAAGCGAAGGTTATCTTCGACCAAGCCGGAAATTCGATTGCGAACCGAATTCACAATCTTAACATCCGGATCCGAGTCAGAACTTATACCCGAGTCTCCATCCGAACAGAAAGTAATAGTCCTACTCGACTGCGGGCTCTCCAAGTTCATCAGTTCATATCGATAAAATCGCAGCTTATTTTGGAAGTCGTTGTTACTCTTCAGCTAAATAGACTTTCGATTGATAAATCATCAAATCTACATATTTCCATGCGTTCTTACCAACTTATCGATCATATCGCTCAATCGATTCTGTTGTTCCTCAATAGCGCGCCTTTGGTCTTCAACATTCTGATCATGGTTGCGTCTCATTTCAAACAATTGGTTAAGCTCCTCTTTCAGGCACTTTATGAACTCCTCCTCCTCAGCTTCGTCTTCGGTAATATTTATCTGGTACATGCTGTCCATTGTATTGCAGCTCATTGAATTGATCTAAAGGTTCAACAACCGATTTTTTTCTTACATACTTATGTCAGACCTCATTATATATTTTCTTTTTACCGAGTCTCTGTTGCTATAGCACGAACCGTGCCTGGGTGTAGAAGCTTGGCATGGATCTAAAGTCTTCATTTCTGACATTTGTAGGCAGCAGGGATTTGGTACGGTTCGCTCCGGAATCCTGCTTCCCCAGAATGTAGGACACTGCACGAGAATTGAAAAAATAATCAAAAATGTTTTTTATAATACAAAAATTGACTTTTAAGCAAGTTGCTATTAGTTTGGGGAAGAATTTTCGTTTTACTGAATATCAATTGGTAAAGTGGTTAGTTAGAGGAGAAAGGGTATTTTTCTACGACAGCTTGAAGATACAGCCCACACACCGAGAAACGAATTTTTTTTTCCACAAACCTTTGGTAAAGCTTTTAGGTCATTACGCAGTTCCCTAATGACATCGTCTTTCAATTGGATTTTCTTCTGAGCTTTCTGAATCTCATCTTCCATCGATAGAATTTGTTTTTTTAGATCACGAATTTCATCGTGCTTGTCGGCAACCTCAAAAGCCAAAGCCTTTACGTTGGCAATAAGCTTTAGTAGCATTATTCGTCATAAAACAAACATCATTTATTTAAACACAATAAAATGCGTAAATATAAAGAAAACATTACAAACAAGTTAAGAAAAAATGAGAAAATGTATTTATTTGCGGAATCTGGACCTGCTACTAACCTTGGACTTTTGACTGACACAGGATCTTGGATCACTGGAACCTGATTGCTTGCTGCAGTCCTGTAAGAGAAGTGATTTTTTGAGACCAATTCAAATGTTAATATTGTTATGTAATAAAACTAAGCAGTATTACTGAATGTTTCACTTTGAAAGGTATACGAGAGTAGCCTTAAAGGCATCCTAACATGGAGAATGAAATCTTTTTTTTAAGGGGTTGTACGGAAGGTCCGTAGGTACGGATTAACTCCCCTTATGGACCTGTGTAAGGGTTCATTTGACAAGCCTTTTAAAAAATTCTGTGTTTTCTTAATCTGTTCAGAAATTTGTGTATACTGTGGGAAAATCAAGCTCATTCTGGTTGTGCTCCCGCTAGCTTAGGTCTAGGATGGCTCTATTGAATTTGTAGTAATTTAACCATTTAAAAGGAGGCAAATATTTTCGTTCAATATAACTAAACTAAGTACACTTACAGTTTCATATTTCGTAGAGGACTCATAAAAGGGACTATCCTGCAAAGAAGAATAGAATGAGTTAACGCTTTAAAGAAAATCTCGTTTTAATTCACATTTCCGAAAATGTCTTGCTCAGTGATTGTCTCAAAGTTAAATTTGTCCACACTCCAATCTCCGGATCGTCTACCATTGCGAACTAATTGCATTAGTCCCGCCATATCTTTTCGGCATTTGCATAGGTCATTGCCTTGGTTGTAGCGACAATTGGCGCTAGCTCTTCGTTGCAATAAGGCTAAACGTTCAGTGGTTTCACGATCCATTTCCTGGATGTTTGTAATTAGAGTTTTGTTGACTTGACGTAGCATAGAGATCCATTCTTTGTAGGTTATTTCCTTTAACTGAAAAAGACAACAAAAAAAGGTCAAAATAGTAAATGAAATTAGTTCATTGCAAAGGTGGATATTGAAAATGGTTTTGAAGAAGTCTGGCGCCTAAATCTGTTTATAATATGACTGAGTGGGTATTCAAAATTCCTTGAGAATATGTTTTTTTCTTGCGATTATATAAGAAGCTTCATGCTATCATTACTTCGCTCGTTTAAACAAAATATATAAAAAGTTGTGCCTTATTTATTTATAATTGCAAATCGATCTCTGGTAAACTTTGCACATTTCTTCCGTTCACAATGTCTACCATTACTGTACAAGAAAATGAAAAACAACCTCACACAACAACCCTGTAGTAGAAAATTCATGTGCTGCACTCAACAGCTGCTGTCAAAATAAGGCAAAAAGAAAAAAAGAATAATAAGAAAAACATAAATCCCAATGTCAACAAAGCTTAATTCTTCTCATCCACCCACCCCCCTTGAGTAATAAAATTCCACCAGCAATTGCCAGAAAATCATTTGATTCTACTCACTACTGGATCGCCATTTGCCTCCTCATTAATTTCAGCCAGACGCTTCTCGTAAACCTCGTTCAGGGTTTCCTCAATCTTAAAAGCTGGAGCACCCACATCGCCACAGGTTTTCGGTGTTGGTGTACACTGTTCTCTGGTTGGTGACCTGCCAGGTGACCTATTTACGCAACTCTTATAGGACGGATTCTCGCTCATGATGTCGCAGTTGTTGTCGCGCACCTCAGCCAATTGCTTGCCGATGATTTATGTAAACAAACCGAATACTATTTTGGAATAAAATTTAGGGAGATGCAGATATCAAAGAACCGAACAAATGAAAGTAAAAGTGGTGCGCACAGAGTACAGGCAAAAAAATCGACTCTATTTTGAAGCAAAAACGACGTGCTACTGTTTTGTAGAAATCCACAGGCACACTCGACACATTGGCCGCGAAGAGAACAAACGCTAGAACGCAGCTGGCTAGCTGGTATGGTGCACAGATGATACCACACAGAAAGATCTAATAAAACCTGAATTGCCTAGAAGTGCGAATGGGTAGAGTTGTATGCTGAAGGTGAGCTTTGCACTAAAGAATACTAAATTACCTGGTTATGGGTCAGTATAATCGTTGAATTAGATTAATAGCTTCTCTAGAAGTGAGTCTGTGACTTCGTTCTACCCACTACGGTGGTGATAATCAATGGTTGGGCGAGAAAAACATTGTATGACTGACTACATCACTGAACCGTCTGAAAAGTGAAGATCCTCATTGAACTCGCAGAGCTTTAATTCGTTTTGTGTGTTTGCTCGCTTTATTTTCGACGCAGATACAATTGTGATAGATTAAGTTCTAAAACCGCACGCCGTGTGCGTGGAATATAAGAGTGAGCGGTGGTTTGGTGTGTGCATATTGACGCATTTCAAAGCTAGACGCATGAACGCCTTGAACTTGGACGGGATTTGATGTGTTTTTTGAGGGATTTTCTTGGTTCTGTGTTTAGGTTGTGTTGGATACAGATGTAGGTATCGCAAGTAAACATTGCTAATTGGATGTAAATATTACGTATACGCCGCCGACGTGAGAGTATTTTTCTGTTTTGAGGCCAATTGAAATGAGATCTGAACAGTGGGGACTACGTAAAGTGAACATTCTGTTTTATTCTGTTTGGGTATTGGACATTGAATTGAAGAGATCTTTGAGATTAAAGGATTCATCTATTAGATTATGTTGTGTACATGCAATGCAAGCTATGTGCTAGCTTCCCATGAGTTCTTTAAATGTTTCAATTTACAGTGTAAAGGACCACAAGGCTGAAGGTTCGAGGGTTGAAGTGTAGGAATGGCAAACCAAAACAATTACTTCTTGGACAGTAAGCTGCTGTATACAATACCTATACTGTACTGTACTATAGTAATATAAACAATTTGACGAGTTGAAACTTACTCTTCCACCGATAAGCAGGAAAGCAAAGCTTATTTTCGGGAAAAAAATTCTTTGTCGAATGGTGGGTCCCGTATGCGAGGAGGGCAATTGAAGGAGTAGATACAACCACGAACTCTATGAGCTGTATCAAGGTGTGGGTGTAGTTCAAAAAGCCAAAACCGGTTCGACCACATCGAGGGAATGGACAATAATGCTCCAGCAAAGAGGATATTCGAATCACAGCTCCACAGATCACAAATCTCCATTTTAAAGAATATTCAATCTGGACAACTGGAAGCACTGTGCCCGGGATCGAAAAGAGTCGAATGCTGCTGTACCTCAGGCAGAGACTTTTCGCGGGTCGGGAGCCCGTTAAGTGAGAAAAGTAAGTGCAACCAAATCTAGGTTCTTAGGTTGAAATATTGGGCTTGTTGAGATTTCAAGCTAAGTTAGGGATATCTTGTAGTGTTGAAATGTTTTACAAAACTCTCTCGTTGGTGGGTAAGCCCACATTGTTTTCTAAACTACACTAAATACGAACGTAACTCAGTCTTGCCCCGGACATAATTGATTACATGAACAGGTCACAACCCATTGCTCTCTTAGCCGTTTCTCCTTCACGTTTCATTCATTCTACACGGAAGGTAGCGAGAAAGATAGACTTATGTACATTTGTGTGCTGATAAAGTGTAAACCAGACGATAATATTCAAATTCCTGGAGGCCGCCCACCACCTATTGCGGACGAGGAACATAGTCCACCAAGGAACGCAAGGACTACGCTAGTTCAGGGCACCTATCATGTACGACGAGTATCCTCTCACGACATCGTTTTGATATAGTTTGACGTAGCATTAAAAATCACTATCGTTTTGATGAATCAACCTTTGCTGGAAGTAATACTGTAAAGCGCGACAGCCTTGAACCAACTCACCCAATGGCGCTTTAGTCCGACCAATCGACGGTCCTCGTTTCATGGATTTAGAAAATGACTTGCCTTCAATGGAATTCCAGCTGCAGCTGCATAAATCTCACAACAAACGTTTAAAGATCAATCAACTTTCAATACGAAATCCAAAAAAAGGTTTCACACATAAGTGTGAAATACACGTAGCAAACACGATACAATCAATTTCCATGCAACCAGAATCAATTTTGAATGGAAGCCGTGCTTTCGTTTTATTTTTCTGCATTCTCCAATCAGAAAAGTATAAATACAACTAAAATCTGTTGTCGGTTGCATCCGCGGAAACATATTATACGATTTCCATTCAATCGTCGCATACAACGCAGGATGTATGCTCAAGACCTTGCGACCGTACAATATCGGTACAAGATCGACAACACCAAATTTGTCCAGCCGTTGGTACGACGGTAGCATCGTGTATTTCCTCCTATACAGTGGAAGTCGGTGCCTTGACCTTCGCAGTTGGAATGTTCTCCGTTTGACAAAGTCCTAAGACTTGTTTGTAACAAACATCGATGAATCCATGACCTTCCTTATATTTCTCCAAGAAAATGACAACAGAAAATGTAACCAAATGTCTCAACCCACTTGCAATTGCCAATAAACATACATTTGAATGTAATTCCGCGCGTTTTAAACATAAGCTAAGCTTTATTTCTTAACAAAATTTATTTCCAAATTGAGAACATAAACTTACAAGGACACCTCACTATCACGCCACATTTTACTTCACACAAAATTAAACAGGATACTTTTGAAATCTTAAAATATATCTCAATATATATTTCCATTCTTAAATTTCTTTTATTAAAACGCATATTTAATTAGTAACTAAGTTTAAATATATATATATATATATGTATTTTATTTAAATACAAAAAAAAAAATAAAAATAGAAATGAAAACAAGAAAAAAAAAATAAAATAAACCAAAAGAAACAGACATTTCACTTGCCTTCCGCAAAGTAATCAATCTTATTTGAGATTCCATTATTTCTATTGTATTCCTTCATACTCACTTAATGAATTAATGGTTTGTCCCTTTCGTTATCTATTTCTATTTCTATTTTTCTTTTTTTTTTTTTTATAAATTTTATGTTTCATTACAAAGGATTTTTCTTGTTTATGAAAAACATTTATATGCTCGGCAAGCGGAGAATGTATGCAGAGTTGATTGAATGATGCATGCTTGTACATAAATTAAATATTGAAGTGAATTTGGGCGATTAATGAATGCATTGGCTAAAACTTAAACAAAAAAAACAACAAACACCTGAAGAAGGAGGAACGATGGAAGAAGCTATAAAAACAAATTCTAAGCAATTTCATTCTCATTTTTATTCTTCATTTTGTCTAATAAAAAAAAAAGGGGGGGGGGGTTGGAAAAATTATCGGTTTGGAATAGAAAAGGAAACAGAAACAAGTTGTTGCATTTATCAAATTACTTTTGCGTCTGAGAGGTGGACTAAGGATTGCAGAGAAGTTAAAAAAAAAAAATAGTTAGAAACAAAACGGTAGATAGAAACGTCCTATGTCTGTAGAAACAAAAATTTTTCCATTTTTTTGTTTTGTTTTGTTTGTTGATGATGTAAATTTAAGCCAAGTAAATGTAGACTTTTCGATCCTCTGGCGTTCGAGCTAAATATTCCCTTTCGATAAGGTTTTCTATTCGCTTCTTAATAAATACAGGTGAAGGTAGAAACCTTGACTTAAGCTGAGATGTTACGTCTGACACAAGTAGATTATGCTGTAAAGGAGAGACAATTGGAATAAACTGTTTCGACACATGGCATGGGGGTGGTCTTACCGTCATGCGTTTTCTCGCCTTCATTATTCTTACAATCGCAGCCTCGATCTCGTGCTTACGATCCTCGTCCACCTTACCGCGTGTTTCTTTTCGTTCCGGCTCGGATTCACCCTTTGCGGCGACTGTTTGAATTTTAACCCTGCAATATCGTACATCAAGTTATACATGTTTTGTTTGTTAATTAGCCGGTACTTACCTATGAAACTTCGATATGAATGCGTCGTTAATGTGAAATTCATTAGAGGGTTCAATATCCTTAGTTTTGGGGTTGCGTACGAGTAGCCTTTGTGCTGGTTTACCCATCGACAGCGACTGTAAGGCTCTAATAAGTTCCCTTTCAGGAATATCCGTTTCCTGTTGAATCTCTTCGTAAGATAGGCGTTCGCGATTGTTGAATAGCATAAGAACGCACATCTAAAATTCAAAGAAAACAAGTTTAAGACGAACTTGTTTGTACTAAGACGTCTAATCAAAGCAAAGTGTTTGCTCTTCTCTGTCTAATGGGAGTAAACTATGTCAACCCCAACATTGATAGCATATCTCTAGAATCAAATCAATTCGAAGGAGATAATCTAACTTACCTGATACGTGGAGACTTGGAGGACGTGCTTTCTTGTTGTTGTTGGCCCACCGTTGGTGCTGGATGACAAACTAGAACTGGGCCCGTCCTTGTCCTTCTCACATTCCGATTTTGTTCCAAAGAAAACGGCATTTATATACGCAGTTCCTGTTATAAAAAAATTGTTTTAAATTCATTGCGGCAGCGTATGCAAGCAACCTTACCCATTTGCGGTTGTAATGTCAGCTGCCGACCTGAGTGCTTATCTAAGTAGAATTTCTTAAACGTCTCAAATGCGGTCCGCGGCGCCACTGGTATATTACAATTGGGCGTTGCAGTCTAACCGAGCGAATAACATAATTTCAATATCAACTATTGGTTCACACAACTTACCTGCGTTGGCCAGAAGCCCGTTGTTAGTATTCTGACTGTTAGCTCGACACCCGATAACGATAGTTTATGATTATTTACATAGTTTTTAAATTCCTCCATTATTGTATTTGACACGGACATATCCTTAAACATTCCTTCTAATTTTGAGGTAAATTGACATCCACATTCAGTCTGAAAGGAGAACGAGGATAACCATTGACCATAAGTATATGTAAAAGATGGGTGGTGTTACCTTTAATTTTGATATCATATTCTTTTCGAAATCATCTGAGACTGATTTGTTCAACAATAATCGCTTGGCTAGATGTGTCTTGTAGTAGCGTTCGAAAACATCTTTCTCCAACAGGAATCGGAAGAGTACCATTGTCTTATCTAATATTGTTTCAATCTCTTGTTCCGTCATCTAGTGCAGGCAAAAAGAAATTAAATAAAAGGGAATAACTGCTGGTAGATTGTAGTGTAGTACTTACTCCTTTGCCACCCTTTTTGAGTTTATCGTCGATGAATAATGACAGATACTCGGGTGATTTGCTGTTTAAATTGAGGAAATGTTCGAAATCTGATGAAATCATATTTTTAAAAATCCTGTCGTTGTTGAACGAATGGTACAGGAAGTGATCAAAGCGATCCTTTAGGTCGAGTAAATTTTGCACGAAGGTTATTGGATTGGTGCCGTTCTCTTCTTCTTTGACAAGTAGCCGACCTTGTTCCCGAAGATAGGCGGATACTGTGTCGGCAATCACTTTCAAGCCCTTATCTTTGAGGCGGGAGAACAATTTGTATGTGCATGCTAGATCGTCGGTTTTCGAATTTTTAATCATATAGACCACTCCGGAATTTTCCATTTCGACAATGGTCCGCATATGGTGTTTGATGAGTTCATCTTCGACGACCTTAACGATACGTGGCTCGGTGTCTTTGTCCAGATATAGTGCAGCACGTGCCGACTCCTCTTGAATTCGAGCCTGGAAATGAAACAATGTGCCATTATCTTTGGATTCAGAAGTGATAGCTTTGATAACTCACCTCAACCTTCTTGATGCAGACACCGGCATCATTTTCGGCTAAATATTTCTGCGATTCTACTTTATAAAACGATGCGGATTGCTTTAGGAATGGCCCTTCAAAATCATCCTCGTAAACCGACCTCGTATTTATTCCAAGCGACATTAGCATCTGGCAAGCGTTCTTGATTGCAAGGTGATTTATTACTTCACCGCTTCGTTCGAGCAACACCATGCCAAGCAATGTCTCTCGCAAGTGTTCCTGGATCACGGGATGCCGGACAATCTAAACCATAAAGCGTACACAATCACCCCATTAAAGGCATATGTATGTACATCGTTCAGATGATAACTCACTTGTTCCTTAAATATTAACAATCCCAAGTTGTAAACATTTTCTACTTCGCGCTGCTGCACAAACACTCGGTCCATGTACATCAGGATGTCTCGGATCATGACCATCGATGTTTGGTGATCGTTCCACGCTTGATTCAACTTCGGCAAAAAATTATTATGTAAGCTTTCCAACACTTCCGGTCGCACCTTATTCTCCAAGTGATCGGACACTACTTCCCTCAGTCCAAAGTACAATCGATTACCGTGCTTATGCAACACCATGGTGTATGCATTGCGATATAGTTCCTCGAAAGACAGGCCAGAGTTGTTTTTCTTTTGAATTTCTTGAATGGCATTCTTTAGGCTGGCCCAGATTGTCTCTACATACTTCTCATCCATGGAGGTCTGAAATTAACAAAAACAAAACAAAAAACATTCATTCGAAGTTTGATCGACGTTATGTTCAAGGGAAAGCATTGCCGGAGCGATTACTTGAAAGCCAGATCTGTAGTGGGGCAGCCAGAGGGGGAACAATCGGTATATTTCTGTGATTGAAAGGTCTTTGGACAAATCATTGCGAACGTGTGTTACTCTTCGAGGCAGTAGAGAATACTTCAAAGCTTTTCGAGTCTTTCGCATTGTTGGGAAACAGTTTCACCGAGTGATGATTTTAAGCACGCGATGTGCATATCCATTGAACTTTGCTGCCCACAGTCTCAGGTTTCTGATTTGTGTGCACAGGGAAATTTCAACTAGCTCCTTCAGCTTGCTTCACTGATTGATTTTTTTTATTCGAAAATTTTAGATGTCGAAGAGGAAAAAAAAAAAAAAAATTGAAAGCAATTCGATTCGAAGGATAATAAATGGCTGACTATAAAAATGCGCTTACAGTGCGGGATGCCTAATTGGCGAAGTAAGGCTCGATACGGGCTTTTCAATACTGACGGCAAACTTGATTCGCTTGTAATACTATTGTAGCACCGTCTTCCGGTGTAGTTACAAAAGCAAATTAAGTGCAGTCAATCAAGTGTTTAAGGTACTTCGTAATGCTTTTCACAAGAGCTTTCAGACTTTTGGTTTAGTTAACAGGATCACCGGCGGTGGTCGACGGGCTGGAATGTAGTCATCTGAAAGGGAATAGCCCAGTGCAAGTGCTTATGTACATTTCAGACAGCAAAACAGTCGTTTGTTGGAACAATATAGACAAACTTTCTTTATAACTTTCGTCTATGCTTTAACACGTCGAAAGCCAATCAACTTTAAGTGCTCCTTCCTTGCGCTCGTGTTACATTGTGTTTCCTATTTACTTGTGTACCTCAGTTCGATGATGGCATACAGGATTTGACTAATTTGTCTTACGGATGTTTCATTAGTAAAAGTACTAATGTTGATTGCGTTTATTGACGCACTACGATATACTCGCAGTTTACGATGATTCGCAGTATTGGTAGTTTAATCTAGCGTCTAGGAGTTTTGCCTATACTTCACTCGCACCCTTATTTCAAAAATATCTGGGCTGTCCCCAGATCTTTATATTTACTGCGTGGAAGATGCAGAGCTAGACTGAACTGACTTTTTCAAATACTACGGTGCTCCAAAAAACACGATTAAAATGGATTTATAGAACTTAATTCCATTAAAGTTTGCGACACACATCAGGCTTTTGTAAGGGCAATAGAAGAAGCAGTGATTCCTTGTCAAAAGTATCCTTTTTCGCATAAAAATCATATATTAGCACACATATTCCAGCAACCCGAACTTTAGATCGAATGTCCGTCTCGACACCAACTCTATTGTGTTTTTTCCCAAATCATGCACTGTAAACGTCTGATATTGATGTTGAACATAGGTGCTGATGGTGCGACTTAGTATTACTGGGTGAGCACTTTATTTTTATTCATCACCGCAAGGCTTTGTTGATTGGAAACTTAAGTTCAAAACTGTTACAGACCAAGAAATGTCTCATATTGCTGGTGCAGACTACTAACGATGAAGCCAAGCCATTCCTTTATATAAACCAAAGGATTGATAAGTATATACACTATGGCAGTAGCACAAGTACAAATGTACCCACCTGAAGCCAAGAATGCCAACAACACCTGTGGGTTATTGTATTTGTACAACCTTTTCAGTCCTCTATTATCCACTAACAATGTTTTCTTTTATTCCTCGGCTATTCTGTCTTCTTTACTAAAGACCACGCACCTTTATCTCGACTGATAGCATCGAATTCGGAAACAGAAACAGACACGTTAAATCTGCAGATCCTTGCCACATTTTAGTCAAAAACAAACTCTGACGGAGCTAGTTTAATATGTATAAAGGACCGAAATCTAAATACCTCAAGCCTCGAACTTAGTAATCAGTATTTCCCTTTTTAAGAAATTTACGGACTTCATCAATAGAAAGTTGTATTCACGGTTCAACTACTTTCTTGCGAAATCACCTTCATAAGCTTTCTCTTCAGATGGCAGGCAGTATCTTTCATTCAAGCGAACAAAAAAAGAACCACGAACACGACAGTATGTAGCCATGGGTCTTTTGCTGCAAAAGGCTCTACAGACTTGGGTTCTATCTACAATCGTCCGAAACTTGAATATAACTCACAGGTTGAGGTATAGACTGTATCAGTCAGTAAGTGAGGAAGGTCAGTGTGTTTACCGCTTTAAGTAACTGATGCAGTAGACGCTGACAAAACTAATCGAGGAAGAATCGATTATCTTGTGGCAAGTTACTAAGATTAAAGAGCTGTCTGCCGCAAATGGTTACAATTGCTCCACATATCAACGTAAACCGACAAAACAAGACGGGTTTCAAACGACTTGAATTGACGGACACCCTCATCAAAGCTCACAATTAATAAACTTATACTTGAAAGTACCGCTACCACGTTACAGCACACTGGTCTTTGAACTCATATGTTCGAGTGCAAGTGTCATGTAAAGAAAATGAAATTTCCAATTGGAAATTGATAGAGACGAACAAATTCGCTAACTTTCGTATGTCAAACCGGGCCAAGTTGCTATGGGGATGCTATAAAAACATAGTTAAAGTAACTTAATAGTCGCAGTACTTACCGGAAAGGCGCGAATCCGCATCTTTCCTTCCTTCTTGGGAGCCTGGCCCCTTAGATTCATGTTCTGGAGACGTCTGCAATTCTCCTCCACTTTATCAGAGTTTTTCTCAACAGAATTTCTCAAAACTTTTTCAAACTCACTGCCAGAAGTATATTCTTTGTTTCCACTGTGATCGATTAGTTCCGCTTAACCCCAATGCACTATACGCTCTTGTCGTCTAATCACTCGCAATATCACGGTGTTCCTTACGCATTGAGTTCAAAGCAATATCGTCTGTCCGTCCTGCTGTCTCTGTAAAGCAAAAAATAACCAAAATTACATTTAGTATCACCTCGCCAGTTCCACTGCGATTATGAATAATGAAGATGTCAAGTAGTAGGCGAATGGATAATGGTTTTGTGTTACCTTCGCGCAACAAAAAGAATTATTTTTGATGTGCACGTCAGGGGCGGCTGGGAAAACAATAATTTTCACGTAAGTTTCCTTGTTGTTTGCCGCGATTGAACAACAATGGAATCAGCAGCGATGGATGGTGAATCCTCGACGAAGAAGGCAAAATTCTGCTGAGTCTTCTTTTTTTCTTTTCCTTTTTTTTTTTTAGCAAACGAGAGAGTTTGTTTGTTTGGACGATGGTGTGGTGTAGAGTTTAAGTTCAATGCAATTACATTGTTTTTTTTTATCCTCTGTTTTGCTACTGGTGGCGATCGCGATTTAAATATTACAGATAAAATAGAATCGGATTTTTATTTCTTTTCTATTTTAGCTCTTTTGCGGCAGAACACGGAAAAAAGAAAAAAGTCACCACCGTCACTATACATACAAACGAATGACAAACACACACAGAGGTGTTCGGTGGCTCCACACGATGTAAACGAACGAAAGTGCACTTGATTTCATCTGACATTTCGCTCTGTTGGGAAATATATATCGATGAACAGGGATGTTCAGTGTGGGGAATATCAATATTTCAATTGGAAATTGTGTTGACTATTGGAAAGGAGTGTCTAACAATACAATAAGACTTGTTTTTTGCTTTTGCGGATACTTTTCATATAGGTGTACACACAGTAAAGAAAATGATTATTCAAAACAATTTAGAATGATTCCCAAACAAATTCCCTTTCGATTAAAATTCAGAATTCAATTGGAAAACCTGGGACCTACATTTAGTAATCACATAGTATATCTGTGCATAACGCATTGGACGCTTTCGCAGATGTGTGTTGATTTGGCTTTGAAGCTTCCAGTTGAGTTTAATTCTGAAAAGTTGTCTCGTGAGCTGAAGTAAGCTGTTCACAATTTTCTTTTAAGCTTGTTAGTCGTTTCGCTAGATACAAGGACCAAAAAGCAGTATGCGTTCCTATTAGCTAATTTTTACTTTCAGGCAGATTCCCTTTTGGTGCAATGGTTGGGGATACAATGGTTTCTTGCACCTGGTTTGGTGATTGTGCCTACGGTTCCTCGTCATTAGTTAGAGTCATTCCATATCACGCCTTGGGGAAGGGACTGCAAATGAATTGTACATGTCAATCAATATTCATTAAATATTTCACTCACTCGCTAAAGAACAACAACATTTCCAATGAGATGCCAATCAGATATGGTCAGACACCGCCTGTCTATGGTCAGCTACTTCGCAGAAGGAGTAAAATCCTTCCACAACAGACAATAACAGTTGACAGTTTTCGATATTTCCACTGCTTTCACTTTGTATAATATGCAAATTCAGACCATCTAAGCTGAGAATATAACAACCACAGGAATACCTAAGGGGAACCTGCTATTCCAACATGAATTGGTTAAACCAAACACGGTTTTTATTTAGGCAGTATCATAAGAAAAGGTGGGTTCCTTGGCCCCAGATGTCTCCGCATTAGATTACTAAAAATAAATCAAAGAAGTAAACCCTCGAGGTGAATAAGTCAACATCCTGGGGTTGGCATCACTAACCACATACCTCTTGAACTAACCCTGTGTCCACACAAACAAAAAACAGCCGACAGTGCTCCGAAACATTTCGGAATGCGAAAAATTTCACAAAATGTCAAAATTCAATCGAATTTCAATGAAAAATGCCACATTTTCTCAACGAAAGCTTCAATAGATATCCAATAAAACGATTTCAATAAACTTAATTACCTCCGCACACATTAATATTATCCAAAATGCTTGAAAATTTGTTCACCATTAGCACACAAAACTTCACAAGTTAATTGTTCACAGAAAATTTTATAATTTATCCTGTCTCACGTCTATTCCACATAAATTTAACGTACTGCACCGGTAATTGTCGTGTTCTGAAGCACTTTCCACGCGATTCGTGGGTTTTCCTTCGGCTAATTACAGTTCCCCGATTTATTTTAAAAGTGGCGTAAATATTCACTTCGTTCACGTTCAACAACCAAACTTGACGTATCTTGTTGCCGTCATGTTTAATTTTTTCGGAGTTGGGTGCAAAGTGCCTGTCTCTTTCTATATTGGGTCGGTGCTGCTGCTGTGGGTGGTTTGTGAAAGGTGTGTTGCCGTTGGAAGGTACCTATGGTTGAAGCTTGCAAAACTTTGGCGTTTTTTTTTGTAACTTAGAACTTATGAGCTTGTCGGCCCCATTCTACTCCCTCATGAGTGCTCCTTTTTGTCAGGGCTAGTGTAAACCGTCTCAGCATATTTTGGACAGAACGTCGCAAGAATGGGGCTAAGTCGTTTCAGCATGCTCTGAACAGAGAGTGGTCAGAATTATTTTCAAAGACGGCTTGCGTTCTTATAGCTTTCACTGATGCTCAGTTTCCAATTAGAATTTCTCTCAATTGGGTTTCTGACCGGACTGGTTCTTTCATGGACTACTGAGTAGGTTAATTGGACTGTTTGCCAGACCCTTGGTCCCGTAGGCGTCTGTATTTATGTTTTCTTGTGAGAAACAAGTCTATAACCTATATTGTGTCAAGATAATAGCAAATATTGTTCTTATTGGTAAAATCTTGGTTTTCTTGGTTGGGAATCAAAGGAAAAGGGAAACTCTTTTGTTAAAAAATCCTGAGATATTTGCTTTGATCTTGTTCTTCAATTGATTAGAAAATACTCATTAAGTCTTTCAGTTTTGAATGATTTCAAGCTTTCCGACTTCCTTTCTTAAATACCATGTGGAACTACAGTAGCAGTGCACACAATGGAATTTAAAAACTAGAAAAACTTAAAGCTTTTTAAGGACAATAGTGTCCTCTATATCTTAAGCCAAATCTAGCCCTATATAATTGTAAGAGGCTAATGATCTTAACAGCCAATGGTCTTAAAAGGAAAGTGAGAAGCTAAGTTTTGCATGAAATATTTGTACACCAAAATAGAACATAGATCAATCGACAAATAAACAAAGATGTAACGATGCTCCCTACTCCGTATCGCCACATTCACATCCCAAGACTAGTAGCAATATTCCGTGTTAGTTCATTCGTTCCGTGGTTCTCCTGGGATTGACATACATAATGCAGTAACACTCAAATCCTCATCTACTTTCAATATAGATCCTCTACGATCCCACCAACCAAGAACATAGCCTAGTAAATTTAATTCATGAGCGCATATCTGAACCAAACAAAATTCATTTCGTAAAGGTGGAAATACTTACGATCCAATCGTTAGAGAGTATTTAAAAGCTGTTCAGTATATTCAGCATTTCCCTATCATTTATGGGGAAAACTGGTTAAACAGCTTAGAATGGAGTTTTAGAAACTTATGAATACATGTTTGCAAATTTTGGGCCGTTCTTGTGGATAAATCCTAATCAGAACAGAATAAACTTTTCGAGATTTTTATAGATTTTAGAACAGTTAATGGTGGCTTTCCAGGCTTCTATGTTTCTAAAGTATTTTCTCCGAGGACCACCAGGTCGTGGCCGTTAAAAATCCTTGTATGGTTGTCCTTTTAAGCGAAATCTGGACGGATTTGCCTGATCTCAGTTTTATCTAGAGGTTCCTGGAGGTTCAATAAGATGAGAGTGTTCTCCATTTCTTATTGAAAGTCTTGTGCTATGATAGCCCGAAGACAGCGACCATTGTCAGAGGTGTTCCTCGTTAATCCGTTCGCCAGTTCGTTCGTGATTTACTATAAGTGGCATGAACTCATCATGGCATGGCTAGTATTTGGATTTAATGATGTGAATAATTCTCGTGTAGCTTCTGCGATTCTTAAGACTTTTGTAGGGACACACTACCATGATTTAAAAGCTTTAGCCCCAGATTAAGGGTTTTTATTTGCTCATGAAAATCGAGTCTTAGGCTTGTTGATAGCCTCTACCATTTGATTAATTGAAGAGAAGATTGTTCTAACTTTTAAGCTGAAGTCAGCGACTAGTATTTTATAGTAAAACCGGTGGAAAAGATACTTGTTTATCTCTGGACAATTTGGTCCTTTATTCATTTACATTCAACTGCTCTGCTTTTTGGAAGACTTTATTCCCCATACTGTCGATCTACTCTGCGTATTCCAGACAGGGTTTCGCGTTGCCCATTTCTCTAGACTGTATGTCTCCAAATGATTTTAAAGAAATCACATTCAATGGCCTATCTTTTGTTCGTTTTTTTCCTTCGCGCCTTCCCTTTTTTGGTTAACTACCATCCTCAACGTAAAAACCTCTTAAGCAAGTTCATTGGCACCCTCTTCAGCACGGACAAATGGGAACAATTTGACTCCCTTTTACATAGTAATCGACAAAACGACCATTCATTCACTTTCAATTTGCCAAGCACTTTTAGTCTCGATAATAAGCTCCAACCGACTCGGGATACACATCATACCATAATTCTTTTCGACGATAATTTGAATCAATTCAATCTTATCATCGCTAAACATCGCACAAAAGACCCAAAGAGCCATAAAACCCATAAAAACAAACGAGAGCGACATGCGCCTGATTGCAGTTTCGCCTCGAGATTGACTCATAAATCCTCATTAAACTCGCGCTCGTCCTTTTACATCGCTCAATACTGATCCGCACACGCACGTTCCGATTTAATGACCCTTTGTTCGATTTTTTCTTTTTCACCTTTTCCCTTACTGCCATCTTGCTTAACTCGTGTATACATGGTGTTTTCGCCAACAAGATCGCCATAAATTATGATCGCGGAAAAGGGCTTTCGTTTCTGCCCTGTACTTTGGCGCTGCCGAAGCTCTATTATAAAGATGCTGAATTTATTGGCCAAACTCCAGAGAGAGGAGTCGTCGTCGTCTACGAGAGATGCGCATAGATAGAAGCCCGATAGGGGGGAGCGATCCTCCTGGTGTGCGCAGAGGCGCAGTGCGCGATCTGATTTCGTGCTAGGCACGTTAAGTTGCAATTTATCAGTGCATAACTTATCTCTACTTGAGCAGGGCCCGCAGCTAAAATATTCTCGTATGCAGTGTCAGAATGGAAATTCCTTTGCGAGCCAACAGTAGAGAAATCTTAATCTTTACAGCAACAGGAGCGATTCACAATGATCACCACCATCGCCGCCGCCGCCGCCGCCGCCGCCGCCTCATGACTTTCGATCTTTTTTAATGAAAACATTCTGAGATGGCACTGCAGCAGGGTCGTGGTAGCCAACCATTATGACCATAACCATTTTTCACTTCGCAGCGAGTTCGTGTAATAAAAATACCACAACTGTTTATTGCACAGTGAAATTGGTAACATTGCAGCTAGATCCGAAGGAATATCAGCCGCAGCAACTGGGCATTGTCCACATACTCTGCGGTTAGCTCCAAACATATTTCTCTCCATTCTATGCTTCGCCACTGGCTGGTTTGTGCTGTCGGTGCAAATCGCAAGGGTACTCGTGAGTTCACTTGGATACTTCGGTCGGCCGTCGAACCTTGGAATCGGTTTCCATCGTTAGCAAATATAAATTCTTGAAAGAAACAAATCGACTATGTACCTAAGGCAGCTAAATGAACTCCCCAGACACGTATGGTTAAGACATTTAGTGAGAAACACTTTGACATCAAATAAACATGCTCCTTCGACCATGGCGGGGAATTTATGACGCGCCCTACTTATTACTGGTCCTGAGTGAGCTCATTTTTTATGTCCTGGGAACCTGTCTAACACCGCTCAGCCAATTATCCAAACCGCACAAACCTCGCACCATCAATCAAAATCTTCCTAGGAAACATCACACTCAACTTGTGTACCGCACACACAACGACATCCTGCGTGGAAGATTGATTCGCGGAGGATAACAAGCGACGTGACACGCAATTTGCTAACCAACGAGTTCATCCCATTCTGGGGTTTCTCGTCTTCTTCAGAGGTAATGGCAGCATTTTTATGACGCGCGAATTATTTGGCAGAGCTCGTAAGGAGAGATATTTATGCGTCTAGGTCTACGAGTATCTATGAGATAGGCAGATGGTGGGGGCTCAGAGGTATTTGTTAATTAAATTGCAAGAGAAAATTTGGAATAAGGTTGTCAGCGGCGAAGGATTTTGATGGATTCATTTTGCGGCAATCAGGAAGAAAGGAAACATTTAAAAATAATTATATCTTAGGCATTTCCGCATAAGCAAGATAGGACTTATTACTCTCGGTGGCAGGATACAAATACATCGGATATTCTTAGACTACGTACGTATTGCTAGGATAGTTAGAGGGAATTCCTGCCAACATATTCATAAGCTAGATCAGAGTTGAATTGATTCGATTCGATTCTCCAAGGTGGTTGGAGGCTGATTCCTGTCTTGCTAGCGGGCCCTGTTCTCCATTTCCTTTGATGCGACCGCATCTAGTAAACCAAGTCAGTGTTATTTGTTGGTGGATATATGTACATCTATACTTATTTGCTTACTTACTTCTGATTTAAAATTCACCTTTTTCAACGAAGGTACTACAGAAGAACCCACTTAACTGCTCTCGTATGAATGACCACAACAACTCTGCTCAAGCTTTCTGCAGGACAAATCAATGGAAGTGAATTATTAATTTTGGACTTCCATAGGGGTCTCTTCTTCCATCTATTCTATTTATTTTTCACATCGATGTCTTTGTACTATGTGCTACAAAACATATAACTTTGCCCACTAACATGGCCCGCTCACATAGCCAAGATCAAAGAATCAGTACCCGTAACCGTAGGCGTAGCTTCTGCTTTGTACAAAACGCAAATAAAACCAGGTCTAGAGTGTGCTCTCTCGGTCTGTTCCATAATTCCATAGTTCTCTGTGATTATTTTGTTTAGAATTCAAGACTGAAGACGCTTCTGTTCCCCAAAATATAGTCCAATTGGTACAAGATGGATGCATGATAAATTTTCAAGACGCGTGTTTTGACAGATATTATCAAAACTGTGAAACGAGCGAGCCTCACAATGTGTTTTGCATTCTTTTCACGACACCTATCTAGAAGTGACATTTCTTCTGCCTTCCTGGGGCAAAATTTGTGTTTACATTTGTACGAAGTCTACTTGACCCAAGAACTCAACGCAAATGACAATATGCACCGCCAAAACTTCCATCAGCAGGAGCTGACTCTCCCCTCGTACTCAACATCTGTCATCCCTTCCTCTACCATACTTTTGAAGTTGTGATTAGTTTACCTGTGTTTCATGTTTTATTTACGAATCCCAAAAAAGAATCAAGCGCCCATCAGAAGCTCAGTTACGTTTGCCAACTCTCCATTCTCACAAAATTAGGTATCCCTTACAAAAAAGTGTGGATGAGAAAGGACGAAACTAAATAATTCATTATAATACGTTGCCTTGAAAAAGTGTGTCAAAAATTTGGATTTTCCAGATTAGTCCTTTGGGATTGGATAACACCCACATGGCACCTGTCATCTCTTGCTGATGTGAATGACCCACTTTACGTGACAAGACATAACAAACGACACCATTACTTCACGTTACACACCTTTCATGTATTTTCAGTAAAAAGCGCTTTCTCTACATGAATACCTGAAAACAAAACACGCTTTATGCGTTAAAAAAAATTCCCTTTCAGCTATAAAAACCACTTCAACCTGCAATAATATTCAATCTTCAATCGTTTAAGCTTAATTCATAAAAATAAACTCAAACACGATTTCTGAAAACACGTACAAGAACATAAAGAACAATATACACTCCCTCCCTCTCTGACACATGTACTCGTATGTATGGTTCTCGGTGAAAACACGTAAAAGGACTATACTTCCAGTCGAGCGTTTCAAGGACTTCGTCGCAATGCAATGAAAACAATAACATCATCACGTGGCGTTCTATTCTAAACTTTTCAAATGTCCTTCCTAACCAAACAGAGGGGGAGACAGAGAGAAAAGAAGGTGTGTTGTGTATCACCACTTGGAGGCAAATATACGTCAGGAGAAGGCAAAGAAATGCGCGTAGGATATAAACGTAAACAATTGCACTGTTGCAACATCACCGAAACACGTGCTTTCGATGGTTTCGAGAGCACGAGGATGAAAGTTTTCCAAGTTTTCCAACGCGACTGCGTTCTTACATGAAGCAACTGGAACGTGAGAGAATGCAAAAAATCTACAATTGGAAGAAAGTCATTCCTAACAATAGAGTTGGGAGGGGGAGCAGGGTTCTCAATTTAAAAATATGTTGGCCACTGAAAGGATGTGTTAAAGTTTAAGTATTGAACTCCATATAGCTTCAGTTGTTATAGCTCCAACTTACAACATACTTGTCAGCGGGAAAATCTTCAACTTCGCTACATCCATGGTTTCCAGGACCAGGCTATTACAATCTGTTGCGGTAGAAGCACCAAATTTTCGCTGGTGCAGCACCGAACGTTCTAGATTCTTCACTGATATAACAGCGCCAAGATGCTTACTACTTTCTGACTGGAATGGTTAGTCAGTATTAATAATGAACAATCAATGTTTCAATCCAGAACGTGTCCATCAATGGCATTATTAGCCGAATAATTGTTTCCCGATGAGTATAAGTACTCATCACATCATTTACTTTAGTTCATAAAAAAAACTAGATTGGCATTCGAAAGGCGGAGTCATTTTAGGTTTTTAATACTCGATCCCCAGGGGTGTCAGTTTTAAAAGTTGCTTCTTAAGCCAGTTACTAAAAAAAATTGTTAGTTTGCACCTATTAGGCAGAATGTCGAGCTATTGAAATAGACTTTCAACTTTACACTCTAAGGCACAGCTTACCCCGGCTAATACTCTCTGATATCCATTATTTAATTTTGTATTTCATAGTCATTTTCTTATAAAAAACATAACTTGTTTCAATCAAAGTGGCAACACTTTATTTCAAAGCACAGATCTCCCATTGCAGACCAAAGTAAACAAACCAAATTGCCTTGGACATCAACGGAGTGGCCCGTGTAGACTGGAAACAACCAGCATTCCTCAAGAATTAAGAAGCAAATAATGATGCACACTGTATAAGCTGTTGATATCCAAAAGATGCATGTAACTTATTGACGAACCAATGTCGTATCCATGGCAACTGTACAATCCAGTTTTGGTTGCATCGATTCAGGTCGTCTTCCCGATGGAGCTCCTTCAACTCCAAATCGAGAGCAACAGGCTCCATTAAATGAGGTTTGTCCCACAAAACTCAAACCGGCCTCTAATGCATCTCAGAGATACCCATTACTCTCCCAATCTAATGCTAAATAGAAAAGAAAAAACCAAAAAAAAAAAAAGAATGAAAACTCTCCACTCTACTCTTGTGGCGGTAGATTGGAAAGTATCTATGCTTTGTGTGTTTTCTCTCTTTCGTTGGATTACGAGTATGCCTCAGATTCCTCGAGCACTGACTTTAGCCATCATCATCAACCATCCAACAGCACACCAGCAGCAACGGAACGACCATCAGAAGTAGCAAATGATTCCGGTGAAACATCTCAGACGATTTAGTCACCTGTAAAGGTTCCAACGTGCCACATCGTAGATGGTGGTTGGCTCTCGCTCTCCTTTGCGTTATATTCGTTGTATTGTGTTGTGTTTGCGTTGTTCGTTATCGTCTTGTCTTGTCGTTTGTTTCCTTTCCCCCACATTTTTCGGTTTTTAGAATTAGAATTCTTTTACCTTTGTTTAAATTTATTCGTTTTTTTTCCACACACACACTCGGTTCCATCGATACCACTCGGAAGATGTGTGCTTCGATTTCCGATTAATTAGAGGGAAGCGTACAAAAAAAAAGTATCTACAATATACCTATTCTTTGGTGCGCGACGATGAGATAGCCCTCCCGATTGCCGGATTGAATTTTTAGTGAAATTTCAAATCGAAAATGTAAATTTTCAAAAAAAAAGAGAATAAATAAAATAATATTTTTTCTTTACTTATTACTTTGCGGTATTGTTGTATCCGTTAATTTTTAATTGGCAGTTTGTTTTGTTCGAGTATCTTTTCTCTCTGTGCGTGCGTTCTTGTGCCTTTCTTTCGTGGCAATCGGTCTAACAGTTGCGTTCTGAGTTCATCTTTGTTTTTCCATTTTACTTGAGATTCAAAAAAAGTGCAACGAACAGGTGTCAACGAATCATCAAGGATACACCATCAACATACCGCCAAAAACAAACGAAAGAAACAAAAAAAAAAAACAGTTTATCGCTCAATCTTCGTGGAACGAGGGAGCACCCTAGGCTTGAACGAGGTGCGTATACATACACTTGAGTTTGTCATTCATGGTTTGGGATGGAGGGTCGAAGTTTGGGAATTTCTTGAGAAAGTTGAAGACACCTTCTGGGTTATTTTAGTGTTGATGACGGCGGCAGTTGCTCTGTTAATCATCGCCCATTCATCCGATTCTTCTCCTCTTCTCGAAAAAGAGGTGAAACAGCGAAGACGATCATGATGATGATGATGACGATGGTTAGACGTGATACCGAGAGGTCATTCACTGTCTTGGTCATTATCGTGACAAAAATTGAATTTTTGTTTCGGTTTTCCTGTTTGGCGGCGCGGTTATGCTCTTGTTTTTGTTTTGGTCTGGAGCCAGAACTCGAACAACTGACTGAAATGGTGTCAGGGTGTCGTGCGCCGTTGTACTTGTTCCAGAATTAATCACTTTCAGGATGGAATCAAAAATATCTTCTTGTCTGTCTGTATTTCGAGTCACATTATTGCCTTCCGTTTCCGCAAGAGATGGATTCGTGTGAGGGGGAATTGTGTTTTTCCCAATCTTATGGGAAGCAAATTAAATTCAACCTCGCGTTGACGGTTTTATTGCCTTTTGGCACTGTTAGATCTATTTTACATATTAAATCATGAGATACTCTGCAAGGAAGTATTAATCATAGCTTTTACAGTACTGTATCTATGCATTAAGATTATTTTCAATTTTCTTTACACAAATATCCACATAGGGGGAGATGTGCATTCTCAGAAGATATTTCGTGTATTTTTATGGGAAAATTTCTGGGGGAGTTTAATCGTTCGTTACGGTCGTAAACTCAAGTTGGTACATTAAAAATTTGAGGAAAAAAAAACCTGCTGACCTACAAAAACAATTTATTTATGGTTGTTCGGTTATAATAATTTTCTTTTCTAAGGAAATTATGTTGCAGAAATAATTAATTGTACAGGGGGGGAGTGATTACATTGAGGAGAGATCGGCTGGTGGATTGAAAAGCCATTGTCATCTTTGCTGTGGTGGGGAATTATCAATTTCGTTGGCATTTTAGTATGAAGATTCAAATTAATTGTTCTTACCACAAATCCTTTGATTTAAGCGAAGTAGCTGCAGAAAAATCGTTGTTACTACTTTGTCCATAAACGAAATTGAATGAAAGTTATTTTAAATCTTAAACAGTTTGCACCTTCCTTTCTTCTAAGTTTAATTAATCTCCAGAGACTAGTTTCTGTAAGTTTACTATTCCATCATCATTATACTTGTGCCTGTGTTATAAGCAAGTTTCGTAAAATGCCTCTGGCACTAATGCGATTTTCACCAACTTATGGCATAATCCTATAATTATTTAAAAGTATAAAAATTGTGTCGTGAGGGGGCGGTAACTCCATGGTAGAAAGTAGTGAAAAATCGTGTTTTGAGTATGAAGTGCGCCTCTCCAATAGTTCTGTAAAAAAAAACCCTCTCAATGAAGAATGTTTAGACCAATAGGGACATTAATCTTTGGTTGCAGTTACAAATATATTCCTTGAATCGAAATCAAGGATTCGTGTCTACATTCTGAAGTTTTACACAGAAATTCATAGAAAAAGGTTGAGGGACTAAATAGTACATAATTGTAAGAAATTTTAGAAAACTTTTTGCTACTCAAAACGAAACGTACATATGTTCGGTTGGTAGTTTCTTTAATTTTGTCCTTATATTGTCTGTTGTGGGTTTTTTTTTTGTTAAAAACCTGTTGATCACCTTAAAACCCTTAAAAAAATGATCTGTTCTCCAGAATTCATTAACTGAACTCATTTATTCATTGTTAAGCCTTGTAAATTGTTTGAATACCCACATTGGAAAAATAGCCTTCAAGAAATAAATTTAGTCGGAAGCATTTTTGAAGCCACATGCTTCTGAGAATATTTCAAAAATATTCAAACATGCAGTTCGTCATAGAAAATTATTCCTTTTTGGGATTGAGTGGTCTTGAACATAATCTGAAAGAGTTGTTCCTGGTGATTAATAAGTTCGGCAACATTACATACAAGTTTGTCTGTAGTTACTCTCTCATTTCTATGAAAAGTATCGAAATCAGCCGTTTTGAACTGCTTAATCTTTAGCTAATTACTTCTTATTCTTAACTGAAGAACATTGCCATTCTCTTCTGTTCTAAGCAGTTGTCAATCCTATAAACCTGTTTATTTTCTTTAATTGTATTCAATGAGTAAAAATAAGAACTAGCTTGAATTCTGTGCTATTTGCAACTTTATTTTTAAGCCAGGTCCTAAGAGCTGTATGTTTAAATATTCGAAAGTGTCACGAGAGTCCAACATTTTTGAAAAAGTAGTATCCAAGTGCACCACTTGTATACCAGTGAACAATGTAGCGTCTAAATGGCAACGCCGATAAAGATGTCATCTATACAGAGCTGGTTCTGTTTCTTGTCATCTCTGTGGACATGATGCTTCAGATAAATTTGACAGTTATTGTCAATTTTAGTTCTACTACTTCTTTTTCTTTCTGATTTTTCTAAGTTTTGGCCTTGATTTAGAGTTCTCAAGACTAGAATCAACCGTAGCTTACGAGACATGGTCAAAAAGATATGTATTGACATAAGAAGAATGTAAAAACCTCCATAAAAAAAAGTTGTTGTTCTGCCGATTTTCATAAATCCTAGAAACTACTTATTTTCTTGAAGACTGTGTGGTTCCGAACTTACAATGTACGCTTCGCTGCCCAACGATTTCGCCTTCAGTTTTATTTAACAAAAAGTGTTTTGCTCAAAAAATGTGGGAAAATTCTGGCTTTCTATTGTATTCGACTGACTGAATTCAATTTTAATAATTTATCTTCAATGGATGCTTATTAATAGAGGATTATTCCGATTTTGAAATGCTTTAAGGAAGTATTGAATTTCATTTCTAATGAGAGTGACATTTGACAGTTAGAAGGCAGTTCTGAACTTAATGTCAAAATTCCTTCGCAGAAGCCTGCTCCTCTCCTCTATACCTAATTCAATTCGAAATGCAAGGTATTCGAAATTAAAAAGTCACTAAGTATTCTAACCTTCGAACGTAATCACTAATGACGTTTGACTTACCTCCAGGTCACAACAGCTGCATGAAAAAATAAACGATATTATCAATTTGGGTTATTATTAGAACTTTCTAATACTCCAAAAATGTCATCCGTTCTCTGAAGTTCATACCGCATCCCATGTATATGGGAAAAGAAAGGACAAAGTCATTATATAGTTGGGGAAAACTCGAAAACAATTTTTCAAATGAAAGGAAATCAAACATGACTACACGGAAAGTGCACAGCGAAAGTTCACTCTAAATGTTTTTCTAAGCACTCTTGATCTGTTTCATTTAAACTTTCAGGACTTATGGAAGTAATTGAATGTCATTCCTGTTGGTAGATACTTGAGAAAATACATAAATGAAATGCATTCAATTTGTGTATATACGGCGAATGTATAGTTTGTTTTTGCGGATGTTGTTGACGATTGCAATCGGTTGGAATTGCAATAATTGGTGATCCTATTAACGCCATTAATGTTATTTAATTCGAAGCAAAACTTCTAAATTAGTAGGACTGTACTGAATCGTGTTTACATTCCCATGGTGTTAAGGAGTGTTTGCATGCTTACAGCTGCAATTTGAAACTTTTTTGATTGTGTCTTGTTATTGTTGACACATTATTCAGTATTCGGTTTGTAAATTTTGAACTAGACAAACTGTCTGACTTAAAGTTGACTATTTTTGATTTAAGGAATCATTTGTGTATTTTTTCCTATTTTATCCTATCCATGGTAGTTGACCACGAGTCCGGTCTTTGGAGTTAGGTGGGAGACCTCCCTCTTCTCCTACCAAAAACCAAAACACAGCCACACTTAATGTTATCATTTCGAAAAGTTCTTTGCTCTGGTTCTGTGTTTGCACTTCTTGGTGTTTGTTGAGGATCCTTGGAACTCCATAGGGATACAAACAATCAATTACATAATCGTTGTGTAAGAAAGAAATAGATGTGTACTGCGTTTTTTGTCTGAGTGTAAACTCCATTTAGATGTTTCTTTTTCAGGTGAATAACTTTCTTATCGCAAGTCATTACAAAGAGTTTATAGTTCGGATGCGAGTAACACATTCATTTCTGGTAGAATGGTTCTAAACGACGCCATTCACTTGTCAGGTAGGATTTCTATTTAGTTTAGTTTGTTTGGTTGGTTTGGTGTAAGCGGAATCAAACCATAAAAACGTGCCGGACTTCTGGAAAAAATGCTTTAAAGGATCAAAACGACGACTACTATTGTTTCCGTTGTTTTGGTGTTCAAAAAAAAGGGCATTGCGTTGTATGTGATATTCTGCATAAGGATGTGTTCACTGTCAAGCAAATTCTCGTTGAGCGACTTGATGGAACTCGCTACTAGCGACGAGAACAACTGTCAAAACACGAATAAAACTAGGCAAAACCGTTCTGTTAGAAACATTCAATCGCTTGCGATTTCGCTTGAAATCACATGAAACACCATCGCGTAGCGCGACGCGAATTCGCTGACGGTTAACACAGCCTAAGAATTCCGTGTCTGAAGGAGAATTTTTGTTTTTGAAGGTTTTTTCGTAACTCTCGACTGTTTGTCGGATACTCGCGAGAGGTGGGCCCGTGATAAAACTTTTGATGTTGCCTGACATTTCTCAGTTGTTGATTTACAAAGTACCTTCCAATACTCATCAATGAGAGTCAAATTTTTCCTAGTTTTTAAGGACCTTGTCCCCTAATACAATATTCACCTCACATTGAGTTTCCATAGCCCGTGGATCAGACAGACACACATGACACACGCAATCCCACGCATCTAGGGTTATCTCGCACTATAAGAAAGTATCGCAGATAATTTCGTCTGAAAAAGAACGAAACTAGATTCCATCAATGACACAAGTTCTTCTAAAGAAATATGTGGACGACAAATTGTCCTTTTCTAAGTATAAAGCCTATTTCCCGAAAAGTTATTTCCATCTCGCCATCGTCGCACTACAAAAACGTCTCCACGGGCCTACACATCGCCCCTTTACATCGTCTTTATCAGATTACGTGTCAACAAAGTGTTCCATCCTTTATCTCTATTTAGCACACAACCACCGAAAAGAAATCGCCTGTATGTTTGTATAGCGAAACGCTGTTTCGCATTTAAATAACCTTAAAGTGCCAACTACACATCCGCCACAAATCAACCTACGTGTGTGGCATGTACGCTCTCCTGCTGCTGCTTACGAGCACTTTTCATGTTTAACTCAATAATTTATTCTATTTATCGCTAGGAAATGCTCACCAGCCCCCTTCTCCTCATCCCCCTCCAAACACAGTGTCACACAACCTATGAATGGAGAGGAATAAAAAAAGAAAAAAAAGAAACGGAAAGTCCTTAATCCAATTTGCATCGGATATTTGCACTCAAACTTTAGACTGCAAGCACGGTGCGCTCCCACACTCACCCCATTGCCTAATTAAATATTAAAATGTTAATTTCATAAGGGATGATGACTTTTCCATTCCATTCGCATTAGCTGATGTGTTTTGCCGGTGACTTGCGGGTGGGAAATCTCCTCACCCAATTCTCTCCAATTGAAAGTTTTTCGTGTGAGAGCAGAACTCGTCCTCGTCATTTCCTTTCTTTTTCCTTTTTCATCGTTTCACCCGTTTTAGCATCCAGATGAGTGATGATGTTAAAAGAGAAAAGTCTCGAAGAACAGGACCTCAAGAAACTTCAAAAAAAAGGATGAACTTAAAGTCCTCTTATAATTATTCATCGCCGACAACGACGACGCCGAAGAGTTTCTTTTTTTTTTCTTCTTCGTCCTTATTTCGGGGGAGGCCACCCCCCCATCATTACTGGTAACACACAAGCGATGAATGGTCGACGAGGTAACTTATGACAGATTTCTCAGGACTCAGCGCGCACACAGTCAGATAGAAACTTGAGCGCACACCACTAGGTTTGTGTGTCACATGCACACACCAAGATGGAGAGAAGAATGACTAGGCATGGGAGCAATTTAGTTCAAGGAAGTCCACACCACTGAGAAGAGGTGATTTCAGGTGTACTAAGGAGGCCTCATTTGTCCATCAAAGCGATGGCGGATGAACTAAAGCCGTGACATCCAGACCGGTGTGGGGCATAGTGTGCTCAGATCAAGGACACTCAAACAAAGTCCCTGTGCAGCACTCAATGTGTATTAAAAAAAAAATAAGAATTTTAACAGAAAAATGCTAAAAACTGTTTCCCTCCGCGGCGACTCCCTTGTCCTTGTCGATTATTTGCATTTTTAATTTTTTAACATCACACGTGGGGGCAGGACGTAAAACTACAAAAAAGGACTCCAAACTATAATGACAATCGCTGACCCCAGATATAAACAGACTTGCAATGTGCAGAGTGAAGGAAAAAGAAGGGGTGGCGAGGAATCGACATGAAAATAATCTTTTTATGACTTCACTCCGTCGACTAGGATCCTTGGCGTATCCTTCGAACGAACGAACGAATCATCGCCCCATCCCACAGTACAGCTTAATTCAGAGAGACGAGAAGGTGCACGATTTCATTACAATGAAACTATAGATAAGGGGCCAGCACAACAGCATCGACAAACAAATTATAATAAACGTGACATAATCTTTTTGTCAAACACTGTTGTACAATTATGATATTACGAACACGATTGGGGTGGGGTTCGTATGACGAGTCAGTTTATTTCAGGACGACATGGGGTGAATTTCTAAGGATTCGTTTTAGAAACATTGAAAGTGCACGCAGCGACAGGTTGCAGAGTCCTGGGCGCTGGGTTGGAGTACGTATGAGGGTCATAATATCCGGTGTAGAGGAGAAGGGAGAGAAGTTCCTTTTTACAGTTTTACTTAGCTGTGACTTGGGCCGGAAGCTTGGTGATTATGTTTGGCTTTCTGTGCGCTTTGGTTAATTTGATTTATTTACCTTTTTTTTTTCCCATGTTTCTATTTGCTACTTTCGGATGGGAGAACATTTTATGCAACTAATTAGAAGCACAAACAGATTATGTGCAACGTTATGTGGTGGTTCTACTTTGTGGGGATTTACTTTTTAATTACTAAGGGATATGACTGTCTGCTCTTGAAATATGTATGAGTGTATTCACTTTGTCATGGAAAGCAAGAGGTATGAAATGGAAGGCCAGTGTTGACGTCTGCAGCATCTTGTGCCAAACAAAGTTATGAGTGGCTTGTTAGCCTGAGTTTTGCACTTATCTAATGAAGTATGTACATACGATACAGATATACGGATTTCTGGATGTTTCGAGAGAAAGGGTTCTACCTTACGTTTCTTTGAAATCCTGTTTGCCGGACTTGTAGGTAGATGAATGCAACATTCTGACAGCTGGTAGCGTCATATTTTCCATTTTCAGTGGTATGTCATTAGTCTGTCATTTTTGACAGATACGGGTAAATCTTCGAACAGATAGATGTTTCATTCTGACAGCTGGTATCAGCATATTTTGACGCTAGTGACGCTAGTCTGTCATTTTTCACAGATGCAAGTAAATCTTCGAAAATGGTGTTAAATGTCATTATAATACTCACACGCACTAGGAAAGTCTGTCAGTTACATGAAAGTAGACTAGCTAGAATGCATCAGTTTTGATTAGCAGGTTGGCTCCTTACCTATGTAGTTTCTACGAGTGGATCAAGTTTCCAAAACTAAAATTTCTGTTCAGATAGTCTTAGCCATCCTCTATTTTTCTCTTGTCGGACGCTGTAGCAATTTATTGTTCACTCAAGGTGAAGGTTTCAGAGATCGAAATACTTATGTATCTTTCAAATTTCTAAATTAACATGACAACTAAATTCCAAATGATTTTCAAAAAATAGTCGTTGTAAGACTGAAATAGGTAGGTAAGTGAATACCATTTGAAAACATTTCTAAAACTCATCGAGGCCAGCTGCGGATACTTCACGTTTCAGTCTCGGTCTAATGATTTCAACATCTTCATTAAATCCACGAAGACCAGCAGCACTTCATTAGTGAATGAAGTTGACAGCTTCGTTGCTCCCGGCCTTACATCTTGTGCTTTGCGTGGATTAATGGCAGCACTCTTAAGAAAAAAAAAAAAAGAAACAAACCTTACAACTACTAAAAAAGTTTTCCCACTAAAAAAGTTTTATACCAACTCTCTGTTAACATCATTCTTAGTCCCACAGTGATTGATTATTACAATACGAAAACAATTTATATATTTCTCTTCGGAATTGCGTAGTCAGGGCAGGTAGTAGCCTGATCTCCAATCCAAGTGCATTTACATAAATGTCAAGGCAGCCGATTACATTTTAATATATGCACATCTCACTCATGGGCTCACGACTTACATGTACCTGCCTGCACTCACTGAGGGACTATCGACCTTTTAACACTCGGAATACCACCTTGTTTTTCGAGAGTCATGAATAAATTCTCAGATAAGGTCAGTCATCTTTCGGAAATGCCTACGCAAGACCGATTTATCAATAATTGAGTACTCATACGTTACAGTCAAAGTAGACAAAATGGACAATAAATTCAAATTGTGCGTTTTCCTGGTGGTCCACTATTGTCATGGAGTCTTTAGTTTGTTTATGAGTAAACCTACACGAATAGGACTCCTTCAGCAGGAATTCCATTAATTTTTTTTTTTACTGAAGTCGTAAACATTGTGAATACTAATTCAAGACTTGGGTTCTTAGTAGGCTTTTTTATGGCTCACTTGAAGAAATAAAGAACCAAATGGAAGTGAGGCTCTGAAATGGCTGAAAAGCAATTTCAAATTAGTGGTGAATATTTGTGGGACTTTTGGTGTCCCTAATTAGATGCGAACCATTTAGAAGTATAAAGGAGAAGCGACATGTGAGGAGAGAGACTGCAATACGCTGTGGAACAAGACTTCCAATTAGGCATCCACTGGCCATAAATTTCAGTTTTGATTGATTTTTAAGTGAAAACTATTTTATGAAGGTAGCGTCGGTTAGCAGCCGCTAATCGTGGTAGACAGATGCAAATAAAACTGTTTAAACCTGTTACACCGACTGGCTATGAATTTAGAACTAAATTTTAAAATAAAAAGGCAACAGCTAACCGAATGGTAATAATCCATACTTTAGTATAGTGGACTGATGATAGGAGGGGGATCCTCTATTAATTTAGAAAAACCGTTATTCCTTACAACGACCATTGCGGAAGCTGCAGGGATGAGAATGAAATGAAGTCACTCTGTCATCTGCTGTACGACTATCCTATCCTTGTCAACAGAAAAATAAGGATAAGACCTGTACCACTCATCAGTCATCATACAGTCGGAAGACCACTTGGAAGACTTGGTAAGATTCATATCTCATCTGGGAATAGCCCACTTACTGAGAATCAGATTCGGATGGGTACCAGGTCAAAGGATTTACCCATATGATTAAGGCCCCCCGATGTTTTATGATGTTTACTTTGCAAATACAGAACTTTGCTGTGGTCGATGACCCAGAACAACTGCCAGGCTGTCTGCAATATAGTCGATGGTCGAAAGGTTCAGGAGCATCATAAGAGAAATCATAAAAGCATCTGTCGAAGCCAATCGTTGGATGCCAGTTGAGACGATTCTTGCAGTTCTTTGAACCTCTTTAAGTATGGTCCGATTGTATCCTTTGCTTTCAAGATCATATCACTTTAACTTTAATGACCAGCCATTAACTTATATTCGACCAATTAAGTGCTTATCGATTTCATCCAATATCCCCGAACAGATAGAGAAGAAACACTCCGATGAACAGATTATAAAACTACATCTTGACTGTTCAAATGCACTTAAATGAAATTTCACACTTTATTTATAGTTCAGCACCGACTCCACACCGTCTGAGCTGGTACATACTTTAATTGCTTCAACATTTTTGCTTTTTTACGACTCCGACTATTTTGCGCTGAACCAGTTCCAGTGCAAACGGTCATTGACAGCAGTATTGTCGTAAAGCATGCCTATCTTAGATTCCGCCAGACGACTTAGGTAATTAAGCACATTCGTACAATTTTGTCTTTTATGACGTGACTGTCCCACAACATCTCACCGCCCTAGTTCCAGTCAAGGTCTCCAAAATAATTTCCATCCCACTTTTAGGGAAAGCCAAAGAACAGCCAATCAATCTGTAAGAACTACCTCGAAACGATTGCCTAATTAATTTAATTTCTAACTTCGTAAATAATTTCACTTCCTCGCATAAAAAAAAATGTATTTATCTATCTAAACCCCCCACACTCTCCAATTAAGATTCCATCAGAGTGACAAACTCTCAAATTAAACTCGTAAAATATTTTTTGTTACTATTTTCGTACATACTGTGGATACTTTCTAAGAATTTCACTTTTTCGCTTCGAATATAAAAGAAACGAAAAAAAGAGCTTCTTTGGACCAGTGCGCCTGAACTGGCGTTCACTAGGCTAATACCCGATTACACCGATTTCAATTTGTCCGAATTTGGAAAATCACACACGCCGCGGCGCATCAATATCGGTTTTCATTTAAACATAATTCGATTATGAGCTTGAGATACATACTTACACTTGGAGCGCAGGTAATTGGGTTTCGTTGAGATCGAAAATAATGCCGACGACGGTAATAAGCTCCATGGAACATAAAATACGGAACACAAAAGTCTCGTGTGAATTCCGGGCTTGATGCCCCAATTAAAATTCAATTCATTGAAACACTGAGAGGTGGGAGTGGTTCTTTCTGGGTTTTGTAATGAAATACATTTTTAATTACACGAAAGTATCGAGAGACGCAGGCCATCCTCAAATTTGTATTCCATACCAACGTTTGCCACTTGAACTTGGTAAAGTGAGTGGACTTGAGTGAAGAATCTCGCCTCATCCTCCTCCTACCTTGCACAGCATCATCATCATCATCATCATCATCATCGATATGTGTATGTACTCATATGTGGGGCTGTAGACGCCTGCCGATGTTGTTGATGATGGTCATGTTTGTCGATTTAATTACAGAGGCAATTTGCGGAGCAAAGACGCCATTAAGTGTTCATTTGGGTATTGGGACTAGAATTGTGGGTTATGGGCCGATGCACGATATAGGTATGTAGTTTAGTTTTTATCCCCTTCACCTCATGGCCTAATCATCATTACAACTAGATAGCAATTTGAAGATGATTACCCATGTATTCCCTGTGTACACTGGAGAAATATGTTAATTGTGTTCCAATTGGTTCTGGCTTGAAAGTCCTCCACGTAGGTGGGTGGGTAGGTAGTACACGATGATGGATTAAAGTGGCGGAACTAGTTTTCGGGGCGAAATTCATAAGCCGAACAAGTTTAGACAGACTTTGCAAAAGGGGTTAATTTTACACTATGCACACCTAAGGCATTTATCTTCATCCCTTCAGTCTCAGCAGAGGGTAGGAGTTTACACGTCCAAGCCACGCTGGAGTGAGAGAAAATAATGGAGAAAAACTATTGCTTCACTTGGACTTAAAAGGAGATAACTCGTGCAGTGAACCAAGGATTCTCCGTTGCAACAACAGCAGCTGTGAGGACTCATTCCAGCAATGTGTCGGAGGGAGGAGGTTGAAAAGTTTGTGTAATGGTGTAATTTTTTCCGTGTGATGGTTTGAGTTAAGGCATTCTGTCGGGCTGTGTTACCACTTTGGAAATTTATTAAACGCTGTTTAACTGGTTGTGGTTATAGGTGTTGGAAATACTGTTCAGACTAGCCAACATCGACAGTTCCCGAGAGAAACAAGCAGACGTAAATCTGTTTCTGTTTGATTACCTTCTTAACACATTTTTCTGCTAATTATACAAACTTGTAGGATCCTTTAAAAATAATTTGTACTTTAAGGTGGTCACTTGAGCTGATGGTGTTGTGTGAATTAACAAAAACTATATATTTTATATGAACTTATGAAAATTTTAAGAAATTTACAGGGATGAGTAAAAAGAGGCATCTTTGAAATAGCTATCATAAGGCAGAAAATCTATTTTATTTCCGTGACGTTGAGGATATAAAGGCTAAAATAAAATCTGTTGAATAACGCCCTCTGAAGAGCTACGAACGATGGACATTTATTGTCATAGTATCCCAAAATCTGGGACATTGAACGGATAAAAATGTAGGTTTTTAAAGAAGTAGTAAAGGTAGAAAGGTAACGACGAACTCTATGTTCTATTCATGAAATAATCGGCCACGACGCTAAAAATGGCTTGACGTACTGAACCATTCCAAAATATTCGTATGTCCTTCAAACAATCAGAGGTGATTGACCTTTTGAAGTCAAGTAGATCTGCAAATTATCCACAGAGCCACAATTACTATCCTCGATTTAAAACCTAAAACCCTAGAAGTGTATGTTTCGAGAATGCGATTTCATGTAATAGAAGACTTCATATACAAGATGCATACGAGCTCAACATAACAAAAAAAGGGAAACAACAACCTTCAGTCCTTTCTCTTCTTCTCCACAAATGCACCTCAGACCAACTACTAATCCTTCTAGAGATTTAATTATGCTGGAGACATAGCGCCTGCATTCAGTCCTTTAACATCCTTGAGTATAAGACCTGAATCATCTGTCAGAATATACCAAGAATAGATTCTTACAAGGGGAGCGCAACCAACAGAAATCTGTTGCGTCCACTTCAAACGCAGAGCTCGTCGAAGATAACTGATACTTGCTGTCCACCTAAGACACATCTCTACTCCAAAATATTTGGAATCTAGCTTATACATCTAATCAAAGTCTTCTGTATAGGATAGTCCGCCATAGTTTTCCAATCAATCTCATCTTAGATCTTCAATCTCCCAAAATACTTATCTTGGTGAAGGGACGACCTTACTTACATCCCAGGTTCATGTGCGATCATTTGGTTACCCATGAAGGTAGCCCTTCATTTGACAACTTCTTCGCTTTTGTAGTTCTAAAAACTTACTCATCCTCTCGAAAGCTTTCTTCAAGTTTTATGTCCACGCAAAAGGCTAAGATGTCCAGTACAAGCCAAAACGACCAATGACATTAGTAGTCTGAGCTTTTGAAATAAACGTATATGCATTCACATTTAATTCCTAATTCCGCAGGAAATTCTACACTCATGCATCGGAATTTGGTTTTGTCAACCAAGGCCGCACTTTTGTGACGTATTTCGCTGATTACCTTGACATTGAATTTGAGTATTTCTGTATCATGTCGCAGTTTATTTTTATAGTACTACTCAACTGAATTGAATTATTCAGTGACAGAGCACAGAAATAGTAATGGCTCGTTTCGATCACATCGAAGTACGTTAGTAGAATATTTAAAAGCAATCAGACAACTTGTACCATTTTATGTAGAACGGTTTTAGTACCTACTACAATTTAAGAGTTTTTTTTTACTTCCTTTCAATTGCTCGTAAAACTTGCATAATCCGAGATTTTATCGAGTATTTTTCAAAGTCTGTTCTTGAATTGGAAGTTACATAGTCCCACACCACGATGGCCCAACAAAATTAAGGACTACGAGTATAACCAGTTCATTATTCCATTACAGTGGGAACACAGTTTGTGTGACAATTTTTTGCACCGTGAAACAAAGTTTTCCTTTATCCTTTCCGGCCAAGGTAATAAATGTTCTTAATTTTAGGATTCCACATCAACCCCGAACTGTGCAGGACAACACGATTAGCACACTCTTTTGTTATCTTCTTGCTGACAAAATACAAATTCTCTCGAGTGATAATAATAATAAAAGGAACTCCCGAAAGCACATCACAGGCAGCCGAGGAGTACAAGTACCCTAACCTATAACAAAACTTGAATTATGACGGCCGACATCCTGCTGCTGCAGTAATTCTTTCACTCATTGCTGTGTGTCCTTGCGTGTTGTGCAAAAAAAAAGAGGAAATTATGAACACCGCACACAATATATTAAGGATGTAATAAATCATCCATTTAAAGTCTACCCGACCTAGTGGCCCACCCTCTAACAGCAAAGTGAAACGAGCCGCCTGCCTGCCCCCTACCAAGCGTTACACTTTGAGGCTAATTAAGTTTTATTTTTATTTTAATTTGAGATCCTTTTCTGGTTGTTTTTTTTTTTGTGTGCGCTTCGCTTGTTGTCCTTTGCGTTTGCAATAAAAACAAAAAAAAAAAAAGAAAACGAGCTTGCAGCCACCTGTGGTTGAACAGGAAGCGCCTGAAAGGACTCTTTGTTGGCAAACAATCAAGAGTTCTAGCGGGAGAGCGCGACCCATTTCAAGTACAATTAGAGCGGATGAATCATTTGCCATTATGGCTGTCAGAATAAATATGATGGAGTAGTGGTGAACATAAACGGGAGGGCTACGTAGGAGCCTGCCACCCGGGACCATGCCGCGTGGATGATGTAAATCTGCAGCAATTTGTGGACATTTTGTCGCTCATTTAAATGCCTGTTTGGTCATTTACTGAATCTGAACAGTTCATCCTTTGTGTACCAGTTGTCGGGGTGCTTTCTTTTTCTTTTAATAAAATTGATTGATTGATTTGCTGGATGGAACGTTGTGTATTAGATTGCCGAGGACTAAACGGATAAGTCTGTTGACTTTGGAGTTTTTTTTCCCCAGCACACATTTGAATGTTTTTTTTTTTATAGCTCAAGGTTATTTATGTTTACATGCATACACGTATTTGTTGTGTTGGAATAGTGTCAAGGACACCAGAAAATAATCCGGGACTGCCTTGTGATTAATGGTCGTTGTACGAATGTGCTTGATGCTGGTGATTTGAATAGTCCTAATGTCAACGAATTCATTAAATCTTGATTTATGCGATTTTTAGGGATGAGGTTGCTATGTCCATGTGTTCTATTGACCTACATTTTTGCCCATATTTATAGAATTCTGCACCAAAATGAGTAAATTTTCGGACACTCTACTAATTTAGTTCATATCTTTAACCATGAACTCGTCAATGACGATATTCTACTAGCAAAGGTGTATTTAATTATTATTTGCCATATTCGTTAATCATTTCTTCTTAATTTCAAGTTGTATATTGTGTTTGCATGAAAAATAAATCCAATTTCAGCAATGCAGTAATAAATCGGTGTCATTCAAAATGATGAGAATCAATAAGTAAGATTTTTAGTTTATTCTGTGCTGACGTCTTTAGTGGGCAGTTTTGTTGATTTTTTATTTGATTCAGGATAGAAATATGGCTCCATTGTATGTTGTACTAATAGATACATAATGCGAGGGCAAATTATTTTAGAATATTATTGAAGAAGCCGCGTGGTTGCGCAGCACGCTGGGTGTATGGTACGCAGTTTTACGTCTTACAAGGCCAAGACCTCCATTAATTACTTCTGAAAATGTATAAAGTGATTCGAAATAGTCATTAAAACTAAACTTTGGCATTACAAATTGCTAATTAGAAGTACCTGTTCAAGAGTGCTTATAACACGCGAGCCTGTGATTCAAAATATTAATCAAATCTCAGACTCTTGCCTGCTTATTCTACTGGTCGTTGACCTTTTATGAAATGCTCTCTACAAAATTCCATCTTCTTAAAAGATAGTCTTGCAGCATGAAACTCAATGTGAATGGCATTGATTTGAATGGATTTGAGTACATTTTCTCAATAAGCCCAGTAGCCTGTAGTCTATTTTTGAAATGAATTTGCTTACCACATCACTTTTTTCCCAGGAAATATTTCTAAGAATCTCTCTGGAAAGTCATTTATGTCGACAGCAGCGCATGGAGCTTCAACATTCGAGTCCTAGACAACACCAATGGTTGTTTCACAGGCCCACCTCTTTCGAGCATTTGATAAACAGTCGAAAGTGAGACTCTCATGAAAACAAACATTTTTATAGGTTATGAGAAAAATAGGACCTGCCAAGTATTCATAGAAAGTTTGTAGTCTGTATCAAGAGCGCCGGCTTCTGGATTAGATTATTTTATGAACCAGTTAGGAGTGATTCTTTAACCCAGTAAAATATGTGTGCAGGTAGCTTACCCCCTTACTAGACAGCTTATATCATTAGATTCGAATCACCAAAAGCTTCTTCTGGGAATATATTCAATAATTTGTTCGAACATCATAATCACTAGCTATTTAATGGAGTTATTTATATTTACTGGAACGGCCACGGCACAGTGGGAGACCCCATTGACGCTTTCCCTACATATGGGTGGCTATGCATGGGCTCTCTTCGAAACTGCTTAACTAATGTCTAATTATGAAACCACACGATACATAGATTGGGATGCATTTTTTTGTTTGTACAATGCATGGCCATTTTTTATCGACATGCCATAGACAACATGAGATTTCAAGGCTAAACCCGTAAATATTAAACACAAATATGAATTAGGTCATGGGTTGGGTTTAATCAATTTGAATAAATCTGTTCTCTTGTTCACTGGTGAGGTATAAATAATATAAGAAGTCACCAGGACTGGTTTATTGCGCACCCATTTCCACTTGATGAAGAAGATTTACTATCTGGAAAGATAGGGCATAGAGTCATTCAACAAGAGGTGTCATCAAATCAATAGAAAAATACAGCATATATATGGAAAGTGGTGATATTTGTATTTCAATCTAAAGTACAAGATCTGAGAATAGTAATGGAATACAATATCTACAAAACATCTGCTTCGATTCCACCTACACATAGTCATTGTTTTGATATAAATTTTCATCACGTTTTCACATAATTTCGCCTGTATTTCGTGAGCTACAGGTATGGCTTTTTTCGTTTAATGCGTGGATCGTTGGCGAAATATTGGCGTATTTTCTACTCCTACTTAGCTTCAAATGAAAAACTCTAATTGTGTTGAATCGCACGATTTGAGCAACCAACTGAAGTCTCCATTTCGAAATCTGCTCAGGAAATTTTCCATGCAACAGAACCATTGTTTTACTGGCGATGAGATATGTAGCGTCCACGTCCCTTGCATCAATTTGAGGCAAAATGTCAGCCAGTTCCAAGGAAATGAACATAAGCCTCGTCATTTAGAATAATTTTGAGTAAAAATCATGATGTTGTTCATTCAAATTTAGCTTCCAACTGTAATGTGTGATCTTCTGACACCAATGCTAGTCCTAATTGGACCTCAGAAGCAAGAGGAGCAAAACGGTGGCGGGTAGGCCCTATGGAAGAAATATATGTATATTTCTTGGTTTTTTTTGAGCCCCACCTAAGATCCTCAGCTGGGATACCACTTCCAAGGAAAGATAGTGCTTAAAGCAGGTTTGTAGGTGTGAGACCGTGAATAGAGCTAGGAAATGAACCTTGAACTTTCAATAAATACTCTGACGCAATAAACACTCTCTGGAAGTCCAACTTGCCTAAAGTCCTTTACAAACTGCATTTGTATTTCACATTGTGTTTCGTTTTTCAAAAACTTTCCCAAAAATATTTCCCCGCTGAGTACCATCCGACCTTACCCACATCGTATAAAAAATGTAGAACCCTTCACATTTAAATATCCACTACGCGAAATATGTAAACCTCCATCCGCTCGCTAAAGCAATGATAAACAATTACTTGACCGAGGGGCATACCTACATAATTCGAAATCGCTTGTAACCGATGTGGGGTGTTGAATTTTAATTAAAACTCTTATCAGAGGGAATTTTAAACGATTCAACTAAAATTTCCCCACTAAACCATTTTCGAGACCATATGTATGTGTGGGGTTCGTACTAGCGCAGCGCGATACCACAAATTGAAATAAACTTTTCACCTACTCTCTACACCTGTATCTATGTGTTATTCTAAATGTTACCACGGCAACGAGAATGAGAATGCGAATGGGAACGAGAACGAGAACAAAACCAAACAAAAAGAGGAAATGCAATTAATTTTCCCCTTTTAGCCCGAGTAATGCATCATCGTTCCAGAGACAACTTCACCAGCAACGTCCCCGCCGACAAAAGAAATCATTATCGCAATCGTTCAGCGTCAAAAGTGAATCCATTACACCAGAGGAGCGTTGGGGGCTATTAAAATGCAATCATAGCCTGCGAGATGTCTTTGCATACTTTATACTATCCCAAGTGGCCGTCGCGCCGTGTGGCGGGGTTGTCATTATCCACGTCACCTACAGATATAAAGAAGACCGATGAACCGATTTAGCCATCATTGTTAATTCCTCCCCTTACATTGGCCATGTGTGTATGGGTGTTGCACCAATGGAATTCCATGTCGATTGTGGCAAAAGCGACAACTTGATTATCCTTTCTCTCCTCGGAGCGTTGCCAGAAAAACAAATGCCGACATTTTGCTGCTAGAATTGTCACACAAGATTCCTGTGTGCACCTCGTCCTTGCGCTCCTAATTTTCCATCCTACACACATACATACGAGTATTTCGCCTGACATTCCAGTGCAGTGCACGCCAACAAAAAGGGCGAAGAAAATCTAAAACCGCTTTCGTCTTTGATGAAGCCTTTTATCTCGCCTGCTGTTGCCCGGGATGTGGGCTGCAAAGAATGAAACCCTTTATCCTGTCGTAATCTATTAAGTATCTTTCCACCCCATATAGAGAAGATACGCATTGCTGGCATAGATGTACGGCAACAAGTCATTTGACATTAACATTCCACAGATAGTTTCACTCTGTTATACACATGCACACACACTTGAATACATGTGTACAGAATAACATGTGTATCTGCGAAAGAGTTGCAAGTAACTCGTAAGATTTTGGCTCTAAAATTCGCCCTGTATCCGTCATGAATGGAATTCCTTTCTTTGAAGTTCGTACTATGACTCTTTTCGTTGAGTACATTGTACAGGGTCACGGATATTAAATTCCTCAGAATCGGTTCAAGATTTCTATGGAAAAAAAGCCAACAACAACACAACGTTACGCCGCCCAAGAATGTATCTAAAATGAAGTTAACGCCTTCCCAGGTCCTTCCCGCAACCCTGAGACTGCGGAATAGACGAAAAATAGAATGTACTATCGCTTAGAGGTATTTTTTAATGGCTAAGGCGGAAAAATCGGGTAATTCCTTGCCCCATCACCCAACACTGCCCACTCAGGCAGATACGGTCGTAAAAATTCATGTCTTGAGGGCATTTCTTTCTCTATAGCGCGCGTATAGACGTTCTACTAGGTATGCTCAGGAGTATAAGCTTGTGACTGACGCGGACGGATGGTGATCAACCTCATTTAGACTGCCACAATGTAGGCAAAGATGTAGTGCACAGATTCGCTGGTAAATAGCACTCCATGAGGGAGAGCAATCATCTTCATAATGAAGACTTCTGGGCATTAGATGGTCGTGGATGAGCCATTGTTCGCCATGGTGTTGCTGTTGTGTAAGAAATGTATTGAAAACTTATTTATATTTACTTTTTTCTACAATTTTCATTTTCATTTGAATTTCATTGAATTGTTTGTATTTGTTTCTATTTTTACTAAAACATTTTTTTTTTTTCATTTTTCTTTGCAGGTAAGGGGGGGGAACGCGTTGGTAAGAAGTTTTACGCAGGTTTTTTCTTTTGGTTTTGTACTTTCTTTAGAAGATACTATTGAGATAAAGCAGAGTCAATAATATGAGGTCCTTGGCTGCAGACTATCTCTATCAAAATAGCACTAAGTTCTCGACCAGTTAAAAGAATCATCTCCTATGCTATCAGGGAATTAAATTCGATAAAAATCTGTAGATTTCTGTCCAAAGCCACTGTCTTTTTCAACTCAGCTTTGGGCCAATTTTTTTAATGATTTTATGTTTTGCCTATCACGTAACTCTAATTCGCCAGCTTGGCTCTTCCTTTTTACTATTCACAGATCCAGTTGCATTCAAATTCACTTCAGTGTTAACCGTAATACTTTAGCGTTCCTTTCGCCAGGATGCACAAAGTAAAATCCCTGCTAACCTCCTTAACAAGTGCTAAGAATCACACAAATGTACAGCAGTGGAATCGTTTAAAACCCCGAGCTCATAAAACAGCTCCAAGGTCAACATCAGCAAAAGATTACATCCTGTGTCAATTTAGTCCTTTAAAAGGAAAAAAAAAGAACAAACCATCGCCAACACTGAACATTACACAAAGCGTATCATCCATCTCTAGCCTCTCTAAGTAGCATTTGGCTTTGCTCCTGCTGCGGAGGTGCTTCCATGTTACTGTCGGTGGCGTAGTGGTAGCGATGGTGGTATAATTGTGGAATTACGCTCGAAGTGCGCGGACAAAAGGAGAATTGTGATTTCACAGAAATGACATAAAAGCGCGTTGACATAGTTTTATGTTTCCAGTTTTGTTTTTTTTTTTATGTAGTTGCCTGCCTGCTTGCTGGCTTGCCTGAGCGCTTCCTAGAACACATTTCATTAGAGTCGTTTGGATGCTTCCACACAGGATGTGTGAGTTGTAAAAGAATTGCAAATTTCTCTGCAGCAGCAGTGGCTCCTTTTTGCAACAGACCAACGATAACGCGCAATGTTACCTTTCTGCACTAAAAACTGAAATAAACGTTTTCCTGTGTAACAGGAGACCCGGCAGCCGGCAGTAGTTGCAGTGACTTCATTCCAACCCCAAGCTCCTTTTGGTTGGGATTCCATTTGTCCTTTTACATTTTTCTCCATTGGCATCAGTCAGGGAAAAATATTCACTGTGCCTTTGGTGGTAGTCCGTCGATGTCGACGTCGTCTTCATCGTCCTTCGCCTCCGTCCTCCTGTTCTACTTTTATTGCCTTTTGGTCTTCCCCAGAGCGCACAAGGTGTATGTACAGAATTTTGTTGACTCTCCGGGGGATTGTTTGACTCGGATTTTTTCTGTGTTTTTTTTTTTTGTGCCGACTGCGGTTTAAAGACTAATTATCCTGACGTGAAATCTTTAAATCACCCAATCCACCCAGGCGCAATGAACTAATCCCCAGGACAATGGTGTGCTGCATCTCTGTGAGCTGCCACGAAACACGAGTAAGATCGGAATAACAACCACTTACCGAGGAACCGGCTGGGGATACAATAAATAAATATAAATAAATATCTTTTTAAAAAATCTTATCCTCATGTCCCAAGTCACAAACGATCGCAGGCAATTAGGACGCTCGGCTTGGTTCTCCTGGCGGGCGCATCAAAGTGAAGTCGGCGCGGCTAGTTAATTGCATTTCATTCCTTTTTCTATCCATTTGGTGGACCTGCCTCCCGGTTTGTGTTTTTGTTTAGAAAAATACTTCTTTCTGTTTGTGTATCTTATCTTGTTACAGGACTACAGCAGGCATTATAGTTCACCTCTCGTTCGTTGATTTACTCTCGACAGTTGCAGAGGCAATTTAGCTTTCAATTAAAATTTTATTAATTGCACTCAAGAGCAATCCAGGACTGCAGGATGCGCATGTTTAAGGGGCCATAAGTAGCAGCACACAATTCGTGATTCCAGAGTCCAGGAGTACAAGTATTGTATGGGACTTGGAATAGATATCGCTGGGGGAATTGTCGGCAATTAATTTCAAGACGATGTGTGGTGTAGGGTTTTTCGTAGGGGGTACGAATTGGTTTGGTTGCGGATTTGATAGTTTGCTGGTTCTTTATGACCGCGTGTCCTTGAAGTGTTCTGTGGAGTTGTTATGATTGTTTTATGTGAGGATCAAGAATGTTGAGCATCAATAAAAGGTCTTAGCCATCGAGAATTTATTGACCCAGACACTGAGTGCTGTAAGACGTGAGTTAAGTTTTTTTTTGTTTTCTCTTTTACAAGTCAAGGTGATTGATGGGACTTATTTTTAATGACGTTGCGAGGACTTTTGTGCAGTTGAGGAGGCGATTTGCAAACCTTTGAGGATTAAAGTTAAATTGAGTATGCCGATGGGGGTCTGGTTAAGCGCTGTACTTTGCTTGAGTATAGAGTGGCAATGGTTCAATAATACGATGGAAAGGCTTTGAAAAAAGCTACAAATCATCAGCAGAGTCAAGATGATTTAGATTTGATGTCATAGTCCTTGTCAGTTTCTTTTTTCCAAAGCCACAGCCGCACGGATCATATTACTGATTATTTTAAGGTAAACCAGTGGTGAAAGAATATAGCCTTGTCGTATTCCGCTAGGACTTATACAACACCACTTCTGCGCAAAGGTTTCCAAATTTTCATCACTTTACTATAAAATGACCGCTATACCTCTAGCTGAATAGTACCATCTGCATCAGAAGCAACCCTTCTTAGTTAGGAGTAGATCTTCCCTAATCAGGATCATAATGAGTCTAGTTTCCGTATCAACTAACTCACAACCAAGCGAATTCCATTCGATCATTCACTGCCAGGATACTTACAGAAGTCTGATAGCCATTGCGTAATATCAAGGTAATAGCTATCAGAAATAACTCCTGAATACTCCATTTCATTTTAGAGTCCTTAATCTCGTAAATGGAACATCCCAAGCTTTGAAAGTACTTATACTGTTTTATTAAAAGATCCCTTTATCTACCAGAGGTCCTCAGCTTGAAGGACTAACTCTATCTGACTAACTTTTACTTCCACTTCAAAGGCAAGTCTTCCCTTCACTAACACTGTAATGTATGAAAGGTCACATGACTCGTTTGTTCTGTTGGCCATGTTTACCTACATAACTTGCTAGTTCGCAAATAACTCCTTCGATCATATCTCCATAATCCACTACAACAACCAGCTATAACCATAAAAGTGCATTTTACAACCCTCATTCGAGGAAATGAAAACATAACCCTAAAGTCCTACAAAACTGTGCGCACAGTTTATAGGATTGCATCCCACCATACTTGCACCGAAATACTATTTTAATATTTGACAACGCCATCCTTCGCCGGAGATATCAAATCCGTGAATAACTCTCGGGTTATTCGTACTCGTATTCAATAAAACATTTACGAGCAGCACCCTAGCATTAAACAGGCTATAACCAATAAATGCATTTCCCATTCGCGCCAGGAGCTCATCGCATAGCAGCTCTCCTAATAAATCGATGAGAGATATAATAAAACACACATTCCCACCTCTTTCGCAACGCAAAAAGGGAATAAAGGACGAAAAATCGTGACGGTATCCTATCTACTCATATCCTATCAAGAACTACAATGCTAAAAGCTCTAGAAGGTTATCCAAGCAATACTTAATCTCCAGATGCACTACAAATAAAAAACCGGAACAGAAAAAGCGACCAGCAAAAAAGGATACTTTCGGTTGGTTGTCATAAAAAAAAGGAGCAGGACGACATTCCATGGGGGAAAATGCTGAAACCGTAATTGCACGTATGCCAATTGACGACGTGTCGCCCGGAATAAAATTGTTAGTTTAGGCCGATGGCATGCTGGGCAAGGCTTAGTCCTAGCCGTAACCCTCAACGTGTCATATGACATGAGTGGGTGTGGGATGGGGTTGGCCTTTTCGGTCATTGCTTCATGGTTTTCCCATGAAGACAATACATTTAGTGGACGGACACAGGATGAAGTCCAAGCAGCTCTTGAAAAAAGTTCTTCTCTCCTTCATTTTGTGGGTCGGTCGGGCCAAATGTTCTGCGGTCATTGCGTAATGGAGAAAGTTCGTCTGTGGGTCTGTCGGTCAGTGTTGGACAGATGCTGGTTAGCTGGTTAGCTGGTCAGTTGGTTTACGGCCCACAGATGATGATGAAGGAAGAAGACAATCGATTTTTGTTGTTCTTATGTCCAGTCCATGTGTGCCGGCCGCACCAATTTAGGTGTCGTAATGCGATGTCATCGGACCGTGCTGGTCTCGTACAAGTAATAGTACGTTTGGGGTTTCCGCAAGGTCCCGCATATATCCGATGGGGAAATCGACTTAATATTGATCTAAGTTAGGTGTTGCTGGTGGGGAGGGAGCGCGTTTTATTATCGAAACGCCGTATCACTGTGAGTGGCATAAATAACCGATGACAAAATGAAGAACACCGCCGCACGAACATCGTATCGCACTTATGAAGCTGCTCGACTCTATACTTGAAATTGTTTGGGGAATCCTCAAAAACAGTTCCATATGCATTAAGTAAATCAAAAGCGATGGCAATTCCTCCCCTTCGTGATAGATAGGTGGCACAGGCAGGGCGAATGACGAAATTGAAATTCTTTGCCAAATATATAAATAAATTCGGTCCGATTGGCTGCGAAGGAATGACAAAAACGACAACACAGCTTCCATCGAGGGAATGTTTTCCCTTCTTTTTTTTTTTTTTGGTTTTAAAGGAACAGTACTTAAACTTGTCAACTAGAAGCGTATTTATATTGCAGCAGTTGAGGGATCTGTAAACCTGACCTAGTTTGGAATTTTACGTCTTTTGCGGAGCTACACATGGAGCACGCTGGATGGGAGAATGTAAAATTCAACAGCAGTGCAAGTGCTCCCATGTTGTTTCGATTTATTGCCATTGGATTAGCAATTTATTGGATTTAACTGATAGTTTACATTTATTTGATGGGTTCTTGACTGGAGCAGCATCTTGATAAACCCCTTATTTAGGGCGGGCAATTTGGCTTAGGCGATGGCGATGGGTTCGAGTTCGCTTTGGTTGGGTTTTAGTGATTTTATGGTCTTTTGAAGGGGGATGTGGGCAATTTTCGAGCACATGGTGTTTTACGTTCTATTAGATAAGTGTCGCATGTGTATATAGCACATAGTGGCATTGACATAGCGCACGTTACGTCTTTTTTTACTAACCACACTTGTTCGAAACTATAACTCAAAGTTGGTAGTAAAATCCTTGGGGGAGTACATAACTATTTGCAATCTGTAAATCTAAGAATTCATCTGGAACTATACTCAACGCTGTAGTCACAGAAATTTTGAGCTGATGTAGACTCTTAAATCTGAGAAGCAATCTCAAGCTGGGGAAAGAAAGCAATGAGAACAGAGCATCCTTGTAGTCTCTGAGGTGATTTAATTCACTTCCTTGGATAGTATCCCCAAACTTTATGAGAATATTGAGCAAAAATGTCGGACGCTTTACTTGTGAGAACTCCTGCCAAGGCGATGACGTTCAAACCTAAATCGTCCGTGGAGGGTTTTCCCCAATGAACGCATCTAGACTCCAACAACCGAGTTGGGGCTAGAAATAGCTCCAAAAATGTTGAGATGCTTGACATGCTTGCCGCAATTTCAGCTGTCCTTCACAAAGATAAGTAAAGCCTTTGATTTGACATTTGTTTATCAATATTCCTTGAAGTACATCCATGACGACCATCAAGAAGAACATCAATGAAAGTATGCACCCTCGACGTACTCCAGTTTGGACTTTAAAATCCTCCGACATCAAGCCACTGTACAAGACATGATACTTAGTACTCTCGTCTGTGCACGACCCCTCTCCTGTCTAAGCCTCTCCTGTCAGGCGTACTTAATTGTACATACGTCCTGCAAGACAAAATTATGACAAATCTTGTCTACATATCCATTGACTAGGCTCAATGCTTTAAAACACAAGAAAATATGGCTCGTGGCATATTTATTTCAAAGTATTCAAGTAATTTCGGATGCCAGAGTGCTTAATCTAGAAAAGAACGAGTCTCTAACCGTCGTGTATGGAAGGCGGTTAGAATAAGTAAAGGCAGAGAGTGAGTGAAAAATTCTTTGTTTTCTAAAAATGGCTTTTGGAGTCCCTGAAATAGCCAATCTCTATGATTTGGTTCTTCTCTCGTTGCTTGTGCAATCGAAGGCACCATGTGTAAAATAAAACCTGCCATCCTTTGTGAGATGTCCTGTTTCTATTTCTAGCAAACTATGACAGGAAAGTTTCCAAATTCCCAGCACCGAAATATGTGCTTCACACAGAACATCGAATTATTTTATGGATTCCACTTCAAAACAGGATTTACACAAATTCCCTTATTTCAGCACAAATTCCTTTCCTAAAACTTGTGCACACACAGAAAGTTCCACTACTCCAAATTGCTATTCGGTGAAAGTTCAACTAAATGCCAAAGCCCAGTGGAGGCACAGAAAAGACAGAACAAAAAAGAAAAAAACCTCTACCTAGTTGCAACCAACAATACCTCAACAACATGTCCTTGTCCTTTTTCTAACTATAGATTTCATCTCACTCATCTGTGTGATATTTTTAGGCCAATTGGCTTCTTTTACTACATCCAACCGTGTCGCAGAGGGGGGGGCACACAATACCCCCCCAAAACACTCCTGGTTGGAAACAATTGTCCGCCCTTACGATTATTTGTCTCCGGAATCTAGTCCTCCTATGCCACCCGCACTCTAAAGGTCACACGTGAAATAAAGAAAATGAATCTATCGACCCACAAAAAACCAACACACTTGCTGTACAAGTATCTATGAACTAATTATTGATTTTCATGTGCGCTCTGGCAAAAACAAAATTCGGTCAATTGGGTGTTTAGTTTCTCATTGGCACCACAATGGGCCGATACCTCAGTCGGAGGGTTGTTCATTTGCTTCGGAATTATCTGACATTTTGCAATGTTTGCGGATTCGTCATCTTCACATACAACGACGAGAAGGATACTTTTCGAACGGCAAAATGGCGACGAAGAGTAAACTACTTCTTTGGCTCGTTCTATCTCCTGATCGGCGTACCGTTTATATGCCTTTCAGCTTTCCTACATCTGCGAATGGGCAAGAATAATACCGCCGTCATAGTGTCTACACTAACTGCGCACTTAAATATCATCTACATCGCAGTGTTACAGCGTTACCGCGTTGCGGAATTACAAGAACTGCTTAACTCGTTCTCCAAGATACTGAAGCAGGTCCACAGTATAACCCATCGCAGGATCATCTTTAACCGAATCTTTGCCTTACGTTCTGTTGTGAGATTTATCCCGATGATGATCATTGTTCTTGGAGTGCTTACCCTCAATATCACATTGACATATGTGTCATTGACATTTGTGGCTAAACTCCTACCCGACGTGTTGGTAGAGATGATGCACCATTCGGTGTACATCGCTCTGTACATCGTGGCCCAAATGTACGACAATTTGAATATGGCATTGTCACGCAGCAGAATGGATAAATCAGAGAAGTTCTCGGATACCTACTTGAAGTTGTATCGTTTCACGGAGGAGCTGCACAAACTCTTAGCGGGATACTTCTTCTTACATTTTGTAATGAACCTCATTATGGTGTCAGCACTGACGGTGCAGATGCTCCTGAATCGATCTTTACCGCTGTCAATGCTCTACGTGGCCGCTTCGTCAGTGAACAAGATACGTTGTCTGATGTTTGTAGCCGACGAGATAAGTGAGCGATCTAAATTCTATCAAAAGGTGAGATACACACTATTTGCTATTTGTGAGATGAATTTTGAAGCCCTTTTCTCTTTAAGGTCGGACGGTGCAGCATTGAGTTTTACTTTATTCAAATAAACTTCAAATTCTATTGCCTGTACAGGATCGATAAGAAAATGTTTTTGAGGACCTTCGCAACGCTAGCTGCGTACACCTTTGTGGCGAATCGATACATTGAATTTGTACATAAATGAACAATAAAGCGATTGGTAGTTTAAGCGAATAAATCATTTGCGATTTGTCTGCGTATTCATTTGATATTAACGTCAATATTCACATTGACTTGTTTTATGGAATGTCGAATGACAAGGCCCGGTCTAAGAATGTTAGATGACGCAATCAGAACGTATCTTCTAAATTTATTTATTAATTTTAAGCCCACTTACGAGAGCGTGATTATAGAGGAACTGTACCGCACCATGTTTAGTTTTGACCTTAGTGTTTAGCACCCTATCGGAGGACAGTATAAACTCTTGCAAATGGCGGCAGCTGTCAGTTTTGTTTTGATGTGTGTGAAGACCAGATGCAGAGTACATGTAAGTACGTCGGTAATGGTAATGGAATGCATTACTTCTCAAGATCGCGGTGACTTTTTTTGACAGAAAAATTCACCTGATTTTTGGCAAAGATTACCCGATTCCGCTCGCCTTGAAGAGTCTCCAAATGCTCGTTCCGTGGAGAATATCGCCGCCGTGGCTAAATATGTCGAGGGTGAGCCAGTGAGTTTCTATTGCCGCAAATTAATGTATTGGAACTCGGGGAAATGTGGTTCTAACACAACAAAAGCGTGGCCTTCTGGATCAAGCACGAGCGTTGCAAACCGGATCATATGCCACAGCAGCAATGCTGCCATATTTCCATTTGAAGTCATCTGTGTATCTAATTTGAGAGTTTGGTAATATTATGAGATTGTTTTACGTTTCAACTTACCAATCCCAGAGCCATTAGACTCAGATGGAGTATATATAATAATCTAACTCCTTAGAGTCAATGCTATATGAATGTCTGGCTCCAAAACCAACCAAAGAATTTTGAAATTTTTGGAGAATCAAAGTCTTTTCAATTTGGTTTTTGGGTCTTTAGAATTGGACTGTGATGGGTGCCCATTCTATTGAAGCCATCGTCTAGGATTTGACGAAAACCACGAGTTTTTAGAATCGGTTTCTCTTACACCGCCATGAAGAGTAAGCATTGCTGGTTTTGTTGCGAGATTCAATGGGAGAATCAAGTTGTAAACAGAATTTGGGGAACACAATAGCCTCTAACCCACCATATTGTATCGGTCGCCACATCGTCGAAACTAATAAAATAGTGCAAGGAGAAACTTCCCTCGCTAGGTCATCGGTTTAGGGTCAGTCTCCTTCGAGTGTCTGGTCAAGTAACATCGACGGAAATGAGGGTACCGGCTCCTGATGGTTCCTTTGCGAAGGTTCCTTTATCATTTAAATCTACACACTATCCGTTTACACATTAGTTCCACCAAACTGATGGTCAATACTGTGAGGCGCTTAAGTCAAATTTTCCAATCGTGCTCAGCAGCAGTGCGGCATTTCCACGTTTGTATCTTTTTCATGAAATGCCATAGCTAAACCCGTTGAGTGTAATGACAAAAATGTCAACAAAGCTACACATTGTTAACGAGGTTCTTCTCTACCACATTCGTTTCTAACAAGCATCTCGTATTACAAGCTCAGTGGTTAAGTTCTCTTAATTGGGAACTGTCTTCACAGTCGCATCTAAGTTTTACAGTTCCCCCAAGACCGCTCACTGTGTCAACATTTAAATACCAAATCGATGATCATCATCGCCTGACCTTACCTCATTCAGCCAATCCACTTATGCAAATGCAAATGCCTCCAAGTACCCGCCGACCATATGACATTTCAAAACCATTTAACTTCTAACCCCTTCACGACGATCTTGCTAATTAAATTCCTTTTCTCATTACAGATTCCCATTCCACTGCCATTTGCCATTTGCCATTTGGATCGGGAAACGGAACAGGTAATAAATTCACAGCTTTCAGTAGCTCCCCCTTCCGAAAAAAAAAAAATTCTAAATTTCCCTAATTCCGAGGAAAAGTAGTAAAACAAAAGGTTTTTTGTTATTAAAATGCAAATTGTTTACAACTCGGACGCGTCGAGACGACTGGGTAGCACAGCACTTTCTGCGAAATGCAAATTTCCACTCGCGCGCATCCAGAATGTGGGACACCGCTGCAAAAACCGGTCAGCAGTCAGTCAGTCAGTCAATCTCTGGCAGAAGTTCAAAAACACGTCAGTTCGACGTATAAATTCGACAATCGTTGAGCGATTGAAGGAAGGAGAACTTTCTCTGGTGGAAGATTTGCATACGACCGCCAGGTACAGGCGCTCATGGTCATTCTCTCATTAGAAATGCGCCTAACGTCTAACTGTTTAGAGATGAATTCTTCCAAAAAAACACAAAACATTCTGGAATCGGAATATTTAATGTGCGCATTCTATACTAACAGCGGTACCGTGATTCCCGGTCTAAGCGATTATTAACGAAGAATAAGAGGTGTTTGCTGGCATAAGCCAGAAACCCTGGTGGATCACCCATTTACATTCAAATGAGAGCCATAAAAGAAATGGACTGAGACGGGTCTGCCGATGATCGTGATGGTTGTAGATACTTTTATTGTATCTGTAACTGCGTGTGTGTGTGTGTGTGTGTGGCATAGTGTCCGATTTGCTCAGTGCACACTTTAGTGACCATGTTCCGTTAGACGTGGTTAAGAAAAATGATTCTCCCCTGAGAGCACCTTGCGTGTGTGCATCATCTCGGAGGTGCACATTTTTACGAGTTTCTCATTTATACGATTGTCCCGTCCGTCGTTCTTCGCCATCGCCGTCGTCGTCGCGTTGAAAGATCTGTAAAAGTGTAAATGTAAATGAAAAGCAAGAGATTTGTGTTTTATATTCCCTGCTTCTGTGGTATGTATCCGTGCCGTGCACTGTTCTCTGGAATTGTTTCGTGCCAGATTGAGATTATTTTATTGCTGAGTCCCAGCAGAGAAGTTCTTTTCTGCATTTAAGACGTCTCCATACGGCCATGTGGAATACGAGTAAGAGGTTGGCTGTTAGATAATGCAGTTGCTGCAACTGTAGTTTGGATTTTAATTTGTTGATGCACTTCTATCGCAAGGACAGCGGTCATTATTTTTGGTTGCTGCTTTCGAGATTGTCTTGCACGTGATGATGCGTTAAGTTTCTATACATACATGTGGCTGTGTGTATGGTTGTTTAAGTCTATCTACAGAAGCTGTGACATATGAACGCGATTGGTAATAAAAATTGGTAGACTAATGAAAACCATGTTAGAGGATATTGTACAGTTGGGTCAGCATAGACCACTAGGACGTAGAATAATTCAATTCTCAGGAACATTGCATACAAATTGGTTAACATTTTCAGTCTAGAGGTAGAGGTATAGCTAGCGGTTTATAAAAAACCGAATAAGCGATGTTGTTCGTCGTTTTAACTCCACAAAACTTAGACCAAGAAATCTCCTAAACCTACTCTGCCAATCCTTTTGATAGGTAGAAGGGTTTGCATGGAGTACGTTGTCTGGTCGTCGTTAAAGCCGGACACCTGCAAGGAAGTACGTTATAATTCCTGTAAGTTCGACAGACAATCTTATGGGAAATAGCAAATCTTGATAGATGGTCTTGATCTCTACTAGTTTAGGTCTTGAGATCTACGTAGGTTACAGATCCACCTTAGGGGGAGATATATCTCTTGGCCATTCGTTAAACGTATTCTATAGCTATCACATTCTACTTGCAATCACATAGTTGATGTGATGTCATTCACAGCACTACTCTCACTAGACATCACTTCTAATTGCCCTGCAGTCCTAAGCTGTTGTATAACTTCCTCTACCGGCCTTGAGTATGAATACTGCGTGACGATTTGTAAGGAGAGAACGATCTTATTGTTGCTGGTAGCTTAAGCCTCGTTTTATTACTTTTTCTGATCGATCGTCGCTTTCTGGAAGTAAGTGCAAGCCTCAGTGAATCTGGTTTGACTCTAAACTTCTCTTAGCAGCTCATTTGATTTCGATTTGTTGTTGATATGTAGGCCAGCTCCCACTTGATTCTTGGATGGATCGATCCACTGTGATCCCCTGTCTTGCTGTAATTTAAAAGTTTGGTTGTGGCTTTATGAGAGCGTATGGAATAGTACATAGTACATTCAAATGGATGCCTCGGCTTCGCTAGCTGTGCTTCAATTTTAAGAACCTGACGTAGCACCAGAGAAAAAAATCGAGTGTTGTCAAATCGCATGATGACAGCGGCCAATCAATGACCGCTCGCTGTGAGATGACCCACTCCCCAAATTTCTCCTTCACAACCTCAAGCGTTGCATCGCTCGTTTAGCATGTAGCGCCGTCTTGTAGGAACCGCAACTCGGATATATTGATTTTGTCGATCTCTGGCCACAGAAAGAGGGTTAATATCACTCTATACCTGAGACCATTGACGGTGATGGTGTCTCCTTCCTCCTTTCGAAAGAAATAAGGTCCGATGATGCCGCTAAGGCAAACATAACGTACTTGAAATAGGCGCCGAGCCAAAAGTGGGCCTCGTCCGAGAAGATGATGTTTTGAACAAAATCCTGATCTCCGGCCATAGTTTCCAGCACCCAAACGAATTAATCTCTGTCTGGTTGGTGGCTTAAGATCACAAGGAGTGTACTCAAGCTCAATCTTTTTCGCGGTGTGACGAATTGCGTACTCACTGAAGGTATGATGACAGCTGGATGTCATTGGTAACATTAATAGATGCTGAAACATAAGAATTGAAAAAAGTATTATTGCTGTCTGGTCACCCTTTGGGCCATGAAGAGAGCGACACTTAGGCCTCTTGTACTTGTCTTGCTATTGGAGCAGGACGCACTTGTTGTGCGGACATCAAGATTCTATTTACATTCGATTGGTTTGGCAATTAGTTAAATTTAACGGTATAGCTGTCACCATTAACCAATCACTTTCGACCAGCTTGCCATCAGCACACTTTCTCTTTCGTAAGTCCATAGGATTAGACTTATGTAAACAATAGGCCGAACCGTCAATCTTACTTCTCCATTGTTTAGGTTGTGTTAAGGCCCTAACCTTACCCAATGAAAGTCTAGTTCTATTCCAGCTAATCCACTCTAGATGATGCGATTCCTTTGTCATTCAATAAAAAGTGAAACACCCATCAAATAGAAATGAATTCCTCACCTCTGTGTATTCTCTGACCTCCATTAGGCTAAGAAAGATCTGTTATAAACTCCAACAAATAACATGACAATATGATGAAGTATCTTTTGTGGAAAGAAACACCAATCTGTAGTTCCTCATCCAGCCTCATTCATTTGAATACGTCTTTTGTCTTTGAAAAATAATCTTCAAACTTCCAAAAGCTATAGAATAGTCGTGCTTCTAGACACACGTTCGTTCTATGACAGCAGTCGCAGATACATTCGTGCCGCATGTCGGTTTACTTTCGATTTGGAATGCAAATTTGTTTGTTTGTCAGAAAAAAATGTTATTTTGTTAAAAATTCAATAAATCGTGCCGCAGTAATCGAAAGTTATTTTTTCCTTTACTTTGCTTTTGCCTTGGTTGGTCAAGAAGGCAATCTAGCAGTACCGGTTTCGAGGCTCACTAAATTAAGAGGTGACTACGAAACATAATTCAGAGATTTTAATTTAGTTTGACACATTTTTTTCCGTGTATCTGTAGGGAGAACCCGTAAGGTGAATTAATTTCTTAATTCACGGTTAGGATTCGTTAGAAAGATGTATCTAATCAAGCGAAGAGTGTTGGAAGAGTGCTTAATGAGTTCTAGACGCAACCATTATGGTTAGTAACATAAATTAGTTGACGAAGATTATGCTGAAATGTGTGATAACTTGTCTTAGCCTTTGGCATTTTGGACATTTACTGATGAATGTGATGTAGATATGAAAGGAATATTTCCATAGATTCAGAAAGGGTTGTCTACTTTGGTTTCCGGCTTTGTATTCAAGCAGTACGATCGTGGGATCATGATAGTACACAGCTTAAAAGTGTTTCCCCGTTGGATTCTGTAATGTTATGGATTTTATGACCCAAGTTGAAGTCAGATGGAATGCTATTCATATCAGAACTTCAATACTTGCAGCGACTAAGTCGAGTTATAGGTATCCTACTCTGTTATAAAAGTTATACCACGTTTTCTTTCTCTATAAACCCCCTTAAATAAGTCAACGTACTATAGGCACAGCACCTAAGATACAGCGCTCAGGCCAGTTTTCCCCAAGCAATATTCTCAACTTTCATAAGTTAGAAACCGTCACCAAGCAGAAATATTGGACCGTGATCCTGCATTGACATCAAACGTTTGATTTGGTTTACAGAAGGATCGAAGATTCCATCTGGAGTTGGAGCATCAATTGGGCTACCGTCTGGCTCATTGGAAAAATTTAGGTAGCATTTTGGAAGAAGTTGGGTGTAGTTGGGTCTAAAAGGAGAAAAATCTCGTCTCCCTCAGCGTTTTGAGTCAAATGGACGAAATTTAACAAAAAACTTAACCAAAAAACGTTTAGCGGATGATTTAGACGTTGGTGCACTCAGCTGGTCGGTATGTCGCATTTGGGAAGAAGTTCGGTATACAGAGGTCAGAATTGAAAAAAAAAACCCCTTGATGCACTTCAAATGCAATATCGTCACATATCTCCTCTCCCTCAGCGTTTTGGGTCAAATGGACGAAATTTAACAAAAAACTTAACCAAAAAACGTTTAGCGGATGATTTAGACGTTGGTGCACTCAGCTGGTCGGTATGTCGCATTTGGGAAGAAGTTGGGTATACAGAGGTCAGAATTGAAAAAAAAAAACCCTTGATGCACAAATATCGTCACATATCTCCTCTCCCTCAGTGTTTTGAGTCAAATGGACGAAATTTAACAAAAAACTTAACCAAAAAACGTTTAGCGGATGATTTAGACGTTGGTGCACTCAGCTGGTCGGTATGTCGCATTTGGGAAGAAGTTGGGTATACAGAGGTCAGAATTGAAAAAAAACCCCTTGATGCACTTCAAATCCAATATCGTCACATATCTCCTCTCCCTCAGCGTTTTGAGTCAAATGGACGAAATTTAACAAAAAACTTAACCAAAAAACGTTTAGCGGATGATTTAGACGTTGGTGCACTCAGCTGGTCGGTATGTCGCATTTGGGAAGAAGTTGGGTGTACAGAGGTCAGAAATGAAAAAAAAACCCCTTGATGCACTTCAAATGCAATATTGTCACATATCTCCTCTCCCTCAGCGTTTTGTGTCAAATGGACGAAACTTAACAAAAAACTTAACCAAAAAACGTTTAGCGGATGATTTAGACGTTGGTGCACTCTGCTGGTCGCTATGTCGCATTTGGGAAGAAGTTGGGTATACAGAGGTCAGAATTGAAAAAAAAAACCCCTTGATGCACTTCAAATGCAATATTGTCACATATCTCCTCTCCCTCAGCGTTTTGGGTCAAATGGACGAAATTTAACAAAAAACTTAACCAAAAAACGTTTAGCGGATGATTTAGACGTTGGTGCACTCAGCTGGTCGGTATGTCGCATTTGGGAAGAAGTTGGGTGTACAGAGGTCAGAAATGAAAAAAAAACCCCTTGATGCACTTCAAATGCAATATTGTCACATATCTCCTCTCCCTCAGCGTTTTGTGTCAAATGGACGAAACTTAACAAAAAACTTAACCAAAAAACGTTTAGCGGATGATTTAGACGTTGGTGCACTCTGCTGGTCGCTATGTCGCATTTGGGAAGAAGTTGGGTATACAGAGGTCAGAATTGAAAAAAAAAAACCCTTGATGCACAAATATCGTCACATATCTCCTCTCCCTCAGTGTTTTGAGTCAAATGGACGAAATTTAACAAAAAACTTAACCAAAAAACGTTTAGCGGATGATTTAGACGTTGGTGCACTCAGCTGGTCGGTATGTCGCATTTGGGAAGAAGTTGGGTATACAGAGGTCAGAATTGAAAAAAAAATCCCCTTGATCCACTTCAAATCCAATATCGTCACATATCTCCCCTCCCTCAGCGTTTTGAGTCAAATGGACGAAATTTAACAAAAAACTTAACCAAAAAAAGTTTAGCGGATGATTTAGACGTTGGTGCACTCAGCTAATCGGTATGTCGCATTTGGGAAGAAGTTGGGTATACAGAGGTCAGAATTGAAGACAAAACGTTTTTTCACGGGCCACCTCTCTAGAGCATCTGGCAAACATCCGAGAGTATAATTGTCATGAAAAAGTTGCTCAAACAACGAATTGCCCTTCGGAGACGCCATGAAAGAGTAGGGCCCTTCCATTCGTGTAAAGAACATCACACGGACTACACGAATGGTTGTGTAGGCCAGGGCCTGGGTTGCATGGACATGTTGAGCCAAATACTTTTTCTTCGAGATTTCTGCGCTGGAATGTGTGTCAATGTGCTACTATTCCTGACACGTAGTTCGTAGTGCGTTTTACTGTCATCATTTAAAAAAGACCCCACTAAGGTCGAGTATCTTATCCTGATAAATTCATATCTAAGCACATACTTATCTGCGAGTACATAGTGCGGTATTTATAGAAGAAGAAGAAAATCCTTCTTTGAGTACAGTTCACTTCAACTGATTACCTGAACTTAAATCTATAAAATGCGCTCTGCACCGAGTGGGTGCTTCGGTCTATCCATCTTTTAAAGTACGAACCCACACACACTCCAGCACCAGATTGTAATCCAAGGTGTCACATTTTTGTGTAACGAATAAAATGATAAAAAAAAACTACATTTCAAAGAAAAATATTTTTCATCCTTGAACGCGAAGGATTGCATTTCTTTTTATCTCATTTCCTAAAAAAAAAAGAAAGGAAAATAGAAAAACAGAAAGAAAAAAACTTCAACATTTTGACAAAGCAGAGTGCATGTGTCTTATATTATAAGAGTACATCAATTTCCACAGGTGAAAGGAAATCAAAAAGCGAAGGAAGTAGTAAATCACCAAGTCTCTTACCCCCTCCATCGTCCCTTCATACGTAGGTACATATCTATAATCACCTGCTGCAAGGCACATTCCTTACCTTTAGCTTCAGCGTTTGCTAAAGGCATTCATTTCACTGACATTTATCTGACTGCAGCAGGAGTTAAGAAAATCCTTGTTACAACACAAGGATGAATGAGCTTTTCATTTCTCGAGAGATATTTTTGGAAATTTAATATAAGTTGTTCGGTCACACGAACAAACACGACACAAAGCAAGCGTGCTTCGTCCTTTTTTGGTGGGAATATGAAATCCACCATCGCATCGCCATCGCCATCAGTCCTAGCCCAGAAGAGTGGGATGATGCTTTGGCTCCTTTGGTCCTGTAATTCAATTTAATTTTCGATTCTGCTGCGAAAAATCGTGATCTCCTCTGGGAATGGAAAAATAATGAGAGAACTGTGTAAAGTGCGCGTGAATGTGTGTGTATCTGTGGGAGGAGGGGGGGAATAGCTTGGCTATCATTTCATGTGCCAGTGTCAGAGTGTGTAATTATGTTTACATGGACGTTAGATAGCCAACTTTGGGGAGTAATTGGTTTGCATGTTGCAATTAAATTGGCTAATTATGGCAAAGGAGGTGATGGTTGGGTATTTGAGTGCACTTTACATTTAGATGGATTTGACAGATATATGGACATGTGGGTGCAAGGAAGCGCGTTAGGTTCGTAAATCATATTTGCAGAAGAATAGCCCCGATCTGGGAAAACGAGGACATGGAGGATACTCAGCGAGTTTTTGTTTGAAAGTGCGAATTCACGGCAAACATCGTCGTAAAAGCATGGTCGAGCGAGGAATGATAGTGCTGGGGTCACGTTTATTCAGTGGTAATGGTCATGGCAGGGAGGACAAGGTTCCTTGGTACTCTTGTGGGTTTTCTTCACAATTGTGAACACATTTCTTTATGGAATGATGTTTGGAATTTATTGAGAGTGGAACGAGCTACAGGGGTCGAGAACGACCTTCTAACCCTACCAGACCTATAGAGGGTTTGGCATGTTGGCGAGAGAGGTTGGGACTCTAAAGTAAGTAGGGGAGTTACTAAGCTGAATGTGTCGACTGAGTGTAACCTTCTACATAAGTGTCAGTAACATGTGTGGCTTTTACTTACCTGCTTTTGAAGTGACAATCACCGCTAAAGAAGCCCGTAAAGGTGACTTAAACACTTCTTTAAGGAGAATATATTGAATCTAAGATGGACCATTGAGCTCCAGTCTTGCTAGATCTACATATTACAAACAACTGTGAAGCCATTGAAAACATATCGATGCCAAGAACTATGTCAGTGAAGAAAAGACTGGCAGGTTATTAGAGATTTTAATCTAAAACCCTACCACAATGGCCTGTCGTGCTTAGGAGGTTGTTTCTTCAAAATCCCTAAACATCTCAAAATCTTATAGACTTCCTGATCTAGCCACCACTTTCCAAGAGGACTTACTCGCAATTCGCGAATCAAATCAAATCTTACACCAAGATGTTCATTGTATGGAAATGGTCTGATGTCCTAGTTACAGCCACACAGGAGCTAATTCGTATAGTTGATAGTCTTAAAAGGTGTTTTCCAGAAATTCTGCACCTTGAGGTGTGTGTTTACTATTGATAGGAGCGATGTTCCTTATCTGAGATGCACTTCTAAGTCCCTAGGGGAAACGTCTAATCAGTGCAGTTGTTCTCTGTAGGCTTTTTGTATGTCTGTTTGCCCATACTGAGTTCTACTCTCTATTTGCAAATATGCCTCCTCTTTTGCAAATAACCCTCTCGGCAGTTTTCATTGGGTCCATGAGCGTAGCACTGCACTTAATGTTAACAGCCTTGGGACCTTTTGAGTGGTTGGGGCCTTGAGCGATACATGCTTTCCTCTGCACAAGAACTATCGCTGTCACCCTCAATCAAGGAACCCCATACACACCTCATTCAATATGTACACACATCCGGAATTATAATGACAAATATCATTTGTAATGAAATCTAATTCAATCTATCCACCTCCAGCTAATATTTTATAGACTTACACCCCGTGCCACCAAATCCTATCACGTGATGAATAAAATCCAAATCCAAACAAAAACCGTATCATTATTTGACATCTACATACCAAAGTCAATTAGCACCATCAGTTTCGGTAGAGTTCCGACAATTTATCACGTAGCCAACTCCAGCACCGCACCCAGCCCCCCACAACTAAACGGCGATAAAACCGAAATAATCCTAATATGGATCTAATTTGACACCACATTATGTAACAGATAGTCGTCCGGCAATATGCTCCCAACAAAGGTCACTGCACACCCCAGTGATTCCATTTAATTCCCCATCCATCGCATAGAGATGCGATCTCTGCGGCATTTCTCGCCCATGAATCTCAAATTTACTGTGACGGAAACGCATATGCGTTGTCGGGTGTAGGTGTGACGGTCCGGGATTGTTTTGAGACTCGAAGGTAGATGTAGATGCGAAATGTAGAACAATTTATGAGGTGCGAAAATGTGCGGATATTTCATAGATACAATACGCAGATACAATTTCAGAGATATTTCATTATTAGCTGTGTAACACGTAATAATTGTTGTCGGCCGAACAACCGTATCCGTATCGAAACTTAATGGCGTGGAAATGCTAAATGAGTTCATTTGGATCGGCCAACTGTCCCGCTGGCTGCCAGATACATAGTTTCGCAAAATTTATTGAATAACAAAGCTGAGATACTATATGCGACGAGTACGTGCATTCAGTTAGCTTAGCTGGCATCTGCAGAAATCAGGTTCTAGGCTGGTTCTGAGCCAGAGAAAGAGGATTCCGCTGAATGTAGACAGCAGATGGAAAAAAAACAAACTTGCGAAACCTGTCCCCGGAGGAGTAAACAGCTACTCTCCTGTGTGGTGATGGCCAATTGATTGCCATTTCGGGAACAAGTTCCTGAATTGGGTCAACGTTAGATGGAAGAAATGCACTTGATCAAGGCAACACGGTCCAGTTACGTACTTGGTGTCGCTGCGTTACGATGTCGCTGCTGCTGTGGGTTGTGGATACTCGTTTGTGAAACAGGATAACGACAATGTCATTATGTGAACCGTTTGATGATTTACATTCCACTGTTCATTGTGCGCCAATTGAAAACGAATTCAAAGGAATCAAACCAAACCGACGAATTGAATACACGCGCAGGGGGGGAGATGGGGTTAGGTAGACTTTTTCAACATCGCCAGTTGTTTAATTGAGTTCTGTAACGAATTGCGCTTGCATTGCATGTACACACAGGCGGATCGTGAATAAACCACGAAAAACTCTTCGGATGAAAAGAATTTTCCTGCGGCTTTCCACCTCGGTCGGGAGAGAGGAGAAACATGAATGCCTCTTGGTAACTAACTGGAAGCGATCCAATGGTTTTGTGTTTGTTTACAAACGAGTTCAGTGCACCCTGTACATTTGCGGATAATGAATTAATGAATGAAATAATACACGAAAAGCACAAATTGGGGATTAGGATACAGTTCTTGAAATGTTTTGTATTTGCGAGACTATTTGAAATATCAGTGGCTTGCCGCAGGGGACACCTATAGAACCGCTTTTCTTCAATGTTTCGGATGTGCTGTTGGCATAGTTAAGAGGAATATTTTGGCTGTTGTTACCACTGGGGCAAGGGATACAGAAGACACCGATCCATATTGGTTTTAAATGTTTGTGGATTTTTACTACGCTACAATTCTGACTCCTCTTAGTTCCCGGTTTTAACGCGCAATTTTGAATTACATTTCGCAGCCGTAAAAATGTCTTCTGTAGATGGGACCAGACATAAGCATACTATTGCCTATACTCACGATGATTGTTTGAAAGCACTCTTGTTTCTTAGCAGAAACTTATGATAAGAGTTGGTTCTAGCTACAGTACTCCCGTTCCAATTTGTTTGGGTTAGTGGACCCCAAAATGGAATTTCAATGGACTTATTGCAGAATCTGCAGAAGCTGTCTTCAGTTATGGCTAGTTTTCTTAGTCAATTTGACTATCTGACGGTGGGAAGATTCTGGCCATGTCTCGCCCCATTTTCCTCGTCAGTTCTTGACACCCATCTCTCATGACCTCTGTAATACAGAGGCATGTCACTTTTTGCACTTTATTTAGTAGCCTCCGCCAGCACAGGGCGGGTCTAAGCTGTGTCAGATCATTAGAGCTTGGCTCTCGTTCGTCTTTTACTATATAGTGTCTACGTCTACTCACAGATACTTAAATTCTTTAGCTCGTGCTATGCTAGTATTATATCCGACAGTTTTAGTGGATTCAATGGCTCAAGTTTCTCGAATCTAGCCTTAATCCAGCTTTCGCTTAAGACTATACAGTCGTCTACGGCGTGAATAAAGAAGTAAGAAGACGGAATAGGACATGTTTTCTGGTGAAGTGGTTCGAAACTCTGGTGTCATTAGGTGTTAGACTTGGGGAACATTTTACTTCTTCAACTCTTAGCTTATGGTTGCTGAACTAGATGGAGTTAAGAGAGTGTCAATTTATTAACAAAAGTTGAATGGATATGCCTTCACCGTGCCTACCCACTGCGAATAAAAAAAGCATAAATCATTCAAATTTGTGACTCACTTTTTGGTATCCACGTGTGACAGTAAAATATCTTTCTTCTTCGCTATACAGAAACTTAGTGTCATCAAGATCAACCTTCAAGAAATAGTTGACGCCTCAGTCATAGAATATTCTATGTTTCATCTTGTATCTGATGATCCCAAGAAGCACGTACATAGATTTTTTTTTTTGCGTCGCAGAAAATGAATTCCAGATCATTTTATAATCAATCAGTTAACTTTAATATGATTGCATAACGCTCTTGTATCCGAAACAAGTTATACCTAATTATTCCCCACGAGTATCGATGAAAAAAACCAAAAAGATCGCAAGCCCAACCGCGCATTTTTTCGATTGCATGTGTGTGGCCGTTGTCGTATCTAATTCGTTTTAGAATGGATTTGCCATAACTGGAGATTAATTCAGTAATTGCGCCAAATATATGTCAGAAAAAAATCCGTCGAAAAACTCGTTTCCACGGTGATCTCTCGAAACGCCAAGTGGGACAAACAACGCTCGAATCCAATTCAGGGAAAAGTACACAAAAAGTTTTGTACTTTTTAATTAAATTCCGTATTCGGGTTAAACTCTTTAAAGGTAGAATAGGATAGGAGTGTCCTTATTGACCATAAATCATAGAACAACAGCTAAAGCGAGATAAATAAAAATATCCCAAACAACTGCTAATTTTATTAAAACATCCACTCTATCATATTAAATTTATATTTCATTCCATTTCAATGGCTTGCTGCATACTCGTACAACAATACTTATTTTCCTTTATTGACTTGTAGGCAATAAAATCCGTATAAATCAATTCGCCAGCAATATGGCTAACTGTGAACGAGATTAATTAGAAAATGCAAAATAAAATTAATGCAGAGCAAAGCATCGGTTTGTCGTTTATACATAGTGCGACGGGCATGGAGAGGGAGGCAATAAATATTTATTGTCTCTGGATGCACTGGCAACCTCAAGTTCCGATAAAATTCACAGGTGGTGCAGGTTCACACACAGTGAGGCCACCATTAGTATGCTCCAAGTGTTGATTAATTACCAGGCAACACAACGGCGGTTGGCGCGGATTGCACAATATGTGTAATTAAAATAGTTTCGCTTATAGATTGCCTTTTACGGGCCACCACATAGTTCAGAGACCAATTGGCCAAAAGCGTTAACGTAATTTTGGTAGTTTGCCTAAGGGCATGCTGTCTGTTGTAGGATTCTTTGCGAATTCATTACATTTGCGGGAGTACTGCTCTGTGATTATTTCGAAATTTTGTTACAGCTTGTGGATGTGGACTATCTAAAGGTTAATGTTTGTAACTAATTGGATAGCAAAAGGAATACATCATTCGCACCGACTGTAGGTTGGTGGTATTTTAAATTGAATAACTGAGACTATTTCCTGTCCTAGCAACACGTTTTAGTCTGGAAAGGTTGACGATAATTACCTTACCTTAGTACAAACCAAGTATGAACGAAGATTGCAACCAAAAGACCTCTGCAGCCAGCCGTCTTTAGTTGCATACGCCGAGTAGATTGTTGTATGTACATTTCCACTTGAAGATTTTATCGAGGATAAAGTCGTGCCCTCGGGAATGCACTTAGGAGATTTGTCAATTAGTCGTCTTAAGGATTTTGTTTGTTACATAAGGGGATCCATAAACCGTCCATCCTCCTGCACTTGACTCCTTTTCCTTGATAAAGTCCTACCATCTATAGTTGTCTCCTAAGGTCGTGTGCAGTATTGACAGCAGAATGGGAGTCGCCTCCTACCTCTAAGTTATAGTTGTCGTAACGATCTCTCCAAGCCTTCAGTGTCGCTGTTTCCCTCCCAAGGTCTAGTCTGAAACCATTTAAGTGACGTTTTTGATTAAATTTTAGTACACGACATCATATAGATTCGTTTCACGTTTGTCTTTGTCTAGTGTCGGTACATTACTTAAACTGCTAAGATTAAGATGGAAGATTCCACTACTGCGACCACTCCTTTGAAATATCTACTCATCATGCGGAACGAATACGTTCTAAGATCTGGCTTAAATGCAAACTACATGTATGCCGATCTTCTAGGTCATAAATCATGCTAGATCACTCTTAAATATGCCGCATTCCAAGGCCGTAAGATTTCTCACTCGACCGGAATGTTAAATTCTTAAGCTTACGTGACAGGCAATCCAGGTACCAAGAGTCCGAAAGAATTCACTATTACGTGCTACGATTACCGGGTGTTGATAAGATCTTGTACACATGTTTTAAAATTCAAACTGTAACGTACACAGAACATATTAAGAAACAAGTTCCTTTGGTTTAATGGAAATAAAAACAGGAATGCATCAGTGAATTCCTATCAGAGGAAAAGTTCGTCTGGTGGATAGTTCTGTCTATGCATGTGATTGCCTTAAGGCACTCTGCACATCCTCATCTACTGAAAAGGGGCATCGGCTACAGAACACCTCTGAATATTGAGGTTGCTTTCCACACAATGTGAGTCTCTCTTCGTCACGATGTCATGGAATAGTAAAGAATTATCGTTCGGCCTTATTTCGGATTTGAATTCTTCACAGTCTATGTGCAGGTACGACTCCCATGACAAATTATGAAAGCGCCCACGTACAGTTGATTTGCAAGTGCATGCATCTCCACTGTCAGCGTCCTGACAGGTATAAAATGGATGCACTGACGCACTTTTGCGCGTGGGCGCAAAGCCTTTGTAATTATAGCCAACCGCAGCAGGTTTGGAAGTAAATATGTGACCTGAAGAGGAAGTCGTCTTTCTTAACAGCACACGGTGCAGTAAATCTAAAAAGAAAATAAAGTAAAACAGACAAAGAAAAATAACAAACCATTTGGATTGAATCGTGTGATACCCTATCTTCTTTCTTGGGGAACAGATGTAATACAGAAAGCGTGGTTTTTTTTTTATTGAATTGAAGTGACAATCAATCCAATCTTCAAAATAAATCCAAACCGGTACCCATCATCTCTTCAACGATTTTAAAGCTGAATGTGATAGCATCTATGGAGATGAGCCGCATAGTTCTTTTGTGCGGAATAACGTTCCAGAACTCTTGCTGCTCCATCCAATGTCAAAAAAGGATTTAGATAAGGTGACGCGCTGTCATATCACTATTCTAATGTTATACTTGAAAGATTGAGTCTAATGCAAGGTCTTTAACATAAAATATGTGCTTTCCTTGGTATTAACCTCTAAGTTTCTCTGAGTAAGACTAAACGTCTAAAGATTTGAACGATTAAAGAAGTCCAGAGGACTTTCTCTTCTGTCACTTCAGATATGCATCAGATGTCATTAAGCCGTGCCCTGAGAAGAATGTGATCGTAGCACACATAAAATATGAGTTAGTGACTCGATTCAGAAAAGCATAAGTTACACTATCCTTTTTTTCATACATTTTTTGGTGGAAACATTTTCTGTCGCCCACTTGCATTTCGAGGCTGAAGCTAAGCTAGTTTGCGCCTCGAATGCACAGAAACAAAAGGTCTAGCTTGAGATGGCTGATTGGAGGATATACCCAGATTGTGGGTATCTGGTTTGTGGGCTATACACTACCCTTTTTTTCATACATTATTTGGTGGAAACCCACATGCATTTCGAGGCAGCAGCTAAGCTAGTTTGCGCCTCGAATGCACAGAAGTAAAGGGTCTAGCTTGAGATGGGTGATTGGAGCATATACCCAGATTGTGGGTATCTGGTTTTGTGGGCTATACACTGCCCGTTTTTTCATAAATTTTTTGGTTGAAAAATTTTCTGTCTCCCACTTGCATTTCGAGGCTGCAGCTAAGCTAGTTTGCGCCTCGAATGCACAGAAACAAAAGGTCTAGCTTGAGATGGCTGATTGGAGGATATACCCAGATTGTGGGTATCTGGTTTTGTGGGCTATACACTACCCTTTCTTTCATACATTTTTTGGTGGAAAAATTTTCTGTCGCCTACCTGCTTTTCGAAGCAGCAGCTAAGATTGTTTTCGCCTGAATTCCACAGAAACAAAAGGTCTAGCTTGAGATGGCTGATTGGAGGATATACCCAGATTGTGGGTATCTGGGTTTGTGGGCTACACACTACCACACTACCCTTTGAAAAATTTTCTGTCGCCCACTTGCATTTCGAGGCTGCAGCTAAGCTAGTTTGCGCCTCGAATGTAAAGAAACAAAAGGTCTAGCTTGAGATGGCTGATTGGAGGCTATACCTAGATTGTGGGTATCTGGTTTTGTGGGCTATACACTGCCCGTTTTTTCATAAATTTTTTGGTTGAAAAATTTTCTGTCTCCCCCTTGCATTTCGAGGCTGCAGCTAAGCTAGTTTGCGCCTCGAATGCACAGAAGTAAAGGGTCTAGCTTGAGATGGGTGATTGGAGCACATACCCAGATTGTGGGTATCTGGTTTTGTGGGCTATACACTGCCCGTTTTTTCGTACATTTTTTGGTTGAAAAATTTTCTGACTCCCACTTGCATTTCGAGGCTGCAGCTAAGCTAGTTTGCGCCTCGAATGCACAGAAACAAAAGGTCTAGCTTGAGATGGCTGATTGGAGGATATACCCAGATTGTGGGTATCTGGTTTTGTGGGCTATACACTACCCGTTTTTTCATAAATTTTTTGGTGGAAAAATTTTCTGTCTCCCACTTGCATTTCGAGGCAGCAGCTAAGCTAGTTTGCGCCTCGAATGTACAGAAACAAAAGGTCTAGCTTGAGATGGCTGATTGGAGGATATACCCAGATTGTGGGTATCTGGTTTTGTGGGCTATACACTACCCTTTTTTTCATACATTTTTTGGTGGAAAAATTTTCTGTCGCCCACATGCATTTCGAGGCAGCAGCTAAGCTAGTTTGCGCCTCGAATGTACAGAAACAAAAGGTCTAGCTTGATATGGCTGATTGGAGGATATACCCAGATTGTGGGTATCTGGTTTTGTGGGCTATACACTACCCTTTTTTTCATACATTTTTTGGTTGAAAAATTTTCTGTCGCCCACTTGCATTTCGAGGCTGCAGCTAAGCTAGTTTGCGCCTCGAATGTACAGAAACAAAAGGTCTAGCTTGAGATGGCTGATTGGAGGATATACCCAGATTGTGGGTATCTGGTTTTGTGGGCTATACACTGCCCGTTTTTTCATAAATTTTTTGGTTGAAAAATTTTCTGTCGCCCACTTGCATTCCGAGGCTGCAGTTAAGCTAGTTTGCGCCTCGAATGCACAGAAACAAAAGGTCTAGCTTGAGATGGCTGATGGGAGGATATACCCAGATTGTGGGTATCTGGTTTTGTGGGCTATACACTACCCTTTTTTTCATACATTTTTCGGTTGAAAAATTTTCTGTCGCCCACTTGCATTTCGAGGCAGCAGCTAACCTAGTTTGCGCCTCGAATGTACAGAAACAAAAGGTCTAGCTTGATATGGCTGATGGGAGGATATACCCAGATTGTGGGTATCTGGTTTTGTGGGCTATACACTACCCTTTTTTTCATACATTTTTTGGTTGAAAAATTTTCTGTCGCCCACTTGCATTTCGAGGCTGCAGCTAAGCTAGTTTGCGCCTCGAATGTACAGAAGTAAAGGGTCTAGCTTGAGATGGGTGATTGGAGCACATACCCAGATTGTGGGTATCTGGTTTTGTGGGCTATACACTGCCCGTTTTTTCGTACATTTTTTGGTTGAAAAATTTTCTGACTCCCACTTGCATTTCGAGGCTGCAGCTAAGCTAGTTTGCGCCTCGAATGCACAGAAACAAAAGGTCTAGCTTGAGATGGCTGATTGGAGGATATACCCAGATTGTGGGTATCTGGTTTTGTGGGCTATACACTACCCGTTTTTTCATAAATTTTTTGGTGGAAAAATTTTCTGTCTCCCACTTGCATTTCGAGGCAGCAGCTAAGCTAGTTTGCGCCTCGAATGTACAGAAACAAAAGGTCTAGCTTGAGATGGCTGATTGGAGGATATACCCAGATTGTGGGTATCTGGTTTTGTGGGCTATACACTACACTTTCTTTCATACATTTTTTGGTGGAAAAATTTTCTGTCGCCTACCTGCTTTTCGAAGCAGCAGCTAAGATTGTTTTCGCCTGAATTCCACAGAAACAAAAGGTCTAGCTTGAGATGGCTGATTGGAGGATATACCCAGATTGTGGGTATCTGGGTTTGTGGGCTACACACTACCACACTACCCTTTGAAAAATTTTCTGTCGCCCACTTGCATTTCGAGGCTGCAGCTAAGCTAGTTTGCGCCTCGAATGTAAAGAAACAAAAGGTCTAGCTTGATATGGCTGATTGGAGGATATACCCAGATTGTGGGTATCTGGTTTTGTGGGCTATACACTACCCTTTTTTTCATACATTTTTTGGTTGAAAAATTTTCTGTCGCCCACTTGCATTTCGAGGCTGCAGCTAAGCTAGTTTGCGCCTCGAATGTACAGAAACAAAAGGTCTAGCTTGAGATGGCTGATTGGAGGATATACCCAGATTGTGGGTATCTGGTTTTGTGGGCTATACACTGCCCGTTTTTTCATAAATTTTTTGGTTGAAAAATTTTCTGTCGCCCACTTGCATTCCGAGGCTGCAGTTAAGCTAGTTTGCGCCTCGAATGCACAGAAACAAAAGGTCTAGCTTGAGATGGCTGATGGGAGGATATACCCAGATTGTGGGTATCTGGTTTTGTGGGCTATACACTACCCTTTTTTTCATACATTTTTCGGTTGAAAAATTTTCTGTCGCCCACTTGCATTTCGAGGCAGCAGCTAACCTAGTTTGCGCCTCGAATGTACAGAAACAAAAGGTCTAGCTTGATATGGCTGATGGGAGGATATACCCAGATTGTGGGTATCTGGTTTTGTGGGCTATACACTACCCTTTTTTTCATACATTTTTTGGTTGAAAAATTTTCTGTCGCCCACTTGCATTTCGAGGCTGCAGCTAAGCTAGTTTGCGCCTCGAATGTACAGAAGTAAAGGGTCTAGCTTGAGATGGGTGATTGGAGCACATACCCAGATTGTGGGTATCTGGTTTTGTGGGCTATACACTGCCCGTTTTTTCGTACATTTTTTGGTTGAAAAATTTTCTGACTCCCACTTGCATTTCGAGGCTGCAGCTAAGCTAGTTTGCGCCTCGAATGCACAGAAACAAAAGGTCTAGCTTGAGATGGCTGATTGGAGGATATACCCAGATTGTGGGTATCTGGTTTTGTGGGCTATACACTACCCGTTTTTTCATAAATTTTTTGGTGGAAAAATTTTCTGTCTCCCACTTGCATTTCGAGGCAGCAGCTAAGCTAGTTTGCGCCTCGAATGTACAGAAACAAAAGGTCTAGCTTGAGATGGCTGATTGGAGGATATACCCAGATTGTGGGTATCTGGTTTTGTGGGCTATACACTACACTTTCTTTCATACATTTTTTGGTGGAAAAATTTTCTGTCGCCTACCTGCTTTTCGAAGCAGCAGCTAAGATTGTTTTCGCCTGAATTCCACAGAAACAAAAGGTCTAGCTTGAGATGGCTGATTGGAGGATATACCCAGATTGTGGGTATCTGGGTTTGTGGGCTACACACTACCACACTACCCTTTGAAAAATTTTCTGTCGCCCACTTGCATTTCGAGGCTGCAGCTAAGCTAGTTTGCGCCTCGAATGTAAAGAAACAAAAGGTCTAGCTTGAGATGGCTGATTGGAGGCTATACCTAGATTGTGGGTATCTGGTTTTGTGGGCTATACACTGCCCGTTTTTTCATAAATTTTTTGGTTGAAAAATTTTCTGTCTCCCCCTTGCATTTCGAGGCTGCAGCTAAGCTAGTTTGCGCCTCGAATGCACAGAAGTAAAGGGTCTAGCTTGAGATGGGTGATTGGAGCACATACCCAGATTGTGGGTATCTGGTTTTGTGGGCTATACACTGCCCGTTTTTTCGTACATTTTTTGGTTGAAAAATTTTCTGACTCCCACTTGCATTTCGAGGCTGCAGCTAAGCTAGTTTGCGCCTCGAATGCACAGAAACAAAAGGTCTAGCTTGAGATGGCTGATTGGAGGATATACCCAGATTGTGGGTATCTGGTTTTGTGGGCTATACACTACCCTTTTTTTCATACTTTTTTTGGTGGAAAAATTTTCTGTCGCCCACATGCATTTCGAGGCAGCAGCTAAGCTAGTTTGCGCCTCGAATGTACAGAAACAAAAGGTCTAGCTTGATATGGCTGATTGGAGGATATACCCAGATTGTGGGTATCTGGTTTTGTGGGCTATACACTACCCTTTTTTTCATACATTTTTTGGTTGAAAAATTTTCTGTCGCCCACTTGCATTTCGAGGCTGCAGCTAAGCTAGTTTGCGCCTCGAATGCACAGAAGTAAAGGGTCTAGCTTGAGATGGGTGATTGGAGGATATACCCAGATTGTGGGTATCTGGTTTTGTGGGCTATACACTACCCGTTTTTTCATAAATTTTTTGGTGGAAAAATTTTCTGTCTCCCACTTGCATTTCGAGGCAGCAGCTAAGCTAGTTTGCGCCTCGAATGTACAGAAACAAAAGGTCTAGCTTGAGATGGCTGATTGGAGGATATACCCAGATTGTGGGTATCTGGTTTTGTGGGCTATACACTACCCTTTTTTTCATACTTTTTTTGGTGGAAAAATTTTCTGTCGCCCACATGCATTTCGAGGCAGCAGCTAAGCTAGTTTGCGCCTCGAATGTACAGAAACAAAAGGTCTAGCTTGATATGGCTGATTGGAGGATATACCCAGATTGTGGGTATCTGGTTTTGTGGGCTATACACTACCCTTTTTTTCATACATTTTTTGGTTGAAAAATTTTCTGTCGCCCACTTGCATTTCGAGGCTGCAGCTAAGCTAGTTTGCGCCTCGAATGTACAGAAACAAAAGGTCTAGCTTGAGATGGCTGATTGGAGGATATACCCAGATTGTGGGTATCCGGTTTTGTGGGCTATACACTGCCCGTTTTTTCATAAATTTTTTGGTTGAAAAATTTTCTGTCGCCCACTTGCATTCCGAGGCTGCAGTTAAGCTAGTTTGCGCCTCGAATGCACAGAAACAAAAGGTCTAGCTTGATATGGCTGATGGGAGGATATACCCAGATTGTGGGTATCTGGTTTTGTGGGCTATACACTACCCTTTTTTTCATACATTTTTTGGTTGAAAAATTTTCTGTCGCCCACTTGCATTTCGAGGCAGCAGCTAACCTAGTTTGCGCCTCGAATGTACAGAAACAAAAGGTCTAGCTTGATATGGCTGATGGGAGGATATACCCAGATTGTGGGTATCTGGTTTTGTGGGCTATACACTACCCTTTTTTTCATACATTTTTCGGTTGAAAAATTTTCTGTCGCCCACTTGCATTTCGAGGCAGCAGCTAACCTAGTTTGCGCCTCGAATGTACAGAAACAAAAGGTCTAGCTTGATATGGCTGATGGGAGGATATACCCAGATTGTGGGTATCTGGTTTTGTGGGCTATACACTACCCTTTTTTTCATACATTTTTTGGTTGAAAAATTTTCTGTCGCCCACTTGCATTTCGAGGCAGCAGCTAACCTAGTTTGCGCCTCGAATGTACAGAAACAAAAGGTCTAGCTTGATATGGCTGATGGGAGGATATACCCAGATTGTGGGTATCTGGTTTTGTGGGCTATACACTACCCTTTTTTTCATACATTTTTTGGTTGAAAAATTTTCTGTCGCCCACTTGCATTTCGAGGCAGCAGCTAACCTAGTTTGCGCCTCGAATGTACAGAAACAAAAGGTCTAGCTTGATATGGCTGATGGGAGGATATACCCAGATTGTGGGTATCTGGTTTTGTGGGCTATACACTACCCTTTTTTTCATACATTTTTTGGTTGAAAAATTTTCTGTCGCCCACTTGCATTTCGAGGCTGCAGCTAAGCTAGTTTGCGCCTCGAATGTACAGAAACAAAAGGTCTAGCTTGAGATGGCTGATTGGAGGATATACCCAGATTGTGGGTATCTGGTTTTGTGGGCTATACACTGCCCGTTTTTTCATAAATTTTTTGGTGGAAAAATTTTCTGTCGCCCACTTGCATTCCGAGGCTGCAGTTAAGCTAGTTTGCGCCTCGAATGCACAGAAACAAAAGGTCTAGCTTGAGATGGCTGATTGGAGGATATACCCAGATTGTGGGTATCTGGTTTTGTGGGCTATACACTACCATTTTTTTCATACATTTTTTGGTTGAAAAATTTTCTGTCGCCCACTTGCATTTCGAGGCAGCAGCTAAGCTAGTTTGCGCCTCCAATGTACAGAAACAAAAGGTCTAGCTTGAGATGGCTGATTGGAGGATATACCCAGATTGTGGGTATCCGGTTTTGTGGGCTATACACTGCCCGTTTTTTCATAAATTTTTTGGTTGAAAAATTTTCTGTCTCACACTTGCATTCCGAGGCTGCAGCTAAGCTAATTTGCGCCTCGAATGCACAGAAACAAAAGGTCTAGCTTGATATGGCTGATTGGAGGATATACCCAGATTGTGGGTATCTGGTTTTGTGGGCTATACACTACCCTTTTTTTCATACATTTTTTGGTTGAAAAATTTTCTGTCGCCCACTTGCATTTCGAGGCAGCAGCTAACCTAGTTTGCGCCTCGAATGTACAGAAACAAAAGGTCTAGCTTGATATGGCTGATGGGAGGATATACCCAGATTGTGGGTATCTGGTTTTGTGGGCTATACACTACCCTTTTTTTCATACATTTTTCGGTTGAAAAATTTTCTGTCGCCCACTTGCATTTCGAGGCAGCAGCTAACCTAGTTTGCGCCTCGAATGTACAGAAACAAAAGGTCTAGCTTGATATGGCTGATGGGAGGATATACCCAGATTGTGGGTATCTGGTTTTGTGGGCTATACGCTACCATTTTTTTCATACATTTTTTGGTTGAAAAATTTTGTGTCGCCCACTTGCATTTCGAGGCAGCAGCTAAGCTAGTTTGCGCCTCGAATGCACAGAAGTAAAGGGTCTAGCTTGAGATGGGTGATTGGAGCACATATCCAGATTGTGGGTATCTGGTTTTGTGGGCTATACACTGCCCGTTTTTTCATAAATTTTTTGGTTGAAAAATTTTCTGTCTCCCACTTGCATTTCGAGGCTGCAGCTAAGCTAGTTTGCGCCTCGAATGCACAGAAGAAAAGGGTCTAGCTTGAGATGGGTGATTGGAGCATATACCCAGATTGTGGGTATCTGGTTTTGTGGGCTATACACTGCCCGTTTTTTCATAAATTTTTTGGTTGAAAAATTTTCTGTCGCCCACTTGCATTTCGAGGCAGCAGCTAAGCTTGTTTGCGCCTCCAATGTACAGAAACAAAAGGTCTAGCTTGATATGGCTGATTGGAGGATATACCCAGATTGTGGGTATATGGGTTTGCGGGCTATACATTGCCCTTTTTTCACACATTTTTTGGTTCAAAAATTTTCTGTCGCCCACTTGCATTTCGAGGAAGCAGCTAAGCTTGTTTGCGCCTCCAATGTACAGAAACAAAAGGTCTAGCTTGATATAGCTGATTGGAGGATATACCCAGATTGTGGGTATCTGGTTTTGTGGGCTATACACTGCCCGTTTTTTCATAAATTTTTTGTTTGAAAAATTTTCTGTCGCCCACACGCATTTCGAGGCAGCAGCTAAGCTAGTTTGCGCCTCGAATGTACAGAAACAAAAGGTCTAGCTTGAGATGGCTGATTGGAGGATATACCCAGATTGTGGGTATCTGGTTTTGTGGGCTATACACTACCCTTTCTTTCATACATTTTTTGGTGGAAAAATTTTCTGTCGCCTACCTGCTTTTCGATGCAGCAGCTAAGCTTGTTTTCGCCTGAAATCCACAGACACAAAAGGTCTAGCTTGAGATGGCTGAGTGGAAGATATACCCAGATTGTGGGTATCTGGTTTTGTATGCTATACACTACACTTTTTTTCATAAATTTTTTGGTGGAAAAATTTTCTGTCTCCCACTTGCATTTCGAGGCAGCAGCTAAGCTAGTTTGCGCCTCGAATGTACAGAAACAAAAGGTCTAGCTTGAGATGGCTGATTGGAGGATATACCCAGATTGTGGGTATCTGGTTTTGTGGGCTATACACTACCCTTTCTTTCATTCATTTTTTTAGTGGAAAAATTTTCTGTCGCCTACCTGCTTTTCGAAGCAGCAGCTAAGCTTGTTTTCGCCTGAAATCCACAGAAACAAAAGGTCTAGCTTGAGATGGGTGATTGGAGCATATACCCAGATTGTGGGTATCTGGTTTTGTGGGCTATACACTGCCCGTTTTTTCATAAATTTTTTGGTTGAAAAATTTTCTGTCGCCCACTTGCATTTCGAGGCAGCAGCTAAGCTTGTTTGCGCCTCCAATGTACAGAAACAAAAGGTCTAGCTTGATATGGCTGATTGGAGGATATACCCAGATTGTGGGTATATGGGTTTGCGGGCTATACATTGCCCTTTTTTCACACATTTTTTGGTTCAAAAATTTTCTGTCGCCCACTTGCATTTCGAGGAAGCAGCTAAGCTTGTTTGCGCCTCCAATGTACAGAAACAAAAGGTCTAGCTTGATATAGTTGATTGGAGGATATACCCAGATTGTGGGTATCTGGTTTTGTGGGCTATACACTGCCCGTTTTTTCATAAATTTTTTGGTTGAAAAATTTTCTGTCTCACACTTGCATTCCGAGGCTGCAGCTAAGCTAATTTGCGCCTCGAATGCACAGAAACAAAAGGTCTAGCTTGATATGGCTGATTGGAGGATATACCCAGATTGTGGGTATCTGGTTTTGTGGGCTATACACTACCCTTTTTTTCATAAATTTTTTGGTTGAAAAATTTTCTGTCTCCCCCTTGCATTTCGAGGCTGCAGCTAAGCTAGTTTGCGCCTCGAATGTAAAGAAACAAAAGGTCTAGCTTGAGATGGCTGATTGGAGGATATACCCAGATTGTGGGTATCTGGTTTTGTGGGCTATACACTGCCCGTTTTTTCATAAATTTTTTGGTTGAAAAATTTTCTGTCTCCCCCTTGCATTTCGAGGCTGCAGCTAAGCTAGTTTGCGCCTCGAATGTAAAGAAACAAAAGGTCTAGCTTGAGATGGCTGATTGGAGGCTATACCTAGATTGTGGGTATCTGGTTTTGTGGGCTATACACTGCCCGTTTTTTCATAAATTTTTTGGTTGAAAAATTTTCTGTCGCCCACTTGCATTTCGAGGCAGCAGCTAAGCTTGTTTGCGCCTCCAATGTACAGAAACAAAAGGTCTAGCTTGATATGGCTGATTGGAGGATATACCCAGATTGTGGGTATATGGGTTTGCGGGCTATACATTGCCCTTTTTTCACACATTTTTTGGTTCAAAAATTTTCTGTCGCCCACTTGCATTTCGAGGAAGCAGCTAAGCTTGTTTGCGCCTCCAATGTACAGAAACAAAAGGTCTAGCTTGATATAGCTGATTGGAGGATATACCCAGATTGTGGGTATCTGGTTTTGTGGGCTATACACTGCCCGTTTTTTCATAAATTTTTTGTTTGAAAAATTTTCTGTCGCCCACACGCATTTCGAGGCAGCAGCTAAGCTAGTTTGCGCCTCGAATGTACAGAAACAAAAGGTCTAGCTTGAGATGGCTGATTGGAGGATATACCCAGATTGTGGGTATCTGGTTTTGTGGGCTATACACTACCCTTTCTTTCATACATTTTTTGGTGGAAAAATTTTCTGTCGCCTACCTGCTTTTCGATGCAGCAGCTAAGCTTGTTTTCGCCTGAAATCCACAGACACAAAAGGTCTAGCTTGAGATGGCTGAGTGGAGGATATACCCAGATTGTGGGTATCTGGTTTTGTATGCTATACACTACACTTTTTTTCATAAATTTTTTGGTGGAAAAATTTTCTGTCTCCCACTTGCATTTCGAGGCAGCAGCTAAGCTAGTTTGCGCCTCGAATGTACAGAAACAAAAGGTCTAGCTTGAGATGGCTGATTGGAGGATATACCCAGATTGTGGGTATCTGGTTTTGTGGGCTATACACTACCCTTTCTTTCATACATTTTTTTAGTGGAAAAATTTTCTGTCGCCTACCTGCTTTTCGAAGCAGCAGCTAAGCTTGTTTTCGCCTGAAATCCACAGAAACAAAAGGTCTAGCTTGAGATGGGTGATTGGAGCATATACCCAGATTGTGGGTATCTGGTTTTGTGGGCTATACACTGCCCGTTTTTTCATAAATTTTTTGGTTGAAAAATTTTCTGTCTCCCACTTGCATTTCGAGGCTGCAGCTAAGCTAGTTTGCGCCTCGAATGCACAGAAGAAAAGGGTCTAGCTTGAGATGGGTGATTGGAGCATATACCCAGATTGTGGGTATCTGGTTTTGTGGGCTATACACTGCCCGTTTTTTCATAAATTTTTTGGTTGAAAAATTTTCTGTCGCCCACTTGCATTTCGAGGCAGCAGCTAAGCTTGTTTGCGCCTCCAATGTACAGAAACAAAAGGTCTAGCTTGATATGGCTGATTGGAGGATATACCCAGATTGTGGGTATATGGGTTTGCGGGCTATACATTGCCCTTTTTTCACACATTTTTTGGTTCAAAAATTTTCTGTCGCCCACTTGCATTTCGAGGAAGCAGCTAAGCTTGTTTGCGCCTCCAATGTACAGAAACAAAAGGTCTAGCTTGATATAGCTGATTGGAGGATATACCCAGATTGTGGGTATCTGGTTTTGTGGGCTATACACTGCCCGTTTTTTCATAAATTTTTTGGTTGAAAAATTTTCTGTCTCACACTTGCATTCCGAGGCTGCAGCTAAGCTAATTTGCGCCTCGAATGCACAGAAACAAAAGGTCTAGCTTGATATGGCTGATTGGAGGATATACCCAGATTGTGGGTATCTGGTTTTGTGGGCTATACACTACCCTTTTTTTCATAAATTTTTTGGTTGAAAAATTTTCTGTCTCCCCCTTGCATTTCGAGGCTGCAGCTAAGCTAGTTTGCGCCTCGAATGTAAAGAAACAAAAGGTCTAGCTTGAGATGGCTGATTGGAGGATATACCCAGATTGTGGGTATCTGGTTTTGTGGGCTATACACTGCCCGTTTTTTCATAAATTTTTTGGTTGAAAAATTTTCTGTCTCCCCCTTGCATTTCGAGGCTGCAGCTAAGCTAGTTTGCGCCTCGAATGTAAAGAAACAAAAGGTCTAGCTTGAGATGGCTGATTGGAGGCTATACCTAGATTGTGGGTATCTGGTTTTGTGGGCTATACACTGCCCGTTTTTTCATAAATTTTTTGGTTGAAAAATTTTCTGTCTCCCACTTGCATTTCGAGGCTGCAGCTAAGCTAGTTTGCGCCTCGAATGTACAGAAACAAAAGGTCTAGCTTGATATGGCTGATGGGAGGATATACCCAGATTGTGGGTATCTGGTTTTGTGGGCTATACACTACCCTTTCTTTCATACATTTTTTGGTGGAAAAATTTTCTGTCGCCTACCTGCTTTTCGAAGCAGCAGCTAAGCTTGTTTTCGCCTGAAATCCACAGAAACAAAAGGTCTAGCTTGAGATGGCTGATTGGAGGATATACCCAGATTGTGGGTATCTGGGTTTGTGGGCTACACACTACCACACTACCCTTTGAAAAATTTTCTGTCGCCCACTTGCATTTCGAGGCAGCAGCTAAGCTAGTTTGCGCCTCGAATGCACAGAAACAAAAGGTCTAGCTTGAGATGGGTGATTGGAGCATATACCCAGATTGTGGGTATCTGGTTTTGTGGGCTATACACTGCCCGTTTTTTCATAAATTTTTTGGTTGAAAAATTTTCTGTCTCCCACTTGCATTTCGAGGCTGCAGCTAAGCTAGTTTGCGCCTCGAATGCACAGAAGTAAAGGGTCTAGCTTGAGATGGGTGATTGGAGCATATACCCAGATTGTGGGTATCTGGTTTTGTGGGCTATACACTGCCCGTTTTTTCATAAATTTTTTGGTTGAAAAATTTTCTGTCTCCCACTTGCATTTCGAGGCTGCAGCTAAGCTAGTTTGCGCCTCGAATGCACAGAAACAAAAGGTCTAGCTTGAGATGGGTGATTGGAGCATATACCCAGATTGTGGGTATCTGGTTTTGTGGGCTATACACTGCCCGTTTTTTCATAAATTTTTTGGTTGAAAAATTTTCTGTATCCCACTTGCATTTCGAGGCTGCAGCTAAGCTAGTTTGCGCCTCGAATGCACAGAAACAAAAGGTCTAGCTTGAGATGGCTGATTGGAGGATATACCCAGATTGTGGGTATCTGGTTTTGTGGGCTATACACTGCCCGTTTTTTCATAAATTTTTTGGTTGAAAAATTTTCTGTCTCCCACTTGCATTTCGAGGCTGAAGCTAAGCTAGTTTGCGCCTCGAATGCACAGAAACAAAAGGTCTAGCTTGAGATGGGTGATTGGAGCATATACCCAGATTGTGGGTATCTGGTTTTGTGGGCTATACACTGCCCGTTTTTTCATAAATTTTTTGGATGAAAAATTTTCTGTCTCCCACTTGCATTTCGAGGCTGCAGCTAAGCTAGTTTGCGCCTCGAATGCACAGAAACAAAAGGTCTAGCTTGAGATGGCTGATTGGAGGATATACCCAGATTGTGGGTATCTGGTTTTGTGGGCTATACACTGCCCGTTTTTTCATAAATTTTTTGGTTGAAAAATTTTCTGTCTCCCACTTGCATTTCGAGGCTGCAGCTAAGCTAGTTTGCGCCTCGAATGCACAGAAACAAAAGGTCTAGCTTGAGATGGGTGATTGGAGCATATACCCAGATTGTGGGTATCTGGTTTTGTGGGCTATACACTGCCCGTTTTTTCATAAATTTTTTGGTTGAAAAATTTTCTGTCTCCCACTTGCATTTCGAGGCTGCAGCTAAGCTAGTTTGCGCCTCGAATGCACAGAAACAAAAGGTCTAGCTTGAGATGGGTGATTGGAGCATATACCCAGATTGTGGGTATCTGGTTTTGTGGGCTATACACTGCCCGTTTTTTCATAAATTTTTTGGTTGAAAAATTTTCTGTCTCCCACTTGCATTTCGAGGCTGCAGCTAAGCTAGTTTGCGCCTCGAATGCACAGAAACAAAAGATCTAGCTTGAGATGGGTGATTGGAGCATATACCCAGATTGTGGGTATCTGGTTTTGTGGGCTATACACTGCCCGTTTTTTCATAAATTTTTTGGTTGAAAAATTTTCTGTCTCCCACTTGCATTTCGAGGCAGCAGCTAAGCTAGTTTGCGCCTCGAATGCACAGAAACAAAAGGTCTAGCTTGAGATGGGTGATTGGAGCATATACCCAGATTGTGGGTATCTGGTTTTGTGGGCTATACACTGCCCGTTTTTTCATAAATTTTTTGGTTGAAAAATGTTCTGTCTCCCACTTGCATTTCGAGGCTGCAGCTAAGATAGTTTGCGCCTCGAATGCACAGAAACAAAAGGTCTAGCTTGAGATGGCTGATTGGAGGATATACCCAGATTGTGGGTATCTGGTTTTGTGGGCTATACACTGCCCGTTTTTTCATAAATTTTTTGGTTGAAAAATTTTCTGTCTCCCCCTTGCATTTCGAGGCTGCAGCTAAGCTAGTTTGCGCCTCGAATGCACAGAAGTAAAGGGTCTAGCTTGAGATGGGTGTTTGGAGGATATACCCAGATTGTGGGTATCTGGTTTTGTGGGCTATACACTGCCCGTTTTTTCATAAATTTTTTGGTTGAAAAATTTTCTGTCTCCCCCTTGCATTTCGAGGCTGCAGCTAAGCTAGTTTGCGCCTCGAATGCACAGAAGTAAAGGGTCTAGCTTGAGATGGGTGATTGGAGCATATACCCAGATTGTGGGTATCTGGTTTTGTGGGCTATACACTGCCCGTTTATTCATAAATTTTTTGGTTGAAAAATTTTCTGTCGCCCACTTGCATTTCGAGGCTGCAGCTAAGCTAGTTTGCGCCTCGAATGCACAGAAACAAAAAGTCCAGCTTGAGATGGCTGATTGGAGGATATACCCAGATTGTGGGTATCTGGTTTTGTGGGCTATACACTGCCCGTTTTTTCATAAATTTTTTGGTTGAAAAATTTTCTGTCGCCCACTTGCATTTCGAGGCTGCAGCTAAGCTAGTTTGCGCCTCGAATGCACAGAAACAAAAGGTCTAGCTTGAGATGGCTGATTGGAGGATATACCCAGATTGTGGGTATCTGGTTTTGTGGGCTATACACTGCCCGTTTTTTCATAAATTTTTTGGTTGAAAAATTTTCTGTCTCCCACTTGCATTTCGAGGCAGCAGCTAAGCTAGTTTGCGCCTCGAATGTAAAGAAACAAAAGGTCTAGCTTGAGATGGCTGATTGGAGGATATACCCAGATTGTGGGTATCTGGGTTTGTGGGCTACACACTACCACACTACCCTTTGAAAAATTTTCTGTCTCCCACTTGCATTTCGAGGCTGCAGCTAAGCTAGTTTGCGCCTCGAATGCACAGAAGTAAAGGGTCTAGCTTGAGATGGGTGATTGGAGCATATACCCAGATTGTGGGTATCTGGTTTTGTGGGCTATACACTGCCCGTTTTTTCATAAATTTTTTGGTTGAAAAATTTTCTGTCTCCCACTTGCATTTCGAGGCTGCAGCTAAGCTAGTTTGCGCCTCGAATGCACAGAAACAAAAGGTCTAGCTTGAGATGGGTGATTGGAGCATATACCCAGATTGTGGGTATCTGGTTTTGTGGGCTATACACTGCCCGTTTTTTCATAAATTTTTTGGTTGAAAAATTTTCTGTATCCCACTTGCATTTCGAGGCTGCAGCTAAGCTAGTTTGCGCCTCGAATGCACAGAAACAAAAGGTCTAGCTTGAGATGGCTGATTGGAGGATATACCCAGATTGTGGGTATCTGGTTTTGTGGGCTATACACTGCCCGTTTTTTCATAAATTTTTTGGTTGAAAAATTTTCTGTCTCCCACTTGCATTTCGAGGCTGAAGCTAAGCTAGTTTGCGCCTCGAATGCACAGAAACAAAAGGTCTAGCTTGAGATGGGTGATTGGAGCATATACCCAGATTGTGGGTATCTGGTTTTGTGGGCTATACACTGCCCGTTTTTTCATAAATTTTTTGGATGAAAAATTTTCTGTCTCCCACTTGCATTTCGAGGCTGCAGCTAAGCTAGTTTGCGCCTCGAATGCACAGAAACAAAAGGTCTAGCTTGAGATGGGTGATTGGAGCATATACCCAGATTGTGGGTATCTGGTTTTGTGGGCTATACACTGCCCGTTTTTTCATAAATTTTTTGGTTGAAAAATTTTCTGTCTCCCACTTGCATTTCGAGGCTGCAGCTAAGCTAGTTTGCGCCTCGAATGCACAGAAACAAAAGGTCTAGCTTGAGATGGGTGATTGGAGCATATACCCAGATTGTGGGTATCTGGTTTTGTGGGCTATACACTGCCCGTTTTTTCATAAATTTTTTGGTTGAAAAATTTTCTGTCTCCCACTTGCATTTCGAGGCTGCAGCTAAGCTAGTTTGCGCCTCGAATGCACAGAAACAAAAGGTCTAGCTTGAGATGGGTGATTGGAGCATATACCCAGATTGTGGGTATCTGGTTTTGTGGGCTATACACTGCCCGTTTTTTCATAAATTTTTTGGTTGAAAAATTTTCTGTCTCCCACTTGCATTTCGAGGCTGCAGCTAAGCTAGTTTGCGCCTCGAATGCACAGAAACAAAAGATCTAGCTTGAGATGGGTGATTGGAGCATATACCCAGATTGTGGGTATCTGGTTTTGTGGGCTATACACTGCCCGTTTTTTCATAAATTTTTTGGTTGAAAAATTTTCTGTCTCCCACTTGCATTTCGAGGCAGCAGCTAAGCTAGTTTGCGCCTCGAATGCACAGAAACAAAAGGTCTAGCTTCAGATGGGTGATTGGAGCATATACCCAGATTGTGGGTATCTGGTTTTGTGGGCTATACACTGCCCGTTTTTTCATAAATTTTTTGGTTGAAAAATGTTCTGTCTCCCACTTGCATTTCGAGGCTGCAGCTAAGATAGTTTGCGCCTCGAATGCACAGAAACAAAAGGTCTAGCTTGAGATGGCTGATTGGAGGATATACCCAGATTGTGGGTATCTGGTTTTGTGGGCTATACACTGCCCGTTTTTTCATAAATTTTTTGGTTGAAAAATTTTCTGTCTCCCACTTTCATTTCGAGGCTGCAGCTAAGCTAGTTTGCGCCTCGAATGCACAGAAGTAAAGGGTCTAGCTTGATATGGCTGTTTGGAGGATATACCCAGATTGTGGGTATCTGGTTTTGTGGGCTATACACTACCCGTTTTTTCATAAATTTTTTGGTTGAAAAATTTTCTGTCTCCCCCTTGCATTTCGAGGCTGCAGCTAAGCTAGTTTGCGCCTCGAATGCACAGAAGTAAAGGGTCTAGCTTGAGATGGGTGTTTGGAGGATATACCCAGATTGTGGGTATCTGGTTTTGTGGGCTATACACTGCCCGTTTTTTCATAAATTTTTTGGTTGAAAAATTTTCTGTCTCCCCCTTGCATTTCGAGGCTGCAGCTAAGCTAGTTTGCGCCTCGAATGCACAGAAGTAAAGGGTCTAGCTTGAGATGGGTGATTGGAGCATATACCCAGATTGTGGGTATCTGGTTTTGTGGGCTATACACTGCCCGTTTATTCATAAATTTTTTGGTTGAAAAATTTTCTGTCGCCCACTTGCATTTCGAGGCTGCAGCTAAGCTAGTTTGCGCCTCGAATGCACAGAAACAAAAAGTCCAGCTTGAGATGGCTGATTGGAGGATATACCCAGATTGTGGGTATCTGGTTTTGTGGGCTATACACTGCCCGTTTTTTCATAAATTTTTTGGTTGAAAAATTTTCTGTCGCCCACTTGCATTTCGAGGCTGCAGCTAAGCTAGTTTGCGCCTCGAATGCACAGAAACAAAAGGTCTAGCTTGAGATGGCTGATTGGAGGATATACCCAGATTGTGGGTATCTGGTTTTGTGGGCTATACACTGCCCGTTTTTTCATAAATTTTTTGGTTGAAAAATTTTCTGTCTCCCACTTGCATTTCGAGGCTGCAGCTAAGCTAGTTTGCGCCTCGAATGCACAGAAACAAAAAGTCCAGCTTGAGATGGCTGATTGGAGGATATACCCAGATTGTGGGTATCTGGTTTTGTGGGCTATACACTGCCCGTTTTTTCATAAATTTTTTGGTTGAAAAATTTTCTGTCGCCCACTTGCATTTCGAGGCTGCAGCTAAGCTAGTTTGCGCCTCGAATGTACAGAAACAAAAGGTCTAGCTTGATATGGCTGATTGGAGGATATACCCAGATTGTGGGTATCTGGTTTTGTGGGCTATACACTGCCCGTTTTTTCATAAATTTTTTGGTTGAAAAATTTTCTGTCTCCCACTTGCATTTCGAGGCTGCAGCTAAGCTAGTTTGCGCCTCGAATGCACAGAAACAAAAGGTCTAGCTTGAGATGGCTGATTGGAGGATATACCCAGATTGTGGGTATCTGGTTTTGTGGGCTATACACTACCCTTTTTTTCATACATTTTTTGGTTGAAAAATTTTCTGTCGCCCACTTGCATTTCGAGGCAGCAGCTAACCTAGTTTGCGCCTCGAATGTACAGAAACAAAAGGTCTAGCTTGATATGGCTGATGGGAGGATATACCCAGATTGTGGGTATCTGGTTTTGTGGGCTATACACTACCCTTTTTTTCATACATTTTTCGGTTGAAAAATTTTCTGTCGCCCACTTGCATTTCGAGGCAGCAGCTAACCTAGTTTGCGCCTCGAATGTACAGAAACAAAAGGTCTAGCTTGATATGGCTGATGGGAGGATATACCCAGACTGTGGGTATCTGGTTTTGTGGGCTATACGCTACCATTTTTTTCATACATTTTTTGGTTGAAAAATTTTCTGTCGCCCACTTGCATTTCGAGGCTGCAGCTAAGCTAGTTTGCGCCTCGAATGTAAAGAAACAAAAGGTCTAGCTTGAGATGGCTGATTGGAGGATATACCCAGATTGTGGGTATCTGGTTTTGTGGGCTATACACTACCATTTTTTCAAACATTTTTTGGTTGAAAAATTTTCTGTCGCCCACTTGCATTTCGAGGCAGCAGCTAAGCTAGTTTGCGCCTCGAATGTAAAGAAACAAAAGGTCTAGCTTGAGATGGCTGATTGGAGGCTGTACCTAGATTGTGGGTATCTGGTTTTGTGGGCTATACACTGCCCGTTTTTTCATAAATTTTTTGGTTGAAAAATTTTCTGTCTCCCACTTGCATTTCGAGGCTGCAGCTAAGCTAGTTTGCGCCTCGAATGCACAGAAACAAAAGGTCTAGCTTGATATGGCTGATGGGAGGATATACCCAGACTGTGGGTATCTGGTTTTGTGGGCTATACACTACCATTTTTTTCATACATTTTTTGGTTGAAAAATTTTCTGTCGCCCACTTGCATTTCGAGGCTGCAGCTAAGCTAGTTTGCGCCTCGAATGCACAGAAACAAAAGGTCCAGCTTGAGATGGCTGATTGGAGGATATACCCAGATTGTGGGTATCTGGTTTTGTGGGCTATACACTGCCCGTTTTTTCATAAATTTTTTGGTTGAAAAATTTTCTGTCTCCCACTTGCATTTCGAGGCTGCAGCTAAGCTAGTTTGCGCCTCGAATGCACAGAAGTAAAGGGTCTAGCTTGAGATGGGTGATTGGAGTATATACCCGGATTGTGGGTATCTGGTTTTGTGGGCTATACACTGCCCGTTTTTTCATAAATTTTTTGGTTGAAAAATTTTCTGTCGCCCACTTGCATTTCGAGGCAGCAGCTAAGCTAGTTTGCGCCTCCAATGTACAGAAACAAAAGGTCTAGCTTGAGATGGCTGATTGGAGGATATACCCAGATTGTGGGTATCCGGTTTTGTGGGCTATACACTGCCCGTTTTTTCATAAATTTTTTGGTTGAAAAATTTTCTGTCTCCCACTTGCATTCCGAGGCTGCAGCTAAGTTAGTTTGCGCCTCGAATGCACAGAAGTAAAGGGTCTAGCTTGAGATGGGTGATTGGAGCATATACCCAGATTGTGGGTATCTGGTTTTGTGGGCTATACACTACCATTTTTTTCATACATTTTTTGGTTGAAAAATTTTCTGTCGCCCACTTGCATTTCGAGGCTGCAGCTAAGCTAGTTTGCGCCTCGAATGTACAGAAACAAAAGGTCTAGCTTGATATGGCTGATTGGAGGATATACCCAGATTGTGGGTATCTGGTTTTGTGGGCTATACACTGCCCGTTTTTTCATAAATTTTTTGGTTGAAAAATTTTCTGTCTCCCACTTGCATTTCGAGGCTGCAGCTAAGCTAGTTTGCGCCTCGAATGCACAGAAGTAAAGGGTCTAGCTTGAGATGGGTGATTGGAGTATATACCCGGATTGTGGGTATCTGGTTTTGTGGGCTATACACTGCCCGTTTTTTCATAAATTTTTTGGTTGAAAAATTTTCTGTCGCCCACTTGCATTTTGAGGCTGCAGCTAAGCTAGTTTGCGCCTCGAATGCACAGAAACAAAAGGTCTAGCTTGAGATGGGTGATTGGAGGATATACCCAGATTGTGGGTATCTGGTTTTGTGGGCTATACACTACCATTTTTTCAAACATTTTTTGGTTGAAAAATTTTCTGTCGCCCACTTGCATTTCGAGGCTGCAGCTAAGCTAGTTTGCGCCTCGAATGTAAAGAAACAAAAGGTCTAGCTTGAGATGGCTGATTGGAGGCTATACCTAGATTGTGGGTATCTGGTTTTGTGGGCTATACACTACCATTTTTTTCATACATTTTTTGGTTGAAAAATTTTCTGTCGCCCACTCGCATTTCGAGGCTGCAGCTAAGCTAGTTTGCGCCTCGAATGTACAGAAACAAAAGGTCTAGCTTGATATGGCTGATTGGAGGATATACCCAGATTGTGGGTATCTGGTTTTGTGGGCTATACACTGCCCGTTTTTTCATAAATTTTTTGGTTGAAAAATTTTCTGTCTCCCACTTGCATTTCGAGGCTGCAGCTAAGCTAGTTTGCGCCTCGAATGTAAAGAAACAAAAGGTCTAGCTTGAGATGGCTGATTGGAGGCTATACCTAGATTGTGGGTATCTGGTTTTGTGGGCTATACACTACCATTTTTTTCATACATTTTTTGGTTGAAAAATTTTCTGTCTCCCACTCGCATTTCGAGGCTGCAGCTAAGCTAGTTTGCGCCTCGAATGTACAGAAACAAAAGGTCTAGCTTGATATGGCTGATTGGAGGATATACCCAGATTGTGGGTATCTGGTTTTGTGGGCTATACACTGCCCGTTTTTTCATAAATTTTTTGGTTGAAAAATTTTCTGTCTCCCACTTGCATTTCGAGGCTGCAGCTAAGCTTGTTTGCGCCTCGAATGCACAGAAGTAAAGGGTCTAGCTTGAGATGGGTGATTGGAGCTTAAACCCAGATTGTGGGTATCTGGTTTTGTGGGCTATACACTGCCCGTTTTTTCATAAATTTTTTGGTTGAAAAATTTTCTGTCTCCCACTTGCATTTCGAGGCTGCAGCTAAGCTAGTTTGCGCCTCGAATGCACAGAAGTAAAGGGTCTAGCTTGAGATGGGTGATTGGAGCTTAAACCCAGATTGTGGGTATCTGGTTTTGTGGGCTATACACTGCCCGTTTTTTCATAAATTTTTTTGTTGAAAAATTTTCTGTCTCCCACTTGCATTTCGAGGCTGCAGCTAAGCTAGTTTGCGCCTCGAATGCACAGAAGTAAAGGGTCTAGCTTGAGATGGCTGATTGGAGGCTATACCTAGATTGTGGGTATCTGGTTTTGTGGGCTATACACTACCATTTTTTTCATACATTTTTTGGTTGAAAAATTTTCTGTCTCCCACTCGCATTTCGAGGCTGCAGCTAAGCTAGTTTGCGCCTCGAATGTACAGAAACAAAAGGTCTAGCTTGATATGGCTGATTGGAGGATATACCCAGATTGTGGGTATCTGGTTTTGTGGGCTATACACTGCCCGTTTTTTCATAAATTTTTTGGTTGAAAAATTTTCTGTCTCCCACTTGCATTTCGAGGCTGCAGCTAAGCTTGTTTGCGCCTCGAATGCACAGAAGTAAAGGGTCTAGCTTGAGATGGGTGATTGGAGCTTAAACCCAGATTGTGAGTATCTGGTTTTGTGGGCTATACACTGCCCGTTTTTTCATAAATTTTTTGGTTGAAAAATTTTCTGTCTCCCCCTTGCATTTCGAGGCTGCAGCTAAGCTAGTTTGCGCCTCGAATGTAAAGAAACAAAAGGTCTAGCTTGAGATGGCTGATTGGAGGCTATACCTAGATTGTGGGTATCTGGTTTTGTGGGCTATACACTACCATTTTTTTCATACATTTTTTGGTTGAATAATTTTCTGTCGCCCACTCGCATTTCGAGGCTGCAGCTAAGCTAGTTTGCGCCTCGAATGTACAGAAACAAAAGGTCTAGCTTGATATGGCTGATTGGAGGATATACCCAGATTGTGGGTATCTGGTTTTGTGGGCTATACACTGCCCGTTTTTTCATAAATTTTTTGGTTGAAAAATTTTCTGTCTTCCACTTGCATTTCGAGGCTGCAGCTAAGCTAGTTTGCGCCTCGAATGCACAGAAGTAAAGGGTCTAGCTTGAGATGGGTGATTGGAGCTTAAACCCAGATTGTGGGTATCTGGTTTTGTGGGCTATACACTGCCCGTTTTTTCATAAATTTTTTGGTTGAAAAATTTTCTGTCTCCCACTTGCATTTCGAGGCTGCAGCTAAGCTAGTTTGCGCCTCGAATGTAAAGAAACAAAAGGTCTAGCTTGAGATGGCTGATTGGAGGCTATACCTAGATTGTGGGTATCTGGTTTTGTGGGCTATACACTACCATTTTTTTCATACATTTTTTGGTTGAAAAATTTTCTGTCTCCCACTCGCATTTCGAGGCTGCAGCTAAGCTAGTTTGCGCCTCGAATGTACAGAAACAAAAGGTCTAGCTTGATATGGCTGATTGGAGGATATACCCAGATTGTGGGTATCTGGTTTTGTGGGCTATACACTGCCCGTTTTTTCATAAATTTTTTGGTTGAAAAATTTTCTGTCTTCCACTTGCATTTCGAGGCTGCAGCTAAGCTAGTTTGCGCCTCGAATGCACAGAAGTAAAGGGTCTAGCTTGAGATGGGTGATTGGAGCTTAAACCCAGATTGTGGGTATCTGGTTTTGTGGGCTATACACTGCCCGTTTTTTCATAAATTTTTTGGTTGAAAAATTTTCTGTCTCCCACTTGCATTTCGAGGCTGCAGCTAAGCTAGTTTGCGCCTCGAATGTAAAGAAACAAAAGGTCTAGCTTGAGATGGCTGATTGGAGGCTATACCTAGATTGTGGGTATCTGGTTTTGTGGGCTACACACTACCCTTTTTTTCACACATTTTTTGGTTCAAAAATTTTCTGTCGCCCACTTGCATTTCGAGGAAGCAGCTAAGCTTGTTTGCGCCTCCAATGTACAGAAACAAAAGGTCTAGCTTGATATAGCTGATTGGAGGATATACCCAGATTGTGGGTATCTGGTTTTGTGGGCTATACACTGCCCGTTTTTTCATAAATTTTTTGGTTGAAAAATTTTCTGTCTCACACTTGCATTCCGAGGCTGCAGCTAAGCTAATTTGCGCCTCGAATGCACAGAAACAAAAGGTCTAGCTTGATATGGCTGATTGGAGGATATACCCAGATTGTGGGTATCTGGTTTTGTGGGCTATACACTACCCTTTTTTTCATAAATTTTTTGGTTGAAAAATTTTCTGTCTCCCCCTTGCATTTCGAGGCTGCAGCTAAGCTAGTTTGCGCCTCGAATGTAAAGAAACAAAAGGTCTAGCTTGAGATGGCTGATTGGAGGATATACCCAGATTGTGGGTATCTGGTTTTGTGGGCTATACACTGCCCGTTTTTTCATAAATTTTTTGGTTGAAAAATTTTCTGTCTCCCACTTGCATTTCGAGGCTGCAGCTAAGCTAGTTTGCGCCTCGAATGCACAGAAGTAAAGGGTCTAGCTTGAGATGGGTGATTGGAGCTTAAACCCAGATTGTGGGTATCTGGTTTTGTGGGCTACACACTACCCTTTTTTTCATACATTTTTTGGTTGAAAAATTTTCTGTCTCCCACTTGCATTTCGAGGCTGCAGCTAAGCTAGTTTGCGCCTCGAATGTACAGAAACAAAAGGTCTAGCTTGATATGGCTGATTGGAGGATATACCCAGATTGTGGGTATCTGGTTTTGTGGGCTATACACTGCCCGTTTTTTCATACATTTTTTGGTTGAAAAATTTTCTGTCTCCCACTTGCATTTCGAGGCTGCAGCTAAGCTAGTTTGCGCCTCGAATGCACAGAAACAAAAGGTCTAGCTTGAGATGGGTGATTGGAGCATATACCCAGATTGTGGGTATCTGGTTTTGTGGGCTACACACTACCCTTTTTTTCATACATTTTTTGGTTGAAAAATTTTCTGTCGCCCACTTGCATTTCGAGGCAGCAGCTAAGCTAGTTTGCGCCTCGAATGTACAGAAACAAAAGGTCCAGCTTGAGATGGCTGATTGGAGGATATACCCAGATTGTGGGTATCTGATTTTGTGGGCTATACACTGCCCGTTTTTTCATAAATTTTTTGGTTGAAAAATTTTCTGTCTCCCACTTGCATTTCGAGGCTGCAGCTAAGCTAGTTTGCGCCTCGAATGCACAGAAGTAAAGGGTCTAGCTTGAGATGGGTGATTGGAGCTTAAACCCAGATTGTGGGTATCTGGTTTTGTGGGCTATACACTGCCCGTTTTTTCATAAATTTTTTGGTTGAAAAATTTTCTGTCTCCCACTTGCATTTCGAGGCTGCAGCTAAGCTTGTTTGCGCCTCGAATGCACAGAAGAAAAGGGTCTAGCTTGAGATGGGTGATTGGAGGATATACCCAGATTGTGGGTATCTGGTTTTGTGGGCTACACACTACCCTTTTTTTCATACATTTTTTTGTTGAAAAATTTTCTGTCTCCCACTTGCATTTCGAGGCTGCAGCTAAGCTAGTTTGCGCCTCGAATGCACAGAAACAAAAGGTCCAGCTTGAGATGGCTGATTGGAGGATATACCCAGATTGTGGGTATCTGATTTTGTGGGCTATACACTGCCCGTTTTTTCATAAATTTTTTGGTTGAAAAATTTTCTGTCTCCCACTTGCATTTCGAGGCTGCAGCTAAGCTAGTTTGCGCCTCGAATGCACAGAAGTAAAGGGTCTAGCTTGAGATGGGTGATTGGAGCTTAAACCCAGATTGTGGGTATCTGGTTTTGTGGGCTACACACTACCCTTTTTTTCATACATTTTTTGGTTGAAAAATTTTCTGTCGCCCACTTGCATTTCGAGGCAGCAGCTAACCTAGTTTGCGCCTCGAATGTACAGAAACAAAAGGTCTAGCTTGAGATGGCTGATTGGAGGATATACCCAGATTGTGGGTATCTGGTTTTGTGGGCTACACACTACCCTTTTTTTTATAAATTTTTTGGTTGAAAAATTTTGTGTCGCACACTTGCCTTTCGAGGCAGCAGCTAAGCTAGTTTGCGCCTCAGATGCACAGAAACAAAAGGTCTAGCTTGAGATGGCTGATTGGAGGATATACCCAGATTGTGGGTATCTGGTTTTGTGGGCTATACACTACCCTTTTTTTCATACGTTTTTTGGTTGAAAAATTTTCTGTCGCCCACTTGCATTTCGAGGCAGCAGCTAAGCTGGTTTGCGCCTCGAATGCACAGAAACAAAAGGTCTAGCTTGAGATGGCTGATTGGAGGATATACCCAGATTGTGGGTATCTGGTTTTGTGGGCTATACACTACCCTTTTTTTCATACATTTTTTGGTTGAAAAATTTTCTGTCTCTTTAAACTCAAATGACTTACCGCGAACAGGTGTGGTGTCAATCGAAAGCGAAAATCTCAGTTAAATCTTCCAACAACTCACAAAATAACTTTCAATTTGGGAGTGCCATTAGCCATGTATCTATATCGCATTCATTAGCACAGATAATAGTTTATTGAATTGCATTTGCATGATTTTCGAATTCCTTGTGATTGGTAACCCAATGCCAGTCCAATCAAGCCACGCATCCTCTAAATCGATTTGCACCCGGACTTTGCGGAAGCATCAAACTCAAAAACCCGATCGACAAGTTTTCGCTAACAAGATACATACCTGTTGCCAAATGTATATGCAAAGTATCTCCAAACACTGAGCCCAACTTGTTAGTGGCCTAAGCATCGCTATTAATAGCAAAGCGCCCACGACGGAGTATCAACCTGTCGAATATACCAAAAATGCGAATAGCATTGAAATCTGAATAATCTCATCATCCAGATCGGACACATGTGCCGCATCTGAGGGGTCCACAAACGTGCCAGATCGGAGATACAAATACTAATATATTTTATTTAATTTTTTTTTTCTTAATCTGACTCATTCAAGAGGAACTTGTAACTGATTTGTTTTGCTTTCGTATTTCTCTTTCCAGGTGCTTGCAGCTAGCGCTACGAAAAAGGTAAGACAAACAAAATTAAAATTCCCACGAAGTCCATCTTAGCAGTGTTGTGAACGATTTCATAAGATGCAGCTCACAGCGCCAATCCAACTGCGGTGGAGGACGACAAATCGCGCGATCGATGGGCCTTCAACGATCTCCAAAAGCATGCACGTCTTGCAACTCATAAATATTGCAGTGTATCTGTATCTGGCACACTAATGACCACATAACTATAGATAGATTCAGCCGTACGGTTACTTGGTCAGTAGCTTAGGCTTAGACTTCTGGACGCAAGTATTCCAAAAAATAAAGGCTTGCGAAACCTCTTTTTCGGTATTTTCGATTTATTAGTCACGCTGGAGCACTTTTGATTGTCTTGCGATTGAGTTACAGCAGTGCGGTGTTTTATTGAACGGTAGGTAGCTAGGTGGGTAGGTACCTTCAAGAAGTTTACATCTTCCAGGCAACTTATGGTGCTGCCGGAGAATTTATAACTCGTTTGGATAGTTTTCACATAATTCTCCCCCGGTGAGCGATGGCACGGGGGAAATCTATTACGAAGTATCTTGTTGCAATGAAGTTTATCGGTGTGTGCATGTGTTTGTTCACAATTCCAATTTCATTAAGTTTTTAATTGAGGTATTTACTGACACAAAAGGAGTTCACTTCCAGACGGAAGGGATGTGCTATGCACTGTTCCTAGGAAAAACTAACTCGTAATTGTTTTATAGTTTTATCGTTTCGAATGTTGAGTGAAAAGTTATTGCGAAAGTTTTTGGGGTACACTTTGGCGGCGGGCAATGGCGTAAGTGATTTTGTCTCTGTGCACAATGCAGGGGGCGACCGAGACGACGGTGGAAGGAACATTTTAATTTAGGAGAATTAATTGGGAAGAAGTAGCCAAACAGATAAATGCAATCTATGTATCTTGGAGGGGATGGCATAAGCGCCGAGTTAGGGTAATGGTGTGGAAGTTAATTTCTGTTAGAGGAACTTTATTTTATTCCCGCTAGGTCAACCATCTTTTTATCCTTTTTATCCTATGTTTAGAAGTACGTGCGATTAATTTTACTTAGAACTTACAAAGGAGCTACATCCTTAGCTGCGTGACTGAGGTCGAATGAAAAGCGTTGCGGTTAAGTTTTTGTTACTGAAACGTTCATCAGTCAGAATACTCTCATCAGTTTCTCCGAGTACAAAGTTTTCTGTCTAACTTTATGTTTCATAGCTTCAACCCTTGTTTTAACATTTAACACATTTAACACATTACAGAAAGTTAAACAAGTGGGTCAGATGGACTATCTAGAGAGTATGGTACGAACGTACTATAGACGAATCAGTCCTTTCTCTCCAGTTACGATTCCAACCCAATTCGTTGCTTGATCATTGCGCTGGTTGGGTGTCATTTTAGTTTCCCGCACTTTTCATAACTATTTCCAAACTCTGTCCATGTATCTGAAGGTTAAGTCAGTTTACACAGGATTTTGAGTTCATCATTAAAAGAACTCGTCACGATCGCGATCTCTAGTGAACTTTCACGATCAGAGACCTAAACCAGTTCCCTCATTCACTCAATTTTGTTTAAAACCTAACCAATGTACTGTAGCCTGCGATATGTATGTCATCACCATATGTACCTGAATATGCATATCCTAGTTCGTTAAACCTAACCTCATAACCTCCTTTCTAAGAAGAGTGACCAGAGAGTATCCATATCGCTATTTTGACGATATTTTCTCGGCTTATTGATGATTTAATCAAGGCTAGTACTCTAAACCACGGCTATTGGTGTAGTTATGCCTTCCATTTTATCATTAAGTGGGTGCTCTGCTCTGGAAAAACTCAAGAAGTTCTAATCGTTACCCACCACCTCTTCATTGATTTCAAGACAGCATATGACAGCATTATAGACCGAGCTATACAAAGCTATCTCTGGTAACGCTCGCTGCTCAATCAAGATGGGTTGCGAACTCACAGAGACCTTTGAAGTCAGAAAAAGTCGTATTAAAAGGAGTGTACAAAACTCACAAGTCAACTCCGGAGGCATAACCTTTTTAAAGTCTATGGAACCACTAGCGTCTGTCACCGATTATTGGCAGAGACAGCAGGCTGCCTCTGGTCCGTTCGCTAGTATTGAAACAAAAGCCGCAAAAATGGGATGAATGATAAATGAGGGCAAAGCCAAGTATATGCTGTCAACAAAAAGAGACACACACCATCAACGTCACAATTGACAGCTAAAACTTTGAGGTGCTAAGGGACTGTTCATTCTGACACTGACATCCCAGCAGAAATCAAAGAAAGAATAGAACCATGTCAATCGCTGTTTTCTTGCCCTGAGGAGGCAATTGAGTAGTAGATCCCTATTTCGAAGAACTAAGGAGATTCTGTGTAAGACCTTGATAATCCCAGTCCTGATATTCTCCAGCGGATATCCTCGGCCTATACAGAGACTAAAACAGATAGTAAAAAAATTGCGCATCAACCGTTTGAGTTGGCTAGGACAACTAGAGCGGATGAATACAAATACTCCTGCTCGCAGAGTTTTCGCATCCAACGCGGAGGGACAACGCAGAAGGCCAGGGCCATCCCAAACTGCAGCGCCGCGTAAGTAAGTAAGTAAGGGTACTCCGCTCGATTTTTGCGTGTAGTTCTACATGTTTCGAGAATACATGAACTCTTATCCAGGTTTGGAACTATCCCTATAACCAATCCTTTCCCAATCAAGTTGTTTGTACCCTATTCAACATCATCCCCGTATCTTTTTAAATCGTGCCGTTTCATCAGATAAGAGCCTGCTGAGATTCCTGTATATTTGGGATTCCCAAAACACCGCTAATTAGTTTTAAAAATAAATAATTCTGCAAAGAATACAGGATCTCCTCGGGAGCTAGTGGAATTGGTTTTTCGTACAAGTAATGTGTACACAACTACCGGCCGTAAAACTTTTACTTCATCAAATACCATACACCTCCCAAAGAATCATAAGTAGTTCTTCAAACACACCACTTCTGGAAGACAAACTTCTACAAAAGCTAACTTCAATGAAATTTAATCCCAAGACAATGCATATTGTCGCACCCCAAGTAGTTATTTAACTTTTCACAAAACTCTTATATAGTTCTCCGCACACTCAATACGAACGAGTATCTGAACATAAATGAGGGAAAGTTCCCGCGGCAAGACAAGATAAAAAAAAGCAAAAAAAAACGCGACTGCACAATGCAAATTGGATCATTAAATGCAAAAATGATTTAATTTTGCTTTTACCAAAGCCAGGCGCAACAGAATAAACAACAAGCGCTACCACCTCCAAGGCAGGGTATTTCTATCGAAGCATCACATGGCTGCTGGTTGGAACACAACATTTGGGTAAAGATGTTTGGATTGTTTGAAGCACATGAAACGTTCCCATACCTTCGCCCGACATGAGTGTATCTCTCTATCGTGTCGTTGCCACAGGCTGTTGATTTCACAGATTGTTTGCTTCTATGCCGCCATTTGTCAGAGATTTTTCTTCGTCTCTCCTACTGTATGTTGTAGATACATCTGCATTGGGTTTAAAGATGCATTTATCAAGCCTCCATGTGAAGCTTATCGTTTTGTTGGATCAGGTGTGCCAAATGTTAAACATTCGGATTCACAGAGATAACACACAGAGAATTCTAACGAAATAAAAAATCCCTTATCTGCCTAATTTTGTGAGAAGAAAAAGGCATGTAACAAGCCTCCGAGGGTTGTTTAACCCTACTTGGAGATGCATATCTCCCGCCCTCGCACTCGTCGTCGTCGCGCTATGCTCCTCACATGACTACTATTTATCCCATCTCCAGAGTTGGGCCAATCTATTCATTTGGACAGTTGTCACGTAGCAAATACGATTTAAATAATTTATAAAAATGAGAAATTTCGAGAAGTCATGGCACGTCTGGGTTGTGTGTCCCTCCTACGTTACGTGTGCCATGCCCATGACATTGAACTGAAGTCAAAGTTATTTTTGGTCGAAAAAGTAAAAGAAATAGTTGCACTCTCGTCACCATCTTCTCTCATCGTCACCAACAATCATCCATCATTGGCAGTTCCTCTGTCTGTCTGTCTTCGTGTCAATGGTTTGCACAGTTCAGATTGAGATTTCATGGAAATCCTCCTCCTCCTCCTCCTCCTCCGAGTCATAATCTAATTCGAATCTGGCTCATTATTTGGTCATTAAGAATTTGTTCGACATCTTGAAAGTTCTGTTTTCACTGACACTTTCTGCCTTGACCAGGATTTGTGGTTCCGTTCCAGTTTACCCAGATTGCCGTGCAATTTGTATTTCAAAATGATGGAGTCGAGCATCAATTTGTAACACTTTTACGGATTGAATCGTTTTGCTGGAAAGTTTTGACAGATCAGAGATTGACGACGATCCCATCTAAATGGGTTTCGTGTTTTTTTGACGTCTATTTGACAGGTGATGCTATCCGAAGACAAGCGAACAAAGTGCCATAATTTCGTATTTAATTTGTTCACAGATGCGGAGATGCCTTTCGGGGTTATTTCAAAATATTTTGCTTTTTTATGAACAATAGCGCAAAAAATCTTTTGGTTTTGAAAAGAATAATTAATAACGGCAGTGGCTTCAAGGTTGGTTTTTTTGTTTTCTTTTGCTTTTTCTTTCTTTCTTTCTTTTATAAACTTTTGTGCTTTGAACGTTGTTTGTTTAATCACAGAAGTCATTGTGGGTTTTTGTTTCGATGGAACACACATTCATCTATTAGTTGATGTGTCATTCTGAAATGACACGTGGCGTTGCATATTTTTTGAAGAATGAAGGTAAGGCGCTGTCCACGAGGTTATCTGTGTCACTGAATCGAAAGAAAGCGTGCGTTTTCAATTGGTTTTACTGTAAAGACTATCGATTTTTGACGGAAATGAACTCATCGTATCAATATTTTTGGAGGTTATTTGGCACAAATACTTCCAAATTGCTGTAGGCTGTGTATTTTACAAGGCAAACTAATGGCTTAAGGGAGGTCAAGCAAACATTACAAGAATTGAAAGTTAAAAGGACATTCTAGCACCATCTTGAATATTCAGCCTGATTCGCCAAGTGCTATACAAGATATTGAAAATATTTCCAAAAACAGCATTTTCGTGGCCCCCACTGTACAGTACCCCAGTAAATAATTTAAAGCGGATACTTCTTCAGTGTAAAGTGCAACCCACATACCCTCATCTGAATAGTCGCCACAGTAAATCAAAATCTCAAAGTCGTTACACCCCTGAAGTGACCCAAAAAGGAGTGTTCATCCAGTGATCGAATGATTTACTTGAAATAATGTTTCCTCTTCCTGTGTTCTTGTGGTTTGGTATCGTTTGCAAAACTTTGCCTTTGCCTTTGCCTTAGAGTAAACCACAAGCTTGCCCGAGCACAAATGCTATTGTTGTGTTTTCTGAAATAAAATGTTCATAACTTTTCGCCAATTCCCATGTTTGACAGAGTTACTAAATCCTGAGGATTTTGTTTTTTAATTTATTGCCTTTCCACTAACAAGTCTCGTACTTCGGAATAATTAGGAAAGTTTGCATGCATGTAGCATGGGGAGTTGCAGTGTTTTTTTTTTTTTTTATGAACAACCCTAGAGACTACGACTTGTAGGAGTATGAAGGACTGGAACTCAATTACAATTCATTAACTTAGACGGATGTACTTACTTTGCCGGGTATTTAATCAACAAGTTGTTAACGAATATTGCAGTCAATCGTGAATTGAATTGAATGCACACATCATTACCAAATGAGGACTTGTTTAACAGGTTGAATAGGGTCATTCAGTTCATGTACTACTTAGACTGTCAACATCCTTTAGGAGGAGTTCATGGAACTTTCTGTATGCTTTCACCAGTTTTTGTTCTCTGAACTAAGCACAATCTTCCCAGACCTGGGAATTATCGAAAGCAATTATCTTTTCGAATCTTGCTTCGAATACTGTCTTATGCAAGAGGAGCCTCCCAGCTGCATGTGCCAACTAGCTCTCCATTTGTATGAATCGTTACATCACTAGGTAGCCAGAGTAACTTCCTGTAACGCAATCATTCATACTCCTCTGATCCCCCAACTTGTCCCGCGTTTAGGTCAGCCAACGCGTAAAGACAAGACTCCGCCGCAAAACAAAATAATTCAACCTAAGTCCACTAAATGTCAAAGCAATTTCGGAAAACGATTGAATGATCGCCGCACGTAGATACGTTTTTTGTCAACCAAATCGCGTTTGATTGATCCCACTTATTGTCTAGCGCTGTCTTCGGCGCGGTGGCTCAGCTTCATTAGGGTTTCCATTCAATTGCTAGACAGCTGCGACTGATTGCAGCATTTATATTTTGTTACGTCATCGGTGGACACAAAAGAAAAATCTCTAAACCATTAGATTCACTCAATCTGCGCACTGGGTCTCACAGATAAGTCTCATAAGGCGTCAATTCAACTGCGTCACTTCTTGTGTAACCCTGTGGCACATTACGCTTCCAGATGTGTTAAATGCATTAGATTCGCTGAGGTGAGAGAAACCCAGTAGTAGGTAACCAATTCATGAGGCACAAAGTTGTACAAAATTTCAGTCTGTCCCCACAGTGTGGGATCGACAACAACCCAATTAAGCCAGAAGCCACAAATATTGTTTGAAAATAAAATAAGGGACCAACGATGACCGACAATTGTCAACACCAGAGGTGTTCGTAGGATTAAAACTCAAATGTTTAGCCTTCGGCTGGGGTGTGTGCGACATGGGTGTCCGGAATGAGCTTACAGAATGATTACACACACGGCAATCACTGTTGGTAAATTTTGTAAAAACCGAATGCAAATATCCTGCCATATGGAGTTGGGGAGTGTCTGGCTGCAGTTACATTTACATCCTTTCGATGCGAGCATACACAGTGTGTGTCCTTATGTGACACAGAACCAGTACCAGCAGCACCAGCAGCACCAGCAGCACCAGCAGTAACAGCAGTATGCCACACCACATTGCTGTGCACCTTAGAGTGAATTTTAATCAATGTGACACTAGTACTAATGGAAAATGTCGACATTTTTGAATTTTCTGATTTTTACTGTATCCCCCACAGAGAAAGGAGAGTTTATTGCAGTTCCGAATCGGCCAAAAGGAACATCCAACCATTGGCAGGTTATTCTCTCTGTGTGTCTTCAATTAATCTGAATACATATCGAGTTTAATTAAATTCTTGTGGATATTTAGTTGTGTTTGTGGGAAGGATGTTCATCCAAGGATATGTTGATGTCGAAATTATCTTGTTTTGTCTTTTCTTTGGTGCTGAAAACATTTTCCTGTGAGGAGTAGACCGTAAAATTAAAAGAACCTAAAATCTGTTTGTAAATGTCGTGCCATTCGATCGATTTGTCCTAATTGTCAAATTCTCTTACGTTGTTGTTTGCCTAATCTTGATGAATCTGCATAAATCACTGCAAATAGTTTCCAGAAGTTAGGATTGTATGAGGGCATGTCTGTAAGGTGTCGCTTTATTTGTGTTTTGTCATCACTGAGTTTGGGCTCAATTGTTGGTGCATAGTGCAAACGAAAGGTATGTCAACTCATTGGATTAAACAGACATCTGCTTGTAGATTCAAACGAAGCCATTGGAAACTATTGAACTGATTGAAATGCGGCATTTACTTTGCAGGGCATATTGTAAGCCTTAACCAAAATACCTTGACACCCGTGAGTACTTAGTCCTCAGTCTTCCTCATCTTCTTGAAGCTAAGAGCTTTGGTATCCTTTTGTTAGAAGTATGTACTTTCTCTTTTGCATTCGAAGTTTAGATACAGTGCAACAAACAACTAAATCACTGTCAAAGTTTTTGCAAAGGTCTAACCTCTTGGAAACGTTTGACAAACATAGGAGTGAATATTTGTGGCTAAAAACCTCCCAAAACCAAGTATCACTTATAAAATATAAAATAGACCCTGATCCTGTGCCAAATATGTATTTTTGTTCCTTCGTCTCAGACTTGTGAGCTCATAGTATGCAGCAACTTGCTCAAAACATGCCATAATGTCGGAAATATTTGTATACAACAGAAGCTGGACCCACTTAAGGTGTATCTAGTGCTTTCGGTGTCTGACAAAAATCGTGAAATTGGAATTAAAATAAATAAATAAATACTTGGCGCTACAGGTCGATCGGACCCAGGGCCTAGCTTCTCGCAACCATTCATGTTGTGCGTGTTAAGGGGCCTTCTGTTTAATGCCGCATCCGAAGGGCAATTTGTTATTTGAGAAGCTTCCTCAGGACAGTTGTACTCTCGGATGTTTGTCAGATGCTCGCGAGAGGTGGGGCTGTGGAAAACTTTTAGGTGTTCCCCGACTGGGATTCGATCTCGGACCCCTTGCTCCATAGTCCAACGCATTAACCACTGAACCACGGCGCCCAATTAGGGATTAGGTTGAATTAATATGCTTCAACTGCTGGTCTATGGTTGCAAGCTTACTCATACATGTCAATCAAGGTGGCCACAAGCCTCTTGAGAAATTCACATAGTACGTACAAAAGGGTATTCCATGCATCATTCAACAGGGATAGATTGTTGAAAAACCATAAGCGAGCAGAAGTCCCTGGATTCTGAATTTGAAACCTTTCCGCAGTTGCATGCCTTTCTTGTAATACTTTTCAGTTTGGAGTTTCTTTTCCTTCCAACTATTGGTACGATACTCAACCGATTGTGGTTGTGTTCTTGGAAAATTTCTTTGATTCATTGGTTGACTATTAGCTTTCAATCGCATGAAGCTACACCGGTGTGTAAGGCCCTTAATGTTAGCTTAAGTCTTCCTAAAAGAGTCAAACCAATAAGGTCTGATTCAAGAATAATCTGTAAACCAGTGACCTATCCCTACTGTTCTTCCAACGTTTATGAATTCATATCATAACATCCGTAAGTCCAAACACATTTTATAGCCACTTTTTCTGGACCTTACTGTCCCACACTGATACAATGTGTAAAGTGCAATCCTTTCAAAATGCATGTCGTTTATCACCCAGCAGACACTATGAAAAGTGTATCAAAGGACCGTTGCACAATTTGTCCAATTGTGTGAAATTTGCGAGTGTATCTACTCCATGTATCTGCAGCATGCTGGGGAGAGTCACAGCAATTGTACGCTGTCACATGCCGGTCTCTGCGAAGATGTTCCAAATCCACAGCCACATTCACACATTCACACATTAGCATCTGGCATTTGAATTTACTCGAAGACGAAAAAGAAAGAAAAACCAGCAAATTCCCCAAAGAAACATACTCGTAGTCACCGATGACAGCACGACATGCAAATGGCAAAGTTTGGGTCTTCATGTTGAGATATTCATGGTACTAGTGGCCTGCGTTAGCACAAGCTCCACAGAAAGAAGAAAAATAATCACAGAGACTCAATTCCATTTGCCAGAAGGGTGTTAATACCGCTGTGTGTACATGTGCCGATGGCAATCTGATGGATTGTTCGTAATTGAAGGAGTACTTGTTTAATTGACATTCCCAAAGAAAAAGCCAACACACAGTGCAAGCAGACCTCAACCTGGATATTGGTTTGTTTCTTCTTTTTTTTTTGTTTTGGGTTCACTAAGGTGTGCTGCCAGATATGTGAAGAAAAAGAAGAATTCCAGGTGTGCCTGGTAGAGACGACAATGCAGATGAGAGGTTATGGCTATACATGGGCTGTTGCTGTCACCACCACCTAAACACATCACACTGGCGACAAACCGTACGAAGATGATGAATCACTCTCGTCCTACATAAAAGTGTATCTCTTTGGAAACGTCCCTGATTGGAATTAAACCAAGACGTGGTGTGTAAGAGGTTGCTGACAGCAAATAGATGAAGAAAGAGCTTAATTATGATTGGTAAGGTGATTTGAGTGATCCGACTTCGGATCAGATTATAATTATCGGCTTATTTGAATAAGAGGATTTAAGCCAATTAACGCATTACTTCCTACAGTCTTTGGCACGGATTATGTCAAATGTTTGTTGTTTTGCTATTTACATTCAAGTATCTGACGGTACTTAGACTTGAGATAGAGACTTTGCTGTTTCATGAGAGATGTGTCACGGCGTAAGTGAATGTGCTGTGACATGAGGCAACTTTTAAGCGATGTTTCCATCTGTCACAATAGTGACAAGAGAAATGTCAAAGTTGAGTCTTGGTGAAGACCTTTAAAAATCGATTTGCTGACAATGAGACTCAATTGTGATGTGATCGTCTTTAAAGATGACCTACTACTACGCAGAAGTAGAGTTAACCCTAAGTTTGACTGGAGGTTAAGATTCTCAACATTGGACCTGTCCCTTCAAAACAAGCAATATGGACACCTTTTTTCTATTCTTCCTGACGAGATCTCTTCCAAGACAGCTTTTGTTCCAATATTCAGCCTAATTATCTCGCCTTATCTGAGATTTGGAGTGGGATGTACCCTTGAATTTCAAGGATTCGTGGTATGGTTCTCTTGTCTGCAAAGAGTATCACCTCTAGTCTTCATTTTTTTATCCATTAATTTAGATTCTCCCTCGTGATCAAATCTGCTGGATAGCTCAAGTTCCTGTGAAGACAAATTGTGAAGCTGTGGACAGATTGGTTTGCACTTCCTAGAAAGTGCGTGCTTAGGACTACCCTCAGCGAATTTTAGCTAGATTCAGTCCAATTACTGTCGCCATGTTTGAATTATAGGACGGGATGTCTAAAGGGGAACTTAGTTACTCTCACAGATCCCGTTGTACCCTTAATATCGTCATTTTGGTTATGCATTTTAAGATGGTTTTAGGAAGCGAGTTTGCCAGTTTATTTAGGTCGGCAAAAGATACTTTTCCGAGCATTGTGCACATGATTTTGCAGGGCATTCACAAAGGTTTGCTTGTAGTAGCTCATCGACTATTTCACTACCTAGGAATGCCATATGTCCTGCCATGCACCAGAGGCTGTTACCACACTGTGAACTAAGTGATTCGATTTCTGTTCTTATTTGGTTTGATGGAAGTAATGGCTTTGATATCTGCATGACTGGGAGTGAATAGATCGCGGTGATCCCTACACTTCCGCTTATAACATAATTGAGTGGCGAATGTGATTTATTGAATCGCGAATTCATTTCTTATCATTCACCTTCATAACCCGCAGCTATACAACTGCATAGATAATTCAGAAAAGTCCTTCAAACATACAACTTCTTTCACCGAACCCGCTGCTCTCAGCAAATTTCCCAATCTAAGTTCATTCCTCACGTATTGACCTTTCCCCAAACCAATCACTTTTGTCATCATTCAAGAAACTGACAACACTAAGCCTACTTAATGAAATTCAATTTTCACAACCAATAACACGACAGACATATCATTAAATAACTCAACTAATTACGTTCGTCAATAAAGCCACACAACACAAAGCACATCCTCCCAACCCATCATCCGTCTGTCCTGCCATCCCTACCATCCCTACCATCCCTACCGTCCCCAACCGCACACACAGAGAGAACATTAACTTATCCACGTCTCCTTTGAAGATATGACAACCACTTTGCCTCGATTCGATGCGGGTGTGTGTGTGTGCGGTGAAGTTCACTTTTAAAATTGATTAACTTGCCCACGGCGCCCATCCACCCATTTACCCATCTGCAGCCAACCGCACTTTCCCTTTGGTCAGGCAAAAGGAGCATCCTTCCATTGGAACGATGATATCTGGTCTCACAAAAACACCGATAATAGATTGATGACAAGGACTTAGTTAGCTTTGGTCTAAGTGCCTCCGCCATTGGATATAAATCGACGAATCCATTGACACTAAGTCAGCTTAGTTGATTGGTTCGAGTTTGATGTGTGCCCCGTATCCCCATTGCAGAGAAGGAGAGCTTTGCCACTTGAGTCGAGCTAGAAGGACTGCTGAGACGTGTCATGTGCGACGACAACGACGACCACGACGAAAAAAGAAATATTAAGCAAACATAAATCTCACATTACGAGACAGTTGAGTGTTAAAAGAACACAGAACGCCAGAGGAAGACACCAAAGATGGATCATGGCGCTGGTGGGGGACCGACTGGTTTTTGTAATTCATAAACGAATGTCGTATCCTATTCTGCTCTGCCGGCATCGTCCTTCGCCCTTATCGCTTCGTTATTGCTAATGCATGACTTCTAGAAATTTTGAGATTACACGATGGTAAAGTCTGTCAAACAGGAAATACTTCTCCAAACAGACACACACGCACGCAGCACGGAGCACGGAGAGCGAGTCCTCCGTCGCACAGGATAGCGCCTCTCAGATTATATACGCATTATGTCGTATTTTCGCCGGAATCGGAATTCCTTCCAGCTAATGTAATTTGGCACAATCCAAAAATACATTTTGTTAAAAAAGATTAATATACCGTTCATCCCGCGCGCCAAGGATGTGACGTGAATGGGGGATGATGTTCGATGGTGTGTATGGTATATGGGAGTATGATGTATGTGAGTCCTAAGAAGTGACGGCAGTGGTGTAAAGGACCTCTAATGGGGATATAATGGGGGTTGACCTTTACTGAGCGGGGTGGATGCGAGATTTGAATGCAATTCTGGTCTTTGAGCTGGAAGGCCTTGGAGGGTGATAAGCTTTATGTAATTGAAGTGTTCTTGGGAAATGATTGTCTTTACGGAGAGAGAAGGACTAGACTTACATACACATGATGAGATGACACAAGCTATTTCTTTGTCTCATGCTCCTCCTGTTTACGGGGTGAACTCTGGGTGCCTGTGAATAATTTTCCCTCGAAAGGTCATGGTAACTGCTAACAAGAGAAAAGGGACGCGTGTGTCGTTCGACTATTCTTTTATTCAGACGACAGCGCAGGAATTATCTGCAGTGAGGCTAAACTTCATCGCAAATGGGATCAAAGCAATTTCGAGTTGAATTCTATAGGGACCTTTTAAGGAGACGTTGAGGATGAAATTTGTTGTCTTAGTTCCTAGACATATGAGTCAATAAATTATCCAACTAAGTTAGCACATAAAAATTGATAGAATGGAAAGGCTCTTGGAAACGTACGTGTATTTATTTAAATACTTACGTTCTTCACCACACGAAGTTGTACCTCAATGTTAGAGAAAACTAACAGCCTTTTGGAATGGGATGGGAGTGCTACGAGTTAAACAAGAAGCGAAGGTGCTGGAACTGTGATAAATATTGTAAACAAGATCGAGGAAAACCTCAGCCCTATGGAACACCATCACTGCTTGAGGCTATCCGAACTATAAAACTAAATATTCACTTCGGGGTAAGGTAAGTTTGGAACATTAGAGCGAGCGTGCAACGGGATAAATGTTACAGAAGGCAGAGTTAAACATAGATACTCATACATACTCACCTTAAAATAGATATTTGTGCAACAACGTTAAGATGCCGTTTCGGTACCAAAACTAATTCAAACCTAACTAAATGTGACCACAAACTCGGTAATTGCAGATTGCAAGAGTTTATTAGGCGGGTTCTTGTTAAAGTCATATAAAATGCTTATAGCCTGGCTGTGTTTGACAGAAAAACTTTCTGCATCTTCGAATCATTTATGCTGTCACCCTAATCTAAGACTTTGGCTTGTAGATGCGACAATAAGATCGAAATGTCCAATTCCTCTCTGTGAATATGTACGAACTTTAATTTGCAAAATGTCTGCCAACAGTGTGAAGTTGGACATCTTGTATTTCGCATCAGTATTTGAGTTTATCTACTACATTCGACACAGAGATCAAATTGTAATAGATAGTCAACTTGCTATCCCCTGTCCTCAGGAGAAATGTAAATTAAAAAAGTGAAGTTGGCTGACGTATATTTACATACATAGCTTGAAGTACGTAGCAACTGATGGACTTTCTATTTGTGACATTTGCAACATAAATGTATGCAATTGTTCGCCATTTATGAATTTTTGGTTCTGAAGAGGTCAACTCTTTACATTTGTTGTCATCTTATAATGGCTTTTCGCTGATAGCAAGGTGATAGATGTTGATAGATTGTATCACCATCGAATCTAAAATCTTGTCTTACTTATGTATGCCTTACAAGTAGGTGTATAACAAGTTCATTGATAAAACAAATATGCAGGTATTTTCTTTGTCACATAGGGTGGCATTGATAAATAAATGCCTGTGCATATTTTTGTGACTATTATGACAGATTAATACAATATTTTTGAATAATAGGCATTAAATAACAATGGAAAGTGCTTATACCATCCGATACCGGTTCAATAAAACTGTTTTCAAGGTCGTTAAACATTGTTTTTAAATGTTAGATCAGTTTTATTTTTATGTTTCTATGTCTTACAATTATTAACCAGTTATATGTCCATGTATGCTCTACTACCACGGGAAACTTAGTGAAGATTTTACAAATTTTGTGTATGAGATGTATACTGAGACAGGTATTTGTGTTTAGAATGTTAAAGGAATGACACATTCCCCAGTTCTGCTCTAATTTACTTATTTTGTCAGTCTCTAATCACGATTTTAAACTGCCACCAGCTAATTGTTAGTTCGTCTAGATAGTTTTTTGTATCAAACTATCCTTATTTTAGTGTTTCTTTGTAGTGGGCTTTAAGTGACACTTTTTAGTTACAGAAAGCACGTCAGACAGTTTTCCTTAATAGATCAGATCATATTCCGCAAATGGATCTCCAGGGCTTACATTCTATTAAAGTGACATTCATTTGCTCGATCTTCACGAAAAATTTCACTTTTCTTTTTCACATATTTTAGTAGTTCTGCACTTACAGCGATCGTAGCCTTATAGATGTCATTGAAAAGACCGTCAAATCTTGCCATCTTGTCAAGCCAAACAAGTGTCGAACATGACCTCACCTTAAAGGGAGGAAGGATGTGAATTCTCGAATTCATCATGCTATTTAAAACAGCGAAAACTTATTCTTCTATGTCCTCAGCTGTCCTTTAGAGATCACTCTATCTTAATGGGGTACTGGGCCTCTTTCTCTTTATGGGTGCGTGCAACTTGAACTTTAAGTTGTATCTCTGTAGGATTGCTTTGACAGAATAAAAAACAGCATCGTCCAATAACCCAAGCCATTGACTTGATAATGGCGCTGTAAAGCCCAAAAAAACATACCAAGCTGTCCCTGGTTGTGGAGGGAGAGATTGCTCCACTATTTCTCTTGTGTTTTCGAAACTGCAGAGGCGACAGTATTGTTTATTACGCCCCTAGCTTGATTCTCATTATTCTGAATAAATTTCTTTAAAAAAAAAACATTTTCATTCATTTCCAGCACCCAATCACATAAAGTAGGCGTGATTTGCGGGCTTCTTCTAAACATATGGGCCAAGATGATCCACAAATAGAACCAATTCCTTTGACCATTCCGAAATAGACCCAAATGGGTTCTTAGCCACACCCTCATCTACTGAGCCGATATTTTCAGCTGACCTTACTGGATGAAGTTAGAGTCTTTACATCAATAACCAGTCTTAGATATTGAAGTTTGTCAATTTAACATAAATCACTGTAGCAGTACGAACTTTATAAAAACGTTTCCACGATATTTTCACTGTTTTTGTAGTGAATTTTCACTATTTTAACACATTGTGTGAGTATGTACCGAACGATATTTGGAAACCTCCCGGTTTTTACTTATCATAAGTCATCTCAAAAATAGTCAAAAAATTTGAGGTCAAGAATGGGGCAAAACTTAGAATGACACCTCTTGTTGGATACTCTTTTCAACAAAAATTTACAATAAGTTGGCTGACTGTGCGATCAATCACAGAAAACAGGACTCATCCACTGTGATGAAGGAATGCCAAAGTATGACAATTTTAAGTCGATCGACTGCTTGTGCAGATCCTTCGCTTTACAGGATTCCTTTGTACGTTGATCCAATAAACTGACAGCACCACTGTGTTAAACATCCACCATTATGTCATCAGATACCCCATGAACTTGGCAGAAGTATTCCATTCTTGCTATCAGTTCCGCTGTCACTCGTGCAATTTGCAATCCGAACTCATTCACATTATATTGAAATTCCTCGCGATTAATAGCTCGACCCGAAAAAGGAGGCTGAACCCCATCCAAACGGTTCTTTAATTGCACAACTCTATAACAATTCGCATTCGTCTTACTACTCGTAAAACAGCAAGCATATCCAACCAAATGAATAGCCATGATGAATTTCGACATCCGGAAGATGTGCAAATTGAAATTGAAATTCCAATCAGAGAACACTGTAGACATACCTACCTTTCAGTCATCGAACCATCACCGTACAAAGAATGTCCAACCTAAATGCGGTAAAGAGGTTAAGCCGTGCGTCGAATGAAACAAGAATAACCGAATCTGAATCCCAAACAGAACCTAACCATTGTCTATCTGTGAACAATTTAAGAAATAAAAATTAAATTACACGACCATTGTGGTCTGGTCAAGCGACCAGAAAAAGAGGAAGACAGTAGGAGGTGCACCATTCTGTCAGGTTGAAAAACCTTAACGGTCTCGTGGCCATCTATCCAGCACAACGATGTTCACAACGACGTTCGAGACGACTACAACGACGACGGCCACGTTGGACAAACATTATCGTAATCGATTGAGTGCCTTTTGTATTAGCACCTTTGATGGTGGCTTCACCGGTTACCCACCTGAATAAATTTCTTTTACATAATCCCATCGCGCGCGCGGTGAACATGGATTAAAAAAAAAAGAAGAAAAGAAAACAGCGGTTGCAATGGTTAAAACAGGTGCGGGTCGACGCAGACGGTGGTACAAAGTAGAACCTGGTTTGTTCAGTGATTGAAAAGTTTTTCTTTTTTTTTTTTATCACTCTGCGGCTTTTTAGCCAACCAATTCAATGGCAGAATTAATTTCCGCAAATACCAAAGTTGGGAAAGCTTTAAACGGCCCGGCCCGGCTCGGCAACGGATGTCCGAATGCTTTGGACCGGATTCGCAATGTCATCGCATGTGCGTGTGGGAGAGAAAGTTGATGATTCAATGTCCATCCGAATGTGTGCCACATTTGGAAGTGACTTCAAGGTTCTGCAATCATCAAACGTCTTGTTGTAAACAAGAGTGTTGCTCAAGAATAGGTAATTAATTGCAGCTTCACACCTTCGCATGCACAAGAAGGTAATTGAAAGCTCATTTACATGAGGAGGAGGCATCTCCTCCTCGTGGCCGCCTCCAGCGGATGGTTTTTTCTGTTGTTTTTCTCACCCAGCCCGAGGGGTAGGGCTCCCCCGTCTAGAAGACGTGCAATATTATCAATTTTCATCTTCCTACTCACCTACTCACTGCCAACAATGTGCGCACGTCAACCGATGTTTGCCTAACAAGATTGCTTGTTGTAAATGTAAGATACTGTAATTTGGGATCGCAGCTAGAGCATTTGCTGTGCAATGTCAACATGGCCTTGGGTTTATTATTTTTTTCAATTTCCTTTACCTTCGAGGTGTTGTAATTAACGTTGGCTTTGGCTTCATCTGCAGCCTCAGGTGCACCGTCTTGTGACCCAATAAATTTCCATCTTTGCCGAGTGTAGTGTTGTTCTTTGGCGCTGTGCGACTGCATCTAGCGCGAATCACTGAAAGATGTTTTGTTCGGTTTATTTTAAGAAGTTATTTCGCAAGACGCTCCAGCTTGTGTATATTGTTCCTTTGTTAGCTTGTAACAGCACTGGGCGCTCATTAATGATGTTTTTGTTTTTCTTTACAGCAGGCTGTTAAACCTCGATGCAGTGGTAAGTTGGAGATACTTAAAGAAGTGTTCACGGCTTTATGACTTGGATGATTTATTTTACGACTTGTTCGATTGGTTTAATTTGAGTGGAAAGGTTCACAGGCCATTAATAATGAGAGGTCTAGGTCAAGGGCGGCCCTCGGGTTGGCTTTGAGCGAATCATCTTATCGACTTGATGGGTTATGTCTTCTCACTTGAGGGGTGCGCGATTTGGGTTTTTGATATCTGAATACATTGGGAAATAACTCTGCTGAAGCAGCAACCTGAACGATTAGGTAATTGTTGGTTGGGTTGTCATAAAAATTTCTCCAAATGGTCAGGGTCCATCACGCGAAGATGATTTTTCGATTAAAAATTCAAAATGTTCGCATTGACTTGGAATGTTTTCGATTAAGACACCAAAGAGGCACTTGTGCCTTCTTGGTCCACAGGTAGGTAGATGGTAAACAGAGTCAGCGATGACCTCGAAATATCGTGATGTTTGGGACAATAAGTCGATGAAGAGTGTGTACGTTGCCCATGTAGTTGCATAAGATACTTTTTTATACTATTTCTCCGCGAGTTGCCAAAACCCAGAGTTTAATGGAAGGGGGCACTATTCAGAGCTCCGATGAAGCGAAATATGTGAGAGTGGTCCTGGAAAAGGAAATTCGTTGATCGAAGCATATCAAGTCGAAAACACCCAAGCAGCTTTCAGTTGTCTGGTAGTGCAAGGGTACTTTATAGTCGAAGACATCCTTCGAATCTAACGACTAGGGCAAGACTTTTTCTAGGCCATGTGTCAGTTGTTTCATGAATATAACTCTCGCCTACGTATCTGACTGCCATCTGATCTTAACTTGAAATAATGGCCTCTTCTTGCTGCACAGGAACTTTTCGAGTATCGTTGGCGAATTTGGAGTCGACTTTCCATGGGCGCAAGCCTGCACTTGGCCAAAGTTGGAGCCTGAACTAGGCTGTAGTCGAATAGCTTTAAAACTTTTGAAGTGTTCGATGCTGGTGTCTTCGTGGAGACTGACAACATTTAGCTTCACTACTTGTTAGGCAAGCAGCTCTCTGCGATTCAAGCGGATATCTATGCTATTCTATTGGCTGCTGATTATGTTGCTAAGAATATTTGACGAACTCTGTGTATTAGTGTCTATCCCGACAGTCATCCGTTTCAAGCTTATTCAAGAATCCAGGAACTCTTTGAATTTGGTCGAAAGGGCTATATTTTTGGAACACGGGGATTACGAATAATCTCTCTGGACCTGAGCCTGCGTTGGGTCTTTCTGAGTCCTCGATTGTCAAATCTTTGCAGTATACCAGCAGACTAAATATATATTTCCGAACGTTTGTAAGAAATTAAGTGCAGGAAGCACTATAAACAACTTATTTGGGCCCTTTCGCGTCCTATTTCAGTGTGTTACGAGGCTTATTAGACTCCTGCAACACTTGTGGAGAAGGGTACGATACCTCGGGTCATTCCATTCATAATTGTCCTGCCTTTACTTGGATGTAGGCAATCACACTATAAATCTTAAACTCAACATCGAGAACGTTGCAGAGGCTGCGGTGACAAAGGAGCTCTCAACGACAATTCTCCACATGCTTGTTACTTGAGAATGATGGCATTAAGAACATACCACATTCGGAAAGCAAATACGCAAGCTATCTTTCATACACGAATATCCTGCTGGTAACTTAGATCAGTCTCCACATCCGAACCTCGGTTCCATTTCATTGCTTGTTTGCCTTTAAATCTCGTAAAGTAAAGGTTATGCATCTGCAGTCGGCCTACTTCTAGAAAAGATTTTGTTTATTCCTTTCAGATTTGTAGAGATACCTCGGAAGGAAACCGCTTAAGCAATCAGGTCCAAACAATCTCATTGCAAATCAAATACAACAGAACACTGTGCAAACACATTGTTTAAGTAAGTAGATGAGCTGTTAGTATTCCAGAAGTATCCTAGTTTATTGAATGGCAATTTTAATAAAACTAATCAAACTAATTCCTTCGAAAAATAACACAAAATACTTGCATCCTTATACACATGTAGGTACATACCTGGCAATGCAATCGAATACCAGCAGCAAGGAAGCAACAGAAACGAAAGCAAATGAAGGACATCGACAACGGCAAGCGGATGCAGAAATTACGGAAATAATTTCGAACAGGGACTACGAACGAATGCAAAGATTAGATTTTCCTTCGTTCCTGCTGCAGAATTAAGGAAATTTCCCATTTGGTTAGACGGAAAATGGAATAACCGGCGCAAATGGAAAACTCCTTGCAGCCACAACTATTCCTCCTTCGTCGTCTTCAATTTAAGGTCGATTCCGTATTTAAATATTAAAAAGTTTAATGTATCCCCACAGACGATGCCCGCCAGGATATTCGCTGGCCACTGTGTACCAGTAGTTCCTACAGCTATTTTTATGCACGCATTGTAAATTTATGAAGGGGAAGTCATATTTTGCAAGACCCTTGCATTCTAAAAGGACGTCCATTTCGAAATGAATTCCGATACATACTTCGCCACAGAAAGTATTCACAATTCAGTCTCCTTTGCTTCCAGTAAATCGAACATGTAATTATGTGTGTACTCGTGCTGCATGAATGGAGAAGAAAAATCTCGAAATCTATTCCATCTATGAATAGATCGATGATCCTACAAAGGAGGAGACTGTTCCTGTTCCCGTTCCCATTCCCGAAGCCACCCCTCCTGGCTGACTGCCTGGCTGCATAATAAATATATTTAATTAGCGAGCCGATAGATTTTTGAAAGCGTGCACCCGTTGCACGAGGGGATTCATGGCAATGGCTGGCAATGTAATAGAATATGCACACAGAAGGTCCTTGTGGAGGTTGAGTAATTAGGTATAGCACACGTATATACCTATATGTATCTACCTTTGGGGGGTGGGGGGCACAGCAGGGTGTGTGCTTGAGCAATCAAAAACTTTCAGAGCTGAATAGGTCGATGCTTGATTATTTCATTATTGGGAATTCTTAACGAGGTCCCTTTTGTTATCCGACAGCGCAAAACACACGTATTCGAGTCATAAGGGCATCCTTTTGTATATATTAGCGCATTAATGGAATCCCATCCGTGTTCGGCGGGCTGTGGAAGTGCTTATGAAAAATTCGTTATGGAGCGCAAGAGGTAGCTAATTTGCCATTTATGCAGATGAAGTGGGTTTTCGAATGAAGATTGCCAACTTGAAATGAGGATGAGGTGACTAATGCATATTTTATTTAATTACCAAATGATTTGCAGATTTGGGCCTTGTTAGCATAGCATTATCAAATTTAGCGACTTTTCTTAGAATTATGTTTTGAGGTGAATTATTGATGTACACCGTCATTGTTGCGAGTAGGTTGTTTGCAGTTCGTGTTGACATTTTCAATGCATTGTCTGTGGCACAAAACTAGTTTCTCTGCGTATTTTAGTTTCAATATCCACATATGCTGTTGTAATGTCCTTTCCTTGAAGCTTATCGAAACAAGCTGTGCACTTGCAAAGTTAGATCCTTAAGCAGATTCCAGCTGAATCCACTTCAAAGACCGTCAACGCAAACAGTACCGAACGTCTTACGAAACAACCGAGGATAGAGTATATATGTACATCATACAGTAGAACTGAGAAGACTAAGAAGGTCCTTTCCTCCTGTTTACGTATATGGAACATGTGTCCTGGTTTGATAGTTATACTGTCGTGGACAGCTGGTGTCTATCGAATGTCGAACCTACTGCTCAGAAGTCCGATCCACAAACCACTAAGCCATGAGGCCCACTATAGGCGTTTACTCGAAGGACCACATTTTAAAAATGTGTAAAGCATATCCAGCTGATTTGATTAACTGGGCTTTAAAGCCCTGTGCCGCAGACTTGTGGGTTGTAAAGTTGCACTTTTTCAAACTTAGGGCACTCTTTACACGAATCAGTGTCAGCATGGTTTTAAAGATTGCATTTTTGTTAGTTACGTGTTCATAGCACTGGGTACCCAGTCCCTTTTTTGCTGGTAACACAAAGTAACAATCCTTTTGTGCCTTATGGGGTAGTGCCAATGATATTCCGCTGCTCAGGTGTGCTTGATATTTTACCAAAGTCATTCTGAGAATTTCTAGATACAAGTCAGTTGCGGTTTCGGCATCGCTGTATACTATCTAGTTATGCTGAGTACGATGACATACTTTTGTTGCATACGTTCCCTTCATTTCATTAAAACACTGAAGGCTCTGGAACACAACTTCTCTCCAAACAGCATAGGACCCACCCCTCGTAGGTTAGAATATCCTTTTACAAATCACATGCATCACGTTGAGCAAAATGCAAATTTGTTGACTGTAACATCCACATGCAACACTGTTCCCAAATGTGTACCTAGTCATGCAACAAATAATTGCACAAATCACTGAAGATTAAAATGTTATGCAGACGGTAAACAAATCTCTTCAAGCATCACGATCATTCCCACAAGCATTTAACTCGAAGCACCTATAATGACAGTATAATTGACCAAAAAACCACCCAATTCGAATGACCACCCAATTATGTTGGTAACAGAGAAACCACACCCATCCTGTCGTCGATGCCAATGCAATGCCAGCCAACCCCAATGTGATGCAACCTGAAGACCAAATCCAATTACGTATGTATACGTTCAGAGCTCAATTAATGCAAAGACCACAGACTCTCCAGTCACATCATCATCATCATCATCGTCGTCGTCGTCGTCATCGTCGTTCAATTGTCATCGGTAAATATGTTCGGTGCTTACACATAATCCAGCAATGATCCCTCTCACCTTAGGACGCAGTGTCCACTTAATAGCTGCTCCTCTGCGTACAGATTGCACTCATAATTTCCCCATTCCATTCCGGTTTATGGGTTTGCACACTAATCGCCAAAAGACGAAACGAAAAGCTTCTGCTTCTGCAGGGTGCCACGTTAGCTGTAATTCCTCAACCATGGAATCCAGACCAGCAGCAAAGGTATGGCTAATTCCAGCTCTAGCTGCAGATTCCACCAATTAATTAAAATGGATACCGTGCAGACTCTAGAGCCGCCGCCGTCGTCGTCGTCGTCGTCGTATCTATGGTTAATGAACTTCAGCATGGTGGCATTGTTTTTCTGTTTTCGCTGAACACGCCCGCGGAGTTTGTTCGCAAATTCTGTTTGGCTGTGAGAGTGCAGGGACGCAGGGTCCCTGGCATTAGTGCGCCATTAAGTAATAGCGCAGTTATTGATATTCCAAATGCAAGTGCACTGGAACTGAATTATTCATCAGCGTGTCGGTGGCGGCTCCCTCCGCAGTCCGCACTGAATAGAAACAGACAAACGCAAAATAATTCCATTGACATGCAACATAGTAGGTACGGAGATAGGTATCATCTTCCAATCGCGAGTGTCTTCTTCGTTTGCTATTTTAGTCGAGAAACTGAAACCGAAACTGAAATGCTTTTTAATTTATCAATATTCCTGTTGTGCCGAATGCGACAGGGGATGGGGCTGGTGCAGCAGCTAGTAACCAGCAGTCCTGCACCTCATTATACATTCAACTGTGCATGGTGGTGGTCCTGCTTCTCCACCACTCCGCGCAGCTGTTTGCGTCAGCTGAGGATTGACTGACTCTGACTAAAAATAGCGAATCCAGTCGACATCCACTGGATGAGCATGACGATGAAGACGACACAGAGCTGATGATGATGACGATGCACGGAATAATTTTGCATACATGTTTGCAAGATCCTTTCCTTGTACACCAATGAAATTCCCTGCACGTGGATTTGTGATGGGAGCCACCACTTTTCGACGGGAATCGTGAGGAATAGGATTTAGTTGGTGCAAAAAAGAAGCAAGGGGGCCAAAGATGATTGGCAATAACATGTTTTGACAAGTGTGGAGCTTCGTCTTTTTCTTGGATTTGTTTTCGAATGTCGAATACTTCTGTTCAGTAACATTTCGAAATTGTGCAATGAGCTGTTGTTTCAATCCGCCAACCCTCCTCTGGAAGGTTGTGCATGGCATTATTTATTTTTGCAACATTACGGAATAAATCAAAATGAAAATTGATTGGAAATGCGTTTGATTTTCGTCCCTATTGCAGAGGAGGTTAAGAATAGAAAGACAGAAATAAACACACAAAAAGGTTCCTGAACAATGCATCATGTCGTTGTTTGATGGATTGGCAATAACCCGCAGGTTATATAATGAATAATTCGGATCAAATTATTCGCAATAATATATACTTAGTTCCATAATGAACTGTAATTCAACAGACCTGGGGACTTAAAACTATTGACTATTCTAAGCCAAACAATGGACCAAAGATCATAAAAACAAATGTAGAAAACCCTATACTTACCAGCCTCCAAAGAGAGGTACGCGTGATAGCCTCATAAAAACGATGAGGAAGAGAAGACATGTGACGATATTGCATTTGAAGTGCATCCACAGATTTTTCTCATTCTTGACCCAGCTGCACCCAACTTTCCCCAAATTCTAGATAGCGGGCAACTAAGTACACCAAAGACTAAATCATCCGATTTGACTCTTTTGGTTTAGTTTCTTGTTGAATTTCGTCCATTTGAGTCAAAACGGTGAGGGAGAGGAGATATGTGACGATATTGCATTTGAAGTGCATCAAGAGGTTTTTTTTTCAATTCTGACCTCTGTATACTCAACTTCTTTCCAAATGCGACATACCGACCAGCAGAGTGCACCAACGTCTAAATCATCCGCTAAACGTTTTTTGGTTAAGTTTTTTGTTGAATTTCGTCCATTTGAGTCAAAACGGTGAGGGAGAGGAGATATGTGACGATATTGCATTTGAAGTGCATCAAGGGGGTTTTTTTCAATTCTGACCTCTGTATACTCAACTTCTTTCCAAATGCGACATACCGACCAGCAGAGTGCACCAACGTCTAAATCATCCGCTAAAGGTTTTTTGGTTAAGTTTTTTGTTGAATTTCGTCCATTTGAGTCAAAACGGTGAGGGAGAGGAGATACGTGGCGATATTGCATTTGAAGTGCATCAAGGGGGTTTTTTTTCAATTCTGACCTCTGTATACTCAACTTCTTTCCAAATGCGACATACCGACCAGCAGAGTGCACCAACGTCTAAATCATCCGCTAAACGTTTTTTGATTAAGTTTTTTGTTGAATTTCGTCCATTTGAGTCAAAACGGTGAGGGAGAGGAGATACGTGGCGATATTGCATTTGAAGTGCATCAAGGGGGTTTTTTTTCAATTCTGACCTCTGTATACTCAACTTCTTTCCAAATGCGACATACCGACCAGCAGAGTGCACCAACGTCTAAATCATCCGCTAAACGTTTTTTGGTTAAGTTTTTTGTTGAATTTCGTCCATTTGAGTCAAAACGGTGAGGGAGAGGAGATACGTGGCGATATTGCATTTGAAGTGCATCAAGGGGGTTTTTTTCAATTCTGACCTCTGTATACTCAACTTCTTTCCAAATGCGACATACCGACCAGCTGAGTGCACCAACGTCTAAATCATCCGCTAAACGTTTTTTGGTTAAGTTTTTTGTTGAATTTCGTCCATTTGAGTCAAAACGGTGAGGGAGAGGAGATACGTGGCGATATTGCATTTGAATTGCATCAAGGGGGTTTTTTTTCAATTCTGACCTCTGTATACTCAACTTCTTTCCAAATGCTGAGTGCACCAACGTCTAAATCATCCGCTAAACGTTTTTTGGTTAAGTTTTTTGTTGAATTTCGTCCATTTGAGTCAAAACGGTGAGGGAGAGGAGATACGTGGCGATATTGCATTTGAAGTGCATCAAGGGGGTTTTTTTTTCAATTCTGACCTCTGTATACTCAACTTCTTTCCAAATGCGATATACCGACCAGCTGAGTGCACCAACGTCTAAATCATCCGCTAAACGTTTTTTGGTTAAGTTTTTTGTTGAATTTCGTCCATTTGAGTCAAAACGGTGAGGGAGAGGAGATACGTGGCGATATTGCATTTGAAGTGCATCAAGGGGTTTTTTTCAATTCTGACCTCTGTATACTCAACTTCTTTCCAAATGCGACATACGGACCAGCTGAGTGCACCAACGTCTAAATCATCCGCTAAACGTTTTTTGGTTAAGTTTTTTGTTGAATTTCGTCCATTTGAGTCAAAACGGTGAGGGAGAGGAGATACGTGGCGATATTGCATTTGAAGTGCATCAAGGGGGTTTTTTTCAATTCTGACCTCTGTATACTCAACTTCTTTCCAAATGCGACATACCGACCAGCTGAGTGCACCAACGTCTAAATCATCCGCTAAACGTTTTTTGGTTAAGTTTTTTGTTGAATTTCGTCCATTTGAGTCAAAACGGTGAGGGAGAGGAGATACGTGGCGATATTGCATTTGAAGTGCATCAAGGGGTTTTTTTTCAATTCTGACCTCTGTATACTCAACTTCTTTCCAAATGCGATATACCGACCAGCTGAGTGCACCAACGTCTAAATCATCCGCTAAACGTTTTTTGGTTAAGTTTTTTGTTGAATTTCGTCCATTTGAGTCAAAACGGTGAGGGAGAGGAGATACGTGGCGATATTGCATTTGAAGTGCATCAAGGGGGTTTTTTTTTCAATTCTGACCTCTGTATACTCAATTTCTTTCCAAATGCGATATACCGACCAGCTGAGTGCACCAACGTCTAAATCATCCGCTAAACGTATTTTGGTTAAGTTTTTTGTTGAATTTCGTCCATTTGAGTCAAAACGGTGAGGGAGAGGAGATACGTGGCGATATTGCATTTGAAGTGCATCAAGGGGTTTTTTTTCAATTCTGACCTCTGTATACTCAACTTCTTTCCAAATGCGACATACGGACCAGCAGAGTGCACCAACGTCTAAATCATCCGCTAAACGTTTTTTGGTTAAGTTTTTTGTTGAATTTCGTCCATTTGAGTCAAAACGGTGAGGGAGAGGAGATACGTGGCGATATTGCATTTGAAGTGCATCAAGGGGGTTTTTTTCAATTCTGACCTCTGTATACTCAACTTCTTTCCAAATGCGACATACCGACCAGCTGAGTGCACCAACGTCTAAATCATCCGCTAAACGTTTTTTGGTTAAGTTTTTTGTTGAATTTCGTCCATTTGAGTCAAAACGGTGAGGGAGAGGAGATACGTGGCGATATTGCATTTGAAGTGCATCAAGGGGGTTTTTTTCAATTCTGACCTCTGTATACTCAACTTCTTTCCAAATGCGACATACCGACCAGCTGAGTGCACCAACGTCTAAATCATCCGCTAAACGTTTTTTGGTTAAGTTTTTTGTTGAATTTCGTCCATTTGAGTCAAAACGGTGAGGGAGAGGAGATACGTGGCGATATTGCATTTGAAGTGCATCAAGGGGTTTTTTTTCAATTCTGACCTCTGTATACTCAACTTCTTTCCAAATGCGATATACCGACCAGCTGAGTGCACCAACGTCTAAATCATCCGCTAAACGTTTTTTGGTTAAGTTTTTTGTTGAATTTCGTCCATTTGAGTCAAAACGGTGAGGGAGAGGAGATACGTGGCGATATTGCATTTGAAGTGCATCAAGGGGTTTTTTTTCAATTCTGACCTCTGTATACTCAACTTCTTTCCAAATGCGATATACCGACCAGCTGAGTGCACCAACGTCTAAATCATCCGCTAAACGTTTTTTGGTTAAGTTTTTTGTTGAATTTCGTCCATTTGAGTCAAAACGGTGAGGGAGAGGAGATACGTGGCGATATTGCATTTGAAGTGCATCAAGGGGGTTTTTTTTTCAATTCTGACCTCTGTATACTCAATTTCTTTCCAAATGCGATATACCGACCAGCTGAGTGCACCAACGTCTAAATCATCCGCTAAACGTATTTTGGTTAAGTTTTTTGTTGAATTTCGTCCATTTGAGTCAAAACGGTGAGGGAGAGGAGATACGTGGCGATATTGCATTTGAAGTGCATCAAGGGGTTTTTTTTCAATTCTGACCTCTGTATACTCAACTTCTTTCCAAATGCGACATACGGACCAGCAGAGTGCACCAACGTCTAAATCATCCGCTAAACGTTTTTTGGTTAAGTTTTTTGTTGAATTTCGTCCATTTGAGTCAAAACGGTGAGGGAGAGGAGATACGTGGCGATATTGCATTTGAAGTGCATCAAGGGGGTTTTTTTCAATTCTGACCTCTGTATACTCAACTTCTTTCCAAATGCGACATACCGACCAGCTGAGTGCACCAACGTCTAAATCATCCGCTAAACGTTTTTTGGTTAAGTTTTTTGTTGAATTTCGTCCATTTGAGTCAAAACGGTGAGGGAGAGGAGATACGTGGCGATATTGCATTTGAAGTGCATCAAGGGGTTTTTTTTCAATTCTGACCTCTGTATACTCAACTTCTTTCCAAATGCGATATACCGACCAGCTGAGTGCACCAACGTCTAAATCATCCGCTAAACGTTTTTTGGTTAAGTTTTTTGTTGAATTTCGTCCATTTGAGTCAAAACGGTGAGGGAGAGGAGATACGTGGCGATATTGCATTTGAAGTGCATCAAGGGGTTTTTTTTCAATTCTGACCTCTGTATACTCAACTTCTTTCCAAATGCGACATACGGACCAGCAGAGTGCACCAACGTCTAAATCATCCGCTAAACGTTTTTTGGTTAAGTTTTTTGTTGAATTTCGTCCATTTGAGTCAAAACGGTGAGGGAGAGGAGATACGTGGCGATATTGCATTTGAAGTGCATCAAGGGGTTTTTTTCAATTCTGACCTCTGTATACCCAATCAGGGTTACCAAGAATTTTCGAGAGACTGAAGTAATCCAAAGAATCTGCATTCTGCTCGCAGTTGGCTTAGCGTGGTGGTGATCGTCTGCACTAATTATGTCCAAATGATGAAGGTTCCTACTTATGTACATCCGTCTTTGTATGTAGTTCCATTAGAAGATACCAAATTACAGTAATTAGTCTTACTGTTCAAAGTAACCCCCTGAAGTGGGTCCTCATTTTTCCTCCTCAATTGCCATGGTTCGCTTGAACAAAACCACGATTCACGTATACATATCTCGATCTCTGTTAAATTGCAAATTGCCACGCTATACCAACATCTTCGTTTGACCTATTCTTATTGTTCGCCACGTTCCAGTTGTTGCCAATGGTAGTGCAGATCATTATCTGGTTCAATGAAATAACAAAACACCTCTCTGCCTCTTCCGGGAAGAGAAGAGAATCAAGAAGATCACACGTCTCATCATCAATAAACAGTTTAACTTTATTCCTCCCGTCAAACCGCCCGACAAGTGTCTCTCGTCGCTTTACCAAATGGATACACTTTCACTGGCAGGCAGTCCTCCTCCTCCTCCTCCTACTCCTCAGACAGTTCCACTTTCTGCACTCACTTCAAAACATCCAAATAAATGTGTGGTGGTAATTACGTGTTTTTGCGTGCGACAACCAACAAAGGCAACGCCCTCGTCTCCCCACCCCGTGTACCTATGAAATATGCATGAATGTTAAGCGAATCCTTTTAGCACAGTTAGTGGTGCTCCACAAAAGTACACCGGCGCTCACAGGTACGAAACATTGTTTCAAAGTGCACTAACATCGCCGCCGCCGCCGCCGCCGCCGCCGCCGCCGCCTTAAGTTTCACATTGTGTCGTGTCGTCGAGTGCATGTTGGCGACCAAAGAAACTTTTAATGGCAACCCAATTACAGTGTTCTTGTTTCAAAGAGTTTATAGTTTTATTTCCAATCACCATTACAGAGTAAAATTAGAATAGGATACGGGGAAGGATACATATTTTAAGAACTTAAACGAAGGTTGTGCTCTCGGAGAACGCTCCACAGAGACGGATGCGACTGGCGCTTGAGATGGCTCGCAGGAATTGAGGGCCACCAGAGGCTGATTCGGATTCGACTCGGATGACGTACTCCTTGCTCGATGGATCTGGCAGGACCTACAAAGACATTTGTATGATATAAGAACTTATAACCAGCTATCTGCGTACCTTTCCACTGTCAGAGGATGCCACTTCCAAACGATATTTCTCGAGAATCCTTCGAGCGAATGTGTTCTTAGCTCCACCGGGTAGAACAACCTCATCTCCATCGAGGGATTGAATGATTATTGTCCGCTCTTTCTCGTTGGGAGGACTTTGGGGAGGGAAGAGCCTCTCGAGATTCTTAAACTGGAAAAGAGATGCCTCGAGATTTTGGATCTTCCTCAGCGCCTCAGACACAGAGCCCTCAGGAATCAGTTCACTGTCGCGAGAGAGCTTACATAAATCAGACAGAATCTCCTCGATTTTGTCGTTAAATGCTTCCAAGATATTGGAATACGCAATGATGTCCTGAAAATATACCACAAAAACTCATCTACGGGTTTATCAAGGACTTGTCTGACTAACCTTTAGTTTGAGGACAGCGGAATGGAAAAGTGTGACCACTGACAGGTCGTACAACTCGCCAATCGTACGGGTTTCTAGGTAATGAAGGACCTTCAAGGCTTCATTGGTATCATCAAAGAGACGTTTCTGAGGAGGAAATTGGTTGAAATAAGCCTGAAAGGGAACTGCATCGAGGGATTACCTGTCGCCAAGCTGGAATCGGTTGAGCCTGTTTCCACACACTTTGCCAAGTGTTGTCTGGAGCTGTCATCCTGGCGCTTAGTTTTCCAATAACCTTGCCGTCCTCTGTAAGAAATCATTTTGTAACTAAGAAACTTAAAATAAATCTGAGCTTACCATCAGTCTCTTCCTCCCAATCGCGAGGGCTATACCATCGGATAAAGTCCTCGATCTTACCATTCGGATTGGCTGCCTTGAAACTCTCCATATCAGACCTCAATGAAGAGCACATCATCTGTGTAGACAGTCCTGCAAAACACCAAGAACTAATAAACTGTCCCAACACGACTACCAATAGATTTTTACCAGATCCCGGCCCTAGTTTTAGCATAACCTCTGCATCATCCAATAGCTGATCCTCAGTCTTAGGCACTGGATCCTGAGTTGCTGGCACATACAAGTACTCATCCGAGTCAATCAACTTCGTATCACCCAAACGCGATTGTCGACCTTGCGGCTTTGAAGGACTAGTGCCACTGCCGGTGGACTCCTCATCGGAACAATCGAAAAACTCATCATCCTCCTCAGTCAATTCTCCATCATCGTCTCCACCAGCCAACACAGTTGGCGGTGCCTTCTCCGACGTACCAAACGGCAGTCCACACTCACGAATACGGCGCCTTTCCATGCAAATATTCAGCATCTGTAGCTTTTGATGTAGCAGGCACGTGCGCATATCAGGAAATCCAGGACCAACGCTGCAAAATGGAAATTATTTTTCAAACCATTAATCAATCATATCCCTTCAGGTAATTGCAAGTCTTAACCCTAAGTCCCGTTTGCCATCAAAATCGATGACAATGCATCCTGCCATTATGGTGAAACCACCAAAAGGAAACGAGTGCCCACCTTTCGAAAGGATATTGCAGTCCTAACTCAATACGGACTGTCGAGTTATGACGGAAATTTCATCTCGCTTTCCATTGGGGTCAATGGAATTTTCAGGATTTCCATTTGGAAATTAAATGCAAAGATTTTCGCGGTATTGAGGTCCTTTTATGACAAATCGACTAGTTCAGCGCGGATTCTATTCGATGACCAGGACGACACAGCACATAAAAGAAATTAATCCATTGTGATGCTGGAGTAAAGGAATTTCCAATATTAAAGCGTTGATGGATGGTGGTCCCGCTCTAATCGCAGTTACACACATTTTATGGCCGCTTTTTTGTGGAAAAGCCAAACAAAGGACTGCCATCATTAACGTGGCGATAATAAAATTGTGTTGTGTGACAGGATAAGAAGGCAAAGCGGCTCTTGTTGTGTTCGAGATATTCGGGACAAAATTAATTGTCATCGAGATGGTACTTCAAATTTCGCTGAATTGGCGGGTTCTCATCTCGTTAGGGTGATAAGCTAATGTCTTGGAGTGCCACTTTGAGTGGTGCTCGTCTTAGGAATGAGTGTCAGACAACGAGGACTAAGTCTATCTATATATGGTACTTCAGCCAAGGAGAACGTAGTTTACCAGTCATAAGGACACAAACAGCATTGACTGGGCTATGAGTTGTCAACCAACTGTCAAACCGAAATCTAAGAAGACATATGCTTTAGAGGGTTCAATTTGAATTAAAGTTTTCCCACACTGCTGTCTTGTTTCACTCGCTGTCAAACTCATTCCAAGCTTCTGACGTTTGACTTGCCCTATGTGTACATTTTCGCTGTCAGATTTCCTTCAAAACTTATGACGTTTACCCTCACTGGTGTGTAAGTTTTACGTTTTCAGACTTCAATCTCTTAGACAACGAGCTGAAAAGTGCTCGTGTTAACAATCTCACAGCAATCTGTCTTGATCTAGTCTTATCTCTTAACCCCAGCAGCGAATCGGCTTTTCACATGGATATTCAACTCGCCCATTGTCTTAGATTCTCACGAGTCTTCTATGCCAGTTTTAAGCCAGACAATGCTACTCGGAACCCTCCACAGATGGCGGCATTGTGTGCGCATACGTTTTTCTCATTGCGAATGCAAATGGCGTCCATAAATTTCAGTTGAATTTCGCACGTCATTTGTCTCAGCAACACCTCTCGGCCTCTGATAAGGTGTAACCTGACAGAAGTCGGCTAATTTAAAATGCAATTACATCATTTCACCTCGTAATGGCGTAACCCATTGCTGGTCATTTGCTCCCGATAAATTACACCGTTAATGAATGGATATGTACAACAACAAAAAAAAAAAAATGAGGTTTTTGATTAAGTGAACGTCTCTTTGTTGTGCGTTTGTATCTCATGCAATTAAGAATTTTAAATGCGGCGCCCTTTTACGATTGTAATTAAGTTCCAAATGGGATTATAGCGCGTACGAGTAGTTCTCCACGCATAGGTATGTCCAGCAGAAAGAAAGATATTAAATTCAACTCTACGAGCAGAGACATCCTAATTGAAATTCAGGCGGTGACAGGGACGGTACTAACAAATAAGTGTGCTCCAAATGAGGGCCAACACCACATACAGCAATCATCAGAAACGAACAAACCGTTCGGTCCGTCATGGAGGTGTCTGACCGCGCCATATAATCGATTTCCGCTGGTTGTGTTCCGTTCCGTTGACACTGTGGGTCACTATGGTGTTCAGATCATTATCCCCGGAAGCTTGTCCATGTACAGTTGTGGCATATGCTGCCACACACACACACAGGGGTGTACCTGCTACTCCATTTGATGGCGGAAAGTCACAACTAGGACACAAGAGTGTCGTCTATCTACACCTAATTCGTGGTTATGACCCAGTCACACTGGCAGTTTTCGAGTTCCACTTGGACAACTTTGAATGGGTTCTCTGGACGATGAACACCTGCCTGAGTTGGAGTGAGGTGTAGATGATGTGCGATGTGCCTTGTTAGCAGGATGTTTTTTGATTGTTTTATACAAACTACAAGTACATTCCGCAGAGGACTAAGTGCTACGGAATAAATGTGACCTAGATTTTCGGGCACCCAAAATTGGGGGCTTTTAGTGGTCCATTTGCGTTTTTATATTTCGTGTTTTCATTATTATCATTATTTTACGTTAATGGGAACAGCGGTGTTGAATGACTTGTATGGGCAAACATTTGAGTTAAAAATGTCCTTGCTACGGGCAGGAGGGGAGAGCCACAGAATTTCCATTAAACGCTGGTAGTGTGATGGCGCGCTCATCTATCATTATCTTGGCGAGGACGTTTAATTGCTTCCCCAATGCGAATCCCTTTTGTCCACAGAGACAGAGCCAACGAAAAAAAAAACATTATTCTGTTAAATATCATTTGGAATTTATGTATCCGTACGTACTGTACATATGTATGCCGTCTGGTAAGAGGGGAACGTTGTGTTTGTTCTTTTATATTTTTTTTTTGTGGGAAAAATCGACGAAAAACCATTATTTACAGTGGAACGAGCGGTTAGCCAGGCTTTTTAATTGTCCAGCGCAATTAAATACGCGGGCTGCACAAAGGGAAATATTTGCGCTGCATTAGTCGAATAATTGATGGCCAAAATAAAAGCAATTTTATTCGCAGTCGGCGAGCTGGCATTCTGTTAATTGAAGGAATCGTTATTACACTGAATTTTCTATGAGTCATGCAATGTGGTCATCCTGGAAGCAGGATGTGGTACGGATGGGCTGTAATTGAATCTGTGTTTGGGATGGATTTTGGGGGAATCTTGTTAACAGCTTTCACGGAAGAACTACCATGACACTGTGATTTCGTGTAAGCCATTCAGAAAGACAGACAATTTGTGAGGTTTCACCCCGGTGGCCTACTCTTAGGACAGAACTCTCCTCTGTTCTTAACAATCTTAAATTTCTCCTGTAAGACATGAACTTTGATGCACGCATCCGTTTAAGACTCGATTTGGGGGATGACTTGTGGCTACAAAACACGAGTTGCGAATCCTTCCATACGAATGGATCCAAAACAGGATCAGATCTCCAACGATCTAGGCATAGATATCTCCTTTCACCTTCCCAATCACTGTAGCGACTTCCAGACGTAGATCATGGCGATCAAGAAGCCCTTGTCGTGGCTGAGGCATATTGGAATATCTAGTCGGACAAGCTAGATCAGGAACACTCCAACTGTTTGATCAGGCAGAAAAGGACGATCATACGGAACAACGTGATTAGACTGACCCTTCTCGCTTACGACTTCTGTAGAAGCTTGATGGACGAAAAAGAGGAGGAAACTATACCCCACTAACTTTGTAAGTCCCAAGCTCTTAACTGGTCTACGTGTGGCCCTAATGGTGCCTATATGTACGTGACTCTTTGACGCTTCGATAACACAAGTCAATACCACGAGCTTAATCAATGAATCGGAGCAAATCTCGTTATCATGCGAATCCAATGAGAAAAACCAAGATAATTACTTCGCTTGGTTACAAAAACCGAACGCAATCCCATTAAGTGGATGTGACATAACTGGTTGTCACCATGATAACCAATAAATCAGAGAAAGCCGCATAATCGAGGAGACTACCGCAAAAAAAAACAAAGCAGTAGCATCAATCCCTTACCCATCTTCCACACACAGGTAGCCTACATCGCGGTGCTGCACACCCATTGGTAACCTAGATTCGCATTCGCATCGTGTCATCGATCAGAGTCGACTTAACCGTGTAAACCTGTAAAACGGTTTGAGACTCTAGCGCGCGCTCCTAAGTGCATAGGTCCCGTTCTGTTCTACTCTAGATTCTATTGTCGCATGCCGATCGATTTGCTGCAAAAGTAGTTGATTACTACCAGTTTCCGAGGAACAACATCTAATGTCCAATTTCCACTTGTGCGTATCCCCTTGGGACAGAAAAAAAATCAGAAAACAAACACAGCATTCTCCACCCGAAGCCGCCGCAACCGCTGTCATCGGGTTCGCATTTGGAAAAAGTGCACTCGCAAGACGGGTTTTCCCCGCTGCCAGTCGAGGCAAAGAAAAACAAAACAGTTTCTTGCAAGTTTTTTGCGTTACCAGCATCAACAGCAGTAGCACTGGTTTTTACCCAGCGCTGTTCGCACAAATTGCAGCTTAATGAGTCGTCGCGCACACATGTTGCATGCAGAGGGGTTATTGAATCCTGATTTTCTTTTTTCGATGCGCTGCTGATGCACTCCTCCTGTTACCCATAATGCGACTACCACTCGAGATGGAAAACCAAAGGAAATGCACTTTCAAGTTCAAAGCAAGCATCTCACCACACAAAAAGAACACCGAACGTGTACAAGAACCCAGAACCACGCAGGAACCTATTAAATTTCCATAACAATGGAAGTGGGTGGTGCTCACGAATGCACGCACGTCTTTGCTCGCCCTGCCACACAAGAGCCATCTACGCGAGTGAGCATGAACAAAACAAGAAAACGTAGGAGATCGTCCTTCATCCATCTTGCCTGTCTCCCGCATCAGTGTCCCTAAAGTGATGCACTTCAGCTGGCAGAGGAGTGTGATATCAAATAACTGGAATACCTTCGCTTTTGGAAAATCTTCTTCCACACACGTCGTGACAATAATATTCGGAAAGTTTGCGCAAAAGAAAATCCATTTTCACTTATTCGTCGAGTTCACACGTTTTGCCGGCCGCCTCCCACTCCGCCGATACACCAGCATGACAAACGAAAAACACACGAGAGGATCGGGTTCGATAGCAATTCCGACTAAGTTTTCACTCTCATAGTTTTTTTTTTCCAATTTTGGAAATTTTTTCCTCGTTTCACTTTTAGTTGTGCATTTTGTCATCATCGTCGCTGTCGCCGTCGTCGTCGTCCCTCTTTGCATTCATGTGCAGATTGTTGGACAGAACTTTTATTTCAAAAAGGATGGCATCCTTGTAGATGGTGGCTATTATTTGAAATTCATATGAGTAAACAGAGCACAAAAAAAGGGAGGTCCTCCAAAGGGAGTTTTTAAAACACTTAACTGTGTGTGTACGAATGAAATTGGATAGCACTTAGGATGGCAGAGGTGTACATGACAAATCCGGAAACTACCCAGATTTCTATCAGTTCGAAAACTGGTTACCGAATGGGTATTTGAAAGCGACACTGGTTGTGAGGTAATAGGCTCTGTGTGAAGTTTGTTTTGGGAACAACATTTTGGGGCACTTTTTTTCTTTCCAAAAACACGTTTGGGTGGCTTTTTACTATCACAGCTTGCCATCATGTCACTTCCTACGTTGCGCAATCAGAAGAGAATCCAATCGAGAGCTTCTGAGAGAAAACGGGATGGATTGTTGGCCCTATGGAGTCCAATTTAAGAGTTATTTAGTAGAGAACCCTGTCTTGCAAGCCTTCAATGCTGAAAATGAGGCTTACAGCGTTGAATGTCCTTTAAAATGACATAAAACTTTGTCATAGACTTTTGTGGCTTGACTTCATAGAACTACTAGACCCAGATGAAGCTCAGACCGAAAGGCGTTAGTGAAAGTGAAGACGACGATTGCCTCAAACTTCAAAAAAGCATTTGAATATGTCTTGTACAGGAAGGTGAGACTCTCCGCACACCATTTGCAATAGGCCTCATGGAAAAAATCTAGAGCTGGCTTGTCTATCAATTTTTTCTTCACATTTCTTGTTCCTCAGTTATTAACTGTCAAAAGTAAGTAAGAGCTCAACTCATTCCAACTTCTGCTTCTCGTTGAAGCAACGTTTCGTAGCATTACGATGTTTCTTACGAGTGTCAAACGTGACATTATATTAGAACGCACTGAACTCCTAAAACCTGAAGACGTCAGGCATGCATTTTACTGTCAAATCTGCTTTAGATAAATAAGACGTCAAATGTAGTTGGACACGATGATGTTATGCCTGACAGTGACAGCAACTGTCAGATGAGATAATGCATAATTTTTGTGTGACTGATGCTTAATAGATTATTATGTCACAAATACCTTACAGCAGTTTTGACAACAAAAAAAGGAGGTATACAAGGATCTTTCCCCAATAAAATTTATTCAGCCGCTTTGAGCCAAGACGGGACAAGCAGACTCTTTTAGGAAAACCTTGTACCAAATATAAATATGTACATAAAATAAATTCCATCATCAACGATAAACCACAAGCGCTCAGCTAAAGCCTCTAGGACGGGGCGCATACAGACAGCACTACTTGACACAAGAGTACTTCTAACGTCGTACTGAAGGCAAGCCCTCATTTCAGTGAATTGGAGAAATAATTTCCTGGCTATTATGATTACAGCTGAAGAGTACCTTTCCGGCTGTATTTGAATAGTATTCCAAAAAAAAATAAACAACCACTGGGTATTTACGGCAAGCCATTCCATCCGCGCTGAATTCGCTTGATTAGTCCATCAAAGCATTAATTTAAATAATTAATTCCCAACGATTGGTTTCGAGTGCATCCTTCATGGTTCCCTCCTTGTCCTGTACAAGTCCACTTTACGTTGTATAAACCCTTACTCCAGCAGGACTGTGGTAGTACAACAACCACTTTTCTTTAATAGTCCATGATGCGGACAAACAGAACAGCGCACCACCCCATTAAACTTTACGACACTCGTAAAACAATATTCCTGAAGGATATATCTGTCTTCGTATCGCTAACACTACGGAGTAAGTGCATTTCATGACATGGCAGCGTATCAGTGGAAATGAAGCACCAGAATCCGTTCAGATATCCTCGACCACCTAATCCATGAGGTGTAGGAGTTCCCACCCACAAGTAAATTTTTAAGCGGATTGTTCTTGTGTCCTCTCCCGGGATATCCCCTTCAATTGCATACAAGACGAACAAAAAAAGAGAAAATATTTATCTACTGCATCTTGAGGTTGGAGGGGCCGAAGTGGCTACAGCACTCCTCAATGATAGATAACAACCGGGATGAGGCCAAGAGGTAAATTATATTTATATGCTCTTAAGTGAAACGGGAAACCACCAGAAGGCAGAACATTCCTGCCAACTGGAGTGCACTTTTGTCTGTTGGCATTCAAAGGGTATTCCCTTTTCGTTCTAGTTCTAGCGCTGTCCTATCATCCAATCCATGTGCGATTGTATAACAGAAAATGGTATTTTTCCGAAAAACTAAAGGACAACAAAAAATAGACGTCGTCGCCGCTCGCGTAGGTGTCCTAAGCTTTCTAGGCGGCTGGGAATGCTGAAAATGTTTCCCTTTTTTTTGTGGTGGAAAAATTAATAATTCAGGAGATGGGATCAACATGCTTCCGGTGTTGTTGTTGCCCTTTGGGGGGATGTTTTGTTTTTCCTTTGCCGCCCCCACTGACGGCTTTGTGTGAGTTAGGCGACACGGTATTTTCTATTTTAGAGGATTTTATCGTTTTTATTCAGTTCCCGAGAACTGAACTGCATATAGGCCATCGTTGTCGTCGTCGTCGTCGTCGTCACTGACATTTTAAGCGGGACACATACAGCTGGAAAGTTTCAATTCAATTTTAGCTTTGGGATGCCATTCGAAAAAGGGATGGACGCGGCAGGGGAAGTAAAACATTTCTATAAATAAGTTAAAATGCCACAGATAGTTTTTAGTGGTGTTTATGTTTTGAATAGCGAGGGTTGTAGATGGCTTGTTTAGTTGTAGGGGTTTGAAGGTATGGTGCGCTCAGCGCCTGAATACTAAATGGTTGTCTAAATTTTTGATAACGAATTTGGTGTATGTAGTGTTCTCTGTTTTTTTTTTAATTGAAACTGCATCGCTGGGAAGGGGATGTTAACAAAATTGATTAAATCAATCTATCCCAATTGGTTTGATATATTTGTTTTTGTCGAGGGAGAGAGATTTGGGCTTAAAATACCACCAGTTGGGAGGGGTTTTAACCTTAAAGACTTAAAGTAGCATTTAGCTATTATATTGAATTTTCTACATCTGTCTGTGGATAGTCATTTTGTAGTTGGGACGAAGTTGTATTCACAATGTGTAACATTTCGAGAATTTTAGACGTCAGTCTAGGCCTAGAAGTATGCAATGTTTACGGAAGGTGTAATGGTTCGAAACTCCGATACATTGAGTTGTAACTGTTAATGTCACTATGACAAACAAAAATAGACAAACGCCCCCTCGTAGTACCAAAAAGACTGTTTTTTGGAAAAATTGATTCATGTGAAACTTTCAAGATCATAGACTTCCTCGCTAGCAGAAGCTATTCTATTCTGTTCCTTCAATTTCACTGTTGTGATTGACATGGGATGTGTCGGATTCATTTTAGGTCCAGAGCACTCATCTTTCCCGCAACCAAAGCTATGTTCAGACGAAACAATATAAAAAATGCGTCCCAAGTCTACTCAATTCCTATTCCAATTTGTGTCTGACAACGTTGTAAGACAACCATTGTCAGTCCGCCCTCTTGTCAGATGTTTACGACATCAGCAGACTCATTCGAAATATTTGCTGCTATTTTTGTGATATAGTTTGAGCCAGCAGCAAGCTGACAATAAATTGTAAAAAATTGCCACAAAATCTTACAACCGTATGAACTGGCAATTCAACGTTGTACGATGGTTTGTCCCTGTCAGCTCAATGGCAGCAATTGTCAATTGGTGAACCTGACAGTATTTTAAGATCTTACAATCGTCTAAGCATAGCTTGTACATTTGGTCTATTTTTTATGCATATGTCAAGGTTTGACGAATGTTCCGTCATAAAACGTCACTTTGATGGCACCGCCGTATGTCGAGGTTGTACGGAATTATAGAATGCCCATCGATAGCGATAAGCATTTATTTCAAATCAGTTTGAACGAACTGTCAGCTAAAGTAATGCTTTATCTTTGCCTCTGTCCATTGTCAAGGAAGACGAAGTTGTAAATGTTAGAACGGAAGGTGGTTGTTTCTATCAAAACCAGATCTAATGTGTTCACGAATTTGAAAAACATACCAGCAAATTGACACATCTAAAATGACACCTGTCACCGTGGTTTGTTGAGTTGCAGGTTGCGTTCAGATACCAATTCAAAATCGGAATATTAGAGGGCAATAATCTCATGGCAAACAGACGTAACAGACCAGATATTACACCAAGCATACAAGCGCTCTTACTAATTTCTATTTCCACTTATCAAATAGATGTGAAAATCTATTCCACGAATTTACACGAAATCCCCCATTGAAGTGTGAATTGAAAGACACAGCTTTTCGAAAACCCTACACCTAGTTTTATTTTTTTGGTCAACTTTATTGAATTAAAAAAGTTCCACATAACCTAACAACTAATACCCTAAAACTTAACGCAACACAAATCAAATTGAATAGCTCTGCATTACCTTACCCCTCGCACAGGTAAAGTCCTTCAACAACACACACGATGCACACAGGTGCAGGCGAAAAAAAAAACCTTTCAATTCATCCGAGCTCCAAACACGGTATGTACTCGTACAGATACACGCGTGCTTTATACGTTTTCTAGCTCAAAGGACTTTCAGACTTCCACAAATGGGTCAAATGTAATCGGAGGTTGGTAAGATAATCTCTTCACTGACATGATTCCTCCCCCTATATACTCCAAATAGTCCTCATGAAATTCTGAGGTAAAACTTCCACTGCCGAAGTGTAGGTAAGTATCTCCTCTTTCGCATTAAACTTTAAGTGCGGTTACTCTGGATAATTTGTGTGCGCGGGGGATTTTCCCAGATTTTCACAGATTTTCACTGATTTCCAGAGATTATATCTCCGAAAACGAGCGCAAGTAGATGAGATTTCAATAGCCTCAGGTATTCCTGTAGCACACACCCCACACAGGAGGGGTTGAACAAAAAAATCAAAAGTGAAAATATCCAAAAATACCATCGTGCCACACAAATGTCCTTTCTAACGACAACGAAGGAATAACGATTGGAAACAAGTATCCACCTCTTTTATATGACTATTAGCCACTTTCGGATGACATTGTAAATCTCGCTCTTATGGTTTTTGGCATCCTGACTGGCGGCGACATTTTACAACCATCCAACCCTCAAACAGGGATGCACTTTTGTACGGAAGCCAATTCGACTCACTCGAGTTGGAAATTCACTGTTCGGCAGTGATTACACGAAAAAAAAAGAATAAAAGTGTTGTGATCCCATTTCGATTGCCACAAAGTATGTCTACTTGCCATTTAGTGGGTGTGGAGTGGCTGCTTTTACAGGAAGGACTATAATTTTATTACCAAGGCATTCGGAATGGCTTAGGGTGGGCTGCTCCAGTAACAGTGAACACAAAAAGGAGTTTACGCCAAAAGAGCGGTGTACTGCCGTGGAAAGTGTACAAAGCTTGAACTGTAAAGGAGTCTTTCGGACTATTTCCCTAATGCGCTACAATGAAAGGCACAAGTACCGTGCTGCTTTGTTTTATCGTAAAAAAACGAAGATTTCCTTATTCTCAGGAATATCCGCAATAAGAGTACAAACTATGCCCGGCTGCTGAAAAAAGAAATAAAATACAGTACGAGTCGCAAATTGAAAAAACTTTACTAGTAAATATCGTAAAACTATTGACGATAGCGGTGCAAAATGGGTGAGTTTGTGCAGTTGCGTGTAATCAGCATAGATTGCTCTTTTCCCGAGAAAAGTAGATATTTTCGTTTCCATAGGACTCCCTTTAGAGCATCTGCATCTGCTACAAAATTGAGTTCATTCTTAACTTTATTTCGAATAACTTCTTCCATTTTTGTGACATATCGCATCTAGTTTGCTGGAGACTAAGAGAGATTAAGTCGCGTTGTTGAGGAATTGCCCTCATCTGGTCAATTTTCTAAGATCGGGTTTTTATGCTTGAAATAGAACCATGACTTTACAGAGAAGTTTTGTGTTATCTCCTTAGAGACTCTGTGTAGATTCGCCCACAAACTGTTCAGAAATGAAGCTTAGGCTTGTTTGAGCTGCAAACGAGGTGACATCAGAAGGCAAGTTAAGGCTTTTGTGGAAGTGTTGAGCCTAATCCGAGCGATGGCAGGACATTCAGATAAAATATTTTCGGCAATTTCAGCTTCCTCAAGACATAGACAGAACATTTGAGAGAGCAATGACAAGATAGAAAGCTTGTCAAGATCTCTAGGTCCAGTAAGTGAGCTTTACGTTTTCTTGCCACTTATTTATCTCTTTTTGTATCTGGCTGACACTTAGAACACAGAAGAGTTCAAGCCCAATGTGCGTATATTTGGCACCGGATCTGGCAAGTTCATCTACATACTCAGTGCCAGTGATAGCCACATATTTTTAAATGTAGAAGGAGACAGTTCTAAACTGGCTAAGTCTCAAAGCATGCTGCTTGGCTATCCATTACTAGCCTTGGCTTTTGTTCCTATACATTATCGAACACACAAATTGTATTTGGGACCGCAAGTTCCGACTCGTATTCCGTTCGATATTTTTGAGCCAGTGCGCCATTCAAATTGAGGGGTTTAAGGATTACGAAGAGGACTGCAAGGGGCGATAGAGATTATTTCTTTTCGACATGTAGTTCACATTGCGTACTCCCGCTGAGGATAGGTGCGGAATTCTTTCAAGGATCTTCATATGTCCAATTGGGTTGGTGGTTTTGATGCTGCATAGGAGATGAGCCCTAAATGCACTTGAAGCCGCAGTTTTTATATGAAGAGGTGGGAGTTCTAGAAGACCTTTCAGCGGAGGATTGGGACAAATATACTCGTTAGGAAGAGTACACACTACCATGTCCATTACCTACAACACACAGTTCTGTTGCAAGTATTTGTTATTAAAAATTGTTTCAATTCTGAATCCCAACACTGGGTCAAAGCTTACATTAATAAAATACCTCAAATCACCCCTAATACTTGGGATAAATACATTGTGCAGATTTATTTGACCCATCTATCCTTCGAACCTCTCTGGCCAACTTTAAATTGGAATATCGTTCTTTTGTTCTCCCCGGCAAACGCTCTTCACCGAGAAAAAGATAAAAAAGGAATCCATATCCCTCGGATGGACAATACACTAAAATTATCCTCCTGAAATATACGACAGGGTCGCCAATGGAAATTTATCGCTTCAAATAGATATGCCACAAAAGTTTTTCCTTTTCAACACAACGGAGGAACGAAAAAAAAAGAAAAAACACGCAAAACTATGTAGAAAGGAAAGAAGTAAAAATTCTGAAAAGAAAGAAGTTTTCGTAAACATTTTTCCCTTGGACACACATTTACAATCCACGTTCCGCTTAGATGAGTTTGCTTTATTGATACAACTCTTGTTGTTGCTGTTGTTGTTGTTGTTGGCGGCGGCGGTGGTGGAGCTATCCACCACACAAGATGATGATGACGACTGCGACTACAACACCATCAGTGACTACTATGTTGCCGAAGCCTGTTGGGCATAGATTCCTGTCTGTAATGACACCAGTGATTTCGTTCTCCCCGAATGCACACCGATATCCTTTAAGAAAAAAAAAAAAAAGCACTATTTCTATGCTCCAATCCAAGCGTAGAGTGCAAAAGCGGCTATGTAACTGATAGATACAATGTACCACCTATAGATACGAACTGTAGGTGAATTAAGTTCAACTGAAAATTGATTTCTTAGTGGTTTCTGTGGTTTTCTCAATGCGGAGTTGTAATGGGAATAGTGACGTGGGATATGGCTCCTTTTAAAATAATCTAAGCGGATGTTTTGTGTATGAAGTTTTTCCTCTGTTGGTGTTGGATTTTCAGAAAGTTTTCACTTGAATTGAAAAATAAAGAAAAATATTTCCAACATTAAATGGAAACGTGCGATTGTGGAAACCTTCAACGGAGATAACGAAAGTCCTTCCATTTTGAGCAAAAGATACAGAATCTTGGAAATCATTGAAACGTGATGTTGAAACGAGACTTTTTATTTATTTATCGACGAAATGATGCATCACACAAATTCATTACGGTTCGGGTTTAGAATACATTTTTGGTTTCGAAACACTTAGGGTTTTTCACTTCAGTGGAAAGTTGGGTTGCATTCGAATTTCTTTCGCCGTGGTTTGGGTAACCCACGGGTGAGCTGGGATTAAATTTAGAAAATGTCATCTATTGGTGAGAAATAAGAATCACAAGTTGGGGGGCCGGTGGATCTTGGATTATAAGGTATCTATGCTGGACTTTTCTTGCACTGAATGTAATTGTAAATGGAAAGTTGAGGTAAAAGTTTTGATCACGACTGACTGCAGGCTTTAGATATTTAAAAAAAAAAATAAGGCCCAGAATTGGGCGCCATTTAGGGCACGATCGATTGATTTCACCTTTAGATTTGGTTCGATGAATTTGGTGGTTAGATGCAGTCACACTTAAATCAGTAGGATCTCGCACAGCCAGGCGAAGTTGAATGGTTTAGCTATGTCGTTCTGAAACAGACGACCTATTAGGGCAGTATTTGTATTGACAGATTCCAAAGATTTAATGACTACTTGGCTATCGAAAGAAAGGGTAACATTGTGCTCAGATATCTCGATGAAGTTTAGCCTCGACCTGTTATTGCTTGGAAGACGCTATAGTAATTGTGATTAGAAAGGCGAGCACTATTAGACTCAAGTTCTCAGCCCAAGATCCCACTGCCAGTCAAGTCTGTAGAGGATACGTTTGCAAAGTTTTTCTCGAACTGTAGTTCTGGCTGGGTTTAGTCGGGGTCTTGTAGAAGGGATTCGAAGTCGGACTGAATCAGTGAAACGTGTGATTTTACTACATTAACAGAGGCGCTGTTGAAAAGATTCTGAATGCATACGCATGCCAACCACCCAGTCAAGATATAGAACTGTTGTGCACCTTTTACTCACCAAACTAAATGCGGTCTGGTCTAACTCGGGTGGTCAGTAAAAGATAAATATTATCGTCAAGAGCTTGTGGTTTAACCTCTTCGTGAAGCGTCAGTACGTGTGTGTTTCTTCAAACTGTGTCAATAGACACTTGACCATCGGTAGCTTTGCAACATTTAGACATTAACTGTCGAAATCATGCAAAAGTTTTCGTTGAAGTAACGTTTCGTAGTATTGCGTTATCCTCTACGAATTTCAAACGAAAGTGACATTGTGTTAGGATGCATTGAATACCTACGCCTAAACTTGAAAACGTCCGTTAAAGCCAAGGCTGAAGTAACATGCAATGGCAATACAGAAGCTACATTGGACTCCAAAACTTCCTTCATGGTGCTTCTGAAATGACGGTCTCTTCACTGCTTTCGAAAATGCTTATACAAGTTATTTCCTAGAATTTAACTGATCAATTGTGTTAATGTGTCACTGATAGACTTTATTACAACTAAGAGGGGTTCAACTAGAACTACTTCACCCCCACTGTTGCACGACAGCACAAAGTGAGTCAATTACCTTTACCACCATCACTCGTTCTGCGAGTTTGATATAAAAACTTTATCCTTTTACGCAAAAAAGAGGAAACAAAAAACCAAACTTAAATAACAAAGTTCACAAACCCCAGTTAATTAAAAATGTACACAGGACACCCGACAGGTGGCGAAAACTTTTCAGCCCACACTGTACAGTGAACATCCCTTTCACGTGAGGCGACACGACTCTCCGTGCGCTCATTTTTTATGAACCTGGCGTATGCAGTACGAGACTCGTGTGTGGTCGAACATGTTCACCCATTAAATGTGGTATGTTTTAGTTTTACGGCAACGACAACGACCACTATTATTTGCATCTTAAAATTGTTCACCCCCGGGTACACCCTGTAGTAGTAGTAGTAACAGAGATGGAAGCAGGAGTGGGGGGCGAAACGAAACATGTGATTTTAAATGGATATCCTCACTCCCGACGATTCCCCGACAACTATTAAATTCAATTTCAAGGAAAAGAGTGCAATGAGGCGAAAAACAAAAGAAAACACCTCAACAACAGTAGTAGTACTCGTACACCTGAAAGCTGAAACGTTCCCAGTTGTACCTCGGATTGTGTTGCATAAAATGAATAATTAAATTCCATTCTCACTATCAACTCTGTGTGCAGCATGAAACGGAGAACAGGACAGGTTTTATTTAAAATTTGCTTTTGGGATGCAAAATAGGAAAAGTTTTCTTTCCTACTTCACCAATCCCACCAATCCCACCCGAAACCTAAGCCAGAAAGATGAAATAAGCTTCTTTGTTGCCCACATTCCGGCAAAGAACAGCGCCGCCGCCGCCCCCCGAACACCGAAACTGATTGTAGTAGAAATTTAATTTTTCGCAACAAGATAGCTACGAGTAGGTACAAACGAACAACAAAAAAAAAAAAAAGTAAAATAATCCCATTTCACACAAGAGACCCCCCACCCGACATGGGTCGGGAATATTTTGAGCCTAATTGGATTAATTCACTACGAAGGGGGAGGGGAACGGGATAGGGCCGCTCCAAGGGAAAGTGAGTCACATGGAAGTGGCGAAAAATTTCACTCGGGCTAAGTGGGTTTCATTAATTTACTAAAGTCTAAAGTGCAGCCAGTCAGTTTGTTTTCGCCTCTGAGAGACGTGTATCCGAAAAGATTAATGAAATTTCACCTTCTTAGGGAAACTTTGCCCTAATATATGGATATGGGTGGAACGTATCTGTGGGATACAAAGGTGGAATGCAAAAACTTTTCAAATGCGCAGGGATTTTATTTTTAATCTTTTAGCGTAAACTTTATGATGTGGATAACGTTATTGGTTTATCGGGAAAAGAAAACGTTTAATATACTTTGTTCGGGATTTTCCTTAAAGGATTAGCACCATCATGTCACGCGCTAAGAGTGTGAGAATACTCTTGCAGTCAAACAAGATTGATAGCGTCTTGTCACTATGGATGTGACTTTAAACGATGACGGAGTCTTTGGAGCTTTCTTGAAGTTTGGACTGTCATCCTAAATCAAAGGAGATTCCACCCACTAATCGCCATCCTAACATGTGAATACTTTCAGCCTCATTAACCCAATTAGGGGAAGAAATAGATCCACCAGGCCCTTGCTATAGCTTCTGTCATTTTTGATGAAAAAATTGCACCAGAATCTGCTTCACAAGGGAATTCAATGTATATGCGGTGCGTAATATCAAAATTCACATTTTCAGAGTGAAATAATTTCCCACTTACGGCGAGTAATGATTTTACTTTAATGTGAGAAAAAATTTCCCTCTTTTTAAATCCAATTCCAAGCGAGACTAAGGAATAGAAAGCAAAAGATGGAATAACTTCCTTGTGAATTAATTTCCCTGCGCTAGGGAACAAATGGGGGTGTCCGTCCACAAATAATTCACTGACCTTCCGGACAACTCTCAGCGGTGGTAGAAACAAAATCCCATTATTTGTTACTAATTTTGCACCCTGAGGGGTCTTAAACTGGTGAAGATAGGAGAAGGACGGCTTTCACTCTCTTTTGACGAGGGCATGTTCCGTACTGTGAAAGTGTGGACCTACAACGATAATCAGTAGCTGTGCTAGGTTTGTGAAACAGACGAACTACCCAAAGGTGCCACTAAATAGAAGTTCTCGACTGCTGAAGGGGACTTCATTTATACATAGTCTTTGTACTAGCAACCATGCTAGGTAGATGTGGGCACGGTACCCTGCTCAGACTACTATCATTTATGGAGTGAAAGTCTCAATATGAGTTTTCAAATCACCCAACTCGTAGGACCAATTTACGATCATCACAGTCAATACAAAATAATTGTGATTTCTTGTGTAGCACCATTGGATTCCATGAAACGACGATGAACCCTTGAAATACCTAACAGCAAGTGCACACCAATCAATCTCTTCAAGGTTTCCGGGATAAAAAAACAGCAAAGACCAGTTTCCTGCAGCACACGTGAAGGGTTCCTTCCAGCTTCAGTATAACTTCAAAACTTAGATTTAATGTGTCCACTTTGCATGTTTGCCTAGCCTAATGGCCCGGAAGCAATCACGTTGTTATTTCCTTTCAGAAAGTTGTAGCAAGAAGATGTCCTGCTAATAGTTGAACTTGAAGAAAGTCTTCTTCGGACAAAATGAATCAAACCGCCTAATACTCCAACTATTACTTCCTCATCTTCTGTGCAAAATTTCTTGCTCGTAATTGCTAAACAAATGAAAGCCAGTTGAACCTCGACTTAAGCTCTCAGCACAGTAGTCATCTAAACAATGGCCTCAGACACGCGACGCTTACCATAACGACTTAATTCCAGCGCGACTCTCAGGAAATTAAGCCCCTAGTCATTGATTAAACTGTCGCATCATGCTTTCTTAGCATCCACCTCGATGGTGGATTTCTTTTTCTTTTCAATTCCACTTACAAACACATCATTTCCCATCATAATCCAGCACCGCCTCTCCATGCGCAACAATACGAGCACATCCAAGGCAATTACCAATGTCATTACCATAATGGTAAAGCCACCTTAATGACCATCTGCCATCGGCCAACGGCCAACGGCCATCGGCCATCAATCTGGCTGGTATAAGACATAACAACAATCCACTTGATTAAAACATTGACTTCTTCATTTCACTGGCTGCTGCTGGTGCTGCCTTCGCACGCAATAACAATATCAACTTGGATGCAATTAGTGTCAACTTACGCACAAAGCAAATGCCAAGACTTCACAGATACAGGTACTCTACGTTCAATTGAGCAGCTCAAGAGAGCGGCGCACTTCATCTGGTTTCTATCTCCTCCTTCCTCTTTGGATTTTCGTTCAATTACATTATCTTGTCACCCCGTTGGATTAAAAAACAAAAAACAAAAACTGTTCAACTACTTGACCTACTAACTCGGATATAAATCAATCTCTCTCTTAGCCGGGCTGAGGACACCCACCGAATTGTTGTTTCTTCTTCTTCTGCTTGGAGGGCTAGGGACAGAATCAATTTCTATACCTTCACCTGGCTAAGATAGCGTTCACGTGGACGACAATTAACGTTTCCCTTACAGCACATCCTGAGATGGGCTCTTCCTTCGTCCTTTTTAATTAATAAAGCTCCTCGCAATCGCCATTAATCACCATCTTGTCATTATCTTCGTGGATTTTCATGGAATTTCTTTACTTCGTTACAGATACTCGTACTCTACACATTATGAGACGACAGCATACGTGGATAACAATGAGGAGGAGGAGTGTTCCTAGTTGGCTGTTGGGAACAATTGTAATTCTTGCAGCGTTCCGTTCGACTATGGCGCAGTGCCCGTGGCAAAGGGAGCTCGTGGATCTCCAGACAACGTGCATATGCTCCTACAACCTTGGCAGGGAACTATCCGTACAATGTGATCAGGCAAGTTGTCCTCTTTGTCAGAGGTGGTGGTGGTGGGTAAGTTGAAAATTAATCTTCTCATCTCTCATTTCAGGTCGACTTCCCACTCTTGCTGGATGCCTTGAATAAGTATGCTCGTGACAAGCCCATCGATCTGCTTTACGTGAATAATTCCACGGTGGAGGAACTACCCGACGAGATATTTGTGAATCTTCGCTTGCACAACGTTCAGTTGAGCAGTTGCAAGATAAGGCGCATCGATGATGGAACTTTTAAGGGGCAGGAGACCGTTCTGAAGAATCTTAATCTTCAGGATAATCTCCTCGAAACAGTGCCAATCGGAGCGCTGAAGGTCCTTACAATTCTCAATTTATTGGACCTGTCCAAGAATAGAATAGCTCTGATTCCGGACAATGCCTTTGACGGGCTAAATAAGCTGTCGACTTTGAAGTTGAATGACAACAACGTCACCCTGGGGGCTGGAGCCTTCAACGGGCTCGAAAAAAATTTGAAGAATCTAAACCTAAAGGGCACTCGTCAAAGGCGTGTACCTGAGAGCATTCGTGGTCTGAAATCGCTGGCATTCCTGGATCTCTCTCTGAACGGAATCAAGGAGCTGCCTGGTGTTGGGGGAACTCGAACATTCGAAGGATTAGACTCCCTGACTGCTCTCAATTTGGAACGAAATCTTATCCAGAACCTGGGTGAGACAGCATTCACGGGTGTGCGGAAAACATTGAGCTCCCTGAGCTTGCTAAACAATCTACTGGCTGAGTTCCCCGTTGGAGCGGTGCATTCTCTCAGGGAACTTCGTGTGCTCGACATTGGTTTCAATTTACTGACCGCACTCCCAGAGGTTGCCTTTCGTGGCAATCCGAGTATAACACTCCTCGCCTTAGATGGTAATCCCCTGCCAACAGTGCCAGAGAAAGCATTCAGCCACCTCAATTCAACTCTTAGGGGGTTGTCCTTAGGCGGACGGTTTTTGCATTGTGACTGCAAGCTACGATGGGTTGCTGAATGGATCAGGAATGGAGATCTTCAAGTAAGCATTTATACAAACCCCCCGCTCCCTGCGTAGACTACTTGATTAATTCATTAACAAATTGCAGGTAACATCCCGTGAAAGGAATCCACAATTCTGTGGAACTCCGAGTCGCTTCAGTGACCGTGGTTTCTATTCAATTCAACCAGAGGAGCTTACCTGCCCCGAATCGGAAGTCGATCTCAATGGACCTGTGGGAGTCGTCGATTCACTGATTCCACGCATCAAACCAACTATTGCGGCTGCAACAACCACAACAAGCACCACCTCAACCACCACTACTCCGAAACCATCCCCCTCGACAACAATCACAACCACAACAGTGGCCACATCGCCCGTGACTGCCAGGAGAACATCGAGCGCTGCTCCACCGTCGTCTACAACCGAACTGGTAACTGAATCATCCACTACACCCACAACCAGCGCCACCACCGCAGCAGCTTCCATTAAACCATCCACTTCGGCAACCACACAATCAACTTCCACCACTTTAGGCACGGTAGGTTCCCAAAAATCAATCCTCTCTCCCCGCACATTACCCCCCAATGCATGCGTTATTTCTCTTCTTTCAGTCAAAGGCACCCTCGAACACCCAACAACATCAATCCACGTCTTCGTCGACGGGCACTGCACCGATTGCTACCAAAAATCAAGCTCTCCCCGCCTGGCGCCAACAACAACCAGGTGGCATAGGCGGTGGTGCTGCTGCTTCGCAGGCTGCCGGTACCTCACACAAGCAACAACGACCGCCACTGGTGTTGGGCTTCCCGCCACAACGAGGCACTCGAATCGACGACGCCAATGAGGTGCAAGTGAAAAATGCCTTCCGCCAGGATAGTTCGGTCATAATTCAGTGGGATTCCGATACCGCCAACATCCTTGGCTTCCGGGTGGTCTATCGATTGTTCGGCGAGAAGAGCTTCAAACAGGGCCCACCACTCGAGGCCAGCGAACGTGAATTCAAGATAAAGAACGTCCCCGCCCAGGAGTGCATCATTGTGTGTGTCATTTCCCTGGAGGAGCTACATGTCACTCCAGAGACGGTGCCATACCAGCAGTGTCGTGAGGTGCGAACCGTTGCATCGCAAACATCGAACATGGACAAAATTACAATAGCGGCCAGTGCAGCCATTTGCGGAACAATTATCGTAGCGGTAATTGTGTTCATCGCAGCAAGCAGGTTAAATGATTTTTAATTAGTACAAGTATGTGCAGTCCTGGCTCATGTGTTTCCTCTTCTCTTCTCTTTTTTTTTTGTTTCCTGTGTGTCCTTTGCAGACGATCGAGGAAGTTGCAAACTTCACAGCAAAAGAGTCCCCTGCCAATCGGTGGCTTGCCGGTGAATTGTTGCGGCCCAACTGGCAGTCCGGGACCATTGGGCTCAATGGCCACTTTATCGGCGTTCAATAACCATAAGGTGAGTGTGAGCTTGAAGTTTCAATGAAAAATGCATCATTGGGGGAAAATGGAAGTTAAGTGGAGTTTAAGTGAAAATTTGAAGGATAAATTGAAAAACCCAATTTAATTGGAATAAATGTCGCGTTTGGAAGGGACAGTGAGTGCTTTTACTCCCTGGAGCTCGCGATTATGTTCTTATTGCGTTTTTTCGCATTGAAAAACAGCATGACGTTTTCAATTCTCGATTAAAGTCATTTTCGAATTCGAAATATTGACAGAACTATAAATATTATGTCAATTCGATAAATGGAAGTCGAATTTCATGCAAATCAACTCTCTTTTGTGCCGCGGACTTTAAGCAAGGTCGGACGAGCAGACTTAACCATGTTTAAACATAATTAACTGTGCGTATCTAATCTACTTTGTTATGGCACGTTACGTGCTCTAATTCCCTCGGATTTTGGTTTCGCTGAAGCGGACGTCCTTTCCTACCGGAAATAGTGAAATTTTTATTCCACCTGACGTAGTAAAACTATTTGATTTTAAGCCAGTTTCTCCGAAGGAGTTAACGCATAAGTTAGCTTAGTTTTTGCGTAGGCAACGTAGCGGACATAACAAAATTTTGACGGTAGGCAAGCAGAAAGTGGGTGCATTCTATTTGTTGAACATTTCCCCCTACAACTAAACATAGATTTTCAAGAGTCTACTGCTAGCTTAGTAGTTTAGTTACAGCAGCACTAACCATTTCAAAATGAAGATCTACATGTAAACAAAAAACTTCTCCATTTTTCCTTGCATTTGTTAAGGACTAGCTAACGACAAAATATGAGCAAACAAATAGCGAACTGAGTGATTAACCGCCTGCGACACTGTTGAAACGTCAAAGCCATTACAAAAATCAACTAAAGCAAGTGGGTACTTCAGTCAAAGCCAATTTAATAGACGAATATCGTCTGCTGTCGTCTATGTAAATACATTAAACACAAGAAAAAAAGACCCCTAAATCCACACAAGACGCCAATTTTCCACCCGAAGAAATCGCTGCGCGTTCATGTTCGTGTACCCTAATTACATCCCAAATCCCTTCCAATGTTCGCATTCCTTTTTCCTTGGGAATGAAAGGGTGTGTCAAAAACACCTCTCCTCCATTGGATACACCCCACAGTTGGAGACGATGCGTGTGCATGTTTATTCGTTTAACGTTCGATTTGTCTGCGCCATCGGGAAGGATTGTTGTGGAAAGAACAAAAATATATATAAAAACAAATCCAATCGGTTACAACGACAAATTTGCATTTGCTTCCCTAATATCGGCGTGTGTATGGTTGTGAGTTGGTAAACAATGAATTACGTTCACGTTCACCCCAATGATTTGTATAGAGAACTTCCACTGCCAGCCAGAGGGGAGCTCCACCTACTAATGCACATTCGAAAGAAAAATCTATTTCCATCTTAATTTTTATTTGTAATGTACGCTTCTGTGCACACTTATCCGACAGGAATGGGATCAAGTATCGGCATACAGCAGCAGATCCATACCAAGACCTAGGATATATCCGATGGATAATCAGGATGATTTAAGGAGTCACTTCTCCGGCATGCCAGGGAAAGTCAGTAAAGCAAGGTAAGTTCAAGGTGCTGGTTGATTACGAAAATAGCAAGGGGAGTGACACAATGTACGCGGGAAGTGATTATCATTTTTTGCAATCATTCTCTTGTTTTTTTTTTTTACGATTTTATTTTACACACCTACACTGGAGGGATGTCATAATGGATGCACTTGGCTTTCATACACATCTGCAGTTGAATTCATTTGGCATTCCTTCATAACACACACACAGAAACACACAACATCCTCATTCATTACACAGAAAAAAAAAAAAAAAAACATTTTCGAAAAATCTTCTTCAGATCCATTGCCGATGGCCAATCGCAGCACAGCTTTTCTAACAACTCACATCGCGGATACCTAGGCACAGCGTTTCCCACAAATTTGGTAAACTCACGACCGGAACTCAGACAGTCACGTCAATCGCTGGCGGCTGCATCCGAACGCATGTCGCGTGCCTCATACGCCGGATCGATTCATGGTCCAACAAGTATTGCGTCTAGTTCAAGACGTTCACGACCGCGATCTAGATCACGAGATCACCTCAATGGACCACATATTCACAGTCATCGACCAGGAAGTCGGTAAGTGGGCTGACTGGATAAACCACTATCGCGCACCGCCTACTGCTACTAATTATAACAAACCAAGATTAACACTAAACCACAACGTACCTACTGTGTACAACAACGCCACGCTGTTAACAACGAAAAGAAAATCAACAAATAATTAACAATTTAACAATTAACACGCTTTTTTCATTTCTGTTCTATTAATTATCTCCGCTACTGTTCTGTTTCTCATTTGGGTTCTCTCTTGTTTTCTTTTGATCTATTTTTTGTTGATTTCGCTTGGATTAACCATTTAGAGTTGCACTTTCGTTTTTGATTTAACAATCACTTCTATCCCGCACCACCTACACAAAAAGAACGTCTACACGTTCAAGACATGAATTTTAAGAAAACCTTTCCGTAGATACTCGACAGCTGGATCGACGCACACGCTAAATAACTACTGTGACACATCGGATAATTGGACTGAGAACGACATGGAGATCTATATGGCTAGAAATCCGACGACACGCAATGGATTGGTGCCATTATGAGGGCGGGTTTTGTTATCCTGATATTTCGATGTTGTATTAAATTTGGATGAGATTTTCTGACGGTACGTTTCTCGGCCACGATTAAACGTTCGGCCATACAAGGAGGATCAGCAGCAGCAGCAGCAGCAGCAACAGCAACAACAACACCAACACCCAGAACCCCAACGGTGGAGGCAACGTCAACAGGAGAGGTTTCATCGTCACCACCATTACCACCATCATCATCACCACAACCATCACCATCATCATCAGCGACGTCATTCGCCGTTGCCGATACGTTGCACATCACCACCTGATGTTGTGCCACGTCCTACATCCTTTATAAGCAGCACTTCCGCCTCCACCACAACACATGCCTTTGCCGCCGATGATCTTCTAGGTGAGATCGTGGTCGAGAATTATTTCGATGAGTACGACAGACAGGAAATCCGCCATTTACGTGCGATACAATTAAAAACGTTTGACTCTTCAACGACAGAGTCACACTCTAGTAGTACTAGTAGTAATAATAATAGCAGTAGTATAAATAATAATTTTTTGCATTCCGGTACTAATAGCGGTAGTAACATAAATGATAATACTTCTGATGTCACTTATGATAGGTTAAGGACTCTCAATACAAACTTCGAAAGCGTCAACAAAATTAGTAAACCCACTTTGAACGAATTCAACGATGACAGCTACATATAATGGCATGATGATGATGAGTAGTTTGCGTAGTTTTAAAGCGGAAGTGCAGCATTCAATTAAATACGCAAAATAACGATACAATGGAGGAACAATGTCTGATGCGGAAGTGGTTGCATTCAGCTGTGAAAGCCAACAAATTGATTTTTTGACAGTTTTAAGTTCGCAATGACAGCACGTATTTTATTGTCCACATGGGACAGTGAATTCTATGGGACTGTTAAATACCAAATTGATTACATACGAGTACATTTAGCATTCTGATTAATTGACTATTATGCCCAGTCACTCTCCATGGGTCGTTAGCCTTCAAAATCGCATTTCATTTCGGCCTTTCCACTGGATGTGGTTTTAACTCGGAAGTGGATCATTACACTCCTTTAAAGAACCTTTACAGTCATTTTAAACAGGACACAGTTTCGTTGCAATAAATTTACAAGATTACGTACAAGTTAACACTCATTCATCTCGTAGTGAGTAAATTAGGCATGTTCGTGTACTTTTTGGGGTAAAAACTCTCTCAAAGAGAGGAAAAATCACGAAATAATAAACGAACGCGAAAGCTACGAGATTTCTCCACCTTTTAAACGTCAAATGAAAATGTATGCAAATTCACGAATAACAGAAAATTACGTACAGGGATCTGACAGATATCATAAATCATTGCAAAGAAATTTCATTCTCTCCTCAGGGCTCTCTTTTCGAAAAACTACGAAACGTTTGCGTACTCGAACAGGATTTTGTGAATTTTCATCAAAATTCGTTGTTTTGGGAGAATACGCGAACAGACCTATTGTGTTGCAATACTCCCTTCGAGAGAAAGTGCGTTTCAAGTAAAAACTTGATGTCTGTCACCAAAAAAAACACTAAACGTCATCCCATTTTGACATTCTTCAACCTTTTCAGCTAGTCTTGTGCACAAGATTGCAATGAACAAAATAATGCAAATCTACAGCAAAACCGATTATGTTTGAGTATTCAGCGCAAGCTTATACGACGACTCCTGTTTATTGTTCACTTCCTGATTCCTTATTAACTAGTTGCAACCCTCCTCATGTCATTGCTGTATCATTTGCGTCCACTTACAACGATAATGAACCTCCGCTCTAAAACTACAAAACATCTTTTGAATCTCGTTCGAATATACACAAAAGCGTTGAATGTTTATAAATAAAATTGAATCAAATATACAGTAGCCGAAACAATTATGTATTATACATTTCTAAGAGCATATCCTAGAGTAGAGTAAACAAAATAAATAATATATATATTCCGGCTAGTTAAACAAAAGCAATGAAACAAAAAATTTAAAAAAAATTTGGTAGGTGCTCAAACAGTTAACACTGAGAATAATTGTTAACATTTTAATTACTATATCGTAACAAGAAGAAAAATTATATAAAAACTAGTTAAGTCAATTTATAAATATAGGTCTTAGTGTAAACTATAACAAACAAAAAAATTATTAATTATATTTCTCTTTCCCCCTAAATATTAATTTCTTTTCCTTTTTTTTTTAGTTTTTTTGTATAAAAAAAAATAAAGTTTGTATTGAAATTTGTTTTGTTTTTGTTTTTATTTTTTATTTGTAACTTCATTTTCCCAATTTAGTGAATAAATTAATACATAAACCTGCCACTTATCACAAGTTCCTTGCCCCCCGGGGTGGCTCTGGATGGAAGCAGATACTCAACAGATGTTCGCACACAAATTCCCATTTGGGGGACGCACACACAATAATTCTTTATTATTGTCAAAAGACAAATAGTCCTTGATGTGTTTATACATATGCACATGTTTGTGTGTTGCGCATATAGAAACTGTTCAAAGGAATTCCCATTAGTCCTTCTTTTCTCGGCCAAAAAAGGACTTTTCAGCGATGCTAGAACAAAAGTTTGCACTTCGTTGGATACTTTAAGCAATGGCACACAACGGGCATACACAACCAGTGAAACAACTCCTCCCCCCCACACCGCTGCCGCCATCTAGTGAGTGAATAAAAGCGCTCGGATACAAATAACGACAAACTGAGAGGAGAAGCAATTGAAATAAATGTTAATAAGGATGCAACTGGAGAGAAATTATGCTTTTGCAACATCCTGTGTGCTTAAACAATGTAACGCTGAAATAGTAGCATGCTCTGATGGAGCCAGTTACCATTATCCCTATCCCTATCCCTATCCTGTTCCTCCTGTTTTGTTTTTGTTGAGTTCAAGTTTATTTTTGTAGGTTAAGAGATATATTATTGTAAATAAAATACAATTTAGATTTAAGAGGAATCGATGGGCATGTGTAGAAAAAATGTCAGCCCTATTCGCATTCAAAGCAAATGAACACAGTTGAGAGTTAACGTTAACATTAATTAAATTAGAAATTCGTAAGGAGATGTTTATTCTAAAAATTTGTAGATAATAGCTAAGAGAATACACACAATGCTAGGAATAACACATACCGTTAGATTAGTTAGAAGAATACACACCAAACAAACACACTCACATATGCTACTATTAATGGGAACAACTAAGCAAGTACCAATTGCCAAATAGATGATAAGTATCTAGTTGAACTACAGTCGAATGAAATTGTGCTTTGTAAATAGGATTAGTTTAAATCTAGTAATATACATCCATACATACTTATATACATATATGCAAAACTGCCTTAGCACGGACATAGCAATTAAAATTAGAAATAATTATATGGTAAATGATAATGTTTAGCAAATAGTAAGAAAAATTAAAACAATTCGTTCGTTTCGCTGATTATAATTGTTTGCCAATGCAACCATCGAGTATACAGTACACTGAGGCAGATGGAATCTATAGTGGTCCTGTGTACTTAACACTTATTTGATTATACGAATATATTTTTAATAAACGCATTTATTTTTCGTGGTTATTTCCGGGGTTTGGTCTTTTATTTGCTTGCTTACGCGCAGTCTAACAGAGAATCCATTTCAAGGTAAGGATATGCTTTCTCCATTCCTAGTTTACGTCAGAAAGAGGACCTTTGGCAAAAGAAGGTACAATGCAGCAGTCAGGCCTTTTACGTACCATGAATCTTTAGTCAATGATCTTGGTGATCTTACTAACATCGACATTAAGGGACTACTACTCTTTATTAGAAGCTCTAGTAGGCATGGTGGATCATATGAGGCGGTAGCTGGCAGCTACTTTTAACTTAACCTATCCTAGACAGCAACAGACACAAATATCTCCTGCCTGACTCAAAAGTGCTCTCAAATAGGGAGTATTCAAGCTATGGAAACAGATCACATGGGAACATGCGGCGATAACAAGTATTTTATAGAAAATTTGTGGAAAATACTTTTTTAACAAAACTTCACAGTCAAATCAGAACCGAGAAGGGTCGAGTGGGACTCAATTACTTCAGATAAGGATCACGATATACAAGGATCATTCAAAAATGGAGAGAGGTGCTACTTGATTGTTGAGGATCACAATCATCCCCTTTGGTCTCACTAATGATACCACCAGCATGATAATTTTTGCGATCGTTTTTGGTTGACAACGCGATCATTTTACGAAGAGCTTACAAGCTGAGAGCTATCAAAAGTGTGATTACAAAAGTCTCCACACCACGCTCTTACTCAGAAGCAACAATCTTTCAGACTAACAGAAAGGTCCATCCTATTCCAAGCTGGAGTGCTGGGATACCAGCTAAATGCCTAGAAAATTGTCAGGTTCCTCTGCCGGATATAACTATTTATGTTAACAGTCAAGCAGAATCAATACAATGGAGGGGTTAGAAAAACGCATGAAGAACTGACACGTTTTGGTCAAACTCTGGTTGGTTCCTGAACTGGCAATACAGAAGGTAACGAAAATGTTGATCATTTGGTAAAATCGAGGAACACCAACTAACAGCTACTGAAACAAAAAACAAAACAAACATTAAGTTTGTTACACCACTTCACAAAAATAAAGAGGAGCTACCTGGTAGCACAATGGCTCAAGAGATTAAATTGGTAGAAAATACCCTTCAAAGCTCTCTTAAGGCTCTCCAGAACCCTACTTTGCTTTACGCAAAAAATAAATTGCCATGAACCAGTACGAAGATCTTACGATTAAATAAACTAAAGTGTTTCGATGTCTGTTGGCCAAAATCCATCGATAAACCGGTGCGTTTTTTGTTATTAGCAAGTCCATACGAAATCCTTTTAGTAACAGGAAGTAAATGGCCACGACATACAAAAAAAAAGAGCTTCAGTCTCTACTACCACTGTCCCACAAAAATGGGATAAACAAATGACGAGAAGGATGAGCTTAGAGCTGTCCGCAATTAAAGGGGAAATCATCCTACCTTTGACCGCGTTTGCATGTCAAGACAGGAAATGACATCCTCTGTCTGAAATATGTGATAGTATTCCACAGCGAAATGACGATGCTGAACTGTATGTAGACTCTTAATCCTGTTGCATCACTGAGCAATGGTTTCGGTAGAAAATAGCAGAAGCAATCCTCACTTCGAAGGGAAGGAGTTCATTTTTGATTAAGCAATCTTTATCGATAAAATCCACACAACAAATTCCTTTCAATAGAAGCCTTGATACAAGCATTAACTTATTAAACGACATGAAGCAACAAAGAGATGTAAACCACTATAGGTAAGCTAGACTCGCAAAAACTAACCAGTGAGTTGGTAACTTCGGAACTGTTAGGAAGAGTGCTAAAAGTACAGCAAACGGAAAACCAAAGAATTTCGAAATACATATCAGTCACCCAGTGACACAGTCATTACAGGTGCAATCAGAGTACTCAAACAGAATAAAGGCAAATGAAGAAGAAAGCGAAGAAGAGCGTTCTTCAATAGGATTCCAAATTTATTGAAAGCATTTTGTTACGAATCTACTCTCCATGCTGAGTTATATAGAAAGCAATCCATTGAATTTTAACATATTAGTGAAGTCACGTTCACGAGGGTTGAAGGTCTTTGAACATTTTCCTGTCCAAAACGACATGCGACAGAGTTATATACTATCAACGCTACTATTTCCGGTGGTTTATTCGAACAACATTGGAGGACAGACCCAAAATATTATATGCTGATGACGAACTCGATTAAGACACCAAAATCGGACAAGCAAAAGCTCTTTTTGTCAAAACTCCACAAACAGTCATGTGTCACCAGCCGGATTTTACTAGTTTCCCAGGAAATAAGTCAGACTTTACTAACTCTGATGGACGCTCGTAGGAAACTGTATCTGAAGATGAAGATGAGGGTACTGTCTTTAGCGAAGAAATGCATTGGATAAGTAGTAGCAGAAAAGAGCCTTGGAGTACGCCAGCAATAATATAAACAGTCCAAAGCAAACTGTATTAAATGTTGCGAAAGGTAGTTTCGAATCCATTGAGGAAGAGATTCATCGATACCAAACGAATGCACCTCTAACATAACAGTTTGATACCAAACTCTATCAAATCCCTTTGAAATATCTAGCGCAACAATCTTACATTCGCCAGAATGATGTGCCGATTCCAGGTCCTTGGAATGAAGAGACGTACAATAGATGGGTGGTTGGAGGAAGAAGAAAATTCGCCTTTTTAGGGACAAATTCTGTTTTTCAAGCACAAGTCCAAAAAAGAAGACAAATAAGTAAGTTTTACCAGCCTGGACGAACCCCTCGTCAGAACGATGCGTGGGGTCTACGCATTCCGTTCGTGTTGGGAATATAAGGCGCGTTACACGAATGGTTGTCAGAAAGTAGACCGTGGATCCCATTGCCCTGTCGCGCATAATTTTTTTTCGAAAATTCCTTTTAAAACAAAACAAAGTCAAACTTACCCCGGAATCTGCAGGCAGTTGTCCAAGCGATACCTCAGTTCCATTGTGAAGTTCGCCCACAGCTGCGCCATCCCACTTTTCCCACCAAAATGTGCATTGCACGTGGCCAACAAGCAACTCAGCCTAACAACCAGAGAATCAGGTTTGGCTGATTTTATCCTCAGAGGATCAAACTAGAGAAAGGAGAACATGTTAGCCTCGCCCCAACAGACAGTGTCAATTGACTCACGTTATCCTTACTTCCTTTCTTTGAATACGGAAACAGTGCCTCTGACTGCATGTCCGGAAAGATGTAACTGATCATCTCCAGCAACTCGTTGTCCTTAATCGGCCCGGCAAGTTTTTTCTGCGGTGCCCACTTCCGGAAAGGCGATGCAGCCGGAACAAACTTGGTCTTAGTCAGTTGTTCCAAGGGATTCGGTTCGTCACCAGCGCCCAAAGCACTGCCGTAGTTACGACCAACATAGCTCTCCACCGTTTGGGCGTTCTTCTCCAGATGTAGATAGTCATCGAGTGATGTCGACAAGTAGCTCTGAACTTTCGTGATGGCGCGTATTGACCACATGTGGGCCTTCAGAGGCACAAAGTCAGAATAATTTGCCGAATCCACGACGACGTTTTCGGCAATATCTGGCCAACTGCAGAGAACCAAGAGCTCTGTTCTAGAATCACTGAAATACCCATATGGGAGGGCCACAAAGTACGTGCCATCCATGGGACCCTCCTCGGCATTTGATTCGGTTTCAGCTGCTGGACTGATGGAGAAGGGAACCTTCATGCGGCAGGTGTACTTTGTCATATTTCCCAGAGCGTACGTCTGGCGAACCGACACCGTGGCTGGTGGATAGTTTCCACTCAGCTTCTCCTTGAACATTGTCAGCAATCCAGAGAGATACTTGCACGATGGAGGAGAGGTTTCTAAGGCGACAACATCGAAGTTAATTCTCACAGATTGTCCCACCCAAACTCCGAGGAAGAAATTCCACGACGGGTTGAACACGGGCACAAAAATGGGCACAGCCGAGTTAGTCTCTGCTGCAACAACACTCGCCGAGCTCAGGAAGAAGCTGCACTCACACGGGTTTGAGATGTAACCATACGCCGGCTGAACAAGAACAAACCGCCTAAGGCCGTACCACTTCGCCAAGAGGTGCGCGTCAGAAGCATCCGTCGGACAAAAAGTGTTTTCCAAACTCATAAGATCGGAGAATAGTTGAGGTTGCATGGGCGCAGTTAGCTCCTCAGATTTCTCCTCAATCACCGCTTGGTAGTAGCTTGCGGTAAATTCCTTTTTACCCAACTGTACTGTCTCCACTTTGATGTCCCACTTGGCTCTAAACAGCTCATCTTTGTCGAGCGGAGGACCCTTGTCCGCAGCAGAGAGGTTCCAATCTTGGATTATCTCACCCAATTGGGCATTGAATGCCTCCCAATCGGACTTGGTGCTGAAGTCCTCGCGATAGAAACCGTTTTCGTCAATTTCCTCTGCCATTTTTCAACACGAAACCAAAACGAATTAAACTTTATTTATTACTGCGAATAATTGACGAGGACTACTAAACGCGACGTAAACAAAGACCCATTTGACTTGTCAACAACAGCTGTGCAAAGGGAATTAACTGACAGTTTGCTATAATGGTGCCATAACTTGACAGGTACGGGAAATTATTCTCGTTCAGCGGTCTAGATAAAAGGGTAAGTACCGAAGAAACCACGCATTTTTCGAGACGTCACTATTATTATTTCCTTAAAAATGACAAGCAATTTTAACAGAATAGCCTAGGGAAAAGAAATTCATAGACGTAAACATTTTGGGAAAATATTTTAAAACTTTGTGTCGTGTAGGAGTTAGGATCTAGAAAAATCATGTTGAATCAGCTTTCATATCTATAAAATGCCAAGATACGTACATAAGTATGTAGGTGAGTACATTTCGTCAATGTATGACAGTAAAGACATTTCCATCAACTCGTTCCAACTAGAAAAAAAAAACTCATAAAATACAATCCCTTGACCATGGTCCATCGCATCGATTCCAAAACAAACATACCTGTTACACCAAGCGAACACAACCCGTGAAGAAATCACGGCCATTTGTACAAAAACCCACACTTGACAGATATGTCAAAAATAGTTTTGTAGAAAATAGATTTTAGAGTTTATTTTCTCAACGAGAACCACAAATCCGTATATTTTTATAGAACCAAAATATGAAATAGATCCTGTCGACTGGAGAACACATTCTTCCAAAAACCAAGTGAGTACGAACTGCGTCGCCCGTACCCGGGTGTTATTTTCGCGCCCAACCCCCCGGGAGACTGGTTCTGCCGTCATCCCCTTGTTCAGCCAAAAAAAAAAGGCGAAAATTTCACGTCTAAAAATGGACGCGTGCGTTGCCACCAGCCATCACGGTTCTGTGTGTTTACCCTTGATTTTGTACGCTTTTCAGGTGGTGACGCAGGCAAGATGATCAAATCCTCACAGGAGCAGGGATTTCGTTTGCGCCCCAACGAGACGACGATAGCAGCCGTGGACACATTGAAAACAACCTTTCTGCCGAACCTCAGTATAGACGCCCACTTCTGTCCGATATGCGGTCAGAGCTTCCCTCGGCAAAATATCCTCACGGAGCACATGCACGCACTTCATCCGACGGATATGGTGTTCCCCCCAAACAGCCTCAACCGTATCGAGTATCCATGCCTAAGCTGTGATGACAAATTCTCTTCTGGAACCGAGCTGGACGAGCACAATCGTGTGGCTCATCAGGCCTTCCGCTTTACGCGCTGCATATCATGTGGTCTGTACGGCATAGCCACTATCGATGGCGACTACAAGTGTGTCCATTGTGGCAATACGTGTGGAGTGACACCGACAATGCCTGGAGTCGGCCAGCCTATCTATTTGGAACAACCGATGAGCAATTTCTCGCCAATGGTAGATGACGACGATAAGGACGGCGATGAGCCTAAAGTGCCACCACTGACGATACGACTGTCAAAAATCAAAGAAGAAGCTGAAGAGATCAAAGAAGATTCGGTTATCCAGGAGAACCCCTCGATTTTCCTATCCTCTGCACTCGAAGTAGAGAAACCACCAGCGACGTCGCCACAAACGCCGCCCGGCAAAGTCCGACACAAGTGTCCCGAGTGCCCGCGCACCTTCAAGACCCAAGGCACTCTGGCCATGCATCGGAAGATCCACAGCGGGGAAGCAGAGTGAGTTAGGATTAAGCCGCGCATTTCTTTGCCATATGTTATCTAAATTTCCTTTTCTTCTGCAGTTACACGCCAAAAGAGCGACCGTACTCGTGCACGTACTGCGGCAAGTGTTTCACACAGTCGAACACGCTCAAACAGCACACTAGAATACATACAGGTGAGAAACCATTTAGATGTGGATATTGTGGCAGGGCGTTCACTGTAAAGGACTACCTGAACAAACATATCACAACTCACACGGGTGAGGAATATAAAAACAAACATTTTACAAAAATTTCAACAATTTCTTTATGTCGTATTGTTAACTGTTAGCTATGACTAAGTGGAGTGGGGGGTAGATGTGTCATGCATCCGCCATCATCATCACCATGAAGGGGGAGTGTATTTTGTGTGTTTCAGTGAGAAAGTTTCATTCCACGAGCCTGTGTGTTGTGTACTCATTGTCCGTAAAGTTTTCATCGTGCAGCCAGTCTAATGTAGGTCAGCGGCGACGTAGACTTGTTTCTGAGGTTGGTGACCTTCAACGTGACCTTGATTGAATTAAAACTCACATTTTGTTAGCTGCTTGTTTTGGCTGGTGGACCACAGTGCTGTTTATACATAATTATTAGATGGAATCTCGGAGAGGATGTTGAGAAGGCCGCTTGAAAATTCACATCTTGTTTGTCACTAATCTCATCCGCTGTGTATCTAAACTAATTCTGGTTGGGACTCTGTGTTATGTTTCGTGAAGATTTGTTTTAAAATATTTACAATAGACTCGCTTGTTTACTTGATGGAATGAGTACAATGATTGCAGTCGCTTCTCTGAACTACGCACTCGTTCTGCTGTAAGAAAGGGATTGACTAATAGAGAAGCGTTTACTTGGTTAAGGTCTTGTTTAGTGTATCAGAGTAGATAATGGATAATCGGAGTTCATCTCACGGCATATCGGTCTATATTTTGTTTAGGATTCCCATTCCGTCAGACTGAGATCTTTATTTTTGTCGTTAGAATGCGAAAATGATTGCCAGATGGCTTCGATTACCGTAGAAGGAGTCTTTTGAAATCTCCTTATGAATGTGTCTGGTTTCCTCTGGTAAATAAGAATCTTTTATCCTTAAAAACTCATAGTATTCTGTTCCTCCATTGAATACAGTTGGTGTGGGGCTTTTCAATCACCAAAGACAGTTTTACAAGTTGCGACCTTGCGTCTGCTGTTCCTTCATCACGTATTTCGGATGTTCGTCGTGCTCTTTCTATTAGGCGACACAGTTTCTGATGTGAGGAATCTGGAATAGAACGTTTCGTACGTATCGTTGGTGTCCTATTTTGTCTCCAACCGATTATGCTCAATAGCAAATCTGGTACCTTTCACTACTGGGACAAGTTGATGTCTAAAATTCTGTCCAATGAGGTCTGTTTGATACGGTGGTTGTACTTATTCAAACGGAAACATTCTGATAAAATAGATCCGGAACGACGCGGGTTGCCAATACCGAAACCAACGTACCCGCAGACATAAAGATAAGACGCAGGGTAACTAGTTTCGATGTAAACCCATGCCGTAATTCGATTTGCCGTATGACTAAACTTTTGATCTTGCTTAGTCTGGTTAGATCACAGTCAGTACAGTTTATACAGAAATCGTTAAGGGGAGCACCCAGGCTTCTAGCTTGTCTACCTACCAGACAATGTCGTGTGAGGGCTCCAACTATGGAGATAAGTCTCTTAGTTTTCTTTCGAACCAGTTTTGGCCAAATTGGTTCAGATGAGGGACATGTACTGATGTTAATCCACCTACTGTTTCACGACGATTTGGTAAAGAGATGACTGGCATTGCTTAACCAAATCGAATGGTATTGTTACCGATTTCAAGGATAGCTAACTTCTACTAAAATGTTGTATTACTTGTAATGTGGGGTTAGTGAGCATATTTACTAATGTTTCAATCGCAGGAAATGCTTTCATTTTAAGTGGGTTCATGCTTTACTATTTCTATTTATTCAGCAGCTTACTCGCTGCCACCTCATCAGAGAACAGTCGAATAAAACTTGAAAAGTTAGAGCAAATTGTTAGAATTAGTAAAAACAGTGTGAGCAGACCTGTGTAGAATGGGCCAGTAAGTGTAGAAGTTTTTAATTGAATCGTAGAGCCAGTAATTTTCCGAAAAGACCAAAACAAGTTCACAGAACAAACCAAATGTTAATATTTGTGTGTCAGCTCGGAAAATATTTACATACGTCGTACGAACGAAAAATGATGTCACCTCTTGCAAGAGAATAATAGAGTTACCCACAATAGGTTATTCATCCCATAGAAGTGTGTACATTATCTGAGAGAAACTATGTGTGGAATATTTTGTACAGTCCGAGGTGTCTTTGTGCTCTTAAAGCGAATGTGTTTCTTTTAAATTAAATTGAGTATAATTGGAATGTTCGACTGGATCGAGTTCCTACTTCAGGCACAAGAAAAGGGAAAACTTGCTTCTCTCTGCTGCTAAAGTCTTTCAGCGCCAAATAGAAAACATTTTACACAGCACACTACAGCATAGTAGGCGGCAGTGATTCGCTGATTGTTTCCACATCTTTCAACCGATGGATCCTCAATTTAGTCTGTCAGTCTTGTATAATATACTGATTTCCATATCGGGCCAGGAGACTGATTCTAAAGCGACGACTGATGAGAACCCAGTAAATTTAGATGAAATTTGAAGATTGACTTGCTACCAGGTCTTGTTGTCGAACACAGTGCCACCTATTAAAGGCACATTTTAACTTCCAATGTTATTTATTCAGTTCGCAAGCTTTTCTCACTTATTCCACTGACATGAGGGACAAAACTTACTCATTTTATTTCTAAAACCTTATTTTCGGTTACTTCGTCTATAAATTGTTGTTCCCTCGTTCAATTAGAAACGACTCCCTTGTCTCCTGAATGTACTATGTATTTGCAATAGCAATACCACTTATCGCATACACTTCACAGAGGACCATAAAACCTGGCAGTCCTCTTTTTCCCGATGTTCACAAGTTCCCGGTCTTTCTTGATTATTTCCGCTTAAATGTTGCAAGTTAAATACAGCAGCCTTGAGGAAGACAAATACTCTAACACATGTATATTTCAGTATGTTCTCGTTTGCATGTCCAGCTGGGTTTGCTTAGAGTCAGTAGCTTTTCTCATTGCAAATCCCTCCTTGTCCAATTGATTCCCCACCGATGGTATCCACGGATAGAGACCAAGCTTTGCTCATAAAATGGAACCAAACACTGACACTTTTGTTAAATTCATCAAATCTTGCACAAAGGTATGTTGTTATTGCGGTTGCAGTTTAGATAACCAAACCAAGATTGTCTCACTCATGGTAGCGATTCGTCTTGTACATTTGTTAGGTAATGATCCTAGTTAATGTTAGTGTACGTGATGGTAGAATCTTCATTGTCTTGTCGTATTCCCCTCTTCAATCCATAGGACACGGGTTATGTAATATGTTTTGTCCATTTTAATCCCACACATTAAAAACTTATTTCCGAATTAGAATTAGTTACCCAATGTCCGTAAACAATTATTTATATTCTAAAATTGAAATATCTCTCTTTCAGGGGAAAAACCTTTCCGATGTGCCTACTGCAACAAGGCATTCAGCGTCAAAGATTACCTCACCAAACATATTCGCACCCACACGGGAGAAAAGCCATATGCCTGCCCATACTGTGACAAGCGCTTTACCCAACGGAGTGCTCTAACCGTGCATACGACCAAACTGCATCCTATATAATAAAAACAACAAACAAAAAAATCAAAAACCACTTAACGCCCTCAACAAATCATGTTTTCCCCTTCAATTGTGTTTTTATTCTTTCTAACTCCAACGAACTGTCCCCTCGCGAAAAAGTCCTGAATTTCACACACCATTACACCAATGCAGGCACTTTGTGCAGCCCGGACATGGACCTGGAGTAGAAAAGACCACGCTGTGGTTAGAGATCTATCATTTATTGTGTTTTTGTAAGAATTTAAATTATTAATTTTGTTTTAATATTTCTTTTTTTTTTTATTTTTTATTACATTTACTTGTTTTAATCTTTTTTTTATTGCTAAAAGTAATTATTTTGAAGAAAGTCATAATCTTATAAATATTTAAAGTTAAATTTTTAAAGAAAAGAAAAATCTAGCACAATATGTATAACTTTTAAGTTGAAAAACAATCAAACAAAAGAAAATAAGCAAACTAATGAGATTTTGTGAAAAGCAATACTTAAAGAAAAAATATTAATAAAATAGAAAAAACCAATCTTCAAGAAGATGAAAAAGAATAACAGTGTGCTTTAGTTTATTTTCTTTCTTTCTCAACTATTTGGTGGATGGTACGGCGCCTTTGTGTACTGCGACTTCTATCGGAAAACTTTAGCTGTTTCGCATAGAAGTGAGAACTTACTAGTGCAACTGGACTGGCAGATGTATAAAGAACGAAGAGATCCCATCGCATTGAAACAAGAAGAAGTTACAGGAGCCTGCTGTGCTATTACTTCATTTGCTGCCTTCAATACTATACGGTCTACAGTTTATTTAACAACAAGATGCTATGAACCAAGGATTATTATTCCCTCAGCATTCGATGTTAATGTTTCATGCGTAAAGAGTAACAAAAGAGCGCTTAGACGGTATCAATTTATTGTTTTTTGAAACAAGCCAGTAGGTAAAAGAGAAAACAAAAAATTATTGAAATTACAGCCCCAACACAGGATATTCGTTTTGCTAACTTCTTCGAAATTCGACGTCAAATCACGCATTAATGACAAAATGCATATGAGCTTAACGTTTCGAAGGTACATGATGTCGATATACTTCACCAGACTGAGAGTGCTAGTCTGTACCTTCTAAAAACTGTTCACAGTGTCAGCCCTATCATGGTATCCGTTCCGAATAGGTTATGGATCGTAAGAAAATTCCGATTATGTGGCATGACATCATCATGGTATCCGTTTTCGTACACAAAATTTCAAATATTTCGAAGAAAACATCATAGTAACTGGCAGACAAAAATGGATTGCATCACACCGAGAGAATGTCTCCGATAAGACTGTTAGAACGGATAACATGATGATAATTTCTACGATTTCGTCCAAATCGAAGAAAATTCCATGAGCGAATGCTAATTGATATACATTAACTGGATCACCACAAGTTTTCTTAAATTTGTGGGCCTGCTGACTCCGTCGAAAAATCAACAACTTTCTTGCGCTCTCTGTCATATTTCTCCATCTTTTGCGGGAAAAATCAAAAATGTTTGAGAAATCTTCCCATCCAATGGGGAATGGAGACTTGTACTAAATTTTCAGTTACTTGAATAAGGTCAACGGAAAAAGCTGATTTATGGTACCAAGGTACATACAAACAGGATACTCGGTAAAACCTAGACCCCAAGACCTAAAATTATCATGAGGCTCAACACGGCGCGGTAGTAATACCGATACAAAGGCATCAATATTAAGATTTAGACGAAGATTCAGAAAATAGCCTACGTGGTCACAACTGGGGCAATGAGAAACTCTCCTACAATCCATGATTTAAATCCCCTAAACAAACCTCTCCGTTTAGACTTTAATAGACTTTTCTTCTCAATAAAGTAGAATGACATGGGAATCAATTACCAGTGAACAAGTCAACAACACTCATCTAGATGGATGGCTCCAAAACACTTGCCGCGTGCATCACAGACAGAAACAAAATTCTGGGACTCAATTTCTTCCAAGCACTTTTAGTCATGCACTAATTCGTTAACGTCTCCATAGGTTTTTCGTGTTCAGCTGTTTGGGAGTCACAATCCCTAAGGTATCACAATGGATCTATTATTAATAACTTCAGCAACAATATTTTACATGTCAAGTTTTTTTATTGTTCCACATTACGGTTGTATTTTCTTACTTGTATTTAACAACATTTTGTTATACTATAATCATTACTTTTTTTATTTATATATATATACTATTTTTTACATACGATTATCACACTTTTAAAATTTTTTCTTCATTTATTTTTATTTTGTTTTACTATTTCTTCAATTTTTAAACTGTGACTTTTGGTTTATATAGTACAATAATAATATATATATTATTTATTTATATAATATGTATATAATATATATATGTATATATATATTCATGTAAAATATTTAAAAATACTTTACAAATGTTAATTTGTTATTATTTATTACTGAATGTGCGTAAATGCATCAACATCAATCGTACTTCTTTCCATTTACCCATTTTGAATACAATTTTTCTTTTTCTTTTTCTTTTTTATTTAAACAATACAAATATCGAATTCTTAATTTGAATTCTGCAATAATGGTATTACAAATTTATATCCATTTATGTGTACCTAATTAAATTTAAATAAAAAAATTCTATGTTTTGTATAAAAACAAAACAAATTTTCATTTTTTTTTTTCGCAAATTGCACTGTGTTCACTGGTCCAACACAGGTATTCTTATAAAAACAAAACAAAATTATAATAATACATCCTACGGTGGCGGCGTGAGCTTCTTGATTTTGTTATTCTACCGAACGGATTCAAGTGCTGGTTTATGGTTCAAGAAACTTCCTAACTAGTAATGCTGGTGCTGGAATTTTTTCTGGTTAAGGCTTTTAATATGTATTTCAATACAATTTCTTCTAAAAAAATTAACCGTGCTGTACTTTTTTTTTTTTTTGTAAATACATACGTTTTTGTTTAAAATTTAACAACAGTTCTTTCTAATGTATAATTCTGTTTATATTAAAATATCCTAATAGAAAATAAAATCCTATAACTTGTTGTTTAATATTTCGGCGATTGTGGGTTCTATTTATTTATTTTTGTGTAATAATGTCCGTCGGGATATTTCGCGTACAATACCATGTTTGAAACATAAAACAAAGGTGGGTTTTTCTATGTATTCGGTGTAGTTTTTTAAGAGTATAGTTTTTTTTGTAACAGTTCCTTACGTCGTTCTATTGCATTTTTCAAAAGTGAAGGCGGGTACAGTCATGTTTTTTATTTGACATCATTTTTGAATTCAAAATCGGACAAATAACAAAAGACAGGTAGACATCATAAGTACATTTATTGAAATGGAAATATAACAAAGTAACATCGGTTAAGGATTAGCAATTGTCTCATATGATGCAAGGATGTGTATCCACAAGTATTTAGTTTTTTGCCAGTGGTTCGGTTTCAGGAAAATCATTTTTTATCCATGCCCCCCAGACCATTTCTGAGAAAATACTACGGGCTCACCTTGGCTCTTTACTGGAGCTTCCTGCGTGTCCATGCGTATGTCTAATCAGGATGGTATTTCGACATACAGATCAATCAGAACAGAAGAATATCTGACAATTATAAGATAATATAATCGTCCTAAGAAAGCTTCTTAAAAACTGCTCTTTGAATAAAAATTTAACCCGCACAACACCAATGGTTTTGGGTAATGGTAGAAAAATGGTAACCAATTTTTTTTTCGCAGGATCTGACGGACTGTTTTCACTAGCAGTCTCCCACTGGACTTATAGTTCCAAAAGAGTGTCGGCTGATTTCTCGCGAAGTTGAAAAGCGCACTCGACTTGCGTTTAGGTTCACCGTTTTTTTTAACAACCTTTCATTGTTCCAGGGATCAATCCTCGATGCGAATGTAAACTATTATGTCATGGTATACAAGTGCTTCAATGGATTCGAAGAGACCTAGAGTAGCAAATTCAGAGTATAAGTCATTTTGATTCTATTGCTCTGTTTTGATTTCGTGAGAGTTCACTTCAAGTCACTGTCTGTTATTTTTCGTCGCTTTTTTGAACATTTCAAATTTGCAAGTACATTCCTGAACCCGCCTTGATTTTTTTTTTATTTTTTTTTATGAAATATTTCAATGATTTAACAACAAATTCTATTTTTTGTTTATTTTTGTCAAAATATTTAACTAAACTTAGAGCTACAAGGTTTTCTTTAAAGTTTTTTTTCTTTACATATATTTTGTTTTTTGTTTTCTTTTTTGTTGGAGATGTTTAATATACATTTACATATACATTTTGTTAAATATTTTGTTTTCCTTATTTTGTGGTTTGCTTAGCAATCAATAAATATAGATAATAATATTTTATGTTCACCATTTTACTCTATAAATAGCGTTGATTATGATAAATTTAATGAGTAAGTAGTAATGTTACTTTTAGTTTAAATGTTTAGTACACATGCAGTAGATGTTAACATTTAAATAAAAAGTTTTACCCTTATAAGTTAGTAGTAGTAGTAGTAGTATGTTGGAACGTTTTAAAAAGTTTACAAAATCAAGAAGAAAATGTTTGTTTTGTTTGTTATTTATATTCTAGGTAGATAGATTGAAAGCAAAATTATTAGGTAGGAATTGCTAAGCCCCTGGTGGTTCACTTGGAATGCGATACCATGGAGTGTGATAGCATTGAATGGGATATTCCTGAAATTTCAGCATATGTATCTGTGGGTCCTTCTGCACTACACACAGAGTCCTCGGGGGTGCGAGATGGTTCTGCTTCGGTTATTTCGACATCCTGATGGTGTTTGTTGCTGCGATGTTTTGCACTGAGCGCCTGAAAAGAGAGGGTTTGATGGTATATTAGGAAATTATAAGCGAAGATGCTGGACACTGCCATACGGTGATTGTGCGAACAAAAGTGCCAAATTGACGAAAGCGTTTTAAGCGATTAGTAATTTATTATTTAAGTGGTTCTAGGTAATATTTCTTGCATTTATCTAAGCATGCAAATTATAAGTAATTCTACAGTGTGCAAGCGATCTTATTGTATTACGGTCGGTTTGTGTTGATTGATTGCAGCTTAAGTTGTTCTTTGATGGAGGCTATCTACGAAAGGAAGTAGTAGCTTCAAAAGCCGGTTCAATCCAACCATATGCATCACTACGAATCCCAACTCAGTTACGATAACGATTTGAGATTGTTTTGAATGTTTACACGCAATTATAGGGAAATAAGTGCAGCAAGGAGGGCGTTCAAAGCTAGCGATAATGAATCATCAAGAAATATCTGAGATATAGTTCTGTTCGCGCACTCTAACCAAAACAACGAATATTCACGAAATACTACGCAAATCGAGTACGCAAAAGTTTCGTAGGTTTTCGTAAAAGAGGGCGCTTCTCATGCTACGAAATCTGTCAGATCCCTGTACATCATTTTTGATTGTTTGTGTATTGGTATACATACATTAGCATATGACGTTTAAAAAATGGGTAACTTTTGCGTGATTTCACCTTTCTCTGAGAGAATTTTACCTCCACTCCTTGAAATTTCTATGAATTTTGAGGCAAAAAGTACACGAACAGACCATGTGTTGTTTGACATTTTAGAGTCCATCCGATTAGTTCATGTATTCCATGACAATGTAGCTTTTGCTTCGACCTGACGTTTGGATCAGTTGAAGTTTTGCTTTATTTTGACAGTTGACTACGAGTTTTGACTACGAACACTAAGTGATTTGAAAAACTTGCTTCACATTCTGGGTGCATTTGATTTAAATGGTTGTGTTTGAACAAAGTTAGCAAAAGAGGAAAAATTCCACTAACCAATGAGCCTCGGCGTCAACATAAGCCATTGCACTTCTCATAGACAATGGAACCTGCCTGTGAACCTTCCAAAACCATACATTCCTTCGTAGATAGCCTCGTTTCATAATTTTGATAACGCCGGGTGCAGGGATCGAATTTTACTTCAGGACTCACACCAAAACGAAAATTCCTTACTAACTACTCGTATTCCTGTGAATTCAAATAAAATAATGATAGGGTGACTCTTTTCAAAAGAAAAAAACACTAATATACGTGAAAAAATAAAGCATTGCTGCCTGAACCCAATATTCTGATCAGCTGTACTCTTACCTTATCCTTACTTCCTTTCTTCTAAAGGTGTTGCAATAAACATTAAAAATTACAAATTGAACAATTAACCCAAAATCAAAAGAAAACAATCTTTAAAAATACATATTTTCGATAAAAAGTTAGAGAAGCTTTTTTTTCTGTTTTGTAATAGAAAGAACAACTCTCAAGAAAGTCATCGAAAGGAGAGAGAAATCATAAAATCAGACTAAAGAGGAACGCAAGTCCGTACAACAAAATTAACGAAGCGGAAGAAAATCAAAATATTTAACTCAACTCTTGGAAACTTTAATCCTAAATCGTATGTTATATACAATTTTACAGAATGTATCGCACACAGCGGTCGGTGGGATGCCGCCCGATGGCACTTACCTGTAATGAAAATCTGCGGTGTCCGGCTTTTCGTCCGCCACGTCTCTTACTTATGTGCGGATTGTCCTGACGCAGAGTTTTATTCTTTAAGATTTCAAGTTGTGTATACAGTCTGAAAGGGGATTTTGTATAATGTATCAAATCGTTTAAAGGCTTAGGGAGCGGTAGGTAGCAAACCTTTTAAGTTCAGCTCGGATATCCTCGGGGCTCATTTCGGATATCGTCAGCTCACCGATGTCTGGATCGCCCAGGCAGAGACCGGCATAACCACCACCCAGGTGATGTCCAGTATCGTGGGAACCCTTGAAAGCATCCACAGGTAAGCGTAATGATAGATCATGGGCAAGGGAACGTACCTGCAAGCTATGAAGATGCAACGAACACCGCAAACCACACAGACAGAAAGTAAACGAAATAAAAATAATTGGGGGACGGGGACGCAGAAAAAATGAAACAAAGTAAACAGAACGGAACCGGAAGTATACCAACGGGGGAAAACTCAAGGACTGAGGGTGGCTAAATCGAAAAAAAATGAAATCTCACAGAAAGAGGGTTGCGGTTGTTTTATGCCGGATGAATTTAATTTCGTTTTTCTCTCTTAATTAACCAAAAAGTTTTCGAATTTAATTTTTCTTGTTTTTTTACGTTTTTCGTTTTTCAAATTGTATTTGGCCAAAGCACCGCAACCCAAAGTTTCCTTTTTTTCGCATTCAGCAGTGTAAAGTGATTGTCTAGATGTGTTGGCGCTATTTAGTGGATGCTTGTGTATCTAGTGATTCGTGTGACAGTGGATGTGTCGTGCAAGGGTGGTCACCTCCCTCTCTTTTTTCTCAAACAAAGGGGATGTAATTAAAAAATAATTAGTTAAAAGGAAAACAAAAAATAAAACTAAGAAATAACAACAAAACAGAATTCCTAACATTTATTTTAGAACTTTTCTACTAAATAGTCATCTAATCACAGTTAGTTGTAAATGAGTATGTCATAGTATGAAAACAGGAAACAGATTTTTGTATAAATCTATGTACAAAGCGGAAGATGATGATAAACAGTTTAATCGAAAGAAATAAGTGCATACAGTCAGCGAATGTAAATTTTTATTGGCATAAAACTGAAATCGATAAACAAACGAAATGTACAAGCAAAATATTGGTAAATTCAAAAAACGAATAATAAAGTTTGTGTAGATAAGAAAATGGCAACAAATAGATATATTTTTAAAAGTTAGTACATATTGTCCTTCGTACCTGATGGCGTTCTGCCGCAAACTCTAGTTAAGGTTTCTAATAGGGTATTTGGAAATAAACTGTCTAAGGTTAGGCGTTTCTCAAGTAACTCTAACTCAGTACGCCTAGTAAGCCTAGTATTTAAATCAGTGAACCCTCCATGACTTAGTAGGTAAAATCTTCACTATAACTAGCTGCCTTTTAAGACAAAGAGAGATTTTTCAATAACTTAAATGGGAAACTGCCTAAACTGCCCTGGAAAGGATAAATATCAGACAGATTGCTGATTGGCTTTGCAAAATCCTCAGTCACAGTCTCGGACATATACGTCCAACAAGTAGCATAGTTTAGGCTTGGTTCGTGAGTAGGCGAGTAGAAAAATAATACATCGCCAAACTCAGGTCAGTACAGACCCATTGCGATACCCATAGGGGGAAAGATGTGCCTTGCCACTGGTAAACCCTAGTCTTACAAATTTGTTTTATGTGAATCATCTAACCATCTAGTATATTTGATGAAGTTCAGAATGTCACTAATTGGTCTATTGGATAATTCTTCAAGATCACAGAAGAAGTCTAGCCCAAGAAATTTAAATCTAAGGTGGATAAGTCCAGGGCAGTGACAGAGAAACTGGGTTGTATCCCTATTGACTTCCTCATCTCCACATCCCCGACATAAATCGTAATCCGTAAGCAAGGCTTAGTTTTTCTATGTGGTACCGAAGAGAGTTATGCCCCGTCCAAATGCAATCGTAAAAGTTTGTTTATGAACATTTGTACGTTTGCTTAAGGGAAATGTCCGCCTAAGAAAGGTGTCCACAATGGGAGATTTCACTGTACATGAATGTTTCTAAATCTAGTGAAAGATATAGACCTGTGTATTGCCCTTAAACAGTCAGATACATACAACGATGTGTTCCAGGCTAATATTTTGGGTTTACTCAACGATAAATAATATAAATATTTGACACGACGTTGTTGTTGCGAGTTATATTCTTTACACAAAATGGAAGGACCCTACTGCTTAATGGCATATCCGAAGGACAGTTTATTATTTAAAGAAGCTTTCTCAGGACAGTTGTACCCTCGGATGTTCGTCAGATGCAGGTGGAGTTGTGAAAAAACTTTTAGGTGTTGTTGGGGGATCGAACCTGGAACACCTTTCTCCGTAGTCCAACGTACTTACCATTTGAGCCACGGCGGGCACTGTATATCTACTGAGAGTATTGTGTCAGGTTGGCCTGAAACATACAGACACATGTAACGATACATGTTCCATTGGATTTACTCAACGACATGATGTATGTACATGAACGTTATGTGCAGACGATTGTCAGATCTGCCAATTCCTACTGCATATGAGGAGCTTAACCAGCTTAAGCAGCGCTAAAGGCACCAAGGTTTTATATAGGAGTTCTCACACGCATTATATTCAAAAACGTGTTTATCCACCTTAACACTGTGATATAGTGCCGAAGTACTTTGCACAAAAAGATCAGTATGTCATTCCCTGGATACCTAAAGTGCCTTGGATGGTGCTTTTCATAACCAAAACAGTTGAATGTTGGAAAGACACTAAGGGCATCTTTTCTAGAATTGTGTGGGGCATTTAAGTGTTCATGTTAGAGTGAGGGTCTCACTAAAATTGATAGACAAGTCTCAAAGCAAGTGTTTTGCTTTTCTTTTTTGGATTGGATTTGCTACTTAATTATTCAGAATCTAAGCCGACTGAATGGATACTCCCATTTCTGTAAGAAGGTTAGTTCATATGTTTCCGAATACGTTTTCGCTTTTGCTTACCATCTCAATGCGGCAGATTTACAACGCTTGTGGATAGGGTGACGATACTTCGAGACTCCTTATTTAATAGCCGATCGATGGTTTAAGTAATTTCTCTATTAATCTAGAAGTTATCGTAAACTTTTATTTGAATTCAGTTTTAGTTAATTCAAGGATAACTTACTAATAAGTAAAGAACTCTATAATTTAACAAGTAAGTGGTAAGTAATAATAATACAAAAGGATGTGAAAGAAGATAATGATTTATGATATTATACAATGCTTCCATGCATCTACGAGGAGTCATAACTTTATGTACACATAACAATTGGAAAAATAAAATACAATAACAAAATTTGTGATTAAATACACGAGAGGAAAAACTTAATAAAGGATGTATAGTACTGAACGTAAAATAAATCCTCAATCAAGTGCAGTCAAGGAATCACAACAGAAAAAAGGAAAATCCCAAAATTTTTACTTGCAGCAACTTCATAGCTCGTCAAATTTGGTTTATTTTTTTGTTTTTTTTTTTTCAAAATACTTAATAATAAGTAATTATGTTAATAAGAACAAAACAAATAATACTGATGGTTTGCTACAAAAATCGTTTCCATTTCAAAATATATTCGATTCATCTGTGCTTGCAGACAAATCTTTCGATACTAACTCATGTAAGGATACATAATATCGCGGTGGTATTATGCATTTATTCGGCTTTGTCCATTTAGTCATTGCTTACTGGTTGATTTTAAACGAAACGACTTTGGGTCATCGATTGTCCTTTCACTGTGTCAGCGAAAACAGTATTAGAATCAAATCTAATCCGAAATTTCGAGCAAAAATGCAAAAGAAAAGACGTTAAGATGTAAAATTTTTATCAAAATCCAGCTCCACAGGTCCAAATATCTGCAGTTTCCTTAAGATCTAAAGCTATTAAATTACGCCCTGGATCTTGCAGTCTAAAACACAAAATTTTGCCAGGATTCATAGGAATACTATGACTAAAGTTGTAATGAACACTGACAGAGACTATAACAATGAGGTTGTTGACTTTCACAGGGAAAAAATTGCATTTTGTACTAAATCTAGTGCAACAATGACTAAATAGTCAGAAACCGAAACCTTTAAATAAATGATTCATGGTCTCACAAGGACCTTTCACAAAAACAAACTCAAAGGTAACTTAAATCAAAGAACAAAAAAACATAAGACCCCAAATTGGCCACCAGTCATACCTGTTTATGCTGATACCATATTTTTGGCACAAATACCAGTCCCAGTGTGATCGTATTCGTCAGCTGGGACCGCAAAAAAAGCGCTAAAAGTATTGCTCCTGGACTCAATTCGGGTAGATAAATTACCCGTGCTATATAAAAACTAGTCGATACTGTAAACTCTATAAGTAGTGATGCAACAAGGAACTGCCTTTCCTGGAAATTAGAAGGACGCGTCAATGAATGATGAGAAGGCATGAATGATTGAAGGGGGGAGAGAAAAAACTTACCCTAAATTGTGTATTGGCATTCCGGCTGGCCACCGCTAAGTTTAATCCAAAACATAAAATCAAAATTTCACTAATTTGCGTCACATATTCCCATTTCAATGGATGGCATGTATTCGTTCGCACCTCCCTCAAGCCGTCCAGTTGTGCGGTCTCGATGAGGTCCAAAGATGATGCCGTAAACGCGGCCATATAACAAGTCACAGCGAACACCATCGTTCCAAGATATTTTAATAAATCAACATCCCGCAACACCCATCGATGGGCTTTTCGGGTGCGAAAGTCTACCAAATGCCTGTAGAGCTTGAGTATTATGGCACCATAACAAGTAATGAAACCCAATTCACGGAACCAGGGTTCGAGAAGACATCGCTCCGTGGATGCTTGAAAGAAGTGGAGGGCAACCTGTAGGAAAATACATTTTAAATATGAAAATTGTATAATACTCGTGCAAAATAGTTCATATTTTAGAAAGGAAATGATCAACGCGTTAACAGTTTGTCGTCGCAATGCCCCTTCAATGGTTAACGTGTCAACGTTGACAGTCTCTCTCCGTGTTAAAGTATCATAACGCCTGACGATCACACGACTTGACAGCTGACCTTTAACGATAAATTGAGGCCGCGTTGACAGAAGCGAGCGAAATTCTGTTTACCGATCACAACAAGTTGACAGGATGTGTCAATGCAATTACACAGTCAAAGAGTCGATGAACTGATCATTGACAAGGTGATAACACGGTCAACGCGTTGACGGCAGATGTCAACGTTTTGTCATCTGTCATATTGTTAGAGGTCACTGAATGCATTAAACTTTAATTTATTTTATGACTTCAATAAATCCCAATGAAATTCATTTGCATTTCGTTGGAGCATAAGTTTGTGTGCGATTGCTCTATTTCGAAGCCATTATCATTATTCCGCTTCAGTTGCATTCCGCTCAGTGCACACAGCTAAAACTTTTCATTTAATTTCCTATCATAAAGGAAACTAATTTCCAAGCGCATCTGTGCTCGAATCAAAGATTTTACTTCCATTTCCAGGGCAAAATTGATTTACCTCGCTGGCAACGCAGCACTTACCGATGCATAGAGCAGAATTATTCCTAGAAGTATAGTTTCCAGTACGGTCCACATCCCCGATGCAATAGCCTGTAAGTAGGATACCAAATGAGACATTTAATATTAGCCGCAGCACATGCAAAGCGCCAACACTTGCACACGTACCTTGCATTTCCTGTGCTGAAACACGGCCACCACTAACACCAGGCAGCACAGGATACACGAGCCAAGCATTGATCCCACTGTAACGCGCAACAGATTCTCCATGGAGACGGTCTCTTGGGGCTCACCGAACAGGCAAATGCCATTCTGGTCACATGTTGAACAACCGCCGGGACAAGGAATGCACGAGAAGTTGTCGTAGTCAGAGCTTTCCACCTTATCGCCGGGGAAACCTTGCAGGGACGAATTGGGCAGATAGTAAGAATCCCTGCATATGCATGTGTAGCCATCACGTGTTGTCGATGGTTTCGTTTCAGTCAGCAAACAGAAGGTTGTGTTGCGGTCACAGCTGTGGGCAATTTATGAGAGTCGATTATTATTATGTGGTGGCCGTTGGTTGTGGTGGTGGGCGTGTGAGGAGGGCATTCGCCCACAGTCAATACTCACCCATGTCGACGTCCAAAAATCTCCTCTAAGGCATCATTACAGAGGTCCACGTCGGCGGCAATAAACGCAGCTGCCACAATTCTGTGAAATCAATTGGAGCGTTAGCATTAGTGGGGTTATTCGAGTTCAAATTGGTTGATGTTCTGCAGTATACATACATGCATACATTCATACGGAGGTATAATTAAGGATGGTGTTGGGGATTGGGGTTGCCGTATGGATTATGTGTGGTTTCGATGGAATATTGTGAGGTTTTTGGGTGCAGAGGGTATTTATTGAGATGTTTGATGGACATAGTCTGAAACTAACATCAGCTCATCAATTATCGACGTATCCCTGCCATGGGTGAATAGTTTTGACATTTACACAGCACGAGGGTACATATGACTATTGGTTCGAATGAAATTGCAAATGAAAATCACGTGGTTGGTGGATTAATCGAACAAAATTGTAAGCATACGACCCGTTTCAGAAACCTATTAAGCTGTTTCCTGATTGGAACTCCTTGCAAATTGTCGCAGAAGTACTGGTTTCTACACTAAACATTATGTTCAAGATACATGGCTGAACAGTGGAGCGGTTGGGGTAATATTCCATCACAATGCGGCTTTACACACTTTAGACTCGATATGTCATCATGAATCGTTAGTGAGAAATAATTTCGGCATAACGATTTTCATAACAACTAAGAATATCTTCATCCATCTGTCATGACGTCCACGCTCCTGGGGCATAAAGCAGGACCGGAATGATGAAGGTGTCTTTCTTGAGAACACTTTGTTACTCAATTGGCTTCTTAGGCCAAAGAAACAGTGATTGCCAAGAGTAACTCTTCCTTTGATTTCTAAAGTTATAGTGTTGTCAGAGTCGAGGAAGACAAAATTCCTAGCTAGCTCAAAGTTAAAGCTGTCTTTTCCAATGTTCTATCCGATTCGTCGAAGTTGTGGGTCCCTTATTGTTAACAGCATATGCAAAATATGTACTTGGTTCTGTTCTCATTCACAGGTAAATTCGTTACTCTTAAATCCGCTTCTACTCCAATATTTGCAGTGACAGCACGCTGAGTGTTGCCAACGATATTAGCATCATCAGCAAATGCCACGAATTGGACAGACTTTTGGAAGATTTTAAGTCAGCTGTTGTGTGAGTTGTGCACAATTTTCTCAAACATGTTATTGAAAAAATCACATTACTACACATCACTGCGTATGAATCCTTTTTTTTACATCAGATTGTTTCCAGTCTTTACGGATCTAGCCTTCTGCTGCATCATTTTTCACGATTCTATGAGTAGAAGACGGGGCATATGAGTTGTGAATAGAAATTCCTTTCCCATGCTATTTTACCGGCACTTTTACCCGTCCCATCGCTTTGTTTTATATAGGCCTACACTATACTGCCAAACATTATACGCCTCTGCTACCACTTCTATAGCATAAAGTTTAATATTTTATCGTATTCTGAATTTTCTATAGGACTTCCTTCTTTTAATGTCCTTAGTCAGATTTTTATTACCACAAAATGAAAGACTTCTTGAATGTCACTCTGTTGACTCAAGTGTCAATTATAATTGTGAATGCAACTCGTTGAGACACAAAGAATGACAAATTGTCAATTTATGGTTGTAAATGAATTAAAATGAATAAATTGACACTTTGCTGTACACAGTAAAAGTGCAGCTCAGGTCAGCCACTTGATATCTTCAGAAAGCGATTGGGAACAATTCTTAATCCAGATACAATAGATTAACAGAAAAATACCTACTCTGGTGGAGTATTGCTTTAAATGTGCTTTCAAATCTGGATTTAAGGTGCAGCTGATGCTGATGCAATAAAAATTTCGAAACCTGAATGAAGGCTGAACCTACCAAGCCTACTACTGCCATTATCGAGCACGGTATGAACTAATACCCTAGGGCCTTCTATGCCCCTAGTCCTGGGCCCTCTGCTGTCAGTTCGTTAAAACCAAGTCCCCGAGCATCCATTTATAGTTAAAGTTTAGCCTGTAAACGATCTACCTAGCCGAAATCCAGGAATAATAATGTCACCCAGTACGTTGGACAGGATCGCCTTTTACTTGTAGAACTGACACTCCAGTCGTCGAGTATCACTCAGTTCGTAGTTTCTTGAGTCTGACTTTTGACTTTTGACCCTCTTTTTGTTGGGGCATTATAAAAGGCAGGGAACTCATTACTAATTTCACTCTCCAGCTAACTACTACTTCTTCCGGTCTTTTTCCTACATCGTCCTTCAAAACCATCAATCACTCAGTACACATTTTCTGGATAGATATGGCATTGCTGAGAATCAAAAAGTAAGTACTCACTTGATTCGAAATTCTGTAAATGATATCCGGAAAGGCCACAGCCAACGACCCTTAAGTAAATTGCAGTCCCTAAACGGTGCACTCCACTCTTGCGAGCCATCCGTACTGTTCCACGCCAGTCCCAGTTCACGCCAATAGTTTCCCAGAAATGACTTATTATGAACCTCTTGCGGTGGTATCTGCAGAAAAAAAAAAAAAAAACAAAACAATGAAACAATAAGACCGCATCAACAGCTAACCTCAAATCTGCAAATCACGTACCGTAACATTATCGCGAAACTTCACCACAACCGTATGAATGCTGGGAGCAGCTATAGCAAATGCCAGCAGATTCTCATCCTGCTGGAGGGCGTTGCTCGCCAGGCTATTAGCACGTCGTCGTACCTCGTCCCGCAGCTGCTCGGTAATGCTCTGCTCCCCGGTTAGAGGGAATTTCACCGACAAGAACTCACTAAACTCCCTGGCAGCGTCTTCAACAATGTCGGTGACATCATAGAACTGTGGAGAAAACAAACCAAAATGAAAATTTAATTAGCTCAAATGCAACAATACCCATCCTGCTACCCCATTGTTATCCTCCTCTCATCATCGTCGTCATCGGGACAAACAACAATGAACAAGCTAAATAATCAAAAACTATTTAATTGCCCGGGGGGGGTTTCCTCAACGGTTGGTAAATGGTAGCTGCGTGACCTAATTCTAATTCATTGAGGGATTTCCTCTTCGACGTGGTATAAGCCCCACTCGTTAGGACGGAGGGGGGCTAAGGTTAGTTGTGCTGAAGTGTTTTTGGCGCCAGCAGGAGTCCCCCATGTGTATAAGTTTGTTGGTGAATGCAAGCAAGTCAAAAAGGAATAAGTTACCGACTTATGGCACACGTTTTACCTGTACATTCAGGACAAATTAAGGTTGCATCAGTCAACCGCTCAATTAGACTTTTGGCCAGTCGAGTTCCGTAAAAGATTGGAAGCATGGTTATGTGCTCGAGTCACGCAATCTAATTCGGGAGCGTTTCTCTCCTCCTCACAGTCCCCAAAAAGTCATGAGTTCTTCTAAAGAAAATACGGACACAAGTTATTCTTGGAAACATATTCCTAGACGTGGGAAAAATAATTAAATCGATGACGTTATTCCTGGGCAAAGGGCGTCAGTACATGTCCCCATGTGTCATTGAAACCAACTGGACGTACTCGTATTTTTTTTTTTTTTTTAAATAGAAAGTTACATGAAATATCAGAAGTATCTGCGATAGTGAGTGGGCGGTCGGTGGGTCGATGGGTCGATGGGTCGGTGGGTGTCCTGTACCAAGAGGATGTGGTAATTTATAGTCGTGTTTACTTTAAAAATATCATCATAGTGAAGAATAGCACAACTAAAAGTGGTCATGACAATGTTCGACGAGGGCGGAGTTGATAAATTGCAAAGTCCGTTTAAACTGGCATCGTATTGTGATCAGAGTGGACTTTTTGTGTACACTTGGATGTGTATCGTGTCGTGTTATGGGCCAAAAAAAAAAAAAACAAATAAATATATTAATTATGGGGAAATGAGGTAGTTTTTAAGGTTATCCTTAATACCTATTAATTATGGTTTTTCGTTGACAAGCAATAATAAATATATTAATCATGGATGACGTTCGACATTATTTAGTGAAATAATAATGAACAAGCGGGCCATGGTTCATAGTTCGTCGAAGTGGCTTGAAGTTCTTAAGGGTATGACATATTTGTTGATAGTTTACACTGGTTTACACGAATCATATGTACTTCATCTATTTAAAGCTTAATTCTGTAAGTATGTTCTTATAGATGGAAGGGGACCTGATTCACACCTCACAGCACCGGATCGACCTGGTGTCATCACTTTAACTATCGTCTTACACAATGAAAGTGCTAGGTTCTTTGGTATCTAAAATATGTGGAGTTATACTGTACTCCTTGTTGTGTATTCCTTGGTGAACTCATAAACCTGGAATCTTTCCATACGCATTATAAGACATAGGCATATCTCCAATCTGAGAGGATGTGACATAAAAGGCAGTGCCTCCTAGAATACTACTTCTTTAAGGAAAACTGTAGACCCAGAGATTTGCTTGAATTTTCATACATTCTGGGACAATTTAGTTATTAAGTGAAATCTCTTTCTGTCTGCTACTGTCATTTCCAAAAACACTACAGATTCCTGGTCCGATCTCTGTGTAAGCTGTTCATTGGATATAGCTTAGGTTTTTTAGGATTAAATTAGGTGCTAGCACATTAAAACCAGTAATATGTTCGTTGTGATACCACCAGGATCAAATAATCCTCGATACCCACTCGTGAAACCTGCAGGGCAGATGAAAAAAAAGGTGGAGAATAGATTCCTCCTCATCTTCTAATTGTAATTCTTTTCTGCAATCTGCTAAGATGGATCAAATTCTAAGAGCATTTCAGAACCAAATGAGAACAATTCTAAGTTTGACATTTGATGCCTACGGCAGCCTTACGTCGTAAGATAATGGTTGGCAGTTACATGTCTGGCCAGTTCATTGGCCCTACTGCTTAGGCAGTCCAGTGCGACTTTCGAATTAGAAGAGCGAGAGTTCAAGAATATTTGCTTGGCTATCTAAATAGAATCGAAAATCTGTAGAGGATTACACATTCTTCCTTAATATCAAAACGCAGATTTTTCTTTTCCGATTCTGTTGCAAACATCCAGATCGGTGCCACATATTGAATAAGAGAGCAGAGAAACTAGACAAAGATCGAGTTTCTTACTTTTTTTTCATCAATGCTACTGGGAGTAGTATATCACTAATGATACTCTAACACCTTACTCTTGTGTGACACTTCAGTCACATTTTGTTAATAGCTATGAGTTTGTCTAGAAGGTTACTCCTAGGACTTAAATCAAACCTATTAATGGCGCTCGTACCCACTGCCCGCCTACAAGACAAATTCATAATTCTTAGGTACAACTTCGAATGAGTTAAACAGTTTATTGGTTTCAATTCAACCAAGCCTACGAAATTACATTAGAAAGCGGCTTATACTCTACTACTTCGACTATTGTCTCAGACTCCGAGTTCAAGACAACAATAGAATACCAAGCGATGGTGACGCAATCAAAACATTCCAAAACTCAGCTACGACTGTCACTAGGCCATAAAATAACCCAACTCGCATCTAAACAAATTTTATTTGCATCCGTATCCGTTTATTTGCACACACACGCACCATCATCCATCCATAAGTTCAGAGTCAACATTTTCATTAGCATAAAACAATATACAAACCGTCTTACATGTGACACATCACATTCACTTTGTCACCGTCATCTCCAACATATTGTCATCATTAGAACTCGAAATTACGCAATTTTCTACCCGTTGAAGGAAGACTCCTCCCAGAGACCTTAATCAAGATAAACCACTCATCTTCCACAACCTCGAGCATAAACTAAATTAAATATTTACAAAAATAGTTAGGTAAATCACCTCATTATCCGAACTTAAGAGCACATGGTATGGGGGGGGGGGCGAGGCGGACGACGGAATTGCTAATGGCACCTCCGGAATTCCCTATCGCATACATCAACTCCCGCCTGGCCCCTAAAAATTAATCACACCCCTATGAAAGATTAATGCGCTGCTGTGGCATCTTCCCCGCCCGAAGTGCTGATGGAAGCTAACTTTGTTTGGCCCAATGCGCCGGCACTGCCACTTGCCACTCCCCCTCTGGCCCGTCAAATCCAATTAATTACATTCTCATAATTAAGTTGTCCTATTATACGAGTACACTCGGTATGTCATATGTACTATACACCCGCACCTACACCTACACCTACACCTACACCTACACCTACACCCTCCGCGATGACTCCGAATAGAGAGAGAGATTACAAAAATCCACAAATTAACAAGTTAATTACTTTTTTTTCGGTCTACATTATTCTTGCGATGCAAAGTTTACGCTTCAATAAATAATTAATTAAACTTAATGAAAGGCGCCATTATTAGCATTCTAATTGGAGACGTTACGGCCCCGACCTAGGTATGGGAGTGCGAAATAACTAACAATAGGACGCTCTGCGGAATCTGTGTCTCTGATCTGTACACACTAGGTGGGGCGGCTTAGGCTTACGTATTTCTCCTTGAAATTAATTTTACTTTACTCCTTCTACGTGGGGGTATGTTTGCTACGAGTATCTCTTGTACGGCGGCGGTGGTGGTGGCGGTGGTGGTGGCGGTGGTGGTGGCGGCGGTGCGGGAGAGATCCATTATTTGAATAAACTCTCGCATCCTTGGAATTCAATTTGAAACTTTTCTGTGAACAACCGCACATGCTGAAGTCAGGCGAACGTGGAATGGCTAGAATAACATACCGCACACGAGTTGGCTCCATCGGGAATATGTATGTAGTATGTAGTGCGAGTATTTTTCGTTACCATTTGGAAAATATGAAATCTATTTTCGGAACCCTCCTGTGGCAACGCTGATGCCCACCAAAGCAAATAGTCATTTCAAATGCAGTTGGTCTCTTAACGATATGGACCGACCAGTGGGGGGATGCTCTGTTGAACCCCATGGATGGTGTTATTCAGTTTCAGTGCTTAAATGTCGTATTTAGCTTCGAATAGGAATTTAAACTTTTAAGTGTTGGAATTCATTAAGCGCTAACGAGGGTTAACTCGTTGTTTTTGATTGTTTTTCATTCGATTATAGTTTTAATACTTTAGGTGTGCTTTTCGTCTTTCAGACTTTATATTCCAAAATGTACGTGAATAGCAAGAATCAAGAATCAAGAAAGGTTTAACTGAACTGTATCGACGCAAAGGGAAGGAACTCTAAAGCAGGCTCATGAACTTCTGCTCGAAGAGTGAAACAATCCTAAAGGCACTTGAAAGTCTAAGAACTAAAGTCTTGCACTTGAAAGTCTAATCCTAGAACTCAGGTACCTGGTCACTGGGATATGATAAAAATTGAAGCAGCGGTTGAACTGTCAGGTAAGGGTGGGTAACATATACCTACGGTTACAAGTATAGGAGTAGCCCCCCCATTCAGCAACTCATGCGCAAAATACTACGAAAGAATGTGGAAAGGACTACAATCCTGGAATAGGTGAAAATGGCGTTCAACCATGGGAAGATAGTATTAAGATGGATGATCGGTCTGTACACTGAACATTTTAACCCAAATGAACACGCTACGAACCTCGGGCACCTACGCTCCGAATGCCGTACATTAGACGCATAAAGATACAAAAATCTGGAAAGACATGTCCTGTCTGAGTTATCTTAGGCTGTACAACTGCGGAAAAATCATGGAATTTGTCAAAAATACAGTGAACCCTAACCAACTGTCCATCGCCAAATTACAAGCCCACTTCACCTACATGCCTTCCTTTACCAGACAGCATCTCTAGATGCTTCGGACCCAATCGACCAACCGAAGGAAAGGATATACCATACTCTACAACAACTGTTTAAAATTATGTCAACCAAGGTTGGTATACTATCCCAATCCTTGTCTACTTCCCAAAAGTTTCTTTGATTACCAAAATCCATGAAATTCCCAATGAGATGATCAAAAATGAATATCATTGCAAGTCCTAAGCTGCTTACAAACAGTGAACCAGTATTGGCAAGAGGTTCCTTGTTGTATCCAGCAAATACTTCAAAACGATCTGGCCCAGCTTAATGTACTATCACTGCCATAAAAAGGAGGTCCTAGGCGTAGTTATTTGGACAGGAATGTACTCAAAGTTTTATTTATGCTGCCGTAGGTAGATCCTTGGTACTGTAACGGAGGGCTTTTAGTCTTAGTATGCCGGCACCGTCGTCTGTCGAAGATACCCTAATCCGAAGAAATTTGATTTGAACGTCTTCCTCCATGTTACCCGGAACAACTAATTCCAACTATCTGTTCCCATTGACAACAAAAGTTAAATCATGCAACAGGTCTTAGGAATAATTACGTTCACGGATTCTTCGCCGACGTGGGCTCACAAGACATAACATTGTGAAGACTTCCATGTCACAGCAAAGTTAAGGTCTCCACATGAAGCCTTGTAAACTAATATACCAAATATGTAATGCAAATTTCTTTTGCATCAGTTAACAAAGTTTCATTCCACGAACCACACACACCTACGCTATAAATATTCATAACACCACGCACATGCATGTCACTGCCACGAAGGAGTTTTAATTAATTCCTGAAACTAAAATGATGAGAAAACTTTAAGAAACTAGGACAACTTGTAAATATGTCAAAACAACCACTACAGCCAATTCGTATCCTCAAAGAGTCACAACTTCAAAGTATCTTATCAAAAATCCGCCCATCCCCAGCCAAGAGGCAACCACCAGCACTGTCTTTCCTTCATTTGCTATTCCTGGGATTTTTGTTTGAAGCCCTTTTAGACAAGTTGACATCCACAAGGGCATACACAAGCACACAACAACACTGGGTATACTCACCGGATCGGGCGGAATCTCCTCCAGAATTTTGGGTTCACATTTACTTGGAGCTGGCGTCGTACTCGAACTATTCGTACTCGCTGAACTGGTTGTTTCACTAGGACCAGCAGTCGACGATGGTGGCGTTGTGTTATTCGCTTCCTGAATGTCCCTCTGTCGATGGCGGTGATGCGGTTGCTCCAGCTCATGTGGCTGCTGCTGTTGCTGTTGCTGGCGGTAATATTCGAAAAATATTCCATTGCTTATGTCTAACTCTAGTGGAGGTTCTATTGTTGTTGGTGTTAACGTTTTTAATTTGGCTGCTGTAGTCGTTGTAGTCAGGTCGGTGAGGAGGAGAAAAATCACAAAAAACGTCAAAGCTATGGAAGTGGTGTTGGCGTACACTGGTGGTCGTTTCGTTCCTCTCGGGTGTACATGGATAAGAGTCCGATGTTTTGGGCCGACGTTATGTAACCCGGTACCGTCGCTGCTGCGACATATTGAACATGACAGCGATTCCGCTTGTGAGGTGGGTAGTTGATGTTGTTTTTCTTCTTGTTGTTGATGATGATGATGATGATGTAGATGGTTTCCTTTTCGACGACAGTGTGGTCGATAGTTACTCGTATTGTGGTGGTGGTGATCGGTGGAACAGCCTTCGTCCATATCACCGGTTGTGCCCAGTCTTCTGCTTCGGCTGGAGATTTATCTTTAAAATTTCAGGAAACATCTGAAACGAGAACGAGAACAACAAATCAAAATGTTAGACTTTACTTGTAAGTGTGCACGTGACCTACTTAAAGGACTTCACAACTTCACAACTTCACACAGAAAACGATAAAACAAAAGCTTCAGTTTTTATGGCAACAGCCACAGCTACAGTCACAGCCGGCCATTGTTAGGAAATTCAAAAATTTTCCACTTCTTGATTCGATAAAACCCCAACTCAACTGAGGTTTAACCTCAGTCCTGCTGCGTACACTCGAGTCCAGTCATAGCACTTCTTCAATGCTCCAGCTGAACTGTGAGAGGGCGGCGAGTAAATAATTCAGGTGGGCCCAGGGGAGGACATAAAACAACAATTTTCCCCAGTTAAAATGCCTGCCTGCCTGCCTGCCTGGATAAGATGGCGTAAAAGTTTGTTTGCTGTTTATTTGTTCGAGCCAGTGACACAAACACATACACAAGACACATAGTCCTTGCCAAAAAGCAAATAATTACTCATCTCATAAATGTTATGAATGGTGGAATAATAATGAGGCGCGCGTTTCCCTAACAAGTTGGACTTTTTGTTTCTCTTTCTGAATCATTTCCAGTGGAGGGTACGTACTTACATACACAAAGGTGTTATCGATCCTTGTTTTTTTTCCTTTTCACTGGCAAAAGGACTAGACTGCAAATATATCAGACTGGCACTGGAGGAAGTTGGTCGGTTTTTTTAATTTAAAGTTTCATTGTGTTGTTTTATGTGCTAATTGCTGGGAACATGGAATAGCTCTTTGTTCTCCTCGGAGGGATGGTACTAACGGTGTGTTTTGTGAATGTTATGATTTCGACAGGAAACAAAAAAAACCAAAAAGAAATCCTTTGTGAATCAGTTTACAGGGAGCAGGGCGAACGCCCAGTGATATCTTTGGGGTAATAAAAAAGTAGGCACTCTTGGATTGGTAGCTTACATAATTTCTCCCTTAAATTGTTGTACAACATTTTATAATATCTTTTCCTTATGCGGAGCGATTTATCAGAGAAATGAAATTCCTTTTCGTACACACCACACGGTGAAATTCTCAGCCTGTTGGTAAACAAGTGCTTTGCAGCATTAAGCACTTGAGAGTCTTGTTTTAGTATAATGTGGAGGGTTTTATGTTCTGAGTTCTGAGTCAGTAAACGTAGACTGGTACAGTGCTGGGTAACAAAAAGAACCATCGGTAGTGACGAGAGTAAAAACTACAACTGAAGGTGAAGGATGCAAGGATCTGATAAAACTTTACTTAAAAAGAAAGGAAAACTTAAAAAATTCCCTATAGTGGTGGAAACTCCTAATCTGGCTGACAAGTTACATACTTATATCAGCCGGAAGTGTCATATTTGCACCTTAGCAATATACCGTCAGATAAAATGATTGTATGTCGCGAAATTACCAATTGGTCTCAGAGATCACGCGGTTCCAACTGAAAGGATCGGTTCATGCCCGACCTGAAGTGTTATGTTAATGAAAGAACAAAACACAAAAATGACGACGAAATCTTCAGAAATGGTTAGAAATATAGAAATGAACTAAATTGTCAGTTTACTGTATTATACTTTTGACAGTTCGTATTCCCCTTAACCAACGACATTAGGCCGGTTTCTTTACTTTTTGCGTTTAAAATCGTAAAATCACAAATTTCTTAAGATTTGTTCAGACGATTGCCAAAATCTACAAACATTGTCAGGTTAGCGCATGAAAAAATTCTCCCAAATGTTTGACAATCATGTGAAATACCAATTTTTGCCTGACAATTTTGTAAGGAAAGCGTTGTCAAACTATTGCCCGATCGCTATCTAACTATAAATTGGCAGGTATCTACCAATCGTGTGAACAACACTTTTTTGTACCGAATTTGACATTTGACAATGGGTCTGCAAATTTTTCGTGAACAAATTGTCTGCCAGCCACGTGAACCACTGTTGTCAGAAACTGAGACAAAATCTAACATCTGTGTGAACTACTGTCTGCTTTGTCTTCCCAGCATCCAATTTTCAAATGAATCCGTTTTTATACCCCTACAGATAATCAAACAAAAGAACTAAAGCTGACAATCTCTTCGCAAATCTTGTATCCCTGGAAACTGACATCGATCCCAAGCCCAATTTCAAACAAAATGCACTGAAACTGAATGAAAAGATACATCGATCCCTGTTCCAAGATTCTACGAGTATCTATCCATATACGCAAGTGCACCCACTGAACAGTAGTCTAACCTAGACATTATGGACATCGCCATTTCGTGCTACATAAACACCGACTAACTTCACAATGCTGCCACCAATGACATTTCCATCCATTAACTACCATCTCCCATTGCTCCTCCATCTTTTTTTGCAAATTTATCTAATAAATTCTTTTCATTTTAACAGAAATTCGAAATAAAGCGCACACTGGATTACTGCTCAATTTCTGGATGATTTTCCTAATGTGACCAAATACATAACCAACTGTCATGATCATTGCTTACACTTTATATCCAAGAGCACGCCTGCAAAAGACGTTTAACATCTTCCCATAACCAAGTGCATGCTCCAACAAATGAAAAAATCGCTTCTAATTGAATTGGAAAAGTTTTCACTCCGTAGTCGACCTCTAATCGAAATCCTTTTCCGCTCTCCTTATGGAGGGAAAAAAATATCATTTATATGGTATACACATTTCGCTCCTTTAAAGGACATTCCAATATTTTACTTATAAATATTGGATCACTTGTAAAGGCGAAGAAATGGGAGGGTCTTCAGCAGAATGGAATCGATTGAAATCATAGCTTTTTAAAGTTTATTCCAGTTGAGCAGTTGTGCTGCTACCTCATCCTCCATTCAGGCGAGTTAAAGATGTGGACGTGTAGTGCAGAAGAAAAAGAAAAAAAAAAAGGTTCCCGCAGGATACACACATACATGGCAAAGACTATAGACTATAGCAAAACGTAAGCTACTTCTGCTATGAAACTGATATTTTCCAAACTGAAAGGCGCCACAGTAATCCACATGATTCCACGTCGAGTTAACATCGTCTTTTTGGGAAGAGGAGTGCCACCTGAGAAGGGGTTGCCAACGAAGACCGATAGGGATGGTGAAAATGTGTGAATTGGATAAGGGAGGAACATCTTACATTCGTCTCTCCCAACTACCCCTGTTGTAGAACAAAAATTGCCTTTGGGTCTTGTGGTATGATTTACTGAAACGTAAATCCTCTTTCACTATCTTGGGCAGCGGCGGCGACGGCGGCTCTTTGGACATAACTCAAACGGATGGAAGGCAAATTGAATTTCCTTTCTCCTTAGCCCCTACATGTAAATGTGTCTACGGTCGAGCAATTATACCTTCCACTTATGCTGTTTTGCAGGTAAAAGTTCGCATGCCTTCAGTTCAAAAAGGGTTAAGCGAATTTCTCACTTTGTTGTCGTCCTGGCAAACAATGCCACCACGTACACAACCCAGGATACTAGACAAAGTAGTGTACCTATTAAAATGCTGATTCACAACCCAGGCGGTAGAGGTACACTCGACGATTTAAAATTGAGTCGAGGGTTAAAAAAATAAAAAAAAAAAACAGGAAAAGTAGGTCCTTGCCACACAGCTTCAGCAGTTTATGACTCTTTTCTGTTATCAAGTGAAAAATTACAAGTGCCCCCAACTACTATGTAGCTACATATAGATAGCTAAAGAGACGCTTGTTGAGCGTTAACTGTTTTGCCCTTGTAACCCATTTTCTACTCCTTAGTCAAGTTGTCAAGCATCCCGCAGTGAATCCGATGTGGGGATGGATAGGGGATGAGGGATGCTTTGTGTGTGAGTCGGTTGAGAGTGCTTCGATTAAATTCATTGTCGGGTGTTTTTACACTTTCCTTCACATGAAAGGAATACACTGTGACTGAGTCCATCTTGTCTTCGGTGGCGTATACGTAACATTATAGCAGATAACACAGCGCGCTTGTTCGCTCTCCTGCCGCCATCGTTCTTCCAGCCCCCTAATGAATCACTTTAAGATGAAGGCAACACAGCACACAGCACACAAGGAAATCGATATTAAGGAGAGGTTGTTATTATCGTACTCACTGGGGAGAGGAACCAACACACAATGTTTACCGACTAAAAACGTCAGATAATGACGGATCAAGGCAGTTAGTCAGGACAGCAGGAGGGGACGAAAGATAGATAGGATAGACGAAGCCAGAGACGGAGGTGGCTAAAATGGCGTCTACATTTCGATTTTGTATTTCTCATCAATTTTTCGTAGTCGGAATGCCCAAAGTGAAAGTTAATCAGTTAGATTACTCTCGAGCTTTATAGACAATCTCTGAGATGAAATAATTTCTTTTTTCTTTTTTCGATCCACTGATTGACATTATGGGGAATTTTGTAATTCTTTCGATGTGGAAGTCTCGTTTGTTCTTTTAGCACATGCATCCCAGAGGAATTGTGAATTATGATATCAGTGAGAGATTAAGAACGTCCCGATGGGGTCGTGTTCGAATATTTGTTCAGAAAATGATATACAAGCGGTCGTTGAATAGGTTTTTGAGGATAAAGGACTGGGAAATAGCAAATGATATTATTACGTTAGGGACTATACCACGTTTTCAACTTCGAGTAGCTTAGGTCAAAATCTGGCGAAGAGATTAAGCGGAGGAGTTTGAAGAATCTTTAAAAATCCGAAGGGAAGGGAAATCTACTCTATTTTTAAATGAAATATGTATCTACTCCTATTCCCTCTCTTAATCAGAAATGTGATCCGGGCTTGCAAAGCTGAAGCATTTGCTTGCTCTTACACAGGCTACTGGACTTGCACCAGCTGACCCATAACTCATAATAAATATGGCAAAACCAAAGGCTCTAAGCACCTCAAGAAGGTTTTTTTTTATCTAAGAAAAATAATTTCAGAAGATGGCTGTACCAAACCGGATAGCAAAGGGTATATTGTAGATATGTTCCCTAAAATATGGAGAAGCAATGTTTCAGCACAAAAAAAAAACCAAGCTTTTGGGATAGTTCCAAGGAACCAGTGCTACTTTACTGGTGTAGCACCTAGAGTTTCTCAAACGACCAACTACACGTAAAGAACTAATAGACGTCAACTTACATAGGAGATGGAACTATAGAGTGGTCAGACTTTGCGCCACAAAGACAGTTCTATTACGAACTAATCAGGCAAAACAGTACACTTTCCTTACCAATAATAGAAAAGAAAATCGAGGACGAATCCAGATCATTATGGGAATCTTCAAGTGGGTTTCAGAATTACGAATTGGTTTTGATGATCTCTAAATAATAGATGGGTATTCCGGAAAACGGTTCGAAAGTCAAAGGAAATCTGGAGTTGGGTTGAAGGGATTTCGTTCTAAAATGATATTCCACCATTATGCAAGGTTTAGCTGGAGTGGATCTCTCCTGATGATGAAAAGGAGATCCTCCGCAAAGAGTCAGATCATTTTTCATAAGCGTAACGCTGTCTGGCGGCATGACAAACTACTGGTGTCCTGTGGAAACTGTCTTGCGAGCAATACGAAGCACGGACGCAATGACAGACGCGAACATTTTGAAATTTTGTTACTCAAAAATGTATTTGTTTTAAAGAGAATCCAAACGAAATAGTCTGAATCTCTACTAAAAAACGAATCAGGAACCTATAAGCACAACCGTCTCGGCGGAAGTGCCAGGGGAATGATCAAAAACCAATATAAAGGCAGCACTTTTGTAGCAAATTATACGATGCATTCGAGTGTGCTCTGACGTTTAGCATTTGTATTCTGTTTTCGAAAAAAACAAAAAACCTTTATGTACCCAAATCTCCATGTCTTCCACTTGCATGCATTTCTGGCACGCATCCTGGAATTTACTCTGCTTAAATGCCCATAATTTGTAAATATTTGCCTCATTAATATTTGAAATACTGTTTACCATATCTCGAAATGAAAACAATAACATTTTCAGTTTCAGTTTTCCAACCCACTCCACGTCTAGCGCCCTTCAACAAAGCTCATTCAAAAGGCAGAAAAAAGAAAATCAATACTGCAACCCCTATCCGTTACGCCTTCCTCTCAGGAATTGCATGCACAGCACTCCTGACGGAAACATTTTACCACTTCCTACGTAATAAAATATTTAAAATTACATTTGTATGGTTGACAATTACAAGCTGCTCCCAGGTATGCTTGGCATTTTCAGCAGCAAAATGGGCAATTTGCAAATAGATGTCTTCATGACCAACAAGGGATATACATTCGCCTCACCGGTCCTGAATAATGCACACTTTTGTTCATTATCTATTTATCGTGTGACAGCAAGACGACGAAGATTTAGCCAAGCACTAGGAAATGCACGACTTGGAACATGCAACTCCGAGAATTAACTCAGTACTTCACCCTGAGTGCAGCCAGTTGGACAGCTGCTTGTTTACTGACATTGCGGTAGGTTTATTCTTTCAGCAGAGAGTATGTATGCACTCCTTGCATATGCTCAATCACTCATCATGGTTCTACCCGTACACAGGACGTGCACAGCTGAGGCTGACTGTATGGGTATTGTTATCGCACAGGATGTATCGTGCAAGGATTGCATGAATTATGCATGTATTCCCGGAAATATTAACCCTGTTAAGCGCTGTATAATGGCTTCTTAGTAAAATAAATATGTGAGATAGTCAGAATTCCATTTGCAGTTGGAGTACCTGACCTTAAAAAAATGCACTCGAATTCGGGGCTCTTCTATATATTTTATCTAATTTATATATTTTATCTTTTTCACTTCCTTTCCAGGACGATAATTCTCTTAAAAGTTAAGACCTTCAATGTGAATATTTAGACCAGACGTGGCTAAGTGTAGGTTCAGTAAGGTGTCGCGGCTACGTTGGGTTCTGGTAGTAGAGTCACTATCGAATTTGGCCCGCTATTTGGCGTTTTGAAGAAATGGAGTGTACATGGTTCAAGCATCGAAACAGTCTCTTGAAATGCAATATCGTCCCATATCTCCTCTCCCTTAGCGTTTTGGGTCAAATGGACGAAACTGAACAAAAAACTTAACCAAAAAACCCGAATCGCATGATTTAGACTTTGGTGTTCTCAGTTGGAAGCTATCTAGAATTTTGGAAGAAATGGGGTATAACGGGATCAAGCATGGAAAAGTCTCTTGAAATGCAATATCGTCCCATATCTCCTCTCCCTTATCGTTTTGGGTCCAATGGATGAAACTGAACAAAAAACTTAACCAAAAAACCCGTATCGCATGATTAAGACTTTGGTGTACTCAGTTGGAAGCTATCTAGAATTTTGGAAGAAATGGGGTATAACGGGATCAAGCATGGAAAAGTCTCTTGAAATGCAATATCGTCCCATATCTCCTCTCCCTTATCGTTTTGGGTCCAATGGATGAAACTGAACAAAAAACTTAACCAAAAAACCCGTATCGCATGATTAAGACTTTGGTGTACTCAGTTGGAAGCTATCTAGAATTTTTGAAGAAATGGGGTGTACCGCGGTCAAGCATGGAAAAGTCTCTTGAAATGCAATATCGTCTCACATCTCCTCTCCCTTAGCGTTTTGGGTCAAATGGACGAAACTGAACAAAAAACTTAACCAAAAACCCGAATCGCATGATTAAGACTTCGGTGTACTCAGTTGGAAGCTATCTAGAATTTTGGAAGAAATGGGGTGTACCGGGGTCAAGCATGGAAAAGTCTGTTGAAATGCAATATTGTCCCATATCTCCTCTCCCTTAGCGTTTTGGCTCAAATGGATGAAACTGAACAAAAAACTTAACCAAAAAACCCGAATCGCATGATTTAGACTTTGGTGTTCTCAGTTGGAAGCTATCTAGAATTTTGGAAGAAATGGGGTATAACGGGATCAAGCATGGAAAAGTCTCTTGAAATGCAATATCGTCCCATATCTCCTCTCCCTTATCGTTTTGGGTCCAATGGATGAAACTGAACAAAAAACTTAACCAAAAAACCCGTATCGCATGATTAAGACTTTGGTGTACTCAGTTGGAAGCTATCTAGAATTTTTGAAGAAATGGGGTGTACCGCGGTCAAGCATGGAAAAGTCTCTTGAAATGCAATATCGTCTCACATCTCCTCTCCCTTAGCGTTTTGGGTCAAATGGACGAAACTGAACAAAAAACTTAACCAAAAACCCGAATCGCATGATTAAGACTTCGGTGTACTCAGTTGGAAGCTATCTAGAATTTTGGAAGAAATGGGGTGTACCGGGGTCAAGCATGGAAAAGTCTGTTGAAATGCAATATTGTCCCATATCTCCTCTCCCTTAGCGTTTTGGCTCAAATGGACGAAACTGAACAAAAAACTTAACCAAAAACCCGAATCGCATGATTAAGACTTCGGTGTACTCAGTTGGAAGCTATCTAGAATTTTTGAAGAAATGGGGTGTACCGCGGTCAAGCATGGAAAAGTCTCTTGAAATGCAATATCGTCCCATATCTCCTCTCCCTTATCGTTTTGGGTCAAATGGATGAAACTGAACAAAAGACTTAACCAAAAAACCCGAATCGCATGATTTAGACTTTGGTGTACTCAGTTGGAAGCTATCTAGAATTTTGGAAGAAATGGGGTATAACGGGGTCAAGCATGGAAAAGTCTCTTGAAATGCAATATCGTCTCATATCTCCTCTCCCTTAGCGTTTTGGGTCAAATGGATGAAACTGAACAAAAAACTTAACCAAAAAACCCGAATCGCATGATATAGACTTTGGTGTACTCAGTTGGAAGCTATCTAGAATTTTGGAAGAAATGGGGTATAACGGGGTCAAGCATGGAAAAGTCTCTTGAAATGCAATATCGTCTCATATCTCCTCTCCCTTAGCGTTTTGGGTCAAATGGATGAAACTGAACAAAAAACTTAACCAAAAAACCCGTATCGCATGATTAAGACTTTGGTGTACTCAGTTGGAAGCTATCTAGAATTTTTGAAGAAATGGGGTGTACCGCGGTCAAGCATGGAAAAGTCTCTTGAAATGCAATATCGTCTCACATGTCCTCTCCCTTAGCGTTTTGGGTCAAATGGATGAAACTGAACAAAAAACTTAACCAAAAAACCCGAATCGCATGATTAAGACTTTGGTGCACTCAGTTGCTAGCTATTTAGCATTTTGGGAATAATCGGGTGTTCCTGGGTCAAGCATGGAAAAGTCTGTTGAAATGCAATATTGTTCCATATCTCCTCTCCCTTAGCGTTTTGGCTCAAATGGATGAAACTGAACAAAAAACTTAACCAAAAAACCCGAATCGCATGATTAAGACTTTGGTGCACTCAGTTGCTAGCTATTTATCATTTTGGGAATAATCGGGTGTTCCTGGGTCAAGCATGGAAAAGTCTGTTGAAATGCAATATTGTCCCATATCTCCTCTCCTTTAGCGTTTTGGCTCAAATGGATGAAACTGAACAAAAAACTTAACCAAAAAACCCGAATCGCATGATTAAGACTTTGGTGCACTCAGTTGCTAGCTATTTAGCATTTTGGGAAAAATCGGGTGTTCCTGGGTCAAGCATGGAAAAGTCTGTTGAAATGCAATATTGTCCCATATCTCCTCTCCCTTAGCGTTTTGGCTCAAATGGATGAAACTGAACAAAAAACTTAACCAAAAAACCCGAATCGCATGATTAAGACTTTGGTGTACTCAGTTGGAAGCTATCTAGAATTTCGGAAGAAATGGGGTGTACCGGGGTCAGGCATGGAAAAGTCTCTTGAAATGCAATATCGTCTCACATCTCCTCTCCCTTAGCGTTTTGGCTCAAATGGATGAAACTGAACAATAAACTTAACCGAAAAACCCGAATCGCATGATTAAGACTTTGGTGTACTCATTTGGAAGCTATCTAGAATTTTGGAAGAAATGGGGTGTACCGGGGTCAGACATGGAAAAGTCTCTTGAAATGCAATATCGTCTCACATCTCCTCTCCCTTAGCGTTTTGGCTCAAATGGATGAAACTGAACAAAAAACTTAACCAAAAAACCTGAATGCCATGATTAAGACTTTGGTGCACTCAGTTGCTAGCATTTCAGAATTTTGGAAGAAATGGGGTGTACCGATGTCAGGCATGGAAAAGTCTCTTGAAATGCAATATCGTCTCACATCTCCTCTCCCTTAGCGTTTTGGCTCAAATGGATGAAACTGAACAAAAAACTTAACCAAAAAACCTGAATCGCATGATTAAGACTTTGGTGCACTCAGTTGCTAGCATTTCAGAATTTTGGAAGAAATGGGGTGTACCGGGGTCAAGCATGCAAAAGTCTATTGAAATGCAATATCGTCCCATATCTCCTCTCCCTTATCGTTTTGGGTCAAATGGATGAAACTGAACAAAAAACTTAACCGAAAAACCCGAATCGCATGATTAAGACTTTGGTGTACTCAGTTGGAAGCTATCTAGAATTTTGGAAGAAATGGGGTGTACCGGGGTCAGGCATGGAAAAGTCTATTGAAATGCAATATCGTCTCACATCTCCTCTCCCTTAGCGTTTTGGCTCAAATGGATGAAACTGAACAAAAAACTTAACCAAAAAACCTGAATGCCATGATTAAGACTTTGGTGCACTCAGTTGCTAGCATTTCAGAATTTCGGAAGAAATGGGGTGTACCGGGGTCAGGCATGGAAAAGTCTCTTGAAATGCAATATCGTCTCACATCTCCTCTCCCTTAGCGTTTTGGCTCAAATGGATGAAACTGAACAATAAACTTAACCGAAAAACCCGAATCGCATGATTAAGACTTTGGTGTACTCAGTTGGAAGCTATCCAGAATTTTGGAAGAAATGGGGTGTACCGGGGTCAGACATGGAAAAGTCTCTTGAAATGCAATATCGTCTCACATCTCCTCTCCCTTAGCGTTTTGGCTCAAATGGATGAAACTGAACAAAAAACTTAACCAAAAAACCTGAATGCCATGATTAAGACTTTGGTGCACTCAGTTGCTAGCATTTCAGAATTTTGGAAGAAATGGGGTGTACCGATGTCAGGCATGGAAAAGTCTCTTGAAATGCAATATCGTCTCACATCTCCTCTCCCTTAGCGTTTTGGCTCAAATGGATGAAACTGAACAAAAAACTTAACCAAAAAACCTGAATCGCATGATTAAGACTTTGGTGCACTCAGTTGCTAGCATTTCAGAATTTTGGAAGAAATGGGGTGTACCGGGGTCAAGCATGCAAAAGTCTATTGAAATGCAATATCGTCCCATATCTCCTCTCCCTTAGCGTTTTGGCTCAAATGGATGAAACTGAACAAAAAACTTAACCAAAAAACCCGAATCGCGTGATTAAGACTTTGGTGCACTCAGTTGCTAGCTATTTAGCATTTTGGGAAAAATCGGGTGTTCCTGGGTCAAGCATGGAAAAGTCTGTTGAAATGCAATATTGTCCCATATCTCCTCTCCCTTAGCGTTTTGGCTCAAATGGATGAAACTGAACAAAAAACTTAACCAAAAAACCCGAATCGCATGATTAAGACTTTGGTGCACTCAGTTGCTAGCTATTTAGCATTTTGGGAAAAATCGGGTGTTCCTGGGTCAAGCATGGAAAAGTCTGTTGAAATGCAATATTGTCCCATATCTCCTCTCCCTTAGCGTTTTGGCTCAAATGGATGAAACTGAACAAAAAACTTAACCAAAAAACCCGAATCGCATGATTAAGACTTTGGTGCACTCAGTTGCTAGCTATTTAGCATTTTGGGAAAAATCGGGTGTTCCTGGGTCAAGCATGGAAAAGTCTGTTGAAATGCAATATTGTCCCATATCTCCTCTCCCTTAGCGTTTTGGCTCAAATGGATGAAACTGAACAAAAAACTTAACCAAAAAACCCGAATCGCATGATTAAGACTTTGGTGCACTCAGTTGCTAGCATTTCAGAATTTTGAAAGAAATGGGGTGTACCGGGGTCAGGCATGGAAAAGCCTCTTTAAATGCAATATCGTCCCATATCTCCTCTCCCTTAGCGTTTTGGGTCAAATGGGTGAAAATGAACAAAAAACTTAACCAAGAACCCGAATCGCATGATTAAGACTTTGGTGCACTCAGTTGCTAGCTATTTAGCATTTTGGGAAAAATCGGGTGTTCCTGGGTCAAGCATGGAAAAGTCTGTTGAAATGCAATATGGTCCCATATCTCCTCTCCCTTAGCGTTTTGGCTCAAATGGATGAAACTGAACAAAAAACTTAACCAAAAAACCCGAATCCCATGATTAAGACTTTGGTGGACTCAGTTGCTAGCAATTCAGAATTTTGGAAGAAATCGGGTGTTCCTGGGTCAAGCATGGAAAAGTCTGTTGAAATGCAATATTGTCCCATATCTCCTCTCCCTTAGCGTTTTGGCTCAAATGGATGAAACTGAACAAAAAACTTAACCAAAAAACCCGAATCGCATGATTAAGACTTTGGTGCACTCAGTTGCTAGCTATTTAGCATTTTGGGAAAAATCGGGTGTTCCTGGGTCAAGCATGGAAAAGTCTGTTGAAATGCAATATTGTCCCATATCTCCTCTCCCTTAGCGTTTTGGCTCAAATGGATGAAACTAAACAAAAAACTTAACCGAAAAACCCGAATCGCATGATTAAGACTTTGGTGTACTCAGTTGGAAGCTATCTAGAATTTCGGAAGAAATGGGGTGTACCGGGGTCAGGCATGGAAAAGTCTCTTGAAATGCAATATCGTCTCACATCTCCTCTCCCTTAGCGTTTTGGCTCAAATGGATGAAACTGAACAAAAAACTTAACCAAAAAACCCGAATCCCATGATTAAGACTTTGGTGCACGCAGTTGCTAGCAATTCAGAATTTTGGAAGAAATGGGGTGTACCTGGATCAAGCATCGAATCAGTCTTTTGAGATGCAATATCTTCACATATCTTGTGTTCCTTAGCGTTTTGAGTCAAAAGACTTTGGTGTACGCAGTTACTAGCTGATCGAGCAGTAATAAGGAAGCAACAAAATTGATATATGCGCACAATATGTGTGATTTCAACTGAGTCTTCAAAATGTGATTATCGCTTTTAAAATACCACAAATCTTTTCAAACAACCCCCGGAACTATCCAACTACTCAGGATCTTATGATTAACCGCACTGAGTTATTTATTTTAACTATCTTCGAGTCTATTCTCTTTAATGTGGTTATCCTCACCAAAATCGCAATCTTTTCGAAAATTTATGACCATGTCTACAACAATAAATTAGATTAGGTCATAAGAAATTTACTACCTTGAAATAGTTTCGCAAGCAGAAGACCCCCTCAAGGTCGATCCCAAAGCTTCAAAAGAAATTACTCTTATCCAAATAAGATTTATAGATAGGCATTACCATCCAAAGGAAAACCCCTTAATTCTAAAGAGATACTCATAAAAGCACTTAATCAACTTACCCAACATGTCATGAATATATGAAACCATTACAATGTTTACCCAACACCACCCACCCGGCTACAAGCGTCGTCTTTAGGTAGTCCATTGTCTGCAGCGACAAGACAAAGCGCTGATCCTTCGAGTACTCAAGTTGCTTCGGCCCTTAACCGACCCCTACCAATGGGAATGAGCGCCAGGAGTAATTACATTCACAAGAATGTGACGCCTACGACTACGCTACGTACATATGTACGTACGACGACTACGACGAGGACGAGGTATTAAGTGAAAGAGCCAGGACATGGGGGAAGGACATAGGCGTTATTGTCATTATGTTTACTTTGGCTGAACGTTATTGAGCTATTGTACGAGCACTTGGAATGTACGGCAGATGAAACAAATCGATAAGTCTATTAAAAAGGAATTCACTATGCACATGGTGCAGGGAATGCAAATGGAAATGGGAAATGGGACAACGCATCCGCTGGGGAGTGGGGGTAAGTTTGAGGAGCAGTTTAAACCATGGCATGGCTGGTGGTCTGGTGGCTGAAGAAAGGATGCCATGCCAATGTTATTGGTATTAATTTCAAATCGCATCGTCTGCGGACCATTTTTAATGAGAAATTATTGATCGTTCCAGGGAATGTCTGGCACATAACGTTTACTGCGAGACATCTGACCTGGAGGACATTGGATTTAATTAAAAACTATGCCAGGAATATAAATGTGGTTAGTGTGAATGGGGATGGTCGAGGTTATTGTGAATGTTATCTGTGCGGCAACAGATGGCATGGCTATTCAGGCGTCTTATGAGCTATAATTGTCTTACCGTACCAGATTTTATAGTTCCCATCCTGTGAAAGGATTCGTATTGTGTGTGTGTGTGGGGGGGCGGTACAGATTTTATAGCTTCGAAGATATTGCATTTATGTTATTAAAAATTCGTATTGTTGGATACTTTTTTCTTTTCTCTTAAGGTACAGTCATATGTGTGTACGGTTATGGTAGCTCCTACTACGAGTATGGGCACCTTTCCATTCGGGTTGTGGGAATTTACTGCTTGATCTTCTGAGTGGAATGGATTTAATTACAGTTCTTTATATCACATAGGTAGGTATGTTTGATTGAATTTCCTTGCTTTAACAACTCTTGCTTTGTTATACACCAAATCAGGATTTCCGGCCACCATTTCCAGCACCCATGTGGCGAATTCACAACATTCTCTATGATCGTCCGGATTTAATTTTTATACGGATGCAGGCCCCAATCCAACCGAATAATAAGCCGGGTTGGCTGTCTAGCGATGTCCAATACAGATGATCGACGTCGAATAGACATTTCTGGGTCTTCTTCGAAGGCTGGCGCTATGAAGGCTATGTTTTTTCCTTCACCAATCTCTGTCTGGTTGGTAGAGTGTACTCATACTCTTACTTTTCCGCGGTGCGACGACCGATTTCTCGACGAAATTCACGTTGCATATTTACAACTGAGCCGAAATTTCGATAATATTTTTTAATATTTTCCGCACGTGTGACAGGCGTAAAACGATGGATGGTGAAATGGCAAGCCTTACTGAATATTTTGACAGCTGGATGTCATTAGTAACTTTGACAGCTGGATGTCATGTGTCATTGGTAACTTTTCGAGCTGCTGAAACATAACAATTGAAAAAAGTATCATTGCTATCTGGTCACCCTTTGAACATTGTGTCACAAGTCAGTAGCTTCCTGAGAATGTAACGCGCTCTTAATAATGACTTCAGTCCAAATGATAGAGCCACGCCCAATTGTTGAGGACGTTTTTAAAAATATACAATTTTTTGAGAAATCTCACATCACATGGTTTTCCCTTTCGTACCATGTGGCCTGCCTTTCAAATTTTTTGAAAAAAAAATTGTCATAGTTTGCACATATCCATACAGTTGCGGTTGGATATTCTGTTTTGCTACAAACTTTAAGCCATTGCTCCATGTTCAGTTTCCACAGTAAATTTGGGGCTTTGATGGTTTCAATAATCACAGACAGAAACTTGTTTAACAGCAAAATTATCACATTAGCCGCAAACTTAAGATCCTTTTCATGGCCATTAGGCAAACCACAATATATAAAGGGGAAGAACGTTTCAGGGCTTCTCTCTATGAACTACACAACTGGTAGGAGTAAATCTTAAGAAAGAGGGAATAGTTTATGTGGTGTGAAAGGATACAACTCAGATTTCAGTAATGGAAATCGATTAGGGAATAAACCAAGAAACGGTGCCGGATGAAAACATTTGTATTCGAACTAGTTGGAGTCCTTCCGAATAGGCAAGGAATATAGGAAGAAAGAAAAGAAAATTAACTTGAAAGTCTAAAGAGAGTCGAATTATGTATTGATACAAAATATTTGCATTTACCTACCTAAAGCAGAGTGTTAGCTCAGAAAGAGGCAGTACTCTGACCCTTCGTTTAAATGGAAAGTCATTTGATAATACTTCACGAGCACTAGATAGAAAAGAGTGAATATCCTGCACGGAATTGAACATAAGATCAGAGGAAACACAAATGTCTAGCACGGTTAAGATCAAGACGACTAGAGAGGAGTACTATCTCATCTAATATGGAGTCTGGTCAGTCAAAGTCGAAAGCCCTGGTGGAAAAAATATACGGCTGATACCTCTGCTCTAATTATAAGCAGGAGCCTGTTGGGCAAGCCTTGGGGATGCAGACCTCTTATCCTAAAATGTATGGTCATGATCAATGTAAAGGAATTTCGCAAAACGCTCAGTAAAGTACAAATATTGTCACGAATATCTATAACTGGGACAATGAGAACCCGTCCAAGCGTAGCCATAGAATCATTTCCGGAACGAACACCATGTGGTTCAGAGAGGACTGTAAATAAAAGATCCTAAGAATGGTGCAAGAGGAAACATGTATCCTGACTAAATGAGTGGAAATGTTTGAGCCAAGAGCAAAGTACTTCCTAACCAACGACAAACAACCTACATCTTCCAAGCTGAATTACACACTTTAAATAGATGTCTGATCCAATAGTAATGTCAGCTAGCCACACTAGGCTAGTGTAGCAATACCTCGCGATCACAGACTGATTCTTTATTGGATAATTGGCAATGTGGGAGTAGTGACTAACATCAAACGAAACAGTCTGCAAAAAAATGAGAAATGCCTGAGACAATCTAACCAACTCCTTGGCTTCTATCTTGCACCAACCTCATTGTGGGGCATTAGCCCACAAAAGAATGAATCAAACTGCTTTGTAGATGGTGCACTTGCGCATAGTATCCTTGCCAAGGATAAGACAAAGTAAAAAGTACCGGCAGGAAGCACAAACGACCACTTAATCTGTTTTATGTGTCCATCCTCATCCCTTTTGTTCTTACAGCAAAAGTCTTAGTCCTTATTGTAATATTGAGCTTAAAATCTTGAAATGTTTGACTATACTTCCCTTCGGAAGAAAAATTAATAGAATACAGCACTCCCTTTGACTTGTCCCTATGAGTGACACTCCTTTTTACGATGTTGACTGTATATATCAACGTAATGCTCATTAAGCTAAAGGCTTCTTTTTTATGTTCATGTAAACATATCCATAACAACTAACGTAAACCCTGTCCCGATACTTTCACGACCCCATTATAGACCACCCAACGGATTCTGAATTTAACTCGAATGATACTATTTAAATCACTCCCCGAAATAAAGGCCAAATTAATGGCATAGAAATAAAAATTCAATTTCCACTTGAGATGAAATCCACATAAACTCCGTCTCAGCTCGCAGCGTTTGACTAAAAATAATTTCGTCTCTACGTCTCTACGACATCCTGCTTCCTCCCGGAACCCAATATACTTATCGCAGATAGAAACTGACGATGTTTTGTGCGAATTCCCAAGAAAATCTAATGAAATGAAACGAAAGGAACTATTTCTGATGGTCCTGTAAAAATACATGAATACGTAGGAGATCGGACGAAAAAAAAAAAAAGAATCACAAGTCTAACCTCGTTAGTCGCTGTCATTGGCATAACAATGCACAGACTGGAGTAGGAAGGAGTTCTCTTTTCCCATGAATGAATGAAAAGTGGTAAATTTTTTGTTATTCTGTTGAAAATACAGGACTCCGTAGCGTTGTAATGGTAAAATCGATCACAATTTCCCAGTTCCGCTTTGAGCACATTAACATACTTCTCACGCACAGATGAAGCCTACCAGCACTTAGGGAAGTTTTGCCATAATAAATTCCAATATGAACTACATTCCGCAGCATAACAAAGGTGCTCGAGGTGGGGAATCTAAGCACCGCACCCCATCCCATCTCCGCGTGGAAGAGCCTTCAAGCCTTCAAGGATTCGGGATTTATTCCCTCGAACGTAATGCGGCGCGGCGCGGCACAGGACGAGAGCAGAAATGTGCAAAATATAAATATTTTAGTTGAGGACGAAATCAGCAGGAGCTAGAGCAGGCATATGGAGGGGGCTATGGAATCTCACCCTATTCAAAGCCGAAGATCGTTGACCTAGAATGCGAGGCATTTCTGCCATTTACCAAGTTTTTTCTTCGGTTATTCTCTTTCTCTCTCTCTTCGGCGGTGGTGGTACTTGGTTTCTGGCTTTGCATTCATCCATCCCTCTGTGTGGTGGAATTGACGCAGACATTTTCACAGAAATAAAAAAAAAAAAAAAGAAAAAATATTATTATTCCATGTATGAAAGAGTCTGCTGCCAATGGAGGAGGAAACACCCAGGGCAGAGGGTACCAGATTGTAGGGGAGGCAACGACAACGAAGGCTAAATAATCCGAAAATGTATTCATCGATTGAATTGATGCTGATGTCGAATCTTTGCGCTACGCCATATACGAGTACACAACTCTATGCGTGGAGGGTACAACCCCAATCTGTATCTCGAATGTTGAACATTTGCAAATCTGCAGGAAATGAAATCGATTTTACATGTGACAAAACAGTAGAACACTGGAGTGAAAGGATGTAGATTTTGTTTTCCTTTTCGTGTTTTTTGTTTTTTTGGTTTTTTTTTTTTTTGCTGAAAGCACCTTTAGGCCCACCCTCCTGGTTTGGGCTCAGCGATTATTACAGATTTGGTGGAACGAGGCGGGGAATGCGTCGGGCCGTCTTTGGTGTTTTGGTTTTGAGGCGTCATGGAATCAATTGTGGGGATAACCTTAAGTTTTGTGGTTGTTCTTTGTGAGGCTATTAAATTTCATTTAATGACTTTGGTCAGAGGGTGGCGTTGCTTTATTCGCACGAACATACATACGTGTGCGTGGGCGTGTTCTGCGAGAAGAATGCGTCTAGCGCGAATATTATAAATCAGGTATTTATGAGGAATTAGGTCAATTGTTATTTAAGAGGTGCTAAAGGAATTTTATTTCAATAACTTTCGCCAAACATATTCGGTAGAGATGCAATTGTCTTTTCTTGATCGTAAAGCTACATGCATTACTTTATTACGATTTGGATGAATATGGACATTCTTTAGTCTATTCGGCTGGCAGTATCGATTTTGTGCCAATATCGCTCGAGGCAATCCTGTCGCTATACCCCTTAGTCTCCCGCTGGGGTTCACTATTTTTTAAGGTGCTTTCCAAAGTAAACAGAACTTTTTAAATATGAGAAGAACGAAAAGTTTTTTGGCAAAATGAAATGAATTTCCTGCTCAATACAGAATGATCTGGAAACATTTCGAATGAGTGTTTAAGATCGTCCTTCAGGATGGCGGTACAAATCTTTTGGATGGCGTCTACGTCCTCAATCATCAGTAAATGCATATTTTCGTAAAGTTTAAACAGACACGGTCCCGAATCAGGCGAATACGGGGAGACGTTGATAGTTAAACTGCGATTTTTAGTCAGAAGATGTCATTACTGGAAATATCTGTTACTAAAAAGTTCTGTTTATTTTGAAGCCCACCGCGTAAACAAGTGTACTGTCATAAATGCCATAAATTGATGTTTTTGAGATATTCAATTCCAATTTCATAAAATTTATTGAAGATTTTGAACTGATCTTTGATGAATTCACGCACAGTTTTCATGGAATCTGCGATGATTACGGATTGCTTTTTCATTTAATTTCATGAACCCTGCTAAAGAATACAAAACCATCGCCATAAACTTGGTTTATGAATTGAAACCTCTCTGAACTGAAACCTTGTTAAAAATGACAACATGGTAAGTGCGGGTCGATATTCAACGAATAGCTCGATAAAGATCCACAGAGAGTTAATGTGCTCGACTCAGGATCATCCAAAGTAAAAACTACCTACTACCAAATATTCTCCCAATTTTCGCTCTCCATTAAAATTTGATTTTTAGAAAGCTTGACAATCATTCCCTCTAGTCTAGCTATAGATTAATTATTTTCTTTATAAAGCTCTTTTAACTAAATTTGGTCACCCTTATGCTTCAGAGATTCAATTACTTATGCGCATTTCAGTTCCTTGGCTGGTGAAAAGGACTCACGCATACCGCACACTGTTCGTGATTGTTTATTCAATGAAAGAGAACGCCTTGATGAAGGGAATCCGATTTATGAAATCAAACTACGTATACTCGTATAATGCGATGATAATAGAAATGATGCAAAGCAGAGGGAGGAAATAGAACTCTGGCAGCTTCATAGGAACATTCGACCACATAACACCCTATTATGGTTTTAACGCTAACATACTGATTTCCCTGCAGGGAAGATTGGCAGCCTAATAGTGTTGTACTTATCATGAAATCACTGTGGAAACGGATTTAGATACAGGTAAGCATTGAGAATAGAAAAAGTGGTTTGTTCTGTTTAAGGAAGGATTCTAGACGAATTGACAGAATCTGACAGGAATGCGTGAATAATACGAACACCGAACACTGTACAAAGACACTGATCTATTTCGAAAAGTACCCCGTACTCGCCAGAGATGGACGGATCCGGCCCAAAGAGAAGACCTCGCCTTATGTGACGCGCACAAGTGGAAGGGTACTTCAACCAACTCAACTAGTGCTCAACTAGGCCCAGCACTAACTGCAGAGGCATTTTGCTTGAGGGCCAGGTCAAATCAGACTAAAGTCTCAAGCCACTCTCTATAAAGAAGTATAAAGAAGTCCTTAAAGTTTACAAAACACTCTTATGGAAGGTCCAAAGCAAATTTTGTGAAAAATGTGACATCTCCACGAAGCTCAATGAATTTTACTACTAAAAACAAAATTCTAGTTCAACATTCATCTTATTTGGGTACCGGGACACTGTAATATTCCAGGGAATTACATATATGATCTACGAGTTTTCCGGACAAGATGCAACACTACCGATTTTATCGGAAAGCTGACACTATATGCCTCATTACTAGAGGGACCTTGTCTGAGTTGGAAATAAGTATATTGGAAAATATTCTCAGTTTTTAGGCTCACTCCGTTCGCAGAAGATTGTACTTATTTAAATAGGTCCCTGCTTTTTCGAAAATTTAAACCCTTTCTGGTTCCAGATTCGTCTTATAAAGATTTTAGATCCACGAGGTACCACGAACTTGTATCGTAAGGTAGTATGGCTTTCACTTTGATTTTTAACTCTACGTACAAATGTATCCTGTGTACGTCCTTTTTTCTTTACACCATAAATACATACATGCTACACTATATATCCCAAGAAGTGACAATGCTGGGTAATTTTAAACAATATTATTCGCCGGAAAGTCAACAAAAAGGTAATAAATCACTTACCATTAGGATTTCATGTACGAGTGTTCAACACGAGATACGTACGAGTGCCAGTGCAATACACATTTTTATGGTGGATTGGCAATTGCGAAGCTTTTTATTTGATTGAGGTGACATTACATCCTTTGGATTTATGCGCTGCGTCGTCATGCATAGTGATTGGTGGCATTTGGAATTGTTTTCAGCCGGGTCTTACGAGTACGTACACTATTTCACTTAAGACAGTGACTGCTGTTTGCCAGACGGCAAAAAGAGCCCACTAATCCTACAGCCATTTGCTTAATTAATAGTCTGAATCCAAGGTGATGTGATTTTGCTGATTGGTTGTACGGGGTATTAGGGACAGGGTTCCCAATGGAAACTGTGTGAGGGAACTTGGTGGGTGATTATGGACTTTAATGCAATTAACGAATTCGACTAATGTTTCTTTAACTACAGGTACAAACATATCATGCAAAGGTGGTAATTAATTTACAGGTTTTAAGTAATATGTTTGTACGTTCAATTCATTCGATCTGGTCATACTTAAGCAAATTATGTCTGATTACAAACAAAAATTATTTTCAAAACATCACACCATCACTTGACATTTGAAGATTCGCTGCTGAATCTGCCTGCACTCGGGACTTCATCAATGGATAAGTCATTAAAACTGGTTATTTAGTCCATAAAACTTTTATACTCATATAGACACATATGTATAGCACTTTGCCATCGAGAGATAATTAAGCGGATGAGTATTCCAAGAGTAAGCTCTAGAGTATTAAAAAAAAACAAAAATAATAGTATATAGCTGGATACTGAGGCTTCCAGCTTCAGGTTCCAAAACACCAACGCTATTACAGCTTTAGATGGCCACATGCAAAACCTTTCCGGGACACAGTCTTTAAAAGTGTAGATTCTCAGTACATCTACAAAGGCCACAGTAACTCTGAACTTGAGGAAGAGGACTTATTTTTTTTTACTGCCGAGCAGGTTCCGACGGAATCTTATGGAAAATCTGTTCGAAGATCATATTGACCTCTCGAAACATTGTGTTTTTTAGCAACCATACCCGAAAAAGCAAAATTCTACTTTATTTAGGAAGATCTTCTAGTAGAAATTGAGACCAGTTTTGAACTATTTCATAGCTAAGACACTGTTCATGGTTACTTGGACTAAGTTTTTGTCATAATCGTATGGCTGACGAAATATTTTAAAATCTTGTTTTTTTCTCAGAAGCTGTAACATGGAAAAGAGAGAATACAAAAGCCTACCTTAAGAAATAAAATAATATGCTTTGATATCGAAGGAGAAGAATAATTAAATCGGAGAAAACCCACAGAATAGTATAAGCAGATTACATCAGATTTAACTCATTCGTCGTTTATACTTGCATTGGCTAGCAATGTCTGCTACTGGACAAGGCAGGATGTACCATCTAAAATTAAGTACACAACTGTATGCTATAAGTACCTTTATACTTTTTATACTTATTTTTGTGCCAGTTATACAAGGCAGGATGTACCATCTAAAATTAAGTACACAACTGTATGCTATAAGTACCTTTATACTTTTTATACTTATTTTTGTGCCAGTTGCTCTTACATCAAACTGTTTGCTTAAAGAAACCTCTCCTGCACAACCAACCCAAAATGTTGCCACGAAAAACGCATGGTTTTTGGGTGAAAAAAAGTCTTTTGTCTGAAACTGTTCAGAACATACTCAGATAAAGATCTTGTGTGCTGGACCAAATTCAGCAATCCGTGCTTTCTTCCTTTGACAACTTCAAACGGGATATGAACACACTTCATGAAGGAACTGTCGGGGACTGAACCTCGCCTTGCCATTTCATTAGCCCGTTCATTCCCATCTAATTTACTGTGACAGGGCGGCGCTTAGACCTGTTTGGATAGAATTTGCACTTCAGCCTAGAAAACACTTGATGTGGAGGAATGACTCAGATATGTATCTGAACCGTGTGCAAGAAAATTAAGCCATTTGTCTAAGCCTACCATGAAGTTCAGTTTGGAAATGGTGTTATCGGTTGCCAAATCCCTAGTTAATATTCTATCCACTGTACGTGCTGACATGTTTTTAATATGAAGATCGAATTTTTTTACGAATAGTTTTCCAATATTGAGCTCTTTGCAGAAAAACGGACAAAGTTTTCGTGGTAAAAGCCTCCGTTCGGCTTTGTTTCGATTAACACAAGTGGTGTTGAAATGGTGCAGTTTTATTCGAAAGACCCAATGGATGAATACCAACTTTCCAAAAACTAATCCCGTTTTCACCACTTCAAACCATAGCGTGAATCAAATCCATATGCCCGTCCACTGTAATACCTAGTTTTTCCCGAAACCAATATTTGACCTTTCAGTGTACATTACGGTGAACATTTTGAAAAGATTCTTGGTGCTGTATCAGGCTTTGTTCTATTCCATCCTGAGGGGTATTTTTTTTATCTATTTTTGTATTGTTTTCTATCTTAATGTGGGCGTTTTATCCTTGCTATTTGTTTTTATTCCTTGAGTTATCAACTTTAATGCTTAAAAAACCCGCGACACCACTCCTTGTTTTGGATATCTGTTCGTGTAGCTCTTCAGTAAAAAATACCCTTTAAGGTCCGTTCCGTCCGTTCTCTATCACCACCCACTCTATGTGACACCCCAGTTTTGTTTTTAAAGTCCTTTTGCTTTAAATCATTTCTTAGGAACTGCCACTGATTTTGGTCACTCACGCAACGGTTGAACTAGCTTGGTGTTTTCAAAATAAATTCTCCTTCCATCGTATAGGTATACTTGTACAACCTCTTTATTATATCCTTTGGCTATGGTTTCAGGTCATGGAGATTGCGTTTCCCCTTTAAAAACAAAACAAGACATTTTGTCTAGCTGACCTTTATTTTCCATTCTTCTACAGAGCCATTCGTAACAAACAAAAAGGTTTAAAGAATCTTTTGTTTTTTATTTTAATCTTTAAGCTTCACTGCCGCCATCTATTGTTTTGTTTAATTGTCAACTAAACAAGAGGATTACATTTGCACTCGTTCCATTATTCGAAGAACTACACATCTCCGACAGAAAAAGTTTGAATTGAACAAAAAAGTAAAAAAAAAAAAAATAAATAGGACGCAATTCCAGGGACATACTGATCCTTGCATATGTGGATTTTCGTGTGTCGAAGGACAACGTCAGAAAATACAGACCGGAAAATTATGTTGATTACTAGGAATCCACGAATGGAACGGATGTAATTCAACAGGATTTAAGTACTTCCCTTGTTTGTGACGTACCGTATGTTGATTCTGGGTTTAAGTACTTGGCGACCTTTTACGCTTTTTGTTACAGCTTATGTACTTGTGTGTCTGGTCCTTCGGGGTGAAGTGATATTATGTAATTTAACGAAGGACGGAGTTCCTATTGCGGAAATTGCTAACTGGCGTGGAAATGAAATGTTGTCGGGGGTATGTGAGAGCCTTTTTGTACATTTGAGAGCAGTTGATTGGAAATTGCAAATCGTTGTGAATTTGTGAATAATTTAATAACGAAAATTGTAATCATGTTATTATGGTGAATATTGCCGGAAACTGTTGAATATCCAACCCAATCGATGTACATCTGTTGCTTTCTGAAAAATGAGCAGAAGGGTCAGTATTTGATACACTTCCTGATGATGGTTTTGTTCACTGACATTGGAAGTCACTATCCCGTGAAAAGTGTGTAGGTTTTTAGCTATGTTGCATCCAAGTGCACTCTTGACGAGGTAACCTCACTGAATGGTACATAGTATGGATCCTTGCTATCTGTAGCAAAGGTGTATAAGAGCTAGGTTTGAAGTTACTTCAGCTGTCGGAATAGGCAGCTCTGTTAGTAACCACTGTCGGTCTCCCGCAGTTTTCACCTACCTGGTATGAATAACGTAATATGGATGCAGAAGAGAGACTCGTATATTCTCTGCTCAATCAGATCCTTGCCTTGAAAAAGGCTGCCAATATCAATGGTGTCAAAACAACACGATGATATTTATTAGCAGTCAGGTGGACATTAAAGTAATTTTCTTTACTGAAATCAAGTCAAAGATAATTCGACACCGACTTCTTTAGGTTCTTGGTCCGCACAATATTACTTTCGGTTGGGTGCCTGATCAGAGCTTACAACAACACTTTAATGGGTTAACCTTCTACAATATGACAGAAAATCACTGTCAATGTTCTCCTAAAGAACTACACTTCATTTGAACTGAACTAACAACAAGGATACACTTCAGTACCTCTGCCACTGGCCAACCCTCTGTCTTTTAAGGAACAGCCTGCTAGGCAAATTTTACTTCCAGGACTTACAAGAACTATCTGGTGTCTCTGCGTATAAATTTGAGGCCATCCAAGTGGTTCAAGACCCAATTCACCAACGAAGAGTAAAGAAATAGTTAAAAAAAACCCAATGCAGGAACTGGGACCTGACTGGAACCGGGTATCACAATCAGTAAGTAAGATGAGGTGAAGTCTTTCTCCCCTCACCAAACCACTAATCTACATGAGTTCAAATTAAGGGATATTTACATTACTTAGCATTAGAAGTCAAGCCTTCGCTGAGTTTGTTTTAATTTCAAAGGGATTTCACAGGCTAAGAGTTGGAAACTCATAGCTTTTTTAACCATTCAGTGTAGCTACAACCTTTCAGAAAATAGTCATTGATACAAAAGTGTTAAAAGCCTCAGATAAAATTATATCCTGCCAACATTTTATGGCGCTTAAAGGTTTCATCTCAATCTCTGCACTTAATAAATTATGAATGCAATCTCAGTTATCCAGATGAAATTTTCACATCCTCACTTATAGATACATGTATCCACGAGTATATATCCATGAATGACATTTTAAAAATTCATTTTTATCACACCGGATATTTCACTTACAGTCAATAACCCCATTTTTTCAATATTGCATCCGGCGGCAGTACAATTTTATAATATTTTCCCCCAAAGATTTATGTATGTGCACTGAATTTTAAATCTCCATCCCACGGGGATACGCCCTCCTCTCGGGGCGCTTCCATAGTGCGAACAAAAAAATTCCAAAGGAGTAAATTATAATTTTCCACTGCATGTTGTGTAGTATGTTGTATCTCTGGCTCTAGGGTAGGAGCATTGGGGTGTCTCTCGCACACCATCCGATGTGTGAATAAATGAAAAGCTCGAAGCGATTTTATTCCCGTTTCCACTAAACTGATAGGAATCACGATGAAGAAAAAAAAACCCACACACACTCCAACTACCCACAACAATGACAGTGGAAAAACCGAAAGCAAAAAAGTCATAATAATAAGGAATGGCAGGCACACACACATACACAGTGCCACAACAAACACCCTCAAGAAATATCCCGGCAAGGATATTCAGTAGAAAATAAATTGGATGCTATGCTGATGACAGAAAATTTCGAATTTTTCGCCAGCTTTACACCAAAGCCACCGCCATCAGCACCATGAACACGACCAGCCAGTGTAGAGCCAGTGAAAGAAGGGCTGTAATAAAAGAGGATACGCTTTACTCAGTTCTGCTCCTCCCGACAACGTCTCTCTCCTCTGATAAATGCACAATCAGCGCTGAGGATCCCCTAAATCATATATCTTCCTCAACAATGGATGGGGTAGTGAAAGCATTCTCGGGCACAAATGCATGGCGCCAATAGAAAAAAAAAACGCAAACGCAAACCCATGAATATCCTTGGCAGTTGCAATGAAGTTCTCACCTCTGGATTTGGCAATCCGCTTCACTCCACCGCCCGTCTGCTGAATGCCGAATGGCGCCAAATCCTTTTTTATTTTGCAAGGAATTAAAATTTGACCATTAAGGCAGGACGACTTGAGTGCGCTCATCTGCATGCAGACCTCCTTCTAGCCACAGGCATGCCAGGCTTAAGTGCTTCAAGTTACTTGAATTAGTCTAATTGAAAGTACATTGTCATTGCTGACAAATTTACACGAGGCGAGGCAAAGTAGTTTCGATGTTTGTTCCTGCCATCACGGAGCAAATTTAATTTCATTTCCTCCTGGCGCAGACAAAACATAGCACAAAAACAAAACCAAAACAGAACACAAAAAAAGTACAGCAAAAACGAGGAAATGGCTTCCATAATGAGATAGTGATGTACGAGAAGGACGAATGCACCACGATGCTGTGTGCGGAACGGGAATTGAATTTAATGGGGCAATGATGCAAGCGGATGCAGTCGGTATGGATACAATTGTACACAACACAGCAATATGTGTTTGCATTCAGATGAGGGATGTTTATGAATATCCTTGCAAATGCAAATTAGACTAATATCTGGGGATTATACAATCATTTAAGTGTATGTGTAGGTCTTTAAGCATAAGAATGGGGGCATTGTTAGAAATCTTCCGGGGTTCATGTGGTTTTAATATGTTTTGCAAAGGACAAACAACTATGCGTTGGTAAATAATCCTTCCGAAGGGAAGCTTACTGGATGCCCTAATAGGGTCTGGCAGCGGTCCACGTTATTTTTTGTCACAAATGGGAGCTTATCAGGGAAGGATAAGTCGATACTCGCCAGCTACTTATCGATTTTTAGGTCACTTATTATTGAATTTAAGGGCAAAATCTATAGAGAGCCGTCCATATAAGTACGACTCCGTTCTGCCAACTTTGTTTTCTAGTTTGGGTCCTGTGGAGCTTCTTCAAGATCGGTTGTCTCTAGGCAATGAATTGTCATATTATGTTCTTTTAGGCCATTCGTAAGCTGAATATTTAAAACGTACAAGACAGAACCCAGAGACTTCCAATAGTTTACGAGTCTACTTGGCAGAGCTCAGTGGACCGGCTACAATGAGTATTCAAGTCAAATCAATCATGTCAAGAAGAAGGGACACGAATCGATGAGCTTTTTTGTCTTATTTTAAGACATTTGGGATGATGGGCTATGAAATTGTAGCAAAAGGCACTACAAGCTTGAAGAGATCTTATGTGCTATTCTCTTGCAAAACGTTGTGAGGTTTTAGCCAAAATCGAGGTTCGTAAATGTAGCAAAGAATTGTTGGATCTAAGGAGGAGGTGTCATCAGAACGCGAAGTAAACTCTTTATGGAAGTATTTGAACCTAGTTCAAGCTATGGTGAGACAACAAAAGTGGTGCAGTCACACTGTTTGTTGTGTTGTTATCATTTTGATAATATGCCGAGGCCGACTGGTTTAGAGTTCTTGTCACTGATGAGTCCAAGTCTTGTCTGCGCTCACCAGATGGATGCAACAGAGTTTGGAGACGTTCAGGTGAGAGATACTTCTCGGCAACAGTTGCCCAGAGGGAAAATATCTAGGGAGGTTCCTTCAGGAATTTCCATGCACGGAAAATTGAACTGGGCATCGTGGAAGGGTAAACTCCAGGTTTTATATCACTAACATTCTGAAGGAATATGTGGTTCCATTCGCACCATTTATTCGACAGCTAAAAGTGTCCTTAAAACATAGTCGGCATCCGATAGGTTGTTTATACATGATCCTTGGAGCTTTTTTTTTTATGATCTCTGTGGCACAAAGTGTAGAGCTAATACTTTGGTTGCAGAGCAATTTGTAGTTGGGGTCGAAAGTTCTGATTCCTACCCCACTCAGAGTGAGGTATAAATTGAGGGATCTGAGGATTATCGATATAACTTTAAAGTGAGAGATTTGGTAGTGCATGAGAGGAATTCATGATATTCACATATAGAAGTAGATTGGTGGTTTTGTTGTTGCATAACAGGTTAACTTTTAGGACCTTTAGAACCTTTAGAACCTTTAGAACTCTTGCCACCACAGTTTTCACAACTCTTATATATTTGTTGGAGTGGGTGATCTAGAAGAACTTTTACCGGAGCAATAGGTGCGCTTTACATACGAAATATTTGGACCACTACAACTACTTTTCAGTGGAGTATCTTTGGATTGAGTCCCCATTTTCCTAAAAAGTCTTCATTTTGCCTGAAATTTGGTACACCAAGATGAAATTCAAGAGGGAATAGTACGATCAGCAATATTGTCCGTAGGTGCAATGTACAAATAGAAGGAAACCTGAACCATACTAGAGGGCGCAACTTAAGGAAGTTTATGTTAACCGTGTTTTAGCTTTTAGCGTCCAAGTCGAAGTATTCAGGATAAAGCCCCCTCAAAATCCTTTACTACAGACATTCTTTGGTAGGATAACTTCGTAAAAACGTGAATAGAAGAAAATCTTCACCAGAATCAAAAATAAAGTCTGAAACATTGGAAACTCTTGTCAAAAAAATTACTCAAAATGTGTCTGCTTGCGATTGGTTTAAGAAAATCGATCGAAAAGACAAAGTCTTGTTTTATGTACTCGAATCGCTAGGGTCACAGGTACCCAACAATTTACATTCCAACATACAAATAATCCGTAGGTCTTCAGTTACTTCCGATAGCACTAAATTTCAGGATTCAAAGCATTCCAACCCAACGATATAACGACATAACAATAAAAACGAATAAAACATTCTCTGAATGGCGACAAAATGAATAATTGTTATGGCAATGTATGACACCAACCCTTTCATTTGCAAATAAATACAACCCCAATTCGTCATTTCATTGTCCCAAATAAAATTGCATCCTTAAAAGGACATTTAGTCACATTTATTGTAATAAAAGCATTTTGTAATCATCCAAAAATTTAACAACACACAACAGCTGTTATAAATAAAAAAACAGTATACATGCGACACAATTTTGTCCTGTAGGGACTTTTTCGTGTCATTAGAAAGTTTTTCAGTGTAATCCTTTTAAAAAAAATATATCAACAACTCTGGGGATGGACAAGGGAGAGCTTTTATGCTTGACGACGAGTGATGGCATCCATCTGCTACAAACCATCATCTACACAAAACCTTGATAAGTATTTCAATCTGTTTTTTTCGTTCTAAGAATAGTGATGCTTGCTGGTGGCGAAGCAATAAAGAAAAACTTCTACGGTCCATATAAATCCCTTTAATAACAGATTTTAATTAAAATATAATGGAAATTATGAAGCACAGCCCTTTTTATCCGGCCTTGGGTTTTGCGCGCAAAGCAACCTGCCGCGCGATGGTAGTAAAAGCGTCAAAATTTATACGAGTACGTTCCATCGCTTATCCAGTGTGAAGATTTTGATTATAATGGCAGGGAGGCTGAAAAGGGCACTAGTGGACCTCAGGAAGGCCGGGACTGTAATTAATGTTTCATTCGGTTGGAGTAATTATTCTCGGAAGCGCACGCACCCACACGAGGGCTGGGCTCATCGCTCACATCAGTGGGAATTCCGGTTGGAATTGCGTAAGGAAAGTGTGACGTACAAGCGCAGCGCATCGTGGGTGGTAATCCATGGAAAGGATAATGCGGACATTTATTCAAATGGTGAGGTTACTGCTGTGGTTGGTAAGTAGCAGTGTACTTGGAAGTATATACCCACAACGATGTGTGCCTTAAAAATGTATTCAGCACGTAAAAATGTTGATTCACTCTTGATATGCACTCGCAGACATGCTCAGCATTTTCCAATACCAAAAGCAATAATGTTCAATTATTCGTTAGCAAATTTTCATTTCCTCTTGGAAAATCCCAGCATACACGATTTGAATGTCTCGGAAGCAATATTGAAGCACCATTTCCACATGACTCTCAAACAAATCAAATCTCAAGTGTTAAATTTACGGGTGTCCTTTTGGGACATTTTCCAATTTCCATTCAAAAGAACTTCATTCGAGCATCATTCTCTTCCACTTTGATTCACTGGTGGGAAGTGCATAGCGACGAGATGTGACCACTTGAATGATATCGTAAATCATTTCACCATGAGAGTGCAAGTTGGATGAGGTTTTTCTGCTTCTTTCGACATCACTCTGTAAAGGGACCTCTTTAAGTATTCCAGGAAATATAATATACTTTCGTTGCCACTTATATGGAAACGAAATTTATTTCAAATTCAAATGAATGCGGACAAGTGCGGGAGAGATTTTTCTTCTTTTTTTAAATTAGATATTTGTTTTATATAGCTACCTACAGATCTAAGGTTAGATTGCTCTCTTTATCATTCTGTTGAATCTAAGGCATTTCAGGTTTAGCATCAACCTTTCCTTCTAAAGCTCGTTCGCTTGCAGATACTTTAATCTATTTCAAGTCTGGCATTCACCGTATAAATGCTGGCGTCCCCCAAGGTTGCGTCTTGTCTCCGAATCTCTTTCTTATGTTTTTGAACTAAGCTACTGTCAGCTTCTCATAGTATGTTAGGCTCACTTCAAACGTGGCAACATAACCATATGTGTATGGCGACAACAGAGAGTCATTTATTTCTTGAAAACTCAGTACCCAGTGTTGTCTGTTGCTTAAGTGAAACCTAAACCATTTGCCATTGTCCATGAATTGTAATTGCATGGTCGAAACCGAAAGATGTCCACCTTTGGTGTGGATGCGAATGATTATTTATTTGCAACACTGTATAGGTTTCCATAAAAGGTGCAAGAAATACTTTACCCCCTCTGATCTGCTCTGATGCACAGAAAACAATGCTATGATCTACTTGCTTAAAATCTGCAGAAATGATTCCTGTCTGCTGAAATAGCAGAGTCCTTCCAAAACAATAAAATACGAATGCGTCCATAGTAGTAGCCACAGAGATTTAGAACTAACTTTCAGAGGTATCTCCTATCTTCTTTTTGCTCCTGTTTTCCTAAACTAGTCATGGCTTTGTAAATATCACGGCTTTAGTCTAAAGTAGGGTTTTAAGCATTTACTAGATTGTAAAGAGGGCTTTTTCTGCTATCTTTAGGTTAAGGACTGCAAGATGCGCACAAGATAATGATGTAGTCTGGAAGAAAAGCAAGCAAAGTCGAGCTATGAAGCAGGTCTGAAAACATTGCTGGCACAAAGGTCCAGAAATTTCACTTCCGAACTCGATGTAAGGAAAATAATTGGAAACGTCAAAGATACTTTGTAATACTAAGCTCCGGTCAAATCTTGAATCAATGATATTGTGGGGATGTAGCACTTGGAAAATCACTACCAATGTCATATGTAAGATGTCTACGCATCATCCTTAGGGTTTTCCGGTCTTATCTTATCTCTAATAAACAGCTTGTTATGAAAACGGTTTAAAAACCTGTTGACATCGCAATCCGAAGACGAAATTAGTAGTGAACTGGTTATACCGCACGGGGCTTAGGAAATTTCACTGTCAAAGATCGCTTGCAATGGAATCGACTTACTTAATCCATACCCCTGGAATCAAGGACATTCGAAACTAGTTAAATAGAACTGAACCGCAGCACTTATCCTTTTTTTCAGTGCAGCTATGTAAATGACTTATTTTTCTATGCAGAATCTGGAGAAAGTGAAAAAGTTGACAACCGAAGTACAATATGTCGAGAAAAATCCAACGTTGGTTCTCTAAAAATTGGACCCTGATTGTGCGTTCACATCGACGGAGGATATCCTGATTTTTCCTCTCCAGGCTTTATAGTCTTAAGAAAATCGTTTGTCAAGAAAGCAGGGATGTAACTATTAGACATTATATAAGCATGGGAATCCACATTACATTCCTCACAAGAAATGCCATTCAAGTTATGTGTGCACTTGTTTGCATAAATCCTGTAGAATCAACAAATTTATCGAATCATATCCAAGCCAAATCAAAACACTCGTATCCAACACAAAATAACAACAAAAAACATTCAAAAATTCCATCAAATTAAAATCCAATATGCAGTGTTGTACACAATGAAACTTCTATTAAAATGGCATCCCTTGAACGAGTAACTACTCCACTCGATGATAGACGATAAACACGAAAATTTGGCCAAAAACTCATTCAACAGTACGAGCCTGTATTGGTATTGAACTCAACCACGCACACTCTGGCTAAAATGTTGGTATAATGTGAAGAAAAAAAACAAGAAACAACAAAAATACCATTACCACCCACGACCTGTCATCTATCACCACACCACACGAACAATGAGTGTTTTCGGTGTAAAAAGACGAATCACACATCCAACAAGAGAGAGAATGTCTCTCTGTATTGGTAGTGGTGGTAGTAGTATTATTATGTAGTTACAGAGCCGCTCACGTACGAGCTACGAGCTACGAGGAGAACTAGGAATTAGGCCCGCAGAAGAAAGTGAGAGAGAGCGCATTTGTTTCATCTACTTTTACTGCGTGGTGTAAAATAAGAACTATTCGTGCTAAAAATAAACCAGGACATCGGGAGGGGGCGTATTGTGTGTAGTAAAGGTGGTGGTAAAGGTCACCACCCTCATTTGCGATGCCAATGTCCATGCAAATGTCCTTTCTTGCTTTTTTTGCTTTTAAGGGGAGCAACCGTCTTCGTTGTTGTGTCGTGTTTCCCTTTGAGAAATAGTAAATGCTTTAAATGAATTGCTTCAGAAGAGGCGTTAATGTGGTCCCTGCTCCGGTTCACGCAAAGGAGCCGTGCTAACCACCACCAACAGTACCACCACCATCACTACTATGCCAAAGGGATGTGGGGATGGGTGGGGGGGCCCACAGGCCAGGCACATTGTTTCCCAGGACTAATGGCCGAAGGAGGAATTCTGTTCCATCGAAAATAGGTTTTTTTTCTTTTTATCGTTTTTCGACGATTTTCGTGTTTTTGCGGAAGCTCCGTCGTCGTCGTCGCCGCGCCCAAAGTCGTGGTGACTAAGGATATCCATGGCGGTACCTGTACCTGTCTGTTCTATTCGCCAGTAATTGCTTTCGTATAGCATGGTGCGAGGGAGGCAATTAAAAAAGAAGTATGAAATTGTGTATAATATCGTTATATCGACTGACTGACCTAACTTTAAGGATGACACAATTTTTGCCTTCGAACAAGTCCTCCGCTGTATATCCTAAGCATGTATCCGGTTCGTTTTTCTTATTTTGGCGATGAACATCATGGTTGAATGGGGGATGCTCCTGTTAATGGTTGGTCTTGCTTATTTTGATAGCGACAGGATGGGTGTGTGCGTTAAGGACCCACTCTTCTTCCGGCTGGAATGAAATTATCCCTATCCGTTTTCTACTTTTTTTTTTCTTCTTTTTTTTCTACTTTTCTCCTTCACTACACACACTCACTTTCTTTGATCACTTTCACAGGTTTTTCGCGTTTGTTTTAGTCGCACGGGTATTTTATTTCTATTTCTTTTCTTTGTGTTTAAAAAAAAGGATAATAGAATGTGTTATCCTGCTAAAATTTCACTGAAATCGGCCGCACTCCGTACCGAACGCTCTTGAATCTTTAGCTCAACTGACTCGGTTGCGTGAGAGAGAGTGCTGCGAACTAGCTAGCCCAGTAGCAGTAGGAAAAAGAGCCGAACTTCATGTGCTAGAAAATAGCATTGCATGGATGTGTACGGCATGGTGAGAGCCTTGTAATCAAGTTAAAGGTGTATGCGTTGCCGATTATTTGCACATGAATAAGTTTCTCGGGGAGGATATCCGATACATACTCGATTGTCAGCGAGAGAGTATTTCAGTACTTCCTCGTGGGGCATTCCCCAAGTCGGGATACTTTGGCACCTTCCTTGAAACAGAATCGTTTGAACTTATTTCGAACCCAAGATGGAACAGTTTTTGCTAATTTTAGAATATTGAGTGACTCTACAGGCAGAGGCTGTCCAGAATGTGGTGTGAAGTTATAAAGGTGATTCGTCTGCAAATTCATAGTAACTACCATCCGCCACATGTTTGTCTTGCGCTCTGGGAATACACTTTAAACAGGGATGTTTCGCTGGTGGAGGGTTGGTGAATAATAGGGTATTAGGATGTCTGTACGTAGCATCGATTGTTGAGTTACTGTGGCGTATGTGGAACTTTTTTTTTAAGTTGAGTGATGTATGTTACCCATAATGCAATTAGTTTCTGTTGTCTGTTGTTTGATCTTTGCAACGCAGTTTCCATTGGTGGAATCGTATTTCCTAGCGTCGTGATAGACTCTACCAAACCACCAGTCATCGTACTCTATGTTTCAAACTGAAAAAGGTTGACAGACATCTCGGTACTACCATCTTTAGGCTTTAAATACTATTGACAATATAATGATACTTCATCATGTTACTCCTTAAAATAAACTGAGTTATACATATCAATCCATCTATTTCGATTCCATCTGCCTTCGAATTAAAGAAGACACTATGCCATTGGCCCTCTCCATGATAGTTAATACGCTAACACGCCACTGTGCTATAGGCAGGTATGCTCAAAGACTGGGCATCACCTACAATGACTTTTGCAAAAGCTGTAGGGATGAGGAAGAAGGATGGAGACCATCTATCACCTCCAAGTGCCCTGCACTTGCCAACATTAGAAAGGCCACACTAGGTAAATACCTTTTTAACGATCTCAATGATCTGTATACCGCCTGCACGACTAACATTAGCTCCTTCATAAAAAGGAGCGGATGGTTCCAGGAGTAAGAGGGTGACCCACCCAGCTTACTTAACGGCAGCACTTTTATGGTCTAAGTACATCCTCATCGGGGGCCGGTCTAAACGAACCAACCAACCATTCAATTGGTACTACGTTTTCCAAAAAGTATATTAAGTAAAGCTTTATCTACGGAGAAGATGAGGAAACAGAGTCCATTCAAGACTTATTATTTCGCCCTTCCATGGAAAAACTAATATACTTGATACTATCTTAAAAAATCATCTGGAGGGGAATCCTCTAAGGTGATAGTTGATTGTTGACAACCAAACTGATCCATTTTGCTGTCTCTAAAGTGACCATCAGCTGGATCAACAAGTTTTTCCTATCGCTTTTGTTAAACAGCGAAATCGTTTTACAAAGTGTGACCATCCATTTTGACTAGCAAAGGGGTGACCTTATCAACTATCACCTTAGAGGGTTCCAGTCTAGGTTTCGAACAGAAAACTAATTTTACTCGATTGTAGGGGAACCAAACGGAATCGGGAACTTTACTTCTTCCAATCTCTCCAATGAAGGGTCGTTAACCCTATCCAAAGCCGGACCCTAAATAACATCACGAAACCAATTGTTTTCAATTTTTATATTTAAATAATTGATGTTAGTTTGGAACATTATGTATTTTATTTATCATTCTCTACTCTTGCTTGACCTTAATTAGTTATCTGCTTATTAATGAAGAACAAAAAATATTAATAATAATAATAAATGTCAATAATCATAATCGCACATATTTCAACTATACAATGAAGTAAAAAAATAACCAGTTATTTTTGAATTGCCTATGAGATAAATAATAGTACGTTGGGACGTTCGGAGCATCATCACATTTGTTTATTACATCTCCTCGCTATCACCACACAAATGACGATCAGAAAGTCGGATGGTTGCGTATGAAAAACACGTCGTGCTCCTTGTCGATCCACTTGATTAGTTTATCCACATACTTTATGACCAAACCCTTATCGACCAGGGGCTCGAATACAGCATAAAGTTCTGAAGCTGCTGTTACCCACGCCAGGACGACCTCTTTCTCTTTGACCTCATAGATCAGCTTTAATGGTCGGCTACTATTGTGGATACGATGATGCAGGTCACAATAGATGGCTTCTAAGCGTTCGAACTCCGACAACGTTGTATATGGAGGATTGATTTCAGAGCACAACAGCTGATGTGACGAAGACTTTGGTTTGTACAGAAAATGACGTAGCTCTGGAATACCAATTGCGGTTAAATTAAGCCTTGTGTCTTGTTGTGGAACTTTGTTTATCTGTTCGCTTATAGCTTCAAGGCAATGCGTGCGACGAAGTTTCTCGGTGATTTTCTTCTTAGCATCGGACAGTGGGAAGAAGACATCACGATCTACGGAAAGTAGAAGAAGACACGCTTGACAATCGTCCGACAAGTACGAAACATGAGCATGCAGGTACCCGTTCATATCGAATTTTGGTAGACATATGGGCATCCAGTTCTCCACGGTCTTGAAGCTCTCTGAGCATTCGATTAAATTGAAAATTAGTCTGTAAAATAAAAACAAATAAATTGTCAGTAAGATCAAGTTTTAACTTTTTATCGGCATTTGTCCGACCATAAAGCATTCTTCATTCAATGCCTTGGTTAAGTGCAAGGAACTCGAGTAGTGGAGGTGCTTGGATATTTAGATGAAAACCTAACATGTACGTTAATATTGATAATAGGAGACTTCAATGTACGCGTGTCAATCTAACAAAACATTGCGTTGGGTGTCCGCGATCAGGCAGAGTCAAAGAAAAGAATTAGATCATCTGCACCAGGAACTCACATACAGATTTCTCATGTGGTATACACATGAAATCTTAACGAATTTCACTCTCAAAGCCAAGTGCACAGAAGGTGAGTCATCGTCCTCCTCAAATTGCCTCAAACAGTTCATAAAAACGACAATAAGTCACAAGTTTTCTTCCACAGCAGGTTTAAACGAATTGACGAGACATATACCCATACGATTCCACCTACTGTTGCCCTCTGTTTGCGTGAAACCAAACTCAAGAAAACGTCGCATTTGACAGCGAGCTCCAGCACCTCTAGACCGACTGAAATCGTATTACTGTTTGACTATCCTAAAGCCTAGCAAACAGATCGATAGGTAGCTCCTGGGCGTCGGAAATAAACCTAGAACCTGACGCTTTACTTCATTGGGGTGCTTTGGATTCAATGAAGTCCGATTGCGGATTCTAAGAATACAGGAAATCCCATTCCTTAGAATCATTGATTTCAATGAATGGGCGACAATGCCTGTGCGTATATAGAAGCATTAACTTGCTTGGAAAGTAAATATAAGACCATCTTACCTCAAGTCTGCGGGATGAATAGAATACTTCTTCATCCGGACTAAAGCAATCAATTTATTGTTGGCTATCAGAACGGCGAATACTAGATTCTTGATCTTCGAGCAATTGCTTTGAATGGCATTTGTGATGTTCGATCTAACAGCGGTGGTAAGCGGCATTACACGAATCGAATTCGTGAGAAATGTAAACACGTTGTTAGTAACTGAAAAGAAACATTTTACATGAGCACCGTATTAGAATTACTACCTCATTCAAAGTACTTTTCTTATTGCTGCTATCGTTGGCCAGTAGATGGAAGATTAACCTCTCACTCCCAGCCAACAGTCGTCGGAGATCGAAATTTTTTCTCTTTTCGAAAATCTTAGTCATGTGTGAGTACGTAAGCGTGGAAAGGATTTGATTGTACACATCACTGAAATGAAATAAGGTCAGAATTACATAGGCAGTCGTAAACTCCGAACTCACGTCAATTGCATTTGTAGTTGCTGTACACTCATGTTACTCCTCGACGCCGCCACAAGGATCAATGAATTTCGAACGAGAAAGACAAACTTAATCCCATCGGCGTGAATGGACGTAATAGCGTCCTGACCATGCTGCACGAAGCTCACCAGTGCCTGAATCACTCCAAACAAGGTGGCTAGCTTGTCTTCTGTCCCATGCAACGAGTAGATGGGTTTCCCCGCCTCACTCAGTATGAAAATGTGTTTCTTTTGCGACAACCACTGACTATCATGAAGGTAATCGACTTCCTCATCAGCCACAGAGTGGGAGGACGTAGCTGCACTCAAGTTATCCTGCGATCCATCGAGATCTTTGCTTTTGTCGCTAGAAAACGAGTCTGATTTTTTTACACTGCCATTCGGTTTGAGTGTTTGATCTTCATTTGTGAGCTCCGCTTGAATATCTTGAATAATACTATGCTTGTTGTCTTCCTGTTCCTGAAAATAGTCTGCCCCCTCTGCGTCCGCAAATTCATCATTTGTTGTGATGTGGTTCACTTCCTCCTCCAGATCCATAACGTTTTATAGAGTTTCGTACAAGTGTGCAGTGCAAACGTGATGAATTTATTGCATTATGCAAGGAAATCAATTGATTTGTTTTTCTTTTTTTATTTAATCTTGTTTCGTGAGCGAAAGAAAGAAGTATTTTGTTGAAGGTTTTTTTTTTTGTTCGATGCGAATGACTTCTGTCAAAATTATTGACAAGTGGCTGACTTACAAGTGCGAGCTATGTTCGATTGGACAATTGTTTATAGGACTGGGAGTTGGATTTTACGGAAGCGGGTACATTTGGGAAACAAAATGTTTTTAAATGTCACGTATGCGTTTATTTTACTGTAGAGGCGAACAAATGATTGTGCTTAGACGTCACTTTGGGTATCATTGGTAGCGACCATGCCAAATACCTATCAGAATCCAAGCCACCATTGTAACCAAAGTAAAATGTCTTAATTGCAGTAATCAAAGGACATTTTGCAGATAGTGAATTTTTACTATAAACTGATTGCTCTGGAGCATGGATTTTACAATATTTGAATTCAAATCTTTTTTCTTATCACTGTTTGATATCACATATTTGCTTGCACTAAGTCCACAATTCTCCTTGGCATGGCATTGGCATAACTGAGACTAGCTATAACAGCTTGGGATATACAATGAACCGCTGTATTGATACAAAAACGTCAACCCAACATGTTTACGAAATTTCTTCGTACCATCGTCTATTTTTCAATTTGCTAGAAATTCCATTAAAAATCATGTCGAAAACAATGTACTACCAAAATAATCAATACGCGCGAGTTATGAACCTCAAATACAAGTCTAAATATAAAAAAATAAAACGAGTCATCAAGAATTACGTGTTTGTAAGTGGCCTAGGCCCCGGTATTCCTTTAGTCCATGACTAAACAGTTGCTAAATTCCACAGGAGAATGCTGCCCTATGTGATCAAATCGCTCAGATCCAAGACGACATCATCATAAGCAAGGAAGAGCGCCGATTCCTACTCAAGCGCCTAATCCAACACGAGAACGACATCGAACAGACCTTAACACAGGAGGCCAATGCCACAGTGAACGGTGAAGCCCCACCGGTTGTTCCTCACGTTCCAGGGAAGCGTGGCCCAAAGAAGCGAATTAAAACTGAAGATGGTGCCACCACTGCCAAGCAAAAATCAAACGCAAATGGGAAAACACCAGGCCCAAAGAAACCGACTGTGATTCAGAAGGTCCCCTACGATGCACAGGGCAAGCCCATTTTTCCCATCAATCTAGGTGGTTTCGTACTGCATTCCCTGGGAGAGATAATGGCTGACAATACAAACTTCCACACGGAGAACTGGATATATCCCGTCGGCTATGTGGCCACTCGAGTGTTCTCCCACCCCAAGGAACCCGAGCGCAAATGCGTCTTCACCTGTAAAATCCTCAACAACTCTGGCGTACCACAGTTCCAGATCATACCAGACGCTGAGTTTGACCACGTCTTCTTCGGAGAATCGGCAAATATCTGCCACCTCGGTCTGTTAGAGACCATCGTTCGAGTTTCTGATGTCGCTAACCTGCCAATGCGCGCTCAGGGCGAGCGCTTCTTCGGCCTTGGCAATCCCACGGTTATGTCACTCCTCCAATCACAGCCCAACTTTAAGAAACTACAGAACTTCAAAGGTTTCATCGTAGATGGTGGCTACGCCATCGAGGACAAAGACCCCACCCTCAGTTACGATGCACTCCAAACTCTAATTACTATCTCGTCCTATCACACAGTTCCCGAAGTAAAGGAGGAACCACCAGACGAGCTGTTGGAGTAAAACCACGGCCGATTTATTTTCTCGATTTTTTATTTATGAAGTAAAAAACACCTTGATTAACACTAAGAAAAAAAAAACTTGAAACTTAAAATACGATTGTTGTTGTAATTTTTTGGGAATCGAAGCGGTTCGGCGCGTAGGTAAATTGTGAAAGCTCCTTGCAAGTATTTACACAAACAACTGTCGGAAGTACTACGCGTACTTAAGCAAAGCGGGATAATTGAGCGAGGCGTGTATGTCGTCTATCGGCATGAGAACGTTTCGTCTGGGGTTAGCTTGCTACCGCATTCGTATGTTGCTCACGTTCGCTGAGGATTGCCGGCTGCTACTCCGACTACTGCTGCTGACACGACGTTCTGGGGTGTTTCTTTGTGGAGTATGTCTAGATTTGTGTGTTGGTGTGGCAGTGATTGGTTTCTTCACACGGACCGAGCGATTGAACAGCAAGTTAGACACGGCGACCACGGGCGAGAACAGTCTTAGAGGGATGTCGCTAAAAATAGAATAAGAACGTTATTGGGGCTTGAATGTGTAAGGCAGGGAAAGAACTTTGTATTTAGGAGCAAACGAAACCTAATGGGTTCTTCTAAATGTGAAACACAATAGAGTCACGTTTCTAAGTTTCTTTTTTCTAGAAACCGTCCTCTGAATCTTGCCGAATGGGGTAAGCACTTGTAAGCCGGTAATCTGTCTCCGTTTTTAATTCTGTCTCTCTGTCATAAGGGACCGAAAGAAACCCTTCTAAGCAGCTTTCTTTCCTTTACGGTCACTATATGGTTCCAAAAGAGCCATGGGATGGAAATAGTATGCCATTACAGGAGTGCTATGTCAAAAAAACTTGTTTTGATTCAATAGAACTCAATGCAGCAGTTCTACACCATGGCATTGGTTGTACAAATGCATTAACCTTGACCTACGCTCTTACAGAAAAATGTGTTAAACTTGTTTTCTTTATTCAAATCATTCCATTTCCCAAGAACCTACAACTAATCGTTCCCTTAGAAGCGCATGCTGCAGGTAAATTGATGTCCATTGGGTATATATGTAACTCGCATAGGCGACAGCGACTTAAGGAAGAGTTCAAGGAAAGAAAAAATCAATCCAAGGAGACAAGGATTTAAAATGCATTAGTTAACATCTGCCACTTTACCCAATAGTTAGAAATAACAGCCCTAAAGTCAATAAACCTACACTTCGAGTGCACTTCTCTTTGCATAGATTTTTTCGTTCAAAAACAAAAACCTGCCTTCGAAGGTATTCGTCGGTTCGCGCAAATTGTGATCATGGAGTGCACGTTCTGCAAATGCATTTGCATCTCGAAAGCAGGTAGGTATATGATTCTTAATTTTGTTTTTTCTACCTGCCTATGGGTTGAACAACAAGAGAACCGATCCCTCAAAAAACAAAAGGAAGAATTACCGCTGACCTCGTCTGTAGTATGTGAATAGTCGGGCAATTCCACAAGATTAGGGAAAAACAACAAGGATAGGTAAATATTCTTTAATGACTTACATAGCTCCAACGACTGGTTGTGCCTCGTTTCCACTGAGTATGAAGAGCGGAAAGAATATCGAAAATATGCAGCTACTGCTCGGAAGAGACAAAAAAATACATGTCAACCAAAAATTTTAACAAAACAATAATTTTTTACTTACCTTACGATCACAGAGCTCGGTAAATTCGTCAAAACAGTCAGTGGGATGCCGAATCCCAGAAAATATGGCCAGTTACACTCAATGTAACTTAGGCGTCTGTGCAGCTCCCATCCCATGTTGAGCCACTTGTACTCGAACGAGTACAGCGAATAGAGCAGGCACAAATGCACGAAGCAAAGCACACTGCCCACATACTTAAAGGGGAGTAGATTAACCAACATGCTTTGAACGAGAAACAATGCCTGGACCAGTAAGCTGAAGAGGAAGTCAGCAATCAGCTTGCTGATATTTGGCATCTGGGGACGGCCTTTGCGAAACTTGTATGCCGCATTGGCTATGTCTTGGAACCACAAGCTGCTGACCACCTTACTGAGGAGAAAAATCGGCAGAACCCACATCATGCCGAAAAGAATCGAAAGCAGCGACTGCAACCAACCCCACACATACTGCAGCTCATCAGACTTATCCCCGTAGCACCATGTAAGGATGAATTTAAGTCCCGGCAGTATGAGGTTCTCGAAGAGAATTATGCTCAGCCACGTAAAGCCGCCGTTTAGAGCACAGCACTTGAACACCTGCTTTGCTATTTTCAGCTCCCTAAAAGGACCCATACAGTCAGTTTGAAAGTCGAATGCCATCTCTCAATGTACTCACCCTTTTGCAACGTTAGCAGAACCAGCTGGTGCCTTTGAACCTATCCTTCGTTCATCCAACGTTGACGATTGTCTCTCTTGATTCAACAAAGCATCGGTCGTCAATGGCGATGACTTCTCCAGCCTTTTAAGCTCATTTAAACGATTTATTTGGCTATCTATGTAAAAGACGAGTGCTATACCCTTGATACTGTCATAGATTCCTTGTAAGATGGCATATGAAATATTCTAAACACGGACAGAAAGAAAAATATGTTACAGATCCTTATTTGTTTAAACTTTTTCACTTTGAAGCGCACAATCCTGCGCGGACTACGCAGTAGAAGCTCTTTGTTTACCTTTATCGTATCCATTAGGGTATGAGGGTTCGCTATGTCCAGCGACTTAAGAAAATTATAATCGGTGTTTAGTTAGTTTGATAGATTTTCAAATAATCTATGCATTTACTTGCATTAAATGTCCCGACATGGGACCACAACTAGAAATGAAAAGGAAAACTATGAACTTTGCCTCGTTTCTGGGCAAACGAAAAACAAAAAAGTGCACATATAACTCTAGAATGACAGCTGACAGGTGACAGTACAGCTGATTTTTGATGACAAAACACTTTTTCCAATGGAATGTGGGAAACAGTGATACAGGGTGATGAAGCATTTAGTGTTTTTCATAAAATCAGCTGATTTTTTTATATTTTGGTATTTCTCCTTTGGCGATTTTAGGCGTTTTAGCCATTAATCGAGTAATTCTTTCGTGAAAATTAAGACTCAATTCGAATTTAATCTTTTTGAGACTATTTCAATGCTTTCATTCAAGAAAACACTTTGCATAGGTTATTATGACTTGAACGGTTTACAAAACGTCACATTTAAATTTTTTGGAACTATTTTATTCTCTAGATCACAGTATCTCGATAAAACTAAAATCAGCCCACCCAACCAGATATCATCTTTTCAAACACTAATAGCTTTTCACACAGAGCATTAAGCAGTCGTCATTCGTGTGCCCTAATGCCAAATATTTGTATATTTGTCCTTTCTTTTATGGAAATGTATGTTGAAGTGACCATAGTTAAAAAATTAGAGAGATTATTTGTATGCATTTGCTTTTGACGTCTAAAAAATAGATAAATTTCGTAGCTTTCACGTTTGATAACCTTTTTTTTTTGCTAATCCCTTGATTCCATGAAAATCTACAAATTTTAGTGCAGATAGCATGCTTATTCTGAAAAGCATTTGAAAATTTCTGTCATGCCTATACTTCTTCCAATATGCTTCCAGCATCTAGCTGTCACATTTCCCAAGACTCATCACTCATCTAAACTCGCAAGCTACATTTTTAATTGCTACTTCTGTGTCTTGCGTTTCGTTTAAATAGTTTTTTATTTCTTATTCGACGGAGGGGGTTCAACAATTCCGACTTCGATTTGGAGGCGTATAACTTATATTTTGTTATTTTAATTTTAATCGATTGACGTATTACTCTGGTAAACATATGTAATCAAATATTTTTTTTCCTACCATCCAGCAGCCCATAATAGGTCTGCAAATTGCCTTGATATCCGTTGTCTGTTCTCTTTGTGTTTTTGTGTATATCGATGTTTTCACCTGTTTTTAGTTTTTTTGTAATTTTTTTTCTCCTGATGTCAACAAAAAATAATTATTTGCAATTATTCAAGTTAGTTGCCGTGTCGGTGGAAATTTAGCGATTTCCACTCTGGATGGGGAAATAAATAGTAAGATCGTGCTCACAGATAATAAGCTTTCACTCCAATATTGCTGGTACATTACGTACTAGTGCACATATTGATAGCTGTAAACTACGCTGCAGAAATTTAGAAAATTTATTACTCACGACGATGGCCTTATGGTAGCCCTCTCTGTAAAAAAAAAGTCGAGGTGTTAAGTGTCACAAAAGCGTAACTTGAGACATGTAGCTGGGATTATTCATCGACACACTTAGATTAAACGTTTTTGCATTCCATTGTTTAGTCGCCCCAATCAGTGCTGTGCATTCATTTCTATTTGTTTTCAATTACAGATTGACGCAGAGCCTCTGCAGAGCCAAATGCGGGTCGCATTGTGTGATTAGTTGTTACATCCCTATCGCGCAGGCCAACACACACACCACCACTCCTACCCTTACCCCGATTATCAAAAATACTACGTACCCGCTAAACCTAGAAGCACAATTCTACCGACCAGATAAGGCCTTTGAATCCATCACCTATCATAGTTGTCGCTGAAAACAAAGGCAGTCGGGACCGAACGTACACAGAATGTCGCGGAGCAACGATCGAGTACCCATAGTGGACAACGATGAACTTTCGCAGCAAAGAGAGGAACAGTCCATAAGTCCTCACCAGCAGCAGGATAATGAGTTGGACCCTGAACTCACTGGATGTGGAGCAACCATGTGCTGTAACCCAGCCAGCGGACCGCATCGGTTTATAGCGCTGATATTTATGTGCCTGCTGGGCTTCGGTAAGTACTGCTCTGATTAATTGCGAACAACTCACATAAATCAAATAATTAATTTCGCGCTGATAATTTGAGAAATTACGAAGCTTCCTGCTTGCACCAGGCCCTTATCAACTCTCGTTGTCTGGGAGATGAGATTTGTCAGGAAGCTGTTGAATGCACACGACTGGCAGGGTAGCGTCATTCTTTCTGTAGACGATAATTGCGTTAATTCTTTTTTTTCGGCTTCCCAACATTGATAATGAAACATTTTTTTCGATAACTGAAGATCAAGTCAATGCAAACGAGTGAGTCATCGTGTTATGTTGTCGACGATCAGTAATCGTTGTGGTGTTGTTTATTATTCGCATCTGTTACACAATTATGCTGCAGTTGGTTTCTCTCTCTCGCCTTGTTCACTTCAATTATAATAGTTTAGTCGATGAAATGATAATAAAATTATGTTATGCACCCAACAGGCATGCAATTCGAAGTTAAGGTCCAGTGAATACAACTCTGCGGACTCAAAATCTAGAATAAAATGTCTAAATTTTGCGAGAGTTTGATAAAATGTTATCCGTCGCTCATATACCTATGAACATACAGGTGTGAATCTTATATAAATGATTGGGTAAACAAACTTTTATATTTTTGAATCAATGTCCGTGCGGATGTAGGTTACACCTTGTTAGAGTAGTTAAAAATATCTTTGGCCGAGACGCTAAAACTTGTATATCGGACTTACTTAATATTTTTCCCTTTTTTTTCGGTAGTCCATTGCAGAAAGCTTGTCATTCTCATTAAACCTGTCTGTTACTAAGTAAATGTTGGACTTAGGCGTGTGATCGTAATGCGTTTCATTCAATACTGGTTATATGTTTGTATATTCTGAGTCTGATGTCATTCCCTGGTCCTTATGAAATATGGAGCATCAATAACCGGTATGGGACACATAGTATTAAACGCCATACCGTTGGGTATCATGTTCTTTTCTAGAGTTGGGAATGTTTGGATTTTGAATCCAATATATGGTTTAGGTAAGGTTAGGTATGAGAGGAGACACGTGAATGAGGAAAGAACGGCTATGATTAGTTAATGACTATATGTTGACTGTACGATGTCGCGAAACCATTACGAGATTGTAGCTCTTCTGACCGATCAGCGAGATCATTTTGACGATATTTACTTTCTTCTGCGTATCACCGCAGCTTCTGCAGAGTCTATCTGTACTTAGTCATTCTATCTTAGTTAGTCCCTCAGGGGGTTGTAGCCGGCAATGATCCCTATAAGAGTTTTCTAAAGACACAACAAGATAAGAGTGCGCTTCCGTAAGAATAGATTCCTTCTTTATTCTTAATTAACAGGATTAACGTTTTGAGATAAATCTCTAATCGTGAGCAACGCGAACTAAGCAGGTTTAAGCTCCTCGATTAGGATTTCCTTTTATTTATAAAAAAAAACTTTAGATAACAGTCTCTTCATATTTTTTAAATTAAATAAATTTTAAATTCTTACTTTGCAGGATCATACTTTTGTTATGATAACCCAGCCGCATTGCAGGTGGCTATGAAACAGGAGCTGAATCTCACCTCGACCGAATTCACCATGTTGTACTCAATTTATTCTTGGCCCAATGTTGTTCTGTGCTTCATCGGCGGATTTCTAATTGATCGCGTATTTGGAATTCGTTTGGGAACCATCATTTACCTTTTCGTTGTGGTCATCGGACAATTGGTATTCTCCGTTGGTGGACTTTTAAATACATTTTGGATGCTGATAGCGGGTCGTTTTATATTCGGAATCGGTGCCGAATCATTGGCGGTGGCACAAAATAACTACGCGGTTTTGTGGTTCAAAGGAAAGGAGCTTAACATGGTCTTCGGTTTGCAATTGTCATTTGCTCGTGTCGGCAGCACTGTGAACTTCTTGGTCATGCAACCAATGTACCAATATGTCAAGGAGTTCTACGAAGGTCACACAGCCGTAGGAGTTGTTTTGCTGCTTGCGGGGCTGACATGTATTTTGTCGTTTATATGCGCTCTTGTATTAGGTTTGTATTCTACGATATATATGCATTTAACTGAGTAAGTAGTGAAATATTATGTTTCGCAGGTTGGATGGACAAACGGGCGGAGAGAATTCTTCGTCGAAATAATAATCCTTCGGGCGAGATCCCCAAATTGTCAGATGTGTGCACATTTAAAGTGTCTTTCTGGATGGTTTCGGTTGTCTGTGTGGCCTATTATGTGGCTATTTTCCCGTTTATTTCGGTTGCCCAGTAAGTATTGATTTCTTTCTTACTATTCTTGTGCTAACATACAAATTAATTTGCAGGGCTTTCTTCATGTCAAAGTTCGACTTTACTGAAGCTCAAGCGAACAGTGTGAACTCCATTGTATATTTGATATCGGCTGTTGCCAGTCCTTTGTTTGGTTTTATAATTGATAAGATTGGACGCAACGTTGCTTGGGTGTTCGTAGCAACGGTCTCAACAATTGGTGCACATTCCTTGTTGGCGTTTACCTACATGAACCCATACGTTGGCATGGTTCTAATGGGTTTGTCATACTCTATGTTGGCCGCAAGTTTGTGGCCGCTAATCGCTCTTATCATTCCTGAATACCAACTGGGCACAGCCTATGGATTGTAAGTTAAAATGATTTAATATGTTTCTGAGATAAATTGAGGACTGATCCGAACTAACCAAAATGCACGGGGTTTGATAAATAACACATTTTATAATAATAGTTCTAAGGGTGTACAGTGTGCATTTACTTTAAGTCAGCATGGTGCGGATTATTAGCATTTTATGAATTGCATGCCTCCATTGTGTTCACAGTTTTACAATTAGCAACATACTCAAGTATGTTGTCAAAAGTACCCATCCGTACCCTTAAGTACAAATTTGCTTTAAATGTTCCAAAGAAAAAATAGCTTAACAGAGAGTAGCTTGTTCGTAATGGGTCAGTTCACCAATCATGTAGTTATTGCTGAATTAACATGGTTCTACATAAAATGTTTGATCAAAATCCTTACAGATTACTAATTAACTAAATTTGCCTCACATTTCCCTTTCATATGCTCCCGGCTAATAGAATTTTCTTTCGAAAGGAGAACATCTTCTTTTATCAATCCAAAACCGAAATACTCTTCCTAAAATCTGTTAAAATATTTAAAATAATTTTCTGGCATACTGGTTTGAAAATTTCTAGTTCAAAACGAGATCGTTTCGTCATCCTGTCAGTAGCCAGTGATATCTCGTTGCTATTGCCTATCTTAGTATTGAAATCAAAATGATGTTAATTGTCTCCACTCTTGGGAACAAATTCACCCAAAACTTTACAGAACTTAGGCTAGCTAGCCAGAAAAAAACTAACCATCTCCAGTGTGTTGAATCTCTCACCGAACTTAACCCAAGGGCTATTCTTCTTTAGATTCATATTGACTGCTACAGCAGTATGGGAATACTTTGACCGAGCAACCTAATCATTATGTTTCATTATGACACAGCGTAACTGTCTCCTGTTCTCGTGCGGTGTAAGGTGTTATAGTACAATTGCATGTAAATTGAGTATGCGTCTATTAATAGCTTTTTTGTCGTCTTACTGTCTTTTTAAATTAAATTCCAAATTCCGAAACAAACTTTAATGTACTTTTTGTTCACCAACTCAGCTGTCAATCGGTTCAGAACCTCGGTTTGGCTGTTGTTACAATGCTGTCAGGCATGATCCTCGACAAAAGTGATCACAAATACATTTGGCTGCAAATGTTCTTCATTGGATGGCTTACGCGTAAGTATTCATTATTTAGAAAAACAAAATCTAAATTAATTTGTCTCTCATTACAGTCGCTCTGATAGCAACATCCGTGATGTGGGGTTACGACAAAAAAACAAAAGGAAACCTCAACATGTCGCCACGCCAAAGGAACGAATACAATAGGTTAACTTAAGTTTTCATCACCCGTAAGTGCTTGCCCCCTCATAGAATTTGTTCTTTTAGTAAAATCGGTCATGAAGGAAATCGCGTACGACATCCAGATGATCTCTATAGTAGTGACCAGGAACCGCTCCTGGATAATTAACTAACACACTTAGATCATATTAATATATTTTTCTGAATCCTATCCACCTGTTTGCCACCTTTACGAATACATTTACCTATATTATATACATATATATTTACAAAACATTTTACTAAATAGAAATGAGCTAGAGGTATAGGGAAAACTAAAAATATCGTCCGTTAAAGAAAATCAAATCATATCAAAGAGTTTATAGGTATGTTAGATGTTATTATGATTTTCAACTTTCTGATAGTAGCTTGCAATGTTTTTTTTTGTAGACACTAGGTAGCCAGAATCTGTGTAAATCGTTGATAATTCTTTGTATTGTCTTAAGATTACTACTTTGTTGTTTTTTTAAGAAAGTTTTATTATTTTTCTATGCATATATGTTCGTTTTAATCATTGATTGCTCTTACTTTTTCAAACATATAACTACTATATATATTTTCTATGATTTTTACAAATGAAATAGATTGACTATTGTATAGGACGTTTAAAATTTATTTTTCAATATATATATATATAAAAAAAGAAGATATTTGAGATGATAATGTTAATCTGTTTTTAAATTGAATGATAAATATTTACTTTATACTCGTATAGATAAGCTAAAACTTTTTCCAAAACAAAATAAATATGAATGTGATGCAGAGAGGACCACTGTTTTTATTTACATTTGCGATTTGACTTTCAGTGAATGGGGGAAAATGATGGGAACTAGACTATGGACTTCACATATTCCCACAGAAAGTAATCTAAGGGTGATGAGTAAGACCGTCTTGGAAGCTGATTCAATTGATTTGATTTTATGAATGAATGTTGCGTCGTCTTGTTGAAATCACAACTCTGCCACATTAATGTCATTAGCTGAGTCCGGCCGGTATCATTTTCAAAGACTACAAACGGAATATATGTAAGTTGCGGATTTTATTCACTCCAAATGTGGAAATTTCAAAAATCTCAAAATCTCAAATAAAGAGGATAGATACATTTCAATATTTTAAGATTATGCCCCATACCTGCCCCAGCTGTCTCGCTGTGCACTATGCGACACCTTTGCGGATGCGGTTCATCAATTACATGCGTAGTGCAAGGGTTTCAATGTTCGAATCCCAGTCAAAATGCATCTTGCTAGCGTCTGACAAACATCCAAAAGTATAACTGTCATGAAAAAAGCTTCTCAAATAACAAATTGCCTTCCATTCGTGTAAAGAATACAATACGCACAACACGAATGGTTGTTAGAAGCAAGGCCCTGGGTCCCCAACCTGTTGTCCCAAAAATTTGTATTTTTTTTTAAGACGATACATGATTATTCGGGTTACTTGGTTGAGCAGACAACTACGCCATTCTTTAAATGAATGTAGCTCATTGTGAGTTTCGTAAAATTAACCACGATTTTCGAAATAAATTTGCACAATTCGCAAGAGCTGTTCCGACGTAAATCTATTGGCTAATCAAATCTTAAAATATATTTGGCGCAACAGGTCGATGGGACTCAGCGCCTAGCTTCTCACAACCATTCGTATCGTACGTGTTATATTCTTTTCACGAATGAAAGGGCAATTTTTTAAGAAGCTTTTTCATGACAATTATACTCTCGGATGTTTATCAGACGCTCGCGAGAGGTGGGACCGTGAAAAGTTTTTTTAGGTCTTTTGGCTGGGATTCGAACCTCAAACCCCCTTGCTCCATAGTCCCAATGCACTAATCACTGAACCACGGCTAAACAAAAATATATATTAAAAATAATGAAATATTTGCATAAGCAAATGGAAAGATTTATTGTACGCATATAAAATTTCTCGCTTAACAGTGCACAATTTTTCGCCTAACTGTACATTCATTTAAAAAGCATTCAACAGGTTCAACTGTTGTGGGGTTTTATCGCTACCATCATGACACTCCGATCGGAATCACCCTGTAGTTTTCCCATCTCTGCTTTGATTGGATGTTTCATCCATACGAAAAGTAAAAAGTTTTCTTGCTGACGGACTGTGAAAATTTTAGGTGAGTATACCTTAAAAAACCCAACAAATTCGATAAAAAGTGTAAACTATTTCATTTAATTATGTGCACCATCGAATTGTGATCAAGTTTTTTCTCAAATGCCCACGAATTGCTTGGAAATTACATTTTTTTGTTGTGACGAAGTTGCAATCTTTGACAGAATTTTCCCATTGTATGCTGTGATTCAGTTGGTCTTTTGTTTCTATTCTCGTCATATGATTCAAATAGTTGCGAAAGAGACAAACGTACAAATGGGTGGGTGGCGGTGGAAGCACACTCAAGAGACCCACCATCAATTTTGGAAGTTTTGATTTTTTTTTTTTTTTTAATTTGACATTCATGATTTGGTTATGATTTTTCTGTGCGATTGCAAGAGTTTTTATTTTAAGTTTTTGTAAATTCGAAGGTGATTGTGTTTTAATTATTGTCAGCGATATTATCGGCGGAAAATACACAGTGAAAGTCAGGGTTATTTGAGTTGATTTTCCAATTGTGCATTCCTTGGTTCAAATGAGTGCCCATGTGCATTCCTCCTGTCCTGACTAGTTGGACGGAAAAATTATGGATTTTCTTATTTTTGTTTTCTCTGCCACGATAGCAATAAAAATGATAAATTGTAAGAATTTGGAACGTCGGAGTCATTGCATTCGAAATCCAATAACAGATTGACTTATTTGGGCTGAAAGCTAATTGGTATTCCGTCTGCTCCCGGAGTGAAAAAGACTTGCGAACTATGTGTAGGTATAGTCTTCAGTGGATTAATTAGTTTACCGATTGAACTCGTCTCTTGACTAATGGCACATTACATCCCAACTGAGAGGCAGGGACAGATTAACTATATATATGTATGTATGTTTGTTGGATCTAGATCTGGTTAGTAAGTGTAAAATGGAGTGAGTGTGTGCAACCGCTTTAGTTTGGTATAAGGAAGTATTAATTGAATGAAGTAATTCCGCGTACTTAGTATAGATTCCATTGCGGTGAGAATGCGTTCATATATACTATTCGATAGTTGGAAGAGTGTTGGTTGGAAATTGTTTAACTTTTTAGCTGCAAATCTTGCCGATATTCAAGGTTTCCGTGTGCTGCTCAGTTAACCAGAGCTATGATCAGGTACTCAAATACAGAACTGTTCACTTCCCGATGTCCTATGGTGCTCTTGTTTATCTCCTTGGCTAAACTTTGCAGTGTTATTAATTTTCATTCTCCACAATGCGTTGATTATGTAGATAAGAACATACATTTGTATGTATACTTAAGCCAGGGCATTATTCCTTATCGTTTTTTTGCAGAAATTTTGTATTTTATGGTTGCTTGCGCTTTTCTTTGCCGTTCTGGGATTGTTTCTTGTTGACATTCAATACATATAAACATTGAGAGTAAAAACTTCTCTAATTTCTGCTTTTTTAAAGTGTGTCTCGAAGGAATACAAACAGATGGTGTGATTACCGGATCTTGTTCTTCCGACACGATAAGACTGCATTATCTTTTACACATGCTATCTTCGCATGTTCGGGCCAAATGTCGGTTTTATTTTGTCTGACATCGTCTTGATAATTGTTAAATTCATGAGTCTATCTTATCAGCTGCATAGCTTTGCATCTTGGTACGTATTAAGTACTTGTGCGAGTTTCATATTCGTTGATTCTGCATGTACTACATGCATACCTCAATCAATTTGATATTTCGCTCCAAAAACAGTTTTTACAAATCATTTCGAATGGTAAGTTTAGTAAATCGTAAATTTGTTTTAAATTATACAGAACATGCTTGTGGCGATGATCATACTATTTATCCTTTCACCTTAAATGTGAAACAAGCATTTGATGTGTCATCGTTTGCAAAAACATTTCCAATGTTTATCCATTGTGTGCTTCCAGTTGAATACTAGCTAAACCTCCGACTTAAAAGACATGTACTAATCGAATAGTTTTTTCAATACAATTATAACTGCACATGACCCTTTTCCATCGTCGAAATATAGGTAGAAATGCAGAAATTTAAAGCAAACATAAACAAACTGAAATGTCTACGTTGTACTCAGTTCAGAATCACAAGGTAATGTAAGACTTTATGACCTTGAGACTGCGTTTGTAAACTCTTCCACTTGTCTGTTCGAAAACCTAACAGCTGTCCCTGCGACAGTTAGTCCAATTGAAGCTGTGTCTTCTCCAAGAAAATGTCACCCACATATCGCACTATCTTCACTTATGTACTTCTAAGCTTGAGCAAATATGTGCACAAATATCTCCTACCCTAGTGTTTGTGCTCTCATATCAATGTTATCTCACTATGCAAATAATATTCGAAAGATAAAGCAAACGCGCTAAGTACCTGAATCCATTTCTTTGCACACATAACACTCATATGAGTTGGCTTGCTATTCGCCTACTTTTCAACGCCATCGCCCACGTAATGAGTAGCAAAAAGGCAAAAAATAAGGGCAGAGCACCCTTGCTCTAATATTGATTTTCACGTTTGAAGGGAGGAAATTGCATCTTGTTCCACTTGCACACATTCTTCTTACTTACTTTGTATGGCTTCCCATGCATTCGATATTAACCGAGTGAAATTTTATTTTTTCTTGTGATACACACCATTCGAACCGAAACAACGATAACGTGTTAGAAACGATATTAAGATTCATATTTTTATTTAAAACAATTTCTCTCTATTTGCAGGGGGAGGTGCGAACGAAAGTGATTTGTCTTTAATTCGAAGAGATCTTCGCTTCAATTAATTTTTTTTTTATTTCCAACCAAATAAAAAGAAAAGAAAAAAAAACCTACGTAACTTTGGAAAACCTCATCTGGTTTTGTTACAAAGAAAAGAAAACTCTCATACATACAACATACACTCATAAAAGTAACCAAAAATAAAAACAAACAAATAAAATAAAATTTTATCAAAAAATGGCTCACGTCGGACGTACAGTGAAAAATTTAGAGGCACCACGTCCACTAAAATCTCAATCGAGATCGAATTTGAAAAACAATTTCATGCTCATCGAAGAACTCATTCAGCTCATTGAAAATGTTGCCTTGAATCTGGCCTCGGGCATAAATAACCCAGAGCCAATGGTGTCTCTTGTGCAGAATCTACGGGCACACGGACCGCAGTTGGAAAATGTTTCTAAGGATACGCTTGATAGAGCATTTGTAGTGTTTCGGAATGCCTCACAGGATGAGCGACTGAACATAATGACCAGACTGAATCTACTTGAACTGATTGAATTGCGAGCCAAAGGTTGGGAGGACAATGGCTTCAATTCATATTACAAAAGCAAAGCAACAAATGTTGAGGTAAGTCGTAGTGATTCTATTCACATCTGTGGGAAAATAGTCTATTTCATTTTTTCAGCCTGAAAATGCAAATAATCACACAGTTGTTGATCAATCATCAGAATATATAAGCACCTCCCCCACAATGGGTGGAGCTAATACAGCTCGAATTCAGCAGACACAGCTCCTTGGACCCGGCGAAATCATCCGCAACTCTGGTAAATTTCCCAAACCGACGAAAATCCCTGGAAAAACATATTGCAAGGATGAGGTTGTTATCCGTAACGCTGATTCTGGCAAAGGTGAGTGTTGCATTCACAGTTACTCCGTTTAATGTTCAAGAGGAGACCGAAGTGAATTATGATTTACCTTTTTTTTCGTGTATTAAGTTATGGGCATTAAGGGAAGACGAGTCCATATGATTGAGGAGTTAAGTGAAACGATAATATCTTTCCAAAGAGGTAAAGAAAACATACATAGTTGCTAACAGAAAAAAAAAAAAAAAAAAACAATCAAACTTATAACGCATTGTCATAAAATGTGAGCGTGTGTGAGCATTTTATTTTTGTTTGCAACCCATAATACATTATATTTAACCCTCAATCATCAACAGCTAAGAAGATTAATGCAAATTTTGTTACCTATGTGCGATGAATGTTAATTTTGTGTGGTCATTTTGTGTAATTTTTCGTTTTTTCTTTTAAATTCGTATTAAACAAAACAAGAAATTCAAATTTGTCTAATCCAAAAATAATGAGGAAAGGGGTCAGAACTTGGTATCACCTGGGAAGGTATTTGTTATTCTTTTCTATTATTGACAGATTGACTCGGATGTTGGGAGGACAATGTGAGCTTAAAGATCATATTTCCTTCAATTTATGTCTGTCTATCTGATCTAAATGGGAGCAACTTACACTAGGATTCAACAACCGACAACCTCGTGTTACACATCCGTCGAAACCCAACTGCGTTTGGGAAAAGCCTTGTGATGTGTTACTTAAAAGGCATAACCTTCTGCAATATTTGCAACACATCTCTTAAATTGGAGTTCTGCCGAACAATTATCCAATAATCGGTTCATTATCACTTAAACTTACAGAGGTGGAGAAGGATCAGATTTCGATTTGTCTTCAATACTGTCAGTCATAAGTACAAACGTTGAACTCTCTCAGGTGATCTCATCAGCATATCTAGACGCCATAGAATCGTGGGTTATTTAACAACAAACTAGAGTGTAGTATAAAGGTTTGGGTGATTCTATTTTACTTTCCAGTTGGTCTTCATAGGTTCTGCTTGTACATGTACATGTACATTGCTCGGAGGAGGCTTTGTAACTCTTCTACGAGTACTTAATGTCAGTGATAATGTGATAATATTTATTACTTTTGCTCATGACCGAGTGTCTTACAAACGTCGTCTTGATTTCAGTATATATTTTTAATGTTTGTCCTTATGCATCTGTACATTTTGTAAATTTTATTTTTTCAACACCATTCCCAATGACAAATCCATCGTATACGTGTCTGTCCGACGAAGACAACGTTCCTCTGTGATGCATATTATAACCCAAGTTTTTTTTGTTTTATTTGAAACCCATCGTAATTCAGCATGTTATTGATGTTGTGGCCTTGAAAAGAGCATGTCTTTTATATCACAAAACAAGAAATACACCATCCGCACACACCTCCATATATGTACATCCCTTAACATACATTTTTCATAACTCATATACATATATACCCTAAAAAAAGAGTCCTATATAGTGTTAACATTATATTTTATTCGCGAGCTTTAATCATGTATGTGTGCACGTACCGCAAGAGTATAAATGTTGCAAAATTTATGTAATTTTTGTTTTTATTTCGCCATAAAATTTAGTGAATCCCGGAGCCAAAGAGAGGTTGGTGCAGATAACTGGACCAAGCGAGGAGAAGATAAAGTGAGTTTAGTCTTTTAGTATTTGCGGCTGAAGAAATTCATAATATTATGTTTTGTAGCTACGCTAAGCAATTGATTGAAGACACAATTCGTAGGAATGCTTCGCCTGTTCGTTTGGACCCATCAATGGGTGGCGGACATAGTGGTGGTGGTGCTGGAGGTTCATGTAGTTCTCTTGCTTCATCCGCATCGGACGAAGCCCAACCGAGAACTGGTGGTGGTGGTGGCAACAGTAATCATAATTTAGCCAATCGATTGAGTTTAAATTCAACATCGGCAGCGAATTTCATTACTGGTTCGGCCAATAATCAAAATTTGATGGCATCGACACCAACAAACAAAATGATGCGCAACAACCAACAAGCGTTGCTTCACTCGTTCTCCACAAATGATGCATCGCTTGGCGAATATAAGTACACAGTGAATGTGGGTCAGCATTTGATTAAAATCACAGGAGACTGCTGCGATTTAGTTAGGGTAAGTGCAGGAAAAATAACTCGTATAACTCGATGCAAATTTTTTATATGGATTTACTGGGCTTGGCAACGGAGAACGAAAATGCTTAAGCGTGCGCCATCTCATGATTGTCGAAAGATATCCTTGCCGTGTAGATTTTTGTGTAACACTCTCAGTTGTGTGCCTACCAAGTCGTACCTTTTTTAACTAATCTTTCATTATTTTTTTTGGGATATGGTAGTGTTCATCGCAACGATTTTCTGAAAGTAAATACAATTTTAATCAACAGGTAGCTAAGCTGGTTCTGGATGACTACTTTAGCAGTAACGAGTTTTTGGCGTCCGTAGAAGCTGGCGCAGCCTTTGATGGGTCAATTGTCAGTCCAATTTCCACGCCTAGTACTCCAATGGGTCCGCCACAGTTTATGATGGGAACACCCCTTCAAATGGCACCGCCATTGGCAGACAGTGGTATTGGGCTAAATTACATGGCAGGTCAAATTTCGAACACAATGACAGAGGGCGACGATGATGTGTTTGTAGACTCAAACGGTGTGTACTTAAATTTTACTCAACGAAATCAAACTAAATAAACACATTTCTTTCTAGCAACATCATCATCGCTAAGCAATGGCCTAGCCCGTTCAAGGAGAAGTCACTTTTCGCGTAAAGACTCTACACCAGAAGCTAATCGTACTAAGAGTGAAGGATCAAATGCTGACGCTGGTAAATAATAGTCTACACTAGGTGTGTGGTATATTTGTATATCTTTAAAAAAATGACCCAATTTCAGTGCGAATTGTCCACGAGTATGAACACCTATTGTTCTACTCGAAAAGCCCACATTCATGGGCACTGCCTGGAGATTGGCAAAAAATCTGTGAGAAATTTCCAGCGATCATAAGGAACAAGGTAACGCATGCCACATCTACTACTGCCACTACTTCTGATAAGAAATACGATGATATCATATGCACATTACCACCGAGTATCAAACGCAAAGGCTTCTTTAGTCGCAGCACATATAGCATTGATGAAGGCTCATCCAATGAATTTAATAATAATAATAATAATAACAATAACAGTATTACTAGTAATAACAATGAGATTCCCAAAGATATTCCAAAATATGAAAAGAACACTAACACTGCAGGCAGTGGAAGGTTCAGGAGTGATGATAACAAACAGAATAACTCCACTCGGCCAAAGCTTTCCATGGACTTTCGTTCGAATTCCACATGTGACTAACTATAGTTTTATTTTTGTGACTAATCGATTTTATTTAATTTCTTTTTTTTTGTTTTCGAAAAACAGGTTATTTTTTGGTTTTGTTTTTTAAAAAAGCTTTCGAGGGGAGTAAAATTATTTTGATATAATTTGAACGAAAGAGACTGCACAATGAATTTATAAAAGGCATCGTGTTGGATCGCCTTGTATTTACTTTATGTATGAAAAGAATTTCGTATGTATTGTTTTTTTTTTTTTTTTTTATAACTAACCGGCAAAGTGCTTAATTATTTAATCAGTGATTTTAATTTACGAATTTCGTAGCGCCTACCTATGTGTGAGACTGCGTTTCACGCATAATAATTGATTTTCGGAAATACATTCAATCCCAAGCTGTTTTTAAATTAATTTATTTTGTGGTTAATTAAATAAGTGATAACTTAAAAACTTTACTATTTAATAGGTATTAGTAGTAGCGTCCTGTCTAACGTAAATATTAAGACCTAAACGTATTTTGATTTGAAATTAACTAGAAAATTTCTGCATTAAGAATTAAGACCAGTGTTTAGTACACATAATGAAGTTAGTGCGAGCACAAACGCGTACATGAATTATTTAATCCAGATTGCAGTGAGTGTTAGCGTTAGCAACCTTATGAAGTAGTTTGTGCTATCATTCGCCTTAATTTGTGGAGGGTACTTCTTTAAGTATTATCTAAATCTATCATTCAAGATATTAGATCAACCAACCATTCCTGAGCGCATTTTTCCAAATTTTTACTTAGTTTCTGAAAACTTCTTCTTTGAACTTCTGTTCCAAACTTTATAAAGGTTTCTTAATTCCCATCTACATACTACAAGTATGTTATGTTTGATACATGACCATGATCATCAAATGCTGCGATCCTGTGTTTTCAAACGTTCCAATAACATTACATCCTTACACTTGATCATATCGCGCCACTTTTTGTTTCATCATCTGAAACGTATCACTACGACAACCTTACAAATTACTGTGAGATTTTATACATAAAATGAACAAATACTGTACGTAATGTACATATATTCTAAATTTACAAACCCATTGGTACTGAGTCATGAAGTCATAAGTACTGCTAGCAACCCCATATTTTAGAAAATCACACATTATTGTATTACCTTTAAAAATTGTTACATTGCATTTCACCATGTAACATTAGACACATTTACACGACGTCATCAATAGCATTATTGTTTTCTTAAGATCACTACTTATTACACTTTTGAACCCTCTGATCGAGGTCAACTATACTTGCGTTTGGTCGTGGACTACTCAATTTTTGTAAACCTACTCCTCCAAAACTATGACAGTACATCTGGTAATGTCTCTTGATGCAAATGATACTCAATTATACTCTTCAAGCTGCTTAATTTAAATATCCTTTTGTATACACATTTACAAATTATTTCCAATTTTTAGGACCAATGTGACTAATGAAACTTTGTGATTCAGAATACTCTACAAGTCTAACAATATCGGAACTACTTCGTATTCCAAAACTATTGTGAAGAGTTAAATAAGTCATTGTACCGAACGTACAAGTCAATGCTGTGGCGCAAGCTCTGCTAACTACGATTATCGGAACTATTGAGTCCTTGAATTACACAAAATGTAGTGCTCTCAGCCGGCTTATATGATATATTCTCAGTAAATATGTGCTATATAGCTTAAACTTTGGAATCATATCAAACTACTAAATCTTTGTGACAATGCTTACGGAATATGGCTGAATGAAATAAAAAATCGTTGTGTCGTTGGTTTGGTCTCATAGATGCGATTTTATTTTTTTCGTGAGTCAACTATTTGTTTATTTATTATGTCGGCACTTTAATTCACGATCTTGATTATAAAAGCATTTCAAACCTATTACTCAAACATTCTAAGACTACTATTACCCAACAGAAATTACAGTGCATTCTTATATTTTTAGTTTCATATAAAACATATTTATATAATTTTCATATACAAAAAATAATATTAATATCGAGAACAGTATTTAAAGAAACAAGAAAAAAAAAATAACTCAGTGTTTAAATAAGTATTAAATGCAAAGAAAACAAAATTAAAAAAAAGAAATAAATCTGTGTTTTGGCTGTGAAACAGATGAAAAAAAAAAAAAAAATATAAGGCAATATATTTCTGTAAAACAGAAATAAATTAAAACAAAAGAAACACTCGATATACACGTAATAAATATATATTTTTGTATTTAATATACATTACAGAAGGGTTAAAATATTATTAAAAGAAAATGCAAAACAACAAAACAAAAAAGAAAAGAAAATTGAAGTATATATTTGATTTAATCTATTTTATACTCGGGGGGTTGTACTACAATAATTAATTTATGTTTTTTCTCATATTTTTAATATGTTTTTTTGTTGTTGTGTTACTGTATATACGATATACATATATGTAGGTATATGCCCCACTACTTTTTTTAATAATAAAGTATTTAATTTAATTCATCTAAATACATTTGCGTTTATTAATCGCATGCCCAGGATGAGAATCTTTTCAGAAGGAAATAAACAAAAAAAATAATAAAGTAAACCATTTTTCTGATGAACAAATGAAGAATAGTGTTTGTATTTTATGAAATACTCCCTCAAACACTAGTTTTTAACATTAGAGTAGTATGTTCTATTTAAAATTAATTGCAAGCTGTAAATATGTATTTATATGTATATAGTTTTAATTTTTAGCGTTCTGCTGTACCACTAGTCGGAAAGCAGGTTATTGTTTCTCCATTTTGTTGGTATCAGGAGTATAGTTTTTAGAAACGTAGAGAAGTAGAAGGCCAAATATATTCATATTTTGGGTCGGCAGCAAAAATTGTGCCAAGCCAGTCAGTCGGTCTCTACACAGCGTTCGTTTTTAACTTTTTTCTTTAGAATCTAAACACGACAATTAGTTCACGATTCCGTCAAGTTCTCATCAATGTTTATCTAAAGTTGTTTGGTAAAAAGATTTGAACGTTTAGGATTGGAATTCAAAAAAGTGCCTTTCCTTTTTAAAGAATTCTATACTGTGTTCGTTATTTGTTAAAAGCTAGGTCCTGTGTCCTGCATTCATATTTATAAGAACTAAACAAACTAAAATCTCATCCATACTTGTTCCATTTTAAAGAATATTCTGCAAATTACAGCTGTTAACATACATCGCAATTATTCTTCATTATTTCATCAGAAAAATAAATAATTAATATTCCTAGATGATACATAACTAACCAAAATAAATGCATTAATTCAATTCAATTGAATGAGGCATGATTTTCGCTTGCACTAAATCATCAACACGTGTAACCTTTAACTGGCCAGTCTCTCACACCAATCATCAACTCAATCATACTAAATCGCTTGTGCTTCATTGTGTCAGCTCAACTTGGTTAATTGTGGTAAGCTTAACGATGCTCGTGCTTTAAGATTTCCCCATCCCAGGTAAGCTTTCATAACATTTCCGTTTGTGTTTTATTTTAAGAAACCTAATTTTTGTGTTCACTTTTACACAAACTCGCCACACAAACACATACCTAACAACCTCATCTAATTAATAGATAATATTCTTCTTTCGCAGAATATCAACGATGAGACCAATCGGTTTGACGGTGAAAAATACTTGCAGCTGGTAAAATCTGCCAGCAAACGAAATATAGCGGCAGCTGATGAAACGACTAATGATACAGACAACCCCCAGGATAACGAATGAATGAAGATTCTTTTTTTGTTTATTTAATTTATCCTTTCGTTTGGTTTTATTTTTTCATTATTTTTTTTTTTTTTTTATTGAATTACCACTTTTGCAGCCCACATTTATTCGGTGAAGTTTTTTTATTAGAAAAGAAAAGAAAAGAAGAAGACGAAGAAGTGAAAATGTATCTCCAAAAGAAAAGGGAAAAAAATCGAACACTGAAAGTTATTAAAAGCAAGATGAATTGAAACAGTTAGACTTAGTTTTATACCACATACATACACATTTATAAACGAAAAAGATTTTTTTTTAAACTTTGTTTTTGTATTAGCACAACTTTCGTTTTTTTTTTGTTTTTATGTATTTTTGGTTTATTTTATTTTTTGGTGAAAGTTGTTCCTTTTTTTTTAGAATCTTTTTGGCAACTTAGTAGAGAAATTAAATAATTCGTATAGCAGTTATAGATATACAAACATAATACGTATACTAACGTGATTTTATTCTAAACCAAAAAAAAGGTTCAGAAAATCCGCACACTTTTTGCACTTCAATTCGACTTGGACTCGTTAGAAATACACTCAACCCTTTGAAACGGGGTCTAAGCGAAGTGAATCAAGCGGGCGGGTGTTCTGAGCTTTGAGATAAAAAAAATTCCCAATGTAAAAATAAGCAGAACTAGTTTATTTTATCGCCTCTAATACTGAACACGCGAGAAATATTAAGTCTGCCACTGTTGTAGTTAAAACTGATATCGCAGGGTAATTCATTCTTTCAGTATTTTCTTTTGTTCTTGACTAAATTTTCTTATCAATTACTTGATTAAAAACTTACCCAAGTACTGCGAAACTACTCTACTGTTAAGGCTTAAAATCAATCGAATAATAGTAACCGCCACTACATCCTTGTAAATATTTGAACAACAGCCTTAACACTGCAAGTGGTTGTAAATAGTCTTGATTTCTCATTAATTTTCGGAATACAAATTCTTTATTAAACTCTACCGCTGCTACTCTACATTTTCTTTTCATTTATTGGTTGAATGTAATCATGACTCTCGTTTTTAATTCTTTTTTTTTACTCTCTTTAGAAGGCAAGTTCTGTGATATTTTTATTCTAAGCAACAGATGCAATTCTCTCGAGTTGTGTGTGTGTGTTAGAGGTGATAAAATGCAAATAACTTTGTGATCTCTTTTTACTCGACAATAATTAAACAAAAAAATGTAGGAATACAATGTAATTTTCATCTGCTTTATTGGGTTTATCCTTTGAATTTAGTATTTTTTTTTTATTTTTTTTTTTTTATTATTTTATCATATATTAACTGCCTTAACAGAGGTCTTATAAACTTATATGGCTTTTATTTTTTTTTATAATTTATTTTATTTATTTGAAAAAAAGCATGCATGCATATAGCGAAAGAAAATGTCTAGTCTTTTGAAATTAAAAAAAAACAACTGAAATTTTATTATTTTTTTTAATCTCTAACGAAGTTTAATTTATTAAATGATAATATTTCTATAAACACTAGAGTTCTTATATTGTGTATAAGAAAGAAAAGAGAAATTCAACGACAAACAAAATTAAATACTTTCCAATTATAATTTATAATTTTGTTTTTTTGTTTTATACTAGTGTATTAAAATATATAAAAGAAAAATTATAATAACACTATTAAAGGATGCAGGAATAAGTCCATATTGAGTGCCTTTTATTAAAAAGAAATGTATACATACGGAAGGTAGTTTAAAATTTGAATTTGCAAAATAATAAAGATAATTTTTGATACACTTAAACAATCAATATTCCTTCATGATCTACTGGCAGAATCACATACGAGAAATATTGAAAGATGTTGAATTTGGACGTTAAAAGCAAAGGTTCTTGAAACTTGGAAAAATATAAAGACTTTTGGATGGACTCCACACCGCATAGTTTGTGGACTTAATGGAACTAGCTAAACTTTTAATGAAATCAGAACTAGTGCATTTTGTGTTTCTGGTTTTAAAGTGCTTTGGACACTTGAACAAGAAAAAAACATACACTTACTTACTAACTTAGGTGGCGCTATGGTTCGGGGTGAACCTGGACCTCAACCAACAAGCCTCTCCAATTAGCCCGGTCCAAAGCATCCAGTTGCGCAATCCAAGTCGGTTGAGGTCCCCTTCTACTTCTGCGCACCACTTTAGGCGAGGTCTTCCTCTACTGCGTTGTCCCTCTCAGGGTTTAATTCGAAGACTCTGGGACATTGGTGTTCAATCTCTCTACATGTCCTAGCCAAGAACATATAAACTAAACCTTTAGTTTTTCACTCTACTAAATTCCACGCCTCATACAAGAAATTTAGAAAGTCAGTAAATGTCTGGTAAACTATATTCAAAGTTTTTCGACAATGATCAGGTGCAGAGGATATGGGACCGAAAGCTCCAAGGATTGATGGACTTATTTTAGTGCTCAACAAGTAAGGACGTTTGTAATAGACCTACGCTCGTATAACTTCTAGTTAAGGAGACAGAATTAGTGAGACGGTTGTTCATTTCTGTTGCTGAGAAGAAAACGGAGAGCAACATCTGTAAATAAAACCTACATGGCTAATAGTTTAAAAAAAATTATGGTCTCCAAAAAATTTTTAACAAAAATTATTGAGCTTTAGGTTGACGTTAATAGTTTTTCAACGAAGATGTAAAATGGCAGTGTGACCATCATTTTCTGCATGTCGTACATTTCTCGTATCTGCAACTGTTCAGCTCTATTATGTCTTGATTTGAGTCTTTAGTTTTAAATCGTATTCATCATGACATATATAAGTAAGTAAGACTAAAGTTCTTTTAAGTTATAAACCCAGTGATGGGGTGAAAGGATAGGGTATAGGGAAGTTAAAAGTTGGTGGGAAAATAAAAGATTATAAATCTTTGTAAATCAAAATTTGTAGGAAATATTGAGAAGGCCAAGTCATTTCACATACGAGCTTCTGCATTTGACTGTGCGAAGCAAAGTAGATTTCAAAATATATGGGCGTGTGGAAGAGGTTGTTCGTGTAGTACGATTAAACCGATGAACAGGCGGGATGGAACTATAGATTTTCTCCAAACAATTATGGTGGAAATATCGATACATGAAACCGAAAGATGTTTTCGCCTTTCTAGCCTTATTTCCGTTTTGGCTTGGAAATTTATTGCGGAACATGTCTTAGATTAGACTTCACCACACGTTCTTCATTGTCGATCGATATCCATTTGCAGATACTGATAGCAAATACAACACCGAATAGAGTTGTTTTCTAAAAGATGAGCTTCACGAGAGAGACTCCTTTTATGTTCTTTCGCCGACTTACTACCTAAAACCAGTGAAATGACCTGAACTGAATAGGCCTAGGCCTTGCTTCTAGTTGAGCCTTTTTTTTATCTAAGAAAATTAAATAGAACCCCCTGGAGCCAACTAAAAAATGCAATCAAACTCTTTTAAACTATTTATTATATTTTTCTTTTTAACGCGCAAACATATTCCATTTTACGCCTTTGGCGTTGGTAGGACCTCCCCAAGCAATTCTTTTCTCTTTTGCTTGCCACGAAGAATAGCCGCTTTGAAAAGATTGCAGTATAGTTCAATTGCAACTGGCGAGTCATCGTTCCCAGGCACAGGGTAAGTAATCAAATTTGGATTGCAATTTGAGTCCACAATACCAATTGTTGGTATGGCCATCTTAGCTGAATCCCGCACAGCAATATGCTGATGCAGCACATTGTTCTGTGTATTCAAGAAAATGCAAAGATCTGGTAACCTAGTCACAGCGCCGAACTGCACATTGGCATTCGTGAAAATACCACCTCGCCAGAATCGTGTGTGCGAGAATTCACCAGCTTCAATTGCTTTTCTCTCTACCAAGTGGGCATTGAGTGCGTTACGGTTGAGGAATAGAATGATGCCATCCCGGAAGGCAATATGTGCGGTTATATTCAATGCATCCCTCAGATGTTGAGCTGTTTTATCCAAGTCAAATATGATATGACCCAATCGACTTCCGTACACATATGGGAGCATTCTATCGTCCAACGAACCTTCTTTGTGGCCATAGTGCACTCGGGCGTTAAATAGATCCCGTACGGTGAATAAATTGTGGACTTCAAAGTAGTCGGGGTTTTGCAAGGCACGTTTTTCTACAAGGAATAGTTGACAATCATATTTGAAAACAAAATAAACAAGGAATTATGTAAATCTACCGAATTCTGAAATATCTTCAGGTTCGCTTTTGACTGCTTCTTGAACTAAACTCTGCTGACATCGCACGAATGATTGTGTCGGCCGTGTGGCACATAATCTACCAACTGAAAATACATTAAGGAATTTGTAAGAAAAACATTTCGGGTGGAAATACTTTATGAGTTATACCACTTTTTATTGAATTGAGAATCATTTTGGAATTGCCAGAAAAACTAACCCCAGACGGCACACTTAAATATTTTGACAAGTCTTTGACATGGATGACAGGTAATCATGGTACAGGGATGTGAAAAGTGGTTTATAAATTTCCCTTTTCAGAAATTTCCCCGATGGGACATTAGTACTAATTATGTAATTAAAAAAAATTGACTTTCTGACACGGTGAATAAACAGCCATCAGTTTCCATTCGTGTGAAGAACACACACACAATAGGAATCGTTGTTTTATTTTGTTTTTTTTTTTTCACTCCATAAACTACCTCACTTGGCTTTCCCCGATTTCGATAAAACTGTTGGTTAGTTTGAAAAAAACCTATTGAGAAAAATGTTTACATGACTGATAAGGAAAATCCCTCTACTTTCTCTCTTGAACATTTTTCGATGACGTTATAAAGTGTTCTTCATTTTATGGGTATGCAGAGGCCAATGAAATTAGACAAATTAACTAAATATTTGACGTCTGTTCATCCTTTTATTCTATTTTTAGAAAGTTTTAGTTCTCATGATAGTCAATGTTATAAATGTCACACAAATTTCCCTTTTGACAATAATTCAACCGCATGCCATACCTGTGCATGGATAATCCTAAATGACAGTTGACCTTTTTTTTGTTTTTTTACTTCGTCTCCCCCTTGTTTTCATCTTTTCATTCGATATACATTTCAATTCATTTTACCATTTGCCAAACACTGACATTTTTTGAAGTTCCACGATAGTGTCTACAAAAAAAATTATATCAGTCGATTCCTTTGTTCTTCAGCGAAATACTGCGTTAATCCTGCTTGCAAACTTATCTGCAATTTATCGGTCAAAGGCATTAATATTCAGGTGGCAGGTAAGATTTCATCGTCGTCGTGCTTCTACGTGCGTAGAGAGCGAGAACAGACACCACCAAGTTAACCAACTCAATTAGCTGCAGAGGCGCACACGTCAAGATGAGTGGCCATGAAGATCACCGTGATTTGAGCTAATTATTGAACTTTTAAGGTAATGTTGTGTGGAATCTAATTTAATGTGTGTTTTCATTTGGTTTTCTTTGGATAACTTGTAATTGCAGTGCTTTTACTACTAACAAGGACTCGCACTAACTATAATAAATAAAAAGAAAAAAATATGCACTGGACAGTGAGATTGGATGGGGGACCACGACGGGTGAATCATGCCGCTGTCAGTGTAGGAGAGTTTATTTATTCATTTGGGGGCTATTGCACTGGAGGAGACTACAAAATCTACGAATCTATTGATGTTCACGTGCTAAATACGAACACCTTGCGCTGGTCCTTGGTGCCAACTAAGAAGGATGAAAACGGACTTCCTCTAAAGTATCCCGAAGTGCCCTTCCAGAGGTCAGTTAAATCTCTAAGCTAATTGAAGTAATATGAACTTATTTTTTCCAAGCGTTACGTAAAGGTGGTAGAGATGAGATTCAATGCTGTTTGTGGTTTTAGCTAATTAAGGTGCGGTTGTGTTTGTCTGGGATTATGAATTGTGTTCTACAAACACTGACCACTACGTTCGTTCCCTTTTTCAGTCGATCCACAATATTATTTAGTGCAGATATTCGCAGTGCGCTATTTGTGTTTACAATGAGTACTTGTTGTATATGAATGAAGCTTACCCAAGTTGGTGAAATCAATCGTCTGTGAGCCCACACACCTTATCTTTTTTTTATGTTTATCATCTAAACAGTCTCAAGTAATTAGCACTCAATTTTGAATGCATGCTTCTACACAATTTTCTACAAAGAAAAGCCCAACGTCAAGGGCAAATAATACGTGAAGGTCAAATTCGTGTCTCCAATTTGGGAATGAAACTAATTCATTAGCAGTGACGAATGTAAGGGCTAATAATGTTGTAGAATGACATCATCTTCGTTTTGCTTGTCTTGTAGCGATTTCATTAAAGAAAGGAAGCGCTATCCGTTTTCCTAATCGCAAAATGTTTACTAAATCGGTGATACTTATCAGGATTATAAGCAAATCCTGGAAGAAGTCGGCGAGACCTCAGTCATTCATAAGTGCATCGACAATTACTTCTTTCT